>JARGGL010000006.1:14052554-18852554 GCA_029955375.1 Rubus parviflorus | reverse complement strand
TCTTCCTTCTCCTTGTCAATGTGATAAGAACACTCCTCCGTCTCATGACCATGAGATCCACAATAAAAGCAAGGTGGTGAAGAGACAACACTATTGACTTGTGATGGGGTAGCCTTCAATTGTGCTTGTAGGAGCATGTCCATCTTCTTGTTAAAAGCCGCTTCCAACCTATCAAATTGAGTGCTCAACAAATCATCACCCGTTGGCTCACTTGAGACATTGTGGACCTTTGACACTTGAGTTGTCGGTTGTGTGGGAGGAAGCCTTCGAGGTCCAAAATCATCCCAAAGCTCGGAGTTTGTTGCTAGGTCCTCAAAGGTGTCCCATGCTTCATCGGGAGACATGCTTGCTATGGTGCTTCCTCTAAATGTATCCACCCTTTGTCGTTGATTAGAAGATAAGCCTCGGTAGAACACATCAACAAGAAACCATTGTTCCAATCCGTGGTGTGGGCAACTCATCACTAAGTCCTTGAATCTCTCCCATGTTTCGTAGAAAGCATCACCCGATTGGTGCTTGAAGTTGACAATTGAATCACGAACCTTTGCCGCCTTGCTTGGTGGGAAGAACTTGGATAAGAAAGCCTCTTGCAACTCGAACCATGAATGTATAGACCTTGGTGGAATCTTGAGTAGCCATTTCCTTGCCCCATCCTTCAAGGTGAAGGGGAACAAGCGAAGCTTCAAACCATCCTCCGGTAGTCCATGTAGTTGAACCGTTGTGCATGCTTGTTCGAATTCCATAAGATGATCATAAGGGCTCTCATCCTTCAAAGCGTGGAAATTAGGCATAATACTCAATGTGGAGGACTTGATCTCGTAATGCGTATTGCACGGTGGAAGAACGATGCATGATGGGTGATCCACTACATGAGGGAGAGTGTATTCCCTCATGCGCCTCACGGGTGGTGGAGGTGGATTGTCATGTGGCCCTTCTCCTTCCATTGTTGCCTCTGGAATATGGTCTTCTAAAGGTGCTTCTCGGCTCTCAAATGTAGGAGGTGCACTCTCACACACAATCCTTGGAGTACGTCTCCTCCTTCTTGGCCGTCCTCTTGTATTCTCGCTTAAGACTCTTCCACTTCTAAGTTGAATCGGTGTGTGAGAGGTTGAAGCAAGGTTCATACACCTTCACAACACAACAAACAGTGGTTAAGTATCACAATCGAGGCAAGAAATACAAACGAAAGGGTTAGATAAGCAATAGAAAACAAAAAGTGAAAGAAACAAAGCAAGGGAAGCAAGGTTGCTCCCAGTCGACCGTTCGACCAGTGGCGTCGACCGGTCGAGCCACGTCCAGGGAGTTCCCGTCGAACGGTCGAGAAACAGGGTCGACCGTTCGTGAAATCCCCTGAAACGAAATTTTTTTTTGGCTTTTCTCTTTTTATACCTTAACAAACAAAGTTCCTAAAAGTGCTAGGGAACCCAAATCAACACAAAACAAGTAATTTAAAGCAACAAGTACGCAAATCAAACACAAGAATGCAATATAGACAAGCTTAAAACAACTTAAAGCAAGAAATGAAATGTGCACACTTATTAGAACTTCAACTAGAAAGTGATAGCATTAGGGGTGCTCATGTCTTACATATATCACTAGGATATAAGGCTCGTCACTCCCCTAATGTGTCTCACTCAAGAGTGAATAGCACATGTGAAACAACAAACACAATATAGACAAAGAGAGTTAAACAAAAAAGAATGCTAAAGACTCGACGAACTACCAAGAAATCAAGGATTTAACCTCAATCCCCGGCAGCGGCGCCATTTTGACTCATGCAAAAGAGTGGTAGGTGATATTGAGAAGGGGGTTGTCGTTCCACGGAGGATTGACGGCTCCCCGACTTCCCGGTAGCGTGTGTGGTCGTGTCTCTAGCTATATGAGTGACTCGAAGTGGAATAGAGTGGGTGAAATGCGTGTTTACAATGTGCGAAGTGTGAGCGTGGTGTTCGGTTTTACAAATCAAACAAGAGAATGTAAGTAAACAAAGCAAGTAAATGTAAAGTGTGTGCACAAAATATAAAGGTGTTGGGGTTTCGGGTTAACCCAAGTCCAAATGCGATGCATAACAAACTAACTAATACTCATGCTTGTGCAATGAATGAATCAAACTTCGTATCTTAGCCATGTTATGGATCTAAGACCATCTTATCATGTGTATTCTAGTGCCGGATTATGGATCACTAGAACTCTCTCAAATTGGTTTGAGAGGCGAAGGGTACAAAGACTTAGAAGCTCAAACAAGGAAACCTCATCACATCTAATATCAATTGCCTAGAGAAAGCTAGGAGTCACCCCAACAATCTCAATCAAGATAGGTTGCACACATGCCCAAGAAAGTGACTAAATTTCCTATACATGCATTCAACACAAATTGGAATGGATAAAAGATATACTCATTCATCACATAACATTCATACATAATCAATCCATCAATACATCACATTGGACTAGGGCACACAACCCTAGTCCCCAACAAAGTGACTACTCACTAAACATCAAAGTGTACATCATCATCTCACAAGAGTATGCAATAAACATGAATACAAGAGAGAAGAGGGATAAGAGATTCTCAATCCAAGGTGTCTCCTTCTTCTCCTTGAGTCCAGATGATGTCCTTGATGTCTGGTGAGGATCCCAACAGCCCAGGGCGGAGGAGGAAGCGGTGGAAGAAGCGGAGGCGGCGGAACCGTCGACCGTCGACCGTTCGACAGGATGTCGTCGACCGGTCGACCAGCGTGCTGCGGCTGAACCGGATGGGGAGAGGAAGAGAGGAAAAAGGGGAAGGGAAAATGAGACTTTTTGGGGCTGGAGATGGAATGACCTAATTCTGGTAAAGAGGGCTATATATAGGCAAATGAGGGGGAGAATGGAGGGCTAGGATGGGGTAGGGTTTGATCTAAGGGTTGGAAGGATTAAATGAAGGGTAAGGAAGGAATTTCCAAAGGAATAAAGGGGAGGAATAATCAAGGGGTGACCTCACCATATCTAGTGTGGTCCTTTGCTGATTTGGAGGCTTGTGAGGGTGAGTCACGCGGTTGACTTTGTCGTTGACCTTGACTTTAACATTCGGAGCTTGACCAAGGGTTGACTTTGACCAAACCTCCGGAATTCTTTCGCGGCTCACTTCCGGGACTTCATCTTGACTCGTTGACGCTCTCAAGTCGGGGTTGACCACGAGTTGACTTTTGGTCCTCGGGTTGACTTTTCGTCCTTTTGCCGGAAATCTCCAAAAAGCTCCAAATCGCATCCTTTCGCTCCCGATATCCGTCCGATGCTCGATTCACCTACAATGGTGCAATTCAAGGATTAGGGACACTAAATAGCCTTTGGATTAGCATTACTAAAGTGATTAGAGGCCTAATTTGTATGCAAATCGCATACGAATCAACGACCCAATTATTAACCAAGAAAATGGAGGTCAAGAAGCTTATGAACAACTGAATCAGCATCAACCAGTACAACCAGGACAAGCATTGTTAGAAGATCATAATAGACATGTTTTCTATAACGAGGTGCAAAACTTGGTGGAGGGTATGGTAGGGGACCTTCGTCAACAGGTAGATAGACCCATATACACGAAGCCGTATCCTCCTCATGTTGATCAAGTTCCTTTTCCATATCGGTACTGTGTTCCGGCTTTTCATTTATTTTTTAGAGACGCATATTAGTCCACAATAGAGCATATTGGCCGTTTCATTTCACAATGTGGTGAAGCCAATAATGAGGAAAACCATATGCAATTGTTTAGCAATTCTCTTACTGGGTCGGCTTTCTCTTGGTTCGTCAACCTCCCACCCAATTCCATCCAAACGTGGAGAGATCTTGAAAGGGCATTCCATGATCGCTTTTATAAGACGGAACAACATATTCATGTAGCTGAATTAGCTAAATCCTTTCAAACGGCTGCTGAGACTGCCCAAGAATATATTGGTAGATTTAAACTCCTTCGAACGAGATGTAAAGCACAGTTAGAGAAAACGAAGTCCGCAGCACACTCAATGAACAACACTCGAAAAGCTCAGACACGACTATACACATTTGACATTCGCAAGGCCGATTTAATCTTTGATCAACTTTTGGCTGCCAAATTGATTAAATTGTCTTTTGGGCATGTATTGCCTTCTGTACGTTGAGCAAATGAAAGGCAAAATATTTTGTAAATTTCATAATTCTTGGAGGCATTCAACCAACAATTGTGTCGTTTTTCGTGATATTGTACAGGATTTGATTGATCAAGGAAAGCTCAAGTTTCCGGATAAGTCTATGCCTACAATGAAAGTGGATAGTGCTTATTCCCAACAACTACTGTAAACATGGTCGATGCTCGAGTCGACTCTAGTTTGGCCGAAAAAGACCTTTCTATGGCTGATGGAGTGATGGTTGGTACAATCAAACTTTCCCCATCAAAGCTGACCACTTCTAAACCTCCCACGGCTACTGTGTTCTATAGCAGATGTCACAAAGAGCATGACATTGATCAGATGTTGCAGCCAAGAGAGATTGATAGCCAACAGTTAAGGAGAAGGGTAAGCAGCCGGCTCAAGAAGTTTTGCCAAAGTCAAAACCACAACTTCGGCAATCAGATTTAAGGCCGAGGAACGGCTTAAGTCCGAAATCAGTTCGATTTGACCAAAAACGGTCATCTTTCGCAACGGGGTCCAGTCACAGTAGGGAATCTAGTCCTGGAGAGGTATATACTAAGAATGACCGTCCTATTGCCAATAGGGTCGGACAAGTCCCTTTTCGAAGAAAACTTTCTTATGACAGTATTCCCAGTGATGAGGGCAAAAGAGAAAAGTATAGCCAAACTGATCAAACCGGTTCGGCTAGCAAGAAATTTGTTGCAAATAATGGAGGAAGCAGAAGGTATGAAGAGAGGAGATTACAGACATACAAGCCCCCAATCACCTATGATAACAGATGGTATGGCAGGATGTCCATAGACCACCGCATTGCACCTTTGACCAAAACCCAAATACGACGGCAACAACGCGAGATTGTTTATGCCAAAAGGGTAGAAGAGATGAAACATGAGCAAGAATTACAGAAGAAGTTTGAAGAGCGAAGAACATGTTATGCAAGTGAGTCGAAACTAGAAACCAAAAAGACCTCTCAGGTTGACCAATCAATGTCGGAACATCATTCACAAGAAATGTGATTCAGCTTTGTGGCTGGATAGCTAATAGTCGTCTCACTTGGGGGGCTAGGAATCGATGATGTCCCACACTTACGCAAGTAATATTGGCACCACGGAAAAATTTAGCCGAGGAATAACGAGGCCGATTGACACCCAGCCAAAGTCATCTTTCATTAGGGCATTTAACAATCGCCTAGAGTTAATGACTTTGAAGCCGAGGTATACCAAACTACGGCTTATGCCTTGAAGCCGAGGTTTAACAAAAAATGTGGATTCGGCTAGTTTTCATGGAGCCGAAGTTATAAAAAATAAAAAATAAAATAAATAAAAAAACAAAGGAAATCTACGGCTATGACTTTGAAGGAAAGCCACGGCTATGACTTTAAAGTCGAGGTATACCAAACTACGGCTTATGCCTTGAAGCCGAGGTTTAAAAATGAGGATTCGGCTAGTTTTCATGGAGCCGAAGAAAGCCACGGCTATGACCTTGAAGCCGAGGTATAAAAAAATAAAAAATAATAAAAGTACAAAGTTTCGGCAAACTTTCACGAAGTCGAGATATTAAATAAATTTTAAGCCGTGACTAGCTTTCGTATAGCCGAGGTTGGCAATAAAGGAAAGTGCGGCTGTGTTTTAAAGATAAAGAAGCAACACAGCATTGCGTTTAAAAGCCGTGTACAAGTGTTCATGTTTCAATTCCCACGTAGCATTAATGTCAAAGAAATTTCTCAAACATCACAATACTTGACAGTTCTCGAGGGGTTTAAAAAAGTGACATAGGCACGGTTAGGAAATGTTAACATCACTAAGAAGTGAACAAGTATGATGCTCCTTGCCAAATGAAATTCATTAATTACCTTTTAGTCCCTTAACGACTTCCACACTCATATAGGTGAGTTCATCAAGTGTGTACTGGAATCGGACACACCACCCATTTGTAAGGGCTATGACACTCATTAAGAACAAAGTTCAACCTTATACATTCCAGTTAAAGCACTATCTTTGCATCATAGGGACAGACTCCAAGTATTTAATTTGATAGTGCAACACTGGTCAACAAGTGACTTGTTATTACCCATATGAACCTACTTCCTGAGATCGTCATTCACATAGGTTGGGTTACCATCACTCTTGACTTTTGTTGTTTAAACCTAAATTTGGCAAGGCCCACGTGGCAGACGGATGGGCCAGGCCCACAAGAGCATTGCTGACGTGGAGAAGAATGAAGGGTATTGGGCTAAGCCCATGTTCGTTGAGCCGTGAGGAAACTACCTCGGCTCAATAAAATAATCCATTAGGGTCGGCTAACCTTAATTCAAGCCAATTATTAAGAGATAATCAAGTCCATAAAAGAGCCATCAGAAGTCAAATCATACGTTAAGAAAAATAAGAGCATTCAAAGCCTTTATTACCTTATTTGGAGAGCTCAGCTTAAATGGACATCAAAAGTCTTAATGTCTGGATCATCAACTCCTGAGTCAAGGAATTTTGAATTTTAAACGTTTAATTCTTGTAATCAATACGGCATTTAAAGCCGGATTGAATTTCTTTCTGTATTCAGTACTTTATTTTACTATAAAAGGGACCATAGGCTTCATTGTTAGAGGTCCACGACCAAACACAAAAATCTTTCAATACAATACAATTCAGCATCTTCAAATATCTATCTTTATCGCATCTCATTATCTTTATCGCATTTCAATTTCTTTATCGCTTTCTTTACCGGTATTTCTCTATCTTTCTTGCACTTTACATTCGTGTTCTTAATATTCCTGCGCTTTATCTTTCCTGTTCTTTATATTCGTGTTCTTTATATTCTTGCTCTCTATTTTCTTGCACTTTATTTCTTGCACTTTATCTTGCATCTACTTTTTTGTCATTCACTTTATGCATTTTATCTTCTCTCAAATATATTAAAAATCATAAAAAGAATCATCACGTTGTTCACCCATCACTCACCGAGTTAAACAGCACAAAGAGTCCGGCTGGTCAAGACGATTCGTGTAAAGTCCTTGCATCAAGGCAAAGAGAACCTTGTGGCCGAGATCGTTCCTTCCTCGGCCCACAATCACTTGATTAGAAGTCATATCAGAGCGCAACTCCAACAATCCAGATTAAAACCTCGCTTGGCCTCCCGGCCGTGAGTTGGCACGCCGCACACATGTCACCAAGCCAGAAGGACACGTGTAAGCCAAGAAGCCCTCGGCCATTTGACACGTGGCCGAGACGATTTTTGAGCAAACAGTTATAGGCATCGTCTCATCCCCCTCGATGTTTTAACCATAGGCCTAGTGGAAGATTGACCAAACTCAATTCTGACCTACAAAACTTAGGATATTATTCATCCCAATAATAATTAACCAAAAATATTTGGCATAGGCTCAAGTGCTAATCTTTAGCTCAAGCTCATGAACAAATAAGAGACCCAAATGTTCTCCATTAAGGAACATATAATGGCTCTCATTTAAATATGAGATTGTATCTGACCGATACTCATTTTCAGTGTACAATATGTTCGATCCCACTGGTCCTTGTTTTCCTTGACCCCCACATTTTTGAGTTTGTCTGAATAAATTTAGGATATTTATATATAGGCAAGATAGTATCAAGCCATATATATTTAGGCAACGATTATTAGTAGGTCAAAGACTTCTATATATCTCTCATAGGCAACATTATTTAGTCAACTTGTGACTTTAATTTAATTAAATTAGTCACCCCCACACTTCTAGCCATTGAACGCCCTTTCCAAACCTTGATCAATAAAATTGACCATGAATTCAAAGCTCCTTATTTAGGCATCAATTTAAACCACTGCAGATAATTTGCAAGAGCTTTATGTATTGCCACAATTTATTATGAGCTCATGCAATATATTTCGCTCACTAGATTAATGGTTACGCCATGAACCGTAAATTTACATATCCTCATGCCTTATTTGAATGAGTCATTAGTTATATTGATGTATTTAAGAATCGATGCATCAAGAAATCGAGGCACCATTTTCCTTGGGAACAAAATCAATAAGGCAACTATAGTTTTTAGGCGACATGTACAACTGTCAACTATAGATAATGGTGGCTACCATTTTCCATTATCAACTAACACTAAGGCAACCATATTTTCGGCAACCATAAGTATCAAGGCAAACGCCATACACAATCCATAAGATGGAGTCTGAGGCATCATTCAAGATATAGATGCATGAGACAACCCTTATTACTTGGAACAAAATTTCGAAGGCTGCCATTTTCCAAAGGCTTCAACCGTAGGGGCAATTTACTATTCTGAGGCATCAAATTACCGAAGGCAACCGTCAATGTAAAATTGACAAGATAATATCTCAAGGCATTATTCAAAATAACAATTTTCCGAGGCAACATATGTATATATATTCCGAGTCCTTTTTTTTTTTTTTTTTTAGGGTTCTTTTTTTTTAGGGTTCGAGTCACCATGGAGGTAGGAGTGAAATCTTTTGATCCTCTTTAAAAAAAAAAAATAAAATAAAAGAACTGATTTTGAGTTTTCAAACCCAAGAAAATGCAAACTAATTAATCGCACGTTAGTGAACATATAAGGATACTATTAAAAATTAACTCAGCAAATTAACAATAATCAATATGGTAATTTAAAATAAAACGGTCTCATTATTACAACAAATGAAAAACTTAAATAAAAGAAAAAACAACTGTTACCTTTTTTTTTTCTTTCACTACATAAAACGGTAGCATAATTAGAATTAAGCCAAAATGAACAACTTATTTGGAATACTAATTAATATATTTAAAACAGATTGAAAACTTGAAACACCATCAAGATAGTTTCTCATAATTATGTAGCTATTGCAATACACCAAATGAAAAACGTAAAAGCTATAGTGATTAACCAAACCATGCAAACCAACGTATACTACTTGTTTAATACAATTTTCTTTATGCATATGTCATACGTACCTTTAGAAATGTATAATCTCATACCATATCAATGCTAATTCCAATTGTACAAATAACTTTTCGCCAATGATTTTGTATGACTCAAGAAATTAAGATTATGACAAAGTCTAAGCAACATCCATAAATTTACTCTTAAGATTGTTGGATATTTTGGTCACTGGATGCTACTTTGCACATTTAGTTGAAACTCCTACAAAATCCCACAAATACAATAAATAATAATAATCATATTGATGCCACAATAAAGTTAAAAATCATATAATATAAACACTTATCTCTCGGATTTGTAAGGCTTGTGACGAAATCTTGCTATGATAAGAGTTTAAGGTTGAGGTGTGTAAACACTGCCCTTAAGAGTAGATTTCGCCCCTCGGAGACAACGTCTCAGTGTAACAGGTTTGTGGTGCCCTACACTCTAGGATACAACAACCGTTAATCCTTGTGAGCGTACACTCGCAAACTCATATCCTAGAACAGCTTGATAATTTCCTTTGGCATGACAGGAGGATACAAAATATTCTCACTAGAACTCTATGATAAGAGAAAATGAGGAAACTAATGGAAACCAACATTTTTGGAATGTAGATGAATAGAGAATGTGTTTCTATATATTTTTCTATTCAGAATGATGTAGTTTATATAGGAATTGTGTAGGCTCATTTATGTGTCAGACATTTAATACGAATTGAACACTGAAATGAATGTTATGAAACGGTTGAGAATATTAATGCTGAACGTTTCAAGGTTTCATTCAAATTGAAACCATGCACTAATGGACAATTATGTAGTAAAACTTATAGCAATATTGCAATGATGAATCTTGAATATTTGCTCAACGTTATAACAACAATTTGTATTTTGAAATAACCATTAAATTTCCAACAGTCCCAACCCGAGTATAGCTTTGGGGAACGAAGCTCATATTCACATCGACTCCCGAAGGTAAAGCTTTGGTTTTGTTGCTTTCTCTTTGATGATGATTGATGGTTACATGTATGTTTGCATAGGATAATTTTATGGATTGCCGATGACAATGGGTAATGGATTTATGTCATTATTACCCATAATAGTTATTATTGTTGGATTTTAATTAAGGTTTTGGATATTGCATCATAGTGCTAAACTTGTAACTTCAAACTGGGCATGAAAGATTCTGGATTTCTGTTTTGTTTCCTTTTCACTGATGAATGGTTTTGCTAAGCTCCCATTTTTTTCAAAAATGGAGAAGTCTCAATTTGGATGCATATTACCTTTTTCATATTGCTTCCATGTCCATTTTGATAATTATATACAATCACAACACTTTTCATTGATAGTTTACCAAACATCCTAAAACTGATTTTCGTACTCGCAACACTTTTAAAAATCAGTTTACCAAACACTCAGCTGATTCTGCCCACAACAATTTCAAAAGCAATTCTGCCCACACCAATTTCAAAAGCAATTTTGCCCACAGCAGAGCAATACCAAACTGGACCTAACTGTTTTCCTCTTGAAGTGTTTGCTGGGCAGCCTTGGGATGAGGATTGAACAATCAACAATGAGAATTCCCAAGTCTCAAACTTTCAATCAACTATTCTACTGATTTTTTTTTTCTTAATGAATTCTATGAATTTTTTTTTTAATATTAGCCTTAAATCATATATTATACTGAATTATTCAATACTTGTTATTTGCCAACGCATATTAATTTAACTCAATTTACACTACAACTCATTATGTAGTAATGTTTGTTTGACATTTTCTTTCAAAATAGAGTAGATAATTAATCAAATAAACTGTAATACCCCGAAAATTTCCGTATTATTTTTATTAAATAGTTCGTGAAATTTGAAGTGAAATGGAGAGAATTCATATTTTTAGGGGTTTTCATCGTAAAACGATAATTACGGCGGTAATTATAAGTTACACAAGGTTAATTAAGGTAACTTTTTATCCGTTGAGATTTTGGGAAAACTTCCTTCATGAAATTTGTAGACCTCGTTGAATCGAGTTCGTAGGAATTTGGTTCACCGGAAATGGACATCGTATGAAGAAGTTATGGACCTCGGAAGTTTGGTCGAAATCCTATAAATATAGGGTAATTTTCAGAAAAATCAGAAAAAGTTAGGAAAATTCCGGAAAATTCCGGAATTCTCCCGTTTTGACCCTGACCCGCCGGCGGACCCGCCGACCCGACCCGGTTCTATCTTCGCCGTCCGGCCACCTCCGGTCACGGGGTCGGTGCCGTTGGGTTCAGACGGCGCCGCTCTCCCTCCCTCCGGTGACCTTCACGGTCGATCGTCGCCGGAAAGCCTCGATCGGAGCACCCAAAGGTTCGGCAGTTTGTATACGGGCTGACCCGATCCGATCTCCCTCCTCCGGCCACCTCCGACGACGGGACAAGTTTGGTTTTGCTCCCCTCCTCCCCAGCAACCTCTCCATGGTGGTGGATCACGGCGGCACGGCCTAGATCGGCGGCAACGACGATTTGCACTTTTTGGGATCAAAAACCCACCGACACCGATTCCGGCCACTTCCACTCCGATCCAGACCTCGAGGTAGTTATCAAACTTGTTGGGATTGTTGTGATCTACATTCTGGTAAAATTTGGTGTCAATCGGACCACCTTGACCGGCGGTCTGACCACCGCCGGCGGCGGCGCGTGGGCTGCGCGTCCGGCCGGTCCGGGAGCAGTTCTTTGCTCCGTTTGACTTGTTTCGTCGATACGAACAACTTTCGTGTTTTGACTTTTGTCAAATTCGGTCGTTTGACCGATGGTCAATTAACCCGATTAATCGGATCGTACGATTTACGATTCGAGAGATCCGACCGTTGGATGATCATGAAATTTGATCGTAGGGTTAATATTGAGATTATAAGCATGTTGGACCGTTGGATATTTGAAATTATATCGTTTGATAAATGATCAATTATGCAATGATTATGAATCGTTAGATCCGTGATGATCCGACCGTTTGATCATCACCATTTTTGGATATGATGTTAGGATGCTAGAAATAAGCATGTTGGTAGATTTTGGAAGTTTTGGATTTCGTGTGGGACCCGTTAATAAATAGTAGACGTGGGACCCACGTTGACCGATGGTTGACTTTTGGTCAAATGGTCTCGATTAATATTTCCGATGTCCTAGGTGACATTTGAGGAACTTTGGATTATTTTGGAAATGTATTATGCTAATTGGATATTGCATAATCATAGGTGATTATGAAAGGTGTTGCGTACACGCTTGTCGATTCCTGGTTACTATTTGAAGACGCAGCAGGAATTAGAGGTGAGTGAATCTCACGATGTTTTTATATATGAATATTAATTCATATTGTGTTGTTTGTGATTTTGGTGTTAAAACAATATTTGAAAAATATTCATTTTATTGTTTTGATTTGTGAATTTTGTGGGAACACAATAATTCTAAATAAGATATTGTGTTTGCCTATTTGAATGTTTTTGTCCAAACGGACTGTCCTGACCGGGGACAATGTTAAATGGGTGAAAAATGGTAGCCCATTCAGTTAGAGCTCTAGACTGCATATTGTATGATTAACTTGATGTATTAAAAGGAGAAGAAAAATAGTATTCTCACTTTTAATCAGGCGAAGTTAAAAATAACTTGATGTATTAAAAGGAGATGCATCTCACTTTTAATCAGGCTAAGTTATAAATGGTTTTGTGTGAGTAAAGATCGAGGGTTTATATTATTTAACATACTGGATTACCCTGGTATTAACATACACGTTTATGGGGCGTGTGGGGTTAAAATACGTGGTATGGGGCACGTAGGTTCAGTATATTAGATAATACGAATCTTCCGGATTTGAAATGGAACTTTTGGGTTTTAATTGATTCTTGAAAATAAAAGAATTCAATTTGGGAAAATGTTACAGTGTGAATAAAACATAGATCACTCATACCAGCTTCGTAAGCTGACCGGGTTTGTTGATATAACCCGGTACACTATTCCACGGTGTAGGGGTTATACCTGCAGGTTAGGATAACCAGGAGTAATGCAAGGCTGCATACATTTTGTTGGGTTATAAGACTTCCGCTATTTTATGCTTCGCACTCTGAAGATTTATTTATGTAATATTTTGATGTATCAATTTATTATATAAATATTTGGTATGTAATATTCGACTCTTGTTTTGAGTTTGAAATTACAATGTTGAGCATGGAGTTGGTGTTGTGTACTTGAATTAAAAAGAAAAAAATTCTAGTGCATATTTGTATTTGATATTCCATGTAGTCACGTTTCCGAATTGATTGTAATTAAGGGCAAAATGCCTTATTAATTGATTTGAATATCGGGGCGTGACATAAACATCCTCTAAAAGTTTCATTTATAATTTCCATATTTTTCTCCAAATTTCTGTCAT
The DNA here is from genome assembly GCA_029955375.1 of Rubus parviflorus. NCBI lineage: Eukaryota > Viridiplantae > Streptophyta > Magnoliopsida > Rosales > Rosaceae > Rubus > Rubus parviflorus. Next base: position 18,839,088 of record JARGGL010000006.1, on the reverse strand, counting down.
TTCTCTCGAACATTTACCGATATCGAAATTTTCTCGAAATTTCCATTGAAACTCGAAATTTCCATTTTTTGGACCGTCGAAATTTCCTCGAAACTCAAAATTTTGGTCATTGGTCATAATATGAGCCAAAAAAAGAAGAAGCTAAAAACAAGTCAATATAACATCTCCAACACACTAGCCATTTAAAAAAAAGTTAAAATTTAGCTATTTTTGACACAATTTATCACTCCAACAGAATAGCTAAATAAAAGTCAAATTTAGCTAGATAGGAAAGAGAATATAATTAAATCCTAAATTAACTTACAAATAGCTACCATTTGCTAGCTATATCACACTTATAGCTATATTATTTAGTGAAAATAGGTTTCTTACTACTGTAGTTTAACAAAAAGTTAAATTTAACTTTAGTTTAGATACTTTGCTGGAGCTGTTTTTTGATACAAAATAGCTATAATATTACTAAAAACTCATTTTAACTAGTCTGTTGTTGGAGATGCTCTTAATACCATGATCGATACAAGGGAAATTGAGGAATAATAAACCTGGTTCCTTGTTCAGTTGTTGAATCGATTCTACAACTTTAATCCCTGGTTCCTGGTTCCTTGTACATCTTTTGCGACCGCAAAAAAAAAATAGTACAATTTTAATCCCTCCCTACCTCTTTCTTGGGTTCTTCGGTTCTCCATACAGTAGTCATCGGAGGGCTTGTAAGAATGAGAAGTCAATTGTGGCTCCGGGCGATGAAACAAATCAAATGTGGAAGCGCCTCCGTCGTGCAACTGCCACCAGCGGCAGCAATTCGACTTGTTCGTTCTTACTCGACGGGTGCGTATGCTTTTTAGGGCTTTTTATTGATATTTATATGCTTTATAATTTCTATTTTACATGGAAAACGAGCAGAATTGCAACCTCAATTATCACCAAAGCTTATTAAGATCATGGAGCAAAGGCTATCGCTTGTCGAACAAAGGAATGCTTGTCTCCACAATATCATAAACCAGGTTACTTATCTTTATGAGACTCTATGTGCTTGCTTGCTTTGCTAATTTCTATATGTAAAATCAAGATTTGGAATTGAAATGGTGTTGGACCTGTTGGTTGGTTCAAGTCAGCCGGATGCCTCAGCAGAAGAGTATGCAAAGGCCAATAAGGAGCTTCGGAAAATTAGCTCATCCATGGACCTTATAAATCAGTTAAGAGCCACGCACAAGGTATTGGAATTAGTAATTACAAGAAATAGTTGAATCAAAACTCCTGTCTTGTCCAAATTAAATCGCGGCTTTGCTGCTCTGCCAGGAGATTGATGGGTTGAGGTCACTCATGGCTGAATCTTCTCAAGATAAAGACATGCTTGATATGGCAACCAATGAGTTGGGTCAGGCCATCAACCAAGAGAAAAGACTGCACACTTTGTTGCTCAAGACCCTGCTCCCCAAGGATGATGCCGACGAGAGGGATTGCATATTGGAGGTTAGAGCAGGTATCAAGTGCTCATAGACCCCAACATTCATGCCAACTTCTTATTTTGTTTTGTTTGACATATTAGATATTTAATTAGGAACTGGTGGGGAGGAAGCTTCTTTGTTTGCAATGGACATATTTAAAATGTAAGTTCTTTCTTTGCAAAGCCTTGTATGCTTTCTCTTCAAAGACTCTCACCTGTCTGGATAACATTTAACTACAGGTATGAGAGATTCTCACATAATAAAGGCTGGACGTTTGAAGTGGTGAATATCACCGAATCTGATCTTAAAGGATATAAGGTGTGCAATACCTAAATTACATATTAAAAATAGATACAATCTAGGGCAGGTGATTTTAAGAGCTAATGAGTATAGGATTCACCACTTCTGATATACTTCTATTTATAACTCTTTCCAGGAAGCAAGTGCGGCAATCTCAGGGGCTGATGTCTATGGGAAACTTAAATTTGAGAGTGGTATTCACAGAGTACAGGTTTCTTTCTCACCTGTTCAATGATTATTTATAACTGCCCGAGAAATTACTGACTTTTCTTTTGGCAGCGGGTTCCCGTGACAGAGAAGTCTGGACGCATTCATACTAGTGCTGTTTCGGTTGCTATCCTCCCCCAAGCTGATCAGGTGATAACCGTGTGATCCTGAACTAAATTGGCATGTTATGATATGTAATGTTACATATTATGGGCTTAGCATGCATCGTTCGGACAAATGTTCCTTCTATATCAGGCCGTTGGACATCACACATGTATTTGGGGCTGGTGCAGGTAGATGTCCACTTGAGGAACGAAGATTTGAAAATTGATACCTTTAGATCTGGTGGTTCAGGTGGTCAGCATGCAAATACTACGAACAGTGCTGTTAGAATAACTCATATACCAACTGGCATGACCATAGCCATACAAGATGAACGATCCCAACATATGGTATGATATCCAACCTTCTGTAGTAATTGCAGTTTTGGTGTGCTCAATCTTAGGATCATTAACTGCCATCACTTTTATAATTTGCAATTGATGATGTTGCCAATACATATATAAAACTAAAAGTCTTTCTTCTTAACTATTATATGCTACTATAGTAAATTGTAGTACGCATCCTCAAACTTATGCCCGAGGTTCAAACAAGTCCCTGAACTAATTTTTTAGTAGCAATGGTGCGTGAACTTTACAAAAGAAGTAGCAGTTCCCAAATGCCAACTCCGTTAACATTCTGTTAAACAACCTCCTTCCATTAAAAGTTATCACCTAACATGCACTTGAGCAATTTTTTAGGTTAACATCACTCGGACAAAAAATGAAAAATAGAACATGCTAGAGCAGGTGTGCTCATTGAAAAGAAGGGGATGGGTTTTGGGCTGATCTGAAGAGGAAAGAAGATCAAGAGATTTCTTCTTGCTCAGACTAATATGAGGGTCTTGATGCACCATTGTCAAATTTCATGTTGAAGGATGAGTATGATACTTTTTTAGAAAATTGATGGTGTCGTTGTTTTTTGCTTCAGAAGTTCATCCATCTGGTGTTGTACAATTTTAAGATTTACTTGATAGTGGCAGAGATATGATGTTTCAAATGGGAGTATTGGGGTTGGCAGTGTTATATAACTGAATGGTTTTTATATTTAAAATTTTAGACAACTGAAGGTTTTATGCTTTTATGAAAGGACGAAGTGGGTCTTTGAGACTTTGATGAATAGAAACCTGTAGAAGAAGAAATAGACACCAGCAGAGAATGAAAAGAATCCATAGTAACTCGAGCACAAGTTCAGGGACTAGTGCTACAATTTACTCGATAGTTCTTTATATTCTCTCACCGCATCATGGTTTTGATCATCAGCAACGTCACTTTGTGTTTTAAGTTGGAGCCGATCTTCAACCTAGGATTTGAAGCTGACTAGTAAAATTTGACATCAAATTTTGCTCCAGCTGATATGCTAAAATTCTGTGTGGAAGTAGGCACGAAGAAGCATCAAGATTGACATACAAAATTCTAACCTCCTTTTCTTGAAAATCTTTAAACATCTTTAAACTTGAGAGGTTGCAATAGAATTCAGAATTCCAATTCCTCTTGACATATGATAAAGCAAAGATGTCTTTTATTTAGGTAGCTGCTACTCGCACTCCAAAATGTCATGCTGCACTTTTCTATTTTTAATTCATCCAATATATTTTTACCAACTGAAGTTCCAAAAAAACTGACCCATTTCTCTTTTAGGGTTTAGGGTTTACAATAAAATAGTTTTCTTCAATTAACATTTTTACAAATTTCTGGGGCTATTTTATTACAATAAAATAGTTTTCTTCCACATTTTATTGCTTTGTAATTCTCTGTAGATATACGAATTTCTGGGGCTATTTGATTTTGGAGATCTATGTTTGCTTAGAACCTGTGATTTGTTGAGAATCTTGAAATACTACTTACAGCTGTAGTAAAGAGGGGTAAGAAAAAAAAAAAGAGGGATGGGGAGGGACCAAACAAAGAGAGAGGTAGAAGACAAAGGGTGATTTTAGAAATTGAGTTGATGACAGCAAATGATGCTCAAAAAAGGAGAGTGCAGGATGACATTTTTGGAGTGCCAATCACAATTTACATTTGACCTCCCATGCTCTAAGTAATGTTTGCTGATTTATGAAATATTAGAGGAAGAATTCAGTTATTGGCTCTTTTCTTCTTTTCTTCTCGATTGAAATTCAACTTGGCCTTGACCTTAACAAATTTTAGAGCTGACAAGTGCAAAATTGACATGGAAATCAGACTCATTCTCCTAATTGTATTGGAAAATATTTGATGTGCTATTATTCTTTCATGATCATAGACCTCTCTATTATTTTCATCTTCTTCTCTTTCTTGTTTCCAATTTTCGGTTCCTGTGTAGAACAAGGCCAAGGCACTTAAGTTACTGTGTGCAAAGCTATATGAGATGGAAAGGTCTAGACTTCAGTCCAATCGGTCAAAACTTCGATTAGAGCAGGTATGACTGATATGTGAGAAATTTGATTTGATACATTTGCTTTTGGCCATGACTTTCAATATTGATATGGAGCTTGTTCCCTTAAACAGATTGGTAGTGGGGATAGATCTGAACGCATTCGTACGTACAACTTTCCTCAAGGTCGTGTAACCGATCATCGCGTTGGCATTACACATCATGCAATAAGTGATGTGATGCAGGGAGAGAATCTGGATGTGTTTATTGATGCCCTTCTTTTGCAGCAGGAAATGGATGCAATCGCTTCTTTCAGTTCTTCCCAGTGAAACCCGACGACTAGTAGTGCATGGCATTAGTGCCAACTATTTAACTTTTTGTTTTAGCATCCTACTATGGACGTTTAGACTTCAGGGATGTATTTATCTTTTTGATTTAGTGCCAATTAATTGATTGACATTTTGATTTTTCTTTTTCTTTTTCTTTTCTTATCAAGATTGACATTTTAATTTCTGAATTCACAGATTCCAATATGCCGGTAATGAGTTTTCATGTATGTAGGGGTGGACTTGGTATTGGTTCGGTTTTTCGGCACTAACCGCTAACCAAACCGTTCACATCGGTTTTCCGTTTTTCAAAACCAGTTCGGTTTTTGTTAGTTTCAACCGCATTGACTAACAAATTGTCCTCTATATCTAATGAAAATTTTAACTTATTTAATTGTAATTTTATATGCTTAGTAATAAAGCTAATGTCCAGAAATTTGCTTCAACCGAAGAACATACAAAGGAAGACCAAAGAGACGACACAAATTGAGAATATATACTTAAGACCCGCTATGTCTGAGTCTGACCCTCCCACCTTCATCTCCTTCAGTCACTACCAACTCTCAGTCTCCCTCTATGTGCAATATCATATCCAAACGAAAGCCAATAAGGAAATCAACAACTTATAGCTTGGAGTGAAATTTGCAAAATAAGCAAAGGTCAAATTTTCTCGCCTTCAATTTATCATGTACAAAGGATGATAGGGTGGTACTGGTTAGGAATCGGTTAAGCTGGTCGGAGAGAAAGAGATTGGACCGGTCTCGTGGCCTAAGGTGGCCATAATCAACAGCAATAGGTGGAGGAAGAATCAGCATCTAGTCGTGTCGTCCAGGTTCGGGTTGCAAACTGGGTTGCGCCGTCTTGGGTTTTGTTGGCATTCATTGTCAACATGAATTCTCAGACGAACTTTAGAGTCATCTGATATCTTGTCTAAGACTTCAATGTCATGGACTACAAAGAAGGAGCAACGTAGGAAGTAAAAAGCAGAGAAAATGTGTCATGTGTGCCGAGGTGTTTGACCGTCTATAGTATAAATATTAAATGTTAATATTCCATTGAATTTCCATCTTTAGCTAGGATAAAAATCTTTAAAAAATGACTTAGTTATTTAGTTAAATCAATAATGGCAGCTTGCATTTAGTTAGTTATGGACAACAAACTATGTTCTCTTCATAATAGATAGTATGTGCTAGAAAACGATAATATGTAACTCAACGATGGGAGTTACTATATCTATACAGAAATATAAGCATAGTTGGATCATACAGAAGTCATGTCCCTTAGAAAAGTGACATTATATGTAAATATGTAATTGACTCCTACAGATAGATAGACTACTACACCAATACGATATTTGGTTTCCTTTTGCTTCCCTTAAATTGTTACGGTGATGACGGCATATATTACAAAATGAGACTCCTACTCACAAAAGATTGATCTGAATCACTCTTGACTCTACCTGCATAAAAAATAAAGGCAAGTTAGCTTTGAGCCAGTCAATGAAAACACTGCCTACAGCAAAAGCATGATCTTAATTAAAGCTCATATAGATATCCTACAGCAAAAGGAGCAACACCAACCCATTAAAATGTGTTTTTAACTTTTGAACAATAAAAAATAAAAGCTTGTTTGCAGAGCACTTAACATTACAAAATCTTACATGGTAGGTAAAGATAAGACAACTAATTTTCTCGCTTAGGGTATCAAAATCAAACTGTTATAATACTACCTGAATGCTAATAAGGAATTATTTAGTAAGTTTTAACCGGACCAATAATAATATCCAAGTTTTAAGTCAATTAATTTCAATGGTGGCAAGCCAGCCAATCATGGATTGAAATGAATGCTCTCAGTGTAAAAGAATGTGTGTGTGTGTGTGTAGGATTTTTCTCCACTATGGAGCTCTGCACTTTTAAAAGTTGCGGAGTTCCAATGTCAGCCGTCAAATCAAATTATTTTAAAAGTAAATATATAGTTGTAGTGAAGGGGCACTCTATAGTTGTATAAATATAAGAAAAGGTTTCAAGGCTATCAAAATAGAAACCTTCAAGAATGCTGCTTTGATTAGCTAAAATGACTCAAAAACACATCACCATCCACATGCTACGAAACAGCAGACACAATACAAATCTTACCTTTGCTTTGACCTGATGTTTCTTCTTGATGATGCAGACATACAACTTTTTTGATCTTTCATGTTGCTGCTCTTAGCTCTGGCTTTTGAGGCCCCTGTCATATCAGTACCTTAGCAGAGATCAATAAAATGAATATTACAAAAAGCTATGGTCAGATGGTGCTTATACCTCTCAAGTTGACATTTGGCGATTGAATTTCAGTATCACCTGGTTCTGATTCTATCAACTCGCTAGAAGCAACAGAATGTTCTTCCGACTCAGCACATCTAGATTTTGACATTTCATTCACAGACCGGGGCATCCCCTCAGTAAATGGGTCAATGACTTCACCATCTGTTTCTACACCAAGACATGGATGGAACAAATACTTTAATGCAAAGAAGCAACAAGACACATCCTTTGCATTCAGTTCAACATGCTACATCAATGACTTCCATCAAATAGTATGCAAGCTATATCAATGATTTCAATCAAAGAATATGATAACAAAAAAATTGAAAACCTTTGTAAACTGTGAAAAACCCAACATTGGTGCATGGTCCTCAGATTCCAAACCTTATACAGAAATGACCATACTTCCAATAAAAAGTACCACAGTATAATCTAAACCTATGAGTTGCATGTTTGTGCCTCTAGGAAAATGCTAACCTGAAACTTATGTGCTGGTGGAAATTGATTGTATAACTCGACATTCTATTGGTAAGCACATTAACTTGATTAAGCATAAGTTGATCACACTAACCTTCATCAATATCGGATTCTATATTAGCCTCTCCAGCATTCCTAGTAACCACAAAATCTTCCATGCTGTCGATCTTCTGTTGATGAATTTGGGCATTTCTTGCTGTCATTTCTTGTTCTTTCTTTTCCAAGTGGAACTTATTCAGCTTATCCTCAAACTCCTCGATGCACAGTTTAAGTTCGGGTTTTGCAAACTTCTTGCTCTGTTTCAGATTAATGTAAGAAAAACAAAAATACATCTTACCTGATATAAACGAGAGGAAGCAATAAGAGCAGATAATTCATACCTTGTTTATTATGGACTTAAAGTGGTCCATCACAGAATCCTCTGATAGGACGTGTTCATATGTCTTGAATGACTCCATAAGCTTCTTCATTCCCTTTTCGGTGAATGCCAGCTGAGAGAGGCAATAAGAAATATATTCCCATTGTCTGATATCTGTAGCCATGAGTAGCCCATCAGCAGAAACTAATTTTAATTATTCATGAAAATGGAAAACATCAACATTAACTTATCTTGTTAGGGAACATCAGGAAAAAAAAAAACTTTTATGGTTGCAGAGAAGAATATGTGACTGAAATTTAGAAAATAATGACTTTGAGGTGAAGGTGATAGGCAGCTTCCATATCCCAGGCTAGATGTTACATAAAAAATTGCTTCAACAGATGGATCAACTTATAACAGTGTATTTCCAGTGAACACCAGGAAAAACTTTCAACTTTGCCACATGGCTTCCAGACCGGGGGGGAATTCAACTATATCTAGATTCTAGAATAGTGGATGAAATTCCATTTGTCTATCATAGCCTCTGTTAAACAAAATAAACAGCTCTTGGTTCCACAAATCAGTAGAGAACTAAAACAGAAAGTTCACTATCTACCCAAGAGCACTCAATGAGGTGAGTTGTCAATCTAAAAAATTGCAATGAAAGAGTTATACTTGAAGATAAGGACTGCTTAACACAACTATAGGTTTTGTGTCTTTACAATTTTACACCTTAAGTTGCATGACTGTTATAAGTTGACATACGACAATATAGAAAGAGCTACAAATCATAATTTTATTCACAAGAAAAAGAAAGGAAGAATTAAAGGAAAACTAACCTGTAACTCCACTGAACCTATTGCAAAGCTTTTCAACAAGAGATTCCATTTGTTTGTCCTACAAGAGTTCAAAAATACCATAAGATCGTAATAGAAAACAGAAAGTTGCAAAAGGAACTGAGTTGTCAATTATACCTTCTTGATAGAACCAATCAAAAACTGCATGATATTGCAGAAAGATTCTCTCTTGAGATTCTGGTTGGATAATTTTCCAAGTATATCTGGAAGTAGATTATATATTGGATTGCTCCCTGTATTGGTGTGAAAAAAAATTTCATAAATTAGAAGAAGACTAAATAATACAAAAACAAAAATGATGGTACCAGAATAAAAATGTTACTGGATGGATATCAGAATTTACCTTTCTTGGATAACTCATTAAAAAATAGCTTAGCCAGATTTGAAATCCTCTCATCTTCATCTTCTAATCTTATGGCCATTTCATTTATGTAACCTTTAACCTGATAAAGATATAATCAGAATGAGAACCCAGTTATCACAACAAAATAAAAAGAACAAGAAGCATTGCCAAGCCTCTCAGACCTTCATCATGTCGTTTAGTATGAGGTGTGAAAGCACCAAAACAGCATTCTTCCTAACAGAAACTGAAGGATCCTGTAACCTGGAATACATATTCTCTGTCCATGGTTCTAACAAATTAGGGAACCGAACTGCCAAGTCTCCAAGACAAATAGTGCAATTGGAACGGACAATTTCTGATGGTGCACTCTCCACAACTGTGAAGAGTAATTGGAGATTTGTGTCACTGGAAATTACAAGTTAAATGTCAGAGCTGATGTTTGATTGTTCTAAAAAAACATGCATGCATATGCATTTACATGTATACACACCCTCCCACACACACACACACAGATCTTACCAGAAACTTGCATCAATAATCATAAACCGACACAAAGCAAGCATTGCAGACACTTGTAGTTCTGGATACTGAAATTATAAGGCAGCCAGTCAGTCAATCTAATGAAATAGTATTACATAACAAAATAATTGTTACATTAACAGGCCACATACAAACAGTACACTAAAGGTGTACTTTGCAAGGGTTAAAACAAAAGAAAAATAACACAGACTATATTGTAACTATATACGTAGCATCACTCCTGAGTTTTGGACTAAGAGAAATGTAATTTCATATTTTCAATCACCTGGGGAAAGGCCTATCTGGCTATGTTATATGACTAAACTGTAAAGGATGAATTCATTTATCATACTACAAATCTCATACGAAAGCAAAAGAAATTTCATTTCAACATACACAATAAACAAATCTATAATTTCTTTTCGGAATCACCTTTTGCATCAAACTAAAATTTCTACAAAGTTTTGACAAAAAGAGTGCACAATGTCCTATCAAATTCTTCTCTGTAGAACCACCACAAACTATTTCTTTTTCTGCTTTGTCAGAGAGAGTATCAAGTATTGCATCTTCAGAGGCAGTAAGGCCAAGCTCAGCATTTATACCAATTTCCTGCAAGATAAATAGATAAATATAATACTGAATAATAGATGATAACAGTACCCTACTTCATTAATGATTTGCATATACAATATCCAACCTCACCTTTGAAATATCAGCAGGCATTGCACCATTAGCATGCTGAAAATCATGACTCATCTTCTCTTTCCCAACTTTCTGTTTCTGAACCTTCCGTAGGCAGGATTCGATATATAGTAGCTGGTTCATGGCAACATGACTTATGACAAAGAGATTTCTACTAAGTCTTTCTACCTTTACAGTGGTAAGTATTCCAGCACTACCACTGCCAATTTCATTCTGCAACTCCTCACCTCCACTACATTCAAACACAGAACTTAGGGATTTTTTTATTAGATTGGCAGCTAAAGTTTCCGGTGTTGGATGGATTGTATATATAGCAGCTATGGCTTTGTCAGCAGCAGCATACCATATGTTTTCTGGAAGCCAAAAACCAGTAATTAAGCTTTCTAAAATGCCAAAAACCCGACTTCCATTACTAGACAACAACTTTTTCCTGTCATCTTCAGATAATCTCTGAAGTGCAATGCATGCTGTCCTAGCAAGCAACGGTTCTATTTTTGCCCAACGGCCAAACCCAATATCAATAATGTCCTGTAAATGAGAGCTAAGAACTGCAGAGGATGATTTTGCTGCCATGCAAAGGATAGACAATGCACCACAACTTTGCGTAGCAGTAGTTCCACTTATGTTGAAGCAAAAGAAATCCCATAATGCTGATATCTGCGTAAACAAAGTCCTTAGAAGAAATTTAACTCTTTATAAAAATGGAGACAGAATTTGTTGACTATTATACACTGGTACAAGAGAATTCAGCACTGAGTGGACTAAGAAGCGGCGCCAAACATACCAAAAAGAAACATAGACTCATATTCTAAAATCAATATCATGGTTACCTCTTGGTTTGAATTATTATTATTTTTTCTTTCTTTCCCTGCATTATCTGTGGAAATCACCAGCAGATTCAATCATTATGTGCATCTATATACTCGCTTATCTGGACTAAAGGGTTCAGGGGAAATGTGTCTCAACCAAACCTGATAACCTACTTGGTAAAGGGGAAAGGAAAACTCTTTTCTCTGTAAAAAACACAAATGCAACTAGTTTTATATTTTAAATATGTTAAATTGGATATAATATTTTGCTTGGCTGACATCTTAGTTATGACTTGCAAAATGTGGCTTCTTAATTTAAACCAACAAAACAATTCTATGACTTGCAAAATGTGGCTTCTAATTGACTAAACTGAAAAATGATTTAGCTCTCCAAACTTTCATTATTACTAATTTCGTTGCGAGAAGATGTTTGTACAGTAAGCCTCAACTTAAAAAAATTTCTTTTTTGAATAGAAACAGGTTTTATAGATTACACAGTCAATGATACAATAGAAGTGGACAAGTGGTCCACAACAGAGAGAAACAAACAGCAGAAACCAAACAGCTACACCAAATGCAGTATAGTATATAGTATAGAGAGAAGAGTAGATGTGCATATGTTATCTTTTCCAGAAGTGGACAAGTGCCTCAACTTCAAACCAATTATTTATGTCTATAGTACAGTCACTTTCGAGTTTCGAAAGCTGCAAATCATCAAGAATCTTTGTACCTTTTGCATGCAAAGTAAGGAAATATTTTCAATTAAATTTCATATATTAAAAGTACAGTCAGTTGAGCAAAATATTACTACGAGAATTGAAAAGGAACATACCGCAGCACTGGATATGTTGCCTTTGGACACCAAGGCACCAACTATAAACTCAAGAGCAGCTAGATCTCCAATATTTGATTCAATGGCAAGATTCATAAGATTCTTGGCCGCTTCAACTGGGTTTTTCTTTATGTAAATTGTAATGAAGGCATTTTCAACAGCTTCATAGATGGATTTGTCCTGAGAAAATACCTACAAACACCAGGACACATGTAGGACCTTATAAATCTCATGTACCAGCCGAACAATCAAATCCCGAATAGTAGCTCAAGATTTAACAGAGAAGAAAAGTTATTGACACAATTATAATTATGAACCATAATTTCGTAGGGAATGAGCAAAAGCTCAACATACCAGTGGCAACATCTTATGGAGACATGCTTCTGAGGCATCAATTTGAAACTGTCGGCATCTCATTAACAAATTAATTGTGTTCTCAACGTCAGTGGCAGAAGATGATGCCATCAATTGAGCAAGTGTTGGGATTGTGGTAGATATACACTCTGAAAACCTTAATCCAGCCTCAAGTGAAGCTACCAAAGCCCTGGTCTGCTCTAAGTTCCCAACATCTGGCACACAGCCATCCTTCTGAACTAGATCTTCTTCCATCTGAGGCGAGCAACTGTCAGGTAAGCTATCCTGCTGCTCCTTGGTCAACCCTACATTTACATCATCAACTTCACTATCCCCTGAGGTATTACTGACTGATGGTAATCTGTTCATATCACTTTCTGAGGGAATATCTGGTTCAAGCTCTTTCAGCTTCTTCTTGTACTGATGTAAGGTTGCTTCAAATGAAGCTATTCGAAGTTGCGGGCCAAATGGGTTATGCTGCAACATCATGATAAGTAAATTTAGTGCTGATTTTCTGACCATTGCACTCTTATCCTCTAACCTCCCAGCAGCAACTTTAGCAACCTCATTCCACAATCCAATTGAAACACAGTGTTCTTCACATAGCTCGGCCCAAACTTGAAGAACCCGACTCCTGGTATAAGCTGACACATCTCGACACCGCTCAAGCAAAATTTCCAACATGGCTTGCTTGGTTCGAAGACGAACAGATTTAGAACTCACTTCACCCTCAACATCCTTAAAAGCCTTTGCAACCAACTTTCCCAAAACCCCAACAAGAGCATTCCTTATTTTATAGGATTCCCCACCAAAATGTGGGACAAGAAGGCCAATGTTAACAGACATCAACTTTGGTATCCGATCAGAAAGTTCCACCAAAAGACGACCAACATTTTCAGCCCCAACAGTATCCTTGATGTAGTCTTTTGGATTTGTCCTCCCAATCTCTCTGACAAGAGAATTAGCTAGGCTTCCATCTGCATACTTCTTCTCAGCCCCAGCAACCGCATCGGCAATGTGGGTAACAACAAAATCATATTTGTGAACTAGGTGCATGATCGACGCACATGATTGTGCCATGTACTGGTATTTTGTAGCACAGGCCCCAATTATACGACACAGAGCATCTTTTGTCTCAGAGTCTTTTAATAGTGTAGCATTTTCAAACAAAGAAAATGCATTTCTGCAGATCCCCAGATCAAAAAAAAAATTGTAATTAACAAAAAAGAAAAGAGACCTACATGTAAATCTGATTGAATTGCATTAGTTATCTAACTTACTTGGCAATGAAAGAAATATAATTTTCTTCTAGGCCTGTTGAACCAAAGAGCAATGCAAGCTTAATCTCCAGTGAATTAGCAATCAGATTAAGTATACGGCCCCTCTGTGGCTCCCAGTTCCATGAGTTCTTAGGTTGCTTCTTCCTGGTACTAGCTGTCACCTAATCCAAGCAAAAGGCTTCAGGGTACTAGCAGCAAAAGTGGCAGTACTACACTCAATGCCGTTACATATATAAATGCTAATAAACATTTTCAAGTGGGAGACTAAGAAAATAGCAGTGGCGCCATTGCACGCAAGAATACATTGGTAAAAGTAAGAGGAAGAAATAGATAATAAAAAAAAGTTAAGACATATACAGGAAGAGAAAGAGAGGTGGTAGGAGAAAGAAAACACCTTCACATTGTTGTTGGAAGTGATGTTAAACTCCTCAGTGAGAACCACAGTAAGGAGAAAGAATGTGTAGATTTTAAAAGCATTACGATGTGATGCAACCCGATCCAACATCGGAGTGACATCATCCTGACCTTGAGAAGCCCGTGAGAGTGAATCAACATTTGGGAGGAGAACACTCAGATTGGACCGAAGACTCTCTACAAGATTAACTTTACAAGTTGCAGGTAGACCTTTGTAACCCCGAACCAGCGAGTACACACGATCAAACACATCTTGCTCTTCTATACAAAATAGCTCCTTATCAGAGAGATCAAAGGATATGCCTGTTTCAACCAAAAAGGATGACAAGAATTCAGAAACTGCAAAGTTGTGGATGAATATCAAAATCCAGTATGCCAATTTCTTAGTTCTTCTCACTTTGCTAATTCATTTTGAAATGAACTCAAATTATTTTGAATAAATGACGTTTATCTTCTCATAAATTGGATCAGAACATGAAAATTCTCTATCATGTTCCCTCTTGGGCTTAAAAACAACAGCAAAAAAAAATGAGAAAAGCATTTTGGTCATGCTCGTATATCACTTCTCCTAATATAGGTGAATCCCAACTTCAGTAAGCCAATACATACTATAAGTTTTGACTTCCTTCCAAAAAGTAAGGTTTGCCTAAAAATCAAAACACAAAAAAAAAGATGGAATTTGTTAGAACAAATAAATTCAGCTAAAAAAATAAGATTTAGCTAATACAGACAAAAAATTCTGCTAAATTCTGCTAAGTTATCTTGAACTTTAGTTTATACTATTTTTATGATTTTCTGCTTTTTTTCCCAAGACCTTGGCCACCAAAAGCAAAGCTTTAAGTTTTTCTAGGGTTTCCTTAACAATAAATCAATCTCAATTTGGTTGATTTGACAATTGAGGTCAGAAATGTTAAACATACGAAGAATTGAACCAGACAAAAGAGCTATGAAATGGGGTTAGATTCAGAAAAGTGAAATTGTGAGAAAGGAGGGTTACCTTTTCCCAACTCTTCGAGTTGGGAGGGACGAAGAGAAGCGATGTCGATAGGGTTCCGAGCGTAGAGGCGGTTGTCTTCGTTCTCCTCTTCCAACGCTCTCAGGCTTTGGGGAAACTCGAACGAGGGAGGAGCCATCATCTCACATTCAAACTGAGATCGATTGAGAGCTTTTCGCTCTTTCCCTCTCTTTACTCTTTCAAATGGAATTGGAAAGTTTGGAACGAGCGGGAATATGACTTTTCGGATCTAGGGTATATGGCCGCTTGGAATTTTTTTGGATGGAGTTGGTTTTCCCATATTTGTGAAAGACTCATTGGCCCAATTTGGGATGGTTTAAATTATTTAAAAAGTGGGCTTCGGTAAAAATTTCAAAACTGTTGTAAGGGCATCTCCAACAAGTCTCTTCAAAACTTGTGGGAGTATGAAATTTAATATAGAATTAAATGGGTTTAGCCCATTTAAATAATTAACTATTTATTAATATGGTCCGAATATGCAAAGTCCAAGCCCAATAAAATCGAAAGGACTTGGTCATAGGAAGAAGTTACTTGGTCCTCAATTCAGGGGAGGAGTTACTTGGTCCTCAATTCAGGGGAGGAGTTACTTGGTCCCCAATTTTAGGGAGAAGTTACTTGAAGCATAAGTTGTATCCTTGCCTATAAAAGGAAGGTCAAGAGATCAGGTAAAGCATCTGATCTCATCCTCACTTATCTACTACACTCATCTAAGAAATATATTAACTTTGGCATCGGAGGGTTTTCTGCAGGTACCCCCCCCTCTCGAGTCAACGAGTCAGCGAGCCGATAAGTTGGTCCGCCAACGAGTCAACGGTCAAACGAAGAATTCCACGGTCAGACGAAACATCTCGATCGCAATTGGTCCATTCCCGCTCCAGTCCAATATTTGTGGTGAGTCAAAGTCTCAACGATTTTTCCCTCACCAACAAGTGGCGCCGTCTGTGGGAACGTTTTCCTTAAACAATGGCGGGAGCTGGATCAGGCGAAATTCCATTCTTGTCACTCAGGACCGGAAGTGACGAGTCAGAAATCCCGATCGGCGGTGGCTCGAACTCAATTGGAGACTTGAATATGCCTCCTATCAATGGCGGAGACTCGAATTTTATTGGAAACCTGAACGACCCCCCTCTGAGTGAGATCCAAAAGATGATGCGAGAGCTCGAGCAGTTTAGAAGAGACAAAGAAAAGCGCGAAGCTCGACGGAAGAAACGAAAGGATAAGGACTACGAGTCCGACAGCGACTCCTCTGAAGACGAGCATGAAAAGGATCGACAAGTCGAGAAAGGAGTCGAGGGTGGTGGAGCAGGTGGATTGAGCTCGAGTCGAATCAAGAAATCAAAAAATTCTGGATGGAGAGAGAAGATGGAAAGGATGATAGAGCAATGCACGCCGGCGGGACCTCGAGAAATCGCCGCCGAAATAGCGAGAAACGTCGGGAAATCTCCATTCACCGACGACATTTTGGCAGCAGAGAAGCCGAGGAGATTTACCACCCCAACGTTCCAAAAATATGACGGGACTACCGATCCAGTCGATCATATCAAGGGATACAAACAACAAATGTCCGTCGAGACGACCGACGAGAAGTTGATATGCAAACTCTTCCCCTCGAGTCTCGCAGGACCAGCATCAGCATGGTTTCAGGACCTAAGGCCACAGTCGATTACAAACTTTGACACGTTAAGCCGCGTCTTCATCTCGCAGTACTTTTGCAGCCGGAAGCAGAAGAAAGATATGGCTGCCCTATTTGGCACCAAACAACGGGCGGGAGAAAAAGTAGGGGCGTTCTTCGAGAGATTCAAGGCGGAGATGAGGTATGTCAATTGTGAACCCCAATGTGCCGCAATCGCATTCCGCGAGGGACTACTCCCAGGAACAGCCCTGTATGAAAACTTAATACGGAACCCGTCAAAAGATATGGACGACATCGTCACAAAGGTAGAAGGAGAAATTCGGATCGAAAGGGCCAAAGAAGCTCAGGAGGCCCGCATCACCGCTGTGGTGGCCTCGAGAGGAACAGAAAGAAATGCCAGAAGAAACGACCGGAATGACGGACGAGGCGGAAGATACCAAGGAGGAACGAGGGAAACAAGACGCCAGCAAGGTCTCCCCGGAGAATGGTTCACTACGAGCCCCGCTAACATTTACAGAGCACACTGAAATGAGGGTATCTTCAAAAAGCCGGCACCTCAACAGGAGTCAAATGATCCAATGGAAAGGAGTAAGTATTGTCCCTTACATGAAACAACTGGACATAGCTTGTACAGGTGCGAGGCATTAAAACCCGCAATACTAGAGTTAATGAAGGAAGGAAAGCTTCAACAATATCGGGCCGAGACAACCAAAGGAACAAACGGAGTCGAGGCATGGGTCAGGAAGATCAGAGGTATCCTCGAGGCATAACAAAGAAGTGAATGTACTCAGCAACTCTGCAAACATGTAAGTTTAGTAGAAGCCTCAATTGTTTTCCTTCCTGCACTCGAGGTCGCACAGCAAGCAAAACAAGGGGGCAAGGGAGGAGAGGAAAAATGGACAAAACAGGTCAGTAGTTTATCATTGGTAAAATTCCGATAGAAATTTTCAAAGTAGAAAAAAGAAGTTCAATTCAGGGGAATGAGTTACTTGGTCCTCAATTCAGGGGATGAGTTACTTGGTCCCCAATTCTAGGGAGAAGTTACTTGAAGCATAAGTTGTATCCTTGCCTATAAAAGGAAGGTCAAGAGATCAGGTAAAGCATCTGATCTCATCCACACTTACTTACTACACTCATCTAAGAAATATATTGACTTTGGCATCGGAGGGTTTTCTGCAGGTACCCCCCCTCGAGTCAACGAGTCAGGGAGCCGATAAGTTAATCCGTCAACGAGTCAACGGTCAAACAAAGAATTCCACGGTCAGACAAAACATCTCGATCGTGATTGGTCCATTCCCGCTCCAGTCCAATATTTGTGGTGAGTCAAAGTCTCAACGATTTTTCCCTCACCAACAAGTTGCATGGACTAGTTCCTCGAGTAGGTCAGTTACAGAGACTGGTTCCTCGAGTAGGACAGTTGTAGAAACTAGTTCCTCGAGTAGGACAGTCGCATTTAATCTTCAGAACTGGTTCCTCGAGTAGGACAGTCGCGGAGCATTATGGCCGTGTAGGCCCGAGGTCGAGTAAACCTATTGTGACTTGGCCCTCGAAGTAACGAGGGATGGTCACAAATAAAAATAATAGGTCGGGTAGACCTGAGGTCGGGTAGACCTATGGTGACTTGGCCCTCGAAATAACGAGGGGTGGTCACAAGTAATGATAACAGATCGGGTAGATCTGGGGTCGGGTAGACCTATGGTGACTTGGCCCTCGAAATAACGAGGGGTGGCCACAAGAAATGATAAAAGGTCGGGTAGACCTATTGTGACTTGGCTCTCGAAGTAACGAGGGATGGTCACAAATAATAATAACGGGTCGGGTAGACCTGAGGTCGGGTAGACCAGAGGTCGGGTAGACTTATTACAACTTGGCCCTCGAAGTAACGAGGGATGGTTACAAGTAATGACAACAGGTTGAGAAGATCAAAGGTATCCTCGAGGCATGGGTTGAGAAGATCAGAAGTATCCTCGAGGCACAATAAAGAAGCCGCACAACAAGAAAAACAAGGGGACGTTCTGGTCCAGTGGTTTGGAAGTGGCAAATTTGAAGTCTGAGCAAAAGATGGAGCCGCGGTCGTTTGGAGGAATGCTTTGAACCAGATAATGTTACTTTAAAAGAAAGAGGTGAAGAATTAAGTGGTTGTTCATAAACCTGACCACAAAGGTAATTATAAAGGCTTAGTTGAAAGTAGTTTACATATATTAGCATTAAATCCGTTGGTATTTGAAGGAAACAAGATTTGATTATAACTCTTATCAACGAAGAACTCACATTGATTATGATTGCTCTAGTTTGGTTACACGCATAGTTCTATTATTTTATTTGTGGGATTAATCTTGATGCAAGTGTCATTTAAAGTGCTAATTATCTTTGTGGATATCTTTGATTTATGGTTATATTTATCTTAAAAATGCTACGGGTAATATAAGGGGTAAGGATTCTATCTTGCATGAGGATTTGGTGAAACCTAGATCTTTGGGGATTAGGCCTTATAAATTTTCTCCTAGGATTGGAGATCCAAGGAGAAAATTGGGGGCATTGTGGGAGTATGAAATTTAATATAGAATTAAATGGGTTTAGCCCATTTAAATAATTAACTATTTATTAATATGGTCCGAATATGCAAAGTCCAAGCCCAATAAAATCGAAAGGACTTGGTCATAGGAAGAAGTTACTTGGTCCTCAATTCAGGGGAGGAGTTACTTGGTCCTCAATTCAGGGGAGGAGTTACTTGGTCCCCAATTCTAGGGAGAAGTTACTTGAAGCATAAGTTGTATCCTTGCCTATAAAAGGAAGGTCAAGAGATCAGGTAAAGCATCTGATCTCATCCTCACTTATCTACTACACTCATCTAAGAAATATATTAACTTTGGCATCGGAGGGTTTTCTGCAGGTACCCCCCCTCTCGAGTCAACGAGTCAGCGAGCCGATAAGTTGGTCCGCCAACGAGTCAACGGTCAAACGAAGAATTCCACGGTCAGACGAAACATCTCGATCGCAATTGGTCCATTCCCGCTCCAGTCCAATATTTGTGGTGAGTCAAAGTCTCAACGATTTTTCCCTCACCAACAAAACTCATACCCAAACCCAAAAGTCAAAAACTTCATCTCCAACAAGCAAAACTCAAAACTCAAAATGGGTTCCTACTAGCAAGTTGACCCAAAATGGGAGGAAAAATGGGAAGGAAACCCATTACTGTTTGAGTGGGGCACATGCGGGCCAGAGCTGCAAGGGAACCCAGCGACTGACGCGCTTGGCAGGCGTCTGAAGTGTCAGGCGCACTACACGACAAAAAAACGGCCACTTGGTTGGGGGGAGGACTAGACACGTTGACACTCGCTGATTGGTTGACTGTACCTGACGGTCATCTCCATCCAACGGCTGGAGATGACTTTGATGATTCATTTGAACGGTCTAGAATAAATGGACCCTTTTTTATTAGGAAATAACTTGAAAAAATAAGAAAAAAATACAGAAAAATCAGGAAATTTTTTTGTCCGTTGGAACAGTATTTTTCAGAAATTTCTATAAATATCATCCCCTCTTCTTCATAATTTTTCACTCCAAAACATCTCCATCTCCTTCCAAACTCTTTATTTTTACAATAGTCATTCATCTAGCTAGCTTTCAATTTTTTCTTCAAAGATGTCCAACCCTAAACCTAGAGGAGTAGGTTGGAAAAATGAGGAAGATCTAGCTTTGTGCATAGCGGTGGTTACCATTGGTGAAGATGGTGATAATGTTATCGGTCAAGAGAAGAAAAAATTGTGGGAACGTATACATGGAGTGTACGTTAGTTGCAAGCCGATCGACGGAGATATTAGATCTGGAGGAGGGTGTGAAGCTCGTTGGAGAAAGATTAGACCAGCTTGCCAAAGATGGCATGAAGCTCTTAAAAAGGCGGCGGCCGCTCGTGCAAGTGGTGAAAATGCCACCAACGAGGTAATTTTCCTTCTTATATTAATTTAGTAATATATATCGGAAAAATTGTGTTACTTATATATAAATTTGTTACTTATGTATGATTAATATGATGCATATGATTAATTAATATACATGCTAGCGTTCCACCGAACACATTATTTATCATAATTAAGTTTATGTGTATACATGCTAGTTTAAATGCATGCTTATGTGTTAATATATTAAATGATAATATGATTATTATGTTCAAAATGATACATGATGAACACTAATATTTATTTTTTTATATACCTATAGGAAATACAAGCTAAGTCGGTGTATCGCACATTAAGTAAAGGGCATGATTTTGAATATGCACATTGTTGGCCGATATTGAAGGACACAAAAAAGTTTGGCGATCCTCCATCTATGAATTTCGATACCACTAGTAGTCCGTCACCTATTAACTTGGAGGATGATCACTCCCCAAGCCCTTCAAATGTTCATGCACGCCCCCCAGGCCAAAAAGCTGCTAAGAATAAAACCAACAAAAATGATACATCTCAACTCTTAATCCAAATGCAAAGAATTGCAGACCAAGGAGAACGCGATCTCAAACATAAGCAATGCCTTAGGGAGGAGACCCAACTTGCCGAGCAGCGCGCGGATGATAGAGTCACAATGGCAATGGATCCATCAATCTACTCACCTATAAAAAGGGGTTGTTGAAAAAGGAAGCAAGCACGGATTATTGAGAGGGAGGAACAAGACTATAGATCCAGGATTCCAGGCCATACCCACAACCAGCGACTTCGTCTCAAGCACCCTCCACACAAAGTGAGGACGACTTCTTGGAGCCATATGTGCCGGTTCATGAAACTGAGTGAACGGGAGGAAATTGAAATGTTGTTGTATTAATTAATGTTGTTTTACTTTGCCGCTTCTATTTTAATTTATGAAATAAAATTGCAAATTTCTTTAATTTATAATCTCACTTTTATTCATGACAATAAACTAAATTACATTACAAAATAATAAACACACAAGAAAACAAACCATACGACATTACAAAGCATAAACACACAAGCAAATCACACCATGGCCACACTACCTATTATTGAAAGCATAAAAAAGTAAATCACATCATCTGCGGTTCCGCTCTGCTTGCAGCTTCACATTCCAGAGGTGTTTGACCAAATCCTCCTGGAGGTAATTATGCACAACTGGGCATCTAACCTCTTGGTAGCGACTCATAAATTCTTCAAGAGCAGGAGCGTTGCGCTCAACTTCATGATCCTCTTCATACCTTTCATATATTTATGCAGCCCTTGGTCTTGTTGTGATGTCATCAGGGTCAATCATCACCTCCTCTTCTTCTTCGCGCTCATCTTCAACAATCATATTGTGCAAAATAATGCAGGTCATCATGATGTACTGGAGATCCTCCATGTCCCATCCACGAGCAGGTCCTGTGACAATTGCAAAACAAGCTTGGAGAATTCCAAATTAATGCCCTCTCCACATCTTTTCTGAATGACTCTTGCATCTTTGTAAAGTGAGCTTGTTGTGGCGTAATTGGATTTCTGATTGCTTTCACAAAAGTCCCCCATTTAGGGTAGATCTCGTCGACTAGGTAGTAGCACTGGACATATTCTCTATCAGCTACATGGTATTTGACTCGAGGAGACTCTCCTCTGCATACTTCATCAAATAGTAGAGACATTCCAAGGATGTTGATGTCATTGAGGGAACCTGAAAGTCCAAAATATGTGTGCCAAATTCAAGTATCATACGATGCAACCGCCTCCAAAATGATTGTCGGTTTTCCTTTATAACCGGTGAAATGCCCTTGCCATGAAGTGGGGCAGTTTTTCCACCTCCAATGCATGCAGTCGAGACTTTCAACCATTCCAGGGAACCCTCTTTTATCAGCAACATTGAGCAACCGCCGCAAATCCGCCTTCGATGGTCGACGGAGGTAATGCTTGTGGTACACATTCCGGATTACTCTAGTAAAGTATTTCAAATTTCCCAAAGCTGTAGATTCTGCTATGTCAAGGAACTCATCACACAGATCCGCCGGAAGCCCGTAAGCCCGTAAGCAAGCATCCTTATGGCGCAAGTTAGCTTCTGTTCTGTGGAAAAGCCAACTCTGCCAGAAGCGTCACATGTTTGGACGAAGTAAGGGTCGTGGTTGGCGACGTCATTCATCATCTGGTCAAACACATGAGGTCGCATTATGTACCTTCTACGAAAAATATCGCCTTCGAACCTACACGGTGAAGTGAAGTATAGAGCTTTAAGTCGTCGATCCATATCTTCTCGATCTCTTGGGATGTACCGCCGACCTTCTTGTGAACCACCCCATTGCGATTCTTCCTCCTCCATCCTCCAGATTTCTGAGGAAGATGCCTGCATCACCAAGGCTCTTTGACGATTTCTTGTAAGGGAATCTTCTTCCTCCTTCTTCACCAGTTTCCGAAGCCTATTCATTGAAGCAATTCACAAAAAATTATCAATTGAAAATGCAGCTCAGAATTTGTAGGATTCTGATATGAGGGAGAGAGAAGTGTTTGTGAATTGGTGAGGTTTGATGGAGTGACAGACGAAGTATTTATGGACAAACCTACAATGATTAGTGAAGATAAGATATGACACGTGGCAGATAAAAAACTAAAACGCAATCTCACTAGCCTCTCACGCAATGACACGTGGCGCTCAAATCTTTAATAAATTTGAGATAAAAATTCTTATCGAATATGTAATTATTGTAAAGATAGGTAATGACACGTGGTGGATAAAAATCTAAACTGCAATCTCACCGTCCTATCAACATTTGACACGTGGCAAAGACACTAGTATTTGACGTTCCGTGTCAGAATGGTACGTTTGATACATTTTTTACTTGGAAAAGGCAATTCGAGTCAAACTCGTCACTTCGCCACTACGTGGATGGTTTTTTGGCATTTCGAGGTCGTTTCGGCCTTCAAAATAGCATTTTACTATAATCTGAAAATAAAAAAAACGTTTTAATTACTTTTTAATTAAACAACATATTATATATGATGTATAAATTCATATTGTTGTTAAATAATTATATAAAACGATTAAAATATAAAATGGGTATGAGTTTTGACTCACCCTTGTTGGAGATGAAAAACCCAAATGAATAGTAATGAGTTTGGGTGAGTCAAAATTGGGGTTTAGGTATGGGTTTTGAACCCCCTTGTTGGAGATGCCCTAAGAGCTGCTGCCATCGTGCTGTAAAAAACAAAACCAATTATAGCTTATCTGAAAGAATATTCCACATAATCTAATTATAGCTCCAAGTGGTGCTCCCACCATACCATATAATTATAAAGCTAAATTTGCACCCCAACAGCTATAGATCAATCCCAACGGTTAATTTGAAAACTCAACGGCTAGTTGTACCCAAAAAACTGCTATGTATAATTAAAAAACAAAACAAAAAACTCTATAAAAACTACACACACTACTACAAAAAACCATTTAGACGACACCCTTCAGACGACGTTACTGAATTTATCGTTGTATGAAGGCTTTTGATTGATTGGGACGACATTTGTAAAAATATCTGTCGTCTGATTTGAATTCAACCAATGCCTGTTTTTCACGCTGGACTGTGAATTACTTCAGAGGACGGTTGTAGTTGATATTCGTTGTCTGAGTGAATTGCAAATTTTAAGAAGCGCCAAATTCCCCCAATCCCCCCAAACCTAAAGCTTCAATCTAATTTGATAACTTCCTATTTCCAACAATGTATTCGTTGGTACAATGAAAATAATTGAAACTTTCGTATGAGTGACTTCAATTTTGAAGAGAAAAAATTGTTTTCCCACATTGCCAACATTTTTCCCCACAGTCCCAAATTTTTTCCCAAAGTGCCATAACTTCCCCCCAAAACACGCAGCTAGCAAACCCCAAAATTCAAAATTGGGCATAAGCTCTTCGATACTTAGGGAAAAAAAGAACCCTACCCACCCAAAATTCACTATGACTTGCCGACTTCCCTCTCTTCCTCTCACTCTCACGACGCTACAGTACCTCTTCTCATCTCTTCTTTCTCTGCCGCTTGCTCTTCCTCATTCTTTCTCTTAGACGCCAAACTCTCTCCTCTATATTGGAATCCTAAGCCCCAAACACGAAACCCTAAAACCCCAATATCCCAAAATTCTCCGCCTCTCCTCAATCAACTCCTTCATCATCGCTGCATCTCCTTCCCTCTTCGTCTTCTCCTAGAAACCCTAAAACCAAAACCCACGAACGCGACATCTTGACTGGCATGGCAAGGACGATGGAGTTCGGAGCTGCGACCACAGACCCATTAATTAAGATCGCTGCCTAATCGAACTCATCCAA
Source organism: Rubus parviflorus (assembly GCA_029955375.1). NCBI lineage: Eukaryota > Viridiplantae > Streptophyta > Magnoliopsida > Rosales > Rosaceae > Rubus > Rubus parviflorus. The sequence goes on along the minus strand of JARGGL010000006.1, from coordinate 18,814,177 downwards.
CAATAGATTCTCCAAGTCAAGGTCTACAAGCTCATTCTCCTCCTTTGAATCAGCTGAGCTACTACGCCTCTTTTTCTATGACTGCTTCACTCAGGTATACCAGGATTCTTCCATTTCCTCATGAGTTTGATGTGGGTTTTTCTCAAATGGTTTATAATAGATAATGGGTATTGAGAATGTGATTTTAATTTAAAAGGGACTTCCTTGGATTCGATCATTCAGATTCTCGTGCTCTAAGTAGTTCATATTGACTCTATCGGAACTGTCAAAGCCTACAGGTATTCTTTCTTTCTTAATTCCGATATTCCTAATGCAATTGTTCATGGGTTTGCTTTTGGTTGATACATTTTGGGTTTGATTTTGATTTTCTGCGTGGGTAATTTTTGGGCCGTAGATTGCAGGGTGGTGATGTTTGGATTTGGGTATGTTTCAATCGTAGCTTTGCTTGTTGTGGTGATGATTTGGCCTCGCTTACATTGTGAAATATAAATTGCAAGAGTCTAACAGCTACAATTCTTCAACTTTCGTGTATGGTTTTGGCAAGGCAAAATTCTCTCCGTGTTGGGAGATTCATTCATTAATATACAGCTACAGGTAACCTTTGCCTCTTTTCTGTTTCTAACTTTCAGTTCAGAAAAATTGTCCCTTTTACAATTGCAATTCAGGGTGTATAATCTATGCTTTTTTTTATTTGTTTTCATGAATTTGGTGTTTTCTTATAGTTTCTTTTTATTTAAGATTTTACCTGCAAAACAAGCAGTGTGTCTTACTATTTTAGCTAGTTAAGAAAAAATATGGGGAGTGACTGTTGTAATGTTTGCAATTGCATAATGATTGATTAAGTGTTACATTTTGCTTGCATGTTTTATCTGATGATTGTAAACATGGGAGCAGGGGAGTTACTGCCGAGAACACCCATTTGCAACTTGGTGAGTTTTCTTAATTCTATGTATGTTGATTGTTATTTAGTGATTAAGAGTAATATGTTGTGATATTGTTATTATATGATTGCTTTGAGTCTTGAATGATCAACTCTAATGGCCTTAATGTTAAAGTTATAATGCTAGAAGGAAAGAAAGTTTTCTAAATTTGCTCCACTGACTTTACTGTTCATGTCTTTAAGTATCTAGATATTAAGCTAGATCTTTTGTCAAGTAATATCTTGTAATGATTAGTTTTTAATATCTTGTAAATATCCAAGTCCTTAGCTGGATTGGATCAGCTCTAATAGCTGGCTGTATAAAGGCCAATGTTTAGCCTTTGTTGTCTAAGACAGAGAACTAGAAATTTCAAGATTATAGTCTGAGTTTCTCTCTTTGTTTTCTGCTTCTGTTGCTACTGCATCAGTTCATGCTTAATTCAGTTAAGATACAAGTTGATACAAGTTAAGATACAGGTCTGATACAAGTTGATACAAGTTCAGATACAAGTCTGATACAAGTTGATACAGGTCTGATACAAGTCTATTTTTAAGCCTGTTGTGAGTTAACTAATTCATAAGCAAAATCAAATCTTAACACTTAAAGGAATTAGTTTTGGTTTACATGTGTTATGCTAAATGGTCATGTATTAGCTTGTGCATAGATGAATGGTAAACGCATTGACATGCATCTCATATAGGAACATGGCATTAGGAATGGCATATGGAATCAAAAGTATGAAATTGGATTAATGGTTGTCTTTTGCGACCAAATCAGTATGACGAAATATATTGGTATCTTGCATCACATATTGAGCATTGCATCATGGGGCCATAGGATTGTTTCCTCGATTGATTGAATCGATTTTGACAAAGGTTTGAAACAAAGCAGCCTTAAGAACATTGCTTAGGAATCACAATGCTTTTCTTGGTTGACAACTTGGGTTATGAGAAAGCTTTTGGCCAAAGAAAGAGATTTTAGCCATTTTCAGATTGTCTGGATTTTCAACCCAGTCACTTACTTTTGCAAAACTGTACTGATGTACTGGGAATTTGAGGTCAGTTTCTTCTAAAGTGTTTCAGTAGACATCTTAAAGAGTCATTTATAACTGGAATCACCCAAAACGGAGTTTTCTGGAATTAGTTATGAATTTTCAAAGTTTCGAGTCGGTCACAGCAATTTCTGAATAAATCAGCTACTGTTTATATATATTCCTGTTTACAGAGATTATACTTTGATAGAACTAGTGCTAAACACCACTGAGCAGGTTAAAAAGGTAGATTTAGAAATGTTTCAAGAGCTATTGCAATTAGCTATAATATGGCCCATATGGTCAAAAGATGTTGCAACACTACATAGAAAAGCATTTCCACAAAATAGTGAATCCCTTGGCTAAATTGGATGATAGATTATTACAATTAATGATGAGATGGTTGCAGAAGACGAAGAAAGAGAAGCATTACAGAACATTATCAATAACGCTAAACTCAGTGAAGGTTATCTTACCCTTGCTCGTGATATTGAGGTCATGGAGGCCAAAACTCCAGAGGACATATATAAGGTTTTGAACTTTTTATTTCCTTTTTTACTTTACTGTTAGCTACTTGGGTACTGCTTTTTAGTTGGAGCGGGATCCTAGTTACTTGTCTTTGGTGGTTGGATTTTAGATACGTGAAAAGAGGCAAATTATACTATCAAGCAAGAACATTTATGGGTGTCTGTTTCTCATGTCACTGGTTTACATTCTTCTTTGTCTTCCTTCATTAATCTTTGCAGATCCATGATGCATGTTTAGTCATTTATTTGAATCATCTTTGTGGCAGATCTTTGCAATGGAAGAAATGCTGATGACCTTCATACATTTAGTGGCAGCTTGTGCAACTTCACAATGTCAAATATTAAATCCCAGCTGGTCACATTGTTTTTCTTTGTATTCTATGATTTTGCTATTGTAAGTTTCATCTATGAATGCTTGGTAGATGTGCTCCTTGTTAACTTGTTTTGTGGATACAATAAGCATTACTCCTTATTGAATCTATTTAGATACATTTATGTTGGATTATAATAGCAATATACTACAATATATTGGGATCAATTGTCACTGTTAATTTGGTCAGTTTTGGTAGCACAAATCAGGACAATTCAATCCTGCCCACAATCATAACATTACGACAATAGTAAAAGAAAGTGTCGTCTCAATGCATACAATAACTAGCTTTTAAAGGTTAAAGACCACGGGTACTACAAATTTAAGTGTGGTTTATGTATGATATGTACAACGTCTATCAGAGTAAAACCGTCGTCTGAATGGAAATGAGACAATGGTTACTAGAGCCGAACTGTCTTTTGAATGACAATTGGGCAACAGCTACCAATATAAAATCGTCTTCTAACTGAACATTGAACAATAGCAAGTTTATTGAATCCGTTATCTGAATGAATATCCAACAACATATAATATGCCGATATTTAAGCCTATACAATCACACAACGGTTTTAGACTTTATTAAGTCGTCCCTATGACCAGTATACAACGGGGAATATCCGTCGTGTGAATGCTCAATAGTCGGCGCCGCCTTAGTCCACGGAAATTTTTTTCATCAGACGACGGTTTGTACCCATCGTATGAAGCTTTTTTTGTAGTAGTGACAAATTCATCACTTCTATCACTTCAATTTTCATTCACAATTGTTCTATCCCACTTTTCATCTATTTTCAACTATGAGTTATTCTCAAATATCATCATCCTCTTTGTCTTCCAATGGAACCGATGATTATTATCATCGAGTCATAGCTTCATTTGATGAGGAGCAAAATTTATTACTTCGCGTGTATGCAAATAATAATCGCCTCTTGACGGAGTACCTCGACGACAAAGAGCATGACGCCCAATCAAACTGTAGAGGAGCTATTCCTGGCCATATAGTTATCAATCGTCCTCGACAAGAAGCTGCATATAATCTATGGATGGACTACTTTGCTGAGGTCCCACGATTTCCAAAAGCCAAATTTCGCAGACGCTTTCGGATGAGCAAAATTGTATTCCATCGAATTGCGGATGCCGTCCAAGATCACGACAATTTCTTTATGCAACAACGCGATGGTGTTGGTAAGCTTGGATTGTCATCTTTACAAAAAATAACTGCTGTTTTTCGAATGTTTGCATATGGTATCCCAGCTGATTCTCTTGATGAATATTTAAAAATTAGTGAGTCTACTGCAACTAGATGTATGCAAAAATTTTGTCGAGCTATTGTAGAATATTTGGAGAGCGATATTTAAGAACACCTAATGCCGAGGATGTTGCAAGACTTCTCTATATAGGTGAAGAGCGTGGGTTCCCAGGAATGTTGGGGAGCTTAGATTGCATGCATTGGCGTTGGAAAAATTGTCCAACAGCCTCGGCAGAAATGTACTCAGGGCATAGTGGATCACCAACTATTATCCTTGAGGCAGTATTTGATTATGACCTTTGGATCTGGCATGCACATTTTGGCCTACCGAGCTCCAACAATGACATCAATGTGCTAGAAACATCTCACCTATTTGCAAATCTTGCGGAAGGTAAATCATCTCCCGCTAATTATATGATTCGAGGTAAAGAATATACCGTCGGTTATTATTTAGCCGATGGTATATATCCTAAGTGGTCTACACTTGTGCAAACTATTCATGATCCTCAAGGTCCTAAAAAATTATTGTTTGCTCAAAAGCAAGAGTCATGTAGGAAAGACGTTGAACGAGCCTTTGGAGTTCTTCAATCACGCTGGGCAATCGTAAAGGGACCAACACGTTTTTGGAATAAACGTGTATTGCATGACATAATGACTGCATGCATCATAATGCATAACATGATAATCGAAGATGAGGGTGATTTGAGTGCTCCAATTAGAGAGTTTAATCCAGCCCCTGCATTAAATGTTGAGTCAGTAATTAGCTACACGATTCGATCAGTTTCTTGCTCAACATAGGCAAATTAAAGACAACGTGGCTCATATCGCACTTCGGAATGCGTTGATTAATCATTTATGGGACCGACATGGTATACAAGGGTAAGAGTTTTATCTCTCATAATTCTTGCTTATTGTTTGATTTCTTTGCTGTAATTTTCTTATCCTAAATCCATCATATGGTATGTTATATTTCATTATTGTACTCTTTAACTTTCGAATAAAATTATTGTACCCTTTAACTTTGGAATAAAATTATTGTACCAACTATGCACCTCATTACACACACCAACCAACTATGCACCTTATTACACATACAACTAACTATGAGCACCTTATTACACACTTATCCACAAAAGCACCTTATTACCAATCAAACATTCGAGCACCTTATATACAAACAAACCGTGAGAGCACCTCATTACACACCGACAATGGACTGATAACGTATGACATATTCTTAAGGATGCTGAAAAATGGACTGATAATGGCATGTGTTCAACTAAACCACGAAGGCGTAATGACTCAAGTGGAGGATATGAATCAGGCTCTCGCACATCACAATCATCCAGTACACCATTAGTTGATGTCAACTTGAATGCAGATGAAGACGAACATGAGCTGTTCAATGATGAATTTCCTACATCTCATTGACCTATTGGTGTAAAGAAAGCAAAAGTCAAAAGGAAAGAATTCAAGGAGAAGTCCAAAAATGTTGAGCAGTCAAAGAAGACAACCAACACCTAAATGAGTTATTTGAAAAAAGCCTGTCATAGAGAAATAATTTTTCTGCCAAACACGAGCAATATGCGACTAAGAAATTAGCTATCCAACGTCAACAAGAGGAGAGAAAAATCATGCTTACTAATTTGGATACGATTTCAGACCCAACCGACCGTGAGTACCTTCGAATGAGAAAAGTTGAAATCATGGAGATAAAAACTCGTGAATCTCAACTACAACAATCACATGGTGTTTTTGGCTATGGTAATTTCAATAACTTAAACCAATTTCAAGGTGGTTCACAACCTACTTTCAATTCTAGTAACTTTTTTGGTAGTCCATTACAATTTCCAAGTGGATTTGGAGGAAGTGGTGGATACGGAGGAGTTTCTCATTATGGAACAAGTGATGAATCTGGAACAAGTGGTGGACATGGAGGCAATGTTGGAGATTGTAGAAGTGATGATAGTCTACCGGAATACTAATTGTGGTCATTAGTGCTTTTATTTTTATATTTGTGCATTTGGTTTGTTCTTTTATTTTATGCATTCGGAGTTATGTCTCAATGTATTTTCTCCGAGAAGGTTTTAACGAGGCCACTATTTATTATTGTAATTTTCAGAATTTAATAAATTATTATCTTTGATGAAAAGATAAGTCATAATTATATATTAAAAAAATTTCAACCAAATAAATTCAATATTACGCTCAAATGAAAGATCCCATTGAGATCTTTGTAACCGTATAATTTTTATTATTAACAAATTTATAAGTATAAACTTTGAGGAGAAAAATATTAATAGCTAAAAACGATTAAGGATACAAATGGAATTTGAAATTGTTTTGGTGAAGTTGGAAGGGCAAAAATGGAAATAAAATGGGATATAATAAACAAAGATTTGGGTTTGGCTTCGGGAATGGAACGCCAAATGTGGCTTAGAGCTTCTGCCATCGTAAGGTAAAAAAAGAGAGGCAATTATGGCCTATCTAAAAGCATATTCTAGAGAATCTAATTATGGCTATCTATAGTGCTCCCATCGTACCCTATACCTTAAAGCCAAATTTGCATCCCAACAATTCCAACGGCTATATTAGATCAATTCCAACGGCTATATATTGATTCCAACGGCTATTTTTTAACTAAAAAAGATGTTATGTTTAATTAAAAAACAAAACAAAAAAGGCTATAAAAACTACACAAATTCATCACTTCTAGCACTTAAATTTTCATTCGCTATTGTTCTATCCCAGCTTTCATCTATTTTCAACTATGAGTTATTCTCAAATATCATCATCATCTTTGTCTTCCAATGGAACTGATGATTATTATCATCGAGTCATGACTTCATTTGATGAGGAGCAAGATTTATTACTTCGCATGTATGCTAATAATAATCGCCTCTTGACGGAGTACCTCGACGACGAGGAAGACGACGCCCAATCAAACCGTAGAGGGGCTATTCCTGGCCATATAGTTATCAATCGTCCTCGACAAGAAGCTGCATATAATCTATGGATGAACTACTTTGCCGAGGTCCCCCGATTTCCAGAAGCCAAATTTCGCAGACGCTTTCAGATGAGCAAAAGTTTATTCCATCGAATTGCGGATGCGGTCAAAGATCACGACAATTTCTTTATGCAACAACGCGATGGTGTTGGTATGCTTGGATTGTCATCTTTGCAAAAAATACCTACTGCTTTTCGAATGCTTGCATATGGTGTCCCAGCTGATTCCCTTGATGAATATTTAAAAATTGGTGAGTCTACTGCAATTAAATGTATGAAAAGGTTTTGTCGAGCTATTGTAGAGGTCTTTGGAGAGCGATATCTAAGAACACCTAATGCCGAGGATGTTGCAATACTTCTCTATATAGGTGAAGAGCGTGGGTTCCCAGGAATGTTGGGGAGCTTAGAATGCATGCATTGGCGTTGGAAAAATTGTCCAACAGCCTGTGCAGGAATGTATTCAGCGGGTAGTGGATCACCAACTATTATCCTTGAGGCAGTAGCTGATTATGATCTTTGGATCTGGCATGCACATTTTGGCTTACCGGGCTCCAACAATGACATCAATGTGCTAGAAGCATCTTATGAAAGACGTTGAGAGCACCTTATTACACACCAACAATGAGAACACCTTATTACACACTGTGACATCCCGGACTTTGAAAAAAACCTATTCCTTAAATTTCTAATGTCGTGATGACGACATTTCCTTCTATTTGTCGTACCTTAGGTTATTAAAGGAGACCTAAAGTAAATTAGACTTTTAATTTTCTCTTTAGCACGAGTAGATAGTGTGCGACGATACGAAAATATAGACATGGATGGTGCTTAAATCGGAGTTTTAACGAAGAAGTTGTGAGCGTTTTAGTTTGAAGGGCAGTTTGGTAATTGGACAAAAGAGAAGGTTCCAGATTTAAAAAAAAAAAAAAAAAAAAAAAATGGGGGTCCGCACCGACCTCAAGGGTTTAAGGGTCATTTGGGGGTCATAAGAACCCAGAAAATTCCATAAAAGAAAAGAAGAGAAAGGCCGCGCGTCTGCCGTTTTTCTCCCCGTCGCCGTCGTCGATTCCGGCCACCTCCGGCCAAGAAACTTATACCAATCTCTTCCTCTCCTTCCCACCTTTCTAACCATACTAATTTCTTAACCTATAACCCATTGTGTGAGACGAATCGAAGAGGAGAAGTTTTGGGTCTTCCGGCGGTTTTTCACGAATTCCGGTCAAATCGTTCACTTTCCGGCAAAACCCCAAGGTGATATTGTGGAGTCTACTTCCGGAGACGTTTCCGGGAAGGATCATGCTTAGAGCCTACCGGCCATATACACAATGAGTGGACTTTGTTTTTAAATAAATGCATGCAATCTTTCTTTTAAATCATTTAATTGGTTATTTTGATTAAGCTGATTCGTTATATTTTCAAGAAGCTCAAGTTTTATTGATAATTTGCGATTTCCAGTTTGAATGATTATTTGAAATCAAGTCTACTTTTCATGAGCCAAAAGAAGGATTTGAATTTGATATATACATGTTTATTGAGCTGGAACCCTTGGATGCTTTATGATTTGTTCATGGCTTTATTTGGCAAGAAAGAGTTTAATTTACCTTATAAGTACCCGGATATAAGGCATGATTATACTTAGGTTACGTGCACGTAGACCGACATATTATTACTTGTGCGATGAGGGAATTCCGCATAGGGCCTATACGATGAGAAAATTCCGTGTAGGTTACCAGTTATCCCCCTCCCCCTGTGCGATGAGAAAATTCCGCATAGGTATATGTCATGGGTACGAATTAGGTAATTGCCTCAGTATATGGATTTTCAGATGAATTTTGAGATAAAGTTATCTAATGCAGATTTATAAGATTTTGGCAGTTTAATAATGATCTCACTTTTCATAGCCATTGGTTTATGTGAGTTTACTTCCAGCTTTCAAGGTTTAAATTACATTATTTCTATAGTTTTCAATTACTAGTTTTGATATGTTATGAAATTTGATTGCATGCCAATGGGTTGCGAAAGAGAAATGATTTTTCAAAAGAAAAAGGATTTAAAGGAAAGTTTAATAAGTTTTATTTTTGTCCACTCACTAAGCTTGTCTCACGATTTCAATGGTTTTCTCTGGGCTCTTTTGTGTTTCCGTTTTGCCCTGGTTGTAGATAGTTGAGGTCGGACCAGGGGACGTCGAGGCAGATTTTGTGTACATATCCAGCGTCGTCGAACTCGTAGGACCCCTCATCTTTTGTGTTTAGTTTCTTTTCATTGTAGAATCTGTAATCTATGCCCTGAAAACTAATAGTAGAACTACTCAATGTATATAGTTTGGGGGTCTGTGACCCTTTTTGTTTGATGGTGGTTGTTGAAATTTGTGAGGACAGGAGGTCCTACAGTGTGGAGGTGGGAATTAAATATTAGAAGTGTTATTTGAAATTTTTCAAGTTTTGGGTTGTCCATTTCTAAGGGAGGTTCTGCCGAATTTTCGGTAGAATTTCTCTTAAGATGGTCCCCACAGGACTACCTTGGATTTTAGGGTGAAGTCCAGGGTGGGTCCTGTCAATTGGTATCAGAGCATAGGTTAATAGGAGTTTGAAAACGTTATGTCCGTTAAATACTGTTATGGTTTGTGTTAACCCTTGTTTCCTTTATTAGGTGTCGTCATGCCTCCTCGACGTGGTCGACGTCTTAGGAATGCGGGGTTAAGAGAAGAGATAGCTGAGAATGTACCTCCTCAAGGACCGCAGCCTAACCTTGATCACGCCATAGAACAACTTGCTCAAGCAGTGACCACAGCTATTCAGACTCGGGGTAGAGATCCTGATTATAGTATTGAGCGGGCTAGGAAACTAGATGCGACGAAGTTCTCTGGTACAGGTGATCCGGCAGATGCTGATAGTTGGATGGAGAGATTAGAGAGGGTGTTCAGTATTATGGGCTGCCCAGATGATCGTAAGCTAGGTATAGTTGTGTTCTTGCTTGAGGGTAATGCATATCATTGGTGGGAGTCGAGTCGACTTAACTTTCCAGATCAGGCTACTATATCTTGGGCAGATTTTAGACATGCATTTCATGAGCATTTTTATCCCAAATCATATCGTGATGCAAAGTTAGCAGAATTCTTGAAGTTAGTTCAAGGTGCGATGACAGTAGTAGAGTATGAGCAGAAGTTTATTTACTTGTCTCGGTATGCTCTTGCATTAGTAGCAAATGAGGAAGATAAGTGCCGCCGATTTGAGGATGGTTTGAGGGAGGAGATTCGTTCAGTTGTGACTGCAGTCTATCATACTCAGTTTGCGGTCTTGGTCCAGGCAGCTATGAGGGTAGAGAGAAGTATTGTTGAGGGACGTTCTCGTGTGGAGAGGCGTCGACCTTTTGATAGTGTGGGCGGTCCCAGTCAGGGTCTATCGAAGAGGAGTAGTTCTGAATCCGGATCTTTTAGCGGTAGTAGACCTACTAGGATTAGCTATGGAGCTAGTTCTGCCAGTCACGGCTCTAGACAGAGTCAGAGTTCTACACAGCCTTCTGATAGTAGCTCAGCGAGGTTTACCACCTCAGGTACACAGAGGATGGATAGATCGGGTAGAACTCAGAATCCACGGTGCACATCTTGTGACAGATACCATACTGGACTTTGTCAAGTTGGGAGATCAGGATGCTATCATTGTGGCCAGATGGACCATATTAGGAGAGATTGCCCACAGTTACGTCAAGGGAACGTTGCAGCCTCGGGTACAGTAGCATCACAGAGTGAGGATGGTGGAGTAGCTAATGGGGGACAGAGAATGACCGAGGTTGCTGGAGCTAGTTCTAGTGGGGTGCAGTCTAGTGCAGTGGGCCGAGGTAGTGGCCAGCAGAGAGGTCAGCCAGGTCGACCTCAGACTCAGGCGAGATTATTTTCTATGACTCAGCAGGAGGTTAGAGCTGCACCAGACGTCATTATGGGTATGATGTCTATTTTTAAGCATGATACTATTATTTTGATAGATCCAGGAGCCACTCTTTTATATCACGTAGTTTTCTCATTACGCGGATAACATTTAACGGCATTAGATAGGAAATATCTACAATTAAGCTTACGATAGTTGGAAGTTTTAATTGCCTTACAAGATTTTAGAGAGAATTGGCCCAGTAACTTATCGACTAGCCTTACCTCCAAAACTCTTTAGGATCCATATGCTTTCCATGTTTATATGCTTCGGAAATACGCTTCGGATCATTCTCATATCTTAGAGCCCCTGCCCCTCTAGTTAAAGGAAGCCTTAATGTATGAAAAACGTCCTGTAGAAATATTAGATCGAAAGGACTAATTTCTTCGCATAAGGACCATTCCATTTCATTGGGATGGTGTCATGGAGAACCATGTTGTAAGAAGGCGAATTGGGAACTGGAGGAGCAAATGCGAGTTTGGTAACCACATCTTTCAGACACTAAATTTCGAGGACGAAATTTCTTTAAGGGGGGTAGATTGTGACATCCCGGACTTTGAAAAAAACCTATTCCTTAAATTTCTAATGTCGTGATGACGACATTTTCTTCTATTTGTCGTACCTTAGGTTACTAAAGGAGACCTAAAGTAAATAAGACTTTTAATTTTCTCTTTAGCACGAGTAGATAGTGTGCGACGATACGAAAATATAGACATGGATGGTGCTTAAATCGGAGTTTTAACGAAGAAGTTGTGAGCGTTTTAGTTTGAAGGGCAGTTTGGTAATTGGACAAAAGAGAAGGTTCCAGATTTAAAAAAAAAAAAAAAAAAAAAAATGGGGGTCAGCACCGACCTTGAGGTCAGCACCGACCTCAAGGGTTTAAGGGTCATTTGGGGGTCATAAGAACCCAGAAAATTCCATAAAAGAAAAGAAGAGAAAGGCCGCGCGTCTGCCGTTTTTCTCCCCGTCGCCGTCGTCGATTCCGGCCACCTCCGGCCAAGAAACTTATACCAATCTCTTCCTCTCCTTCCCACCTTTCTAACCATACTAATTTCTTAACCTATAACCCATTGTGTGAGACGAATCGAAGAGGAGAAGTTTTGGGTCTTCCGGCGGTTTTTCACGAATTCCGGTCAAATCGTTCACTTTCCGGCAAAACCCCAAGGTGATATTGTGGAGTCTACTTCCGGAGACGTTTCCGGGAAGGATCGTGCTTAGAGCCTACCGGCCATATACACAGTGAGTGGACTTTGTTTTTAAATAAATGCATGCAATCTTTCTTTTAAATCATTTAATTGGTTATTTTGATTAAGCTGATTCGTTATATTTTCAAGAAGCTCAAGTTTTATTGATAATTTGCGATTTCCAGTTTGAATGATTATTTGAAATCAAGTCTACTTTTCATGAGCCAAAAGAAGGATTTGAATTTGATATATACATGTTTATTGAGCTGGAACCCTTGGATGCTTTATGATTTGTTCATGGCTTTATTTGGCAAGAAAGAGTTTAATTTACCTTATAAGTACCCGGATATAAGGCATGATTATACTTAGGTTACGTGCACGTAGACCGACATATTATTACTTGTGCGATGAGGGAATTCCGCATAGGGCCTATACGATGAGAAAATTCCGTGTAGGTTACCAGTTCCCCACCTATACGATGAGAAAATTCCGTGTAGGTGAGACCAGTTATCCCCCTCCCCCTGTGCGATGAGAAAATTCCGCATAGTTTTTGCCACGCTATACCTGTGCGATGAGAAAATTCCGCATAGGTATATGTCATGGGTACGAATTAGGTAATTGCCTCAGTATATGGATTTTCAGATGAATTTTGAGATAAAGTTATCTAATGCAGATTTATAAGATTTTGGCAGTTTAATAATGATCTCACTTTTCATAGCCATTGGTTTATGTGAGTTTACTTCCAGCTTTCAAGGTTTAAATTACATTATTTCTATAGTTTTCAATTACTAGTTTTGATATGTTATGAAATTTGATTGCATGCCAATGGGTTGCGAAAGAGAAATGATTTTTCAAAAGAAAAAGGATTTAAAGGAAAGTTTAATAAGTTTTATTTTTGTCCACTCACTAAGCTTGTCTCACGATTTCAATGGTTTTCTCTGGGCTCTTTTGTGTTTCCGTTTTGCCCTGGTTGTAGATAGTTGAGGTCGGACCAGGGGACGTCGAGGCAGATTTTGTGTACATATCCAGCGTCGTCGAACTCGTAGGACCCCTCATCTTTTGTGTTTAGTTTCTTTTCATTGTAGAATCTGTAATCTATGCCCTGAAAACTAATAGTAAAACTACTCAATGTATATAGTTTGGGGGTCTGTGACCCTTTTTGTTTGATGGTGGTTGTTGAAATTTGTGAGGACAGGAGGTCCTATAGTGTGGAGGTGGGAATTAAATATTAGAAGTGTTATTTGAAATTTTTCAAGTTTTGGGTTGTCCATTTCTAAGGGAGTTTCTGCCGAATTTTCGGTAGAATTTCTCTTAAGATGGTCCCCACAGGACTACCTTGGATTTTAGGGTGAAGTCCAGGGTGGGTCCTGTCACACACCGACAGTGAGAGCACCTTATTACACACCTTCAATTTGAGTACCTTATATATGCCATTGAACACCTTAAATTACATACACCATTGTTCTCACAACAATCTTTCTAATACTTCAATGGCTAGCATAGGTAAACAAGTTGTTCATCGAAAAGGAAATTTTTCAGTTCAAGATGTACAATTGTCCCACTTATATCTTGAAATTGCTCAAGATCCTATTAAAGGTATTAACCAAAGGAAGGATAAGATGTGGGAGAGGATCGCTGAATTGTGGAATCAAGGTAATCCTGAATTTCATATCTGAACCGCTAAATCTCTTCAAAGTCGATTTTCTGATCTCACCTATTGTGTAAGCAAATATCGTGGTGCGATTTGACAAGTTAATTGAAAATAGAAATCCAAGTGGTGCTTCGGAAAAAGATATTGTAAGTATTGGTTAAAGTTATTAGATTATAAAGTTACATGATGAAACTTCGCATATTATTCTTAACCATTGATTTTTTTTCTTAACATTTGTAGTTAGCTGAGGCAAAGCAATATCTACAAGATGATCCAACCTATAAAAAAAAGAAGTTTCAATTTGATAACGTATGGCCTATTCTTAAAGATTCTGAAAAATTGACTGATAATGGCATGTGTTCAACTAAACCACGAAGGCGCAATGACTCAAGTGAAGGATATGAATCAGGCTCCCGCACATCACAATCATCAAGTACACCATCAGTTGTTGTCGACTTGAATGCAAATGAAGAAGAACAAGAGTTGGTCAATGATGAATTTCCTACATCTCATCGACCTATTGGTGTAAAGAAAGCAAAAGTCAAAAGGAAAGAGTTCAATGAGAAATCCAAAATTGCTAAGTAGATCAAACAAGACAACCAACACCTAAAGGAGTTATTTGAAAAAAGCCTGTCAGAGCGAAATAATTTTTCTGCCAAGCACGACCAATATGCGACTCAGAAATCAGCTATCCAACGTCAACAAGAGGAGATAAAAATCATGCTTACTAATTTGGATACGATTTCAGACCCAACTAACCGTGAGTACCTTCGAATGAGAAAAGCTGAAATCATGGAGATAAGAACTTGTGAATCTCAACAACAACAATCACCTGGTGTTTTTGGCTATGGTAATTTTATAACTTAAACCAATTTCAAGGTGGTTCACAACCTACTTTCAATTCTAGTAACTTTTTTGGTAGTCCATTACAATTTCCAAGTGGATTTGGAGGAAGTGGTGGATATGGAGAAGTTCCTCATTATGGAACAAGTGGTGGATCTGGAACAAGTGGTGGACATAGAAGCAATGCTGGAGATGGTAGAAGTGATGATAGTCTACCGGAATACTAATTGTGGCCATTAGTGCTTTTTATTTTTATATTTATGCATTCGGTTTGTTCTTCTATTTTATGCATTAATGTGTGTGGTACTCTTTCCGAGTTCGGAGTTATATCTCAATGTATTTTGATTTATATGTTATTTGCATACAAATTGAGCCTCTAATCACTTTAGTAATGCTAATTCAATGGCCATTTAGTGTATCTAATCCTTGTTTTGCACCATTGTAGTGAGCATGAACATCGGATGGATATCGAGAGCGGGGAGCGAAAGGGCGCGTTTTAGAACTTTTTGTGCATTTCAGGCAAAAGGACGAAAAATCAACCAGAGGACCGTCGGTCAACTCGTGGTCAACCCCGACTTTAGAGCGTCAACGAGTCAACATGAAGTCTCGGAAGTGAGGCGCAAGAGAATTTCGAAGGATTTTCAAAGAAGCCGAAAAGTCAAGTTTGGTCAACTCCGAATGTCGAAATCAAGGCCAAGGACGAAGTCAACCTTGTGACTCATCCACATGAGCATCCAAAATCAGCAAGGAGCATATTAGATATCATGAGATTACCCATTGATTATTCCTTCCCTTTGTTCCCATAAGCATTTACCCTCTTGCCCTTCATTTATCCCTTCTAGCCATTAGATCTTGCCCTACTCAATCCTAGCCCTTCATTCCTTTTCTCTTTCACCTATATATACCTAGTCTTTACCCCATTAGGTCATCTTTCAGCTAGCCCCCATTTCACATCACTCTCACCTTCCCTTTCTTCCTCTCTATTTTCTCTTTGGGTTTTCCTCTCTGCTCACCAGTCGACCGGTCGACACCGACCCTTCGACCGGTCGAACAGCGACGGTTCCACCACTTTCCACCCACTTCCTCACCTCTTTTCCTCCTCCACCCTTCATCAAAGTTGCTCTACACGACGTCCACTTCATCATCTACCTATTCGCTGTTGGGGATCCTCACCAATTCGTCCAAGAATATCTTCAAGAGCCAAGGAGAAGAAGAGTACCACTTATTGAGCATCCCTCATCCTTACTCTTACTTCTACTTATGTTTAGGGCTTCAATTTGTAATTTGATGATGTTTATTGTGATGATTAGTGAGTAGTTACATTTGTTGGGGACTAGGGTTGTGTGCCCTAGTCCAATGTGACTATGTGATGCTTTGATTAATGAATAAATTCCTATGTGTTTTATGAATATATGTATTGTCTATTTTAATATGTATTGAATGTGTATTTGAGGATTCGCCACTCTTTGGTATGCATTTGATCCATCTTGTATGAGAGTGTATGGTTTGGCCACTTTACTCTTCTCTAGGCAATTGACAATATGTATGATGAGCATGTTTAACTCATGTGTGATCCTCAATTCGTGAACCTTATGCCTCCTTTCTTTCTATCCCCTCGCGGAGAGTTCTATTGACCCTAATAAGGCTTTAGGATACCTTAGAAGGAATCTATTCCACATCGATAACATCGGTGGAATGGTGGATTATATATGTGTTGCTTGTTTGAGTACCTAAGCTTCGATACTTTACGCCTCTTAAGAACTTTACGGGATTTGGTATTAGGTAACATAGAGGAATCCCCTATAACACCTAGAGAGTTTGAATGACCCATAATATGGCATTTGAATACATTTTAAAGCATGGTCCTAGAACCATAACATGGCTAGGATACGAGATTTGATTTGTGATCACATTGGCATGGTTTAGTTGTTAGAGCATTGCTTGTCACATTGGATTTGGGGTTGACCCGAAACCCCAACACTTATCTTTACTTTGCACACATTTTCCTTTACTTACTTGCATTCATTTATTTGCTTGTCATTTACGTTTCACTTCCTTTCCAAAACCAAACACGCTACACAACACTCACACATCGTCAAATACACCATTCACCCACTCTCTCCATCTCTCATTCATCCCATCATAGCTTTAGTTTCCCGATTGCATTCACTACCTAGGTGTCTAGGGCCGTCAATCCCTGTGGACATGACATCCCCCGGTTCTTAATATCACATCCACTACTTTTGCATTCGTCATATTTTCTCCGAGAAGGTTTTAACGAGGCCATTATTTATTATTGTTATTTTTATAATTTAATAAACTATTATCTTTGATGAAAAGATAAGACATAATTATGTATAACAAACAAACATTCGACCAAATATATTCAATATTAGGCTCAAATGAAAGATCTCGTTGAGATCTTCGTAACCGTATAATTTTTATTATTAACAAATTTATAAGTATAAACTTTGAGGAGTAAAAATATTAGTAGCTCAAAACGATTAAGGATACAAATGGAATATCAAATTGTTTGAGTGAAGTTGGAAGGGCAAAAAAGGAAATAAAACGAAATATAATAAAAAATTATGTGAGTTTGGCTTAGCTCAATTGGAAGCCAAATTTGGCTTACAGAATAGATGAAAGACAAAAATTGTGGTAGACCCCACTACCTATACCATACGGTGGGAGTAGATTTCACCCCATATATGCCTTTTTACCTTACGATGGCAGAAGCTCTTACAAAACATGGAATGCTATATTTTTATGTAGGGTCTACCAACTATGGCAGATGGTAGGAGCTGTTTATACCCTATATTTGGGTTTTTAGGGTACGGCGAGAGATGGTCTAAATATTAGTATTTATGTGGCTGTCCACTAAATATTTTGGGGCCAATGTATAATAAGCATTAGTTAGTGTTTCTATTATGTAAATCAAGGAAATTTGTGAGTGATCACCAAGTTACTATGAGTGGTCACCAAGTAACTTCCACCTTATATAAAGGGATTAATGAGAATGAAAGCGACACTATTTTACCCATCAATTCTCTCTCCTTATGTTCTTTACTTTCTAGCAAACAAATCCGTTTATTTCACAATACGTTATTAGCACGCTCAAAGATTGAAGAATAAGGAGGAAGAACAACGAACATCTTCACCAAATTCGAATAAGCAACCCAAAATTCATTGAAGTTTTCTCTTGACTCGTGGAACCCTAAATGTTTTTTTAGGTGCATTCTCAAGCAAGTTATGATTTTTACTATTTTTTTGTTGTCAAAGGTACTTCCATTAAAACACCAACAGAGCCAATACAAGACATAAAAAGAAACAAACAAAAGCATAAATCTACTGGAACATACTCCAGGGGAAGCCTGATGCAAAAGCATCAATACACAAAAAAAATCAATGAGGACAGGGGAGACCATCACTTGAAAAAACAGTAACAAGAGAGGTTGGGGGTCTATCGACCCAAGTGTCATTGCACAACCTCGATTTGGCAAGCTTAGCGGCTGCATCGGCAGCACAGCTGGCTTCACGCAAAATCCACTTCCAAGAGACAGAGCAGAGAAGTCTCCGGATGTTGTGGAATTCAATTAGAAATGGGTAAATCCTCCAGTTACCTTTTTCAATATGGTTGTTCATAGCTGAGATCAATTCTTTTGAGTCACTTTCAATAATCACATCCTCCAAATGCAAGTTTTTGGCAAGCGTTATACCATCAATCAAAGCAGCAGCCTCAGCTTCAATGATGGAATCGGTAGTAATAGATTTTGCAGACCCTGCGACGAAACGCCCCGAGCTATCCCTTATGATTGCACCTGTACTCCCTTGCTTTGTGTTGGGCTGCCATGCTCCATCCACATTGATTTTTACTTGTGGGTGAGTAGGAGGAGACCAAACATAACTAGGGGGTTTGAATCGGAGGGGAGTGCTTCAATATATTGTTGATCCATTGCCCCATTGAAATTGTTATTAAGGATAGTGGCTGATTGAATGGTATTTTCAAGTGAGGGGGGAATGTTTTTGAAGACTGAGTTCCAAATGCACCAAGCAAAGCATGCAAACATGGAAAGGACATCATGCTTAGTAGTACCAGGTGGGGTTTTAGTTCTTGAAAGCTGAAGAATCTAATCATCCAAAGTAGAGATGTTATGTTTTGGGATACGCAAACCCAGTATACTGCTAAATCACACACAATCAGTCCATGGGCAAAGTAGTAGACAATGTTCAATACTCTCCTCAAATTCCCCACAAATAGAACATATTGGAGAATTTATCACTTTCCTTTTATAGAGGGTGTGACCAATAGGAAGGGAGTTGGTGATAGCTTTCCAAAGAAAGTGACGAACTTTAGGAAGAGCATTGGTGCTCCAGATGATTTTCCAAATGTTTTTATCCGCCGTATGTAAGGAGGAGGAAGTTGGAGTAGTGATAATGGGATTGTGCAGATAGTGATATCTAGACTTGACAATGAACATACCAGTTTTCTCCAATGGCCAAATCATTCTGTCATCAATGCTAGAGTCACCGATAATGATCTCCTTAATGGCATTAGCTTCATTAGTAGGGATAAAAGGCTCAATGTGATCAATATTCTAGGACTTGGAGTCTGAATCAATCAATGCATTGACCAATAATGGAGTAAAACGATTTCTTGTTGGAAGGGGATGTTGACGTTAGCCAAAAGTTAGTAAGTATATTTAAGATCCGGGGTTGTCGTTCCAACGGAGATCGAAGGCCCTTCAACCCCTTGGCAAATAAGCAACCAAAGAAGATGCACAAATATGATGAGACAAGAGATGAGAAGAGTGGATGAGGCGTGTATATGACAATGTGTGTGTAGAGGTGTAGTGTTTTTGGGTTTTCGAAAGATAGTGCAAAGTAATGACAAACAACAATTAAAATGCAAGAAAGTATAAATGTGCAAATAAAGTAAGATAGGTGTTGGAGTTTTCGGGCAAACCCCAAGTCCAATGCAACTAGTGATCCTCTAACACGAAACCATGCCAATGTATCCACGAATAAAGCCCCGTATCCTAGCCATGCTATGGTTCTAGGACCGTGCTTACCTAAGGTATTCAAATGCCTTACTAGGGTCATTCGAACTCTCTAGGTGTCTTAGGGGATCCCTCTATGTTACCTAATACCGAATCCCCTAAAGTGCTTAAGAGGCGTAAAGTGTCGAAGCTTAGGGACTCAAACAAGCAACACATGCATAACCCACCACTCCACCGATGTTATCGATGTGGAGTGGATTCCTTCTAAGGTATTCCTAAGCCTTATTAGGGTCCTAGGGACTCTCCGCGGGAGGGTAGAAAGAAAGGAGGCGTAAAGCACATGAATTAAGGGTCAAACATAGTGAAACATGCTCATCACACATATTGCCAATTGCCTAGAGTAGAATAAGGTTGCCAAACCATACACAACTCATACAAGATGGACCAAATGCATACAAAAGAGTGGCAAATCTTCACATACACATTCAATACATATGAAAATAGACAATACACATACCCATGAACCAACAAAGGCATTTATTCATAAATCAAAGTATCACATAGTCACATTGAACTAGGGCACACAACCCTAGTCCCCAACAAGGTTACTACTCACAAAGCATCAAAATATACATCATCAAATTATACAATAAAGCTCTAGACATAAGAAAAAGAGAGAGTAAGGATGAGGAATGCTCAATAGATGCTCTCTTGCTCCTCCTTGGCTTTGATGATGGATCTTGATGACTTGGTGAGGATCCCAGCTGCCCAGGTGGTGGAGGATGTAGTAGACGTCGTGGTGATCAACTTTGGTGAAGGGTGGAGGCGGAAAAGAGGTGAGGAAGGTGGAGAAATGGTGGATCCCGTCGCCGGTCGACCGGTCGACAGGTAGTCGTCGACCGGTCGACGAACGAATCGTGGGCAAACCTAGATCTAAGGGAGAAGAGAGAAAAGGGAAAGGGAAAGTGATGGAGATGGAGGCAGCTGAATGGATGCCCTAATGAGGCAACAACTAGGGTATAAATAGGCAAAGGGAGGGAGAATGAAGGGTTAAGATGAGCTAGGGTTTGATCTAAGGGTTGGATGAATTAAATGAAGGGTAAAGGGGTAAATCCTCATGTGAACAAAAGAAGGAGTAATTAATGGGTGACCTCACCAAATCTAGTGTGGTGTAGCTGAAAATTAATTGCACAAGTGGATGAGTCACAAGGTTGACTTTGCCTTGACTTTGACCGCGACCTTCGGAGTTGACCAAAGGTTGACTTTGACCAAACTTCCGGAATTCTTCTTGCGACTCCTTTCCGGGACTTCATGCTGACTCGTTGACGCTCCAAAGTCGGGGTTGACCACGAGTTGACTTTTGGTCCTCGGGTTGACTTTTCGTCCTTTAGCCGGAAATCCACAAAGGCTTCCAAATTACACTCTTTTGCTCCCGATATCCATCCAATGCTCGTGAACCCTACAATGGTGCAATTCAAGGATTATGGACACTAAATGGCCTTCGGATTAGCATTACTAAAGTGATTAGAGGCCTAATTTGTATGCAAATTGCATACGAATCAGATGTAGCAATCCATCACTCTCATTTGGGAGCCATCTATCTTCCCAAACTTGAATGTTGTTTCCACTATTAACCTGCCATCTTGCATCAGTAATAATAGTATTTCTACCTATCAAGATGCTGCTCCAGGCCCACGTTGATTGAGATCCCACTTTGGCTTGAAAAAAATTGCATTGATTGAGATATCGAGCTTTAATAATTCTGACCCACAGAGCATTTGGATTATTCTGAATTCTCCAATATTGTTTTGTAAGTAAAGCAATATTGAAAGTTTCAAGATCTCTGAAACCCAAGCCACCCTTGTCTATGGCTCTACACAACTTTGCCCATGATTGCCAGTGGATTTAGTTAGAATTCTCCTTGTCTCCCCACCAGAAAGAAGCAATATCAGAGTTAATTGCTCTATAGAGTTTAACAGGCGTGCGAAAGCAGGACATGGGGTAAGCAGGAACAACAATAGTAACTGCTTTAATGAACACTTCTTTTCCAGCCTGTGAAAGAAACTCATATTTCCATCCTTCCAGCTTGGATTTGATTCTATCTCTCACTGATAGGAGCACAAAGTGTGACGTTTTTAATATGTTTTTCTCATTCTTTGGCTGCGTTTTTGTCACGCCTCGGACCCGGTGTCGGTGATTTTTAGGCACCTAAATCCGAATCCGAGGTGTGAGTGTTAAAAAGTAAAAAATAAAATAAAATACAAGAAAATACGTTTCCGCTGCGAACTCTGAACTAATTAAAAATAACAAAATTGTTTACAAATACACAAGAAAAACACCTCGATCTAAGCTCGTCATTCTATGCTCGTCAAACTCTAGGTAATTCTCTGCAAAAAATATTAGAGATTGATGGGTGAGCAAAACCACGCACTCAGTGAGTAAATCATGTAATATGTCAGTGAAGCCATGTTGTTTTACACACGCTACTAATATAATATATAATAACCCAATCATCATATCACATCGTCCCTTCATATCAAGGTTATCCTTCAATTTAGTGATCCCCACGGCCACCTAATGACATCCTCGTCCTATAGCTCCGTGTGTCACATCCTTACCTCGGCATAACCAATCATGAAGTTCTCATGTTCCATGAATAACATCAACCAATACTTCCACATAATATATTTCACAAATAAACATGCTTCACTTGAAAAAGATAGAGAGATTTTGGAAATAAAATGAGAAATTTAGAACACATTACATAACCCACTCACCTCGATTCCGAGAATTACCGAGCATAACAACGATATTACGAGCTTCCTAATACGAACCTTCTAGAAATAACCATTTGATCTCACTTAAACCTCCAAGGATAGAAAATGGCGTCGAGACGAATCCGTAGGTTTTCACGGATCCTAATTCGGAGCTACGGATCAAAAGTTATAATCCGCAGAAGTTTTAGAGAAAAAAACTAGAGAGAGAAAGTGAGGAGAGAGAAACTCTCTCGGAAAATTTGTGAAGAGAAATGAATCTGATCAGGCCTATATATAGTAGTACATTTCTTGGTCGCTAAGAAAGAAATATAATATAATAATATGGTTGTGGATAAGCTCAAACAATTCTATCCACATAGTTTTGGATAAACTCAAACAATCTTATCCACAAGGTTTTGGATAAGCTCGAACAATCATATCCACATGG
The DNA here is from genome assembly GCA_029955375.1 of Rubus parviflorus. NCBI lineage: Eukaryota > Viridiplantae > Streptophyta > Magnoliopsida > Rosales > Rosaceae > Rubus > Rubus parviflorus. The sequence continues at coordinate 18,791,276 of JARGGL010000006.1, read as the reverse complement.
TTTTGGATAAACTCAAACGATCATATCTACATATAACTTAATCACTAAGTAATGAAGAGATAGACATGAAGACTCCTATCCACATATAACTTAGTAGCTAAGTAACGAAAAGATAAAATTTGACCAACTTAAAAAAAATAATAAATAATTTTCAAAAGCTAGTAAAAATAATAAAAATATATTTTCGACTTAAAAATAAGAAATTTAAAAATTCGGGTCGTCACAGTTTTCCTTGTAACTTTGCTATTTTAGCTTAGTTTCTATCTTTGAGTCCCTAAAGTGATGTTAAAGTGTGAAAATGGATAAAATGAGGTTTTTAGGAAACTTTCCTGTTTTGACTTTCCTAATTTGTTTTTGGAAACTTTCCTCATTTAAAATCTTTCCTCATTTGTGTTTTCTCCTACATTTGGCAGGAGTCCAAAAGGAAGTAGGAATCCTATTGCAACTAGAATTGCCATTTTATCCCGGAGCATAAAAGAAAAGTTGGATTTCATAAAGCCCATTGGGCTTTGGTGAGGCCCAATCCGTGAGGCCCATTAGGGAGGCCCATTCCGTGAGGCTCATTTGCCAAGGCCCATCTTACAAAAGCCCAATCCGCAAGGCCCAAGTTGCAAGGCCCAAGATGTGAAGCCCAAGCCCATTGGGCCATGCCATGAATCCAAGTCCACCAAGGGAAGTCCATGCCGTGAAACCCTAGCCCATCTAGGTTGTGTTTGCCGCAAGTTACAAGGAGAAAGGGAGAGTTGTGCCGCAAAGAATCCTAAAAGAATAGGGAGTTTATTCTCTTACTTCTTCTTGTTCTCAAGGAATTAAATGCCTAGATTTTTTAGGATTTTAATTTAGATTTTTTTTGTAGGATTATTCAAGAGGAGCTTTGCCGATGCCCACAAAGATTTCGTGGGGAGTTTTGATGTTGCCAACAAAGATTTCGTGGGGAGCAAGGAGAGGAAACTAAAAGCCTAATTCTTTAAGGAGACAAAATCAGAATTTTATGGGATTTTCAAGGAAGATTTTCGGCAAGAATATATATCCAAGCCGTGTGGATCATTAGATGAAGATTCCTAGAAGATTTCTACCTTCTCTTGGACGGTGAGGATTACATCAAGGGTTCTATGCTTTCTCCTATAAATAGGTTGCTCCTTGACACAAGAAAGACAAACCTTACTTCCATATTTTCAGAATACATCATAGTTTTCGTTCATCTCTTCCATTCTCTAGTGCCTAGGGTTTGCAAGATTCCAAGGAGGAGAGGAGACGTCTACACCTTGCCCACAAACCAGTCGTGACCATCATCATTCATCACCGCCTTGCCGTGCTCTCTTGTGTTGCTTGCTTTCAAGGATTCAAGGGTTCGTGGTCTTCACATCATCCATGTCTTCCATCTGGTGTATTTCGGTTTACTCTTTAATTACTTTCTTGAGTTCCTCTTTGTGTGCTTGTAGATTCTATGTATTAGTTAACATGACATTATGGGCATGATTTGCAGCCCATGATTATGAGTTTAATTATTGTTTGAATTCAAAACAGTTGATTTCCGAAGTATCTTATGTGAATTCCGTTTATTTGGTTTTGTTTTATAGAAAACTTTTATGTGTTCATGTTATAGGGGGTCGACACTTATAATGTTTGCATGTAATTGGTGCTAGAATTAAGATTCACGTATTTCCGGGATCTGATTCACTAAAGTAGTAAAGGCTTTGGACAAAGGTCGAAACCAAATAAAAAGGATTGCAGATAGGTGGACTTTTCCAGACTAGGTTGTGCACTTGAATTAACGGCTCTTTTCTATGCGTTAAACATAGTTTGTTTGGCTAACTTTTTAGCCTATGAGTGAATGTTTAATTGGTTAATCTAGGTTCTTTCACCAGGTTAATTTTCGTAGAGAAGGTTTGATTGGGGAATGGTTGGCTTCTGATCTTCCACAATGTTAATTTCGGATTCATCACTTAGGATATTGGCTGTTTTCGATTCATACTTTGTCTCATATGAATGTGGTTGTGTTTTATGTACTTAATGTTCCATTCCATGTAAGGTTGTCAATAGAATTGTAATTAGTAGTTTAGATAAGTAGTTGTTAATAAATCAATCTCTTAATCCCCCTTATTTTCGATGTACATATGTATATATTGTTTATATTTGTTAATAATTCTTGTGACATTCTTTGTTTAGGTACACCCTTGATTCCCGTTGTGAACGATCCCTACTTACTTTATACTACCGATAGGGTTTTTTAAATTGATGTTTGCAAAAGTCATATCAGTTCACATAAAGGGTTTCATGCTTTCTCCTATAAATAGGCTGCTCCTTGACACAAGAAAGACACACGTTACTTCCATATTTTCAGAATACATCATAGTTTTCGTTCATCTCTTCCATTCTGACAGAACCCGCCCCAGATTCCACCCTGGAATCCGAGGTGGCCCTGTGGGGCCCACCTTAAGGGAAATTTCTACCGAAAATTCGGCATAAACTCTCTTAAAAATGGACTACCAAAAAACCTGCAAATGAAAATCAAGACTTCTAAATAGTCCAACAAAACCAACCAATCTTCTGAGCCTACCTGCTCGCCACATCAATCACAATCTTCCACAATAACATAGTAACCAAAGGGTTTCTAACCCAACAATCCACTACTTCTGAAAAACTGTATACATTAATAGTTTGGTAAATCAGAGCATTCTAATGACTAAACAAGAATCTGAACAAACAAGTTTAAGGAAAGAGACTTCTATAGAAATTGGAAGCAATGGTGAACTAATGCCTCGATTGCATGGTGTGGCCCGACCTCAACTAATCTGCAACCTGGGCAATTTAAAACCGAAGGGCCCAGGGAAAAACATTTCATAGAAATGTTAGAGTGAGTGGACGAAAATAATATGATAGAAAAAAATATTATTATGATTTCCCAATTTTCTTATGGGATAATTATAACTTTCGTCCCTGAACTATGACTCGTTCGACACTTTCGTCCCTGAAGTTTGAAATATATCACTTTCGTCCCTGAACTTCAACACCAACTATCACTTTCGTCCCTGACCGGAACAAAATTGTGCAAAACTTATGCCAAAATGTTCGCAAGGATGAGAGGAGTAACTTTTATAACCGGGGCTAAGCTCAATTCGGCCTAGAATGGCTCGAATTTAGCCCGAAAGTCGATGGTGGCCGAAACTTTAATTGTAAAATTCTCCGTCATCCGACGACGGTTTGAGGCGAGGTTGGTGGCGTTGAACTCGCCTCAAGGAGGGCTTCAAAGCCCAGTGGGTGTTGTCCTCCGATTTGGCCGGAATCAGAGGTTTATTCGGTGAAAACCCTCGGTCAGGGACGGAAGTGATAGTAATTTTCAAACTTCAAGGACGAAAGTGATATATTTCAAACTTCAGGGACGAAAGTGTCGAACGGGTCATAGTTCAGGGACTAAAAGTGATTTTTTCCCTTTTCTTATTAAACAGTGTGCATGCAATTATTTAAATTAAGAGCTCATAAAACATTAACTTCCAATCGATAAAAACGTTGGGGAAATGGTGGGGAGGAGAGGTGATCACACCATACAAGACTAACCAAAACTCTCCCGTAAGTATCCTCTCGCCACCAAGGCAAAGAGGACACTGGGCATCGGTGAGCTTATCACAAAGACAAGACCCACCTCGTCACACAGACGGAGGTACTCCGGGGATGCACCCCTCGCCACGAAGGCGGAAGACAAGCATGCATGCAGCTACGGGTAACAGTATGGTGATAAATCAAATATAGGGAAATCACTGAAACCTCTCATAGAAAACATCGAAACTCTCCCCAAAATCAACTCATAAAACACTGAGGCTTAGCACGAAACTCATCAAGAAGGAAAAGTGGCTCGGAAGGGAAATCAATTCCTCGAATATCCAATTAAAACTACTAAGCCTCAAATAATACATTTCCCCAAAATTATCCTCATAGAGTAGAAAGTCTCAAATGCTAGCAACATTTATCTCGAGCCTCGATGGAACTCCGGGAAAGAAGGTGAATCCGCAGAAATAAATTTCCGTAACTTCAAATATCATATGAAGGAGAAATAAACTCATGCTCGAGATATATAGGTATAAATTATGGATCTCAAATAGTTCATATCAAAGTATAAAATTAATTTCTCGCTGAAGGGATCAAAATCATCGCAAAATAGAATTCTCGTAAAAGATCAATAATTTAAGTCTCGAGCCAATGTTTAGAGATAGTAAAGCCGACATAAATAAGAAATCCGATAAAATTGGGAATCGAAATATGAGAATCAAATCCATGCTCGAGACTTATAATTCATAACTCGAATATGATAAGCAAGAAAATTAATACGAGAAAATTGTATTTTTGAATTTAACATTCGCATGCACATTTAATTTAAAACAAAAGTCCACTCACAGATTTTCTGGCTAACCCACAAGCGTAGCTCAAATTTCTCCTCGGTCGATGGCTCAACTCGTCCTCCTGAACAAAACGAATTACGCTAAATGATTAATTTCACGACCGAGCGATTACTCAGAAAATTAACGAATTAATCCGTTTACGGTTTCCATCGGGAATTCGCGTTTCCCTAAATCCAACTATAAATTTTGAAACCCGGGACTTCTCAATATTTACTCTTCTATTCTTCGACACATTTAAATGTCCAAAACACTCGGCGACATTTCCAACAGTTGGATTGTCACGGTTCGGTAAATTGAACGAACGTAATTTAATTACTCGAACCCACAAACCGTAATTATACTTTATTAACAAAACAACCCAATTTCAACGATCCAACTGTACACAAATCTCCAAATTATTAACTTAACACCATAACCAATTTCGGTGATCATCCAACGATCGCGACAGTATAAATCGTACGTAAATAAACCTAAAATTAATCGGATAAATTTCTAAACTTCGATAACATCCACCAAACCATATACCAACATGATCGTAACTAAGAATACACCTTAATAGACTAAAATGTAGCACAAATAGAGGCCGGACGCGCTCCCACGCGCCGCCACAAGAGGCTGCGCGTGGGCCCCACGCGCCGCCATACCAAACTCAAAACCACCAAGATCCAAACCGTTGATCTGGTAGAGTACATCAAGAGGAGGAACTTTTATACCTGACTCGAAGTCCGATTCGGTCAAGATCGGCCGGATCGGGCTTGAAAAGCTTCAATGGCCGGAAAACTTCAAATCCATGATCCGTCGCCGTCCGGCTGCCAATGGAGGTGAGGCCGGTGGCGTTGGTTTCGCCTAGTCGAGGGCTTCAAAGGTGTCGGTCGGTTTGGTCGGAATCGTAAACGGTGATGGTGGCAGTTTCGGTGAAAAAAGTTCGGTCTTCCTATCCTTGATTTGTCCTTGTACACTAAAAATCGATGGGGAAAATTGTTATAGACGTGAAGAGGACGAAGAGACGAAGAAATTGTGACCAGTTTCAAAGCCAGCGGTGGCCGGAGTGGAGAGAAAACGGCTGGAGTAGCCGGCTGCTGGGGAAGAGATCGGGGAGAGAGAAAGAGAGTGCGGGGGATAGGGCTGTCAATGGGTCGTGTCGTGTTGGGTTCGGGTCGTGTCAAGATTTTTATTGTGTCAAAAAGACAAACCCAAACCCAACCCATTTAATAATCGTGTCAAAAATATAAACCCAAACCCAACCCATTTATTAAACAGGTAACCCGTTAACAACCCGCTTAACCCGTTTAATAAATAGGTCGTGTCGTGTTGAGTTCAATGACCCATTTACACCATTTAACGAGTTAACATTGTGACCCATTTAACCAAAAAAAAAAGCGTAAAATCTTGAAAGTAATATTACATAACTTCACCGTCTTGTTGTCTTCACATCACAAGAAGAGAATATAAATACATGGATATGATTCATAAATAAAACATAAGTAGATAAATCCAGTAGTAAAAAAAATTTATTCCAAGTCACACAAAAAAATTCTGAGATATTCAAGTACTCCCAATTTCCAAAAATTTAAGAATTAATAAAGCATAATCCAAGATGAGGAGGTTTAGGGATTGTGTATTACTTCAGAACTAAGACGTAGATTTTATAGTGTTAATTGTTTAGTGCTACACTGCTAACCGGCTAACCCTAAAAGTGAAAAAAGACTTATTCAGCCCTAATATGCAATTAAAATTACTTACTTTTAATGGGTCGTGTACTCGGGTTATATATAACCAGACCCAACTCATTTAATAAATGGGTTACACGGGTTAATTTCGTGTTGGCGGGTTAACCCGCAAATGATCCGTTTATTAAACGGGTTTTGGCGGGTTGACCCGCAAATGACCCGCTTTTTAATCGTGCGGGTTCAACCCGCTTTATTTCGTGCGGGTTTCGAGTCGTGTTATCGGGTCGTGTCGAAATTGACAGCCCTAGCGGGGGAGAGGAGAGAGAAATGGGTTTCCGAAAATGGCAACCCCACTTTTGGAAATTTCCCTAAATACTCATTTCCCGAAATAGTAACCCGACTTCCAACGTTCATAACTTTCACATGCGAAGCCCAATTTTTGCGTACTTTATGTCCACGAACTTGGTTTAACGCGCTCTACATCTTCCGTGAATAAAGTTTATTCGAAAACCTTTCCAAAAGAAAAGTCATCCCGAGGCCCCTAAAAAGTAATTACCGAAGCTCGAAAACGAAACTTCCAATAATTCGCCGTGAAACACAATAGTAGAAGGGTAAGTTTTGGTCTGGGTCGTTACAATTCTCTAGTGCCTAGGGTTTGCAAGATTCCAAGGAGGAGAGGAGACGTCTACACCTTGCCCACAAACCAGCCGTGACCATCATCATTCATCACCGCCTTGCCGTGCTCTCTTGTGTTGCTTGCTTTCAAGGATTCAAGGGTTCGTGGTCTTCACATCATCCATGTCTTCCATCTGGTGTATTTCGGTTTACTATTTAATTACTTTCTTGAGTTCCTTTTTGTGTGCTTGTAGATTCTATGTATTAGTTAACATGACATTAAGGGCATGATTTGCAGCCCATGATTATGAGTTTAATTATTGTTTGAATTCAAAACAGTTGATTTCCGAAGTATCTTATGTGAATTCCGTTTATTTGGTTTTGTTTTATAGAAAACTTTTATGTGTTCATGTTATAGGGGGTCGACACTTATAATGTTTGCATGTAATTGGTGCTAGAATTAAGATTCACGTCTTTCCGGGATCTAATTCACTAAAGTAGTAAAGGCTTTGGACAAAGGTCGAAACCAAATAAAAAGGATTGCAGATAGGTGGACTTTTCCAGACTAGGTTGTGCACTTGAATTAACGGCTCTTTTCTATGCGTTAAACATGGTTTGTTTGGCTAACTTTTTAGCCTATGAGTGAATGTTTAATTGGTTAATCTAGGTTCTTTCACCAGGTTAATTTTCGTAAAGAGGGTTTGATTGGGGAATGGTTGGCTTCTGATCTTCCACAATGTTAATTTCGGATTCATCACTTAGGATATTGGCTGTTTTCGATTCATACTTTGTCTCATATGAATGTGGTTGTGTTTTACTGTTTTATGTACTTAATGTTCCATTCCATGTAAGGTTGTCAAGCCGAGTATATGCATAGGGTGATGAATGATGCAATGAATCATCAGACGAACGAACTCGTTACTCGTACTGAAATCAACAATAAAACATTGGCCGAACAGCTGACCCATGCCATGGGAGAAGTAACTAATCAGTCCATGGGAGGTCAACAAACTACTCTTGATCAACTAAACCAAACAATAATGGTTATGGTGAATGGCCAAAATACTTTGCAAGCCTTAATTCAACAGAATCAATAAGGTGAGGTTCTCCGAGCTTCGCAAGATCCTCAAGGTCCAAGACCCTAAGTACAAGCGTATGTTCAGCAACCATTGAAACAAGCGATTTTGTGCACAACAGGGACAACAAGCGCAACCCATGTATGGAATGCCCTACCACCTTATGTTGCAGCAGCCAAATAATAACAATATCGACTTGGGGGGCAACAAGGACAACATGGTTTGCCTAGGAACGGATTGACCATGGAAGAAGTGAGAAAGATTTGTGAAGAGACTATGGGGCCGGCTCCAAGGAGAACGGCCAGGCCAAGGTATACTAAGCCATATCCAGAGAGAGTGGACAACAAGGAATATCCAAGAGGATTCAAGTTCCCTGATTTTCCTCTATTTAGTGGGGAAGATTATCAGTCAACTCTAGCACACATCTCTCGGTATACTGCTAGATGCACCGAACATTCAAGAGATGATGACCTAAAGCTAAAATGGTTTGAAAATTCGTTAACCGGATCTGTTCATGCATGGTACATTAATTTGGCTCCAAATCCAATTCAAAATTAGGCAGAGATGGAAAGAGTTTTTCATGAGCAATTTTACTGTGTCGAGCCAAAAATAACAATTGCGGACTTGGCTAAGATGCATCAAGAGTCCCACGAATCAGCTCAAGATTTCTTATATCGATTCAAGATAACAAGGAATAAGTGCAAAGTGAACTTAAGCGAACTTGAATTTGTTCGATTAGCCCAACAAGGTTTGACGTTTGAGTTGCAAAAGAAGTATGAAGGGGCTGATATTCGAGATATCTTTGAGTTGAAAACTAGTATAGCTCGGTAAGAAGCCATCGTCCGAGAAGAAACTCAAGTTTGTTCGGCTTCCAAAGGAACATATTACAAGAATTCGACCGTTCATGCTGTAGAAATAGATTTGGAGGATCTAGCAATTGAGGTACTTAGTTCAGCCGATATTTATGCTGCTGAACTTTTTGTGAATAAACTGATAGTCTGCAAAGCGCTTGCAAAACCCGCTCACCCAGTAAAGAACTCAAACCAACGCCAACCTATAACCTACCATACCAAAGATGGCACACCTATCAGGCTTACACCCACTCGCACATACACATTTGGTCTCACTAAGGCTGACCAAATTTTTTTACTAATTGCCGGCTGAAAACTAAGTTAAATTACCAAACGGCCATGTTATTTCGAAGGCCGAAGAAATTAAAAATAAGTCTTATTGCAAGTTTCACAATTCATGGAGACATGCAACTAACAATTGCGTGGTTTATCATGATGCTTTGCAGGATCTCATCAAGAAAGGAAAGCAGAAGTTTCTAGAGACAGACAAGGCGAACCAGCTGTTAGACACCGACCATTTTCCAATCAACATGGTGAACTTCAATTTCCCGAGAGCACATAGGAGGTCTTGGCCGAACATGAATTTATTAGATCCATGGGCTCAAAGGAAGTATGCATTCCATGATCAGAGAAGGGAACCAGTGTACGAAAGTGAAGATGAGGATGCTTACAAGATGACTATATATGCCACCAAATTTGGCCAAATCTTCGGTCAAATCCAATCATCTGGCAAATGCAGTGGTATTTTGTAGCCGCTGTCAATGTGAGGTAACCCTTAAGAACCTTTTGCAAGTGAAGGATCAAGAATTGACTGTTGATCAACCAACAAATTCAAAGCAAAAGACTCATGTTAGCTATGAACAAAAGAAGCAGAGAGAAGCTGAAAAGGTAAACTAGTCATGAATGAACCAGAAGCTAAACAAATGAAACGCTCTTCAGAAAGCAGAATGGCCGGCACAGCCGAAGATGAAGAAGCAATTGACCTTTATGGTCCTTACAGCCCCAGAGGGAGCGTTAGAGGGCAACGAACCCCTCAAAGTATACTCCAAAGACTTAAGGAATCAGAGAACGCCGAAAGTGGAAGACTTTCGATGAGGAGAAGTTTGACTTTTGAGGATAAAGATTTGGAGGAAGATTATTCGCACGATTTTTCTGGCCGATGTAATTCTGGTTTTAATCGAGATGATCGGTTTTATAACCAAACATATTTTGCTCGAAATAGGGGTCTTCGGCCTTATGGAAGCTATCGGCCGCCGATTACTAATAATAATATATGGTACGACCGAGCTTCAAGAGACGAACCATTCTCTCCATTATCTAAAACTCAAAAGAGACAACAACAGAGTGTGGTAGTTGCTGTTGGACAATTGGAGCAGGAAGGAGTGGAGATTAGACATTCAAATGGAGCAAACAACTTTGGGGCTAACAATCAACTGTCAGTGACGAATTTCTTAAGGATTTGGAGTCTCCAGCACCAACAATGGAACTTCAATTGGCTGAGTCCCAAAATTTCCTCATTTACGCTTTACAGACGGAGGAGTCAAAGTCTACAGGCACTTTAACCCACCTTTTAAATGGGCCGAGTTGAAAACTATGAAAAAATTTCACCAAAAGCACTTGATTCTTGATATATACGGATTGCCAAGCGAACTTACGTGCATTCTTGAGCAGATTATAGCAAACTTTGAGGCGGATCATGCCCTATTTCGACAAGCCTTTAACTTGGGTCTTGTCACTCCTGCAATCAAAGCTTTATATCAAGCTCATAAAAAAGGAATTCAAAAAAAGAGTGGATGCCCAAATTCCAGTTTTTGAAGATGATTTTCATTTTCTGAGGTGCTACCATTGAACACATTCAACAAAAAACGTTTATGGACTAACTCAAGATGAACTCGAACTTGTGAAGGAACTTGATAAATACCTTGAGAAGATGGATTTCCTAACTAAAGACGAAGCCAAAGTCGCTGCGGTGGCCAAAGCATTAGAACAAGAAAAGGAATTGAAAAGAGTAGCACAAAATAAAACACCAGGGGGCAAAGAACCCACAATCAAAGTGCTTCGAGAAGCCATACCACCGTTTGCTGCTCAAGACTTGGAGATAATGAAAAAGTATCATAAACTTCATTCAGCAATCGCAACCTATGGTCTAATAGAGGAAGAAGAAGCAATGTTGTCAATGTTTAAAAAAGACATGTCCTCAGAATTATATCTCATAGACTATGATTCCATCCTGGGCTTAAAGATAAGCTACCAAGCAATGATGGATGGTTTCAAACTTCATACCAACACTGATAACTTACCTATTTCTGAATCAAACTTTGGTTACCTTTGCATCTGTCACAAACAACATTCGGCCATCGATCTGTATGGATTTACATCGGCTGAGAGTGAGCTTTTAGATAGCTTAGCTAAATACTTACGCTCGTGAGAAATCAAGTGGAAAGAAGAAGTACAGAAGACTACAGCCAAGATGGCTCCGAGAGCCATTGAAAGGTTAATCCGCAAGCAAAATCGCCAAGCAAAGGAGTATATAGACGAAGATATGATCGATCCTATTATAGAGGATATGGAGGATGATGAGCAAAATGGTTGATTATAGGGATGACTATGATGCCATAGTTGGCGAAGATTATGAAGTGAACGATGATGCGGATATGGACGCTGGTACTCTGTCTCCATTCTACAAAGGAAATAGTGCACTAGGTAAAAGGAGGAGATGATACCATGAGTTGCAACATGGTTTATGTTCTGTCCTCGGATCTTCAAGCTCAACCAGGACAATCTAATGAGTTAGTCGGCAATGTTATTGCCGACCTACAACCTCAGTTTGAAATAAATGAAGTTGAATAGCAACTTTATGATGAGGAAGGCTAAGTGTTGTTCAAGAAACCAACGACTAAAATGGCTCAACACCTGAAGCCATTATATATCACTGCTTACATTGAGAGATATCCAATCTCAAAGGTTCTAGTGGATAATAGAGCGGACGTAAATGTATTACCAACAGCTGTGATGAAAAGATTGCATAGAACATAGACAAAATTGCTTCCTTCCAGCATCACAATTAGCAATTTTGAAGGCGGTAAAAGTAGACCAAAGGGTATACTCTTGATGTGACAGTGGGGGAAAAAACTAACATGACAACATTTTTTGTGGTAGATTCATCGGCTCAATACAATGCATTGCTCGACCGAGATTGAATCCACCAGAATATGTGCATCCCTTTTTCCCTCCACCAAATTTTGATTCTCTGGAATGGTAACAAGATTGAGATTGTTCAAGCGGACGAAAACCCATTTCATGTTTCCTCTAATGTGATAGAGGCAAGGTTTTACAATGATGATGTTGGATGCTTCACATGTCATGGAAGAGACAAAAAGGGCCGGCCCACTCAAGTCTCGGTCCAGAAGCTTGTCGACCTAGGCAGCAAGGATGTTCTAGAGGATTTAGGAGGTCCCGCTCTAGTCAACCTATTCAAAACTAATCTTAATATCTAGAGACCTTAGGTCTCGAGAAAGGAAGACCTCAGTCCGATCTATTTTAGGACGTTTGCTGGCCTATTGGGCCGAAAAAACTATTACATCAAATTCGGTCATCAACTTGATGAAATATACTATTGAGGAACCAGAAGGAGAGTTACAGATGGATGACCTCGGCCCAGCACTGGCTGAGCTTGAAGATAGCCAAGCCGAGGTACAAGATCCTCTTGATCCTTTTGATCAAATCAACTTGGGGGATGAAGATAATCATCGGCTGATTCCAATCAGCAAACTTTTTGAACAAGCGTTAAGGGCTCAGATGGAGGCACTATTACAAGGATTGTTTTGCATGGGACTACCATGAGATGCCGAGACTCGATAAAAGTTTAATAGAGCATATGTGATCTCTTAGGAATGATTGTAAACCTTATAAACAAGCTCATCGGCGGTGTTAGCTGAGATGCAGTTAGAAATGAAATAGGAAATTGAAAAATTGTTCAATGCTAAATTTATTCGAACTGCTAGATATGTGGAATGGTTATCTAATGTTGTACCAGTAAGGAAAAAGAACGGTAAAATGCGAGTTTGTGTTGATTTCAGAAACTTAAATTTGTCTACTCCTAAAGATGAATATCCTATACCAATGGCCGATCTCCTCATTGATGAAGCTGCCAAACATGAAATACTTCCATTCATGGATGGTCATACTGGTTATAACCAAATATTTGTGGCTAAAGAGGATATCCATAAAACGGCCAAGCAATTAAAGAGCTAAGAACCTCATGCATCACGAGCAAGAAAGCAAGAAGTTACCCTAAGCAAAGCGGATCACATACAAAAAAAATTATAAAAATATACTTACGTGTAAGCAAATATCCCTATGCAATTCACCAAAAAAAAAGGGGAAATTTTGCTAGCATTTTATCAAAAAAACATAAACCTGCATGCTAAATGCTCAAGGCCTACAATCATACAAACCAAGCAAAGCAGAGCACCCAATACCGGAAGAAGATTTCAAGACAAAATCATAGTACTCAGTAGAAAAATTTGGATCACAAGGCAAAAGATCATGCAACTTGGTCTGTGCCACCCTTATTTTCTTGTAAATGTCTTCAGTTCAATCCTCAAGGAGCCTAATCTCACCCATTTGTTCGATGATGTTTTGGCTCAGACCACATTTTAAAAAGTAATACACACGAACAAGTTTTTGTAGGTGATCAAGAAGGAGGCCAATTGGAACACCTAAGCACATAAGATCACGCACCACATCCCGCCATGCCAAGATTTCATCTAAAGTCAAGTGCATTGTAGATTTTTTTCCATGCTCAATAAGACAAATCTGAGCCTCTCAAAAATTGTACTTTTGGTGTTTGACATGCAATATTTGAAACGATCTATTTGACACATGCATATCACCGTATTTATGAAAACAAAACTTTGTTAAAAGGGGCTATGACCTCGAGACAAACATGCATATGATGAAAATGAAAAAGGTTGTCGTCTGAATAAGTCAATGGGTGAAGTTTCTCAATACTATCAAGCACCCTTCCTGTACCTTCAAAACGAGCACCCCAATAAACAAAGCTCTTAATCTGAGGTAGAACCTCCTAAAATTTCTTCGAGGGAAATTTCGGGGCAATAAAAAGAGGAGCTTTAGGGACGCCACTAGAGCTGGACCCTATACCGAATCCACCCTCCTACACAACAAGTATTTTAGATATAAAAAAAAGAGGAGAATTGTTCGAAGCAAAGAGGAGAACTCCAAAGCTCACCATCCTTTTATTAACACTCGAAGCAAAACCAAGTGAGAATGTTGCTTGTTGTTGCTGAAGTACAAACTTCTAAAAAAAAAAGAGGAAGGAAGAAGGAAGATGAAAAAGATGTTGGTACTTCTGCTAAAAAAAATAGGGAGAGAGGAGAGGTAACTAAAATACACACCTTCTCTCCTTGTTCTAAAGCAGACTGAGTGAAATGGACAACTACATGCTCACTATCCTTTTTTTCCTTCAATAAAAAAAAAATGTATATTCATAGACACTCTGACAGGACCCGCCCTGACGTCTCACTCTGAAACATCGAGACGACCCTGTGGGGCCCATTTTAGGAGAGATTATGCCGAAAACTCAACATAACCTCCCCTAAAAATGGACTACTCAAAACCTGTAATTCACATTTCAACACTTCTAATATACCAACAAATCCAATCAAACACCCGAGCCTACATGCTCGCCGGTGATAATAATTCAAATTCCAAGAATTTCTACTCCAACTGCTAAGTCTTTTCAAATTCGTTTTACACTTTAAATCTTGAAAATATCAGAGCATCTAACATTTACATAAATACACAATTAAACATAGGTAGGTCAGACTATAACCTACGAGCATGAGAAGGGTGGTGTTGACTATGCCTCGACCTCGACACGTGACTTCAGCTAGCTAGTCTGCAAACTGGGCGTTTGAAAACAGAAAAGCCCAGGGGAAAACATGGAAAACTATTAGCCTGAGTAGACAAAAAACTAAATGTTTTCAAAATAAAGCTGATTATGTTTTCCCAATTCAAAAATCATTTCTTTGAGAAAACTGTGCCTCAAGAGAAAAGCTAAACTGAGAACTGAAACTGAAATCTGAAAGCAAACTGAACTGAAACGGAGGTGATGACCAAGGGGGTCTACCACGTTAGCCACCCGACGTCTGAGGGAGTCTATCAGCGCCAAACGTCACTACCTGAGGGCTACTAACACGTCAGGTAGGTTACCTGAGAGAGTCTATCACGTCAGGTAGGTTACCTAAGGGAGTCTACCACGTCAGGTAACTATGCATGCATATAAACAAAAACCTCCAAATAAAACATGAAGCAATAATCAACTGAAAATAATCGAAATCAATATATGAATGAGGCAAGATAATTAAATATTCTCTGAAATAAAACGATAAACTTATTTAATTTAAAACAAAGTCCACTCACTGAAAATTGGCTACGACTGGCGTCCGTCGAAATCCTCCTCTGTAGGATAATCTTGTCGTCCTCCTGAATGACACCAATTATGATACTTAATAACTATTTGACGAACGGATTAATAATTCGATAATTAATTACTCAAACCGTTTACAGTTTTCCCTTGATAACTCCAATACGTCCAATTCATCGAAAATTCCTTCACCTCACAACTCCCCAAATAAATACTCATCGATGAATCTAATTATCCAAAATACTCGGCGACGAATCCAACGGTCAGATTGTCGCGGTTCGAAAAATCGAACGAACGTAAACTACTAATTCATTCAGATTCACAAACCGTAAATAACCTTCAATTAACCAATCGACATAATTCCAATAATCCAACTGCACAACATCCTCAAAATAATTATCTTAACATCGTAAACAAATTCGGTGACCATCCGACGACCACACGGTAAAATCAATCGTAACTCGTACGATAACGAACCTAAATTAATTCGGATTAATTTCTAAACTTCGATAACTTCCAACAAACTATATACTAACATGCTCGTAATAAAAAATGCAAGCTAAAGGGCTCAAGTGCATCACCAAAAGAGGCCAGACGCGCCGCCACAAGCGGTAGCGCGTTGGCCCCACGCACCGCTGGTCAACCACCTCCGATGGCCACCAAATTTTACCACAAGGCTCATCACAACACTAGCAACAATTTTCATACCTGCCACTAAGTCTGGATTGGAGTGGAAATCCACGAATTTGGCTTGGAAATTCAAGGTGGCCGGATTTTCTTTCCTTCGATCCGCCGCCGTCCGGCGGAGTTAGGCCGTGAAACTGGTGGCGCTGGACTCGTGGAGAAGAGGGCTACAAAGCCCAATGGGTCTCATCAGACGAATTGGCCGGAGAACGTCGAATCAAACCGGAGAAAATCTCGGTTTCTGTCTCGGCTTTGGGAGCAGTTTCCGACAGTCACGAGCAATGATTCCTTGAGAACCTTAGTGGGTTTTGAAGAGGGTGAGGAGGCGAACAATTCAAGACTGGTTTCAGAAGCTATGTTGGTCGAATGAGGGAGAAATCGTCGGTCAAAGGACCGGGTCACAGTAGCAGTCGAGAAGGAGGTCGGGGAAGACGAATAGCCACTCGAGAATCCCAAGGGTCACTCCCAAATTCAAAATGGAAACTTACCGAAATAGAATCCTTAAATAGAAAGTTTTCCGAAATGATTTTCCTCCTTTCGTGAACCATAACTTCCTCAAATGAAATCCGATTTTTACGTATTTTATGTCCACGAACTAGGTTTAACGCGCTTTACAACTTCCGTGAAGAAAGTTTATCCAAATTGTTAACCGAACAAAAAGTCACCTGGAACGCCCCTAAAAATTAATACTCGAAGCTCGAAAAAGAGAATTCGTCAATTCATCGTAAAACTAATTAGTTCCTTGGAAGACCTTAGTCCGGGATATCACAATCTCCCCCCCCCCCCCCCTTATAAAAATTTCGTCCCCGAAATTTCGTACCTGAATTGGTGTGGACAACGAACTCATATCTACTACCAGGTTCCTGTTTAGCTTCTTTTATTGCGCGATATTTTAAAAATACTTTCACCAGCAAGAAAAGTAATTTACGATCTTCAATCCATACCTCCACTTGTTATTCTTCGTACCTCAAATCTGTTGCTAAATAATTAGTGTCTCCAGGCATGGGGAAAGTCGATGTATACACCGACATCTGATGTAACGACCCGGACCAAAACTTATCTTTTTACTAATGTGTTTCACGGCGAATCGTCGGAGGTCTCGGTTTCGAGCTTCAAATAGTACTTTTAGGGGCCCTCAAGGTGACTTTTTGTTCGGTAAGCAATTTGATTTGAGTTTCTTCACGAAAGTGGTAGAGCGCGTTAAACCGAGTTCGTAGACACGAAGTCGCTTAAATCGGAGTTTGTATGAGAAAGTTATGAGTCAGGGAAGGGAGGTTACTATTTCGGAAAGTCGTTATTTATGGAAACTTCCATTTCGGGAAATTTCCATTTCGGATTGGCTTTTCTCTCTCCTCCCTCCCGACTTTCTCTCTCCTCTTCCGCTTTCTCTTTCCCGTGCACAGTAACCCGGAGCTTCTCCGGCCAATATCTCGGCCATCAAGCCACCATTTGATTCAAGACTTGTCCCATTTTCTTCGTTTCTTCACCCTCTTCAAGTCTATACCCGTTTCTAGTCTCAATTTTTCGTGTAGGAGGAGAAATCACAAGCCGAAAACACCCAAAATTTCCTTCGGACTGCCATAGTTGCCCGCGACAATTCCGGCCTATCCGACCTAAGCCATGTACTGGACTTTGAAGCCCTCATCCATGCGAGTTCATTGCCACTAGTCTCACCCTCTTTGGTTGCTGGACAGCGGTGAATCAAGTGTTTGAAGTTCCGGCCACCCGGAACTTCCAAGGCAAATTTGTGCCTTTCCACTTTGAATTGGACTTCATGGCAGGAGGACGAGTCGAGCCACCGACCAAGGAGTTTTGTGCTAGGTAAGGCTTAATTAGTCGCAATCTTTTGCAGACCAGCTAGTTGAGGTCACGTGTCGGGGTAGAGGCATAGTTGTCACCACCTTTTCGTCCTTGTAGGTTATTTTTTAACCTACCTAAGTTTTGTTATTGTACGTGTATAAACTTTAGTCGCTCTGATATTTCAAATTTTAAGATGTATAAGGGTTTTAAAGCAGTTTTTAAATTGGAGTTAGAAATTTTGAAAATCTATTTTATAGCTGGAATTTGAATTGATGTCACCGGCAAGCACGTAGGCTCGGGTGTTGTTTGTGAGTTGAAAATTTTGAAGTGTTAAATGTTTTTGACAGGTTTTGGGTAGTCCATTTTAGGAGAGTTTATGCCGGATTTTCGGTAGAGACTCTTCTAAGGTGGGCCCCACATGGCCAGCTTAAGTTCCAGGGTGGAATCTGGGGCGGGTCCTGTTAATTTGGTATCAGAGCATTAAGTTATATGATTCTGTAGACTTTACATACTTGATGACACTCAGTACCTCTCGAGTGATGGCCCGACCGCGGTGGATCCCCATCATATACTCTTCGGTGTACGTGTGGTTATCAAGTGTGTAAGATACCTGTTGGGTTGTCAGTTGTTTCATGTATCTAATCTTGAATATATACCTTCCTTGGTACCACTACTACAAAAAGGGTTTATAGGGACATACATTTGTCCCCTTTATGAGGGTTTATATTGCCTCTATATGTCCCTAAAAGTTAACTTTAGGGACAAATAGATATATTTGTCCCTCTCTCGAGTGATGGCCCGACCGCGGTGGATCCCCATCATATACTCTTCGGTGCACGTGTGGTTATCAAGTGTGTAAGATACCTGTTGGGTTGTCAGTTGGTTCATGTATCTAATCTTGAATATATACCTTCCTTGGTACCACTACTACAAAAAGGGTTTATAGGGACATACATTTGTCCCCTTTATGAGGGTTTCTATTGCCTCTATATGTCCCTAAAAGTTAACTTTAGGGACAAATAGATATATTTATCCCTATAAACCCTTTTTGTAGTAGTATAAATATATCTATTTGTCCCTAAAGTTAACTTTTAGGGACATATAGAGGCAATAGAAACCCTCATAAAGGGGACAAATGTATGTCCCTATAAACCCTTTTTGTAGTAGTGTACTATGCCTCGTTAACCAACATCATTAGTTCCTCAAAAACAATTTTGGAGTGTGGCGGGGCAGCACCCCCGAGTAATGATGTTGGTTATGGATATTGGCTGGGACATGTTAGAAAGTGTGGAACATAAAGATTTGCTAGTATCATGGATTTGGATATGATATTGAGTTGGATTGATGGACTAGAGAAATCATTTGATGGAATGGCATACTATAATGACAATAGAGTCCTTGGATTTCAAGTGTTATTTGGTGGTGTATGCACTTAATAGGAGTGAGCAGGTGGAAAACTTGACGATTGTTGTAAACTTGTGGGAGAATCGGTTGAGTACTAGGCGTAGCAAGTGTTAGTTGGAAGAGTAGGAAAAGAAATGTTCTTGGGAGTTCGAGTTAGTTTCATGGACGAATAAGTTGGAGGTTATTAGTTGTGGGGTAGCTGGGTCACTATGGGCTTAGTTTGTTGCGGCATTTGGGAATCATTCGTGGCGTTGAAGTTATTAACGTAGCTTGTGGAATGTGTTTATGAAATAGTAGGATCTCTCATTTCACTTACCAGAAATGGTAATTGATTTGTGTGATCAGAAGTATGTGAAAAGGTTTCAAGAGCTTAATGATCAATTACTTAATCTTCGTTCTGTTTTTGACCCTTTCAAAGGATAGGGGTGGAAACATTTAGATGGTGCTACGACTTTACAAGGTTTGAGTTGTGGAGTGGTGCAGCATGGAAAAGTAGTCGTTGTTTGTGTTTTGAGCAAACTTGAAGAGCTAAACAGGAAACATATTAATTTGTAGTCGATCGTGAGATTCATCGTCCACACTTCTTCAGGTGCAAAATTTCGGGGACGAAATTTTCTAAAGGGGGGAGATTGTAACGACCCGAACCAAAACTTATCTTTTTACTGATGTGTTTCATGGCGAATCGTCGGAGGTCTCGGTTTCGAGCTTTAAATAGTACTTTTAGGGTTTAGGGTGACTTTTTGTTCGGTAAGGAATTTGATTTGAGTTTCTTCACAGACGTGGTAGAGGGCGTTAAACCGAGTTCGTAGACACGAAGTTCGCTTAAATCGGTGTTCGTATGAGAAAGTTATGAGTCACGGAAGCGAGGTTACTATTTTGGAAAGTCTTTATTTATGGAAACTTCCATTTCGGATTGGCTTTTCTCTCTCCTCCCTACCGACTTTCTCTCTCCTCTTCCGCTTTTTCTTTCCTGTGAACAGTAACCCGGAGCTTCTCCGGCCAATATCTCGGCCATCCGGCCACCATTTGATTCAAGACTTGTCCCATTTTCTTCGTCACTTCACCCTCTTTAAGTCTATACCCGTTTCTAGTCTCGATTTTTCATGTAAGAGGAGAAATCACAAGCCGAAAACACCCAAAATTTCCGTCGGACTGCCACTGTTGCCCGCGACAATTTTGGTCGATCCGACCTGAGCCATGTACTGGGCTTTGAAGCCCTCATCCATGTGAGTTCATTGCCACTGGTCTCACCCTCTTTAGTTGCCGGACGGCGGCGAATCAAGCGTTTGAAGTTTCGGCCACCCGGAACTTCCAAGGCAAATTCGTGCATTTCCACTTCGAATTGGACTTCATGGCAGGAGGACGAGTCAAGCCACCGACCAAGGAGTTTTGTGCTAGGCGAGGCTTAATTAGTCGCAATCTTTTGCAGACCAGCTAGTTAAGGTCGCGTGTCGGGGTCGAGGCATAGTCGTCACCACCTTTCCGTCCTTGTAGGTTATTTTTTAACCTACCTAAATTTTGTTATTGTACGTGTATAAACTTTAGTCGCTCTGATATTTCAAATTTTAAGATGTATAATGGTTTTAAAGCAGTTTTTAAATTGGAGTTAGAAATTTTGAGAATCTATTTTATTGGTGGAATTTGAATTGATATCACCGGCGAGCACGTAGGCTCGGGTGTTGTTTGTGAGTTGAAAATTTTGAAGTGTCAAGTGTTTTTCACAGGTTTTGGGTAGTCCATTTTAGGAGAGTTTATTCCTGATTTTCGGTAGAGACTCTTCTAAGGTGGGCCCCAGAAGGCCACCTTAGGTTCCAGGGTGGAATCTGGGGCGGGTCCTGTCAATTTGGTATCAGAGCATTAGGTTATATGATTTTGTAGACTTTACATACTTGATGACACTCAGTACCTCTCGAGTGATGGACCGACCGCGGCGGATCCCCATCATATACTCTTCGGTGCTCGTGTGGTTATCAAGTGTGTAAGATACCTGTCGGGATGTCAGTTGGTTCATGTATCTAATCTTGAATACCTTCCTTGGTACTATGCCTCGTGAACGCCGACCTCATAGGAAACGGGAATCCCTCCAGCAGTGAGGCATCGAATCAAAGTGTTGTTTCTTTCGTAGTAAATCCTTTTATTCCAGTTTAAATAAGAAAAAGGGAATTGTCGTTTCTTAACACAATCCATTTTTGTGTTATGGCTTAAGTTCGAGACGTATAGGTCAAAAACCTCGGGCAAAAAAAAATACTTAGTATTTAGTTATTTAAATTAAATGAATCCTGTTTTCCTAATCTCATTAGGTCATCTGATACAACACGTAAGCGCTCTCGTTTTCATGATTCTTTTCTGATCTTTTGTTTTACTTTTGATTAGGGTCGACAAAATGTCCATTTATATATAATAATCAGATTGTAGCGGGTATAGTTTAGTGGTAAAAGTGTGATTCGTTCGATAACCCCCTATATAGTTAAAGGGTCTTTCCGTTTGATTAATATTCATTCCGAACAAAAATTTTAGTTCTTAAAAGGATTGAATCCTTTACCTCTCAATGAAAAATTCGACGAAGAATATACATTCTTGGATACAAATCGTCAGAAGTGTGGAATGAATCAATGGACAAATTGGTTAAGGAATCATTAGCAATATGATATATCTCAGATTAGATGGTCTAGACTATAATACAAAAATGGCGAAATAGATTCAATCAACACTATATGAATCAAAATAAGGATTTATGCAATTCATCTAAAAAAACCAAATTTATTTACTACGAAAAACAAAATAATTTTGAAAAGGCTTAATTACTGAATTAAAAGGAGAGTTTTAAAAAACAATATAGAAATGATCGGTTAGCATATAAATCTATTAATTCTGAAGATATGAAATACTCTTCAATTTATGAGTCACCATTACACGTAAAAAATAACCAATAAGTTTTTTCGAATTCCAACACACATAAACGAAAATTATTTAATATGATGGAAGGTATTCCTAGCATCCCTATCAATAATGATCTAGTACAAGATGGTATTAGAGATATGGAGAAAAATATGGATAGAAAATATTTTGATTGGAGAATTATCAATTTTTGTCTTAGAAAGAAAGTCGATATCGAAGCCTGGATCAATATTGATACTGACATTAATAAAAAATCTACTAAGGCTAAGCTTAATAATTATCAAGTAATTGATAAAATAAAAAAGAAAGATCTTTTTTACCTCACAATTCATCAAGATCAAGAAATCAACCTAGTGTACAGTCTTATGTGAAGCTTCTCAGATAAGATCACTACAGCTATGACACCTTTACTAATACATAGGCGAAGTCAGATCTACCATTAAACATTTTTAATTTCTTAGATCACATCAAGTCACAATATGTCTACTAGTGTTGTTTATTATATTCACTAGTTACAAAAGAAATGTGTACCTATCAAAACTGATAGTGTGTAAGAATAATAAATTGGGAAAACGGACCGTTGGATGTGAAGATTGGCATAAGTTACGCCTATGGTAAAAATATTAGACGATTTTGTTTTCGTTTCGACTTCGATCCACGTGATAAATCGAAATACCCATTTATGACCCTATATTTATTAAATAGAGTTCTCAACGGGCAACTGCACTGAAACAAGATATGTGGTTGCAACTTTTTACATGGGTATATAGAGCTCGGTCGTGGGAGCGTGCGGTCGCGTAGGGCACGAAAATCAGATTTTCAGATAGTCATTAAGGCAAAAATAGCGGAATATATATTTTGGTAAATGAAGATAAATAAGAGTTGATCGCATTGATCGGTGCCGAAACAACGACTAACGAAGCCAATTTTTTGACACGGTGCCTATTAATACGCAGTAAATACATGGGCGAAGTCAGATTTACCATTAGACATTTTTGATTGCTTAGATCACATCAAATCCTGATATGTCTACTAGTGTTGTTTACTATATTCATTGGTTAAAAAGAAATATATACATATCAAAACTAACAAGGTGGAAGAAAAATAAATTGGGAAAACAGACCGTTGGATGTGAGTATTGGCATAAGATACGCCTATATAAGCTGTTTTTGTCTTCGTTTCGATCTCGATCTACGTAGTCAACCAAAATGGTCATTTATGCTCCTATATTTATTAAATAGAGTTCTCAAAGGACAACTGCACTGAAAACAAGATCTGGGGTTGTAACTTTTTACATGGGTATATGGAGTTGGGTTGTGGGAGAGAGTGGTCGCGGAGGGTTCGAAAATCGGATACCCGAACTATTTATTTTGAATTTCGCAAGTTTGGAGAAAATAAACTATTTAATTTAAAAGAATTTTATCATGACGCGATATGGACCGCTTGATCTTGAACTGTTTGATCTAGACCGTTCATATAATTTAATATTTGGCTTTATTGAAACCGTTGGACTTCAAAATGAATTGATATGGATCATTCAATTTGTTTATAGGGTCAGCAAACCCTTTATTTTTTTGGGCAATACGGTCAGCGAACCCTAATCCCCTATCCCTTCGTCCGTCTTATCTCTCTTCCTCTCCTCTAAAAAAAAAAATCTCTCTCTTCCTCTCAGTCTCTCTTTCTCCTCTCCGTCTCTGGCTCAGCTCCGATGCTGACCTTCGATCGTCGGTTGATGCGCCTCCACCCAAAGAAGTAGCAAAGGCGGCGAGATGAACACACCGGTTGTAATACCCCGGTTCCTAAAAGTTTTATTTTTAGTTAATTTTTAATTTCGTCTCAACGACAATTTTTCTTATTGTCGTAAATTAGCCTAAAAAAAAGGGGCATAAATTAATTTAGACTTTTAATTTTCTTTTCAGCAAGGGTAGATGGAGCAGGACAATATGAGAATTTGGGCACAAACAGCGAGTAAATCGGAGTTGAAAGAAAGTTTTTATGAGTCTTTTAGTAAAAAAAAAAAAAAAAAGAGGTCAGCACCGACCTTAGGTCAGCACCGACCTTAGGGGTATAATTGGTTAATTGGGTGTGAAGAACCAAACCAGAAAATTCTAGAACCAAAAAAAAAAAAGAGAAGAGAAAGGGCCGCACGAACTGCCGTGGTCCTCCCCTTCACCGCCGCCGATTCCGGCCACTTCCGGCCAAGAAATTTAAACCAATCTCTTCCTCTCCTTCCCAGCTTTATAACCATATAAGTTTCACAACCTATAACCCATAGTGTGTGACAAATCGAAGAAGAGAAGATTTGAGTTTTCCGTTGGGTTTTCGCGAATTCCGGCCAAACGGTTAACTTTCCGAGGAAACCCCAAGGTATAAACTTGTTCTATTTCTCTCGGGCTTTCATTTGGTTATAGATTTGCCATTAGTTTTAGAGATTTTGAAGATTGGTGAAAAATCCCCCACAGTAACCACCGCGGCCTCTCTTTGTGGCTTCTTCATTCGGTCGATGAGCGGCTTCTCTTTGTTCTTCATACAGAATTTAAGATTGTCCCAAGTCCTTCTCCCTTATCAGTTTCAATTTTGGGTTTACTGCAACTGAATCTTCTGATTTGATATTAGGGTTCTATGTCAATAGGTTTTCTCATTTTCTCTTTCAGAAGTTATACTGGGGATTTATCGGACAACTTGGAGGATTTTGCGAAGACGGGTCTTTGAGATACAACGGGTTTTCCATTGGAATTCTAGGACTCTTCCACTTGATGCTGGCTTGCGCAGTCATCTCCTAATTGGTAAGTTTTTTCCTCAGGCTTGGTTTCTGGTTAGCTTTAGTTTTATTTTGTTCTTGCTTGTGTTGTGGTCTATTCGGACCAGTACTTTTATGGAACAACTAACAGGACTCACCTGTGTTCCCATTTCTTGGACAATTTAAAGAACCAGTTTATATAAACTCTTTGTCTGTTGCACAAAAAATTGCTCCTTTGAATGAGTTTAGTATGTTCATATAAATGGGTGTCTCGAAATATTTTGGTAGAAAGCAACTTTCTTTCTAAATTTGGGTCTCTTTTTCTAACAAGTACCGGAAGATTATGTTCCTACTTATTATTTGGATGAATATCAAGATAATGCATTATGATGTAGAAGGCAATAAATAGGATGGTTAATGTAATGGGGAGGACTGGTCTGTGAGCTTGTTGTTATTCTCTCATAAACAATATAGTATTAGACTTCTTGGGACAAGAAAGGATGCCTGTGCAACCTGTTATACTTAAGTAGAGTTCAGAAATTTACCCACTCAATCCTTTAATTTTTTATTATGTCTTACTCATGCATATTATTAATTTAGTTTTGTAACACTGTAACTTGTCTCTGTTTGTGCTCATATGCTCGTACTTCATAGTTCACATTGGATTCGGTACTAACTTTCTTGGTTATACAAAAGTGTATTCCAACTCTTTCTTTAAATCTAAAAAATTATTGATTTGTAGTTGAATCATTATTATAATTGTAGAAGGTTTCCTCTGAGATTGAGCTCGTCATGGTTGTCCGATTGCTTTCTCAGTTCTATTTTTGGCACCTCAGCGTCTGGTAACAACTCTCTCCCTAGTTTTATGTTTTGGGGTGGGTGTAGCTTATCAATTTTTCAAAAGATTATGCAGGTTTGGTGATTAGATTGGGGTTTGTTTGGTGATTAAATTGGGGTCTGCTTTCCCTTTAGTATAACATCTATCTCCATCTATCATGCATATATTGGTTTTCTTAACACAAGTGTTTTTATTTTTTATTTTCTGCTGTGTTAATTTAGGGTTAACATACTAGAAAAAGCCCATAGATTTAGTAGGGAAAGAGAAAGAAGGGAATGGAAACTGTGTTCTTGAATAGTTTTATTTATGTATGCATGCTTTGAAGTCTCTATCTCTTCTTGATTTGAATTGTGAGAAGTACAATCTAGGCTGTACCAAAAGACATTCACTACTAGAAAAACAGCCTTAGGGGACAGATATTTGCGGACTGGTAAATTATCTGTGGCTTAAAAAAAATCAATAGGCACTGAAGCTCGTATCTGTCCCTTTTTCAAGCTTGAGGGACAGATGACTGTCTCTTTTCAAATGTAGGTAGGGTTAAGTGGGCTTGATTGGTATAAAAACCTTACTTGGGACCCACTTTCTTTGATTTTGGAAGGAAATACGTATTCTACTTCCCAACTCTATTTTATTATCAGCTCTCAATCTCTCTCTTCGTTAGTTCGTTTTATCTCAAAAAAAAAAAAACAATAACAAATCTCTCTCTTCATTCTCTTCTCGATCCCTCTTTCACTCTGACACAATCCCAATCAACCGCTTTTCCAAACCCTAATTTCTCTAAACCTTCATCGCCAAACCTCACAATCCCAGATCTCCCAGAA
Source organism: Rubus parviflorus (assembly GCA_029955375.1). Taxonomy (NCBI): domain Eukaryota; kingdom Viridiplantae; phylum Streptophyta; class Magnoliopsida; order Rosales; family Rosaceae; genus Rubus; species Rubus parviflorus. Next base: position 18,765,034 of record JARGGL010000006.1, on the reverse strand, counting down.
GAATAAGACCGATAAGGACCGACTCGGTTGTGATCCGACGGTATGGCTGAGCTGGATACCCTTTGACATAGGAAGAGTCCATGTCTATGACCACCGTTAGGGGATGGCCATCTTCCATTTTTCTTCGTCTTTCCAGATAAAGGGAGCATCTGTTGGCAAGTGGGTTAGGTTGAGCAATTTCCAGGTATGCCGCTATTCTACAATATGGGGTGTTTGATTTCATCTGTTTGTATGCAAGCCTATAAAAACGAAGCTCCTTGTTTGTTTCTTCTCTTTTATGAAAAGTGTGATCGTAAGTTGCCCTTATAATGAAATTAGTGCTGCTTCCTGATATAGCCTTTAACAGTTGAATCGAAATGCAATTTGAGGTTGGTCTTTTGTATTTTTTTGTTTCAAATTGTCTTAGTCTATTCGTTGTTGAACGGGAACTTCAATATACCATTTTAGAAAGTGTAACTTTTTAGGGAGAATGATGGCTTTAGTATTGGCACTTTCAAGTGTGGTTAGGATGGTGTGGTAATTAGTTCGTGAGGGCAGATTGGGGCACGTGGTTTAGTAATGAATTGCAATGGTACTTGGAAGTTTCGATGTGCTGCTAACCTGGGAATTAGCTAAGCTCTGGACTCTTCACTTGGAGTCGAAATTGTCTTGGGAGGACTGAGGAAGAGAATGCTCCAATATTATGGTTGAAAGTGATTTACAGCTAGCCCTTCTTGTTGCAGCAAAGTACCAGTGATTTAAACACCTCTTTGGTTTTGTTGGTATTTACAACGTTCCATTTTGTTGGTCATTGGTATTCATGTTTTTGAGTGTTGGGGCTGGGCGGTTTAGAGATAATTTGTAACTTGGAAAAAAAAATATTGCAACTTTGATTTCCCACTCCTTCAACTAAGAGTCTTCTCTCATACTCCTCTAATTGTTCATGCTAGCTACGAGCACGTTGCCAATTCTAGTCATAACGTCAGACTAATTTGTTTTCTCTGAATTGCAAGTGCTAATTAGGCTAAAGCTTTCATTATACAGAGCTTATGTTCTTGTATCGTGCTTGAAGATGTTCTTGTACTAACAAACTAATGCTTGTCTCTTCATACAAGAATCAACATGCAAAACTAAAGATGGAGCATTTCCAGTTTTCAGATCAGCACAATGGTTGTGTGGCAACTCCAGGTATATTTATAATTTGGAGCTGGTAATGAGTTTATTTTGTTCTGACTGTTGTGGTTCTTGGGTTTTATCCAATTCAGGTTTGTTTTTTTACTTTCTTTCTTATGACTTGGTGTGATTTGCCTGATATTCCTTTTGGGTGGGCAGTTGTTAATTTTATTTTAAGTCATATTTGTAGCTAAAGAATTTACAGTTGACTGAGAATTATATTTCTTATTCTTGTAAGTTCTGTTTTGGTATTTTTCTTTTGCAGATTGAATTGTTCTGGTGATGCAGATTGGAAATACTCATTAACATTTCTAGAGGTATATTAACATTTTTGGGTTCCCTTGATTAATGCCAGTTACTAGGAATATACATTTTAGACCTGGAAATCTCGAGTTTTGTTCATTCTAGATAATAAATTAGTTACATAAATTACAGGGGAACTTATCTATCTAATGAACGTAGAGAACTTCTTTATTAGTTAGATAAGGTTTCTTAGCTACTTTCTTTTCTCTTAGATGTTGTTGTGTACAATATGACTTGGCAAAGGCCAAACAGCAGGAGTTAGTGTTGTAATATTACTTATGATCTGCTAATATACTTTCCCTTGTTGGTATTTACAGCATTCTGGCTTGTTGGTCATTGGTATTCATGCATTTGAGTGTTGGGGCTGGGCGGTTTAGAGTTAATTTTTAACTTGGATAAAACAAAATTGCAAGGATTTTTTCTAGTCTCTAGTCCCTACTGATATGAACTTCAATTTATGTTCTGGTCTTAGGAGAGGAAAGCGCTACTTGGTGTATGAAAGGTTAGCTCTGCAGTGGCTTGATTCTCCATATGGATAGGTACATACAAATGAATCTATCTTTGAAGCCTGAAACTTTTGAAACATAATTTTAAATGTGGCATTAGAGCATGAGTCCCTTGACCACGTAATTCTCATATGATGCTCAGTTATCATGCTTTATTCAATCATTGCCTTTTAATTCTCTACTTGTATTGTGTCGCATCTTATGTTAATCTTATTATGCTACTGGGACAGAATAGTTTTGCTTAGTTGTACCCTTTTGGTTTTGCTGTTCTTTGGTGGTAATTTAAACAATTATTGTATCAATTTCATTGATAAATTGATTTGTATCTATTGTAGATTATACTCCCACTATTAATTGTAATGCTCTTTTACTCATTGCAGTTTAAACCAATTGGTTTGTGGGTTTGGATTTCTCCGATTTCTCAGCAAATTAAAGGACACAAAGTGCAGTGAGTTGACTACTACATAGAGAAGGTGATCGCTAAGCTATCTGAGAATGCTATGGGTAATCTTGAAAGAAAATCTTCAGATGTTAGTGAGAGGTAATCTTTTCTAGCTGCCCTAACATTACGGAGTAGAAGACATAGGATGAGTTGTAATTGTATCTCTGATACATTTAGTTTAGTTGATTTTAGGCTAGGTATTTACATATTTGTATTCTTGTGTGCTGGAAAGGTATAATGGGTGGGACCAAGGTGGGATATGAATTATAATTTTTTTTTAAAATTCATTTGGATTTAGTGACAGAAATCTGTCCCCACTCCCCAGTTTGTATTTTTATATAAAGGATTCGTATACATACTTGTATATGTATTTCTTACACCAATGGGTCCCAGCGATTTTGAAAATGTTATATATTCTTGGGAAAAAGATGGGGACTGATGAGTTAATTGACTTCATTCAACAATAGCAACTCCATTCTATGACACTGAACCCCAATCTGTCATTGCACTGTCTATTGAAGACAAGAGTCTGACATCAGTCCCCAATGAGATCATTAGTGATGGATTAAAGTCAGCCACCAGTCAATGTTTTTCTAGTATCTTTTGCAGCTAACATACCTTTATTTTTGTGCATTTTCTTTAATAAAACAAGCAAGTCAAATCCTTCCGCGTATTTGGTGCTTGCTAGGTTAGTTGTTGTTGCCTTGGTATGCTATTCTTGCTGTCATGTTATTGTACAAACGAGACTTGACAGGTTCTTGTAAAATATAAAAAAAATCTCTTCACCTCTTAATACTAGCACAGATTGTATTTATGAATGAGAAAGGGTGAATCGACTACATTTGATGTGATCGTGTTGTCTAAGTTGATTTTCATGTCATCAAATATTTTGGACATTCTTTCGCATCGTTACATGTACAGATAACTTGACCATCCCTATAACGTTAACCAAAAGTTTTGATACAGTTATTTCATTTCTTCCTTGTGAAGCTCTCGTTGTTTTGTCCAATAGCATTTAAGGTACTTGATGTTATGTTGTTGTGTCATCTTTATATGTGTGGTTGATACTATCATCTCTGGTTATTTTCTTTGTTGTAAGTTGAGCTTTATGAATGAATTTGTTGAACCTGGTTTACTTGCTCCAACATGGTAGTATATTGGGGCAGTCTCATAATATGTGAACTTCTTGCTGAGATATGTATATGGCTCTTTCCTTCAAGGGAACTAGGAGCTGTAATATGAGCGCACAAGGTAGCTTAATCTCATTCGGTTGAGGTGGGAGTGAAGCTGGACTCCAAGAGCAGAGGGCTGCTGAAGGAGGGCTGCTGAAGGAGGGCTGCTGAAGTGGGCCTGGTCAAAGTGGCTCAGTTTCGTGACCGTTGCTAGGGTAAATCAAGACATTAGTATCATGAAGCTATAATTTGTGGGAACAAGGTAGCTTAATCTCATTCTTCTTTATAATACCTACAACCCACATGAATCATCCATGCTAGGCATTTTAGTTTTGTTTCTTATGGATTTTGTTAGATCCTAATACAGACCTTGTTATGCACTTAGTGTCATGTCACCAGTCAAGTAAGACTATTGCCCATTGCATAGTATGTTTACTTATTTATTAATTTTCATAGCTTATTTTCCTTTTTTATATCAGTTTTTTGTTATTCGGGATTTGGGTAGATTTATAGTATATGTTTGGCAAGCATAAGTATTAGGTAATTGACTTGTGAATTTAGAGTTCAACTAGGTTTATAACTGGTTGAGCTACAGACTACAATTTGTTTTATATAGTGTATTGGTCTCTATAGCTGGAAAATAGCTTCTTAGCTCAATTAATATGCTTTTGGTGTTTTTTTTTTCTTCTGGCAGAACAGATTTGGTAGAAAAAAGCACATATCCTAGCCAAAATGGTTTGTGAAGCTTGTGTATTGAACTCGTTAGGAAATTGCTCTTGTGATTTATCTATCTTTATGGCTACAGTCTGAATTACATTGTTCTCAACTTCTCGTAGAAATTGCTATGTTAGAGTTCTCTGTTATTAGTCAGACTGTTATGAAGAGTCAATTTTCTAAGTTGTTTTATTACTTGCGTACATATATAAAAGCCTTAAATTTATTCATATAAACTCGAAAATGTGGGGGTTAAGGAAATTAAGGAATATTGTGTTTGAACATGTACATTGAAAAATGAGTGTCGGTCGGAAAAATCTCATATTTAAATAAGGCATTATATGTTATTTGTTTCCATTTTGTGTTGATAACTGAAGATTAAGAGCTTAAGCTAAAGATGACCACTTGTGCCTATGCCAAATATTTTTGGTTGATTATTATTGGGGAATAATATCCTAAGTTTGTGGGTCATAGTTGATTTTGGTCATCGGTATTATTGTCCCTTTGTTGACGCCTCGGTAGATTGTCCCCTTGCTGCCTTCGGAATATAATTTCTTTTAAATTATTGTCCCTACGGTTGATGCTCTGAGAATATGGTCATTTCGACTGATGTTTTAAACAAAAGAAAAAAAAAATGTCGGAATATATAGGCATATGTTGCCTTGGAAAATTATGCGTCGGCGTTTAACTAGGATATTATTTTTGTTATTATGCATTGACAATATCTCAAGTATTCGAAAAATTGGGTCCTCAAGTATTACGGAAAGTTCTTGCCAGCTAAATATAGTTGCCTTCATTTAGATGCCTCGGAATATTGGTACCACAATTATATATTGTTGGTATTTCGGTATATACTCGGAAGTCTAGCTCGGAATAAGTTGCCTTAAAAATCTATGGTTGCCGACGAGATTTTAATACCAATCGAAAAAGTTGTATCAATTGTATATTGATGGTTGCTTCAAAAATTATACATAAAATTATTGCCTCGTTTTTTGGTTGCCTCTATGCCTCGGTTAATGGTTGCCTTAATTAATGTACTTTATTGGTTTTGGATGGCTCATGAACAATTCATTACAAAAGACACTTCAATGTCTTCGAAGAATGTTGGGGTAACTATTCTTAATTACCTAAACAATAGCTTAACATATAATGTTAATCTTAAAGTCACAAGTTGGCTAAATAGTGTTTCCTATGATAGATATTATAGAAGTACTCGACCTAGTAAGATTTGTTGCCTAAATATTTATGGTTGATACTATCTTGCCTATATATAAAAGTCTTAAATTTATTTAGACAAACTCGAAAATGTGAGGGTCAAGGAAAACAAGGAATAATGCGTTTGTACATTGAAAAATGATTGTCGGTTGGAAAAATCTCATATTTACATGATAGGCATTATATGTTATTTGTTTCCCTTATGTGTTGATAAGTAAAGCTTAAGAGTTTGAGTTAAAGATGACCACTTGTGCCTATGCCAAATATTTTTGATTGATTATTATTGGGATGAATAATATCCCAAGGTTGTAGATCAGAGTTGATTTTGGTCATCGGTATTTTTGTCCTTTTGTTGCCTTCAAAATATCAATTCTTTTCAATTATTGTCCCTTCGGTTGATGCGCCGAGAATATGGTCATTTCGATCGATGCCTTAAACAAAAGGAAAAAAAACTTCGGAATATATATGCAGATGTTGCCTCGGAAAATTATGACCTTGACGTTTAAATGGGATATTATTGCTGTTATTATACATTGACAGTATCTCAAGTATCTGGAAAATTGGGTCCTAAAATATTAAGGAAACTTCTTGCCTGCTAAAAATAGTTGCTTCTATTTTGATGTCTCGGAGTATTAGTACCACAATTATATAATGTCGGTATATCGGTATATGTTGCCTTAAAAATCTATGGTTGCCTTTGAGATTTTAAGGAAACTTGGGGTAATAAGTTTAAATTTGTGGTATATGCTGGAACGGGATATTATTACTATTATTATACATTGACAGTATGGATCTCTAGTATCCGAAAAATTGGGTCCTCAAATATCAAGGAAACTTGTTGCCTGCTAAAAATAGTTGCCTCCATTTTGATGCCTCGGAATATTGGTACCACAATTATATGTTGTTGGTATTTCGGTATATGCTTGAATAATTAGCTCGGTATGTTGCTTTAAAAATCTTTGGTTGCCTTCGTGATTTTAATGTCAATGGAGAAGGTTGTATCAATTGTATATTGATGTTTGCATCAATAAATATTATTGCCTCGTTTGGTGGTTGCCTCGGTTCATGGTTGCCTTAATTAATGATCCGTTAGGTATATTAATACCTTATTGGTTTTGGATGGCTCCTGAACAATTCATTACAAAAGACACTTCAATGTCTTCGAAGAATGTTGGGGTAACTATCTTAATTACCTAAACAATAGCTTAACATATAATGTGAATCTTAAAGTCACAAGTTGGCTAAATAGTGTTTCCTATGATAGATATTATAGAAGTACTTGACCTAGTAAGATTTGTTGCCTAAATATTTATGGTTGATACTATCTTGCCTATATATAAGTCTTAAATTTATTCAGACAAACTCAAAAATGTGAGGGTCAAGGAATAATGCGTTTGTACATTGAAAAATGATTGTCGGTTGGAAAAATCTCATACTTACATGATAGGCATTATATGTTATTTGTTTCCCTTATTTGTTGATAACTAAAGCTTAAGAGTTTGAGCTAAAGATGACCACTTGTGGTTATGCCTAATATTTTTGATTGATTATTATTGGAATGAATAATATCCCAAGGTTGTAGATTAGAGTTGATTTTGGTCATCTGTATTTTTGTCCATTTGTTGCCTTGGGAATATCAATTCTTTTTAATTATTGTCCCTTCGGTTGATGCGCCGAGAATATGGTCATTTCGATCGATGCCTTAGACAAAAGGAAAAAAACGTCGGAATATATATGCAGATGTTGCCTCGGAAAATTATTACCTCGACGTTTAAATGAGATATTATTACTGTTATTATACATTGACAGTATCTCAAGTATCTGGAAAATTGGGTCCTAAAATATTAAGGAAACTTCTTGCCTGCAAAAAATACTTGCTTCCATTATGATGTTTCGGAATATTAGTACCACAATTATATAATGTTGGTATATCGGTATATGTTGCCTTAAAAATCTATGGTTGCCTTCGAGATTTTAAGGAAACTTGTGGTTATAAGTTTAAACTTGTGGTAAACATGTGGTATATACTCGAACGGGATATTATTACTGTTATTATACATTGACAGTATGAATCTCTAGTATCCGAAAAATTGGGTTCTCAAATATTAAGGAAATTTGTTGCCTGTTAGAAATAGTTGCCTCCATTTTGATGCCTCGGAATATTGTTACCACAATTATATGTTGGTATTTCGGTATATGCTCGAATAATTGGCTCGTTATGTTGCTTTAAAAATTTTTGGTTGCCTTCGAGATTTTAATGCCAATGGAGAAGGTTGTATCAATTGTATATTGATGTTTGCATCAATAAATATTATTGCCTCGTTTAGTGGTTGCCTCGGTTCATGGTTGCCTTAATTAATGATCCGTTAGGTATATTAATACCTTATTGGTTTTGGATGGCTCCTAAACAATTTATTACTAAAGACACTTCAATGTCTTCTAGAATGTTGGGGTAACTAATCTTAATTACCTAAACAATAGCTTAACATATAATGTGAATCTTAAAGTCACAAGTTGGCTAAATAGTGTTTCCTATGATAGATATTATAGAAGTACTTGACCTAGTAAGAATTGTTGCCCAAATATTTATGGTTGATACTATCTTGCCTATATATACGAGTCTTAAATTTATTCAGACAAACTCGAAAATGTGAGGGTCAAGGAAAACAAGGAATAATGCGTTTGTATATTGAAAAATGATTGTCGGTTGGAAAAATATCATATTTACATGATAGGCATTATATGTTATTTGTTTCCCTTATGTGTTGATAACTAAAGCTTAAGGGTTTGAGTTAAAGATGACTACTTGTGCCTATGCCAAATATTTTTGATTGATTATTATTGGGATGAATAATATCCCAAGGTTGAGATCAGAGTTGATTTTGGTCATCGGTATATTTGTCCCTTTGTTGCCTTCGGAATATCAATACTTTTTAATTATTGTCCCTTCGGTTGATGCGCCGAGAATATGGTCATTTCGATCGATGCCTTAAACAAAAGAAAAAAAAACGTTGGAATATATATGCAGATGTTGCCTCGGAAAATTATGACCTCGACATTTAAATGAGATATTATTATTGTTATTATACATTGACAGTATCTCAAGTATCTGGAAAATTGGGTCCTAAAATATTAAGGAAACTTCTTGCCTGCTAAAAATACTTGCTTCCATTATGATGTCTCGGAATATTAGTACCACAATTATATAATTTTGGTATATCGGTATATGTTGCCTTAAAAATCTATGGTTGCCTTCGAGATTTTAAGGAAACTTGTGGTAATAAGTTTAAACTTGTGGTATATGCTCGAACGGGATATTATTACTGTTATTATACATTGACAGTAGGGATCTCTAGTATCCGAAAAATTGGGTCCTTAATTATTAAAGAAACTTGTTGCCTGCTAAAAATAGTTGCGTCCAGTTTGATGCCTCGGAATAATTGTACCACAATTATATGTTGTTGGTATTTTGGTATATGCTCGAATAATTAACTCGGTATGTTGTTTTAAAAATCGTTGGTTGCCTTCGAGATTTTAATGTCAATGGAGAAGGTTGTACCAATTGTATATTGATGTTTGCGTCAATAAATATTATTGCCTCGTTTGGTGGTTGCCTCGGTTCATGGTTTCCTTAATTAATGATCCGTTAGGTATATTAATACCTTATTGGTTTTGGATGGCTCCTGAACAATTCATTACAAAAGACACTTCAATGTCTTCGAAGAATTTTGGGGTAACTAATGTTAATTACCTAAACAATAGCTTAACATATAATGTGAATCTTAAAGTCACAAGTTGGCTAAATAGTGTTTCCTATGATAGATATTATAGAAGTACTTGACCTAGTAAGATTTGTTGCCTAAATATTTATGGTTGATACTATCTTGCCTATATATAAAAGTCTTAAATTTATTCAGACAAACTCGAAAATGTGAGGGACAAGGAAAACAAGGAATAATGCGTTTGTACATTGAAAAATGATTGTCGGTTGGAAAAATCTCATATGTACATGATCGGCATTATATGTTATTTGTTTTCCTTATGTGTTGATAACTAAAGATTAAGAGTTTGAGTTAAAGATGACCACTTGTGCCTATGCCAAATATTTTTGATTGATTATTATTGGTATGAATAATATCCCAAGGTTGTAGATCAGAGTTGATTTTAGTCATCGGTATTTTTGTCCCTTGGTTGCCTTCGGAATATCAATTCTTTTCAGTTATTGACCCTTCGGTTGATGCGCCGAGAATATGGTCATTTCGATCGATGCCTTAAACAAAAGGAAAAAAACGTCGGAATATATATGCAGATGTTGCCTCGGAAAATTATGACCTCGACGTTTAAATGAGATATTATTATTGTTATTATACATTGACAGTATCTCAAGTATCTGGAAAATTGGGTCCTAAAATATTAAGGAAACTTCTTGCCTGCTAAAAATACTTGCTTCCATTATGATGTCTCGGATTATTAGTACCACAATTATATAATGTTGGTATATCGGTATATGTTGCCTTAAAAATCTATGGTTGCCTTCGAGATTTTAAGGAAACTTGTGGTAATAAGTTTAAACTTGTGGTATATGCTCGAACGGGATATTATTACTGTTATTATACAGTGAATGTATGGATCTCTAGTATCCGAAAAATTGGGTCCTTAAATATTAAGGAAACTTGTTGCCTGCTAAAAATAGTTGCCTCCATTTTGATGCCTCGGAATATTGGTACCACAATTTTATGTTGTTGGTATTTCGGTATATGCTCGAATAATTAGCTCGGTATGTTGCTTTAAAAATCTTTGGTTGCCTTCGAGATTTTAATGTCAATGGAGAAGGTTGTATCAATCGTATATTGATGTTTGCATCAATAAATATTATTGCCTCGTTTGGTGGTTGCCTCGGTTCATGGTTTCCTTAATTAATGATCCGTTAGGTATATTAATACCTTATTGGTTTTGGATGGCTCCTGAACAATTCATTACAAAAGACACTTCAATGTCTTCGAAGAATTTTGGGGTAACTAATGTTAATTACCTAAACAATAGCTTAACATATAATGTGAATTTTAAAGTCACAAGTTGGCTAAATAGTGTTTCCTATGATAGATATTATAGAAGTACTTGACCTAATAAGATTTGTTGCCTAAATATTTATGGTTGATACTATCTTGCCTATATATAAAAATCTTAAATTTATTCAGACAAACTCGAAAATGTGAGGGTCAAGAAAACCAAGGAATAATGCGTTTGTACATTGAAAAATGATTGTCGGTTGGAAAAATCTCATATGTACATGATCGGCATTATATGTTATTTGTTTTCCTTATGTGTTGATAACTAAATTTGAAGAGTTTGAGTTAAAGATGACCACTTGTGCCTATGCCAAATATTTTTGATTGATTATTATTGGTATGAATAATATCCCAAGGTTGTAGATCAGAGTTGATTTTAGTCATCGGTATTTTTGTCCCTTGGTTGCCTTCGGAATATGAATTCTTTTCAGTTATTGTCCCTTCGGTTGATGCGCCGAGAATATGGTCATTTCGATCGATGCCCTAAACAAAAGGAAAAAAAACGTCGGAATATATATGCAGATGTTGCCTCGGAAAATTATGACATCGACGTTTAAATGGGATATTATTACTGTTTTTATACATTGACAGTATCTCAAGTATCTGGAAAATTGGGTCCTAAAATATTAAGGAAACTTCTTGCCTGCTAAAAATACTTGCTTCCATTATGATGTCTCGGATTATTAGTACCACAATTATATAATGTTGGTATATCGGTATATGTTGCCTTAAAAATCTATGGTTGCCTTCGAGATTTTAAGGAAACTTGTGGTAATAAGTTTAAACTTGTGGTATATGCTCGAACGAGATATTATTACTGTTATTATACATTGAATGTATGGATCTCTAGTATCCGAAAAATTGGGTCCTTAATTATTAAGGAAACTTGTTGCCTGCTAAAAATAGTTGCCTCCATTTTGATGCCTCGGAATAATTGTACCACAATTATATGTTGTTGGTATTTCGGTATATGCTCGAATAATTAACTCGGTATGTTGCTTTAAAAATCTTTGGTTGCCTTCGAGATTTTAATGTCAATGGAGAAGGTTGTATCAATCGTATATTGATGTTTGCATCAATAAATATTATTGCCTCGTTTGGTGGTTGCCTCGGTTCATGGTTTCCTTAATTAATGATCCGTTAGGTATATTAATACCTTATTGGTTTTGGATGGCTCCTGAACAATTCATTACAAAAGACACTTCAATGTCTTCGAAGAATTTTGGGGTAACTAATGTTAATTACCTAAACAATAGCTTAACATATAATGTGAATCTTAAAGTCACAAGTTGGCTAAATAGTGTTTCCTATGATAGATATTATAGAAGTACTTGACCTAATAAGATTTGTTGCCTAAATATTTATGGTTGATACTATCTTGCCTATATATAAAAATCTTAAATTTATTCAGACAAACTCGAAAATGTGAGGGTCAAGAAAAACAAGGAATAATGCGTTTGTACATTGAAAAATGATTGTCGGTTGGAAAAATCTCATATGTACATGATCGGCATTATATGTTATTTGTTTTCCTTATGTGTTGATAACTAAAGATTAAGAGTTTGAGTTAAAGATGACCACTTGTGCCTATGCCAAATATTTTTGATTGATTATTATTGGTATGAATAATATCCCAAGGTTGTAGATCAGAGTTGATTTTAGTCATCGGTATTTTTGTCCCTTGGTTGCCTTCGGAATATCAATTCTTTTAAGTTATTGTCCCTTCGGTTGATGCGCCGAGAATATGGTCATTTCGATCGATGCCCTAAACAAAAGGAAAAAAAACGTCGGAATATATATGCAGATGTTGCCTCGGAAAATTATGACATCGACGTTTAAATGGGATATTATTACTGTTATTATACATTGACAGTATCTCAAGTATCTGGAAAATTGGGTCCTAAAATATTAAGGAAACTTCTTGCCTGCTAAAAATACTTGCTTCCATTATGATGTCTCGGATTATTAGTACCACAATTATATAATGTTGGTATATCGGTATATGTTGCCTTAAAAATCTATGGTTGCCTTCGAGATTTTAAGGAAACTTGTGGTAATAAGTTTAAACTTGTGGTATATGCTCGAACGGGATATTATTACTGTTATTATACATTGAATGTATGGATCTCTAGTATCCGAAAAATTGGGTCCTTAAATATTAAGGAAACTTGTTGCCTGCTAAAAATAGTTGCCTCCATTTTGATGCCTCGGAATATTGGTACCACAATTTTATGTTGTTGGTATTTCGGTATATGCTCGAATAATTAGCTCGGTATGTTGCTTTAAAAATCTTTGGTTGCCTTCGAGATTTTAATGTCAATGGAGAAGGTTGTATCAATCGTATATTGATGTTTGCATCAATAAATATTATTGCCTCGTTTGGTGGTTGCCTCGGTTCATGGTTTCCTTAATTAATGATCCGTTAGGTATATTAATACCTTATTGGTTTTGGATGGCTCCTGAACAATTCATTACAAAAGACACTTCAATGTCTTCGAAGAATATTGGGGTAACTAATGTTAATTACCTAAACAATAGCTTAACATATAATGTGAATCTTAAAGTCACAAGTTGGCTAAATAGTGTTTCCTATGATAGATATTATAGAAGTACTTGACCTAATAAGATTTGTTGCCTAAATATTTATGGTTGATACTATCTTGCCTATATATAAAAATCTTAAATTTAATCAGACAAACTCGAAAATGTGAGGGTCAAGAAAAACAAGGAATAATGCGTTTGTACATTGAAAAATGATTGTCGGTTGGAAAAATCTCATATGTACATGATCGGCATTATATGTTATTTGTTTTCCTTATGTGTTGATAACTAAATTTTAAGAGTTTGAGTTAAAGATGACCACTTGTGCCTATGCCAAATATTTTTGATTGATTATTATTGGTATGAATAATATCCCAAGGTTGTAGATCAGAGTTGATTTTGGTCATCGGTATTTTTGTCCCTTGGTTGCCTTCGGAATATGAATTCTTTTCAGTTATTGTCCCTTCGGTTGATGCGCCGAGAATATGGTCATTTCGATCGATGCCCTAAACAAAAGGAAAAAAAACGTCGGAATATATATGCAGATGTTGCCTCGGAAAATTATGACATCGACGTTTAAATGGGATATTATTACTGTTTTTATACATTGACAGTATCTCAAGTATCTGGAAAATTGGGTCCTAAAATATTAAGGAAACTTCTTGCCTGCTAAAAATACTTGCTTCCATTATGATGTCTCGGATTATTAGTACCACAATTATATAATGTTGGTATATCGGTATATGTTGCCTTAAAAATCTATGGTTGCCTTCGAGATTTTAAGGAAACTTGTTGTAATAAGTTTAAACTTGTGGTATATGCTCGAACGGGATATTATTACTGTTATTATACATTGAATGTATGGATCTCTAGTATCCGAAAAATTGGGTCCTTAAATATTAAGGAAACTTGTTGCCTGCTAAAAATAGTTGCCTCCATTTTGATGCCTCAGAATATTGGTACCACAATTTTATGTTGTTGGTATTTCGGTATATGCTCGAATAATTAGCTCGGTATGTTGCTTTAAAAATCTTTGGTTGCCTTCGAGATTTTAATGTCAATGGAGAAGGTTGTATCAATTGTATATTGATGTTTGCATCAATAAATATTATTGTCTCGTTTGGTGGTTGTCTCGGTTCATGGTTGCCTTAATTAATGATCCGTTAGGTATATTAATACCTTATTGGTTTTGGATGGCTCCTGAACAATTCATTACAAAAGACACTTCAATGTGTTCGAAGAATGTTGGGGTAACTAATCTTAATTACCTAAACAATAGCTTAACATATAATGTGAATCTTAAAGTCACAAGTTGGCTAAATAGTGTTTCCTATGATAGATATTATAGAAGTACTTGACCTAGTAAGATTTGTTGCCTAAATATTTATGGTTGATACTATCTTGCCTATATATAAAAATCTTAAATTTATTCAGACAAACTCGAAAATGTGAGGGTCAAGAAAAACAAGGAATAATGCGTTTGTACATTGAAAAATGATTGTCGGTTGGAAAAATCTCATATGTACATGATCGGCATTATATGTTATTTGTTTTCCTTATGTGTTGATAACTAAAGATTAAGAGTTTGAGTTAAAGATGACCACTTGTGCCTATGCCAAATATTTTTGATTGATTATTATTGGTATGAATAATATCCCAAGGTTGTAGATCAGAGTTGATTTTAGTCATCGGTATTTTTGTCCCTTGGTTGCCTTCGGAATATCAATTCTTTTCAATTATTGTCCCTTCGGTTGATGCGCCGAGAATATGGTCATTTCGATCGATGCCTTAAACAAAAGGAAAAAAAACGTCGGAATATATATGCAGATGGTGCCTCGGAAAATTATGACATCGACGTTTAAATGGGATATTATTACTGTTATTATACATTGATAGTATCTCAAGTATCTGGAAAATTGGGTCCTAAAATATTAAGGAAACTTCTTGCCTGCAAAAAATACTTGCTTCCATTATGATGTCTCGGAATATTAGTACCACAATTATATAATGTTGGTATATCGGTATATGTTGCCTTAAAAAATCTATGGTTGCTTTCGAGATTTTAAGGAAACTTGTGGTAATAAGTTTAAACTTGTGGTAAACATGTGATATATGCTCGTACGGGATATTATTACTGTTATTATACATTAACTGTATGGATCTCCAGTATCCGAAAAATTGGGTCCTCAAATATCAAGGAAACTTGTTGCCTGCTAAAAATAGTTGCCTCCATTTTGATGCCTCGGAATATTGGTACCACAATTATATGTTGTTGGTATTTCGGTATATGCTCGAATAATTAGCTCGGTATGTTGCTTTAAAAATCTTTGGTTGCCTTCGAGGTTTTAATGCCAATGGAGAAGGTTGTATCAATTGTATATTGATGCTTGCATCAATAAATATTATTGTCTCGTTTGGTGGTTGCCTCGGTATATGATTGCCTTAATTAATGATCCGTTAGGTATATTAATACCTTATTGGTTTTGGATGGCTTCTGAACAATTCATTACAAAAGACACTTCAATGTCTTCGAAGAATGTTGGGGTAACTAATCTTAATTACCTAAACAATAGCTTAACATATAATGTGAATCTTAAAGTCACAAGTTGGCTAAATAGTGTTTCTTATGATAGATATTATAGAAGTACTTGACCTAGTAAGATTTGTTGCCTAAATATTTATAGTTGATACTATCTTGCCTAAATATAAAAGTCTTAAATTTATTCGGACAAACTCGAAAATGTGAGGGTCAAGGAAAACAAGGAATAATGCGTTTGTACATTGAAAAATGATTGTCGGTTGGAAAATTCTCATATTTACATGATTGGCAATATATGTTATTTGTTTCCCTTATGTGTTGATAACTAAATCTTAAGAGTTTGAGTTAAAGATGACCACTTGTGCCTATGCCAAATATTTTTGATTGATTATTATTGGGATGAATAATATCCCAAGGTTGTAGATCAGAGTTGATTTTGGTCATCTGTATTTTTGTCCCTTTGTTGCTTTCGGAATATCAATTCTTTTCAATTATTGTCCCTTCGGTTGATGCGCCGAGAATATGGTCATTTCGATCGATGCGTTAAACAAAAGGAAAAAAAACGTCGGAATATATATGCAGATGTTGCCTCGAAAAATTATGACCTCGACGTTTAAATGAGATATTATTACTGTTATTATACATTGACAGTATCTCAAGTATCTGGAAAATTGGGTCCTAAAATATTAAGGAAACTTCTTGCCTGCTAAAAATACTTGCTTCCATTATGATGTCTCGGAATATTAGTACCACAATTATATAATGTTGGTATATCGGTATATGTTGCCTTAAAAATCTATGGTTGCCTTCGAGATTTTAAGGAAACTTGTGGTAATAAGTTTAAACTTGTGGTAAACATGTGGTATATGCTCGAACGGGATATTAGTACTGTTATTATACATTGACAGTATGGATCTCTAGTATCTGAAAAATTGAGTCCTCAAATATTAAGGCAACTTGTTGCCTGCTAAAAATAGTTGCCTCCATTTTGATGCCTCAGAATATTGGTACCACAATTATATGTTGTTGGTATTTCGGTATATGCTCGAATAATTAGCTCGGTATGTTGGTATTTCGGTATATGTTGCCTTAAAAATCCATGGTTACCTTCGAGAGTTTAAGGAAACTTGTAGTGATAAGTTTAAATTTGTGGTAAACATGCGGTATATGCTTGAATGAGATATTAGTACCTTCCACAAGCTACGATAATAACTTCCACGCCCCTAATAATTCCCATATGCCGCAATAAACCAAGGACAATTGTCTCATAGTGACCTAGCTGGCTACCCGACAACTAATAACCTCCAAATTATTCGTCCATGAAACTAACTCGAACTCCCATGAACACTTCTTTTCCTACTATTCCAACCAACACGGGCTACGCTTAGTATTCAACCGATTCTCCCACAAGTTTACAACACCCGTCAAGTTTTCCACTTGCTCCTTCCTATTGGGTGCATATACCAACAAATAACGCTCGAAACCAAATGACTCTCCTGTCGTTAAGATATGTCATCCCATCCAATGACAGGACCCGCCCCAGATTCCACCCTGCAATCCGAGGTGGCCCTGTGGGGCCCACCTTAGAAAAGAGTCTCTACCGCAAATCCGGCATAAACTCTCCTAAAATGGACTACCCAAAACCTGTGAAAAATATTTAACACTTCAATATGTCCAACTCACAACCAACACCCGAGCCTACGTGCTCGCCGGTGATAATAATTCAATCATCCAAAGAATAAACAACTCCAATTCAAATATCTTTTCAAAACCGTTTTACATTTTAAATCTTGAAAATATTATAGCATACTATAATCTACGAACAAGAGAAGGGTGGTGTTGATTATGCCTCGACCTCGACACGCGACCACAACTGGCTCGTCTGCCAACTGGGCGACGGAAAACAGAAAAGCCCAGGGGAAAAGCATTTAAAGAAAAACATTAGCCTGAGTGGACAAAAATAAAAGGAATTTCAAATAATTTTAATCCATGTTTTTCCCAATTTAAAAGAAAACACAATTAACCCAGTTCAAACAAGAAAGGAAAGATAACTATAAGCTTTGCTCACATGTTCGATAATCTCACTCATTCGATAAACTCATTCGTTCAATAAACTCACTCTTTCGATAAAGATGCACCGAGGTTTCCGCCTGCTCGTAGAAAACACTAGAGGTCAAGCCTATCCCGTAGAAAACGCTGAAGGGTCATGCCTACTTAGCCGAAATAACACCTCGAGGGTCATGCCTACTCGACGGTGTACCTGTAGGGTCATGCCTACTACAGGCCTGCAGGGTCATGCCTACTGCAGTGGAACATGCATACATGCAACCAATCACGATAATCCAATACGGCGAGACGTAATCGATACTCATTCCCACTTCTCGAAAATCGCAAACCACGATTCGCATTCGTAAATCTCACGTTTCTCATCACGGCCTCGTAATCCATCTCTCTAATATCGCCACTACAATTAAAATGCGTAAACCTCACATTTCTCTACACGGGACCATAACTCGTACCCAATCAATCAATATAATTCAACACATAATCAACCACATTTAACACGACAATCCAAACATTTCATGAAAGCAACACAAGAGCATTCTTAACCAATCATAACATATTATTCGAAAAACATAGAATTTCAAGTAAAATTTAACTTTAAAACAATGTCCACGCACAGATAATCCTACTTATTTTCGAAGCCTGTCACGAACCTCCTCGACGTCCTCTTGAAATAAACCAACGGTAAAACCTTAACTTCCACACCTCGATAATGACCCATCGATATTTCTAATTATCTAAAAACACTCGGCGACTAATCCAACGGTCGGATTGTCGTGGTCTGATAAGTCATACGAACCAAAAAATAATTATTGAACCCTTAATTCACAATTATTCTCCAATTAACCAAATAATCTAATTTCCTTAATCCAACCGTTCAATACTCTCGAAATATTTATCTTAACATGCTAAACAAATTCGGTAGCCATCCGACGGCCACAACCATGTAACTCAAAAATATACGAACCTAAACTTAATTGGATAAAATCCTAAACTTCAATAATTTCCTTCAAACCTTATACTAACATGATCGTAACAGAGAGTGCATGAAAATGAGCTAAAATGCACCACCGTTGGAAGCCGAACGCGCCGCCTATCCAACCATCTCCGATGACCATGAAATTTTACCAGCGTGTACACCATAGCACAAGGATCAACTTTCATACCTGCCACGAAGTCCAATTCGGAGTAGAATTGCACGAATTTGCCTTGGAAGAGCTGAAACCCTAGAATTTCATCCAAAATTCTCCCAATCCAAGAAGAATCGATGAGCAAGCCTTGTGTAGATGTGTTCGTCTTGAAGAGGGCTTCAAAACCCACCAAGCTTCACCGGCCAATTTGGCCGGAAAACGGCGAATCAATTCCGAGAAGTGTTGCACTGCCGTCACGGCTTTCGAAGGAAATTCCGGTGGCCACAGGTAGTGGTTCACCGTGAGACTTGTCGGGTTTTGTAGAGGAGAGAGTGATGAAGATTTTGGGACCGGTATTAAGGCCTGAGGTGGCCGGAGGAAAAGGCTCGGGTACTGTAGCTGTCGAGAGAGGGGTCGGCTGAGGAGAGAGAAACGGGTTTCCCAAAATGGAAACCCCAAATCCGGAAATTTTCTTAAATAGTAACTTCCCCGAAATAGTAACCCGACTTTCGTGAACCATAACTTCTTCATACGAACTCCGTTTTAAACGTACTTTGTATCCACGAACTCGGTTTAACGCGTTCTATATCTTCCGTGAAGAAAGTTAAATCAAATTCTTTGCCAAAAAAAAAGTCAACTCAACGACCCCCTAAAAGTATTATTTGAAGCTTAAAACCGAAATTTTCGACGATTCGCCGTGAAACAAAATAGTAAAACGGTAAGTTTTGGTCCAGGTCGTTACATCCAATGATTTCTCTAATATAACAATCCAACTCCATACCATAGCCAGATCCATGACACTTGCAAATCTCTCCATTCCAGGTTTGCTAACCTGCTCTTGTACATTACCAAAACCAATAACAATATAACATTACTCAGAGGTGCCGCCCCGCCACGCTCCGAAGCAGTTCTCGAGGATCTAACACATAAACCAACCCATTCACATTTCTTGCTACTGCTGATGAATTCCCGTCTCCTATGAGGTCGGCGTCCACGAGGCATAGTACCAAGGAAGGTATTTAAGATTAGGTAACTCAACCAACTGACATCTCGACAGGTATCTTACACACTTGATAACCACACCAACACCGAAGAGTATATGATGGGGATCCGCTGCGGTCGGCCATCACTCGAGAGGTATTGAGTATCATCAAGTATGCAAAGTCTACAAGATCAATTAACCTAATGCTCTGATACCAAATTGACAGGACCCGCCCCAGATTCCATCCTGGAACCTAAGGTGACCCAGTGGGGCCCACCTTAGAAGAGTCTATCGGAAATTCGGTATAAACTCTCCTAAAATGGACTACCCAAAACCTGTGAAAAACATTTAACCCTTCAAAATTTCCAAATCACAACAACACCCGAGCCTACGTGCTCGCCGGTGATAATTCAAATTCCACCATTTAAAATAGATTTTTAATTCAGAATTTCTAACTCCAATTTAAAAACTGCTTTAAAAACCGTTATACATCCTAAAATTTGAAATATCAGAGCGACTACAGTTTATACACGTACAATAACAAAACTTAGGTAGGTTAAAATATAACCTACAAGGATGGAAATGTGGTGACGACTATGCCTCGACCCCGACACGCGACCTCAACTAGTTGGTCTGCAAACTGGGCGACGGAAAACAGAAAAGCCCAGGGGAAAAGCAGTTAAAGAAAAATGTTAGCGTGAGTGGACAAAAATAAGAAATAAGAAATTTCAAATAATTATAATTACTTTCCCCAATTTAAAAAGAAATATAAATAATTCAAATAGTAACAACGTCGGCTAAGGGTGATGGTTACTTAGCCAAAAATAACGCATTGAGGGTCATACCAACTCACCGATATACCTGTAGGGTCATACCTACTACAGGAGGAATATTGAGGGTCATACCAACTCACCAATATTTGAGGGTCATACCAACTCACCGATAATTGAGGGTCCTACCAACTCACCAATATTCCTGTAGGGTCATACCTACTATAGGTGGACCATGCATGCATAAATCAAAATAAAAACAATCGCATTTAATATCTACCACATTTAACACGACAATCCAAACATTCCATGAAAGCAACACAAGCGCATTCTCAATCAATCATAAAACGTTATTCGAAAAACATAAAATTCCAAGCAATCTATAACTTTAAAACAAATGTCCACTCACAGATTTCCGGCTATGGCCGACGCCTGAAAAGATCCTTCTCCTCGTCTTCCTGAAATAAACCAACGATAAAACCTTAACTTCAACCCCTCGATAATTACCCCATGATACTTCTAATTATCCAAAAACACTCGGCGACGAATCCAACGGTTGGATTATCGCGGTTCGATAATTCGAACGAACGTAAATTAATTTATCGATTTCACAATCCGTAATCATACTTTAATTAACCAAAAGACCTAATTTCGATGATCCAACCGTACAACAAACTCAAACTAATTATCTTTGCAACATATTAAATTTCGGTGACCATCCGACGGCCACACGGTAAACTCAAGCGCAACTCGTACGGTGACGAACCTAAATTAATTCGAATTAGTTCCTTAACTTCGACAACTTTCCAACTTTCTAACAAACTATATACCCACAAGATCGTAGTAAGGAGTACATGTTAATGAGCTGAAATGCACCTCCAAAGGAGGCCGGACGCGCCGCTACAAGCGGCTGCGCGTGGGCCCCACGCGCCGCCAGGTCAATCATTTTCGATGGTCACCAAATTTTACCAGCATGTTCACCAAAGCATAAGGAGCAACTTTCATACCTGCCACGAAGCCCAATTCGGAGTAGAATTGCACGAATTTGCCTTGAAACAGCCGAAACCCTAGAATTTCAAATCCAAAATTCTTCCAATCCATGAAGAATCGACGAGCAAGACTGGTATGGTTGTGTTCACCATGAAGAGAGCTTCAAAACCCACTAAGTTTCACCGGCCCATTTGGCCGAAAAACGGCAAATCGAACCGGAGAAGTAACGCACTGCCATCGCGGCTTTCAAAGGAAATTCTGGTGGCCACAGGTGGTGGTTCACCGTGAAACTTGTCGGGTTTTGTAGAGGAGAGAGTGATGAAGATTTTGGGACCAGTGTTGAGGCCTGAGGTGGCCGGAAGAGGGAGAAATCGCCAGAGGAAGAGGCGCGGGTACTGTAGCGAAAAGGAGAGGTCGGGGGAGGTGAAGGGTCACACGAGAATTCCAAAAGTCACACTTCTATTTCCGGAAATTCCCGAAATAGAACCCTTATTTATGCAAAGTTTCCCGAAATAGTAACCTCCCTTCCGTAAGCCATAGCTTTCTCCTACGAAATCCAATTTTTACGTACTTTACGTCCACGAACTCGGTTTAATGCATTATACAACTTCTGTGAAGAAAGTTTAATCAAATTCCTTACCAAATAAAAAGTCAACTTGACGACCCCCTAAAAGTACTATTTGAAGCTCGAAACCGAAACTTCAGACGATTCGCCGTGAAACACTATAGTAAAACGATAAGTTTTGGTCCGGGTCGTCACAGAGGGAACTACCCACGCAGTACTTGAGGGAACTACCCACTCAATAATACATGCATAACAAAAATCGCAAATAAAAATAATCCAAATCCTAAGACAAAATTTATATATGATAAAAGTGGGGAAAAACTGTAGTATGATTAGAAACTGGAAATCATACTCAAATCCTAAATCCAAACTAAATATAGGGAAAACTATTCCTTCATAAATGCATAAAATCTCAATTATAAATAAATAATTTATTAAGGAAAACAAAGTCCACTCACTGATACGACTGGCGTTTGTCAAAATCATCCTCTGTAGGATAACCTTGTCGTCCTCCTGAATGACACCAATTATGATAATTAATAACTATTTGACGGACGGATTATTAGTTCGATAGTTAATTCCTTATACCGTTTTCGGTTTTTCCCTCGATAATTCCAACACTTCAAATTCATCTACTAATGCCTAACCTTCCCCAAATAATTTACTCAACGCTAAGTTTAATTAACAATAACCCTCGACGACGATTCCAACGATCGGATCGTCGCGGTTCGATAAATCGAACGAACGTAACTAATTTATCGAATCCACAAATCATAATTATTCTTTAATTATTCAACTGGCTAATTTCGAAGATCCAACCGTACAATATTCTCAAGATAGTTATCTTAACATTACAATTTCGGTGACCATCCAACGGCCACAAGTTTATAACTCGTAAGTAAACGAATCTAAAATTAATCGGATAAATTCCTAACCTTCAATAATTTCCTACAAACCTTATACTAACATGATCGTAATAAAGAATATGTGCTATTGAGCTAAAATGCATGGAATAGTAACCTTCTTTCCGTGAACCATAACTCTCTCGTACGAAGTTCGATTTTTACGTAATTTATGTCCACGGACTCAGTTTAACGCGCTCTACAACTTCCAAGAAGAAAGTCTATTCAAATTCTTAACCGAAAGAAAAGTCGCCCCGAAGGCCCCATAAAAGTGCTAACTGAAGCTCGAAAATGAAAATTTCACCAAATCGCCGAAACGCTAACTGAGTTGCTTTGGTAAGCTTTCGTCCGGGGTGTCACAAAAGCATTGGCTTATATCTTTAATAAAATCTGAGTTGCTTTAATAGCCTAGATTTTAATGATGAGCTTTTAGGAATGAGCTCTGGAGAACTTGAATGTCTCGCAGATAGCGAAACCACGCATGCCATATTGCGTCATAGGCATGGTGCATACACATTCCTCTGTGACTACGATAGCAGGACCATCGAATCTTGTGCAAGGAAGAGGATATGCCAAATTCCTCTTGTCTAATGGCACCTTAATTGATGTCACACATGCTCTCTACGCTCCAAGAGGAAATAGAACTCTTCTGAACTTTAAAGATATAAGAGCCAATAGATTCCATGCAGAGACGCATGATGAGAATGAAAAAGAATTCGTTTGCATTACCTCTAATGACTGCGGTAGAAAGCGCAGCTTAGAGAAGCTTATGTGTATCTCTAGTGGGTTATATGTTACCACTATTAGAGCTATTGAATCAAACAATGTCATTTGGGATAAACTCTTGGATTCAGACACATATTAGCTTTGGCACGACAGATTAGGACATCCTAGTCGTGATATGATGATCCGTGTATTGAAAATCTCACACGAACATTCATTATATTGAGCTAATCGAAGCAAGAATAAAAAATTGATTCAAGGAGAGAGGACTGGCGTTGCTGCCGTCTGGTCGACGGTGTCTTACCGACCGGTCAGCACAATCCAGGGGCTCTGGCGACCAGTCGAAAGGAAAATTCTGTTTTTCCTCCCCCTCTGACATGAGCAAATCCTCATGGTCCAACCCTGATTCAAGTCTTGATCAGGATGCCTCCTATGCTTATGAAGCCTCAATGGCCAAACGCTCGTTTTGTAATGCCTGTTCTTTAGGGAAATTAGGACCGAGACCGTCCTATACAAAGGACCGAGACCGAGACTGTACCAAGGGGATATCTGTGGACCTATTCAACCACTGACTAATGCAAAAGAGTGGTAGGTGATATTGAGAAGGGGGTTGTCGTTCCACGGAGGATTGACGGCTCCCCGACTTCTCGGTAGCGTGTGTGGTCGTGTCTCTAGCTATGTGGAATGACTAGATGTGAATAGAGTGGGTGAGTGTGTATGAACAATGTGCAAAGTGTATAGTGAGGTGTGGGTTTAGGTAAAAAGATGGTGATATGCCAAGACAAACAAACAACTAAATAAATGCAAGCAAGTAAGTAATGTAAGGTGTGTGCACAATATATAAAGGTGTTGGGGTTTCGGGTTAACCCAAGTCCGAATGCGATGCATAACAAACTAATTAGTACTCATGCTTGTGCAATGAATGAATCAAACTTCGTATCTTAGCCATGTTATGGATCTAAGACCATCTTATCATATGTATTCTAGTGCCGGATTATGGATCACTAGAACTCTCTCAAATTGGTTTGAGAGGCGAAGGGTACAAAGACTTAGAAGTTCAAACAAGGGAACCTCATCACATCTAATATCAATTGCCTAGAGAAAGCTAGGAGTCACCCCAACAATCTCAATCAAAATAGGTTGCACACATGCTCAAGAAAGTGACTAAATTTCCTACACATGCATTCAACACAAATTGAAATGGATAAAAGACATACTCATTCATCACATAGCATTCATACATAATCAATCCATCAATACATCACATTGGACTAGGGCACACAACCCTAGTCCCCAACAAAGTGACTACTCACTAACCATTAAGGTATACAACATCATATAGCAAATGTAAGATATAAGCATGAATACAAAAGAGAAAAGGGTTAAAGAAATCTCAATAAGTGGTGCCCCCTTCTTCTCCTTTGATCTAGACGTCGTCCTTGATGGTTGTGAGGATCCCCAGCTGCCCGGAATGGTGGTAGAAGCGGCGGAAGTGGCGGAGGTGGCTGGTCGACCCGTTCGTCGACCGTTCGACGGCAAAGTGTCGACCGGTCGACGGTCGTGCTGCGGCTGAACCGGAAGGGAAGAGGAAGAGAGGAAAAAAGGAAAGGAAAAATGAGACTTTTGGGGCTGGTGATGGAGATGACCTAATTCAGGAAAAGAGGGCTATTTATAGGCTAGAGAGGAGGGAAATAAAGGGCTAGGATGGGCTAGGGTTTGATCTAAGGGTTGGATGAATTAAATGAAGGGTAAGGGGGTAACTTCCAAAGGAATAAAGGGGAGGAATAATCAAGGGGTGACCTCACCATATCTAGTGTGGTCCTTTGCTGAATTTTGGGCTTGTGTGGGCGATGAGTCACACGGTTGACTTTGCCTTGACTTTGACCGCGACCTTCGGAGTTGACCAAAGGTTGACTTTTGACCAAACCTCCGGAATTCTTGTGCAACTCACTTCCGGGACTTCATCTTGACTCGTTGACGCTCTCAAGTCGGGGTTGACCACGAGTTGACTTTTGGTCATCGGGTTGACTTTTCGTCCTTTTGCCGGAAATCCACAAAAAGCTCCAAATCGCATCATTTCGCTCCCGATATCCGTCCGATGCTCGATTCACCTACAATGGTGCAATTCAAGGATTAGAGACACTAAATAGCCTTTGGATTAGCATTACTAAAGTGATTAGGGGCCTAATTTGTATGCAAATCGCATACGAATCACACCCCCACACTTAAGCTTTGCTTGTCCTCAAGCAAATAAAGAATCAACAATCCATATCACATTTATTTTCGCCTTAACAACCATATCCTCAAAGAGAGCCCACTAAGCCACACATCAAGATTGAATCAAGCATATACTCAAACCTCATGATTTGCCAAGTGATTAAGATATGTATCCAATGCATGCTCGGTGTAGTGTGTGCTAGCCATAGAATAATCAATCAAGAGCAATCAAATTAGCATATGTCGACAAGATTAACCGCTAAACTCACATGATTCACTCAATATTTCCGCTCTTGTGTTTAGGGTTAAGTGTTTACTCTCAAGACATTACCAAAAGCAACGTCCCCATAAGCTTGCTCATTGACCAACTCTCCACTAATTAACTCGCAACTTATTAGATCAAAAGGGCTTTCATATGGTTGTAATGGGGCCAAAGGTTAGGGGTTAGCATGAAACGAAGGGATGGATATACAAGTA
This sequence comes from Rubus parviflorus, assembly GCA_029955375.1. Taxonomy (NCBI): domain Eukaryota; kingdom Viridiplantae; phylum Streptophyta; class Magnoliopsida; order Rosales; family Rosaceae; genus Rubus; species Rubus parviflorus. The sequence goes on along the minus strand of JARGGL010000006.1, from coordinate 18,738,561 downwards.
ATTCCTAGTATTTCACAAGACAACTCAAGGACTTTGAAACTCATTTCTTTACAAACAATCCTAACTTTTTATTCTCCTCTACCCATTATTCTAAAACAGACTCTCTTTTTGGATTTTCTTTCTTTCTATTTCTACTTTTCTCTTTCTTTTTCTCATAACTTTCCTTTTTCCCATTTTGTATTTTTCTTTTCTTTTGGGACTTTCTTTTTGAACTTTATTTTTTTGTACACAACTTCTTTTTGATTTTCTCAACTTCTTTTCTTCTTTTGTATTTTGCTTTCCTTCCAACCATTTTTCTTTGTACAACACTCTAATCTAATCTACCCCCACACTTGCTTTTCACAAACCCATAAAACACAAAGAACATGAGAAGTCACAATCGTCGTCTCGCTAATACTTGGAACAAGGGATGGTTAGTGTTTAAGCTAAAAACAAGGGTTAGATTTTAGTGGTTAACAAAGAAAAAGCTAATGATGAATGAGGCTCAAAATGGGTTAGTCCTAATGGATTAGTGTTTACGGGATTAGAGATTAGTTTGGCCATGGTGCTTAACTAGTGCCTTAATCATTTCCAATTCATCGCAAATTAACACGTAGTCTCAAGCGGTCTTTGAGCAAGTTCTAGGTCTCGTAATCATCATCGGGGTTGAAAAGGACAATCAACACACACAAAACCTTCAAAGTTCCCAAAATCCAAAATTTTACACTTATGCTCTGTCGACCGGTCGACGAGACCGTCGACCGTTCGACAATAACTCCCTGGATGAGTGTCGACCGGTCGACACACGGGTCGACCGTTCGATGAAAACTTTGAAAAATTGAAAAATTTTGTGGTTTTTGTGGTTTGAAAATGTGAAATCCTTTTAGTTTGGCCCAACCTCACCCCCACACTTAAAACCAACATTGTCCTCAATGTTGTGAGGGGTTTTGAAAATGAAAATCATGTGGTGAAAGTGATGAGAATGAAGTCGGGCGAATGCACACATACAAAATATAGCATACGGATGATAGAGTAAGAAAAACCCCCTTTGTAGACTCCCTTAGCTAGCCGAGAAACCACAAATAGACACCAACCTCAGGGCACAAGGCCCTGACTTCCATACGTTTGCTCCTCGGGTGCCAAATGAATTAGAAAGCGCGATTGCATCGGGATCATCCAAAACAGGGGATAGCAGCAACACAGCAGTGACCTTCTCCCAAAGATTTGGGCATAGCTCCAAGAATAGGCATCCAAGTGGAGTGATTCCAGTGGCATTGGAAAGTAGACTCCAAGAGCTTTAGTTTGGCCACTGGAAACTCAGAAATCACTTTCCGGGCATGCAATGAAGAACCGGTCAATGTGACCCTTCAGAAAGTCAAACTGCAGTGAGCACTCCTCCTTTAAACATAGATTGCAGCAGATCCAACGGTCTGTCCTGGGAGAAATTTGAACTGTGAACAGAGGACTCATAGAAGAAGCTTCTCCAACTGATTTCAGTGAATTCTAACGGCCAGATGTAGAGAAAACTGCCTCCAAAGTTACTGTTCCGCCCAGGCCTCTCGTGGACAAATGCAAACGAACACTTCTTGGGTTTCTTCCTCCAAGACTCCTATCCTTAACACCTCCCAACCTCCCTAGATTCTTTTATTCATTACTAAATAATGCTGAAAATAAATGTGTTTCTCCAAATGGGGTTGCCTCCCCACAAGCGCTTCGGTTTATAGACCTACAAGCCGGTCTTTGTTCCATTCGAAACTCAAAAGACATCCGCAAGGTGAAACACCTCCTCGTGTGTCTCAAAATCACTTTCATGGTATAACTTCACTCTATGTCCATTGACCTTAAAGGTACCTCCATCGTGCAAATTCTTGATCTCCAATGCTCCATGGTCAAAGACATGAATGACTTCGTAAGGACCGCTCCACCTTGAACGTAGTTTGCCCGGAAACAATTTCAATCTTGAATTATAGAGCAACACTTTTTGTCCGGGAACAAACTCCTTGGCCTTAAGCTTCTTGTCATGCCAAGATTTAGTTTTGGCCTTAAATAAGGCGGCATTCTCATAAGCATCTTGTCTTATCTCCTCAAGCTCATTCAAGTCTAGCTTCCTTTGCTCTCCGGCCTTCATCACATCATGGTTTAGTGCCTTGACTGCCCAAAAAGACTTATGCTCAATCTCCACCGGCAAGTGGCATGCTTTCCCATAGACAAGGCGGAATGGAGACATCCCCAAGGGAGTCTTAAATGCAGTTCTATATGCCCAAAGCACATCATGGAGACGCACACTCCAATCCTTCCGTGTAGCATTAACAACCTTCTCCAAGATGGACTTGATCTCCCGATTAGAAACCTCCACTTGGCCGCTCGTTTGAGGGTGGTAAGGAGTGGCCACCTTGTGCTTTACCCCATACTTGTGAAGAAGGGCAGCAAATGTTCAGTTGATAAAGTGAGAACCGCCGTCACTAATAATGAAACGAGGTGTACCAAAACGGGTAAAAATGTGCTCTTGTAAGAATTTTGTCACCACTTTTGCATCATTAGTACTTGTAGCTTTTGCTTCCACCCATTTAGATACATAATCAACCGCGACCAAGATGTACTCAAAGCCAAATGAATTAGGAAAAGGACCCATAAAATCAATGCCCCAAGTGTCGAATATCTCAAGCTCGAAAATGTTAGTGAGCGGCATTTGGTCCCTTTTTGAAATGGTGCCCACTCGTTGGCAACGATCACATTGTAGTGCAAAGTCATTAGAGTCCTTGAAAAGAGATGGCCAATAGAATCCGGCTTGCAAGATCTTAAAAGCCGTCTTCCGTCCACCAAAATGCCCTCCACACGTGTGAGTGTGGCAATGTTCCAAGATACTAGGAATCTCCACATTTGGAACACATCGTCTCAATACTTGGTCCTTCCCCGCCTTCCACAAGTAAGGGTCATCCCAAATGTAATGACGAGCATCCCGTTTTAATTTCCTTAACTCATAGAAATCCATACTCTCCGGTGCATAAGTCCCATTGCTAGCAAGGTAATTCACAATGTGTGAAAACCATGGTAGCCCTTGGATAGAAATAGCAAGTAAGTGTTCATCCGGAAAGGTCTCGGTGAGGGGAATAGCACAAGAGTCACCTCCTTCCATAATCCTTGAGAGATGATCGGCCACCACATTTTCCTTTCCCGGCTTATCATGCACTTCAATGTCAAACTCTTGGAGAAGTAGAATCCATCGGATGAGCCTAGGCTTAGAGTCCTTCTTCGTCATGAGGTACCTCAATGCCGAGTGATCGGTGTGTACAATAACTTTAGAACCAATGAGGTAACTCCGAAACTTCTCAAGAGCAAAGACGATGGCCAAAAGCTCTTTCTCGGTGGTAGTGTAATTCATTTGGGCATCATTAAGAGTCCTTGAGGCGTAGTAGATAGCATGCATGAGTTTTTCCTTCGTTTGACCCAAAACGGCGCCCATTGCATAGTCCGAAGCATCGCACATCAATTCGAAGGGAAGTGTCCAATCCGGCGCACTCATGATTGGTGCGGTAGTCAAAAGTGTCTTAATCATCTCAAAAGCCTCCACACAAGCTCCATCAAAATTCCAAGGAGCATCCTTGGCAAGAAGATCACAAAGGGGTTTTGAGATTTTAGAGAAATCCTTGATAAACCGGCGATAGAATCCGGCATGACCCATAAAGCTTCTCACTCCCTTGACATTGATTGGTGGTGGCAATCTCTCAATCAACTCCACTTTTGCTTTATCCACTTCTATACCTCGTATGGAAACCACATGACCGAGGACGATCCCTTCATCCACCATGAAGTGGCACTTCTCCCAATTCAAAATGAGATTTGACTCCTCACATCTCTTTAGAACTAAAGCCAAATGTGTTAAACACTCATCAAAAGAATTTCCATGCACCGAGAAGTCATCCATGAAGATCTCCATAAATTGCTCCGTCATGTCATGGAACAAGGCCATCATACATCTTTGAAAAGTAGCGGGAGCATTACAAAGACCAAAGGGCATCCGCCTATAAGCAAAAGTACCGAACGGGCATGTGAAGGTAGTCTTTTCTTGATCTTCGGGAGCAATGACAATTTGGTTATACCCACTATATCCATCAAGGAAGCAAAAGTGTGAATGTCCCGCCAACCGCTCAAGCATGTGGTCGATGAAAGGAAGAGGAAAATGATCCTTTCTAGTGGCGGAGTTCAACTTCCGATAATCAATGCATACTCGCCACCCACTTTGAACACGTTGTGGAACCTCCTCCCCTTTATCATTCGTCACCACGGTCATCCCACCCTTCTTTGGTACTACTTGAACGGGGGAGACCCACTTGGAATCGGAAATGGGAAAGATAATCCCATGGTCTAGCAACTTAGTGACTTCCTTCTTTACTACCTCCATCATGGGTGGATTAAGTCTCCGTTGTGCATCTCTCACCGGTTTGCTATCCTCCTCCATATAGATGTTGTGCATACAAACACTTGCACTAATTCCCTTAATGTCGGCAATTGTCCACCCTATGGCCCCTTTGTGCTCTCTCAACGTCTTCAATAACTTCTCTTCTTCATGTGTGGTGAGCTTAGATGAGAGAACCACCGGCAATGTGTCACCATTACCCAAAAAGGCATACTTCAATGTAGAAGGCAACGGTTTCAACTCAAGTGTAGGGGGTGAGACAATAGATGGCAACATTGTTGGCTCCATAGAAGGCGATGTATCCAAAACACTCGGCGGTCTAATACGATATGTACTAGGTGTGGAAGATGCAACCGACAATGCACTAGCTTCTTTTAAGATCACTTCATCATAGAATTCCATGCCATGGTGTGCTATCAAAGTCTCCAAAGAATCTTTGGAACTAGACTCTATAAAAGAGGATTCCACCAAGTCATCAACAACATCAACACGGAAACAATCTCCCAAATGCATGGGACTCCTCATGGCATCAAATATGTGGAAACCCACGGTGGTGTCAAAAACGGTCATTGTGAGGATTCCTTTTTGAACATCAATTTTTGTCCCGGCGGTAGCCATGAATGCCCTTCCTAAGATGATAGGAAGCTCCTCCTCGTCACTAGTACCCTCCATGTCAAGTATCACAAAATCCGCCGGTACTAATAACTCATCAATCTTTACCAAGACATCCTCAACAACTCCTTTTGGAAACACAAGGCTCCGGTCCGCCATCTTAAGTGAAATCTTGATAGGCTTGATATCTCCGAGCCCAAGTGACTTGTACACATCAAGAGGCATGAGATTAATTGAAGCTCCCAAGTCTAACATGGCTCGGTCAAACCCTTTAGCTCCAATGGTACACGGGACCGTAAAGGAACCGGGGTCTTTAAGCTTTGGAGGCAACTTTCCCGTAAGAATAGCCGACACCCCCTCACTTAAGAGCACTTGTTCATCCGGTTTGAACTTCCGCTTGTTTGTGCACAACTCCTTGAGAAACTTGGCATACGAAGGAAATTGCTTGATGGCATCAAGAAGTGGTACATTGATGTTAACTCTTTTAAATAGCTCAACGAACTCCCTCCGGTGCTTGTCTTGCTTCTTCTTGGCTTCCTCCTTTCTTAATGCTTGCGGAAAAGGAAGAGGTACTTGATAGTTTGACAAATCCAAAGGAGGCACACAAGTAGGACCCTTCCGCTGTCCGGAAACTAATGATGATGGAGTTGATGTATCCCTTGAGTTCCTAAGGTCCTTCTCGGGGGTAACGGGGTCCCTAGCCTTCATGGCCTCACCTATTAGATTCCCACCCGAATGTGACCCATCCCTAGAGCTCTTAGGATCCATCTCTTCACATATCTCCTCAAAGGTCACTGTGGGCTTCTTTCTCTTGGCATAGTCTCTCTTATCAAACTCATTATCCACGGACAATTGGCCAAAACCCTTGCCCAACGGGATGCCTTGCTCGTTGCCCAAAGTAGGTGAAGAAGAGTGTAGTGCTTGAGTGCCCGAACTTGTCGAGGGTGCTTGAACTTGAGAACATGGCTTGAGTGGCTTTGAAACTCCTCCGGTGGTTACATTTTCTTCACCACCGGCTCCCTTATCCACCCCCTTATTTCTTCCATTTATAGGCAAAGTCACATCTTCCAATCCATTTCCCAAGGGTACATTTTCTTCCCCTTGGTTCCCTTCCTCCTCATAAATATAATCATAATCAAGGTTCTCATGAATGGGAGTATATGAAGAAGGGGGATTCAAATATAAAGAGGGATCATAGTGAACTTTATTATTGTAAACCTTACCGGAGCGAAGGGTGGTGATCACCTTCGCTTGCTCATGCCTCGGATTTTTCTCCACTTGCGATGGCAAAGCACCTTTTGGCCTCTCATTGAGATCCTTGGCCATTTGGCCCATTTGAAATTCGATCTTTGCCATGCCTTGTTGCATATTGTGGTACCCTTGTTGAAGTGCCGAAATGGCTTGAATACACTTCACTTGGCTTTGAACAAGGGTGGCCATCATGTCCTTCATAGTTGGGTCCGTTGAATCTTGCGCTTGGGGAACACTTGGGGCAGCGTAGGATGTAGAGACTCCTTGATTGTAAGTGCTTCCTCCTTGGTTAGAAAACCCGGGAGGTGCTCCATGAGTTGAGCTCTTGTACCCTCCATGTTACTAGCTTAAACACTAACCGTCCCTTGTTCCAAGTATTAGCGAGACAACAATTGTGACTTCTCATGTTCTTTGTGTTCTATGGGTTTGTGAAAAGCAAGTGTGGGGGTAGAATAGATTAGAGTTTTGTAAAGGAGAAAGTGGTTGGAAAAGAAGTTCAGAAAATCAAAAAGAAGTTGTGTACAAAAATAAATGTTCAAAAAGAAAGTCCCAAAAAGAAAAGAAAAATACAAAATGGGAAAAGGAAGTAGTGAGAAAAAGAAAGAGAAAAGTATAAATAGAAAGTAAGAAAATCCAAAAATAGAGTTTGTTTTTAGAATAAAAGGTTGAGGAGAATAAAAGTTAGAATTGTTTGTAAAGGAAAATGAGTTTCAAAGTCCTTGAGTTGTCTTGTGAAATACTTGGAATTATTTGTGTATCCATCCCTTCATTTCATGCTAACCCTTAACCTTTGGCCCCATTACAACCATGTGAAAGCCCTTTTGATCCAATAAGTTGTGAATTAATTAGTGGAGAGTTGGTCAATGAGCAAGCTTATGGGGACGTTGCTTTTGGTAATGTCCTTGAGAGTAAACACTTAACCCTAAACACAAGAGCGGAAATATTTAGTGAATCATGTGAGTTTAGCGGTTAATTTTGTCGATATATGCTAATTTGGTTGCTCTTGATTGATTATTCTATGGCTAGCACACACTACACCAAGCATGCATTGGATACATATCTTAATCATTTGGCGAACCATGAGGTTTGAGTTGTGTGCTTGATTGAATCTTGATGTGTGGCTTAGTGGACTCTCTTTGAAGATATGGTTGTTAAGGCAAATTTAATGTGATATGGATTGTTGATTCTCTATTTGCTTGAGGACAAGCAAAACTTAAGTGTGGGGGTGTGATTTGTATGTAAATTGCATACAAATTAGGCCTCTAATCACTTTAGTAATGCTAATCCAAAGGTCATTTAGTGTCTCTAATCCTTAAATTGCACCATTGTAGGGTTCATGAGCATTAGATTGATATCGGGAGCAAATGAGTGCGTTTTGGAGCTTTTAGTGGATTTTCGGCAAAAGGACGAAAAGTCAACCCAAGGACCAAAAGTCAACTCGTGGTCAACCCCGACTTTAGAGCGTCAACGAGTCAACATGACGTCCCGGAAGTGAGTCGCACGAGAATTCCGGAGGTTTGGTCAAAAGTCAACCTTTGGTCAACTCCGAGGGTCGTGGTCAAAGTCAAGACAAAGTCAACCGTGTGACTCATCACCAAAGGATTCCAAAATTTAGCAAATGACTACACTAGATATGGTGAGGTCACCCTTAGATTATTCCTCCCTTTTATTTCCTTGAGAATTTACCCTCTTGCCCTTCATTTAATCTATCTAACCATTAAATCTTTCCCTAGTTGATCCTAGCCCTTCACTCCTCTCTACCCTAGCCTATTTAAACCTAGTTTTTGCCATTTAGATTGATTCCCCACCTCTTCATAGCAGCCCTCACCTAGATCTCACCCAATTCTCTCCATTTTTCCACTCCCAAACCTTTTCTTTTGTTTGGTGACCCATCAAGATCCATCATCAAAGCCAAGGAGGAGCAAGAGAGCATCCATTGAGCATTTCTCATCTCTACTCTCTCTTTTCCTTATGTCTAGAACTTTATTGTGTAATTTGATGATGTATACTATGATGTTTAGTGAGTAGTTACTCTTGTTGGGGACTAGGGTTGTGTGCCCTAGTCCAATGATGTGTATTTGAACCTCTTTTAATGATATGTGATGCAATCTTGATTCATGAGCATGTCATTTTGACTAATGCAAAAGAGTGGTAGGTGATATTGAGAAGGGGGTTGTCGTTCCACGGAGGATTGACGGCTCCCCGACTTCTCGGTAGCGTGTGTGGTCGTGTCTCTAGCTATGTGGAATGACTAGATGTGAATAGAGTGGGTGAGTGTGTATGAACAATGTGCAAAGTGTATAGTGAGGTGTGGGTTTAGGTAAAAAGATGGTGATATGCCAAGACAAACAAACAACTAAATAAATGCAAGCAAGTAAGTAATGTAAGGTGTGTGCACAATATATAAAGGTGTTGGGGTTTCGGGTTAACCCAAGTCCGAATGCGATGCATAACAAACTAATTAGTACTCATGCTTGTGCAATGAATGAATCAAACTTCGTATCTTAGCCATGTTATGGATCTAAGACCATCTTATCATATGTATTCTAGTGCCGGATTATGGATCACTAGAACTCTCTCAAATTGGTTTGAGAGGCGAAGGGTACAAAGACTTAGAAGTTCAAACAAGGGAACCTCATCACATCTAATATCAATTGCCTAGAGAAAGCTAGGAGTCACCCCAACAATCTCAATCAAAATAGGTTGCACACATGCTCAAGAAAGTGACTAAATTTCCTACACATGCATTCAACACAAATTGAAATGGATAAAAGACATACTCATTCATCACATAGCATTCATACATAATCAATCCATCAATACATCACATTGGACTAGGGCACACAACCCTAGTCCCCAACAAAGTGACTACTCACTAACCATTAAGGTATACAACATCATATAGCAAATGTAAGATATAAGCATGAATACAAAAGAGAAAAGGGTTAAAGAAATCTCAATAAGTGGTGCCCCCTTCTTCTCCTTTGATCTAGACGTCGTCCTTGATGGTTGTGAGGATCCCCAGCTGCCCGGAATGGTGGTAGAAGCGGCGGAAGTGGCGGAGGTGGCTGGTCGACCCGTTCGTCGACCGTTCGACGGCAAAGTGTCGACCGGTCGACGGTCGTGCTGCGGCTGAACCGGAAGGGAAGAGGAAGAGAGGAAAAAAGGAAAGGAAAAATGAGACTTTTGGGGCTGGTGATGGAGATGACCTAATTCAGGAAAAGAGGGCTATTTATAGGCTAGAGAGGAGGGAAATAAAGGGCTAGGATGGGCTAGGGTTTGATCTAAGGGTTGGATGAATTAAATGAAGGGTAAGGGGGTAACTTCCAAAGGAATAAAGGGGAGGAATAATCAAGGGGTGACCTCACCATATCTAGTGTGGTCCTTTGCTGAATTTTGGGCTTGTGTGGGCGATGAGTCACACGGTTGACTTTGCCTTGACTTTGACCGCGACCTTCGGAGTTGACCAAAGGTTGACTTTTGACCAAACCTCCGGAATTCTTGTGCAACTCACTTCCGGGACTTCATCTTGACTCGTTGACGCTCTCAAGTCGGGGTTGACCACGAGTTGACTTTTGGTCATCGGGTTGACTTTTCGTCCTTTTGCCGGAAATCCACAAAAAGCTCCAAATCGCATCATTTCGCTCCCGATATCCGTCCGATGCTCGATTCACCTACAATGGTGCAATTCAAGGATTAGAGACACTAAATAGCCTTTGGATTAGCATTACTAAAGTGATTAGGGGCCTAATTTGTATGCAAATCGCATACGAATCAACCACCAAACGGGTCATTTAAGTATTTTATGGTGTTGGTTGATGCGTCGACAAGCTGGTCATATGTCGCGATGTTGTCCACTCCTAATGCTGCTTATGCTAAACTCCTAGCACAGATAATTCGCCTGCGGGTTCACTACCCGGATCATCTCATTAAATATATCAGGCTTGATAATGCTAGAGAGTTTACATCGAAGACTTTCGATGACTACTGCATGTGCATACCCAGAATGGTCTCGCAGAGGCTGTCATTAAAAGGTTACAATGGTCAGAAGGACGGTGGTAATGCGCATCAACCTTCCTCTCTCTGCCCGGGGGCATGCAGTATTGCATGCAGCTAGTGACTCGGTACGAGCTAAGCATCTCGCACTTACGCATATTTGGGTGTACAGTTTATGTGCCTATTACGCCGCCACTGCGTATTAAAATGGGTCCTCAAAGACGAATGGGTATTTATGTTGGATTTGTCACGCCCCGATTTTTCAATCAATTAATAAGGCATTTTGCCCTAAATTACAATCAAATCGGAAACGTGACTACATGGAATATCAAATACAAATATGCACTAGAATTTTTTTCTTTTTAATTCAAGTACACAACACCAACTCCATGCCCAACATTGTAATTTCAAACTCAATACAAGAGTCGAATATTACATACCAAATATTTATATAATAAATTGATACATCAAAATATTACATAAATAAATCTTCAGAGTGCGAAGCATAAAATAGCGGAAGTCTTATAACCCAACAAAATATATGCAGCCTTGCATTACTCCTGGTTATCCTAACCTGCAGGTATAACCCCTACACCGTGGAATAGTGTACCGGGTTATATCAACAAACCCGGTCAGCTTACGAAGCTGGTATGAGTTAACTCAGTTTTACTCACCCTAAACCGTTTAACAAAATATACATATATAGTTTGTTTTAAACAAATATATGTAACTTATACTTTTCAAAAACAATTCAAATCCCGAAAATTCATATTATAAAATATACTGAACCTACGCGCCCCATATCACGTATTTTAACCCCACACGTCCCATAAACGTGTATGTTAATCCCAGGGTAATTCAGAATATTATACAATATAAACTTTCCCCAAAATCATTTCCCAAAATTATGATTCTTTCTTTTTAAGAATCGTAAATCATAATAATAATTACTTCAATTTTTAAAGAAGTAAAAACTTCAAAATACAATTCAATAATTCTCCAAGAATTGTAATTCAATAAATCAATGCTTCAATTATTTAAGAAGCAAATTCATATCATACTCACACAAAACCACAATCAACTTCAAATGATTAAAAGCGAGAATACCATTTTTCTTCTCCTTTTAATACATCAAGATAAAGCGAGAATACCATTTTTCTTCTCCTTTATTACATAAAGTATTCATCTTTGTTTTCAATGAATACATGGCTACACAGTCTAGAACTCTAACCTTCACCTTCTGGCTACACAGTCTAAAGCTCTAACCTTCACCACTGGCTACACAGTCTAGAGCTCTAACCTTCACCCATTGGCTACACAGTCTAAAGCTCTAACCTTCACCCATTGGCTACAAAAACATTCGAGTAGGCAAACACAATATCATAATTTTTGAAATATTGTTCCCACAAAATCCACCAATTAAAACAATAAAATGAATACTTTCAAATATTGTTTTAACACAAAATCACACATGCTGATATATCAAATTAAAACTGTATTTAATTTATATATCGCAAAATCATTTAAATAAATATAATTATTTATTTTCGCAAACAACACAATATGAATTAATATTCATATATAGAATATCGTGAGATTCACTCACCTCTAATTCCTGCTGCGTCTTCAAATAGTAACCAGGAATCGACAAGCACGAGCTACACTTCTCGTAAACACCTATGATTATGCAATATCCAATTAGCATAATACATTTCCAAAATAATCCAAATGTTCCTCAAATGTCTCCTACGACATCGGAACATTTAATCGAGACCATTTGACCAAAAGTCAACCATCGGTCAACGTGGGTCCCACGTCTACTATTCATCAACGGGTCCCACACGAAATCCCAAAACTTCCAAAATCCATCAACATGCTTATTTCTAGCATCCTAACATCATATCCAAAAATGGTGATGATCCAACGGTCGGATCATCACGGATCTAACGATCCATAACCATAGCTTAATTGATCATTGATCAAACGACCGAATTTGACAAAAGTCAAAACACGAAAGTTGTTCGTATCGACGAAACAAGCCAAACGGAGCAAAGAATTGCTCCCGGACCGACCTGACGCGCCGCCGACGCGCCGCCGGAGGTGGCTGCCGGCCGCCGGTCAAGGTGGTCCGATGGCTACCAAATTTTACCAGTGTGTAGAACTCAACAAGCCCAACAAGTTTAGTAACTACCTCAAAGTCTGGATCGGAGCGGAAGTGGCCGGAATCGGCGTTGACTTTTTGAAAATCAAAAACTTCCCGAGCTCGTTCCGCCGCCTACGGTGGTTTTCGGTGAAATCCAAGGGCACCATCGTGTTCCAGGGGTTGAGGGCTTCAAAACCCGATACACGGATTGGTCCGTGGTGGCCGGAATCACGTCGGAAATCATGGAGGCAAATCGGAGCTACTTTGGCCTCCGCGTGCGGCGTCACGCCGGTGAGCCGTGCGGCACGACCGGTCCGGTTAGGACCGTCGGCCCGGGCTGCGTCGACTGGTCTGGGGGGTGAGGGTCACCGGTGGCCGGAGCTGGGTTGCCGGAAAACCCAGATGGGAGAGAGAGAGAGAACGCGGGGAGAGAGAATCGGGGAGGAGAGAGAAAAAATTCCAGAAAAATAAAACATTTTCATGTTTTATAGAAAATCGTGCAATTTCCGAGGGCCATAACTCCTTCATACGATATCCATTTCTGGTGAACCAAATTCCTACGAACTCGATTCGACGAGTTCTACAACTTTCATGAAGGAAGTTTTCCCAAATTCTCGACGGATAAAAAGTTACCTTAATTAACCTTGTGTAACTTATAATTACCGCCGTAATTATCGTTTTACGAAGAAAACCCCTAAAAATATGAATTCTCTCCATTTCACTTCAAATTTCACGAACTATTTAATAAAAATAATACGGAAATTTTCGGGGTATTACAGTCTACCCTCCTTAAAGAAATTTCGTCCCGAAATTAGGACGCAGAGTACCCCCAAGGTTATCACGACTTCAGTTTGAAATCTCATAATTTTATTCACCAATAACCGGGTAGTACACATCAAACCACAACACAACCACAACTTGATTCTCACAACCTGAAATTCAAATCCCAGAATTTATTTAATAATAAACCGGGTATTACACAACACACCACAACATAACTAGAAAGCAACTTGCACACACTTCTATTACAAGTTCTTAAATTGCCTCACAGGGCTTACACTACCAAAAGCCATCCTTAAACCTCCAATAGTGACTTCGTGGATAAGAGGCCGGATGTCTCGGAATTCCATACATCATCAGCTGGTAGAAATATGCTGCCTCCACGAAACACTTGCAAGTGTCGCAACATTCTCTAGCTGCATGCCTATCTCCATCCACTTCCCACATGTCCTGACCAAAAGGACGCCAAAAACTTGACTCACCGCAAGTAAGACATTTACCGGCGGGCAGGAAAGCAGTAGTCGACGGAAAATACAATAGTAGATGCTCATGACAAAACTCAGCCTGATGCATCATCCGCTCGACTTCTTGTCTACAGTAGTAGATGTTCCATCCGCTTCTCCACCAGTCGAGGGCTTCACACAGTCGTTGCACCGTTTTCTGCTGCTCGGCTCGTGGTCCCATTATCATCTTAATCATGCATGCTGCATAAAATGCAACATGATGACCTACCACCGAACTGGGACGCGAACCATAGAATGTTCCTGGTTTGCATGCCGCATCGAAATACTCCAGGGCTAAAGATATGTTAGCTGCCTCCACGAGTACTCGTATTCCCATTCGGAACAGAGACTCCGGGTTCTTCGCTTCCCAGCATCGATTTGCGAAGATGCGCACCTGCCTGTCCGCTTCTATGGAACCAGTGGGTCTGGATCCACCATCGAATCCATCCATGTCGATCGCCGCCAAAGTAGACCAGCTATCGGCATACTCCTTGAAGTCCTTCGAGACACAACGGAGTTCCATTGTGCTCTGCAGGGATGCGGTAGCAACCAACTGGAAAATATACTTCCAGATCTCCACCGGAAGTTCACTCCAATCAGTATTCTTTGATCTCTTACTGCACTCTCCTTTGCTCACCATTTTGCAAATTCTAGTAGATGTGTTTGTTTGAAATCAGATATGAGTTAAGTAACACAGCTCCTTATCTTATGCATTTAAACACAACTTTCCACCGTAAGGGAAACCTTTCTTTAATGTAAGTGCGGTGCACTCAACAACCCACTAAGAATAATTATTGCTCATATCTGTCTCAATTACTCAAAAGTATCGCCCACGATACAAGATTCCACAAGATTTTATCAACAAAAACTCAGTCTTCCACTAACACCGGTCATAATGACTCTTTTCCTTTTGCTTTCGCATAATTAATTCCTCAAAAGATGCGAGGTCTCACAAGAGTGGAACTGTATGTGGAAAATCCATGCATCGGGGAAAATAAATATTCCACGATCTCCAAGGGCTCCGACAATTAGCTGTAAATCAGCCACTCACTTTTTCTTTTGAAATTTTCAAATCCTCCACCAACAATAAATATACACCTTACGCATCCACTAACAGATACTTTCCATTAGTGCCATAACCTCCTTTCTCTTTCAAAGAGGATTTCTTCACTCAAACTTCTCAGAAATTCCCACCAAACTCAAACATGTCACGTAAAGTAAATTCGTTCAGTGAATTACTTCAATCTGATCCCTCTGAAAGCCAATTTTTTGAGGGCTTAGATGAAATAATTTCACCAGCAATCGAATTCAACAACGATATCGACATGCTAGACATGCTTCTAGCAGAAGACGAAGCCATTGAAGTAGCCCCAAGTCCACAAGTATCATCTCCACAAGCTGAACCTAGTTCATCCAAACGTATTCCACCGAGGAAGAGCTTCACCAAATACCAAGTCCAAGCATTGAAGGACTTCGTCGAGGCTTTTCCACAGCCAACTGTTCAACAGCGACAAGATTTGGGTGACCAAATAAAGTTAACGTTTGCACAAGTCTCTGCCTGGGTGATAAAGCATCGACCCCGAACGCCTGCCCAAACAACTCGTCAACAAAATTTTCTGCTGAGACAGAAAATCAATGAGCTTCAAGCTCAACTTAGCCAGTACCAAGCTGCAATCAACAGACTCAACTGCAACCACTGCGGACAACGAGTTACTCCCAATAGTGAGCTACTCAAAGGGATTGAAGAGACTACCCCACAACCTCAGACTCTTCCAATTCCTGCAGTCATCGGTCCAAGGGAAAAGTCTCACATGAGGAGGGATGTTCAAAAGTGTATGTCGATCCCACATCACTCTTCTTCTACACAACAACCATCAGACAACATCAACCGTTCAGAACCTGAAGAAGCATCTGCCGTGGCAGAAGCATCTCTCGTGGCAGACACAACTAAGATTTCTGAAATCATTGTGTCGGTCAGAGATGAGCTAATCATCATGGCATCTGCTGCTGCGCCACTGTGGATCTCTGCACTCAAATCCAGCTCTGCCACGCTTCATGAGTTCCTGAATGAAGCAGAGTACAAGAGAATCTTCACTAACGGTATTGATCTTACTCCCACTAACTTCCAAACCGAAGCTTCTCGCTACACAGCCACTATTCCCCTCAGTCCTGTCGTACTCGTGAATCTCTTCATGGATGTGGACCAATGGTCCACCATATTCGGTAGCATCATTTCAAGGGCGAGTATCCTTGATGTCTTGTCATCAGGGACTACTGAAAGCTACCACGACACCATCCAAGTCATGACTGCCGAGTTCCAGGTAACCACTCCATCTGTCTCCACTCGTGTCACTCACTTTGTTCGTTATTGTCAACGACAAACAGAACAGAGTTGGGCCATAGTTGATGTCTCTGTGGAGGGTTTAAGTTCAAATCTGGGTCCACACCCCAGATCTCAATGCAAGAAGCGTCCATCCGGATGCTTAATCCAAGATTTGTTCAACGGCAGCTCTCGTGTCGTATGGGTGGAACATGTTGATGTACGAGATCAACTCATGCACCAAACATACAGAACGCTAGTGGAGTCAGGCTTAGCCTTTGGAGCAAGGCGATGGGTAGAAATACTTCAGAGACAAGCAGAACGGTTCAATTATTCTGCGGCTGTCACTCATCCACCTCAAGACTTTTGTGTCATACCATCGGTAGAAGGAAGAAGAAACTTGTTGCAGATGGCATGCAGATTAGTGACGGATTTCTGCACAGGCATCGGCAACTCTACTGCTCATGAATGGAAGGTAGCTGAACAAACCAAGTTCAGGGGTTCGGGGATAAGAGTCTCCACTAACAAAATCTGGAATAGGCCGAATAAGCCTCATGGTCTTACTCGAACTGCAACAGCAATATTCCAACATCATGTCTCTCACCGAAAGCTGTTTGACTTCTTCACTGACGTACAAACTCGGAACCAGTGGGACCACCAAGCATTGGGCAAGACAGTCCAAGAGATTGCACACATCACAACGGGTCAAGACCCACGCAACTGTATCACCTTGATGCAAATCGACGACATCTACGTACTCCAAGAAAGTTGTACTGATTCAACAGGGTCATACGTGATTTATGCCTCTATCAGTCAGTCAACGGTCCAGAAGTTATTAGGTGGTTGTGAGTTAGGTACAATTGTATTCCTAACTTCAGGTTTTTCAATTCTACCAGATATGCCTACTGCTGGAAGGACAGAAGGGGTCTCAGACAATCCATACATTGGTTGTCTAGTAACGGTAGCAACACAGATCTCTACTGAGTTGCTGAAGAATAAGAAAGGGTCAGTGGATCAAGTCTGTCGTTTGATCCAGGGTACGGTTGAGAGAGTTAGGAATGTAGCCATGTAAGACTACCGCATAAGGAAATGTAATTTGTACTTTATATTCTTAACAACACAACAGCACTGAAGAGCACATGATGGGGATCCGCCGCGGTCGGGCCATCACTCGATAAATACTGTGCGTAATTAAGAATACGAAGCAACCATTACTTGAATGAATCTAAGAACCTAACGCCAAACCGTAAACCGATCCTAAGCTCTAAACCCTAACTTCACTTCTCAATTCCAAAACTCGTTTCATTTCTGTAGAGCGTTCCATTGCTCAATCACTTCCTTAGAGCATTGTTTTGCTCTGATACCAATCTGTCACGCCCGATTTTTCAATCAATTAATAAGGCATTTTGCCCTAAATTACAATCAAATCGGAAACGTGACTACATGGAATATCAAATACAAATATGCACTAGAATTTTTTTCTTTTTAATTCAAGTACACAACACCAACTCCATGCCCAACATTGTAATTTCAAACTCAATACAAGAGTCGAATATTACATACCAAATATTTATATAATAAATTGATACATCAAAATATTACATAAATAAATCTTCAGAGTGCGAAGCATAAAATAGCGGAAGTCTTATAACCCAACAAAATATATGCAGCCTTGCATTACTCCTGGTTATCCTAACCTGCAGGTATAACCCCTACACCGTGGAATAGTGTACCGGGTTATATCAACAAACCCGGTCAGCTTACGAAGCTGGTATGAGTTAACTCAGTTTTACTCACCCTAAACCGTTTAACAAAATATACATATATAGTTTGTTTTAAACAAATATATGTAACTTATACTTTTCAAAAACAATTCAAATCCCGAAAATTCATATTATAAAATATACTGAACCTACGCGCCCCATATCACGTATTTTAACCCCACACGTCCCATAAACGTGTATGTTAATCCCAGGGTAATTCAGAATATTATACAATATAAACTTTCCCCAAAATCATTTCCCAAAATTATGATTCTTTCTTTTTAAGAATCGTAAATCATAATAATAATTACTTCAATTTTTAAAGAAGTAAAAACTTCAAAATACAATTCAATAATTCTCCAAGAATTGTAATTCAATAAATCAATGCTTCAATTATTTAAGAAGCAAATTCATATCATACTCACACAAAACCACAATCAACTTCAAATGATTAAAAGCGAGAATACCATTTTTCTTCTCCTTTTAATACATCAAGATAAAGCGAGAATACCATTTTTCTTCTCCTTTATTACATAAAGTATTCATCTTTGTTTTCAATGAATACATGGCTACACAGTCTAGAACTCTAACCTTCACCTTCTGGCTACACAGTCTAAAGCTCTAACCTTCACCACTGGCTACACAGTCTAGAGCTCTAACCTTCACCCATTGGCTACACAGTCTAAAGCTCTAACCTTCACCCATTGGCTACAAAAACATTCGAGTAGGCAAACACAATATCATAATTTTTGAAATATTGTTCCCACAAAATCCACCAATTAAAACAATAAAATGAATACTTTCAAATATTGTTTTAACACAAAATCACACATGCTGATATATCAAATTAAAACTGTATTTAATTTATATATCGCAAAATCATTTAAATAAATATAATTATTTATTTTCGCAAACAACACAATATGAATTAATATTCATATATAGAATATCGTGAGATTCACTCACCTCTAATTCCTGCTGCGTCTTCAAATAGTAACCAGGAATCGACAAGCACGAGCTACACTTCTCGTAAACACCTATGATTATGCAATATCCAATTAGCATAATACATTTCCAAAATAATCCAAATGTTCCTCAAATGTCTCCTACGACATCGGAACATTTAATCGAGACCATTTGACCAAAAGTCAACCATCGGTCAACGTGGGTCCCACGTCTACTATTCATCAACGGGTCCCACACGAAATCCCAAAACTTCCAAAATCCATCAACATGCTTATTTCTAGCATCCTAACATCATATCCAAAAATGGTGATGATCCAACGGTCGGATCATCACGGATCTAACGATCCATAACCATAGCTTAATTGATCATTGATCAAACGACCGAATTTGACAAAAGTCAAAACACGAAAGTTGTTCGTATCGACGAAACAAGCCAAACGGAGCAAAGAATTGCTCCCGGACCGACCTGACGCGCCGCCGACGCGCCGCCGGAGGTGGCTGCCGGCCGCCGGTCAAGGTGGTCCGATGGCTACCAAATTTTACCAGTGTGTAGAACTCAACAAGCCCAACAAGTTTAGTAACTACCTCAAAGTCTGGATCGGAGCGGAAGTGGCCGGAATCGGCGTTGACTTTTTGAAAATCAAAAACTTCCCGAGCTCGTTCCGCCGCCTACGGTGGTTTTCGGTGAAATCCAAGGGCACCATCGTGTTCCAGGGGTTGAGGGCTTCAAAACCCGATACACGGATTGGTCCGTGGTGGCCGGAATCACGTCGGAAATCATGGAGGCAAATCGGAGCTACTTTGGCCTCCGCGTGCGGCGTCACGCCGGTGAGCCGTGCGGCACGACCGGTCCGGTTAGGACCGTCGGCCCGGGCTGCGTCGACTGGTCTGGGGGGTGAGGGTCACCGGTGGCCGGAGCTGGGTTGCCGGAAAACCCAGATGGGAGAGAGAGAGAGAACGCGGGGAGAGAGAATCGGGGAGGAGAGAGAAAAAATTCCAGAAAAATAAAACATTTTCATGTTTTATAGAAAATCGTGCAATTTCCGAGGGCCATAACTCCTTCATACGATATCCATTTCTGGTGAACCAAATTCCTACGAACTCGATTCGACGAGTTCTACAACTTTCATGAAGGAAGTTTTCCCAAATTCTCGACGGATAAAAAGTTACCTTAATTAACCTTGTGTAACTTATAATTACCGCCGTAATTATCGTTTTACGAAGAAAACCCCTAAAAATATGAATTCTCTCCATTTCACTTCAAATTTCACGAACTATTTAATAAAAATAATACGGAAATTTTCGGGGTATTACAGGATTTGAGTCTCCAACCATAATCTGCTATGTAGAACCCTTGATAGGCGATCTATTTACCGCAAGATTTGCGGATTGTCACTTCGATGAGACGGTCTTCCCGTCGTTAGGGGGAGATAAGAACGTAAACGTTTAGCATGAACAACTTAAATTGTCGTGGCTTGTTCCCACTCTGTCTCATAACGATCCCCTTACTGCACAAAGAGAAATAGAACTGCATAAAATTATAGATCTTTAGAAAGTCACAGATTCTCTTCCTGACGCTTTCCTAGATCTCGCTAAAGTGACTAGATCGCATATACCAGCTGCAAACGTGCCTGAAAGGATGCAAGTGCCTGAACCAGGACTTAGACTTAAAGTCGCCGCAACAACCGTCCTTGAGGGAGGGCCGGCTGTCGGCGCCACCGCCAGTAATGGTGGTGATGTGGCTCAGGTCGTGGCTCCGCTGAGGAAGCGTGGAAGGTTACCAAGTTCGAAGGATGTGCGCCCTAGAAAGAGGGCTGCGATGGCACAAAATAATTCCCTTCTCATCGATACTCAAAATCCGTCACATGAGAACGTTTCGGATTATGGTTATCTCCAAGAGACATCTTTGGAGGACACTCCATCGTTAGAACCTATCCGTGGGAATATAGAGATCTCGATTAATTACACTAGTGTACATGGGACGTGGGATAGAAACTCTATCGTAGTTGATGATGTGTTTGCATATGCTTGTGCACGCGAGTTAATTGAGACCGATGATATCGAATCTCGCTCCGTTGAGGAATGCCAACGTAGAGCTGATTGGCCTGAATGGAAAGATGTGATCCAGGCTGAGTTGGACTCACTAACAAAGAGAACGGTATTTGGGCCAGTAGTGCCAATGGCTTTTGGAATAAAACTTGTTGGATACAAATGGGTTTTTGTTAAAAAGTGTAATGAGAGAAACGAGATTATACGATATAAAGCTCACCTTGTGGCGCAAGGCTTCTCACAACACCCTGGAATCGACTACGAGGAGACATATTCTCCTCCTGTAATGGATGTCATAACGTTCCGTTATCTTGTCAGTTTGGTAGTTTTCGAAAAACTGAATATGCAGCTTATGGATGTTGTCACCGCGTATCTCTATGGGGATCTAGATATGGAGATTATATCAAGGTCCCGGATGGGCTTCATTTACCCAAGTTAAGTGGCTTTAGACCACGGAGCGCGTTTGCAATAAGATTGCGACGCTCACTATATGGATTGAAACAATCCGGACGGATGTGGTATACCCGTCTAAGTGACTACTTGATTGAAAAAGAGTATGTGAACAATGAATTATGCCCCTGCGTGTTTATTAAGAAAACAAGTTCCGGATTTGCAATAGTCGCGGTTTGTGTCGATGACATGAATATTATTGGAACTCTTGATGAACTAAGAGAAACCGATGAATATTTGAAATCCGAGTTTGAGATGAAAGATCTTGGGAAAACACGGTTTTGTCTCGGTTTGGAACTTAAGCACCGTGATAGTGGGATTCTAATTCATCAATCAGCTTATACCCAAAAGATACTCAGCGTTTTAATATGGATAAAGTTTATCTTGTTAGCACTCCCATGATTGGTCGCAGCCTAGATCCAAAGAAGGATTTGTTTCGCCCAAGGGATGATAGTGAAGGCGTTTTAGAGGCTGAGGTACCGTACCTAAGTGCAATAGGCGCATTATTGTACTTGATACAGTGTACAAGACCCGATATCTCCTTTGCTGTAAACTTGTTAGCTAGATATAGCTCTGCGCCCACGCAACGCCATTGGACTGGCATAAAGACTATCTTTCGTTACTTAAAATGTGACATCCCAGACCAAGGCTTATCAATGTACTAGTTAGCGTTACGGCGAATTGGTGAAATTTTCATTTTCGAGCTTTGGTTAATACATTTAGGTAGGGCCCAATGGAGGCCCGCCCGGTCCGATCGATCCAAGCCCGGCCCGCAAAAAGCCCTGGCCCGGCCCGTAAAACCCCGCCTAACATATAATACAAAAATATTTATTAATGAGGAGTACAAACAAAATATTATTAATATTATTCTTACAAAATATTTATTCATTAATACAAAATATTATTAACTTGTAGTCCATATTTTCATAGTTTGGAATCGTTCAAAATATTATTAATATTATTCTTACAAAATATTAATAGCATTAGATACAAAATTATTATTAATAGCATTATATATAGTCCAAAATCGAAAAATATTATTACTATTCTTTTTTAAAAATACTTATTTATTAATACAACTTATTAACTTATACAAATTTCGCCTAATGCTCTATTTTCATCAAATAAAAAATAAAAGAAATTAAGCCCGGCCCAGACAATTAGGATAGCCCGTTAAAGCCCGGCCCGCTTTAAAGGGTCGGGCTTGGGCTTTCAAATTATCATTAAAGCCCGGCCCGGCCCGGCCCGAAAATATATTTATTTAATTAAGGCCTGACACGGCCCGGCCCGGGCCCGTTGATAGGAGCATAAAGTGTGATGTTTTTAATATGTTTTTCCCATTCTTTGGCTGCGTTTTACTTGTAACTTTACTATTTTAGCTTGGTTTCCATCTTTGAGTCCCTAAATGATGTTTAAGTGTGTAAATGAATAAAAATGAGGTTTTTAGGAAACTTTCCTGTTTTGACTTTCCTAATTTGTTTTTAGAAACTTTCCTCATTTGAAATCTTTTCTCATTTGAGTTATTTCCTACATTTGGCAGGAATCCTAAAGAGACTAGGAATGCAATCCCGGAGCAAGAAGAAAAGTCAGATTTTTGTGAAGTCCATTGGGCTTTCACAAGGCCCATTCCGTGAGGCTCATTTCACAAAGCCCAATCCGCAAGGCCCATTTCATGAGGCCCAATCCGTGTTGTCCAAACCCATTGGGCCATGCCGTGTACCCTAGCCCATCAAGGGGAGTCTTTGCCGTGTACCCACAAAGATTTCGTGGGGAACAAGGAGAGGAATTAAATGGCTGATTCATGAAGGATTTAATTCAGATTTTTATGGGATTTTTAAGGAGGAATTTCGGCAAGAACTAAAGGCCTAGCCGTGTGGACTACTCAAGGGAGTTATCAACTTGATTTCTACCTTCTCTTGGACAGTGAGGATTGCATCAAGGGTTCCATGCTTTCTCCTATAAATTGGCTGCTCCTTGACACAAGAAAAACACACCTTACTTCCATATTTTCAGAATACATCCATAGTTTTCGTCCATAGTTCCATTCTCTAGTGCTAGGGTTTGCAAGGCTTCAAGGAGGAGAGGAGATGTCTACACCATCACCACCATTCAGCCGTGAGTTTCCATCATCACCACCATCTTGCCGTGACCTACTTGAGTTTGCTTGCTTCAAGGATTCAAGGGTTCGTGGTCTTCACGTCATTCATGCTTCCCATATGGTGTATTTCGGTTTTCTCTTTAATTACTCTTTTGAGTTCTTCTTTGTTGCTTGTAGATTCTATGTATTAGTTAACATAACATTAAGGGCATGATTTGCAGCCCATGATTATGAGTTATATTGTGTTTGGAATTAAATTGCTTCTGATTTGCTAAGTCGCTTATGTGTTTCTGTTTATTTGATTATGTTTTATGGAGAACTTTTATGTATTTATGTTATAGGGTTGCAAACTTATAATGTCTGCATGTAATTGGAGCTAGAATTAAGGTATACGGCTTTCCGGAATCTGATTCAATAAAGTAGTAAATGCTTTGGACAAAGGTCGGAATCAAATAAAAAAGATTGTAGATAGATGGACTTTTCCATACTAGGTTATTCACTTTAATTGACAACTCTTTTCTATGCGTTAAATATGGTTTGTTTGGCTAACTTTTTAGCCTATGAATGAATGTTTAATTGGTTAATCTAAGATGCTTTCATTTAGGTTAACTTTCATAGAAATGTTTTATTTGGGGGAAGATCAGCTTCTGACTTTCCACATATGTTAATTTCGGATTCATGATAAGGAAATTGGTTGTTTTCGATTCATGCTTTAACTCATATGATTGTGGTTGTGTTTTATGCACTTAACGTTCCATTCCATGTAAGGTTGTCATTAGAATTGTAATTAGATAATTAAATTCATTGATTCATTTAAACAATCTCTTGAAACCCGCCCTTAATTCGATGTTCATATGTATATATACTTTGTATATTTGTGATATTAATTCTTTATAATGATTTTTTGTTTAGGTACTACCCTTGATTCCCGTTGTAAACGATCCCTACTTGCTTTATTCTACCGATGATTTTAGGGTTTAAATTGATGCTTGCAAAAGTCCTATCACCCGCTCTAGATGGGCTTGGGCCCGCCCGCCCGGCCCGTTGACGAGCCTTTGACAATTGCCAAAAGTGTGTGAATATTTAAGATCCGGGGTTGTCGTTCCAATGGGGATAGATGACCCTTCAACCCCTTGGCAAACAAGTAACCAAAGAAGATGGACAAATATGATGAGGCAAGAGATGGGAAGATGAAATGGTGAAATGGATATACAAGTGAGTGTAGTGTAACGTTATTGGAAAGATGAAAGAGTAAAATGCAAACACGAAACATAAAGTAAACTAACTAATGCACAAAACGTAAAGAGGAGGACCATGAAGAGGATAGAAATGATAGAATAATTGAGTTTTCGAGGTTTAATTACCAAAGCCCATAATGATGAATGATGTTCCGGTTATGCATTAATGCTTAAGTGATGAATAAATCAAGCCCCGTATCCTAGCCATGTTATGGTTCTAGGACCGTGCTTTCCTAAGGTATTCAAATGCTTTATTAGGGTCATTCGAACTCTCTAGGTGTCATAGGGGATTCCTCTATGTTACCTAATACCGAATTCCCTAAAGTGCTTAAGAGGCGTAAAGTGTCGAAAGCTTAGGGACTCAAACAAGCAACACAAGTGTAATCCACCACTCCACCGATATTATCGATATGGAGTGAATTCCTTCTAAGATATTCCTAACCCTTATTAGGGTCCTAGGCACTCTCCACGGGAGGGTAGAAAGAAAGGAGGCGTAAAGCACATGAATGAAGGATCACACAAGTGAAACATGCTCATCACACATATTGCCAATCGCCTAGAGTAGAATAAAGTGGTCAAACCCTACACACTCATACAAGATGGATCAAATACATACCAAAGAGTGACTAATTCATCAAATATACATCCAACACATATTAGAATAGACAATACACATATTTATTCATCTTCAAGCATCCACACATAGTTAAAATCATCATCACATCACAAATGGACTAGGGCACACAACTCTAGTCCCCAATCCTAAACAACTAGTCACACATGCTTAGATTATACATCAACTATAAACTAGGAAAAGATAAAGAGAGGTTGAGGGATTCTCATGAAGATGGCAGCAGCTCCTTGTGTCACTCAAGTAGTAGCAAGCTCCTCTTCTAAGTCTCCATCTTCTTCTCCAAGCTTCTCTTTGCTCTTGGCCTCCCAATCTTGGTGTTCTTGATGGATCCAAGCATATGTGATGTAGAAATGCTAGAATGATGGAGAAAAATAGTCAAGAATATAGAGGAGGAAGTGAGGAAGAAAGTTGGTTAAGGAAGGAAAGGGATTTGGGTGGTGGAAGGAGGAGAAAACAAAGGAGATAGTTGCCCACGGTTCGTTCGTCGACCGGTCGACGCCCCTTGTCGACCAGTCGACATTGGACGGGTCACCAAGAAAAGAAAGGGTTTGGGGGAGGAAGAAGGGAGAGAATTGGGTGAGATCTAGGTGAGGGCTACTATGAAGAGATGGGGGAATGAATCTAAATGGCAAAAACTTGGTTTAAATAAGCTAGGGTAGAGAGGAGTGAAGGGCTAGGATCAACTAGGGAAAGATCTAATGGTTAAATAGATTAAATGAAGGGCAAGTGGGTAAATTCTCAAGGGAACAAAAGGAAGGAATAAACTAAGGATGACCTCATGGTATCTACTATACTCCTTGCTGATTTTGGAAGCTTGTGTGGATGAGTCACAAGGTTGACTTCGTCTTGACTTTGACCACGACCCTCGGAGTTGACGAAATGTGACTTTTGACCAATTTTCCGGAATTCTCTTGCGACTCACTTCCGGGACTTCATGTTGACTCGTTGACGCCCTAAAGTCAGGGTTGACCATGAGTTGACCGACGGTCCTCGGGTTGACTTTTCGTCCTTTTGCCGAAAATCCACTAAAAGCTCCAAAACGCACCATTTTGCTCCTGATGTCAATCCAATGCTCGTGAACCCTACAATGGTGCAAATCAAGGATTAGAGACACTAAACGGCCATTGGATTAGCATTACTAAACTGATTAGAGGCTTAATTTGTATGTAAATTACATACAAATCAGCCTTACATTTAGGGGGTCTTCGAGATGACTTTTCGTTCGGTAAGGAATTTGATTTAACTTTAGAATTGTAATTAGTAGTTTAGATAAGTAGTTGTTAATAAATCAATCTCTTAATCCCCCTTATTTTCGATGTACATATGTACATATTGTTTATATTTGTTAATAATTCTTGTGACATTCTTTGTTTAGGTACACCCTTGATTCCCGTTGTGAACGATCCCTACTTACTTTATATTACCGATATGGTTTTTTAAATTGATGCTTGCAAAAGTCATATCAGTTTTTGGCGCCGTCGACGGAGATTGAAAACGTTCCTAAACTAATTTGTGAATAATACATGTTGATATTTGTTGTATGTTACACGTAGTAATTTTATTTAGGTGTTTTGAGTATAGTTGATTATTGAAGTTGTCGTGGGTTGTAACTTGAACGGAACAGGTAAAGTCTCTTTTGTTAATATTGGCCTAAACCCTTCATTTGTACCTTGCTAAGGTCACTTGAGGTTGAGGGCGGCCTTTATTAACACTTGGAGATTTGTCTAACACCCAAGTGCTTTTCTGAGCTGAGTAAGGGGCATATAGATGGTGTCTAGGTCGAGACCCTGGGTGACAGGTTCTGGATTCAGAGGACTACAGACTGTACCAAAACCACTATGTGGGAGTAGTCGATAGGGGCCGAAACCTCAATGAGGGAGTAGCCTCCGTAGTACCACTAAATGAATTCTGCCCCTCGCTTATCTCTTGTGATCTGGCCATCCGCCTTCTGAAACAAAGGTAAGGTACTTGTGTCTAGGCATTGTACTTAGGCCGTATGTCCACCTCGAGTTACCGCTTGGAATCAACTTTGTTTTTAACTATATTTGAGACAAAAGAAAATGTGTTGTGAATAAAATTTGTATAGACATAAGAAATTTTATTCATTCATTTTGTATAGATAAATTGTGATACCTTTTTAGCAATTTTGTAAGTATCTTGTATATATCTTGTATTTATCTTGTAAACTTTGTTACTAACTTCTTACAATTTTGACGAACATTGTTACAATCGTGTAAACTTTGTAAGCCGTTGACTAACATTGTTGTTGTTGAAATATTTGATGTTTGAGGCTCAACGGCAGCATGCTGAAGGTTAAAACTGCAGTCAAGTGTAGGCTGAAGACTATAAATATTAAGCGCTATTTGGGAGGCAACCCAATTCAACCAGAGCTGTGGAGGAGCCATCAACGCAGATTTGCATTTTCTATCTCTCTCTACTTCTTTTGGGTGAACTATATAATTGTTTCTTTTGTTTTGAGTATACTTTCTTCATGTTTATCTTACACATGCTTTTGTGCTTACATTGAGGACAATATAAGATTTAAGTGTGGGGGAGGGTTTTATGTTTGTTTTTGTTTTGCTATAAAAAAAAATAGAAAATTTTGAAAATCCAAAAAGAGTCTTTGTTTTGATTTGTTTTGAGTCTTAGGATGCCCTTAACTGCCTAGGATGATTTTAATCTTTGAAATTATGGTTGATTGTGGATCACAAGATCAAATATGTTGAATGTTATTCGTTGGTTAATTGATGGATATGGACTATGTGTGAACTTGTAGTAGATATGGTTTTGAAACTATGGTACAGAATTTGAGCATGTTAAAACGAGTTTAATTTATATGAACCTATGTGAGCTTTTGAGCTATATATGTGCTTTAATTCTTTGTTGAGAGTTGAATATAATCAGATTTTTCTTGGCTTAAATTCGTTGTTAACCTCATTATGCTTTCTATTTGATCAATTGCATGCCATAGAGTTTCAATGGACTAGAGAGTTTACTAGAACTTGCTTTTTGAAATTTTTCAACACTACAAAAAAACTGCTTATTTATAGCACTATTTAATAGCGTTTTTCCCATAAATGTTATAAAAAGTCACTTTTAAGACATTTACAAAAAAAAAAAGGAAAAAAAACGCTATGTATCAATTTTGAGTTAAGCGGGCTAGTTTGGCGCCTCACTTATGTCGAGCGGGTCACTTAATTTTTTCATTTCGCGGTACACTGTTCTCATCTATAGCGTTTACCTAAAAAGACCTCACCTAAAAGCACAGAACATTTATACGGCCTCACCTAAAAGGTTTCCTTCTCCTTCGCGTCCCCCATTCTTCAGTTCCCTATTTTCTCCATCTGCAGAGTAAAAGGTATGATTCTCTTCTCTATGTCTTCCTTCCTCTCAAAAGTATGATTTTCTTCTCTACTTCTTAATTCCTCTCGATGTGTCTAAGGGTTTAAGATCACCAATAGGGCTTTAGAGAAAATTGGGGTTTCTTTCATTGGGTTTAAGATCACCTTACTATTGTAATGAATAATCCATAGCAAATCCCAAATGATTTTGATTTCTATTTTTCTGTTTAATACAGATTAATAGTGGATTTTAATTTATTTGATCTCCTTGTGGCAACTTCAAAGACCAAGTCAGGTATGTATATATTTGCTTTGTATCTCATAATATTCTTAAAGTATATATACTTTTCAATAAGCAAAGGCGGCGCCAAGACCGGTGCCAATTCCGGTAATTTCGCCCTCGTCGCCGCTGAGGTTAGGGCTGATTGAGTTTTGGGGGTTTTTTGTGGTTTACTGCCATTTTGGGTCAGTGAAAGTTTGTGTCTTTATGTATGGGTTTTGGCTGGTGTTTGCTTTCTGGTTTGTTGCAAATATGAGTTTGGTTGCATGAAATTAAAGATTCTGTTGCGTGCTATTTTGGGAGTGATATCACTTTTTCTATTGAAGAAAGGGTGACTAGATGAACATTGAGATGAAATGCATTTACGAAAATGATTTTTGGGATGTCGCTGTAAATTGTTGTCAATTGAATTTGGGCATTAGTGACTGAAAGTTTTAGACTAGAGTGTGATTGGAGTTTGGTGCATAGTTTTGTTATATGTCTCTATCTCTTGGTTTGATGCTTATATTTTCCATTGGTTATTTGTGATTAAGGTGCTGCAACGTAGACAAGGAATTAGTTCAAGTGGACTAACAATCAAGGAGTTGAATGACTTTCTTGATCGTTTAGCATCTGGTGAAAACAGGTACCTTACTACAGTTCTAATTTCTTTTGAGCTTGTAAATGTTTAGTATCAATTATGACACTTTTAACCAGTTGAGGAGCTGGTTTGGTTGCCTTGCTATCTCTTAATATTATAGAAAGCTTGTTTTATGACTTCAATTGCAAAGAGGCAAATATAAATTCCGTAGAAAAAGGATATGAGACTAGGATTTCTATAATATTGAAATGATTATTAAAAGATAGCAAACTCAAGCTAACAAGATCTAGTATGATTGTCCTTTGCAATCATACAAATTTTATGATTGAGATAGAAATCCAATCGAAAAGCTATGATTTGGCAATCTCTTAATAATCATTTGGCAATCGGCTCAAAGAAGACTTTTTTTTTTTTCTGATTCGCACCTAACTAAAAAGAGATGATTTGGGGAAGGACAGTAAGCTTGTTCTGGTTTGGTTGATTATTTTTATTACTTTCTGGTTTGTTGCTGATGACACCATTAGTGAATGATACTGCTAATGTTCTCATGAATGAGAATGATGTTTTGATTAGTCCTTCCCAATAATTTGTATAATTATGACAGTTATGAATAAGCAAATTTCTTTTAGTTTAAACTAAAAATGAACATAATATTATAGTTCTTTTTCTTTACTTAGTTGGATTGGAGGAATGATTTCAGTTGCTCTGATTGTAGGTCCAGTATAGTGAAATCGTTAATTTTATATTTAGATTGTTTTTTTTTCTTCATTTATATGTATGAATTGGTTTAATAGTTTTGCTTATCCATAATTGGTTGAATTGAATATTTAGATTTCAGATTCAAGCATTCATTTTCTATGTTCCAACCAGCCAAAAAGGTAACGCTGGAAATAAAAAGCAATGATCAATTAGAGTTGAACTTAAAAGTAATTGTCAACTTCTACTTGTTTTGGTCATGAGTAATGACAAGTTTTCAAAGATGTTGAATGTGTGAATCTATTAAGGGTTTTGATAGTGATGGGTTTAGGATTTTTTTTTTTTTGGGATTGCAGGGGGTTTGTTTTAGGTACGCTTGGTTGACAGATTTTTCTTTGAAGAATAAACAAAATCCCTTCAAAATTATCCATAAGCATTCACTTGAACAAAACAGACAATATTCATTGTCGTTTAGGCTAGGAATTTAAACTAAACAAAAAGGCAGATAGTTTTTGCTATTGCTCTTCTACCACATGAAAGCCTCTGCTGAAATGTCAGAGCTTAGTAGATTCGGATTGCTTTCCCCATGGTACTTTTCAGGTTCAAGGACCTCACATTCTGCCAATTCTTCTTCAACAGAGAAACCAAGAAACGACACTGAGTTGCACATTCTGGAATATCTGTTTCTCCTCCATAGCAAGATTCCCGATAGCAACACCCATGCAAAGAACCTTCTTGAGTTGGAACTTCACCATTGCTTGGTTGACGGATATTACACTAATTAATTTTTTTCCAGGTTTTGGGTTGTTGCACTGTTCTTAGAGGTATAATTTTTTTGTTTCTTGTTTTGGGTTTAAAATTTGTTTCCCTGCTCATAGAACATACATTACAATTGTTTTCAAACATGAGCTGTGGCAGCATCATATAAATTATATTTAGGGGATACCAAAAATTCTTTTGTCTTTACTGTAGGACAGGAACTGAAAGCAGTACAGGTTTGTAAAAATGACCACAAGAATTTATTTTAACATTGTATATTAACTCTGCAGGTTTGATGCAGCATTGGTTTTATTGTCTCTTGTTGAATTGTTGATGGCAACTTTGATGGTAAATTAATCAGTACAACTAGTTCTCTCATGTTATGAAGCTTTTGTATATTACTTTGTACTCATGTTTGTAGCTTTTGATATTTTTATTTTTTTTGTAGGTAAAAATCCTTATGCAATGCCAGTATTAGGTTGAGTTCCGACGGAACTAGATGCTCCAGATATTGCTGACAAAAGGTAATTGTTTTTTTCTGGTGTATTAGGTTAGCTAGCTAGTTGGGGATAATGGATTTTGACAGTGGAACTTTGTGTAATTCTAAGTTCTTGATCCTTCTAAGTTCTAAGTAATTCTATTGGTCACCCCTGCCTTCAAATAAAATGCTTTAGGTCTATTATTGTCAATGCTAAGGAAGTTGTCTTGGTTTATTAGTTTGTTAAATTTGCTTGTGTTCTTTTCGGAATAATTTGTTAAATTTTTGTACTTGTCTTGAATGCAATATTATCAAACATGTTGGTCTCTCGTATAGGAAATTGAGTAAATTAAGTTGGTAAAGATAGATACTTGTGTTTCTTTGATTGGTTTTGCTATGTTTAAAATTTTTTATTTCTCTTTTGATAGTTCAAAGATGCTAAGAGTATGAGTTTGTACTACATTGGAGAAGCATGGAGAAGCAATGGATTGATCTGGTCCTGAATGGTGGGACTTGCACACACTTTTTAATTGGGAGAGTGTAGTACTTGTATCTTTTGATTACATTGATTAGCAACCTCAAATCACATCTAGCTTTTGAAACAATTTTATTATATTTGTATTTGATATTGATATATGTAGTTTGAATGTTTAATGAGATATTTGTCATATATTTGCGTATCATTTTGATGATTTATATGCAATTTCTGGTCCTAGCAAAAAACTAGCGATAAAAATCATACAATTGACACAACGATTCAAAAAGTTATTTGACAACACTTTGGAAACGCTGCAAGAAAGCTGAACAATAGCTTTTCCTAAACTCTACAAAATTCAATTGATAGCATTTCAAAAACGCTAAGGAATTAAGATCATAGCATTTCATAAGCGCTACAATATATCAACCCATAGCGCTTTATATGCGCTATTGATAAGCACAATAGCAATTAATAAGCGCTGCAAAAGGTAGAACAATAACACTTCAGAAACGCTATCTATATGTCACTTATCATAGCGCTCGAAAAACGCTATGTTTGACTCAGTACCTATTATAGCTCCGGCAGACACAGCGTTTACTAAAGCGCTATCTAATCCTACTATAGCGTTTTTCGGACGCTATAGATGAGGGTTTATAGTGTAGTGCAAAACTTATAGTCATAATATACTCTGATTTTGGAAAGGATTGAAGGCACTAAGGATTTCCACCAATGCCAAATAGCCATGTGTCCCTTATTTGTGTACACATGTGTGCACCCCTTTAGTTAACCTCTTTGAGCTTACTTGTAGAACTTTTCTTTCATCACCTGCATTATCCTTACCATAAACCTTAGTATAGTCATATCTCTACCCTTGTTCTAGAAGCTTAGTAGAGCTATGCTTCAGTGATTGAAATTTTGGTAATTGAAAAAGAAAAGAGGAGAGGTAGAAGAAAGCAAGTGTGGGGGAAGGGATAGACTTGTTCGTTATACATGTGAGTGCCGTAAAAAATAAAAGAAAAGAAAAGGAAGTGTACGGCAAGAAAGAAAAAAATTGTGAAAAAAAAAATGGATTAATGTCCCATTCCTAATGATTTAGGAGGTTGTTTTGAATTGAAGGCCCAATAAATAAATACTTGGCCTTTGTCCTTTATCATATGTGTTTAAAGTGAAGTCTGGGCCCAACAAGAAGACATTTGGCCCTTTTTGAGAGAAGACATGGTTACTTTGGTGCTCTACTAGGTTTTGGGACACTTTGTGATTTCCTATCCTTTGTTCTTTAAACTGTGAGCCTTGACCCCATTACAACCTTGGAAAAACCTTCTTGATCCTTAAAATGGGTAGCCCTTGATCTGTGGAGATAATTTTCGAAAGTGAGCATATGGTTTTGGTCCATTTGTGCATGTAGTTGATATCTTTCATGAGGTTTTGAATCATTATTCACTAAAGTGCTTTTATTTGATTAATATATGTGAGCTATTTGAATGCCTCAAAATATTTTCTCTCACATATCTTTGAGTGAAAAGAAGCATGAGCCATGATTCTGAGTGAAGATTGAGAGCATACCCTTGTAAGGATAATTTTAACTTGTTTGAAGCATGCTGAGCTCCATTACATCACCATTGTTCTTCCAAGTCTTACCTGTTTATATGGATTCTATGCTTGTTAATTAACCTTCGAATTTCTTGTGACAAATTTTGGTTAAATGCTAAACTTGATTCCATGAAAGTATGAGATTTCTGAGGCAAATGTTAAGGGCAATAGCGTTATTTTCGTGTGTTTTGTTCTAGGGAGGATGGATGCATTTTGTTGTTGCTAAGGGACTAGCAAGAGCTAAGTGTGGGGGAATTTGATAGGAGCACAAAGTGTGATGTTTTTAATATGTTTTTCCCATTCTTTGGTTGCGTTTTACTTGTAACTTTGCTATTTTAGTTTAGTTTCTATCTTTGAGTCCCTAAAGTGATGTTAAAGTGTGAAAATGGATAAAATGAGGTTTTTAGAAAACTTTCCTGTTTTGACTTTCCTAATTTGTTTTTGGAAACTTTCCTCATTTAAAATCTTTCCTCATTTGTGTTTTCTCCTACATTTGGCAGGAGTCCTAAAGGAAGTAGGAATCCTATTGCAACTAGGATTGCCATTTTATCTCGGAGCATAAAAGAAAAGTTGGATTTCATAAAGCCCATTGGGCTTTGGTGAGGCCCAATCCGTGAGGCCCATTAGGGAGGCCCATTCCGTGAGGCCCATTTGCCAAGGCCCATCTTACAAAAGCCCAATCCGCAAGGCCCAAGATGTGAAGCCCAAGCCCATTGGGCCATACCGTGCATCCAAGTCCACCAAGGGAAGTCTATGCCGTGAAACCCTAGCCCATCTAGGTTGTGTTGCCGCAAGTTACAAGGAGAAAGGGAGAGTTGTGCCGCAAAGAATCCTAAAAGAATAGGGAGTTTATTCTCTTACTTCTTCAGTTCTTCTTGTTTCTCAAGGAATTAAATGCCTAGATCTTTTAGGATTTTAATTTAGATTTTTTTTGTAGGATTATTCAAGAGGAGCTTTGCCGATGCCCACAAAGATTTCGTGGGGAGTTTTGATGTTGCCAACAAAGATTTCGTGGGGAGCAAGGAGAGGAAACTAAAAGCCTAATTCTTTAAGGAGACAAAATCAGATTTTTATGGGATTTTCAAGGAAGATTTTCGGCAAGAATATATATCCAAGCCGTGTGGATCATTAGATGAAGATTCCTAGAAGATTTCTACCTTCTCTTGGACAGTGAGGATTACATCAAGGGTTCCATGCTTTCTCCTATAAATAGGCTGCTCCTTGACACAAGAAAGACACACCTTACTTCCATATTTTCAGAATACATCATAGTTTTCGTTCATCTCTTCCATTCTCTAGTGCCTAGGGTATGCAAGATTCCAAGGAGGAGAGGAGACGTCTACACCTTGCCCACAAACCAGCCGTGACCATCATCATTCATCACCGCCTTGCCGTGCTCTCTTGTGTTGCTTGCTTTCAAGGATTCAAGGGTTCGTGGTCTTCACATCATCCATGTCTTCCATCTGGTGTATTTCGGTTTACTCTTTAATTACTCTCTTGAGTTCCTCTTTGTGTCATTGTAGATTCTATGTATTAGTTAACATGACATTAAGGACATGATTTGCAGCCCATGATTATGAGTTTAATTATTGTTTGAATTCAAAACAGTTGATTTCCGAAGTATCTTATGTGAATTCCGTTTATTTGGTTTTGTTTTATAGAAAACTTTTATGTGTTCATGTTATAGGGGGTCGACACTTATAATGTTTGCATGTAATTGGTGCTAGAATTAAGATTCACGTCTTTCCGGGATCTGATTCACTAAAGTAGTAAAGGCTTTGGACAAAGGTCGAAACCAAATAAAAAGGATTGCAGATAGGTGGACTTTTCCAGACTAGGTTGTGCACTTGAATTAACGGCTCTTTTCTATGCGTTAAACATGGTTTGTTTGGCTAACTTTTTAGCCTATGAGTGAATGTTTAATTGGTTAATCTAGGTTCTTTCACCAGGTTAATTTTCGTAGAGAGGGTTTGATTGGGGAATGGTTGGCTTCTGATCTTCCACAATGTTAATTTCGGATTCATCACTTAGGATATTGGTTGTTTTCGATTCATACTTTGTCTCATATGAATGTGGTTGTGTTTTATGTACTTAATGTTCCATTCCATGTAAGGTTGTCAATAGAATTGTAATTAGTAGTTTAGATAAGTAGTTGTTAATAAATCAATCTCTTAATCCCCCTTATTTTCGATGTACATATGTATATATTGTTTATATTTGTTAATAATTCTTGTGACATTCTTTGTTTAGGTACACCCTTGATTCCAGTTGTGAACGATCCCTACTTACTTTATACTACCGATAGGGTTTTTTAAATTGATGCTTACAAAAGTCATATCACTCACATAGGCCATAGCTTCCTTTTTTGATCTACCCTAGTGGGTGGGTAGTCCAAGGTATTTTCCCGGGGTAGGGCTGGCATGAACGCCAAAGATACCTCCAATATGGGATTAGAGGTCCGATGGAGTGTTGGAAGTGAAAAAGAGAGATGATTTCTCATGGTTAATGGTTTGTCCCGAGGCAGAGCAGTAGTTATTAAGAATGGTACTGGGGGATTGACAATTTGGTATAGAGGCCTTTAAAAAGAAAAGGGAATTGTAACGCCCCAAATTGCACCTCTTCAATTTGAGCACGCTACAGGGCCGCGAATCCTTAAAAATACAAGATAGACTACTAACTTATACTTTAAAGAAACGCAAGGCATTTTGAGAATTACTTTAACAACGCAATACGGAAACACATTTAATTTGAATAGAGGTGAAACAATTGGAAATCGTAAAACGATTTAAATCCAATTTTCAAATTAAATAACCGGATCGAAATATGAGTTCATGAATGAGTTTCACGTGATAAAGCACATTATTGACCATGAAGACTTAAATGGTCAACAGGTTTCGAAACGAATGAAATGATACAATGAGAATAAATTGATAACTCCAGAACCTGATATTCGAAAAACGAATATCCGATTATAACAAGTACGCACACCCAGCTCGATCCCTCGTTGTCCCGTTTCCAGTGCACAGTACCTGCATCCAAAACTATTGTAGGGGTGAGCTTTCGTCCTCGCTGCTCAGTAGGGGAATTCACCCCGGCTAGATTTAAAAATCATTTAATATATTTCATTGGATCCAGTATGTAAAATATATCAAGGAAAACAGTAAACCATTTCTTAATAATAAATAAAATGAAAACAAGATGAGTACTCAAGTGATTATAAAACCTGATGACCGATCAATCTAGCCAACTACGTTCTTACCGAAGATTAATATCTTCGTCAACTGGTAAGAAGTAGCAAGAGTGTCCATTTAATGCCATACCGCCTAGATCTAGTGCCACATCTCAAAGGATGTCAGACACTATTCCGTCCGTACAGCCCCTCCGGAGGTTTAGGGGATCGAAACCCAAGGTAGTCGCTATGCTCCACTCACTCTTAGGTCATCACAATATCAAATATAATTGAAAACACACATGGCATATGAAATATCAAATCATTCAAATTCATAAGGAACTCTAGCCATGCATTATTATTTACTCGATATATACGAGAAAATACTAACCGAGAGAGTCCCAAGTTTCCCTACCTGGAATCTCGGAGCTTGTTCTCGCTCAACACTTCAGGCCAACACCACCACCACCACAATTTCAGTCTCGGGCTAACTGGAGTCCCTAGTCCGACAATAACCATATTTGGGTGTTATTATAAAATTCACAATTTAATAACACTCGACAACTTAACTCAAGTCCACTTGATTAATCATTTCCGATTTACGGAATTCATTTTCTTATCGGGTGTCATTCCCATAACTACTATGGGCACCCATGACACTTTTGTTTCAAATCAAACAGCTATGCAAGTCCACATTTCAACCATTTCTTTATTCTTCACTTTGCAATTATGGAATACTTTTTCAACGTTTTCCATTCTGAGAAGAAATAGTAATCCTAGTTGCATTAGGATTCCTGACGTCATTAGGATTCCTGACGTCATTAGGATTCCTGCCAAAGTCAGGAAAGAATTCATATTAGGGAAGTTTCTATTTATCAAAATAGGAAAGATTTCAAATGAGGAAAGTTTCCTAAGTCAACCAGGAAAATCAAAACAGGAAAGTTTCCTAAAAACCTCATATTAGTTCATTCCTTCAATTAATCAACATTTAAGGACTCAAAGATAGAAATTAAGCTAAATAGCAAAGTTAACCAATAAAACGCAGCCAAATAGTAGGGAAAACACATTAAAAACGTCACACTTTATGCTCCTATCAGTGAACGTGACCAATACAACCAAAGACCCGAAAGTATTCCACAGTTGGTTTGATGCCACTCCACACTTCTTCAGGTGTATGATCTTTTACAGCTAGTGTGGGACTTCTATTGAGAACATGAACACACCAATTGACTGCCTCTGCCCAAAATTCCTTAGGTACCTTCTTCTCAAACAACATGCTCCTCACCAAATTCATAATTGTCCTGTTTTTTCTCTCAACAACTCCATTTTACTAAGGGGTATGAGCAGCAGTAAGTTGCCTTTTAATACCATTTGAACTGCAAAACTCATTGAACTCATTTGAAGTAAACTCACCACCTCTATCTGTGCGTAAACAGCTGTCACGCCCCGATTTTCCAATCAATTAATAAGGCATTTTGCCCTTAATTACAAACCATTTCGGGAACGTGACGACATGGAATATCAAATACAAATATGCACTAGAATTTTTTTCCTTTTAATTCGAGTACAACAAATATACTCCATGCCCAATAAATGTAAATGCTGACCCGTTCTTTAGGGTTACATATTACAAGCCATAAATTAAATAATAAATTGTTATTACAAAATATTAAATAATTAATCCATCAGAGTTTATTACATAAACAGCGGAAGTCTTATAAACCAATAATATGTATGCAGCCTTGCTTACTCCTGGTTATCCTAACCTGCAGGTATAACCACTACACCGTGGAATAGTGTACCGGGTTATATCAACAAACCCGGTCAGCTTACGAAGCTGGTATGAGTTAACTCAGTTTTACTCACCCTAAACCGTTTAACAAAATATACATATATAGTTTGTTTTAAACAAATATATGTAACTTATACTTTTCAAAAACAATTCAAATCCCGAAAAATTCATATTATAAAATATACTGAACCTACGCGCCCCATACCACGTATTTTAACCCCACACGTCCCATAAACGTGTATGTTAATCCCAGGGTAATTCAGAATATTAAACAATATAAACTTTCCCCAAAATCATTTCCCAAAATTATGATTCTTTCTTTTTAAGAATCGTAAATCATAATAATAATTACTTCAATTTTTAAAGAAGTAAAAACTTCAAAATACAATTCAATATTGTTCAAGAATTGTAATTCAATAAATCAATGCTTCAATTATTTAAGAAGCAAATTCATATCATACTCACACAAAACCACAATCAACTTCAAATGATTAAAAGCGAGAATACCATTTTTCTTCTCCTTTTAATACATCAAGATAAAGCGAGAATACCATTTTTCTTCTCCTTTATTACATAAAGTATTCATCTTTGTTTTCAATGAATACATGGCTACACAGTCTAGAACTCTAACCTTCACCTTCTGGCTACACAGTCTAAAGCTCTAACCTTCACCATTGGCTACACAGTCTAGAGCTCTAACCTTCACCCATTGGCTACACAGTCTAAAGCTCTAACCTTCACCCATTGGCTACAAAAAACATTCGAGTAGGCAAACACAATATCATAATTTTTGAAATATTGTTTCCCACAAAATCCACCAATTAAAACAATAAAATGAATACTTTCAAATATTGTTTTAACACAAAATCACACATGCTGATATATCAAATTAAAACTGTATTTAATTTATATATCGCAAAATCATTTAAATAAATATAATTATTTATTTTCGTAAACAACACAATATGAATTAATATTCATATATAAAATATCGTGAGATTCACTCACCTCTAATTCCTGCTGCGTCTTCAAATAGTAACCAGGAATCGACAAGC
Source organism: Rubus parviflorus (assembly GCA_029955375.1). NCBI lineage: Eukaryota > Viridiplantae > Streptophyta > Magnoliopsida > Rosales > Rosaceae > Rubus > Rubus parviflorus. Next base: position 18,699,144 of record JARGGL010000006.1, on the reverse strand, counting down.
ACGAGCTACACTTCTCGTAAACACCTATGATTATGCAATATCCAATTAGCATAATACATTTCCAAAATAATCCAAATGTTCCTCAAATGTCTCCTACGACATCGGAACATTTAATCGAGACCATTTGACCAAAAGTCAACCATCGGTCAACGTGGGTCCCACGTCTACTATTCATCAACGGGTCCCACACCAAATCTGAAACTTCCAAAATCCAACAGCATGCTTATTTCTAGCATCCTAACATCATATCCAAATATGGTGATGATCCAACGGTCGGATCATCACGGATCTAACGATCCATAACCATTGCTTAATTGATCATCGCTCAAACGACCGAATTTCACAAAACTGTAAACACGAAAGTTGTTCGTATCGACGAACCAAGTCAAACGGAGCAAAGAATTGCTCCAGGACCGACCTGACGCGCCGCCGACGCGCCGCCGGAGGTGGCTGCCGGCCGCCGGTCAAGGTGGTCCGATGGCTACCAAAATTTACCAGAATGTAGAACTCAACAAGCCCAACAAGTTTAGTAACTACCTCAAAGTCTGGATCGAAGTGGAAGTGGCCGGAATCGGTGTCGGCAAGTTCTAGATCCAAAACTTCCCGAGCTCAATCCGCCGCCTACGGTGGTTTTCGGTGAAATCCAAGGGCACCATCGTGTTCATGGGGTTGAGGGCTTCAAAACCCGATACACGGATTGGTCCGGGGTGGCCGGAAAATGGCCGGAGCATGAGGAGGCCGTCGGCCTCTTCTTTGGCCGCCGCGTGCGGCGTCACGCCGGCGAGGCGGGCGGCAAGGCCGGGTGGGCTAGGTCTGTCGGCCCGAGCTGCACCTTTTGGTGGTGGCGGTGAGGCACACGGTGGCCGGTCACGGCTCGCCGGAAAACAACCAGAAGAGAGAGAAAGGGAGAGCTGCGCGGGGAGAGAGAGAGAGGGAGGAGAGAGAAAGTTCCAGAAAAAAAATAAAATCTTTCTTTTATAGAAAAACGTGGAACTTCCGAGGGCTGTAACTCCTTCATACGATGTCCATTTCCGATGAACCAAATTCCTACGAACTCGATTCGACGAGGTCTACAACTTTCATGATGGAAGTTTTCCCAAATTCTCAACGGGTAAAAAGTTACCTTAATTAACCTTGTGTAACTTATAATTACCACCGTAATTATCGTTTTACGACGAAAACCCCTAAAAATATGAAATCGTATCATTTCACTTCAAATTTCACGAACTATTTTATAAAAATAATACGGAAATTTTCGGGGTATTACAGTCTACCCTCCTTAAAGAAATTTCGTCCCGAAATTAGGACGCAGAGTACACCCAAGTTATCACACTTCAATTCCAAAATCCAAAGTCTTTATTGATAATCACTTAGGTAGTACACAACACACTAGAAAACAACTTGCACACAACTTCTATTACAGATTCTTAAGATGCCTCACAGGGCTTACACTACCAGAAGCCATCCTTAAACCTCCAGTAGTGACTTCGTGGATAAGAGGCCGGATGTCTCGGAATTCCATACATCATCAGCTGGTAGAAATATGCTGCCTCCACGAAACACTTGCAAGTGTCGCAACATTCTCTAGCTGCATGCCTATCTCCATCCACGTCCCACATGTCCTGGCCAAAAGGACGCCAAAAACTTGACTCACCGCAAGTAAGACATTTACCAGCGGGCAGGAAAGCAGTAGTCGACGGAAAATATAATAGAAGATGCTCATGACAAAACTCAGCCTGATGCATCATCCGCTCGACTTCTTGTCTACAGTAGTAGATATTCCATCCGCTTCTCCACCAGTCGAGGGCTTCACACAGTCGCTGCACCGTTTTCTGCTGCTCGGCTCGTGGTCCTAAAATCATCTTAATCATACATGCTGCATAAAATGCAACATGATGACCTACCACCGAACTGGGACGGGAACCATAGAATGTTCCTGGTTTGCATGCCGCATCGAAATACTCCAGGGCTAGAGATATATTCGCTGCCTCCACGAGTACTCGTATTCCCATTCGGAACAGAGACTCCGGGTTCTTCGCTTCCCAGCATCGATTTGCGAAGATGCGCACCTGCCTGTCCGCTTCTATGGAACCAGTGGGTCTGGATCCACCATCGAAACCATCCATGTCGATCGCCGCCAAGGTAGACCAACTATCGGCATACTCCTTGAAGTCCTTCGAGACACAACGGAGTTCCATTGTGCTCTGCAGAGATGCGGTAGCCACCAACTGAAAAATATATTTCCAGATCTCCACCGGAAGTTCACTCCAATCAGTGTTCTTGGAACGCTTGCTGCACTCTCCTTTACTCACCATTTTGCAAATTCTAGTAGATGTGTTTGTTTGAAATCAGATATGAGTTAAGTAACACAGCTCCTTATCCTATGTATTTAAACACAACTTTCCACCGTAAGGGAAACCTTTCTTTAATGTAAGTGCGGTGCACTCAACAACCCACTAAGAATAATTATTGCTCATATCTGTCTCAATTACTCAAAAGTATCGCCCACGATACAAGATTCCACAAGATTTAATCAACAAAAACTTAGTCTTCCACTAACACCGGTCATAATGACTCTTTTCCTTTTGCTTTCGCATAATTAATTCCTCAAAAGATGCGAGGTCTCACAAGAGTGGAACTGTATGTGGAAAATCCATGCATCGGGGAAAAAAAAAATCTTCCACGATCTCCAAGGGCTCCGACAATTAGCTGTAATCAGCCGCTCACTTTTGCTTTTGAATTTTCAAATCCTCCACCAACAATAAATATACCCTTACGCATCCACTAACAGATACTTTCCATTAGTGCCATAACCTCCTTTCTCTTTCAAAGAGGACTTCTTCATTCCAGCTTCTCAGCAATTCCCACTAAACTCAAACATGTCACGTAAGGTAAATTCGTTCAGTGAATTACTTCAATCTGATCCCTCTGAAAGCCAATTCTTTGAGGGCTTAGATGAAATAATTTCACCAGTAATCGAATTCGACAACGATATCGACATGCTAGACATGCTTCTAGCAGAAGACGAAGCCATTGAAGTAGCCCCAAGTCCACAAGTATCATCTCCACAAGCTGAACCTAGTTCATCCAAACGTATTCCACTGAGGAAGAGCTTCACCAAATACCAAGTCCAAGCATTGAAGGACTTCGTCGAGGCTTTTCCACAGCCAACTGTTCAACAGCGACAAGATTTGGGTGACCAAATAAAGTTAACGTTTGCACAAGTCTCTGCCTGGGTGATAAAGCATCGACCCCGAACGCCTGCCCAAACAACTCGTCAACAAAATTTTCTGCTGAGACAGAAAATCAATGAGCTTCAAGCTCAACTTAGCCAGTACCAAGCAGCATTCAACCGAATCAACTGCAACCACTGTGGAAAACGAGTTACTCCCAATAGTGAGCTACTCAAAGGAATCGAAGAGACTACCCCACAACCTCAGACTCTTCCAATTCCTGCAGTCATCGGTCCAAGGGAAAAGTCTCACATGAGGAGGGATGTTCAAAAGTGTATGTCGATCCCACATCACTCTTCTTCTACACACCAACCAGACAACATCAACCGTTCAGAACCTGAACAAGCATCTGTCGTGGCAGACACAACTAAGATTTCTGAAATCATTGTGTCGGTCAGAGATGAGCTAATCATCATGGCATCTGCTGCTGCGCCACTGTGGATCTCTGCACTCAAATCCAGCTCTGTCACGCTTCATGAGTTCCTGAATGAAGCAGAGTACAAGAGAATCTTCACTAACGGTATTGATCTTACTCCCACTAACTTCCAAACCGAAGCTTCTCGCTACACAGCCACTATTCCTCTCAGTCCTGTCGTACTCTTGAATTTCTTCATGGATGTGGACCAATGGTCCACCATATTCAGTAGCATCATTTCAAGGGCGAATATCCTTGATGTCTTATCAACAGGGACTGCTGAAAACTACCACGACACCATCCAAGTCATGACTGCTGAGTTCCAGGTAACCACTCCATCTGTTTCCACTCGTGTCACTCACTTTGTTCGTTATTGTCAACGACAAACAGAACAGAGTTGGGCCATAGTTGATGTCTCTGTGGAGGGGTTAAGTTCAAATCTGGGTCCACACCCCAGATCTCAATGCAAGAAGCGTCCATCCGGATGCTTAATCCAAGACTTGTTCAACGGCAGCTCTCGTGTCGTATGGGTGGAACATGTTGATGTACGAGATCAACTCATGCACCAAACATACAGAACGCTAGTGGAGTCAGGCTTAGCCTTTGGAGCAAGGCGATGGGTAGAAATATTGCAGAGGCAAGCAGAACGGTTCAACTATTCTGCGGCTGTCACTCATCCACCTCAAGACTTTTGTGTCATACCATCGGTAGAAGGAAGAAGAAACTTGTTGCAGATGACATGCAGATTAGTGACGGATTTCTGCACAGGCATCGGCAACTCTACTGCTCATGAATGGAAGGTAGCTGAACAAACCAAGTTCAGGGGTTCAGGGATAAGAGTCTCCACTAACAAAATTTGGAATAGGCCGAATAAGCCTCATGGTCTTACTCGAACTGCAACTGCAATATTCCAACATCATGTCTCTCACCGAAAGCTGTTTGACTTCTTCACTGACGTACAAACTCGGAACCAGTGGGACCACCAAGCATTGGGCAAGACAGTCCAAGAGATTGCACACATCACAACGGGTCAAGACCCACGCAACTGTGTCACCTTGATGCAAATCGACGACACCTACGTACTCCAAGAAAGTTGTACTGATTCAACAGGGTCATACGTGATTTATGCCTCTATCAGTCAGTCAACGGTCCAGAAGTTATTAGGTGGTTGTGAGTTAGGTACAATTGTATTCCTAACTTCAGGTTTTTCAATTCTACCAGATATGCCTACTGCTGGAAGAACAGAAGGGGTCTCAGACAATCCGTACATTGGTTGTCTAGTAACAGTAGCAACACAGATCTCTACTGAGTTGCTGAAGAATAAGAAAGGGTCAGTGGATCAAGTCTGTCGTTTGATCCAGGGTACGGTTGAGAGAGTTAAGAATGTAGCCATGTAAGACTACCGTATAAGGAATTGTAATTTGTACTTTATATTCTTAACAACACAACAGCACTGAAGAGCACATGATGGGGATCCGCCGCGGTCGGGCCATCACTCGATAAATACTGTGCGTAATTAAGCATACGAAGTAACCATTACTTGAATGAATCTAAGAACCTAACGTCAAACCCTAAACCGATCCTAAGCTCTAAACTCTAACTTCACTTCTCAATTCTACAACTCGTTTCATTTCCATAGAGCGTTCCATTGCTCAATCACTTCCTTAGAGCATTGTTTTGCTCTGATACCAATCTGTCACGCCCCGATTTTCCAATCAATTAATAAGGCATTTTGCCCTTAATTACAAACCATTTCGGGAACGTGACGACATGGAATATCAAATACAAATATGCACTAGAATTTTTTTCCTTTTAATTCGAGTACAACAAATATACTCCATGCCCAATAAATGTAAATGCTGACCCGTTCTTTAGGGTTACATATTACAAGCCATAAATTAAATAATAAATTGTTATTACAAAATATTAAATAATTAATCCATCAGAGTTTATTACATAAACAGCGGAAGTCTTATAAACCAATAATATGTATGCAGCCTTGCTTACTCCTGGTTATCCTAACCTGCAGGTATAACCACTACACCGTGGAATAGTGTACCGGGTTATATCAACAAACCCGGTCAGCTTACGAAGCTGGTATGAGTTAACTCAGTTTTACTCACCCTAAACCGTTTAACAAAATATACATATATAGTTTGTTTTAAACAAATATATGTAACTTATACTTTTCAAAAACAATTCAAATCCCGAAAAATTCATATTATAAAATATACTGAACCTACGCGCCCCATACCACGTATTTTAACCCCACACGTCCCATAAACGTGTATGTTAATCCCAGGGTAATTCAGAATATTAAACAATATAAACTTTCCCCAAAATCATTTCCCAAAATTATGATTCTTTCTTTTTAAGAATCGTAAATCATAATAATAATTACTTCAATTTTTAAAGAAGTAAAAACTTCAAAATACAATTCAATATTGTTCAAGAATTGTAATTCAATAAATCAATGCTTCAATTATTTAAGAAGCAAATTCATATCATACTCACACAAAACCACAATCAACTTCAAATGATTAAAAGCGAGAATACCATTTTTCTTCTCCTTTTAATACATCAAGATAAAGCGAGAATACCATTTTTCTTCTCCTTTATTACATAAAGTATTCATCTTTGTTTTCAATGAATACATGGCTACACAGTCTAGAACTCTAACCTTCACCTTCTGGCTACACAGTCTAAAGCTCTAACCTTCACCATTGGCTACACAGTCTAGAGCTCTAACCTTCACCCATTGGCTACACAGTCTAAAGCTCTAACCTTCACCCATTGGCTACAAAAAACATTCGAGTAGGCAAACACAATATCATAATTTTTGAAATATTGTTTCCCACAAAATCCACCAATTAAAACAATAAAATGAATACTTTCAAATATTGTTTTAACACAAAATCACACATGCTGATATATCAAATTAAAACTGTATTTAATTTATATATCGCAAAATCATTTAAATAAATATAATTATTTATTTTCGTAAACAACACAATATGAATTAATATTCATATATAAAATATCGTGAGATTCACTCACCTCTAATTCCTGCTGCGTCTTCAAATAGTAACCAGGAATCGACAAGCACGAGCTACACTTCTCGTAAACACCTATGATTATGCAATATCCAATTAGCATAATACATTTCCAAAATAATCCAAATGTTCCTCAAATGTCTCCTACGACATCGGAACATTTAATCGAGACCATTTGACCAAAAGTCAACCATCGGTCAACGTGGGTCCCACGTCTACTATTCATCAACGGGTCCCACACCAAATCTGAAACTTCCAAAATCCAACAGCATGCTTATTTCTAGCATCCTAACATCATATCCAAATATGGTGATGATCCAACGGTCGGATCATCACGGATCTAACGATCCATAACCATTGCTTAATTGATCATCGCTCAAACGACCGAATTTCACAAAACTGTAAACACGAAAGTTGTTCGTATCGACGAACCAAGTCAAACGGAGCAAAGAATTGCTCCAGGACCGACCTGACGCGCCGCCGACGCGCCGCCGGAGGTGGCTGCCGGCCGCCGGTCAAGGTGGTCCGATGGCTACCAAAATTTACCAGAATGTAGAACTCAACAAGCCCAACAAGTTTAGTAACTACCTCAAAGTCTGGATCGAAGTGGAAGTGGCCGGAATCGGTGTCGGCAAGTTCTAGATCCAAAACTTCCCGAGCTCAATCCGCCGCCTACGGTGGTTTTCGGTGAAATCCAAGGGCACCATCGTGTTCATGGGGTTGAGGGCTTCAAAACCCGATACACGGATTGGTCCGGGGTGGCCGGAAAATGGCCGGAGCATGAGGAGGCCGTCGGCCTCTTCTTTGGCCGCCGCGTGCGGCGTCACGCCGGCGAGGCGGGCGGCAAGGCCGGGTGGGCTAGGTCTGTCGGCCCGAGCTGCACCTTTTGGTGGTGGCGGTGAGGCACACGGTGGCCGGTCACGGCTCGCCGGAAAACAACCAGAAGAGAGAGAAAGGGAGAGCTGCGCGGGGAGAGAGAGAGAGGGAGGAGAGAGAAAGTTCCAGAAAAAAAATAAAATCTTTCTTTTATAGAAAAACGTGGAACTTCCGAGGGCTGTAACTCCTTCATACGATGTCCATTTCCGATGAACCAAATTCCTACGTACTCGATTCGACGAGGTCTACAACTTTAATGATGGAAGTTTTCCCAAATTCTCAACGGGTAAAAAGTTACCTTAATTAACCTTGTGTAACTTATAATTACCACCGTAATTATCGTTTTACGACGAAAACCCCTAAAAATATGAAATCGTATCATTTCACTTCAAATTTCACGAACTATTTTATAAAAATAATACGGAAATTTTCGGGGTATTACAACAGCACACTAGTGAACCTGACTCCTTCTCAGCAAAGTTCTTAAATTTTTTAAATGTGACAAATACCTCTAACTTCTCTGATAAGAAATACACCCAACACTTTCTACTAAAATCATCAATGAAAGTAATCAGGTACCTCTTTCTGCTGTTTGATTCAGGTTTGACAGGTCCGCAAATATCTGCGTGGATTAGCTGCAGCTTTTGTGTGGCTCTCCAAAGGCTTTTCTTAGGAATGGAATCCCTATGTTGCTTGCCAACTAGACAGTCTGAACACACTTTTGCAGGAGCTTTGATTGAAGGAAGGCCCTTGACCATTTTCTTGTAGTGCAATGTCCTCAGCCCCTTGAAACTCAGATGACCAAACCGACGGTGCCATAACTGAGTATCATTCTTACAGATTGTCTGAAAATATGTTGATTCCTTTTGAATACATTGAAGCTAACACCACGAACATTGTTAGGTCCAAGAAAACGTGGCGAAATTCGAGGATCATCGAACACTAGATAACTCGTGAGTGCCAAAGAAATCCTTAACGCTTCTTCTCATGCAGCAACAAGCTCGTGACGTAGTCTTTGTTCCACGAACTAATGATCGCAACAACCGTCTGAAGCAACAACTTTTTCAAACAACGTTCACCACACACGCACAACGTAATGTTTGACATCGTAGTCAAACCGTTTTCCTTTCCTTGCGTCGCATTCTCGATCAAGAGCCGAAAAAGTCCAAAATCTAATTCTTCTCGTACTCGACGAACAAGTGTAACCGAACGTAACTCAAATCTAAAAGTTGTAACAAACGTTTAAAACACAAAGCTTAGCAGACACAACTTCACCGAAGCATCTTTCCAACCAACCAACCAAAGCAAGTAACTTAACAACGCTTTAGTTAAATACGAAGATCGACAACGCCTAAATGTCAAACCTTGAACGAAAGTCACAAGTCACACCAAAACGAGATGAAGTGACGTGGACTATAGAAATCACCTTAAGATATATAGTGCACGTATATCGGAACGAAAACCGTCAACATAATGTTTCTCCCTTTCTTTTGCAGTTTCCATTTCCATCACATCTTGATTTTCCCAACGAACCGTCTCAAACTGGAGGGTACATTGATGCACAGTCAACTTCTTTTGCTCTAAATCAAAGCAAATACTTGTGGCTGAAATCTAGTCCTGTGGACGGAGGAAATCAAAAGTCCGCTTGCCCACAACACACTCTGAGGAGTCTTCCTCAGACGACATCTCAACTCTGAATTTCGTAACAAATGTTCAGAAAACATAGCAACTGAACATGCATGACTTCACCGTTTAAGAAGTCGCAACAACCTTCACAATTTAATTTCAATACCACACCTTCACACTTGAAGGAAACATTCACACATCTCAGATAATACAGTAATGGAAAATTCCATAAGCATTAGCAAGAATATCCAAATAAACAGTTCCACTTTCAGGGACTCAAAATTGTCGTTCACATACCTGTACTTCCTTGTTCTTTCTTACTACATACTGGTCCAAATGATCTTAGCCGCGGTCTGTGCACTGTGGAAGAGCTTTGGGTGACAAAAGTCTCACTCGATTCCAAAGAATTAAAGTACCAACAAACAATCATTGGACTCAACATGAAATGAATCACAATAACCAAGTCCAACAACGAATAATTGATTGAACCGAACTCACTAAATGAACAAATAAAAATTAAGAGTGAGTTCACACAATGAATTTAATGCTCAACTCAAGTGCTCAACAAGCAACAAGTCACAAACACGAAGCCAACAACAAAGTTGTTCAAAATATTGTGACTTTGAACTTCTGAAGAGACAAATACGACTTTAACAAAGTCAAGGTCAAGAACACGAGGTCAATCAAGAGTAAGCAACAAGAAATTGTCTTGACCGCACAAGGAAACGATTTCAGAGTCAACTGAATGATACATCAATTTTCGAAACAGAACACAGGATTCAAAGAAACTCAACATGAATTTAGGTAATGCTCTGATACCACTTTCTGTAACGCCCCAAATTGCACCTCTTCAATTTGAGCACGCTACAGTGCCGCGAATCCTTAAAAATACAAGCTAGACTACTAACTTATACTTTAAAGAAATGCAAGGCATTTTGAGAATTACTTTAACAACGGAATACGGAAACACATTTAATTTGAATAGAGGTGAAACAATTGGAAATCGTAAAACGATTTAAATCCAATTTTCAAATTAAATAACCGGATCGAAATATGAGTTCATGAATGAGTTTCACGTGATAAAGCACATTATTGACCATGAAGACTTAAATGGTCAACAGGTTTCGAAACGAATGAAATGATACAATGAGAATAAATTGATAACTCCAGAACCTGATATTCGAAAAACGAATATCCGATTATAACAAGTACGCACACCCAGCTCGATCCCTCGTTGTCCCGTTTCCAGTGCACAGTACCTGCATCCAAAACTATTGTAGGGGTGAGCTTTCGTCCTCGCTGCTCAGTAGGGGAATTCACCCCGGCTAGATTTAAAAATCATTTAATATATTTCATTGGATCCAGTATGTAAAATATATCAAGGAAAACAGTAAACCATTTCTTAATAATAAATAAAATGAAAACAAGATGAGTACTCAAGTGATTATAAAACCTGATGACCGATCAATCTAGCCAACTACGTTCTTACCGAAGATTAATATCTTCGTCAACTGGTAAGAAGTAGCAAGAGTGTCCATTTAATGCCATACCGCCTAGATCTAGTGCCACATCTCAAAGGATGTCAGACACTATTCCGTCCGTACAGCCCCTCCGGAGGTTTAGGGGATCGAAACCCAAGGTAGTCGCTATGCTCCACTCACTCTTAGGTCATCACAATATCAAATATAATTGAAAACACACATGGCATATGAAATATCAAATCATTCAAATTCATAAGGAACTCTAGCCATGCATTATTATTTACTCGATATATACGAGAAAATACTAACCGAGAGAGTCCCAAGTTTCCCTACCTGGAATCTCGGAGCTTGTTCTCGCTCAACACTTCAGGCCAACACCACCACCACCACAATTTCAGTCTCGGGCTAACTGGAGTCCCTAGTCCGACAATAACCATATTTGGGTGTTATTATAAAATTCACAATTTAATAACACTCGACAACTTAACTCAAGTCCGCTTGATTAATCATTTCCGATTTACGGAATTCATTTTCTTATCGGGTGTCATTCCCATAACTACTATGGGCACCCATGACACTTTTCTTTCAAATCAAACAGCTATGCAAGTCCAATCCTTGTTTTACCATTATGCATTGCTATATGCATAATTATCATTTTTCAAATCTGCTTAACAAAGCACACTTATGAACCATTCAAACTAATTCACAAATCAGCTATATATCAAGTTCACTTTCAAATAATTAACCATTTGTATGATACCTCAACATCATCACTGCCATTTACCAGATTCGCAACATTAATTATTTCACTTAAACACAAATGACAACCTTATATCCAATCTCAACTCAGCAGAAATTCAAGTCAAATATCACCTGAACAGTTTCATACCAGACCACAATCAAAATCGTGCACCAAATCCACATCAGTTCACAGCAAACACCATTGAGAATTCAAAATCATTATCAACTCATCAACATTCCCACGAATTTCATAGAACCAATTTATTAATCTAATTTCGAAACTTATACCTTTGTTCGAGTTCTCAACGGAGTTAGAGTGTGAACCACAGAGAGCTTTGACGAAACTTAGCAGCCACTGCTCTGTCCCAAACCACCAAGAGAGACGCTGTAACCTTAGGGCCTCCTTCCAGCTTCCTAATTTTGAATTCGAACCAAAATAACCGTTAACCAAGCCTGAAGAATTAAGGTTGGCCGGAATCGTTACTGTTCACGGTGGCAGAACAGTACCCGAAAACCCAACCTTCCAATCTTCAACCAAAAGTGAAATCTAATGGCACAAACATGTAGAGAACAACGAGGGGAAGAAGTTTGATACCAAGATTGTCGCCGTTCATGGCCGGAAACGCCGGAAATCAAAGAAAACCCGCCGGACAGCAAGAACTTTGGAGCTTCGATTCTCTCTCGTCAGTTGACGATTCAACAAGCCGTGACCACAGACAAGCTCGCCTCATCGAGAGGAAGCCATAGCCACCGGTTTCACCCACCGTCGTGGCCGGAATCGGAAAACACCATTAGAGCTGCCGGAGCTTCTCTCCTTCGTTTCTCTCTCCACCGGCGTCGGTTTGACGAGCTACGACCACCGCTGGCCTCGTCGTGTCGGGGTGAACAAAAAGGGACCGGTCCGGCGCCGTGAAACGGCCGGAGAAGGGAGATGGTGATCGGTGCTGATGGTGAAGGAGAGAGGAAAGTAACGGGATGGTTCTGGGCTTCTCCCAAACTGATTCAATCTCATTTAAACTTCAATCCAACGGTCCAGATTAAACGGTGCTGACATCAACGGCTGAGATTAAACCACCTTTAATTTCTTTAATTTCCAATCTTCCGAAAATCAAAACAAATAGCTCGGGTATCCGAAAAATACCCCGAAAATTCCCACGAACTCGTCATGACGTGTACTTCATTCTCGAGTCTTCAAATCGAAGTTACGACAAAGAGGAAATTTCTGAAAAATTCCCAAACTCTTTGATATTAACCGAGATTACGAATTTAATCCCGATTAATTCCAAATCAATTCTATTAATTTCTCCGGGGTCTCACAGGAATCATCAACAAAGAAAATGTGAGAAATTTCCGGGCAATTTCTACTCAATTTTATCCCTTGCAGTCGATCATCTCGGATGGCCTTGGACAGGTTTAAAGACAGGACTTTACTAACAAGGAGGAAAAGGTAAGGGGATAAAGGACCCCCTGTCTCAGGCCCTGGATGGAGAGAAAAAATCACCATGTTTCCCATTAACTTGGACTGAGAAAGAAACAATAGAAACACATTTCATCACCAAGGTAATCCAGTTATTATGAAATCCCATCTTCTTTAGTACTGCTCCAAGAAATCTCATTCCACCCTATCATACGCCTTATTCATATCCACCTTCAAACCCAACTCATAATTCTCTAAATTCCTCTTTATGCGCAAATAATGGAAAGCTTCATGAGCAATGATGATGCTATCCTAGATTTTGTTTGCTAGGCACAAAGGCATTCTGTTGTTCTGTTATCAGGTTTGGTAGAATGAATTTTAGCCTATTTGCAAGGATTTTGGAAAGGATTTTATAAGAGTTGTTGTAAAGGCTAATGGGTCGAAATTGGCTCACTGATTTTGGGTTAGGTACTTTGAGAATGAGGGTAATGTTTGTTCTGTTAAGGTGGTTGATGGGAGTATCACTATGTTGGAAACAGGAAGCAGCATGATCGACAAATGAGGAAACAATATCCCAGAAAAGAGTGGTACAATAAACCCGAAAATCCATCAGGACCAGGCCGGTGCTTTAAGAGATCCAAACTGGTGAACTGCTGTACAAATTTCCTCTTCAGTGAAAGGGGAGGTTAAGAACGAATTTTGTTCTTTAGTGATGATTGGACATACAGCATTAAGTGTGCAAGAGAAGTCTCTTGGGTCCGAAAAAGTAAAGAGGTTAGCGAAGTAATTCTCAAATTCACCACGAATCTGCCTTTCCTCAGTAACAAAAGAATCGTTGCCCAACAATAGTATTGTTACTCAGTTTCAAAGCCTTCTCTGTATGGTGGTGAGATGAAAATACTTAGTATTTCTGTCCCCAGCAATGAACTAGTTGAGTCTTGATCTTTGTTTCCAATAACTATCCTCCAAGGTCCAAATTCTGTTTAGCTCTTCACAAATGTCCATCTCCCTCATACGATTAGGGAAAGAACAACATGCATAATGTCACTGTTGTTTCCTTCGAAGTGTCAGAAAGTCAAAGTCAACCAACACGGTCCCGACATGTATCAAAAATTTGTTAGAAAGTGTCGGGGAGTGTTAGATACACGACACGACACGACACGACACGACACCAATCTGAAATGTTGGAGGCAATTATACTATAAACCACTCTAAATAGGTATATGACAATCCATTAGGCTACAAACTTGGACACAAATCAAATTAATAAAATAGCAAATTACCACTAACTACATAATTTGCAAAACAAAGCCTGTGCGCAGGGCCTGTTTCATGGAGATCCAAGCGGTAAGCAAAATGACCCATGCGGTGAGCCTAAGCCCGTGCGGGCTGATTTCCGTTAATTTTTCAAAAAAATTCGTTAAATGGTATTTTAAGGAAATAGCCTTCACTGAGCTGTGGAATTATTATTGCCGTAAAATCTAGAGGTAATGACCACTAACTACAATGGGCTATGAGTTTTTCCCATACGCAAGGGCCTAAAACACGCAGACCATGCGGTCTACTAACGGGATGAACAGTAACGGGCCCGTCAACGCAATGACAAAAAGGTTACTCGAAATTGTAAAAAATTACGGAAGAATGCCACTGAACTCATTCTCAGTCTACCACTTTCGTTCTGTTTCAAAACCATTCCATTTTCTCCCAAAACTCAAACCAAAATCACCAAATCTAGGGCTCATCTGTTGAACCCAACAGAAATTAGGGCTAGAGAAAAGGGAAATTGTTCAAAAAATCTCCGAATCTTATAATCGTCAAGGAGACGAAGTGATAACCGGCAAGGAAGTGAATCTAGAGCTCGGCCTCAACCTGCAAATGCAGATTAGTTTTCAAGGAGACGAAGCATCAACCTGCAAATCCAGCGTCAAACAAGGAAGTGAATCTAGAGCTCGGCCTCATCTTGCAAATCCAGATTAGTTTTCAAGCAAAAGAAAAAGGTATTCAACTCAAATTAATTTTGTTTTTCCATCATTTTCTTGTTGTTTGCCATATATTATTTATAGTTTACTGAGGGTCAGCAAGTTCAAAATGAGAATGAGATTTTGTTGTGGTTAGGTTTCGTTGATGTGGTTTTGATTGATTTATATTTTTTTATTGTACCTAAGAAATGTGGCTTTGAAACCTGCAATTTGATGTTAGGTTTTTACTGTTTCAGGTTTAGATGCAAATTTCATTGATATTTATTGTGCCTATGAATGAAATTGTTGTCAAAAATTGATAATTACTCTGCGTAGAACTGAAAATCATGTAAAATGTGGCTCACAAATTTGTTATTTATCACTTTAAATAGAAATTATATGCGATCTTATTGAGGGTCAGCAGGTTTAATTTTCTCGAATAGTAATTACATTTGCATGTTATATACGTAGATCAAACACAATGACAAGGGGGAAAAGGAAGATTTCTGTTAGTGAAGGAGAGCAATCCAGTTCGAAAAAGAAAAGGAGGGGACCAAGCAAAACAGAAAACAAGTGAACACAGCGACCAAATTACATGCAATACAAATGTAATCTGCATGGATTCTGGACCACTATTAACCAATACGAGACAGTCATAAGCAAGAGCTCTTGGAAGAAGATCAAGAAAACACCATTTTGGGGCAAATTCAGAGAAAGCAAAATGCCTGAGCACTGGTTCGTATACACAAATCCCGATTATGCTTCATATTATTTTGGCGATTCTTCTTGTCACAATCATGTAGGCTTGCTATGTATGATGATTCTGATATTGTTCTTTAGAATATAGGTAAGGGATGGGAGAATCTCACTCCAAAGGAATTGGTTGAGGTTAAATTTGTTTTATGTAGGTATTACTAGTCTCTGTACTATTTTCTATAAATGCATTTACTTTTGTTCTCTAACCTAACCAACATTGCATTATTAACGTGTTCAGTGAAATAGTTGCTCTCCACAAGTCATTACCCTGCCCTATACACAAGGTCAGTGAAATAGTCAGTGACATGTTCAGTGACTTCGTCAGTGACATGTTCAGTGACTTCGTCAGTGACATGTGAAATTCATACTAGTGGTACAATACTGAGAACAGTACAACTTCTTTTGTGTTTTACCAACAACATTGCACCAATCAACAATACATATATTTTGTAAAACTTGAAACCATGAAAGGTAGACCTAGCTAGAGAATGAAGAAGAAGATTAGGTCCTAGACTTGAAAGGAATGGTGTTGATGATTTGGATGTCTAATGTGCAGGAAATGTCTTCGGACGATGAATGAATCCTAGTCAAGGTCACAGGTTTGAAAAGGATATCGAATAAAAGACAAAGAAGAAGCACAGAGACAAAGACCATGTTGTGGACAAAGAGTACATGATCAAGCCCCAAAGCTCGACTCGACTCACTCCTTCGACAACTCGTAGTGACCCTTTTCAAGAACTATCACCGCCTCAATGTTTGAATGTGACGTTACACGGCCAACGCAGAACTAGGGTTGCACTTTGGGTGTCTAGCTTGATCAAAGATTGAAAATTGTATTTCTTATTATGCTAAATAGTGTTGATATATTTTACGTTGCTTGGGAAGTTTAAAAGATATTGATTTTGTCTCTACTTTGAAACCATTATCATTAGTGACATGGTCAGTGACTTGATTAGTCACGTGGTTAGTGACATGTGAAATATTTTGATAACAAATAAAACTTATGTGTTTTAACCAACTATAGTACAATAATCATCTAGGATAGTGATTTTGGTAAGTTTGAAATCAAGATTGTTTTCCCTCCACAGGTACGTCAATAACCCATTCAGCGAGATGATCAGTGACCCGTTCAGTGACATCGTTAGTGACATTAGAAACCCATGCATGCTTAAGGCACAAAAGTGATAACAATAGAAATTCATTGTATAATAACTTCATATTCCAACAATCTTGGTAAGATAATTAATTCTCTCAATTGGCACAAAGAAAACATTACACAAGAAAATTAAAGATTGCCCAAACATTACAAAGTAATTGCCACTCAAACTTTTGTAATTCAATACTGTTTGCTTGCCTTCTTTGAGAACATGCTATTCTTAAGTAATCAAGCCATCCAAATTCACCAACCAAAGTGAAACTACATGTGTCGTGCCATTTCATTTTGTTTACTGGACAAAATGAAATAATACAACCTTGCACAAAATGATAAAATCATGCACCAACAACTAGCCTAACAGCTTAGAGAAATCGAGGCAAACCATAAACTATAGGAGGAATATCCTCATAGAAACGACAACCCAAAGTGTAAGAATGACCCAGCATAGCCAAACCAACTTCGACAAATGATATCATAGCACCTAAACTGATCAGTGACATGAACAGTGACTTGGTCAGTGACTCGATTATACTGGATGCAAACCAAAAGAAGTTGGTGAATCTAAGAAGACATAATGCAATTTGAAGATATGGATAACGATAATGAGGGACATCATGAAGAGAAACAATCAAAAGACATTGGAGAAGTCCAAGAGCAGACTCAAGAGAAAATTGCAGCAAAACCGGACATCGCAAGTTCTCTAATCAATGCATGTCTCAAAGAATTGAACAGAAATAAAGAGAAAGAGGAAGGTAATCCATGGATAAGGAAGCTGAGAGGGGACAACAGAAAGGACACAAAGGACAAAAGCACATTTGTGTATGAAACTCCTCCAGAGATAAAAGGGAAAAATACTTTGATAACATACAAGAAATCTCCCTCCAAAGCTGCATGCAAACTTCATGGAGTCAAGTGCACCAAGATCCATTGGACGAGACTGCAACCTAGAGAACAAGAAATGATCCAAGAAGGAAACAATAACATCCAAACCACCAAGCTATTGAATATCAGTAGCAAAACAATATCCATAAAAAAATTGAAAACAATGGTAACCAAAACAATTTCCATAACATCAAAAAATGAAACAGTGGTAACCAAAAATTATGATCTCTGACCTCTAAAATGCAACAGAAATTCTGCACAACCCTCAGAAATTTCCATAAAAATTGGAAAATGTACAATATTCATAACTTCTAAAATGCTACTGAACATCAGTAGGAAACCAACAAGAGCAGTTCTTAAAATTCTATAACTAAAATCACTTCATAGTTAAAGTTCAATGAATCGAAAGATTAGAGACAAAATGGAATCATATTCTAGTAGAATCAGCAAATCATATTGGAACATTGCAGGTCTTCCTATTGTGGTGTCCTAATTCACCACAACGGCCACATGTCCTCTCCTTTGAAGACACCTCGCCAACAGACTTGATACGCTTGGTCTTGGGCCTGAAGACCCTGAAGAAAAAAAGAAAGCATTACATCAAAACAAAAATATAGAGCACAGACAGAAAGAAAAACTATTGAACCTCAGTAACAAACAAAAGAGGTTTAACTTGGTATTGTAAAATCATTATGTAGCGTGCTGCTGCACGAAAAGGGAAAAACTCTTCAGAATGAAACACAGTACTACATCAAAACAAAACTACCAAGGGGAAAGAGCTTGACTAGAAAGGAAAGCTACTGAACCTCAATAACAAACCATAAAAGATATATAATTTGCTTTCGTAGTATAATTATGCAGCGTACCGCTACACTGCAATGATAATGTGCAGTTGCATAAAAAACAACTCAATTCCATAATTCTAAACAAAAATAGGACATAATTTAACAGAAAATAAAAAAGTAAAAAGAAAACAACACAGCTACATTACTGTACCACAATAGCATTAATACAACACCAAAAATCTTGTTAAAATCATAATGCAGCAGAGACTCAGAGAGTCCCACTACACCACATTACATTTATAGTGTTACATTAAACTAATACAATAATCGAACACACATATGATATCTACAACAAAATTCATTCCTTTAAAAACATGAAAATCTACTGAGACACAGTAAACAATACAAACACTATGAGTCAAAAAGTAAAGTGAAAGTAGAATTGTACCTCAACTTCCATCCTTCCCAGTAAGAGATAGAAGCTGGCTCTTATAATTATTCTTCACTTGTGAACCATCCACGAACAAAAAAGGTATGCAAGGATTAAATTCCTCAATCTATGACATACTTGTAGCTAGTAATCACCTCTGAATACATACCTCGAAAAGAAAAAGATTAAGGACTTCGAAAAGCAAAATCTAAATCAAATTTGCAGAAACAAATGCATAAAGCAGTTCTAATTAGATCAGATGTACATCTATCACAAGAATAATCACCAGATCTTGAAATTTGTATGAAGATCATCAAATTCAAACATATGAGAGTTTGAAAATCAAATTCTAAATCGGATTCGAAGAACATGAAAGCGAAAAACAATCTCATTCCATCAGAACTAGATGGATGAAGCTAGAACACAAAGTTTGTAAAACAAAATCAAATTCAAATAAATTAAATTACCTGGATAGGAATTAAGAAACTGAATCTCCATGAAACTTGAATGGGTTCGAATAAGAAACCAAAAGAATCAGAGAATCAGTGTTCGAGATATATTGCGAGTGAAGAAGAAAGTAAAGGAAATAGATTTTATAGCAAATTACCACTAACTACATAATTTGCAAAACAAAGCCTGTGCGCAGGGCCTGTTTCATGGAGATCCAAGCGGTAAGCAAAATGACCCATGCGGTGAGCCTAAGCCCGTGCGGGCTGATTTCCGTTAATTTTTCAAAAAAATTCGTTAAATGGTATTTTAAGGAAATAGCCTTCACTGAGCTGTGGAATTATTATTGCCGTAAAATCTATTTCCTTTACTTTCTTCTTCACTCGCAATATATCTCGAACACTGATTCTCTGATTCTTTTGGTTTCTTATTCGAACCCATTCAAGTTTCATGGAGATTCAGTTTCTTAATTCCTATCCAGGTAATTTAATTTATTTGAATTTGATTTTGTTTTACAAACTTTGTGTTCTAGCTTCATCCATCTAGTTCTGATGGAATGAGATTGTTTTTCGCTTTCATGTTCTTCGAATCCGATTTAGAATTTGATTTTCAAACTCTCATATGTTTGAATTTGATGATCTTCATACAAATTTCAAGATCTGGTGATTATTCTTGTGATAGATGTACATCTGATCTAATTAGAACTGTTTTATGCATTTGTTTCTGCAAATTTGATTTAGATTTTGCTTTTCGAAGTCCTTAATCTTTTTCTTTTCGAGGTATGTATTCAGAGGTGATTACTAGCTACAAGTATGTCATAGATTGAGGAATTTAATCCTTGCATACCTTTTTTGTTCGTGGATGGTTCACAAGTGAAGAATAATTATAAGAGCCAGCTTCTATCTCTTACTGGGAAGGATGGAAGTTGAGGTACAATTCTACTTTCACTTTACTTTTTGACTCATAGTGTTTGTATTGTTTACTGTGTCTCAGTAGATTTTCATGTTTTTAAAGGAATGAATTTTGTTGTAGATATCATATGTGTGTTCGATTATTGTATTAGTTTAATGTAACACTATAAATGTAATGTGGTGTAGTGGGACTCTCTGAGTCTCTGCTGCATTATGATTTTAACAAGATTTTTGGTGTTGTATTAATGCTATTGTGGTACAGTAATGTAGCTGTGTTGTTTTCTTTTTACTTTTTTATTTTCTGTTAAATTATGTCCTATTTTTGTTTAGAATTATGGAATTGAGTTGTTTTTTATGCAACTGCACATTATCATTGCAGTGTAGCGGTACGCTGCATAATTATACTACGAAAGCAAATTATATATCTTTTATGGTTTGTTATTGAGGTTCAGTAGCTTTCCTTTCTAGTCAAGCTCTTTCCCCTTGGTAGTTTTGTTTTGATGTAGTACTGTGTTTCATTCTGAAGAGTTTTTCCCTTTTCGTGCAGCAGCACGCTACATAATGATTTTACAATACCAAGTTAAACCTCTTTTGTTTGTTACTGAGGTTCAATAGTTTTTCTTTCTGTCTGTGCTCTATATTTTTGTTTTGATGTAATGCTTTCTTTTTTTCTTCAGGGTCTTCAGGCCCAAGACCAAGCGTATCAAGTCTGTTGGCGAGGTGTCTTCAAAGGAGAGGACATGTGGCCGTTGTGGTGAATTAGGACACCACAATAGGAAGACCTGCAATGTTCCAATATGATTTGCTGATTCTACTAGAATATGATTCCATTTTGTCTCTAATCTTTCGATTCATTGAACTTTAACTATGAAGTGATTTTAGTTATAGAATTTTAAGAACTGCTCTTGTTGGTTTCCTACTGATGTTCAGTAGCATTTTAGAAGTTATGAATATTGTACATTTTCCAATTTTTATGGAAATTTCTGAGGGTTGTGCAGAATTTCTGTTGCATTTTAGAGGTCAGAGATCATAATTTTTGGTTACCACTGTTTCATTTTTTGATGTTATGGAAATTGTTTTGGTTACCATTGTTTTCAATTTTTTTATGGATATTGTTTTGCTACTGATATTCAATAGCTTGGTGGTTTGGATGTTATTGTTTCCTTCTTGGATCATTTCTTGTTCTCTAGGTTGCAGTCTCGTCCAATGGATCTTGGTGCACTTGACTCCATGAAGTTTGCATGCAGCTTTGGAGGGAGATTTCTTGTATGTTATCAAAGTATTTTTCCCTTTTATCTCTGGAGGAGTTTCATACACAAATGTGCTTTTGTCCTTTGTGTCCTTTCTGTTGTCCCCTCTCAGCTTCCTTATCCATGGATTACCTTCCTCTTTCTCTTTATTTCTGTTCAATTCTTTGAGACATGCATTGATTAGAGAACTTGCGATGTCCGGTTTTGCTGCAATTTTCTCTTGAGTCTGCTCTTGGACTTCTCCAATGTCTTTTGATTGTTTCTCTTCATGATGTCCCTCATTATCGTTATCCATATCTTCAAATTGCATTATGTCTTCTTAGATTCACCAACTTCTTTTGGTTTGCATCCAGTATAATCGAGTCACTGACCAAGTCACTGTTCATGTCACTGATCAGTTTAGGTGCTATGATATCATTTGTCGAAGTTGGTTTGGCTATGCTGGGTCATTCTTACACTTTGGGTTGTCGTTTCTATGAGGATATTCCTCCTATAGTTTATGGTTTGCCTCGATTTCTCTAAGCTGTTAGGCTAGTTGTTGGTGCATGATTTTATCATTTTGTGCAAGGTTGTATTATTTCATTTTGTCCAGTAAACAAAATGAAATGGCACGACACATGTAGTTTCACTTTGGTTGGTGAATTTGGATGGCTTGATTACTTAAGAATAGCATGTTCTCAAAGAAGGCAAGCAAACAGTATTGAATTACAAAAGTTTGAGTGGCAATTACTTTGTAATGTTTGGGCAATCTTTAATTTTCTTGTGTAATGTTTTCTTTGTGCCAATTGAGAGAATTAATTATCTTACCAAGATTGTTGGAATATGAAGTTATTATACAATGAATTTCTATTGTTATCACTTTTGTGCCTTAAGCATGCATGGGTTTCTAATGTCACTAACGATGTCACTGAACGGGTCACTGATCATCTCGCTGAATGGGTTATTGACGTACCTGTGGAGGGAAAACAATCTTGATTTCAAACTTACCAAAATCACTATCCTAGATGATTATTGTACTATAGTTGGTTAAAACACATAAGTTTTATTTGTTATCAAAATATTTCACATGTCACTAACCACGTGACTAATCAAGTCACTGACCATGTCACTAATGATAATGGTTTCAAAGTAGAGACAAAATCAATATCTTTTAAACTTCCCAAGCAACGTAAAATATATCAACACTATTTAGCATAATAAGAAATACAATTTTCAATCTTTGATCAAGCTAGACACCCAAAGTGCAACCCTAGTTCTGCGTTGGCCGTGTAACGTCACATTCAAACATTGAGGCGGTGATAGTTCTTGAAAAGGGTCACTACGAGTTGTCGAAGGAGTGAGTCGAGTCGAGCTTTGGGGCTTGATCATGTACTCTTTGTCCACAACATGGTCTTTGTCTCTGTGCTTCTTCTTTGTCTTTTATTCGATATCCTTTTCAAACCTGTGACCTTGACTAGGATTCATTCATCGTCCGAAGACATTTCCTGCACATTAGACATCCAAATCATCAACACCATTCCTTTCAAGTCTAGGACCTAATCTTCTTCTTCATTCTCTAGCTAGGTCTACCTTTCATGGTTTCAAGTTTTACAAAATATATGTATTGTTGATTGGTGCAATGTTGTTGGTAAAACACAAAAGAAGTTGTACTGTTCTCAGTATTGTACCACTAGTATGAATTTCACATGTCACTGACGAAGTCACTGAACATGTCACTGACGAAGTCACTGAACATGTCACTGACTATTTCACTGACCTTGTGTATAGGGCAGGGTAATGACTTGTGGAGAGCAACTATTTCACTGAACACGTTAATAATGCAATGTTGGTTAGGTTAGAGAACAAAAGTAAATGCATTTATAGAAAATAGTACAGAGACTAGTAATACCTACATAAAACAAATTTAACCTCAACCAATTCCTTTGGAGTGAGATTCTCCCATCCCTTACCTATATTCTAAAGAACAATATCAGAATCATCATACATAGCAAGCCTACATGATTGTGACAAGAAGAATCGCCAAAATAATATGAAGCATAATCGGGATTTGTGTATACGAACCAGTGCTCAGGCATTTTGCTTTCTCTGAATTTGCCCCAAAATGGTGTTTTCTTGATCTTCTTCCAAGAGCTCTTGCTTATGACTGTCTCGTATTGGTTAATAGTGGTCCAGAATCCATGCAGATTACATTTGTATTGCATGTAATTTGGTCGCTGTGTTCACTTGTTTTCTGTTTTGCTTGGTCCCCTCCTTTTCTTTTTCGAACTGGATTGCTCTCCTTCACTAACAGAAATCTTCCTTTTCCCCCTTGTCATTGTGTTTGATCTACGTATATAACATGCAAATGTAATTACTATTCGAGAAAATTAAACCTGCTGACCCTCAATAAGATCGCATATAATTTCTATTTAAAGTGATAAATAACAAATTTGTGAGCCACATTTTACATGATTTTCAGTTCTACGCAGAGTAATTATCAATTTTTGACAACAATTTCATTCATAGGCACAATAAATATCAATGAAATTTGCATCTAAACCTGAAACAGTAAAAACCTAACATCAAATTGCAGGTTTCAAAGCCACATTTCTTAGGTACAATAAAAAAATATAAATCAATCAAAACCACATCAACGAAACCTAACCACAACAAAATCTCATTCTCATTTTGAACTTGCTGACCCTCAGTAAACTATAAATAATATATGGCAAACAACAAGAAAATGATGGAAAAACAAAATTAATTTGAGTTGAATACCTTTTTCTTTTGCTTGAAAACTAATCTGGATTTGCAAGATGAGGCCGAGCTCTAGATTCACTTCCTTGTTTGACGCTGGATTTGCAGGTTGATGCTTCGTCTCCTTGAAAACTAATCTGCATTTGCAGGTTGAGGCCGAGCTCTAGATTCACTTCCTTGCCGGTTATCACTTCGTCTCCTTGACGATTATAAGATTCGGAGATTTTTTGAACAATTTCCCTTTTCTCTAGCCCTAATTTCTGTTGGGTTCAACAGATGAGCCCTAGATTTGGTGATTTTGGTTTGAGTTTTGGGAGAAAATGGAATGGTTTTGAAACAGAACGAAAGTGGTAGACTGAGAATGAGTTCAGTGGCATTCTTCCGTAATTTTTTACAATTTCGAGTAACCTTTTTGTCATTGCGTTGACGGGCCCGTTACTGTTCATCCCGTTAGTAGACCGCATGGTCTGCGTGTTTTAGGCCCTTGCGTATGGGAAAAACTCATAGCCCATTGTAGTTAGTGGTCATTACCTCTTAATAAAACCTTTTAACTTGTTTTCCTGCCAATGTTAAATGTCCTTTTATTGGTTACAAGGAAGTCCAAAGGGCCAAGGAATGTTGAATGTCCTTCATATGGTAATAGTACTCATAGCCCATTGTAGTTAGTGGTCATTACCTCTTAATAAAACCTTTTAACTTGTTTTCCTGCCAATGTTAAATGTCATTTTATTGGTTACAAGGAAGCCCAAAGGGCCAAGGAATGTTGAATGTCCTTTTAACTGGTTCATCTATATATATAATGGGAAAACTTGAGTTCTTGGTAAACATTAAAAAACTCAAGATTTGCCTCTCTTAAACTATATTAACCAATATATAAACATAAATAAAGTAAGGGCAAAACAGTAAATAGCATAAAAAAACCATATTTATGAAGACCCCACCAACTTACCCACTTGCCTATTTATTATTATTATTATTATATATATATATTTTATTCTTTTTATTTTTTTATTACAAAACCGAAGAATAAGTAATGTGAAAAACCTAAATAAGCGATAACGTTTCTCTCACGTACGAACGCCGTCTTCCACACGCGCAAGACGCGTGTAGGAAGGCTAGTATGGTAATAGTACTAATAGGAAGTAGAAACAAATTTGATAAAAATACAAAGAAGAAAAAAAGAAGAAGTAGAAACAAAAAGTAGGAGAGTCCTAGAACCTGTAAAAAGTAGGAGAGTCCAAAATTGAGTTCTGGTCTGACCCAAGCGAGAAGTTTAAACACTCGTGTCTTGCCCATAAAAGAAAACAGTAGTGTCAGAACTGAGACGGAAAAGTGAGATAGAACTAGAGAG
This sequence comes from Rubus parviflorus, assembly GCA_029955375.1. Lineage (NCBI taxonomy): Eukaryota > Viridiplantae > Streptophyta > Magnoliopsida > Rosales > Rosaceae > Rubus > Rubus parviflorus. The sequence goes on along the minus strand of JARGGL010000006.1, from coordinate 18,673,640 downwards.
AAGAATCAGAGATGGAGGGAGATAATGGGGAGGAGAGGATCCTAGGGCCGTGCTTGAGTGGGTATGTGGACGATGGTAGCACAGAGAGCCACCGATACTACCTGTCACGCAGAACTGTCCTGGAGATGTTAAGGGACAGAGGCTATTCAGTTCCCTCCTCCGAAATCGACCTTTCTCTTCAAGACTTCCGAGCCCTTCACGGCCACAACCCCGATGTTGAGCGCCTCCGCTTCTCCGCCACTCATACCTCTGACCCTTCTGAGAGGGTAACTTCACATTCCTTCCTTAATTTTGTGCAAACAATTGGGCTCTTAGGTTGGTAGACTTAGTGATCATGTTTAAGGATTTTATGGACCACCATGCTCATCAATCTAACTGGGCTTGTCTTTCTGCAATTTAAACTTGACTACGCAATTGCGTTTTGCATGTCACTTTTATCTAAGGATGTATGCTCTTCGTCTTTAATCATAGCTCGCTCTTCTTTACTAGTCATGATTCCTTTATTTACTTCCTCTCAGTTTTTTTAGGACAAAGGTCCTCAAAAGAAGAAGCAAGGCTGATTTTGTTGTTTGCTGCTTTGGCTAATCTCAACCCAACTTGTACATGACTAAATAAGTGCCTACTTAAAACAAAAACTATACTTGTATTGAGAAACATAAACATGCAAAATGCAAAATAGAAGGATATAAAAGTACTATAATTGATTGAAAACACAAGGAAAAAAAATTCCAATGTTTTAAAACCAGCCTAGGCGGATTTGCAACTAATCGAGGCGGCTAGCCTCCGCCTAGCGCCTAGGCGGGGATATTTAGAACACTGATTATTTATTGAATCATTTTTCATGTTCTCTTTTTGGACATGTTTGAACACTAGATATGTTGATCATTTATAGGATCTGTGGAATAGTTTAATTTCTAATTTTTTCGTTGTAACATTCCATTTTTGAGCAGTGGTTACATGGTTCACCTTCATATGGGCAAAACCATGACTGCTTAACAATTCTGTGTATACTTTGCATATTTGATTCCATCCATAAATTTCTTATAACGATTCAAGTTGATGTATTAGTAATCTATCATGCTTTGCTGTCAGTCTTTAGTGTCGTATTCTGGTGTATGGTAAGTTATTCCATACATGCCTTGTAACTGATGAATGGTCCTCTATGAGAGGGGAAGTGGAGAAAGGTTCCAGGAGAGTTTTAGATGCTGTTGATGATATGCATAGGGATTTGATGGATGCTTAACTTCAGGACTGTTTAACTCCACTTACTTCAATACTTCTACTTACCCTTGAATGAATGCAACTTCCTCCATTTGAGCACATGCACTGTTGCTACTACAAAAAGAATGGTTTAGTGAGTTAGCAAGACTGACCAAGCTATCTACTGTTGCTAATTGCAACCTTATACAGTTGCATGCGCTGAGACTTACAGTTTTGCACCTTGCTGCAATCACCTCCTTAGTGTCTCTACTGCCCCCTTCCCATGATCTCCATTCCTGTTTCGCTTTGTCTGTGTTTCAGACATGCCATTGGTGTCAACATGCCCATTATTAGAATTTGACAAGCATGACCTGACCTTTCTCACATCCATCATGTAGAGCTTTTATTCATTTCATAAGACTCCAAAAGGATCTTCAATTTTAACAAGCTAAGAAAGCATCTGTGTCTTGTAATCGCTATCAATCTTAAAAGGATGTCTTTGAAGGCAAACTACTTTGACTATGTAGTTCTCTATTCCATCTCTGCTGTTTTACAGCAATCTCATATCATTCACCTTTACATGATGCATTAACTTTGCAGTCTTGATATTCTAATTATAAAGGGTTGCTCTTTCTGTTATGGTTCATGTTGACATGGAGTTAAGTTGACATTAACAAGTTTGAATATTTGGCACATCACAATCATAAGGAGTACTAGGTGACTAATCTGATGTTGTACCCGGACCTACTGCATGACTTCTCATGGAAAACATGGCATAGTATATGCTAGGAACTAGTTTAGTGACTTAATCTACAAGCACAATTAGTGTTGTTTGACACATACAATCAGTCTCAGTTTGACACTGGATGAAATTCAAACTGATATGCATGTGTACTAAGACAAAAAGGCCTAAGAGTGGCGTTGTTGTATTTTCCATTGGTCTCCACTTAAATTTTCTGTACGTTATACTAGTTATAAGCAATCATTACTTATTGATTAATATTTCAATTGCAGATTCTGGTCATCTACTGTGGGCCTGGTATTGTGAAGGTTAATGTTATCCGTGGGCTGCACAGTCAGATTGCTAATAAAGACACTTTGACTGGGCTCATATTAATTCTTCAAAGCCAAATAACAAGCCAAGCTCTGAAAACTCTGGATCTTTATCCATTTAAAGTGGAAATGTTCCAGGTTTGTTTCCTGATTTCAATTATGTTTCCTTTTTTATTTATTTTTTATAATTTCCTTAAGTATTACAAACCCTGCTGGATTTTTATATTAAATTAGGCTTCCATCTAGGTTATCATTGATACATGGCCTATGATTGGAGATCCAGAGTAAGCATTTTCCTAGGAGATAAAATTGCTGGATTAGTGTTTCTTAAGGATCAAAATGCATTGATACATCTGGCTCTTTTCTTTTTACTGGAACATTTAGAAAACACTATACAAGTGTTTCTTTGCCAATTTCCAATAGCTGTTAGAGTTGTTATTGACACTCCTGATTTTATCAATTCAGTTACCCGAGTTGCCCTTTTGCTGTTTAGTTAGCAGACATTCTCTGTTGTGAGTATAGTATGAGATTTCAAAGAAACTTAAAAGCGCAAAATCTGTATAGAAACAAAAACTTAATTATAGCATAACCATCTGGAGAGGAAAAAAAGGAGAGCTAAAACCATTAGAAAGTCTTGGTCAAAAAAGAGAGGAAAAAAAGAAAGAAAAAGGTTAGTATTCTCAGTTTGGTAGCTATTGATTCTTCAAGATCCAGTTTCTATAGCAGTGTCTCTTCTAGTTCAGCCAAACAACTATTCCCATTCAACCAAACATAACTGACTCTTCTACTAGCAGGCTTCTTCAGTGAGCTGGAGGTTTTAGCTCTCTCTTGAAGTCACAAAGAATGTGAATCTGAAGAGTCTCCTAGCTAATGGGTTATTTTGAAGGTAGTAGAAAATTAGTAGGCGTATAATATCTTATCAGGAAGTTTATTTATGAAAGCATGAAAGAGAAAGCAAAATGAGAAACGGGGTCTTGCTCGAAAATTGTTTAGTGGGTCCTTGTGGGTTATGTTTGGTGCTATCAGCTCACAAAGATTGTAATCTGACATTCTGGTGACATTTTGATAGACAAGTTTTGGGGATTTCACATCTTGTACATTTTTACAATCTAAGGAATCAAATTCAAGACTTTTTTTTGAGTGTTGATTTCTTTGGACAAACCGATTCTAATTTCTTGTTCAAGGCTGTTGCCGGATCCTGCTAGTAAAGTTGTTATTGACGGATTTGCTCCCTATCACAAAATCCTTGTATTTGCTTGGTGTCAGAATCTTTGTATTTTGTTGAACAAGAAAAAAACCTGTGTTTCCTGGAAAGATGAGTTTCTGCTACAGACATCTTCCTTGTCCTCAAATTTGAGTTTCCTCCATGCTGATTTCTGGTTGTGCGATCCTCCAGAGCTGAATTGTGCTTCTCTCTCCCCATAGAAGAATTTTTGAAGATTACATACCTGTACCGTGGAGGAGTTTTGTTAGAGAGTAAGCTACTGGTCAGCTGACTCAGCTCTTTGTGCTTCTGTTTCGGCAGTTTTCAAAGACTACGGCTTTTCTTGCATTCTGTTGATTGGAAGGCAGCGGCAGTCTAGGTTTCTTGTCTCTTAGGGCGAGTTGTGTGTTTTCTAGTCCTCTTGCTGCTGTTGTTCATGGGTTCTGTTTTGTAGCTCTTCTCCTTTGTGGACCTCTTTCCACTTTCTTTTTTGTATCTTTTTTTTTTCTTTGATCAATAAATTCTTGTTTCTTAGAAAAAAAGAGAGGATATATTCTGGGATGCTATTTTCCCAATTGATGTAATCAGTTTGTTTTAATTCGAGGAGTATGACTTTTCCTATTTTGACAGTTTCTACTGCTAAGAAGCAATAAAGGACATTTGGGTGAAAGAAAGGAAATAGGATGAAATTGAAAGAAAGGAAATAGGATGAAATTGAAAGAACGGAAAATCAAAGAGGAGTGCAGAACGACTTTTTAGGGACGTCAAGGTTAACAGTTCCCTAGTTTTTATATAATATTATCAAACACTTACTCTTTTTTGTCCTGGTTGATATCGAACACAATATTTGAAAATGATTCTTTAGCGGTTTCTTTTTGTCTCTGGCTTTTGTCCTGGTTGACCATTTTATAGCCCGCTAACTTTATACTATATTGATTAGTTATTCATCTTTTAAAGTTAGGTAGGGTTTCTATGTGTTCCGTACATATGAAGTTAACATGTTTATTTTTATTTTTTTGTGGTTGTTCATTCACGTAGAAGTTCTCCATCTCATGGCTCTCATATTTATATATCTTTCTTTGTTTTTCAGATTACTGACTTGCTTGTTAATATAACGAAGCATGTCTTGAAGCCAAAGCATCAGGTCTTGACTGAACAAGCGAAACAAAAACTCCTGAAGAAGTTTAACATAGAAGAAAAGCAGGTTAGTTTACCAACTCAAGTAAAGAAATCAGTCTCTGATTTGCTTTCTCTGGTGTTCATTCATATCCTGGGAATGAATTATCCATTTTCTATATGATAATATCTCTTTCGTTTTGAGTATCATTTTGGTCCTTAAAATTTCAATGTACTCTTGTAATTTCAATTGCTTCATCCAGTTTGTTTGTTCGTTCATGAAAATGCTTCAATATTGTCCCTGCCTTGGATACCATTAACAAGGCTAGACAGAAGTTGTGCATGTTATGATACCAATGACATGGTTACTTGTTTCTGGTCATGGCTGTTATTTTCATCTTACCCAGTGAGCTTCATAGCTCATATTTATTAGCTTCTAATAAAAAGACACTTACTTTTACCACCCCACTTTGAGTTCACTATGATTGATCATGCAATTGACAAAGCTTACCCAAAAAAGAGAGAGGAGAAAATGGAATGGATAGTATGATTTCTGATCTTTCCCCTTAATTGTAAGACCTAGAGTTATCACGTTAGTGTTGAGCCAAAAGAGCAATTTGAGGAGGTGAGTGGGAAAATGGAATGGGTGTCACAATCATCCCATAACCTGGAAACCATTAGGCTCACAGTTACCCTGGATTTATTGAATTAAATCCAAGTCTGAATATAATTCCTTTCAACTGACTGAGGTTTAATATGTTGTTAGATGAAAGTATAAAGGCATGTTTAAATTTAAAATTTAAAAATAAACCTAAATCCAAGTGACCAAGCCTGAACACAAGTAATAGAATATTTACAAGGCAATACTCATGGGACAACAAAGGGGGCGAGTAATATCTGTTGATTTCTAAATTGCTTGGCTGACTTGGTTTAAACCAAAGAAAAAAAGAGACTTGGGCTGTGGTATGCAGTTGTGTGAAATGAATTCTGATATGGGGTTGAAAAAGAGTGATATGACTTAAAGTGTGGTTGGTTGGTAGGATGATGGTATAAAGTAGTTGGGTTGAACCCATGTCTCTAGTATTGATGCTGGTATTCATTTTTTATTTTTTATTTTTAAATAAATTCAGTTTCCTATGAAAAAAAGTATTGATGCCATAATAGATAAAGAATAGAAAGGGAAAGAAAAGGAAAAAAAACCATAGAAAGAACGTAGAAATTGTCTCATTGTTGATGCATCCAAGATTGGGACACTTGATAGAAACGTGTAATTAAGTTTGGGACTAAAGAACTTAGATGCACTTCATTTTCAAGTGGCCCTAAGTTGAAGGAATTTTTTGATTTGTGCGGATTCTCTCATTCTATTGTTGTCCTTCCGAAGTTAGCAGGGATCTCAATATAAGCTTATTGCCAATGAGAATCTTTGTACCTATACCATCCTGTGGAGCAAACTTGAAAAATAAACTTGTCACCTTGGCCCCAATTTAAAGTGATACTTTAATGGTTTGGCCTCATTGATTCCCAGAGTTCTTTTGTGCATATGGCCCCATATAAGGGGCATTCCTTCTGCCTCGGACTTTGAAGGTTTTGTGCATACCTATATAAGGGGCATGCCTTCTGGCTCAAACTTTGAAGGTTTTATACCTTTGGTTAACCGACTTGTGGTAAATATAGTAGTTGTCTAGCACAATCTTCTTTCTCCCATCCAAGACTTGCGTAACATGATGTGAGCCCTAAAAATGATGGAGTTTGTAACATGATCTATTTGTTGGAAGTGCTTTGGTTTTATAGAACTATCAATTGTTGCAGTCATGCGACTCATGTTTATAAGACTATCTTACAATTACGTGTCACATATATGTTTGTTTCATCAGCTACTGTGTAATATATGGGCCTATTTTGATTTCAAGAAGTGATCTAATGCAGCTTCCTCGAATGTCACAAAAAGATGCAATTGCAAGGTATTATGGACTTGAAAAGGGCCAAGTGGTGAAAGTTACCTACACCGGTGATATTACTAAATCACATGTTACATACCGTTGCATTTGGTGATGCATTTTTTTTCTGGGTGCGCTGTACTTTTGCATCTTGGAGTCGTTTCTAGTTTCTAAGTGATTTTATGTATCTGTAGTCACCTTTCTTGTATTTTAGATATTTATGTGTGGTGATAGTAAAAGACAATTTCTACTTTTATTGATCGTTTTCTCTGTTCTCGTATAAACGCCTCTCGAGTGATTACTTACTTATCTGCAGTGTATTGTCAAGTGCTTGTATGAACGACTTCTTCTTAGTTGTATTGTGAAGTGCTCATAGGCTTAAACATGAGTCGCTCAACTTATCAATTTCGTCTAGTGAATTCCATCAATCTTTTGCATATAGTTTCATACAGGCTGTAGGAATGCCGCCCAATTTCTTGGCAGCAATTGAATGGAATAGTAGCTTTAATTAACGATTTTGCAAGAAATACTTGACTAAGCAATATTGACAAAAAAGCTTTAGATTTGTTATTGTTTAATCGAACAGAAAGCATAAGTTTTAAAATCACAATTTTAATTTCGAATTGTAAATGTAAAGAGAAAAAGTGACTGATAAACTATATATGTAGCAACCACCAACCAATGGCGGAGCTAGGATTTCTCTTTAGGGAGGATTAAATTATTTTCTTCATTAGAATATAGAGTGAACTATAAATTGGGGTGGGCTAAAATTTTGTTTTAGTCAATATTACACTGAATATTAGAAATATTTTCCTTTTTCTTTTGCTAAATATATGAAAAAAAATAATTTCTTGGGGGTGGGCTACAGCCCAGGGTAGCCACCCCCTTGGCTCCCCCTTTGCCGCCAACTTATAATGAAAGACTAGTTTTTTTATGTGTTGTAATTCCTCTCTTTGTTTGCTTTGTTTTGGTCCCTCTGGTTTTTTTCTTTCATCTCCGGTGCCTTCTCATCTTTCATCTTCACCACTTTCCATCTCTTATCCTTTTGCTCCATCCACTGTCTATTGTGATATCCATCCCTTGCTTCCTCTCCCATCTCTTTATCCTTTCTCTGTCTCTGATTCACAATCCATCTTTTTTGCTTGTTAAGCGATTCCATCGATTTATCTTTGTCTTCAATCAATATCACTATTCCTGCTCTTTTGGGCGGTGTCTTTTGCGGCTTTCCGTTGTTTCTTCTCGACACTTGTTTAACATACCTTTTGGTTGCTGCTTGCTTGATCCCCTCGTGGATCGTTATGTTCTCTGGTTCGTTTCAGTGATTGTTAACTTCAGACTGCCGAGTGACAGTCAAATAGACGCAATCGATGGGTTTCGATATTGGATTATGAGCTTATCGTTGTGGATTGCTTGGATTTGTTGCCTCCTTAGGCATTGTGGTTCTTCTTTCGTGGTGACATTGATCGATTTAGTGGCTTCTGGATTTGTGTTGGCTGTCAAATTGGATCTTGTTTGCTGTCTGTTATTTTTCTATTCTGTGTTGTTGTCTGTCATCCATTTTTGGGCATATATTGTATTCCTTTGTTCTATCAATGAATGTTTATTCTTGACAAAAAAAAAACTTATAATGAAAGAAAGGGATCAGGGATATTAATTAGCCAGTAAAAAAATGTTTATTCCACATTTCTACAGCCAGATACAAAATTGTGATTTGTATGTGATTTACATACAAATTAAGCCTCTTTAATGCTAATCTGATAGCCATTTACTGTCTCTAATCTATGTTTTGCTCTAATGTAAGAAAAGTGAGTAGCGGATTGATATCGGGTGCAAAAGAGCGCATTTTGGAGGCTTTTAGTGCATTTTCGACAAGAAGACGAAAAATCAACCGGTGAACCAACGGTCAACTCATGGTCAACTATGACTTTTGAACGTCAAAGTGTCAAATACAAAGTCTCGGAAGTGAAGCACAAGAAAATTCCAGAGGATTGACCAAGAAATCGAAAAGTCAACTGCGGTCAACTCCGAAGGTCAAGGTCGAAAGTCAACCTTGTGACTCATCACAAAAAGCCCCAAAAATCAGCAAGAAATATGCCAATTATTCTTAGGTCATCATTTGATTATTCCTTCATTTTCTTCCAAACTTTTTCTTCCTTTGGAAGAACAAGACACTTGTCCTTACCAAATCAAAGGGTTTGTCTATTCCCTTGTTGACTTTGGTTTACCTTTTTGAGCTGGAATTTATGTGCAATTACCCTCTTGTCGTCCACTTACTCTACCTATTTCTAGCCCTTTGATTTTCCAAACTCAATCCTCACCCTTCTTTTCTCCTAGCCTTACCTATATATACCTAGTTTTAGCCATTGTAGGTATCCATTCTTGCAGCTAGAAAACACATCACCCATTTCTTCCATTCCCTTTCCTCTTCACTTTTCCCTTTCATTTCCTCTCTGCCTCCCAGTCGACCGGTCGAAGAAGGTTGTCCGACCAGTCAAACGTCGATGGTGTTCACTTCTTCCTCTATTTTCACCACCTTCCTCACCTCATTTCCACTTCCATCCTTCATCAAAGTTGTTCATCATGACTTCCTCTACACCATCATCCATCTAGCTGCTAAGGATCCTCACTACCTCACTCAAGGACTTAAGATTCACAAGGATTGGGACTTGGAGCCAAGAAGGAGGAAGGAGAAGGAGATAAGAGTGTGAATCTAGGCATTGGGTGACACAATCTTGGAACAACTACCATCTATTGAGCATTCCTCAACCCTTTTCTCTCTTATGCTTGTATCTAGTCATATTTGTGTGGTCTTGATGTACTATTTGATGGATTGTGAGTAGTTACATTTGTTGGGGACTAGGGTTGTGTGCCCTAGTCCAATGTGATTATGTGATACTTTGGTGATGAATAAATGCCTTTATGATGAATGAATATGTGTGCTTCACCTATTTCAATATGTGTTGGTTTCTTGTTCGTATAATTTACCACTTCTTTGGCATGTTAATCAATCTATCTTGATGTGATTGTGTGAGATTGGTAACCTTGCACAATCTAGGCAATTTGTAGCATATGTGATGAGTTTTACTTGTTTGAGTTTCTATGTTTCGATGCTTTACGCCTCTTAAGCACTTTAGGGTATTTGGTATTAAATAAAATAGAGAAATTCCTTAAGACACCTAGAGAGTTCTAATAATCTATAACATGGCATTCAAATACCATTGGAAACACGGTTCTAGACCCATAACATGGCTAGGATACATAACTTGATTCATAATTGCATTGGCATGCATTCATTGTTGGAGTGTTACTTGTTGCATTGGATTTGAGTTAACCCGAAAATTTCAACGTTTTCATAAACTTGGACACACTTTAATTTACTCGCATTTACTTCCTTGCATTCCTTTACTTGCTTGTTTGATTGCTTGTCACATTTCATCATCTCTTCTCAAATCGAAAACACACCACTATATTCGAACATTGTCTAAACCACTCACTTCCTCTTTCCATTTCTAATCTCTCAATTACATTGCTAAAGTTTCTCGGTTCGCACATACTGCTTAGGAGTTTAGGGCCATCAATCCCTGTGGACACAACAACTCCCTGTTCATTAAATATACATACACTTTGACTCAACTCATCAAATTGCACAAAGGGCATCACTAGTAGTCGCCTTCTCCATAACTGGGAGTGTTCTCAATTTTTAAAGGGAGGAAGGAAGTTCAAAATCACCTGAGCAGTTTTACCAACACCTCATCAAGCTAGCAGTTTTGTATGCTATTCCAATTACTTCACTTACCTACTTGTAAGTTGTCTTTAATCCCTTCAATACCTCATTATCGCCCTCCATAATCGGTTTCTTAAAATCTGTATACCATGGCATGCTAAATCTAGGTTCTTCTAACATCATTTTTTTGAACAAAGAAATCGAGAACATAAGCCTCTTTAACACATCATCCTTTGTGCAATTTGACGAGTTGAGTCAAAGTGTATTTATATTTAATCAAAGGCAACAAAGAATATCCTTAACCGTTTAGCAATAATCTTTAGATAAGGATGTGCAATGAGTTTATCCAATCGTTCCATGTACCTGAAAAAAAAACAATTATAAGATAAATTTAGATAAATTGATCAAAAAAAAAAAATATTAGTCACAGAAAACATTTAAAAAATAATAAAAAAAACTTACATAATTCTCTTCCGGTCCATCAAAAATAAAAAAAATCGTTCACTATCATCTCTACGAAATGTAGGCACCATAAATTGATAGGAGACTGTAACATCATTTATCATATGTGATTCCCACTCTTCATCATCCATACCATAACACTCAATACCAAAATTCATAAGCATTAACTTTACACCATGTTTGTCACGTTTTATAACATAGCTGGATTCATCAGCCAAACCACCGAGTAAAACACCATTACTGTCAAGGCCTTGAGAATTTTCTTACAAAACAATCTCAATTTATAATCACATGTTTACCCACACATTAACTTATAGAAAATAAATATAATTAAAGAAACAATACCTCGCAGATTTCAACAACCATAAATATAACTCTTCATTTGCTACAGTGTCTTTCACATCCTTTAACTTCGAATACCACCGGACATCAAAATGCTCTTCAAACATGGGATAGAAGAGGATCCAACACTTCTTCTCCTTATTTTATATGCATAACAAAGGTTTTAGTATGCCTTCATTGTCTGTTTGACTTGTGTAAGAGTAGTAGTCTGCTACTCTGCTAGCTCTCTTTCGTCCCTTATATGTAGTGAACCAGACGTCTCTTACTCTTTCCAATTTCTTCCAGTTATCTCCGGGTGGTTCCTCAAATGAGATTGATGATCTTCCTGTATTAAAATTTAGCATATACCAGCCTTTACCTTCAAATGTAGGTGATATACCAACAACCTCCATTTCAGCTAACCTTAAGAGCATCTCCAATGATTGGACTCAAACACAAGTGCCAAACTTATTATCACACCTCTAAATGAGCACTATTTATATAGGTTTGGCACTATCCCCAATGATTAGGTGTCAAACCCAAACCTATTTTTTTTGTTAGGTCATATTATATTAGTATAATATTAATTATTATATAATAATACTGTGTTTTTCATTATACAAAGTAATTAAATAACATTAATAATAAATTTTTTATTTTAATTTTTTTAATTCAATAGAAAAATAAGAAATAAAAATTATGGGCTCCAGACTTTGATTGAGTACTAAACTACCTTTTCGAGAAGGGAACGGCGACATGAGTTAAACTCAGCGCTTTACCCTGACGAATGTGGTTTTTCAGGCATCCGACGTCGTTTAGGGCCTCAAATAAGCAATTTACTATTTTGGCTGTGATTTCGGTGCCACATGTCAAACTATGACAGAATATGATGTCGGTGCCACGTGTCAAACCCTGAGACACGGCTCAGATTGCGATTTGTTATACTCCGCCACGTGTTCTATCTTATTTATATATCCTTAACCGTTTAGCAGCACTCTTTAGATAAGGATGTGCAATGAGTTTATTCAATCGTTCCATGTACCTGAAAAACAAAAACAATTAGAAGATAAATTTAGATAAATTGATAAACAAAAAAAAAATATTAGTCACAGAAAACATTTAAAAAATAATAAAAAAAACTTACATAATTCTCTTCCGGTCCATCAAAAATAAAAAAAATCGTTCACTATCATCTCTACGAAATGTAGGCACCATAAATTGACAGGAGACTGTAACATCATTTATCATATGTGATTCCCACTTTTCATTATCCATACTATAACACTCAATACCAAAATTCATAAGCATTAACTTTACACCATGTTTGTCACGTTTTATAACATAGTTGGATTCATCAGCCAAACCACCGAGTAAAACGCCCTTATTGTCAAGGCTTTGTGTAAGGGCAAAATATTTGCTATTGGCTATTTCCTATTTGACAAAACCTCTTCCCTTGTATTAGCATTTATTTTGTATTCAATGCTAGATTGTTTAGGGATTAGGTGTCGTGGCTTAGGTTGTTCTTACTCGAGATGGTTCGTGAAGACGCCCTTTCTTATCCGGTCTTTTCTCCGGACTTCGATCATTGGTCATCGAAGGTTTCGTTCAAGCATCTCAAGGTATGACTCTTGCATATGCACATGCACTTCATTGATATTTTGTCTTCCTTGTTATCCTAGGTTTATCTAGGTATGCTTGTTAAGCCACTCTTATGTTGTAAATCACATAAGTATAGGATGCTTACTTGTCACACTTGACATTAAGTCTTCCTTGTTGTCCTAGGTTTATCTAGGTTGTTTTCCTTTCACTTATGATGTGAATCACATAAGTATAGGATGCTTGATTGCCACACTTATGTCGTGTATCACAAGTTTCGCTTGCTTATTTTGTATGCATTATTTCATACATTTGAGTTTATGATGTTAGGATTGCTAGATCTTCACTTAGATTTATTTTGATTAGCATTCCTTTATGTTTAAGGCTGTTTTATGCCTTGCGATCGATCGTCACTGTTCATGCGATCGATCGCACCACGTGGCAAATTTGTCCGTTGGATTTTTCTGACCGTTGCAGTTCAAATATGTCCGTTGGGACTTTTCGTGCGAGCGATCGCAACCTGTTATGCGATCGATCGCAAATGAGGTTTTACACTTCCAGTAGCTTCGGATCATTGTTTTTGCACTACGCGATCGATCGCATCCTTGCCCGCGATCGATCGCACAGTACATTTTTGTGCTGATTTTGTGTAGTGCGATCGATCGTATCCTTACGGGCGATCGATCGCATAGTTATGTCCAGTTCTCTATAAATAGAATTTTGGACGATTCATTTCGGTTAGAACTCTTTCCCCATAGTCAAAATACATTTTGAGAGAGTTTTCTGGTATATTGAGTGAGCCTAGTTCCATGTTGTAGGTTCCTCACCTTGATCTCCATCTATAATCCTTTGCTAAACACTTTGATTTGCATTTATATGCTAGTTTAGTCTATGTTTAGGATTTAGGAGATTCTATTCGATTCTAGCAATTGTTCCATGTTGAATTGCTGAATTGATTGATTGAATCATAAGTTTCAATCTTCTTTGTTGTTTGTTTGTTTAGCTAATGATCCTTGTGATTAGTTAAACAAACCCTTGAATCATTTTCAAGGCTTTGTCAATTCGGTTTGGTTAATGCAAGCAATTGTTCCTTGTTGAATTGCTTGTGTTAATCGAATTGAATTCATATTCATTCATTCATACACACACATACTTGCGGTTGGAGGTCCTTCGCGTCGGTGAAGCCAATCGAACTTGAGGAGGTTTCGCTTGAAGAGCAAACGAGACTACACAAGGTTAGAGCTGCCACTAGTCTATAGGTAGATAGTGTAGAGTTTGGGACCGAGTGCCCCCTTGTACGTGTTGTCGATTTGGCTTTCATAGTGTTACTCAAGAGCGTGGGGTACGGCTCCCCTCCGGTTTTCCTCTAGAGGTAGAGGTTCCGGGTGACCATATTGTGTGTTGCTTGTGTGTTTGATTGTCTATATATTGTGCTTAATTGCTTAGCATGTTGCATGCTTGATCACATAGATATATATATAGTCCGTGGTGTGCTAGTTTGATGCACACTTTGGGATTCTAGGTTGTACAATTGATTGTGCTTGTTGCATATTTATTTGTAATCAATTGTGTATTGCTTGTGCAATTGTTAGAACCTATGTTGTTTATTGTGAAGCATATTTGTATTGCTTCCTATTGTTGTTCACTACTTAGTAGAATTGTGATTATAATTATTGTGCATGATAATTGCATCATATAGTGAACACTAGACCGTGGAGTGCTACATTGACGCACTCTTTGGGTTTTAGGATTGTTTCAATCGATTGTGTATATTGCATAAGTAATTGTATTGATTGAACAATTGTTGGTTGTGGAGAGTTTAAGTTTTAATTTTTGTATACTCTCCGATTAGTGTTTAAGACGACTATACCGTTGTTGGGACAATCCGGCGTACCGGAATTTCACTTTGAGAATTTTCTTACAAAACAATCTCAATTCAAAATCACATGTTTACCCACACATTAACTTATAGAAAATAAATAAAATTAAAGAAACAATACCTCGGAGATTTCAACAACCATAAACATAACTCTTCTTTTGCTACAGTGCCTTTCATATCCTTTAACTTCAAATATCACCAGACATCAAAATGCTCTTCAAACATGGGATAGAAGAGGATCCAACACTTCTTCTCCTTATTGTATGTGCATATATAATAAAGGTTTTAGGATGCCTTCATTGTCTGTTTGACTTGTGTAAAAGTAGCAGTCTGCTGCTCTCTGCTGCTCTGCTAGCTCTCTTTCATCCCTTATATGCAATGAACCAAACGTCTCTTACTCTTTCCAATTTTTTTCAGTTACCTCTGGGTGGTTCCTTGAATGAGATTGATGCTCTTCCTGTATTAAAATTTAGCCTATACCAACCTTTACTTTCAAATGTAGGTGATATACCAACAACCTCCATTTCAGCTAACCTTAATAGCATCTCCAATGGTTGGACTCAAACCCAAGTGCCAAACTTATTATCCCACCTCTAATTGAGCACTATTCATATAGGTTTGACACTATCTCCAATGATTGGGTGTCAAACCCAAACCTATTTTTTTGTTTGGTCATATTATATTAGTATAATATTAATTATTACATAATAATACTGTGTTTTTCATTATACAAAATAATTAAATTACATTAATATACAATTTTATTTTAAATTTTTTAATTCAATAGAAAAATAAGAAATAAAAATTATGGGCTCCAGACTTTGATTGAGTACTAAACTACCTTTTCGAGAAAGGAACGGCGAAACGAGTCAAACTCAGCGCTTTGCCCTGACATATGTGGTTTTTCAGGCATTCGACGTCGTTTAGGGCCTCAAATAAGCAATTTACTATTTTGGCTGTGATTTTGGTGCCACATGTCAAACTATGAAAGAATATGATGTCGGTGCCACGTGTCAAAACCTGAGACACTGCCCAGATTGCGGATCTGTTATACTTCGCCACGTGTTCTATCTTATCTAGATATCTTTAAACGTTTAGCAACACTCTTTAGATAAGGATGTGCAATGAGTTTATCCAATCGTTCCATGTACCTGAAAAAAAAAACAATTAGAAGATAAATTTAGATAAATTGATAAACAACAAAAGATAAATATTAGTTACAAAAATATTTAAAAAATAATAAAAAAAACTTATATAATTCTCTTCCGGTCCACCAAAAATAAAAAAAATCGTTCACTATCATCTCTAAAAAATGTAGGCATCATTGCCTTTAGCTTCTGACAGACAGGAGACTGTAACATCATTTATCATATGTGATTCCCACTCTTCATCATCCATACCATAAACATCATTTACCATGGCATGCTAAATCTAGGTTCTTCTAACATCATTTTTTTGAACAAAGATGTAATACCCCGAAAATTTCCATACTATTTTTATAAAATAGTTCGTGAAATTTAAAGTGAAATGGTGCGATTTCATATTTTTAGAGGTTTTCGTCGTAAAACGATAATTACGGCGGTAATTATAAGTTACACAAGGTTAATTAAGGTAACTTTTTATCAGTTGAGAATCTGGGAAAACTTCCTTCATGAAAGTTGTAGACCTCGTCGAATCGAGTTCGTAGGAATTTGGTTCACCGGAATTGGACATCGTATGAAGGAGTTATGGCCCTCGGAAATTGGACGATTTTCTATAAAACAAGAAAATCTATTTTTTTTGGGGATTAATTTCTCTCTCCTCCCCGATCACTCTCTCTCTACCCGGTTCTCTCTCTCCCTCTGCATTTTTCCGGCGACCCATCACCGGGCACCGCATCACCTCACCGCCCCCGCCGTTGGGAGCAGACACCGCCGGCGAGCACAACCCGCCCGGGTTGGCTGCCAGCGCCGGCGAGGTGACGCCGCACGCGCGGCAAGAAAGAGAGGCCGACGGCCACTTTGTTGTCCGGTCACTTTCCGGCCACTCCGGACCACTTCATGCACTGGGTTTTGAAGCCCTCAACCCCTGGAACACGATGGTGCCCTTGGATTTCACCGAAAACCACCGTAGGCGGCGGATTGAGCTCGGGAAGTTTTTGATTTTCAAAAAGTCAACGCCGATTCCGGCCACTTCCGCTCCGATCCAGACTTTGAGGTAGTTACTAAACTTGTTGGGCTTGTTGAGTTCTACACACTGGTAAAATTTGGTAGCCATCGGACCACCTTGACCGGCGGCCGGCAGCCACCTCCGGCGGCGCGTCGGCGGCGCGTCAGGTCGGTCCGGGAGCAATTCTTTTGCTCCGTTTGACTTGGTTCGTCGATACGAACAACTTTCGTGTTTTGACTTTTGTCAAATTCGGTCGTTTGATCAATGATCAATTAAGCGATAGTTATGGATCGTTAGATCCGTGATGATCCGACCGTTGGATCATCACCAATTTTGGATATGATGTTAGGATGCTAGAAATAAGCATGCTGTTGGATTTTGGAAGTTTCGGATTTTGTGTGGGACCCGTTGATGAATAGTAGACGTGGGACCCACGTTGACCGATGGTTGACTTTTGGTCAAATGGTCTCGATTAAATGTTCCGATGTCGTAGGAGACATTTGAGGAACATTTGGATTATTTTGGAAATGTATTATGCTAATTGGATATTGCATAATCATAGGTGTTTACGAGAAGTGTAGCTCGTGCTTGTCGATTCCTGGTTACTATTTGAAGACGCAGCAGGAATTAGAGGTGAGTGAATCTCACGATATTTTATATATGAATATTAATTCATATTGTGTTGTTTGCGAAAATAATAATGATATTTATTTAAATGATTTTGCGATATATAAATTAAATACAGTTTTAATTTGATATATCAGCATGTGTGATTTTGTGTTAAAACAATATTTGAAAGTATTCATTTTATTGTTTTAATTGGTGGATTTTGTGGGAACAATATTTCAAAAATTATGATATTGTGTTTGCCTACTCGAATGTTTTTGTAGCCAATGGGTGAAGGTTAGAGCTTTAGACTGTGTAGCCAATGGGTGAAGGTTAGAGCTCTAGACTGTGTAGCCAGTGGTGAAGGTTAGAGCTTTAGACTGTGTAGCCAGAAGGTGAAGGTTAGAGTTCTAGACTGTGTAGCCATGTATTCATTGAAAACAAAGATGAATACTTTATGTAATAAAGGAGAAGAAAAATGGTATTCTCGCTTTATCTTGATGTATTAAAAGGAGAAGAAAAATGGTATTCTCGCTTTTAATCATTTGAAGTTGATTGTGGTTTGGTGTGAGTATGATATGAATTTGCTTCTTAAATAATTGAAGCATTGATTTATTGAATTACAATTCTTGGAGAATTATTGAATTGTATTTTGAAGTTTTTACTTCTTTAAAAATTGAAGTAATTATTATTATGATTTACGATTCTTAAAAAGAAAGAATCATAATTTTGGGAAATGATTTTGGGGAAAGTTTATATTGTTTAATATTCTGAATTACCCTGGGATTAACATACACGTTTATGGGACGTGTGGGGTTAAAATACGTGATATGGGGCGCGTAGGTTCAGTATATTTTATAATATGAATTTTCGGGATTTGAATTGTTTTTGAAAAGTATAAGTTACATATATTTGTTTAAAACAAACTATATATGTATATTTTGTTAAACGGTTTAGGGTGAGTAAAACTGAGTTAACTCATACCAGCTTCGTAAGCTGACCGGGTTTGTTGATATAACCCGGTACACTATTCCACGGTGTAGGGGTTATACCTGCAGGTTACGATAACCAGGAGTAATGCAAGGCTGCATATATTTTGTTGGGTTATAAGACTTCCGCTATTTTATGCTTCGCACTCTGAAGATTTATTTATGTAATATTTTGATGTATCAATTTATTATATAAATATTTGGTATGTAATATTCGACTCTTGTTTTGAGTTGAAATTACAATGTTGGGCATGGAGTTGGTGTTGTGTACTTGAATTAAAAAGAAAAAAATTCTAGTGCATATTTGTATTTGATATTCCATGTAGTCACGTTTCCGAATTGATTGTAATTAAGGGCAAAATGCCTTATTAATTGATTTGAAAATCGGGGCGTGACAGATTGGTATCAGAGCAAAACAATGCTCTAAGGAAGTGATTGAGCAATGGAACGCTCTACTGAAATGAAACGAGTTGTTGAGTTGTGAAGTGAAGTTAGGGTTTAGAGCTTAGGATTGGTTTAGGGTTTGACGTTAGGTTATTAGATTCATTCAAGTAATGGTTACTTTGTATGCTTAATTACGCACAGTATTTATCGAGTGATGGCCCGACCGCGGCGGATCCCCATCATGTGCTCTTCAGTGCTGTTGTGTTGTTAAGAATATAAAGTACAAATTACAATTCCGAAATTGATAGTCTTACATGGCTACATTTCTAATTCTCTCAACCGTACCCTGGATCAAACGACAGACTTGATCCACTGACCCTTTCTTGTTCTTCAGTAACTCAGTAGAGATCTGTGTTGCTACCGTTACTAGACAACCAATGTATGGATTGTCTGAGACCCCTTCTGTTCTTCCAGCAGTAGGCATATCTGGTAGAATTGAAAAACCTGAAGTTAGGAATACAATTGTACCTAACTCACAACCGCCTATTAACTTCTGTACCGTTGACTGACTAATAGGGGCATAAATCACGTATGACCCTGTTGAATCAGTACAACTTTCTTGGAGTATATAGGTGTTGTGCATTTGCAACAAGGAGACACAATTGCGTGGATCATGACCAGTTGTGATATGTGCAATCTCCTGTACTTCTTTTTCCAATGCTAGATGGTCCCATTGGTTCCGAGTTTGTACGTCAATGAAGAAGTCAAAGAGCTTTCTGTGAGAGACATGATGCTGGATTATTGCAGATGCAGTTCGAGTGAGACCATGAGGCTTATTCAGCCTGTTCCAGATTTTGTTGGTGGAGACTCTTATCCCTGAACCCCTGAACTTGGTTTGTTCAGCTACCTTCCATTCATGAGCAGTAGAGTTGCCGATGTCTGTGCAAAAGTCTGTCACTATTCTGCATGCCATCTGCAACATGTTTCTTCTTCCTTCCACAGATGGTATGACACAAAAGTCTTGAGGTGGATAAGTGTCAGCCGCGGAATAATTTAACCTTTCCGCTTGCCTCTGAAGTATTTCTACCCATCGCCTTGCTCCGAAGGCTAAGCCTGACTCCACTAGCGTTCGGTATGTTTGGTGCATGATTTGATCCTGTACATCAACATGTTCCACCCATACGACACGAGAGCTGCCGTTGAACAAATCTTGGATTAAGCATCCGGATGGACGCTTCTTGCATTGAGATCTTGGGTGTGGACCCAGATTTGAGCTTAAACCGTCCACAGAGACGTCAATTATTGCCCAACTTTGTTCTGTTTGTCGTTGGCAATAACGAACAAAGTGAGTTACACGAGTGGAGACAGATGGACTGGTCACCTGAAATTCAGCAGTCATGACTTGGATGGTTTCGTTGTAGCTTCCAGTTGTCCCTGTTGACAACACGTCAAGGATCGTTGCCCTCGAAATGATGCTACCGAATATGGTGGACCATTGGTCCACATCCATGAAGAGATTCACGAGTACGACAGGACTGAGGGGAATAATGGCTGTGTAGCGAGAAGCTTCGGTTTGGAAGTTAGTGGGAGTAAGATCAATACCGTTAGTGAAGATTCTCTTGTACTCTGCTTCATTCAGAAACTCATGAAGCGTGGCAGAGCTGGATTTGAGTGCAGAGATCCACAGTGGCGCAGCAGCAGATGCCATGATGATTAGCTCATCTCTGACCGACACAATGATTTCAGAAATCTTAGTTGTGTCTGCCACGACAGATGCTTCTGCCACGGCAGATGCTTCTTCAGGTTCTGAACGGTTGATTTTGTCTGATGGTTGTTGTGTAGAAGAAGAGTGATGTGGGATCGACATACACTTTTGAATATCCCTCCTCATGTGAGACTTTTCCCTTGGACCGATGACTGCAGGAATTGGAAGAGTCTGAGGTTGTGGGGTAGTCTCTTCAATCCCTTTTAGTAGCTCACTATTGGGAGTAACTCGTTTTCCACAGTGGTTGCAGTTGATTCTGTTGAATGCTGCTTGGTACTGGCTAAGTTGAGCTTGAAGCTCATTGATTTGCTGTCTCAGCAGAAAATTTTGTTGACGAGTTGTTTGGGCAGGCGTTTTGGGTCGATGCTTTATCACCCACGCAGAGACTTGTGCAAACGTTAACCTTATTTGGTCACCCAAATCTTGTCGTTGTTGAACAGTTGGCTGTGGAAAAGCCTCGACGAAGTCCTTCAATGCTTGGACTTGGTATTTGGTGAAGCTCTTCCTCAGTGGAATACGTTTGGATGAACTAGGTTCAGCTTGTGGAGATGATACTTGTGGACTTGGGGCTACTTCAATGGCTTCGTCTTCTGCTAGAAGCATGTCTAGCATGTCGATATCGTTGTCGAATTCGATTGCTGGTGAAATTATTTCATCTAAGCCCTCAAAGAATTGGCTTTCTGAGGGATCAGATTGAAGTAATTCACTGAACGAATTCACTTTGCGTGACATGTTTGAGTTGGTGAAATTTCTGAGAATTGGAGTGAAGAAGTCTTCTTTGAAAGAGAAAGGAGGTTATGGCACTAATGGAAAGTATCTGTTAGTGGATGCGTAAGGTGTATATTTATTGTTGGTGGAGGATTTGAAAATTCAAAAGCTAAAGTGAGCGGCTGATTTACAGCTAATTGTCGGAGCCCTTGGAGATCGTGGAAGATTTTTTTTCCCCGATGCATGGATTTTCCACATACAGTTCCACTCTTGTGAGACCTCGCATCTTTTGAGGAATTAATTATGCGAAAGCAAAAGGAAAAGAGTCATTATGACCGGTGTTAGTGGAAGACTGAGTTTTTGTTGATTAAATCTTGTGGAATCTTGTATCGTGGGCGATACTTTTGAGTAATTGAGACAGATATGAGCAATAATTATTTTTAGTGGGTTGTTGAGTGCACCGCACTTACATTAAAGAAAGTTTTCCCTGACAGTGGAAAGTTTGGTTTAAATACATGGGATAAGGAGTTGTGTTACTCACTTCATATCTGTTATCAAACAAACACTTCGACTAAATTTTTTTCTTACACAATGGTGAACAAGGGAGAGTGCAGCAAGCGTTCCAAGAACACTGATTGGAGTGAACTTCCGGTGGAGATCTGGAAGTACATATTCCAGTTGGTTGCTACCGCATCCCTGCAGAGCACAATGGAACTCCGTTGTGTCTCGAAGGACTTCAAGGAGTATGCCGATAGCTGGTCTACGTTGGCGGCGATCGACATGGATGGTTTCGATGGTGGATCCAGACCCACTGGTTCCATAGAAGCGGACAGGCAGGTGCGCATCTTCGCAAATCGATGCTGGGAAGCGAAGAACCCGGAGTCTCTGTTCCGAATGGGAATACGAGTACTCGTGGAGGCAGCGAATATATCTCTAGCCCTGGAGTATTTCGATGCGGCATGCAAACCAGGAACATTCTATGGTTCGCGTCCCAGTTCAGTGGTAGGTCATCATGTTGCATTTTATGCAGCATGTATGATTAAGATGATTTTAGGACCACGAGCCGAGCAGCAGAAAACGGTGCAGCGACTGTGTGAAGCCCTCGACTGGTGGAGAAGCGGATGGAACATCTACTACTGTAGACAAGAAGTCGAGCGGATGATGCATCAGGCCGAGTTTTGTCATGAGCATCTACTATTGTATTTTCCGTCGACTACTGTTTTCCTGCCCGCCGGTAAATGTCTTACTTGCGGTGAGTCAAGTTTTTGGCGTCCTTTTGGCCAGGACATGTGGGACGTGGATGGAGATAGGCATGCAGCTAGAGAATGTTGCGACACTTGCAAGTGTTTCGTGGAGGCAGCATATTTCTATCAGCTGATGATGTATGGAATTCCGAGACATCCGGCCTCTTATCCACGAAGTCACTACTGGAGGTTTAAGGATGGCTTCTGGTAGTGTAAGCCCTGTGAGGCATCTTAAGAATCTGTAATAGAAGTTGTGTGCAAGTTGTTTTCTAGTGTGTTGTGTACTACCTAAGTGATTATCATTGAAACTTTGGATTTTGGAATCAAGTTGTGATAACTTTGGGTGTACTCTGCGTCCTAATTTCGGGACGAAATTTCTTTAAGGAGGGTAGACTGTAATACCCCGAAAATTTCCATACTATTTTTATAAAATAGTTCGTGAAATTTAAAGTGAAATGGTGCGATTTCATATTTTTAGAGGTTTTCGTCGTAAAACGATAATTACGGCGGTAATTATAAGTTACACAAGGTTAATTAAGGTAACTTTTTATCAGTTGAGAATCTGGGAAAACTTCCTTCATGAAATTTGTAGACCTCGTCGAATCGAGTTCGTAGGAATTTGGTTCACCGGAATTGGACATCGTATGAAGGAGTTATGGCCCTCGGAAATTGGACGATTTTCTATAAAACAAGAAAATCTATTTTTTTTGGGGATTAATTTCTCTCTCCTCCCCGATCACTCTCTCTCTACCCGGTTCTCTCTCTCCCTCTGCATTTTTCCGGCGACCCATCACCGGGCACCGCATCACCTCACCGCCCCCGCCGTTGGGAGCAGACACCGCCGGCGAGCACAACCCGCCCGGGTTGGCTGCCAGCGCCGGCGAGGTGACGCCGCACGCGCGGCAAGAAAGAGAGGCCGACGGCCACTTTGTTGTCCGGTCACTTTCCGGCCACTCCGGACCACTTCATGCACTGGGTTTTGAAGCCCTCAACCCCTGGAACACGATGGTGCCCTTGGATTTCACCGAAAACCACCGTAGGCGGCGGATTGAGCTCGGGAAGTTTTTGATTTTCAAAAAGTCAACGCCGATTCCGGCCACTTCCGCTCCGATCCAGACTTTGAGGTAGTTACTAAACTTGTTGGGCTTGTTGAGTTCTACACACTGGTAAAATTTGGTAGCCATCGGACCACCTTGACCGGCGGCCGGCAGCCACCTCCGGCGGCGCGTCGGCGGCGCGTCAGGTCGGTCCGGGAGCAATTCTTTTGCTCCGTTTGACTTGGTTCGTCGATACGAACAACTTTCGTGTTTTGACTTTTGTCAAATTCGGTCGTTTGATCAATGATCAATTAAGCGATAGTTATGGATCGTTAGATCCGTGATGATCCGACCGTTGGATCATCACCAATTTTGGATATGATGTTAGGATGCTAGAAATAAGCATGCTGTTGGATTTTGGAAGTTTCGGATTTTGTGTGGGACCCGTTGATGAATAGTAGACGTGGGACCCACGTTGACCGATGGTTGACTTTTGGTCAAATGGTCTCGATTAAATGTTCCGATGTCGTAGGAGACATTTGAGGAACATTTGGATTATTTTGGAAATGTATTATGCTAATTGGATATTGCATAATCATAGGTGTTTACGAGAAGTGTAGCTCGTGCTTGTCGATTCCTGGTTACTATTTGAAGACGCAGCAGGAATTAGAGGTGAGTGAATCTCACGATATTTTATATATGAATATTAATTCATATTGTGTTGTTTGCGAAAATAATAATGATATTTATTTAAATGATTTTGCGATATATAAATTAAATACAGTTTTAATTTGATATATCAGCATGTGTGATTTTGTGTTAAAACAATATTTGAAAGTATTCATTTTATTGTTTTAATTGGTGGATTTTGTGGGAACAATATTTCAAAAATTATGATATTGTGTTTGCCTACTCGAATGTTTTTGTAGCCAATGGGTGAAGGTTAGAGCTTTAGACTGTGTAGCCAATGGGTGAAGGTTAGAGCTCTAGACTGTGTAGCCAGTGGTGAAGGTTAGAGCTTTAGACTGTGTAGCCAGAAGGTGAAGGTTAGAGTTCTAGACTGTGTAGCCATGTATTCATTGAAAACAAAGATGAATACTTTATGTAATAAAGGAGAAGAAAAATGGTATTCTCGCTTTATCTTGATGTATTAAAAGGAGAAGAAAAATGGTATTCTCGCTTTTAATCATTTGAAGTTGATTGTGGTTTGGTGTGAGTATGATATGAATTTGCTTCTTAAATAATTGAAGCATTGATTTATTGAATTACAATTCTTGGAGAATTATTGAATTGTATTTTGAAGTTTTTACTTCTTTAAAAATTGAAGTAATTATTATTATGATTTACGATTCTTAAAAAGAAAGAATCATAATTTTGGGAAATGATTTTGGGGAAAGTTTATATTGTTTAATATTCTGAATTACCCTGGGATTAACATACACGTTTATGGGACGTGTGGGGTTAAAATACGTGATATGGGGCGCGTAGGTTCAGTATATTTTATAATATGAATTTTCGGGATTTGAATTGTTTTTGAAAAGTATAAGTTACATATATTTGTTTAAAACAAACTATATATGTATATTTTGTTAAACGGTTTAGGGTGAGTAAAACTGAGTTAACTCATACCAGCTTCGTAAGCTGACCGGGTTTGTTGATATAACCCGGTACACTATTCCACGGTGTAGGGGTTATACCTGCAGGTTACGATAACCAGGAGTAATGCAAGGCTGCATATATTTTGTTGGGTTATAAGACTTCCGCTATTTTATGCTTCGCACTCTGAAGATTTATTTATGTAATATTTTGATGTATCAATTTATTATATAAATATTTGGTATGTAATATTCGACTCTTGTTTTGAGTTGAAATTACAATGTTGGGCATGGAGTTGGTGTTGTGTACTTGAATTAAAAAGAAAAAAATTCTAGTGCATATTTGTATTTGATATTCCATGTAGTCACGTTTCCGAATTGATTGTAATTAAGGGCAAAATGCCTTATTAATTGATTTGAAAATCGGGGCGTGACAAAAGAAATCGAGAACATAAGCCTCTTTAACACATCATCCTTTGTGCAATTTGACGAGTTGAGTCAAAGTGTATTTATATTTAATCAAAGGCAACAAAGAATATCCTTAACCGTTTAGCAGCACTCTTTAGATAAGGATGTACAATGAGTTTATCCAATCGTTCCATGTACCTGGAAAAAAAAAACAATTATAAGATAAATTTAGATAAATTGATAAACAAAAAAAAAATATTAGTCACAGAAAACATTTAAAAAATAATAAAAAAAAAACTTACATAATTCTCTTCCGGTCCATCAAAAATAAAAAAAATCGTTCACTATCATCTCTACGAAATGTAGGCACCATAAATTGACAGGAGACTGTAACATCATTTATCATATGTGATTCCCACTCTTCATCATCCATACCATAACACTCAATACCAAAATTCATAAGCATTAACTTTACACCATGTTTGTCACGTTTTATAACATAGCTGGATTCATCAGCCAAACCACAGAGTAAAACACCCTTACTGTCAAGGCCTTGAGAATTTTCTTACAAAACAATCTCAATTCAAAATCACATGTTTACCCACACATTAACTTATAGAAAATAAATAAAATTAAAGAAACAATACCTCGCAGATTTCAACAACCATAAATATAACTCTTCATTTGCTACAGTGTCTTTCACATCCTTTAAGTTCGAATACCACCGGACATCAAAATGCTCTTCAAACATGGGATAGAAGAGGATCCAACACTTCTTCTCCTTATTTTATATGCATAACAAAGGTTTTAGTATGCCTTCATTGTCTGTTTGACTTGTGTAAGAGTAGTAGTCTGCTACTCTGCTAGCTCTCTTTCGTCCCTTATATGCAATGAACTAGACGTCTCTTACTCTTTCCAATTTCTTCCAGTTATCTCCGGGTGGTTCCTCGAATGAGATTGATGATCTTCCTGTATTAAAATTTAGCATATACCAGCCTTTACCTTCAAATGTAGGTGATATACCAACAACCTCCATTTCAGCTAACCTTAAGAGCATCTCCAATGATTGGACTCAAACCCAAGTGCCAAACTTATTATCACACCTCTAAATAAACACTATTTATATAGGTTTGGCACTATCTCCAATGATTGGGTGTCAAACCCAAACCTTTTTTTTTTGTTGGGTCATATTATATTAGTATAATATTAATTATTATATAATAATACTGTGTTTTACGTTATACAAAGTAATTAAATAACATTAATAATAATTTTTTAATTCATTAAGAAAATAAGAAATAAAAATTACGGGCTTCAGACTTTGATTGAGTATTAAACTACCTTTCTGAGAAGGGAACGGCGAGACGAGTCAAACTTAGCGCTTTGTCCTGACGTATGTGGTCTTTCAGGCATCCTACGTCGTTTAGGGCTTCAAATAAGTAATTTACTATTTTGGCTGTGATTTCGGTGCCACATGTCAAACTATGAGAGAATATGATGTCGGTGCCACGTGTCAAACCCTTAGACACGACCGAGATTGGGGATTTGTTATACTCCTCCACGTGTTCTATCTTATCTATATCTACTTTCTTATCCTGAATTCGGATGTAATGTCGGTGCCACGTGTCAAAACCTGAGACACAACCCAGATTACGGCTTTGTTATTCTCCGACACGTGTATTATCTTATCTATATCTACTTTCTTACCCAAATAAGAAGAAGTCAGACCCAAAAACCAAAATAGAGTTTTATGGACGGAGCATCTTCCATACACTTCGGTTGAGCTCATTAGAAACTTCCACTACAGAATGATGACATTAGGGGTGCTCATGTCTTACATATACCACAAGGATATAAGGCCCGTTACTCCCCTAATGCTTCTCATAATTAGGTGAAGTATAGCTCATAAAGTCTCACGCCATAAGAGGGTTGGGATGAAGAAG
This sequence comes from Rubus parviflorus, assembly GCA_029955375.1. Lineage (NCBI taxonomy): Eukaryota > Viridiplantae > Streptophyta > Magnoliopsida > Rosales > Rosaceae > Rubus > Rubus parviflorus. Next base: position 18,646,321 of record JARGGL010000006.1, on the reverse strand, counting down.
AATGTAAACTTTTAAATTCCTGAGAAAAAAGAAGAATGCGAGAATTTAAATTAAAGTAGGAACTTTTAGAAAATCTTACTTGGTTTTCTTTTGTTGAAAAAAAGAGCGCTTGAATCCTTGATTGGTGTAGCGGCGGCGGTGGAGCGGTGAAGCTCGACGGTGGTGATGCACGGTGGTGGTGGAGGTGCTTTGCGGCGGTGATCGTCGACGGTGGTGTTAGGGTTCTAGGGTTTTGAGATTTTGGAGATAGGACTAGAACTCGTGCTGATAACGTGTTTAAGAATAAACGTAAATAAGAGAAGAGAATGCTCAGAATAGGATGTATATTATTGATGAATAGGGGCCTCTATATATAGAGAAATACAAGATACAATCATTAATGAAGTAGAAATCCTATTCTAAATACAATCCATATTCTAGAAGGATTTACCTTCCAAAACCTATTTTAGAGTATCCTAGTTTGACAAAGCACTCAATAATGAATATCTTGAAACATTAACTGATTTTTCTTAACATGCAATTAACAAAATCGGTTTTTCTTTATCTGATGTGTTTATGACTCATGTCGTACTTCACTGTTATAACTATATTACAATACTTCTAAGCTGGCTCTGATACCAAATTTTCTAGGGTCGTACATGTAAAGACATATACGGTCTTATGCCACTAAGAGACATAATTCCAGCTTGCTTATTATATATCCAAGGCTGATGATGTGTTGTCCAAAGTTTGTATGCTGCCAAAGTTGGTGCAGAATAGGCGTTATAGTTGTATAGGATATGGCTGATATTTTAGCTGAAGACTGCTATTAATGCTGCCATTTTGAAATTACCAGGGACCGGCTTTGAAGTCTCTCAGTCAAGCTGACTTCCTTTATCATTCTGCTTTTTTTTTTTACTGAAAAAAATAAAAGAGCCTGACTTTATTCGTTTCATAATCACAGGTGCAATATTTCAATGGTAGATTTGACGAAAATACCCTCAATTTTAACGGCGTATAACAGTAGATTTAACGATAGGGACTAAAGTGATAGACGGTGTAATAGTTCAGTGACTAAAGTGATATTTCCGCAAGTTCAGTGACCAAAGTGTCAAATCTGACAAAGTTTAGTAACCAAAGTTACCATTCTTCTTTTTTTAATAATAAAAAGGGGTTAGGTTAGGTTGCACCCATGGGTAGTTTAGTTATTTTGTTAGGAGTGTAATGGGAATCTTTTTTATGTCCTGAATTTTTGATGGGGTGTAAAGAGCATTAGAGCAAATACACACATTTGCAAAGGGCAATTACCAATTTGTTAGATTAATTGGCAAATTGTCAATTTGTCAATTCAGTATTCAACAAATGCACTCATCAGCCATAGACAATTGCCAATCAATATTATTATTTATTATTATTATAATTATTTTTTATTTCCTTATTTCAAAATATTGCACACGTTGCAATTGACTATTGGTTGCAATGTCAGAATCCGAAAAAAAAAAAAAACAATATGCCCGTTTGTTTGCACCGGCGTGAGGTGGGGTCGTGGGGATAGCTGACTTTGGTCGACCAATTCGGTAGCTCAGAATTGATATTTTGATTGCATGACAAGCATGAGATCGACCACAAATTGGTCCACCAATAAACTACCGCTACATTCAAGTTTTTTCCCAATTCCTTTAATTAGCAATTCAACCGGTCTACCGGTGTAATTGCTTTTAGAGTGTAGCTAGCTCTACTTGAGAAGCATTTAGTCACATCCTTTTTATATGTATTAACCAATCAAAGTGGCCCGTCACATATCCACGTGAAGTGACGGTACCATGAAAAAATCTCTCCCCGCTTGTGCGTTCTTCCTCAATTTTTATTTCTTGCCTGGGTATTTGAATTCGTGTCATATTTTGGACATTTTGGGTATTTGAATTTGAGTATCTTGGTGTTTGATGAATTCGAAGCTATTAACATGATGGACGAATTTTATTTCCTTCTCAAAGATGATAGAGCAGGCCATTTTTAATTTCTCACGGGAGCTTCCTACATTTTTGAGACATGTACCCATGTGTTTCAGCAACCACAGAGTTAGGATATATAGGCACTTTGTGGTCTATTACTTGAAATAACTTTGACAAGGTAGTAATGGGTATCTTCTCATGTTCAAATCATGCTTGGTTGATTCGGCTTTTTTCCTAAACCGTGTGTTTTTTGTCAATAGGGAGACTTTTAGAGCATATAATTATGCCGCTGCTTCTGTATTGTTGATGGAGGACTATGTGTTTGTCGAAACTCCATTACCCTTTGAGGCCTTTGCAAGCAAGCAAGTTGGAACTCAAAGCAATGGTTGTTAAGCAACAAGATTTTACTAAGCAAGAATCCAAATATCAAGATGCATATTCCAAACTTGTCTATGGTGTTGGATTCGTGGTGATACCTTCTAGTTTTGAGAATGTTGAAATCGATGCCTTATCATATTTTGTTCCTACAATTAACCGACCTAAATTCAAGAGGAACTCGAGGGTGAGTTCTTTCGAAGTGGAAGAGACTGATGTAGGACAAGAAGGGGCTCAATTTAGACCTAAAATGGTAAAAATAAAGAAGCAGCACATAATTAAGAATAATGTTTGGGTCTCTTGATGTGCCTTATCATATTCTTACGCACGGATAGGGCTGAAATCGACATTTGACCAATCGGTGGGAAAAGGTTTGAGTCTCTTGGCCTGTGGACTGCGAGATCTCTCTCTCTCTCTCTCTCTCTCATGTGCTGGACGAGTTTTTTTTTTTTTTTAGGAAGCCTGCTTGAAGTGACTGAGGGGTAATTAGCCAAAAAAAAAACAAAGTATTTGCTATGCAATTCTTTATTAGTAAGTAAGGACTCACAAGTATTCCTTATTTTACAAGGACTAACTGAGGATGTCGATTACCACAAGCCCTTGGGTATGAATCGGGAACACATTGGAACCGTATCTTGTGTGCTAGGACACCTGTTCCGGATGTGATTTTTCATGCTCCCACACCCTCCTCTTCTAAGAATTGGAGGATTTGTCCGATCATTCAATTCATGAGATTACTGAGTTCCACTTTTCATGATATTCGTTGGGAATGGATTCCCCGTGAAGCGAATCGCGCACTCTGCTCATGTAGCTGCCTCGCTTGCCATTGGGGCAGTGGATCTTAACAGATGGGATACTTAGCCACCACTGCCCTTGTCCTTCTAGTGCTGCAGACTGATTGGTTTTCTTTTTTCTTTTCCTTTGTCCGGATCCTTGTGGATTACGTGGGATCTATTTTTTTTTGAGGAAATGCTTTAAAGACCCTTGTTTTAGAGTTTATAATCCATTAAGCCCCTCATTTCTCATGATTTCTTTTTAAGCCCTTTTCTTAAGTTTTTTAATACAATTTTACTGTTTTAACCTTGATGAACACCAAAATCTTATCTTCATATTCATTCGTTTCAAGTCCTTATTGGCGTCGACTCCTCGATCCTCCGTTGCTGCTCAGCTTGTCTTCCTCCACCATTGTTGTCCTTCTCCAAGTCATTGACGACCTCCAATTCTTTTCCGGTCACTCACGATCCTCGACTTCTGCTGCTTCCTCAGCTCGGTGATATCGTGATGGAAATTGTTCTCCGTCATGTCGCCGTCGACCTCGAAAATGCCGGTCTTCAATTTGTGCTTCAGCCGATCGAGCTGAGCGTCGACGTCGTTGCCAAACAGAGTGATCGGCTACTTGAGCATCCTCAAGCTGCTCACTTCCGGTCTAGGGTGTCTTCTCCCATTGGTGAAATCAACCCGAGGCGGAGGTCTGGTGAGGCTAGGCCATGCCTTAGCAGTCTATATTCAGTTGGATTAATGGTTGCTATGATTTTTAGGTTCAGGAATCACAGGGATTACAATTGGTAATTGAAAATTTTGGGGCAAATCTTGATAATTGAAATTAGGGTTCTTTGATTTAATTGTGTCAATTTTTGTTTGATATGCAATTCTTTGTAGATTTGTCACTATGAGATTCACATGAATTGAACGATTATGACCTTGAAGTCTTGATCAACAACGGAAATTAGCTTCTTCTTTTTTTGATCGGTAACAATGGAAATTAGCTATTTGCCTATTTTTTTTTGATCTGTTTGGAAGCACATAGCCTTGGGAGATTTGGGATATGTTCATAGGAGCTTAATTGTGCTACCAGGATTTGTTCAATTGAAGAAGAATCAGTCCTTTTGATTGATCTGATGATTCTGATCTCATCTGATCATGTTTTCTATTCTATTTCCAGTTAAATTGCTTGATTTGATAACTTTGGATATGTAATTTCATTGCATGCAATTGTTGGGATGAATTAGGATTTGTGATCGCTTAATAGTATCACGGACAACATTTGGAAAAAAGTGAAAAGAAGAAAAAGAGAGTTCATATCAACGCTGCAGGAAGCAATCAAACTCGCTGGAGGCTTTGACATACCTGATGTATTTCCTTCACTCAAAATTCTTGGTTACGTAACTAGGAGTATACCTACAATGAAAACGATAGCAAACAAGCTTGGAAGGATTCTTGACAATGATCATAAGATGAAAAGATAAAAAAAACTTCACTTTCGGCCATATATGACAAAGCAGCAGTTGATGAGGAGGAAGATATAGTTGACGTACTTTTAAGACTTCAGGAGTCCAATAAGCTGGAATTTAATTTCACAACCAATCAGATCAATGATGTTTTGGTGAGTCATTTGACTTGCAGACATGCTATATCTACAGAACTACATTAATTATGGAATAAACACAACATATTAATTGTATAATGAAACCAAATGTATATTTACCTATTGAGAAGATTTGAGAGGCAATTAATGCATTATTTTGCTGTCCAAATGCAATATTGTCCAAATGTCGTCTGTGATACACATTTGATGTCTTCATTAGTGATACAGTTTTTGATACACATGCATGTGATGCAGTCGTGATACACATGTGATACAATGGTGATACACATGTGATACAGTGGTGATACAGTGGTGAAACACATGTGATACATATCTGATACACATGTGATACATATGCATGTGATACACATGTGATACATATGCATGTGATACACATGTGATACATATGTGATACACATGTGATACAGTGGTGATACACATGTGATACACATATGATACATATGTGATACAGTGGTGATACACATGTGATATACATGTGATACATTAGTGATACTGTTTGTGATACACATGCATGTGATACAGTGGTGATACATATGTGATACATATGTAATACAATGGTGATACACATGTGATACAGTAGTGATACACATGTGATACAGTGGTGATACACATGTGATACACATACATGTAGATACACATGTGATACAGTGGTGATACACCTGTGATACACATGTGATACATTGGTGATACATATGTAATACACATGAGATACATATGTGATACTCATGTGATACAGTGGTGATACATATGTAATACACATGAGATACATATGTAATACACATGAGATACATATGTAATACACATGTGATACATTGGTGATACATATGTAATACACATGAGATACATATGTGATACACATGTGATACAGTGGTGATACACATGTGATACAGTGGTGATACATTGGTGATACACATGTGATACACATGTGATACATTGGTGATACACATGTGATACAGATGTGATACACATGTGATACATATGTGATACACATGTGATACATGTGTGATACACATGTGATACACGTGTGATACAGTGGTGATACACATGTGATACAGTTGTGATACACGTGTGATACAGTTTGACGTGGTGGGTCCGGGATCTCGATGGTGATTTGTGTTTTGGTGATATTGTGATACATATGTGATACACGTGTGATACACATGTGATACAGTTTGACGTAGCGGGCCCGGGATCCCGATGATAATTTTTGTAAAAAATGGAGTAAAAATGTGTTTTGGTGATACTGTGATACACATGTGATACACGTGTGATACACATGTGATACAGTTTGACGTGGCGAACCCGGAATTCCGATGGTGATTTTTGTAAAACATGGAGTAAAAATGTGTTTTGGTGATACTGTGATACATATGTGATACACATGTGTTACAGTTTGACGTGGCGGGCACGAGATCCTGATGGTGATTTTTGTAAAAAAATTGAGTAAAAATGTGTTTTAGTGATACTGTGATACACATGTGATACACGTGTGATACACATGTGATACACGTGTGATACACATGTGATACAGTTTGACGTGGCGGGCCCGGGATCCCGATGGTAATTTTTGGAAAAAATGTAGTAAAAATGTGTTTTGGTGATATTGTGATACACATGTGATACAGTTTGACGTGGCGGGCTCGGGATCCCAATGGTGATTTTTGAAAAAAATGGAGTAAAAATGTGTTTTGGGGATACTGTGATATACATGTGATACACGTGTGATACACATGTGATACAGTTTGACGTGACGAGCCCGGGATCCCGATGGTGTTTTTTGTAAAAAATGGAGTAAAAATGTGTTTTGGTGATACTGTGATACACATGTGATACAGTTTGACGTGGCGGGCCCGAGATTCCGATGGTGATTTTTGGAAAAAATGGAGTAAAAATGTGTTTTGGTGGTACTGTGATACACATGTGATACACGTATGATACACATGTGATACAGTTTGACGTGGCGGGTCCTGGATCCCGATGGTGATTTTTTGAAAAAATGGAGTAAAAATGTGTTTTTGTGATACTGTGATACACATGTGATACACGTGTGATACACATGTGATACAGTTTGACGTGACGAGCCCGGGATCCCGATGGTGTTTTTTGTAAAAAATGGAGTAAAAATGTGTTTTGGTGATACTGTGATACACATGTGATACACGTGTGATACAGTTTGACGTGGTGAGCTCGAGATTCCGATGGTGATTTTTGGAAAAAATGGAGTAAAAATGTGTTTTGGTGATACTGTGATACACATGTGATACAGTTTGACGTGGCGAGTCCGGGATCTCGATGGTGATTTTTGGAAAAAATGGAGTAAAAATGTGTTTTGGTGATACTGTGATACACATGTGATACACGTATGACGTGGCGGGCCCGGTGTTTAAGTGAGTAAACATATTCCATAAGGGAAAAAGGTAATTTAGGTAAGTAAAGTTTACATATAAGGAAGAGAGGGTTTAAAAAGAAATGAAAAAAAAGAAAGGGCTTAAGAGGAATAATCTTATTAGAAAGGGTTCTTATAGGAAGTGACCTTTTTTTTTTTCCTTGGTTTGTTTGTAACTGGGCACTGGTTTCTTTTAGTCTTTGCTGTTTTTGTTTGGGCTTGTCCCTTAATGAAAATTTGTTTCTCTAAAAAAAGGGAGGTTCACCTATTATGTTTTCGATGTGGAACTTGTATGAAAGCATTAAGTATTGTTTTAGCAAAGTACTTTGAAGCATCGGTTAAGTTGAATGGCTCAGATTCTCCCTTCCCTCCGAAACTCTGTTAAGCATCGGTTATGTGAGAAAAGACATATTTTTAATAATTAATTGTCCATTGCAAAGGTAGAAAAGTGCTGGCCTTTAGATTTTTATTGAATGGCTCAGATTGAAAGTCAAGGAGAGAAATTAAGCAAAAGAGAGAATCCGGATGTTAAACAGAGTTTGTTTCTAGTAGCAACATTCAAATCAAAATACAAAACCACTCCACGAACCATACCATGAGCGATTCTTCATCAGTAAGCGAAACGGCGTCGAAGAGCAGCAGCGGCGGCGGGACGGACGCGTCTCGAATCGGAGAGGTAAAGCAATGGCTAGCTCAGGAATTCTCCCAAGCCGGAAAAGAAGTTCCCGATTTCGAATATACCCCTCGTTCGGTGGCATATTTACGCAACCTTGCCACTCTTTCCCAAGCCCAGACTCAAGCCTCCAAGATCCTCGCCTCCGATTTCCGCCTCAAAGCCTCCGAGTACCGCTCCCAAGGTCTCCCTCTCCGCAGTTCATTTCTGTTGTTATTATATGAATCTATGTATGTATGCATATTTCGTGTATTTAATTTATTCTCTGTGGTTCTGTTCTAGCTGCGAGGATTAGGGAGATATTGGAGAGTGTGGGGTTAGCTCAGGAGGGTTTGGCATCGAACCTGGTCTCTTCATCGCAGGTCTTAGCCAATGTCGCCAATTTATTGAATATAAGAGATACTGAACTAAGCAGGTGCGTTTCGAATTTCCTTCTACTTTGAATACTGAGACATTAAGCCTAAGATAGGAGCTGTGGCTTCTTTGAATTTGAATTCTTGGCTGAAATAAGAAATGTGGGTTTTAGTTTTCTTGTGGCCATGGGGGATATATCGTTGAGGAAGACTGGTGTGGAGGAGAAGAGGGCTAAAGCGCAAAAAGAGTCCAAAGTTCTTCTTGATTATACTCGAAAGGCTATTGCCAGGTTAACTTATTTGAAAAGGTAAGATTTTTGTTTTTTGTTTTTTGGATATATAGAAGCAAGAGAGTGTAAAATCAATAGTATGAATTTGAATGTGGCATTTTGCTCAATGTGTTGAATTTTCAAACGTTTGTAGAACACTTGGCCAACTAGAAGATGATGTAGGTCAATGTGAAGCGCATATTGATTATTGGAAGACCAACTTGGGGGTGATGGTGGGTAAGGAGAAGCAATACAATCTACAGACTGCCAACTATAAGGTACTTAACTATTGTTCATGCTATTGCTTTTGTTAATATCAAGCTTTGGGAAAAAAAAATGGCGGAAAATTAAATTGAACTAAATCGATGAGTCCAAAATTGATAATTGGATATGAAACTTGAATTGTCAGGAGACAAAAGAAATGAGAAGAAAATAGTTGGTACATGATATAAATGATACAGCAACATTAGAGTAGAGAAAACCTGAGATAACCTTTTCTTTTTAAGATGAATGTAATTGCACAGAAGGTTAAGGCTTCAAACTAGTGACAGCATTTTTCTGTTAATTTGATTTGTTGAATTGAGTATTGGGTGCTGAACCCCATAGAGTTTGTGTTTGATGGATTAGATGAGTAAGGTATCTGATGAGTTTTGCTACTGTAAACTCTGCTATGGGCACCATTCTATAGGTCATCAACATGTAACATATAATTTGGACAGAAGTATAGGAGTGCTGGCTCTTAACGTTAGTTTTGCTCGCAAAGCATATTTATATGTGATGAAGTAACATGAACTGGGAGAGTGCATGAAATAGACTACGGAGATGGTAAAGTTGCTGGAATTATGTTATCATGTGGGTAATTAGTTGGAATATGGTACAAATCATACAACCAGACTGATGGCACCAAACTTAATGGAATCTTCAGAGTCCGTTCCTCGTGCCCGCTATACAAACATATGGATTGATTTTTTGGGCATCAGCACTTATGAGTATAGAACTAATTCAGGATGAAGCTCAAAACTTTAGAACCATTTAATTTGTACGTACGTTATGGGATTAGGGATCATATAAAGGGATCCTATATTTTGGTCTGGCTAACATTTAGTATGAACGATATTTCTTAAACAAGGATGCAGAGATCCGTTAAGGGAAACTTGTTGGCCGACCAATTAAAAATAACAAAAGTTGACAATGTAAAATGAGTTATTATGGTGGCAAAGTAGCAAACTATAAACACGTAACTAACCTATTTTTTTTTAGTCTGAAACAGGAAGCAAACCTATTATCATTAAAGATAACAATGAAAAACTGATATGTAAACATTAGTTTCGGAAGCCCAGTGTGTACATGATACATTTTAGTATGTATGGGTGTCATGATGGTCATCAGGGCATATGTTTGTATTTGCGTATACATTTTCCGAAGGAAAGAAATGTGGAGTAGATTTAGGGAGATGTACGTTGATGGTCATTTTTTGGGTGAAGTGGACCAAAAGTAATAGAAGGGCCTTTGATGATGTAAAAGGCATGGAAATGGATAATCTCCGGCAAACAGACTGTTTGTGGGCTTCTTTGTGGGAAGCTATTTCATCGGAATTTATGGAGTCTACCTTTTCTGTTATCTTGTTGAACTGGCAGGCAGCAGTCTTGTAGTGTTTTCACTTTTCAGATAGGATTTTGGTTCTGGTGAGGTCTTCAGTTGGTTTAGTCTGCTGGTTCATGGCTTGTGTTCTCTTGTGTTTCTAATGGACGCCTTTCACTGATTGTACTAAAATCATGTTCTCATAGTGAAAATATAAGTATATATGGGTGTCAACTCCTTGTTCAACTTCCTAGTGTCTCATGTCTATACAACATTGTATTTATATATTAGATGGTAGATTTGCATATAACTTATAAATATGTGTCCATAAAGATATATCCTTCCATCTGTGTATGTATTCTTATGAACCCATCATAGTACTAAAATAATTCTAACCGAGATGAAAGATAAAATAGAACATGTGTTAATTAGATTTTCTAACTTGTTATCTAGAGTTGCTCACTCCCAATACTAATGTATAGGAGAATGTATTTGTAAGTATCTCTCCTCACACCCAGATACAACCATCACTGAACCCCATTTTTGACCAGAAAAAAATAAAGGTGTAAACTTTGAATACTAGGTTTTATACACCTACACTTGTCTTGGGTGACTGAATTTTTTTTTGGTCGTATTTTCTGATGGTTATTGTAGCTATATGCTTTTGAGCTTTCATAAAATTGTTAATTTTAATGAAATGAGGAATTGAACTGGAATGTCCTTCCACATTTTTTTTTGAATGAGATGGGTGTGTGGGCGTGGGTGCTAGCCTAGTTAGTATTGCCTAGTTTACCTAAGAGGAAGCTATTGAATTAAACTCAGATTAGAGGGATTCAACTGCTTTTGTGCCTTGAGAGTGGCAAGTAGATGATACTATATGTCCATAAGATGTGATGGAGGGAAACTTAGTAACACAAAGCATGTCCAGAAAAGAGCAAGTAAAGCATGTATGTTATTGTTCACCTCCTTCCTTTTCCTTTTCCTTTTCAAGCCGTAAAAAGATACCAGGTTAATTAAAGAGAAAATGTAGAAAATATTACCATGCAAGATCCAGTCGGTATACGATGAAGTCTAAGATATTTTGGTCCACAAAACACCTGCATGAAGACAAGAACATGGGATGGCTGCTGGCTCCCATGAATATATCCTAAACTTTAGTCAGTATATATATATATATATATACCACCTATCTCCATTTGGAATTTTGTGAATGGTGATGTTTGGAATTTGGGGTTTCAGTGTCGCAGTTTAGCAGGGCATTTCTTTCTTTTGGCTGATTGGAGGAATGAAACAAGGGGGTGAAACTGAAATATGTATGTGCATCAAAGATTTGTTTGGTCCTCTATCAGTATTATTGTTCGGAAACCTTGTCTGCCAGAGTATCTTAGTTTGCCGAAGATTATCATTGTTTGTTTGCTATCAAACTAGGTGACAAGAAATCCATAATTTTATGACATGTATCAGGAACAGTAGATTTTTACTGGTAGATGGTAATAAAATTAATGATAATTGATGAACCTTGATCAGTCTATTGACTAGCTTACTGCCATCCTTGTACTGAAGTTGCAGGAGTATACATATTAATCCCAGTTGTACAATTATTATATACTTTGGGGTGGTATTGCTATTATCCAGTTAAAATTGTAACCTAAATGTCCTTTATTGTGCTTTGAACTGCTTGGACAGACTACTCTTAGTCGTGTGGGCTATACCCCAGAGATTAGCCATGGTGTGTTGGTTGAATTGGCTGAGCACCGGAAGGAATTAGAGAAGAAGACAAAGCCCGTTCTTGATACTTTGCGAAGCTACCAAGACTTGCCTCCGGTACTTTTCTACTTTAGTTCTTTGGTCAAATTTTGTTTTGTACCTAGAAAGATTGCAAATGATCAGATATGTATATCTGCAGGATAAAGCTTTGGCTGCTTTAGCAATTGAGGACAAGAAAAGACAATATGCTGCTGCTGAGAAGTATCTCGAAGACGTTTTGCATTCAGCTCTTGCCACTTCAGAGTAGTGCAAGCAGACTTGTTGTATACATGGTTGTATATTTGTTAGTGAAGAAATGGGAAGGCGTCGATGTTTCTTTGTTGATCCGATGATTATATAGCACAAGTTGTGGTCTCATTATGTTTACTATTAATTGTGGACATAGCTTTCTTTCTTTTCCTCGTTATATTGATTATATCATTTTCCTAGTTCCAGAATGTCTGTTAACTCTTTAGTCCTTCCTTTGAGTTGGGGTTTTGGGTCCAGAAGGAATCTTAATAACCTGGAAGTTGAGGGACTCGTCTCCCTGTCATCTCAAATTAAGAAAGTAGTGCTGGTTCCATCTAGGTCAAAATAAATGAGTACCCATGGAAAATTGATGGTGTGATTTGATTATCATGGATACCCATTTGCCATCTCAAGATCACCAAACCAAGAACAGGGACACACGGCTGAACAAGGAACAACAACTAGCAGAAATTAAAATATAAAACTTGATTATCGTGGGAGAAATTAAAAGGTTAAAGAATTAGTTATGTTGAACATCCTTGTCCGATGGGCATTAGACTCGTACAATTTTCCCATGCTTTTTTGGCAAGGTACATTACATATATACCCAAAATGAATCTCAAAACATAGGTATTATCAACTGATAAAACATGTACATGCACAGAGGATATCATAAAATAAACAAATATAAAAGCTTGCTCCAGAAAATAAAAAGCGACAAGCTGCAAACTTTGTGGGTCTGATTATTTGTTTCCTTTTTAGTCAGGAAAAGCTTCAGAATTGGAATATGGTAGCAACAATCCCACCAAGGCAGATTGCACCTGATGGCAGATCACCTGCGAACCAAGGCAGCAACAATCCCACCTGCTATAAGCCCAACAGCACTAGCAGTAATGCCTATTCCAATAAAGCCATCTGCATTCAAACAATGTGTTTACAGTTCCTTGATTAAAATGATGCTACAATGGAGCCACAAAATAAAAGTAAAAATACAATTTCATTACCTTTAGCAATTCGATCCTCAACTATCTTCTTAAGGGACAGAGCCTGTCTCCAATCAGGTGCAATCTGTAAAAACAAAGAAAGTAAAAAAAAAAACTAACATTAAAACAAAATGAGCACCAAAAGAATTTTAGAAAAGCAGCAGGCCAAAGACAAATCTCTGAATACTTAGGAATAAGGGGACGTATCTCTACAATATCACACACAATGATTAGATGAGTCAACAAAAGATCTAAGTTTGCAATGATTTGTTTGCATTGTTGAAGTACAGCAAAAATTAGATAATAAACTATATCTTTCAACATCAAACCCCCAAGGACAACTAAACTGTTCTCTTATTTTATTTCTCTCCCTATGTCTTTGAGAAGCCCCCAATCTAGCAACATCAAGCCCCGAACTGGCAAGCAGCCATATTTCTCTCCATATGAATACATTGTAGCTTGCAACCACCTATGAAACAAATAATCCTTGCATCCCACGCTAATGAATCTCTCCAAGCACTAGATCTGCAACAACAGCAGAATCAACTTCAAGCAAGAAGAGGATGCAACCTTTATCACAAGATGGCTTCAACCTAAACCAAAGACTCCACAATTCAGCAGATAAAATCTGCCTGACACCAAGATTTGCCATAAAGAGTCACCATTTTAATCCTTGATCAGACCCTCCAGCTGCAATTCTCTTATCAGGAATGTGCAACAACAACGCATATCTAGTTTTAAAGAACTTAAAGGTGGAAAATCCAAGAATGAAGACATTCAGACCTTGAAGGTTTACAATAATGCAGATATATATTAGCTTCCCACCACTATAAAGCTTCCGAGGTCAAGAGGGAACAATTGCCTCTGGTTCAAAAATAATGTTGCATCTCCATCTCCAACATATCAACAAATATGAATGAATAAGAGATACCAAGCTTCCTTTTTGCCTTGGGGTTTCACAATCTGAATTCAATACGAACCTGTCATGGAGGCTATGATTAAGATCAGAGAAGAAATCTGGGGAGGAAGCATGCTATTCCCCATACCACACAAGCTTTGGAGCCGTCAGTGAAAAGATGTTGAATTGATTCAAGAGCTTCACCAAAACCATTAGATGAGGGATTATTGATCAATTCCCTTGCAAACCCTGATCATTCTGGTTAACAATGTGTCATGGCCAAGGAACCAGAAGAATGATTTAATATTGGGAGGGACTTTGACCTTCCATGTAACAGAGAAATCAAAGCTAGACTTATCACTCAGAAACTGCAATTCAAAGGTTGACTATTACAAACACCATTAGCTGGTACCCTCATATGTGCGTATCAACCACATCCTGTCGCCAAGCTTGAAGAAACACAATATATAGACTGAATCACAAGTTGGAGGCAAAACATTTTGCAGCTTAGGCATGTTTGAACAGCCATCAAACAAGTAGTCAGCCACAACCTCATCAAGCATCTCACTACTAATAGGCAAGCAGCTAGCTCCGTTAAAGGGTCATACTGAGATCAATAACACCAGTCACAAATCAAATACAATTCCCATTTCCAAGCCTCCAAACTATAGAAAATTTCACCATTCTGAAAATCAGATAATCTCAGATGTGCCACATAGCACACGCTTAAATAAAGACTTGCACATTTTAAACATTCCAACAGTAGCAAATTCAAGTGTTATTGAACATTTAAAGTATAAACTACAGATCCTATGAAATTCAGGTTAAATTTTCAATGAATGATAATCTCAGATGTGCAGACACACATAGCACACACTTAAATAAAGACTTGCACATTTCAAGCATACCAAAATAGCAAATTCATGTGTTATTGAACATTTAAAGTATAAACTAAGATCCTATGAAATTCAAGCTAGATTTTCACTGAATGATGGTTACCGAAACATATGGTCAATGTAAGACACACATGAAAATGTAGCAGAGAGGAAGGACGAATGCCACAATGAAATTTCAGGTAAAATTAGTTGCAATCCAAAAGGAAAATACAAACAAACCTCTAAGCATTGATCCACAAGATGCCGGCTATTTGAATATTCACTACTTCTGTAGTATCCAATGGCCAGAAGGTAAAGCTTCTCTCTTTGATGCAAAGGGGAGTTGGTGTTGGCCAATGAAGCTGTACATAATGATATTCTTCAGTATTTTCAATAAAACATTGTAGGTTATGGATACCACTAAAGAATGAAAACCTACACATTCACTATATAAAATTGGAAACTCAGAAGCATGAGAGACTAGCTTGAACAAAAATTCTTTAGGTAACAGAGAAAAACAATCAGATCAAGAAAGAAAGTTGTAGGGAATTTACTTGTTATTTTTTATAGGACAAGAGTTACAGGGAATTTACTTTTTATATATTATAGGACAACCATATTAAATCCAATATCTCCAAAATATATTATGCAAGAGTTATCATTTACCAGAAATCCGGAAGGGCTGAGCTTCTCGTAGTTTATAAATTTTCTTGTAGCATGGAGATTCTGGTTCCAATTGCTTAGGGCAGAATAAAGTAGAAAAGAACAAAAAAGATGACTTGCATTATGAAACTATACTAAGAGCATCAGCTATCATTCTACAGAAGAACAGCCGGGTGAAACGAGAGGGAAAGTTGATATCAGTGCCAGCTCTGATAATGGCCCTGCTAATTCATGCACGGAAATACAATATGGCCACAGTGGAAAAATTGCTGGTTCGTTTAACATAGAAATGGTTGCCTTTCTGTCTTTGGGAATAAAAATTCCAAAAAGGCTGTGAAACGATTGCAAGAATGCAAGATATCAAGAACCACTATGAGCTCATTTGAAACCATTTTTAATAGAAGAAAGATAAGATGTGAGAATCTATAACATAAAATAGAAAAACGTAAAGCACATTTGAAAACCGTTTCCATTTTAGTTCTCAACTTGTATTATAAAAACCATTATATGCGTTCTTCCTCCTCTCTCCTCGCATTGCCAAATTTCTGTTTTTCATCTCCATCTCCATCTCTATCTCTAACAACTATAAAAGACTAATAAATTTCTACTACTCATTTAAAGACATGAATACACGTACACAATGGCAAATGGAATGAGCTAAAACGTAGCAGCATCAAAAGTGAATTAAATACCTTGAAGCATGGCTATTCCACGCTGCACATCTTCAGGTTGCCTTGAGTGAACAAGTGCCCAAGATAACCTCATTATGCTTTCGCTCTTATGCTCCTCCGAGTCACCCTTGTTCGCCTCTGCAACTTCTCTCTCACACCCCTGAAACGCAATTTCAGACTTAGATCTCTCCTTCATTTTCCTCAAATTGGGGCAAAATGATCGAGACTCGAAATCTGTACTTACAAGGATGACGTCTCGATCGCACCAGGGGATCTGATCTCCTCCGCCGAACAGGGAACCGACCGACTCGAAAAACTTGTTCATCATTTCTTCCATTTCGTTCACTCTCAATTCTCAGACGGAGGAGGAGAGGGAGGGGATACTCGTCTCAAGACTTTTGGATTATGGTTTTCCGTTAAATTACTTTTGGGATTGTTATTTATAGGTTTCGTGAGGGAATAATCAAATCGGTTTTTTATACAATAAATTTTTCCAGGTGACCGTCAAACCATGTAGACGCTGTCACGTGGTGTGACTGGCCACTTATTCTTTGATATGTAGCAAAGGAAAAATAAAATAAAATCTAGAACATTGTTTGGCCGCAATGGAGACTTGCAAAATTAACTTTTTCTCTCATTCTAGCCTCCTTTCCAAATAGGCTTTGGGTCGCAAGTCTCAATCTTGTTGTGCTTAGGAACTTAATCAATTCATAGACATGTGTTTGATCCATTTTAATATGAATATGTGAGATTGATTACCTCTATTATTCTAGACAATTGACCATGAATGTAATGAGTATGATTTTTGGCTTGACTTGTTTGGATTCCTAGGTCTTGGTTATTTGTCAACTTAAGAAGGAAGAATCATAGCATGGCTTAGGTTAATTAAATGGAGAGTCATTCATGATCCATAGCATGACATGAAAGATATCATAAAAGACATGGTCCAAGAACTATAACATGGTTAGGATACGGAATTTAATCCATAAATCAACTTGACTTGCATATATATTAGGTTGTTTATCCATCGAAAATGACTAAAGTGACCCAAACCCCTAATGATTTCATCAATTTGAGATTTCTCTTATTTGTATTTTACTTGTCTTAGTTAGCTTGCTTTGCTTGTTTGTCATACTTCACTTAATCAAGGAAACCCCAAAATGATGATTTCTACACTCATTTGCACATAAACACATCACCTTGGCTTCATTTCGAGTCTCACCACTTAGTGTTAGAGTCCTAGGCTATCACATTACAGTGGTGGTTTTGGAACTTTCAATCCCAGTCTTAAAATCCACATGCCTATTTTGACAACGTACATGCGCTTGCGTTAAATCTCAAGTATGCTACAAGTCAAGAGGTTATGAGCACAATCAATTCATTCTAATATATGTCCCTCCAGTCTAAGGGCCGAGACAACATAATTGGCACATGCATGTTAGCCATGCTATGGTTTCCTAACATGCATCATGCATACCAAAAGGTTATGAATGCAATCGTGGTGACAAATAAGGTAGGGTTATGCTGGTTAAGGCCACAACCAACTCAATTGACACATGTTAGAGCCATGCTATGGTTCCCTAACATGCATCAAAAATACTATGAGCACAATGAAATATTCAATGTATTATATATATCTTACTTCGTACCAAGGGCCGTAGGAACTCAATGGAATAACTAGAGCCTAACCAAAGGGTAGCTAAGTCCAAAGGCTACGAGTACTATCCAAAATCTGAAAATCATCTAGAAAGTATGGTTATGCCGGTTAGGGCTACAACTAACTCAATTGGCACACTTAGAGTCTAACCAAGGATCTCTAATGCATCAAAAGACTATGAGCACAACAATTATGATATAGAAAGTATGACTATGACAACCAAGATCATAATTAACTCAATTGGCACACTAGAGTCCAACTAAGGATCTCTAGTGCATCAAAGTGCTATGAGCACAAATCAAACATACGACACATTCATATTCCATTGCCTATGGAAACTAGAGGCACCACCCACTAATTCCCATTAAGATATATAATGCTAGAAACATAGCTAGAAAATGGTGAATTTCCTAACCCATATACATCGATCAATCTAACATATGAAATTCAAATATAGACATGCTCATGAATCAAAATTGCATCACATATCAAAATAAGAGGTTCATTACATATCTATGAACTAGGGCACAAAACCCTAGCCCAAAATCCTAGATCTACTCACTCATGATACAAAATATCATCATCCAAATACCAATCATCAATAACAAGAAGCGAAAGAGAAAGAAAAGGGTAAGAGAATGCTTAAAATGATGGCATGGTTCCTCCTCTCCAAACCAAGCTCCTCCTTGCTCCTTGGCCTTGAATCCTAGCTTGCTCTTCTTGATGAATCTTGTAATCTTAGTGAGGAAATATAGATAGAAACCTAAGAAACTAAGTGGAAATGGTAGAAATGGAGATGAATAAGTTAACTCATCCATAAAATGGGTGAGTGAGTGGAAAAATGAGAGAATTTTAGTGTGTGGCCGGATATGCTTTTCTTGGGGGGTGAGTTGTAGTTTTTATGTGTTTATGAAGGAGAATGGAGGGTGTTCCTGCCGTTTCCCAGCTGCTCGGTAGGGACGCACCTGGAGTGCACTTGAGTACCTGAAAGGGCAAAGGAGGTCAGGGGAGGCCGGCGTGTACCGACCGAAGACCCTCCGACGCTCAAGTTAGTCCCGAGAGGATTTGAGCAGAGTTTCTAGGAATGGAGAGAACTTACTTGAATAAGGAGTGAGGACTCCTTATATATGAGTTGAGGTCGGAGACAAGCTTCCCTGGCGTGGGGGACATCCCATGACACGAGGGAATACTCTATTATTCCACTACCTCGACACGCGCGTCGAGGGACGGCGGTCCCTAGTGCGGTCCTAGTGCGGTATGGGCGTTCTTTAGTGCGATCCGCGAGGTAGTGGACAAGCACGTGCTGCCAGGTGGCTGTGCCGGTACCGACTGGACTGTGTGTCCACGGTACCGGGTCGAGAGATGTCCCTGTAAGGCCAAGGGGAAGGCTTGTTGTCGGTACACCCGGCCTGGTATTG
The DNA here is from genome assembly GCA_029955375.1 of Rubus parviflorus. NCBI lineage: Eukaryota > Viridiplantae > Streptophyta > Magnoliopsida > Rosales > Rosaceae > Rubus > Rubus parviflorus. The sequence goes on along the minus strand of JARGGL010000006.1, from coordinate 18,627,207 downwards.
CTGGTACCGCTGGGGTACCGCCAGGGCTTTGCTAGTAGGCTCGGTAGGGGATCCCTACCGAGTGAGTATATGCCGCTGGGGCGTTGCCTGGGCCGCTGGGGCATTGTCAAGGTAGTGCACTCGGTAGGGGATCCCTACCGAGTAAGTAGATGCCGCTGGGGTGTTGCCTGGGCCGCTGGGGCGTTGTCAAGGCAGTGCACTCGGTAGGGGATCCCTACCGAGTAAGTAGATGCCGCTGGGGCGTGGTAATGGGCCCAGAGGTGGGCTGTTCAGCGATGGTGGGCTACTCCTGACCCGTCATGGGGTCTGTACCGGGACAGATATGAAATGGTAGCAACAGAAGTCCCCCAAGTCCCGAGCAAGAGGAAGTGCTTGGTCGGGGACTTAGTCCAAAAGTTCATATCAGGACGTAGCCAAGTGTCGGTGTGGCAGCCACGGCGCTTAGGGTCGGCCCACATAGTCCCCCAAGTCCCCGAACAAGGGGTTCCTCCCGGGAGGGAGTTGTAACCGCTCCGAGTTCTAAGGGAATTGCCAAGGTCGTGCCTGTTGGTATGCTTGGCGTAACTGCCGAGGTAGTGGGGCAATAACTGCCGAGGTAGTGGGGCGATACGTGTCGCCTCTCGGGCGGTTTGGAACTGCATGGGGAGTTCAACCGTTGCATTGACACGTGTCGTCATCCTGTGAAGCGACGGTTGGTGTCGTACGGTGCAGATGTCCCAGGTCCCGCTATATATATAGGGGTGAAGAGAGTTCACTTCACCTCATTCTTGAATTTTTTCATTCCAGAGCTCTGAAACCTGTCGGTAGAGAGTGTGAGAGCCTGTTGCCGGTAGCGTTCAATTTGACCAACCGTTGTCTCGACTTCCGCCGTTTGACAGTGTAAGTACCGAGAACTCTTGTGTTATCTTTATGTGGTTCTGCTTTTGTAACGTAGTTTGCGTACCGGTGTCCTGCCTTAGTACCGAGCTAGGTTGCATAGGCTTAGGATTGTCGTCCCGGTGAGCAACTTAGTTTATCTCTTGCAGATGTCTGATTCAGAGAGCCAGAGTGTAGGGAGCGGCAATGCCTTTTCTGGTGAAGAGCCAGAGAGGTCCCCGTCGGTAGAGATTGTGGACGTGGCCTCCAGTACCGGGAGTAGCAGCAGCGAGACTCGGTCATGTTCGTCCGGTACGGACGCCGTCCGCATTGAGAGCATGTTCGAGACGGTGATGAGGGGCATCACTACCGGTGAAGACTTAGAGCCGTTGAATACGTTCAAAGATGGCCAGTTGATTCCCGGGAGTAGCAGTTCTGTGCCGGCCACCGAGGTGGTAGGAGGAGTAGAGGCTCGGTCGGAGGCAGAGACTGCTGAGGAGGAGGTACCAGAGGAATCGGTACCTGCGGGTTTTGCGGTAGACCGCCTGAAACTCAGTGCTTCTACCGAGGATGACCTGGTGGCTCTGAGGAAAGCGTTCAGTATTCCAGACTCGGTAACCATGCGCCTACCGGAGATGGGTGAACTGAGGAGTGCCCCCGCGGTACCGGGGGAAACCTTGGTGCACCCATTCTTTTTTGGGGAGGGCCTGCGGATCCCATTACCACCGTACCAGCAGAGGTTCCTGGCCGAGGTTGGCCTTGCCATTGCACAACTAAACCCTAACACCTGGCGGTGTCTCAATGCTTTGTACACCCTATACCGGCATTGCGGTTTCGGCGAGCCTGACCTGGCAGTCTTCTTCAGCCAGTGGAGTTTAGAGGAGCATTCAAAAACTGACAAGGGGTGGTATAAGGCCAAGTCGGTAGGGAGGCCGTGCGCAGAGTGTCCCCGAGACACGGAGTTGATGGACATCATGCACAAGTATAAGAAGGTGACCCGGTGCTGCCTTCAAAAGAGTGCCTTGGTCCGCGAAGGTATGGCCGGCGAGGCCGATATCGAGTCTCACGAGCTTGGGAGCTCCGAGATCATAAGGGATCCGCTGGTGTTTGGCAATCCCACCTCGCAGCAGACTTGGAAACACCGATACCTCTTCGTCGGTGGTCAGTGGGAGTTTCCCGAGGGGTCTGACCCGCCGTTGAAGAGAGTGCCATGTAGCTTTAGAGACGCTCCTGGTTGATAGCCTTCCCGAGTTGATACTTGTAATTGTGCCAAGTTTTATCTCTCGGTGCTAACCTCTTGTTTTTTATGTGTTGTGCAGCTGACCAGTCTTGGAGGAAGCTTACCGAGACGCAAGAGGAAGAAATTGAGTGGATCCGGGAGAACATCTCGATAGTCCTGAGGAGGTCCACCGTTCTTCTCAACCGGTACTCGCTTCACTTCTCGGGCCTAGCACCCATCCCGTGTCCTTGTAAGTTTCTACCGGTAACACACTTGTACATGTATGCCTATTTATACCTTTGTCTGATGTTGGTATTGTGCTTTGCAGTCTTGCCTCAATTCCGCCGGTACCGTCGACTTTCAGACGATCTCAGCATGGTTCGGGAGCGTCGGGACTTCTACCAGCTGAAGAAGGCCGTGGGTGAGAACCCACTTCCCGAGGCTGAGCTCATTGCTGCGGAGACTGCCGGTGCTCCGGTGGAGGCTACCGGTGCTGCTGTTGACGCTACCGGGAGGAGGAAGAAGAAGAAAGCGAAGAGGGTTCGGGCTGCCTCGGAGGCTGATGTGGAAGAGGAGGACTCGGGGGTCCCTGAGGCGGCCGAGACTGAGGTTTCCACAGAAGTTGTTGTGGCGTCCCTGAAGAGGACGGCTCGGGATGAGGTAAACCCCATACTTAACCTTTCTTGCGATTCTTATCTGTCCTGCCGGTACTTATGCTTTTGTAGTTTGTCAAACAGGTGAGGGAGCACCGGAAGAAGCAGAAGGTGTCGGTGGCAGAGACTTCTGTTGAAGGGCCCGTGGAGGGTGCCGGTACCGCCCTGGCTACTCGCAGTACTGGGTCGGATGCCATCTTTGGTAGGGAGGTCGAGTCCGAGAACGCCAAGCTGTTCTTCGGTTGTGCCAGGAAGGCATTGCTGGACCCTCTCCCGCTGTCCAAGTTGGCCACTTTGCCGGCCATGACGATGAAGCAGCAACGGGACCTCCTCTTTCAGTGCAAGCAGAAGGTACCGTCCTGCTTGTTTGTTTTTTTTTTTTTTTTTTTTTTGAGCGCCAGACACTTATATATGTGTACTCCTTGGCAGCTGGCATACGAGGAGCTGATGCTGGACCGCCGGTACTGGGAGGAGCTACGCTCTGTCGGTGGGCAGGTCGAAAATATGAAGTCCGGCTACAACACCATGTATAAGCTGAAGGAGGAGGCGACGGCTGAGCTTGCCAAGGTCAAGGAGGAAGCCGGTAAGCTAGTTCAAGAAGCTGAGGATAAAGCCAAGGCTGCCGTGGTCTCCGAGGTCGCCAAGATCAAGGAGGACTTCGACAAGCGGCTGGAGGAAGCTGTCGGGAAGGCCAAGGAGGAGGCTGTGATGGCCTACCGGCGTGATCGTCAGCGCGCGGTGGAGCAGGCCACAGCTTACATCGAGGGAGGTGTCTACATCCTTGGCAAAATCAAGGACGCCTTTCCGGCCCAAGACTGGAGCAAACTCCCTGTGCCTAGCGTCACCGAGGACTTCGTTGATGATGAGCACAAGTTTATCCTCAAGGAGATCGATGGAGCCGTCGGTACCACTAGCCAGCCGGAGCAGCAGCAGGAAGAGTGAAGTCCCCCTGTGCGGGTGTTTTGGGCCGAGGGCCTTGTAATCATGCTTTCTGTTTTTTTTTTTTTTGGGTTTTTCGACCCATTGCTGAACAATTGTCCCGGTAGGGACTGCTCTCTCGGGAGCTCGTACTTGCTGGTTGGCCATAAGGCCTTTATTTCTTGTTGGATAATGGCGTTTTCGCCTTTTTTATAAAATTGCACTTTCTGCATATATCAAGTGTTTACTCGGGAGGACTGGATTTATCAGTCTGTCTTTCGGTATATATATCTCTCTTGTTTGCATTCGTCTCACGTGGGTAATTGATACCGGCACCGTGGACGCATACATTAGGGTAGCTAGTACCGGCCGTATGTTTTGAAATTTTGCACATGGGTGTCGCGTGGATCGCGCGGTACGTCAAAACATAGGGGCAGAAACTTATGCATGGGGGTCGCTGGTACCGGCCACATGACTTGGAAGAGTTTCACATGGGGGTAGCTGGTACCGGCCTCATGTTTTGAAATTTTGCACATGGGTGTCGCGGGGATCGCGCTGCATGTCAAAACATAGGAGCAGAAACTTATGCATGGGGGTCGCTGGTACCGGCCACATGACTTAGAAGAGTTTCACATGGGGGTAGCTGGTACCAGCCTCATGTTAATATAGGAGCATAGGAGCAGAAACTTAGGCATGGGGGTCGCTTGTACCGGCCACATGACTTATAAGAGTTTCACATGGGGGTAGCTGGTACCGGCCTCATGTTAATATAGGAGCATAGGAGCAGAAACTTAGGCATGGGGGTCGCTTGTACCGGCCACATGACATAAGAGTTTCACATGGGTGTAGCTGGTACCGGCCTCATGTTAATATAGGAGCATAGGAGCAGAAACTTATGCATGGGGGTCGCGGGTACCGGCCACATGACTTATAAGAGTTTCACATTTCACCGACTGTAAGTGACTGATTTGATATATATGAACAGAAGTCGTTGCTCCTGGCCGGACTGTGACCGGGCTTTTACAAGAGTACCGGTGGGAGCTCTGCTCGACCAATCCGTTGTACTGATTTTTCGTTAGGGGGTGTGGACCCTCCTACCGGTGTGTTCCGGTGTTTTTACGGGCGCGACCTACGGGTAGTAGTAGCGGAGGTGTTCAATGTTCCATGGGTGCGGGAGTGTGTACCCGTTGGAGTCCATTAGCCGGTAGGTTCCAGGCTTGACAACTTTGACTACCTGGTAGGGGCCTTCCCATTTTTGGTTGAACGTCATGGCTGCAGAGTCCTTCGTATTTAATCGTACGCGGCGTAGTGCCCAGTCCCCCAGCTTGAGGTACCGGGCCTTTGCCTTTGCGTCAAACTTGCGTTTGAGCCTGTTCTTGTGTTCTGCGTTCCGGAGGTTGGCTTGCTCCCGGCGTTCCTCGAGTAGATCGCGGTTGAGACACAACTGCTCTTCGTTTTCGTTTGGATCGAAGGTGTCGATCCTGTGGGTTGTGGAATTAATCTCAACCGGGACTACGGCCTCTGCGCCGAAAGCGAGGGAGAACGGGGTTTCTCCGGTGGCAGCCTTGTATGAGGTGCGGTACGCCCATAGTACCTCAGGTAGCAGCTCTGGCCATGCGCCTTTCTTTTCGCCCAGCTTGGTCCTCATTGTTCTCTTCAGGATTTTGTTTACTGCCTCTACCTGACCGTTGGTCTGGGGGTGGGCTACCGATGCGAAGTAAAGGGTGATGCCCTTGCACCGGCAAAATTCCCTGAAGGAGTTGGAATCGAATTGCCTTCCATTGTCGGTGACAATGATTTGAGGGACACCGAAGCGGCAGATGACGTTTTCCCAGATGAATGTTTGAATTTGCTGGGAAGTGATGGACTTGAGGGCCTTGGCCTCTGTCCACTTGGTGGAGTAGTCGGTGGCGACAACCACATATTCAACACCGCCGGTACCCTTTGGCATTGGCCCGATTAGGTCCAAGCCCCATTGTGCGAAAGGGCACGGGTTGACCATCGTTTCCAGTGGCTGGGATGGTTTCGGTACATTTGGCGCGTTGAACTGGCAGGACTTGCATTTCTTGGTAAATGACACGGCATCCCGGAGGAGGGTTGGCCAGTAGTATCCAAGCCTAACGAGCTTGTGAGCCATCGCTCTTCCTCCCGGGTGGTGGCCGCATATGCCCTCATGTACCTCCCTGATCGCCTCCCGGGACTCGGTGGGTCCGAGGCATCGTAGGTATGGCATTGAGTGGGCTCGCCGGTAAAGATGACTGTTGATGATGAGGTACCGGGAGGACCGGAATCTTATTTTCTTTGCCTCAGCGTTGTCTCTCGGGAGAGAGCCATCTCGTAGGTACTCTAGGATTGGTGTCATCCAGTTTGCTTCTTCGAGACGTAAGTTGTTCACCGCCACGGGTGTCGTCTCGGTACTGCGGTGTTCCAGCATGATGATGGGTACCGAGGCCCCTGGGTTGGGGTCGATAGCGGAAGCTATTCTGGCTAGGGCGTCAGCCCGTTGGTTCTCATCCCTTGGTACCTTTGTTAATTTGAAACACGAGAACCCAAGTGTGAGGTCTTTTACCAAGGTCACGTACCGGCACATAGTGGGGTCTTTTGCCTGGTAGTCCCCCGTGACCTGGTTGACGATGAGCTGAGAATCACTGAAGACTTGGAGTTGTCTGGCTCCCATATCGCTGGCTAGCCGAAGGCCTGATAGAAGAGCCTCGTACTCAGCTTCATTGTTGGAAGCTTTGAAGCTGAACCGGAGGGCACACTCCAAGTGAGATGTGTCTGGACTCTCGGTATGTGGGGTGATGAGAACGAGTCCTGCCCCGCTTCCGTGGGAGTTCGAGGCGCCGTCCACGTACAGCTGCCAGACCGGTATGGATGGGTCAAACGCATGCTCGCCAACGGTAGTTGGGGCGTCCTCGGCGGGAGTTGCTTTCTCCGCCGATGGCGGCTGATTAGTGTTGGCGTGCTCGGGTGTGAACTCGGAGACGAAGTCTGCTAATACCTGGGCCTTGATTGCCGGTCTGGACCGGTAGGCAATGTCAAACTCGCTGAGTTCAATGCTCCACTTCGTGAGTCTCCCCGATGCCTCAGGCTTCTGTAGGATTATCCGCAGTGGATGGTCGGTCAGGACGACAATGGGGTGAGATTGGAAGTAAGGCCGGAGCCGCCTAGCTGAGACCATGAGTGCCAAGACGAGCTGTTCTATCTCTGGGTACCGAGTCTCGGTATCCAGTAGAGACTTGCTTGCGTAGTCCACCGGTAAGTCTTCCTTGTTGTCGCTCCTGACCAGGATTGAACTCACTGCCGTCCTAGATACCGATAGGTATAGGAACAGTGGTTCCCCCAGCACTGGCCGGCTGAGTAGCGGAGCTGCTGCCAGGTATCCTTTTAGGGCTGCGAAAGCTTGCTCGCACTCGGTGGTCCAGCCCTCAAACTTCTTCCCGGTTTTGAGTATTTTGAAGAAAGGAGCACACCGGTCGGTAGACCGTGATATGAACCGAGAAAGAGCTGTGATCCTACCGTTGAGGCTTTGGACATCCTTGAAGGTTTTGGGAGACTTTAACTCCAGGATGGCTCGAATCTTCTCGGGGTTCGCTTCGATCCCCCGGTGGCTGACCATGAAACCGAGGAACTTACCCTCACCGACACAGAAGACACACTTCTCGGGATTGAGTTTCATCCCATAGTCTTGAAGGATAGAGAAAGTTTCTTGCAGGTCGGTGATGTGATCAGTTTGCTTGACGCTCTTGACGAGCATGTCGTCCACGTACACTTCCATGGTCTTGCCAATTTGCCTGGAGAACATACGGTTGACTAACCGTTGGTATGTGGCACCGGCATTCTTCAGCCCGAAGGGCAAGACATTGTAGCAGTAAAGACCTTGATTGGTCACAAAGGACGTGTGCTCTTGGTCGTCGGGATCGAGCTTGATCTGGTTGTAGCCTGAGTAGGCGTCCATGAAGCTGAGGGCCTCGTGCCCAGCGGTAGAGTTCACCAGCTGGTCGATCCTCGGTAAGGGGAAACTGTCCTTGGGACACGCCCGATTCAGATCGGTGAAGTCGATGCACATTCGCCACTTCCCGTTGGGCTTTCTTACTAGTACCGGGTTCGATAACCACCGAGGATACTGGACCTCGCGGATGAAACCGATGCTCAAGAGTTTAACGACTTCCATCTTTATGGCTTCGTATCGCTCCTGGTCTCCTACCCTTCTCTTTTGTCGTACCGGCCGATAGGCGGGGTCGATACCAAGCTTGTGAGAGATAATGGTGGTGGAGATACCGGGCATGTCTGCATAGGACAAGGCGAAGATTGAGGCGTTGTCCTTCAAGAGTTTGATCAGGTCTCCCCGGAGAGTTACCGGTAGGCCGGTGCCGATCTTGACAACTCTGTCAGGCTGTTCGGGGAACAGGGCGATGTGTTCTACTTCCTCGTGGGGTTTGCCCTGCAGGACTACTGCTCCTTCCCTGGGGTCATCCGGCCTGTCGGTCGTGGCTGCTCTGTCACCGGTAGTGACATTGCACACGTCCCGGCAGGGACGCCGTGGCTTAGTTTCTTGAGCATAACACGACCGGGCCATTGGCTGGCTTCCTCTGATGGAGGCGACTCCAACGGGAGTAGGGAACTTTAGCATGAGCAAGTAGTAGCACACACAGGCCTTGATCTGGCAAAGGATGGGCCTACCGAGAATGAAATTGTAGGATGATTCACAGTCTACCACCAGCATATGGGCAGATACCTTTCGGGACCTGGGGTACTGGCCGACCTCCACGTTGAGCCAGATGCTACCGAGAGGTTGGACCAGATCTCCCGAGAAGCTTATAAGCGGGTTCACCGTCCTAGATATGTTCTCGAGCGGTAGGTCCAGCTTGAGGTAGGCACTCTTGAAAATGATGTTGGCGGAACTACCGCCATCCACAAGCACCTTGTGCATCAGATCCGTGTGAACCTTGGCCGAGATCACGAGAGGGTCGTCGTGAGGGGTCACGATACCAGATTCCTCATCGTTGGAGAATTCTACCTTCCAGGGGTCTCGCTTGGGCTTTTTCTGTGTCGGTGCATGTTGCACCGAGAAACATTGTAGGTGTTGCTTTGCCTCCTTCACATGAGACTTGTGCTCAGATCGTGAAGTGCCGAATAAGGTCGGCCCTCCGCTGATGGTGAAGATTTCCTTCCGGTAGCCCTGGTTGCCTTGACCGGTGTACTGGTTAAGCTTCCCGTCTTGGTATAGCTGCTCGGCCACGTCCCGGAGAGCCTGACACTCATCGGTGTTGTGGGTCCCGGACTGATGGTGGGTGCAGAATTTACCGGTATTAGTCCTGTATGCTTGCTTCGCCCATGGTTGGGGGAAAAGCTGGGGGTTTTCCTTGTAGATGTCCTCCAAGGGTTTATTGAACGTTGTACAGACTAGCAGCCTGTCGTCGGTACCGTCCTGCCCACTGGACTTCAGGGGGCGGTTGCGCCTCCTGGGGTTTTTCTTCTTGGGGTGCCGGTTATACCCGGTCTCGGTCCATCCCTGGCTTGAGTCGTCCACCTGGTTGATACCGGCGGGTTGGCTGTACGCCCACTGACTTGGATGGGCCTGGGTTTCCTCGCGGCCCGAGTAGCCGGAGTACTGCTCCTGCTTCCGCTGATTGGAATACAATTGTTCTTCGGGCTTGCTATAGCTGGGATCGACCTGATATACCGGTCGTTGTCGGTGGCTCTGGGGAGCCTGGTGTTGGGGATTCCGCTCCCGGTTGGGGGGATCATACCTCCGGTTGTTCTCGCGGTTCTCCCAGTTGTTGCTGCGATTACCCCCTCGGTAGGAGTTGAACTTGTTGCGCTTGTCATTCTGCCGAGAGTTGTCCGACCGTGAGCCACCACCTTGCTCTTGCTTGCGCTTATCCCCGATGGGGTCCGCTGTGGTCGCGGAGGCCTTGTTTGCCTTGTGCATTGCGTTGAGCTGAGACTTTCTCTCGTAGGTCAAGTAGTAGCTCCGGGCATACTGACCTGCTCGGTTCATGAGCTCGGTGTAGGTGAGGACAGTGCTTGTTGCATTGAGCTTTCTGAGGAACTCGTCCGGCTGCAGGCCATCCCGGAAGATTTGGGCTGCACGGACATCGTCCTTGGAGGTACAGCGCCGGTATGAAGCCTTGAACCGTTCCATATAATCCGCTAGTCGCTCCCCGTCGGCTTGCTGGAAGCCGGTAAGTTCCCCCACCGAATAGAAGAAGCTGGACTTCGTGGCGTATTCGGTGGTGAAAGCCTCGACTAGTTGCTCGTAGCTGTCTATGGACTCTGGTTCTAGCTGATAGAACCACAGCATGGCCTCCTGAGTCAAGGTGTTGACGAAGGCATGGCACCACTCCTCGTCGGTATATCCCTTGCCATTGTAGGCGGATTGGAAGGCGGTCACATGCATTACTGGGTCCTCCTTACCGGTATAGGAGTCCATCTTCAGGCTCTTGAAGTCCCGGTTGTGCTCATGGATCCTCCTGGTGAATGGACCTACTGGCTTTTTTTCTATGCCGAGGCTGGGTGCACTTTTGGCACCGCCGGTCTCGACCCTTCTGAGTCGGTCGCTGAGCTCCCGGAAGAGGCTGACCAACGCGCCCTCGTCTCCTGCGCCCAAGCCGGTACCGATGGCAGGCGCGCTCACTGGTATTTCAACGTGATCCTCGGTACCGTCTTCGTCCGGGAAGTGGACCACTCCCGCGGCATCGAGAAACGAGACCTTGGGCGTTGATGCTGCCGGTTGGGGGTAACTGGTCACACGCCCTGGCTTGGCTGGCAAGCGTTCTGCCGGTTTGAGAGGGGTCTCGGTCCCTAGCTGTGTCGAGACCGAGTGATTGGGCGTATGCTCGAGGCTAAGCCGCTCCCTGAGCAGGCCGATCTCCCGGGCGCTGGCTTCCTGCGCCGCAAGCTGATCGCAGCGCAGTCGCTCGTTGCTCTCTTGGAGGTCTCGGATCATGGCCTCAAGCCTAGCCATCATCGAGGATTCGTTCTGGTGGGACTCAGGAGTTTCCGACTCGGTGGAGTGGACTGTTGCCGGTGCTTCCTCGTTAAGAGGCTCAAGGCCGGTGATAGTCATTGCGTCATTTGATTGCTTGGACTTCTTGCCTTGCTTGACGGGCTGTGAGCCATCGCCGGCTGATTTTGTCATAGCTTGACTGGTAGAGTACCTCACGGGGTGAGGGTGCTTTTGTTACTAAGTGGTGGAAAGAGTTCCCACAGACGGCGCCAAACTGTTCCTGCCGTTTCCCAGCTGCTCGGTAGGGACGCACCTGGAGTGCACTTGAGTACCTGAAAGGGCAAAGGAGGTCAGGGGAGGCCGGCGTGTACCGACCGAAGACCCTCCGACGCTCAAGTTAGTCCCGAGAGGATTTGAGCAGAGTTTCTAGGAATGGAGAGAACTTACTTGAATAAGGAGTGAGGACTCCTTATATATGAGTTGAGGTCGGAGACAAGCTTCCCTGGCGTGGGGGACATCCCATGACACGAGGGAATACTCTATTATTCCACTACCTCGACACGCGCGTCGAGGGACGGCGGTCCCTAGTGCGGTCCTAGTGCGGTATGGGCGTTCTTTAGTGCGATCCGCGAGGTAGTGGACAAGCACGTGCTGCCAAGTGGCTGTGCCGGTACCGACTGGACTGTGTGTCCACGGTACCGGGTCGAGAGATGTCCCTGTAAGGCCAAGGGGAAGGCTTGTTGTCGGTACACCCGGCCTGGTATTGCTGGTACCGCTGGGGTACCGCCAGGGCTTTGCTAGTAGGCTCGGTAGGGGATCCCTACCGAGTGAGTATATGCCGCTGGGGCGTTGCCTGGGCCGCTGGGGCGTTGCCTGGGCCGCTGGGGCATTGTCAAGGTAGTGCACTCGGTAGGGGATCCCTACCGAGTAAGTAGATGCCGCTGGGGTGTTGCCTGGGCCGCTGGGGCGTTGTCAAGGCAGTGCACTCGGTAGGGGATCCCTACCGAGTAAGTAGATGCCGCTGGGGCGTGGTAATGGGCCCAGAGGTGGGCTGTTCAGCGATGGTGGGCTACTCCTGACCCGTCATGGGGTCTGTACCGGGACAGATATGAAATGGTAGCAACAGAGGGCTCGGATGGATCTTAGTGATCCAAGGGTGAAAAATCAACTAAGATGCTTAGGGAGGTAAGGACCTAAATACGCTAGATTAGGTGAGGAAGAGTGAAGAGAGATTACTTGAACCATAGGCACGCAAGCACATGTATCGTTTGTTAGGGCGAGTATTAAGACTCAAGAGTTATCGTACCACGGGGATTGAGAGGCTCTAAACCTACCAAGGTAATGACAACCTAAAGTTCTAAAGCACTAAAATGAGGGGGCATGAAATGAAATGAAAGGATGAATAATGATAACCACAATGCAATGGTTGTTTTCTTGGTTTTTGAATAATAGTTTTCAAAAAATAAAGATGCAAAGTCCCTGCCTAGTTCTTCAATCACATACACTCACACATATATGCACTTGGTTTACTTTTAATTCATAACTCATTCCTAGCCAACCAAAGTGCCACTTCAATTGATTAGTTAGCCTCTTCCAATCACATCATTTCTTTTTTTTCTCCTTAATTTCCCTCCCTTGCACACACACAATGACTCATTAAAAGCAGATTTTTAGGACACCCACATACCATTCCTCATCAATTCCGAACCTAGGATCTCCCACACTCAATTCTAGTCGTCCAATTTTTCTCTTTCACTCATAAAACCTCTCCAAATCATAAATTATCTTCCTCTTTGGCCGAAATTCACCATTTTCCTTCCCTTTCCTTCACTTCTCTTCGTCTCCTACATTCCTCCACTCATCCTCCATCAATCTTCAAGCATCCAAGGGATTTCCAAGAGGGAAACTACTCCAAGACATCAAGGGCTTCAAGGATTCATCATCTACAAGGCTTGGGAGCTAGGTATTATACGTGAAAACAACAACCATGCATCCTTTGTGGTTCTCTGCATTTCTATCCTTTCTCCTCTGGTTTTTATGTGTTGGATGATAATTTTGTAAATGGATTGTGAGTAGTTGCCTCTTGGAAGCAAGGGTTTGTAAACCCTAGCATAATTTCAATTTAATTTACATAAATATTTTAATGGAATGCGATTTTGGTGATGTATGCTCTAATTTGTGTTCAAGAAACATAGATGCATGTTAGGTTGTTCCTACCTTCTTAATTTGCATTATGAGGATGTTTGGGAGGTAATTTAGAGTGTGGGAACTCTAGGTTTTATAGCTAGAAGCTTCGATTTCGCTTCAAGGTAATTAGAGTGTGGTGCGCTACTTCCGTAGTTTAGTTGTGCGGTTAAGGTTCATTTAATGCTAATCTTTGTGCACTAATTCACTAGGAACAAGAATTGAGCCTTAGAAAGCATATTCTCCAATTTCTAGTGAGTTGGCTCGGCCCCTAAAAAGGAGAGTCAATACACTAGATGTAGGATTCAACCGTCGAGCCTTACTAACCCTTGGATAGGCATCTTACATCCCGAAGCCGAAAATGCATATGCATTGATTATGGCTGGGTTTGGGAAGGCTTTTTTGTAGCTGTGCTTGGAAGCAAAGCTGCCCATAGTTGCCCAAGGTGTTTGGTAAATGAGCAAAAAGCTGCTTCTATGGGAAGCTAGGGCTTTTTCAAGGCCAAAAGCCAAAGCCAATAAATCCTAGCTTATCAGCTTTTAAAAGCCTGAGTTACTGTATCGCTTTATACTGTTCATTAATGAAAATTTTAAAATACCAATTTCTGTCCTCACTTTCTTGCCAAAATTACAGCCCAGCCATTGGGGCAATTGAGGTGGTCCGGCTGCAGTGGTGAGGAGGAGGAGGAAGAGTGAACTGGAGGTGTAGCGATCTTCTTTACCGAAGCTCGTCGGTAGAAACGAACACCACAGAGATGTCCCCTACGCCGAGACGAAGCCTCCGCCACTGGTGCGACGCCGTGTTGTGCCCGGAATCGGAAAACCCGATCGGAAAACCCTTGAACTTCCCTGCTTCGATTCTCTCTCTCCTTTCATCCATTTGAAAAACTGAGAGCACCATCATGCTCGTCTCGTTGAAACGAAGCTACTGCCACCGGTCTCGCCTGCAACCGTGGCCGAAATCGTAACCATGTCTACTTTCATTCTACGGCCTCAAAATATAAAAATTGACGAACCAATTAAATAATTTTTGAAAGCTATAAGAGGGAAGAAGATAATAATATTTTTATTTGAGAAAATTATAGCCCTAATTAACTTAATTTCAACGGCCTATATCAAATGGTGGGTAAGATTGACGGTCCACAATGCACCGCTTTTATTTTTCTTTTAATCTAAATATTTTCTTTCGATTTTCTAACTTCAGAAAATTATAATAAATAAATTAGATGTCCGAAAAATAGCTCGGGTGATGTAGAACACATGGCCGAGATATTCGATGAAAGGCAAAACCATATGGTCACAATGGTCTACGAAAATGATTTGTTCAAAAATAATTTTGTTGTATAGAAAAAAATTAATTTAACCATAAAAGATAATGAAATACATTATCAAACAATGAACCAAACAATTAAAGTAAAAATATTAATTTTAGCATTATGTCCATATTAGTCATTTTACAAACTCACAGCACTTTGAGTTTTAAGTTTACCAAACACTATCCCACTGCTTTTAGTACTCACAACACTTTCAAAAAACCAGTTTACCAAACACCCAGCTGTTTTGCTTTACAACCACTTATTGTCACAGCACAACTAAAGCCAGCTCCACTTAAAAGCCCAGCCTTACCAAACTAAGCCTATATGTTGTGAGCATTGGATTGTGCTAAGGTTGAAACCCTAACATTCACTCCCTTGGATTACTTGGAAACCCATTTTATTTTACATGTTTTTATATTTAAAAGCTTATTTCGTCGGATGGGGATCCGATCGGGGATTTATATATATATATATATATATATATATATATATATATATATATTTTTTTTTTTTTTTCTATTTTAAATTTGATAACAGGAGCAGTGATGCATGATGTGGGTGGAAGGTTTTTGGGAGCATTAGGAGTCCCAACTACAGGTTTCTTAAGTCTTTAGGCATGTGAGAGTTTGGCGGTGGTACACGGGTTGCAATTTTGTTTACAAAGGGGCTGCTAGCCTGCTACACACATGACACATGTAGTACTGGCAGGGGGCTGTGATTAATGTCATCAAGGCCATTGAATTTAGCGATTTTAGTCATGCATGATGGAGATTTATTCAATGAAACTCGGCATTTATTGAGTTTCCTTCAGTCTTGTTTATTCAGTTACTGTCCAAGAGTTTGTAATAAGATTGTCCATTGTGTGGCTAGCTATGGCCCCTTTGTCCTTAAGTTATGCTTCGTATTGGTGGGACCGTGGGAGATTGAGCCTCCATGGCTCACTCCAATTCTTGTGAAGGATTTAAGTTGATGTAATAAGGCTATGTTTTGGCGAAAGTTATTCTATGCACTGTCCGTGCTATTGCACGTTCAATCTCAACCATTCAAATGTGGGCCCAGTCTTTAATTTCGATCTCAGCCTTTATCTACTCTAACGGACGTTAAGGTTGATTGAATCCAAAAAAAATTGCATATGGGTAAATTGCAGGGTTCAGTACTTGGGTCTCACATGGCTGATGAGTTTAACAGTAACACCCACCCTCATCCCCCCAATTTCTTCATCTTTCTTCCAAGTGTTGCTAAATGCTCTTTCGTCTCAATACTCAAAGATTGATTCCCAAACAACAATCGGAGTCGCCGGGAAAAGCAGAGGAATTGCTGAAGCTTTCCGGCTTCGAACTGACGTCGTGAGCCACCATTTGGACCGGAAATCAACGGGCTAATATCGATAAGAATGAGCGAAGCTAAAGCCACCGGTTTCGTCCGCCGTCGTGGCCGGAATCGCCGAAAATTCATCGGAGGCACCGAACCTTTGTCTCTTCGATTCTCTCTCTTCAGTCGACGATTTGAAAATCTAGGACCACCATTAGGTTGGACTCACCAAGACGAAGCCATTGGTACTGGTTTCTTGCCGTTAAATGGCCGGAGAAGGAAGTTGGGTACGGTGGTGTCGCGGAGCAGGTAGTTGCTGCAAACCCGGCTGGTCGAGGTGACGAGGTGTAATGGTGATTGGAAACTGACCCGGCCATCTCCCGATGTCCGAGGCTCTGATCGGGTTCTTCGATTATTGCGAGGGATGCAACGGGATCAGTTAATTGTGAGGAAACTGTGGTATTTCGATGGAAGAGGTCGAAGAATGATTAAAATGGCATCTGGGTTTCCCAGCGGCGGTGGCGCCTACTGTTTTTTTTTTTCTATAATTAAGCTGACTATCTATTTTATATAAAAATAATTGTACAATTACAATGTTGGACGGTTGGTTCAGTGGCCAACACAAAAGATGGTTTGTTAGGGATGTGGGTTCGAACCACATAGAGGGGATTTTTTTTTACATATTAATTCTTTTTATTGCTGGTCTTTTTTGATTTTGCTTTAAAAATCTACAATACCTAAATAATTGTGGTAATCTAATTTTTAAATAAAGTAAAGTACATTGGTTACATTTAATTGAACAAAAACAATAAAAAGACATTCATAGTGTCCTTTTTTTAAATATTGTTGGACATTTTATTTAATTTTTAATTATTTATGGACGTTCATATCATTTTCTCTAATTTAACATAAACATTAAAAAAAGACCGAAATGGCTTGCCAACATATCATTATCTTAATTAAGGTTATTGTCTCCCTATATATTTAAAAATGAATATTAGTCTCCCTATCGTTCTCTTAATTGTTAAATGACCATTGGCGTTTTTACCCTTTTCTATTAATTTAATATTCTCCCAAGGGCAACAGAATCACGATGATTTGCTCATTCCAATTTTTTTACATGATTAGAAAGAGCTCAGCCCCACGAGAGTGTGGGCGCGAATTGTGACCTCGCAAGATTTGTGACATAGTGGTTACGACCATTTTAGTGGAAGGGGTATTACGGTCACTACAGTAAATCACGTGAATCGAGGTCTAAGCGAGGACAAAATCGGCTAAAATTTTAACCATAGGCCTAAAATATCGCAATAATAGTATCCAACGGTCTGTTTGACCAGTCTCTTTTTCCTCCACCTTGTAAATTTTCAAAGGTATACTTTTAGTTATAACCAATAAACTAGTTATACCACACTAGTAGGCACATATAGATTTTGTGCAATAAAAAAAATCGAAAATAAAAAATTGTGGATTCGACCTTACCAATGTATTTACCGAGTAGTAATATACTAAGTGTGAAAAAATTGGTCTCGTTCGTCGTCCCTTCGGCCTCGGTCAAGTCGGTCAACCGTTATTTAACGTGATTTACAAAAATATCCTTTTTCACTAAAATGCCCCTAACCTAATCATCACATGTGCAGTTTGTGCGTGTTTCGCGCCTACACTCTCGCATGACCGAGCTCTATTTAATGGGATTAAAAAAATAAATCCGGCACCTTGTCTCTATTCCATTGCCCTTTGAGAAATCTAATTAATATATGTATGGGTAAAAAATGTCCAACTGGCCATTAAAACTTTTCAAAATTAAATTTCAATGTCTAGGACAGAAGACAATGGGTATTGGTATACACCCCACCCTTTAAACACCTGAAGGAATGATAAATCCATTTCATTTAATTATTAAATGATAATGAACATTTTTACCTTTTCCTGTAAATGATATTAAATAACGGTTGACCGACTTGACCGACGCCGAAACGACGACGAACAAAGCCAATTTTTTCACACTGGGCATATTACTACTCGGTAAATACATTGCAAGGTTGAATCCGCCATTTTTCTTTTTCGATTTCTCGGATTGCATGAAATGTGGATGTGCCTACTAGTGTTGTATAACTTGTTCATTAGTTATAACTAAAAGTATACATTTGAAAACTTACACAATGGAGAAAAAAGAAAATGGTCAAACGGACCGTTGGATGAGATTATTGCGATATTTTTGCCCTGTGGTTAAAATTTTAGCCAATTTTGTCATCGTTTAGACCTCGATCCACGTGGTCAACCGTAGTGACCGTAATACCCCTACCACTAAATTGTTCGCAGCCACTCTGTCACATATCCTACGATGGCATAGTTCGCGCCCACACTCTCGAGTGGTCGAGCTCTGTCTAACCATGTAAAAAAAATATAGGGAGAAAATTATCGCAATTCCGTTGCCCTAGGGTAAATATTAAGTTATAAGAAAGGGTATAAACGTCCATTATCATTTAATAATTAAATAAAATATATTTATTATTAATTTGGGTGTTTAAGGAGTGGGGTGTAGACCAAAACCCACCATCTGCCATCTTGGATATTAAAATTAATTTTTAGAAATTTTTAATGGTCAGTTGGACATTTTTATCCCTATACACAATAATTAGATTTCTCAAAGGGCAACGGAATCGAGACGAGGTGCCAGGTTTATTTTTTTTATGTCATTAAATAGAGCTCGGCAATGCGAGAGTGTAGACGCGAAATAGGCGCAAACCGAACATGTGACGATTAGGTTATGACCGTTTTAGTGAAAATGATATTTTTGTAAATGACGTTAAATAACGGTTAATCAACTTGACCGAGGCCGAAACGCCGACAAACGAGACCAATTTTTTCACACTGGCCATATTATTACTCGGTAAATACATTGACAAAGTCAAATCCACCATTTTTCGTTTTTAGTTTCTTGGATTGCACGAAATCTAAATGTGCCTACTAGTGTGGCATAACTTGTTCATTGGTTATAACTAAAATTATACCTTTAAAAACTTACCAGGTGGAGGAAAAAAAAAAAGATTAAACGGACCGTTGGATGCGATTATTGCAATATTTTTAGACTATGGTACAAATTTTAGCCGATTTTGTCTTCGTTGAGACCTCGATCCACTTGGTCAAGCATAGTGACTGTAATACCCCTACCACTAAATTGCTCGTAACCACTATGTGGCACATCATGAGGGGGCACAGTTTGCGCCTACGTGATAGAAAGTTTGGAGGGGCTAATTTTCAGAGCAATTTTTTTTATGACTCTCAATTAAGGTCCAATAAACTCTGATCGATTTAATTCAATTTCAATATCATTCATCAACATTTAATTAATCAAATAGTTAATTAAATTATTCTTTTTTTTACCTGAAAACATCAGAGCAATTTTTTGTTTGATCGGTAAAATGATAATTCATTAGAAAAAAAATTATACTAAAAATTTAATCATGTTTAAGTAAAGGTGCAATCAACCACAAGACAGAAAGTAAAGAAGAGAGCAAATAGCACAGGAATAGAGAGTATCTTTATTAATGAATAGGTGCCTCTATATATAGAGAAACACAAGGGTACAATCCATGTCCTAATAGGACTTCTATTCAATATGTAATCCATATGCTATACTACCTAATCTAATCCTAGGTTGACAAGACACACACAAAGTAGGTTTCCTTCAACACTCCCCCTTGTGGCGTCAACACTAGGTGGTGCTCCTCGCGTTGTCTCATTAAAAACCTTGCCAAGTAACAAAAACCCAGTGGGATAAAAATAACCTTGGTCGAAGGGAAAAAGAGTACAACACACCCTTCACATTTGGAAACTTTGCATGGACGCCAGACTCCCCCCTGAAGTCTGCGTCTCCCCCTGATTTCCACAATCATGGGAGGTCAGATAACTTAAGCAAACCAATGCTTTTCACATGCTTCTCAAATGTGGATTTATATAGGCAATGACTTAGTAAATAAATCTGCCACATTGTCCTCAGAACGGACTTGATTCACTTTAATCTTTAAAGAACTTCTGCTATTGCTGATTACAAAAGAACTTAGGCGATATATGCTTGGTGTTGTCGGCTTTGATGAAACCTTGCTTCATCTGCTCAATGCAGGCAGCATTATCCTCATAAATGGATGTAGGTTCATCAGTGATTGACCTCAAACCACATGTACTTCTTATATGTGTATCAATGGACCTTAACCATATACACTCATGAATTGCTTCATGGAGAACTATAATCTCAACATGGTTCAAAGAAGTAGCGACAAGAGTCTGCTTAGTAGACCTCCAAGATATCGCGGTGTTACCCATGGTAAAGACATAACCAGTTTGGGAACAACCTTTATATGGGTCAGAGAGATACCCAACATCAGCAAAACCCACCAAAACATCACAAGGATTTTCGGAATAATGGGCAGCAGCACTCGTGCGATCGATCGTGACATCTTGCGATCGATCGCTCGACGGCAGGGGCTTGGTACGATCGATCGTGGCATTCCCTGCGATCGATCGTCCGACGGCAGAAGGCACGGGTTCCTCACCCATTTTGCCATATTTTCATGCCTCTCTGTAGGGAAAGAACAAGCCCATATCAATCGTACCCTTCAAGTAACGAAAGATAGTCTTTATGCCATTCCAATGGCGTTGCGTGGGCGCAAAGCTAAATCTAGCTAACAAGTTAACAACAAAGGAGATATTGGGTCTTGTACACTGTGCCAAGTACAATAATGCGCTATTGCACTTTGGTATGGTACCTCAGCCTCTAAAACGTCTTCACCATCATCCCTTGAGTGAAACGGATCCTTCTTGGATCTAGACTGTGACCAATCATGGGAGTGCTAACAGGATGGACTTTATCCATATTAAATCGCCTGAGCATCCTTTCCCAAGATCTTTCATCTCAAACACGGATTTCAAGTATTCACTGGCACTTGCAAATCCGGAACTTGTTTTCACGCAGGGGCATAATTTATTGTTCACATACCCTCTTCCAATCAAGTAGTCACTTAGACGGGTATACCACATCCGTCCGGATTGTTTCAATCCATATAGTGAACATTGCAATCTTATAGCAAACGTGCTCTGTGGTCTAGAGCCACTTGACTTGGGTAAATGAAGCCCATCCGGGACCTTCATATAAATCTCCATATCTAGATCCCCTTAGAGATATGTTATGACCACATTCATAAGCTGCATGTTTAGTTTTTCGGAAACTACCACTGACAAGGTAGCAGAACGTTATGACGTCCTTTACGAGAGAGTATGTCTCATCGTAGTCGATTCCAGGGCGTTGTGAGAAGCCTTGCGCCACAAGGCGAGCTTTATATCTTGTTCTCTCACTACGCTCTCTAACAAAGACCTATTTATATCAACAGGTTTTATTCCAGAAGATATTGGCACAACTGGCCCTAATACCGTTCTCTTTGTTAGTGAGTCCAACTCAACCTGAATCGCATATTTCCATTTAGGCCAATCAGCTTCTACGTCGGTATTCATCAACGGAGCGAGGTTCAATATCATCATTCTCAATGAACTCTTGTGCACAAGCATATGCAGACACATCATCAACTGTGATGGAGTTTCTATCCCACGTCTCATGTACACTAGTGTAATAATCGAGATCTCTAGGTTCCCACGGATAGGTCTTAGCGACAGGGCGTCCCCCGAAGATATCTTTTGGACATAACCATAATCCGGAACGTTTTCATGGACGGATTTTGAGTATCAATGATGAGAGGGTTTATTTGGTGCCATCGCAGCCCGTTTCCTAGGGCGCGAATCCCTCGAACCTGGTGGCCTCCAACGCTTCCTCAGCGGAGCCACGGCCTAAGCCACATCACCACCATTACTGGCAGTGGCGCCACCAGCTGTCCCTCCCATAGGGTTAGCTGCAATAGCGACTTTGAGTCCAAGTCCTTGTTCAGGCACTTGCATCCTTGCAGACATGTTTGCAGCTGGTATATATGATCTAGTCACTAAGATCTAAGAAAGCGTCAGGAAGAGAATCTCTGACTTTCTGAAGATCTATAATTTTACGCACTTTCTGCAGTAGGGGGATCGTTATGAGACAGAGTGGGGACAGGCCACGACAATTCCAGTCGTTCCTGTTGAACGTTCACGTTCTTATCTCCCCCTAACGACGGGAAGTCTGTCTCATCGAAGTGACAAATAGATCGCCTGTCAAGGGTTCTACATAGCGGATTTTGGTTGGAGACTCAAATCCAACATAAATACTCATTCGTCTCTGAGGACCCATATAAATACGCTGTGGCGGCGTAATAGGCACATAAACAACACACCCAAATATGCGTAAGTACGATATGCTTGGCTCGTACCCAGTCACTAGCTGTAGCATAGACAAAGATTGGGTGGTGATGGGCCTCAGACGAATAAGCACAGCTGCATGCAATACTGCGTGCCCCCAGGCAGAGAGAGAAAAATTGGTGCGCATTACCAATGTCCTCGTGACCATTTGTATTCTATTAATGGCAATCTCTGCAAAACTATTCTGGGTATGCACATGTGAGACTAGATGTCTAACATCTATCTCATGCAGTAGTCATCGAAAATCTTCGATGTAAACTCCCTAGCATTATCAAGCCTGATAAGTTAAAGGGATGATCCGGGTAGTGAGCCGGCAGGCGAATCATTTGTGCTAGGAGTTTAGCATTAGCAGCATAACGAATGGACAACATCATAACATGTGACCAGCATGTCGATGCATCAACCAACACCATAAAATACATAAATGGCCCGCTTGGTGGTTGAATATGTCCACAGATATCCACTTGGATTCTCTGTAAGAATGGGAGAAGTACTTTAGAATCCTTTGCATAGGACGGTCTTAGTCCTTATTTCCCTTAGGAACACGCTTTGCATAATGAGCGTTTGGCTTTGGGAGCTTCAGAAGCATAGGAGGAATTGTCCACATCCGAGAGAGAGAATTTCGTTCTATGCGATCGATCGCAAGGGGGGTGCGATCGATCGCCCGTGCTCTCGGGTTCCTGTAACAATGCAGGATGGGACATGCGATCGATCGCAGGGGATGTGCGATTGATCGCCCGGGCTCTCTGGTTCCAGAAAACGTACAGGAAGGAACCTGCGATCGATCGCAGGGGGATGCGATCGATCGTCCGAGCTCTCGGGTATGTTAACGACGCAGCCTGGAAGGTTGCGATCGATCGCAGGGATCGTGCGATCGATCGTACGGCGTCGGACAATGGCAAATTTGCTCTTTCTCATAACTGTCTCATCTCCTTGAATTGCCCTTCGATTCATGCTTCAAATAGCTCGAAAGAATGGATGTCCGTGTGAGGTTTGCAATACACGGATCATCATATCACGACCAGGGTGTCACTACCTGTCGTGCCAAAGCCAATATGTGTCTGAATCCAAGAGGTCATCCCGAATGACATTGTTTGATTCAATAGCTCGAATAGTGGTAACATATCACCCACTAGAGAGACACGTAAGCTTCTCTAAGATGCGTTTTCTTCCGCAGTCATTAGAGGTAATGCAAAGGAATTCTTTTCCATTCTCATCATGCATCTCTGCATGGAATTCATTGGTTCTTATATCTTTGAAGCTCAGAAGAGTTCTATTTCCTCTTGGAGCATATAGAGCATAGCAAGCAATTAAAATTGAGTATAGTAAACAACTCCAAATTTTATTAAAGCTATAAACCAAATGAATAACATCCAAAGTTCCAACTTGGTCTTTACCAAAACTAAATCAACAATACAATGAAAATAAAGGACTTAAGCGAAATCATGAGTGTCATCACTCTTCCCAGCTTCAAAGTCTTCAACCCTCAATTCGACGTTCTCTTCGTCATCCTCTTGTTCAAAGTTGTGAGCTTCCATGGCTTCGCGATACAGCTTGTATGCGTTAGCAACATTCTGAGAGGCTTTACAGATCTTGGCCCAATGGCCAGTCTTTCCACACCTGAAGCACAAAGATGTTTGATCGGAATCCTTTGATTGAGAGGCGTTGTTCACGCGTGGTGCTCTTACCCTTAGTGGCACCGCATTAGCGCCGGTCCCTATCATAGGGCCGACGGCTCTTCCTCTAGGGTGGCCTTCTCGGCCTCCTCCACGCCTATTTCGGCGACTACCTTCTTGAGCAAAGCGATCATATGGACCAGGATGTCCAGAATTGTCCCTAGACTTAGGGTTTCGCTCGCGGCGGCCTCTCCTTGGGGCGCCATTATAATGGGTCTCTGGAACTTGCTTTGTTCCCACGGGCCTCGCATTATAATTCTTCACAAGTATTTTCTCGTGCTTTTCAGCAACAGAGAGAGCAGAGATAAGCTCATGAAATCTTGTGATCCGTTTATTCTGTACTTCAATGCGATAGTTCTTTGCAACTACCAAGTCAGAGACGGGAAAGGTAGAGAGGGTTTTCTCAATCATCATCGCATCAGTTATGTTCCTCTCACAGAATTCCATGAGGGATTTGATGCGGAGTGCTTCCGAGTTGTACTCTAGGACCGAGGTATAATCACAGAGGCGCAATTGCTGCCATCTCACCTCTAGGTCAGGAAGCAGGGATTCACGAACATTGCCAAAACGCTCTTCGAGTGCAACCCATAGTCTTCTGGGATCCTCCTCATTGAGGTACTCGGATTGTAGAGATTCATCCATGTGACGTATCATCATGATGATTGCTTTGGCATTCTTAGCCTCTAAAGCATCAGCGGTGGCTTGTGCAGTAGCAGCAGCAGCGGCTGCAGCGGCGGCAGTTAGTGGTCCTTCCACAGGTGCGGCGGCGTTATCTGCAGGTGCAGCTGCAGGGGGCTCATTGATTGCAGATATGCTACCTTGAGCTTTCAGGTGGTTGAGTACATCGCGAACCCACTTATGGTATCCAATGCCCGTGGAATCCAAAGGTGCGAAGTCCAACTTGTTCAGGTAATTTGCCATCTGAAACAACAAGAGAATTGAGGTTAGTTTTCGGAGTTAAACTCCCACGAAAACAGATATGGTTTCTGAGCTATGCTATCAAGAAACGTTTTCCATGTATTGGATTTAGGTGAAACTTTGGTGTAGTATGGTCATAACCTTAAACCTTTTCGGTAGCTCTACTCAGATACGACCAGATACATAATAAGAGATGTCGGTGTGAGCAAGCTCCCTTAATACCACTTATCTCAAATTACATACCTAGACATCATACCCAAGCAGGTGAGCCTAGTAGGGCCTAAGTCATGAACCATAGGTCGTTTCTTCTCTACGGATTCCTCATCCGGAGGTAAATCATTCAATGAACTTCGTGTTCAAGGTCTCTTCTCTCTACGGATTCCTCATCCGGAGTATTAGCTCGAACCCCCACAGTTCGGCTCTTGAGGTCATCACCAATAGCATGATGACATTAGAGGTGCTCATGACTTACACATACCGCAAGCGATATGAAGCTCGATCACTCCCCTAATGCTTCTCATAGTTTGGATAAGTTCAGATCAAGGATCCCACGTTATAGAAAGGTGGGAGGTAGAGGAGGGATGTTGGAAGTCCCTTGAGAAAAAGAAGGTGAATATAAATTCATAAAGCAGCAACGTTTATAAAAGCTTACTTGGATTTCTTTTTCTAGATTGGCCTTGAGTCTTGAACTTAGGAGATAGAGAAGATTAAAGGCAGCAGCAGCAAGTAGAAGCAGCGGCAGCAGGTAGGAGGAGCAGTAGCAAGCAGGAGCAGCAGGAAGAAAGAGGTGATTCTCGGCAGGAGCTTCTTGCGATCGATCGTCCGGTAAGTTGCGATCGATCGTGCGTCGTCCAGCAGTAAGAAGAACACGGGAGAATCCTAGGGTTAGGGTTCTAGGGTTTTTGATCTCAGGGTTAGAGGTTCGTGCTGATAACGTGTTTAAGTAAAGGTGCAATCAACCACAAGACAGAAAGTAAAGAAGAGAGCAAATAGCACAGGAATAGAGAGTATCTTTATTAATGAATAGGTGCCTCTATATATAGAGAAACACAAGGGTACAATCCATGTCCTAATAGGACTTCTATTCAATATGTAATCCATATGCTATACTACCTAATCTAATCCTAGGTTGACAAGGCACACACAAAGTAGGTTTCCTTCAACAAATCAGAGCAATTTGGTATTTCTTTTTTTTATGAATCACATTTCTAGATGATTTTTTTTTCCTCTTCGTTTTTGCCCAAACCCAACCTTATCTCTCCATTCCTCTCTATCTCACACTATACTTAATTAAATCAAATTTGTTTAATAAAGCAAAACACCCACAGCCACACATTCTTCTTCTCCCTCCTTCCTTTCCTCTCTTTTTTTTTCCCTCACCCACGTGGCCACGTGCACCCTCTTCTTCTTCTTCTTCTGCAACTTTTCTTCTTCTCTCTCTTTACTTCCGTTCCTTTTACTCAATTAGATTGGGAGGTTTTGCTCTTCTCAATCTCTCCATCTTGTGTAAAGGCTCCAACTGTAATAGACTTTTGGAAACTATATATAAGTAAAAAAATCTCCCCCAAAACTTGGTAGGGCTTGAGCCCAGTCAAGCCACTACACAGCTCCACCCCTGCAGACCAATACCAGGTTACCCGGGAACCAATCGGAGATTTCA
This sequence comes from Rubus parviflorus, assembly GCA_029955375.1. Taxonomy (NCBI): domain Eukaryota; kingdom Viridiplantae; phylum Streptophyta; class Magnoliopsida; order Rosales; family Rosaceae; genus Rubus; species Rubus parviflorus. The sequence goes on along the minus strand of JARGGL010000006.1, from coordinate 18,601,210 downwards.
GCGATATGGGAATTCCAGTGTTTTTTTTTCCCAAAGGGAGTCCGATGTTTAGGGAAACTGGACACCACGACAGATTCGACTGTGGAGTGACGGCTTTTCCCCTGGCCTCGCCTACGAACGCCCTACACCATAAACTCGAAGCATCTTTACCTCCAGGTCTTCGTCTCAGTCCTCAAACTGCTCAGTGATGGGAGATTCCAACTGAACCAAAGTAAAATTGTGTTTTAACTGCTTTGAAATCGTTTTGCGGCTTTGCCTCTAGTGTTTTTTGTTTGACTAACTTCAACATAACGATTAACCATTTAAATATAACGGGCGCGTGCTGTGCACGCACTACGTGCATATGCACGGAAGGTGCAGGGAATCCCTTCCGATGTTTTGGAAGGTTTTGACTTTTGATGAGGCCAATATGTGCCCCTTGATTGTGATTTCTTCACATTGGCATTTGAATGAACCACCTTTTATGATATAAAAGTCATCTCTAATCAAATGCAAAACAAAAGAAACCAACGAAAACCCGAAACAAATGAATAGCGCAGTGAGAGAGTGATTTTGCGAGTTGAAGAAGGAAGGAGCTCGAGATTTGTTTGTGCGACGTCGCATTTGAGCATGGAGGCGTTACCCATCCCCACGGAGACGTACAAGCTTGGCTTCATCGGAGCTGGTAAAATGGCCGAGAGCATCGCCAGAGGAGTCGTCCGATCCGGCATTCTCCCCCCAAATCGCATCACCACGTCCCATTCCAACCCCATTCGACGCCAAGCCTTTGAGTCCTTCGGCGTCCACCTCCTCCCTCGCAACGACGACGTTTGTCCTCTCCTTCTTTTTCTTCTATGTCTCCCTCTCTGCACCTATTTTATTTTGTGAATTATTGCAAGTTACATTTGATATCCCAATAGGTCGTTGAAGAGAGTGATGTCGTCATTTTCGCTGTCAAACCTCAAGTCGGTATAACACTTCTCAGCATGTATTTAGCATTTTACGCTATCATATTTCTAATTAGTTTCACAAATTGATATATGAATCATCTCATCCACTGTTCTGCTAAAGAACACTACCATAAACATATATACAAATAATTACATAGTCTATTAAGATATGATATTGTCGCCCCTTAATCGTTCATGCAGTTAAAGACGTAGTTTTGCAGCTGAGGCCATTGCTTTCCAGAAAGAAGCTGCTAGTTTCAATAGCTGCAGGAGTCAAATTGAAAGATCTGCAGGTCTCTCAATTTCATATCTTCTTAATTTTATCTGCTTTGTTTATATGTATAAAACACTCATGTAGCTACTTACGTTTTTGGGTGAATTATGAATGAATGCTTTTCTTCCTGTAAAAAAATCAAAATGACTTGACGTGTTTCTGTGCAAACTCTTGTCTTGGCTACAAATTAGAATTTATCTAACGAATGTGGTATGATATGAAGGAATTTTATCAGGGAACAAGAAATGATAGCCATGACACAGAAAAAGAAATTGCCAACAAGACTTTGAGCTCTTAATCTTACAAATACATGAAATTTGAGTCTTTACCCTTCAGGCATTTTGTATTTTGTTAATGGAATTGTTCTATCTTCCTTAGGATTGGGCCGGTCACAGCCGATTTATCAGGGTAATGCCCAATACTCCTTCTGCTGTAGGTGTCGCAGCATCAGGTAACTATGATTTTTTTTTAATCTGGGGTTTAGGCTCATTTAGAATATATATATATATATATATATTCTAAATATATACGATATTATTTATAACTTATTTGTATGCTATGACTAATAAACTGGTACTGTTTAAATTCATTAGCTTCCCACAAAGGATATATGCAGGGCTGAAAAAGTTGTCCGTTGGAGAACCAATCATTTGTATAGTTAGTATGTTCATTATGAGGAGGTGGTCCATCCAGTTATCAGCTTTACAGCATATGTCATGAAAAGGATAAAGGCAATTTTGTGTTAAATAGGTTGATAACATTTCTTAACCATTTTTTTCTTATTTATCTAAACTTCATGGATTACTTTAGCTGCCTACAGAACTCTCACAATATAGTAATTAGCAGATTCTCACATACTGAACCCCACACTGTTTTGTTTCTCATAATATCTTGAAGAAAGCTTGCAAAATGATGCTGGTATGACATGTGACAGTGGTGAGAAGACTTGTGAAATGCTGATTGCATTACTGCATTGGGTTGATTGACGTGTGTATAATATGAATATATGATATTGGAGAAAATGATTAGTTTTATTTTTTCAGAAACTTCATGGCCGGTCCTTTATGGTTAGCATATGGATTTTCGAACTCTTGAAGTCTCCCTCGAGTTCTTACTTCTAGTTTGAATTTGCCTTTTTTATTACTTCTAAGTTTGTATTAGTGGAATGAAATTGGTGAAGTTCTTAATCTTGTGTTCAAATAGTATTGAGCTTGGGAGGAGCTGCAACAGAACAAGACGGAGACTTAATAGCTGAACTATTTGGATCAGTAGGCAAGATATGGAAAGCTGATGAAAAATTGTTTGATGCAATTACTGGCCTAAGGTATGCGATTTCAAGTCATGAAATAAACTTATACCGATTCCTACTCTACTGTAGAGTATCTTTACTTATCTCTTAGTGCAACTATACAACTTCAAAAAGAATTGAAATGAAAATTCTGTATTCCTCTTTCTTTCCATGCATCTTTAAGAGAATGCTATGTTTATCATTGAAGGACTTATGTCCCAAATATGCACTTGTAATTCAAGTTATAATCTCGTAAATAATGTTTTGATTAATAATCTTGGAAAATTACAGTGGCAGTGGTCCTGCATATATATATTTGGCCATAGAGGCCTTGGCAGATGGAGGAGTTGCTGCAGGTCTACCACGAGAACTTGCATTGGGTCTAGCATCTCAAACTGTAAGTCAAATTACATTACATTGTATCTTATTACTCAAGCAGTCATTGGATATCACACGGTGGTGTATATGTGCGTGTGTATGACTATAAGAAGTTAAACCCTATTACCTGCATAAGAAAGTGAGAGGCTCAAAAATCTAATCAAGGCTTACAGATATTGTGGTAATATATGTTGGCTTTTCATTTGGGCATTCCTCATTGGGAAATTCTCTTTGATTTCTTCTTGGATTCTTTGTTGTGAGGGAGATCTGATTTGTTTTTCATTTTTTTTTTCATTAGGTATTAGGCGCAGCATCTATGGCTACTAGTTCTGGGAAGCATCCAGGTCAGCTCAAAGATGATGTAACATCACCTGGTGGAACTACCATTGCTGGCATTCATGAGCTGGAGAAGGGTGGATTTCGCGGAATATTGATGAATGCAGTTGTTGCTGCTGCCAGGCGCAGCCGAGAACTTTCACAGAGTTAGTTATATTGATATTCTTATATGCTAAGCAATGAATTCCCTTATTTGCTCCCCTTAATTAGTTACAAATATGTTAGGTCAGCTTTTGGCCCTTATCAAAAGTTGCTTCCGAGACAATTAAAGACTTATATATTGTCCTTTCGGACGGTCAGCTGAAGTAGAATATTGATTGAAAGTTGAAAAACTTCCACGGTTGGATTATAGGTGTATGATCCTTATTGAGGCAACATATATTTAGAATAAAATGTTTATCTTGTTTGTTCATTTACCATAGTTTTTAGCTTGTGTCAAATACAAGTCTTGCTAGTCAACAAGTTATCTCAAACTTATAATGAGTAATGGAGATGAATACGAAAGCAAACAGAGGGTATAAGCCTCAACTCAAAATGGATCAGAATGTAAAACTAGTGTTCAGTAGAGAAGGGAAATTTGGAACTATACAATAAAGTTGAGGGGGTGGCAATCAAATGATAAAGGACAATTCTTAAGTTTTACCCTTTGGGGGAATACCTGCTTGGGTTGTATAGCTTCAAATTATGAGAATTTGCCTCATAAGAGGCTCGCAACTCAATTTCCAAACAGGCTGGTCCTGAGAGTTTTGAGGCCCAGGGTGAAAATAGTAAGTGTGCCCCAAATTATTCACTTTACCTAAAAAAAAAAAGGTAAAAATCCAATTTAGTACCTGAACTATTGCCAAATGTACTTTTTGGTACCTACAAATTTTTTTATCAAAATGGTACCTGAACTATTGTGCCATTACCCAAAATGGTACCTCCGTTAACTTGGTCGTTAAGTATGGTTCAATTAGATACCATTTTGGGTAACAATGCAATAGTTCAGGTACCATTTTGGGTAAAAAAAAATGTGTAGGTACCAAAAAGGGCATTTCGCAATAGTTTAGGTATCAAATCAGGATTTTAACCTAATTAACAACTATTGGATCTGATTTAGGGTAAAATCCTCAAATGATACCCAAACTATCACGAAAATGCACTTTTTGGTACCCACAAATGCTTAGGGAGTCTGGTGGTACCCAAACTATCTCTCCGGCACCACCACATTTCTCTACACATCCTCAATACCATTTGAGGATTTTACCCATCTGATTTATGGTGGAGAAAAAATTATAAAATTGTATTTTTTTTTTATTTTAGCACAACTAAAATAGATAAAAACAAATTATATATATATATATATATATATATGAATCTATAGAAAAAATAATTAACACAAGAACAAATATCAAATCTAAATAAGTATCGTGAGGGTGATGAATCATGCATGTGATCTTAATTAAATTCACTTCGCTAAGTTCTTTCTAATTGAAAATAATAATAAAATCTATAGAGATTTCTTTTGATAATGAATATATATATATATATATATATATATATATATATATATATTTTGTGAAAGATAATAATGAACATTTTTTGGATTTCATTTAGTTAATTTTAATTAATTAATTAAATTGTAATACAATTTTTTTTTTGACAATTTTGTACCACATTTAACGGAAAACTTGACGGAGGTACCAAAATAGGTAACGGCATAATAGTTCAGATACCATTTTGAGTAAAAAAAAATTGTAGGTACCAAAAAGTACTTTTGACAATAGTTGAGGTACCAAATTGGATTTTTACCCAAAAAAAACTGTTTTTCACATATTTTATTCTTCGTTTTCTTTTCAACATTAAAAACACATTATGAATATAATTTTTTTAATAGATTTTTAAGACTTAATTATGTCAGCTACTCCAATGTAAACTTTATTAAAAAATTTATATTGTCGTAAATTAGGGGAAAAAAATCAACCTACACAATATTAGTTTTTTTACAATCTTTGAAAAAATATAATTACAATAACATAGTAAAGTATGGAAATATGAAAGACAAAATGTTTTCACTTAAAGAAGAAAAAAAAGAAGATTAAATTAGATCCCCGGGCATCTAAAATAGTAAAATCTAAACTAAAATTTACAAAAACCAAAGTTTTTTTTTTTGATTGAATTGGGGTATCATTTTCATTAATTGGTAGTGAAAGGAAAAAATACACAGTAACCCACCCGCAGTGGGCATGACAAAATTAACTCACTGCCTAGGCAATCGAAGAAACATAAGTAAGCTTAGATAACGATAAGATCAAAGTAACCAGTAACCTGACAATACTGGGCCTCAAACGGAACATCATTCCACATTGAGACCCAATTTATTCTAGATTCCAAGGACTGCCTTACATAGAAGAGGCATCCCCAGGAATGCCTACAGACTGAATAGCCTGAAATACAACAAGAAAATAAAGAGCCCAGTAGCAAAACCCTCCCTGCAAGCCCAAGAACAATAGGCTAGGGTGCAAAAACCCTAGCCCACCATCATGACTACTGCCATTGGTAACAAAGTAGCCGCACAACTTCCGTCACCCGCCACAGCCAAGCTGCCGCCATAGTCAACAACCAAACGAAATCAAGGCCAACACGGAAACCCAGATCCACCAAAGCCGTTGAAAACCGCCACAACTTTCCTTGGCACCATCACAACAGTACGAAAACTACCTAGAGCAGCATGGCGCCTATCCTGATCTTCGCCATGAATCAAACCAACAACCCAAACCCTGATCGTAGGGATCTGCACAAGGAATGTTGGGGAAAACATGACCCAAAGACCATCCTTCCACCGCCCTGTGTGAAAATCCAAACAAGTATCCACCATCAAAAGCCTGAATCCTATCCGTGCCACCGATGGTGAAACAAGAAGCCCCGCTTCCAAACGTGAACGACAAGAAGCGTCCGTAGAGGAAAGACCAAGAAGAGGGGACAATGAAGGTCATCCTGATGCTTGAGGATGGCCAGCGCCATCATCACTGTGCTCGTCAACACCGAGCGAAGGAGCGGTAAGGGTTGACGCTAGAGAGAGAGCTAGGGCTAGTGCGAGGAGAGCGACTACGCTAGAGAGAGAGAGCGAGCCATTTTAAGATTACCACAAGCAAAAAAACCAAAGTTAATAAAATATGAAAAATAAAGACAAAATGATTTCACTACAAAGAAAAAAATAAGAATATTCAACCAGGGCCCCAAGAACCTAAAATAATTGTAATAAAATATGAAAAATTAAGGAAAAAATGATAACTGTTGTGAACTAAAATGAAATTAGCTAGCTAGAGACTAAAGAACATAGAGAGAATTGATGGAGAGAAGAGATGTTTGATCTTCTTGTATTGGTGTGTCTAATGCACAAGAGATAACATGTATTTATAGCAATGGAAAAGAGGAAGTGGGTAATTAACAATTGCTTAGTGCAATTTGGTTGGTGAAGTGGAATGTGGTTGGTGAAGCTTATTACATAAGCCATGACATAGCTTCCACTCTTCACTATCTTTTACCATATACATATTAACCCAAATTGGACATTCACATAAGTATTTACAACACTCCCCCTTGGATGTCCAAGAACTGACTTTGCTGCATTTGAACTTCTTTGTCTTCGAGCATTAGAACAGAAACTACGATTAGCATTGTGCTAAGTATAGTTAGGTAGAGTCGAAAATAAACAGTCATTCGCTGATGCCAACACACAAAACCTTAAATCCAGGAAAACCCATTGTAGGACAAAATCTGGAGTTTAGGAGAAAATTGTGTAGCCGAATGATGTATCTCGAAGCACTATGAGATGTAAGTGCACAGAGGAACTAACCACAAGAGATGTGCCTCATCAAAACCTTGCCAGAGTAAACCCAGTGGGACAAACCTCTGGTCGAAGGAAAAAGAGTACACGGTGGTTAGAAGTATACGACTGGATACTCCCCCTGATTTCGGCAATCCTCAGTGAAGGTGAGATCAGTGTCAATGATATGACAAATAGTTAGACGGTGGCTGAGATGGTGTCTCGTTAAAAACCTTGCCAAGGTAAACCCAGTGGGACAAACCCTTGGTCTAAGGACAAAAAGAGTACACTAGCCAAGCGTCGATCAAATACGAGCATTCGTCGGGATGCTCCCCCTCACATGCACACGACTGGGTGCGGGAATTTCGACTTAGGCACAAATCGTTACTCTAAGGTAGCTCAGATAGCTTCCTGAGACCGATTGCCTTAACATGTTTCTGAAATGAATACTTTGGTAGTGACTTGGTGAATAAGTCAGCATGGTTGCTCTATGAACCAATGTGCTTCACTTCGATCTTGTGATGCTCTTGTTGTTGATGCGTAAAGAAGAGCTTTGGCGAGATGTGCTTGGTGGCGTCTCCCTTGATGTAACCATGCTTAGCTTGATCAATAACAACAGTGTTGTCCTCATAGATGACAATTGGTTCATCAGGATCATGAGATAGCTCACACGTACTTCGTATATGGCCAATAAATGCTCGAAGCCATACACACTCTCTGGTCGCCTCGTAGAGAGCGAGTAGTTCAGAGTGGTTTGTCGAAGTAGCTACTAGGGTCTGTTTTCGAGACCTCCAGGATATCGCCGTATTCTCAATGGTAAAGATGTAACCAGATTGAGAACGTCCCTTTATGCGGGTCTGATAAGTAACCAGCATCGGCGTAACCGAAAAGGGTTGCGTTATTTCGAGTGCCAAGGGGGGTTGATCCACTCGATGACGCATAGGGATAAAACAAGCCCATATCCGTAATGCCTTTAAGGTATCGGAAAATGTCTTTGATGCCATTCCACTGGCAGCGTGTTGGCGCGGTGCTGTGTCGAGCTAAACAATTTACAGCAAACGAGATGTCCGGTCTAGTACATTGGACCAAGTACAATAATGCGCCTATTGCACCCAGATATGAACACTTAGGGTTCAATATCTCTTCATCGTCTTCCTTAGGACGGAATGGGTCCTTATTAATGTCTAGAGTTCGAACGATCATGGGAGTAGGCAATGATTTAGCCTCATGATGACTAAAATTGTCGCAACACCTTCTGGGTGTAGTTCGACTGATGTACTAGGATTCCATCTTTACGGTGCTCGATCTACAGGCCGAGACAATACCGTGTCTTCCCAAGATCCTTCATCTCGAATTCCTTCTTCAAGAGTTCAGCAGTTTCAATCAACTCTTTCGAGGATCCTATGAGATTCATATCATCTACATAGACTGCGATAATAACATCTACTGAAGTGGATAAACACGCAAGGGCATAGTTCGTTGTTCACGTATCCCAAGCCGATCAAGTATTCACTTAGACGGTTATACCACATCCGTCTGGACTGTTTCAATCCATATAGTGAACGTCTCAGTTTAATCGAGAACGTGTTCCGTGGTCCGGAACTACTTGATTCAAGCCACTTAAGTCCTTCAGGGACTTTCATATATATCTCTGTGACTAGATCCCCATAGAGATAATCTATGACCACATCCATGAGCTGCATATTCAGTTTTCCAGAAACTACTAAACTGATTAAGTAGCGGAACGTTATAACGTCCATTACGAGAGAATAAGTCTCATCGTAATCAATTCCAGGGCGTTGAGAGAAGCCTTGCGCCACTAGGCGAGCATTGTATCGAACAATCTCATTATTCTCATCACGCTTCCTTACGAATACCCATTTATGACCAATTGATTTAACATTGGGCGGTGTTGGAGCGACTGGTCCGAACACACTTCGTTTCGCTAAGGAATCCTATTAGACATGGATTGATTGTTTCCTTTTTAGCCAGTCGTCTCTACGTTGAAAATCATCAACGGAGCAAGGTTCAATGTCATCGCTTGTTTTGATTTCGGTAGCTACCACGAATACAATTATATCATCGATGATAATCTCATTTCGATTCCACATCTCACATAAACATGCATTATCGAGATTTCTCTATTCTCGGAAGTGGGTTCTGATGTTGGAGCGTCCCCCAACGTCGTCTCTTCTGGGACGGACCCATAATCCGGATAATCTCGTGAGATTGATCGGTTGAGATTGCGATATCAAGAGGATTCGTTTGTGCCAAATTTATCCTCTTCTGGGGATAAGAATCCTTTGAACCTAGTGGTCCACCTCGCTTCTGGGAGGGACATATGACTGGTTAGCCGTCAAGCCGTACGTCGTCTCTTCTGGGACGACACATCCTACGGGGATGTTACATCCTTCAGGGATGACTTTGCGTCCTACTGGGACGTCTTATCCTTGCAGGCAAGTTTGCAGCAGGTATATATGATCTAGTCACTTTAGCTAGATCAGAGAAAGCGTCTGGCGTTTTATAAGCTATACTCTGTAGATCTAGAATTCTTCGCACGTCACTTATCACATTTGTGCGGTTCGGGGATCGAGATGAGACATAGTGGGTACATGCCACGTTAATTCACGTCGTTCCTTATCAACGTTAACGTGCGAATCTCCCCCTAACGACGGGAGGACAGTCTCATCAAAGTGACAATCCGCAAATGCGGTAAAGAGATCGCCTGTCAAGGGCTCTAAAGAGCGTGTAATGGTTGAGGATTCATAATCGACATATATGCTCATCTATTATTGAAGACCCATTTGTACGTTGTGACGGCACAATTGGCACATAAACTGCATACCCAAATACACGTAAGTACGAAACGTCAAGTTCGTACCCAGTCACCAGCTGTAACACGGAATAAGGTTGGGTAGCAGTGGACCTCAATCGGACCAACATGGCTGCATGCAAGATTGCATAGTCCCACGTAGAAATTGGAAGCTTGGTGCGCATTACCTAGGTTCATGCAATCATTTAATGAATGCTTCTACGAGACCATTCTGGGTGTGAACATGGGAAACCAGATGTTCAACGTCAATCCCAAGGGACATGCTATAATTATCGAAAAACTTCGATGTAAACTCTCCGGCATTATCAAGTCTTCTGGACTTTATAGGATAATCCGAGTGGTGAGCTCTCTAGGCGAGAGTTTAGCAAAAGCAGCGTTTCTTGTGGACAATAAACTTGTGACCATCTTGTCGATGCATCAACCAGTACCATGAAATATTTAAATGGTCCGCAGGCTGGTTGGATATGTCCACAAATATCAACTTGGATTCTCACAAGGGAATTTCGAAACTAGTTTGGTGGGCTTTACACGAATTGGTTTGAGATTTATCTTTCAAATAGAGCAAGCTTGGCATGGGCTTTTCGGATAAATGACGAAAAACATTCCTCCAAGAGGATGCCCATTCGATGCATTCATAGTTATAAGCATCGTATTACGACCCGGGTGTCCCAGACGGTCATGCCATAGCATATAAGTGCTCTTATCAATCGGCGTCAGGCAATAGATAAGTGCTCTTATCAATCGGCGCCAGGCGATAGATAAGGTTATTTTTCAATCAAATGTATTGTGGTAACATAAAGACCACTTGAAAGACATCTCAATTTCTCCAAGATACGCTTTTGGCCGTATGTATTGGAGGTCATGTGTAAAGGAAATCCACACCATTTTCATGAGTGGTTTCAACATGATATTCGTTTTCTCGAATGTCCTTAAAACTCAGTAAGGTGCGACTGGACCTTGAAGAGTATAAGGCCTCAGATATGGTCATAGGAGTACCATTAGACAACGCGAATTGGGCTTTGCCAAAGCCTTCGATTAGGGTCGACGGGCCCGAAATCGTTGTCACTGAGGTTACTTTAGGCTTGAAGTTGATGAGATACTTTTGATCTCATAAGATAGTGTAAGTGGTATCACTATCAGCCAGACAATCAACTTCCCCACTAGTCATGCCTAATAGTAGGATAATTTAAAGTCGGTCACAATGCAAAGGAATTTGCTCAAGATACTTTAAATTATTTCGAGAAACGTTGAAACATGATGCAAAAATAAAACAAAACCATAATTCATTTCAGCGACAAAGTCAACTGCTTCAAGAGTTACCTCTGGAGTAATTTTGACCATATTAGCTTATGCACAACAAGTTTGTTGTGAGTGATCTGTACCACCACAATGATATCAGAGATTGAGCTTAGGAGCATTGTCTCTTGCTTCGGGACGACTGGCCCTGTTATTGTTCCTTTCTCGAGGCTGTTTCGGTTGCCATGGGGCCAAAAGTCATTTGTTTGGACAAGAGCCCACAATTCACTTGGCAGGTGAGCACAAGGCTCGCGGAGATTCCGAGGTTGTCGGGACGACTGGCCCTTGTCTCGGTTTTCAGGTCATGGACTAAGTCCACGAGCAACATTAGCCTCTGACAATGAAATTGTCAATGCACCAGTAAGGAGAGAGTTGTTGTTCCTCATCAAAATGAGGCAATTTTTCTCGTCCAACATTAACTGGGTTATGAGCTCGAAAAAATTAATGAACTTGGATTAACCGTACTACTTCTGGAGTAGGTTATCCGAGCTAGGAACAAAGGTGGTGTACGTATTCTTCAATAGGTCAACAATTCCTCATAGTACTAGAGAAGAGTACGGATCCTGCAGACTTTTGCATTATATTTCAATAATGGTTTTGAAGTCCTAGAAGCAAAGGTTAATACAATCATGGCTAGCTTCTGGTAGCCAGATGATTTTCTGATGGTTAAATCGGTTTTTGAGGGAGTCTCATAACTCCTGAGGTGATGGCTACGAACTCAGATTTCATGGAATCTGACATATGGCGGCGGAATAAGATCATCGCCTTAGCATTCATCTCTCGCGTAACAGGAAACTCGCGATTGTCCTCCTCTTGGAAGTCAAGTTTGGTCAACATTTGTTTCTTCGACAGGAGAAACTGGATTAGTGTATCATATAAATCGACTGGTTTATATGTTCATGATAATGTTTACGGATTAGACATGTGAATAAAAAATTCAAAAATCTTCTGGTTTGAAACATGTAAGCATGGTTTTGTGAGAATTAAAATTCTCATGGATTTATATCGAAATCGACAGGTCGATATATATTGATGAAATCTTCTGGTCATCATTTGACAAACACATATATATAATTTCTACCACATAATTGCAAGAAATTGAATAATTCTACAATGAAAAGTTATTTACTCAACCCTTTCGGTAGCTCCAATTAAATACGACCAGGTAAGGTAGGGTGAGGTTTTTGGTGGAGCGAGGCTCTCTTAAGTACCGAACCGCCGAACCTTGCCTAGACATCGCATCTAACTGGGTGAGCCTAGTCGTGGAAGATTCATAACCTTTCGTGTCTTAATGTGGAGATATATGTGCCATGTGTACCATTTTACATGCTTTTATATTTTGGTTTAGTGATCAAATAATCAACAAAATAATAAAGCAAAGGTAAACCAAATTATAATTCTCTCTTGATCTCATGTTAATTTAGGGTTCATGCTCAATGGTTATGGTTCACTATTTGCCAAGGATTCAAATAGTAAAAAAAATATAACTTACTTGAGTAATGCACCTAAAATAATTTAGGGTTCCACGAGTCAAGAGAAAAAAAATTTCGACGAATTTAATTTGGGTTGCTCCTTCGAATTTGGTGAAGATGTTCAAGAGAAAACTTCAATGAATTTTGAGATTGCTTCTTCAAATTTGGTGAAGATTTTCCCCTTGTTCTTGAAGATGTTCTTCGTTCTTCCTCCTTGTTCTTGAAGATGTTCTTCGTTCTTCCTCCTTGTTCTTCAAGATGTTCTTCGTTCTTCCTCCTTGTTCTTCAAGATTTGAGCAAACGTGCTTGATAACGTGTTGTGAACTAAAATGAAATTAGCTAGCTAGAGACTAAAGAACATAGAGAGAATTGATGGAGAGAAGAGATGTTTGATCTTCTTGTATTGGTGTGTCTAATGCACAAGAGATAACATGTATTTATAGCAATGGAAAAGAGGAAGTGGGTAATTAACAATTGCTTAGTGCAATTTGGTTGGTGAAGTGGAATGTGGTTGGTGAAGCTTATTACATAAGCCATGACATAGCTTCCACTCTTCACTATCTTTTACCATATACATATTAACCCAAATTGGACATTCACATAAGTATTTACAACAATAACTAAGAAGAGAAATTTAACTAGGGCCCAAACACCTAGAATGTAAAGAAAATGGTTAAATCTTGAAATGGTACCCAAAGTATCACGAAATGCACTTTTTGGTACCTAATCTTTTTCAGGGAGTCTAGTGGTACCTGAACTATTGTGTCGTTAGACCCCTTACTACTTTCGTTCTCTTTCTCGTTAAATTGCCTTATGTGGCACATTTTTGCAAGGGCAAAGTGGTCAGCACAGTAAAAAAAATCCTCCCCCTTCTTTCTCTCTCTCTCTCTCTCCTAGCGACCTCTCTCTCCTCTCCCTCTGCACCGTACGACACTACCATCTCCGGCCACAACCTTGCGTCACCGCCTCCACCAATAGTAGCAGAAGATGCCGGTTGCCAAATCCACCCGGGTTTGAAGCAAAATGCGCCAGCAAGCCCCTGTGAGGAACGCCTGAAAAGCTTGAAATTTCAAGCTTTCGTTGACGAAGTAGTGTTAGCTCAGTGGTTAGAGCACCCACTACCTAAGATCCAGGTCATGGTTTCGAGCCACCATAGGGGTAGGAGTGAAATCCTTTGATCCTCTTTAAAAAAAAAAAAAAAAAAAAGCTTTCGTTTCCACCTCCTCCGGCCACTTCCTATCCTCGAAACCAATTGGGCATTGAAGCCCTCCATCCCAGTAACCTCGTGGTACCCTCGATTTTCAACGTCGACCGCCGTACGTGGAAGATCGACGTCGTTGACTTTTTGGTTTTTGGAACTTCCGGCATCGATATCTCTCAATCTACTTTGAATCTCACCTTGACGTAGTTACATAATTTCATCCTTGGGTTGTGCTCTACATGTTGATATAAACTTTGTGGTCATTGGAGATGGTTCCGAGGGAGAGGAGAGAGAGAGAGGTCGCGGGGAGAGAGAGAGAGAGAGAGAGGAGGGTGAATATGAACGAAAAGACTATTTTGCCCGACATTTTTCTCACATGAGTGCCACGTAAGCAATGTTAACAGAAAAATGGACAGAAGTACTAAGGTGTCTAACGACGCAATAGTTCAGGTACCACTAGACTCCCTGAAAAAGATTGGGTACCAAAAAGTACATTTCGTGATACTTTGGGTACAATTTCAAGATTTTACCCTAAAGAAAAAATGGAAAGAGAAATTTACAACAAAATGAATTAGTTTAAAGAAGATAAAAATGGAAAACTAAAAAAAAAACTAAAAAAAAGGAAGTTTGTGGGATTCAAACCAAGGGAGAGGCTCTAATGAGGACCACTTGAGGACTTTTTAATTAATGGTTGTGATATCTATTTTTCGATTACATTTCGACAAATCAACCGTTCAATGTTAAGATATTCATGAGTAAATCACTTCTACAAATTTTCAACAAAAATTAAAATCGTTAAGGTACCGAACTAGACCAAATAAATGGAAGAACCAAATCTGTCAATTTTGAACCATTCATATTCATAAATGGTAAATCACAATTATAGATGACTTAACGATTTCCGATTTCATTGAAAATTTGTAGAAGTGATCTACTCATAAATATCTAAATATTGAACGGTTGATTTGTCGAGATGTAATAAAAAAGTAGGTCTAATCGAAAAGTTCTCAAGTGGTACTCATTGAAGTGGTCTTCAATACGGAAACTCCCTTCAAACTAAAGCCCAAGGAGGCACAAGAAAACTTCATCTCAACTCGATCTTAACCAACCACACACCATGCAGTTCTTATTTATATTTACAGTTATTTATTAATAATACTTCAATAATGATTAGCGAAGTTAGAATTGAAGTTAATCGAATCTTGAGAAAAAGTAAATCAACAAGATTTTATTTATTAACTTTGGTTTTTTTATCAACAAGATTTACTTTATTAACTTTATTTATAACAAGATTTACTTTATTAACTTTATCTGCATTTAAAGTAAATCAAATCTTGTTGAAGTTAAGCGAATCCTGTATTCCTGTTGTAGACAAAGTAAAAGGAATAAAGTTTAAAAGGAGTTAATTTCATAAGAGTGTCTACATATAACCTACCTTCATATGCAGATAAAGTAAATCAAATCTTCATTCGTCCAAAAAAAAAAAAAAAAAAAGTAAATCAAATCTTGTCCCTCATCGAGCATTGTGCATATCCAAACATAAGCTAGGCTGACCGCTAGATCCTATATATATATATATGTGTGTGTGTGTGTTCTTAATCTTATAAAAGCAAAAACTAGAACCATCCAGTACTCAAAAAGCCAGCTCGAGTTGCAGAACTGAGCACGAATGGAAGTCATGGTCTCCATGAATGAAGCTCCAGAACTGAGCAGTACAACCCATGAGTGCTTACTTGAGTTGTTCAGAAAAATAAAGGAAGCAGAAGAAAGGCTAGAAGCTCAGAGCTCGAAACCAAAGATCCAAAGGGTTCCCTTCATGCTCCGAGATCACAAAAATTTCGTTAAATACTATGAGCCAAGGGCAGTAGCAATTGGTCCTTTCCATCATGGTAAACCAAAATGCGAGCTGGCAGAGAAATTCAAGTATGCACTGGCAGCAAGATTTATCAAGGAAAGCGGCTGTGATGCTGAAGATTTGTACGAGATCATTAAGGACAACATCAAAATACTAAGGGACTGCTACGATGAGGAATCAACACTGCTCTATAACGATGATGACCTTGCACAGTTGTTCTTCATAGATGGGTGTTCAACGTTACAATTCATATACTCCTTTATGTATGCTGATTTGGCAAGTTTTAGAATCAAGAGAGATCAGGTGGCTTTTCAAGAACAAGACTTGTTCTTGTTAGAAAACCAACTGCCGTACCAAGTCCTCAAGTTGTTGATGAGATCAAGCGAGAAACATCGCGAGTTGAAGATCGCAATCGAAGAATTTGTTCAAGAAAACATCATGACAGCAAAAGGGCACAGACACACACGCCCATTTCACCTACCAGGAGGTACAGCCATAAATATGGAAGACATGGAAGAAGAGCCAACTCATCTTCTCGATCTTCTCCGGAAAAAAATGTTAGGTCCCCAAAAATCTTCTGCCAAAAAGAAAAGGGTTAAAGATGGCCGACAATTAACTCGCAACATACAAGAGCTTAAGGCAGCGGGGATCCATTTAAGGCCTAGTAAGAAAAGCTCCTTAAGGGACATATCTTTTACTTCTCTAGGTATTGTAGGAATCCTCAGGCTTCCCCCAATATCGGTACCTAAGTTCTTGAATTTGATAGCCTATGAAATGTGTCCTGATTTCGAAAATGACTTTGGGGTCAGCTCTTACATAGGGTTGTTGGATTTACTCATTGATCATGCCGATGATGTTAAACAGCTAAGGTTGGCAGGCGTACTAGACAACTTACTTGGGAGTGATGAAGAGGTGGCTCAACTCTTCAATGAGGTAGGTACTGACTTGGTGCTTAACAGTGAAACATACCACAATGTGATAGCCAAATTAGAAACGCACTACAAGTCCAGGTGGGCAATCTGGATGGGTCAATTCTGTCAAGAACATTTCAGTAGCCCCTGGACTATTCTGGCTTTCATTGGTGTTCTAGCAGCACTCGGGTTAAGCGGCATCCAGACTTGGTACACAGTCAATTCTTCGCCCTGTCCCTGTAATTCCAGTACTTGAAAGAACAGCTAAACATAGAGTGATATACACAGGTACTAAAATCAAGTTTGGTTC
Source organism: Rubus parviflorus (assembly GCA_029955375.1). NCBI lineage: Eukaryota > Viridiplantae > Streptophyta > Magnoliopsida > Rosales > Rosaceae > Rubus > Rubus parviflorus. The sequence continues at coordinate 18,584,319 of JARGGL010000006.1, read as the reverse complement.
TTCTTACAATGGTTCTTTTGGTTTGTATGGTTCCCACTTCCCAGCCTCGGCTCTCATTTATTTTTGTGCGCGCAGATATGAATAAAGTTGAACATGTACTGTTGTTTTCTTAACTTAGTTGAAGTTTCTTTTCATATTGTAATTGAATTCATACTCATGTGGCAGGTGTATTCTAAGCTACTTATTCAATAAATAACGATGTAATCTAAGCTACTCATGAGTCTGATTCATGAGTTTCTGGATTTTAATCGATCAGAAACTTTTTCCATAAATTTTCATCATAACTTTCTGACAAAATTGAGTCTGGTCTACATCATTCTGACCTGATCTAGCACAATCTAGGCTTAAATTGAGTACGTTGTTCTGCGTAGGTTTCTTAACCCAATCGTTGCCATCAATGGAAAATGAAGAAGCAGAACTTTCTCATCAAACCCTACCTTGGATTTAGACCCAGCTCTCCACATCAACCTTCCTCTCCCGCTTTTCCAACTCCAAGAGCTCCATTGAGTCTCAACTCACCCAATGTCGACTCTCCGATCCCACTCAGATGAAACCCCAGCTCGATCAAATCTTGTCCTCCATCTCCGACCTGGAAAAGCTCGTCGCCAAGAACTCTTACTTCTTGCCCTCTTACGAAGTTCGATCCTCAGTCAGGCCCATTATTGAAACTTCCAAATAGTTCCAAACCTAAACGCCAGTGCACAGTGATTTCTTTTTTTCTCTCCTACAGATCATCATCATGGTACGTAAACCAAGAGACCAAGGAAACCATCCTTCAGTAATTGCTTACTACTTAGCATTAACATAATGGCTAACATGTAGGCACACGGCAACATTAGGTTACATATTTGAAAATTGAAATACTTAATTAAAACTACTTTCAAACCAGGAGTAAAAAAAACCCTAGCCGCAATAGAAGAGAGAAAACTTCTGTGAGTTCTCCATGCCTTGTCCGACGGCGCGTCCTTGGGACGTTGTCGTCGGACAGGCGAGTCTGATTAATTCCTCAGGTCTTGGGTGTTTTCTTTTGGCATGGTCCTGGTCTGTTTGGTAGCAGGGGGAGGTTGGGCTCAACGGATCCAAATCGGAGTTGTTTTGGTTCGTCTGCAGTCGAGGGTGGAAGCGAGAATGATCAAAGAAGGCTGGTTACGGGCTGGTGTAGTCGTCTATGGCATCAGAGGAAGCATGATTGTGATGGATCCGTGGTGGCTTGGGTCTACGGGTGCGCAAGATCCGTCCTGGATCGGGTGCCCCGGTTGGCTGGTGCGGCTACGACGGCGGAGCTTGATAGCCTCGGGTGTGATGGTGCTGCGGCAGTGATGCGGTTGTGCTGCTGTTGGTTGTTCTCGCGCAACCCTACTGGTAATGGGTTTAGTTGGACTTGGGTCATGTTATTGGGCCATTGTTGGCTTGTTTGTTATTTTATTGTTTAGATTGGCTAGTTCTTTGCACTTTTATTTTAGTCTGTAGCTTTATGCTGCAAATAAATCCCTACAAGTTTTGGTAGGGCTAGGTAGGGTTTATCCTGGTTTGCACACTCAGTGTGCCTTGTCTGGCCTAGCGAGGTGTCATACCATTACCTTGATTAAATGGACGCAACCTCTTAGTGGCAGGATGAAACATAGGGCCACCAGAATTTCCGGTTGGCTGCATAGTGGGAAAGTTGCGCTTATTAGTAATTTATGGCTCTACTTTGGCATGGTCTTTCCGTTATGTCGCCTATATTATAAAGCAGATGGAGTTACTAGTTGTGCAATCCCTGCTAAATGGTGCTTATTAGAATACATGAATTTTGTAGAGACTCTTGCTATTATTGCGAGAGGTTCTCTAAACGCGTATTGTAATTTGGGGTTTAGGTACTATGCCCCCCCTTATATTCGGTTGTTTCATTAATGAAGGTCTGAGGGCGGCCGGGGCCCTTCTATCAAAAAAATAAGCCAACTTTTTCACATATAATAAATTAATAATATAGCAGCATTACAGATGATTTTATTTATTTATTGCAAAGTAGTGGATTCATAATAATTTTTCGACAATATTAGCACTGTATGTATTTTGAAGATGCCAACTTACCAACACAATTTGCATTGTACAAATAATTAATATCAGTCATCCCAATCTCTATGACTCTATCCTCTATCAAGTTGTTGATCATCTTTACCAAAGAAACAGTACGTTCCCATTCAAAGAATGTGCCATACTAACTATGAACATCTTGTTCAAATTAAGAATTAATGTTGTCATTTTCTTGTAGAAAACTAATACATTTTAAAAGTGCTTCCTTTGCCTCCCTTATTTACTTGTGTGTATTTCTATCTTCTCATATTTATTTCTAATGCTCATGCATGGTAACAAACAGAGCCAGAAAAGGTAGAATTTGACGTCGTAATTTTGAGTGCATTAAATTATTTTGATACAGTGATGATACAATGCTGAACATTAATGATATAATGACTATAGTAGCTAGTGATACAGTGACGATACAATGGTCATACAGTTATGATATAGTTATGATACTATAGTGATACAATGGTGATACAGTTGTGATGTGTAGATAAATTAGTGATCAATGTTCTAAAAGTCGCTTTAGGCACTAGGCGTCACACCACCGCTAGGATTAATGGGAAATCGCTAAGAAAAATCAGCCAGGGGCCTAGGTGGAGCTAGGTGGCCGATTAGGCGATGTAGGTAGGGCTGGACGGTGATTGGTGTGATGGCAACATGACATTCCTTTGAACAGCGCGTCCGACAGTTTGGGGTGGCGGATGGTGGAGAGAGAGAGAGAGAGAGAGAGAGAATGTGAATCTGAATGAGTTTGAATGTTTAATTAAGTTTTTTTTGTTGTCTGAATGTTTTTTTTTTAGAAAAAAAAAAACATAAACTTTATTAATCAATAGAGGATTACAATCCTTAATATGGGCATCCTAAAAAGGAGCAGTAAAGACCACACAAGTGGCTTAATTGATGAGTCTAAACCTAGAACTTTAATCGATGATTCGAAACCTAGAACAATACATACACTATGCATCACTGCTGTCAGCAATCGCCAGTTTCAACAGAAAAATTCTGGCAAGTATTGCCATTGAGACCAATAAATCTAATCTAGCTCAATAAGTTTTTTTTTGTCTGAATGTTTAATTAAGTTGAATAGGTTTAATCACATGTTCTGATTTTTTTTTTAAGGAAGTGAGGTGTCAATTTCATTAATCAGTAGTGGGCACAACAAAATTAAGTAACTTACTTAGGTTACTTCGGTTGCCTAGGCACATGTTCTGACTTCTGACTTCTGACCCAAAAACGAGAGAGAGAGAGAGAGAGAGAGAGAGAGAGAGAGTGTGTGTGTGTGTGTTTTAATTAATAAGTTGAATGGGTATAAGAAACGTGGTAAAGAAAATGAGAAAAAAAAAATAATAAACAAATTACATAGTGTTTAAGGAAACCTACTTTGTGTGTGCCTTGTCAACCTAGGAGTATCTTTAGTTAGTATAACATAAGGATTAGGGATTATATCACCTTTAGTCCCTCAACTTTGACTCGTTCGACACTTTCGTCCCTGAACTTTGAAATATATCACTTTTGTCCCTGAACTTCAACACCGATTATCACTTTCGTCCCTGACCGGAAAAAAAAATGGTGCAAAACCTATGCCAAAATGTTCGCACGGATGAGAAGAGTAACTTTTATATCTGGGGCTAAGCTCAAATCGGCCTAGAATGGCTCGAATTTAGCTCGAAAGCCGGTGGTGGCCGAAACTTTAATTGTAAAATTCTCCGCCGTCCGGCGACGGTTTGAGGCGAGGTTGGTGGCGTTGAACTCGCCTCAAGGAGGGCTTCAAAGCCCAGTATGTGGTGTCGTTCGAATTGGTCGGAATCAGAGGTTTATTCGGTGAAAACTTCGGTCAGGGACGAAAGTGATAGTTTTTTTCAAAGTTCAGGGACTAAAGTGATATATTTCAAAGTTCAAGGACAAAAGTGTCGAATGAGTCAAAATTGAGGGACTAAAGGTAATTTTTTCCCTAAGGATTATGCATTGAATAAAATTCCAATTGTGATGTGGATTGTACCCTTGTGTTTCTCTATATATAGAGGCACATATTCATCAATAAAGATACATTTTATTCCTATGTTATTCTCTCCTTGTTATTTACTTTTAGTTTACTTAAACACGTTATCAGCACGAGCCCTAACCCTAAGATCAAAAGCCTAAACCCTAGAAACCTAAAACCTAGGTTTACCGTGCTCACCTTGCACCTCCACAAACCATCAGCCGCTGCTTCTCCTCGACCGTTCGATGCCCGATCCTCGACTGGTCGAACCTGCTCCTGCCGGCCTGCTTCTTCTTCTCTTCCGGCTGCATCTCAAGGCTCAAGGTTTCAAGACTCAAGACTAATCAAGAAAAGGAATCCAAGTAAGCTTTTATAAGCATTGCTGCTTTATGAATTTAAATTCACCTTCTTTTTCTCCGGAGACTTGCAACCTCCCTTCTTCTACCTCCCACCTTTCTATAACATGGGATATTTCACGAGCTTCTTCACCAAACTATGAGAAGCATTAGGGGAGTGACGGGCCTTATATCGCTTGCGGTATTTGTAAGACATGAGCACCTCTAATGTCATCATGCTATTGGTGAAGTTCTCATAAGCCGAATTGTGGGATTCGAGCTAATACTCTGGACGAGGACTCCGTCGAGAGAAGAGACTTTGAACGAGGAGTTCATTGAAGAATTAACCTCCAGATGAGTAATCCGTAGAGACGAAAAGACCTATGGTTCATAACTTAAACCCAACTAGGCTCACCTGCTTGGGTATGATGTCTAGGTAAGGAGTTTGAGATAAGTGGTATTAAGAGAGCTTGCTCCACCGACATCTCTTATAACTTACTTGGTCATACCTGAGTAGAGTTACTAAAAAGGTTTAAGGTTATGACTATACTACACCAAAGTTTTACCTAAACCCAATACATGGAAAACGGTTCTTGGGAGCATAGCTCATAAACCATATTTGTTTTCGTGGGAGAGTTTAACTCCGAAAACTAACCTCAATTCTCTTGTTATTTTCAGGATGACAAATAACCTGAACAAGTTGTACTTCACACATTTGGATTCTACGGGCATAGGATACCATAAGCGGGTTCACGATGTTCGCAACCACTTGAAGGCTCAAGGAAGCATATCTGCAATCTGTGAACCCCCTGCATCTGCAATCTGTGAACCCCCTGCAGCTGCACCTGCTGATGCTGCCACCGCACCTGTGGAATGACCACTTACTGCCGCCTCTGCAACCGCTGCTGCTGCCACCGCACAAGCCACCGCTGATGCTTTAGAGGCTAAGAATGTCAAAGAAATCATCCTTATGATCCGTCATATGGATGAATCACTACAATCCGAGTACCTCAATGAGGAGGATCCCAGAAGACTATGGGTTGTACTCAAAGAGCGTTTTGGCAATGTTCGTGAATCCCTGCTTCCTGACCTAGAGGTGAAGTGGCAACAATTGCTCCTTTGTTGAGAAAACCCTCGGTCATAGAGTACAACTCAAAAGAACTCCTCATCAAATTCCTCATGGAATTCTATGAGAAGAATATCACTGATGCGATGTTGATTGAGAAAACCCTCTCTACCTTCTCCGTCTCTGACTTGGTAGTTGCAAGAAACTATCGCATTGAAGTGCAGAATAAACGGATCACAAGATTTCATGAGCTTATCTCTGCTCTCTCTGTTGCTGAAAAGTATGAGAAGATACTTGTGAAGAATTATAATGTGAGGCCCGTGGGAACTAAGCAAATTTCGGAGATCCATTATAATGGCGTCCCAAAGAGAGGCCGCCGCGAGCGAAACCCTAAATCTAGGGACAATTCGGGACGTTCAGGTCCATATGATCGCTCTGCTCAAGAAGGTAGCCGCCAAACTAGGCGAGGGGGAGGCCGAAGAGGCCGCCCAAGAGGAAGAGCCGCCGGCCCTATGATAGGGACCGGTGCTAATCCTTTGAATGCCCCTCAATCAAAGGATTCCGATCAAACATCCTTGTGCTTTAGGTGTGTAGAGCTCCCCAGAATGTCGTTAACGCATACAAGCTGTATCGTGAAGCCTCTGAAGCTCACAACATTGAACTAGAGGATGACGCAGAGAACGTCAAATTGAGGGTTGAAGACTTTAAAGCTGGGAAGAGTGAGGAAACTCCTGATTTCGCTTAAGTCATTTATTTTCCATTGTATTGTTGATTTAGTTTTGGTAAAGACCAAGTTGGAACTTTGGATGTAATTCATTGGCTATTATCTTTAATAAAATTTGGAGTTGTTTGCTTTACTCAATTTTAATTATCAGCTTTCTTATTAGGAATGAGTTTCGGAGAACTTCAATGTCTCGCAGATAGTGGAATCATGCATACCATATTGCGTCATAGGCAATTATTTTTAGACATGATGCTCTCACATTCCTCTGTGACTACGATGGCAGGACCATCAAATCTTGTGCAAGGAAGAGGACCTGCCCAATTCCTCTTTCCTAATGGCACCCTAATTGATGTCACAAATGCTCTCTATACTCCAAGAGGAAATAGAACTCTTTTGAGCTTTAAAGATATAAGAGCCAATGGATTCCATGCTGAAACGCATGAAGAGAATGGAGTAGAATTCTTTTGCATTACCTCTAATGATTGCAGTAGAAAACGCATCTTAGAGAAGCTTATGTGTCTCTCTAGTGGGTTATATATATGCTACCACTATTCGAGCTATTGAATCAAACAATGTCATTCGGGATGACCTCTTGGATTCAGACACATATTGGCTTTGGCAAGACAGGTTGGGACATCCTGGTCGTGATATGATGATCCGTGTACTGAAAACCTCACACGGACATCCATTCTATCGAGCTAATCGAAGCATGAATCAAAAGTTGATTCAAGGAGATGAGACAGCTATAAGAAAGGGCAAAACTGCCGCTGTCCGCCGCCAGTCGAACCTTCGAACTATGGTTGTGGACCGTTCGAACTCGTCCAACATGCGTTGTCGAATGCTCTTGTCGACCGGTCGAACCCCCCTCCAGAGAGACCTTCGACCGTTCAAACATTCCTGTCGAACGGTCGAACCAGACAGTCCTCAGAATCTCTCTGATGTGACAAAATCCTCCTATGCTTCTGAAGCTCCCAAAGCCAAACGCTCTTTTTGCAAAGCTAGTTCCTTAGGGAAACTAGGACCAAGACCATCCTATGCAAAAGATTCTAAAGTACTTTTCCCATTCTTACAGAGAATCCAAGGGGATATGTGACAACCCGAAATTTTAAATATATATATATATGATAATATTTTCTTTATTAGTATATATATATATATATATATTATATTATTTGGTGTTAAATTTAGCCCAATTAAGCTTTTTAGTTTAGTCTTCTTAAATTATTTTTTACAACAAAGGTCGATCAAACCGCCTTTTCTAACTCAAACCTTCGTCTCTTCTATTCATCGGCTTTCTCCTCCTCTGATTCCTTTCACAACTACAACAATAGATAGATAAGCACAATCTCATAGCCACAGCCCCAGTGCATGACAACAATAAGCTAGGAACCTGGAGGTGTCGATTTCTCCAGAAAGTTTGATGAGTCAGACCTCTAGATTAATGAATCATCATAGCCATGAAGCTTGACGTGGAACCCTAGAACCAGGAGATAGCAATGACTACCAAACCGTGGATGAACCCTATAGAATCATAAATCAGTTTGGCTTGCTCCTGTGAGTATTAGAATTCAATTTGATTTTTTCTTCTTCACCTAAAAATATCTGGTTTTGGTTTGTTTTATATGCTTATATGAGTAAATAGATTAAATTATTTTATTCCTTTGAATATAGTTGGTTACTGGAAACTTGGTGTGCAAGTGTTTCATTTTTAGCTCCTGTAGATAACTATCGTGAGGTGTTTTACAGTTGGTCTCGAATCATATGGAACTGAAACCAATTTTATTTCATTCTTGTCTTATGTATTCAAGACTTAGTGAGGTGATAAGATTGTTCTAACCTATCTGGAATCATGTTACTATATTACAGGTAGTATAGGAGCTAGCTGATATAATCTATACCACATTTGTTTTATTTGTTATGTGGATAGGAACTGTTATGCTCATCTCTTGAATACTTGGTGATCAAGGTATTAAGTGATAGGATTATTCAAGCTTATCTGAAAACATTATTATATCTTATTGCTTTCTTGATGGCCAAGATCGGACTAGTATAAATAGGGATTAGCTAGCTGATTTATATCCACACCATAATGAGAGCATATATAGGAGTACTAAGAGGAGTGAACAGAAAAGAAACAAAAGAAGAAGCAAGAACGTGAGAGAGAGAGAATAGAAGAAAAGAGAAAGAAAGGAAGAAATATAGATATGTGAGGAAAGAGCAGGAACGACAGAAGAGGAAAAGAAGAAAGAAATATAGGAGAAAGAAAAGAAAGGAAAAGAGGAAGAGAGAAACAGATGTGGGAAAGAAAGAATAAGAAAGAAAGGAGTGAAGGAGGAAACAAAGATGGAGGAGGTAACTGAATTAAATTAGCTGAGAGGATTAGCTTGCAAACTGGAATTCCAATTAGGCTTGAAAGGTCTGTTTCAATCTTAGAATCTATTTCAATTTTTATTGAACTTTGTTCATATGATTAGCATAGATTTTAGACGTTTCTGAGTTTCTGACCTTGTGAACAATTTGTTAAAAACTGTACATTTCTGTTGGTTATTTGAAGTTAGTCTCTTCATGGAACTTGTAGTAAACATGTTAAAGATCATTTCAGACTTAGAATCTCCTAAAAATGAGTTTTGTAGATTAAGTTATGATTTTTCAAAGTTAAGGGTCCTGCAGCAGGAAATTCTGGAATATGCAGCACAGTCAGTACGTTTCTGTTTCTGTCAACAGTTTTCTTTATTCAAATTTGTTTAGAAAGACCAGAACATGAAATTAGACATACTAGGGTTTCAAATAAGACCAACCACGCCATGTTCGGAGTTCACAAGAGGTAATTAGGCCACAGCGAATTTAAGTCATTCACATCAGTTTTGCTGCACTTAATAACTTCAGATATTTCTTTGGCACTTCAAATGATTTCCAAATGGTCTGAGATTTTAGGTACATTCTTTTTAAGACATGTCCTTTATAGAAAAGTGTATTCTTAGGTCAAAATGATAGCTTTGTATTTTAAATAAATTATGTGCTTATGGATACGAACATGTGAACTATAATTGTATATTTACTTATTATGCAGGGGCGCGTATTTACTAAATAGCTCGGAATCCAGGTAGGGAGATATGGGGAACCTCGACTTATTTATCTGCTTGTTTGTTTATCTATTGGGTGATATGTTTGATTTTGAATGGTTAAAGCTTTGATGCATTTATTTTATGAGTTTATGAATTTATTATTTGATGCATCATTAAAATGTTTATGGAAGGGATAAGGGTGGCGATTGAGAAATGCTATTGGAAGGAATGTGATGGAAATATCTTTTGCGTAGTTGAGTCCATAACCTCAGTAGGTACCATGTTCCCAGGTATGCCCAATGTTATTGCGCAATTAGTATAGGTTATTGAAAGGGTAATTCGGGACTGGCGACAGGGGAATGGACAAGATGACTAGCAAACGAGGGCTAGGGGATTTGATTTGGGGTGGGGGTTTATTCATATGATAGGATATCTTGAGTCACCTGTGAATAAAAGGTAAAATACACGGTATGAGACGTGTGGGCTCATTCTATTCTACTATATGGATTCTCGGGAATAGAAAATGCATTCATGCATACTATATAAATTGTTGATTGATTATCTATTGTTTGAAGAGGAATAGCTTCCTACTGAGCCACAGGTTGAGCTCACCCCTTTAAAGGTTTTGCAGGTTCTGTTTTAGGTACGAGAACTATGAAGGTTATAGAGTGGAAGCAAATAGAGTTAGATTTTACACTTGTAAGACTATTGTTCAGTAAACTTAAGTTGTACGAATTTTTATATTGAAATAAGAAATCGATTTCACCAAGTGTCGATTTTATTTTCTATTTTATTTTTACTTTCCTCACACCTCGAATTTCGGGAAAAATGTTTAAAAATTTTTGACCCGGGTCCGGGGTGTGACAGGATATCTGTGGACCTATTCAACCAACAAGCGGGCCATTTAAGTATTTTATAGTGTTGGTTGATGTGTCGACATGCTGGTCACATGTCGCGCTGTTGTCCACCCGTAATGCTGCTTATGCTGAACTCCTAACCCAGATAATTCACCTGCGGGCTCACTACGCGGATCATCCAATTAAATCTATCAGGCTTGATAATGCTGGTGAGTTTACATCGAAGACTTTTGATGACTACTGCATGTCTATTAGGATCGATGTTGAGCATCCAGTCCCACATGTGCATACCCAGAATAGTCTTGCAGAGGCTGCTATTAAAAGATTACAAAGGGTAACTAGGACGCTGGTAATGCGCACCAACCTTCCTCTCTCTGCTTGGGGGCACGCAGTATTGGATGCAGCTATGCTAATTCGTCTGAGACTCACCGCCACCCAATCTTTTTCTGTGCAACAGCTAGTGTCTGGGTACGAGCCAAGCATCTCGCACTTACGCATATTTGGGTGTGCTGTCTATGTGCTATTACGCCACCACAGCGTATTAAGATGGGTCCTCAGAGACGAATGGACATTTATGTTGGATTTGAGTCTCCAACCATCATCCGCTATATAGAACTCTTGACAGGCGATCTATTTACTGCAAGATTTGCGGATTGTCACTTCGATGAGACAGTCTTCCGGTCGTTAGGGGGAGATAAGAACATGAACGTTCAGCAAGAACGAATGGAATTGTCATGGCATGTTCCCACTGTCTCATAACGATCCCCCTACTGCACAAAGAGAAATTGAAGTGCGTAAAATAGTAGATCTTTAAAAAGTCGCAGATTCTCTTCTTGACGCTTCCTCAGATCTGGCTAAAGTGACTAGATCATATATACCTGCTACTAATGTACCTGCAAGGATGGAAGTCCCTAAAAAGGGCTTCAAACTCAAAGTCGCTGCAACTGCCGCCCCTGAGAAAGGGTCGGGCAATGCTGGCGCCACTGCCAGTAATGGTGGTGATGTGGCTCAAGCCGTGACTCCGCTGAGGAACCGTGGGAGACCACTAGGTTCGAGGGATATGCGCCCTAGGAAACGGGCTGCGATGGCACCAAATAACCCTCTCATCATTGATACTCAAAATCTGTCACATGAAAACGTTTCGGATTATGGTTATGTCCAATAGACATCTTTGGAGGACGCTCCAATGTCAGAACCTATCCGTGAGAACATAGAGATCTCGATTAATTACACTAGTATACATGGGACGTGGGATAGAAACTCCATCATTATTGATGATGTGTTTGCATATGCTTGTGCACGAGAGTTGATTGAGACTGATGATATTGAACCTTGCTCCGTTGATGAATGCCAACGTAGAGCTGATTGGCCTAAATGGAAAGATGCTATCCAAGCTGAGTTGGACTCACTAACAAAGAGAACGGTATTCGGGCCAATTGTGCCAATACCTTCTGGAATAAAACTTGTTGGATATAAATAGGTCTTTGTTAGAAAGCGTAATGAGAGAAACGAGATTATAAGATATAAATCTTTCCTTGTGGCGCAAGGCTTCTCACAATGCCCTGGAATCGACTACTAGAAGACATATTCTCCCGTAATGGACGTCATAACGTTCCGCTACCTTGTCAGTTTGGTAGTTTTCGAAAAACTGAATATGCAGCTTATGGATGTGGTCACTGCGTATCTCTATGGGGATCTAGATACGGAGATTTATATGAAGGTCCCAGATGGGCTTCAGTTACCAAAGTTAAGTGGCTCTAGACCACGGAGCACGTTTGCAATAAGATTGAAACGCTCAATATATGGATTGAAACAATCCGGACAGATGTGGTATACCCATCTAAGTGACTACATGATTGAAAGAGGGTATGTGAACAATGAATTATGCTCCTGCATGTTTATTAAAAGAACAAGTTCCGGATTTGCAATAGTAGCGGTCTATGTTGATGACATGAACATTATTGAAACTCTTGATGACTAAGAGATGATTTGTATGTGATTTGCATATAAATTAGGCCTATAATCACTTTAGTAATGCTAATCTAATGGCCGTTTAGTATTTCTAATCCTTGATTTACACCATTGTAGGGTTCACGAGCATCGGATTGATATCGGGAGCAAATGAGTGCGTTTTGGAGCTTTTAGTGGATTTCCGGCAACATGACCAAAAGTCAACCCGAGGACCGTCGGTCAACTCGTGGTCAACCCCGACTTTAGAGCCTCAACGAGTTATCATCAATCCCGGGAGTGAGTCACAAGAGAATTCCGGAAGATTGCCAAAGAAGTAAATAAGTCAAGCAAGTCAAGATGGTCAACTCCGAAGGTCAAAGTCAAGGTCAAGGACGAAGTCAACCTTGTGACTCACCCACACAAGTTTCCAAGTCAACAAGGACCACACTAGATATGGTGAGGTCACCCATTGATTATTCCTCCCTTTTATTCCCTTAAGCAATTACTCCCTTGCCCTTCATTTATTGTATCCAACCCTTAGATTAAACCCTACTCATCCTAGCCCTCCATTATCTCCCTCATTTGCCTATATATAGCCTAGTATTTTCCCCATTAGGTCATCCATCATTTAGCCCCAAAATTCCTCCACTTTTCCCTTTCCCTTTCCTCCCTTCACCTTAGCCTCTGCTCGTCCGTCGACCGGTCGAGCGTCGTCGGGTTCTTCACTTTCTTCATCATTTGGGCTGCTGGGGATCCTCACCAACCATCAAGGAACATAATCTAGATCCAGGGAGGAGAAGGAGACACCTTATATTGAGATTTTCTCAACCCTTCTCTCTCTTGTATTTATGTTTAAACCTTACACTTGTTATATTATGATGTATACTTTGATGGATAGTGAGTAGTTACTTTGTTGGGGACTAGGGTTGTGTGCCCTAGTCCATTGTGATGTGATGATGATTTAACTATGTATGAATGTTTTGTGATGAATGAATATGTCTATTATCCATTTCAATTTGTGTTGAGTACATGTTTAGGGAATTTAGTCACTTCTTTGAGCATGTTTGCAATCTACTTTGATTGAGATTGTTAGGGTGACTCCTAACTCTCTCTAGGCATTTGATAATAGATGTGATGAGGTCTCCTTGTTTGAGTTTCTAAGTCTTTGTGTTCATAGCCTCTCAAGCCAATTTGAGGGAGTTCTAGTGACCCATAACATGGCACTAAGAATACATAAGAGAAGATGGTCTTAGACCCATAATATGGCTAAGATACGAAGCTTGATTCATTCATTGCATAAATACGAATACTAAATTGGTTCATTAAGCATCATGTATGGACTTAGGCTAACCCGAAACCCTAATCGATTTCCAATTCTTGCATACACTCTTGCTTATTCCATTTTTCACTTATTTAATTGTTCACTCACTTATTTACTTGTTTGTTTGTTACTTGTTGCATTCACTTTTTCCCAAAATCCAAACCAAAACACCTCTACACACACACACATTGTGGATATCATCTACATTCACTCCTTCCATTTCTCATCATTCCATTATTGTTAAAGTGTCTCGGTCTGCATACTTGAGGAGTTAGGGTCGTCAATCCCTGTTAGAACGACAACTCCCGGTCTCAATATTCACTTACCAAACTTTTGCTTCGTCAAGAGACACCGCTGACTATTTGAAATCTGAGTTTGAGATGAAAGATCTTGGAAAAATACGGTTTTGTCTCGGTTTGGAACTTAAGCACCGTAGTAGTGGGATTCTGATTCATCAATCAGCTTATACCCAAAAGATCCTCAAGCGCTTTAATATGGATAAGATCTATCCTGTTAGCACTCCCATGATTGGTCGCACTCCTTGTGATATTTTGGTTGACTTTGCTGATGTTGGGTATCTCTCGGACCCATACAAAGGTCGTTCTTAAACTGGTTATGTCTTTACCATGGGAAATACCGCGATATCTTGGAGATCTACTAAGCAGACTCTTGTCGCTACTTCTTCGAACCATGCTGAGATTATTGCTCTCCATGAAGCGGTTCGTGAGTGTATATGGTTGAGGTCCATAGCTACACATATAAGAAGTACATGTGGTTTAAGGTCAACCATTGATGAACCTACATGCATTTATGAGGATAATGTTGCTTGCATTGAGCAAATGAAGCAAAGTTTCATCAAAGGCGACAACACCAAGCATATATCGCCTAAATTCTTCTATAATCAGCAACAACAAAAGTTCCTCAAGATCAAAGTGAATCAAGTCCGATCTGAGGATAATGTGGCTAACTTGTTTACCAAGTCACTGCCTAAATCCACATTTGAGAAGTATGTGAAAAAACATTGGTTTGCTTAAATTATCTTACCTCCCATGATTGTGGAAATCAGGGAGAGACGCATACATCAAGGGGAGTCTGGCGTCCATGCTATATCAAATGTGAAGGGTGTGCTGTACTCTTTTTTCCTTCAACCAAAGTTATTTTTGTCCCACTGGGTTTTTGTTACTTGGCAAGGTTTTTCATGAGAAAACGTGAGGAGCATCATCTAGTGTTGACGCCACAAGGGGAAGTGTTTACGGAAACCTACTTTGTGTGTGCCTTGTCAACCTAGGAGTATATTTAGTTAGTCTAACATAAGGATTATACATTGAATAGAATTTCAATTGTGATGTGGATTGTACCCTTGTGTTTCTCTATATATAGAGGCACCTATTCATCAATAAAGATACATTCTATTCCTGTGATATTCTCTCCTTGTTATTTACTTTTAGTTTACTTAAACACATAGTAATTAAAAGTTTGACCATTATATATCCTAGCAAATAAGAAACGCGTAAAGATTTCCCGCCATGAGCTCTTATCAGTCATGAGCTTTCTTTTTGGTGTGTAATACATTAGTGATACAGTTGTGATATCGTGCTTATAAAGTGGTGATACAGTTGTGATATAGGGATCATATACAAATGATACAGTGGTGATACAATGTGACGTGGCGGGCATGAGTTCCGATGGTGATTTTTGGACAAAATAGAATGAAAATGTGTTATGGTGATACAATGTGACGTAGCAGGCCCAGTTTTTAAGTGAGATAACATGTTCCATAGTAAAAATGATATTTTTTTAGCAGTCCCGTTCACCTACTCAGTCATTTATTTGCTCAATCATTTTCAACCACCTTTGAATTTAATCCAAAAGTCGAGAATATTGGACAACTTAAACATATATTTTTTTTTTTTTTTACTTTATCAATTAAAAATCCACTACTTTAATTATCAAAACATTAAAACAACAAACCCATTCTTCTCCACGAGACCACAACCTCTCCAGACCCAAACCCCAAAACTATCAAAGTTTGTATTCAAGAATACTTTGATGTTCTTATTCTTCTCCAAATAGGAGGTATAAATAGTGTTACAAAAAACTTCCTCATAACCACCCATAATAACCACTCATAATAACTACCCATAATAACTTCCACAATCTAATCCTCCTAATAACTACCCATAACTACTCAATCTAATCCTCCTAATAACTACCCAATAACTACCCAATCTAATCTTCCTAATAACTACCCAATAACTACAATTAATTACAATAAGTTACAAAATAATACTAATGAGAGAAACAATAGATATACAGCTCGTTGACACTCCCCCTCAAGTTGGAGCATAGATGTCAATCATGCCCAACTTGTCGATCGAGCTATTGAATACTCGTCCTGATACAGCCTTTGTGAGAACATCTGCGAGCTGATCTTCAGATGGAACGAAAGGAAACTGAATAATCTTCCAATCAAGATTCTCCTTAATGAAATGGCGATCAACCTCTACATGTTTAGTCCGATCGTGCTGAACAGGATTATGAGAAATCTCGATAGCTGCTTTATTATCACAATGCAAGTCCATGGACTTTTGAAATTTGAAACCCAAATCCTTCATAATATTTTTGATCCATAACAACTCGCATACACCGTGGGCCATACCACGAAATTCTGCTTCTGCACTAGATCGAGCCACAACCTTTTGCTTCTTGCTTCGCCACGTAACCAGGTTACCTCCAACAAAGGTAAAGTACCCAGATGTTGATCTTCGGTCAGTCTGATCCCCTGCCCAATCAGCATCAGTGTAACCTACAACTTCCAACTCACTCCCCTTAGCAAATAGTAAACCCCTACCTGGAGATGTCTTCAAATACCGGAGTATTCGATCCACAGCTTCCATGTGTACTTTACTTGGAGAATGCATAAACTGACTGACAACACTGACAGCATATGCTATATCAGGTCTAGTATGAGAAAGATAAATTAATCTCCCAACTAGACGTTGATATCTGCTTTTATCCGTTGGGACTTGATCTGGATAAATTCCCAACTTATGGTTCATCTCCATAGGTGTCTCAATTGGCTTACAGTCAAGCATTCCAGTTTCAGCTAATAGATCCAAGACATACTTCCTTTGGGATAAAGAAATACCTGCCTTTGACCTTGCAACTTCAATACCCAGAAAATACTTTAGTTGACCCAGGTTCTTCATCTCAAACTCGCTTGACAAGTATCTTTGCAAAGCCTCCATCTCTTTGGGATCATCTCCAGTGACAACCATGTCATCCACATACACTATCAAGGCTGTAATTTTTTTACTCTTACGTTTAATGAACAACGTATGGTCAGAATTACTCTGTCGATATCCGAATGCCTTCATCGATCTGGTGAATCTTCCAAACCATGCTCGAGGTGATTGCTTCAATCCATACAACGACTTCCTCAATTTGCACACCTTTCCAACATCAGAAGGCTTAAACTTTGTTCCTGGAGGCATATCCATATAAACTTCTTCTTCCAGGTCTCCATTGAGAAAAGCATTTTTAACATCAAACTGATGTAAAGGCCAATCTCTGTTAGCTGCTAAAGAGATGAGGATCCGGATTGTGTTAATCTTCGCCACAGGAGCAAATGTTTCTTGATAGTCCACTCCATATCGTTGTGTGTAGCCCTTTGCAACCAACCTTGCCTTGTATCTGTCAACACTCCCATCTGCATTGAGCTTTACTGTGAACACCCAACGACACCCCACAGTTTTCTTTCCAGCTGGCATAGGAACAAGTTCCCAAGTAGAATTCTTTTGTAAGGCTTCCATCTCTTCGTTCATTGCCTTTGTCCACTTGGGATCCGCCAAAGCATCCTGTACATTACTAGGAATAGATACAGAAGATAATTCATTGATACTAAGAGCATATGACTCGGACAATCTATGGGTGGACATAAAATTAGCAATCGGATATTTGGTTTTAGCTTTGAGTTCTGGTTCATACTGTTTCTTTGGGATGCCCTTGGAAATTCTTTGTGATTTTCTAGGTTCTACATTCTCTGACTCAGAAGGTTGAGTGAGTGTAGGGTTTAGGCTTACCTCAGGTAGGACATTCTGAGCAGACTCTTCAGTTGATGGTGTAGAGAAGGGGGGATCTTCAGCAGTTTCTTCAGAAATATCTTCAACATGGGCATGGTCGATTGATAAGATAGGATCAGTAGCATCTGTTTCGATTTCGACCGGTTGACTGAACGTATTCGTACCTCCTTTGTTGATATCGACTCGTCGAGAAGGACCTTCGACCGGTCGAAGCTCATCATTTGTCCGGTCGACTAGGCTGCTGAACCTTGCTTCCAAATTTTCGATGTCCTCAAACTCTGTAATATGCAAGAGAGAAGAAGGATTCCCTTCACAACCTCTCTCCCCCTGAAGGGAAGACTCAGTGACTCCCCCTGAGTAGTATGGCTCGGATTCACGGAAAGACACATCAAGCGACACATGTACGGTGTCCGTAATGGGATCATAACATCGGTAACCCTTTTTGAACTCAGCATAACCAATGAAAACACACTTCCGGGCACATGGGTCAAGCTTGCTACGTTGGTGTTTGTGAATATGAACATAAGTTGTGCAACCAAACACTCTAGGCTCCAGATTAGGTAAGGAAGGAACAGACAAGAGTGTTTGGAGTTTCTGTTGTGGAGTCTGAAAGTCAAGAACACTTGAGGGAGTTCGATTGATAAGATATGCAGCAGACTTCACAGCTTCCCCCCAATAAGAACGGGGCATATTCATGCCAAAAAGAGACGCACGTACCACTTCAAGTAACTGTCGATTCTTACGCTCAGCCATTCCATTTTGTTGAGGTGTGTAGGAACAAGAAGTCTGATGACGAATGCCATGAGTAGTGAGAAACTCTGTCATTGGTCCATTCAAATACTCCACCATTATCAGACTGAAGGACTCGAATGGATTGTTGATATTGGGTTGTGATCATACCATGAAACTCTTTAAAGGCAGAAAACACATCACTCTTGTTCTTAAGTAAAGAGATCCAAGTCATTCTAGTACAGTCATCAATAAAAGTGACAAAATACCGAGCTCCAGAAAATGAAGGAACCTTTGCAGGGCCCCAAACATCCGAGTGAACTTTCATAAAAGGAATTGTACTTTTATTCATACTAGGAGAATATGAAATACGATGACTTTTAGCCAATTCACATACATCACAATGGAAATCCAAATCACGTACAACTGAAAAAAGATGCGGTTGTAGTTTCCTAAGATAACTGAAAGATAAATGCCCAAGACGACGATGCCAAAGCCAAACAATAGCCTTGGCATTTTCCACTCCACTAGTCTGATTTGCTTGACCCAATTTCTGTGTGCCACTATCTGTCAAGTCCAAGTAGTAGAGTTTCCCCCTTCTAACACCATAACCAAGAATCCGCCGGGTTAGAATGTCCTGAAACACACAGAAAGAAGGCCAAAAAGTCACAATACATGCAAGAATCATGGTAATCTGACTTACAAATAAAAGATTATGGGACAAAGAAGGAACCACAAGAACAGAATCAAGTGTGAGAGATTCAGATAAGACTACAGAACCCTCTCCGATAACCGGAGTTAGACTACCATCAGCTGTAGAGATAACGGCCTGTGAGGAAGGGTTAATGGTTTGCACACTCATAGGGTTATTAGTCATATGATCTGTTGCACCCGTATCAATTATCCAAGTATCATTCGTAGATAATGCAGAGAAAACGGATGCCTTACCAACCATACCTGACTGTGCCACATTAGCGGAGGCACCTTGTGAGGGGTGCTCTTCCTCAGTAGTAGCAACTGCAGCTTTTCCAATTTTCTTCCGGGGTTTCTTGGAGAAATCCCACCAATCAGGGTAGCCGATGAGCTCATAGCACCGAGCTTTGGAGTGACCAGATTCGCCACAGTGAGTGCATGAGTGAATATTGGAGCCACCAGTCTTGTTGGCAGAACGGTAGGGATAAGGGTTAGAGAAACCCGGAGGGGGACCTTGTCTTCGCTGAGTGGCCAAGGCAGAGGAGTTAACAGAGCTCCCCATGACTTGCCGCTCAGATTGCACCTTCCGGACATATGCATAGCTTGTTCCAAATCATACTTCGGCTCCTTACGTAGAATTTCACCATGCACGTACTTGATCATACTCCGAGTCGAGTCCACAAAGAAACATGTGAACCCTCATTCGAGCCATGGAAGAAGTCATGTGGACCACACCTTCAACAGTGTCGGCTTGAGAGGCGGTTCGTTGATCAATTTCTTGAAACATGGCCACCAGTTCGTTGTAGTAGACCGGAAGAGACCGGCCATTCTGCTTCGCTCCAAAACACTTCTTGTTCAGTTCGAAGATTCGAGTTTCATCCGAATCATCATAGAAGGTCTTGGCAACCGTATCCCATACATCTTTGGCTGTAGAAAGACGTATGTAGCGGTTCATGAGAGATGGTGTCATAGAATCAATGAGCCAACTCTTCACCTTTTCATTGTCGGTTACCCAACCTTCATATTCGGTGGAGGTAGGGGCAGGTTGGGCCTTCGCTCCTGTGAGATACCCGACCTTTCCCCGTGCTCCAATTCGCATCCGCATAAGAGGAGCCCAAATTGTATAGTTGGACTCATTCAGGGCCGTTCCAGTGGGGAACGTAGAGTTATCTTGGGTGGTGGTGTGGTAGTGGTGATTAATGGTTTGTGGTTGTGGAACCTCACTCGCCGAAGGGCCGGTGGTGGGAATGACTTGTTGATCTTCGTCACTTTCCATGTGGGAAGTGATTGAAATTCGGAGTTTTTTGGAATTTCGAGTTTTTGGGATTCAAGAGATTCGAAAGAACAAGTTCCTAGGATCGGACTTGCTCTGATACCATATCAAAGTTTGTATTCAAGAATACTTTGATGTTCTTATTCTTCTCCAAATAGGAGGTATAAATAGTGTTACAAAAAACTTCCTCATAACCACCCATAATAACCACTCATAATAACTACCCATAATAACTTCCACAATCTAATCCTCCTAATAACTACCCATAACTACTCAATCTAATCCTCCTAATAACTACCCAATAACTACCCAATCTAATCTTCCTAATAATTACCCAATAACTACAATTAATTACAATAAGTTACAAAATAATACTAATGAGAGAAACAATAGATATACAGCTCGTTGACAAAAACCACAACCCAGCAGTCCCAGTCGCCGTCGCCGTCGACGTCGCCGCTTCTGTTCAGCAACCCAAAAATGGGTCACCCTTTACCTCCTCCTCTGTCTTTTCTTTCAAAGGTGTGGTCAAAATCGGATGCAAACGCAAAAAGTTGAGTTAGATTTCATCTCCATAGCTCTGTAATCAAAATCATACACAAGTCTAAGGCCATGGGACAAATCCCAAAGCCCAGCCTCCAAAGCATGACAAGTAACATAGAAGATCTGATCAGACCCTCCCCCTAGTGCTAATTAAACCAATACCCAACATCCCAGGGCCGAGACTCTACTGCCATCCACATTCAAACAAAGTCAACATGAAGATAAATACCTAAGGCCATATAATAGATTGGTGGAAAAGATATCTATCTTCGAAAATCGAGTGTTGCCGGAAGGAAGCGGCGACGGCGACGGCGACGGCTAAGTTTTGGTTTTGGGGATTGGGTCTGGAGAGGTTGTGAAGAAGAAGAGGTCGTGGAGAAGAATGGGTTTGTCCTTTTAATGTTTTGATAATTAAAGTAATGGATTTTTAATTAATAAAGTAAAAATAAAAAAAAAGAAATATGTTTAAGGTGTCTAATATTCTCCACCTTTAGATTAAATCCAACGGTAATTGAGCATAGTTGAGCAAATAAATGACTGAGTAGGTGAACGAAACTGAAAAAAAAAAGTAGGTACAATTTATGTATAACGAATAAAATTCTTAAAAAGAAATGACAAAAAAAAAATGAGCCTTAAAAGGAACAATCTTATGAAAAGATGACCTTATTGGAAGTGCCCCTATTACTTTTCATTCTTTTGAGTTGAATAAACGACCCCAAATATTAGCAAAGTTGGAATTGCGTCAAGGCGGGGTTGAAGTTAATGGAATCATGTTGTAGAGTGTAGAGTTTGAACGACAGATGCTCGGTTCTGGATTAGGGAATAAAGTTTAAAGGGGTTCATTCTCCAGCTCCTTCATCATAAATCAACTTGGCCATGGATTAAAGTGGTACGGACGAATCAACAGTTTCTTCATAAGAGTGTTTACATATAATACCTATCTTCATATGCAGATAAAGTAATTCAAATCTTGTCCCTGAGCAATGTGCATATCCAAACATAAGCTAGGCTGACCCTAGATCCTATATGTTCTGAATCTTATAAAAGCAAAAACCAGAACCAACCCCAGTACTAAAAAAACCAGAGTTGCCTAGTTTAAACAGGCACTTTGAAAATATGCACGACATGGCTTCCATGAATGAAGCTCCAGGCATTACATTCCATGAGAAGTCATCTAGGGACCATGCAGTTGTTCGAAAACATAAAGGAAGCAGAAGAAAGGCTAGCAGCTCAGAGGGGCTTAGCTAAGAGCCCGAAACCAAAGATCCAAAGTGTTCCCATCATGCTTCGAGATCACGAAAATTTCGTCAAATACTATGAGCCAAGGGCACTAGCAATTGGTCCTTTCCATCATGGTAAACCAAAATGCGAGCTAGCAGAGAAATTCAAGCTTTTACTGGCAGCAACATATATCAATGATAGCGGCTGTCAAGCTGAAGATTTGCTCAAGATCATTGAGGACAACATCAAAATACTAAGGGACTGCTACGATGCTGAGGAATCAATAAGGCGCTATGACGATGAGGCCATTGCACAGTTGTTCTTCTTAGATGGGTGTTCAACGTTACAATTCATATACTCCCTTATGCATGGTGAATTGGCACAGTTTAAGATCAAGAGAGATCAGGTGGCTTTTGCAGAACAGGACTTGTTCTTGCTAGAAAACCAACTGCCGTATCAAGTCCTCAAGTTGTTGATGAACTTAAGCAACAAACAAGAGCAGTTGAAGATCGCAATCGAAGATTTTGTTCAAAAAAACATCATCGCAGCAAAGAAGAAGAAATCAAAAGGGCACAAACACACGACCAAAAACAGGCACCAATCAGGACATACAGCCATAGATGTGGAAGAAGAGCCAACTCATCTTCTCGAGCTTCTCCGGACAAAAATGTTAGGTCCCCAAAAATCTAATGCCAAACCGAAAAAAGTTAAAGATCGCCGACAATCTTTTCGCAACATACAAGAGCTTAAGGCAGCGGGGATCCATTTAAAGCCTAGTAAGGAAAGCTCCTTGAGGGACATATCTTTTACTTCTCTAGGCTTTGCAGGATTCCTCAGCCTTCCTCCAATATCAGTAGACGACTCCATGAGGCCTAAGTTCTTGAATTTGATAGCCTATGAAATGTGTCCTGATTTCGAAAATGACTTTGGGATCACCTCTTACATCGGGTTCTTGGATTCACTCATTGATCATGCCGATGATGTTAAACAGCTAAGGTCGGCAGGCGTACTATACAACTTCCTTGGGAGTGATGAAGAGGTGGCTCGACTCTTCAATGAGATAGGTACTGACTTGGTGCCTAACAGTGATACATACCGCACTGTGAAAGCCAAATTAGAAAAGCACTACAAATCCAAGTGCAAAACCTGGATGGCTCAGTTCTGTCACGAACATTTCAGTAGCCCCTGGACTATCCTGGCTTTCATTGGTGTTCTAGCAGTACTCGGGTTAAGCGGCATCCAGACTTGGTACGCAGTCAATTCTTCGCCCTCTCCCTGTGATTCTGTATGCCAGTACTTGAAAGAACAGCTTCACATAAAGTGATATACACACGTACTAAAATCAAGTTTGGTTCTTCCTACAATGGTTTCTGCTTTTGGTTTGTTTGCTTCCCAGCTTCAGCTCTCATTTATTTTAGTGCGCACAGATTGAGTTCGTTCCACGTTCAAAGTAAGGAAACCAAATTCACACTGGCCAACCAACCTCAGTTTGCTAAATTTCAAGAAAAATTAGGTAGCGGAAACAATTCCAGATGATCTGTTTTGCTTTTGAAGCAAATGAAGCTCCAATGAAACTCTCTTGAATATTAATCAGTTAGTATGTGTGACACCCTGTATTTTTAAAATTAGATATAATAATTTTTGAAGTATTATTTTTTTAATTTCTCAACAATTGGGTTTTAACTGGTTTTTTATCCCAATTAAATTAGAGTCTAATAGCCCTCATTTGTTTAATGTTTAGGCTCCAAAATCTTTTTGTTAAACCCAGCCCAAGCAGGCAAGCACCATTCATTGAACCATTTAACGTTATTATCTTTTCATTTCAGCCAACGACAAAAACAGCAGTATAACCTTTTCTTCTTATTCAAATATCTTCAACAACCAATTCAGAATATGAGATCAATGTTTATATCTTGTACTCTAGGATGGTGATTAAGCTAATTAAGCTATGAAGGAGAACTACTACAGTTGCACCTAAAAACGTTTCAAAAACCAATTCAGCTTTCGAAATTGGAAACCACAACTGATTTCTCTTCTTCTGCTAAAATTAGCTGGTTTGGGTCTGTTCTGTATGCTTATAAGTCAATACTTTCCATTTGGTCTTTTTGCTAAATATTGTCTATTAGTTACTGATGAGTTCATTTTTATGAGGGGTTTGTGATTATTCATTTGACACACATACATATAGATAGCTATGAAACAGAAGACTTCACCTAGTATTAGAGGAGCTGCTAATACCATTTTTAATAACTTATTAGCTGAAGAAGTGAATAACAATATAATGTGTTCTAGTTAGCAGGCGAGAAACTGTTCTATTTGTTAATAGCAGAGGCGTTGCACTAGGTGTTATAGAGGCCACGAATTAGTGTAATCAATTGGACTGTAATTTCTTTCATTTTAATAGCTAAGTCTTGTTATTTGTTTTACTTGTTAAGTTCTGAGATAAGAACATTGATGTCTATCTATTGAATACTTAGTCATTAAGTAATTTTGTTTTACTTGTTATAGGATTGGAACAGCCATTCCTATCCAATTAGAAAGTTGTTTTCTACTGCTCAGCCAACTCAATCTATTTCATATCCATTACTTAGAGATCAAGTAGTTAGCTGATAAGGTTATACAAGCCTATCTATATTTTTACATTCCTTTTTCAGGAGATTATCTTGAGGGAATTCTGCATTGGGTGGTGTATCTAAAGGGTTGAGGAAGTTAGATTGTGATTAGTGTGTGACAGCTCCTGGTTATTGGTATGAAAATATCTTAGTTCTATCTTATTATATGCATTCTTAGTCTTTAAGTTATATTTGGATAGGAGGTTTCATGCCAATCTCTTCGTTACTTGGTCATGAAGTATTTTCTTGAGTGATAGGACTGTACAAGCAAATCCAGAAGCATATTATTAAATCATATTATTTCTTCTTGGCCAAGTCTTAGACTAGTATAAATAGGAGCTAGCTAGCTGTTTTGTATCCACATCACAATGAGAAAATATTGCAGAAGAACGTGAGAGTGAGTGAGTGAGTGAGATAGAGAAGAGAATAGAAAGAAAGAGCAAAGATGCGACATCAGAGAGGGAAGGGAGATGGAAGAAAAAAAAAGAGAAGAGAAAGAGGGAAAGAAACAGACGTGAAAAAGGAACAAGGAAGAAAAGAAAGAGAAAAAGAGAGGTAGAGGAAAAGAAGGAATTGGGAAGGAGATCATTTAAGAAAGGATGGTGAAGACTAGCTTCGGAGGATTCCAAGGTGATTTCTGTTTAGGATTCAAAGGTGATTTCGATCCTAGAACCTTACTTTCATTTGTTATCGAATTCATATTTTTAGCTCAGTGAGATTACAGAGACTTTTGAGTTTTTATCTATGTTGGCTTGGATTTGTGAACTGTAACCCTGAGGTTTGATTCAAGTTGGTTTTGAACATATATAGAAAAGGAAAATGTCAGCAGGTTGTAAAAGTGGGTGTCTTGAGTAAATTCTTAAGCTTTACTTTGGATTCAAATTCGTATGTTTTGTTTAGTCATATGTTGTCTGAGACCAGTGAACTGTTATATATCATTTTAGACACCCTTAGACGAATATAGAACTTCTGGTTTGGTAAAGATATATTCAAAAAGCAACTGAATTCGGATTTACTGGGAATTTTTAATAAATGATCCTTTAGTCAACTTTGAGCAGCCATAGTTTTTAATCTAGACTATATTCTTGGAAACCATTTGCATGTTTTGAAAAGCTTGTACTTCATTCTTAATAAGGGCTATATTTGGTAGAATTTTATCTAGGATTGAATGGTTAAACTGAAGGCTGAAAACAGGGTTCTGCACTGCCATAACTAGTTTTCTGAGTTTCTAACCTAGTGAACTATTTGTTAAAAACTGTATATTTACGTTGGTTATTTGAAGTTAGTCTTTTCATGGAACTTGTAGTAGACATGTTAATTATCATTTCAGAGTTGGAATCTCCTAAAAATGAGTTTTGTAGATTAAGTTATGATTTTTCGAAGTAAAGGGTCCTGCAGCAGGAAATTCTGGAATATGCTGCACAGTCAGTACGTTTCTGTTTCTGTCAACAGTTTTCCTTGTTCAAATTTGTTTAGAAAGACCAGAACATGAAACTAGACATCTTAAGGTTTCAAATAAGACCAACCACGCAATTTTCGAACTTCATATGAAAGGATGAGGTCACTGCGAAATTGGCCCTTTGCATCAGTTTATTTTGCTGCACTAAAATTAAGTCATTTTGCATATTTCCTTGGCATATCATATGATTTCTATATGTCCTAAGATTTTAGGTAACATTGGTTTAAGACATGTCTTTTATAGAAAAATATGTTCTTAGGTCATAAAGTGATCATTGTGTTTTAGATAATTATGTATTTATGCGTAGAACATGAGAACTATACCCAAATATTTATTTGTTATGCAGTGACGTAAAGCTACATATACAAAAGCTCGGAATCCAGGTAGGGAGATTTGGGGAACCTCGACTTATTTGTATTGTTTGCTTGTTTGCTGGTTGATATGTTTGAATGGGAATGCATACTTGAACCTTTGATGCATTTTATATATGAATTTATTATTTGATGCATCATTGAAATGTTTATGGAAGGGATAAGGGTGGCGATTGAGATATGATATTAGAAGGAATGTGATGAAATTATCTTTTGCGTAGTTGAGTCCATAACCTCGGCAGGTACCAGATCTCATGTCAGCCCAATGTTATTGCCCAATTAGTATAGGTTATTGAATGGGTAATTCGGGACTGGAGACAGGGGAATGGACCAGATGACTAGCAAAAGAGGGCTAGGGGAATTGATTTGGGGTGGGGGTTTATTCATATGGTAGGATATCCTGAGTCACCTGTGAAAAAAAAGATAAAATACACGATATGGGACGTGTATGCTCAGTCTATTCTACTATATGAATTCTCGGGAATAGAAAATGCATTCATGCATATTATAAATATTGTTTCTTGATTATATGTTGTTTGAAGAGGAATAGCTTCCTACTGAGCCGCAGGTTGAGCTCATCCCATTATAGATTTTGCAGGTTCTGTTTAGATACGAGAGAAGGTTAAAGAGTTGAAGCAATTAGAGTTAGAGTTAACACAGGTAAGAGTAATGTTCGAACTTTTATATTGAAATAAAAAATTGATTTCGCCAAGTGTCGATTTTATTTTCTATTTTATTTTTATTTTTACTCACACCTCGGATTTCGGGAAAATGTAAAAAAAAAATTGACCCCGGGTCCGGGGCGTGACAATATGCATAATATTTAGTTGTTTACTGCAAGCATATGCATTGAAACTTCCAAATTGTTCCAGCCCTAAACGCCAGTGCAACAGTATTTTTTTTTTCTCTCTCCTACGGACCATCATGGTAAACCAAGAGACCAAGGAACCCATCCTTTAGTAATTGCTTAGTATTAACATAATGGCTAACATGTAGGCACACGGCAACATTAGGTCACATAGTATCTCTTCTGACCTAGCTCTGCTAGGGTTTCATAGCTTGGTCGTCGGCCCCCTATACCTTCGTCATCTTCATTGATGGCTACTTTGAGTTTTATCTCTCTGCATTTGGTTTCGCCTCCTACTTTCCTTGTTTTGGTTGTGGCCCTTGTTTTCTCATTGGGTGGGCATGCTCTCCCCTTTGCTCCTGTTGTTGGTGGCGGTGGCGGCCCTGCTCTCTTCTCTGTTTCTGCTTTGGACGACGGTGTGGCCCTCTGGCCTGTTTTCTCCTTTGATCTTGCTTGGTTTCCGGCGAAGGGATCCAATCCTATGGTTAATGGTTTGGGTTTGTGCTGGTGTGGTAGCCTTGATTTCTTCCTGATCGGCGATAGCGTTGGCTGGCGTGATCAGAGGCTGGTTCTTGTGGATTCTTTGGCGTGGCTGTTCCCTAGAGACGACGGCACTGACGGCGACAAGGTTGTTGGCGGTGGTACTCGTTGGGGTTTGCCACGACTTGCAGATTGGTTCGGGCTGGATGGCAGTGGCGGCGGCGCTAGTGGTGTTGACGGCGGTGTAAGTGTAATGGCTAGGGTTCCGTTTACTTGGGCTTGGATTTTAGCTTTCAACTTGGGATTTGGTTTAAGTCTTGTTTATTGGGCTTGGGTTATGTTGTTTTATTTTTTCTTTTGTTATCTATCTATTTTGATGGATGACGGGGTTACGACCTCTTTTTTTTTTTTGTTTGAGGGGATGTCGCAAAGGATACAGGGACTTCGATAGACTTTTGAATTAATTTTCGGGGTTTGTAGGTATTCCTTTGTAATTTGGGCTTAGATCCAAAAAGATGTGTGTACTCGGAGTGCGTCTTTATGGTGTACTCTAAGTGATGACTCTTTTTGTCGGCCCCTCAAGGGCGGGTCAGCATTGTACTGCTTGTTGAACTTGTTAATGATGAACATTCTTTTGATAAAAAAAAAAACATTAGGCCACATATATGAAAATTGAAATACTTAAAACTACTTTTAAACAACAAGAGTTTCTATAAGCCAACTTTTTACATATAATAATATAACAGCATTATAGATGATTCTTTTTCTTTTTCTAAAAAGTAGTGGATTCATAATGATTTCAACAATATTAGTAACTGTATGTATTTTGAAGATGCCAATTTACCAACACAATTTGCATTGTACAAATAATATCAGTGGTCATCCTATTATTATCTTGTATCAAGTACAGTAGTTCCCTTTCAAAGAATGTGCTATACTAGTCATGCATTGGCAAAACTAGGATGTTTCGGTAAGAGGGGCCGAAATAAAAATTACCATCACTACACCAGAGTGAATGAGTTTAGGGGAAGAGAGAACGACGACCCTTGTATAGATAATTGGATAAAGAAGAAAATTAGAAAGATAGATCTCTAGGATTGATGAAAAAAACGTCATTACTGCTCAAGTACAAAGATATATATATAAAAATATAAGGGAGCCATAATTTTTTTAATAGAAAAATTCTATTGGTCTAAAAAATGTAGGTGGGGCTACCGCCCCCTTTTGTCACCACTATGTTCCGCCACTGTAGCCATGAACACATTGTTCAAAATGTTGTCTTTTTCTTGTAGAAAACTAATACATTTTAAAAGTGCTTCCTTTGCTTAGCTCCCTTATTTACTTGTGTGTATTTCTATAGTCTCTTATTTATTTATAATGTTCATGCATGGTAACAAACAAAGCAAGAAAAGGTAGAATTTGAATTCGTAATTTTGAGTGCCCCAAATTATTTTAATACAGTTGTGATACAATGCGCGCTTATACATTAGTGATATATATAATGACTATAGTAGTGATACAATAGTAATGTTATGATACATTGATGATACATTGGTGATACAATTGAGATAAAATGGTGATACAATGAAGATATAATGGCGATACAGTAGTGATACAATGGCGATATAGTGGGGATACAATAGTGCAACGGAACAAGATGGAGACGTAATAGCTGAACTATTTGGATCAGTAGGCAAGATATGGAAAGCTGATGAAAAATTGTTTGATGCAATTACTGGCCTAAGGTATGTGACTTCAAGTCATGAAATGAACTTATACAAATTGCTAAGGGCGTGTTCGGTACCGTTTTACAAAACGGTTTCTGTATTACAAAAACAAAAATGTAGAAGTATGTGTTCGGTGAGCCGTTTTCAGAAAACACGGGATACAATTTTTTGAAAACGAATTCAACTTTTCATGTTTTCACCGTTTCCAACTTCAAGTCTTTGCTCAACATCTACTCATCTGTTGAAACTCAACAAACCTGTCCTTGATTGTCTGATGTCTCACACCCAAATCACTTTCGTCTAATTTTATTGAAGCTTCTGTTGATCTTCATTCATGTCAGACCCAACCAAACCCAATTAAGTTGCTTAACGGGTCGTTAGAATCGAGTCAATCAAACATCGATTAGAAGAGTTTGGGTTGGCTGGAGGACATGGGATACAAGATCTTCATCACCAAGGTCGGTGGGTGATTGGGCAGAGGAAGAAGAAGAAGATAGAGGTCGAGGAAGAAGTAAGCCAGCAAAGGAGTAGATCGAGGAAGAAGAAGGCCGGTGGGTGATTGGGCAAAGGAAGAAGAAGAAGAAGAAGGCCTATGGGTGATTGGGTAGAGGAATCGGTGCTGGACTGGGTGAAGGAGAAAAAGTCGAAAGCAGGAGGAGGAGTTTTTTTTTTTTGATAAAGCAAAAGAAGAAGTTGAAAGCAGTTTTGAAATTTAACAAACGAACATATTCTTAAATCTTAAAAATATATAATTTAATTTGCTGTTTTTATTTTACAAAACACTTTTTGAAAAATGATTTTGGAAAACATTACCGAACAGGACCTAATCTACTGTAGAGTATCTTTACTTATCTCTTAGTGCAACTATACAACTTCAAAAAGAATTGAAATGAAAATTCTGTATTCCTGTTTCCATGCATCTTCAAGAGAATGCTATGTTTATCATTGAAGGATTTATGTCCCCAAATATGTACTTGTAATTCGAGCTATAATCTCATAAATAATGTTTTGATTACTATTCTTGGAATATTACAGTGGCAGTGGTCCTGCATATATATATTTGGCCATAGAGGCCTTGGCAGATGGAGGAGTTGCTTCAGGTCTACCACGAGAACTTGCATTGGGTCTAGCATCCCAAACTGTAAGTCAAATTACATTGCATTGTATCTTATTACTCAAGAAGTCATGTGATCGATATCACACCATGGTGTTTGTGTGCGTGTTATATTTCTCAAAATTTTGACAAGGTTGTCCTATATTTTCACAGAAGGACATATTTCAAGTAAAATGATTTTCAAGTAACGAGGGCCTTATTTTATAAGGTGCAAAATTTGATCTCAACAGTTAGATCCGTTTAAATGATATGATCTGACGGCTAAGAACAAAACTATGCACTTTATAAAATAAGGATCTCTTTAGTGGAGAAGCCATGATTCCAAGTAATATATAAAGTAGATAATCACTAGACTTTAAGAAGTTAAACCCTATTACTTGCATAAGAAAAAGAATTTACAAATTATTTCAATTCCTTATGAATCATGATTAGTGGCTCAAAAATCTGAAAGATAAATTTAAAATTTCCATTTCTTTGCAAGATGTATTTGAAAATCTAAGCAAGGCTTACAGATATTGTAGTAATATGTGTTGGCTTTCCATTTGGGGATTCCTCATTGGGCTATTCCCTTTTATTTCTTCTTGGATTCTTTGTTCTGGGGGAGATCTGATTCTTTACTGGCTAGCTAAGCAATGAATTCACTTATTTGCTCCCCTTAATTAATTAGTTACAAATATGTTAGGTCAGCTTTTGGGGGTGCTTCTTCAGTACACGGGGGAAGGAGGGAGAGGGAGGAGAGAGGGAGGGGGGAGGGTGGGGATGCATTTGCAGGGGGGGTGGGGTAGGGTGGGATGGGGTTGGATGGTTGCCACGTGCCCGAACACTTAGTGTTCGGGGCTTTGCAGAATTTCCCAGCTTTTGGCCCTTATCAAAAGTTGCTTGAGAGACAATTAAGACTTATATATTGTCCTTTCGAGGTTGGATTATAGGATCCTTTCGAAGTAGAAGATTGATTGAAAGTTGAAAAACTTCCAAGGTTTGATTATAGCATCCTTTTTTGAGGCAACCTATATTCAGAATAAAATGTTTATCTTTTTTGTTCATTTACCATAGTTTTTACCTTGTGTCAAATACAAGTCTTGCTAGTCAATAAGGTATCTCAAACTTATATATAATGAATAATGGAGATGAATACGAAAGCAAACACAGAGGGTATATATGGTGTGCTCAAATCAACTTGGAGGTGGTTTCCGGTCATGAGCTGCGAAGCCTCCTATGCATCAACTCAAAAGGGATCAGAATGTGAAACTAGTGTTCAGTAGAGAAAGGAAATTTGGACTATACAATGACGTTCAGGGGGTGGCCAACGAAAGCAAGCAAATGATAAAGGACGTTCTTAAGTTTTTACCCTTTGGTTGGGGGAATACCTGCTTGGGTTATAAAGTTTGAAAATTATGAGAAGTTGCCTCATAAGTCATAACTACATAAGAGACTCGCAACTAACTTTCAAAAAAAAAAATGAGAAAGTGAAGTGTTGTTCCATATTGAAAAATTGTGATATTGCAATAGAGTGAGCTGTTTATATAATTTCATGCCGACAAAGAAAGAAATATACTTGTGGTCTGGTTAAAAGTTAAAACCCTATCTAAATATAGCCAAATAAGAAAAATGCTCAAGGTACAAGATAATGTCTATTCGTTTTTTGTGATCGATCAGGAAAAGGTCTTCCCAAGTACAAGAAGTAATATAATTTTTAATTTTTTTTTCACGTGTATCACATCGATTCTTGTCCCTGTAATAAGATATTGCTTTTCATTCTTTTGAGTCGTAGGGAATAGGGTTAAAAGGAGTTCATTCTCTAGCTCCTTGATCATAAATCATTGCAGTATATGCCAAATCAATGGTTTCTTCATAAGACTGTCTACATATAATACCTATCTTCATATGGAGATAAAGTAAATCAAATCTTGTCCCTGAGCACTACTGTGCATATCCAAACATAAGCTAGGCTGATCGCTACATCCTATATGTTCTTAATCTTATATATAAAAAACAGAGTTGCCTTATTTAGACACGCACTTTGAAAATGGCTTCCATGAATGAAACTCAAAAACATGAGGAGTTACCTAGGGATCAGTTCCTCAAAAACATAGAGGGAGCAGAAGAAAGGCTAGCAGCTGAGAGCCCGAAACCAAAAATCCAAAAGGTTCCCTTCATGCTCCGAGATCACAAACATTTCGTGAAATACTATGAGCCAAGGGCAGTAGCACTTGGTCCTCTCCATCATGGTAAAGAAAATTGCAAGCTGGCAGAGAAATTCAAGCCTGCACTGGCAGCAAGATTTATCAAGGACAGCGGCCGTCGAGCTGAAGAGTTGCTCAAGATCATTGAGGACAATATCACAATACTAAGGGACTGCTACGATGAGGAATCAACAAAGCCCTATAGCGATGAGGCCCTCGCACAGTTGTTGCTCTTAGATGGGTGTTCAACGTTACAATTCATATACTCCCTTATGCATGGTGAATTGGCA
The DNA here is from genome assembly GCA_029955375.1 of Rubus parviflorus. Classification (NCBI taxonomy): domain Eukaryota; kingdom Viridiplantae; phylum Streptophyta; class Magnoliopsida; order Rosales; family Rosaceae; genus Rubus; species Rubus parviflorus. The sequence goes on along the minus strand of JARGGL010000006.1, from coordinate 18,551,332 downwards.
CAGTTTAAGATCAAGAGAGATCAGGTGGCTTTTGCACAACAGGACTTGTTCTTGCTAGAAAACCAACTGCCGTACCAAGTCCTCACGTTGTTGATGAGCTTAAGCAACAAACAAGAGCAGTTGAAGATCGCAATCAAAGAGTTTGTTCAAGGAAAAATCATGGCAACAGAGAAGAAGAAATCAACAGAGCACACGCCCCCAGTTCACACCAAAAACACGCCCCAACCAGGAGATGCATCAATAGTTATGGGAAACACTGAAGATGAGCCAACTCATCTTCTCGAGCTTCTGCGGACAAAAATGTTAGGTTGCCAAGAATCTAATGCCGATCAGAAAATAGATAAAGATCGCCGACAATCTTTTCGCAACATACAAGAGCTTAAGGCAGCGGGGATCCATTTTAGGCCTAGTAAGAAAAGCTCCTTAAGGGACATATCTTTTACTTCTCTAGGCTTTGTAGGACTCCTCAGGCTTCCTCCAATATTGGTAGATGATTCCATGGGGCCTAAGTTTTCTAATTTGATAGCCTATGAAATGTGTCCTGATTTCCAAAATGACTTTGGGGTCAGCTCTTACATAGGGTTCTTGGATTCACTCATTGATCATGCCGATGATGTTAAACAGCTGAGGAAGGCAGGCGTTCTACACAACTTACTTGGGAGTGATGAAGAGGTGGCTCAACTCTTCAATGAGATAGGTACTGACTTGGTGCCTAACAGTGATACATACCGCACTGTGAAAAAGGAATTAGAAAAGCACTACAAATCCAAGTGCAAAACCTGGATGGCTCAGTTCTGTCACGAACATTTCAGCAGCCCCTGGACTTTCTTAGCTTTCATCGGTGTTCTAGCAGCACTCGGGTTAAGTGGCATCCAGACTTGGTACACAATCCATTCTCCGCCCTCTCCCTGAGATTCTGTATGCCAGTACTTGAAAGAACAGCTAAACATAAAGTGACATACACGCGTACTAAAATCAAGTTTGGTTTTTTCCTACAATGGTTGCTGCTTTTGGTTTGTTTGATTCCCAGCTTCAGCTCTCATTTATTTTAGTGCGCACAGATTGAATAACTCAATAAAGTTGAACATGTACTGTTATTTTCTTAACTTAGTTGAAGTTTCTTTTCATAATGTAAATGAATACTCATATGTGGCAGGCGTATTCTAAGCTACTCATTCAATAAACGATGTAATTTACGCTACTCTTGAGTCCCTCATGAGTATCTGGAATTTAATCGACCAGCAACTTTTTCTAAATATTTTTGTAACTTTCTGACAAAGTTGAGTCTGGTGTACATCATTCTGACCTGATGTAGCACAAGCTAGGCTTAAATTGCGTTCGTTGATCAAAGTAGGAAAACCAACCTCAGTTTGCTAAATTTCAAGAAAAAGGTAGCAGAAACAATTCCAGATGATCTGTTATGCTTTTGAAGCAAATGAAGCTCCAATGAAACTCTCTTTAATATTATTCAGCTTCAAATATATGCATTGAAACTTCCAAATTGTTCCAGACCTTTTTTCTTATGGTCAGAAAATTGTTCCAGACCTAAACGCCAGTGCAGCGGTAACTTTTTTTTTGTTTCCCTACAGACCATCATGGTAAACCAAGAGACCAAGGAAACTATCCTTTAGTAATCGTACAGCATCAACATAAGGGCTAACATGTAGGCACACGGCAACATTAGGGCATATATTAGAAAATTGAAATACTTAAAACTACTTTCAAACCACAAGAGTTTCCGTAAGCTAACTCTTTCACATATAACAATATTACGGCATTACAGATTACTCCTTTTTCTTTCTGAAAAGTAGTGGATTCATAATGATTTTTCGACAATATTAGCCACTGTATGTATTTTGAAGATGCAAACTTACCAACACAATTTGCATTGTACAAATAATATCAGTCATCCTAATCTCTATCCTGTATCAAGTTGTTGATCATCTTTACCAAAGGAACAGTTCCCTTTCCCATTATTTCTATTCTACTAGCATTTGAAGCATGAGAAAACAGTGAAAGCCCGAAAAATACAAGATCAGGAAGAAACAGTCGAGATGACAAAAATCCATGCCAATAATGGGGTTCAAGATCAAAAAATGCACTGAAAAACCTTCTTGTGGCTTTCAAATCAAGCTTGAGCAGAATGGACATACCGAAACAGAAGAACTCCCTTTGTCTCCTCCTTTGTATGGGCCATAAATCTTTCCAAACTTCTGCAGACAGTTCATTTCCCAAAAGAGTTCTATCAGAACCAAGGTACTGAACTATAGCATTTGCAACAATAGGAGCCGCTGCCAGAGTCCTGGCAACCATATACCCTGTTGAAGGATGCACCATCCCAGCTGTACCGCCAATTCCAACAACTCTTTGAGGGAGCACCGGTAGGGGCCCGCCCATCGGAATGACACAATGCTCATCCTCTTCAATGCTCTTAACTTTTATGCCAAGGTGCCTCAATCTAGCAACCATCCTTTCCTGGATATCTTTCATGGGTAGTCCAGGCCGAGCAACTAGGGAAGTTTCTTCAAGAAATATCCTGTTGGATGAAAAAGGCATTGCATATAGAAAAGTAGGGATCCTACTATTTCTCTCTTTCAGTTCAGTGTTATTCTTCAAATGTGAATCTCTCCAATCCATGAAAACCATCTTATCCACATCAAATGGATGTTCTTCAACCTCAGCCAAAATCCCATAAGCCACTTGGTAACCTGGATTGTAAGGCTTATCATACTGTACAAGGCATCTTGAAAAACCTGTTGCATCAAGAACCACAGAAGCTTGAATTGTGACGCCGTCATTGCAAATCAACAGCGATTTTTCCTCCTCATGAATAACGTTATTGACTTTAGCTTGATGAAACTTAACACCATTTGATATGCATTTTTGCAGCATTTTGGACTTGAGCTGCTTCCTGTTAACCCTCCCATAAGGCCTATCAAGATCCTTTTTGGATTGCTCATCTATGAACACAACAGCACCAGACCAGGTAGTGTCCAGGCAATCAAGCAAATCCATGGCCTCAAATTCATCCACCCAAACACCATAATTGTTGGGCCAGATTAATTTGGGAGACGGGTCAATCGAGCAAACAGAAAGCCCTGCCTCAGAGACTTGCTGAGCCACGGCAAGGCCTGCAGGGCCGCCTCCCACAACTGCAAGGTCCACCACAAGACCCTTTGATGGGTCATACAAGGGAAGCTCAAAGTCGAGATTCTCCTTCTTAGTTTCCGGCACAAGCTCCAGAAGAGCACTACTACTAGCCTTAACACGACCAGTCCTATGAGACTTCCTAAGACCACATCTAAGCTCCTGCTTTGAACAGTTGGAATTACTCACTTTCTCTGAAAACCCATGAAGCGGGTGCAGAAATTCAAGCTTGTTATGTGTTTTGAGTAATGTATCCATCAACTCTAACAATATCTCTCAATATTTCAAACTGGGCGGCCACAATTGCTCAACTTAGAAATCAGTTTCAGGCCAGATGGGTTGTCTGGAAACACAAAGAACATGAAGTGGGTCTCCTTAATTTTCAGATATAGATGGAACAACTAGAGCAGTGAATTTTGGAGGAATTTAGAAGTAATTGAAATATGAAATTCTACTAGTAAGCAGTGAATTTAAAGAGTAGAGAATTGGTTGCTCACCATAGACGACGGGAGTGAGAGAGAGCATCAAGCATTTTGAAGGTCTCCAACAGATTGGTAAAGGTAAAGCTTGTGTGGCCTGTATCGACAGGACAAACTCACTCGTGTCTGGTGGACGTCCTCACATTGGCCCCACTCTTTCCCTCCTCCACTCTTATGAGAGTGAGACATGAATAATTGAATATCATCTTCACGCCTCTTGCGTTGAGGTCTCGTTTGGTTCACGAATTTTAGGCTATAAGAAATGAAATGAAAGAAAAAGAAACTCAAATATTTCTTGTATTTAGGGTGCCAAGAGAAATGAAATACTTTCCTAAAGTAGAGAAAAATATGGGAAAAATAGTTCATTTCATACCCCAAGGGATTCATTTTCCCTTCCACTCCCACTTTCTTGCATTTATTACAAAATATTATGATTATTTTCCCATCGTTGCCAAATACTTGAAAGGAAAGTTAAAAAAAATTTGGATTTCTCAGGCCTATGGAAAGGAAAAGTGATGCAGCGGAATTCTCACGTTGGAATCCACCAACGGCAGCCTTGAATCCACAAGACTAGGATTTCTCAAATCCACGAGAAGTCTAGAATCCACTAGGAAAATTGAGAAAACTCAAGTTTTATTAATATGATAAAAGATAGGTCTAGCAGCTGTTTAAGGTTGCTTAAATACGAAAGAAACCCTAGGGCACTAACAAAATGTTTAATCAAGCCCACGGGTTTAATTAAAAATAAAATAGCAAAAACCAAAACTTTCCAAAAATTACGAAAATACTAAAATGTTGTTTTGAGGCCCAAGACGACCTCGGATGCTTGAAAAAGGCCATACATCAAAGCATAGCACTGAGTTTGCTTCGTCTCGCGATTCCCTTCTCGAAAACATATTATAATAGCTATTTGGAGCTAGAACGCCAAATTTGAACAGTACCGAGTTTGCCTTTACTTCGGTCCATCTGTTTTTCGATTTGCACCGTCAAGCGTTTTACATCAGAAAGGAATTAATTTCCTTTCCGTGAACCAAATGAGGCCTAATGATAGAATTTATATTCCCCATCATGGATGAGAGGGTGATAATCGTAATTTAGCCACTGCTTCATTTATCCTCTATGAGATCTGAATGTTTCTCAACTTAAACCACCACATAATCTCATGTGTCCAATCAAACCTGAGTAATTATTCTGTGGGAAAAAGTCATAAATAGTATCCTAACTTAAAGCCTTAAAACCGATCGACACTTTGGTACCTCAATTTTCAAAATTATCATTTTCTAGATAACATTAGTACCCTCCGTCTATAACATCGTTAAACTAAACTACACGTGGTATCTATGACAAAATGTCACGTGGAATAATGGTTAACGACGTCATGGACGACATGTATGAATAGTGGGTCGTGATGAAAACTTGAGGTACTATTGTGATAGTTTTGAAAGTTGAGGTACCAAAGTGTCAATTGGCCATAAGTTGGGGTATTGTTTGTGACTTTTTCTCTTATTTTGTAGTTTCGGAGTACCATGTGGTAGTACTGATTGTTTCTCAACTTAACGTACCACATAATCCCACGTGTCCAATCAAACTCTATCATTTTCTAGACTTGAGTAATTATTTTGTAATCCCAGAGCACCACGTGACATTGTCAAGTGGTGGTTTGGACTAGTAGCATATGGTGACACTTTGACGGACTGAATACATATGGTGAACAAAAAAAATGAAATGGACCAATCAACAAGTTTTTGCTATGTGAATAAATCACATTAGTCCGGGCTACAATATACGCGGTGGTCTGAGACTATATATAATAATTTTCCCCTAAACCTAGACCGTAGACAAGCGCGAGCGAGTGAGGGAAAGACACAGAGATGGGTAGCTCACCAAACGACTTCTCGGTGGTCGTACTGCCGTCGGACTTCAGGATCGACGCGAGGCCGTTCCTGACGAACCAAGAGAGAGATATAGAAGAAGAACAAGAGCAAGATAATTGGCATGACTGTCCTCAAAACCCCTCTTCCGACGAGGACTTCTCCGATCTCGAGCTCTTGCACTTCTTCCGTGCCCAAGGCCATGACAAATCTGGAAACCGCATTTTCCGTATAGTCGGAAAATACTTTCCCGGTAACAAACAGATCTAACACCTTCCCTATTGCTCCATTACCGCAATCATATGCTATAATTATCTTCAATTCAGCTGCTTAACTGATAATACAAAACTTCAGTTATTCGTAATACTGAGATGCATATCTGATTAACTGATAATAAGAGTTGTATTTGGTGAATTTGGTCATTGAAATGAGTCGGTCTTTATTTCTGAATATTTAGTCGAAGAATATCGTTTTTTTTTTCTTTTTTCTTTTTTTTATTCATTTGGGAAGATTGAAGCTGGTTAAATTTAGCCTGTTTCTATAATTTTTTTTTTTCAATTTCTGCCTACTTGATTTTTGAAATGGCATCATGTAAGGAGACTTTTGTGTATGGATTAAAATATGTCCAAAGAACATATTTTGTGCACTATGATGAAGTAGTACCTATATGTGCCATTTACACGATAAATCCTCAATTCTTTTTCAATAGTGTGGTTGAGTGTTCGAAAACAAGAATCGAGGAGTTGTTGATCACCATTCTATTGGGTTCTAGCCTATTTAGCATAAACAACCCTAACATAATGGTTTTGACCGTATAAGGAATTGAAAATAGACAATCAGGTGATTTCTTAAGGCTAGGATCTCTTCATGTATTTGTGCATAATGAGTTTGTTGTTTTTGGGATGTCTGCAATGGTAGATGGCAGAGAATCCTATTTAAGAATGATGCAAGAATAAGCTTTAAAGGCTGTTTTGCCCTGATTTTTTGAATTTAGCTGTTGATAGAGGATGATGGGGGACATAATGTCTTGTTAGTTGAGTGACTTGAGTCCAAGATTGTGGATATTTCAACATTTAATCTTTACGCCTGAATGTAATGGTGCTTTAAATAATGATGTGAAGTTGGTGTTTTAGGGCAACAAGAACTTGAGTTCAACTTACAGCGATTTCTGCTGAGCTTAGAAGACTTTGTAGGACGTAGTGTTTCTTAACAAATAACTTCTTTAAATTGTGTATTTTTTGGTCGATAAATTGTGGATTGTGATTAAATAACAATGTTCTGGAATACATTATACTTGTTCAGTTGTTTATGGATGTTGTCTGTTGATTTGCATTTAACTTTTGTAAAGAAGATGGAATCTTACTTCCCTATAGTTTGGCTCAAAACTTCTAGATTATATCAGTTGGAAGAGACCATAATTTAGGATCCATTTGATAACTTGTTTTGTTTTGAGTTTAGTTTTAGTTAAGAAAAGAGATAGCAGAGGGAGATGTAGAAGAGAAGAGAAGTGAACGAGTTGAGGGAGAGAATGGTAGAATACATAGAATCGTTTCAAAATACAAACTTACAGACTAAAACTTGATTTAAATGGCTTTTAGTTTTTTTTGGTTCCAGTCTTAAACTTTTCTACCTCCTATTTTCTTCATTTATCATATCTCCTTGACTAAAAAACATAAAACAAAAAGGAAAAACGTAATCAAATAGGTGCTTTAATTTTCTTTATCTCCTTACTTTAGTTTGTAGAAACCCGACATGACAATTGTTTTGATCTATTGATGCTCTTTCTGCAGCTCCAGTTGTGAGTGGGGATAGGCTTAAGAGGTACATATTCAACAAACTATGCAGTGAGTTTCCAGAAGGGCCATACTGCATTGTTTACATGCATAGTACTGTGCAAAAGGAGGATAACTCCCCTGGAATAACTATCTTGAGGTGGATTTATGAAGAACTTCCATCTTATTTGAAGGACAGGCTTCAGGTTGTGTACTTCATTCACCCTGGACTTCGCTCAAGGCTTGTCTTTGCCACTCTTGGCCGATTTTTCTTAAGTGGAGGGTGAGTGATTTCATAAATTTTAGAAACCAGTTATCTAATATTAAAGTAACAGCGAATAGTAGTAGTAATAATTATAATAACTAAATAAATATCAGAGTCTGTGGTTTAAGTATTTTTACAAGAGTAACATTCCTCTGTACTTTTCTTTCAACTATTTTTACAAGAACCTTCTTTTGTAATTCTTCCATTTGAAAGAAAGGAACAAACTGCAGTTCAGACTGAGCTTGTGTTTTCTTAAAGTTGTAAGTAGGATAGTATCAGTTTAGTTAGTAGCTTGTGTTTTCCTAAAGTTGGTTCATAACATACCTCAGGGTTTGAAACAACGTTATACCATCTAGTCATGCACTCATGCACATTATGTCCAAGTATCTCTCAAAATGACTATTTCAAATCTTTGATATATTAATTCCCAAATAAATGCACGTCCAAGGTACAGCTAAACAACTCGTAAGTAATAGTCTATCAATATGATTTGAAGTATTCTGTTTCTTTGCAGCCTATATTGGAAAATCAAGTATGTAAGCCGCTTGCAGTATCTTTGGGATGATATAAAGAAGGGAGAAGTTGAGATTCCCGACTTTGTAAAAAGTCATGATGATGTTCTTGAGCATAGACCATTAACAGATTATGGGATCGAACCAGACCCTCTTCACCTGATCGAGGCGCCGGCAACCACCTACTCATTTGGAAGGTACGAGGAGAGATGGTCATCAAGAGAATATACGTCTTAGTCGCTATATAAATAGCGCCTTCCTCGTAAACTGAGATTTAAGTGTCTCCTCTGTGGGTTGAGATGTGGTTACCATATGAAGGCCTTCTCTGTACATAGTTATATTAAAGTTACCTTGGTGTATCCAAAGTTAATTATTGAAGACTTTGATTGCAAAGTAAAATGTATTCACTCTGTTCGTTCAATTTCAGCTTTCTGTAGCTTACTTTTATTTAGTGGAATCTCAAACTTCATGAACATGTTCAAACCAGCCCGCAAACACTGGTTTCATTCCGGCATTTTACAACAGCACCTAGCGGAGAGTATTTCCAAAGTTGACGCGTGGCTTTGCATTTTGATGAATGCATCATTCTCTACTTTTTGTTTCCCCCCCACATCAAATGCACAATGAATCAGAAGCTTCGCTTAATTAGACAGGTTTGCTTTGCAAGGGGGAACAAAATGGCCCTCCATTAAAACAACTTTGGAGGAGAGCAAAAACTCATGTCCAAAACAGTTCGAAAGTGTGTGTCTAAACTCTTTTTTTAATGAATCTCGATGATACGAAAAAAAATACATTTTTAGACTTTTAGCAATTAGCATTCAGTGACATACTAACTTTTTTTTTTAATATGATCATTCGAATCAAGTCATTCAAGTGAGTCTATGATTATTATTAACATCTAAAAAGGCAAGAGTATTAGAGTAGGCAACAAATTAACACAGACAACAAAAATAGTGTATCTACTGCACAACATAGATACACAATTCCGCCATGGCACAGCATAAAGAGCAACAATGTCTCTCATATCCATGATTGTTCATGCACACCTTTGAAATTGTGATTCATCATGCTTGAAAGTTTCTTCATTAGATAGCAAGTGCCTTGTCAAATTTTACAAATGGTTATTCAACTGCCTTTATGGAATCCTAAGATTGAACCCTAAAACTTTTTCTAATATGAGACTTGATGAGATTCAAATGAGTGATTAGATCGATCTGACTTCTTATTTGAAGCCTTTTCATTTGACATGCTTAATTCTATCATTTCTACAAGGATGGTAGCTAGGTTTCGCCTTACGGCATCAAGGTCCATGCACCCCAATGCTAAGTGCCTTGTTAGTATCTCATTATGTTGTAGATTAAATATATATAAAATGAATCATAGGTCAATTGTATCAAATCAATATTATTTTTATAATTGTTCAAAATAATTAATATAAACATCAACCAAATTAATCAAGGACAAAACCTAGTAGGGTCGTATAATTTTTCAATCAATGAATTTATACATTCCCTTCACAAAAAAATAAAGGGTAAAATAGCAATCTCGATACAAGTATTGTACAACTTGAAATGAAGGCTAGAAGACTTTGAAATATATTTACTATTAAGAAATAATCAAGGGCAAGATTCACATATTCGTTCCGAAGAATTTAACACTATCGAAGTCATTGTGCAAATTAATCAACTGGCCTAAGGCCTTTATAATTTTCAAAAGCATTAGGTTTACTCATGAACTTGATGATCACAACACAACGTCAGTCGAAATCCAATTAGTCACTAACACTCTAGAGAAGAAAGATATTAGACCATGTGATGCAGCGAAATATATCACGTTGGAATCCACCAACGGCAGCCTTGAATCCACCAACGGCAGCCTTGAACCCACACGACTAGGGTTTCTCGAATCCACGAGAAGTTCTGGAATCCACGAGGAAAGTTGAGTAAACTCAAAGTTTTTATTAATTGAAAGATAGGTTAAAACAACCAGTTAAGAATACTTAAATACGAAAATAAACCCTAGAGCTCTAACAAAAGGCCTAATCAAGCCCATGGGTTTAATAAAAAATAAAATATCAAAAACTAAAAACTTTTCCAAAATTACGAAAATATTAAAATGCTGTTTTGAGGTCCAAGACGACCTCGGATGCCCAGAAAAGGTCATACATCAAGGCGTCGCTTTGGGTTGGCTTCGTCTCACGATTCCCTTCTTGGAAACATATTATAATAATCATTTAGAGCTAGAACGCCAAACCTGCACAATACCGATTTTGGTTTTGCTTCGGTCAATTTGCTCTTCAATGTCAGCTGCCAAGCGTTCTACATCACCATGTTTGCCCTGAAAGATTTGATAATCATCATTAGTGAAGATGAAATCTTTAGTAAAACAATACTGACGATACGGTTGAGAAGATTGTTCGCATAGCTTGCCGAAGGAGAATGAGAGCATAGTGGTGTGAGTTAGAGCTAGAATGGGCTACCAAACCCACTTCCAACTGTTTATAAATAGTTTTAGTGGTGCAAATTATTTTGTAGTGGAACTTAAATTATCTCCCCCACTCTCTAGAGGAAAGGGGGAGAAGGTAAAAACCGGATTCGACATTCTGACAATGATCAACAAAGATAAATAAGAAATGCCTTTCAGAAGCATTTTGTTAACAAACTTCTAATAACCCGAGAGTAAGTAACGGTTAACTATCAAAAATATGGTAAGCAACAGTTTTTTTCTCCTTCAAACCCAGCAACTGCTTTTAGTAGTTTGTTAATGGATAAAAAAAAGTAGTTTGTTAAAATAAAATTCATTTAATGTTAAAAAAAAAACTAAAATTCAATTTTTTTTTGGGAGAAAAAAAAATGAAAAGTCAGAACTTTTTTTTTTATTCGGCACACCTGTATTCTAAACTTTAATAACATGTTTATTTAATTGGAATGAGTATGAGAATAAATTAATTGATTTCCATTTCTGAGTTCTCTTATGTTTACTAACATGCACATAAATCAAAATGGTTATGGGTCCCACGTAAAAGTGACTAAAAAAGAGGAATCAATTCCTCCAGAGTTTGATTACCAAGGGGAGAGTAGGTATTAAGAATAAATTCTATCGGAATGAATTCTGATTCATTCACATTTTCATTCAAAGTAAATAAACACTAAAAGCTTAGGATTAAGCTATTAGAGATTCGATCATCTCCATTATAACAAAAACAAAAAAAATCTGAGTTGACCGATAAACCCCGGGTCCTCAGAAATCAGAATTCAGTGATAAACCCGCATGCGGGCTAAAGGCGAACGACCCAAAAAGTAAAAGAAGAAAGAAGAAGAAACACAGTAAAATGCTGAGAGCTCACTCTCTGAGACGCTCGGTCCAATCCTTCCACCATCACAACCACCTCAGAACCCTCAATTCCACCATTATCCCCCAAAACCCAGTAAACCCATTAAGCTCAGCGCGCGCATTTTCCAATGCTTCATCACCCTCACCATCGGCATCAGCATCTGAGCTCCGCAAGTACATGGGCTACACCGCCCTCGTCTTATTCTGTGGTGCAGCCACCTACTATTCGTTCCCATTTCCCGAGAACGCCAAGCACAAAAAGGCCCAAATTTTCCGTTATGCTCCTCTGCCTGAGGAGCTCCACACCGTCTCTAATTGGAGCGGGACGCACGAGGTCCAGACCCGGGTTTTCCACCAGCCGGAGACCCTTGAGGAGCTTGAGAAAGTTGTCAAGGACGCCCATGAGAAGAAATACCGGATTCGACCCGTCGGGTCCGGGTTGTCGCCGAATGGGATTGGATTGTCCAGGGCTGGGATGGTCAATTTGGCCCTGATGGATAACGTTTTGGAGGTGGATAAGGAGAAGAAGAGAGTGAGAGTGCAAGCTGGGATTAGGGTGCAGCAATTGGTGGATGGGATCAAGGATCATGGCCTTACTTTGCAGAACTTTGCCTCCATTAGGGAGCAACAGATTGGTGGCATTTTGCAGGTTTGTTTCTGGTGAATGTTTATGAATGAGTTTCCATTGTTCATTGTTGCTATATTATCAATGAAGTTTGTTTTTAGCTGTGCATTGTAGTGATTCATTTCATTTCCAAAGGAGATACCAACTTTTTCATGAGCCATATTCTTGTGAATGCAATCCAAGTCTTATTTGTAGTTGGTATATTTTCTTTTAGATGGATGTACTGCTCTGTTGGGTTCCAAATTTAGATTTTTCTAAACCCTGATATGATATCGATGTGCACATTACATGCTTATCTGATGATTGAACATGAAAGCAAAGATCTGACATAGAACTCGTGACTATAACTGCAAGGACATTGAAGAATAACGTAAATAGTACTATCTGTGCTTCAGCTATGTTCCCTTTTTGTTTTATGATAGCCCAAAAGGAGAGAGAAAAGTATGTTAAAATAGAATTATGGTTTATACACAGTATCTAGTTAAGGAAAGAGACTTTATGGAAGTTTTGTGGTATTCTAGTTTTTATATGATCCTTCTTATCTCCTTATGATCATATCTTGTAGGTTGGTGCACATGGTACTGGTGCAAGGTTGCCTCCGATTGATGAGCAGGTGATCAGCATGAAATTGGTCACTCCTGCTATGGGAACAATAGAAATCTCCAAAGAGAAAGATCCAGAGCTGTTTTATTTAGCTCGCTGTGGCCTTGGTGGTCTTGGAGTGGTTGCTGAAGTTACCATCCAATGCGTTGAGAGACAGGAGCTTGTAGAGCACACTACTGTTTCAAACATGGAAGAGATCAAGAAAAATCATAAGTAATCATTTACTCTTTTTATTGGGTAGATTAATCAATCTCATAACTCTTATAAAAATTCTTGCAACGTGCAACTAGTTAATGGACCATTAATGTGTGAGCCAACCTCTAATTAGTTTGGAGCATAGGGCTTTACAATTATCTAATGGATGCTGAAAAGACATGGACTGAGTGCTTAAAGATCGTCAAACTAATTTGTCAAAGTTATCTGATTGTGGTGGCTCGTAATTCGATACCCTTTTCTGAGCTTCATCTTGAAAGAATTGAGCACTATTTTCTAATGAAAAATAAAAAATGTCCATCACAACATGTACTTGTGGCTCTTAAATCTCAGAAGTCATACTGATAAGTAAGGTTTAGCCGCAATAAAGACTGTTTTCCTTTTTTTATAAGTTATGACCAATTCTCTTTCTTTCTTGTTCATATTTTCACTGGCCGTGTGTTTTGATGTACTGAGTATTGTACAATATAAAATGGGCAATGAATGATACAGATCCAATCTGTATGTTTCACACAGGTTAAAGATTCTATTTTCTTTTTCCTCAGGAAATTGCTATCCGAGAATAAACATGTGAAGTACCTTTATATTCCATATACCGATACTGTTGTGGTTGTGACGTGCAACCCTGTCTCGAAATGGAAAGGTCTCCCAAAGTTCAAACCCAAATTTACAATGGATGAAGCCATTCAGCATGTTCGTGATCTCTACAGGGAATGCCTCAAGAAGTACAGGTACAATTTTTCCCTATCCTTGTTCAACAGTATAAACTAGAAAGACAATAAAAGCGATGATATTATTTTTTCTTTTTGAGCCTTTATGAGCTGCTCGTAATGAACATCTCTTTCCCTTTTATCATCTTTTTTCTTATGTTTTCTTGGCAAGGAGTATGCAAGTAGTTGGAAAGTGTTACTAATTACATTTGATTGGGATAGAATCAAGTCAATTGCTGCTAAGCTTTTGTCAAGGATGTAGTTAGGACAATTAATGCAATCAGGGAAAGTCTTGGCGATTCAGGACTTCATTTTAGTAGTCTATACTCTAAAGTCAACTCTTATTTGAATTTGTATCCGAGTTCAACAAATTTATAGTTTATAAATTCCTCCAAGATGGGGAGAATAAGTCGAAAAGGCACTCAAGCAAAGGTTTGAAGTACTGCTTGAGGTATATGACATAATGGGGAACAAAAACTTTTTCAAAATGGTCTTACAGGAATGTACAATTTTTCTTTCAAGAAAGGATTCTTTTCAGTTACTAATTCTTCGGGCAAAAAGACAAAAAAATATTAGTTGACTGATTCTGTTCTTCTACTATGAAGTATATGTATAGAAAATTTGCTTATATAATGTAACAAATATGCTCATTAATAATAAATATAGACAAATATGACCCTAAACCCTAAACTTCAGTATGGTTTCCATGTTTGAATTACCTGAATGGTATTGGTTTGTGATTTGGGATGTTTATCATGGTTTGATAGAAATTTTATTGATGTAACTCTTGGATGTCATTTGAGTTGAGAGTTCAATAAAAATGGATTTCTTATTAGTTTCTCAAATTATAAAAGTAATGGAGCATTTCATGAAGATCAATATTTTTTTGAATGGAGGCAAGCAAGAAAGTAAAGGGAATCGTATGAACTGCTCAAGAGCAATGTCAAGAATTATGAATAATCATAGATCAAGTAGTTTCATTGATAAGATTATTTGTTTACGCAATAGATCAAGTAGTTTCATTGATAAGATTATTTGTTTACGCAATAGATCAAGTAGTACTAAATCCGAGTCCGCAAAGCGGGTTTTTGGGGGATGTTGAGCAGGGTATCTGATGCGGGAGCCAAGTCATCTATTCTATATATATAAATCCAAAATATGAGTTTGGTTAAATTTTCAAAAACCTAACAAATGCCCTTTTATACTTGTATCATCTAAAATTTAAAATTTTATATATCAAGGGCAAAACAGTAAAATGGAGAATAAAAAAATAAATTAATGATGTGGAGACCACACATCCACTTGCCCACTTGCCAACTTTTTCAATTTATTTATTGATTAGTATTTTTTATATTTTTTCTCTCATTTTATATTTGAACATTCATTTTATAAAATCAACTAACTTTTCATATAAAAAAAAAATAAGGATACGTTTCGCACGCGCGAGAGCTTGTCCATTTACTAATAACAATACAATCAAGAGCTTGTCCTTAATTATGAAGTAAATGCATTTCACTACTGCAATTTTAGGTTATGTCTTTTGATTTTCTTATGTTATAATGTTCAATGTATTAAGTGTCATAAGTTATGTCTTTCAGAATTCCTAGGAATTTTTTTTAATTAATGTCTAGGAGTGATTCCTAAAACCCTACCGGTGTGAAGCTGGTAGTTTCTATCCCTTTGTTCTACACCAGTTTCCTAGATGTTGTTCTTTGAATAAGGATTTTTGTCACTGATGGAGAAATGTACATTGTTGTCTTAGTTAAAAGGTTAGCAAATGGGTGGTTCAAAGCCTCTCGATGGTTGCAAGTTTTGCAGATGGTATTGGGTTTCGCAAGGAATCTTAATGAGATTGAGCTGGAAGAGTTTGCTCTGATGCCACTAAATTTGGATGATGTGCATTTACATTCATCAAGGGGAGATACAAGGGGCTGGAAATTAGAAAAATATAGGACATTTTCGTGCAAGTCCTATAGAAGCTATCTATGTAGCAAATCTGATGTATCATATTTTCAACCTGATGATCAGATTTGAAAGGCAAAGGTTCCTCCTAAGGTTCAAGTGCTTGCATGGCTGGTGGTTAGTAGGAAAGCTAATACTTGAGATCAAATTCAAAAAAGGCCAGACTCTTATTGTTGTCCTCACTGGTGCATAGTTTCTAAGAATGGGGAAGAAAGTGCTGATCATGTATTGTCAGATTGCCCTTTCACTTTACAGATTTGGTGGAAATTTTTGATGAAGCTCATGTGGGTTTCAAGAGGGTGTTACAAGTTCTGAGCATGTAGTTTAAGGTTTTGGGAAAGCAAAAACTCTTTGGGTATGTAGGTTATTGGCAATCTTTTGGGTTATTTGGATGAATCAAAGGAGATGAATGACTATTGGTATTCAGGGGGTTGGTGTGGATGAAATTTGAATCGAGTTTGCTTTGGTCAGTAGTTTGGGCATCGGTCATTGTTGAGTTTAGGAATCATTCTTTTGTCATCAGTCAGCTCACTGTCTTATTTTCAAGGTCTGGAACTATTTCTTTAAATAGTTTCAGTTTTTGTTATCTTAGCGGTGAACTTATTGCTCACCGTTGTATCAGCAACTCTTATCTGTCGCAGTTAATCTTCATAATTGTGAAGATATGAGATTTTGGGAAGGCTTCATGCTTCAATTTCTTAGACTTAACGTTTGTCTAATGCTAAGGGATGCTTTGTTCATGAATTATGAGCTTGTAGTGTCTTGTTCTAGAAACTCAATTACTTAGTTCTTTCATTTATTTCTGAAACCTTAATGATAGAGAGGTGGAGGATTCTATTCTCTGATTCACTCCTTAATCTTGCTTCCTCACTTTCTTGGAAAACGATCTTGGTCCCTTAATTCTTTGGGTGTTCTATTAAAAGTAGTTGATTGATTGATAGGATCATTTTCTATCATTTTTTCATAAGCTTATATTTGGAAATCTCACCCAATGCATCATTTGCTTGTGACATGTGACTATCCTTAGCAGGGGTTTGGGTTTTGTCTCAATCATGTCATATTTCAGTGTAGGTTGTGGAGATGGTTCAGTGTACGAATTTCTGTGGGTCATTTTGAGTGAAAGAAGTAGAATTTTTTTTCAGATGAAGAAGAATTTGGATACTTTTGAGGAGAAGAATGTTAATCTTCATTAAGGGTTTCAATTTCAACTGTTTCTCAAGGAAAAAGATCTCTTTTTGGGGATTGAAAGAGTGTTGTTTAGGGTTGATTTCCTTTGTTTCCTGATATGTGTATTGCTTTCTTAAATATTTTTCTGTTAGCATAGGATGGGGTTCTGGCTCTCCATAATTCTTCTTTTATTTTCTAATTATTAGTTTCATATAAATTACATTCTGTATTGCTATTGTGTTGATTCATCTTCTCGTTGCGGTTAACCATTTACACATTAAATGCAGAGTAGTTCCAGATGACAATGTTGACATAAATGAGCTCTCATTTACAGAGTTAAGAGATAAACTGCTTGCCTTAAATCCTCTCAACAAAGATCATGTCATGAAGGTTAATCAAGCCGAGGCCGAGTTCTGGAGGAAGTCGGAGGGATACAGAGTGGGATGGAGTGATGAAATTCTGGGCTTTGATTGTGGTGGCCAACAGTGGGTTTCAGAGACTTGTTTTCCAGCTGGAACCCTTGCCAAACCAAGCATGAAAGACCTTGAATACATAGAAGATCTAAAGCAGCTGATAGAAAAGGAAGAGATACCTGCACCTGCTCCAATAGAGCAGCGCTGGACAGCCAGCAGTAAGAGCCCCATGAGTCCAGCTTCAAGCTCAAGAGAGGATGATATATTTTCATGGGTATGTACATAAACCATTCTTTGTTACATGTTTCTTTGGTTAATTTCTATTATGCATCTTGAATTATAAAGGTATAAGTGATATCAAAAGATTAAGTGCATACAATGATACAATATTAGGATTCTGCATATTCAACACACTCATCTCCTTGCAAAAATCATGTTGAATCATTGTTTCACGTAAGATATGGTTCAGCCGATCAGTTTCAATATGGGACATTTGGTTTACTCTCTGAGAAGCATTCTCTGTTCGCTTCTTTTTTCTTTTCTTTTTTGTTGAATAGAAACAAGACATTATTGCTAAGAGTAAAGGGAGAATACACATTAGTGGATGAGTAATCCACATGAAAAGAAAAAGCTTCACACAACAAAACTAAGCTGAGAAAAATAAAAAACAAAAAACCAAACCAACTGGAACATGAAAAACATAAATCCTAGACATATTCGTGTTCGCAGCCTTGCAGTCCATAAGAACAGCTTAGAAAAGAGAAATCCTGAACTCAGTAGTGACAGAAGCCTAAAGGGAAATCCAAAACTTAACTCTGTCATACATCCTCTTGACCAGCCCCAATCTTGTCTTCAAATATTCTCTGATTTCTTTCCAGCCAAATGACCCAAATAACAGTAATAACGAAGCATCCCCATAAAACTTGGCCTTAATCTCGCCCCCTAAATTCTTATGCTTTCCACTTAAGAGAGGAAACGACAATCTAGCATTCACCTCTAATAATTTCAACCACAGGCTCAGAGTACTTGGGGAGTGAAGAAAGACATGATCTGCAGATTCCTCCCCCTTTTTACACAGGATGCACCGCTTAGGAGATAGAAAAGAACCTGGTCTTCTCCTTTGAACCATATCCCAAGTATGTACCTTACCATGTGCCACAGCCTAAGCAAGAATGTAACCTTAGAAGGAACTTTCACTTTGCAGATCTGATCAGAATCCAAAGCTGGACAATCAGAAAAATCATCCAATAATTGCGAAAGGATTTACAAGAAAATTCCCATGAGATTCTAATCTCATCCGTACAGAGGGATTTCTAGGAGAAAAAGGAGCACCTTCCAGCAGTAGTGACATGAAAGAGACCACATCTGATCATCTAGCTTCCTCGTAAACCCAAATCCCAACTCAAGGGGTCAAGAGAGGGATCAACCAATGTATCTATGGTTGAGTATTGTACCTGGATACACTAAAGAGCCTAGGAAACAGACTTCAAAGATGATTTCCCCAGCCATATGTCCTAGACTCTTACTCTTTTTCTCTTGCCCACTGTAACAAGACAACAAAAGGTATCAAGTCCATGAGAAATATCTTATTTCAACTAGAGCCTCGGACCACCAGATTTGCATCCCACCCATTCTCCTCAAGCTCCTGTTTACTTCTTACCACATGCATATTGCAGATGAGAAACCTCCACCCTTCCCCTTCTCAATCCTGTTGAAGCATCAAACTTTCCTCTTGGTTTGTTAATTTTCTATTTGTATAAAATTGTTAACCTTTCCTCTGTTTTTCTAATCCATCAATTTTGTGTTGTGTAAAAAATTGCCACTTTTTCATTTTTTTAACCGTTTTGGTTTTGTATATTAAGTGGCTCGGTGACATGCGACTGACTTGCTGCATAGGTCTAAATCCTGTATTTGTTCGTTGTGTCGTCATTCTTTTCTGAGAATATGAACTGTTTGCAAAGTTTGAGGTTTTGCTATTCCCCTCCTTTAGTGACAAGAAATTATAAATATTTTGAGGACCTTGAAGGTAACTTGGACCATAATAGTATCAGCATCAGGATTTTATCAAATTCAGTTGCTTATGACTTCTTTCTTAATCACCACGTGTGTTATGAGTATCAAACTTCAAGGCATGATTTGAGTCAATTTGTGGGCATAGTTTGTTTCCCAAACTAGTCGCCTCCTTTTGAAATGTGTCACCAACTATTACTAATATGTAAAAATTATTTTTATTTTGTATCAGGTTGGCATAATCATGTACCTTCCTACAACAGATGCTCGCCAAAGAAAAGATATTACAGAAGAGTTTTTTCACTACAGGCATCTGACCCAGGCACGGCTGTGGGATAAGTATTCTTGTTATGAACATTGGGCCAAGATTGAGGTAGTAAATGCATCTTAGATGATCTTTTTTTTAAATGGCACCACAATGATATTATGGACTCCTGAAGTGTTTGTTTCTCAGATACCCCACCAAATTCACGCTAGACTTGCAACATCTTAGCAAAATACACTTTAAAAGGATGCCTCAAATGCAATCTTAGAACTAAAAAAAAATTTCTATGATAAAAGCTGCAGTAGCATGTGCAGATTAAGATTCTTATTTAACTAATCAAGCTGGTTTTTAATTTCACCAACTCATCCCTATGAATTGCCTGAATGAAAGATTTTATGTTATTAATTTTGTGTATTTGATGCAAACGCATATCATGAACAGGTTCCGAAGGACAAAGAAGAGCTTGCCACACTCCAGGCAAGGCTAAGAAAGCGTTTTCCGGTGGATGCCTACAATAAAGCTCGAAGGGAGTTGGACCCAAACCGGATCCTTTCAAACAACAAGCTGGAAAAGCTTTTCCCATTGTCTGATACCATTTGAGAAGAAGCATGCTTCATTGGTCAGTTGTTTTTATTTTTATTTTATTTTTCTTTTATTCTTTTACTAAAATTCGCCTTTGGCCCTAAAGGTGTGATTGTATAAATTCAAGAGGATCTCGTGATACAATTCAGGTGTAATAATAAGCCTAAAGATTATGATGCATAGGACAAGTCTTTTTTTATAAAACCATATCGACTTTGGTATCTAGCCTAGATATGCATAGGAAACAGGCGTCTCTCGTGCTATAAGAATAGTGTTTGATTTGTTTCAGGAATCTAATAATTATCAAGCAGGACAAATATCAACTGCTTGCTTGTCTCTCTGACTTTTCTCTCTGAATTAGAGATAAACAGTCGAGCTAATAGGGAGCATGCACAAACGCAAAGGCCCTTTCGGGCGAATGTTATTATGGGGATGAAATTTACAAAAGCTAACTGAGCAGAAAATAAATAGGTGATACATTGTTATTACAATATGCAATTACGCTGAGAATAATTGAGACTAAGCTATTATGGTAATTTTGCTGAGGAAAAAGCCATCACGATGGTGGTGGTGATGAGTAGTTCAGAAGCATTCCTCACAAAGCCAACAGCAGCACAACGCAAATAGGCTGCACCAGTAGAAATGACAAGAGTGAGAGTTATTAGTATCAATGGACATGAGAAGCAAAATATGAGCATTTTGTCAATGCTCTCTTATACCAATTTCTGCAGTAATTCATGGTATGATTTTAGTTGGCTATTGAGTTAGTGCAGCAAGCTTGTTTCTCTTGAGTACGAATTTGTTTTAGAATGAAGATTGATGCATATATGATGTCTGACTTACCATCCCTCGATGAAACCCCTATCTCCTTTCTTTTTGGTCTGTGGCCAGAACTTCTTCCTAGTTGGGGGATTATTGGTTGCAGTTGGGTATCCTTCACCAAAACAACATAAAAAAGTGAGCCCTTACTCCTTGTAAATCATTTGAGAGAGAGAGAGAGAGAGAGAGAGTGAGTGACCTGGTGGAGGTTGGTTCTCTTGTGGCTCTGTGGTCTTGGCCATTTTGAAGAAGTAACAGTTGGAGCTAGTAAGACTTGCCTTGGTGACTAGTATTAATCTGTAAGTGAAAGTACTGTAATGGCGATGCAGATATCAAGTAATGCAGGTATATATAACCCTTAAGACTAGGGAGTAAAGATTCTGATAAGGGTCATTTGCAAGCTGCAATGTGTAAAGAGTTTTATTTTTTTTATTTTCCCAGGGGCGGTGGTGAACAAGTCAGGTTCCAGTTGTTGGTTTTGATTCCTTTGGAATGGGATCCAGATATGTTTGTAACCTTTTAGGTTCACCTTCATCCTTTGTGCTCTTTTGCTTGAACTAGCCAGATTAGTGAGGCAAAATTTGCATAGAAAAAAAAACTGAAAGACAGCAAAGTTCTGCCACAATGGCACATCAAAACTTATCAATTAAGAAAAGAGGACACGCGGATTTCCTTTTTATTTGGATTCTTTACTTGGTGTAGAGGAGAATAACAAGTAGTGAAAAGCATGAAAAAGAGTTCAAAAAGGTGTGTGAACATACAAGTTCTACACTTTAATCTTTCCGTGTGATTATTATTATTATTATTTTATTATTATTATTATTATCTATACTATTATTAAGAAAACTCTCGTTGTCAATCAAAACAAAATTTTTGTACTAAAATAACCCTTAAATATTAAATAATCTTGGATAAAAATCAATTGTTATGGACAAGAAGGTAAAAAAAAAACAAAACAATTTATAAAAAAAATTAAAAATAAAAAACCAGTCACTATTTTTCAGAAAAAACTTGCAGAGAGATAACAATCCACTACCCACACCTACAGGGATCTAACTACCCACAAGGCCACAACTCTCTCTAGATAACTTTCTACATTTTTTTTCTCAAGAAAAAAACTTCCACACATGCAGAGCATGTGTCCACAATGTTGCTTGTCTAATCCAAAATGACCCTTTGTCAGGTCCTCCTTCTAGGTATGACCTTTACAAAAACTTTTAGTGAAATCAAATTTCGGTTTGTCATCAAATTATGATGAAAGATATGAAGACTTTTTTGATAGAGCACGAAGATTATCGTCAAAATAAGGTTTTTGAAAAGAACTTTAACTTAAAAAGATTGACGCTCAAATTTTATAACACTACATTGTGAAGCGAGATCAATAGTTTATTATATTTGTTATACTCGTGTGTGTGTGTGTGTGGCAACTGGACATCTTATGAGCAATAGAATGAAAGTCCAATGGTTCATAGTGTTTATTTATTCTAGGGCTTTTATCATAAACAATACATGACCTAAGGGTTATACATCACTTTGGTACCCGACATTTAAAAACTATCACATTAGTAACTGACCTTTCAAACCAGACCCAATTTTAGTACCCACTGTCAATAACTCCGTTTAAAACATACCCACTGATTTTTTTTTCCTTGAGATTTTTTTTTTTCATGAGGTTATTAACAGTGGGTATCAAAATTGGATCGGGTTTAAAAGGTCAGATACTGTTTATGATTGTTCCTGCCGTTTCCCAGCTGCTCGGTAGGGACGCACCTGGAGCGCGCTTGCGTACCTGAAAGCGCAAAGGAGGTCAGGGGAGGTCGGCGTGTACCGACCGAAGACCCTCCGACGCTCAAGTTAGTCCCGAGAGGATTTGAGCAGAGTTTCTAGGAGTGGAGAGAACTTACTTGAATAAGGAGTGAGGACTCCTTATATATGAGTTGAGGTCGGAGACAAGCTTCCCTGGCGTGGGGGACATCCCTTGGCACGAGGGAATATTATATAATCCACTACCTCGACACGCGCATCGAAGGACGGCGGTGCCTAGTGCGGTATGGGTGTTCGGCTTAGTGCGATCCGCGAGGTAGTGGACAAGCATGTGTTGACAGGTGGTCGTGCTAGTACCGATTGGGCTGTGTGCCCTCGGTATCTGGTCGAGAGATGTCCCTGTAAAGCCGAGGAGAAGACTTGTTGTCGGTACACCCGGCCTGGTATTGCTGGAACCGCTGGGGTACCGCCAGGGCTTTACTGGTAGGCTCGGTAGGGGATCCCTATCGAGCGGAGAGATGCCGCTGGGGCGTTGCCTGGGCCGCTGGGGCATTGTCAAGGCAGTACACTCGGTAGGAGATCCCTACCGAGTAGAGAGATGTCGCTGGGGCGTTGCCTGGGCCGCTGGGGCATTGTCAAGGCAGTACACTCGGTAGGGGATCCCTACCGAGTAGAGAGATGGGCTGTTCAGCGATGGTGGGCTACTCCTGACCCGTACCGGGACAGATATGAAATGGTAGCAACATAAGTCCCCCAAGTCCCGAGCAAGAGGAACTGCTTGGTCGGGGACTTAGTCCAGAAGTTCATATCAGGACGTAGCCAAGTGTCGGTGGGCAGCCGCGGCGCTTTGGGTCGTCCCATGTAGTCCCCAAGTCCCCGAACAAGGGGTTCCTCCCGGTGGGGAGTTGTAACCGCTCCGAGTTCTGGGGGAATTTCCAAGGTTTTGCCTGTTGGTATTCTTGGCGTAACTGCCGAGGTAGCGGGGTGACACGTGTCGCCCATTGGGTGAATTAAAACTGCATGGGAAGTTCAACCGTGATATTGACGCGTGTCGCGACCATGTGAGGCGACGGTTGGAAGTTCAACCGTTGCGCTGACACGTGTCATGATCCTGTGAAGCGACGGTTGGTGTCGTACGGTGCAGATGGTCCGAGTCCCGCTATATATATAGGGGTGAAGAGAGTTCACTTCTCCTCATTCTTGATTTTCTCATTCCAGAGCTCTGCAACCTGTCGGTAGAAAGAGTGCGAGCTTGTTGCCGGTAGCGTTCAGTGGGATCCATCACATCTTCGACTTTCGAAGCTTCAGTGTAAGTACCGAGACCTCTGTGTGAATTTTAGATTTTTGCTGCTTTTGTAACGTAGTTGGCGTACCGGCGTCCTGCCTTAGTACCGAGCTAGGTTGCATAGGCATAGGGTTGTCGTCCCGGTGAGGAACTTGGTTTATTTCGTGCAGATGTCTGATTCAGAGAGCCAGAGTGTAGGGAGTGGCAACGCCTTCTCTGGTGAAGAGCCAGAGAGGTCTCCCTCGGTGGAGATTGTAGATGTGGCTTCTAGTACCGAGAGTAGCAGCAGTGAGACCCGGTCCTGCTCATCCGGTACCGCTACCGTCCGTATTGAAAGCATGTTTGAGACGGTGATGAGGCGGCGAAGACATAGAGCCATTGAACATGATTAAAGATGGCCAGTTTGTTCCCGGTACCAGTAGTTCGGCGCCGGCCACCGAGGTTGTAGAAGGTGGGGAGCCGCGGCCGGAAGCGGAGACTGCCGAAGGGGAGGTACCAGACGAATCGGTACCTGTGGGGTTTGCGGTAGATCGCTTGAAGCTGAGCGCCTCTACCGAGGATGACCTGGCAGCCCTGAGGGAGGCGTTCAACATTCCGAAGTCGGTAACAATGCGCCTACCGGAGAAGGGGGAACTGAGAAGCGCGTCGGTGGTACCGGGTGAAACCTTGGTGCACCCTTTCTTTTTTGGAGAAGGTCTGCGGATTCCGTTGCCACCGTACCAACAGAGGTTTCTGGCCGAGGTTGGCCTTGCCATCGCTCAGTTGAATCCCAACACCTGGCGGTGTCTCGACGCGCTATACACCCTGTACCGGCATTATGGTTTCGGCGAGCCAGACTTGGCGGTGTTCTTTAGCCAATGGACCCTGGAGGAGCACTCCAAAACCGATAAGGGTTGGTACAAGGCCAAGTCGGTAGGGAAACCTTGTGCAGAGTGTCCCCGAGACACTGAGTTGATGGATTTTGAGCATAAGTATAAGAGGGTGACCCGGTGCTGCCTTAAGAAGAGTGCCTTAGTCCGGGAGGGGATGGCCGGTGAGGCCGATATTGAGTCCCATGAAATTGGGAGTCCCGAGATCATCAGGGACCCGCTGGTGTTCGGCAATCCCACCTCGCAGCAGACCTGGAAGCAGAGATACTTCTTTGTTGGTGGTCAATGGGAGTTTCCTGAAGGGTCTGACCCACCGGTGAAGAGGGTGCCCTGTGGCTTTAGAGACGCCCCTGGTTGACAGCCTGCCCGAGTTCGCACTTAGTAGTTGTGTCACCTTTTTGTTTCTTGGTACTAATACTTGCTCCCTTTTTGTGCAGTTGATCAGTCTTGGAGGAGACTCACCGAGAAGCAGGAGGAAGAAATTGAGTGGATTCGGGAGAATATTTCCATAGTCCTGAGAAGGTCTACGGTGCTCCTGAACCGGTACTCGCTGCACTTCTCTGGTTTAGCTGCGATTCCGAGTCCCTGTAAGTTCCTCCCGGTAACACACTTGTACGTGTGCGCTTATATATATTTTTGTCTCATTTCGGTATTGTGCTTTGCAGTCTTGCCTCAATTCCGTCGGTACCGTCGACTTTCGGACGATTTAAGCATGGTTCGGGAGCGCAGGGATTTCTACCAGCTGAAGAAGGCCGTGGGTGAAGACCCACTTCCCGAGGCCCAGCTAGTTGCTGCGGAGACTGCCGGTGCTCCCGTTGAGGCTACGGGTACTGCTATTGATGGTGCCGGGAAGAGGAAGAAGAAGAAAGCCAAACGAGTGCGTGCCACTTCTGAGGCTGATGTGGAGGAGGAGGACTCGGGGGTCCCTGAGGCTGCTGAGACTGAAGTTGCTGAGGCTTCAGCCGAGGTTTTAGCAACATCCCTGAAGAGGACTGCCCGGGATGAGGTAAACCCCATGCTTAACCTTGTGATTCTCATCTGTCCTGCCGGTACTTACGCTCTTGTAGTTTATCAAACAGGTAAGGGAGCACCGGAAGAAGCAGAAGGTGTCTATGGCAGATGCTTCTGTTGACGGGCCCGTGGAGGGTGCCGGTACTGACTTGGCTACCCACAGCGCTGAGTCTGCCTCCATCTTTGGCAAGGCGGTCGAGTCGGAAAATGCCAAGCTCTTCCTCGGCTGTGCTAGGAAAGCCTTGGTGGACCCTCTCCCGGCATCTCAGTTGGCCGATTATCCGCTCATGACGATGAGGCAGCAGAGGGACCTGCTCTTCCAATGCAAGCAGAAGGTACCGTTTTCATGCATCTAGCACATATGTTCTTCCCCCCTTTTTTTTTTTTTTGTTGTTTTTTTTTTTTTTTTTTGAGCCTGTTGGTGGTATTGCAGCTGGCATGCGAGGAGCTGATGTTGGAGCGACGGTACTGGAAGGAGCTCCAGGGTGCTGGGGGCAAAGTTGCCAGTCTTCAGGATGCATGCTTCACCATGCAGAAGGCCAAGGAGTTGGCCGAGGCTGAGCTTGCCAGAGTCAAGGACGATGCCGGTAGGCTAGTTCAAGAGGCTGAGGAGAAAGCCAAGGCAGCTGTTGCCTCTGAGACTGCGCGCCTGCAGGCCGATTTTGACAAGCGGCTGGAGGAAGCTCTCGGGAAGGCCAAAGATGAGGCTGTGATGGCCTACCGGCGTGATCGTGGTCGTGCTGTGGAGCAGGCCACGGCTTACATCGAAGGAGGTGTTTACATCCTTGGGAAGATTAAGGATGCCTTCCCGGAGCAAGACTGGAGTAAACTCCCTGTGCCCGTCGTTACCGACGACTTCGTTGATGATGAGCACAGGTTTATCCTCGAAGAGATCGATGGAGCAGCCGGTACTTCTAGCCAGCCGGAGCAGAAGGAGCAGGAGAAATGAAGTCCCCCTGTGTGGGTGTTTTTGGCCGAGGGCCTTGTAATATTTTTTTTTTTTTTTTGTGGGTTCATTTTCGACCCATTTTCGAACAATTTTCCCGGTAGGGACTGCTCTCTTGGGAGCTAGTACTTGTTGGCCATAAGGCTTTGTTTCTTGTTGGATAATGGCGTGTTTCGCCTTTTATTCTATAAAATTCCGCTTCGTGAAATATTCAAACTGTTTACTCGGGAGGACTGGATTTATCAGTCTGTCTTCCGGTATATATCTCCCTTTTGCTTTTATCTCACATGGGTAATTGATACCGGCATCGTGGATGTGTGCATGAGGGTTGTTGGTACCGACAACATGACAAGAGTTTCACATGGGGGTCGCTAGTACCCGCCACATGTTTTGAAAATTGCACATGGGAGTCGCTGGGACACGCTGCATGTCAATATAGAAAAGAAACTTATGCATGGGGGTCGCTGGTACCGGCCACATGACTTAGAAGAGTTTCACATGGGGGTCGCTGGTACCTGCCACATGTTTTGAAAATTGCACATGGGAGTCGCTGGGACACGCTGCATATCAATATAGAAAAGAAACTTATGCATGTGGGTCGCTGGTACCGGCCACATGACTTGGAAGAGTTTCACATGGGGGTAGCTGGTACCGGCCGCATGTTTTGAGAGATTTGCACATGGGAGTCGCTGGGACACGCTGCATGTCAAAATAGAAAAGAAACTTATGCATGGGGGTCGCTGGTACCGGGCACATGACTTGGAAGAGTTTCACATGGGGGTCGCTGGTACCGGCCACATGTTTTGAAAATTGCACATGGGAGTCGCTGGGACACGCTGCATGTCAATATAGAAAAGAAACTTATGCATGTGGGTCGCTGGTACCGGCCACATGACTTGGAAGAGTTTCACATGGGGGTAGCTGGTACCGGCCGCATGTTTTGAGAGATTTGCACATGGGAGTCGCTGGGACACGCTGCATGTCAAAATAGAAAAGAAACTTATGCATGGGGGTCGCTGGTACCGGGCACATGACTTGGAAGAGTTTCACATGGGGGTCGCTGGTACCGACCACATGTTTTGAAAATTGCACATGGGAGTCGCTGGGACACGCTGCATGTCAATATAGAAAAAAAACTTATGCATGGGGGTCGCTGGTACCGGCCACATGACTTAGAAGAGTTTCACATGGGGGTCGCTAGTACCGGCCACATGTTTTGAAAATTGCACATGGGAGTCGCTGGGACACGCTGCATGTCAATATAGAAAAGAAACTTATGCATGGGGGTCGCTGGTACCGGCCACATGACTTAGAAGAGTTTCACATGGGGGTCGCTAGTACCGGCCACATGTTTTGAAAATTGCACATGGGAGTCGCTGGGACACGCTGCATGTCAATATAGAAAGGAAACTTATGCATAGGGGTCGCTGGTACCGGCCACATGACTTAGAAGAGTTTCAACTTTACCGATTGTAAGGGACTAATTTGGAGTTTCAACTTTACCGATTGTAAGGGACTAATTTGATATGTTTAAACAAGAGACGTTGCTCCTGGCCGGTTTGTAACCGGGCTTTTACAAGAGTACCGGTAGGAGCTGTGCTCGACCATTCCGTTGTACTGACAATTTTCATTAGGGGGTGTGGACCCTCCTACCGGTGTGTTCCGGTGTTTTTATGGGCACGACCTACGGGTAGTAGTAGCGCAGGTGTTCAATGTTCCACGGGTGTGGGAGCATATACCCGGTGGAGTCCATTAGCCGGTAAGTGCCAGGCTTGACAACCTCAACTACCCGGTATGGGCCTTCCCACTTTTGATTGAACGTCATGGCTGCAGAGTCTTTCGTACTTAATCGTACTCGGCGGAGTGCCCAGTCCCCCAGCTTGAGGTACCAGACTTTTGCCTTTGCGTCAAACTTGCGTTTGAGCCTGTTCTTGTGTTCTGCATTCCGGAGGTTGGCTTGTTCCCGACGTTCCTCTAGTAGATCACGGTTGAGACACAACTGCTCTTCATTTTCGTTTGGATCGAAAGTGTCGATCCTGTGGGTTGTGGAATTAATCTCAACCGGGACTACTGCTTCTGCACCGAAAGCGAGGGAGAATGGGGTCTCCCCGGTGGCAGCTTTATATGAGGTGCGGTATGCCCAAAGTACCTCTGGTAGCAACTCAGGCCATGCGCCTTTCTTTTCGCCCAGCTTGGTCCTCATTGTCCTTTTCAGGATTTTATTTACTGCCTCTACCTGACCGTTGGTTTGGGGGTGGGCTACCGATGCGAAGTAAAGGGTGATGCCCTTGCAATGACAGAATTCCCTGAAGGAATTGGAGTCGAATTGCCTTCCATTGTCGGTGACAATGATTTGAGGGACACCGAAGCGGCAGATGATGTTTTCCCAGATGAATGTTTGAATCTGCTGGGAAGTGATGGATTTTAGAGCCTTGGCTTCTGTCCATTTAGTGGAGTAGTCGGTGGCGACAACCACATATTCAACGCCGCCGGTACCCTTTGGCATTGGGCCGATTAGGTCCAAGCCCCATTGTGCGAATGGGCACGGGTTGACCATCGTCTCCAATGGCTGGGATGGCTTCGGTACATTCGG
This sequence comes from Rubus parviflorus, assembly GCA_029955375.1. NCBI lineage: Eukaryota > Viridiplantae > Streptophyta > Magnoliopsida > Rosales > Rosaceae > Rubus > Rubus parviflorus. The sequence continues at coordinate 18,522,116 of JARGGL010000006.1, read as the reverse complement.
CGCGTTGAACTGGCATGATTTGCATTGCCTGGTGAATGACACGGCGTCCCGGAGAAGGGTCGGCCAGTAATACCCAAGTCTGATGAGTTTGTGAGCCATTGCTCTTCCTCCCGGGTGGTGGCCGCATATGCCCTCATGTACCTCCCTGATCGCCTCCCGGGACTCGGCGGGTTCGAGGCATCGTAGGTATGGCATTGAGTGGGCACGGCGGTAAAGATGATTATTGATGATGAGGTACCGGGAGGACCGGAATCTCACTTTCTTTGCCTCATCGTTGTTTCTCGGGAGGGAGCCATCTCGCAAATACTCTAGGATTGGTGTCATCCAGTTTGCTTCCTCGAGACGTAGGTGGTTCACCTCCGTGGGTGCCGTCTCGGTGCTACGGTGCTCTAGTACGATGATGGGTACGGAGTTCCCTGGGTTGGGATCAATAGCGGAAGCTACTCTGGCTAGGGCGTCGGCCCGTTGGTTCTCATTCCTCGGTACCTTTGTTAATTTGAAACACGAGAATCCGCGTGTAAGGTCTTTTACCAGGGTCACGTACCGGCACATAACTGGGTCCTTTGCTTGGTAGTCCCCCGTGACTTGGTTGACAATGAGCTGAGAGTCGCTGAAGACTTGGAGTTGTTTTGCTCCCATATCACCGGCTAGCCGAAGGCCTGACAGAAGTGCTTCGTATTCGGCTTCATTATTGGAAGCTTTGAAATTGAACCGGAGGGCGCACTCCAAGTGAGATGTGTCGGGGCTCTCGGTATGTGGGGTAATGAGGACGAGTCCTGCCCCGCTTTCGTGGGTGTTTGAGGCGCCGTCCACGTACAACTGCCAGACCGGTATGGATGGATCGAACGACTGATCACCAACGGTAGTTGGGGCGTCCTCGGCGGGAGTTGCTTTCTCCGCCGATGGCTGTTGATTGGTGTTGGCGTGTTCGGGTGTGAACTCGGAGACGAAGTCTGCTAGCACTTGTGCTTTGATTGCCGGTCTGGGCCGGTAGGCTATGTCAAACTCGCTGAGTTCAATGCTCCACTTCGTGAGTCGCCCCGATGCCTCAGGCTTTTGCAAAATTAGCCGTAGTGGTCAAGACGACAATGGGGTGAGACTGGAAGTAAGGGCGCAGTCTCCTGGCCGAGACCATGAGTGCCAAAACGAGCTGTTCTATCTCCGGGTACCGAGTCTCGGTATCCAGTAGAGATTTGCTCGCGTAGTCTACCGGTAAGTCTTCCCGATTGTCGCTCCTGACCAAGATTGAGCTCACTGCTGTCCTAGATACCGATAGGTATAGGAACAGTGGTTCCCCCAGCACTGGTCTGCTGAGCAGTGGGGCTGCTGCTAGGTATTCTTTTAGAGCAGTGAAGGCTTGTTCGCACTCGGTGGTCCAACCTTCGAACTTCTTCCCGGTTTTGAGTATTTTGAAGAAGGGAGCACACCGGTCGGTAGACCGTGATATGAACCGGGAGAGGGCTGTGATCCTGCCGTTGAGGCTTTGGACATCCTTGAAGGTTTTGGGAGACTTTAAGTCCAGGATGGCCCGAATCTTCTCGGGGTTAGCTTCGATACCCCGGTGGCTGACCATGAAACCGAGGAACTTACCCTCACCGAAGCAAAAAACGCATTTCTCGGGATTGAGTTTCATCCCATAGTCTTGAAGGATAGAGAAGGTCTCTTGCAAGTCGGTGAGATGATCACTTTGCTTTATACTTTTGACGAGCATGTCGTCCACGTAGACTTCCATGGTTTTGCCAATCTGCCTGGAGAACATGCGGTTGACTAACCGCTGGTATGTGGCACCGGCATTCTTCAGCCCGAAGGGCAAGACGTTGTAGCAGTAAAGACCTTGGTTGGTCATGAAGGAGGTGTGCTCCTGGTCCTCGGGATCAAGCTTGATCTGGTTGTAGCCTGAATAGGCATCCATGAAGCTGAGGGCCTCGTGTCCAGCGGTAGAGTTCACCAGCTGGTCGATCCTTGGTAAGGGGAAACTGTCTTTGGGGCATGCCCGGTTGAGATCGGTGAAGTCGATGCACATTCGCCACTTCCCGCTAGGCTTCCTTACCAGTACTGGGTTTGACAACCACCGAGGGTACTGAACCTCGCAGATGAAACCGATGCTCAAGAGTTTGTCGACTTCTGCTTTCATGGCCTCGTATCGCTCCTGGTCCCCCACCCTTCTCTTTTGTCGAACCGGCCGGTAGGCGGGGTCTATCCCGAGCTTATGGGAGATAATGGTGGTGGAGATACCAGGCATGTCTGCATAGGACCAGGCGAAGACTGAGGCATTGTTCTTCAGGAGCTCGATCAAACTATCCCGGAGAGTTACCGGTAGTCCGGTACCGATCTTGACAACTCTGTCAGGCTGTTCAGGGAACAGGGCGATGTGCTCTACCTCGTCGTGGGGTTTGCCTTGTATGATCACTGCTACTTCCCGAGGGTCGTCCGGCCTGTCGACCGTTGTTGCTCTATCACCGGTAGTGACATTGCACACGTCCCGGCAGGGACGCCGTGGCCTAGTTTCCTGAGCATAACATGACCGGGCCATTGGCTGGCTTCCCCTGATGGAGGCGACTCCGACGGGAGTAGGGAATTTGAGCATGAGTAGGTAGTAGCATACGCAGGCCTTTATCTGACAGAGGATTGGCCTACCGAGAATGAAGTTGTAGGAGGATTCGCAATCTACCACCAGCATGTGGGCAGACACTTTCTGAGACCTGGGGTACTGACCGACCTCGACGTTGAGCCATACGCTACCGAGAGGTTGAACCAGGTCTCCCGAGAAGCTGATGAGTGAGTTGACCGTCCTCGATATGTTTTCGAGCGGCAGATCCAGCTTGAGGTATGTGCTCTTGAAGATGATATTTGCAGAACTACCGCCGTCCACCAGCACCTTGTGCATTAGATCCGTGTGAACCTTGGCCGATATCACGAGAGGGTCGTCGTGAGGGGTCACGATACCAGCTTCCTCGTCGTTGGAGAATTCTATCTTCCAAGGGTCCCGCTTGGGCCTTTTCTATGCCGGAGCGGATTGCACGGAGAAGCATTGTAGATGCTGCTTAGCCTCCTTCACATGAGACTTGTGCTCAGATCGTGAAGTACCGAATAAGGTCGGTCCTCCGCTGATGGTGAAGATTTCCTTCCGGTAGCCTTGATTGCCTTGACCGGTGTATTGGGTAAGCTTCCCGTCTCGGTATAGCTGCTCGGCCACGTCCCGGAGAGTCTGACACTCTTCGGTGTTGTGGGTCCCGGACTGATGGTGGGTACAGAATTTGCCGGTTTTAGTCCGGTTGCCAGCGTATGGTGGCCTCTTCCACGGTTGGGGGAAAAGTTGGGGGTTTTCCTTGTAGATGTCCTCCAAGGGTTTGCTGAATGTCGTACATACCAGCAAGTTGTCGTCGGTACCGTCCTGCTTATTGGACTTTTTGGGGCGGTTGTGCCTCCAGGGATTTTTCTTCTTGGGGTATGGGTTATACCCGGTCTCGGTCCATCCTTGACTCGAATCGTCCACCTGGTTGATACCGGCGGGTTGGCTGTATGCCCACTGATTTGGATGGGCCTGGGTTTCCCCGCTGGCTGAATAGCCGGAGTACTGCCCCTGTTCCCGTTGGCTGGAGTACAACTGTTCCCCGGGCTTGCTATAGCCAGGATCGACCTGATATACCGGTCGATGTTAGCGGCTCTGGGGGGCCTGGTATTGGAGATTCTACTCCCGACTGGGGGGATCATACTTCCGGTTGTTCTCGTGGTTCCCCCAACTGTTGCCGCGATTACCTCCTCGGTAGGAGTTAAACTTGTTGCGCTTATCGCCCTGCCGAGAGTCATTCTGCCGTGAGTCACCACCTTGCTCTTGTTTGCGCTTATCTCCGGTGGGGTCCGCTGTGGTTGCGGAGGCTTTGCTTGCCTTGTGCATCGCGTTGAGCTGAGACTTTCTCTCGTAGGTTAAGTAGTAACTCCGGGCATACTGCCCCGCTCGGTTCATGAGCTCTGTGTAGGTGAGGACAGCGTTCGTGGCATTGAGCTTCCTGAGGAACTCGTCCGGTTGCAGGCCATCCCGGAAGATCTGGGCGGCGCGGACATCGTCCTTGGAGGTACAGCGCCGGTAGGCAGCTTTGAACCGTTCCATGTAATCCGCTAGTCGCTCTCCGCTGGCTTGTTTGAAACCGGTGAGTTCTCCCACCGAGTAGAAGAAGCTGGACTTCGTCGCATATTCAGTGGTGAAGGCTTCGACTAGCTGTTCGTAGCTGTCAATTGACTCCGGCTCTAGTTGATAGAACCACAACATGGCCTCCTCGGTCAGGGTGTTGACAAAGGCGTGACACCAATCCTCGTCGGTATAGCCTTTGCCGTTGTACGCAGATTGGAAGGCGGTCACGTGCATTACCGGGTCCTCTTTCCCGGTATAGGAGTCTATCCTCAGGTTCTTGAAATCCCGGCTGTGCTCGTGGATCCTCCTGGTAAATGGACCGACTGGCTTTTTGGCTATGCCGAGGCTGGGTGCGCTTTTGGCACCGCCGGTCTCGACCCTTCTGAGTCGGTCGCTGAGCTCCCGGAAGAGGTTGACCAATGTGCCTTCGCCTCCTGCGTCCGATCCGGTACCGATGGCGAGGGTGTTCGCCGGTACTATACCGTGATCTTCGGTCCCGTCCTCGTCCGGGAAGTGGACCACTCCCTCGGCATCAAGAAACGAAACCTTATGCGCCGATGTCTCCGGTCGGGGGTGACTATTTACACGCCATGGCTTGGCGGGCTGGGACTTTGCCGGTTGTAGAGGGGTCTCGGTTCCCGGCTGTGTCGAGATCGAGTGGCCGGGAGTATGCTCTTGGCTAAGCTGCTCCCTGAGGAGGTTGATCTCTCGGGCGCTGGCTTCCTGTGCCGCGAGCTGGTCGCAGCGCAGTCGCTCGTTGCTCTCTTGGAGGTCTCGGATCATGGCCTCAAGCCTGGCCATTACCGAGGACTCGATCTGGTGGGACTCAGGGGTGTCTGACTCGGTGGAGTGGACCGCAGCCTGTGTTTCCTCGTGGAGAGGTTCAAGACCAGCAATAGTCGGTGCATCCTTTGACGACTTGGACTTCTTGCTTTGCTTGGCGGGCTGTGAGCCATCGCCGGCTGATTTGGTCATAGCTTGACTGGTAGAGTATCTCACGGGGTGAGTGTGCTTTTGTTACGAAGTGGTGGAAATTGTTCCCACAGACGGCGCCAAACTGTTCCTGCCGTTTCCCAGCTGCTCGGTAGGGACGCACCTGGAGCGCGCTTGCGTACCTGAAAGCGCAAAGGAGGTCAGGGGAGGTCGGCGTGTACCGACCGAAGACCCTCCGACGCTCAAGTTAGTCCCGAGAGGATTTGAGCAGAGTTTCTAGGAGTGGAGAGAACTTACTTGAATAAGGAGTGAGGACTCCTTATATATGAGTTGAGGTCGGAGACAAGCTTCCCTGGCGTGGGGGACATCCCTTGGCACGAGGGAATATTATATAATCCACTACCTCGACACGCGCATCGAAGGACGGCGGTGCCTAGTGCGGTATTGGTGTTCGGCTTAGTGCGATCCGCGAGGTAGTGGACAAGCACGTGTTGACAGGTGGTCGTGCTAGTACCGATTGGGCTGTGTGCCCTCGGTATCTGGTCGAGAGATGTCCCTGTAAAGCCAAGGAGAAGACTTGTTGTCGGTACACCCGGCCTGGTATTGCTGGAACCGCTGGGGTACCGCCAGGGCTTTACTGGTAGGCTCGGTAGGGGATCCCTATCGAGCGGAGAGATGCCGCTGGGGCGTTGCCTGAGCCGCTGGGGCATTGTCAAGGCAGTACACTCGGTAGGGGATCCCTACCGAGTAGAGAGATGCCGCTGGGGCGTTGCGCAGTACACTCGGTAGGGGATCCCTACCGAGTAGAGAGATGGGCTGTTCAGCGATGGTGGGCTACTCCTGACCAGTACCGGGACAGATATGAAATGGTAGCAACAATGATAATTCCCTTTTATTCTATATGAAAATTCAATGTCTATTTATTTTATACATTCGGCACAGAAGAGGGCAAAGGCTCAAGCAAAACTAGCCGCACTAACAACATATGCACTAGTAGGCATAGGCGAGGGCATGGGATCCCTATATTAAGCTTCCCACAGTCAAGGGTTTAAAGGCCCAGATTTGTTCTTTAAAATTCAATGGCTCAGAGATTAAACCAAAATATACTCTGAAAAAGTTGTAGCCATTGGATTTGAATGAAATTCAAACCCCAGCGGCTAGATTATTAAAACAATGACTAAAATGCCAGTGAGTTGTGAGGATAAAAATTGTCGTTTCTCCTAAAAAAAATACAATGACTAACATGTTATTAACATACGGGGTAGGCTATGGTACGGTGATGTATGCCATACCCCCATTTACAATTTTTTTGAACAAAAAATTACATCTAATTGAACCAAAATTACTACATTGACAACAAAGTTACCACATTCGTTTTACACTATTTACATATAATTGAACCAAAATTACAACTTTGACAACAAATTGTTCATAAACTTGTAACAAGGTCATAGATGGAGTAATTACCTCTAATAGAACAAAGATTACACAAAAAAAGACTCTCGTTACCATAATGACAACACATTTTGTTGTTATATTTGTAAATGGAGGTATGACATGCATTTCAGTATTGTAGAACTTCCCATTAACATACTATATATTATATTAACAAGCAAACTTCTATAATTTTTTTTTTGGTAATTAAATGAATTTATTGCGAAAAGGAAAAAACCCTAAGAACCAACACAAAGAAACAAACCGAACACTGAAGAAAAACAAAGACTAGAAAAAACCAGCCAAAGAAACAGAAACAAGAGACCAACTTCAGTAAATAAGCATGAGCAAAGAACATGAGCTCAACTCAAAGGAATATTCCATTTAGAAGCAATGAAGTTATTGGCAGCCGAGACCTTCAACCCAAATGAGCAAATCTTGCTACGAACAGTGTTGAGGATCACCTTTAGAGTTATATTAGAAGGGCATGTAAGGCACTTAAAAATTCTGCAATTCCTTTCTCTCCAAATATAATAAACAAATGCAGCAAGACACAAACGATTCACATTAGAGCTCACAGACTTCCCATGCCATGAACTAGCAGCCCAAGGAATCAAAACAGACCAACTGTGAGGATACCCAATCAATTCACACTTAACAATGATGTTATTCCAGATATAAGAAGAATAAGGGGAACCAAAGTAAAGGTGCTCAATTGATTCCGGGGAACCCAAACACAGAGCACAAGTAATAGTTATGTGAGGATTGTAGGAAAAGATTCTATCAAGGGTAGAGAGTGCAAACTTCTATAATTATACACACACACACACACATATATAATTATACAATAATATATAAATCTTTCAGTTTATATATATACACAATAATATGCAATAATACACACACACATATATATACAATACTACACACACACACACACACACGTATATATAAAATAGGGTAATTATCATTGGGCTTAAAAAGGCTATTAGGGCTGGGCTGAACTTAAATACTTGAGCCTGAGCCCTATCCTAAAAATAAAGGGCCGGGCCAATCGGGCCTATAGTACTGGCCGGGCCAGGCTGGCTTGAAATGGGCTTAGGGCACAAGAGCCAAATGATGACCCTTACACAATGGGATCAAAAAGGAAGGGGAGAACCCCAAAAAAAGCTCGGAGGAGTCAAGGGTGTTCGATTAGGGAGGAAGGAAACCACCAGCCACCGGGATTGAAGAGGAGAAGGGAAAACCTGTGCCGAGAGCACAGAAAAAAAGAGAGGCTCATTTTTTTTTGTCTTAATATTGAAAGATCATTGAATTCAATACCACATTTCTTTAAAGATTCATTAATTGAAAATTGATCTTGAGAATGAATTGATTTTATTTCACAAATTACAGTCAATATTTATCAGATATGAAGAGAAACATCATGTAAAACGGTAATGAAAGAAGTGTATGCATGATCAACTTTGTTTCGAGTATGCATGATCGAGTTTTTTTTTTCTTTTTTCTTTTAACTGTTTTTTATATATGGAAAAGGATTTCGATCATTTGGTTTTCGCCCAAACCGTTCTAGATTAGGATCAATCATTCTAATTGAACCCTAAAATATATATACCCTAAAACCTAAATCAATGAATGCATGCAGGATTATTAGTTAAATTGTAAGTGTACGTTTTGATGCACAAAATGATTCAGGCTTCTTCATATTATTAACTGAAAAGTAATATATAATATATTAACGTACTCCACTCCATCTAGTTATGCATGAAAATACAAAATGACTATAGAGAGCCTTACAAGATTATAATTGACTATAGAGTCTTATCCCTTTTTCTTTTGACACTATAGGATTTATTTTGACTATAAAGGCTATATGGGTCGCGAATCGGATCGCGTGCGGGTTGATGGGTCATGACCCGATCGGATTTTTTTTTTTTTCTAAATCACTGAGCTTCTCAATCAACCCTCTTTTTCTTTCTCTCCGCTTTTCTTCTTATTAGCAAATCCTCTCATATCTCAGTTGCATATTAATAGATGAAGGTGAGGAGAGAAAAAATAGATCTGAAATTCTCTCTCCTTGATCTACAGTTCCCTTGTTCAATTACAACTTTTTTTTCTTTGATTATAGGTGCATCTAATTTGATAGTATGCGGTTCATCTAATCTGATATTATAGGTGTATCTATTTTTTCTTTGTTACGATTTCGTTAAGCGATGCTGCGATTTGGTGTTAAAACATCTTTTAGTGATGTAGAAACAAAGGTATGTGGCTCTTCTTGACTCTGAGTGGTTGACTTGTTCTTCGCTAGAGATTGTTTGATGCCAGTAACTATCACATGATTTTCCTTCTCTATTAATACGCAATTGCTATTTTGATGTTGGATTGAGATCATATATATATATATATATATATATATTATATATATATTGAGGATATAGTATGAACAACATACATTCGCTTATGTCCTTAGAATTGTTGGTGTATAAAGGGGAAAGAACAGAGATGAAGACGCCTTTACATTAGATAATTAGTTTGATTTCATAGATTGCTAATCCTTAGTTTATTTCAATTTTGTAGTGGAAGCTTCTTTGAAGTAGAAATATATAGTGGAAGTTCTTTCAATTGTGTAGTAGAAGTTTTTTCAATTGTGTAGTGGAAGCTTCTTGAATTGCAATTATGTAGTGGAATCTATTTCAATTGCGTAGTGGAAGCTATTTCAATTTTGTTGTGGAAGCTCTTTCAATTTTGTAATAAAAGCTTCTTTGAATTGGGAATATGTAGTGGAAACTTCTTTGAATTGCAAATATGTAATAGAAGCTCTTTCAATTGTATAGTGGAGGTTGTTTCAACTTTGTAGTGGAAGTATTTTCAATTTTGTAGTGGAAACTCTTTCAATTTTGTTATTGAAGCTTCTTTGAATTGCGAATATGTAGTGGAAACTCTTTTAATTTTGTAGTAGCAGCCTCTTTGAATTGAAAATTTGTAGTGGAAACTCTTCAATTGTGTAGTGGAAGCTGTTTCAATTGTGTAGTGAAAACTCTTCAATTATATAGTGGAAGTTCTTCAATTGTGTAGTGGAAGCTCTTTAATTGTGTAGTGGAAGCTCTTCAATTATGTAGTGGAAGCTCTTCAATTATGTAGTGGAATCTCTTCAATTGTGTAGTGGAAGCTGTTTTTTGTAGTGAAAACTCTTTTAATTGTGTAGTGGAAGCTGTTTTAATTGTGTAGTGGAAAATCTTCAATTTTATAGTGGAAACTCTTCAATTTTGTAGTGGAAGTGGAAAAAATTGTAGTGGAAAAAATTTTAGTGGAAGAGGAAAAAAATTGTAGTAGAAGCTGGGCGCGGAAAAACTTTTTGTAGTGGAAGCTGGGTGGAAAAATAAATTGTAGTAGAAGCGGAAAAAAAAATTGTAGTGGAAGCGGAAAAAAATTGTAGTGGAAGCGGAAAAAAAATGTAGTGGAAGCGGAAAAAAACTGTAGTAGAAGCGGAAAAAAAAAAAACGACCCGCGGGTTGCAAAATGGGTCGCGAACCGGGTTGCGAGTTGGGTCATGGGTATTTTATTTTTTTTAAGGATGTTTGGGCCTTTATTGTCAACTTGTGAAATTATTAGACTTTATAGTCAATTATAATGTTGTCTGGGCCTTGCATGTCACGGACTATATATATATATATATATATATATATATATATATTAACGTACTCCACTCCATCTAGTTATGTATATATATATGGATCAATCTATATAATATATATGTATATCATCAAGATCAAGCATGCTACATCCATAGCTTGCATCGAAATGGTGCAGCAAACCTAATTAAGTGATTGGATTGGTGATCGATGATCGATTATATGAACAATTGGACACAATTGTATTTAATCATCAAAGATCCAAAGGACATGCATTGAGAATGCTTTACATATTCAGAACCACATAATAATTAAGATACTCGATCCTCTATATTAACTACAGAGCCCTCAAGTAAAATTAGAAGTAGGATATACGAGTTCTCTATTCTTTGTTTCACTCAAGTGACAGAGCCACATTTATGTTCCCAAAGTGATTGAAATGCAGAAAACCAGTTGGCGTTCTACTTTGAATTGCTTGCTTTAGTTGGAAGGTTGATGAACTTTCATTCAAAAGACTGGAAAGAATAAGAGAAAAGTATTAATGCTCGAGCTAAATGCCAAATGCCAGAGCCCCCAGTGTAGCTATTAGCCAAGTATGTAATTAAGAGATCTAGAATAGACCAGTGATCGACCACCACCTATTATAGATGTGTGTATATATATATATACACACACACACATACCCATAATAGCTTAGCTAGCTAGGTGTGGGATATATAGAAATAGACAAAACTTCATTAAAGAAAACTAGGGTTTTAGCTGTAAGTTATTTTATGTTTTGTTTTGTGTAAGCATAAGCACTGTGTACACTAAAGGCCCAGATAACGCAAAGCTAGGGAAGACCCTCTTTTTTTTTGTTCTTGAAAAGAGGATTTACAATAGAGGGAATCCGGAGGAGAACAGATTCAAAAAAATAAAACAATTAATTAAACTTTAAACCCAATTTTTTTTTTCTTTTGTATTCTGAGATCTTTTCTTTTATTTTTTATTCTGAGATCTTGTATTCTTGTGTTTGCATATTCATTCATTCATTCATGCAATAGACAACCACTCATTTTGTCCGCATAGCCATGAGTTCTCTCTCGTACGTCCTTTAAAATAATTAGCCCAATTAAAAACCACAGCCAACTAAAAGTTTCTTCAGATTAGAGCTATATATTTCGCTTATTATTGCAGAGATAAGAAATTAATATTGGGAAGGGACAGCTCATTTCCCCATAATTCCCTGTGTATGAAGTACCCTACCCGTGTCCAAACTAATTAATGTTTAAAGCCTTAATTAATTGTTGTATTAATTAGCCCAAACAACTAGCTAAGATACCCGGAAGCCCGAACTACCATATATGTAACCAATCCAATTATATAGATTTAAATGTAAGGGTTCCCGTCTGCTGCCATCGCATTGTTTAGAAAACTTCTTGCACCCTTTAATATTCTAGTACTGTAAATAGCACTACTATATATATATATATAAAATAAAGGATTTTTATCATAAACAGTACCTGACTTAAGAGTTGTACATCACTTTGGTACCCGACATTTAAAAACTACCACATTAGTATTTGACCTTTCAAACCCGACCTAATTTTGGTACTCACCGTCAATGACTCCGTTTAAAACCTGCCTATGTGACTTTTTTTTTCTTGGGGTAATTTTTTTTCTTTTATGGAGTTATTGACGGTGAGTACCAAAATTAGTCGGGTTTGAAAGGTCAGGTACTAATGTAATAGTTTTTAAATGTTGGATACTAAAATGATGTATAGCCTTTTATGTCAGGTACTGTTTATGATAATTTTTCTAAAATAAATAAAAAATTGATCTTAGAAAAAGTTTCTTCCTTTTTATGGTCATTTTCAAGAAGCTTTACAAAAATTATTATTATTTCAATCATCAAATCAGATACAGTATATATATATATATAAATATGTATGTGTAAACCATTATATATTTTATCACAATTTATTCTTCATATATATATATATATTTGCAAATTGAAATTTTTTTTATGATTCGAGTAATATATTTTAAGGAGAGGGGATGATGAGAAGTGGGTGGGGGACAAAGAAAATATAAGGACCATAATAAATAGGCGATGAAATTAGATGGATCAATAAATACAAAAGGAGATGAGATGACATGACAGGCCAAAGCCAAAACTAAAAGGGTTGAAAAGATTGACCTGCGTCTCCATCCATTCTATTCCATCATCTCCTCTCTTCGATCTCACTGAGCAAAACTCTGAACTCTGAACTCAGAAGCAAACAATTGCAACAAAGCAATATCTCAGATCATCAATGATCTGATCAGCTAGTCTCCAATTTTGTATTATGTCTCATCAATCAAAACCTCCATTTCATATGATGATGAATCAACCAAAGAAAGAGCCTACAAAAGAAAATCACAAACAGAAAAACACACAGAAACAGAGAAAAAAGGTGGAAAAGACTGACTGACCAAGAGATTATAATAAAGATATCCAATATTAATTAATTTCCATAGAATAATATTTCCTGAATTTTCTCTCAACAATATTATAAGTGATGGATGGATGGATGCATGAGCCTAGAAGTCATGAGAGTGGTGGTACATTGTTGATGGATCACAGCCACCTTGTCTATTATGATGACTACCATGAGAATGATGATGATGTTGATGATCTTCACTATCCATTCTAGAAGACCCCATTTGATTTTGAGCTGTGGACGACCCAGTTGCCCCAAGATTCAAATACACCAATCTGGAATCCAAGTTAAGGCTAATATTGCTGCCACCACTGCCGCTGCTATGATGATCATGATGTTCACTCATCGGTGGATATATGGCCGTGTTTGAAGAATTCGAAGCAGAATTGTTTGCATTGTTATTGCCTTCTTCCCGCGAAAGAACGAGAGCAGCGGATTGAACCAGCTCAAGGCAGAGCCTGAGCTTGTTGGGTTCGATGTGCGTCAGTCCGGGAACAGCCCCTTTGAAGAGAAAATCCGAGGTTAGGGTTCGGAGCACGTCAAGCGGAGTGACTCCGTCGACGGTTCGGACATTAGGGTCGGCATGGTGGTCGAGCAGCACGGCCACCATGTCGGGAGACACCATTTCAGAGGCAATGTGGAGTGGGGTTTTGCCGGCTGGCCCGGCCGGGTAGTTAACATCGGCTGCTCCCAGTTCCAGCAAAGCTTTCACTACTTCTCGGCTACAACTTTCAACAGCATAGTGCAATGCCAGCGCCTCGTCCAGATTTAGGCCTTCCCCCATTACCATGAGCTTGACGAGCTCGACATCCGACGAGTCCAATGCTCGTCTCATTCGGCGAATCTTCTGGTCCTCGAGATCCGCGGCGGCACCCATGTCGTGGTGGTGGTGGTGATGGTGGTGGTGGGGCATCATCGAACGGCGTGCAATGGAGGATTTGAGGCGGAGCTCTTCGATTTTGCCCACTACGTCGATGGGAAGGTGCTTGGCGAGTACCTCTGGGGGGAGACCAGACTTGGCAACAAGGTGAGAGCAAGTAGTCCAGAGCTGGTGCATGTCTTGCTTTCTCGAAGCTAACAGTACTTTCATCACATCATCAATTGACGCCTTTTCCACCATGCTTGACAATTGCTTCTGAGAGATCACAAAAAAAGAAGTAAGGACATAAATAAGCCATTAGGCATTAGGGAGAGAGAGAGAGAGGGGGAGAGAGAGAGAGTGAGAGAGAGGGAGAGACATATGTGCATCGATAAAAGTGATGATGGGATGGCTTTGCTAAAATTATGGGGTAAATGGTCCTTTTCTTGAATTTTGTATTCCTGACGAGATAAACCAAATGGGGGAAGTGAATGTTTGGGAAAGATTTCCTTGTGATTACTGTGGAAAGACAAGACCGACCGGATCGTATCAAGATCTAAATTTAGAAAGTCATGGATGCGCATTTCTAAGATAGAAAAAAAAACCAAATTCAAGAAACTTTGAATATATAAATATTGTACATGAAATCAAAGAAAAAACAAGGCCGGGTTGTTGAACAATTACCCGAACAAGAATAATGAACACCCTATATATAAAGGTAAAGGGCCGGCGGCGTTAGAGAAATAAAAACAGAAAATTGGGAGGCAAAAAGGAGGTTTGAGATTGGAAAGCAAAACCAAACTTCACCCAGTTCACTATCAGATAATAGAGAAAACCCACAAACAAAAAAATAAAAATAAAGAAAAAGTAATTGTTTTTGTTCTGCCACTTCCGAAACACCAAACCCAGGAAGGGATTGTAGTAATTCCCAAAGCCCACTAAACATAAGACTGCACTGCACTGCACAGCACAGCACAGCACAGCACACTCACACAAAAACCAAGAGAGAGAGAGAGAGAGAAACACAGTGTGTGTGTGATGAATTGTGATGATGGGAAATTAAAAGAGAAACCTGAGTAAGCAATGCAAGTTGTTCAACACCAAAAGATCTAGCGGCAGCGAGAGTGTCAAGGGCGAGATCGACGGCTGAGGTGCAATGCGTGTGCCAACAGCCCCTCTCTCCACAATTAGGCCTGGGCTCATGTTTCTGAGGAACTATCGAGACTTGTCCGCTGTACAAAAACTGCAGCAGCAACAAGAACACCTCGTACCCGACCGAGTTCACCGGTATTACCTGCGAATTGCTCATCCCTCCTCTTTGTGACGTCGACGACGTACCCGACCTGCACGACCCCGGGGATACCGGGTCAAGCCCAGACGGCGGGTCCGGCCCACAGAAGAATTTCCGGAAGAAGAGGCTCCGGGCCGCCAGGATGCACCTGTGCGCGTGGACCAGACGACCCTCCACGCTGAAGGTGACGTCACTGAAGGCTTGGCCGTTGATGAGGAGGTTGAGGTAGTCTAGGGACAGAGATCTTAGCGACTCTTCCAGGCTACTCATGGTGGATATGGATGGATGATGGATCCACGGATGCTGGGCTTTTTGGTAATTTAGAATTCTGAAAAATACTGTTTTAGGGTTGTCTGTGACGACTCACTCACTTAGAGAGAGAGAGAGAGAGAGAAACAAAGAGACCACTAAAATAGTAAGGGCTTCTTCATGTTTGTTTCTGTGGATTTTTCTTTGGCTTTTGTTGTTGGAAGGATGACCAAGAAGAAGAGGAGGAGGAAGAAGAAGAAGAAGAAGAAGAAGAAGAAGATGAGGAGAAACTACTGTTTATTGTTTTTGCGAGAGATTCTTTTGTCTCAATGGAGTGATGGTGGTATTGTATTGTGTTGTGTGTGAGTGTGTGTGTGTTGTTATGTATGTTGGTAGATATTTTGTTAAGGGGGAGCAAATTGGGTGGCTATTCTGGGCGGCTGTGCTATTTAAAAAAGAAATCTAAAAATGAATTAAAATAAATAATTGACTAGTTTTAAAATGGGGAAAAGGGGAGAAAATGATGGGAGGGTCAGGGCATGATTAAACAATTCATTTGGTGATTAGAAAAATCAAGAAAAGTTTTATTATATTCCTCATTACGAGCGTGTTTTACTATCAAATAACCCTAAGCTACTGTTATTAACAGTGATTACCCTAATATAGAAGTAAGTTGTCAGAAAAAGATGATAATTTTTTCACCCTTTTATGGGAGTGGGAAAATATCATATCATATTTTTCTCAATTGTGTTGACTGCTGTTAGACTAGTCACTAATGTTGTCCGAACTACTTTACACTCTATCTCTATTTCTTTATTTTTCCCAATCATAGGGCAAAGTTTAGACTACAAAATATACTAATCTTTTTATGTAATAAAAAAATCTATTTATTTTTTTATTTATAAAAACAATCGCATTGTATAACTCCCGGTGCAAGTAATGGTGGTCAGTTTGTTACGTTAGATTCAAACGATACTTAGTTCTTGTATGTTTTTAATTTTATTAGAGATATCCTTTTAACCGATTTTTATCATTAATTATCAATGAAAATACAATATATATAGCCCGGTGCTAGCTTGGTAAATTGTATATGTAGTTGTTTTTTATGCATTACAATTAAGGTGGATCGGAACAATCAAATAAAGTGATCGAAAATATTCTCAAAAAAAATAAAATTAAAGTGATAGAAAATGATCAAATTATGTATTTTATTTTTCAAAAGTTTCACTTTTTTCTTTTCTAATTTCTATATTTTTTGGGAAAGAGAAAATGTGGGGAGGGTGGACTTTCTTTTTCTGGTGAACAGGCTACATTTTGAAAGGCCATTCTAACTGTTTTCGGATCTATCATTTCATTAAAAGCTCATAAACATGATCAAAAAAGAAAACATGTCTGCGGCTTTACGAGTAAAACCTAGCTTAGCTTGAATTCCCATAACCACATTTATAGTCTCTACGAAAAGTAGAAAGGGAACAGTGCTAGTGGTTGAGAGCCAGTAAATATGTTTTGGGAGCTAACCCAATGGACTTCCTTAGCTAAACCTGTTAGGAACTGACCTTTAGAATCTTTTGTCACCCCACCAATATCCCTGAGTGGGCTCACCACCACTTCATTTTTTTTTTTGAACAATAACCACAATTTCATTTAATGGTATAAGTCTTCCCTCGTAAATAAGAAGCCTTAAATTCGACTTTCATAATCGGCTACCAATTAATATATAACTAGCATTTCTGCACGCGTAATGTGTGTGCGGAAAGCAGCGCTCGCGCGTGCGAGAAATCTTTTCGCTTATTTTTTTTTCGAATGCTCTTCTGTTTTATTATCTTATTTTTAAAAATATTTTTGCACAACGGATGCAGAAGAGTCTCACCTATATAGTTTTTCCACATCATATGTCTCCCCGTTTTATCGTTTTATTGTATTATCTTTGAAATGAAATAATTAATAATGTTAGAATATAAAAGAGAACAAAAAAATGAAAACTAAAAAAAATAATAAAAGGAATAAACAAGTTGGTAAGTTGGTGTGGAGCCCCATATTATTTTATTTATTATTTTGACTATGCAGTTTACTCTTTTACCCTTAATATATTTAAGAATATATATCGTTTAATATAGTTAAGGAGAGACATTTTTCGTGTTTTTGAAAATTTAACCACAACTCATGTTTTTTCTTTATTACTATAGATAATAATAATAATAATAATAATAATAATAATAAAATCTAAGTGGGAGGAATCATAAATAGCACCATCCACATTAAACTCGAAAAATACTCGTCTTGAATCAAAACAAAAATCTCTTGGGAGGAAATTTATGCACATCCTTCCACAAAACTGAATTTCTGGTTTTCCATAAATTCCAAATATACATCATCAAAATCCCAAAATTAGAGTGATTCACATATTCATTTTTCACTATCATAAAGAATATTATGAAAATGATTTAATTTTTATTTGTCTGGATATTACAAGAATGTTTGACTAATTCCAAACTCATTTATCCCAAGCATTCCCTTAGCCAAACCGGTTAGGAACAAACCTTTTTTTTTCTGTCATTTTAAGGAATGCTTGTTGAATCCACTTTACCATTAAATTTTGGCAATTCGACCGTTGAAGTTTTAAGTCGCTATACATAAATCATGTATGCAAAAAAAGAGCCAATTTGGAAACCGTTTAGGCATTAAAAATTATAAATTATTAGTACGACCATTAACAGTTCATATTAGACAAATTTGGTTCGTTCAAATATTTTATCCAAGTTAAGTACCTTAATATTTACAAACGTGATTTACGTTTAGAGCCTTAAAAACTTGTACGGCCGAATTGTCAATATGAGATTGGAAATTTGATCTCACATGCAATCTATTAAAATGCACAAAGAAAGGGATCCCTTAGTAAAATGACCATATATATATACAGTCCCCTTCACATGCGGACGTCCGCACGTAAAGTAAAATGCGAACATATGTATCCCGACCAATTGACAACATAACTCAATCATCGGAACCGTTCATCGTTTAGATTTATTTTCAAGAATTATCCTTGCAAAAAATCAGCCGAATTGGAGATTGTTTAGTCATCTATTCGTTGTATAGTTTACAAACAAATACAGTCCGTTAGATAAGGTTGAAACGATGAATGTGGTAATCAAATGGCTAAATAATTTCCAATTTGATTTTTTTTTTATCAAATGATCCTTGAAGGATGACCTAAAATATAGACGGTTTTGATAATTAGTTTGCACTCGCAATGAGAATGTTCGCATTTTATTTTACGTGCGAACGTCCGCATGTGAAGGGGACTGTATATATATAGAGCTCTTCCATTAAGAGATCTGTTTTTTGTGCATTATAAAGGATCGCTTGTGGGACTGACATTACGATCGATCACATTTTGATAATCCGATCGTTCAGAATTTAGAAAATCAGTCCTAGATCATACTTGCAAAGTTTCAGCCAAGGCGGAAATCATTTTGTATTCATTATCATGAATTACTGTGATGGTAATTAACAATATTTGACATATTGTGTTCGTCCACACATTTGTTTATTGTTAAGTACCTTAAACAATCCTATTTTGGTTTAAATTATAATTATAATTATATACATATGACCCTCCCAACAAAAAAAAAATCTCTTAGTGATGGCCATATATACATATGTACTAGCCTCTTAACACACGCTCACGCATGTGTCAATTGATTTTTCCTTTTTACTTTTTTTTTTATACTTATAATGTATTTTGGTATTTTGTTTTATAGCTTAGTGCGGCTTAAACGTGGTTGTCTATTTTTTTTTCTTTATTTTTTTAACTGAATTTTATCCTCAATAGCCTATTTTTTAGTTTGGGTGTGTTTAAGTAAATATAAATTACAACCATAAGACAGAAAGTAAATACAAAGTAAATAGCACAGGAATATATCATCTCTTTATTAATGAATAGGTGCCTCTATATATAGAGAAACACAAAGGTACAATCCATGTCCCAATAGGACTTCTATTCAATAAGTAATCCATATGCTAACCTAACTAAGATACTCCTAGGTTGACAAGGCACACACAAAGTAGGTTTCCTTCAACACTCCCCCTTGTGGCGTCAACACTAGGTGGTGCTCCTCGCGTTGTCTCATTAAAAACCTTGCCAAGTAACAAAAACCCAGTGGGATAAAAATAACCTTGGTCGAAGGGAAAAAGAGTACAACACACCCTTCACATTTGGAAACTTTGCATGGACGCCAGACTCCCCCTAAAGTCTGCGTCTCCCCCTGATTTCCACAATCATGGGAGGTTAGATAACTTAAGCAAACCAATGCTTTTCACATGCTTCTCAAATGTGGAATTAGGCAATGACTTAGTAAATAAATCTGCCACATTGTCCTCAGAACGGACTTGATTAACCTTAATCTTAAGGAATTTCTACTGTTGCTGATTATAGAAGAACTTAGGCGATATGTGCTTGGTGTTGTCACCTTTAATGAAACCTTGCTTCATTTGTTCAATGCAAGCGGCATTATCCTCATAAATGCATGTAGGTTCATCGGTGGTTGACCTCAAACCACAAGTACTTCTTATATGTGTAGATATGGACCTCAACCATATACACTCACGAACCGCTTCATGGAGAGCAATAATCTCAGCATGGTTCGAAGAAGTGGCAACAAGAGTCTGTTTTGTAGACCTCCAAGATATCGCGGTGTTACCGATGGTAAATACATAACCAGTTTGGGAACGACCTTTATATGGGTCAGAGAGATACCCAGCATCAGCAAAACCCACCAATACATCACAAGGATTTTGTGAATATCGGACAGCAGCGCCCGTGCGATCGATCGTGACATCCTGCGATCGATCGCTCGACGGCAGGGGCTTGGTACGATCGATCGTGGAATTCCCTGCGATCGATCGTCCGACGGCAGAAGGTACGGGTTCCTCACCCATTTTGCCATATTTTCGAGACTCTCTGTAGGGAAAGAACAAACCCATATCAATCGTACCCTTCAAGTAACGAAAGATAGTTTTTATGCCAGTCCAATGGCGTTGCGTGGGCGCAAAGCTAAATCTAGCTAACAAGTTAACAACAAAGGAGATATCGGGTCTTGTATACTGTGCCAAGTACAATAATGCGCTATTGCACTTAGGTACGGTACCTCAGCCTCTAAAACGTCTTCACCATCATCCCTTGGGCGAAACGGATCCTTCTTGGATCTAGACTGCGACCAATCATGGGAGTGCTTACAGGATGGACTTTATCCATATTAAATCTCCTGAGCATCTTTTGGGTATAAGCTGATTGATGAATCAGAATCCCACTACTACGGTGCTCAAGTTCTAAACCGAGACAAAACCGTGTTTTCCCAAGATCTTTCATCTCAAACTCAGATTTCAAGTAGTCAGCGGTTTCTCTTAGTTCATCAAGAGTGCCTATAAGGTTCATGTCATCAACATAAACAGCTACTATTGCAAATCCGGAACTTGTTCTCTTAATAAACACGCAGGGGCATAAATCATTGTTCACATACCCTCTTCCAAGCAAGTAGTCACTTAGACGGGTATACCACATCCGTCCGGATTGTTTCAATCCATATAGTGAACGTTGCAATCTTATTGCAAACGTGCTCTGTGGTCTAGAGCCACTTGACTTGGGTAAATGAAGCCCATCCGGGACCTTCATATAAATCTCCATATCTAGATCCCCATAGAGATATGTTATGACCACATCCATAAGCTGCATGTTCAGTTTTTCGGAAACTACCACTGACAAGGTAGCAGAACGTTATGACGTCCTTTACGAGAGAGTATGTCTCATCGTAGTCGATTCCAGGGCGTTGTGAGAAGCCTTGCGCCACAAGGCGAGCTTTATATCTTATAATCTCGTTTCTCTCATTACGCTTTCTAACAAAGACCCATTTGTATCCAACAGGTTTTATTCCAGAAGGTATCGGCATAACTGGCCCAAATATCGTTCTCTTTGTTAGTGAGTCCAACTCAACCTGGATCGCATATTTCCATTTAGGCCAATCAGCTCTAAGTTGACATTCATCAACAGAGCGGGGTTCAATATCATCAGTCTCAATCAACTCTCGTGCACATGCATATGCAAACACATCATCAATGATGATGGAGTTTCTATCCCACGTTCCATGTATACTAGTATAATTAATTGAGATCTCTACATTCTCACGGGTAGGTTCTAACGACAGGGCGTCCCCCGAAGATGTCTTTTGGACATAACCACAATCCGGAACGTTTTCATGGACGGATTTTGAGTGTCAATGATGAGAGGGTTATTGGGTGCCATCACAGCCCGCTTCCTGGGGCGTGAATCCCTCGAACCTGGTGGTCTCCCACGCTTCCTCAGCGGAGCCACGGCCTGAGCCACATCACCACCATTGCTGGCAGTGGCGCCACCAGCTGTCCCTCCTATAGGGTTAGCTGCAGTAGCGACTTTGAGTCCAAGTCCTTGTTCAGGTACTTGCATCCTTGCAGGTGCATTTGCAGCTGGTATATGAGATCTAGTCACTTTAGCAAGATCAGAGAAAGCGTCAGGAAGAGAGTCTGCGACTTTCTGAAGATCTATAATTCTACGCACTTCTATTTCTCTTTGTGCAGTAGGGGGATCATGATGAGACAGAGTGAGGACAGGCCATGACAATTCTTGTCGTTCCTGTTGAATGTGTACATTCTTATCTCCCCCGAACGACGGGAAGACTGTCTCATCAAAGTGACAATCCGCAAATCTTGCGGTAAATAGATCACCTGTCAAGGGTTCTACATAGCGGATTATAGTTGGTGACTCAAAACCAACATAGATGCCCATTCGTCTCTGAGGACCCATTTTAATACGCAGTGGCGGCGTAATAGGCACATAGACAGCACACCCAAATATGCGTAAGTGCGAGATGCATGGCTCGTACCCAGTCACTAGCTGTAACGCGGACAAAGATTGGGTGGTGATGGGCCTCAGACGAATAAGCAAAGCTGCATGCAATACTGCGTGTCCCCAGGCAGAGAGAGAAAGATTGGTGCGCATTACCAATGTCGTCGTGACCATTTGTATTCTATTAATGGCAATCTCTGCAAAACCATTCTGGGTTTGCACATGTGAGACTAGATGCCCAACATCTATCCCATGCAGTAGTCATCGAAAGTTGTCGATGTAAACTCCCTAGCATTATCAAGCCTGATAGTTAATGGGATGATCCGGGTAGTGAGCCGGCAGACGAATACTCTGTGCTAGGAGTTTAGCATAAGCAGCATAACGAATGGACAACATCATGACATGTGACCAGCATGTCGATGCATCAACCAACACCATAAAATACATAAATGGCCCGCTTGGTGGTTGAATATGTCCACAGATATCCCCTTGGATTATCTGTAAGAATGGAAGAAGTACTTTAGAATCCTTTGCATAGGACGATCTTAGTCCTTTATTTCCCTTAGGAACACGCTTTGCATAATGAGCGTTTGGCTTTGGGAGCTTCAGAAGCATAGGAGGAATTGTCCACATCCGAGAGAGAGGATTTCGTTCTATGCGATCGATCGCAAGGGGGGTGCGATCGATCGCCCGTGCTCTCGGGTTCCTGAAACAATGCAGGATGGGACATGCGATCGATCGCAGGGTATGTGCGATCGATCTCCAGGGCTCTCTGGTTCCAGAAAACGTACAGGAAGGAACCTACGATCGATCGCAGGGGGATGCGATCGATCGCCTGAGCTCTCGGGTTTGTTAACGACGCAGCCTGGAAGGTTGCGATCGATCGCAGGTATCGTGCGATCGATCGTATGGCGTCGGACAGTGGCAAATTTCTCTTTCTCATAACTGTCTCATCTCCTTGAATCGCTCTTCGATTCATGCTTCAATTAGCTCGAAAGAATGGATGTCCGTGCGAGGTTTTCAATACACGGATCATCATATCACGACCAGGGTGTCACAACCTGTCGTGCCAAAGCCAATATGTGTCTGAATCCAAGAGGTCATCCCGAATGACATTGTTTGATTCAATAGCTCGAATAATGGTAATGTATAACCCACTAGAGAGACACATAAGCTTCTCTAAGATGCGCTTTCTACCGCAGTCATTAGAGCTAATGCAAAGGGATTCTTTTCCATTCTCATCATGCATCTTAGCATGGAAACCATTGGCTCTTATATCTTTAAAGCTCAACAGAGTTCTATTTCCTCTTGGAGCGTAGAGAGCATTTGTGACATCTATTAAGGTGCTATCAGGCAAGAGGAATTGGGCATATCCTCTTCCTTGCACAAGATTCGATGGTCCTGCCATCGTAGTCACAGAGGAATGTGTAGGCATCATGCCTATGACGCAATATGACATGCGTGGTTCTGCTATTTGCGAGACTTTCAAGTTCTCCAGAACTCATTCCTAAAAGCTCATCATTAAAATCGAGGCTACGAAAACAACTCAGATTTTATTAAAGATATTAGCCAAGGCTTTACACTCAAAGTTCCATCTTGATCTTAAATCAAAACTAAATCCAATGTCTTGGCAAACATACCATATATCATCAACTTGGAAAACATGAAGACTTGAGCAAAATCAGCTTCCAAAGTCTTTAACCCTTAAACTCGACGTCTTGATCATTGCAGTTACATCTTCATATGTATTGCAAACTATGGCCCATAGATCAGACGCTCCATATCATTAATAGACATCATGAAGAGGATTCTCCATTGATTGAGGTATACAGGCTCAGTACTCACGGTCCCTAGGACGGTGGCAGATTACCTTGGCCGGTGGCGGTGCTGCCATAACTAGTGGCGCAACAACGCTGACCAGCGGTGACCGGCGGTGTCCTTCTTATAGGGATGGCGGTCTTCTCTCACTCTTTTGCGGCCCTATGCTCGCATGATCGCTTATTCTTATGGCGATCACCTTCATAAGCAAATAGATTCTACGGACCAAAATGTCCGGGATCGTCCCTAGATTTAGGGTTTTGCTCGTGGCTTCCTCCCATAGGGGCGCCATCATTGTCATGCCTTTCTTCAAGGCAGAGATGGAGAAGGTGGTGAGAGATTCCTCAATCAATTGTTCATCTGTGATGATTATCCACAGAGATGCATCAAGTCTTTGATGCGGAGAATTTCCGAATTATATCCCATGACTTCTTCAAAGTCAGAGAAGCGGAGATTAGTCCATTATGCTTCTAAATTCGGAATGATGAATGTTACCATTACATTCATGAAGCGCTTCTAGCGCTAACCTCTTTCACGAACTCAAACTGGAG
Organism: Rubus parviflorus; assembly: GCA_029955375.1. NCBI lineage: Eukaryota > Viridiplantae > Streptophyta > Magnoliopsida > Rosales > Rosaceae > Rubus > Rubus parviflorus. Next base: position 18,497,878 of record JARGGL010000006.1, on the reverse strand, counting down.
TGCCATATCCATATGGCGATTCATCAGGAAAAAATAACCTGGCATTGTACATCTCAGTTTGAGGGTCTAGAGCGGTTTCTTCAAAACAACGCTCATGGATTCGAGCTAGAAGCTCTTGTGCGAATAGGTACATTAGGATATCATGAGCCCATCTCAGAATCTAATGTCCGCAGAATCCAATGGAGTAGAATCGAGTTATTCATGTTCGATATCCAAAATATGGAGAACAAGAATATGGTACCTATAGCGACGATCCGTTTGTCGGCATAAGATAGGTTACCAATAGCGACGATCCGTTCGTCGGTAAAGGGTATGTTTTGGAATTGATATTCTCACAAAACAATAGAGGGTTTCTGAGCAATATTTGCTTCCAAGAAACGTTTCCAAGGATTTTGGATTTAGGCGAAACTTTGGTGTCGTATGGTTATAACCTTAAACCTTTTCGGTAGCTCTACTCAGATATAACCAGGTAAGTTATAAGAGATGTCGGTGGAGCAAGCTCTCTTAATACCACTTATCTCAAACTCCTTACCTAGACATCATACCTAAGCAGGTGAGCCTAGTTGGGAATAAGTCATAAACCATAGGTCGTTTCTTCTCTACGGATTCCTCATCCGGAGGTAAATCATTCAATGAACTCCTCGTTCAAGGTCTCTTCTCTCTACGGATTCCTCATCCGGATTATTAGCTCGAACCCCCACAGTTCGGCTCTTGAGGTCATCACCAATAGCATGATGACATTAGAGGTGCTCATGACTTACACATACCGCAAGCGATATGAAGCTCGATCACCCCCCTAATGCTTCTCATAGTTTGGCGAGTCTCGTATATTATCCCACGTTATAAGAAAGGTGGGAGGTAGAAGAAGGGAGGTTGCAAGTCCCCGGAGAAAAAGAAGGTTGAATTAAATTCAGAAAGCAGCAACGTTTATAAAAGCTTACTTGGATTCTTTTCTCGGATTATCTTGAGTACCTCTTCTTCGAAGTTATATATCAGGAGATCCACCGGTCGTAATTGGCTGAATTTTTAACTGGGGGTATTAGACTCACAGAGGAAGCTCTCCAAATTTCAGCTTAATCCAACGGTGGAGAAGGGAGAAAATCGCTATCGAAGTTGACTGTTCTGTGTAGGCAGATTCTTGAACTAGAGGAGATTGCACGGAGGTACTATTCACGGGTACTGTTCATCCTCTACTGTTCACGCGCACTGTTCCCGACCACTGTTCATCCGGCACACCCTAGGGTTTTGAGGTTCTAGGGTTTTGGCGCTAGCAGGATGCTATGCTCAAGAGTTTTGGTTTTTGATTCAGGGTTAGAGGTTCGTGCTGATAACGTGTTTAAGTAAATATAAATTACAACCATAAGACAGAAAGTAAATACAAAGTAAATAGCACAGGAATATATCATCTCTTTATTAATGAATAAGTGCCTCTATATATAGAGAAACACAAAGGTACAATCCATGTCCCAATAGGACTTCTATTCAATAAGTAATCCATATGCTAACCTAACTAAGATACTCCTAGGTTGACAAGGCACACACAAAGTAGGTTTCCTTCAACAGGGTGGTTATTTTCAGTTTTTTCTAATGTGTTTAGGAGTAAGTTTGTTTTCAGTTTTGATTTTCTTTTCCCTTAATGACTGTTTTACTATTATACCCATGCCAAATATATTTTTATTGCTGGAACAAAAATCCCATATCCTAAACCCTATACCCTAAAGGCCTAAACCTTCCCCATACCCCAAACCCTAAACCCCATACCTCCGAGTTTGGGGTTTAGGGTATAGGGTATAGGGTATAGGGTATAGGGTATAGGGTATAGGGTATAGGGTATAGGGTATAGGGTTTAGGGTATAGGGTATAGGGTTTAAGCTATAGGGTTTAGGGTTTAAGCTATAGGGTTTAGGGTATAGGGTATATGGTTTAGGGTTTAGGGTATAGGGTTTTGAATAAAATGAGGGTTTGGGGTTTTAGATTAATTTTAATAAAAAAAAATTAAAACAAATCTTGCCCATCCAATTGAAAATGGAGGGTCAAAATTGGTTGGTGAGGACCTCTCCGTAAGGAGAAGATCTCAGTCCCTCCAATAGCTTCTCTAAAAATTCTCTATCATAGATACTCAAAAGTTAAAATCCTTAAAAAAATTTACCTTTCACTATTATATTCTCTATAATTTATTATCTACAATTGAATATGATATTATTATTTATTTGAAAATATAAACAAATTAATATAATTTGAAGAGAGCAAACAGAGAAGAGCATTAAAAAAAATTTGAAAAAAGTTTTCCTATAATTTTAGAAATTGCTGCAAATATAAGAATTTTTATTCTCTCTCCTCACTATCTCTAGAATAGGGAGAGGTATAAGGAAACTGTTGGAGCAAAAAAAAAAACTAATTTTTCCCTATACTAGAGAAAAAGAAATTATAGGAAACTTGTTGGAGATCGATGCTCGCCTTATTTGCTTAATTAATACTGATATATATTTCCAATTTTGTGAAAGATATAATATAACTACAGTTTTAAATCAATATTAATGAGTCTTCTTGACGAACGTCAAAATATAAGGATGCATAGATTAGTGACCGGGGTTGTCGTAACTCGGGGATTGGTGGCCCATAATCCCATTTGGTAACTAGGTAACCTAGGCTTGCTAACACAAGATGGTTATGGAATGTAATGCAATCTAATGTATTCATATGTCAACAAAGGTTCGTAAGAGTTAATCATTCATCAATGCTATTAATGAAGGTCCTCTCTCACAAATGTGAAGGGGGTTGAAGCACAAATGCATTAAGGAATTCACACACAAAACCAAGTTGTTTAATGGATCAATTTCCGTATTCTAACCATGCAATGGTTCTAAGACCGAGTCTTCTAAGTTATTGTTGTGTCATGCAATGGTTCACAACAACTCATAATCCAATTCAACCAAGCTAATTGCATTAAGGCATAAGATCAAGAACAAGGATATCAAACAAGACATGCTCATCACATTCATTGTCCATTCTCTAGAAAGAGTAAGGGTATCAAGCTCACACTTTAACACCAAGATATATCAAATACATGCCTAAGAATTGGTAATTCCTAAATAAGTATCTAACACATAACAAAAATAAGCAATGAACATATCCAAAAATCAACCAACATGTATATATATAAGAATCATTCAATCCATCATCAATGGACTAGGGCACACAACCCTAGTCCCCAATCTTAACAACTACTCACATATACTTAGAATGTACATCAATAATCTCAAGATTGACAAGCTAAAAAATAGATGAACGTAAATAGAGATAGAGGAATGCTCAATGAAGATAGTGGCCCCAATCTTGCTGTCACCAAGTCTTAAAGAAAGCTCCTCTTGACCTCCTCTTCTTCTCCTAGCTTCTTCTTGTGGATCCAAAGCTCCAAGGATCTTGATGTTCTTGATGTCTCCAAGCTTATGTGAGGTAAAAGTGATAGAATGGTAGAGAAAAGAGGTTAAGAATATAGAGGAGGGTCTTAGAAAGAAGTTTCATGAATGAAGAAATGGATTTGAGTGGTGGAAGGAGGAGAAAAGAGGGGAAGAAGGTGGTAGCCGCCGTCGGTCGACGATCGGTCAATCCGGACGGCTGATCCAAGTATTTTTGGGACTTTGGGAGAGAAAGAAGAGGAAAGGTTTATGGAATTTTAGGTGGAGGCTAGCATTGATGAATGATGAAAATTTTTATTTCAAAATGGAAGGGAAGAGGAATATATATAAAGGGAGAGAGATATGGATTGGAAGGTGGAGATGGATTGGAAATGATCCTAAGGCTAACTAAGATTCTAAACAAAAAGAATTTACCAAAAGGCTAGGGTAAGTAGGAAAGTGAAGAAGAGAGAAAAGGGTAGAGAGGTAATGTTTTTATGGACAAGAAAAATTAGATTTGGGAGGTGAGGAGACAAAAATTAGGTAAGGGAAGGCTAAGAGAGATAAATAGTGATTAAAACATTAAATGTTTTGTCTCTATTTTGAATTTGAATTTCAAATCACCACCAAAATATCTCAACTCATCAAATGATGCTCTCCTAGCTGAAATGGGAGGCTTGATTGAGAAGTCACGTCTCGACGCGGTCGTCGTTTTCTCGGAGTTGACCGTGGGTTGGCCCGGGGTGAGTCATGGTTGACTTTTTCGGGGCCGAAAGTTGACTTTTCGAGTTCTTGGTCATAACTCCAAATCTTCGATGTGCTTCACTTCCGAGGCTTGATTCTTGTGATCTTGGTGTTCAAAAGTCACGGTTGACTTTTCGTCCTCTTCTCGAAAATGCTCCAAAAGCTCCCAAAATGCGATCTTAAGCTCCGAATTACTTCAACTCACATATTTAACCTAAAAACAATACAAACACACATTAATTTGGCTCTTGGAGAAGCATTATTCAAGTAGTTAGAAATATACTTTGTATGTAAATTACGTGTGACAGGACCCGCCCCGACATCTCATTCCGAAACATCGAGACGACCTTGCGGGGCCTATTTTAGAAGAGATCATACCGGATATTCGATATAACCTCCCATAAAAATGGACTACCCAAAACCTGTGAAAAACAATTTAACACTTCAAAATTTTCAACTCACAACCTACACCCGAGCCTACGTGCTCGCCTGTGATAATTCAATCCTTCAACAAATAAACACAATCAAGAGACTCAATCCCCAAAAGATATATAAACTTCCAAATATATTTTTAAAAGGAGTTTGGTATATCAGAGCGTCTAACTGTTTACTGATAATACAAATAAATAGGATATAAGGAAGTCTATGAAAAGAAGGAAGCGGGGGAAACTAATGCCTCAGCTACGTGGTGTGGCCCGACCTCAACCAATCTGCATACTGGTGACAAAAACAGAAAAGCTTAGGGGAAAAACATTTAAAGAAAACGTTAGAGTGAGTGGACAAAATAAAGGAATTTCAAATAATTATAAATAATGCTTTCCCCAGTTAAAGATATTATTAATCCATAATAAAACAAACGACGACTACAGGTCCTGCCTACTTAACCATAGAGAAACCACAACAAGCGATGACTAAGGGTCATGCCTACTTAGTCATTGAGGGTCCTGCCCACTCGTTGATGTACCTGCAGGGTCCTGCCTACTACAGGTGAGGGTCATGCTTACTCGTAGAACATTGAGGGTCATGCCTACTCGTCGATGTACCTGCAGGGTCCTGCCTACTACAGGTGAGGGTCCTGCCCACTCGTCAAAATTAATGATAGCGCATGCATGCAAACAATCATGATAAAATAAAAGAATTCAACATCAACCACGCTTAAACACTGCCATCCAATACCAAACCATGATTGCACACTTAAATCTCACATTTCTCAACACGGCAACAAAACCCATTCTCAACCAATCAAAACATAAAACATTATTTGAAAAACATAGAATTTCAAGCAATATTTAACTTTAAAACGAAAGTCCACTCACAGCTAATCCTGCTAATCCTGAAGCCTGTCAAGATCCTCCTCAAAGTCCGAATCGAAGTACAACTCTACGAATTTGGCTTGGAAATTATGGATCGCCGGATTTTCAAACCCTCGATTCTCCTTGCTCGGTGAATGACTTGCCGATCCATCACCATAGGGAGGTTGCTGGGAAGGAGAGGAACATAGCCCAATAGGTTTTATGAGCCGTCGTGGCCGAAGGAGAGAAATCCGATCGTGTAGGGATCTCGGGAAACCTTTTTCTATAAAATGATGAATAAAATAATACATAATTGAAATCGGTGAATTGTTTGCCATTGATTGAATTACATGTTGTTTGTTATCGCTTTACATAAAAGCATGTGTAATAGATTATTTTATAAACAATGATATTGAAATTGTCATACATGATTCATAGTGAGCAATTGTGAGGATGCATTGAAAATAATATGGATATCGAAATCCAGAGAGATTGAGAGAAAAGAGAGATATCCTTTTGTGTAGTTGAGTTTGCTGCATGGATTGCTAGATTCTATGGTATGCCCACAAGTGCACAAACAAGAGAAAGTATGCCCTGTGAGTTGTCTATCTAAAAGATAGAAACTCTTACTACCGCCCGACGGTTGCAAAACGATCTCATCGGGTTGCGAAACTAGTGACCATGAGAAACAAGATGACTAACAAAAGAGATGGTGAGTGCGACATGAGATTTGAGTCAGCATCACATTCATGCATTATAGTTTTGATTACTGTACTTTTGATTTATTGTTTGACAACTTGGTTGTAACACTATAAGAATAACTTAAAAAGGTTTGTCCCTACTGAGCAGCGAGGACGAAAGCTCACCCCTACAATAAGTTATTGTTTTACAGGTACGATTTACGTGTTTCAAAAGGGATTAGAGACGAGAGTGGATTAGAACCTAGAAGAAGGCGTAATTTCTCTTTGTAAAGATTTTGTTATTTTTAAACATTTGTATTTTCGACAATTTCTGAAAAGTATTTGGTTTATATTATTCTTATTTTAGTTTTTAACGCTCACACCTCGAATTCGGATTTAAGTGCTTAAAATCCACCGACATCGGGTTCGGGGCGTGATAGAATGGTATCAAAACGAATCGGGAATTAGAAACCCAGGATCTGTGGAGGTTTATGACCTTTAGACAATAAGTTAGAATCACTCTAAGGCGTTAAGCGATCGAAGGACGATAGTTTTTGTTAAGTACCCGAGGGATGACAATTTTGTTACAAAAATTGGGTTTTTAATTCTCAATTTGTTTTGGGTTTTATGAACTTGCAGTTTTGGTTTTGCAATGTATTATTTATTTTGTTATAAATCTTAAGATTTTGAAATGTTTTCCTCGTTATGGTTTCTAAGAGCTTGTTAATGATTCTATATATCTAAAGCACAACAGTCTAGGGTTGGATGGCGTCCTGTAATGCAACCACTCTAGTTCTGCGTTCTATTCTAATATTATATTTAAGACGTTTATCTTTTAATACAAAAGCGTTAGAGAATCTTGAAGTTCTTAGCTGCACATGAGAGCTCGATTCTTGTATCTTAGGATAAGATCAACACATGTGCAGTTAGATGTGAATCTTTTCCGAAGATAGCGCTTCTATTTATCTTAAATTCCATAAGTTTTCCTACTCTTAAACTATTTCTATAATTTTTGTTCTTTGAACAAATTTTATGAAGTTATTCTATTTTCAAAGGAGTTAAAAAGAATTTCATTATTTGTTTATAAATAGTTTTATTGAGTTTGAGAGGTTTGTTTTATCTTGAAGATATTTTGGGTTTTATCGTTTAGTTACTGAACGTTAAGTGATTTTTATTCGGCGAAAGAAAGGACGCGACACGTTTCGTATTGTTTTCATTTGACGATCAAAGGGTGTTACAGATAAGTAGGAAATAGTACTTTGCCAATAGATTAGATAATCGGAACAACACGTGGATCGAATAATTGGAACATTTCTCAAGGGCTGAATGATAGAGTTCCAGCTTTAATCGACATAAGTGAATAAAGAATGGATTTGTCGTTGTCGATAGGTCACTTCAATGGATAATATTCATATTCGAGATATAGCAAAAAGATTAAAAGGAATGGTGTAGTTCACTGAAAAACAAGATGAGGTTTAAATTGGAAAAGTTGGCCTTTTGGGAGTTGCTCAGCCACCGCGTATTTTTTTATGTAGATCGACGATTATGATATTTCATGGTCATTTCTGAGTTTAGTTGGAGTTCAAAGCAGGATCCGTAGTTATGATTGATTATAACTGAAACACATAATTGGTGAGATTGAAAGGAAGCTAATATTTGGATCATTTTTGCATAAGTTGGTTGAGAATAGTGAAGCTGCAGATATTGTGCATTTGTTCATATGTGTAGATTGATTTGATTACTGAAGTACAAGGTTTGCAGAACTTGAATTGAAGTTGGAATATTGAGTATAAAACACCCACCAAGCGATCGTTGTCCCAATGTACATTTTGGTTTCGTGTGAAGAGTAACATAACTATTACCCTTGTGATTCAGTGTTAAATGAGTGGATTGGTATGATTAAAGAACGTATGAAGTTTACGAAGTTCAAATTGATTTTTGAAATTATGATTAGTCACACTCAAGGTTTGGAAAAGGAACATATTACAAGGATTGATAAGTTATTTATTCACTCAAAGGAAGACTATTTCTTGTCAAATGAATTAGTGATTCGACATAACATGATTGCAGTGTGAGTAAGGAATTTGTTGAAGAATGTATCAATTTTGAAGATCGACTGAAGAGCATCATCCAGGAATGATTGAGGAAACTCCATATGAGGACGTGTGACATTAGAAAGAAAATTAGTCGGAGAAATGTGTCATTTTGATGACAAGTAAATTGCGTACGTTGGATTGGTTATTTGATCGATGAGACTTGATATTGGTAGTTGAAAACTTAATTGGATGAGTGATGGTTACTTGGTGAATAAAAATGGATATATGAGTGATGGTTACTTAGTACTTGATGGATAACTTAGTGAACTGAACGTTAGGAGTATAGATTGGAAAAGGAAAGAAACATATATATGTACAAGAGACAAAGATGAATAAGAAAGAAAGAAAGAAACAAAGAGAGAAAGAAGGAAGAAGGAAAGAGAAATAAAGAAAAGAAAGGGAAGAAGGGGAAGGAAAAGTAGTAAAAAGAAAGAAGAGAGCTGGGAAAAATTACTTCGATGCGAATAAGCTAATCATTATTTCAATTAAGGACAATATTTCAGCGACGCGTCGATGACGAAAATGAAGATGAGTTACCCTTAGACTTTATGTGGAAATATGGAGAAATGTTTAGATACATGGATATGATTTAAAGTGACAGAATGGTATCAGAGCAGTGATTGTGGCTCGTGGTATTTTGGTTTCAATTATAGTTTCATGTGCGCTTGGGTTTTACATTAGGTTATTGGTCAACTACTTTGAGTATTAGTGAAATTAGTCTCGATACAAGGTATTGATGCATATTCTATCCAAGGAAAGTACTATAGAAGGAACAAAAATGGAATTTCACTATTTGTGTCTTTATAGTTACGACATTTAACTCAGAGTAAGACCGGACTGATCATCCGATTCCCCTCAATGTTCAGAAGTGCAATGCTCGTAAATTAATGAATGCAAGTTGCGAATGTGGTATTTTGCGTTGCCGTAACTTGTGGTTGTGGGAATAGTAGTGAATTCATTAATGAGACAGCTATTGAAGAATTCTACACCAAGGTACTATTCAGTGAATTTCGGGGACGAAATTCCTTTAAGGGGGTTGGATTGTAGGGATCTCGGGAAACCTTTTTCTATAAAATGATGAATAGAATAATACATAATTGAAATCGGTGAATTGTTTGCCATTGATTGAATTACATGTTGTTTGTTATCACTTTACATAAAAGCATGTGTAATAGATTATTTTATAAACAATGATATTGAAATTGTCATACATGATTCAGAGTGAGCAATTGTGAGGATGCATTGAAAATAATATGGATATCGAAATCCAGAGAGATTGAGAGAAAAGAGAGATATCCTTTTGTGTAGTTGAGTTTGCTGCATGGATTGCTAGATTCTATGGTATGCCCACAAGTGCACAAACAAGAGAAAGTATGCCCTGTGAGTTGTCTGTCTAAAAGATAGAAACTCTTACTACCGCCCGAAGGTTGCAAAACGATCTCATCGGGTTACGGAACTAGTGACCATGAGAAACAAGATGACTAACAAAAGAGATAGTGAGTGCGACATGAGCTTTGAGTCAACATCGCATTCATGCATTATAGTTTTGATTAATGTACTTTTGATTTATTGTTTGACAACTTGGTTGTAACACTATAAGAATAACTTAAAATGGTTTGTCCCTACTGAGCAGCGAGGACGAAAACTCACCCCTATAATAGGTTGTTGTTTTACAGGTACGATTTACGAGTTTCGAAAGGGATTAGAGACGAGAGTGGATTAGAACCTAGAAGAAGGCGTAATTTCTCTTTGTAAAGACTTTGTTATTTTTAAATATTTATATTTTCGACAATTTCTGAAAAGCATTTGGTTTATATTATTTTTATTTTAGTTTTTAACGCTCACACCTCGGATTCGGATTTAGGTGCTCAAAATCCACAAACACCGGGTCCGGGGCGTGACAGATCAAGCCCAAATCGGTGGAACTCTTGGGCTTCGATCCGATCTCTACAGCTCAAGTCGAGCTAAATCACCATCGCCGAGACGCAAATCGGCATCATACGAATCCAACGGCACCGGTCTCGTCGTTGTCGGTTGCTGGAAAAGGAAAAGGGGTTCGGGTCGGGTCGGTGGGTTCGCGGGTCGCATATCCGGGTCTCGGAAAAGTGAACAGTCACGCTGGATTCCAAAAGTCACTCGGCTAAAATGGAATTTTCCCAAAATGGAAACTTCTATTTATAGTGGCTTCTCGAAATAGTGACCTCCCTTCCGTGAACAATAACTGCCTCATACGAAGTCCAATTTTTACAACCTTTATATCCACGGACTCGGTTTCATGCGCTCTACAACTTCCATGAAGAAAGTTTATTCAAATTCTAAATAAAACAAAAAGTCAACCTGATGACCCCCCTTAAAAGTATTATTTGAATCTCGAAACCGAAATTTTCGACGATTCGCCGTGAAACACTATAGTAAAAAGATAAGTTTTGGTCTGGGTCGTCACAACATGCAAATCACTTCTCAATCCTAGAAGCCTCTGTGCGGCGGCCTCATCGGTGGCTAAGCACCGTGCGTGTCTTCTTCGACACAGCCGTACCATTGGCATCCCTTAATGAAGCACCTTGACATCTTTCTCTATTCCTTCCTTTGGAGTGAACCGATTTTCTACTTGGATTTGCCTAAGGCTTGAAGGGTTTCTTTTCTTATTTGGGTAAGATGGGTCAGATCGATCCTCAAGAACCGGTTATCTGTTCAGGTCGGATTTGGGCAAATTCGGCAGTCGATAGTGTGCGACCTAAACGAGGGTGATTGAATAGTCTGACAGGGTTGGCTTTGACAGTTAAGGGGTGGAGGAGCACAACGACGATACACGATGGTTTATATTTCCCTTCTTGTCGTTGGTGACGGTGTTTGATTGAGGAGTTTTTCCTATCGGGTTCGCTGGATTTGGTGGAAGAGTGAGGTTGATTTGGTAGGTTACAACAACCATGCCTGGGTTGTTTCCCTGATGATGTGATCCGGTGACCTACAGTCGCAAAGTCATGGCCTGTTTAAGGGTTGATTTCGGTGTTTGGAGATTTTGGGTCTAGTTGGGGGGGGGGGGGGGGGCTTTGAACATCCTGTCAGTTTTTTTTGCTTCAGGGGACTATCACAATGCTTGATGGCAGCAGATCGGAGGTTGGTGTTGCTCAGGGTTTCAAGTTTGGGATCCAGGTGGGTGTCGAATCTGGATTTGGGATCCGGGTCACACTTGCCTTTGGTTATGGAACTGGAGTCTTCATGGGAACTGGTCACCAGATCATTGTTGTTATTGGATTTTGGATTCAGGTTTTTGGTTATGGTCAAGTAGAGTATATTTACTATCAGCTAAGTTTTCTAACGCACTTTGCAAGTTTTTCTACGCTCTAGGCGGGAGGACTTCCCAGTTTTGGCGAAGATTTGATTTTTATCGACAATTTTTACAGTAGAATGGCATGACACCCCATACCATCACCGATTATCTTGTTACCATTGTCACTGCAGGATTGAATTATATAGTGTATCATTCTGATGACATCTCGTATCTAGTTATGTTCTGGTTATTTTTCTTATCAGATGTACTTGTACATCTTGTATTCTTGTTTTTTTTTTAGTTTCATTCAATAAATTTTTTGACGTTTCCTCTAAAAAAAAACTACATGTACATATATGCATAATTTGGTGAAAGGGGATTGTAAGGGCAAAATATTTGCTATTGGCTATTTTCTATTTGACAAAACCTCTTCCCTTGTATTAGCATTTCTTGTGTATCATGGTCAACTTATTTTAGGGGTTTAAGTGTCGTGGCTTAGGTTGTTCTTGTTCAAAATTGTTCGTAGAAGAATTCTTGCTATCCGTCCTTCGATCAATGGTCGTCGAAGTGTTTGTTCAAGCTCCTAAAGGTACTTATTTCATGCATATGCATTTTCATTCATATTGAGTCTCACCTAGTGTTTTCTTAGGTTGCTTGCTTATCACTCTTATGATGTAAATCTCATAAATTTCGCTTGCTTATTTTATACACTTGGGTTTACCTTTCTAGGTTTGCTAGATCTCTCATTAGATTTTTTGAGGTTAGTTTTTCTTCTTGTATAAGGCTGATTTAAGCCTTGCGATCGATCGTCACTGTTCATACGATCGATCGCACCACGTCAGCAAAATATGTCCGTTGCTTTTGAAAATATATCCGTTATGGAGTTTTATGCAATCGATCGTACGATTGTTTGCGATCGATCGTGATTGAGGTTTTTCGTTTCCTGACCTCTCTGTCTTCTGATTTTTACACTACGCGATCGATCGTGTGATGTCGTGCGATTGATCGCATAGTTGCTGAATCTGTTTTCTATAAATAGATTTCATTTGTTTCATTTTGGCTAGCTCTTTGCCCTATAATCGAAAATCTGATTTAAGAGAGTTCTTTGGTATTTGAGTGAATCTAGTTCCATGTATAGGTTCCTCCTTTGATGCTCCACATTGAAATCCTTGCTAAACACATTTGATTTGCACTTAGTTGCTAGTTTAGCCTTTGATTAGGATTTAGGAGATTTTGTTCAACTCTAGCAAACGTTGATTGTTGTTTTGCTGAGTTGAACGGTTCAATCCATATTCACACACTCATTCATTGCATAAGTCGTGGTTCTTGCAATTGGAGGTTCATTTGGTGAAGTTCGATTGGAGAGGCTTGAGGTGGGAATGCTTGAAGAGCAAATTGGAGGCTACACAAGGTTAGAGCTGCCACTAGTCTATAGGTAGATAGTGTAGAGTTTGGGACCGAGTGCCCCCTTATATGTGTTTGCTGATTTGGCTTTTCATAGTGTTACACAAGAGCATGGGATACGGCTCCCCTCCGGTTTTTCTCTAGAGGTAGAGGTTCCGGGTGACCACTTTATGTGTTGCTTGTGTGATTGATTGTTGGTTTGATTATCTATATTGTGCTTAAGTTATTGCATATTGTGTGCATGATCATCATATAGATATAGTCCTTGGTGTGCTAGTTTGACGCACACTTTGGGATTTAGACTTGTACAATTGAATGTGTATGTTGCATACTTGAGTTGATTCAATTGTGATATTGCTTGAGCAATAGTGTGTGCTGTTGTAGAAGAGTCAAGTTTTAAATTATACATTGTTCATACTCTTTGAATAGTGTAGAGAACGATTACCGTGTTGGGACAATTCCGGCATTCCGGAATAGTGTATTGAGCACAAAGAGAAATTTAAAAATGAAAACTGAATGATTTTGTGTCTATTAATAGATACCCATCAAACACCAACTTACAAATATACAAAAAAAAAAAACCCTAACCAAGCCGTCACATACTTTTCTCTCAGAAAAAGCTTGTGTTTTGTGTTTGAACCCTAGTTTTCACGTTTCGATTCCTTTTAGGCCGACCGTGGAAGATATGAATGCTCGATTTGCTACACCCATGGCTTTAGCTGATGGCGCTCCTGTGAATCTTGGCACTGGTCGGACAAGATCGGTGACCAAAATAACTCAGTTTTTTCTGCTTGTGCGTCTTCTCACTCACAAGCCGTTTAACAAGGAATCCTTCATGGTATGCTTCAATCGCTATTGACGCATTCTTAACAAGGCTCATGTTCAAGAGAAGGAGAACCACTTTAAAAACTCCTCGAGAGAAATTAAGGGTGAGAGGGTCCTTGGAGTTTTGAGAAGGCCTAGATCATGCTTCCTGATTATGATGGTCTCATGCCGATTTCTCAGGTTCCTATGAGCATCATTCCGTTTTGGATTAAGGTGCGTAATGTTCCTCCGTTGTTTGAATGTCGATTACCCTATCTTGATGGAGCAGCTGTTTACTCTTGATGTGGGTGTTGAAGTGACCCTGCAATTTGATTAAGAGAATATTGCGGGGTGGTGCAAACTATGTGGTTTGCTAACTCACTTTGGTAAGGGATGTGCTGTTACACCCAAATCTAAGGAATCCTCAAGCATGTCCTAACTTGCTGGAGGTCTAGCTATTTGCTAGCTTGCGTAAGCAGACAGTGTTCTCTGCGCATTCTTCAACTCTTGTTTTCACCTATCCTATTCCTAAATCTCCGGTGGGTAATCTATTTGCCAATGTTGGAAGTTTGAATGGTATTCATCGGGAGCGGCGGATTGTTTCTCTCCGCCCTCAACCAGATCGTCTTTCTCAGGAGGATTGCATGGAGGATACTCCAGGGCAAGCCTTGCTTCTGGGAAAGCGGTCTGCTTGTGAGCCTGCTGTGTCTACTTTCCCTAAGAAATTGAAGAAAATAATCACAGTTCGGCGTACTCCTGCTGGAATTGAGGCTATGGGACTGGTGGCATCATCTGAGACCAGTGGGAAGAAGAAGCGGGGTCGACCTGTTGGTGCAAAAAATAAAACTTCAAGGGGAGTGAAAACTAGGGCAAAGGTAGAGTTTGGTCCTTTGCACCTTACTTACCCTACTGCAGCCCCGTGCCTTAGTGGCAAGGGCAAGGAGAAAATTTAAGTTTCTATGCATTGGGGTGGGCCTGCAATGGTTGATGCTTTGAATCCTTTAGAAGATGGATGCGGAGTTATACCATAATTGAGTGCTCATGCGACTTTGGCAGTTGTATTACCCTTCTAGATGTGTTTGGAGTCTTAATTTTGTAGGCTCGATTTAAAGTCGAGATTTATAGACTCAATGAGTGTTTTGGCTTATTTTGTCTTTTTTTTTAAGTAGAGTTTTTTTGCCTGGTTCTAGGAATTTATGTATGCTATATTATAGCTTAATGGATAATTTATACCTTTCTTCAAAACAAAAAAACTTACAAATGCCATCATGATTAACAAGACAATTTTCCAATTCAAATCGTGAAATGTCTCTTTGTGGAAAGACAATGTCATGAATGTGTTTATTGGTATACGTTCATATACACTCTAAATTTGTTTTAATAACAAAAATACGAAGATTTTCTCACTCTCTCTTTTTTAAGAGAAATTATACTTCTATTAAATGAAAATTAAGTACAATCCTCCAAGAGGAGATTAGAAATGAAAGGATGAGCTACATCAAAATAGGTAATGAAAGGAGGAGCATGCAAAGCCCATTTGACAACTCTATGAGCCACCATATTAGCCTCCCAAAATATTTACCGAAAGGTAGCATTAGGAAAAGTGTGGAACACATAATGATAACCTCATACAAAGGCCCGTAACGGGCAAGAACTGGTACATTCCTCATATGAAATTTTTTTTCTATAATCTTTACAAATATTTATCAAATAACATAACTCAATATAATTTTTAAAGCATATTACTAAATTATACGCAATATTAGGTCTCAATTTTGATTTATTATTTTTTAGTCATAATAGTGTCAGATTATTTTGGTTACTTGGAGCTATATGCAGCGCTATCAAATGCGATCTTACTTAGGTTACTTAGGCAGTTACTCGATTCTGACAGGCCTATAGTGGGTGGGTCACGTGGGTGGGTCACTGTGTAATTTTGCCTCTCTTCACCTATTAAGAGATTGACATCCCCTTTTTTTCAAAAACAAATATACACAATCCACCATCATGCTCCATATAAATGTACTAATACGATAGTTGATGAATCTTGAATTCCATAAAATGAATGTGTTATGAAATTAAGTTGTAATGCCAAATATATATATATATATATATATATATATATATATATATATATATTATATATGTGTGTGTGTGTTTTTTTTTTGTTTATGTGTTTTTTGAATCTTGATCATTGATCAACCACTTGATATAATAATAAGACAACAAGTTCATTCATACCTTTTTAATTAAATTTAAAAATAATAGAATGATTGATAACCAAACTTTGAACAAAAAATTAATAAAAAAGAAACTCTATAGTGGTTCTATGTTGTGGTGGTTCGTGCTGCCATGGTTGATTCCTTTTCTGGTGTGACCAAAGATTAAAATATATGCCGATATGCCTATATATCTGTCGATATATCCTTTTTTCAAGCTACCGATATATCAATCCACAATAATTTTTCATGTCTGTAAATTTCTTCGAAATCTCTCCGACGTCACTGAATATATCTGAAATTTGCCGATATTGCCGATATATCCCTATATATCCCGACATATCCTTACAATATCCCGATATATCTATCCATTTAATTTGAGAAAAAAAAAATTAAAAATCATAAAAAAAAAAAACTTCAATTTACAAATTTAGAATAAACATGAAAGTCTGGTTGTTTGGGTATTAACTCAAACGAATTTCATTGTCATAGTTCTAGTGGGCAATTTGGCTACAAAGCTTATGGTTATAATCAATATGGAGATGTACAAGAGCAATATGGAGCTTATGATTATAATCAGCTTAGAGAAGTACATACCCAACCAGATTAGATTCATTCTTACTATCCCCCTTTTAGGAGAAACAATAAGCAGCTCGAAAGAGTTCTATGACTATTATGTGCATAATAACAATACAAATTATATGGGTTTTATGACTTGGTTTGATTATTGCACGTTAGTAGATGGACAAGCGCAATTTCAACATGCTAGGAACTCCTGTTGTATGTAGATAAAGTTGTCATATATCTCATGCAATCAATTATTGAATTTTTAATGAATATTTTCCTTAATCGTGTTTAAAGAAAAATATCTCCGATATTTCTTCGATAACGATATATCTGCCGATATATCTTTTTTTTGAACTCCCGATATATTTGTAACCAACGATATTTTAATCCTTGGGTGTGACCAAGAAGGGTCTGAAATTTGAACAGGGTTGGTACGTGCTTTTCAGTTGATGGGTACTGCGGGTATTGGCTTTGTGATTTTTTAGTCGCGGTGGTTTTCAATACTAGAGTCGAAAGTAGACACTGCTCTTTCTTCCATTCAAGGCTGACTTATGGCTAAGGCGACACTTGGTGGTCCTATTCAGTGTGAATTTTTGGTTGGAGTTGGTACGTGCGGGTTGTGGTGGCATGGTTTCGTGCTCGAGTAGAAGGGTTGACGATGGTGGAAATAAGTCGTTTAGGGTTTCGTTGTAGTTTAGGGTAAGTCGTTTAGGGTTTCTTTAGGGCAGATAGGTCAGTTAGTTTTGGTGGACATGGGCTCTTTTCACCCAAGATTGTCTCTCATGGGTTTTGTTACTACCACTTTCTATGTGTCTCGGTATCCAAACCTCATACCGATGGATTGAGCACCTCGGCAGCGGCCAGAAAAGTCTTGGCAGTGTCAGTACCCATGGTACTGAACCTCCGTGTCCCTACCGGGCTGACAGGGACGAGGCCAGTTGTACTTACCCCAACCTTGACCCAATGTCCCGCCAGGTGAATACTCTTGCTCGGTGTCGAGTTCGCTCCAGGGCGACTCAGAGTATCACAGAGCCCCCACGATCGATCTAGAGAAAAGTGCCATTGAACCTACGCACGATAGGCTGGCAGGCATATTCCCCTGATCATGGGCCATTCATCTATCACATTTGAGCAGTTCTTGGGAATATTCTCCCATATGCAATGACATGTCCTAATTCGAGGACGCCACATTGGGAAAGGTTCTGACACCCTCAAGGCACTCTTAAATAAATAATAGCATTTCACTCCCATTTAAGGTAATGCCTTTGTTGCTCTGACACCCTTACGCTGCCACATTGGGAATATATCCCAATATATCGATGTGATTTGAGAAAAACTGGGCTGAAAATCATTAAAAAAAATTCAATTTATAGATTTAGGATGAAGATGAGGGCTTGGTTAGTTGGGTATATGGGTGCACCCAACTATAAAAATTCAATTTATAGATTTAGTATATATTGCACCCAACTAGCCAATTATTCATACTGTCAATTATTCATAAATTATTGCCCTAATTCAACTAATGATGATTTGTTTTTTTTATCTCCCAATATTCCTTAATTTGTTAGTTTTTTTTTTCAATCAATAAGGTAAAGTTGCCGATAAGTTTGAATTTTGATATTTTACCAATAAAAATTATATAATCAATAATTATAGAAGCTTGGACTTTCAATATGCAAAGCAAAGCCTAATACACTAGTACTCATAATGTTTGAAAAAGTTATGTTTAAGAAAACCTACTTTGTGTGTGCCTAGTCAACTTAGGAGTATCTTAGTTAGTATAACATAAGGATTATATAATGAATAGATTTCCAATTATGATGAGGATTGTACCCTTGTGTTTCTCTATATATAGAAGCACATATTCATCAATAAAGATATGTTCTATTTTTGTGCTATTTACGTCTCTCTATTTACTTTCAGTATTCCATATATTCTACAACAATTATTACTTATACTTTTCATTTATTAAATTATTTAGATGTGTTGAAGGTTTAGAATATATATATACAATGATAATACTTGGGAGAGTCTTACAAAAAAATTGTGTTTTACCCTGATTTTTTTGTTCAAAATTTATGTTTTAGAAGTCATATTAGGTATTCTGAAAAAAAAATTCATATTAGGTATATATATATGACCGTGTTTAAGTAAATATGCAATCAACCACAATACTGAAAGTAATAACAAAGTAAATAGCATAGGAATAGATCGTCTCTTTATTAATGAATAGGTGCCTCTATATATAGAGAAACACAAAGGGTACAATCCACATCCCAATAGGACTTCTATTCAATATGTAATCCATATGCTATACTAACTAATCTTAATCCTAGGTTGACAAGGCACACACAAAGTAGGTTTCCTTCAACACTCCCCCTTGTGGCGTCAACACTAGGTGGTGCTCCTCGCGTTGTCTCATTAAAAACCTTGCCAAGTAACAAAAACCCAGTGGGATAAAAATAACCTTGGTCGAAGGGAAAAAGAGTACAACACACCCTTCACTTTTGGTATAGCATGGACGCCAGACTCCCCCTGATGTCTGCGTCTCCCCCTGATTTCCACAATCATGGGAGGTCAGATAACTTAATCAAACCAATGTTTTTCACATGCTTCTCAAATGTGGATTTAGGCAGTGACTTAGTAAATAAGTCAGCCACATTATCCTCAGATCAGACTTGATCCACTTTGATCTTGAGGAACTTCTGCTATTGCTGATTATAGAATACTTTAGGAGATATATGCTTGGTGTTGTCGGCTTTGATGAAACCTTGCTTCATCTGCTCAATGCAGGCAGCATTATCCTCATAAGTGGATGTAGGTTCATCAGTGGTTGACCTCAAACCACAAGTACTTCTTATATGTGTATCAATGGACCTTAACCATATACACTCACGAACTGCTTCATGGAGAACAATAATCTCAACATGGTTCGAAGAAGTAGCGACAAGAGTCTGCTTATAGACCTCCAAGATATCGCGGTGTTTCCCATGGTAAAGACATAACCAGTTTGGGAACAACCTTTATATGGGTCAGAGAGATACCCAGCATCAGCAAAGCCCATCAATAC
Organism: Rubus parviflorus; assembly: GCA_029955375.1. Classification (NCBI taxonomy): domain Eukaryota; kingdom Viridiplantae; phylum Streptophyta; class Magnoliopsida; order Rosales; family Rosaceae; genus Rubus; species Rubus parviflorus. Next base: position 18,478,333 of record JARGGL010000006.1, on the reverse strand, counting down.
ATCACAAGAATTGTGGAAAAAGAGGACAGCAGGTTTGGCGACCGGTCGACAGGCAACGGCGACCGGTCGACCGTCGGCAGCAAACATGGGTTCCTCACCCATTTTGCCATACTTTCTTGACTCTCTGTAGGGAAAGAACAAGCCCATATCAATCGTACCCTTTAAGTAACGAAAGATAGTCTTTATGCCAGTCCAATGACATTGCGTGGGCGCAGAGCTAAATCTAGCTAACAAGTTAACAACAAAGGAGATATCGAGTCTTGTACACAGTGCCAAATACAATAATGCGCCTATTGCATTTTGGTACGGTACCTCAGCCTCTAAAACGTCTTCACCATCATCCCTTGGGTGAAACGGATCCTTCTTGGATCTAGACTGCGACCAATCATGGGAGTGCTTAACAGGATGGACTTTATCCATATTAAATCGCCTGAGCATCCTTTCCCAAGATCTTTCATCTCAAACATGGATTATGGTAAATCCGGAACTTGTTTTCACGCAGGGGCATAACTTATTGTTCACATATCCTCTTCCAATCAAGTAGTCACTTAGACGGGTATACCACATCCGTCCGGATTGTTTCAATCCATATAGTGAACGTTGCAATCTTTATTGCAAACGTGCTCTGTGGTCTAGAGCCACTTGACTTGGGTAAATGAAGCCCATCCGGGACCTTCATATAAATCTCCATATCTAGATCCCCATAGAGATATGTTATGACCACATTCATAAGCTGCATGTTCAGTTTTTCGGAAAACTACCACTGACAAGCTAGCAGAATGTTATGACATCCTTTACGAGAGAATATGTCTCATCGTAGTCGATTCCAGGGCGTTGTGAGAAGCCTTGCGCCACAAGGCGAGCTTTATATCTCGTTCTCTCACTACGCTTTCTAACAAAGACCCATTTATATCAACAGGTTTTATTCCAGAAGGTATTGGCACAACTGGCCCGAATACCGTTCTCTTTGTTAGTGAGTCCAACCCAACCTGGATCGCATATTTCCATTTAGGCCAATAAGCTCTACGTTTGGCATTCATCAACGGAGCGAGGTTCAATATCATCATTCTCAATGAACTCTTGTGCACAAGCATATGCAAACACATCATCAACAGTGATGGAGTTTCTATCCCACGTCTCATGTACACTAGTGTAATAATCGAGATCTCTAGGTTCCCACGGATAGGTCTTAGCGACAGGGCGTCCCCCGAAGATGTCTTTTGGACATAACCATAATCCGGAACGTTTTCATGGACGGATTTTGAGTATCAATGATGAGAGGGTTATTTGGTGCTATCGCAGCCCGTTTCCTAGGGCGCGAATCCCTCGAACCTGGTGGCCTCCCCCGCTTCCTCAGCGGAGCCACAGCCTAAGCCACATCACCACCATTTCTGATAGTGGCGCCGGCGGCCATCCCTCCCATAGGGGTGGCTGCAACAACGACTTTGAGTCCAAGTCCTTATTCAGGCACTTGCATCCTTGCAAGCATGTTTGCAGCTGGTATATATGATCAAGTCACTAAGATCTAAGAAAGCGTCAGGAAGAGAATCTCTGACTTTCTGAAGATCTATAATTCTACGCACTTTCTACAGTAGGGGGATCGTTATGAGACAGAGTGGGGACAGGCCACGACAATTCCAGTCGTTCCTGTTGAACGTTCACGTTCTTATCTCCCCCTAACGACGGGAAGACTGTCTCACCGAAGTGAAAAATAGATCGCCTGTCAAGGGTTCTACATAGCGGATTGTGGTTGGAGACTCAAATCCAACATAAATACTCATTCGTCTTTGAGGACCCATATTAATACGCTGTGGCGGCGTAATAGGCACATAAACAACACACCCAAATATGCGTAAGTACAAGATACTTGGCTCGTACCCAGTCACTAGCTGTAACGCAGACAAAGACTGGGTGGTGATGAACCTCAGACAAATAAGCAGAGCTGCATGCAATACTGCGTGCTCCCAGACAGAGAGAGGAAGGTTGGTGCGCATTACCAACGTCCTCGTGACCATTTGTTCTGGAAATGGCAATCTCTGCAAGACCATTCTGGGTTTGCACATGTGAGACTAGATGCCCAACATCTATCCCATGCAGTAGTCATCGAAAGTCTTCGATGTAAACTCCCTAGCATTATCAAGCCTGATAAGTTAAAGGGATGATCCGGGTAGTGAGCCGACAGGCGAATCATTTGTGCTAGGAGTTTAGCATAAGCAGCATTACGAAAGGACAACATCGTGACATGTGACCAGCATGTCGATGCATCAACCAACACCATAAAATATATAAATGGCCCGCTTGTTGGTTGAATATGTCCACAGATATCCCCTTGGATTATCTGTAAGAATGGAAGAAGTACTTTAGAATCCTTTGCATAGGACGGTCTTAGTCCTAGGTTCCCTAAGGAACAGGCTTTGCAAAAACGAGCGTTTAGCCATTGAGGCATCAGAAGCATAAGAGGCATCCTTTGGAGCAGAATTTGTCCATAAAGGGTTGCTCACATCAGAAGAGGGAGGAAAAACGCTCAAACCTCGAATTCTGGAATTCGGCGACCGGTCGACAAGGTCGGCGACCGGTCGACGGAGCCCCTAGACAGTACGACTTCGCTTCTGGAAGTCGGCGACCGGTTGACGAACATGTGGCGACCGGTCGACATAGCCTCTGGAAGTTGGCGACCGGTCGACGAGCATGCGGCGACCGGTCGACTGGTGTCGGGCAGCAAAACCTTTTTGCTCCACAGCCACACCAGGCCTTCCTTGAATCAACTTTTGATTCATGCTTCGATTAGCTGGATATGATGGATGTCCGTGTGAGGTTTTAAGTACACGGATCATCATATCACGACCTGGATGTCCCAGTCTGTCGTGTCAAAGCCAATATGTGTCAGAATCTATGAGGTCATCCCGAATGACATTGTTTGATTCAATAGCTCGGATAGTGGTTACATATAACCCACTAGAGAGACACATAACCTTCTCTAAGATGCGTTTTCTTCCGCAGTAATTAGAGGTAATGCAAAGAGATTCTTTTCCATTCTCATCATGCGTCTCTGCATGGAATCCATTGGCTCTTATATGTTTAAAGCTCAACAGAGTTCTATTTACTCTTGGAGCGTAGAGAGCATTTGTGACATCTATTTAAGGTGCTATCAGGCAAGAGGAATTGGGCATATCCTCTTCCTTGCACAAGATTCGATGGTCCTGCCATCGTAGTCACAGAGGAATGTGTAGGCATCATGCCTATGACGCAATATGACATGTGTGGTTCTGTTATCTGCGAGACATTCAAGTTCTCCAGAACCCATTCCTAAAAACTCATCATTAAAATCGAGGCTACGAAAGCAACTCAGATTTTATTAAAGATATTGGCCAAGGCTTCAAAGTTCCATCTTGATCTTAAATCAAAACTAAATCCATTTGTATTGGCAAACTTGCCATATTACATCAACTTGGAAAAACATAAAGACTTAAGCAAAATTGCTTCCAAAGTCTTTAACCCTTAAACTCGACGTCTTGATCATTGCAGTTACATCCTCATATGTATTGCAAACTATGGCCCATTGATCAGACGCTCCATATCATTAATAGACATCATGAAGAGGATTCTCCATTGATTGAGGCATACAGGCTCGGTACTCACGGTCCCTAAGACGGTGGCAGATTACCTTGGCCGGTGGCGGTGCTGCCATAACTAGTGGCGCAACAACGCTAACCGGCGGTGACCGGCGGTGTCCCTCTTACAAGGACGACGGTCTTCTCTCACTCTTTCGCGGCCCTATGCTCGCGTGATCGCTTATTCTTATGGCGATTACCTTCATAAGCAAATAGGTTCTACAGACCAAAATGTCCGGAATCGTCCCTAGATTTAGGGTTTTGCTCGTGGCTTCCTCCCATAGGGGCGCCATCATCGTCATGCCTTTCCTCAAGGCAGAGATGGGGAAGGTGGTGAGAGATTCCTCAATCAATTGTTCATCTGTGATGATTATCCACAGAGATGCATCAAGTCTTTGATGCGGAGAATTTCCGAATTATGTCCCATGACTTCTTCAAAGTCAGAGAAGCGGTGATTAGTCCATTATGCTTCTAAATTCGGAATGATGAATGTTACCACAACATTCATGAAGCGCTTCTAGCGCTAACCTCTTTCATGAACTCAAACTGGAGTGCCATATCCATATGGCGATTCATCAGAAAAAATAACCTGGCATTGTACATCTCAGTTTGAGGGTCTAGAGCGGTTTCTTCAAAACAACGCTCATGGATTCGAGCTAGAAGCTCTTGTGCGAATAGGTACATTAGGATATCATGAGCCCATCTCAGAATCTAATGTCCGCAGAGTCCAATGGAGTAAAATCGAGTTCATTCATGTTCGACATCCAAGAATATGGAGAACAAGAATGTGGTGTGTTTCGGAGTCATTACTCCCACGAAACAGTGAAGGGTCAATTTCGGAGTTTAATACTCCCACGAAACAATAGAGGGTTTCTGAGCAATATTTGCTCCCAAGAAACGTTTCCAAGGATTTTGGATTTAGGTGAAACTTTGGTGTCGTATGGTCATAACCTTAAACCTTTTCGGTAGCTCTACTTAGATATAACCAGGTAAGTTATAAGAGATGTCGGTGGAGCAAGCTCTCTTAATACCACTTATCTCAAACTCCTTACCTAGACATCATACCTAAGCAGGTGAGCCTAGTTGGGAATAAGTCATAAACCATAGGTCGTTTCTTTTCTACGGATTCCTCATCCGGAGGTTAATTTGTCAATGAACTCCTCGCTCATAGTCTCTTCTCTGTACAGATTCCTCATCCGGAGTATTAGCTCGAACCCCCACAGTTCGGCTCTTGAGGTCATCACCAATAGCATGATGACATTAGAGGTGCTCATGACTTACACATACCGCAAGCGATATGAAGCTCGATCACTCCCCTAATGCTTTTCATAGTTTGGCGAGTCTCGCATATTATCCCACGTTATAAGAAAGGTGGGAGGTAGAAGAAGGGAGGTTGCAAGTCCCCGGAGAAAAAGAAGGTTGAATTAAATTCAGAAAGCAGCAACGTTTACAAAAGCTTACTTGAATTCTTTTCTCGGATTATCTTGAGTACCTCTTCTTCGAAGTTATATATCCGGAGATCCAACGGTCGGAATTGGCTGAATTTTTAACTGGGGGTATTAGACTCACGGAGGAAGCTCTCGTCCAAATTTCGGCTTAATCCAACGGTTGAGAAGGGAGAAAATTGCTTTCGAAGTTGACTGTTCTGTGCAGGCAGATTCTTGAACTAAGGAGATTGCACGGAGGTACTATTCACGCGGTACTGTTCATCCGGTACTGTTCATCCGGCCAAACCTAGGGTTTTAGGGTTCTAGGGTTTTGGCGCTAGCAGGATGCTATGCTCAAGAATTTTGGCTTTTGACTCAGGGTTAGAGGTTCGTGCTGATAACGTGTTTAAGTAAATATGCAATCAACCACAATACTGAAAGTAATAACAAAGTAAATAGCACAGGAATATATCGTCTCTTTATTAATGAATAGGTGCGTCTATATATAGAGAAACACAAAGGGTACAATCCACATCCCAATAGGACTTCTATTCAATATGTAATCCATATGCTATACTAACTAATCTTAATCCTAGGTTGACAAGGCACACACAAAGTAGGTTTCCTTCAACAGACCGTATTTTTACATTTGTATTTTTCATTGCATCTCATTTTAAATACGTACGTATATATCGAACTTTTTAATTTGTTGTTGCCATATATTTTGGCCGAAGTTTTGAAAGTACTTTTGACTATAAGTTACCGAATTATGCACGTATGTATTTTTTACATTTAATTTCAGTCCCGAATATTATTAACTATACCTATAACATATATTTTACAAATTTGACATTGTCAAAAACATAATTGATCATTCCTTATAAGAAAAAACATAATTGATCATATGATTTTTGCCATCTATGTGTTGGTGTAGTTGGAGAAATCATATTGCTTCGAAACTCTAGGAGTAGAGTCATATTGCGTAAATTCTGAATTATAGTAAAGTCTAGGGATTACGATATATCTAGATAATTATTAAAAGTATTGTTAAAAAAAAAGATAATTGTTAAAAGTAAAAGGGAGCGTACAGTAAGGACTAAGGAGCCCTAGGGCTAAATCGATATTTGATGAGGGGATTTGTGAAATGAGACAGGAGGAGCAGAGCGAGGGAGTGAGTGGACAAGACATGAAAGTGCGCATGGGGAAGCGAGTCGGCTGGGCCTGAGCTAAGCTAAGCTAAGCTAATCTAAGCTAAGGGAAGGAGAGGGAAGAAGGGTTCTACTGGATATAACTCAATCACACACATATGGGGACTGCTGCTGCTACTGCTGCTGCTACAAACGACACCAAGTTTATTAATTTTTTGAGAGTCGAGAGCAGTAGCAGTACGTAGTAGAGACTGCACGTGCGACAGGAAGCAGTAGCACTGTTTGTTATTTATGATCTGATCGAACTCTAATGAGTGTTGTTTAAATTCTGGGCTAGCTAAAGAAAAAATTGAAAAAGAAAAAGAAGCTTGCTGTTGTTTTGCCCCGACCCCCCCCAATGAAAATTGAAACGAGAGAAAACCAAATCCCATGGATTGACAGCACAACCCACTCACTCACTGACTGTCTTATGATACCCAATTCAAACACCTCCGATTTGACGTTTGACTTGTCTTGTCAATCTCCCCACCACACCACTCTCTCTCTCTATCTCTCTCTCTCTCTCTCTTGCCTTCTGTTTTTTGTTTTCTTTTGTTTTAGGCTTTTAGCTCATCTCTCTCTCTCTCTCTCTCTCTCTCTCTCTCAGATTCATATACATGTACATCTCAGTTGCCAACCTAGCTAGCTCACGTACTGACTTCTGAGGAGTACTAATCCTGACTAGTGACTACTACTCATCATCATCATCATCAATGTGACTGTTGTTACGTATAAATACAATTAATTCACCTTACGTGCGTATGTACTATTCAATCATACAGTACTTCATTAGGGTTTTCTTCTTCTTTAATTTTATGCCCCTTATTAATCAGAAGCAAACGAAAAAACAAACTTATTTATTACATGTAGTATGTATGTATGTATGTATGCAGTAATGAAAGTTATACATGCTAATTGCATGAAAAAAAAACTAGGAAATTAGAGGAGCTGTGCCTCAAATCATACAGATTAATTAAAATGTTGTAGGAATGATTTTTTTTTTTTTTTTTATTTTTATGAAAAAGACCCGTATCAATAATTATGATTTTACCTGAGGACAATTCAAGTGGTTTGAACTTTGAACTTGATTGATCGAGTATTATTTTTCTTTACAATTTGTGGAATGGGAGGAGGAGTGTCGCTTATCTTTTACAAAATAGTTTTAGTAGCCTATTTTACATCCATGAAATTTAAAATCAATTCTTGGAATATAACACGGATAGATTTTTCCATAGAAACCCAAAGTTGGTACGTAATACAAAATAGCCTATTTTGGTTTCAATTTAGTAGCATACAACATGTTTTAGGCAATCATATATCTATCTGGTAATTAAAAAAATAAATATACAGATAAATTAAAAATTAAATAACCAAGATTTTATATTTTTCACTTACTTTTTTCTCCACATTCTTCTGAAATAATTGTCTTTTCATGCAGAATTTGTGGGAGGTTTCTAGTTTCATTTAAAATTTATCCCTAACTACCCTTCTAATAAAAGGCATTTGGATTTGAGTTTAGAAATTAGCTTGAAAGTAAAATTGTTGGTGAATTGTGGATTGTTGGTTATTTGAGGAAACCAACATTATACGTAGAAGTCACGAGTTCAAATCTCACTGATATAGCATCATGATCAGATATGTGAAGTGGGGTGGGATAAAAAGAGAAAAAGTAAATTCATTTTTTCCTTTTCTTGCTCTCAAGTCTCAAGCTAAAGAGAAAGAAAGAAAGAAAGAATATTTCCAAAGCTTTGCTCATAAAATATGTACTTCTTAATTGTCTTTTAGCGTGACATAATTTTCAATGTATAATAGGACGAAAGCATGTGACTTGAGCTTTTCTCCATACGAATGGTATATATGCACGTACTACTCTATTCTTCTTTCCAATGTTTAAACATTGTCTGTATGTTTCCGATCCGAATTAACAAAACCTAAAAGGTCAAGATCAGTATATATATACATATAGACACACACACACACACATTCAGACATATATACACAGAAGTTGAGTAACTTATATAGCTCGATCTGTGTTCTTGTTTCATCCTTCCGAGACTTGATTTCTGATCTGCTATATATCTTTACCTTTTCTTTTTATTAATTAAAGAATACATACAGACAATGAATGATGATTAAAACAGCTTCCGAACTATTAATTGGATCTTGCTGCTTGACCACACCTCATATCAAACCAGTGCACGACTGTACGTCAAGTTTTTTGATTTCTTGATAGAAACAGCTTCCAAATTGATCGATCCCAAAAGAACACGTATTCACTTACGTACTGTAGAAAAACAAAAACAAAAATCAAATCTATCAGATCCCATCTGACGATGATCACCAAGATATATGATATGATATGATTTTGACACTTTTTGGGTTCTCAAGTCTCACGTAACATAAATGGTTAGAGACTAACTTAGAGTGAGTCTAGCTATAAATATGTGGCTGGTGAAAGATCGAAGTAGCTTTTGCTTACTGGCCTAGAGCCAATTTTGAGTCAATTTTCAAAGTACTTTTGGCTTTTGACATAAACTACCCTACTACAATATATGATGGTAAATTAGCTAGCTTCTTGTGCTTGGAGTTTGCTTTTAAACCTGCAGAAAAGCTAGTGTGTCTTATAATCGGGCCCTTTCTCAGAAATGGATGGTTTAATTTGCCTGTTAATTCTACACGTTCCTTTGCAGGTGGGTGCTGGCTAGGGTAAAAAAAAAATCAGAAAAGGAGATGTTGTATGGTCCTTTTTGTCCACCGAGGAGTCTTTTCAACCCTGCTTTGTTATTTCTTGTCACTTTACGCTTTGCTTGCTCGCTCGTTTGCTTACTTAACATATAATAAATATCGGGATGTTCTACTGTTCTAGAGTGCTCAACAAAATCAATGCTCCCAATAAACTCATGTGCAATTCAACGGATGAAGCTTGAGAAGCATTGGTGCTCTAGAGTAGGGTGGGCTTGCGAAACCAAATATCGAAAAAAAAACAATTAAAGCTGAACCGAAATCAAAATGCACTGAATAGATAAAAAAAAAAGATTAATTACAAAAGACCTTAGCTATATGATCATTTTCAATTTCATACACACGTATCAAATTTTGTCATTTTCATACCTTACATTTAATTTTGCTAACAAATTTATACCTAGGAGGTATTAATTTGTTAATTATTTCGGTAACGACAAGATATGAATTCGTTAGCGAAATCAAACGTGAGGTATGAAAATGACAAAATTTGATACGTGGGTATGAAATTGAAAAGGAAAATGCTTAGGATCCCAAATTTGTTTACCAAATTTTGATCCCAAATGACATGACATTAGCCATGTAATCACAATTTTTCGCCAAGTAATCACAATTTCCAATTTTGTTTGAAAATCATGAATTAATCTTTGTTAGATGAAAAATTAATAATAAAAATATGTTGAGAAAAAATTAATTAAAACTGACGCCACTCCTCCATCGCCTATTCTCCTTCTTGGCGCTAGGTGATAGATCTGTCATGGTTGGGTGCAAGCTTTCAATATTATAGTCATTCATACTTGTTGCGTCTATTATTTCACCGCCCCTAAACCATTTTGGATTTATGGTGCAACTCTTCCTTCATCAATAATCAACCCAACCCATCACCCATCAAGTTTGAATATATATAACATCAGAAGAAATGACTATTCAAAGAAAGAAAGAACCCTAGGAATTTCAGGTGAGTTAGGGTTCATGGCAGATCTTTCACATCAAACTGAACAAAAGCCTAATGTCCATAGTTGTTGTTAATCCTTTGTTTTGCTCAATATAATGACAAAAGGTATGCCTTACATCTGATAAATGAGAACAGAGAATCAACACGGGAGGTTAGTTAAAGTTCTTCAAAGTGATTGAAAATCTAAAATTTCTCCTTTTCGTGTGTTTTGGGGTTCCTAGGGTTACTTTTTTTTTTAATTGCAGTTTTTTTTAATTACAAATTAATTTACTTAAAAGACATGTTGGAAATTATGAAGTGTGCATAAATAATGATGTGGCATCCGCCACATCATTTAGTATACATATTTGGTACCAGTAGAACCTCTTTAAATTAATAGCCTTGGGACCACCTAAATTCTATTAATTTAACGAGATATCAATTTATCGATAAATTAATAATTATTAATTTACAAAGATATTTTTAGTTTTTAGCTTAACAGTAAACATATTATATTTATTCATTTAACAAGATTCGATGAATTCGATGAAAAAATGGATGCCAACCACCTCTTGAATTTTTTCAGTGAAAATGATACCAGTACAGAGGTTTTGAGCGTAAATGAGATCATTGACAACATGGCAAGACATTCTAAAGTTGAAGTTGAGGTTGATGATGATACACAACCTTTGGGACTGGTATCACGCAAGAGTATCAATGACACTTCAAAACTTCTTTGTAATATGAGAAAGCAACCCTAGGACTTTTGGGCGCATTGCGAACAATTAAATATGAGATTCAGTTAGATTAAAAGTTCAAAAAAAGACAAGATACTATTTATTCATATTTTGAGAAAACCACATGATCAATTTATTATGTACTTTTTAGCTAATTATTAATTTATAAAATATTTGGGACCTATAATATATGAAGAAAATATTTAAAATGTATTATCTTATAATTTTATCGAGATTATTAATTTAGCACGTTGGTCCCAAGTCGGGACCGGACAATTTTATTATTTAATCGAGATTATTAATTTAAAGAGGTTCTACTGTATTTTTGGGATTTATAGCACTACTCAATTGAAAATGGCCCCATAGTTCGGGGGATTTTTTGTAATTAATTCTAAAAAAAAACCAAATAAATTTGGTTAAATTCTTATAAAACAACAATATTGTAATATCATGGATTTGAAATGACATATTTTAGGATCATTGAAATTTTAATATGGGATGAAAAAAAAAGGGAATGATTTAGGACTTTGAATAGGTTATTTGGAAAAACAAAAGGGTTGAAAACTAAAGCACAACCAAACCGAACTGAACCAAAATGAAATTTGAATGCAAAAGACCTTGCCGTACCAAAAACCAAATTTGTTTTGGTTTTGGTTTCCATAAAAAACTAGACAGAACACAACCGCGCCCACCCCTACTCTAGAGTAGATTATCAAAAACCAATCTGCTATATATATTCAGACCAAAAAAAAAAATGCTACATATTGCTACCTAGTCTTTGATGCTGACAAAAGGCTGCTGATAGCTTCTTGCATTTCACTATGAGCTAGATTTTATTTTATTTAACTCAGGTGTCTTTATTTTTTTTTCTTTCCTGATTTCTTGGCTACACATATGAAAGAGCACTTTATATTAAATATATTTAATATTGTTGTAAATATATTATTATATGTGGTTGTCCATGTAAATACTCATTAGTTAGGTCCGTATGATGTAAACGCTACCTCTATATAAGGGAAGCTAATGAGACTGAATAACAGACTTCTATTTTCTCATATGTTCTGTCTCTCTATTTTCTCTTTATGTTTTTCTCCATAGTTTATGACATGTTATCAGCACGCTTTGTTCTATATTTTTTTATCTTATAACTCCATGATGATCAACGAGTCATATGGCACAACGTTGTTTCTTTTGACCATACCTCATGATCTATGAGTTTATTTTTATGAAATCGTTAACGATTGGATCAATGGTTAAGACTAAAAACAAATCATCGATCTCTGAGTTCTCTTTGCAGGTTCTTTATTTTTATCATTCATTCCATGCTCATAATTGGATCAATAACGTCTATGTTCCATCGCTTAGCATATGGAATTCTAAGCAATTATTATAATATTTATTATAATTATATCTAATGTTTGCCGTTATTTTTTTTTTTTGAACAATGAAATGTCATTAAACTGCACAAGGCAGATAAGAACCAGAAAAACTGGAAACAAAAACTAAGAACTAGGCGGGGCAGGCAGGCCATCATTCTTCTAAACACGAACCAATGATGATGGAGGAAACATAAGATAGTCTCCAAGATACATCCTTATTTTAGCTTGCTGGGCAAGCCAATCTGCCACATCATTTGCACATCTCTTCACCAAATTCCAGCTGCACTTGCAAAACAACCCTTGAAGACTTCGAATCTCTTTAATAAGAGGGTAGATTTTCCAAGAAGCACGCTTAGAATGATTCATAGCAGAAAGAAATACTTGCTCAAAATCAATCTCAATAACAACATTTTGAAAATCAAGAGATTTAGCTAATCTTAAACCCTCCAAAGCAGCAGAAGCCTCGGCCACAAAAGCAGAATTTGAAAAAGGAATAGAAGAACCAGAAACCACCTGACCACCCTTATTTCTAACAATAACTCCAATTCCAGCCAAATTAGTTCCAAGGTCCCAAGTCCCATCACAGTTCACCTTCACAACACCAGGACCAGGGGCACACCAATTAACCTCAACCATAGCCTTACCACTATATAAATCAGAAACAACAGGAGGCAAGGACTTAACACCTAAAAATTCAGCAACAACAACACTAATTCTATGCACAGTACCAATGGGGTTTGGAGCAACATGATCATAAATCACCTCACACCGACCCTTCCAAATTATCCACAAAGTAAAAGAGATCCAACACCAAACTTCTCTGCAAAAGGACTTACTGATATTGAGCTTAGAACTCACCAACAACAACCAGTCACCAAAAGTTGAGATTTCTTGTAAATTTACTTTATAATTCAAAGGTAAACCAAACCAAACTCCCCTCACACATGGACACAGAAACAAACAAAGCTCTATTGTTTCAGGATACTCATGACATATAGGGCAGAGAGGAGATTTCACCACCTTCTTAAAAAAAAAAAGACTAGCCATTGTAGGAAGACAGGATGAGCAAGCTTTACAAAGAAAATGCAGGACCTTTGGCATAGAATTAATACTCCAAATAAACTTCCAAACAACAGAATTAATTGAATGGGAACAATGAGAGTGCTGAAGAGAAGGTGAAATTCTTGACTCAATCAACTTATGGTATCCTGACCTCACAGTGAAGCTTCCTGACTTATCATAAGGCCACACTAATTTACCACTTTCCCACTCAGCAGAGAGGGGTATATACTTAATAGTTGACTGTTCTTCCATAGATAACTGATCAATAATGGGAAAGAGATCCCAACATGTCACCTCCCAATTAACTAGATCAACAATTCTCTGATAAGGCTCGAATTCAGAAGAAGCTAATTGAGAGGCATGTAACTTGCCACCTGGTATGCCAGGAACCCTTCTCTCATCCCAAGTTCTAATTGATTCCCCATTAAGAACCTGCCATCTAGCATATTTCTCAATAGTTTTCCTTCCTTCCAGAATACTACTCCAACCCCAAGAAGCACGAGCTCCCTTAGATGCACTCAAGAAATCAGAATTAGGGAAGTACAATCCCTTTATAACCTGCACACATAGAGCCTCAGGTTGTTGAAGAATTCTCTAACACATGTTGGCAAGGAGGGACAAATTAAACTCCTAGCCTTAAGGCTTCTAAATCCGAGACCACCTTTAGATTTTGCAAGACCCATTTTCGACCAACTCAACCAACTCAACCAATGAATCTTCCTATTTCCATCTGTGCTTCCCTACCAGAACTTAGCAAACTCAGCATTGAGATCCTTACACACACCATAAGTAAAACGAAACACTAACATAGGGTAGGAAGGTATGGCGCAGAGAACAGATTTGATCAAAATTTCTTTCCCAGCTGGGGAGAGGTGGGCATGCTTCCATCCCTGAACTTTACTAGCTATTCTATCCTTCACAAAAGCAAAGCAAGGGCTTGCTATTTAGATCTTCCCCACATAGTTGGCGGACCAAGGTATTTACCTGGATCATCAGAGCCACTAATTCCTATCACACCATTGATAATCATTCTTAGCTCCAAAGGGTTATTAGGACTGAAAAATAAACTTGACTTCTCAAAATTTACTCTATGCCCAGAAGCAGCGCAATAATCGTTGCAGCTTGCAAAAAATCACATTCAATCCTGTCATATGCCTTATGCATATCCACCTTTACCCCCATATCAATCATAACCAGATTTTCTTAATTTTAGAAAATGAAACACTTTGTGAGCAACAACAATATTATCTTGAATCTGCCTACCATGCACAAAAGCAGTTTGATTGAAGGAAATTAAATGAGGCAGAAGTGGCTTGAGTCTATTAGCCAAATTTTAGAAAACACCTTGTATGAAAAATTACACAAGCTGATAGGTCTGTATTGAGACATTACCTCAAGATTATGGACTTTTGGGATAAGAACAATATGAGTTTTATTCATTGATTGACCCATCCGGACCAGGAGCTTTCAAAGCCCCAAGATAAAAAACAACAGCCTTGACTTCATCAAGAGAGATTGGATGGAGCAGATCACTGTTCATTTCGACAGTTACTTTAATCTCCAGACAATCCAGAACACCATGCCAATCCCTACTTCCATCATATGTAAATAAATTTTGAAAATAATCACAGAAACCACTTGCAACTTCCTTTTTGCCCTCAATCTAGACACCATCACTATTTTTTATCTTCTTCACAGCGTTTCTCTTCCTTCTTTGAATTGTACTTAAATGGAAAAATCCCGAGTTTTTATCACCCGATTGTAACCATCTGAACTTGATCCAGGGGCAGAACTAGGATTTGGAGTTTTTGGGGGGCGGGGGGCGGGGGGGCAAAAATTAATCGAAAAGGGAAGATTTAAAATTTAATAATTTACAATTACATTACTTCCAAAATAGTGATTAGAAGCTTAATCAATTAGGTAATTTTTTTACTAATTTATCAAATTTTAATTGTAATTAATTTTGGCTGGTATATTTGTATATAAATATGTTAGTTCATCATGCATGCATTTATTTAGTTGGGGGGGGGGGGGGGGGGGTTTAATCTAGTCAATTGCATCAATTTTCCTTCTAGTTCTCTGGTCAATTAACATATATGATCGGGTTTGGAAAAATGTTAGGGGGGGTCCGGGCCCCCTTATGCCTTGTGATAGTTCCGCCCCTGCCTTGATCTTTAGTGCCAATGAATTTTCTCCCTGGACCACAACTCATCAAGGTGATGAACAATTTCCTCTATTCGATCTTTATGTAGTTGATAAGAGCTATGATTATGAAGAGAAGAGAGCTCCTCCATTAGAGAACTAATTTGTAACTTAAAATTTCCAAACTTTTCTTTACTCCATTTCATGAGACCCGTCTTACAAATATTTAGTTTTTTCTTCCATTGCTTAAGAGCTCCACCTGACGAACGTCAAAGTATGAGTGGTGGGTGTATAGATTAAAGACCGGGGGTTGTTGTGTTCACGTGGATCGATGGCCCTTAGACACCCTAATAGTATATGCAAACTAGGTCAATAGCAATGTGATGGAGAAGTTTAGGGATGGAAAGAGTGAGTGAGAGTGATATCCACAATGTGCGTGTGTAGAGGTGTTTCGGTTTTCGTAAAGAAAGAGTAATGTGAATGACAAGCAATAATATAAATGCAAGGAAGATAAAAGTGTGTGCAAGTTTGATAAAACGTTGGTGTTTTCGGGTTAACCCAAATCCAATGCAACAAACAACACTTTAACAACGAATAAATGACAATGTGTGTATGAATCAAATCCCGTATTCTATCCATGTTATGGATCTAGAACCGTGTCTCAAGTGATATTCTAATGCCATGTTATGGGTCACTAAGAACTCTCTAGGTGTCATAGGGAATTTCTCTAAGTTACCTAATACCAAATCCCCTAAAGTACTTAAGAGGTGTAAAGCATCGAAACTAGGAACTCAAACAAGTCATAACTCATCACATATGCTTCCAATTGCCTAGATTGTGCAAGGTTACCAATCTTACACAATCTAATCAAGGTAGATTGATTAACATGCCAAAGAAGTGGTAAATTCTAAGAACAAGCAACCAACACATATTGAAATAGGTAAGCATACATATTCATTCAACACAAAGACATTTATTCATAAACAAAGTGTCATAAAGTCACATTGGACTAGGGCACATAACCCTAGTCCCCAACAAGGTCAGTACTCATAATACATCAAGGTATACATCATCATATAACACATAAAAGCTCTAAATACAAGTACAAGAGAGAGAAAGGTTGAGGAATGCTCAATAGATGGTGTCTCCTCTTCTCCTTGACTCTTGATGCTATCCTTGATGTTTGGTGAGGATCCCCAGCAGCCAAAGTGGTGGATGATGTATTGGTAGTCTTGATGAGCAACTTTGTAGAAGGATAGAAGTGGAAATGGAGTGAGGAAGGTGGTGAAAAGTGGTGAAGGAAGTGGAATAGACCTCTATTCGACCGGTCGGCAGTGGGTGTTAGACCGGTTGACTGGCAGGCAGAGGCAAGAACAAAAGGGAAAGTGGAAAGGAAGAAAGGGAAGGTGGAGAGTGATGTGAGATGGTGGCTAGCTGAAAGATGACCTAATGAGGCAAAAACTAGGTATATATACAAAGGGGAAAAAAGGGTTAAGGGCTAGGATTAAAACTTAGAATCCTAAGGCTAAGAAAAATAGGTAAAATGGAAGTAAAATGACAAGGTGGAAAGTTACGTGGTGTTTAGGAGAAATTTAGGTGAGGGACATGGAGGTAATTGACAATAAATTCCAGCAATAAAAAGCATAAAAGGAAAGTCAAAGGGGAGTAGTACAGACCCTTGAATTTGGTAAGGATAAGTGTCATTTTATTCCAAAAGGAATAAGGAAAGTATAAAGGAATAATCCAATGATTAGGTCATTGGATTTCAAAGGACATATGTACCATTCCTTGTTGATTTTGGAGTCTTCAATGGTGAGTCACAAGGTTGACTTTTGACCTTGACCTTCGGAGTTGACAAAAGTTGACTTTTTTTTACTTTTCGGTTTCTTTGGCAATCGTCTGGAATTCTCTTGTGCTTCACTTCCGAGACGTCATATTTGACATGTTGGCACTCTTAAGTCATGGTTGACCATGAGTTGACCGACGGTCCTCGGGTTGACTTTTCGTCTTTTTGTCAGAAATTCACTAAAAGCTCCAAAATGCGTCATTTTGCTCCCGATATCAATCTGATGCTCATGTTTCCTACAATAGTGCAAAACAAGGATTATAGACAATAAATGACTATTGGATTAGCATTACTAAAGTGATTAGAGGCCCAATTTGTATGTAAATCACATACAAATCACCACCAGAGACCAAAGTACCCCATCAATTAGAAACAACTTCCATACACTCTGGATCTCTCCTCTATTTCTCCTCAAAACAAAATAATCTAGGGATCTTCTCATCTGTAAGGGCAAAATATTTGCTATTGGCTATTTCCTATTTGACAAAACCTCTTCCCTTGTATTAGCAATTCTTTTGTATCATTGCTAGTTTGTTTTAGGGATTAGAAGTCGTGGCTTAGGTTGTTCTTACTCGAGATGGTTCGTGAAGGCGCCTTTCTTATCCGGTCTTTTCTCCGGACTTCGATCATTGGTCATCGAAAGTTTCGTTCAAGCATCTAAAGGTATGACTCATGCATATGCACATGCACTTCATTGACATTTAGTCTTCCTTGTTGTCCTAGGTTTATCTAGGTTGTTTTCCTTTCTCTTATGATGTGAATCACATAAGTATAGGATGCTTGATTGCCACACTTGTGTCTTGTATCACAAGTTTCGAGTGCTTATTCTATAAGCACCCGGTCGCAACGCGACCGGCTCAAATTTTGTATGCACTTGTTCATACATTTGAGTTTATGATGTTAGGATTGCTAGATCTTCTTATAGATTTGTTTTGATTAGCATTCCTTATGTTTAAGGCTGTTTTATGCCTTGCGATCGATCGTCACTGTTCATGCGATCGATCGCACCACGTGGCAAATTTGTCCGTTGGATTTATGACCGTTGCAGTTCGAAAATATGTCCGTTGGGACTTTTTCGTGCGATCGATCGCAACTTTCCGCGATCGATCGCAAACAAGGGTTTTCACTTCCAGACGTTTCTGTCTCTTGATTTTACACTGTGCGATCGATCGCATAATATCGTGCGATCGATCGCAAATATCCCTGGGATGTTTTCTATAAATAGAACCCTTGTGTTTCATTTCGAAAAACTCTTTCCCCATAGTCGAAAATACACTTTGAGAGAGTTCTTTGGTATTGTGAGTGATCCTAGTTCCATGTTGTAGGTTCCTCACCTTAATCTCCATCTATAATCCATTGCTAAACACTTTGATTTGCATTTATATGCTAGTTTAGCCTATGTTTAGGATTTAGGAGATTCTATTCGATTCTAGCAATTGTTCCATGTTGAATTGCTAAATTGAATGATTGAATCATTTGTTTCAATCTTCTTTGTTGTTTGTTTGTTTAGCTAATGATCCTTGTGATTAGTTAAACAAACCCTTGAATCATATTCAAGGCTTTTCAATTCGGTTTGGTTAATGCAAGCAATTGTTCCTTGTTGAATTGCTTGTGTTAATCGAATTGAATTCATTCATTCATACACACACACACACTTGCATAGTCGGTGTCTTGCGGTTGGAGGATTCACGCGGTGAAGTTCGTTCAATCGGAGAAGCTTGAGGTGGGATCACTTGAAGAGCATTCGGGGCTACACAAGGTTAGAGCTGCCACTAGTCATAGGGTTGATAGTGTAGAGTTTGGGACGGAGTTCCCCCTTGTACGTGTTGCCGTTTGGCGTTTTCATAGTGTTACACAAGAGCGTGGGGTACGGCTCCCCTCCGGTTTTCCTCTAGAGGTAGAGGTTCCGGGTGACCATATTGTGTGTTGGTTGTGTGATTGATTATCTATTGTATTGTGCTTAATTGATTAGCATATTGTGTGCTTGTTCATACATAGATATATATAGTCCGTGGTGTGCTAGTTTGATGCACACTTTGGGATTCTAGGTTGTACAATTGATTGTGCTTGTTGCATATATATTTGTTATCAATTGTGTATTGCTTGTGCAATAGTTAAAACCTAGGTTATTTATTGTGAAGCATATTTGTATTGCTTCCTATTGTTGTTTGTAGGAGAGTTAAGTTTTAATTTGTTGAAAGTTGTGTATACTCTCCGATTAGTGTTTAGGACGACTATACCGTTGTTGGGACAATCCGGTTTAACGGAATTTCATCATCCTTAGGAGCACAAGAAACAAGAATGGGACAATGGTCGGACCCAATATTAAGAAAATGTTCAATCAGAGAATCAGGCAAGACATCACACCATTCCTCATTAAGCAAAGCCTATCCAATCTTTCCTTTAGAACACATTCACCATTCTTCATTTTTTACCATGTAAAAGAAGGACCCTTATACCCAATATCAATTAATCTAGCAACAAAAATTAACACCCTAAACAACCTCATTCTCCTATCATCTCTCATAGCACCACCTTAAGCCTCATCATTATTGATCAATTCATTAAAGTCCCCCACACAGAGCCAGGGATTATTATGAACAGAACTTGCAATTTCAGATAATCTTCTCCAAAAATCATTTCTCCCCACATCCCCTAGAGGGTCATACACAAATGATACCCAACATGTCTTCATATAATCCAAACAAGTAACATAAGTATGAATAATGTTTTTTTTTTATTTTTCAATAACATTGACAACCACCAAATCATCCCACCACAAAGCCAAACCACCAGCACGACCTACTGGCTTCACAAACATGCCATTATTATATCCCAAACCCTTCCTAACAGCATCCACCTTTTTTTTACTGATTTTGAATTTCCATAAAAAAAATATTACTAGGGTCCAAATGGCTCTTTAAATCCTTAAGAGCATTCTCAGTCAAGGAATGACCAATTCCTTGACAATTCCACGATAATAGCCTCATGGATACCGTGTAGCGGTATTAGGCCCGCCACCACAGCCCTTACCAATCGACAAAATAGTCAAACTGTCATCTTGGCAAATAGACACCTCACATAAGTTTTCATCATTGAACTTACTTAGAGCAATAGGCAGAGATTTAGATACCTACTTGCCATGCCCCCTTCCCTTGCAACCTTATTCCTCTGACTCCTAATTTGGTAAGATAATGACTCAGAATCCACAATAGGACATAATGGTCTTCGAACATTTGTTCCCACCACTTTAATCTTCTGTAATTTCTGGCATGATTCATGAATAACACTATCATAAGGCCTCTTAAGCTTCAATCTATCAAAAACAAAAACAGTAGCCAAACTCACTTAAGAAATAATAGGAGAATTCAGTTTCATAACATGCACCAGAGCACCAATATCCTCCTCATCTCTAACCTCAGTCACATATACTGAGGCTTTTTTGAAGTGTCCTCTATATCATTATCAGAAGCATCATAAAGTAAAATCGACAACCTATACGTCTCAACTTCAAGAACATCATTAGGAAGTGCATTTAACAAATTAATCGTTGTATTTGATCCAGCAGGAGGAGTCAAGAGAACTGGATTTGTAACTGTCGTCATTCTTCACTGAGTAGGAGATGAGCGATGAGAAAGACCAGTATTATTAGCAAGGTTAGGCCCAGAGTCGAGGCCCAAATTTTCAACAATCACAGGTGCCCCATTATCCACCAGCTAAATTCCATGCTGACATGGCCCACGCGACCGAGCCAGCTGTAAAGCCATTTTCGGATCACAGTTAACCCAAGTGTCACGCACCACATGTGACACCAAAGTTACAAGTGCAGCCGATGGCTCGTTTGCCCCACACGATTGTTTCCCCCTTCCTTCACCAAAACTATCCCAGAAAGAAGAGCTCCGATGATGATTATCCGATGGAGAATCCTCAAAATTAAGCTTCCTATCAGTACTAACACAAAGCTCCGGTCCATAGAAATTGTCAATCTCAGAGGGGCCATCATTCTATTTATAAAACTGCAAAGTATGCCAAATTCTCCCACACTGATAGCAATACTGCCTCAATCTTTCATACTAAATTGAAATCCTCCGGCGGTTAGGCCAAGATTTTGGCTCATAGAACCCAGAGTACAATGGCTTACGTTCATCAATCTTCACTCTAACTCTAAGAAAAGTCCTAGGCACCTTAATTGGATCCTCAACTTCCAGAACTTTCCCAACTTTTCGAGCAATATTCCTTGTAGCCCCATCAGTCATAACTCCAAGAGGCACATTATGTATTTGAATCCAGAACTTAATCCCAGAGAAGTCAACCTTCCTCAATTGCCAAGTCCCTTGACCATGGAATAACATTGAACAAACGATTATCAACATTCCACGGCCTAGACTCTAAAATATGCTTAGCCAAAACTTCATCCCTCACCATAATCGAATAGATATGATCATCAACAGGAACAATCCGATAATCTCCGTCTCCAATCGAACCCCAAGCATTCTTAAAACTATTCAATACTTCATTCCAATGTGGTGGTTTTTTAGCTAGGACAGCTCAGACCAGATTGAAAACTAGATCCTGCACATCATCAGGCCTTGCAACAAATTGGATCTCATCGTCATCGTTTTGCTCCATAATGAAAATGAAGAAATCAGATCCAAACGCCAAAGACAAAAACAATAGAAATCCAAAAACAAATCTGAGGAGAATAACAAATAAAAGCAGAGGAGTAGAATTGAAAGGGAAAGGAGTAACGAAATAGAGTAGAAGTGAAGAGATGGAGTAGGAAGAGTATAAGTCTGTGGTGATGAAGGAGTGAGTGAGATGAACTCACAGAGAAGCATTATTACAAATCAGGCTTCTCACCAGGGGAGAGAGGCTCTCAATAAGAGAGAGATATGTTTGCCGTTATCTATGGTTTATATGAATTGTTTATATATACAATTATTGAATTTCAAATTCTCGGTTAATTGATATCCAAAAAGAAGCTAAGGCAATACAATCATACAATTGGGAGGCAATATGTCTGCATTATTTCAATCTCCAATTGAATGAAATATCCCTGGTATGTGCTTATTCATTTTGAGTATTTGAAATTGATTTGTTCTTCTTACCATTTTGTTTAACAAATTCATATTTGTGATTATGAATTTTGTAATCAAACGAGATTGAAACCGCATGTTTCTTGATCCGAATATCTTGTAACCTCATATTTCTGAAGATTTATAATAAAAAGATCGAGGCATGAAGTTCTTCAAATCTTATGCAATTGACGAGGGCCAAAAGATCCTCAGACTTATGCAATCGAAACCATATGTTTCTTGATCTAATTGTACATAAGGACATGAAGCTCCTTGAAAATAATAATAAAAAAAGAGATTGAAACCACATGTTTCTTGATCTAATTATCTAGGAATCCCATGTTCCTCAAGAGATTGTCATACTATGAAAAAAAGATTGAAACCTCATGTTTCTTGATCCCTAATTTTATATAGGCCTGAAGTTTCCCAATATCTTTTCATATTATCTTATCACGGAATGAAGGCCCCTTCTTTCTTTATGATTACATGCGAACCTCGCGTTCCATCCATTTTTAGGACCTGATGCTTCTAATTGTGTAGACTTAAACCTAAATCTTTGAGTAATATTTGACCACCAAACTTTCTTACTTTTAAAGTAAATGTTTTACTTTTACCTATATGGATCGCAGTAGAGGTGGCAAACGGACCGGCCCGGCCCATTTAATCGGGCTATGGGCCGTGCTCGGGCCGGCCTATTTTTTATCGGGCCCGGGATCGGGCCGGCCCATATACTCAAACATTAGGCCCGGCCCGGCCCACGGCCCAAGTCCATAGCGTGCAGGGCCGTGCTCGTGCTGGGCCAATAACGGGTTCGGGCCGGGCCGGGCTTGGGCCGTAAGAAAACGAAAACTAGTTTTTTTTTTTTTGATAAAAATGAAAAGCAGTTCTACTTTGAGATAAAATTAATACAATAAACATAAATACTACACAAAATTCATACAAACAATGCTTGTTGTTCATAATTATTGTTTAAGTAAATATGCAAACAACCACAATACTGAAAGTAAATACAAAGTAAATTGCACATGAATAGATCGTATCTTTATTAATGAATAGGTGCCTCTATATATAGAGAAACACAAAGGGTACAATCCACATCCCAATAGGACTTCTATTCAATATGTAATCCATATGCTAAACTAACTAGATACTCCTAGGTTGACTAGGCACACATAAGGTAGGTTTCCTTCACCACTCCCCCTTGTGGCGTCAACACTAGGTGGTGCTCCTCGCGTTGTCTCATTAAAAACCTTGCCAAGTAACAAAAACTCAGTGGGATAAAAATAACCTTGGTCGAAGGGAAAAAGAGTACAACACACCCTTCACATTTGGAATAACATGGACGCCAGACTCTCCCTGATGTCTGCGTCTCCCCCTGATTTCCACAATCATGGGAGGTCAGATAAATTAACCAAACCAATGCTTTTCACATGCTTCTCAAATGTGGATTTAGGCAGTGACTTAGTAAATAAGTCAGCCATATTATCCTCAGATCGGACTTGATCCACTTTGATCTTGAGGAACTTCTGCTGCTGCTAATTATAGAATACTTTAGGCGATATATGCTTGGTGTTGTCGCCTTTGATGAAACCTTGCTTCATTTGCTCAATGCAAGCAGCACTATCCTCATAAATGGATGTAGGTTCATCAGTGGTTGACCTCAAACCACATGTACTTCTTATATGTGTAGCTATGGATCTCAACCATATACACTCACGAACCGCTTCATGGAGAGCAATAATCTCAACATGGTTCGAAGAAGTAGCGACAAGAGTCTGCTTATAGACCTCCAAGATATCGCGGTGTTCCCCATGGTAAAGACATAACCAGTTTGGGAACGACCTTTATATGGGTCAGAGAGATACCCAGCATCAGCAAAACCCACAAAAACATCACAAGAATTGTGGGAATAGGGGACAGCAGGTCGGCGACCGGTCGACATATGCCCGGCGACCGGTCGTCCGTCGGCAGCAAACATGGATTCCTCACCCATTTTGCTATATTGCCTTGACTCTCTGTAGGGAAAGAACAAGCCCATATCATTCGTACCTTTCAAGTAACAAAAGATAGTCTTTATGCCAGTTCAATGGCGTTGCGTGGGCGTATGGTCATAACCTTAAACCTTTTCGGTAGCTCTACTCAGATATGACCAGATACATAATAAGAGATGTCGGTGTGAGCAAACTCCCTTAATACCACTTATCTCAAACTACATACCTAGACATCATACCCAAGCAGGTGAGCCTAGTAGGGCCTAAGTCATGAGCCATAGGTCGTTTCTTCTCTTACGGATTCCTCATCCGGAGGTAAATCATTTAATGAACTTCTCGTTCAAGGTCGCTTCTCTCTACGGATTCCTCATCCGGAGTATTAGCTCGAACCCCCACAGTTCGGCTCTTGAGGTCATCACCAATAGCATGATGACATTAGAGGTGCTCATGACTTACACATACCGCAAGCGATATGAAGCTCGATCACTCCCCTAATGCTTATCATAGTTTGTTGAGTCTCGTGTAAAGTATAGATCAAGAATCTCACGTTATAGAAAGGTGAGAGGTAGAGGAGGGATGTTGCAAGTCCCTTGAGAAAAAGAAAAGTCGAATTGAAATTCGGAAAGCAGCAACGTTTATAAAAGCTTACTTGGATTCTTTTCTCGGATTATCTTGAGTACCTCTTCTTCGGAGTTATATAGACGGAGATCCAACGGTCCGAATTAGCTGAAATTTGGAGAGATAGTAGTCGATACGCAAAGGGATCAATCGCCAAATTTTCTTCTTAATCCAACGGTTGAGAAGGGAGAAAATCGCTTTCGAAGTTGACTGTTCTGTGCTGGCACTCTTCACGGTTACTGTTCACGGTTATTGTTCACTGTCGGCACTGTTCACGGCTGAAAACTAGGATTTTGGGGATCTAGGTTTTGGCGCTAGCAGGATGCTATGCTCAAGAGTTTTGGCTTTTGATCTCAGGGCTAGAGGTTCGTGCTGATAACGTGTTTAAGTAAATATGCAAACAACCACAATACTGAAAGTAAATACAAAGTAAATAGCACAGGAATAGATTGTATCTTTATTAATGAATAGGTGCCTCTATATATAGAGAAACATAAAGGGTACAATCCACATCCCAATAGGACTTCTATTCAATATGTAATCCATATGCTAAACTAACTAGATACTCCTAGGTTGACTAGGCACACATAAGGTAGGTTTCCTTCAACAATTATCTATATATATATATAATTATAATTCTCAGCCCGGCCCGGCCCGTTAAATTAACGTGCTGGGCTCGGGCCGGGCTTATAAGGGGCTCGGGCCGGGCCGGGCCGCTTCTTAACGTGCCGGGCTCGGGCCTAGCGGCCCATTTGCCACCTCTAGATCGCAGTCCTTAACTCGAAATTCGAGTATATTATTTTGGCCAATGAAGACGAAATTATTGATTCCAATTAAATAATAATATGAACCTCATGTTCATAAATAAATTAGATTTGAATTATGGATGTTTATGATCAATAGTAATGATAATTTATTTTATTGCATTAAGTGCAATCATGGCAATATCCGTTGTGATTTCTAATATCTTACAATTAATGCTTATTAAAGTTATGGTAACAAATCATCTCAAAAGCTGCAGATTTTGATCGATGGCTCCAGCAGAGCTCTTATCATGTTACCAATATCAAATATTTTTGCATTAACGGGTATATATTGGTGAAGATAATTTTCACCATATTTAGGTTGTATTAACAACCATAAGTATACTATATCATTAACTAGACGTTTCATTGAGCCAATAATATAACTTTGGCATTGTTAGGTCATTTTGGATCCACAACTTTACATGGGGTTGTTTCCAAACCCCATTGACATTTATTGCTTAGTCAAATATTATTGTTGTATAACAATTGTGATTGTTAATTTGCTCACAAATACCATTATTTCTCGCACAATTTGCGAGTTGTCACTTAATAGAGACAATCCTCTCACCATTAGGGGGAGCAAAGATCGTTCCAGTTGAATGATGTGACTTGGTGTGGGATCTTTATCCACCATGTATCATTTTTATTTTGATTAATAGTCTCAACCAATTATGTGAAAATTGAGAAAGTGACATATTATTTTTGACTTGACAATTGGTTTGGGCTCGCCACCAACTGATTTGTATGTTATTTACATACAAATTAGGCTTCTAATCACCTTGATAATGCTAATCCAATAGTCGTTTAGTGTCTCTAATCCTTGTTTTGCACCATTGTAGGAAACACGAGCATCAGATTGATGTCGGGAGCAAAAGGACACATTTTGGAGCTTTTAGTGGATTTCCGACAAGAGGACGAAAAGTCAACCCGAGGACCGACGGTCAACTCGTCGTCAACCCCGACTTTAGAGCGTCAACGTGTCAAATATGAAGTCTCGGAAGTGAAGCAAAAGAGAATTCCGGAGGATTGCCAAAGAAACCGCAAAGTCAAGCAAAGTCAACTTTGGTCAACTCCGAGGGTCAAGGTCAAAGTCAAGGACAAAGTCAACCTTGTGACTCACCACTAGAGGGCCAAAAATCAGCAAGGACTATGCTAGTTTTCACGAGGTCACCCATTGATTATTCCTCCCTTTTTGTTTCCATAAGCATTTACCTCCTTGCCTTCATTTACTTCATCTAACCATTAGATCTCTCCCTAGTTGATCCCAACCCTCCGTTCCCTCTCCCTCTAGCCTATATATACCTAGTTTCTTTCCCATTTAAGTCATCTTTTGGCAGCCACTCTCACCTATCACTCTCCACCTTCCCTTTCTTCCTCTCCCATTTTTCCTTTAGAATTTCCTTCTGCCTGCCGGTCGACCGGTCGACACATACCTCTTGACCGGTCAGCAGCGGCATTTCCTCTTCCTCCACCACTTTTTACCCACTTCCTCACTTTCTTTCCTCATCCACCCTTTATCAAAGTTGCTCACCACGACTTCTACTACTTCATCCACCACTTGGGCTGCTGGGAATCCTCACCAAACATCAAGGACATCATCTAGATCCAAGGAGAAGATGAGAGTCATTTATTAAGCATCCCTCATCCTTACTCTCTCTTCTACTTATGTTTAAAGCTTTAATATGTAATTTGATGATGTATATTTTGATGATTAGTGAGTAGTTTACTTTGTTGGGGACTAGGGTTGTGTGCCCTAGTCCAATGTGACTTTGTGATGCTTGATTGATGAATAAATGCCTTTGTTGGTTCATGAATATATGTATTGTCTATCTTAACATGTGTTGGCTGTGTGTTTGAAGGATTAGTCACTCTTTGATGTGCTTTTAACTAATCTATCTTGATGAGATTGTGTGAGATTGGTAACCTTACACAATCAAGGCAATTGTAAGCATATGTGATGAGTTGTGACTTGTTTGAGTTCCTAGTTTCAATGTTTTACGCCTCTTAAACACTTTAGGGGATTTGGTATTAGGTAACTTAGAGAAATCCCCTATGACACCTAGAGCGTTCTAATGACCTATAACTAGTATTCTAAAAGGCGTCGCCTAGGACCGTCTAGGCGCTGCCTAGGCTATATGCTATGAGAAATTGCCTGAATTTTGTCATAGGCGTTTTAGTTAGGCTACCAGTCGACTAGGCGGTCGCCTAGGCGGTTTGGGCGGCGCCTAAGTGAGCTGGGCGGAGCCTAGGCGGTCAGTTGTTTTTTTTTTAATCCATCGATTTGTGATCTGTCTACTCTCTAATCTCAACCTCTCTCTCTCTCTCGCATCCGGCATCTCTGTCTCTCTCATCCCTCTCTCTGGAGTCTGGACACTTCCCACAGTCACAGAGCGACTTCGGTGAGAGTGTACGGCTGTGGGAAGTCGGTGGTGATGGCGGCGTGCTGAGGTGGGTGTCCGGAATGGGTGCCCAAAGAAGCACGGGCTGGACAGAGGAAACCGGATCGATGGGTGAGAGAGAGATGGGAGGAAAGAAGAGAGAAGAAAAAGAAAAGAAAGAAAGAAAGGAAGAAGAAGAGAAGAGGAAAGGGAGAGTGATCCCGATCGGGAAAAAACCCAAGGAAGAAGAAGAAAGTTAAAAAGTCAGCCCTGCCTGTCGCTTGTAGCTTGTTGGCTTTGATTAACAATTAATGTCCACAAGGTGCTGGGTTCGACTTGGGCAAGAGGAGAAGAGCCAAAAAAAAATAAAGAAACAACTAAAAATAAATATTAAAATATATTTTACATATATTTTTATTAATTAAATGTTAAAAAAAAAAATCGCCTAGTCCAGGCCTAGTCCTCGCCTAGGCTGTCTAGGCGCTAGGCAGTGGGTCATCGCCCGCCTACCGCCTAGCGCCTTTTAGAACATTGCCTATAACATGACATTCGAATACCACTTGAGACACGGTTCTAGATCCATAACATGGCTAGAATACGAGACTTGATTCACACACACATTGGCATGCATTTGTTGTTAAAGTGTTGTTTGTTGAATTGGATTAGGGATAACCCGAAAATCCCAACGTTTTATTAAATTTTCACACACGTTTTACTTTCTTGCTTTTACTTTCTTGCTTTTACTTTATTGCTTGTCATTTACATTTCACTATCTTTAAAAAAAAACCAAAAACACTCATCTACACTCGCACATTGTCTAAACCACTCACTCACACTTTCCATTTCTAATCTCCATCACTTAGCTAAAACACCTATTTTTCATACTATCAAAGGGGTTGAAGGGCCATTGATCCCGGTGGACACGACAACCCCGGTTCATTAAATCTACATCCACTTTTTGCATTCGTCACCAACCAATGGATATCTTAAATCTATTTTTTTTAAAGTCATGTTTTGCGAATGGTCAAATAAGACAGTTTTCCCGCCGTTAGGGGGAGAAAAGACTGATGTCATTGAAATAACGGCGCGAATTATTGTGAAAAATATCCACTAGGTCCAAAGTTTTAACTCCCTTAAGTGGAGATCATACAATCCCTATAACACTCTACATGAGGTTGAGAGTACAAGATTCACATTCTCAAATAATTCATCTATGAGAGATGATTGACTTAGAAGTGACAATAAATGCCTTGAAGAGGCATGTGTGCCCAATGTCAAAAAAAAAACTTTTACAGCTAATGCATGCATGTTAGAATGTGTGTGATCTCTAATTGATGATCATCGATGATATTTTACTTATCGTAGCTACCGAATTCATCAAGGGCTGTGTATTGACATTACCACGTTTCATTATGTCAAAAAATTATATTATTGGCCAAATTGGAAAGAGGCAATTCCAATGAAATTAAATATCAGAAACGTGATGAAATATTATGGACCATGTTAACCCTAAGATTATTAAATGGTGTTTATTTATAGGTTTATAATCATTGATTAGACCACTCTTGTAGTCTGTATTGCTCATTTTTAGGATGCTCATATTAAGACTTGTAATCTCTTTTAATTAATGAAATTTCTGCTTCTCTAAAAAAAAAAGTTGTCGAAGGTGAAATTACTTAAGTGGTGGCTTCATATTGTTGTGTTGCTATATAGGGCAAGTCATAATGTGTAATTTCACATATTTTATGAATAAAATTAATGTCATTTTATAAAACGCATATATATATATGTGTGTGTGTGTGTTCATAAATTAAGTAATTATTTTTGTGCAATGAAGGGCCGGTCAAAGAGCATCTTTAACAATGTTAACTATTTTTTAACTAAAGTAGCTAAAAAGCTATTTTCGCTAGCCAGCTTGAAAATACATCTACACCAATGCTCTCTACTTTAACTAGTATTGAATTTAAATAATTTTTTTAATGAATAAAAAATAGCTATAAGTGTATTTAATAATTACACAAAACAACTAAAAATGAATGTTTTAAATTAACAAAAATAATGGAGAGCCTCATCTCGCTCTCTATATTTAGGAGTCATATAACTAAAAGTTAAAGTAGAGAGTCACTTAGAGTATCTTTAGCAGACTCTTTATCTTAGCTCATTAGCTATTTTAGAGAGCATGTTTCGTTTTTCAGCTATTTTAGTAGCTGCACCAACCTCCTAGAGCATCTTTAGCAATGCTAGTTATTTTTTAACTAAATTTTAGCTAAAGTAGCTAAAAAGCTATTTTGGCTATCCAGTTTGAAAATACGTCTGCATCAATGCTCTCTACTTTCGCTAGTATTGAATTTAAATCATTTTATTAATGAATAAAAAATAGCTTAAGTGTATTTAATAATTACACAAAATAACTAAAAAGAATGTTTTAAATTAACAAAAATAATAGAGAGCCTCATCTCGCTCTCTATATTTAAGAGCTATATGGCTAAAAACTAAAATAGAGTCACTTAGGAGCCTGGTGCAGCTGCTAAAATAGCTGAAAAGCTAAACATGCTCTCTAAAATAGCTATGGAATTATAATAGAGTGTCTGCTAAAAATGCTCTAAGTGACTCTCTATTTTAACTTTTAGCTATATGACTTCTAAATATAGAGAGCGAGATGAGGTTCTTTATTATTTTTGTTAATTTAAAATATTCTTTTTTAGTTGTTTTGTATAATTATTAAATACACTTAAGCTATTTTTAATTCATTAAAAAAATGATTTAAATTCAATACTAGCTAAAGTAGAGAGCATTGGTGTAGATGTATTTTCAAACTAATTAGCCAAAAAAAAGCTATTTTAGCTAAAATTTAGTTAAAAAATAGCTAGCGTTCTAAAGATGCTCTTAGGAGGCTGGTACAGCTGCTAAAATAGTTGAAAAACTAAACATCCTTTGTAAAATAGCTAAAAAATAAAAATAGAGAGTCTGCTAAAGATGCTCTAATTGGAGATGAAAACAATACTTTATATCCTATGTTATGAGAACGAAATTCTTGTATGACCACTTAACCACGTTAGCGATAACAGGCTAGTGTGAGGACACTCTTAAAAGTATTGATTCTAGTAATATAATGTTGAAGGAAACCTACTTTGTGTGTGCCTTGTCAACCTAGGAGTATCTTTAGTTAGTATAGCATAACGATTATACATTGAATAGAATTCCAATTGTGATGTGGATTGTACCCTTATGTTTTTCTATATATATAGACACCTATTCATCAATAAAGATATGTTCTATTCTTGTGCTATTTGCTTCTCTTTTCTATTGTATTTCATATTTACTTAAACACGTTATCAACACGAACTAGCTCTGAGATCAAAAACCCTAGAACCCTAATCCTAGGTTTGTCGTGATCACCTTGCACCGCCGTGAACCACCCCCTTGCTACTGTGCACCACCCTTTGCTGCCGGCCACTTGCTGCACCGCCACAAACCACCGCCGGCTACTCCTACACCAATATCTGGGAATCTGCCTGGACAGAATAGCCAACTTCGGCAGCATGTTTACCTCTGCTTAACCGTTGGATTAAGCAGAAAATTTGGCAATTGATCCCTCTGCGTGTCTACGACTCCAGTTAAAATTTCATTCTGTTTGAACCGTTAGATCTGCAGATATACAATTTTGAAGAAGTGGTACTTAAGATAATCCGAGAAAAAGAAATCCAAAAGCTTATTCCTCTCCACCATCTTCTAGTTCAAGACTCAAGACAAGATAAAAAAAAAAAAAACCAAGTAAGATTTTATAAACGTTGCTGCTTTATGAATTTAAATTCACCTTCTTTTTCTCAAGGGACTTCCAACATCCCTACTCTACCTCCCACCTTTCTATAACGTGGGATTCTTGAACTGAACCTATTCAAACTATGAGAAGCATTAAGGGAGTGACGGGCCTTATATCGCTTGCGGTATATGTAAGACATGAGCACCTCTAATGTCATCATGCTATTAGTGAAGTTCTAAAGCCGAACTGTGGGGGTTCGAGCTAATACTCCGGATGAGGAATCAGTAGAGAGAAGAGACTTTAAACGACGAGTTCATTGAAGAATTTACCTCCAGATGAGAAATCCGTAGACAAGAAATGACCTATGGTTCATGACTTAAACACGACTAGGCTCACCTACTTGGGTATGATGTCTAGGTATGTAGTTTAAGATAAGTGGTATTAAGAGAGTTTGCTCCACCGACATCTCTTATTATGTATCTGGTCATATCTGAGTAGAGCTACCGAAAGGTTTAAGGTTATGACCATACGACACCAAAGTTTCACCTAAATCCAAAATCCTTGGGAGCAAAGATTGCTCAGAAACCCTATATTGTTTCGTGGGAGTATTAACTCCGAAACTTACCCTTTATTGTTTCGTGGGAGTATTGACTCCGAAACACACCATATTCTTGTTCTCCATATTTTGGATGTCGAACATGAATGAACTCGATTTTAGTCCATTGAATTCTGCGGACATTAGATTCTGAGATGGGCTCATAATATCCATGAGCGTTGTTTTGAAGAAACCGCTCTAGACCCTTAAACTGAGATGAACAATCCCAGGTTACTTATCCTATGAAACGCCATATGGATATGACACTCCAGTTTGAGTTCATGAAAGAGGTTAGCGCTAGAAGCGCTTCATGAATGTTATGGTAACATTCATCATTCCGAATTTAGAAGCATAATAGACTAATCTCCGCTCTCTGACTTTGATAAAGTCATGGGATATAATTCGAAAATTCTCCACATCAAAGACTTGATACATCACTGTGGAAAATCATCACAGATGAACAATTGATTGAGGAAACTCTCACCACCTTCTTCATCTCTGCCTTGAGGAAGGGTATGACGGTGATGACACCCCTAAGGGAGGACGCCACGAGCAAAACCCTAAATCTAGGGACAAATCCGGACGTTTTGATCCGTAAGATTAATTTGCTCAGGAAGTTAGTCGCCTTGAGAATAGGCGACCTCGCAAGCATAGAACCGCGAAAGAATGAGAGAAGACCGCTGCCCCTATAGGAGGGACGCCGCCGGTCACCGCCAGTAAGCATTGTAATACCCCGAAAATTTCCGTATTATTTTTATTAAATAGTTCGTGAAATTTGAAGTGAAATGGAGTGATTTCATATTTTTAGGGGTTTTCGTCGTAAAACGATAATTACGGCGGTAATTATAAGTTACACAAGGTTAATTAAGGTAACTTTTTATCCGTTGAGAATCTGGGAAAACTTCCTTCATCAAAGTTGTAGACCTCGTCGAATCGAGTTCGTAGGAATTTGGTTCACCAAAAACGGATATCGTATGAAGAAGTTATGGCCTTCGGAAGTTTGGATAATTTAGTATAAATATTGGGTATTTTTCAGAAATTTCATTTTGGCCCGGAACCTTCCAGAATTTTCCGAAAAAGCTCCCAACGGACAGATTCTTTGGGCGGCGCGTGGCGGCGCGTCCGGCCTCCGATTTCGACGGGGCCGGCGTCGTTGGACTCGCCTCGTCCTCCTCTTCATTTCCCGTGAAGGAACTTTCCCCAAATTCTTGACGGAAAGTGGTCAACCGGAGCTGACAGTTTCGGCCAAAAAGGGGAAGCTTGCCGGCGACGTTTCCGGCCACCTCCGGCGATGAGACCTTTTGGGTTTTGCTCCCCTCCTCTCCAGCAACCTCCCCATGGTGGTGGATCACGGCGGCACGGCCTAGATCGGCGGCAACGACGATTTGCACTTTTTGGGATCAAAAACCCACCGACACCGATTCCGGCCACTTCCACTCCGATCCAGACCTCGAGGTAGTTATCAAACTTGTTGGGATTGTTGTGATCTACATTCTGGTAAAATTTGGTGTCAATCGGACCACCTTGACCGGCGGTCTGACCACCGCCGGCGGCGGCGCGTGGGCGGCGCGTCCGGCTGGTCCGGGAGCAGTTCTTTGCTCCGTTTGACTTGTTTCGTCGATACGAACAACTTTCGTGTTTTGACTTTTGTCAAATTCGGTCGTTTGACCGATGGTCAATTAACCCGATTAATCGGATCGTACGATTTACGATTCGAGAGATCCGACCGTTGGATGATCATGAAATTTGATCGTGGGGTTAATATTGAGATTATAAGCATGTTGGACCGTTGGATTATTGAAATTAGATCGTTTGATCAACGATCAATTATGCAATGATTATGGATCGTTAGATCCGTGATGATCCGACCGTTGGATCATCACCATTTTTGGATATGATGTTAGGATGCTAGAAATAAGCATGTTGGTAGATTTTGGAAGTTTTGGATTTCGTGTGGGACCCGTTGATGAATAGTTGACGTGGGACCCACATTGACCGACGGTTGACTTTTGGTCAAATGGTCTCGATTAATATTTCCGATGTCCTAGGTGACATTTGAGGAATAATGTAACGTTTTGGAATTGTTTTATGCTAATTGGATATTGCATAATCATAGGTGTTTACGAGATGTGACACTTACGTATGTTGATCGATTCTCGGTTTTTATTCGAAGACGCAGCAGGATTAAGAGGTGAGTGAATCTCACGATGTTTTTATATATGAATTTTAATTCATATTGTGTTGTTGTGATTTTGGTGTTAAAACAATATTTGAAAAATGTTCATCTTATTGTTTTAATTTGTGAATTTTGTGGGAACACAATAATTCTATTAAGATATTGTGTTTGCCTATTTGAATGTTTTTGTCCAAACGGACTGTCCTGACCGGGGACAATGTTAAATGGGTGAAAAATGGTAGCCCATTCAGTTAGAGCTCTAGACTGCATATTGTATGATTAACTTGATGTATTAAAAGGAGAAGAAAAATAGTATTCTCACTTTTAATCAGGCGAAGTTAAAAATAACTTGATGTATTAAAAGGAGATGCATCTCACTTTTAATCAGGCTAAGTTATAAATGGTTTTGTGTGAGTAAAGATCGAGGGTTTATATTATTTAACATACTGGATTACCCTGGTATTAACATACACGTTTATGGGGCGTGTGGGGTTAAAATACGTGGTATGGGGCACGTAGGTTCAGTATATTAGATAATACGAATCTTCCGGATTTGAAATGGAACTTTTGAGTTAAATGATTCTTTGAAAATAAAACATAGATTACTCATACCAGCTTCGTAAGCTGACCGGGTTTGTTGATATAACCCGGTACACTATTCCACGGTGTAGTGGTTATACCTGCAGGTTAGGATAACCAGGAGTAAGCAAGGCTGCATACATATTATTGGTTTATAAGACTTCCGCTGTTTATGTAATAAACTCTGATGGATTAATTATTTAATATTTTGTAATAACAATTTATTATTTAATTATGGCTTGTAATATGTAACCCTAAAGAACGGGTCAGCATTTACATTTATTGGGCATGGAGTATATAGTTGTACTCGAATTAAAAGAAAAAAATTCTAGTGCATATTTGTATTTGATATTCCATGTAGTCACATTCCCGAAATTGATTTGTAATTAAAGGCAAAATGCCTTATTAATTGATTTGAAAATCGGGGCGTGACAGATTGGTATCAGAGCAAAACAATGCTCTA
Organism: Rubus parviflorus; assembly: GCA_029955375.1. Taxonomy (NCBI): domain Eukaryota; kingdom Viridiplantae; phylum Streptophyta; class Magnoliopsida; order Rosales; family Rosaceae; genus Rubus; species Rubus parviflorus. Next base: position 18,442,822 of record JARGGL010000006.1, on the reverse strand, counting down.
AGGAAGTGATTGAGCAATGGAACGCTCTAAGGAAATGAAACGAGTTTTGGAATTGAGAAGTGAAGTTAGGGTTTAGAGCTTAGAATTGGTTTACGGTTTGGCGTTAGGTTCTTAGATTCATTCAAGTAATGGTTACTTCGTATGCTTAATTACGCACAGTATTTATCGAGTGATGGCCCGACCGCGGCGGATCCCCATCATATGCTCCTCAGTGCTGTTGTGTTGTTAAGAATATAAAGTACAAATTACAATTCCGAAATTGATAGTCTTACATGGCTACATTTCTAATCCTCTCAACCGTACCCTGGATCAAACGACAGACTTGATCCACTGACCCTTTCTTGTTCTTCAGCAACTCAGTAGAGATCTGTGTTGCTACCGTTACTAGACAACCAATGTATGGATTGTCTGAGACCCCTTCTGTTCTTCCAGCAGTAGGCATATCAGGTAGGATCGAGAAACCCGAAGTTAGGAATACAATTGTACCTAACTCACAACCGCCTATTAACTTCTGCACCGTTGACTGACTAATAGGAGCATAAATCACGTATGACCCTGTTGAATCAGTACAACTTTCTTGGAGTATATAGGTGTTGTGCATTTGCAACAAGGAGACACAATTGCGTGGATCATGACCAGTTGTGATGTGTGCAATCTCCTGTACTTCTTTTTCCAATGCTAGATGGTCCCACTGGTTCCGAGTTTGTACGTCATTGAAGAAGTCAAACAGCTTTCGGTGAGAGACATGATGCTGGATTATTGCAGATGCAGTTCGAGTGAGACCATGAGGCTTATTCAGCCTGTTCCAGATTTTGTTGGTGGAGACTCTTATCCCTGAACCCCTGAACTTGGTTTGTTCAGCTACCTTCCATTCATGAGCAGTAGAGTTGCCGATGTCTGTGAAAAAGTCTGTCACTATTCTGCATGCCATCTGCAACAAGTTTCTTCTTCCTTCCACAGATGGTATGACACAAAAGTCTTGAGGTGGATAAGTGTCTGCCGCGGAATAATTTAACCTTTCCGCTTGCCTCTGAAGTATTTCTACCCATCGCCTTGCTCCAAAGGCTAAGCCTGACTCCACTAGTGTTCGGTATGTTTGGTGCATGATTTGATCTTGTACATCAACATGTTCCACCCATACGACACGAGAGCTGCCGTTGAACAAATCTTGGATTAAGCATCCGGATGGACGCTTCTTGCATTGAGATTTTGAGTGTGGACCCAGATTTGAGCTTAAACCGTCCACAGAGACGTCAATTATTGCCCAACTTTGTTCTGTTTGTCGTTGGCAATAGCGAACAAAGTGAGTTACACGAGTGGAGACAGATGGACTGGTCACCTGGAATTCAGCAGTCATGACTTGGATGGTGTCGTGGTAGCTTTCAGTAGTCCCTGATGACAAGACATCAAGGATACTCGCCCTTGAAATGATGCTACCGAATATGGTGGACCATTGGTCCACATCCATGAAGAGATTCACGAGTACGACAGGACTGAGGGGAATAGTGGCTGTGTAGCGAGAAGCTTCGGTTTGGAAGTTAGTGGGAGTAAGATCAATACCGTTAGTGAAGATTCTCTTGTACTCTGCTTCATTCAGGAACTCATGAAGCGTGGCAGAGCTGGATTTGAGTGCAGAGATCCACAGTGGCGCAGCAGCAGATGCCATGATGATTAGCTCATCTCTGACCGACACAATGATTTCAGAAATCTTAGTTGTGTCTGCCACGACAGATGCTTCTGCCACGGAAGATGCTTCTTCAGGTTCTGAACGGTTGATGTTGTCTGATGGTTGTTGTGTAGAAGAAGAGTGATGTGGGATCGACATACACTTTTGAACATCCCTCCTCATGTGAGACTTTTCCCTTGGACCGATGACTGCAGGAATTGGAAGAGTCTGAGGTTGTGGGGTAGTCTCTTCAATCCCTTTTAGTAGCTCACTATTGGGAGTGACTCGATTTCCACAATGGTTGCAGTTGATTCGGTTGAATGCTGCTTGGTACTGGCTAAGTTGAGCTTGAAGCTCATTGATTTGCTGTCTCAGCAGAAAATTTTGTTGACGAGTTGTTTGGGCAGGCGTTTTGGGTCGATGCTTTATCACCCACGCAGAGACTTGTGCAAACGTTAACCTTATTTGGTCACCCAAATCTTGTCGCTGTTGAACAGTTGGCTGTGGAAAAGCCTCGACGAAGTCCTTCAATGCTTGGACTTGGTATTTGGTGAAGCTCTTCCTCAGTGGAATACGTTTGGATGAACTAGGTTCAGCTTGTGGAGATGATACTTGTGGACTTGGGGCTACTTCAATAGTTTCGTCTTCTGCTAGAAGCATGTCTAGCATGTCGATATCGTTGTCGAATTCGATTGCTGGTGAAATTATTTCATCTAAGCCCTCAAAGAATTGGCTTTCAGAGGGATCAGATTGAAGTAATTCACTGAACGAATTCACTTTGCGTGACATGTTTGAGTTGGTGAAATTTCTGAGAAGTGGAGTGAAGAAGTCCTCTTTGAAAGAGAAAGGAAGTTATGGCACTAATGGAAAGTATCTGTTAGTGGATGCGTAAGGGTATATTTATTGTTGGTGGAGGATTTGAAAAATTCAAAAGCAAAGGTGAGTGGCTGATTTACAGCTAATTGTCGGAGCCCTTGGAGATCGTGGAAGATTTTTTTTCCCCGATGCATGGATTTTCCACATACAGTTCCACTCTTGTGAGACCTCGCATCTTTTGAGGAATTAATTATGCGAAAGTTAAAGTAAAGAGTCATTATGACCGGTGTTAGTGGAAGACTGAGTTTTTGTTGATTAAATCTTGCGAAATCTTGTATCGTGGGCGATACTTTTGAGTAATTGAGACAGATATGAGCAATAATTATTCTTAGTGGGTTGCTGAGTGCACCGCACTCGCATTAAAGAAAGTTTTCCCTGACTGTGGAAAGTTTGGTTTAAATACATGGGATAAGGAGTTGTGTTACTCACCTCATATCTGTTATCAAACAAACACTTCGACTAAATTTTTCTCTTGCAAAATGGTGAGCAAAGGAGAGTGCAGTAAGAGATCAAAGACTGATTGGAGTGAACTTCCGGTGGAGATCTGGAAATATATTTTCCAGTTGGTGGCTACCGCATCTCTGCAGAGCACAATGGAACTCCGTTGTGTCTCGAAGGACTTCAAGGAGTATGCCGATAGCTGGTCTACTTTGGCGGCGATCGACATGGATGGATTCGATGGTGGATCCAGACCCACTGGTTCTATAGAAGCGGATCTGCAGGTGCGCATCTTCGCAAATCGGTGCTGGGAAGCAAGGAACCCGGAGTCTCTGTTCCGAATGGGAATACGAGTACTCGTGGAAGCGGCGAACTTACCTTTGGCCTTGGAGTATTTCGATGCGGCATGCAAACCAGGAACATTCTATGGTTCGCGTCCCAGTTCGGTGGTAGGTCATCATGTTGCATTTTATGCAGCATGTATGATTAAGATGATATTGGGACCACGAGCCGAGCAGCAGAAAACGGTGCAGCGACTGTGTGAAGCCCTCGACTGGTGGAGAAGCGGATGGAACATCTACTACTGTAGACAAGAAGTCGAGCGGATGATGCATCAGGCCGAGTTTTGTCATGAGCATCTGTTATTGTATTTTCCGTCGACTACTGCTTTCCTGCCCGCCGGTAAATGCCTTACTTGCGGTGAGTCAAGTTTTTGGCGTCCTTTTGGCCAGGACATGTGGGAAGTGGATGGAGATAGGCATGCAGCTAGAGAATGTTGCGACACTTGCAAGTGTTTCGTGGAGGCAGCATATTTCTATCAGCTGATGATGTATGGAATTCCGAGACATCCAGCATCTTATCCGCGAAGTCACTACTGGAGGTTCAAAGATGGCTTCTGGTAGTTTAGGCCCTGTGAGGCATCTTAAGATTTGTGATAGAAGTGTGTGCAAGTTGTAGTTTCTTACCTTAAGTTGTGTTTGATTGTACTGCCCAGTTATTATCAATGAATGAAACTTTGGATTTCTGAATTGTGATTGTGATGACCTGGGAGTACTCTGCGTCCTAATTTCGGGACGAAATTTCTTTAAGGAGGGTAGACTGTAATACCCCGAAAATTTCCGTATTATTTTTATTAAATAGTTCGTGAAATTTGAAGTGAAATGGAGTGATTTCATATTTTTAGGGGTTTTCGTCGTAAAACGATAATTACGGCGGTAATTATAAGTTACACAAGGTTAATTAAGGTAACTTTTTATCCGTTGAGAATCTGGGAAAACTTCCTTCATCAAAGTTGTAGACCTCGTCGAATCGAGTTCGCAGGAATTTGGTTCACCAAAAACGGATATCGTATGAAGAAGGTATGGCCTTCGGAAGTTTGGATAATTTAGTATAAATATTGGGTATTTTTCAGAAATTTCATTTTGGCCCGGAACCTTCCAGAATTTTCCGAAAAAGCTCCCAACGGACAGATTCTTTGGGCGGCGCGTGGCGGCGCGTCCGGCCTCCGATTTCGACGGGGCCGGCGTCGTTGGACTCGCCTCGTCCTCCTCTTCATTTCCCGTGAAGGAACTTTCCCCAAATTCTTGACGGAAAGTGGTCAACCGGAGCTGACAGTTTCGGCCAAAAAGGGGAAGCTTGCCGGCGACGTTTCCGGCCACCTCCGGCGATGAGACCTTTTGGGTTTTGCTCCCCTCCTCTCCAGCAACCTCCCCATGGTGGTGGATCACGGCGGCACGGCCTAGATCGGCGGCAACGACGATTTGCACTTTTTGGGATCAAAAACCCACCGACACCGATTCCGGCCACTTCCACTCCGATCCAGACCTCGAGGTAGTTATCAAACTTGTTGGGATTGTTGTGATCTACATTCTGGTAAAATTTGGTGTCAATCGGACCACCTTGACCGGCGGTCTGACCACCGCCGGCGGCGGCGCGTGGGCGGCGCGTCCGGCTGGTCCGGGAGCAGTTCTTTGCTCCGTTTGACTTGTTTCGTCGATACGAACAACTTTCGTGTTTTGACTTTTGTCAAATTCGGTCGTTTGACCGATGGTCAATTAACCCGATTAATCGGATCGTACGATTTACGATTCGAGAGATCCGACCGTTGGATGATCATGAAATTTGATCGTGGGGTTAATATTGAGATTATAAGCATGTTGGACCGTTGGATTATTGAAATTAGATCGTTTGATCAACGATCAATTATGCAATGATTATGGATCGTTAGATCCGTGATGATCCGACCGTTGGATCATCACCATTTTTGGATATGATGTTAGGATGCTAGAAATAAGCATGTTGGTAGATTTTGGAAGTTTTGGATTTCGTGTGGGACCCGTTGATGAATAGTTGACGTGGGACCCACATTGACCGACGGTTGACTTTTGGTCAAATGGTCTCGATTAATATTTCCGATGTCCTAGGTGACATTTGAGGAATAATGTAACGTTTTGGAATTGTTTTATGCTAATTGGATATTGCATAATCATAGGTGTTTACGAGATGTGACACTTACGTCTGTTGATCGATTCTCGGTTTTTATTCGAAGACGCAGCAGGATTAAGAGGTGAGTGAATCTCACGATGTTTTTATATATGAATTTTAATTCATATTGTGTTGTTGTGATTTTGGTGTTAAAACAATATTTGAAAAATGTTCATCTTATTGTTTTAATTTGTGAATTTTGTGGGAACACAATAATTCTATTAAGATATTGTGTTTGCCTATTTGAATGTTTTTGTCCAAACGGACTGTCCTGACCGGGGACAATGTTAAATGGGTGAAAAATGGTAGCCCATTCAGTTAGAGCTCTAGACTGCATATTGTATGATTAACTTGATGTATTAAAAGGAGAAGAAAAATAGTATTCTCACTTTTAATCAGGCGAAGTTAAAAATAACTTGATGTATTAAAAGGAGATGCATCTCACTTTTAATCAGGCTAAGTTATAAATGGTTTTGTGTGAGTAAAGATCGAGGGTTTATATTATTTAACATACTGGATTACCCTGGTATTAACATACACGTTTATGGGGCGTGTGGGGTTAAAATACGTGGTATGGGGCACGTAGGTTCAGTATATTAGATAATACGAATCTTCCGGATTTGAAATGGAACTTTTGAGTTAAATGATTCTTTGAAAATAAAACATAGATTACTCATACCAGCTTCGTAAGCTGACCGGGTTTGTTGATATAACCCGGTACACTATTCCACGGTGTAGTGGTTATACCTGCAGGTTAGGATAACCAGGAGTAAGCAAGGCTGCATACATATTATTGGTTTATAAGACTTCCGCTGTTTATGTAATAAACTCTGATGGATTAATTATTTAATATTTTGTAATAACAATTTATTATTTAATTATGGCTTGTAATATGTAACCCTAAAGAACGGGTCAGCATTTACATTTATTGGGCATGGAGTATATAGTTGTACTCGAATTAAAAGAAAAAAATTCTAGTGCATATTTGTATTTGATATTCCATGTAGTCACATTCCCGAAATTGATTTGTAATTAAAGGCAAAATGCCTTATTAATTGATTTGAAAATCGGGGCGTGACAAGCATTGTGCTGCCACTAGTTATGGCAGCAACGCCACTGGCCAAGGCAATCAGCCACCGTCCTAGGGACCGTGAGTACTGAGCCTGTATGCCTCAATCAATGGAGAATCCTCTTCATGATGTCTATTAATAATATGGAGCATCTGATCAATGGGCCATAGTTTGAAATACATATGAGGATATAATTGCAATGATCAAGACGTCGAGTTTAAGGGTTAAAGACTTTGGAAGCCGATTTTGCTTAAGTTTTTATATTTTCCAAGTTGATGAAATATGACATGTTTGCCGAGACAATGGATTTAGTTTTGATTTAAGATCAAGATGGAACTTTGAGTGTAAAGCCTTGGCATATATCTTTAATAAAATATGAGTTGCTTTCATAGCCTCGATTTTAAGGATGATCTAACATTCCTCTGTGACTAGGATGGCAGGACCATCGAATCTTGTGAAAGGAAGAGGATTTGCTCAATTCCTCTTGCCTAAATTGCACTCATATTGATGTCACAAATGCTCTCTACGCTCCAAGAGGAAATAAAACTCTTTTGAGGTTTAAAGATATAAGAGCCAATGAATTCTATGCTAAGACGCATGATGAGAATGAAAAATAATTCCTTTGCATTACCTCTAATCACTGTGGTAGAAAGCGCATCTTAGAGAAGGTTATGTGTCTCTCTAGTGGATTATATGCTACCACTATTCGAGCTATTGAATCAAGCAATGTCATTTAGGATGACCTCTTGGATTTAGACACATATTGGCTTTGGCACGACAGGTTGGGACACCCTGGTCGTGATATGATGATCCGTGTATTAAAAACCTCACACAGACATCCATTCTTTCGAGCTAATCGAAGCATGAATCGAAGAGAGATTCAAGGAGATGAGACAGTTATGAAAAAGGGCAAATCTGCCACTGTCCGACGTCGTACAATCGATCGCACGATACCTGCGATCGATCGCATCTGTCCAGACTGTGTCGTCAAAGGAACCCGAGAGCTCAAGCGATCGATCGCGCGGGATTGAACAAACCCGAGAGCTCGGGCGATTGATCGCAACTCCCTGCGATCGATCACACGTTCCATCTTGCATTGTTACAGGAACCCGAGAGCACGGGCGATCGATCGCAACCCCCTGCGATTGATCGCACAGAATTAATTCCTTTATCTCGGATGTAGACAATTCCTTCTATGCTTCTGAAGCCTCCAAAGCCAAATGCTCATTATGCAAAGCTTGTTCTTTACGGAAACTAGGACTGAGACCGTCCTATGCAAAGGATTCTAACAGTCTTACAGAGAATTCAAGAGGATATATGTGGACATATTCAACCACCAAGCTGGTTGATGCATTTTATGGTGTTGGTTGATGCATTGACATGCTGGTCACATGTCACGATGTTGTCCATTCATAATGCTGCTTATGCTAAACTCCTAGCACAAATAATTCGTCTGCGGGCTCACTACCCTAATCATTCCATTTAACTTATCAGGTTTGATAATGCTGGAGAGTTTACATCGAAGACTTTTGATGACTACTGCATCGGATAAATATTTGACATATAGTCTCACATGTGCATACCCACAATGGTCTTGCAAAGATTGCCATTTAAATATTACAAATGGTCACAAGGACGTTGGAAATGCGCACCAACCTTCCTCTCTCTGCATGGGGACACGCAGTATTGCATGCAGTTTTGCTTATTCATTTGAGGCCCACCGCCACCCAATTCTTTTTACGCAACAGCTAATGACTAGGTACAAGCCAAGCATCTCGTACTTACGCATATTTGGGTGTGTTGTTTATGTGCCTATTACGCCGCCACAACGTATTAAAATGTGTCCTCGGAAATGAATAAGTATTTATGTTGGATTTGAGTCTCTAACCATAATCCGCTATGTAGAACCCTTGACAGACGATCTATTTTTCACTTTGATGAGACAGTCTTCCCGTCGTTCGGGGGAGATCTGAACGTGAATCAGGAACGACTGGAATTGTCGTGGCCTATCTCCACTCTGTCTCATAACGATCCCCCTACTACAGAAAGTGCGTAGAGTTATAGATTTTCAGAAAGTCGCCGACACTTTTCCGGACGCTTTCTCAGATCTTGCTAATGTGACTAGATCGTATATACCAGCTGCAAACGTGTCTGCAAGGATGCAAGTGCCTGAACAAGGACTTGGACTCAAAGTCGTTGCAGCAGCCACCCCTATGGGAGGGATGGCCGCCGATGCCACTACCAGTAATGGTGGTGATGTGGCTTAAGCCGTGGCTCCGCTGAGGAAGGGTTGGAGGCCACCAGGTTCGAGAGATTCGTGCTCTAGGAAACGGGCTGCGATGACACCTAATAACCCTCTCATCATTGATACTCAAAATCGGTCACATGAAAACGTTCCGGATTATGGTTATGTCCAATAAACATCTTTGGAGGACGCTCCATCGCTAGAACCTATCCGTGGGAACATAGAGATCTCGATTAATTACAGTAGTGTACATGGGACGTGAGATAGAAACTTCATCATAGTTGATGATATATTTGCATATGCTTGTGCACGAGAGTTGATTGAGACTGATGATATTGAACCTCGCTCCGTTGATGAATGCCAACATAGAGCTAATTGTCTTAAATGGAAATATGTGATCCAGGTTGAGTTGGACTCACTAACAAACAGAACGGTATTCGGGCTAGTTATGCCAATACCTTTTGGAATAAAATATGTTGGATATAAATGGGTCTTTGTTAGAAAGCGTAATGAGAGAAACAAGATATAAAACTCGCATTGTAGCGCAAGGCTTCTCACAACGCCCTGGAATCGACTACGATGAGACATATTCTCTCGTAGAGGACGTCATTACGTTCCGCTACCTTATCAGTGGTAGTTTCCGAAAAACTGAATATGCAGCTTATGGATGTGGTCATAACATATTTCTATGGAGATCTAGATATGGATATTTATATGAAGGTCCCGGATGAGTTTCATTTACCCAAGTCAAGTGGCTCTAGACCACGGAGCACGTTTGCAAAAAGATTGCAACGTTCACTATATGGATTGAAACAATCCGGACGGATGTGGTATACCCGTCTAAGTGACTACTTGATTGGAAGAGAGTATGTGAACAATAAATTATGTCTCTGCGTGAAAACAAGTTCCGGATTTGCAATAGTAGCGGTCTATGTCGATAACATGAACATTATTGGAACTCTTGATGAACTAAGAGAAACCACCGACTATTTGAAATATGAGTTTGAGATGAAAGATCTTGGAAAAATACGATTTTGTCTTGGTTTGGAACTTGAGCACCGTAGTAGTGGGATTCTGATTCATCAATCAGCTTATACCCAAAAGATGCTCAGGCGATTTAATATGGATAAAGTACATCCTGTTAGCACTCCCATAATTGGTCGCAGTCTAAAAACAAATAAGGATCTGTTTCGCCCAAGGGATGATGGTGAAGACGTTTTAGAGGCTGAGGTACCGTACCTAAGTGCAATAGGCGCATTATTGTACTTGGCACAGTGTACAAGACCCGATATCTCCTTTGCTGCCAACTTGTAAGCTAGATTTAACTCTGCGCCCACGCAACGCCATTGGACTGGCATAAAGACTATCTTTCGTTACTTGAAGGGTACGATTGATATGAGCTTGTTTTTTTCCTACAGAGAGACACGAAAATATGGCAAAATGGGTGAGGAACCCGAGCCTTCTGCCATTTGGCGATCGATCGCACCGGTGCTGCTGCCCATTATTCCCAAAATGTTTAAGATGTTTTTGTGGGATTTGCTGATGCTGGGTATCTCTCTGACTCATAAAAAGGTCGTTGCCAAACTGGTTATGTCTTTACCATGGGTAATACGCGATATCTTGGAGGTCTACTAAGCAGACACTTGTAGCTACTTCTTCGAACCATGCTGAGATAATTGCTCTCCATGAAGCGGTTTGTGAGTGTATATGGTTGAGGTCCATAGGTACACATATAAGAAGTACATGTGGTTTGAGGTCAACCACAGATGAACCTACCTGCATTTATGAGGATAATGTTGTTTGCATTGAGCAAATGAAGCAAGGTTTCATCAAGGGCAATAACACCAACCATATATCGCCTAAGTTCTTTTATAATCAGCAACAGCAGAAGTTCCTCAAGATCAAAGTGAATCAAGTCCGTTCTGAGAACAATGTGGCAGATTTGTTTATCAAATCACTACTTAAATCCACATTTGAGAAGCATGTGAAAAACATTGGTTTGCTTAAGTTTTCTGACCTCCCATGATTGTGGAAATCAGGGGGAGACACTGACTTCAGGAGGAGTCTAGTGTCCATGCATAGTTTCCAAATGTGAAGGGTGTGTATGTTGTACTCTTTTTCCCTTCGACCAAAGTTATTTTTATCCCATTGGGTTTTTGTTACTTGGCAAAGTTTTTAATGAGACAACGTGAGGAGCACCACCTAGTGTTGACGCCACAAGGGGGAGTGTTGAAGGAAACCTACTTTGTGTGTGCCTTGTCAACCTAAGAGTATATTTAGTTAGTATAGCATAAGGATTATACATTGAATAAAATTCCAATTGTGATGTGGATTGTACCCTTGTGTTTCTCTATATATAAAGACACATATTCATCAATAAAGATACGTTATATTCTTGTGCTATTTGTTTCTATTTTCTATTATATTTTATATTTACTTAAATATATAATTATATATTGTGAGGTCTCTCTCTTTTTTGTTCAATGTGAGAGTTTACATTTCCATGTCCTTTATTTTTTGCAGACAAATCTTGTCATCCAGGACTGAACTACTCGAGTATTTACTATACAAGATTTGATCGGTCATTTCAAGTGGACTGTCCTAAGGTTCAACGCCCAATGGATGACCTTAATTGGTTAAATGTAGTCTTCATGCAATCAGATATTTTTTAATTTTGGGCAAATTGCAATCTCATATTGCTAGCTAGCTAGATATATCATATATCTAGAAGAGTTGAAATCCTAGATTGGTCAGGCTCAGCTTGGAAAATCACTTTGTTTAATTTGTTAATTATATATATACATATAGTCAAAAGTCAACCAAATCCGATTATCGCAACCATGAAACTCTCTCAGATTTTGTTTGTATATATATGTATTATTGGTGATCGATCGAGTAAGTTGGTGATTAGATGTTTTAATCGTTACACTGAAGAAAAGTGACTATTCCATAAATGGGAAGTGCGATTAGGCTTTTGTGTGGAGGTTAAATGGTCAAAAGAACCCACCACTATATTTCCATATCTGGTGGTGGAAGTTATGGTATTGGAGTCAGCTCAAACTCCTTCTAATGCACATTGCCACATTCCACCAATCAACCCTCAACTCTCTCTCTCTCTCTCTGGGTTTTCCCGAGAAGACATTTTCCAAATGGGTTTATCTCCAGTAGTGGAAGGTAGATCAGTTTTGACCTGGTGAAATGATTGACCTACTGTGATATGCAAGGCTGATATATAAAGATGATTAACCACATGCTAAATATATATATATATATATATGCTGAATTAATTAAATACCCAGATTAAAATACCAAAATCCCAAAAGCGAATCATGGCAAAAAGTGGGATTATGAACGCATTAGAGAAGAAGACAGTTAAGTACTAATTATAACAAAAGTTATAAACAAGTGCAATAATTTCAAGTTTTACTAATTAATACAAATGGCCCTAGCTAGCTAGCTTGTTCACCAAAGCAAACAAGTACAAATGGAAAATGTTTGGAAGAGTGTTTATATTAATAATTTGTATGCGGCAGCCTGAGTAATTGAGTGCATAGGACGAAAATGATCGAGGAAGAGGGGGGGACAAAAATGGTCCTCCTCAATTAGTGACATGAATCATGGAATTGGTGGAATCAGGGCCACCCAATCAAGTCCATGTGGAGGAGGAGAGGCCAATATTTCTATAATAAAACGACAATATATATAAGGCCACGGATTCAAAGTTGAAAGTTGAAACGTATATTGTTGTTTTCCCAATCTCTAATTTGATGGGGCTTTCTTCATGGAGGCCAGGGGCCAGTGGGAATCGTTGTGCGAATAGAAATGATGCCGGAGAGTTTGTGGGAGTGGTCACTCAGTTTGTAGAGCATGCAGTCTCAGCCATACATGTGGAGGCTTAGTGGTAGCCATACCAGTGCTGCATGCCCTTGCATTCAGTATTGACTGGTTTAATTAGGAAGACAAGGGTGGGTGATTTGTGGAATGAAGACTGTCCGGCTTATGTTTGGGCCTCTTTTGGGTCTAATTTTTTAAGTTTTGCATTGGGCTTTAATTCAACTGTTTTTATAGCTTTTGTGATTTTTAATGAAATTTTCATTAATATTCCAAAAAAAATACTAACTAGGTACTGTATTAATATTTTGCACGATATATATTGGATGTACAAATGATGCCTTCAAATTCCACATACATCTATAATGGTTATCTATTACTTATTATGGTTGTGGTTGTAAAGTGTTGGCCGATTAACAACATTTGAAGTTGTATGCTTGTGCTTGGGAACATACAATATGTTTTTCTATTACAAAAATAATTATAATTTATAATTTTAAATTTTCATCATATATTGCTTGGAGACAAAGTTCACTTTGTCACCCATTCCTAGGATTAAGATATATTCAAATATTATAAGCCCTTAGGGTTGGTTCAAGTTGTGACTTGTGAGGGAAGCTAGAAAAACAATTTAGGTTTAGGCTAAGTTAGGAATTCGATCCCTCAAATGTTACAAAACAGTAAAAAAATTATAGAAAGATTAGTAAATAGAGACAAAATTTATTTGTCACCAATAATATTAAATTTGGCGGGTTAAAAATAATTTTGGCGCCAAAATTATAAAAAAAAATCGTCAAATAGAGACAAAATCAATGTGTCACCTATGGTGTCAAATTTTGTGGGTTGAAGAAAATATTTGAGTCAAATTAAAATACTAATTACTTAATTAGGGCTGGGCTCGGGTTAGTTATGTTAAAAAAAAAAATTTAAAACCGGAACTGAGATATTCTAACCGGTTCGGTTTCGTCTATTTTGGAGGGCAGAACCGATTAGACCAAATACGGTTTGGTTCTGTTTGTTTTTCAGTTCTGATGAGCTGGACACTCAGCTTCGCAACTGAAGCTTTCTCTGCCATCACAAATATGTGCGCGGTACCAGCAACTTTGCTGCTCCCTTCACCTCTCTCTCACATCTGTCTCAAACCCACCAGCAAACACAAGCTTTACTGCCTATTCTGTCGTCAACTTCCGAGCACGTACTACCGCAACTCACACTACTAGCGTAACGCCCAAAAGCCACCCCCTATTAGACACATTTTAGTAATGGTATCCACTAATATAGCAAATGACACCCTTTTTTCATGTTGTGTATGGTTTGATCTAAAGATACGGAAAACCATGACAAAATATGGGTAGAATTGGTATAGACCATTTTAAGGAGACATTGGATACGGAAGTCTGTACATAAGTGAAAAAAAAAATTAAATTATATGATAATATGTATTCCTAAAAGCCATGAATATTGTAATATGTATCAAATACTCATCATAAATAATTAGAAATTAATATATATATATATATATATAAATATAGTTATAAATATGAATTAATTGATAAGCATCCCATTTTTTTATAATTTTGATTTATTTAATATACATCACATTTAATATAATTATTATATACATCACATATTTATTTGGGGTAAAGATATACATCACTTTTGTAACCAAAAAAAAGAAGAAGATATTCATCACTTTAATATAGCATTATCTCAAGACTTTTCTTCTTTGGAAAGGGGTACACTACTACACAAAGTTAAACACACGACAGTTAAAAACTGTCGTCTTAGTAAACACATTACCGTTGTGTATAGAGCTGCCGTCTGATGGCCCATATCATACAACAGTTGAAAACTGTCGTCTCATAAATATTCACACAACAGATATATATGCATAACTGTCGTCTAATACGATATCAATTACGAATATTTCTCTCAATTAAACGACAGTTTCAACAACTAATGTTGTCTCAAATTCATAAACAACAACTGATAGTTGAAGATGTGTCTTCTAAAATGAAACTCATACAAGAGAATTTATACGATCTGTTGTTACATATCTATCACAAACAATAGTCGCTTCGAATTTCTGTTGTCTCGTAAATATCTCGAACAAGAGAATTTTAGTTTCTGTTGTCTCTAATAAATCTGCAACAACACGCCTTTGATTGATATGTTGTCTGGAATGTATGAGAGACTAGTGAAATGTTTTTGTTTTCGTTTCGTGAAATGAACTCGAGACAACAGCTCGTTGATATATATGTCGTCTAAATGGACTTACAGGCAAGAGAATTATTTTTTTTCTGTTGTTTGGTTTAAACCTGAGACAATAGCACTTTGATATGTCTGTTGTCTCGAATGAATTACGGACAACAAAATTTGTTTGTTTATGTTGTTTGAATGAGCGAGATACAACAGTTCTTTAATATATATGTTGTCTAGAATGTAACATAGACAAGAGATTGTTTTGTTTCAGTTGTTTGGAATGAATCGTAGACAACAGCTATTTGATATATATGTTGTCTCAAGTGAATCCCAGACGAGAATTGTTTTGTTTTTGTTGTTTGATGGATCTCTTATCTGAAAATGAAGCTCAAACAAGATATATTAAACTACATTAGCTTCAAATCCCCTTTTGCTTTTGCATTTGCTTTTGTTTTTGTACTTGTGCACACTGAACTCATTATTCTAGAAAATAGAATGGCAACAACCAAATATGAAAATTGATACCAATAAGATCAAATGCAACTCAATAGCACATCATTATCAATTTTCCAACATTAGTACACAAAACATCATTAATTGGCATATATACTACTTTCATCAATACATAAACAAAGTACATATACCAAAGATACTTGGATCCAGAACCACTTCATCCACAACAGTCCACCCTTCAAGCATACTCACTACTGCAAACATTGTAGACCTAAGTGCTGGTGGTAGATTGGCGCATAGCAGAGCTAATTTGTTCAGTCATCCAATAATACATCCTACATTAAGTATAGCATATTAATTCTCAATAATGATGAAACTAGGCCAATAAGTAAAGTAGAAAGGTAACTGAAAAACACCTCTTTCCCTTAATGTCTTGCTGTTCAGGATAGAAACATATATTAGTGACAAAATGGTACTGAATGATAGAAACTACTCAAAAACTAAACCAAATCTGAGGTTAAATCTAGGATGCTAGTTTCAGTCTTCCTATAAGAGATAATTGAAAGGGTATGGTGACGATCACTTAAGATATTAGGAGTGGAAACCAAATGGAGCTGTCAAGCCAAGTAAATAGTTGCAATTACCTTTTGGGTACTGAGTTGTGTCTTTAGTGAAGCGACATACATGAATTACACGATCATTGGGACCAATATTTTTCTCTTCTTCTGGAACCTATGAATTGGAAAACAACAAAACTTTTATCCACTTTTCCATTGTATTTAGTCAAAGAAATAAAAGAAATCTCACCTTGGAAGCTTGTTTTTTCTCTGAAATTTGTAAAGAAAGAAAGTCTGGAGCTGCTAGAAAAAAAGAAAAAAAAAAGTCTGAAACATTAAGGTTCTAAAGCAAAAAAAAAAAACAATGGAGGCAGTTTGTTGGTGATTCAATAGAAATATGGTTTTGAATGGAAAATCCAGAGGGAATTGAATTGAAACTAGAAAAACACCACATGCATATAGCAGGTCCTATAATTGTCGCTTGCCAATGGAACATGTCCTCGGCCACGAGACCTATAATCCATAAAAAGAACCCCAGCCGAAAACTCCATATAAGCTTTGAATCAATGACACTGAATACCCCATTTCAAACTATGATCGAGTCTAAAAGAAAAGCTACTAAAAGAGATGTGAACAAGGAAAGCTACTGAAACAAATAAAAAGAACAAGACAGTGCTACAGGTTTCAGAAATTCATAACTAAATCAAGAAAAATTGTTTTCAGGAGATTCCAACTCTAAAGTACTCATTGAGATGTCTACCACAATTTCTTAGAAGACAACAACTTCAAATTATGAACAGAAAAGTACAGTTTTCGGCAAATAGAATGTTGGGTCCAGAAACTGCAGTTTATGAAATTAAAACTGCACTTACAGACCCGACAATAGAAGTTGTTCCTATACAGAATGCTAAAAATGCTTTTAGCTCTTTTTCTAAAAGATATAGTATAGAAGAAGCATTTGCACAAATAATTATATGCAAAAGATCAACTAGAAGTCTTGACATAAAACAGAACCAACTTTGAACAAGTGATAGGGGTTTAAAAGAGCAAATAAAATATAGCAACATGATACTCCTACTAATCTTTACGGAGAAAGCAAGAAGCCAAAGAAGAACAGTCCCATGGAGAATCATCCAAGTCTTTCTCTTTAAAGATTAAAATTGGTCAAAGTTTGTACATAGAAATAGCAGTCCCAGACAACACAGAAGCATGCAAGGAGATCACAACATTTCCCTTTCATTTCAAGGTCTGAACTTTAACACTATCAACACTAAAGGATAATATCAGGACTAATTAACACCAGCACAACAATATGAAGGTTGAGAAGCTAGCTAGCCGAATCTCTAAAATTGTTACTATACCTCTAGACAATATTCATGAGTAGTTTTCCAATCAGCATCACCTGACAATTCAAGTTTGGGTTTGTTAATTTTGGTCATATATATTGTCTTAATTTTGGGTGTGTTAAGATTATAATTCCCAATCCAACTTCATCAACTGCAACAAACAGCCACATTTATTTATAAATACAAAAAATTTACTAACAATTGCACATACAACCATCGACTAAATTCTCGAAAAGGAAAAAAATGTAGCAAAATAGAGCAGCAGAAGAACAAGACTTACCATTTGGTTCGAACTTGAATTTGCACCTCATCATTATCTGGTTCGGTTTCGTCTCACTTACTAGACAACCAAACTCTCGCTTCTTCAAAAACCTAATTTCAGCACTATAGTCAGATACCAGAGAATAAAAATTGGGTAATCTTAGAGAAATAACCTTACCTGGAATTGTGGTGGAGCTTCACAGTGGTTCTACGACACCGTTTTTCCCAAGAACTAGTGTGGGGTTTGGGCTTTTGGAACTTGGGATTTCAAAGTAATAACCTCTAAGAGGAGACATGAGAGATGGAAGGACGTTCTCAGGTTTTGTAGATGGGGATTTGGGAACAAATATTTGGCAGTGGGAAACCGAAAAAGAGAGAAAGAGAGACTAGAGGCTAAGAGCGAAGGGTCGTTCACGGAGAGAATGAGAAACGGCTGATCTAGAGGAGGCGACGCGGAATATTTTTGGGATATTGGGGTTTTAGGGTTTCGTGTTTGGGGCTTGGGATTTCAATAGAGAGGAGAGAGTTTGGCGTCTGAGAGAAAGAGAGAGGAAGAGCGAGCGAGCAGAGAAAGAGGAAAAGAGGTGACCTAAAAGCTCAGAGAGAAGAAAGAAAGAAAAGTCGATATTGATTTTGATTTTCAATGAGTAGAAAGAGTGAGAGAGAGAGAGAGAGAGGGCAGAGGAGTTATGAAAAAAGATAGGAGAGAAACAGACGACACAACTTGTATAGAACTGTCGTCCAACTTATTCCAGATTTCTTCATATACAGTTGAAGCTGCTTACACAACAGTTTTAGAATAATCTGTCGTCTGAGTGAAACAGACGACAGAAAATATGTGTTCTGTCGTCTGATGACTGTCGTGTGTTTAAGATTTTGTAGTAGTGGTAGTTCCGATCTCAATATATATCTTCTTTAATATATTAGGTTTGTTTTGAACAATTAACATACGTTTTTGATTCATGCTTAGTAGGATGATATTGGTATTGGTAAAATACACAAGTGTGAAGAAGCAATGAGAAGTCAGAAACATCGGATTGCACTTCCCGTATGAAAATGCTAAAGCCGTTAAAGAATACAAGGGAAGGAGAATACGGCCCAGAAAGTAAGCTAGCCAAGGAAAGAAAGATGGATCAAAGAATATATCCGGTGACTGAGCAGAAGTATTGCTACTTATCCAATGGCTTCAGCAACAAGAGAACCGCAGAGAAACTTATGATTGCAATCCTGTATTCATTGGCAGTTTGGTAAGTGCTTACTTTCATTCTGATGAGTCTTTGCGAAGGAATTGGGAACAAGCGAACCGGAGATAAAGTTATGATCGTGGTGGGTTGAAATTTTAAACCGTTTGATCGATACAGAGACAAAAGAGTGGAGGGAGAAAGAGAATGAGGAAGAGAGAGAGATGGCGGAGCTCCGGAAGTAGGCGGCCGGCGGCCTGATCGAACAAAAATAAAACTTAAAAATTAACCAAAAAGAAATACAATTAGTAATGTATTAAAAAAATGTAATCAAAAGAAAAAAAGAAATATCCCGTGGCTGAATTAAATAAAAAATAAAAGTATTTTTGTATTTTGATAAATATACAAATAGAAACTAAAATCAAATGAGGAGAGAGAAAGAAAAAAAAATTAGTATTTTAAAAATAAAATAAAAAACGGAGATACTGAAGTTAAAGCGTGGCTTTTGGTTAGTGGAGCCTGCTATACAGAACACCATTTTTCATTCCGTGGCTGCACCGTATCTAATGACTTGGATACCCTTATTTGTATCTTTTGAAGCAAAAGATACTGAAAAAAATCAGTATGCTATGAGACATATGCTAGTAGTGTCACCACCAATCCACCATCACATTCGCTACCCTCCGACGAGCAAAACCCAAACCCATCAATACCAAAATATCCTTTGGGCACCCTGATGTAGGTGGAAAATTGGTGTGTCCATGGAGTAATTAAGTTGCAAAAGAAGAGAAGAAGAATAGAAAAGAAATGAAGAAGAAGGGGAGGATAGAGAGTCGTGGGTGGGTGAGAGAAAAGAGAGGGGAAAAGAATTAAGGACAAAGAAAGAGAGTGGTGGGGGTGGGTGAGAAAAAGAGAGAGGAAATGAAAGAGAGTGGTGCGGGTGGGTAAGAAAAAAGAGAGAGAAAGAAAGTGGAAATAAAGACTTTTTATACATATTTCGGTTCAATTCGGTATTTTGATGTGTTTGAATTTTAGAACAGAAACCGAATCGCAGTTTTTGAGTTCGGTTCGGTTCCACATAGAAACTGAAGTTTTCAAACAAAAAACCGGACCGAAACGTCTGTTCCAGTTTGATTCAGTATGGTTCCTCGGTTCCTTGGGTCTAAAGTCCCAACCCTAATACTAATCAAATTTGAAAATCAAAGGGTGACATTAAAAGAGGGATTAGGGGGATGAGTTCATCTCCTAAAGAGGATGATAAAATTTGCACTTCACCACCATCTGGGACATAGTATAGGTATCGAATCTAGAAACGAACTAGATTCGTCCCCTATAGTAGTTACAGATGAAACTTCAAGGATTGGCGACAAATTTAGTTTGTCACAAATTGGGTGATTTTAGATAGTGTGAGTAGAGTATAGGAACAAGGACGGCCCAATCTATGTTAGTTAAACATATGGAACTTAAAGGGTAACTAGAATTTTACATTAGTGTTTCACAAAAACTGTATACCAAAAATTAAATTACAAACAAGGAGCATAAAGAAACAACAAACCCTATCGTCTGCGTGAGGAGTTAAAGGGCTATGTTTCCCCTAGCCGTCAACGAAGAGATCCTGAATTGGAAATACTTGCCGAAAACTTCATTTGTCTCAAGAAAACCTCATGCGTCGGTACAACAGTGCTGCTTGTCGCAAGAATTTGTGGGAGTTTTTGCTAGTAATAGGTTTTGCTTGTCTCTTCTATTTCATAATGTTGTCAGACAAATTAGGTCGATTCCACATATCAGCTTATGAAATCTAAGAACGTTGCTCGGTTATGTGGTAGTAGTGTTGTTTGAAACGGCTTCTCCAATGTTCAGGATGCATTGTTGTAATGGAGATGCTGATCGTCGGAGTGTGAGCCGAGTTGGGTGAAGAGTGGTGGATCCACCTCAACATTTGGAGTTTGAGCTTTTAGGCTTAATTGGTTCTTTTGTTATAATTGGTGGGTCTGTTGTCAAATATTTTTATGCTTGAACTACTTGCCACCATCGTTGATCACTTAATGACTTGGGTTTTTAGAGTGAAGGAGTTGCCTTTTAGTTTCTCCTCCATGCCTTCGTTCTTCGGAGTATGTTCCATGAGACTAGCACCCCCAAATTGCCAACATTGGGAAGGCTTCTACAATCACATGCTTCCAACATTTTATCCCAAACTAAATGCGAGGAAATTCTACTATATAAGATATAACTCGCACCCGTATGTAATATAGGGGTGATTAATAAACCATTAATTATGCCTGTTTTTAGATGAATATTGCATTAATTGTTTTTATGTTTTTTGCATTAATAGTTAACGTGATGGATGTTTAATGATTCGGCGTTAATGATTTGACAAGACAATGGAGAGAGATAAAGAATTGGATATGACGTACATCTGATCGATCTGAACTTTGAATCGATCGATCTCATCCTTCCCCCAGCATCAGACCACATATTACACTTTTTTTCAAAGTTGATGAAATCGAGATGGAAACTTTTTAGCTTTTACCAGAAAACGGCCAAGAAAACCGTACCATATAAATATATCAACATATATATATACACATTCATTCCAGTGGTAGAAACTGTGGGTGTCCATACATACATTTACCACGTACTATTCTCCAATGAAGCACGTGTTAGAAACCCATGTCCCCTCATCCTTATGATTCCCTCTTGTTTTTCTTTCTCTCTTGGACGTACTCAATAATGAAACAGGCCATTACTATTGCGTTCACGTAGCAGCAGAATCTCTGAGGGAGAAGGGAGAGACAGCAAGAGATTCAGCTGCTTTTGGCAGATACAAAGTTGTGCTTGCTTGGCTTGGCACTGACTCCTACGTGCAAAACTATAATATATATATACATATATGAATCTGACACGTACAGACAGACAGTGAAACACTACACTCTCTTCCTTTGTTTCTCTTTTAATTTTCCTCTCTAACTAAACCCCTCCCTACTTTGAAGTGATTGTTATGGGACTCTTCATTAAAATAGGAAGGGTGAGAGACTGTCTCTGATCTCTCTCAATAAGCTAGCTGCTCACATTGACATGTCTAATCTACTAGTCAATCGGTCAGTCAGTCGATCTGATCTCTCACATTCTTTTTGCCTTTCTTTCCTTCCGTCATCTCGACCGATCAGTAGACTTGTCATTCGTGAAATGATCTATCCATATATACATATATCTCTTCGATCGATCACTCCCTCTCTCTCTCTTATTGTCGATCATGTCTCTGCCTCTGCCTCTGCCTCTGCCATGCTGCTAAAGAAAAAAAAAACACACACCAAGTGTACGGCACAGTGTCAACTACAGTTAACAGCCTCTGCATGCGACCATCGGACCATATTGCTTTGCTTTTTTCTTCTTTTTGGTCCAGCATCAATTCGATCTGCTTCGTTTTTTTAGTCTCCTAATGATCGAACACAACATTTGATTAATATATTAGACAAGATTATCTTCTTAATAGTAAGGTTTTATACCCAACGAGAGAGCCCATGATGCTGCCCTTTAAATGTTTTACTTCTTAAATTTGTAGGCAGGTTTACTTGTTAATTATTGCCTCTGCTAAACAAGCCAACAGTTCTGTAAAGGACCCTTTTCTTCTGCGCGCATGTATTAATTAATTAATGAGAGATCAGACTTTTCTTCTATCTCTTGTGATCACATCGATCAATGTTAACTGTATACCTACTCAACTTGCATGCCTGATCACCCTGCTCCCTGGACCCTCGCATAATTGCCACCAGAATTCTCTCTATGATATACTAATTAATTAATTAATTAACATTCATGGGTCTGCCCACTTCTCGATTGTTTGCTATATATAGTTATATATATACTTCCCTAATTGTTTTTTTTCCTTTTAATTTTTGAATATCATTTTACTCTTTTACAAAATACCAGAAATAATTAAAACAAATTATAAAAAGAAAACCCACCCCACCCTAGCTCCGACCACAGCCATATTCTCAGCTGAATAATACTTTTGTCTGACCCAGGTTGGACCTCTGTGTCCAAATTCTATTTTATTGACATACATTCGGAAGTGTAATTCTATGATTTGAACCGTTGATCTTGTAAAATAACATTAATTTATAGATCAATTCTGCAAAAAATATTCAAATTATGAGATCGTTAACTCATCCAATTATATCAAACAAATGTACGGTTTTGGTAAAAACTAACATTCTCATGACACCGTCAATTTGTTTGATGCAATTGCATGAATAAACGATCTCTGTTTACTTTGATTTTTTTGCAAAATTGATCTATAAATATTGCTTTACAAGATCAACGGTTCAAATCATGAAATTACACTTCTGAATGTATGCCAATAAGAGAGAATTCGGGCACAGATGTCCAACCTGAGTCGGACAAAAGTATTTTTCTTCTCAGCTTGCATGTGGTCGTACGATTGTAGGAGTCAATATCGGCCTTCTTGATGTCTCTTTCCGTTTTCCTCTCCCTCTCTCTTTTTTTTTTCTCAATTTGGCTCTTCTGAAGTTATTAAAACAGAGACGTGTGTTACATTGTAGCAAATTAAATGAAACTTTCTACTAGACTCCTATACCCTCACATTTTTAACATAATGACAATACTTGTCCCTCTCTTGACTCTCGAATGCTAACCCTTTAGAACGCCTCTCTCAGCTCTCTCAAACACCAAACCCATCAAAATCACTGACTCATAGCTCTTAACTCTCGATCACTCGATCTTCTAGCTCTTAGCTCTCGATCTCTCAAATCTCCTAGCTCTCAGCTTTTATATTTCATTCTCCAGATCTTGAATTTGGTATATGCTAACCTTGAAATCTCTTTCCTTGTGGTTTTTCTCCATGAACATTTCTTTTCCTTTAAGTAGAAAAGTAGTCAATTTCATCTCTTGTGGTACCTGAACTGCAATTTTTGTCACAAGTAGTACCCAAAGTTTTTCATTTTAGCCTCTTTTTTTTTTTTGGGAAAACGAGTCCTCACGCGCATATATTTGTGACAAAAATGGCTTTAGGTACCACAAGAGATGAAATCGAAAACTTTGGGTACTACTTGTGACAAAATTGAAAACTTTTGGTACTACTTGTGATAAAAATTGAAGTTCAGGTACCAAATATATAATTGAGAAATAGTTCAGGTACTATATGAAATAAAAACTCTTCTTTAAAACTGGACCTTTCTATTCATAATTTGAAGTTGTTTTCTTCAGAGAAGTTGTAGAAGACATCTCAAATAGTATTTCAGAGTTGTAATCTTCTAAAAATGATTTTTCTTGATCTAGTTATGAGTTTTTGAAATTACAGGTCTGCTGTAGGAATTTCTGAAAACTGCAACACCGACTAATTCTTTCTATTTTTTTTAGTGGCTTTCCTTATTCAAACTTTCTTTGGGGCACAAGTACTTGTAAATTAGACCTCCTATAAACTCCAAATGGCAATTAAACAAGTGCGACATATTTTAATGTGAAGCAGAAACATTGTTCTAACTTTGTATTGATATTGCCTTATTATGGGTTGGTTGATTTCCTCTCTTAATAAATGAACGTTCTTGCAGGTGCACGTTGGAAGACTTGAACCTGCAACATTTGGCTTGTATTTAAAAGGTTAGCCTTATGTTTTACTTTTATGTTTTGTTCTTGCATGTTATTTTTTAATGCAGCTGTACCCTGGTTTACTTCTCGATCTGTTTTGTTCTTGCATGTTATTGTTTAATGAGCAGCTTTATCCTCTTGTATTTGGCTTTGAATAAGTAATTTTAGAACCGTTAGTATTGCGTGTTATTGTTTTTTTATTTATTATTTCCATAGGACTATTTCCTGGAACTCATCCAAGTTTGAACTTTATATATGCTCATACACAAATGGGAAATGATTCGGCTGTTTGGAATGAGAATTTAGTAGATCTATTATGTGACTTAGGAAAATGATTCGACTATTTGGAATGAGTGACTATTGCAAAAGTGTGGTGAGTAGTTTTAGATCCGGGAGTGTCGTTCCACGGAGGATTGACGGCTCCCCAACTCTCGGTAGCGAGTAATCGAGTGCTCTAGCTAGATGGAATGACAAGATGTGAATAGAGTGAATGAAATGTGTTTGAACAATGTGCAAAGTGTGAGTGTGGTGAGTTTGGTTTTAGGTAAAAAGATGGTGATATGACAAGACAAACAAACAACAAAATAAATGCGAGCAAGTAAATAAGGTAAAGTAGAGTATGCACAATATAAAGAAAGTGTTAGGGTTTTCGGGCAAACCCCAATCCAAAGCAACAAGCAATGCTTTAATCAACTCAATCATGCCAACGTGTGTGTGAATCAAGCCCCGTATCCTAGCCATGTTATGGTTCTAGGACCGTGTTCCCTAAGGTATTCGAATGTCATGTTATGGATCATTCGGACTCTCTAGGTGTCATAGGGGATTCCTCTAAGTTACCTAATACCGAATCCCCTATAGTGCTTAAGAGGCGTAAGAGCATCGAAACTAGGGATTCAAACAAGTCACAACTCATCACATATGCTACCAATTGTCTAGGTCATGCAAGGGTACCAATCTCACACAAGCTCATCAAGATAGATTAGTTAACATGCCAAAGAAGTGGTAAATTCTAAAGACAAGCAACCAACACATATTGAATTAGGTAAGCACACATATTCATACAACACAAAGGCATTTTATTCATCAATCAAGCATCACAAAGTCACATTGGACTAGGGCACACAACCCTAGTCCCCAACAAGAGTACTACTCACTACCCATCAAGGTATACAACATCATATAACAAATGTAAGCTTTAAACATGAATACAAGAGAGAAAAGGGTTGCGAAAATCTCAATAAAATGGTGTCTCCTTCTTCTCCTTGGATCTATATGTCGTCCTTGAGGGTTGGTGAGGATCTCAGCTGCCCAAATGGTGGAGGAAGTGGCGGAGGTGGCAGATCCCGTCGTGCGTCGACCGGTCGTCGACCTGCTGTCGACCGGTCGACGGCCGTGCAGATCCTAAGGCTAAAGGGGAAGGGGAGAGGAGGAAAAGGGAAAAGGAAATGAGATCTTTTTGGGGCTGAATGGGAATGACCTAATTCAGGAAAATGAGGCTATATATAGGCAAATGAGGGGGAGAATGGAGGGCTAGGATAGGCTAGGGTTAGATCCAAGGGTTAGATCCAAGGGTTATTAGGATTTAATGAAGGGTAAGGGGGTCATTTCATAGGGGAATGAAAAGAATGAATAATGTAAGGGTGACCTCACCATATCTAGTGTAGTCCTTTGCTGATTTGGGGGCTTGTGAGGATAAGTCACGCGGTTGACTTTGCCGTTGACCTTGACTTTAACCTTCGGAGCTTGACCAAGGGTTGACTTTGACCAAACCTCTGGAATTCTCTCGCGGCTCACTTCCAGGACTTCATGTTGACTCGTTGACACTCTCAAGTCGGGGTTGACCACGAGTTGACTTTTGGTCCTCGGGTTGACTTTTCGTCCTTTTGCCGGAAATATCCAAAAAGCTCCAAATCGCATCTTTTCGCTCTCGATATCTGTCCGATGCTCGTGAACCCTACAATGGTGTAATTCAAGGATTAGAGACACTAAACGGCCTTTGGATTAACATTACTAAAGTAATTAGAAGCCTAATTTGTATGCAAATTACATACAAATCAATGAGAATTTAGTAGATCTATTCTGTGACTTATGCATCAAGGAGGTGGTTAATGATAATTGTCCAGCTCACCTTAACCCAGAGAGATATGACAATCTTATATGTAATTTCACTAAAGAAACGGGGAGAAATTATACCAGAAAACAAATGAAAAATAAGTGGCCAAGTAATTAAGGACAAATCAAGTACCACTCACTAGTACAATGAAGCTCAATTATTCTATAAGTCTACAAGATTACACCTAGTCTTATCGCACAAAATTAAAATAAATAAGTAACCCTTCGCCAATGCATTCAATTGTGGTGCAAATTAAGGGATACTATTTAAATATGTGTAAAAACGCAAAATAGAGAGTAGGCTTAAAACTACATAATAAAATAAAAAAACTATCTTCTCCTTGCCCTTGGAATGAGGATGAGGAGTTTTGGTAGGATAATTCAAGCACAGAGGTCCAAAAGTCTCCTTTTGCATCTTCTCCTTAGGAGCTTTATTTTTACTTTTTTTAGCACTAAGAGGCTTGACGAACGTTAAAGTATGAGTGGTGGAAGTATAGATTAAAGAACCTGCAGGGTTGTTGTGTCCACGGGGATCGATGACCCTTCAACCCCTAAGTAACGTGTGCAACTAGGTCAATAGCTAAGTGATAGAGGGATTAAGAGATCGACGGATAGAGTGGGTGAATGTGTATCGACAATGTGCATGTGTAGAGGTGTTTCGATTTTTGTAAAGCAATGATGAAATGTAAATGACAAGCAAGTAAATGAATGCAAGGAAATAAATGCAAGTAAGTAAAGGAAAGTGTGTGCAAGTTTAGAAAACGTTGGGGTTTTCGGGTTAACCCAAATCCAATGCAACAAGTAACACTACAATAACGAATGCATGCCAATGTGATCATGAATTAAGTCCCTTATCCTAGCCATGTTATGAGTCTAGAATCGTGTTTTCAATGGTATTCAAATGTCATGTTATGGGTCATTCAAACTCTCTAGATGTCTTAAGAAATTTCTCTATGTTACTTAATACCAAATTCGCTAAACTGCTTAAGAGGCGTAAAGAATCCAAACAGAGGAACTCAAAGAAGCAACTCATGAACAATCTTCCACTCCACCGATGTTATCGATATGAAATGAATTCTTTCTAAAGTATCTTTCTAAAGAATCACTCGTAACATTCGAACTTAGAGGAATTCACAGAATCTGATGCGCCACATCCTCAAGGAAAATAGAAGACAGTACAAGAGCATTCCACACCATCAAATCTTGATTAATCAATTCACTAACCATAGTGACAGCTGGAGTTAAATAAGCTTGAAGTGAAAAGAATCTAAATCCCTTCTTTTGCTTTTTCTCCTTCAATATTTTCTCTTATATTCAGGATCAAAATCCGATTCTTAATATTTTTTTTTGACTAAATTCTTGTTACTACCCTGTACTTTAAGGGTCTAATCAGTTCAGTCCCTGAACTTTTAATTTCATCAGTTCAGTCTCTGCCCTCTTAAAAATGACACATAAAAATGACACGTGTCGACCCATAATAGCCGACATGTATCCTAAATGGACTTATTTGATGAAAATTAAGAGTGCATGGACTGAACTAATGAAATTAAAGGTTCAGAGACTGAACTGATTAGACCCTTAAAGTACAAGATAGTAACAAGAATTTAAAAGTACTTGAATTTGAATTTTTTTTTGCATACGTACTTGAATTTGAAAGTAATTTTTTTTATGTATATAACTTTTCTATGAAAATAGAAAACCAACCATTAAATCTCACACCGTACATTCTACCCTAAGCTACTTTAATTTTGTTTCTAGTTATCGAGCCAACCTTGTAAACCAAGCTATCAATGATCATCCAAATGTTGAGCAAAGCATTCGTTGACTGCCAGTTTTTAAAAATAAAAAAGTAAAAATTGGGATGGAGATTGAGTAATAATTATAAAGTTGAAAGTTTCAGGAGTAAAATTTGAAGGCTAAAAATACTTAGCAAATGAGGAAGGGTGATACAAATTTCTCTTAATCGGTCCTTATGCATATTTCATGACCCAAAAAAAATAATAAATAAATAAATTTGTTATGTCCATTCAAGAATTCTTGGAGATTAAGCTATTTTAAAAGCGACTACTATATTAAGCAATGTGGAACTTATTGGAAATACTCATACTAACTATTGTTTTCCTTTTTTAGATCTTTGTGATAGGTTAAAGAAGAATTATTTGTTGGTGTGTCTATAACAAATAAATATATCCATAAGAGCAACTTCAATAATGTTCTCTAAAATTTTCCATCAAAAATAATTAAAATATGATTTTATTAATCACTTTTGAAATTCACTTCAACAGTGTTATTTAAGATTTTGCTTAACTTGAATATTTTATTAGTTTTAAATATTTAAGGAATACTTGAACAAAAAAAAGTTGAGTAATAAAAATTATTAATGTATCAAGTCATTATATATTTCTCCCTCTTCTTAATTAGGTTTCTTTCAGATAATTCTTAGCACACTTTTGTCAATCCATTTTTTAAAGTCGTTACCAAGACATGACATAAAATAGATTACCTTTGATTTATTTTTTGAAAGAAAGATCAATTTATTAAAGATCACATACAATCGTAACGAATGAAATTCAGATTAAACTTTGTAGGTTGTAGCATGGGTGAACCACTCTTCATGAACATTAGAATTACAACTATAACTAGCTAGTTGATCTATGAACCACTTGATTAGTAGTTCGACTTGATTAGTAGTTCTTGGAGCATGCTAGATATAAACTTGCGGTAGAGACTTGAGTAATTCTTTGATGTCCTCAATCAGAATTCATAGCTAGAGAAGATAAATCGCCATGAACTGGTGTGATTGCATGGACAACCAAAATATTGTAGTTGTACACTACAACTATTGTAACCTCCGTAACCTGCACTAATTTTAAACCCTCCTTTACTATCATCAACTTGATTTTATGTGGTGAAGCAACATACTCTTTCAGTCTTTCCTGTATACAAAACCAGAAACCTTCTTTTGTCATCTCGGATGATACCTCCAACGCCCCCATACTTGAGTGAAGAAATTAAAGTACCATCCACATCCACTTTTAGGACATTAGAGGGAGGATGCCAAACTTCTGAAGTTTTTAAAACTTGTTGTTAGGCAGGTACCCCTATCTTTAGTAGCGATATTACACAAACCAATTCATAAACAAAAACAGAACACTACTCATTTTGTACGTGCATAACGATCTCATCATTCCATCCCATTTCTTGTCTTTCCCTATAGTACGTGGTTAGGAGTCTTGGTTATCGATTCACTTTGGAATCCTATCCATTCTCATGCAACCCATATTTAACAGCATGCATGCCAAAGAGAAACCTTCGTTTCTTTTCACCAAATTCCCAACCCTAAGCCAAATTTTCCCTTGGGTTGAACAACTACACAAGATGTTCTTTTCTTCTTTACGTTCCGCTACCCCTTAATTCCCATATGAAATTCTTCATTAATCCTTCCAACCTCCTTGCTGCTCTACAATAAATCTTAAATAAAGACAAATAATATCAGTCGTTGACCCATAAGAACAAAATTGGAGTCTTTTCTCCCAATTTTTTTTTTTTTATATTCTCAATTAGTTCATTTTTCTCTCATAAGTTTACTAACTCTTAGTAAAAACATTTTATTGACCCCCATAAATACTTTTTGTCCTTAATAAGAAAATTTTCCACAAAAAAGTATCATTATTGGGAAATCCAGAAATTCTCCAAACTTAGAAAATTTTCATAGAATTTTGGACTTATTAGAAATTTATATATAATACATTGGCAAGCTACTCAACACCGATTGAATAAGAGTTGAGAATTTTTTTTTTAAATGTTCTTCGAAAATTTAAAAATTGTCTCTAAACTTTTTTTAAAAAAATTGAAAAATTATACTTATTGAGAATTTCCCTACATATTTATTACAAACGGGGAGAGAAAACGTAAAAAATTATTGAAAATTAGAGTGTAAAAATCACTCTTCGTTTCTTTCAAATTTAAACCCACTTTAAACGTATTTCTAAGAAGTAAATTAGCAACATATTTTTCTTGGTGCACAAGGGCTTCAGAGTACACATAAATTTATCAGGCAATTAGAACTGAAGAATTAGGAATAAATAAACATAATTCATATTATAGATACTTGTTACAATGTGAAACATGCAAGTCATTACAGGGGGAACAAATTTCTTTTAGGTACACTTTACACGCAACATGACATGAAGCGAGGAATAAAACTGTCTACGAAGACATCATTTCATCTTACACTATCAGGAATTCGGGACAATAAGCTCACGCAGAGACAAAGAACATGTATCACTGTACAGGAAATGAGCTGCTAGGCTTTTAGCATTCCTTCCACCCAAAAAAAAAAAGAAGAAGACAAAGACGAAGACGAAGACGAAAAAGAAGAAGTAAAAGAAATTTACATCAGAAAAATATATTGGCAAAGCTCTATGTTTACTGGTACATTTCAGACGATTGCCCAAAACTTCTTCCTACAAATTAACACAATTTCTGTGTTCTTCTCTATATTTTCTAGCAAATGTGATTCAACCTCCCACAAAAATTTTGGAGCAAGATCCTGGATCCTTGATGTAATGGTTTCCTCATCTCTAATGATAATAAACCCCTGCACATTAACACAACACAATTCTGAATCATATGCCACTTCGAACAGAAAGAAGTTGCAAGAGATTTATTTTGGGGGTCCAACAAAACAAAAGGAGTTCCTCTTAAATGGATTAAAGTTATCCACGATTGGATTTGAGTACCAAGTCCTAAACTATTTGTAATAATGCTGGAAGAAATAACTAAAGATATAGAAACACATTTTATGGAATATGTTGTGTGAAGGTGATAGTTTTATTCAACACTTCCAATGAAACATGAAGAAACACATTTGAATGGAAAGGTTTATGAATTAGTTAAACTAAGACAGCATCTATGTGATGCAGAATGGCCTAGTGTGATATTTTATAATTTCAAATTCTGTCTCTCAAGTTATTTATGTTTGTGTTTGTTTATCTCAGGGTTTTCTATGATAGGGTTAATATTTGTATGCTAGGGTCCTAGAATTATCTTAGTTTTCCATTAAGGTTCTGCAGTTTGTGTTGAGCAGACTTGATGAATGAATACAGTTCTCCCTGACTCTTGGTTATCCCTCATCCTCTCCTTATTTTCACTGTTTCCTAAATCTCTCTGTCTTCTCTCTAGAACCCTAATTCCCCTTCGCTTCTAAATCCCTCTAGATTCATTATTCTGTCAATCCACTTGGTGTTACATCAATATGGAGGAACAATAAAAAGGACACTGAACATAACAATAGCATATTTAAGAACAGAGACTCAGTAGAATAATCACTTCCTATATTTAGATCCAGTAAGCAAAATCATAAAGAAATCGTTGATGATGATTATGTAAAACTAGAATTGGAACGTGATGGACATGGAAAAATTAGTTCTTTCATTTGTGATAAAAGAAATAACAGATTGACTACAAAGATGAAATTTTATACACTTGTCAGAATATTAAGATGGATGATAGGAACGATAAGAACTGTCAAAATTCAAAATCTATGCATAGAACATCGACATTCGCACCTACTAATAATAAGATAAGAGAAACTAAACTTAGTTGGTATGAATACATTGTAAACTGCTAGAAACACTCATAACCAAAGGATCCATAGTAAAGTACAATTTTAAAAACTTAATAAGCCGATCAAGGGTGAATAACACAAAAGCAAAGAATACGTAAATTCAATGATGGATACAATTTATAAAAAAATAAAAAGTTTGGAAGATGAGAATGTATGTCTAATTTCATAGGCATGGGACAAAGGCAAGGATAAGGATGGTGAATTAATGATGCAACTTTGAATAAAACCTTAGTATGCGAAAGGTAATTAATATTGCCAACTTGGAAAACATTCTCTCTAGTTATTCTTTCTAAGCATGACTAGAGAGAATGTTTGCCCTTTCTTTTTACATAATCCATAACTTCATGTTTTTGATACTCCAACACGAACAAGAAATGACATTAATGAAAATCATTACCTGAGGTCTTATTATCCTGTCCATCTCCAAAAGGATATCCTCCAACAGGCAGCCTTCTCCACAGTCCTTATAATGAGAGAAGAGGTGGTTGGCGTGCAACAGATCATATGTACGTGGATAAGTAGAAAATGGCTCACACCTGACAATAGTTAGGGATTAGATGCCAAATACTAACTTTGAGGATCTTTTATTTTTAATATATATATTTTTTTGTTTTTTAAATTGAACTAACAATTTAAGTATCTTCTCAAAAAAAAAAACAATTTAAGTATAAATTCTATATTTAGCCACATTCTTTTACACAATATTCAGATTCTAGCAGCGAAAGGTTACAGTGAAAACATACCAATCATGGAAAGCACCAATCAGACCACGGTCATAAATGGCAGACAAGGTATTCTTCATGCTTGCAGGAACTATATTCATCACCCATGTGGGTGATGAATTTAAGGCCACAGCGAATCCACCACAAAAGGCATTCATGTCCATGACATTTCGTATTTCTGTCTTGTTCACATTCAGTAGCCGCCAGTAATGCCGAACTTGATCTTGCCAAAAGAGAGTCTCTGAATTAAATTCCTCTTGACTAATACCTATTATGAACACATTTATGAGGAACTTCATCAGACTGAACAATATTTTTTTTTTCAATTTCATAAATAATCAAATCAAATAAAACATGAAGTGAGACACTAGAAAAGCCATCTCATGTATCACAAGCTCTCCTGTCCTCATATCATAACAATGATGAAATAAAGCACGCTCAGAATTAGGTTTATTTATCGAAACGGGGTTTCCGTTGCAGGATTGAGTAAATAAAACTTGCAGGCTACAGAGTCTAACTCTATAATTTTTACTCTGCAGCTCAATCTATCAACAATCTAAGCACAACTAACTTTAGCTAAGCCGAAGCCAATTTCATGTGCTTACATGGATCATGGATCTAAGTATTACCTGTGTGTATAATCTCTTTACTTATAAAGAGGGAATATGCATCATCAAAACCAACACTTCTCGTGCCTTATTTTAATTTAGCGTTATATGCATGAAGTTACTCATGTACAACTTGGGAAGTACAAAAACAGTAGAGAGGAAAATTAAATTAAAAGGGAAAAGATGAAAAGGAGAAGCAGCACACCTATTCTTCTAAGACTCTCTGAGTATATTGAAAGACGATCCGGTCTAGAAGGGAGTTTTGGAGGATCTGTTTGTGCACCCCTTACTTGTATACAATTTCCCAGTGTTGTATTCCACGATGACTTAGAATCATCAGCAGCATCACATATATCTACAAGCTTCTGTCCAGAAATGCGGTCTAGGCATGACAGATCTTGTTGTTTCATCCAGATAGCAGTCTGAACTTTTTTAGCAATGAGTTTCCAGCACATTGCCGAAGTCAGATTCACTAACTTCTCCCAAATTATTGGATAGTCTTTATCCTTTTTATAAGCAGGTGGAGCTGAATAGACAAAGTACCCATTAGATCGCAGAAGGCGGTTCACTTCTTTTAGAAGAATACCATCTGCACAAAAAAATTAAGAAAAGGAACACACCATAAGACCACTCATAAACACTGTAACGTTTCAAAACAGTAATGGTCAAAGTGGACAACAAATATAGAATATTGCATAGTTATACCTCCTATCCAGCACAAAAACATCAGCTTTTATTCTAATTATAGCATGCCAGCCAAATAAGTCCTGATATATCGCTACAACTAACATGAATAATGTAATTATATTTTTCAAACTTGAATATAAGAATTCGGGATGGATATCTTTCAATAATGATTTTACTATCCGTCATTGTTATGATGTCAACGCATACCATCTCATGGACAACTTGAAAATTTAACTTCTTCTTTTTTCAACTATGTAGAATTTATGTATGGACACCTTCTAGATCACCAACGTATACGAAATATAGGATAGAAAATACCATTTTCATGCCAATCAACACGACACCTAGAACAGTGAACCATATCAAAAGAGCTAGTGGGATATGGCAATTGCTTTGTTGCTATTGCTGAAATCATTGCCCCGATGCCTCGTTCTAGAGAAAATTGAATTTGATTCTCATGGCCATCCTTGGGAGCAAATGACATTGTCTGTATACCCAGGGGAAGAAGGAAAGCAGAAAAGCTGGCAACCCCACATCCAACATCCAAAACTTGAACGACCCCTGCAGTACGTAGATCACCTGTACCTTTTGTTATCATATCTCCCAATCTGCAAACCCCAGCATAAGTTAGGAAGTAACTGAAATCAACACCCAGACATTAAAATTTCAAAATATTATACGTCGGATCTAAAAGTAATGCCGCCCAACCCACCCCCAACAAAATTTGAATAAGGTGATTTGATTAATTTGTCAACTTATCATTATTCCTTAGGTCCTGAATTGACGTTACGTTAACCACATGGATAATATATACCTAAATGTCATAAGTACTAATACCAATAGTGTAGGGTATAAAAGACAGAGAGAGAATAAGCTAAGCAAACAAATTGATTGCAGATACCTCTGAATGTACTCAGGTGCACCATGTTTAAAATGGGTACCACCACCAGGGAACCACCAGAGTTGATCCTTCTCATGCACCCAATTTTGTCCTCCTTTGACTTCAGCAAGATGTGTATGATTCACATTGCTTCGCCACACATAATCCCTGCTGGTTGGCCATCTTATTGGTATCTTATAATCTTTCGGTGGCGGAACCAAGCAAAACAAGCGCTTCTCAATTGGCAGACAGTGTCTCTCAAGTTCTTCCTTTCTACTAATGTCCAAAATCGGCAGCAAAGTTTTTATGTATGAAACATTATGGCAAGGGATATATTCATTAAAAGTCAATGGACAAACATCCACACCAGTCTCTGGTACCAAAAGTGGTGTTCTTCTATAAGTTAGAGCAACTTTATTTGTAAACGTGGAAGTACCTACAGCACCATCAATCACAATAAAATATAAGAGGCCGAATTTAGAGTACCTGCAGCACTTCATTGCTAGATCTCATTGAATTTATATTACCAAAAAAAAAACATTTCAGAAATTAGAATGAGAGCCCTAATTTAGATCGAACCCTTTGGTCCCAATCTACTCTTTCACATGCAAATTATGACCACAAAATATATCATGAAAAAGAAGGGTAACACGAAAAGCCATAATCGAAATCCAGAATGTCTTCCTGCTTTGCTCAACAGAGGACTAAGAAACAAGATCTGCAAACCAATAAGATCTTGCACTTGCCATTAAGTCATCAAGCATGAACTCCAAAATAAACCTGATTTTACATTGCATACTTTCAATTTATACTGAAAAACAATCAGGTTTCTTTAACAACTGTAACAACAATCCATTTTATTCTTGTTCCAAGCTGACATTCTGTTCGCAAAATTCAAACTTTGAAATGGAATACTTAATATCTTCATTGGTATGAAAAAACAGAGCTAAGGTAAAGATAGAGAGTAAGCATACCAGGAATTGAGTAATTGTAGCTATTGTAGCTAAGCTGGGAAACATAATTGGGATTTGGGCCAAAGAGAGTTCCAGCATAGAAGGAGCCAACCATGAGTAACAGAGCCACCATTATCATCTGCCATGACTTCAATTTAAACGATGAACACAGCACATAATACCCACCTCCCATTTCCTCAATTGGGTCCCGGAAACAAAGGAATCAGATGGGCATTTAGGAGCTTGCTCCGTCACACAGACTTGTTCATCTTCCCCGTCGCCAAATCAAGTCCAACTCTACACGACCTATGCACGTGCCTCTGCGTGGACTCTTCTTACACCTTGTTATCCTTTGGATTTGTGAAGCCCCAAATCGGCCAGGGGTTTTGTAATATTTTGTTTACGTCACCCGGGAAACCATTTACGGTTATAAACTTATAACTATCAAAATTTAACTAAATAACTTTGTTTTCTGGTACAACAAACTAAATATTTTCACTTAACCAAACTTATAACTATCAAAATTTAACTAAATAACTCTCTTAAACCGCCTGTGGTTAAATATTTCACTTAACCACTATCATTCAAATCTAACTGTACAGTATCTTGAACTAAATATATTAACTGATCATTTGCTGTGGCAATCTGTTGTCTTGTCCGGGTTGTGGCGGAGATCCAAAAGCCTATGGATACTTTTTATTAGGTTAAAAATTGGTTTACGGAGGCTCCAGGACGCCATTCTTCATCGCAATGCAATCATTTGTCAACTACTTCTAACAAACAAAAGATTTATAGAGGTTTCTGTTTGTAATTTCGTTTTACTTCTAAAAAAAAATTATAGAGGTCACATAAGTAGACAAACCCCCTCAGACCCGAGTTTGTGTATAAGGTGACAATAATGAAACTCAGTAACTCACCAGTTAAGATAAAACCCGTTAGGGGCAATCAACTCATAAAAAATTCAAGCCAAAATATGTCCTGGAGAACAACATGAAATCGAAATTGAAAACTGAAGAGCAAGAGCTCTCTCGATCTTCTGAGAATATATGGCGTTCCGCTCACTTTGGATATTTACTTCAACTCAACTGCTAATGTTTTGTTTGACCCCAAAATATTTTGGCCCAGATTCTTTCAAGTCTGCGATTGTTGGACCAATGCTCGTGGCCCATTTCATGCAAATAAGCCCAAATGGATATCTAATCCATTTTATTTTTCTTTATGCCTTCTTCTTCATTCCCAATCAAGAAGATTTAAAGAAAAAAACAACTCTTCGAAAGGGGATCGATCAATCTAAGTGGCTGACACAAACTTCGAAAGTTGAATTGATAAGGAAGAAGCCAAGAATGTATCACTCCACCATTGAATTTCTTTTCCTTTCCGACCACCATAAAAGAAAAGGGGAAGTTCAACAGTAATCACTATGGCTTAAAGAAACTAGAGGCCAAACCGGGTCTATTTGGATATCAATACATGTCAATTTTCTTTCTTTGATACTGTGCGAAAGAAGGAAAAACATATTAAGAATAGCAAAATGGAAACATGATTCTTGTCAAATAGTGGTTTCACATTCTTTAAAACCTACATTTCGCACATAAGGCTATTTAATTAATATAGATAATTGCAAAGTGACTCAATTGTAGCATAATTGAACAACCATTGTCGAATCCTTTTTGACAAATGAATCAACATGATTTATCATTTCTCGAAAGTCCAGAGATACATCCAATAGAGCGGGTAAATAATCACAAAAAGCAACAATTCTTGGAATGAGATCTGGAGTGATCTTAGTAGCCATAAAAAGTCAAGCATCATCAAATCTATTTAGTCAAGATTGTGGCTCAATAAGTCAAGATTCTAGTAGCAAACATCTATCATTTCCCATTTCGCAGAAGTCTCAGGAACATAAGTGTGAAAAAGAATATGATAAACAATTTAATTATCAGAAAGCCAAAAGTGGCTTGTTCATCACCTACTTTTCGCACATTTCTTCTGCTTTCGTAGAAGGAAAATATAGGAGATGAAGTGAATCTAATCTTTCTAAAAGATTATGGCAGATAAATTGGTGCAAAAGTCCTTCAAGAAATGAGGTTTCACACTTATGAGTAATATTATACAATGTTTAGTTAATCAATATTTGATTAATTATTCATTACAGAATGATGCGAAAGGTATCAACCAAATGTGAACCAAGACATTTTGCAAATGTGAACAAACATATATATTTAATTAATCAATCTTTGATTAATTATGAGTGTTCATTACGGAGGCTATGAGAAAACCTACCACACAAAGTCAAGATTGTGTTAGCTAAGTCTAGCTAAATAAACTAATTTATTCAAATTCACTCATGAATGAGATCAGGTTAGGTGACTAAAGTATTCCAACAAGTGAGATTATGGAGAGATTCACAACAACATTCAATTTTTCCCAAACTACTTGCCTGATGACTAAATAGTCTTAAACCTATATAAAGGAGTTTCATACAAGTTTACAAACACACCTTCAATCATCTACAAACACACAAACTACTTTCAACGAGTGCAAATACTAAGATGAAGATCTGCACGTACGCTTAGCGAATGCAATTATCATTGCTTGCTAACCTGCAACACCGCATTTGTGACTGCAGCATCGCAGCACACAATCCTTACCTTGACGCAATGTTCTGCTAGGGATCACGTTCCTGGTATCGATTGGTAAAACTGGAAAGAACTTTACAAGCAAAAGTCTTTGTATCAACAAGGCATAAATAATATGAAGATATCCCGCTTCGTGTGACAATCGTGACGAGAAGAAATCAAGACCAGCGCGTAAACAACTTCAAGAACAACAACTTGCACGCTTGCAACACACGAGCCAAAAGGGACGGATTTGATTTCACGTCAAACATGTTGTAATCAGAGACTAGACAACCAAGTAGCTCTTTAATGTTCACATATAATAAGGATGCTTAAGCATCTACCACAGTTGCATACAACACCTCCATAATACAGCCCATCATCAACGGATTTGTAAACAAGAGCAATCTGGTCTAGTCTCTACACACTACCAATCACAGAACACCAGAAAAAACAAAGTAGGTAACAAGATCTTAAGGTAAAAAGTGAATCAGTCTTCAAATATTCTACATGAAAATTATAGCATAGATTAAGTGGTTCCCAAAGAAAAAGAGGTAAATCAAGATAAGACAGAAAACAATGAATATTTGTAGAGGATATAACTATCATGATTCATGAATATCTGTAAAATAAATCACAAATTATTCCAATAATTACATATCCAATTTTACCTATGGACGAATACGCAAGCATGCGTTTCATGCTTGTTTGAGTAATAGCAATGAGATTCCCCAATATCATGCTAAGAATAGCTAGGATTTCCAGAAGAAGATGCCTTCTTTTAGAACTCAGGTAAATGCATTATTGGTAACATCCAGAAAATCTATTATGAGAGTAGGAGGGAGGGAGAATTACATCAGATTTCTTTCTTCTCTTTTCAGAACTTCAATCAATAGTAAAAGCCAGATAAACAAGACCACAGGTGGGAGATACAATCGCCACTAAAGAAAAAAAAGGGGGGGGGGGGGGGGTGGGGGGGAAATTCTACACTTTGAAAATGGACAATGGTACCCTTAGTTGAGACTCTAGAAGC
Organism: Rubus parviflorus; assembly: GCA_029955375.1. NCBI lineage: Eukaryota > Viridiplantae > Streptophyta > Magnoliopsida > Rosales > Rosaceae > Rubus > Rubus parviflorus. The sequence goes on along the minus strand of JARGGL010000006.1, from coordinate 18,403,363 downwards.
CTGGAGATTCCACTATCACTCGAACACACATGGACCAAATGGAAGGTGATTAAAAGATGGGTTTTTCAAATTGTATCTTCAGCTGAACTACTTCAGTACTTTCAATAGTTGGCCTTTATAACTAGTGTTGGAAAGAACCGAGGAATTTTAAGTTAAAATTGAGGGCTTTATTGTTCTCATGATGATCGAGTCTTCTGGGATCAGTTTGCAATGGGGAAGAAGAAATTAGCCAAATTATACAGAGACCATAATTTAAGCCTTCAAGGGAATTTGGCACACGGATATAGCAGTTATAATTTCTACAATGAAAAAATTAATTATAAGATGCAGGAATTTTTCCCAGACTAGCGACTCCACGAATAAGATTTATGAAGCCCAGCCACACAATTACAGAAACAAAATCCGGTTTCCATCAAAAGATGAGACATACGAAAAAGAAGAAAAGCTTTTGCTCGTCTATTTCAGATAACTGCTCAATCATATTTTTCATGAATTTTACATGATGTCACTACTAACATCATATGATGTACAAATCACATGGATGACTGAAATTGCATTATAGCAATGAAGATTTAAGTGCTTGCATATAAATGGAGCTAATGGACAGATCACCCACCTGGCTTAAGCAGATATGCAACAGTTCTAAACTCTGTGTAGATCACTAGCAGTCTCCAGAAGACTAGAGCCTATGCTAATCAGACGCCAAGCTAGAGGACCGTAAAGCTCAGTCTACATCAACAAATGAAGTACAATCAATATCTTGAAACGTAGTTCTCCCCATGTATAAATCATGTATGTGATCAGGACAAATAGGGAAGCATTTCAGATTGAGACTTTCATTAATTGCACCCATCCCGGGAACCCATTTCTTTTCATCCATGGGGTTCACATTCAATCGACTTTGCAATAATCGTACCCTATAGACAATAGTATCAGTTCTGTCACAGAAATGAGCAACACAAGAATATGGAGGCTCATCAGAAGCTAATCTAATCAAAACCAAAGAAAATGCCCCATCCACCGGTTTTGGATCAGAAAGATTTTTATCTCCCATCATTTTTACCTCTCTTTCTGTGGGAAAGTAAACTTCTTCATTTCCATTTATATCAAAGACTTTCAAATCTTTTGAATAATGTTTCATGGCTTCACGTTTGGTGGATTCATGCTTTTCTGCTAGAGTCAAGATACAGGAGAACCTCAAGTGATAACTGACAACAGTTTTGACCATCTTGAAGTTATGGCAGCAGCAGTAAAAATCAAGACATCTTCTCCCTACACCCGCATACCACTTAATGATATCAGCATCTTCAAGAGCAGTTAATAAAGAGATCGGCCTGGGACGACCCATATGATTTGTAAACCCAATCAACTTAACCATCTTCCTCATAACTTCTATGGGTGCATCAGCTTTCACACAGAGCTTTGTCAAATCCTCCACTGTTCTCTTAGCATATTTCTGCTCCGCTTCTTCTGTTACTCTCCTTTCTTCTTCCTCCATTGCCTTTCTATCTTTGACTGGGTTCAAATGTTTGTCTACTTGCTCTTGGAACTTATCATAAGCATCTACAAGCTCTTCGGGCAATTGTTGTCTAATGTGTCTCAAAGAGAGAAAATTACCTGCTGATAGCTTTCGATACCAATCCCAACGCTCCTCCAAAGACCCAAAAAAAGTTTGCACCACTTCATCAGCCCAGGTTCTGAAGATTTCTCTGACTTCATTCTCAATTTGATACTCAGATTTCAATCCATCACTCCTCTTCAACTTTTTAAAAACATGGCTCATTATTTTCATTCCCAATTTCTTTCTATTCCTCTCTCTAGCATTTTTCAATTCTATAGCTCTGACTTCCTTCTGTCTAAGGTACTTTTTGCGTGCTCTAATAGCTTTTTCTGACATAGGGGGGTGCAACACAGAAGGTGGAACTGCCTGTAATTCCATGCCAATAAAATCAATCTTCTCAGACACTGCACTATGAATAGATGTTTTTATCTTATCCACCATCAATTCCAAACTCCCTTCTAAGTACTTGACAACCCAGTTCTTCAAGTCCATAGTCAACATTTTAGACCCAGATGTCATCACTAATATCTCATCCAAGTACCTAACCGCATATATCTTCACTGGCTTATAGAAAACACCATCCTTTGAAACAAGCTCATTCGACTCAAATTTGGGATGCTCTTGGTTCTTCTTTAGACGCATTTCTTGAATTTCTTTATCAAACCCATTAAAGTAGATGTTCATCAAAATCGAACTCAACCCACTCTCCTGAGGAAACCCTCTTCCAAAGCAACAACTACCCACTTCAACTCTCACCACGCCGCATTCAAACAATCTCTTAATAATATTAATCAAAATCTCATCCTCTATTTTCTCATGCATAAACAAGCATAACCTATTTACATGACGTTGTTCAAACTTGTCCCGATTAAAGCTAACGCTAAACCACCAACTGGGATTTTCAACAGAGTTCTTAAGGTACCTAATGGCCGTGTGCCGGCCCATATTAGCACGACCGCCATAAGAAAACGTCACAAAGCGTTCATGATAAACAATTCCCAATACCATCCTAATAGCTTCAACCAAAACTTTCAATTTCAAGTTGGGCAAGACCAAAGACTCACCTCTGTTTCTTGGGGCCGCCATTGTAACACTAGAAGCTCCAACATCGAACCGATTCTCGCAGAGCTCCCGACCCATCTCGTGAATTGAAAACCGCTTGGAGACCGAGTCGAGAAGGGAGAGGTTGAGGCCATTATGGGTTTGAGGGGCAGTGAGGTTTTGGCAGGCGGTGAGCAGAACAGAGGGTAAAGCGACGACGTTTTGGAGAAGGTTGGTGAATTTGCCATGAGTGTACTGGCTGAGAACCAAGGATTTGAGTTGGGATTCTGAAAGAGGCTCTGTAGAGTTGGAGTTTGGATTTGGTGTACAAGTTGAGAGGAGTTTTGCAGGAATGCAAAGTGAGGGTTTTGGGTGAAATGAAATTGCTATTGTTCTTCTGAGGTTTATGAGCATCGAATCTAAAACAGCCGCTTCCAAATGGGCTTAAGAGCATTATGTAAAATCCTTTCGTTATGTTATCTGCCCCGAGTTCCTTTTGAATTTGCATCCCAAGCATCCAACACAAACTTTGCCTTTTATTTTATTTTATTTTATTTTTATTTTTTTAGAAGAAGTCGGACTTATTTATTAATGATGACTCAAGAATATAACGAGAGGGACGTAATACTTTCACCTCGAGTAATATGACTAATATCCTTATAGAGTACATGTTTAATAATAAAAAGTGGCTCCTCTAACCAAAAGTCATCCAAAAACGAACAATTAGCAAGATGTGCTAACCTATGAGTAACATCATTTACTTCACGATAAATATGTTTAAAGTTAATGGAATAAAACTCAGAGAAGTATTCATTGCAATCTTCCACCACTCGACCGATCTCAGAGCAATCCTCACTACTACTAGCCAGAGCTGAAATCAGTGTCGCACAATCACTCTCGAGATCAACCACATACCAACTTTGGTGTGTATTGTATAGCAACCAACAAACCTGCCCTACAAGCTTCAGCCTCAACCTGAAAAGCCGATAAAGCAAAAGGTATACTTCTAGCAAAAGCCGCTACACATTGACTATTTCCATCACGAACAACCACACTAAACCCTCCTTGTCTTGTCTCAGCATTGTAGGCACCATCAACATTAACCTTCAGTGTTCTGCTGGGGGGAGCTTTCCATTTCGCTATGGGCGTTTGAAATTCTTGACTGCCTGAGGATGGAATCTTTGGAACTCCTCGAGCACCTTGACAACCCATTGAGCCATGAACACTAGATTGAAACCTCCAGACTTCTAAACAATGTTACTTCACTCAGACCAGATGACCCACAAACATATCAGGAAAAGATCAACCTGCAGTTTTGGAAGACTCGGTAAAACTTCAGCTAACCAATCAGAACCGAGCTTGTTCGATGAGACCGGGGCCTGAACGCCAAAGGCGTTGCACTCCAAAAGCCTCTAAAGCATGACACTGCTTGAATAAATAGAAATCTAATTCAGGAAGGTGGCGATAGAACACACAACACGAATCCAGTAGAGGGACCTTCTTTCTCAATGCAACCCGCGTTGGAACAATAGCACTTAGAAGCCGCCAATTAAAAGACTTGATCTTGGGAGGAATCCGAGCTCTCCAAATGATGAGGAAGATGCCTAGCCTCTGTACCACCTCCACCAGCTGAGGAAGATGCCTAGCCTCCGTACCATCATGCCTTATATTTTATTTGTTGACTTATTTTATTTATTTTCTCTTTTTGAAAATACTTCATTCATACTCACAAAAATTTATATCAAGAGACACATGCATAATGGCATCATTAAAACTTTACTCGAAAGATGAACAAAAAAATGTCCCACACCGGCGCCAAGCCCCCTTGGTTGCAGGGCTCTCAGGGCTGGGCTGTTTTCGACATCGGTTTCTCTTGGCTACAGGGCTCTCAGGTCTTGCTTTGCTCTCGAGGAGACACTCATGGTGGTAGGGTGGTTTGGGATCCATGTTGAATATGTACTGCTTTTATGAGTTTGGTCGTCTGGACTGGATCTGTGGTGTGCAGGTATGGCACGTAGTCTCCGTCATGGGGCTTCGGTGGTGGTAGGGCTTCGGTTGTATGCCGGAAAGGGTCGAATCTTTCTAGCTTCGATTCGTTGCTATAGAAGGAAAGAATCTTATAGAAGGAAAGAATCTCATTGTATCAGCAAATTGATTCTTAGTTAGCTGTGTATACGGTCATGCTAAATTATAGGCCTAGAATGTGGATCTAATTGTAACTAGATGTGTATAAAGCTTGTAAACCTATTCAATGAATATTAAGAAAACATATTCTTCATCACATCGTTTCTCTTGATGGTATCAGAGTAATAAGATCTGAGACCTAAAACGTGAAACAAACATACTACAATCAACTCATGGCAGGTGACGAAGATTTGAAGATCGCTGAGCATGGCAAGTCTTCGACCTCGCTGAAGATCCCAGAACCATGGGAAAATTCCAACCATCCCTTATTTCTCCATCACTCAGATCAGCCTGGCGCGGTCGTGTCACAATCTTTGGTGGAAGACAATTACACAACTTGGGCTCAATCTATGAGCATGGCTCTTACAATCAAGAACAAGAAAGGATTTGTTGATGGATCCATCAAGAGGCCAACTCACAGGGTTGAAGAACAACAACAATGGGATCGCCGCAACACGTTGGTTAAGACGTGGTTGCTGGGATCTATGTCAAAAGAGATTTCTGGAAGTGTTATTCACTACAAGGATGCAAGAGGTATGTGGCTTGAATTGCAAGAAAGATTTTCTCATACCAATACTGTGCAACTGTTTCATATAGAAAATGCAATACAAGACTCTGAGCAAGGCACCAGCTCTGTCACGTCTTTCTTTACCAAACTCAAGACTATGTGGGATGAGAAAGATGCCCTTTGTGAGATTCCTCCATGCAGCTGTGAGACAGCCAAAGAGATCAAGGACTACATGGAGACACAAAAGATGATGAAGTTCTTGATGGTCTTAACGACAATTATGCCACAATTCGAAGTAACATAGTGGGAATGGATCCTCTTCCAAGTGTGAACAAGGCATATTCGATGGCACTATGCCATGAAAAACAAGCAGAGGTGTCGGCTGGGAAGTCATTGGCTGTCATGCCTCGGACCCGGTGTCGGTGGATTTTAAGCACCTAAATCCGAATCCGAGGTGTGAGCGTTAAAAAGTAAAAACAAAACCTTACAAAGAGAAAATTACACCTTCTTCTACGATCTAACTCACTCTCGTCTTGACTAAACTTTTCGAAACTCGTAAATTGTACCTGAAAAATAAAAAACCTATTGTAGGAGTGAGCTTTCGTCCTCGTTGCTCAGTAGGGACATAAACCTTTTAAGAAAACATTATGACTAAAATAACTACAATGAAATTGATGCATGAATGTCAAATGAGCTTCACTTATCTACCTGTTAGTCCATAAAACAAAACAAGCAGAGTCTACACGTCCCATACCGTGTATTTTACCAACCGGGGGTAACCCTGAATGTTTCAATATATGATCTAACACCCGTAACAATTCAACCCACATATCCATTTTGCTAGTCATCTTGCCCAACCTCGATCACCTGTTTCGCACAAGTCTATTAGCCCACATGAAATCCGGTCCCTACGAGTCAGACTCAACTACACAAAAGCTATTTCGCATATATTCCATTCTTTTCATATCCATCCACCATTCTCAAATCATAATCAAATTCATTCGCAACTATCTATTGATCTATATGTCATGATGCATCATTATAATATGTCGATCATTAGTAATATGCATTTAGAATGTAATTTATGCTTGCATATAAGATATCAATCACCGTATATCAAATAAACATGTTATTCAAACATCGCAAGCAAACAAATCATTTAAAAAGGTTCCCCAAGATCCCCTACCTTGATTCCAGCACTAATATAGCTCTACATTATCTCCACTTCACATCAAGTCTCATTCGAGAATTCCAATCTAAATCAAGCTCCGCAAACCTCGATACTAAAAGTAAACAAACCAAACAAATATATTTGATCACTATTTAACACTTACACAACTTAAATAAATCAATTTAAGCCAAATGAAAACGAAAACCTAAAATCACTGCCGCTCACAGCGGAGCCACAGTGGCCGGAGGCGGTTGTGGCGGCCGGAATCCAACCTTAACCAAAATCTACAAAATTATAGCCAAAAGAAAGCTATTGAAGAGACTAACAACTTTATACCTTGGAATTTCCCCAAATAACCGACGGTTTGGCCGGAATTTGAAGAATAAGCCGGCGGAGGGCCTAAAACTTCCGATCCAAAATCCGGCAACAAGAGGTAGCGATTCATCTCGGGTCTTTATGGGTTTTGTAGGGTTTCCAGAAATGGAAACTTTCTAGATTTGTCTAGTTTCCGGAAATGGACTTGCTATTTATAGTATACGAAGTTCCAGAAATTACGAAACTGCCACTAACTTCTAATGCCTATAACTTCTTCGTTACAACTCCGATTTTCGCGTTCTTCGTGTCTACGAACTCGTGGTGATGTGTACTTTCTAATTATGACCTCAAAAATAAAATTTGACCAACTTTAAAATTCGGGATTCTCACAATCCAACCTCCTTAAAAGAATTTCGTCCTCGAAATTCCCTGAAAAGTGATATTTCCTAGGTTTGCGTACGTTCTCTAATAGTCAAAAGAAAAGAATACGAAACGTAACTAAACGATTTAATCTAAAAGAACTCAAGGTAAAGCAAATGTCTCACACTCAGTAAAATAATTACAAACAAATAATGAAATTCTTTAACTCCATTTAAAAATATAATAACTTCATAAAATTGTTTAAACAATAAAAATACTAAAAATGATTCAAGAGTAGGAAAACTTAGGTAATTTTAAATAGATAAAAGCGCTATCTTCGAAAAAGATTCACACCTAACTGCACAGGTGACGATCTTAGCTTAAGATACAAGAACCGAGCTCTCAGGTGCAGCTGAAAACTTCAAGGATTCTTTAACGCTTTTGTATTAAAAGGTAAATGTCTCAAATATAGTATTAGAATATAACACAAAATTAACTTGAGTGGTTGCATTAGAGAATGCCATCCAACCCTAAAATCTTGTCCTTTATATAAGTAAAATCATCGACAAACTTCTTAAAATCAAAATAATGAAAACATCTCAAAATCAAAAGATTCATAAGAAAATGAATACATTTCTAAATCAAAACCATAATTGTATAACTTTCAAACAAATTAAGAATTGAAAATCCAATTTTTGTAACAAAACGGTCGTCTCTCAAACACTTAACAAAAACTATCGATTCTCAATCACTACACACCTTAAAGCGATTCTAACTTATTGTCTAAAGGTTATAATCCTCCACAGATACTGGGTTTCTAATTCCCGGTTCGCTCTGATACCATTATGTCACGCCCCGGACCCGGTGTCGGTGGATTTTAAGCACCTAAATCCAAATCTGAGGTGTGAGCGTTAAAAAGTAAAACCAAAACCTTACAAAGAGAAAATTACACCTTCTTCTACGTTCTAACTCACTCTCGTCTTGACTAAACTTTTCGAAACTCGTAAATTGTACCTGAAAAACAAACAACCTATTGTAGGGGTGAGCTTTCGTCCTCGCTGCTCAGTAGGGACATAAACCTTTTAAGAAAACATTATGACTAAAATAACTACAATGAAATTGATGCATGAATGTCAAATGAGCTTAACTTATCTACCCGTTAGTCCATATAACAAAACAAGCAGAGTCTACACGTCCCATACCGTGTATTTTACCAACCGGGGGTGACCCTGAATGTTTCAATATATGATCTAACACCCTTAACAATTCAACCCACATATCCATTTTGCTAATCATCTTGCCCAACCTCGATCACCAGTTTCGCACAACTCTATTAGCCCACATCAAATTTGGTCACTACGAGTCATACTCAACTACACAAAAGCTATTTCCCATATATTCCATTCTTTTCATATCCATCCACCATTCTCAAATCATAATCAAAATCATTTGCAACTATCTATTGTTCTATATGTCATGCATCATTATAATATGTCGATCATTAGTAATATGCATTTAGAATGTAATTTATGCTTGCATATAAGATATCAATAACCGTATATCAAATAAACATGTTATTCAAACATCGCAAGCAAACAAATCATTTAAAAAGGTTCCTCAAGATCCCCTACCTTGATTCCAGCACTAATATAGCTCTACATTAGCTCCACTTCACGTCAAGTCTCATTCGAGAATTCCAATCTAAATCAAGCTCCGCAAACCTCGATACTAAAAGTAAACAAACCAAACAAATACATTTGATAACTATTTAACGCTTACACAACTTAAATAAACCAATTTAAGCCAAATGAAAACGAAAACCTAAAATCACCGCCGCTCACGGCGGAGCCACCGTAGATGGAGGTGGTTGTGGCAGCCGGAATCCAACCTTAACCAAAATCTACAAAATTATAGCCAAAAGAAAGCTATTGAAGAGACTAACAACTTTATACCTTGGAGTTTCCCCAAATAACCGACGGTTTGGCCGGAATTTGAAGAATAAGCCGGCGGAGGGCCTAAAACTTCCGATCCAAAATCCGGCGATAAGAGGTAGCGATTCATCTCGGGTCCTTATGAGTTTTGTAGGGTTTTCCAAGGCGAACAAAGCCTAATAGGTTTCCCTTCCCAATTTGGCCGGAGTTGGCCGGAATTTGAAAAATATGCCGAAAAGGGTCGAATCTTTCTGGCTTTAATTCGTTGCGTACGGTGATTGATAGGGTGACAGGTGGATACAGACTTGTAGAAGGGTTAGAGACGAACCATTTGGGACCGGTTTCATGGTCATAGGGGACCGGACGAGACGGCGGCGTAGCCGTGAAGTTCCGGCGACCAAAATAGGTTTTCTGCCCTTTTTGGGTCGGTTTCCAGAAATGGAAACTTTCTAGATTTGTCTAGTTTCCGGAAATGGAATTGTTATTTATAGTAAACGAAGTTTCAAAAATTACGAAACTGCCACTAACTTCTAATGCTTATAACTTCTTCGTTATAACACCGATTTTCGCGTTCTTCGTGTCTACGAACTCGTGGTGACGTGTACTTTCTAATTATGATCTCAAAAATAAAATTTGACCAACTTTAGAATTCGGGATCTCACATTTGCTGTGAAGAAGGCTAGTCGTGATTTTGAATATGGAGAAGGAGAATCCAGGTGCGAAAAATGCAATAAAAACAATCATAGCACGAAAAACTGCCGAGCACACCTCAAATGTACATTTTGTAATTGGAAGGGTCATACCTATGAATATTGTTGAAAAAGGAGGTTGCTATGGAGGGAGGACAAGCACGTTCAAGGGGGAATCATGTTACCTCCGTGAATGATAAGAGGGAAGCTGCTGCCAGTTTTCCATTCTCATAGGAAGAATGCCAACAACTCATGAGCCTCTTGAACAAGAACAAGACTGCCACAGTGAACCAAGTTGGTAATGTTCCTAACTATGAGGAACTTTCAGGTAAAGCGTTTTCTCTCTCTCAAAATGGCAAAGAAACCATATGGATTTTGGATAGTGGTGCTAGTGATCACATAGTTTGTAATTCTTCCCTTCTTACATCATTGAAATCGGTTAGCAATCGATTGGTTAAGTTGCCGGATGGTACCTCGGCTAAGGTCACTCATATTGGCACAGTAGTTTTCTCTTCTCACTTCATTCTCCATAATGTTTTGTGTGTCCCATTCTTCTACCTAAACTTGGTTTCTATTAGCAAATTAGCTTTTGATTCCTATTATATTACCATCTTTCTCAGACAAATTTGTGTCATTCAGGACCTACGATCGGGGAAGATGATTAGGATGGGAACTGAGAGGGAGGGACTCTACTGCCTCGACCAATTACAAAAAGGAATATGCAATTCGGTCCATAGCCAAGCACAAAATTTCTGGCATCAAAGGCTCGGTCACCCTTCAAGCAAAGTATCTTCATTATTTCCCTTTTCTGCAAATAAAGCTTGTGACACAAGCAAATGTTATATTTGTCCTTTGGCCAAACAAACTAGAATGTCATTTTCTTGAAGTACAACTTATAGTGAGTCTCCTTTTGATTTAATACATGTTGACATTTGGGGTGAATATCATGTTCCTTCTCTTTCGGGTGCACAATATTTTCTCACCATAGTCGATGATCACACTAGGAGTACTTGGGTGTATTTGATGAAACACAAGTCCGAAACACGAAATTTTCTCATTAACTTTATTCACATGGTTGAGAATCAATATGAAAAAAGGGTCAAAGTGATGCGTAGTGACAATGGTCCCGAGTTTAAGCTTGAAAATTTTATTCATAGAGAGGGATAATTCATCAAACTAGTTGCGTCAACACACCACAACAAAATGCTGTTTCTGAGCGCAAACATAGGCACTTGCTGAATGTTGCTTGAGCCATTCTTTTCCAAGCTCACTTACCTAAAAGGTTTTGGGGGGATGCCATTCTTACTTCAGCCTATCTAATCAATAGGACTCCAACACCACTTCTCAAGGGCAGGACACCTTTCGAAGAATTGTTCCATAAAGTACCAACTTACTCTCATTTACGAGTATTTGGGTGTTTGTGCTTTGCATCAACTCATCCTCACAAGCCAACCAAATTTGATCCACGGTCAACCAAATGTATCCTTCTAGGTTATCCCCATGGTCAAAAGGGTTACAGAGTTTATGATCTAGATAAACACAAAATCTTTGTCTCACGTGATGTTTCCTTCTTTGAGGATATCTTTCCATTCCAATCACAATCTAATTCGAATTCTTCATCCCACCTACCCATTTTTCCACCGCAATCACAATCACCCTGCCTTGATTTCGACTCTACAATCCCTGATCCTAGGGTTTCCATTCCTGAAAACACTCATCATGATTCACCTTTCGCTTCCAGTTCACCATCTAACCCTAGAGTTTCCCATAATTCTTTACCACCTTCTTCTTTTCCACAACCTGATAATACCATATCGTCTCTTCCACCACCTTCACCACCACGTCGATCATCTCGGCCTACCAAAACTCCATACTGTTTGCAGGAGTTTCATGTTGAGGCAACTCTCCCCTCACGACCTGCACCGGCATCTTTAACAAGCGAGCTCATCCCCTCAGGTACCCCTCATTCTCTTTCTCATGTTTTGGCTTATGATCGACTTTCTTCTAACCATATAGCCTTCACCACGCAATTCACAATCCAGAGAGAACCTACATCGTTTTCATAGGCAGTCCAAAGTCCACTATGACGCGAGGCCATGCACAAGGAAATACAAGCACTCCAAGAAAATCATACTTGGAGTTTGGTGCCTCTACCACCTCACAAGCAACCCATTGGTTGCAAATGGGTTTACAAGATCAAATAAACCCAGATGGATCAGTTGAGAGGTATAAAGCACGGCTTGTTGCTAAGGGGTACAACTAGATTGAAGGTGTGGACTATTGGGTGAAACTTTCGCACCTATAGCCAAATTGACAACAGTGAGGGTACTTTTTAGCCTCGCAGCCATGCAAGGCTGGCATTTACATCAACTGGACATTAACAATGCATTTCTTAATGGTGATCTTTATGAAGAAGTATACATGCACATTCCTCCTGGGTTCGGACGAAAAGGGGAGAATAAGGTTTGCAAGTTGCACAAGTCTCTTTACAGCTTAAAACAAGCTTCACGGCAGTGGTTTATTAAGCTTTCGACTGCTCTCAAATCAGCAGGGTTTCAACAATCGTGGTCGGATTACTCATTGTTCGTCCGAACTCATCATGGGAAATTCACAGCATTATTAGTGTACGTTGATTATGTTATATTGGCAGGGAATAGCTTGAAGGATATCATAGACACCAAGCAATTTCTTGCCAATCATTTCAAGTTAAAGGACATGGGGCAGCTTAAGTATTTTCTTAGAAGTGGCCAGATCAAAGCAAGGTATTGCTTTATGTCAAAGGAAGTATGCCTTAGAAATCCTTGAAGACACGGGTTTCCTTGGTGCCAAGTCATCACGATTTCCTGTTGATCAAATCTTATCACTCACATAAACAAATGGAGATTTGTTAGATGATCCATCTCAATACCGCAGACTTGTAGGGCGGCTCTTATACCTCACCATTACGAGGCCAGATCTTGTCTATGCAGTCCATATATTAAGCTAGTTCATGGACAAGCCTAGGCAACCACATCTTGAGGCTGCACATAAGGTCTTGAGATATATCAAGTAAGCACCAGGGCAAGGGATCCTTCTGCCTTCCATAGGATCATTGGAGTTAAGAGCATTTTGTGATGCTGACTGGGCTCGTTGCAAGGATACAAGGAGATCAAGGACAAGGTATTGTATTTTTTTTGGACATGCACCGATTTCATGGAAGACAAAGAAGCAAAGTATAGTGGCTCGTTCAAGTGCGGAGGCAGAATATCGATCTATGGCTACTACATGTTGTGAGCTAACTTGGTTACGCAATATATTGAAAGATTTGAACGTGCATCACACACAGCCAGTTAAGTTATTTTGTGACAATCAAGTTGCTATTCATATAGCTTCAAACCCAGTGTTTCACAAGCGCACAAAACACATCGAAATCGATTGTCATGTGATACGTGAAAAGGTACAATGAGGATTGGTTCAAACAACACATATTCGAACCAAAGAGCAACCAGCAGACTTGTTTTCCAAGCCCTTGAGTTCGATTCAATTTGAAGCATTACTTGGCAAGTTTAGTGTAATCAACATACACTCCAACTTGAGGGGGAGTATAGAAGGAAAGAATCTCATTGTATCAGTAAATTGATTATTAGTTAGCTATGTATACAGTCATGCTTAATTATAGGCCTAGAATATGGATCTAATTGTAACTAAATGTGTATAAAGCTTGTAAACCTATTCAATGAATATTAAGAAAACATATTCTTCATCACATCGTTTCTCTTGAGTTGCGTACGGTGAATGATAGGGTGAGAGGTGGGTACAGACTTGTAGAGGGGTTAGAGATGAACCATTTGGGACCGGTTTCATGGTCATAGGTGGCCGGACGAGACGGCGGCGATGTCGGGAAGTTCCGGCGACCAAATGGGGTTTCTGTCCTTGTTGGGTCGGTTTCCAGAAATGGGAGTTTCCGGAAATAGAAGTGGCTATTTATAGTAAACGAAGTTTCAGAAATTACGAAACTGCCACTAAAACTTCTAATGCCTATAATTTCTTCGTTACAACTCTGATTTTCGCGTTCTTCGTGTCTACGAACTCGTAGTGACGTGTACTTTCCAATTATGACCTCAAAAATAAAATTTGACCAACTTTAAAACTCAGGATTTCACAAAAATTGTCTTTTTCATAGGCATTTTCAAGAGTTCAAATTTATTTGCTTGCTTTGACAAAAAAAAAAAGGGCTTCACCAAAATTTGATCTCTCCAAAATGTGACAAAAATAATATTTTGTTGAAGGAAACCTACTTTGTGTGTGTCTTGTCAACCTAGGAGTATCTTAGTTAGGTTAGCATATGGATTACATATTGAATAGAAGTCCTATTGAGATGTGGATTGTACCCTTGTGTTTCTCTATATATAGAGGCACCTATTCATTAATAAAGATACGATCTATTCCTGTGCTATTTTTCTCTGTCATTACTTTCAGTATTGTGGTTGATTGCATATTTACTTAAACACGTTATCAGCACGAACCTCTAACCCTGAGATCAAAAACCCTAGAACCCTAACTCTAGGTTTGTCGTGTTTGCCTTACACCACCGTGCACCGTCCCCCCTGCTGCCGTGCACCACCCTTTGCTGCCGGCCACTTGCTGCACCGCCACAAACCACTACCGGCTCCTCCTATATCAACATCCGAGAATCTGCCTGAACAGAACAACCGACTTCAGAAGCTATTTTCTCTCGTCTCCACCGTCGGATTAAGAAGAAATTTTGTTGATCAATCCCTCTGTGTATCAACTACTCTCGGTTCAAATTTCATCTAGTTCCGACCGTTGGATCTCAAGATATTCGAGTTTGAAGAAGAACTACTCAAGAGAATCCGAGAAAAAGAATACCAAGTAAGCTTTTATAAACGTTGCTGCTTTCATGAAATTACTTTCATCTTCTTTTTCTCAAGGGACTTCCAACATCCCTCCTCTACCTCCCACCTTTCTATAACGTGGGATCCTTGATTAATTCGAACCTATCCAAACTATGAGAAGTATTAGGGGAGTGATCGAGCTTCATATCGCTTGCGGTATGTGTAAGTCATGAGCACCTCTAATATCATCATGCTATTGGTGTGAGTTCAAGAGCCGAATTATGGGGATTCGAGCTAAAACTCCGGATGAGGAATCCGTAAAGAGAAGAGACCTTGAACGAGGAGTTCATTGAATGATTTACCTCCGGATGAGGAATCCGTAGAGAAGAAACGACCTATGGTTCATAACTTAATTCCTACTAGGCTCACCTACTTGGGTATGTCTTGGTATGTAATTTGAGATAAGTGGTATTAAGGGAGCTTGCTCACACCGACATCTCTTATTATGTATCTGGGTGTATCCGGGTAGAGCTACCGAAAAGTTTTAGGGTTATAGCCATACTACACTAAAGTTTCACCTAAATCCAATACATGAAAAAGTTTTCTTTGAAGCATAGCTCAGAAACCATATTTGTTTTCGTGGGAGAAGTTTATGCTCCGAAAACTAACCTCAATTCTCTTGTTGTTTCAGATGGCAAATAACCTGAACAAGTTGGACTTCGCACCTTTGGATACCACGGGCATTGGATACCATAAGTGGGTTCGCGATGTACGCAACCACCTGAAAGCTCAAGCAAGCATCTCTGCAATCCGTGAGCCCCCTGCAGCTGCACCTGCTGATGCCGCCGCACCTGTGGAAGGACCACTGACTGCCGCCGCCGCCGCTGCTGCTGCTGCTACAGCACAAGCCACCGCTGATGCTTTAGAGGCTAAGAACGCCAAAGCTATCATTCTGATGATTCGTCATATGGACGAATCTCTACAAGCCGAGTACCTCAATGAGGAAAATCCCAGAACACTATGGGTTGCACTCGAAGAGCGGTTTGGAAACGTTCGTGAATCCCTGCTTCCTGAACTAGAGGTGAAGTGGCAACTACTGCGCTTCTGTGATTATGCCTCAGTCTTAGAGTATAACTCGGAAGCACTCCGCATCAAATCCCTCATGGAATTCTGTGAGAGGAACATAACTGATGCAATGATGATTGAGAAAACCCTCTCTACCTTTCCCGTCTCTGACTTGGTAGTTGCAAAGAACTATCGTATTGAAGTACAGAATAAACGGATCACAAGATTTCATGAGCTCATCTCTGCTCTCTCTGTTGCTGAAAAGCACGAGAAAATACTTGTGAAGAATTATAATGCGAGGCCCGTGGGAATAAAACAAGTTCCGGAGACCCATTATAATGGCGCCCCAAAGAGAGGCCGCCGCGGGCGAAACCCTAATCCTAGGGACAACTCTGGACGTCCTGGTCCATATAATCGCCCTGCTCAAGAAGGTAGTCGCCAAACTAGGCGAAGGGGAGGCCGAGGAGGCCGCCCAAGAGGCCATGGTGCCGCCGGCAATTCACCTGCATCTGGTGCCAATGCCGTGCCACTCAAAAGGAGTGCACCACGCGTGAAAAACGCACCTCAATCAAAGGATTCCGATCAAACATCTCTGTGCTTCAGGTGTGGAAAGACTGGACATTGGTCCAAGATATGTAGAGCCACTCAGAGTGTCACTAATGCATACAAAGCGTATCGCGAAGCCATGAAAGCTCACAACATTGAACAAGAGGATGACGAAGAGAACGTCAAATTGAAGGTTGATGACTTTAAAGCTGGAAAGAGTGATGATACTCCTGATTTCGCTTAAGTCCTTTTATTTTTCCGTTGTGTTGTTGATTTAGTTTTTGGTTAAAGACCAAGTTGGAACTTTGGATGTAATTCATTTGGTTTATATCTTTAATAAAATTTGGAGTTGTTTGCTATACTCAATTTTAATTATGAGCTTTATTATTTAGGAATGAATTCCGGAGAACTTGAATGTCTCGCAGACAGCGGAACCACGCATACCATATTGCGTCATAGGCAATTGTTTCTTGACATGATGCCATCACATTCCTCTGTGACTACGATGGCAGGACCATCTAATCTTGTGCAAGGAAGGGGACATGCCCAATTCCTCTTGCCCAATGGCACCTTAATTGATGTCACTAATGCTCTTTATGCTCCAAGAGGAAATAGAACCTTGTTGAGTTTCAAAGATATAAGGACCAATGGATTCCATGCTGAAACGCATGATGAGAATGGAAGAGAATTCCTTTGCATTACCTCTAATGACTGCGGAAGAAAACGCATCTTAGAAAAGCTTATGTGTCTCTCTAGTGGGTTATATGCTACCACTATCCGAGCTATCGAATCAAACAATGTCATTAGAGATGACCTCTTGGATTCAGACACATATTGGCTTTGGCACGACAAGTTGGGACATCCTGGTCGTGACATGATGATCCGTATATTGAAAACCTCAAACGGACATCCATTCTATAGAGCTCATCGAAGCAAGGATCAAAAATTGATCCAAAGAGAGGAAAGTGATGCTTCTGCCGTCCCGGCGACCGGTCGACATAGTCCCGGCGACCGGTCGACGATTTCCAGAAGCAATCCAAAATCGGACAGGAGCTTCGGCGACCGGTCGACCAAAAGTCGGCGACCGGTCGACAACTTCCAGAAGCTTTCCGCCGTCCCGGCGACCGGTCGACATCGTCCCGGCGACCGGTCGACAACTTCCAGAAACTATCCGACGCCGGACAGAAGCTCCTGCGACCGGTCGACCAATAGTCGGCGACCGGTCGACGATTTGCGATTTCTTTCTGAGAAAAACCCTGATTCGAGAAATCATCAGGATGCCTCCTATGCTTCTGAAGCTCCCAAAGCCAAACGCTCTTTTTGCAAAGCTTGCTCCTTAGGGAAGCTAGGACCAAGACCGTCCTATGCCAAGGATTCTAAAGCACTTCTTCCATTCTTACAAAGAATCCAAAGGGATATCTGTGGACCTATTCAACCACCAAGCGGACCATTTAAGTATTTTATGGTGTTGGTTGATGCGTCGACACGTTGGTCGTATGTCACGCTATTGTCCACTCGTAATGCTGCTTATGCTAAACTCCTAGCACAGATAATTCGCCTGCGGGCTCACTACCCGGATCATCCCATCAAATCAATCAGGCTTGATAATGCTGGGGAGTTTACATCGAAAACTTTCGATGACTACTGCATGTCTATTGGGATGGATGTTGAGCATCCAGTTCCCCATGTGCATACCCAGAATGGTCTTGCAGAGGCTGCCATTAAAAGAATTCAAATGGTTACAAGGACATTGGTAATGCGCACCAATCTTCCTCTCTCTGCCTGGGGGCACGCAGTATTGCATGCAGCTATGCTAATTCGTCTGAGACCCACAGCCACTCAACCTTTTTCTGCGCAACAGCTAGTGACTGGGTACGAGCCAAGCATCTCGCACTTACGCATATTTGGGTGTGCTGTCTATGTGCCTATTACGCCGCCACTGCGTATTAAAATGGGTCCTCAGAGACGAATGGGCATTTATGTTGGTTTTGAGTCTCCAACCATAATCCGCTATGTAGAACCCTTGACAGGCGATCTATTTACCGCAAGATTTGCGGATTGTCACTTTGATGAGACAGTCTTCCCGTCGTTCGGGGGAGATAAGAATGTACACATTCAACAGGAACGACAGGAATTGTCATGGCCTGTCCCCACTCTGTCTCATCATGATCCCCCTACTGCACAACGAGAAATAGAAGTGCGTAGAATTATAGATCTTCAGAAAGTCGCAGACTCTCTTCCTGACGCTTTCTCTGATCTTGCTAAAGTGACTAGATCTCATATACCAGCTGCAAATGTGCCTGGAAGGATGCAAGTGCCTGAACAAGGACTTGGACTCAAAGTCGCTACTACAGCTAACCCTATAGGAGGGACAGCTGGTGGCGCCACTGCCAGTAATGCAGGTGATGTAGCTCAGGCCGTCGCTCCGCTGAGGAAGCGTGGGAGGCCACCAGGTTCGAGGGATTCGCGCCCTAGGAAACGGGCTGCGATGACACCTAATAACCCTCTCATCATTGATACTCAAAATCCGTCCCATGAGAACATTCCGGATTATGGTTATGTCCAAGAGACATCATTGGAGGACGCTCCAATGTCAGAACCTACCCGTGAGAATGTAGAGATCTCGATTCATTATACTAGTATACATGGAACGTGGGATAGAAACTCCATCGTCATTGATGATGTGTTTGCATATGCTTGTGCACGAGAGTTGATTGAGACTGATGATATTGAACCTCACTCTGTTGATGAATGTCAACGTAGAGCTGATTGGCCTAAATGGAAAGATGCGATCCAGGCTGAGTTAGACTCATTAACAAAGAGAACGGTATTCGGGCCTGTTGTGCCAATACCTTCTGGAATAAAACCTGTTGGATACAAATGGGTCTTTGTTAGAAAGCGTAATGAGAAAAACGAGATTATAAGATATAAAGCTCGCCTTGTGGCGCAAGGCTTCTCACAACGCCCTGGAATCGACTACGA
The DNA here is from genome assembly GCA_029955375.1 of Rubus parviflorus. Lineage (NCBI taxonomy): Eukaryota > Viridiplantae > Streptophyta > Magnoliopsida > Rosales > Rosaceae > Rubus > Rubus parviflorus. The sequence goes on along the minus strand of JARGGL010000006.1, from coordinate 18,384,175 downwards.
GGAGACATACTCTCCCGTAATGGACGATATAACGTTCCGCTACCTTATCAGTTTGGTAGTTTCCGAAAAACTGGATATGCAGCTTATGGATGTGGTCACAGCGTATCTCTATGGGGATCTAGATACGGAGATTTATATGAAGGTCCCTGATGGGCTTCAGTTACCCAAGTCAAGTGGCTCCAGACCACGGAGCGCGTTTGCAATAAGGTTGAAACGCTCACTATATGGATTGAAACAATCTGGACAGATGTGGTATACCCGTCTAAGTGACTACTTGATTGGAAGAGGGTATGTGAACAATGATTTATGCCCCTGCGTGTTTATTAAGAGAACAAGTTCCGGATTTGCAATAGTAGCAGTTTATGTTGATGACATGAACCTTATAGGCACTCTTGATGAACTAAGAGAAACCGCTGACTACTTGAAATCTGAGTTTGAGATGAAAGATCTTGGGAAAACACGGTTTTGTCTCGGTCTAGAACTTGAGCACCGTAGTAGTGGGATTCTGATTCATCAATCAGCTTATACCCAAAAGATGCTCAGGAGATTTAATATGGATAAAGTCCATCCTGTTAGCACTCCCATGATTGGTCGCAGTCTAGATCCAAAGAAGGATCCGTTTCGCCCAAGGGATGATGGCGAAGACGTTTTAGAGGCTGAGGTACCATACCTAAGTGCAATAGGCGCATTATTGTATTTGACACAGTGTACAAGACCCGATATCTCCTTTGCTGTTAACTTGTTGGCTAGATTTAGCTCTGCACCCACGCAACGCCATTGGACTGGCATAAAGACTATCTTTCGTTACTTGAAAGGTACGATTGATATGGGCTTGTTCTTTCCCTACAGAGAGTCTCGAAAATATGGCAAAATGGGTGAGGAACCCATACATGCCGTCGACCGGCGACCGGTCGACACATTGTCGGCGACCGGTCGACCGACGGGCAGAAAGGTTGCTGCCCCCTTTTCCCAAACACCTTGTGATGTTTTGGTTGGCTTTGCTGATGCTGGGTACCTCTCTGACCCATATAAAGGTCGTTCCCAAACTGGTTATGTATTTACCATGGGTAACACCGCGATATCTTGGAGGTCTACAAAACAGACTCTTGTTGCCACTTCTTCGAACCATGCTGAGATTATTGCTCTCCATGAAGCGGTTCGTGAGTGTATATGGTTGAGGTCCATATCTACACATATAAGAAGTGCTTGTGGTTTGAGGTCAACCACAGATGAACCTACATGCATTTATGAGGATAATGCTGCTTGTATTGAACAAATGAAGCAAGGTTTCATCAAGGGCGACAACACCAAGCATATATCGCCTAAATTCTTCTATAATCAGCAACAGCAAAAGTTCCTCAAGATTGAAGTCAATCAAGTCCGTTCTGAGGACAATGCAGCAGATTTGTTTACCAAATCACTGCCTAAATCCACATTTGAGAAGCATGTGAAAAGTATTGGTTTGCTTAAGTTATCTGACCTCCCATGATTGTGGAAATCAGGGGGAGACGCTGACTTCAGGGGGAGTCTAGTGTCCATGCAAAGTTTCCAAATGTGAAGGGTGTGTTGTACTCTTTTTCCCTTCGACCAAGGTTATTTTTATCCCACTGGGTTTTTGTTACTTGGCAAGGTTTTTAATGAGACAACGTGAGGAGCACCACCTAGTGTTGACGCCACAAGGGGGAGTGTTGAAGGAAACCTACTTTGTGTGTGCCTTGTTGTCACGCCCCGATTTTCAAATCAATTAATAAGGCATTTTGCCCTTAATTACAAATCAATTCGGGAACGTGACTACATGGAATATCAAATACAAATATGCACTAGAATTTTTTTTCTTTTAATTCGAGTACAACAAATATACTCCATGCCCAATAAATGTAAATGCTGACCCGTTCTTTAGGGTTACATATTACAAGCCATAAATTAAATAATAAATTGTTATTACAAAATATTAAATAATTAATCCATCAGAGTTTATTACATAAACAGCGGAAGTCTTATAACCCAACAAAAAGTATGCAGCCTTGCATTACTCCTGGTTATCCTAACCTGCAGGTATAACCCCTACACCGTGGAATAGTGTACCGGGTTATATCAACAAACCCGGTCAGCTTACGAAGCTGGTATGAGTGATCTATGTTTTATTCACACTGTAACATTTTCCCAAATTGAATTCTTTTATTTTCAAGAATCAATTAAAACCCAAAAGTTCCATTTCAAATCCGGAAGATTCGTATTATCTAATATACTGAACCTACGTGCCCCATACCACGTATTTTAACCCCACACGCCCCATAAACGTGTATGTTAATACCAGGGTAATCCAGTATGTTAAATAATATAAACCCTCGATCTTTACTCACACAAAACCATTTATAACTTAGCCTGATTAAAAGTGAGATGCATCTCCTTTTAATACATCAAGTTATTTTTAACTTCGCCTGATTAAAAGTGAGAATACTATTTTTCTTCTCCTTTTAATACATCAAGTTAATCATACAATATGCAGTCTAGAGCTCTAACTGATGGGCTACCATTTTTCACCCATTTAACGGTGTCCCCAGGACAATCCGTTTGTACAAAATCATTCAAATAGGCAAACACAATATCTTAATAGAATTATTGTGTTCCCACAAAATTCACAAATTAAAACAATAAGATGAACATTTTTCAAATATTGTTTTAACACCAAAATCACAAATAACACAATATGAATTAATATTCATATATAAAAACATCGTGAGATTCACTCACCTCTAATTCCTGCTGCGTCTTCAAATAGTAACCAGGAATCGATCAACGTACGTACGTGTCACCTCTCGTAAACACCTATGATTATGCAATTTCCAATTAGCATAATACACTTCCAAAATAATTCAATGTTCCTCAAATGTCAACTACGACATCGGAACTATTAAACGAGACCATTTGACCAAAAGTCAACCATCGGTCAACGTGGGTCCCACGTCTACTATTCATCAACGGGTCCCACACAAAATCCGAAACTTCCAAAATCCAACAGTATGCTTATTTCTAGCATCCTAACATCATATCCAAAATTGGTGATGATCCAACGGTCGGATCATCACGGATCTAACGATCCATAAATATCGCTTAATTGATCATTGATCAAACGACCGAATTTGACAAAACTCTAAACACGAAAGTTGTTCGTATCGACGAACTAAGCACAACGGAGCAAAGAAATGCTCCTAGATCGGCCGGACGCGCCGCTAACGCGCCGCCGCCGGCGGTGGTCAGACGCCGGACAAAAGTTCTCCGATTGACACCAAATTTTACCAGCATGTACATCTCAACAATCCCAACAAGTTTAGTAACTACCTCAAGGTCCGAATCGGAGGGGAAGTGGCCGGAATCGGTGTCGGCAAGTTCTAGATCCAAAAAGTGCAAAGTTTCAATCCCGCCGATCTAGGCCGTACCGCCGTGATCCACCACCATGGGGAGGTTTCTGGGGAGGAGGGGAGCAAAACCCAAGAAGGTTCATCGCCGGAGGTGGCCGGAAACGTCGCCGGAAAGCTTCCCCTTTTTGGCAGAAACAGTCGGCTCCGGTTGACAACTTTCCGTCAAGAATTTGGGGAAGGTACCTTCACGGGAAATGAAGAGGGGGAGGAGACGAAGCCGGCGCCACCGGAATCGTGGCCATCGGAGGCCGGACGTGCCGCCAAGCGCCGCCCGAAGGTTCTGTCCGTTGGGAGCTTTTTCGGAAGTTTCCGGAAAGATTCGGGCAAAAATGAAATTTCTGAAAAATACCCAATATTTATACAAAATTTTCCAAACTTCCGAAGGCCATAACTCCTTCATACGATATCCGTTTTCGGTGAACCAAATTCCTACGAACTCGATTCGACGAGTTCTACAACTTTCATGAAGGAAGTTTTCCCAAATTCTCAACGGATAAAAAGTTACCTTAATTAACCTTGTGTAACTTATAATTACCGCCGTAATTATCGTTTTACGACGAAAACCTCTAAAAATACGAAATCACACCATTTCACTTCAAATTTCACGACCTATTTTATAAAAATAGTATCGAAATTTTCGGGGTATTACAGTCTACCCTCCTTAAAGAAATTTCGTCCCGAAATTAGAACGCAGAGTATACCCAAGGTCATCACACTTCAATTACAAAATCCAAGTTTTATTGATAATCACTTAGGTAGTACAATCAAACCACAACACAACAACTATTACAGCTTCCAAAACACTCCTATTACAATTCTTAAATTGCCTCACAGGGCTTACACTACCAGAAGCCATCCTTAAACCTCCAGTAGTGACTTCGTGGATAAGAGGCCGGATGTCTCGGAATTCCATACATCATCAGCTGGTAGAAATATGCTGCCTCTACGAAACACTTGCAAGTGTCGCAACATTCTCTAGCTGCATGCCTATCTCCATCCACATCCCACATGTCCTGGCCAAAAGGACGCCAAAAACTTGACTCACCGCAAGTAAGACATGTACCTGCGGGCAGGAAAGCTGTAGTCGACGGAAAATACAGCAGTAGATGCTCATGACAAAACTCGGCCTGATGCATCATCCGCTCGACTTCTTGTCTACAGTAGTAGATGTTCCATCCGCTTCTCCACCAGTCGAGGGCTTCACACAGTCGCTGCACCGTTTTCTGCTGCTCGGCTCGTGGTCCTAAAATCATCTTAATCATACATGCTGCATAAAATGCAACATGATGACCTACCACCGAACTGGGACGGGAACCATAGAATGTTCCTGGTTTGCATGCCGCATCGAAATACTCCAGGGCTAAGGGTATGTTCGCTGCCTCCACGAGTACTCGTATTCCCATTCGGAACAGAGACTCCGGGTTCTTCGCTTCCCAGCATCGATTTGCGAAGATGCGAAGATGCGCACCTGCCTGTCCGCTTCTATGGAACCAGTGGGTCTGGATCCACCATCGAATCCATCCATGTCGATCGCCGCCAAAGTAGACCAGCTATCGGCATACTCCTTGAAGTCCTTCGAGACACAACTGTCACGCCCCGATTTTCCAATCAATTAATAAGGCATTTTGCCCTTAATTACAAACCATTCGGGAACGTGACGACATGGAATATCAAATACAAATATGCACAAGAATTTTTTTTTCCTTTTAATTCAAGTACAACAACACATACTCCATGCCCAACGTATGTAAATGTTGACCCGTTCTTTAGAGTCAAACATTACATACCATAAATTACATAATAAATTGATGTTACAAAATATTAAGTAATTAATCCAACAGAGTTTATCACAAACAGCGGAAGTCTATAAACCAACAAATGTATGCAGCCTTGCTTACTCCTGGTTATCCTAACCTGCAGGTATAACCCCTACACCGTGGAATAGTGTACCGGGTTATATCAACAAACCCGGTCAGCTTATGAAGCCGGTATGAGTGATCTAAGTTTACTCACCCTAAAACGTTTAACAAAAATATACATATATATATTTTGTTTAAAACAATATATATGTAATTTATATTCTTCAAATATAATTCCAATCCCGAAAATTCATATTATAGAATATACTGAACCTACGCGTCCCATACCACGTATTTTAACCCCACACGTCCCATAAACGTGTATGTTAATCCCAGGGTAATTCAGAATATTAAACAATATAAACCTTCCCCAAAATCGTTTCCCAAAATTATGATTTCTTTCTTTTTAAGAAAAGTAAATCCTCATAATAATTACTTCAATTTTTAAAGAAGTAAAAACTTCTAAATACAATTCAATAATTCTCCAAGAATTGTAATTCAATAAATCAATGCTTCAATTATTTAAGAAGCAAATTCATATCATACTCACACAAAACCACAATCAACTTCAAATGATTAAAAGCGAGAATACCATTTTTCTTCTCCTTTTAATACATCAAGATAAAACGAGAATACCATTTTTCTTCTCCTTTATTACATAAAGTATTCATCTTTGTTTTCAATGAATACATGGCTACACAGTCTAGAACTCTAACCTTCACCTTCTGGCTACACAGTCTAAAGCTCTAACCTTCACCATTGGCTACACAGTCTAGAGCTCTAACCTTCACCCATTGGCTACACAGTCTAAAGCTCTAACCTTCACCCATTGGCTACAAAAACATTCGAGTAGGCAAACACAATATCATAATTTTTGAAATATTGTTTCCCACAAAATCCACCAATTAAAACAATAAAATGAATACTTTCAAATATTGTTTTAACACAAAATCACACATGCTGATATATCAAATTAAAACTGTATTTAATTTATATATCGCAAAATCATTTAAATAAATATAATTATTTATTTTCGCAAACAACACCATATGAATTAATATTCATATATAAAATATCGTGAGATTCACTCACCTCTAATTCCTACTGCGTCTTCAAATAATACCCGGGAATCGACAAAGCTAGCCAAATGCTTCATGATTCCAAAATACCTATGAACATGCAATTTTCCACTTAGCATATCATAGTTTCCAAATTGATGATTCTAAAATCCAATCACTTCAGATATTCCTCAAATGTCTCTTAGACATCAATAACCATAATTCGGGACAGTTTGACCAAAAGTCAACCGTCGGTCAACGTGGGTCCCACGTCTACTAATCATCAACGGGTCCCACACAAAATCCGAAACTTCCAAAATCCAACAGTATGCTTATTTCTAGCATTCTAACATCATATCCAAAATTGGTGATGATCCAACGGTCGGATCATCACGGATCTAACGATCCATAAATATCGCTTAATTGATCATTGATCAAACGACCGAATTTGACAAAACTCTAAACACGAAAGTTATTCGTATCGACGAACTAAGCACAACGGAGCAAAGAAATGCTCCTGGATCGGCCGGACGCGCCGCTCACGCGCCGCCGCCGGCGGTGGTCAGACGCCGGACAAAAGTTCTCCGATTGACACCAAATTTTACCAGCATGTACATCTCAACAATCCCAACAAGTTTAGTAACTACCTCAAAGTCTGGATCGGAGTGGAAGTGGCCGGAATCGGTGTCGGTAAGTTTTAGATCCAAAAAGTGCAAAACTTCGTTCCCGTCGATCTAGACCGTGCCGCCGTGATCCACCACCATGGGGAGGTTGCTGGAGAGGAGGGGAGCAAAACCCAAGAAGTTTCATCGCCGGAGGTGGCCGGAAACGGAAACGGTGGCCGGGTTGAGAAAACCCGAAACTTGGGGTGTTTAGATTGCCGGTTTCCGGCGTGATCCGGTGGCGGATACCACCGTGGATCGGACGGCGACCTCAAGGCGCGCCGGTCTGTGGCCGGGACTCGGCCGGAGGTGGCCGGACGTGAGAGAGCCGGCCGGGTCGGGTTACCGGGTCGGCGGCGGGTCTGGTCTCCCTTGGGAGGATTTCCGGAAGTTTCCGGAGTGTTCCAGAGAAAAATGAATTTTCTAAAAAAAATAAATCCTTTTATAGAACTTCGTGAAACTTCCGAGACCCATAACTTCTTCATACGATGTCCATTTCTGGTGAACCGAATTCCTACGAACTCGATTCGACGAGGTCTACAACTTTCATGAAGGAAGTTTTCCCAAATTCTCAACGGGTAAAAAGTTACCTTAATTAACCTTGTGTAACTTATAATTACCACCGTAATTATCGTTTTACGACGGAAACCCCTAAAAATACGAAAACACACCATTTCACTTCAAATTTCACGACCTATTTTATAAAAATAAATCGGAAATTTTCGGGGTATTACAACAACGGAGTTCCATTGTGCTCTGCAGGGATGCGGTAGCCACCAATTGGAAAATGTACTTCCAGATCTCCACCGGAAGTTCACTCCATTCAGCATTCTTGGAACGCTTGCTGCACTCTCCTTTGCTCACCATTTTGCAAAACTAGTAGAGATGTGTTTGTTTGATAACAGATATGAGGTGAGTAACACAACTCCTTATCCCATGTATTTAAGACAAAATTTCCCACCGTAAGGAAACCATTCTTTAATGCGAGTGCGGTGCACTCAGCAACCCACTAAGAATAATTATTGCTCATATCTGTCTCAATTACTCAAAAGTATCGCCCACGATACAAGATTTCGCAAGATTTAACCAACAAAAACTCAGTCTTCCACTAACACCGGTCATAATGACTCTTTACTTTAACTTTCGCATAATTAATTCCTCAAAAGATGCGAGGTCTCACAAGAGTGGAACTGTATGTGGAAAATCCATGCATCGGGGAAAAGAAATCTTCCACGATCTCCAAGGGCTCCGACAATTAGCTGTAAATCAGCCACTCACTTTTGCTTTTGAATTTTTCAAATCCTCCACCAACAATAAATATACCCTTACGCATCCACTAACAGATACTTTCCATTAGTGCCATAACTTCCTTTCTCTTTCAAAGAGGACTTCTTCACTCCACTTCTCAGAAATTTCACCAACTCAAACATGTCACGCAAAGTGAATTCGTTCAGTGAATTACTTCAATCTGATCCCTCTGAAAGCCAATTCTTTGAGGGCTTAGATGAAATAATTTCACCAGCAATCGAATTCGACAACGATATCGACATGTTAGACATGCTTCTAGCAGAAGACGAAACCATTGAAGTAGCCCCAAGTCCACAAGTATCATCTCCACAAGCTGAACCTAGTTCATCCAAACGTATTCCACTGAGGAAGAGCTTCACCAAATACCAAGTCCAAGCATTGAAGGACTTCGTCGAGGCTTTTCCACAGCCAACTGTTCAACAGCGACAAGATTTGGGTGACCAAATAAGGTTAACGTTTGCACAAGTCTCTGCGTGGGTGATAAAGCATCGACCCAAAACGCCTGCCCAAACAACTCGTCAACAAAATTTTCTGCTGAGTGATTCGTATGCAATTTGCATACAAATTAGGCCTCTAATCACTTTAGTAATGCTAATCCAAAGGCTATTTAGTGTCCCTAATCCTTGAATTGCACCATTGTAGGTGAATCGAGCATCGGATGGATATCGGGAGCAAAAGAGTGTAATTTGGAAGCTTTTGTGGATTTCCGGCTAAAGGACGAAAAGTCAACCCGAGGACCAAAAGTCAACTCGTGGTCAACCCCGACTTTGGAGCGTCAACGAGTCAGCATGAAGTCCCGGAAAGGAGTCGCAAGAAGAATTCCGGAAGTTTGGTCAAAGTCAACCTTTGGTCAACTCCGAAGGTCGCGGTCAAAGTCAAGGCAAAGTCAACCATGTGACTCATCCACTTGTGCAATTAATTTTCAGCTACACCACACTAGATTTGGTGAGGTCACCCATTAATTACTCTTTCCTTTTGTTCACATGAGGATTTACCCCTTTACCCTTCATTTAATTCATCCAACCCTTAGATCTAACCCTAGCTCATCTTAACCCTTCATTCTCCCTCCCTTTGCCTATTTATACCCTAGTTGTTGCCTCATTAGGGCATCCATTCAGCTGCCTCCATCTCCATCACTTTCCCTTTCCCCTTCTCTCTTCTCCCTTAGATCTAGGGTTGCCCACGGTTCGTCCGTCGACCGGTCGACGACCACCTGTCGACCGGTCGACCACCGTCGGGTCAGCCACAATCCACCACTTCCACACCTCCTTTCATCCACCACCCTTCATCAAATCTTCTCCCCACGATGTCTACTACCTCCACCATCACTTTGGGCAGCTGGGATCCTCACCAAGTCATCAAGATCCATCATCAAAGCCAAGGAGGAGCAAGAGAGCATCTATTGAGCATTCCTCATCCTTACTCTCTCTTTTTCTTATGTCTAAGAGCTTTATTGTATAATTTGATGATGTATATTTTGATGCTTTGTGAGTAGTAACTTTGTTGGGGACTAGGGTTGTGTGCCCTAGTTCAATGTGACTATGTGATACTTTGATTAATGAATAAATGCCTTTGTTGTTTTATGAATATGTGTATTGTCTAGTTTCATATGTATTGAATGTGTATGTGAAGATTTGCCACTCTTTTGTATGCATTTGGTCCATCTTGTATGAGTTGTGTATGGTTTGGCAACCTTACTTTTCTCTAGGCAATTGGCAATATGTGTGATGAGCATGTTTCACTATGTTTGACCCTTAATTCATGTGCTTTACGCCTCCTTTCTTTCTACCCTCCCGCGGAGAGTCCCTAGGACCCTAATAAGGCTTAGGAATACCTTAGAAGGAATCCACTCCACATCGATAACATCGGTGGAGTGGTGGGTTATGCATGTGTTGCTTGTTTGAGTCCCTAAGCTTCGACACTTTACGCCTCTTAAGCACTTTAGGGGATTCGGTATTAGGTAACATAGAGGGATCCCCTAAGACACCTAGAGAGTTCGAATGGCCCTAGTAAGGCATTTGAATACCTTAGGTAAGCACGGTCCTAGAACCATAGCATGGCTAGGATACGGGGCTTGATTCGTGGATACATTGGCATGGTTTCGTGTTAGAGGATCACTAGTTGCATTGGACTTGGGGTTTGCCCGAAAACCCCAACACCTATCTTACTTTATTTGCACATTTATACTTTCTTGCATTTTAATTGTTGTTTGTCATTACTTTGCACTATCTTTCGAAAACCCAAAAACACTACACCTCTACACACACATTGTCATATACACGCCTCATCCACTCTTCTCATCTCTTGTCTCATCATATTTGTGCATCTTCTTTGGTTGCTTATTTGCCAAGGGGTTGAAGGGCCTTCGATCTCCGTTGGAACGACAACCCCGGATCTTAAATATACTTACTAACTTTTGGCAATCGTCACTGAGACAGCAAATCAATGAGCTTCAAGCTCAACTTAGCCAGTACCAAGCAGCATTCAACCGAATCAACTGCAACCATTGTGGAAATCGAGTCACTCCCAATAGTGAGCTACTAAAAGGGATTGAAGAGACTACCCCACAATCTCAGACTCTTCCAATTCCTGCAGTCATCGGTCCAAGGGAAAAGTCTCACATGAGGAGGGATATTCAAAAGTGTATGTCGATCCCACATCACTCTTCTTCTACACAACAACCATCAGACAACATCAACCGTTCAGAACCTGAAGAAGCATCTGCCGTGGCAGAAGCATCTGTCGTGGCAGACACAACTAAGATTTCTGAAATCATTGTGTCGGTCAGAGATGAGCTAATCATCATGGCATCTGCTGCTGCGCCACTGTGGATCTCTGCACTCAAATCCAGTTCTGCCACGCTTCATGAGTTCCTGAATGAAGCAGAGTACAAGAGAATCTTCACTAACGGTATAGATCTTACACCTACTAACTTCCAAACTGAAGCTTCACGCTACACAGCCACAATTCCTCTCAGTCCTGTCGTACTCTTGAATTTCTTCATGGATGTGGACCAATGGTCCACCATATTCAGTAGCATCATTTCAAGGGCGAGTATCCTTGATGTCTTGTCAACAGGGACTACTGAAAACTACCACGACACCATCCAAGTCATGACTGCCGAGTTCCAGGTAACCACTCCATCTGTCTCCACTCGTGTCACTCACTTTGTTCGTTATTGTCAACGACAAACAGAACAGAGTTAGGCCATAGTTGATGTCTCTGTGGAGGGTTTAAGTTCAAATCTGGGTCCACACCCCAGATCTCAATGCAAGAAGCGTCCATCCGGATGCTTAATCCAAGATTTGTTCAACGGCAGCTCTCGTGTCGTATGGGTGGAACATGTTGATGTACGAGATCAACTCATGCACCAAACATACAGAACGCTAGTGGAGTCAGGTTTAGCCTTTGGAGCAAGGCGATGGGTAGAAATACTTCAGAGACAAGCAGAACGGTTCAATTATTCTGCGGCTGTCACTCATCCACCTCAAGACTTTTGTGTCATACCATCGGTAGAAGGAAGAAGAAACTTGTTGCAGATGGCATGCAGATTAGTGACGGATTTCTGCACAGGCATCGGCAACTCTACTGCTCATGAATGGAAGGTAGCTGAACAAACCAAGTTCAGGGGTTCGGGGATAAGAGTCTCCACTAACAAAATCTGGAATAGGCCGAATAAGCCCCATGGTCTTACTCGAACTGCAACAGCAATATTCCAACATCATGTCTCTCACCGAAAGCTGTTTGACTTCTTCACTGACGTACAAACTCGGAACCAGTGGGACCACCAAGCATTGGGCAAGACAGTCCAAGAGATTGCACACATCACAACGGGTCAAGACCCACGCAACTGTGTCACCTTGATGCAAATCGACGACACCTATGTACTCCAAGAAAGTTGTACTGATTCAACAGGGTCATACGTGATTTATGCCTCTATCAGTCAGTCAACGGTCCAGAAGTTATTAGGTGGTTGTGAGTTAGGTACAATTGTATTCCTAACTTCAGGTTTCTCGATCCTACCTGATATGCCTACTGCTGGAAGGACAGAAGGGGTCTCAGACAATCCGTACATTGGTTGTCTAGTAACAGTAGCAACACAGATCTCTACTGAGTTGCTGAAGAATAAGAAAGGGTCAGTGGATCAAGTCTGTCGTTTGATCCAGGGTACGGTTGAGAGAGTTAGGAATGTAGCCATGTAAGACTACCGTATAAGGAATTGTAATTTGTACTTTATATTCTTAACAACACAACAGCACTGAAGAGCACATGATGGGGATCCGCCGCGGTCGGGCCATCACTCGATAAATACTGTGCGTAATTAAGCATACGAAGTAACCATTACTTGAATGAATCTAAGAACCTAACGTCAAACCCTAAACCGATCCTAAGCTCTAAACCCTAACTTCACTTCACAACTCAACAACTCGTTTCATTACCTTAGAGCGTTCCATTGCTCAATCACTTCCTTAGAGCATTGTTTTGCTCTGATACCAATCTGTCACGCCCCGATTTTCAAATCAATTAATAAGGCATTTTGCCCTTAATTACAAATCAATTCGGGAACGTGACTACATGGAATATCAAATACAAATATGCACTAGAATTTTTTTTCTTTTAATTCGAGTACAACAAATATACTCCATGCCCAATAAATGTAAATGCTGACCCGTTCTTTAGGGTTACATATTACAAGCCATAAATTAAATAATAAATTGTTATTACAAAATATTAAATAATTAATCCATCAGAGTTTATTACATAAACAGCGGAAGTCTTATAACCCAACAAAAAGTATGCAGCCTTGCATTACTCCTGGTTATCCTAACCTGCAGGTATAACCCCTACACCGTGGAATAGTGTACCGGGTTATATCAACAAACCCGGTCAGCTTACGAAGCTGGTATGAGTGATCTATGTTTTATTCACACTGTAACATTTTCCCAAATTGAATTATTTTATTTTCAAGAATCAATTAAAACCCAAAAGTTCCATTTCAAATCCGGAAGATTCGTATTATCTAATATACTGAACCTACGTGCCCCATACCACGTATTTTAACCCCACACGCCCCATAAACGTGTATGTTAATACCAGGGTAATCCAGTATGTTAAATAATATAAACCCTCGATCTTTACTCACACAAAACCATTTATAACTTAGCCTGATTAAAAGTGAGATGCATCTCCTTTTAATACATCAAGTTATTTTTAACTTCGCCTGATTAAAAGTGAGAATACTATTTTTCTTCTCCTTTTAATACATCAAGTTAATCATACAATATGCAGTCTAGAGCTCTAACTGATGGGCTACCATTTTTCACCCATTTAACGGTGTCCCCAGGACAATCCGTTTGTACAAAATCATTCAAATAGGCAAACACAATATCTTAATAGAATTATTGTGTTCCCACAAAATTCACAAATTAAAACAATAAGATGAACATTTTTCAAATATTGTTTTAACACCAAAATCACAAATAACACAATATGAATTAATATTCATATATAAAAACATCGTGAGATTCACTCACCTCTAATTCCTGCTGCGTCTTCAAATAGTAACCAGGAATCGATCAACGTACGTACGTGTCACCTCTCGTAAACACCTATGATTATGCAATTTCCAATTAGCATAATACACTTCCAAAATAATTCAATGTTCCTCAAATGTCAACTACGACATCGGAACTATTAAACGAGACCATTTGACCAAAAGTCAACCATCGGTCAACGTGGGTCCCACGTCTACTATTCATCAACGGGTCCCACACAAAATCCGAAACTTCCAAAATCCAACAGTATGCTTATTTCTAGCATCCTAACATCATATCCAAAATTGGTGATGATCCAACGGTCGGATCATCACGGATCTAACGATCCATAAATATCGCTTAATTGATCATTGATCAAACGACCGAATTTGACAAAACTCTAAACACGAAAGTTGTTCGTATCGACGAACTAAGCACAACGGAGCAAAGAAATGCTCCTGGATCGGCCGGACGCGCCGCTAACGAGCCGCCGCCGGCGGTGGTCAGACGCCGGACAAAAGTTCTCCGATTGACACCAAATTTTACCAGCATGTACATCTCAACAATCCCAACAAGTTTAGTAACTACCTCAAGGTCCGAATCGGAGGGGAAGTGGCCGGAATCGGTGTCGGCAAGTTCTAGATCCAAAAAGTGCAAAGTTTCAATCCCGCCGATTTAGGCCGTACCGCCGTGATCCACCACCATGGGGAGGTTTCTGGGGAGGAGGGGAGCAAAACCCAAGAAGGTTCATCGCCGGAGGTGGCCGGAAACGTCGCCGGAAAGCTTCCCCTTTTTGGCAGAAACAGTTGGCTCCGGTTGACAACTTTTCGTCAAGAATTTGGGGAAGGTACCTTCACGGGAAATGAAGAGGGGGAGGAGACGAAGCCGGCGCCACCGGAATCGTGGCCATCGGAGGCCGGACGCGCCGCCACGCGCCGCCCGAAGGTTCTGTCCGTTGGGAGCTTTTTCGGAAGTTTCCGGAAAGATCCGGGCAAAAATGAAATTTCTGAAAAATACCCAATATTTATACAAAATTTTCCAAACTTCCGAAGGCCATAACTCCTTCATACGATGTCCGTTTTCGGTGAACCAAATTCCTACGAACTCGATTCGACGAGTTCTACAACTTTCATGAAGGAAGTTTTCCCAAATTCTCAACGGATAAAAAGTTACCTTAATTAACCTTGTGTAACTTATAATTACCGCCGTAATTATCGTTTTACGACGAAAACCTCTAAAAATACGAAATCACACCATTTCACTTCAAATTTCACGACCTATTTTATAAAAATAGTATCGAAATTTTCGGGGTATTACACTTGTCAACCTAGGAGTATCTTAGTTAGGTTAGCATATGGATTACATATTGAATCGAAGTCCTATTGAGATGTGGATTGTACCCTTGTGTTTCTCTATATATAGAGGCACTTATTCATTAATAAAGATACGATCTATTCCTGTGCTATTTTGCTCTGTCATTACTTTCAGTATTGTGGTTGATTGCATATTTACTTAAACATATTTGACTTAAATTGAATATATCAGGAAGGGTTATGAATGTAAAATACAAAAACAAATAAAAAAGTGTAAATAAGAGAAGATTGTTTAAGGATGTATGGAAACAATCACAAGCAGAAAGTAAATAACAAGGTAAATAGCACAGGAATAGATCGTATCTTTATTGATGAATAGGTGCCTCTATATATAGAGAAACACAAAGGGTACAATCCATATCTCAATAGGAATTCTATTCAATGTATAATCCATATGCTAACCTAACTAAGATACTCCTAAGTTGACTAGGCACACATAAGGTAGGTTTCCTTCAACACTCCCCCTTGTGGCGTCAACACTAGGTGGTGCTCCTCGCGTTGTCTCATTAAAAACCTTGCCAAATAACAAAAACCCAGTGGGATAAAAATAACCTTGGTCGAAGGGAAAAATAGTACAACACACCCTTCACATTTGATATAGCATGGACGCCAGACTCCCCCTGATGTCTGCGTCTCCCCCTGATTTCCACAATCATAGGAGGTCAGATAACTTAAGCAAATCAATGCTTTTCACATGCTTCTCAAATGTGGATTGATATAGGCAGTGACTTAGTAAATAAGTCAGCCACATTATCCTCATATCTGACTTGATCCACTTTGATCTTGAGGAACTTCTGCTATTGCTGATTATAGAATACTTTAGGCGATATATGATTGGTGTTGTCGCCTTTGATGAAACCTTGCTTCATTTGCTCAATGCAAGCAGCATTATCCACATAAATGGATGTAGGTTCATCAGTGGTTGACCTCAAACCACATGTACTTCTTAGATGTGTATCAATGGACCTTAACCATATACACTCACGAACCGCTTCATGGAGAATAATAATCTCAACATGGTTCGAAGAAGTTGCGACAAGGGTCTGCTTAGTAGACCTCCAAGATATCGCGGTGTTTTCCATGGTAAAGACATAACCAGTTTGGGAACGACCTTTATATGGGTCAGAGAGATACCTAACATCAGCAAAACCCACAAAAACATCACAAGAATTGTGGGAATAGGGGACAGCAGGTCTGGCGACCGGTCGACGAGGGTCTGGCGACCGGTCGCCCGGCGGCAGCAAACATGGGTTCCTCACCCATTTTTCTAGATTTCCTTGACTCTCTGTAGGGAAAGAACAAGCCTATATCAATCGTACCCTTCAAGTAACGAAAGATAGTCTTTATGCCAGTCCGATGGCGTTGCGTGGGCGCATAGCTAAATCTAGCTAACAAGTTAACATCAAAGGAGATATCGGGTCTTGTACACTGTGCCAAGTACAATAATGCGCCTATTGCACTTAGGTACGGTACCTCAGCCTCTAAAACGTCTTCAGCATCATCCCTTGGGTGAAATGGATCCTTCTTGGATCTAAACTGCGACCAATCATGAGAGTGCTTAACAGGATGGATTTATCCATATTAAATCGCCTGAGCATCCTTTCCCAAGATCTTTTATCACAAACACGGATTTCAAGTATTCAGTGGCACTTGCAAATCTGGAACTTGTTTTCACGCAGGGGCATAATTTATTGTTCACATACCCTCTTCCAATCAAGTAGTCAATTAGACGGGTATACCACATCCGTCCGGATTGTTTCAATCCATATAGTGAACGTTGCAATCTTATTGCAAACGTGCTCTGTGGTCTAGAGCCACTTGACTTGGGTAAATGAAGCCCATCCGGGACCTTCATATAAATCTCCATATCTAGATCCCCATAGAGATATGTTATGACCACATCCATAAGCTCCATATTCAGTTTTTCGGAAACTACCACTAATAAGGTAGCAGAACGTTATGACGTCCTTTACGAGAGAATATGTCTCATCGTAGTCGATTTCAGGGCATTTGTGAGAAGCCTTGCGCCACAAGGCGAGCTTTATATCTCGTTCTCTCACTATGCACCCTAAAAAAAACCTATTTATATCCAACAGGTTTTATTCTAGAAGGAATCGGCACACCTGGCTCGAATACCGTTATCTTTGTTAGTGAGTCCAACTCAACCTGGATCGCATATTTCCTTTTAGGCCAATCAGCTTCTACGTCGGCATTCATCAACGGAGCGAGGTTCAATATCATCATTCTCAATGAACTCTTGTGCACAAGCATATGCAAACACATCATCACAGTGATGGAGTTTCTATCCCACGTCTCATGTACACTAGTGTAATTAATCAAGATCTCTATGTTCCCACGGATAGGTTCTAGCGATGGGGCGTCCCCCAAAGATGTCTTTTGGACATAACCATAATCCGGAACGTTTTCATGGACGGATTTTGAGTATCAATGATGAAAGGGTTATTAGGTGCCATCGCAGCCCGTTTCTTAGGGCGCGAATCCCTCGAACCTGGTGGCCTCCCACGCTTCCTCAGCGGAACCACGGCCTAAGCCACATCACCACCATTACTGGTAGTGGCGCCGGCGGCCATCCCTCCCATAGAAGTGGCTGCTGCAGCGGCTTTGAGTCCAAGTCCTTGTTCAGGCACTTGCATCCTTGCAGGCATGTTTGCAGCTGGTATATGTGATCTAGTCACTAAGATCTAAGGAAGCGTCCGGAAGAGAGTCGGCGACTTTCTGAAGATCTATAATTCTACGTACTTTCTGCAGTATGGGGATCGTTATGAGACAGAGTGGGGACAGGCCACGACAATTCCAGTCGTTCCTGCTGAACTTTCACGTTCTTATCTCCCCCTAACGACGGGAAGACTGTCTCACCGAAATGACAAATAGATCGCCTGTCAAGGGTTCTACATAGCGGATTATGGTTGGAGACTCAAATCCAACATAAATACTCATTCGTCTCTGAGGACCCATATTAATACTCTGTGGCGGCGTAATAGGCACATAAACAACACACCCAAATATGCGTAAGTACGAGATGCTTGGCTCGTACCCAGTCACTAGCTGTAACGCAGAACAAGATTGGGTGGCGATGGACCTCAGACGAATAAGCAGAGCTGCATGCAATACTGCGTGTCCCCAGGCAGAGAGAGAAAGATTGGTGCGCATTACCAATGTCCTCGTGACCATTTGTTCTGGAAATGGCAATCTCTGCAAGACCATTCTGGGTTTGCACATGTGAGACTAGATGCCCAACATCTATCCCATACAGTAGTCATCGAAAGTCTTCGATGTAAACTCTCCAGCATTATCAAGCCTGATAGATAATGGGATGATCCGGGTAGTGAGCCGGCAGGCGAATCATTTGTGCTAGGAGTTTAGCATAAGCAGCATTACGAAAGGACAACATCGTGACATGTGACCAGCATGTCGATGCATCAACCAACACCATAAAATATATAAATGGCCCGCTTGTTGGTTGAATATGTCCACAGATATCCCTTAGGATTCTCTGTAAGAATGGAAGAAGTACTTTTAGGATCGTTTGCATAGGACGGTCTCAGTCCTTATTTCCCGAAGGAACAAGCTTCGCATAATTAGCATTTGGCTTTGGGAGCTTCAGAAGCATAAGAGGCATCCTTGGGATCAGGATTTGTCCATGAAGGGTTGCTCACATCAGAAGAGGGAGGAAAAACGCTCAAACCTCAAATTCTGGGATTCGGCGACCGGTCGACAAGGTCGGCGACCGGTCGACAGAGCCCCTGGACAGTACGACTTCGCTTCTGTAAGTCGGCGACCGGTCGACGAGCATGTGGCGACCGGTCGACGTAGCCTCTGGAAGTTGGCGACCGGTCGGCGAGCATGCGGCGACCGGTCGACTGGTGTCGGGCAGCAAAACCTTTTTGCTCCACAGCCACACCAGGCCTTCCTTGAATCAACTTTTGATTCATGCTTCGATTAGCTCTATAGAATGAATGTCCGTGTGAGGTTTTAAGTACACGGATCATCATATCACGACCTGGATGTCCCAGTATGTCGTGCCAAAGTCAATATGTGTCAGAATCCAAGAGGTCATCCTGAATGACATTGTTTGATTCAATAGCTCGGATAGTGGTTGCATACAATCCACTAGAAAGACACATAAGCTTCTCTAAGATGCGCTTTCTTCCGCAGTCATTAGAGGTAATGCAAATGAATTCTTTTCCATTCTCATCATGCGTCTCAGCATGGAAACCATTGGCTCCTTATATCTTTAAAGCTCAACAGAGTTCTATTTCCTCTTGGAGCGTAGAGAGCATTTGTGATATCAATGTGAGTGCCATTAGACAAGAGGAATTGGGCATATCCTCTTCCTTGCACAAGATTCGATGGTCCTGCCATCGTAGTCACAGATGAATGCAAGCTCATCATTAAAATCGAGCCTACGAAAGCAACTCAGATTTTATTAAAGATATTAGCCAAGGCTTTACACTCAAAGTTCCATCTTGATTTTAAATCAAAACTAAATCCATTTGTCTTGGCAAACTTGCCATATTACATCAACTTGGAAAAACATAAAGACTTTAAGCAAAATTGCTTCCAAAGTCTTTAACCCTTAAACTCGACGTCTTGATCATTGCAGTTACATTCTCATATGTATTGCAAACTATGGCCCATTGATCAGACGCTCCATATCATTAATAGACATCATGAAGAGGATTCTCCATTGATTGAGGCATATAGGCTCGGTACTCACGGTCCTTAAGACGGTGGCAGATTGCCTTGGCCGGTGGCGGTGCTGCCATATCTAGTGGCGCAACAACGCTGACCGGCGGCATCCCTCTTATAGGGACGGCGGTCTTCTCTCACTCTTTCGCGGCTCTATGCACGCGTGATCGCCTAATCTTATGGCGATTACCTTCATGAGCAAATAGATTCTACGGACCAAAATGTCCGAGTTCGTCCCTAGATTTAGGGTTTTGCTTGTGGCTTCCTCTCATAGGGGCGTCATCATCGTCATGCCTTTCCTCAAGGCAGAGATGGGGAAGGTGGTGAGAGATTCCTCAATCAATTGTTCATCTGTGATGATTTTCCACAGAGAAGATGGAGTCACGAACGTTGCCATAACGTTCATGAAGCGCTTCTAGCGCTAGCCTCTTTCATGAACTCAAACTGGAGTGCCATGTCCATATGGCGATTCATCAGGAAAAATAACTTGGCATTGTACATCTCAGTTTAAGGGTCTAGAGCGGTTTCTTCAAAACAACGCTCATGGATTCGAGCTAGAAGCTCTTGCGCGGGTAGATGCATTAGGATATCATGAGCCGATCTCAGAATTCTAATGTCCGCAGAATCCAATGGAGTAAAATCGAGTTCATTCATGTTCGACATCCAAGAATATGGAGAACAAGAATGTGGTGTGTTTCGGAGTAAATACTCCCACGAAATAATGAAGGGTAAGTTTCGGAGTTAATACTCCCCCGAAACATTTGAGGGTTTCTGAGCAATCTTTGCTCCCAAGAAACGCTTCCAAGGATTTTAGATTTAGGTGAAACTTTGGTGTCGTATGGTCACAACCTTAAACATTTTCGGTAGCTCTACTCAGATATAACCAGGTAAGTTATAAGAGATGTCGGTGGAGCATGCTCTCTTAATACCACTTATCTCAAACTCCTTACCTAGACATCATACCCAAGCAGGTGAGCCTAGTTGGGTTTAAGTCATGAACCATAGGTCGTTTCTTCTCTACGGATTCCTCATCCGGAGGTTAATTTGTCAATGAACTCCTCGTTCATAGTCTCTTCTCTCTACGGATTCCTCATCCAGAGTATTAGCTCGAACCTCCATAGTTCGGCTATTGAGAACATTGCCAATAGCATGATGACATTAGAGGTGCTCATGACTTACACATACCGCAAGCGATATGAAGCTCGATCACTCCCCTAATGCTTCTCATAGTTTGGTGAGTCTCGTGTAAAGTATAGATCAAGAATCTCACGTTATAGAAAGGTGAGAGGTAGAGGAGGGATGTTGCAAGTCCCTTGAGAAAAAGAAATGTCGAATTGAAATTCGGAAAGCAGCAACGTTTATAAAAGCTTACTTGAATTCTTTTCTCGGATTATCTTGAGTACCTCTTCTTCGAAGTTATATATCTGGAGATCCAACGGTCCAAATCGGCTAAAATTTTAACTGGGCGTTTTAGACACGCAGAGGGATCAATCGCCAAATTTTCTTCTTAATCCAACGGTTGAGAAGGGAGAAAATTGCTTTCGAAGTTGACTGTTCTGTGCAGGTAGATTCTTGAACTCGAGGAGATTGCACGGAGGTACTATCCACGGTTACTGCTCACGACTACTGTTCATCCGGCACACCCTAGGGTTTTGTGGTTCTAGGGTTTTGGCGCTAGCAGGATGCTATGCTCAAGAGTTTTGGTTTTTGACTCAGGGTTAGAGGTTCGTGCTGATAACGTGTTTAAGGATGTATGGAAACAATCACAAGCAGAAAGTAAATAACAAGGTAAATAGCACAGGAATAGATCGTATCTTTATTGATGAATAGGTGCCTCTATATATAGAGAAACACAAAGGGTACAATCCATATCTCAATAGGAATTCTATTCAATGTATAATCCATATGCTAATCTAACTAAGATACTCCTAGGTTGACTAGGCACACATAAGGTAGGTTTCCTTCAACAAAGATGGGATAAACGAACTACCATTAGGCAGAGAAGAGAAAAAAGAGGAAGACAATTGGGGTTTATGAATTTTTCAACTTTTAATTTTTCTTTTGTTTAGTGTTAAATTTGGATGTGAGTTTATATTAACAATTTTCTCTTAATCGCTTTGGTGAAATGTTAATTAGATGCAACTTATATAGACCATAATCGATTTCTTTTTGTTTTGTTTTCTATTTGTTACCCAGGAGTACTGCATAGAAGTCCGATTAATTTGCGTATGAGTTCATTTTGCAACAACTTTGAACAAAAAAAAAACTATAGTAATTCCTAATAAATTTCCTTTGTTTTTTGTTTTTGGGATTTTTTTATTTGCATTAATCCAAGGACCAAAATTTCGGATTTCGAGGAAATATCGATGATCTAGAAAATGGAAATTTCGAGGTAATATCAATATCGGTAAATGTTCGAGAGAAACGATGGAAATTTGAAGAAAAACATGAAAATTTTAAATGAAACTTTGTGAAGTTTGTTCAATATTTTCAAAAGAAAATATTGAACAAACTTCATTCCATAATAACTTGTAGTAATTGAGGGTGAATTTGACAGGACCCACCCCAGACTCCACCCTGGAATCCGAGGTGGACCTGCGGGGCCCACCTTAAGGGAAATTTCTACCGAAAAATTTGGCATAACCTCCCTTAAAACGGACTACCCAAAACCTGCAATTTCACATTTCCAACACTTCTAAAATAATCCAACAAAACCAACCGAACTCCTGAGCCTACTTGCTCACCAAAAGTACAATCGTCTGCCACAACAATATAATCAAGGGGTCTCTTACCCGAAAATTATAAACTTCTATAACCAAATTCAACAATATTCGGTAAATCAGAGCATACTAATGACCCAACAAGATTTTCTATAAATACAAGATTAAATGAAAAGTCTTCCAAGAAAGAAGGGAAGCGATGAGAAACTAACGCCTCGATTTGCGTAGCGTGGCCCGACCTCAACTAATCTACAACCTGGGCAATTTAAACCGAAGGGCCCAGGGGAAAGCATTTGAAAACGTTAGCGTGAGTGGACAAAAATAAATAACAAAGGAAAACCTCATAAAGAAAGTATCGAGGTAAACGTTAATGTTTTCCCACTTTATCCTTTGAAAACAACTATGCATGCAGCACTTGATGTAATATGAAGACACGAACCAATCCCATTGGTTCGGATATAAGGTTGAAATCAAATAAAATGAAAATGTAAAGACACGAACCAATCCCATTGGTTCGGATAAAACCCGGAAACAGGGAAGGTAGTTCACCAAGAATGATAAGCCTCTCAGGCTCTAATAATAGCGTCTCGCGCTAAACTCAACTCTACTCACTAAGGAACATAGTTCACCATAAATGATAAGCCTCCCAGGCTAGGGTCGGAGCCTCCCAGGCTCTAATAATAGCGTCCCACGCTAAACTCAACTCTACTCACCGAGGGTGAGGAGGAGATATAAGGCTAGCTAGCAATGATAATATACAACCCTGACATGGTGAACATAAATATCGAAAGCAAGACCAAAGTACGATCCTTCCCATACATAATATAATCAATAACTCATTCCAGGGTACAGTTCCCAACTGTACACAAGGGACACATGATTTCAATTGAAGAAGCTTCACAATACGGGTTACTAATTCAGCATATCCCATATGCTAAGTAAAATCACGATGATAATAACTCAAATCCAAAGAAAATCTCATTTCATTACTATTCCAGAAATCTCGAATCGACGAATAAAATAATATTAAATTCCGGAAATCACCTCGGAAAATAATTCGTCAAAATTCACATAAATCATAATTTCAAGTAAATCCATGAGTTAGATCGATATGCTCAAGTTATAGCAAAATGATAAGTAAGTTAACTAAATCATTGATTCGGAAAAATCACGGCATGCATCATTATTTAAAATCAAAAGTCCACTCACAGATTGCGGCTAAGCCTCGACTAGCATGAAACTCCTCGGTTGACAGCTCAACTCGTCCCCTGAACAAAATGAATTACTCCAAAGATTAAGCCGACGAGCAAGCGATTAATTAGATAATTAACGAATTAACTCGTTTAGGGTTTCCGTCGGAAATTCTCGTTTCCCTAAAGTCAACCACAAACTCCGAAACCCTAACTTCCCAAAATTTACTCTTCGACACATTTGTCCAACACACTCGGCGACATTTCCAATGGACGGATTGTCGCGGTTCAATAAATCGAACAAACGTAAATTATTTATCGAACCCATAACTCACAATTATTCTTTAATTAACCAATTGGTCAAATTTCCACAATCCAACCGTACACTATTCTCCAAATCAATATCTTAACATCCCATTCAAATTCGGTGACCATCGAACGGTCACGCATTAATGTAAATCGTACCTCGTACGTAAATTAACCCGAAAACAATCGAATTAAATCTTAAACATCTATAACTTCCTACAAATCATATACCATTATGCTCGTAACGAAGAACACAAGCTAATGGACCAAAATACACCACAAATGGAGGTCGGACGCGCCGCCACGCGCCGCCACAAGCGGCTGCGCATGGGCCCCACGCGCCGCCATTCCCAACCACCTCCGATGGTCACCAAAATTTACCACAATGCTCACAACAACACAAGGAGTAATTTTTATACCTGCCATGCAGCTGGGATCGGCCTAGAACTGCTCGAATTTTTGCTTCAAAGCCGACGGTGGCCGGAATCTTCAAGCCTTCGATCCGCCGCCGTCCGGCAACGGGTGCAGGTGAAACTGGTGCCCAACAACTCCCCTTGAAGTGGGCTTCAAAGCCCAGTGAGTCACCAAGGTCAAATCGGCCGGATAACGAGATCGGGGCCGGAGTGAAAAACAGTGAGTTTTCGACGACTTTCGTCCTTGATTTCTTCTCCCACACTTCGATTCGATCTAAATAATGGGTATAGGATTGAAGGTGATAGATTGGTGAACATTTTGGGACAAATTTCAAGCCGTGAGGTGACCGGAAAAGTGAGATACCGGCCGGCAAAGTGAGGCCGGCGAAACTGGTATCGGGGAGAGAGAGAAAGACACGAGGTCGGGGAGAGAGAAAGGGTTTCCAGAAATGGAAATCCCTAGACCAAAATGCCCCTAAATAAAACCTTTCCCAAATAGTAACTCCAACTTCCGTTGACCAAAACTTTTCCATACGAACTTCGATTTGCGCGTACTTCGTGTTTACGAACTCGGTTTAACGTCCTCTACAACTTCTATGAAGAAAGTTTATTCAAATTCCCAACAGGACAAAAAGTCACCCCGAAGACCTCCCTAAAAGTATTAACCGAACCTCGGAGATGAAAATTCCGCCAAATCGTCGACAAGCTAACTTGTATATTTGGAGGCTTTGGTTCGGGATGTGTCAGAATTAGTATACGCTAAGTCTATGACAAACAACAATTTTTGAATTTAACTTAATACATGTTAATTCTTTTATGATTAATTAGGAGTAGTAAGACACTAAGACCAAGAAAATAAATTATAAAAACTATAGACTTAGTGATATTGAGTAATCACATATCCTTGTATTAGAGTAAAGAAATGAAAGTGTAGTGAATACATAAAAAAATTCGTATTTATGGAGTTAAATTTTTGAAAGTTGGTTGAAAATTATTTTGAATGAGAAGTGTAGGTAAATTTAAAAGTGTTATAGGATGTATGGAAACAATCACAATACTGAAAGTAAATAACAGAGCAAATAGCACAGGAATAGAGCGTATCTTTATTGATGAATAGGTGCCTCTATATATAGAGAACCAAAAAGGGTACAATCCATATCTCAATAGGAATTCTATTCAGAATGTAATCTATATGCTATACTAACTAAGATACTCCTAGGTTGACTAGGCACACACAAAGTAGGTTTCCTTCAACACTCCCCCTTGTGGCGTCAACACTAGGTGGTGCTCCTCGCGTTGTCTCATTAAAAACCTTGCCAAGTAACCAAAATCCAGTGGGAGAAAAATAACCTTGGTCGAAGGGAAAAAGAGTACAACACACCCTTCACATTTGGTATAGCATGGACGCCAGACTCCCCCTGATGTCTGCGTCCCCCCTGATTTTCACAATCATGTGAGGTCAGATAACTTAAGCAAACCAATGCTTTTCACATGCTTCTCAAATGTGGATTTAGGCAGTGATTTGGTAAACAAATCTGCTGCATTGTCCTCAGAATGGATTTGGTTCACTTTGATCTTGAGGAACTTCTGCTATTGCTGATTATAGAAAAACTTAGGCGATATATGCTTGGTGTTGTCGCCCTTGATGAAACCTTGCTTCATTTGTTCAATGCAAGCAGCATTATCCTCATAAATGCATGTAGGTTCATCGGTGGTTGACCTCAAACCACAAGCACTTCTTATATGTGTAGATATGGATCTCAACCATATACACTCACGAACCGCTTCATGGAGAACAATAATCTCAACATGGTTCGAAGAAGTAGCGACAAAGGTCTGCTTAGTAGACCTCCAAGATATCGCGGTGTTACCCATGGTAAAGACATAACCAGTTTGGGAACGACCTTTATATGGGTCAGAGAGATACCCAGCATCAGCAAATCAACCAAAACATCACAAGCGTTTTGGGAATAGGGGATTTCAGCAGATCGGCGACCGGTCGACATATGCCTGGCGACCGGTCGTCTGGCGGCAGCAAACATGGATTTCTCACCCATTTTGCCATATTGCCTTGACTCTCTGTAGGGAAAGAACAAGCTCATATCAATCGTACCCTTTAAGTAACGAAAGATAGTCTTTTATGTCAGTCCAATGGCGTTGCGTGGGCGCAGAGCTAAATCTAGCTAACAAGTTAACAGCAAAGGAGATATCGGGTCTTGTACACTGTGCCAAGTACAATAATGCGCCTATTGCACTTAGGTACGGTACCTCAGCCTCTAAAACATCTTCGCCATCATCCTTTGGGCGAAACAGATCCTTCTTGGATCTAGACTGCGACCAATCATGGGAGTGCTTAACAGGATGGACTTTATCCATATTAAATCTCCTGAGCATCCTTTCCCAAGATCTTTTATCTCAAACACGGATTATGGCAAATCCGGAACTTGTTTTCACGCAGGGGCATAATTTATTGTTCACATACCCTCTTCCAATCAAGTAGTCACTTAGACGGGTATACCACATCCGTCCGGATTGTTTCAATCCATATAGTGAACGTAGAAATCTTATTGCAAACGTGCTCTGTGGTCTAGAGCCACTTGACTTGGGTAGATGAAGCCCATCCGGGACCTTCATATAAATCTTCATATCTAGATCCCCATAGAGATATGTTATGACCACATCCATAAGCTGCATATTCAGTTTTTCGGAAACTACCACTGACAAGGTAGCAGAACGTTATGACGTCCTTTACGAGAGAATATGTCTCATCATAGTCGATTCCAGGGCGTTGTGAGAAGCCTTGCGCCACAAGACGAGCTTTATATCTCGTTCTCTCACTATGCTTTCTAACAAAAACTCATTTATATCCAACAGGTTTTATTCCAGAAGGTATTGACACAACTGGCCCGAATACCATTCTCTTTGTTAGTTAGTCCAACTCAACCTGGATCGCATATTTCTATTTAGGCCAATCAGCCCTACGTTGACATTCATCAACAGAGCGAGGTTCAATATCATCAGTCTCAATCAACTCTCGTGCACAAACATATGCAAATACATCATCAATGATGATGGAGTTTCTATCCCACGTCACATGTACACTAGTGTAATTAATCGAGATCTCTATGTTCCCACGGATAGGTTCTAGCGATGGGGCGTCCCCCAAAGATGTCTCTTGGACATAACCATAATCCGGAACGTTTTCATGGACGGATTTTGAGTATCAATCATGAGAGGGTTATTTGGTGCCATCGCATCCCATTTCCTAGGGCGCGAATCCCTCGAACTTGGTGGCCTCCCACGCTTCCTCAGGGAAGCCACGGCCTGAGCCACATCACCACCATTACTGGTAGTGGCGCCGACGGCCATCCCTCCCATAGGGGTGGCTGCTGCAGCGACTTTGAGTCCAAGTCGTTATTCAGGCACTTGCATCCTTACACGCATGTTTGCAGCTGGTATATATGATCTAGTCACTAAGATCTGAGAAAGCGTCCGGAAGTGAGTCGGCGACTTTCTGAAGATCTATAATTCTACGCACTTTCTGCAGTAGGGGGATCGTTATGAGACAGAGTGGGGACATACCACGACAATTCCAATCGTTCCTGCTGAACGTTCACGTTCTTATCTCCCCCTAACGACGGGAAGACTGTCTCACCGAAGTGACAAATAGATCGCCTGTCAAGGGTTCTACACAGCGGATTATGGTTGGAGACTCAAATCCAACATAAATACTCATTCGTCTTTGAGGACCCATTTGAATACGCTGTGGCGGCGTAATAGGCTCATAAACAACACACCCAAATATGCGTAAGTACGAGATGCTTGGCTCGTACCCGGTCACTAGGTGTAACGCAGAGAAATATTGAGTGGCGATGGGCCTCAGACGAATAAGCAGAGCTGCATGCAATACTGCGTGTCCCCAGGCAGAGAGAGAAAGGTTGGTGCGCATTACCAACATTCTCGTGACCATTTGTAATCTCTAAATGGCAATCTCTGCAAGACCATTCTGGGTATGCACATGTGAGACTAGATGCCCAACATCTATCCCATGCAGTAGTCATCGAAAGTTTTCGATGTAAACTCTCCAGCAATATCAAGCCTGATAGTTAATGGGATGATCCGGGTAGTGAGCCGGCAGGCGAATTATCTGTGCTAGGAGTTTAGCATAAGCAGCATAACGAGTGGACAACATCGTGACATGTGACCAGCATGTCGATGCATCAACCAACACCATAAAATACATAAATGGCCCGCTTGGTGGTTGAATATGTCCACAGATATCCACTTGGATTCTCTGTAAGAATGGAAGAAGTACTTTAGAATCCTTTGCATAGGACGGTCTCTGTCCTAGTTTTCCTAAGGAACAAGTTTGCATAATGAGCATTTGGCTTTGGAGGCTTCAGAAGCATAAGAGGCATCCTTGGGATCAGGATTGGTCCATGAAGGGTTGCTCACATCAGAAGAGGGAGGAAAAACGCTCAAACCTCAAATTCTGGAATTCGGCGACCAGTCGACAAGGTCGGCGACCGGTCGACGGAGCCCCTGGATAGTATGACTTCGCTTCTGGAAGTCGGCGACCGGTTGACGAGCATGTGGCGACCAGTCGACGTAGCCTCTGGAAGTTGGCGACCAGTCGATGAGCATGCGGCGACCAGTCGACTGGTGTCGGGCAGCAAAACCTTTTTGCTCCACAGCCACACCAGGCCTTCCTTGAATCAACTTTTGATTCATGCTTCGATTAGCTCGATAGAATGAATGTCCGTGTGAGGTTTTAAGTACACGGATCATCATATCACGACCTGGATGTCCCAGTCTGTCGTGCCAAAGCCAATATGTGTTAGAATCCAAGAGGTCATCCCGAATGACATTGTTTGATTCAATAGCTCGGATAGTGGTTGCATACAATCCACTAGAGAGACTCATAAACTTCTCTAAGATGCGTTTTCTACCGCAGTCATTAGAGGTAATGAAAAGGAATTCTTTTTTCATTCTCATCATGCGTTTCAGTATGGAATCCATTAACTCTTATATCTTTAAAGCTCAACTGAGTTCTATTTCCTCTTGGAGCGTAGAGAGCATTTGTGACATCAATGTGAGTGCCATTAGGCAAGCGGAATTGGGCATATCCTCTTCCTTACACAAGATTCGATGGTCCTGCCATCGTAGTCACGAAGGAATGTGTAGGCACCATGCCTATGACGCAATATGGCATGCGTGGTTCTGCTATCTGCGAGACATTCAAATTCTGCATAACCCATTCCTAGAAGCTCATCATTAAAATCGAGGCTATGAAAGCAACTCAGATTTTATTAAAGATATTAGTTAAGGCTTCAAAGTTCCATCTTGATCTTAAATCAAAACTAAATCCAATGTCTTGGCAAACATGCCATATTTCATCAACTTGGAAAACATAAAGACTTAAGAAAAATCAGCTTCCAAAGTCTTTAACCCTTAAACTCGACGTCTTGATCATTGCAATTACATCCTCATATGTATTGCAAACAAGGCCCATTGATCAGACGCTCCATATTATTAATAGATATCAAGAAGAGGATTCTCCATTGATTGAGGCATACATGCTCAGTACTCACGGTCCCTAGGACGGTGGCAGATTGCCTTGGCCGGTGGCGGTGCTGCCATAACTAGTAGCGCAACGACGCTGACCGGCGGTGACCAGCGGCGTCGCTCTTATAGGGATAGCGGTCTTCTCTCACTCTTTTACGGCCCTATGCTCGCATGATCGCTTATTCTTATGGCGATTACCTTCATGAGCAAATTAATCTTACGGATCAAAACGTCCGAATTTGTCCCTAGATTTAGGGTTTTGCGCGTAGCGTCCTCCCTTAGGGGCGCTATCATCGTCATGCCTTTCCTCAAGGCAGAGATGGAGAAGGTGGTGAGAGTTTCCTCAATCAATTGTTCATCTGTGATGATTTTCCACAGAGATGCATCAAGTCTTTGATGCGGAGAATTTCCGAATTATATCCCATGACTTCATCAAAGTCAGAGAAGCGGAGATTAGTCCATTATACTTCTAAATTCGGAATGATGAATGTTACCATAACATTCATGAAGCGCTTCTAGCGCTAACCTCTTTCATGAGCTCAAACTGGAGTGCCATGTTCATATGGCGTTTCATCAGGAAAAATAACCTGGCATTGTTAATCTCAGTTTGAGGGTCTAGAGCGGTTTATTCAAAACAACGCTCATGAATTCGAGCTAGAAGCTCTTGTGCGAATAGGTACATTAGGATATCATGAGCCCATCTCAGAATCTAATGTCCGCAGGATCCAATGGAGTAAAATCGAGTTCATTCATGTTCGACATCCAAAATATGGAGAACACGAATATGGTGTGTTTCGGAGTCAATGCTCCCACGAAACAATAAAGAGTAAGTTTCGGAGTTAATACTCCCACAAAACAATAGAGGGTTTCTGAGCAATCTTTGCTCCCAAGAAACACTTCCAAGGATTTTAGATTTTGGTGAAACTTTGGTGTCGTATGGTCATAACCTTAAACCTTTTCGGTAGCTCTACTCAGGTATGACCAGATACATAATAAGAGATGTCGGTGTGAGCAAGCTCCCTTAATACCACTTATCTCAAATTACATACCTAGACATCATACCCAAGCAGGTGAGCCTAGTAGGGCCTAAGTCATGAACCATAGGTCGTTTCTTCTCTACGGTTTGCTCATCCGGAGGTAAATCATTCAATGAACTCCTCGTTCAAAGTATCTTCTCTCTACGGATTCCTCATCCGGAGTATTAGCTCGAATCCCCATAATTCGGCTCTTGAACTTTCACCAATAGCATGATGACATTAGAGGTGCTCATGACTTACACATACCGCAAGCGATATGAAGCTCGATCACTCCCCTAATGCTTCTCATAGTTTGGATAGGTTCAAATCAAGAATCCCACGTTATAGAAAGGTGGGAGGTAGAGGAGGGATGTTGGAAGTCCCTTGAGAAAAAGAAGATGAATTTAAATTCATAAAGCAGCAACTTTTATAAAAGCTTACTTGGATTCTTTTCTCAGATTATCTTGAGTACCTCTTCTTCGAAGTTATATATCTAGAGATCCAACGGTCTGAATTGGCTGAATTTTGAACTGAGGGTATTAGACTCATGGAGGAATTCTTGTCCAAATTTCGGCTTAATTCAATGGTTGAGAAGAGAGAAAATCGTTTTCGTAGTTGACTATTCTGTGCAGGCAGATTCTCAGATATTGGTGTAGGAGTAGCCGGCAGCAAGGAGGTGGTGCAAGGCGGTGCAAGGAGGTGGTGCACGGTGGTGCAAGGAGAAAATGGCAAACCTAGGGTTAGGTTCTAGGGTTTTGGCGCTAGCAGGATGCTATGCTCAATAGTTTTGGCTTTTGATCTCAGGGCTAGAGGTTCGTGCTGATAACGTGTTATAGGATGTATGGAAACAATCACAATACTGAAAGTAAATAACAGAGCAAATAGCACAAGAATAGAGCGTATCTTTATTGATGAATAGGTGCCTCTATATATAGAGAAACACAAAGGGTACAATCCATATCTCAATAGGAATTCCATTCATAATGTAATCCATATGATATACTAACTAATATACTCCTAGGTTGACTAGGCACACACAAAGTAGGTTTCCTTCAACAAAAAGTTATAAGTTGATTAGTAATTAAGTATTTATAAGTTGATTACTAATTATTCTAAAAAAAAAGAAGCTGGTTATTAGTGTTACAGCTCACTGGGAATATTAATATATATATTAAAACATGTTATATATGTAACAAGGAACCAATCAGTTGGATTGGTTGGGGCGCTCAGATGTTTCCTCACCAAAAAAATGAAAAATATCCCCGATATTTTGGCGTTATTTTCGATTTTTTTGTCATTGGATTAATCATTCTTCTAAAAAAAAAATTGTCATGATTTATATTGTTTTTTTTTGTGACAATTGTTACCTTGCAATTACACCCTTAATGGCTTTGTTTACAAACAAGAAGAAAGATGAAAGATGTGTGAGCTATTTGTTTCTCTTATACATCATTCCTCTCATATATGACTTGAGTGAAAAATTAATTGAATTAGCCACAAAATATTGAAAAATAAAGAGTGAATAATATGTGAGATTTGAGTTTTATAGTTGTTCGAATCATGCACAGATTTATTCACCATTAACTTAGCTATTTCACACACTACACTCTATCATGATTGTTATGAAGGTTTATTAGCTCTTGAATGAATGTGGACCTGTTTTAATGTTTATGCTAATCTTGATGTCATGATCATTGAAGTTTTCTGAGACCAATGTTGGAAGGTTTAGGTTGTGTTTTTGTCTGTGTTTTTCGTTGGAATCTTAGTCTTTGGTTAGTTTTGTTTCTTTGTTTTGCTCGAAGACTAGCAAAAGCTTAAGTGTCGGAGTATTTGATATGTGCTAAATTATACATGTTTTTATATTGAATTTCCTAGGCTTTTGTAGCTAAATCCTTGTCTATTTGAGTAATTTACTTCGGTTTTATGTTTTGTAGGTATTTAGAGCGAAGAAGAAGAAAAGAAGCAACATAAGGAATAAAAGGCTTAAATGGAAAATTTGCCTATACAGATCAGTCCACTTCAATAAAGCACTAAGAGCAGTTCGCGGCGAACCAGAAAATGAGTTTTATACTGGAAAGCTCTAGATATCTATTTTCTGGAGCTTCTTACAATTCGTGATTATCATGTGGCTAGAATAAGTTATGGGCGTTTTAGTACATGAAGTTGTGTGCGAATCTAGAAATGCTCAAGAATTCATGTTTTCAGGCTCGAATTGACTATGAGAGGATTTAGACGAGTTTTCCATATATTTATTGGATTAATATATTTTAATTGGTTTTGACAAGTCATAATGCATTGGACCAATTAGAATATTCGAAGGAATTGTAAACAAGAAGTTTTCCTGAACCTAATAAGATTACAACTCCTTTTAAGGAAGATCCTATCTTTTACCCGTGATATTTAGACACAACAAGGAGCAAAAGGACGCCATCTCTTCCTACCCTAGAATCCGTGACTTTTCCCTTTCTTCTCTCTTCATTCTTTTATATTTTCTTCCATGTATGTTATTTGTGTTAACATGAACATGAGTAGCTAAACTTTTATTGAGTTAAGGGAGATTTCAAATCCTTAGACATGTTCGATTTATTTCAATGACTTTCATACTATGGTTATCTCAATCTTATAAATGAGTTATGTTTTTCTATGCTTCATAAGAATGAATTCTTGCTTGTTTGTTTAGTTGCACAACTAGATGAGCATGCTAGGGTTTGAATGCTAAAATTGGATGAATAATTCGTATATGTTATGCATCTCTTTCAATCAGTAGCAAAATGTTATTGAATTTAACATGTGATGCAAAACCTAAGTTTAGCAAGATTACGAACGTACTGGTGACCCTTGTTTTATCCGAAAATCCAAAATCCTTTTCAATCCTAACAATTTTGATATGTTGAACTTAGCGAGCTTGTGTCTAGGTTACATAATCAAAAATGGATTAAGTGTTGGGCTTGTATTCACTTAACAAAAATCTAAGAAAAGGTAATAAGGTTAATTCAATCTTGTAAGTTAATCTTGGGTAAATTTATTCAAAATTGAGAAACTTAATCTAGACTTTGATGTATTTGAATGTGTTTAGAGGTGGAGAATGAATCCTTAACTTGTCTTCAAATTTTATCATTTGTTTTCATCAAAACTCACAATCAAATTTTGTTTTCTTTTGTTTTTCTATTTTCGTTAGTTTTCTGCCCCTGTTTTCCTCTACTAAGGAGGTCCTTACTTTATAAAGTGCGTAGATTTTGATCTCAACCGTCAGATCAAATCATTTAAACAGATCTGACGGATGAGATCAAAACTCTGCACCTTAAAAAAGTAAGGATCTCATTACCTGAGAATCATTTATACATATATATATATATATATAATTAAATATATATTTTATTAATTTTTAATTACATGTATTCATTCAGGACCGTTGGATGCACAGATCTGATTAGGTCGTCTTCAAATCCTCGAGGGGTCTTTCGCGACTCATTCCCTCAATCTCACTCTGAACAAATTAAGAGCCTCTCTCTACTCTCTTAAACCCAGAAACCCTAACCCTAAATCCAGCATTAAAACTCCATCTCCGACGTCGATTATTCCAACCAGATAGATGAAATTCATCTATGTACCCTAGTCTATCTGTTAGTTTATGTATTTTGTGTGTTGGCATTCCCTATACAAAACAGTGAGTCTTAAGTCTAGACTAAGATTCAAGGACGTCTTGATGTTCAAGACAATCATTCACTGATTTGTAGGGTTGCATATCATCTGTTTTTATGTTCTTAAATATTAATATCTTTTTTATTTTGGATAAAATCAGTTTTAAATGCATGAATATCTTTTAGGAAAAATACTTTCCTAATGAGAGTCAATTAGGTCTAGAGTTTTAATTTCCCTAGAGGTCTAAGGGTGTTGGTTGCGCATACATAAAGTGAGAAAACGTTTTTCTTGTCGTACGCTTCAATAGAATATTTTTGAGCGCATCATTTTTGTGAAAGAGTTTTTCATTGATAGAAAAACATAGAGTTTCATTGAGAATTGTTAATTCACTTGTTCCATGTTGAAGTGAATTAACAAGTCCAACAAACACTTTCACATCATTCATATCATTGTGCATGTCCGAGAATCCCACGAGGTCAGTTGGGTGTTAGAGGCGTGCAAGGTTTAAAGAGACATGTGGAAGCAGGTAAGAAGGTGGAGAACAACAACAAGATGGTGAGTTTGCAACCGTCTAGAGGAGTCTAGTCAGAAATAGCCGAGGTCAGAGCTATTCGTGTTGGTTGTAAGTTTATTTGTATTGTTCACATCTACATAGTGAGTTGTTTTGCATTTGGCCTTCAGGAGTTAAGGCCCGCAATTGTTTACCTCGTCTTGGGTTTTACTGCGTGAACAATATTGTGTGTTCTTGTTTCTTGTTTCTACTTTTGCTGCAATGTGTTTGCTTGTCAGTTTAATTTTGGTTTGATAAATTAATAAACAAAAATTGATCACCATTCTGTGAATAGCTTATTCACCCCTCCCAACCCCCCCCCCCCCCCCCCAGGCCATTCTAGCATTTTCACTATCTCCAATCTAGCAAGTTGAACCAAGAATCATCAAATCCATCCAAATCCTTTATGAAACCATAAACTGATCGAACCCTGAAATCCTCCACTCCTTGACCAAATCGAACTCAAAAATCATCAAATCCATCCCATTCTATACTCCGAAATAGACATTCACACCAGAAATCCCCTGATTACAAAAAAATCCCAAATTTCAGAAACTGTAGTTCGTGTTTATTTGCACAGAAGCTTTGATGGCTTGAGATTGGGGTTCAAGTTCTTCAAGCAAGTATATAAGAAGGTCAGATTGAGTCGATTGGCAGATTTAGTTTATATATATATATATAAAATGATTCTCAGGTAAGGAGATCCTTACTTTTTTAAGTTAAGGAGTTTTGATTTCAACCGTTAGATCAAAACAGACGTAGGACCCAACTGTCAGATATGTTTTAAATGATTTGCTTTGACGGCTGAGATCAAAACTCCTTAACTTAAAAAAGTAAGAAGCTCCTTAGCAGAGAAGGGTTGTATATATATATATATATATATATATATATATTTTTTTTTTTTTAATTTTTTGCAATTAATCCAATGAATTTTTAGTTTTTACTAACATCTATTTTATTTTGTATTCCTAGCAAAGCTTCAAAATCAAAGAGTAGGAATGTGAACGTGTTCTTCATTACGAAGATAGGAGTGTACATTTAGGAGCATAAGATTGGCAGTAAAGGTAAGCCAATTTCGGGACATAAGATGAATAGATGATGATGTGATTATGATATGATGATTTGATGATACTTAACTTGTGATAATGATGCATTATGCCATGATTAGTTGATATGATGATGTGATATGATGATATTTGATGTTAAGTAAACCACTAAATCAGCTTGTATATCTAATGTGTATGTGATCAGTGATCTGGTATAAGATATTAAGATGTATTCGATGTAGATGTAGTTGACTTGCTGTGATGACATTAAAGGTTATTCATTTCACTGATGTTGGGATATTGATGTATAATAGTGAAATGAATAACCTCTAATAATTAATGACATGTTTGAATCTTGAAATGTGAATTAGGCAATGTAATTTACACTGACATAAACTTCAATTGATGATATATAGTTTAGTAATTTACATTGTAAACTAAGACACTAATCAATAAACTAAGACACTAAGTTAGTAATTTACATTGTAAATTAAGTCAGTAATCAGTAAACTAAGACAGTAAGTAATTTTCTGTATTTGTAGAATGGCAGCTTCAAGTAGAAGTTGAAGTGAAGTACCAGTCCATCTATCCCTTCTATAACCTATGCATTGGTAACTGCAAACCCAAGTTCCACCCCAAATGATAACCAAGTCCCAAACACTAACCAAAACCCAAACCCTAACCCTAACCCTAACCCTAACCCTGATCCTGCATCAGTTGAGGATACTCATGATCAGGGTGCTCCAGAGTCGAATCAGGGTAGAGGGAAAAGAAAAAAAAATACAAAACCAGGAAAAAGTAAGGTTTGGGGTAGTTTTACTAGGCCATTACTTGCTGATGGCAATAAGGATATGGTTCAGGCAAAGTGAAATTTCTATAATGCCATTGTTCCAGCTAATGTAA
Source organism: Rubus parviflorus (assembly GCA_029955375.1). Classification (NCBI taxonomy): domain Eukaryota; kingdom Viridiplantae; phylum Streptophyta; class Magnoliopsida; order Rosales; family Rosaceae; genus Rubus; species Rubus parviflorus. The sequence goes on along the minus strand of JARGGL010000006.1, from coordinate 18,346,898 downwards.
AAACAAATCGAACATCCTCTATGTGGTCTCATGAAAGGAAGTGTTAGCCTTGTCCATTGTATGAGAAACCAGAAGACAAGGGTCAGAGCACCCTTAATAAGGATAATGTGAGTGGGGGAGTTGGTTTTCACACATTCAACCAAGGTAGGTATGATGAGCAGTGTGTGAAGATGATTATTAGGGATGAGCTATCATTCAGACATGTAGAGGGAGCAGGATTCAAAGGGTTTATATATGAGCTGCAACCTAGGTACAAACAACCTAGCAGAAAGGTTATAGCTAGAGGGGTTTGGGAAATGTACCAAACAGAGAAGGCCAAACTTCTCAGTGACTTCACAGCTCACAATACTAGAGTGAGCATAACCACTGACACATGGACTAACATTCAAAACATTAACTACATGGTGGTCACTGCCCACTTCTTGGACAGTGACTTAAAATTGTACAAGAAGATAATAAACTTTTGTTCAATTACCAGTCACAAGGGTGAAGACATTGGGAGGGTGTTAGAGCAGTGTTTACTGTAGTGGGGTCTCAATAGAATTTTCACAATAACTGTTGATTATGCTGCTTCAAATGACGTAGCTATAACCTACATGAAAAGAAGACTTAAGCAGTTAAGCTTTAAGGGTAACTTTCTGCACCTCAGATGTGCTTGTCACATCATTAACCTTATTGTAAATGATGAAATTTAGGAGTTACAGGGTGGGATTGAGGCCATATGGAACTGTGTCAAGTTTTTTAGGTCTTCTTCAAGTAGACTAGAAAAGTTTAGGGAGTTTTCAGTGCTTGAGCAGTTGACAAGAATGCTAATATGCACCTGGATATTATAACCAGGTGGAACAACACATACTTAATGCTGGATGCAACATTAAAGTATGAGAAGGTTTTTGACAGAATGAGTGACTGATGAGGATCAGTCATTTCAACAATATTTTGATGATGTAGACACCAAGGGAAAACAAAGGGTAAGCCCTCTAGTTGAACAAGATTGGAGGAATATAAAGGCATTTGTGCACTTTCTGAAACAATTCTATGAAGCAACACTCAAGTTGAGTGCTTGGAAAAAAGTAACTGCAAATATTCTTTTTCCCACAATGATTAAGCTGCAAACTAAAATAGATAAGAAACTTAAGGATATGTCAGACTCTATTTTGCAAAGGGTTGCATCCTCCATGAAGTTAAAGTTTGACAAATATTGGGGTACTTTTCAGCATATGAACCACATAATAGTTGTTGCCAATATTTTAGACCCTAGATGGAAGTTGCAGTACCAAAGAATGGCCTTTGCCAAGGTGGGAATCACAGTTGATTTAGTTGTACAGATTGGGTCTGAAATAAAAGAAATTTTGATGATGATGTATGAAGAATATAGGAGTTATGAGTGCTCTTCCCAAGATGCAACCTCAGATGGTGTGGCACCAATGGAAGGGTTGGTATTTGAAGATATTGATGATGGAGATGCAGAGTTAATGGCAAACATGTTGAAAGAGAGGATGGATGAGCAGCGTGAAATGATTTCAAATGAGGTAGACAAATACCTCAATGACAAATATGTCAATCCCTTGACAAAGGGATTTGATGTGGCACATTGGTGGAGGATAAATGCAAATCAGTACCCTATTCTCACCAAGCTTGCAAAGGATATATTTGAAATCCCTTGCTCAACTGTGGCAAGTGAAAATGCATTTAGCTTGGGAAAGAGGGTAGTTGATCCTTTTAGGAGTTCATTGACTCCTCACATGGTTGGGGCACTAGTCTGCACTAGTGATTAGCTTAGAGCAGAGAAGCCAAATTTTTACAAGGAGCCAACTCAAGATGAGCTTGAGATGTATCAAGTATTGGAAGAAATTGAGAGGGTAATCTTGTAATACCCCGAAAATTTCGATACTATTTTTATAAAATAGGTCGTGAAATTTGAAGTGAAATGGTGTGATTTCGTATTTTTAGGGGTTTTCGTCGTAAAACGATAATTACGGTGGTAATTATAAGTTACACAAGGTTAATTAAGGTAACTTTGTATCCGTTGAGAATTTGGGAAAACTTTCTTCACGAGATTTGTAGACCTCGTCGAATCGAGTTCGTAGGATTTCGGTTCACCGGAAACGGACATCGTATAAAGAAGTTATGGACCTCGAAAGTTTGACGAATTTCTATAAAAATGATTTTGAGTTTTACTATTCACCAAAAAGCAGAATTTCCCCCAGAAAATTACTGTTCACCCGTGCTACAGTAACCGACCACTTTGACCGGCGATTTCTCCCAATTTCGGCCATCTCCGGCCATGAAACTTGTCCCAAATTGTTCACCACTCAATTCTCTTCAACCCTATATAAATTTCCTTGATCAATTCTTAGTATAGAAGGAGAAATCAAGAAAAGAAAAAGGGGAAAAACGCAGCCGAACTGTTCATCCGTTTCTGGGCAAGTTTTCGGCCAAATCGAGTCACCTTACCTACTGGGCTTTGTAGGCCTTGCTTGGGGCTTTCTAACAACATAAAGTACGCTTCAATCGGAGTTCGGACGAAGGAGAATTTTGGATTTGAAATCCTAGGGTTTTGGAACTATCGAGGTAAATTCGAGACTTTTTACTTTGAATTGGCCCTTGTGGTAGTTACGAAAGTTGTTTCTGGTAATGTGTAGAACATGCTGTTAAAATTTCATAGCAATCAGACAACTTTTGTCCGGCGGCTGGCCACCGTCGGTGGCGGCGCGTCGGCGGCGCGTCCGGCCGGTCCAGGAGCAGTTCTTTGCTCCGTTTGGCTTGGTTCGTCGATACGAACAACTTTCGTGTTTTGACTTTTGTCAAATTCGGTCGTTTGATCAATGATCAATTAAGCGATAGTTATGGATCGTTAGATCCGTGATGATCCGACCGTTGGATCATCACCAATTTTGGATATGATGTTAGGATGCTAGAAATAAGCATGTTGATGGATTTTGGAAGTTTCGGATTTTGTGTGGGACCCGTTGATGAATAGTAGACGTGGGACCCACGTTGACCGACGGTTGACTTTTGGTCAAACTGTCCCGAATTATGGTTATTGATGTCTAAGAGACATTTGAGGAATATCTGAAGTGATTGGATTTTAGAATCATCAATTTGGAAACTATGATATGCTAAGTGGAAAATTGCATGTTCATAGGTATTTTGGAATCATGAAGCATTTGGCTAGCTTTGTCGATTCCCGGGTATTATTTGAAGACGCAGCAGGAATTAGAGGTGAGTGAATCTCACGATATTTTATATATGAATATTAATTCATATGGTGTTGTTTGCGAAAATAAATAATTATATTTATTTAAATGATTTTGCGATATATAAATTAAATACAGTTTTAATTTGATATATCAGCATGTGTGATTTTGTGTTAAAACAATATTTGAAAGTATTCATTTTATTGTTTTAATTGGTGGATTTGGTGGGAAACAATATTTCAAAAATTATGATATTGTGTTTGCCTACTCGAATGTTTTTGTAGCCAATGGGTGAAGGTTAGAGCTTTAGACTGTGTAGCCAATGGGTGAAGGTTAGAGCTCTAGACTGTGTAGCCAATGGTGAAGGTTAGAGCTTTAGACTGTGTAGCCAGAAGGTGAAGGTTAGAGTTCTAGACTGTGTAGCCATGTATTCATTGAAAACAAAGATGAATACTTTATGTAATAAAGGAGAAGAAAAATGGTATTCTCGCTTTATCTTGATGTATTAAAAGGAGAAGAAAAATGGTATTCTCGCTTTTAATCATTTGAAGTTGATTGTGGTTTTGTGTGAGTATGATATGAATTTGCTTCTTAAATAATTGAAGCATTGATTTATTGAATTACAATTCTTGGAGAATTATTGAATTGTATTTAGAAGTTTTTACTTCTTTAAAAATTGAAGTAATTATTATGAGGATTTACTTTTCTTAAAAAGAAAGAAATCATAATTTTGGGAAACGATTTTGGGGAAGGTTTATATTGTTTAATATTCTGAATTACCCTGAGATTAACATACACGTTTATGGGACGTGTGGGGTTAAAATACGTGGTATGGGACGCGTAGGTTCAGTATATTCTATAATATGAATTTTCGGGATTTGAATTATATTTGAAGAATATAAATTACATATATATTGTTTTAAACAAAATATATATATGTATATTTTTGTTAAACGTTTTAGGGTGAGTAAACTTAGATCACTCATACCGGCTTCATAAGCTGACCGGGTTTGTTGATATAACCCGGTACACTATTCCACGGTGTAGGGGTTATACCTGCAGGTTAGGATAACCAGGAGTAAGCAAGGCTGCATACATTTGTTGGTTTATAGACTTCCGCTGTTTGTGATAAACTCTGTTGGATTAATTACTTAATATTTTGTAACATCAATTTATTATGTAATTTATGGTATGTAATGTTTGACTCTAAAGAACGGGTCAACATTTACATACGTTGGGCATGGAGTATGTGTTGTTGTACTTGAATTAAAAGGAAAAAAATATTCTTGTGCATATTTGTATTTGATATTCCATGTCGTCACGTTCCCGAATGGTTTGTAATTAAGGGCAAAATGCCTTATTAATTGATTGGAAAATCGGGGCGTGACAAATCTACTGCCTATTTGCTTAATTCATTTCAACAATACTTTTATTTTAGCTTTTAGCCATAATAAGTTAAATAGGTTGACTCTCGGTTAATTCGGGGTCGACCGCAATTTCCCAAGTAAGAAAGAGCTCCTAAATGTAGATGTTCTCTATTATTTTTGTTAATTTTAAAATATTATTTTTTTAGTTATTTTGTATAATTTTTAAATACAATTAAGGTATTTTTTATTCATTAAAAAAAATATATCAATACAAAACTAACTAAAATAGAGTTGACTGGTATAAGCATATTTTCAAACTGTATAACTAAAATAAATTTTTAGTTATTTTAGCTAAAATTTAGATAAAAAAAATAGAGTCTCACTAAAGATACTCTAACCTAATTCCCTATTTTCATTCATACCTGCAAAGAGCCAAAGATGGTGGGTTTGTTTTCTTATTTGTTTTGGTCTTTGATGGAACCGTACTTTCCATGAATACATCAAAAATTGTCAAAGATTCACAAAGCAATAATCTTTTCATATAATAATATAATATTCAATCATATTTATGAGCAATAACTATCCACTTTAATGCATTCCGCTATCGACAAAGGTTCTTCTATGGTAATGCAAACCATTTTCCTAATAATTGACTGCAATCAATATTCCTTCCTCTATTTTATATTTTTGGTTGTTGAGAAAATTGGAAACTACAGTCTACAGGAGGTGGCTTTAAAAAAGAAATGAAGAAATTACGGCAAGTTTTCCAATCTAGACTCCTTGGTAATCAATGTGTAAAATGTTTCATTAATTTGACTTTTTGTATTGGTGTTTTTCCACCTACACCATCACTTGGCCCCTTTAACAGAACAGTCCACCCAAGATTTTTCTGTCTGATAGTGATAGGCAGGCAGGCCATGAAGTTTCCTCGAAGTTGAAAGCTTAGACAAAGTCCCAAACAAAACAAAAACAAGAAAGGGATTGTTGTTGACATGCATGTTCATCTCCATCATCATTAAACAAAATAAAACTACATAAACTCATTCCTCACTCCACGCCAAACTGCCCATATTCCGCGACTTTATTCGAAATTAATAGCCTTCAAAAATACAATAATTATCAATTATCTTGGAGTATAGTTCATAGTTTTTCCATTTTATTTCGAGGAAAATCAATTACTTTTGGAGTATAGTTCATGGTTTGATTTTCCGCCCATATTTCTCCCTGATCATAGTTTGGTTTTCCTCGGAATTTTGGTGTAGAGTTCATAGTTTGTTTTAATTATACTCCAAAATTTCACTTCTTTGTATGAAAATAGTTTTTACCTTCCTTCCAATCAAAGATTTTAGCCCCTTTATGGGCAAGAGTAGGTCCAAAATGACTCAATAGTGCGTGCCTACTGACTTATTGAGGCAATTTTTTTGTGATGTATTGACTCAAATCATTCGCACAGTAAAACAATAGAAGTTTAACAACGGCATATATGTCGTGAGAGTTAAAAACACACTGCAGTGATAGAAATTGAATTTCTAAAGAGGGGTTTGAGGTTATGAAATGAAATAGACTTTCTTTAAACTAAGAGGTAAATAACTAATTCAAAGTAGCTGGTGTCATGGTTTGACACCAAAATTGTCTCATGAGAAATTTTAGGTTCGATTCTTCTAGAATACCAGACTTACCAGTGAGTATTGTGACGCCCTGATATTAAAAGAAAAAAAAAACTTCTATCAATAGCCCACCTCCTTATAGGCTCTAACCGAAGATCTTGTGTGTCTTAACAGTGTTATTTGGAGAAGATGAGTTATTTTTGTTGGGTTGTAGAGTACTTTACTTCGTGTGGCAGAAGCGTGGCGGTGTGAGGTTCGATGTTTTTGGTTTGTTTTTTTGGGTTGAAATAGGAGGGTCCAATCAATGTTCAATATTATATTCCACACCCCTCAAAAATAGAAAACAGAATAAAAGAACAAAATCATAAGAGCATGTGCATAATAATCATGATGTTTTATCATTGGCCATTAGGTTCCATGATCTTATATTCCAAACCCGATAATTAAATACTACTCCATCTACAAATTGTATCGCTAGAGGAAGATTTTTCCCCCTTATGCTGAATGCAAACACAAGTTCTGAACTTTTCTTATCACAAAAAAGTTCTGAACTTTCACTGACCAATCAAAGCCGTCGGATTCTCTGATCATTTCCCCATTTTTATACCGTGAAAAACCATACATCCATTATCCCAATCACCAAAAAAAAAAAAAAACAAAGACTTCCAGGAGCAAGCATATCATATTCATATGGAACTATCTCTGCAGATCCATCATGCGAGAAAAGTCCTGAAAGCACACGAACCCATCACCGTTCTTATCTACCTCGGCTATCATGCGCCGGCAATCCTCCAACGTGCACCCATCGTCCCCTATCGCCGAGAACACGCTGAATAGCTCCTCCGCCGATATTTTGCCGTCGTGATCCGCGTCAAACACTTCAAACGCCTCCCGGAGCTCCGAGTCCGCAGCCGGTTCGCAAGCCGGTCCGAACCGGTGCAATAAAGCGTCGAGCGGTATGCAACCGTCGCCGTCCCGGTCCACCTCGCTCAGCATCATCGTCACCTCTTCCTGGCTCGGCGGCTGAGCTCCGAGGCGGTTCAGCAGAGCTTCCAGCTCTTTTCTCGACACCATTCCGTCGTTGTCCCTGTCTATAAGCTTAAACGCTTGCGCCATGTCGAGATGGTTATCGGCCGAGAAATCGGACCAGTCCCCCGATATTTCGGGTAAAACGCTCGTGGGAGTCCCCATACCACAGGCAGCCGTGGCGGTTCCGGGCTTGTGGTTGGATGGCAAGGAATCCGAGGATGAGGCAGATGAAGACGACGCCGTTCCGGATCCGAACGATGGTGGGTCGGAGCGGGAAACAGCGGACCGGTCCTTCTTGGACCGGAAGAGGCGTTTCGGGCTGAGGCTGAGGTTTTTGGGGTTGATTTTCATGAGCTTCATGACTGAAAATGAAAAGAAGCCAAATGAGAAACGAGGATGAAGAAGAGAGAAAGAAACAGAAGAGATGAAGACGAAGAAGAGAGAAAGGCAAGGATAATGGGAAGGAGAGAGGAAGGTGTGGGGGGTTAAATGGTGGGAGTGAAGGGACTGCCATTGCAGCTTCCTGGAAGTTTCCTTTGCGAACCTTTTCATGCGGCTTATTTATAGGACAATTCCGCAAATTCCGACTTCAATTAACAAATAATATCTCATTCATTTTTTACTAATTTAAAAGGAAAATACTTTTTTTATTTTTAATGGCAATTTCATTGTTATTTCATAATATTAAAAAATGAGGCTGTCCTTAAAAGAAAAAATACAATATTTTGTGCGTGATTGAATTCTATAATATAAGGTAAGGTAGGACCTCCGTTTTGGTGTGACTTTGTTTGTTAGTTGGTGGGTCTTGTGTTTGGTTTCCTTCCTAGTCGGGAACTTGTAGTACGTTGTTTACAATTTTAATTGTAAAAGTATTTGTTCTTTGTACAGACCTTTCCGTTTCTTTTCCAAGGGGAGGAGATTCTATCATTCTATCATGTTAACCACCACTGGTAGTCGAGTTGGTAAGAGCCTCCAGGTGTGGTACACTCCTCCCACATGAGTTCGAATCCTGCCGACTGCGGATTGGAGTTAAATCTCAATTCATTCTGTGGCTGGCCAGGGGAAGGAAGTGTTCTGACAAGATCTCCAATTGCTGATTAATCCTTGGACCTACAAAACATTTGAAATACTGCGGGAGTTCTCTAAAAAAAAAAATCATTTTTTCATGTTTTTGGTTAGTCGTCGGAAATTACTCCCAATACGTGGCACTTTTAAACATTTTTTTGGTTTTTTTTTTACTGAAATGAATAAATATTTAGTAAATTATTTAAATTATGAGTCCAGATCATGGGACGTACTATTTAACACATATTTTTATTCCTTTTGAGAGACTTTAGATCTAAGAGCATTCAAGGCAACATAACTTTTTTGGTACAACATCAATGTTTGAACTATGTTGCTTAAATGCAACTATCGTTAGAGCCTTTGTAAAAGGATCAGCTAATTGAGATAGGGTATCATCTTTAAAACTTCGAGTTCCTTATGTTTGATTCTCTCTTTAACACACTGTAATACTTGAGATCTATGTGTTTGGAATTGGTTGACCTCTTATTGTTCTTGGTGAAACAGACAGCTGCGGAACTGTCACAATAAAGGAAGAAAGTCTGGTCTAGTGCACACTTGTGCATACATTAAACTTCCTACAAGTTGTGCATAAGGTCTGTTTTTCATGTCCTCCTTTTCAATCTCATTCCTAGAACACTGATTTTTAGTTAACTTGTCTCCCTTTGACATAGGAATTTCAGCACCAATACAATTGTGCATTTCGAATCTTTTGTACTTTGTTCATGTAATTTTGCTGAGATAAGCCAAATAGATACCTTGATTTGTCTCTCTTGATTTCAATCCCAAGTACATAGGATGCTTCACCTAAGTCTTTCATGTCAAATTTCTTAGACAATAAAGCTTTGGTACTATTCAGTAAGCTCAAACTCGTGCTTGCAAGTAGAATATCATCTACATATGAAACCAAATAAATAAAGTGTTTAGCTTCTGATTTCATGTAGACACACTCATCCACTTGGTTTTCAACAAAACCAAATTCACTGACCACAACGTCGAATTTACCATTGTCTTGAAGCTTGTTTCAAGTCATAAATTGATATGTTAAGCTTACAGACCAAGTGTTCCTTCCCAGCCTCAATGAAGCCCTCTAGTTACTTCATATAAGTCTCCTCATCGAGCGCTCCATTTAGAACATTTGTCTTCACATCCATTTGATGTAATTCCATGTCATAATGAGCAACTAAGGCCATAATGACTTTGAATGCATCTTTGGTTGAAAACTAGAGAAAACGTGTCATTGAAATCTATACCCCCTTGATGTGTGAATTCCCTTTAGCTACTAATATAGCTTTGCGCCTTTCAATGTTGTCGCCTGCATTGGTTTTGGTTTTGAAAACCCATTTGCAGCCTATAGGTTTGTGTATTTTGGGTGGCTCAGATATCATTGACTTCCATGGACTTTAATTAAGCAACCATTGCGTCTTCTCACTACTGTGAATGTTTACTTTGAATAGCTTGTTTGAAAGTGATGGGATCTGATATATCACCGATTTCAAAACCAAATTCTTGCAAGTAAACAACAAAGTCACTTGCAAGTGTGGATTTTCTTTGTCTCTGTTATCTTCTAGGAGCTAGTACATTAGCTTCTAGTTATGCTTGATCTTCTGGTTATGCTTAAACTTCAACTTGTGATTCTGGTTCAATGACATTTTGTTGATTAACATCATCAATTGCCATCTGTGCGACTCCAGTGTCAAGAATTGGTTCTGTTTGTGACTCTACAGGTTCAAGTTGAATAAGGAAACCTCAATTGTTGTAGGTTCATATTCAGGAGTTTATCCTAGCTCAAGTTCTAAATCTTCAAACAGATTAGAATAATTAATCTAGCTGACCTCATCAAGGAGCACAATTTTATTTCTCTATAACTCTAGTAGTATGAGTGGGACAGTAGAATTTGTAACCTCTATTTTGATCAGGATAGCTAATGAATCAAGCTTGCTCTCCTGTACGTGGATTATAAGACCTGGCCTCAGCCTTACAACCCCATACATGTGTATGGAAAACACTTGGTTTTATATTTTTTCAAAGTTCAAAAGGAGTCTTGGTCACTGATTTGCTAGGGCTTCTGTTTGTCAAATAGTTGGTTGTTTTGAGTGCTTCCCCCCATAAAAATCTTGGAAGTCCATAAGTACACATCATACTTCTTACCATGCAACACCATTCTTGTTCCGGTGTTCCTTGAGTTGTGTAATAAGCTTGAATCTCATTTTCTTGTAGAAACAGTATAAAAGAACCATTATGCTATCTAAACTCATTATACTTGTCATAATACTCTCCCCTATCTCATCTCACTAACTTTATCTCTGTGTTCAAATCTTTTTCAACCTCTGCTTAAATTTTTTTGAATTTTTCTAGTGCTTGAGACTTGTTTGATATGAGATACACCTAGTAGGTTGAATCTGTAAAAAAAATCATCTATGAATGCGCGATAAAATACCTATTACCACATATAGTTTGAGTTGCAAATGGTCCAAAAATGTCTATGTGAACCAATTGCAATAGACCAGTGCTTCGAGTGGAGGATTTCTTTTTCTGTTTTTCAAACTTTCCCTTAACACATTCAATATAATCTATTAAATCAGAGAAGTCGAGATTTGGTAAAATTTCTTGTTTAGCTAGCAGTTGTAGTCTTTCTTTTGATATGTGACTTAGTCTTTCTTTTCATTTTTATTTTACTAACAGATTATTCCAAATCTATTTACTTTTTTTTGTTTAATCCCATGTCATTTGCCACCTCATACACTTAATTGATATGAACCCTTAAATGCTTTTAGATCTAAGGGCTCTCGAGAGGAGTAAAAATAATGTTAATAAGCTTGATAATCAAATACCTAAATATTTTACATTGCAGTAAAATTACAAAATGTTATTGTACAACAATGAAAAAGGGAAGAAAGTTACTGCATAAAAATGATGTCATGAACCAAAAGGGAAGAAAGAAAAAGGTAGAATAGGAATGGGAGAGCGATACTGGAATTTCAAATAGATAGAGATGGAAATTAAGGAAGGGATGAAAAGTATGTTTTAATCGCAGCACACAGAAACAAACCAATGGTATTGTGACGCTCGCATTACACCAATTAGATTAGGGATGACAAAAATCCCCACCGGGTAGGGTACCCATGGGGTATTCGACCCTAACGGGGATAAATTCGGGGGATATCGGGTAACGGGGACGGGGATCCCCAGTATTCGATTTATGAAATCGGGTACAGGGCGGGGATGATATTTTGATCCCCATCCCCATCCCCACCCAATAGGATTTTTTTTTTTTAAAAGAAGAAGATATATATACGATAATAATTATTTATTTATTTTATATATATTTTATCATGGATTAAATTCTTGTTACTACCTTGTGCTTTAGGGGTCTAATCAGTTCAGTCTCTGAACTTTTAATTTCATTAGTTTAGTCCCTGCACTCTTAATTTTCATCAAATATGTCCATTTAGGACACGTGTCACCTATTATGGGTCGACACGTGTCATTTTTCTTTGTCATAAATGGACCTATTTGATGAGAATTAAGAGTGCAGAGACTGAACTGATGAAATTAACTGAACTGATTAGACCCCTAAAGTACAGGGTAGTAACAAAAATTTAGTCCTTTTATCATTTATGAACGTCAATTTTTTCTTGCCTCATATAAAAGAAATTCTATTCAGCGGCCAATTGTGAACTTTTTTTTTTGTCAATATAAACTTTTTTTTTTAAATTTACTGTTCTTTTTAAGCGAAACTTGTATTTATTTATTTTTGATTGAAATAAGGAACTTATATTATTTTGATTTTTTATTTTAACTTCATATTTTTTAAACCTATAAGAAAACTTTTGTATAATAAATTAGTAACATTTGTTAACGGGGATCGGGGCAGGTATGGGGATCTAATCCCCAACGGGGGTGGGGACGGAAAATCTTCAATATCTTATTATAGGGATTGAGGTAGGGATGATGACGAATAATGACTTCGGGAATGAGGATGATATTTTAATTCCCGTACAACAACTTATTCTTTTTATGAAAAAAAAGGGAAAATACTTGATATCTCAAAATTGTGTACCAAAATTGAATATCAAATGACATGGCATATGCCATATCATCACCTTATAATTTCCACATGTCTTTAATTATATAAATACTTTTTACAAAATCAATTTTTTCTTAAAAATTAAAAACACGCATCTCAAGAAAAAAAAAAAACAGTTTCACTGTTCATGAGCAGTGCATCCCAAACGTATCCATCATATCCCACCAAGCCACCATCCATCAGTGGACTGTAGACCTTCACTGCAAAAGGACCCAGATTGTTATTATACAAAGGACAAAGATAAATTTAAAATGAGACTCATATTCCTTGAAGCTGGTTTGCACTTACAAAATAATCTAGCAGTGCATCCCAAATGTGGGGACCCAGATTTTTCTTCTTCTTCTTCTTCCTTTGGCTAATTAGGGCTTTAATTTAATTTTTTATATTATTTTTTGCCTCATAGAAATTAATTTTTATTTACACATAGGAAATTAGCAAGTTAAAGACGATTACGTGGCAGCTGCCACTTCATTTGATATTCATATTTGGTATAATATTTTGGGTTTTGGGATCTCTAGCACTAGCAAAAAAAAAGTTGAATTGGATGAATATTTCTAGTACTATAAATGAAAGCAAAAAATTTGGTGTCAAAAGATTCACCAAAATTCGATTTTCTTGTAATGTCCATTCAAACACAATTTGTCAACTCACCCGAGTTTATTTTCTAAAGATGAAATTGTCAAATTATACAATAATAATAAAATAAAAAAACACAGCAACTCCCAAGAAAACTACCCGCTACACTAATTACAATTGTATGTTTGTCACGTAATGCAATTTTGATAGCAAGATGGCAGTAATTACCCATATATTTCACCCCTTAGATACTTCCTCAAACTCTCAAAGCATAATTGCTGAAGACCTTAGGTAGGTCAGCAACTCCAATTACCTCACAATAATCAATTTTGAAATATTAATTACCACAGTTAACACACACCATGTTCTGCTCTTTTTTTTTGTTTTTTGTGTTTATCCACCTTTTAATGAGGATAAAAATATAAGAAACGCAAAGTTATCAAACTGCATGTTTGTATAATTTTATATTATTTTTTTTCCTACGTGCATAGCGTGCGCAGAGAGGGCTAGTGAATATTAATGGAGGTGGACACGGAAAATTATTCAGTACACGGCGTGTACATACACGCCGTGATTTTAGCCGTTGAAATTGGGTTAGAAAAATATGTTAATATTTTTTTCTAGCATTTGGACGGCTCAGATTGCGACGTGTACATACACGCCGTGTACTGAATACTCTCCGGGTGGACACTACTGGACACTAGCTTTTTAAGTTTTCACCAAAACTTCAGTGGGCTTGGACCACCACCCAAACTAATAATTAAGAGTTGTCTGTATAATTAATTAAATTTAATGCCATTGAAACTGAGAGTGTGAGCTAGACAGCCCATGATGTTTGACTCTTTATTTGCTGCTACCCACTCCTTTTCTTTCTTGCTTTACAGTTTCAGGTTGCACTTAAAACACTCACTCGTTGATACTTGATAGTCTTTCCTTTTTGTCGTTGGTGATCGACATTACCTTCAAGTCTCGTTTGGTTCGCGGAATTGAGACCATAGGAAAGAAAATTCAATCATTTTCAATGTTTGGAATGCAAAAGAAAATAAAATATTTTCCGGAAGGGAGAAAAAATAAGGGGCAAATTGGTTCTTCCCCTACTAATGAGAATTTCAGTTTCTCATGCCTATGGAAAGAGCAAGGAATTGATTTTCTTTCCTTTATTTTCCGTGAACCAAACGAGGCTCAGGTTTCATGACATTTTTTGCATTCAAACATACCCTACACTACATGAGCTCAAAAAAGAAAATGAGGTTAAAACCAATACTAGGGTCCAGCAACAAAACTTTACAACCTGGCCGCAAGTTTCACAGCCACCTCCAACTGTCGACAAAAAGTTTCTATTGGAGTGCGGTCGCGACCAGCCCGACTAGAGTATCGTAACATATTAAGAAAAACTTCAGCTCATCAGTGTTCATGTTGGCTATGATCAGTGGTAAGCACGCCTAATAAATGAAAAGAAACCACATAATCCACCAATCATGTCACATTTAAATCTGTCATAATGCCTACTCGACTATCTATAGGGTTCAAGTTGAGCCGAGGACAACAAAACTGAATCATAATTTTGGGTTGGCAAAATGCAGAGAATGAATCTTTGTTCCTAGCTTCATTGAGCAATATGAATCAATACTGTGTACATTTTCTATAAACCACTACGTATTTTACAAAATCAAAGCCTAAATGGATGCAGAATTTCAAATCAACTTCTTTGTCAAACCACTGCAGAAGAACTTTGCGAGCAGCGCTAGATTATCAACTCGAAGCATTTATTTTGATCTGTGGAATAAATAAATAAAAATCCACATTCTGCCAATATTAACCATCCACAGAGCTCTGATGATTAGAATCATCGACAACGTTAGATTGATCTGTGGACTCACAACTGGGTGCTGCATCATTTAAGCCGATCTCTGAAGCAGTATCAGCATCACCGTATTCAGATGTAGATCTAGTATCCATCTCCTTTTCTGGAGAGTCAAGTTGCACACACTCAGCAACTTCACTGTTATAAGTTTCCATATCCTGACTCCTACTACTTGACAACGATAAGTCTTCTTTCTTCACAACATTGAATACAATCCCATTATGTATCCTTTCAGGCTGCAAAAGATCACCTTCAGTCACCATAATGCTAGAACCGTTTACTGAAACCATATTCCCAAAATCTCTCTTATCATATTTTGTGCTGTCAGGACTTCGGTCTGGTGTGGTCCCCCTTGGGCTTTGGTAATATTGATTATTGCCCCCCATCGGAAGTGGCGTCACTGAGTTGGGATTAGCCAACAAACCTCTATTCAGTTCAGCATCAATGTCCAAATTTTGGACAAAGTCGATGAATTTAGTTGCTGATGTCGTCCTCATCAAGGGTCCTCCGGATCTTGTCCAAGAGTTTAAATCAGCACTCTCAGACTCGCTGTCACTTCCATGACCATCATGTATACTACGGTGGGTATGGAAGCTTTTACCAGAAGCAACTCCACTGGTGGATGTGCCAACTCCGTGATGGAATGCGGAAGCAGCATCTGCAAGGTCTTCTTCGAGGGAACCACTAGAATTCTCACGAGCAATGCAATTCCAAGATGGAATTCTTCTTGATGCACTGAACTTAACCGTGCTAGCTAGGCCATGAGAAGAAGCAGCAGCTCTTTCAGCACTCCTTTTGAGTCTACGCATGTGATTGAGAATAACAACGCACTCATCAAGAGCAAGCTCAATGCCACAGTTTGCTTTTATGGCTGATAGTTTCTCCCAAGTGCACCGTCTACCTTGGTTAGCTGCCTTTTGAAGCTCAACATATGTGGGATTTTGTATAATTTTTGAATACTGGTAAAGATAAGAGCAATTAGTCCGCATCATAAAAGAGAAAAAATAGTCCAAACATAATTTTGTAGCACTTGACTTTGTCCGATTGAAAAATCAAATACTTGAAAGAAATTTTTTTAAGCAAGAAAAACAAATAAGGTTCCTTTTAAATAATGAAGCCTGACTCACTAGTTACTGCCTAGCATAAGTTGAGTATCACCATATGTTTTTCTTCCACTTACCTGAGCTAGTGTGGCAGGCATCACGACAGTAACATCACCCTCCCAATCTTGAGCAAACAGCTTCGCAAGTCCGCCCAATGGAAAACCAAGTTCCAGGATCTGGTTACATCTATGTTTGACCTCCATCTCAACAAGATGAGCAAGCTACACAGTCATTACTTTCATCTCATCAGAATGTCAAACCAGCAAAATCATATAACGGTCATCCAAATAATAACTGCCACCAATGGGCAAGGACTGATGAGCAATTCTAGCGTAATGTTCTTGTTGAAAGTAAATCCCACAACGGGAATGTAAGGCCTTGCATAGAATTTATAATATCTTGGGCCTCTTCACCCATTGCCATTCAGGTTTGAGTTGGACGCTCCATTTCTACAGTTCCTATTCTTCCAATGAGGTAATTATTGATTTACTAAGATGACAGACTAATTCAATTTTTATCAACAATGGTTTTGCCAAAGACTTTGGACCTGGAGTCCCATAAAGATGTAGCCTGATGTTCAGATTAATAGTATTTACTTAGCCACAAGTTTAAAGATTTCTCCTAATGAAGCAGTCGAGAATGGCATCAACTGTTATACACCAGCTACTAGAAAACATTTTTTTTAAGAAGCAGGGGTAGATGCACAAGAAATGATACTGAAAAATAAGAACTGCACCCTAGACATAGATGGAAACTTTTGTCACATCACAATTCAAGCAACATTCTGTCCAAGCCATGGTTCAGAGTGATACACAAGTTGATTCCTAAGTATTGCCCTCCAACTTATGCACATTATTATTTCGCTTCTGTATTATTTTGGCAAGAGATTATAATTCAAACAAGACGAGGAAAATGATGGGAAGAAGAACAAGAGGAAACCAATAAGAAGGAAACAGCATGTTGAAAAGGCTAAAGCTTTTGATATGAGTAATGAGTAAAACAAAACTACACAAACAGAACACAAAACATTGGACAAAGACAATAAACTTAAAAAGAATCTGAAGTGAGGTTCATAGATGCATACCTTGGCAGCAAAGTTGCCTCCACAAGCTCTCACAAATTCCTTTAGTCTTAATAATGGTGCAATATGAGGATTTGCCTGACTGACAATAAAATGATTAACGTTGAACAGTTCCTTCAGCTGCATCATAGGTAAATCAATCTCCAAGCTACCATCCCTCCACCTACGCACTGGCATTGTACCTGCCTCTGGACCCAAATTAAATGGAGGATGGTAAGGAACAATCTCTCCACTTCTATCTTTTGCCATTAGTTCCTGGGCCTCAAAAAGGCCCGGAAAAGCACAAGAAGCTGTCACTGCACTCCATATAACAACATGAGGTGAAGTCAAGTAGTTAAGGCATCTGGGTGGCTCATGCTTCCTAGGGGAGCAGACAGTTATCCCAAGAATTCGACCTGTCATGTCATAAGCTTCTTGAAATGTAAGATTACTGGTCAAATGCCTTAACATCATTTGCAACTGCCTAATCTCATGAACAGCCCCACGTGTCATGACCCTCTTCACAACTGTAAAAATCCCACCCATCTGATCAAAAAACTGCAATGAGTGCCAAGAATCCTCGAAAAAACTTTGCAGCTCTGGCCAAGACCTTGTTGCAACAACAGAACACATAATGGATCCCACACTAGAACCAGCAATAATTCTTGGCATAAGCTTATGTTCCACCAGTGTTTTAACTACACCAACATGGAAAGATCCAAGAGAAGCACCCCCACTCAAGAGCAAGGCAGTTCTCCCAAAAGCGTGTCTGGTTTCATGCATGAAAGCAAGCTTCTCTTCCAAGGAGAGCTCTTCTGAGTCTGAATCGCAAACCATTCTCAACTGAGTTGAGACCTCAACAATATATTCCTTTATGAGTTTGGGCACATGAAGTCTCCCCTTGTGAAGCTCAGAGTTGCACATATTACCAAGATTTCTAACAAGATCTGCTCGCATGCAGAATATTATATCTCGGAGAGAACCCTCCTCACGACGGTGGTGGAGTTCTTGAAGCTTGTTCCTAACCACTTCTTCATCATAAAGGTCTGATTCATTCATCTTTGGGGTCTCTTTATCAAGCATCTTAGCAGCATGAGCCCACTCCTCATACGTCAATGCAGTTCGCATCATATTTCTCCAAAATTTCCTCCGATAAGCCATTTCAGCCTTCACTTTTACATTTGTGTATCGTTTCAACATAAAAGCGATGATTGTCACCATTGCCAATATCCCTTGTGGGTTTCGAGGATGCAACCATGAGAGCATGGGAGACAAAAAGTCCCTGAATCTAACGATGAGACTAAACAATATGTGAAATACTTGATGTCTCAAATGTGACATTGACTTGCAGAATAAAACTCGGAAAGCAATGGTCCGACCAACAATGGTTGAAGGTCCAATTCGAAATGGATCAACACTGGCTTCATTACTTATATCCATGTTTTTGGAATAAGTAGAATGTTGTAAATGTATCTTTATGGCAAAGGTCAATATCCTGGTTCAACAAGGCTGAAGAGCTATAAAACCTACAACAGCTCTAGTAACATACAATGCTGGTTTAGCTCTCAAAGTTCACAAAAGAATGACAAGGACAATTGAATGACCAATGAGTCCCGTCTACATAAACCTAAATTGGACAATTGCAAACAAGCCAGATATTGATTCCAAAATCTCAATAACGAGAGATTTCTAGTGCTTCAACCTTTAGGTCAAATGAAATAAGATGGTACCCAACAAATCAAACAAGAAAACCACTATTTGCACATGAAACATTTTCCAACCTTTTTGAAGCTTTCCAAGTCCCAAGAGAAATCCGCAATTTGCAACACCCACCAGCTCAACAGCTAGGTGGGTTTCCAAAACCTGCCCAACCAATCCAATCCAATCCTTATGAACCCCAGAATTTCAAAATTCCACCCAGCAGCGAAACACAACCCAACCTCTCAAATCCGAATCAAACTGGGTTTTAATTGGCAGCTAAATGGGTTCTCAGATAAGAACCTAAGTTTCTTAATACCTACAAAAGAAACCCAGAAACAATGAAATTCCAAGACACCAAATAACAGGGTATAGAAATGACAAAAAAAAAGCCAATATACCAACAAAATTTGGATTTATGGGGAAGTGTGAAAGGGATAACGATATCGATATGCTGACGCCGCTTGGATTAATTTGTTTTCAAGAAAATTGGAAAGGAAAGGTGGCCCAGATTTGGATTGGGATTTTGGGAAATTAAAAAAAGGGGGATAAGGTGGCAGAGACTGCTCCGCTACCTATCCGACAAACCAATGTGATTGTTGGAAGTTGGAGCTTTCCATTTTATATATCAGATATTCAAGGAAAACCAGACGGAACTAAAATTTGGAAATTCTTTGGTTGATTTTCACCAGAATTGAGTAAACCAAACCACATTTGGTTGCTTATAAGTCAAAAACACTTAATAATACGGGCCAACCCGAACCCTCCCCGCCCAACCCAGATTTGGAATCGAATAGTTTAAGATTTTGGAACCCAATGACCACACATACTATAAAAAATTCTTAGGCCATCTCCAGTGTTGAGAGGAAGAGGCTAAAATTGACACTAAGCTATAATTTTAGTCCATCTCCAACTCTAAGCTAGATTTTGGCTTAGTTTGGTAAGAGCATCTCCAGCAGTAAAACTATTATTTTTAGCTAAATTAGCTAAAAGTTAAATATAACTACCTAAATTTTAGACTTCTGCTCCAGCAATGATACCTATTTGTAAAGTCAATTTAAATTTTTTCAACTAAAACTGAAAAATTTGAACGTTAAAGTATTTGGGTTTTACCTATTTTCTCTCTCTTCTTTAGTTAAATATAGGTAGAGAATTTAGCAAAAGTTAAATTTAACTTTTGTTTAGGTAATCTGTTGGAGCTAAGTTTTGCCTTAAATTTAGTTAAATTTTAAATTTATTTTAAAATGGGTCATCTACTGGAGATGCTCTAAGGCTGGGCTTTTAAGTGAAGCTGACTTTAGCTGTGCTGTGAAAATAAGTGGCTGTAAAACAAAGCAGCTGGGTGTTTGGTAAACTGACTTTTTGAAAGTGTTGTGAGTACTAAAAGCAGTGAGATAGTGTTTGCAAAACTTAAAACTCAAAGCAGCTGTGAGTTTGTAAAATGACTAATATGGACATAATGTTAAAAATAATATTTTTACTTTAATTGTTTGGTTCATTGTATGATAATGTATTTCATTATCTTTTATGGTTAAATTAATTTTTTTCTTTACAACAAAATTATTTTTGAACAAATAATTTTCGTAGACCATTGTAACCATATGGTTTGCCTTTGAGTCAGTCAATGCGTTCATCGAATATCTTGGCCATGTGTTCTACATCACCGGAGCTATTATCTTCTTCCCTCTCTGGTCTCTCTCTCCCCGATCATCTTCATCCTCTGCTCTTCGAGGTCCCTCACGGCCACACCTCAGCCCAGCATCCATCAATCACCAAATTCCGGCGCCCCTTTGCCCAAACCCAGCGACGCAGCTCCTCTAGTTCGGAGCACCACCGTTCACGGTTCAACGCCCAATTTACTTTGGACACCCACCGTGTCTCCTCAACTCAAACCACTACCGAGTCCAATTCATCATCACCGATCACCAGAAATGCATACCCACGCCCGTTCATCCTCTTTGGGCACCCTCCTCCGCGCCACTTCTCTCTGTCGCCGTTCATTAATGTCGTTGATTGCCGCCGCTTCTGCCCAGCTACCGCCTGCGGCGATCTCAATCCATCCCTACGTCGCCGCTGCCAATCCTAGCCCAGACCGAGGCTTCAATTGCCAGCGCGGGCGCCACCATCGCTGCACCTCCAGTTCACTCTTCCTCCTCCTCCTCACCACTGCAGCCGGACGACCACCTCAATTGCCCCAATAATGGGTGGCTGTAATTTTGGCAAGAAAGTGAGGACAAAAGATGGTATTTTAAAAAGTTAATTAATGAACAGTAACTAGCGCTACAGTGATTTCGGCTTCTAAAAGCTGATAAGCTGGGATTTTTCGGCTTTGGCTTTTGGCATTGAAAAAACCCAAGCTTCCAATGGAAGCAGCTTTTTTCCAATTTGCCAAACACCATGTGCTACTATTTGGTGCTTTGCTTGGAAGCACAGCTGTGTAAAAGCCTTCCCAAACTCAGCCAAACTAAATTTTTAGACTTTAATAATTACTATTCATGTAAATAGTAAGGGCTATTATTTTGACCAATCTTCAACCCTTAAAGGCTATAAGTTTAGACCATAAGTATTTTGTTATTTTTTTTATCATGTTTTTCAAAGCTATAATATTATTTAATCATATTATTATTTCTATTCTCATATGATTAACGTTTTTGCCTATTATCCTGATTGAATCTTATTAAATTTTCGGATAAGATTTTATATTTCCCAATGTTTTAAAAAGCGAAGGTGTACCCCAAGGCATTTTCGGGGCTAAAGCCTAAGGCATAAGCCTTGAGGTGTAAAAGCGTAAGCCTTACGATATAAAAAATATAAATATATACTTATATACTTATATATATAAATATATATATATATATATACTTATATATATACCATTAATAATATAGATAAAATAAAAGTTATGCATTGAAACATTGTCATTAATCCCAAATAATTAAGCTAGTTACCAAAGTTGAAATTTCAAAAGAGAACCACAATGATTAAAATCTACTTCATGATTCAAACTCATCATCTTCATCAACTAGAACATCATCATCCAAATTATCATCACTAATATCACCATCACTAGTATCCCTATGGCACTCCAATAAAAGTTGATCGAGTGCACTTCCAAGCAGGATCTTTCTTGTTATTGGCCGTAATCGTACTAGAACTCATAGTGAATTAACGTATGCAATGTTGTAACTTGTAAATAGACATGATTTCATTAATTAGTTTCCACTACCAAGCATTTAATTAGGTTTTTACTCTAACTGACAGGTTAAAAAAATGATATTTTAATTTTTTTTTATCATTCTCTATCTTTCTCACTCCTTCTCTTTCGTTCTCTTCTTGTTCCCTTATTTTCTTTCTCTTTCTTCCTCTTCTGTTTCTCTGTCTTCTTCAAGGATTGCTTCCTCCCCCACAACTTTGATTCTCTCAGATTGCTTCAAGGATCTGGTTTGGTCTCTCTCTCCCACTCCTCCCAATCTGGTCTCGTCTTCTCTCTATCTCAATCCGATCTGGTCTCAGTTCAAGATGGGTGAAGAAAAACCAAAGCCCATCTGCTAGTTGCCTCTTGATTCACAACCAAAACCCACCACGCACTTTTCACACACAAACACAAAACCCAGAAAATCAAAGCAAGAATGAAAGGATTGAGTTTTGGGACGAAGAGAGCGAGACGAGAGAGAGAGAGAGAGAGAGAGAGATTCTTAAGAGGAAAAAAAAAAAAAAAACTTTTGTGCGTACGCTTTTGTACGCCTTTTGCACCTACCGCGCCTGGGAAGCTCGCTTTCCACACCTCGTCGCCTAGGTATCAAAAATTCAAAACACAGGCGAAAAAGAATTGATTTTACGCTTTTTACGCCTTCAGGCGCGTCTAAGGCTCGCTTTTTAAAAATTGATATTTCCACATATTATTTTGTAAACAATTCTTCAGATTCTTGATTAGATTTTATGTCTAAGTGACACATTTTATCCTTATAGAATCTTTTTAAGTTTTCAAATACGATTTTCACGTGCGACTTGTCGAGTTGTAATTACCAGTGTGTTAATCATTGTGAACCATTGGGTTTGGGCGGAGAGGAGCACAGAGAAGCTAGCGTGTGTGTGTGTGTGTGAGAGAGAGAGAGAGAGAGAGAGAGTGGTTTAATTAAGTTGAATGGGTAAAAACAATAATAATAGGAAGTCACATGCAAACATCACCATTTCAGTAAAAACAAAAGGTACAAAAGAAAAGATGCACACATCTTATTATTTTTTGTTTTTAATTTTAAGAGGATCAAAAGATTTCACTCCTACCCCCATGGTGACTCGAACCCATGACCTGGATCTGCACACATCTTATTATTCTTATGTCACTACCTCCCCCACATAAAGCCTACCCCGTCTGTAACATAGCATATTTAAGTGTTTTAATTAAGTCATTTAATTTTTTTAACTTAAATATATATTTTAAAAAATCGTTAAGTGTTTGAAAAAAAAAACGCCTAGGTGGCCAACTAGGTGCTATGCCCTTGCCTGTCACCGACTATTGCCTAGCGAGTTTTAGAACATAGGTAATTACTTAGTTGGATTTTCGATTAGATTTATGTCCATGTGACATCTCTTATCTTCAACTTTGAAACTCAATAAAAGGTGTGCTTTGGGTTCCAATCTTCACCATCTCATCTACTTCTTCTCCAATCACTTTCTTTTATAGATTTTCATCAAATTTTGCAATGAATTTCAACTGGGCTGCCAAAGTGGGAGGAGATGACTACTCGAAAAGAGGAGGAGATGAGACAAGAAGATAATGAGAAGGAAGAAGAAGATGATGTAAGGCTTAGAAATGCAACAAAAATGATTGCGGATGCAGCAAATTGGTGGGCTTATGAGCAACTCCAACAACAACCACAATGGGGTGGCTCGGTTGCAAGTCACACTTAAAAACCTCGACAATATTGGCTAGCTAACCAAATATTGTTGAATGACTACTTCGTGGATGATCCGGTGTTCAACAAGGTCAAGTTCAAACACTGCTACAGGATGAGGAGCCCAATTTTCCTCTGCATGCTAGACCATGTCCACGCAGCCAACCCTTACTTTAGGCGGTCATAGGATAGTGCCAGTTATCCCAGCTTCTCACCCCATCAAAAGATAACATGCGCACTCTAAATGCTTGCCAATACATGCTCAGCAGATTTATTGGATTTAATCATTTAGAATGCTTAAGTCGACTGCAAGCGAGAACATGGGTTAATTTTGTCGTACTATTGTCACGATCTACTGGGGAACCTACCTCCGCGCACCAACAACTAATGATCTGGATAGGCTTCTATAGAGAACTGAGAGGCGGGGGTTTTCTGGGATGATCATGTCGTTAAACTGCATGTATTGGTGGTGGAAGAATTGTCCAACGGGGTAGCAAAGAAATTTCAACGGCAAAATGAAAAAGCCAACGATTATTCCCGAAGCTGAAAAAGCCAACGATTATTCTCGAAGCTGTAGCATATTTTGACACATTAATATGACATACATTCTTCAGAATCCCGGGACCCCATGCGACATCACCATTCTCTAGCATTCACCATTGTTTGATCCTCTCACAGCGAGCGATTCACCACAATTAGATTATAAAATCAATAGCAATCGTCACAACACTAGTTACTATCTCGCTGATGCCATTTACCTAAAATGGGCGACGCTTGTCCAATCAATCAAGCATCTTAGAACTGAAGAAGAAGTGTATTTTTTCACTAAACAGGAGGCGTATTGTAAGGACATTGAAGGGGCGTTTAAGATTCTCTAAGCATGGATTGCAATCATTAGGTAACCTGCAAGAGGGTGTGATGTCGCAAAACTTCACTCAATTATGCTTACATGCTTAATACTACATAACATAATTGTGGAGGATGAACGTCATGACTATTATGATGGTGATTCCAACAACGGTGAACCAAACCCAAATAGGTCACAGAGAACCTGAGCAAGAATTTATGATGGCCCAAATTTACCTCGCAATCCAAGAACCTGCCAAATCTCAATAGATAAATACATGCATCGTTATAGGATGATACACTCTTAAGCCGTAAACAATGATTTACAACAAGATCTTGTCAAGCACCTATGGCCAACACGAGGCCAAAGGCATCGATGAGCTCCCGGTTATGTTATCGCTTTATTTAATCTCTATGTGTGTGTTTGTAATAATTGTCAATGCATGGTCATGTTTGAGTATTAATTTGCATTAATTTTATGTATTTTTTTTATTGTTGTGTATGGTGAATAAAACCACTAGTTTTTAACTTGGGAACCATAGCATGCATGGCTTAGGTTAATAACTTGAGAATCACTTGTGAACCATAGCATGGCATGAGTAATAAATTGATAAACTGTCCACCCCAACTCGAGTAAAGACTTAATTTCGAGTTAAGGAGTGAATCACATCCTAATTATAAATAAATTAATATCCATAATTAAAATGAGATAGATATCACAACAGAATTACTAAAATACGTAAACTTCGTACCTTTATTTAATTTACAAACCATAAAAGTACTTGAAGCACAGTCGCTTAAAGTACATAATTATACAAAAACAAAAGAAATGGTTTCTCTTCAGCACCATTTTTCCTACTCAAACCTATAGTACAAAAATACACACAAAACCAAAAATAAATACAAGTTTCACTTCCTATTATCCTACACGTCTCATCCAAAACCGATAACAAATTTCATGCAGGGGTGAGCTTATGCTCAGTAAGGTCATACTTTTTAAAGTCATTCTTATGTAAGTGTTGCAAACAAGTTATCAAACAATAAATCAATACATGAATGCAATGCTTACTCATCATTCATCTCATAAACTCGATACTAAACTACATTTCTCTTTTGTTAGTTATCTTGTTACAATTCCTCACTTCGTCAGTGCCAATTGCCCCATATATGATTGTTTTATCAATCGCAATTGAAAGGGCTTCACTCCCTGTTTTGTGCACGGTGGGCTGACAATCTCTAGTCCATGACGGGAATTTAACTCAACTACACAAAGAGTTATTTTCTCTCAATCTCAATCCCTCTGCACTTCAATATATCTCATATCAACCGATATTCTTTTCTGACAACCCTCACAATTCCTCACCATGCATCATGCATGATAGTACTTTAATCTATAGCATGGAAATTAAACGAGACATGCTTTGGAAACAAAAGAAATCATATATCATGCTTGTTCTACAATCAATGAAAGCAATAACACCCAACAAAAATTCAACCAATATCAAACAATTCACCAATTTATTAAACTACTTAACATTTTATAGAAAATGTTCCCTGAAACCCTACCTCAAATTCCAAAAGCAAACTTGAGCTCAGTCGTTACTTCCTAAACTTTTGGGACTCTAACTATGTCTCCCAAACCTTTAACTTAGATTCATTAGATTGCTTGCTTTGAATTGTGCATTTCATTTTCTGAAACAAAATCTCAAAACAATACACACTTGTATTATATTCACCCCACTTTCAAACTCATCACTAATTTTACATACAAATTAGATCCCTAATCACTAAAGTTATATGTGCTAATCCAATGGTCATTTAGTATCGCAAATCCACATTTGTACATTTTATAGGTGATATGCAAGAGATTGATTATTGTGACGATCCAGACCAAGACTTATCGTTTTACTATAGTGTTTCACGGCGAATTGTTGGAAGTTTCGGTTTCGAGATTCATTTAGTACTTTTAGGGGGTCGTCGAGTTGACTTTTTGTTTAGTAAAAAATTTGATTAAGCTTTCTTCACTGAGATTATAGAACGCACTAAACCGAGTTCGTGGACGTAAAGTACGTAAATATTAGACTTCGTATGAGAAAGTTATGGACGTCAGAAGTCGAGTTACTATTTCGGTAAATTGTTATTTAGGGAAACTTCCCAAAGTGGGGTTTCCATTTTCAGCCTTCTCCTTTTTCCCTTAGACCCGACACCCCCGACCTGCTACAGTAACCGCAGCCCTTCTCCGGCCTGTTTCTTCCTCCTCCGGCCACCATAATCTTTGAAACCGGTCCCAAAATCTTCATCATTCTCTCCTCTACAAAACCCAACAAGAATCACGAGGAACCACCGCCTAGAACCACCGGTTTTTTCCCCCGAAAGCCGCGACAACAACCGCATTCTTCTCCGACTTGGATCGTCGTTTTTCGGCCAAATTGGCCGGTGAAGCTTGGTGGGTTTTGAAGCTCTCTTCTTGGTGAACACAACCATACAAGCCTTGCTCAACAATTCATCCTGGTTTGGGTGAATTTTGGATTTGAAGTTCTAGGGTTTCGAAGCTTTCGAGCCAAATTTGTGGAGTTCAAGACCGAATCAAACTTCGTGGCAGGTATGAAAGTTGCTCCTTGTGCTTTAGTGAACATGCTGGTAAAATTTCTTGGCCATCAGAGATGCATGGTTGACTGGGCGGCGCGTGGCGGCGCTTCCGGCCACCTTTTGAGCTGCATTTTGGTTCACTAGCAAGTACTCATGTTTACGATCATGTTAGTATATAGTTGGTTGGGAGTTGTCGAAGTTTAGGAATTTACCCGGATTAATTTAGGTTCGTCATCGTACGAGTTACGATTGACTTCATCGTGTGGCCGTCGGATGGTCACCGAATTTTAGTATGTTGTTAAGTTAATTATTTTGAGTATGGTGTACGGTTGGATCTTTGAATTTAGGACTTTAGGTTATTTAAAGTTTATTTGGGAATTGTGAGATTGATTGAAATTAGTTATGTTTGTTCGATTTATCGAACCGCGACAATCCGACAGTTGGATTAGTTGCCGAGTGTTTTGGGATAATTAGAAGTATCGAGGGGTAATTATCGAGGTGTTGAAGTTAAGGTTTTAACGTTGGTTTTGAAAATGAGTTTGGCGGAGGGAAGTTTAATTGGTTCAAAGAAGTTAGTGTGGAACATTATTTGTTACGTCCGTCAAATAGTAATAGTTTGTATACTTGGTTTTGTTCAGGAGGACGTCAAAGTGGACTCTAGCAAGCGTAGAATTTAGCTGGTTTTCGGTGAGTGGACGTTTGCTTTGAAATTAGTTATGCATGCAATATATTTTCAGAAATGGTAGAATTTATAAGTTTATCAGCATGAGCATGTTTTCAGCATATAGTTGCATGGCATGTATGGAGGCCAATTATTCAGTTTCAGTTTAGTCAGTTTCAGCCAGTTCAGTCGGTTTCAGTTTCAGTTTCAGCCAGTTCCAGTCAGTTTTCGTCTCTCTCAGTCTCAGTGTCAATCATCAGTCGTATGCATGCATGCGTTATCTGAAGTGGGCAGTGCCCTTCAGGTAACATCATCAAGTGGGCAGTGCCCTCGATGATTGAGTGGGCAGTGCCCTCGATGATTGAGTGGGCAGTGCCCTCGATGATTGAGTAGGCAGTGCTCTCGAAGTGTCATCTGAATTGGCAGTGCTCTCAGGTGGCAAAGGATGGTCATGTAGGCAGTGCCCTTGATCATTGGTGACTAAGTGGGCAGTGCCCTTGGTCATCACCTCCATTAGTTCGGTAACTAAGGTGGCAGTGCCCTTAGTTACCACTCATTCATTTTCAGCATTCATCTTAGACTCGATTTTTATTGCAGAGAAAGAATATTTGTTTTAAAATGGGAAAAGCATTATACATTTATTACTTAGATTCTTTTGTCCACTCACTCTGACGTTTTCGTTAAATGTTTTTCCCTTGGGCTTTTCTGTTTTCCGTCGCCCAGTTGCAGACGAGCTAGGTGAGGTCGTGTGTCGAGGTTGAGGCATAGTCATCACCACACTTCCCTTATCGTAGGTTATAGTTTAGCGTCATTTCATATTGTTGTGTATCTTCAAAAAAACTTAGTAGCTCTGATACGTCGAGTTTCAAAGTGTGTAACGGATTTGAAAATATTTCTATTTTGGAATTGAAATTCTTGGAAGTTATTTTTAATAGTGGAAGTTGATTTGGTTGCCACCAGCGAGCTCGTAGGCTCGGGTGTTGTTGTGAGTTGAAATATTGGAGTGTTAAATTGTTTTTAACAGGTTTTGGGTAGTCCAATTTAGGAGAGTTTATGTCGAATTTTCGGTAGAGACTCTTATAAGGTGGGCCCCGCAGGGCCTCCTTGGGTTCCAGGGTGGAATCTGGGGCGGGTCCTGTCAATTATAGTGCAAAAGGACGCATAATGGAGGCTTTTAGTGTATTTCCGACAAGAAGACAAAAGTCAACCGGTTGACCCGAGGGAAGAGGAGTACAAGAATATTCTGGAGAATCGACCAAGAAATCGAGTAATCAAAGTTTCTACCCAAAAAGTCAACCATGGTCAACTCCGAAAGTCAAAGATCAAAGGTCAACCTTGTGACTCACCATTGGAATCCCCCAAAATCAGCAAGGAATATACCAAATGTCCTTAGGTAATCCATGACCTCATCATTTGATTATTTATTTATTCTATCCTTTTCTTAAATATTTAAAAAAATTATTTAATTATAATTTGACAAAAATACTCTCAATTTTAACTGCTTATAACGGTAGATTTAACGGCAGTGACTAAAGTGATAGACGGTGTTTTAGTTCAGTGACTAAAGTGATATTTCCTAAAGTTCAGTGACCAAAGTGTCGAACGAAGCAAAGTTCAGTGGTCAAAGTGATTATTTTTCCTTTGTTATATGTATTTAGCCAATTGCTATATATATATATATATATATATATATCCTATTTAAACTAGATCTGGAGGAACTACTAATTGAGGAATTAGACCTAAAAAGTCTACTCATTTTTACAAACAATTAGGTTTTCGGATCTAAACTTAGAATTATTACTATCTAACAAAAGTTTCTGACTTACCGTCTACGCTAGGTTTCTCCCTCACCGCTCATGCCGCAACCGCTCACGCCTCACCTCGGGACTTACTGTTTGGTCCTGGACTTCTTGTTTGGATCGGAAAATCTTAGAACAAAAGGCAAGAAGAAAATTATCAAGGATAGGAATAGGTTCACAGAATTAGAATAGATAACCAAATTGCTTGTACCAATGGGATAGAAAGATAGATCAAAATTCAAGAGTTTAAGTAGAAAACTCAGACTAGTTAAATAGTACGTGAACACAGTGACTTTCTGAGTGCAATGGTAGGTTCGAACGCTACCAATCCAGTAAGTATGATTTAGTCGATATACTATTTAATGAAGCTAACAGATCATATAGACCACCAGGGGCGGTAAACCGGCCAATCTGGGGTTGTATACAAAATTGACTTGAAACGAAACTATCAGAACATAAAGACCACCAGGGGCGGTGAACCGGCCAATCTGGGGCTGTATACAGATTGATTAACTACTCTTCAACACTTACGGCTCTGATACCAGAAACGGAATGAAAGGAAGAGGGAAAGGAACTTAGTAGTTATAAAATAAATACCAGATTGAGAATAGACTTGTCTAAATATAATTTTGCAAATTAAAAGTAAATCAACAATATGAGTTTTTGCATGAACTTTAGAATTAATTGGAATATAAATAAATTGCAAAGGATCAAACATCTTTAAATCATTTGAATAAAGATAGTTTACTGAAATTTATTAACTTACAAATCAAAACAGATGCATATGCAAAGGTTTGGTTTGTAGATACAAGAGGTTTTACTATTACAAGATGCTCAGCTCATGAGCTTCTATAATCTAGAGAAAGAACTGGGAACTAATCAGAGAAAATGAAAAAATGAAGCCTGCCTCAATGCTTGGTGAAGGCTTGCATTATAGGCCTTAGAAGGCATCTAACTGTTGCAAATGAGATCCGGAAAATGCGGGAATGACTGTTTTCTTCATGAATAGTAACTTGTCTAGAGAATGATTACTCATATGAAGAATAAGGATTTTGACTGTCTTGGAAGTATTCTCCCTACGATTCATCAGCATAGTCCGTCCATTTCTTCTTTCCAGGAGGAGGAGGAGTGTGACCAGATGATGCTGAGGAGGACAAACCCATATCATCTTCTTCATCTTCATCATTGCTTAGCCTAACTGCTTGCTTAAGAAGCTGATTGGCTAATTCTTTTAACTCTGCTGACTTGGAGCTAGATACTTTGGTCTTCCCTTTGGATTTAGAGGAGTGGGAAGATGCTGCCGACTGGGTGACTGGAGCAGAGTGTCCACTTGGTGTTTGAGTGATTGGTTGTGACTGTTGAATTGGAGACTGAGGAGTGCTTCTTCCGAATTCACGATCGACTTGGTCAGTAATTCTGTCCACTTTGAATTTGTCCCACCATTTTACTGAGAAATGTCTAGATACAAGATTGTCTTTGACTTCATAATGCCACTTTAAAATCCAGGGGACTTTATACTTGGCTAAGAACATCATCATGGCTGGTAACGTGGATTGGTACTGAGTAAATAACTGGACTTGGGCATAGAATTCTATTGATTTTTGGAGGGGTTCAGGGAGGAGATTAAAGGACATACCATGACAAGTCCACCATCCTAGAAACTATCTGGGGAATTCTGATTTAAAAAACTTATCAAAATTAATGAACCATGAGTGACTAAAATCTTCTGTTTGGTGGAGAAAGACTTTTGACCAGGTTTCTTTATAATCATAATAAGAAAAGGAGAGGTCTTCCATACTGCATGTGGCGAACAAAAAAAGGATCTCCTCATTGGTCTTGACTGATAATTTTAACTATGTGAAGGGAATGATAAAGGATTTTTGATGGGTTTCTTTGGTCAGAAATTGCTTTTATAGTGACTGATCATGTTCTAAAAAGGATTCTTGTATAGAATTTTAGGTTGTAAGAGTGATGACTTGGCTGGAAATGAAATCCAGGGGGAAAAAAGGCTTTGACTATTGTCTGGGGAGACTTTAAGTGACTGAAGTCTGGTTCAATATAAAAAAGCTTAATACTAATTTTTGGAGCATAAGGGGAAGTCTTACTATAATTGACTGAATTTTGAGAAAATACTTGAGAATCAGACTTGAATGGGTCGTACTGGGTGACTAAGGCTAACTGGTAATTGGGACGAATACTACCTATAGTAGTAAATCGGTTACTAATTGGGAGTGGTGGATGTCCTGGGTAAGGGACAATACTAGAAGAGGGTGACTCTTTTTTAATTTTTGGTTCTTCTTTTTTGACTGGGTTGAAAGATGCTGGAAGCTGTCTTCCAGATGATGTATTGTTTGACTTCATGTTTGGCCTTGGGCCTGAAATTTTGCTCCCTGTAGGAATTCTCTGGTTAGAAAATCTGGTATATGATTGTCACTGCCTTTAATGAATGCAATTTCAAAATCAAAAATGCTTAAAATTGTTTGCCATCTAGCAAATATTTGTTTACTAGCAATGTTTTGAACATCTTTTTCTAAAACATGTTTTGCGCTTTTACAATCAACTCTGACTAAAAATTTTTGATTTAATAAATCATCTTGAAATTTTGAAATACATAAAACTATAGATAAAATTTCTTTTTTAATAGTACTATAATTACTTTGTGACTGAGTCCAGACTCCTGAATGGAAACGAACAATTTGTTCAGGTTGATCTGGAGAAGTTTGCTGTTTAAGAATACCTCCGTAACCAATTTCAGAGACGTCAGTTTCAACAATTTTGAAAGAATTGACTGAAAGAATGCCAAGGCATGGAAGTGTTTGAACGTACTGTTTAATTTTTTTGACTAGAGAGGTGTGGACTGATGTCCAAGGTGAGGGATTACTTTGGAGACGATCAAAAAGATGTTTACACTTTTTTCTGAGATTTTTATAGAAATCAGCTATATAATTAAGGGATCCTAGAAATCTTTGGAGTTGATTTTTGTCTAGAATTTCATCTGGGAATTTATTGGCAAATTGAATGACTCTGTCTATAGGAGTAATTTTTGAGTGGTGGATATTAAATCCTAAAAATCTAATATTTGTTTGGAATATTTTGACTTTAGATGCAGAAACTACTAGCCGTTATTTTTTACTATGGTTAAAAATTGATTCAGGTGTTTCCAGTGCTGATCTATTGACTTAGAATAAATGAGAACATCGTCTATATAAACTATGGCGAATTCACTATACTGGTTAAAAATATCATTCATAATATTTTGGAATTCACTAGGGGCATTTTTAAGACCGAATGGCATTACATTCCATTTGTAATGACCAAAACGGGTGACAAAGGCAGTTTTATACTTGTCTTCTTCACTAATTTGGATCTGCCAGAATCCTAATTTTAAATCGAATTTTGAAAAAATAACTGAACCATTTAATCTATTTATTAAATCTCGCTTGTTAGGAATATGATATCTTATCCATTCTAAAACAAAATTTAATGGTTTATAATTTATTACTAATCGTGGTGCTCCTCTCTCAAGTTCAGCGTTTTTCTGGACAGAAAAGGCAGGGCAAGACCATGGGGATTTACTTCTTTGGATTATTCCTTTACTAAGCAATTCTGTAATTTAATTTTTACAAAATTCTATAACTTCTTGACTCATTTGAATTGGACGTGCTTTTGTGGGGATATTTTTCTCATCAAAATCTTTGATGTAAGGAAGTTTGACTATATGCTTTTTTCTGTGCCAAAAGGCATTATGAATGTCGGAGCAAATTTCCTTTTTAAGTTTTGGGTTTTTATCACAAATAGTACCTGAACTTTACGTGAATTATATACATGGTACCTGAACTTCACTTTTGATCACAACTAGTACCCGAACTTTTCGTTTTCATCTTAAATGGTACCTGAACTTTTCGTTTTCATCCTAAATGGTACCTACAGTCAATTTTCAGTAAAAAAAAAAAAAAATTGAAAAAAAAAAAAAACTCTCTCTCTCCAGCCGGAACTCTCTCTCTCCCGCCGGAACTCTCTCTCCTCTCCATCGGCGCCGCCGTCAACCATCTCCAATGACCACAAAGTTTATATCAACATGTAGATAACAATCCAAGGATGAAATTATGTAACTACATCAAGGTGAGATTCAAAGTAGATAGAGAGATATTGATGCCGGAAGTTCCAAAAATCGAAAAGTCGACGACCTCAATCCTCCACGTACGGCGGTCAACGTTGAAAATTGAGGGTACCACGAGGTTGCTGGGATGGAGGGCTTCAAAGCCCAATAGGTTTGGAGGATCGGAAGTGGCCGGAGGTGGTGGCGCCTTATGGTGCAGAGGGAGAGGAGAGAGATTACGGGTGGGGGGGGGGAGAGGGAGGGAGAGAGAGAGAGAGAAAGAGAGAAAAAAAAAAAAAAAAACTAAATTTTTTTGTTTTTTTTTCTTTTCAATTTTTGACCGTAGGATGAATTTGTTTTAATTTTTTAACGGTAGATTTGACGATAGGTACCATTTGTGATCAAAACGAAAAGTTCAGGTACCATTTGTGATCAAAACGAAAAGTTCAGGTACCATGTATATAATTGAGGTAAAGTTCAGGTACCATTTGTGATAAAAACCCTTAAGTTTTTCTTCGAAAGTTTCAATTTTTTGCTTAAGGACAGGGTCTTCAAGCTGATTTTCAATTCTTTTGTAATTGATTTCTTCTTTGAGAAAATTAATTTGATTGTTTTTGCAATTAATAAGATTGAGTGTTTTTGAAATTGAATCTTCTTTGAATGCTTTAAGGGTATGAAGTTCTGGGTTAGATAAAAATTCAAATTTTACTGGTTCACCAAAAGGGTAGGTAATTATTCCATTATATTCTGTTGTGAATGGGTATAGTAATGTGATAAATGGGATACCCAAAATTACTCGATCTGTCAGATTTCTTATTAAAACAAATGATGTTTTGAAACATACACTATTTTGGCAAACATGGGCTTTTGGAATTTCATATTTCATATCCATTTTTCCGTCATTTGCTGTGCTTAAAACTTCTCTAGTTTTTCTATAGTATTTTGTGGGTATTAATCCTTCTTGAATACAATTTAAATCTGCGCCTGAGTCAACAAGAGCAGTTGTGATTAGTTCAAAATCTTCTATTGTGATTTTTACCTTAGTATACCATTTTTTGAGTCGGATGTAATTAATTAAGTTCAAGGTCTTATCTTGACTAGACTTTTCACTATTTTGTTCTTGAAAAAGCGAATTTTCAATAGGTTTGTGGGTTTGACTGTCAGTTTTAAAACTATGCAGATCTTGTCTAATTTCCTGATTTTCAATTTTTAATTCTGAATTTTGTTCCTTTAGCAAAGCGATATCTGTTTTAAAGTTTTTTATTTCATGTTGTAAGTCTTGTATTGTGATTTCTGTCTTGGGTTTTTTGAATTTTTCTAAAGTTGTGTTTAGACATATTTTTTGTTTAGAATGATTATTAGAATTTTCTTGTATAATAAGTTTTTGGAATTTCTTTAAATATTCGTATTTTAATTCGGGATTCTCTATTTTTGTGATTAAGTCCATTAATAATTCTTCTTGTTCTTCTTGTTTAGAAAGAACATTGATTGTTTTTCTGTTGAGGGTATTGACCGTTTTACAACAAGAATCTTTACAACCAAAATGTATGTCTGGGGAAGAATCGTTTTCAGAATCAGTAGGGGTAGAAGAGATTATTATTGAAATATCACTTTGTTCGTCATTTTCTGAGTCGGTGTTTCTTAGTTCTAATATTCTGATAAGATTTTCTTGTTCTTCATTACTGATTTTTAATTGTTTAATGGTATTTTTTATTTTACAATCATTTGCAAAGTGACCATATTTATTACATTTAAAACACTTAATTTTGCTTTTGTCTATAAATCGTTTTTTATGAGGTTTACTAGATTTTTTAGGCCAAGTTCTTCTAAGTTTTCTTTTGGAATAATATTCAGTTGGTTCAAAACTTCTTTTCTCCTTGTAATGTTTTCGATATTTATGACTAAAATTTCTATTTTAGTTTTGTGTTTTTGTGATGGTGCAATCGAAGGCAGACCGTATTGTTCACAAAAGTTACCCAACTCGTATTTCGCTGTTTTCTTTTCATTTTTAATTTGTTTACTTATTTTCATATCAATACACATTTTTAATCCTTCCTTTTGGATGGTTGTAATGATATTTCCATAAGTTAAACTATCATAGTTTATTTGACCATTTTCATTGCTTAAAACTTGTCTAATTTTGTGAGCAAACAAATTTGGCAGACCATTAATAATTTTTTTTTTCCAAAATGGTTGGTTACTATCGTCTCTAAGCATGACTCTGGAGATAAAAACATCTTTGTACCATTTGAAATCACTAAGGGTTGGACACCTAAGGTTACTAAGTTGATCATGAATTCTTGATGTAACATTACTTGGTGTTCCTATAAAGTGTTCAATAATTATAAAAAACAAAGTATTTACTCCATCAGGGATTCCCATATTAATAGTTTCGTCAAATATTGGGATACCATCTTCATCATGTTTTACTGCATGTTTAATGGCAGATCTAGTATCTGGTGTGAGATGTTTTTCCCAACAAAAACGAAGTGTTCCAGTGAAGCCAGTTTCTAATATGTCAATGATTTCAATTTGATTGAGCTAGATTATGATTCGTGATGTAACTATTGGCTACCATGGACATGTGGTGTAATTTATTCAAAATTTCTTGTTCAGATAGATTATCAATATTCCATTCATATGTTTTGTCAGAGGCAACAGAAAATTGATTATTGTTATATTCACTAGGCTGGATATCTGGAGGTAAAGGTTTTGTATTCCAAGTTCGTGTAGTAGGAAATGAATTTTTAACAACTCTTTTGACTTGAAGTTCTTTGAAAGCGTTTTCAATTTTTGAAATATTGCTGGAGTCACTTTCAGATGTGCCTAGGTCCGAAGTAGAATTTTGTATGTTAATGACTGACAATTTTTGTCCGGTGGAGGAAGAGACCTCTTTATTAAGTGACCATATATATATATAGGGGTAGACTGTGGTACGGTGATGTATGATATACCTCCATTTACAATTTTTTTGAACAAAAAATTACATGTAATTGAACCAAAATTACTACATTGACAACAAAGTTACCACATTCGTTTTATACTATTTACATATAATTGAACCAAAATTACAACTTTGACAACAAATTTTTCATAAACTTGTAAAAATATCGTAAATGGAGTAATTATCTCTAATAGAACAAAAATTACACAAAAAAAGACTCTCATTACCACAATGACAACACATTTTGATGTTATATCTGTAAATGGAGGTATGACATACATCTCAGTATTGTAGAACTTCCCTATATATATATATACGTGAGCGGATGCGGCATGAGCGGTAAGGGAGAAACCTAGTTCAAACGGTACGTCAGAAATGATCTCTTAAATAGTTTTAATGGTGGGCATGCCATGGTATGTCTTTCAATACCCTTCCGGAACCTCTCCAAAAGTCAATAGAGTTCTTTGCACAGGTGGGCAAGACCATGGTGATTTACTTTTCCTGATTATTCCTTTACTAATCAATTCCGTGATTTCATTTTTACAAAATTCCATGACTTCTTGATTCATTTGAATTGGGCGAGCTTTTGTGGGAATATTTTTTTCGTTGAAATCTTTGGTGTAAGGAAGTTTGACTATATGTTTTTTTCTATGCCAAAAAGCGTTAGGTATGTCAGAACAAATTTCTTTTTTAAGTTTTTCTTCAAAGGTTTGAATTTTTTGTTGGAGAATGGGATCTTCGAGTTGACTTTCAATTCTTTTGTATTTAATTTCTTCTTTGAGAAAATTGATTTGATTATTCTTGCAATTAATGAGGTTAATCACTTTTGAAATCGAATCTTCTTTGAAAGCTTTAATTGTATGAATTTCTGGATTAGATAGAAATTTAAATTTTACTGGTTCATCAAAAGGATAGGTAACTATTCCATCATGTTCTGTTGTGAAAGGGTATAGAAGTGTGATAAATGGGATGCCTAGGATTACTTGATCCGACAAGTTTCTTACTAAGACAAATGAAGTTTTAAAACAGACATTATTTTGACAAACATGGGCTTTTGGAATTTCATATTTTATATCCATTCTTTCGCCATTTGCTGTTGACAATATTTCTTTGGTTTTGATATAAAGTTTTGTAGGTATTAAACCTTCTTGGATACAATTTAAATCTGCTCCTGAATCAACAAGAGCAGTTGTGATCAATTCGAAATCTTTTATTGTGATTTTGACTTTAGTATGCCATTTTCTAAGTCGAATATGATTAATTAAACTTAAAGTGTTGTTTTGACTAGATTCCTCTTTATTTGGTTCATTTTGAATGAATCTGTGTAATTGACTGTCAATTTTGAAATTATGTAGGTCTTGTTTTATTTCATGATTTTCAGTTTTGAGTTCTAAATTTGTTTCTTTTAATAAAACGATATCTGTTTTGATGTTTTTAATTTCATATTGTAAATCTTGAATTGTTACCTCTGTTTTGGGTTTATGGAATTTTTCCAAAGTTGTATTTAAACAAATTTTTGGTTTGGAAGTATTACCAGATTTTTCTTGTGAAATAAGTTTTCGAAATTTTTTTAAATATTCTATTTTTAACTCTGGGTTTTCTACTTTGGTAATTAGATCCATTAGCAATTCTTCTTGTTCTTCTTGTTTAGAAAGAACATTAATTGTTTTTCGATTAAGTGTATTGACTGTTTTACAACAAGAATCTTTACATTCCACGCCCAGATCACGGAATGTAGGTGTATTGACTGTTGAATAGTCACCTATTTTCAACAAAAGCCGTATTCAACAAGATCTTAATGGTACAGTAAAAATCAATTTCAGTGATCCTACGCCCAGATCAAATATACGAATTCAAGAATTAAGTCAATCTTCAAGATATTCTTTTGCAAACTCAGCCTCTACTGAAAATTTATCAAGAAGAGATTTTGATTTAGAAAGAGAAATCAAAAACATTAGCATAAAAGAGTTAGAAGAAGAGTTAAAACAATTAAGGATAAAATCAGTAAAAACAACCTCACAAGTTAGTTACCCTGCATATACAACAACTTCAAATACACCAGAAGAAGAGGAACAAACTTCCCCCACAGCTACAGATTTCCAGGTGTTTCCCCCAGAAAACCCCCAACTAAACACACTTAGTCAACCTTTTTTAATTAATTGGGAAGAACTTGATAAAGATCTTGAGTCCATCAAAAATATTGACCGACGAAACCTTTATCGACAAAAGTACCCTCTTGAACAAAGAAAAATCCTTTTTCAAAAATGGAAAGAATTTATGCTTACAAACCAGTCAGAAATTTACTTCCTAGACTTTGTTGACTACCAAGATTTTAGTGTCAAAACCTTGAACAAAGAAAAATGGAAAAAATTAGATAATACCACTGTCTCTTCTAGTCACCCCCCTCTGGAAAGTATAATTATTTTGTTCAATTACTTTTTTAAATTCAGCATCTTCACCTATTTTTTTGAAAGGGCTGGCTGGAATTGAAGTCCCTTGGTGGTTGATAATTATACTTTCCATGAAATCACGTGATCTGGGCGTATTTTCAACAGTCACGGAAAGATTCTTGTTGATAAAAGGGTATAGAAGTGTGATAAATGGGATGCCTAGGATTACTTGATCCGACAAGTTTCTTACTAAGACAAATGAAGTTTTAAAACAGACATTATTTTGACAAAGAACAACAAGAATCTTTACAT
Organism: Rubus parviflorus; assembly: GCA_029955375.1. Classification (NCBI taxonomy): domain Eukaryota; kingdom Viridiplantae; phylum Streptophyta; class Magnoliopsida; order Rosales; family Rosaceae; genus Rubus; species Rubus parviflorus. Next base: position 18,307,710 of record JARGGL010000006.1, on the reverse strand, counting down.
TCCACGCCCAGATCACAAAAGTAATTATCGATTTTATAATTATCAACTGCTCTTATAAATTCGCTTCTGGTATCAAAGCCGTAAGTGTTGATAAGTAAGTAAATCAGTTTCTGTTAACCCCAGATTGGTCGGTTTACCGCCCCTGGTGGTCATTTAACTGGTATCTATTCATTTCAGTCAATATTCAACCCCAGATTGGCCGGTTTACCGCCCCTGGTGGTCATTTATTCTGTCTTTATGTTCTGTTTACTCTTGAAGTTCTGATCTATCATCATTTCTCTTCCACACAAGTCATTTGGTTTCCTATTCTAACCCTTTGAATTTATTCCTATTTTGATAAATTTCTTATTTATCTTTTGTTCTTTGTCTTCCCAACCCAAACAACAAGTCCAGGTCCAAACAATAAGTCCCAGGGTAAGGCGTGAGCGGATGCGGCATGAGCGGTAAAGGAGAAACCTAGTTCAAACGGTACGTCAGAAATGATCTCTTAAATAGTTTTAATTCTAAGTCTTAGAAAAGAAAACCCTTTTTCTTGTAAAAATGAGTCGGCTTTTTAGATCAAATTCCTCGGCAAGCAGTTCCTCTAGAGTCAGTTTAAATAGGATCCCAAACATAGTCAACGAAGAACAACTCGAATATCAGTCAAATGACAACATAGATCTCAATAATTGGAACATACCTAGAATACTCAGTAATGAAATTTATGAGAAAAAATGGTCATTAACTTCTTTCAAAAGTAAACACCATGTCAAAACAGTTGAGCAAGTTTATGCTCTTAGTAAACAACATGAAACTTGTCAGTTATTCAGTCCAGAGTCAATCAAAAAACATAGAAAAGATGGTTATAATTTCCTCCATATTGGATTAGTCCAGATCGGAGTAAAACCTTTAACAAGACGAGGTCTTAATACCTCTGTCCTGCTATGTCTTCGAGATGCTAGGTTCACCGGTTTCAGTGATAGCACTCTCGGAATCATTGAGTCAAGCCTTTTTAATGGTCCCATGCATTTTGATTGTTATCCAGATTTTACAGTCAGCCTCAGTGATCAACATGTTTTAAAAGCCTTAACTTTAAATATTAAAACCTCGGGCTACAATGTTTTAGAAGGAACTCAACCTTTAGCTTTAATATACAGAATTCATTACAAAGTTACTGGAACAAACATGAATGTTCAAGCCATAAACAAAAGTCCAAAAGATCAAACTTTATTAATCCAGGGTAGCCACGAAAATGCCAATATTAGAGTCCCTCATACAATTAAATGGTCTGATATTTCTCTACCCACTGAATGGTCATTAACTTATGAGAGTCAACCAGTTAACCCACAAAATAATCTTTCAGACATAGAATGTATTCAACAAGATCTTAATGGTACAGTAAAAATCAATTTCAGTGATCCTACGCCCAGATCAAATATACGAATTCAAGAATTAAGTCAATCTTCAAGATATTCTTTTGCAAACTCAGCCTCTACTGAAAATTTATCAAGAAGAGATTTTGATTTAGAAAGAGAAATCAAAAACATTAGGATAAAAGAGTTAGAAGAAGAGTTAAAACAATTAAGGATAAAATCAGTAAAAACAACCTCACAAGTTAGTTACCCTGCATATACAACAACTTCAAATACACCAGAAGAAGAGGAACAAACTTCCCCCACAGCTACAGATTTCCAGGTGTTTCCCCCAGAAAACCCCCAACTAAACACACTTAGTCAACCTTTTTTAATTAATTGGGAAGAACTTGATAAAGATCTTGAGTCCATCAAAAATATTGACCGACGAAACCTTTATCGACAAAAGTACCCTCTTGAACAAAGAAAAATCCTTTTTCAAAAATGGAAAGAATTTATGCTTACAAATCATGGTATCACTGTACCATGAAATTGATAATTACTGTACCATGAAATCACTTACGGCTTTTGTTGAATACGGCTATTGATAATTATACTTTACAAGTCACCGGGCGTAGGATCACTTACGGCTTTTGTAAAAATGAAATCACGGAATTGATTAGTAAAGGAATAATCAGGAAAAGTAAATCACCATGGTCTTGCCCAGCTTTTTATGTTCAGAAAAATGCTGAACTTGAAAGAGGTACACCCCGACTAGTAATCAATTACAAACCTCTAAATTCTGTTTTAGAATGGATAAGATATCCTATTCCCAACAAACGAGATCTAATCAACAGGTTAAATGATTCAGTCATCTTCTCAAAATTCGATATGAAATCAGGATTTTGGCAAATTCAAATTAGTGAAGAAGATAAATACAAAACTGCTTTTGTCACCCCCTTTGGCCATTATGAGTGGAATGTAATGCCATTCGGTCTCAAAAACGCCCCCAGTGAATTCCAAAATATTATGAATGACATATTTAATCAATACAGTGAATTTTCCATAGTTTACATAGATGATGTTCTAATATACTCCAAATCTATAGATCAACATTGGAAACATTTGAACCAATTCTTAACCATAGTAAAAAATAATGGTCTAGTAGTTTCCGCCTCCAAAGTCAAACTGTTTCAGTCAAACATTAGATTTTTAGGATTTAATATCCATCATTCAAAAATTACACCCATCGATAGAGTTATTCAATTCGCTAGTAAATTTCCAGATGAAATTCTAGATAAAAATCAACTCCAAAGATTCCTAGGATCCCTTAACTATGTAGCCGATTTTTACAAAAATCTTAGAAAAAAATGCAAACCCCTTTTTGATCGGCTTCAAACTAATCCTCCACCATGGTCGTCAGTCCATACTTCTCTAGTCAAAGAAATCAAGCAGTATGTTCAAACTCTTCCATGCCTTGGCATTCCTTCGGTCAATACATTCAAAATTGTTGAAACTGATGCCTCTGAAATTGGTTACGGAGGCATTCTCAAACAGCAAATCTCTCCAGATCAACCTGAACAAATTGTTCGTTTCCATTCAGGAGTCTGGACTCAGTCACAAAGTAATTATAGTACTATCAAAAAGGAAATTTTATCTATAGTCTTATGTATTTCAAAATTTCAAGATGATTTGCTAAATCAAAAATTTTTAGTCAGAGTTGATTGTAAAAGTGCAAAACATGTTTTGGAAAAAGATGTTCAAAATATTGCTAGTAAACAAATATTTGCTAGATGGCAAGCAATTTTAAGTATTTTTGATTTTGAAATTGCATTCATTAAAGGTAGTGATAACCATATACCAGATTTCCTAACAAGGGAATTCTTACAGGGATCAAAATGTCAGGACCAAGACCAATGATGAAGCCCAATACTAGATCATCTGGAAGACAGCTTCCAGCATCTTTTAACCCAGTCAAAAAAGAAGAAACAGAAGTCAAAAAAGAGCCATCCTCTAGTATTGTTCCTTTCCCGGGTCACCCCCCACTTCCAGTCAGTAATAGGTTTTCTACCATTGAAAGTATCAGGCCCAATTACCAGTCAGCATTAGTAACCCAGTATGACCCATTTAGGTCCGATTCCCAAATAATACCAAGCCCAGTCAATTTCAAGAAAACTTCTCCTTACACCCCAAAAATAAGCACTAATCTTTTTTACATTGAACCAGATTTCAGTCATCTAAAAGCCCCTCAGACAATAGTAAAAGCCTTTTTTCCTCCTGGATTCCACTTCCAGCCCAGTCATCCTTCCCAGAATCTAAAGTTTTATACAGAAATCCTGTACCAAACAGGATCAGTCACCATTAAAGCAATTTCTGATCCAAGAGACCCAACAAAGATCCTATATCACTCATTGCACATAGTCAAAATCATCAGTCAAGCCCAATGGGGAGATCCTCCTTTTACCCGTCACAATATGGGTAACCTCTCTTTCTCCTACTATGACTATAAAGAAGCCTGGTCAAAAATATTCCTTCATCAAACGGAGGACTTCAGTCACTCGTGGTTTATCAACTTTGATAAACACTTCAGGTCAGAATTCCCAAGATGGTTTTTAGGATGGTGGGCATGCCATGGTATGTCTTTCAATACCCTTCCGGAACCTCTCCAAAAGTCAATAGAGTTCTTTGCACAAAAACAGACATTCACTCCCTACCAGTCCTTTTTCCCAGCCATAATGCCATTCTTGGCCAAATACAAAGTTCCTTGGATCCTAAAATGGCACTATGAAGTAAAAGATAATATGCTATCCAGACACTTCTCAGTAAAATGGTGGGATAAATTCAATCATGACAGAATTATATCACAAGTCGATGAAGAATTCAAAAGAAGTACTCCACGGTCACCCGCCCAAGAGCGCCAGTCCCAGTCCATTGTTCAGGCACCAACCAGGCAACCTGGTCCAGTCATCCAGTCACCAACATCCTCACAATCTTCCAAATCCAGAGGGAAGACCAAAGCCAGCAGCTCCTCCCTAACCAAATCAGCAGAGTTAAAAGAGTTAGCCAACCAACTCCTTGAACAAGCTGCTCGTTTAAGCAATGATGATGATGAAGAAGACCAAAATGATAATATTTCATCCTCCTCCTCAGCATCATCTGGTCACACCCCTCCTCCTTCCGGAAAGCACAGATGGGCAGACTATCCCGAAGAGTCACCGGGAGAATATTTCCAAGACAGTCAAAATCCCTATTCTCCTTACAGTTAACCAGTTTCCTAACAGGACACTATTCATGAATAGTGACTTTTTTCACTATTCACGCATGCGACGAAAATTGAAATAGTAACTCCTCACTATTCAATCACGGGCCAAAAGTAAAGCTAATTTGTGCTGCTTCCTGCTTTTGGCGTGACTTGAATAAAAGCATATTCCTCGAATTATCCGGACACCAATCTCAGCAGTTAAAAGCCTTCCAAGGCCTATATAAGGGGACACTCTCCTTCAGTCAAGAATAAGTTATTTTTCAGAGCAATTCAAGTTTGTAAAAGTTCTAAAGTCATTCCTTCCTTAGTTCCCAGTTCTTTCTCTAGTTCATAGGAGCTCATGAGCTGAGCATCTTGTAATAGTAAAACCTCTTGTATCTACAAACCAAAACCTTTGCATATGCATCTGTTTTGATTTGTAAGTTAACAAATTTCAGTAAACTATCTTTATTCAAATAATGATTTAAATATGTTTGATCCTCTGCATTTTATATATATTCCTATTAATTCACAAATTCAAGCAAAAACTCATATTATTGATTTACTTTTAATTTGTAAAATTATATTTATACAAGTCTGCCAACAATCTGGCATTTATCTTATTACTACTAAGTATATATCTCTCTTCTTCTCAATTGCTAGATGGCAAGCAATTTTAAGTATTTTTGATTTTGAAATTGCATTCATTAAAGGTAGTGATAACCATATACCAGATTTCCTAACAAGGGAATTCTTACAGGGATCAAAATGCATGGGACCATTAAGTGTTGATAAGTAAATGATAAGAAGTGAATGTCTGTTTTTGTGAATTAGGTATTTAACCCCACTAAAATCGATAGTTACTGGAATCTTTACATTCCACGCCCAGATCACGGAAAATAGGTGTATTGACTGTTGAATACGTGATTTCATTTAATCAGAGTCTAGTCACAATAGGAAATCAGCTCGATAAAATCGAAACTACAATTGAAAAAATTGAGTCAAAAATACATCACATTCCCCAAAAAATGGAAAAACCCCTAACCTATTTCAAAGAAACTAACAAAACCCATGGCCCTAGAATAGTAAGCACACTAGAAAGGGTTGAACAAATGATTTCCAAAATCAAACAAGAAACAACCTCAACTTCTTTGTCGGTTATTAATATACAAGAACCAACTTCAGATTCAGAAACATCTGAAAGTGATTCCAGCAACATTTCAAAAATTGAGAATGCTTTCAAAAAACTCCAAGTCAAAAGAATTATTAAAAATCCATTTCCTACTACACGTACTTGGAATACAAGGCCTTTACCTCCAGATATCCAACCCAGTGAGTATAACAATAATCAATTCTCAGTCTCCTCTGATTTGTGCTATCTTTATTCAAATAATGATTTAAATATGTTTGATCCTCTGCATTTTATATATATTCCTATTAATTCACAAATTCAAGCAAAAACTCATATTATTGATTTACTTTTAATTTGTAAAATTATATTTATAATATATATATATATATATATATATATATATATATATATATAGACACACACACACACAAGAGTGTTCACTTGATAGATTATGAGTGACAAATGAATCTGACGGCTGAGATTAAATGCATAGTTTTAAGTTGTTATAATTTTAGCTTTTGCATTTAATCTCAGTTGCCATATTTACTTGTCTCTCATAGTCCCTCAAAAACTATATCTCAAGTGAGCATGACTATATATATATATACTATTATTAAGAAAATAGAGCTTGTCAATCAAAACTGAATTTTTTTACATAAATAACCTTGAACAATTAAAATACTTTGGAAACCAGTTTAACCATCAAGGGTAATTGTGATAATTACAAAATAATTTTTAATAATATTGTTTGACGCGGAATCAAACCGGTCCCTTTTGGCTCATGTGTTGCAAGCGTGCTAGCACCAATAAGTGTAAGTTGTTGTTGTTGTTGAAGTTGATTATGTGCTCGTCTTGATTTCTTCTCGTCACAATTGTCACATAAGGGAGTATACTCTCCCTTATGTGGTGGATCACCCATCATGCATCGTTATTCTACCGTGCAACACTCATTATGAAATTAAGTCATCCACATTGAGCATTATGCCTACATTCCACGCCTTGAAGGATGAAAGCCCTTATGACCATCTTATGGAATTCGAACAAGCATGCACAACGGTGCAATTACATGGGCTGCCGGAGGATGGACTAAAGCTTCACTTGTTCCCCTTCACTTTGAAGGATGGGGCAAGGAAGTGGCTACTCAAGCTTCAGCTAAGGTCCATACACTCGTGGTTCGAGTTGCAAGAGGCTTTTCTTGCCAAGTTTTTCCCTCCAAGTAAGGCTGCAAAGGTGCGGGATTCAATCATCAACTTCAAGCACCAATCGGGCGATGCCTTCTACGAAACATGAAAAAAATTCAAGGATTTGGTGATGAGTTGTCCGCACCACGGCTTAGAACAATGGTTTCTTGTTGATGTGTGTAATACCCTCATATTTAATTTCTTAAAAATTCTTGAAATTAATTAAGGGATTAGATGATAGTTCTCTTGTCTAGTTTGTGGAGTAAAAATATTTCAGAACGAATATTTACTCGAAACGTTTTATTTTCGAGGGGTCAAAAGTTGACTTTCTTATTCATTAATTTTCTCTGATGACTTCCTTCACGAAAGTCGTAGAGCTTGTCAATACGGTAGACATGTGACACGCTAATTGCTGATATCATACGAAGGAGTTATTGTCTGTGGAAGTTTAATGTATTTTTGAAGCTTTTCTGACCTAGTTGCCTATTTCGTAAAAACTGCACCAATGTGTTTATTATTTGAGGACGTGGTCTTCTAATGATTTGTAGTAGACATCTTAAGGAAACTTTCAGAGTTGCAATCACCTGAAAATCATATTTTTAGAGTTAGTTATAATTTTTACAAGATACATAGAGCACAAGAAGAAAGGGAATTAAGCAATTGTGATGATAGCATGATCCAACAACTGACCTCACTCATCTAGAGCTGATCTTAGAATCTCCAGCATGAGATATTCAGCCTCAAAATCCTTATTCTTTAATCAACAACTTGTTTATCAAGTAGGCTAACCAACCAAGATTAGAGTTTAACCTTGGTAAGGTTAGCTAAATCTCTAGCCTTTATAGACATGTGTTCTCTACCACATTTCTTCAAGCTTCAATCAAATTGAAAGCTTCCTTAGTTGAAGTATAAACTCAACTAAGTTCCTCCTAGTTCAGCTTTCCCAATAGTATAGAGAGTTCACCTAAAAACTCTTTGAAGAGAGAGCAATCTTTAGTTAAAAACTCATTAATTGCTCAAGAATTTATGATCTTTCAATTGTGAAGCTATTTCAATCTTCCAACCAACAATTCATGTAAGTACAGAATACATCCTTATAGTCTTTTATCTTTAAGATTTATCAAAGTTCATGATCAAGAAGGAAATAGAAAAGAATAAGTTTTATAGAAAACTTAAATCCTATTTTCTGGAATTATTCCGGCAGCCAACTTGGGGAACTTTAAACTCATATTTATGATCATTTTACCATCTAAACTTCTTCATCAAAGTTGTTCCATATTGTGTCTATTATTCTGTGTTCAAATTTCATGCTCATCTAACGGGTACAACTTTCTGAATCTAAGTATTTATCCAGTATACTCGCTGGAAAACCTCCAAGTTATTCGTAACTTCAAGTGATCATATCTCACTCATTTCTTAATCAAATTTGATGATCTTTATATCAAAACAAAGCTTAGAACCTGAACTTCTAATTTGGAGAATATCACAACTAAATTCCAGGTTTACAGTAACGAAATAATTTAAGTACAAAGGGTTAAAATAGAGTATAACTATTTCTGGACTGTTTGATAAATCTTGATTTCTGGACTTAGACATTGTGGACATGTTTATTTGGACTATACAATTGGACTCTTTATGAAAAACCCTTCAAAATGGTGTATTCACTTGATTAATTTAGACTTGTGATGGACAATATAACAAGTTTTGAAGTTTGACGATTCTAATCGAAGAATCATGAACATGGGTGATGAACTTCTATGAATTTGGACTTAAGAACTGAAAATACTAATAACAATCTGAATTTCTTATATTGTCAATAATTTATCTGTAATGCTTGTTCTTTATTTCTACTTATATATTCTACTTGAATTGTTATTAGTAATCTTGTTGTTACATAAGTTCAATTACTTATGTTATACATTTATGGGCATATGTATATATTGTTTTACATATGTTTATGCTTATTTGCATATAATTACTTATAATCTCATAATGATTATTCTGTTTACTAAGTAGATATGTCAACTTAGTAATACATGTATGTTAGCATGTATTCATATGGAAATATTGTTAAGTGTGTATATTTGAGACATCATTTGCTTAACTTGCTTACCTTGATTATTCACATAATTTTATGTGTATTGATGAACCTTGTTCACTACTTGAGTTTATCAAATTATGTCTTTCGTCCATGTTATATATACATTTATGTGGAAAGACTTAAGAGTGTAACTACATATGTTACGAATTATAACTTGTCTTCAATAAAGACTGTATTTTGTGGATCTAATTATGTTTGATAATTTATGACACCAGGAGACGGTATATCCTCGAGCTTAAGTGAGTTACTGGTATGAACGATCTATGGACGTTCGAAGTTAGCTGTGGGCTCACGTCCCTTCAGATAGTGCACTATTATACTTTTAGGGTATTTAGGATCCTTGAGTATATATGCTCGGTATTAAGGACCGGGTATGCTACGGCTTAACCTGTTAAGTTACAGGTCTTATGTTTTGTTACCAGTAAATAAATCTCAATCCATAAGAGAGTCACTAAAAAGAGAAGTATTTAATATTCTGATCGAATGAATATTTGTTTGTCATATCTTATTGGCATGTGAATCTATGATTACTATTAATTCATGCTTGATATTATGAATCTTGATATAGGATTTTCGTGGAATTATGACCAGTTAAATCTAAAATATTCACTGAGAAGAGAAAATACATGTTTAATTGTGGAATATGTATTTGTGATTATGTGATGATGTTGATCATACATCGTTTAAAGATAGTCAATAACTATTTGTGAAATGTTGATAATATGCCACGTTGCATATTTTGTTTAGAGATAATCAATATCTACTTACGATATATTGATATTGTGATATGTCAATGATGCATTATCAATCTATTACATTTGAGACTGAATTATTTGGGTCAAAGACGTTCTTGATTATATGTGGATTATATTCAATAAAATTGGTATGAAGCAATATAAAATGTTCTTAGTACATTTTTGATTGGTTGTTCAATTTTGATGTCTTATAAGATACATTAATATAAAAATGTGAGCTGTACTTATTGGGCCTGTGTTGCTCATGATGCTACACTTCTTTGTTTTCAGGTTACGATGCTTGGGGAAAACACGGGAAGAATCTATTTAATAAGAAGTATTTTTCTACTATGATTTTAATTAAATAAATGTAATGTATTTTATTATGCTAAACTCTGGTATTGTAAAATATAACGATTTTGTTTTCAAATAGAAGTATTATTCAGACATTTGTTTCATTTGATTTATTTTTGTTTTAAAATTTTAGTCACATCGTAAATTCGGGTACCATATTTCAATATAATATTAGTCACATTGCAAATTGGGGGCGTGACAATGTGTTCTACCGAGGCCTATCTTTCGGGCAAAGACAAAGGGTGGACACATTTAGAGGAGGTACCATAGTGACCATGTCTCCCGATTAGGCATATGACATCTTTGAGGGCCTAACAACAAACTCCGAGCTATGGGATGACTTTAGGCCTAGAAAATTTCCTCCCACACAACCGATAACTCAAGTACGAAAGGCCTACAATGTCTCAAGTGAGCCAACGGGTGATGATTTGATGAACATTAAATTTGAGAAGTTGAAAGCTTCCTTGAACAAGATGATGGATATATTTCTACAAGCACAATCGAAGGCTACCTCTCAACAAGTCAATAGTGTTGTTTCTTCACCACCTTTCTTTTATTGTGGTTCTCTTGGTCATGAAACAAATGAGTGTTCTTATCTTGTTGAAAAGGAGAAGGAAGAAAGGCAACATGTGAACCAAGTGGGCTCATATCCACAAGGTTCTTATCAAACGCCTCCGAAGTAATACAATGCCTATACACCCCGGAATGATGGAGGAGGTCAACCTAGCTATCAAGCGAGATCTCAAACGTACCAAGGGAAGCCTCAAGAGAGTGGTACATATGGAGGATACAAGAGCACAACTTATGGAGTATCTCCCGAGTTTTCTAACCAAGGAGGAAGCGCTTACAATCAAGGTGTCTCTTCATCCTACGCTTCCCCAAGTACCTCTCAAGCTCAAGATTCAACGGACCCAAGTATGAAGGACATGATTGCCACCCTTGTCCAAAGTTAAGTGAAGTGTGATCAATCGATTTCGGCACTTCAACAAGGACAACAACCACTTCAACAAGGGCAACAAACATTTCAACAAGGGCAACAAATTCTTCAACAAGGGTACCATAGCTTGCAACAAGGCATGACCAAGATTGAATTGCAAATAGGCCAATTGGCCAAGGAGATTTGTGAGCGGCCAAAAGGTGCATTGCCTTTTAAAGTGGAGCCGAACTTAAAGTTTAAATCAAAGGAGGAGTGCAATTAATGTTATCTCCACTTCCTATTCTGGTATCTCTCATGCTACTTACACTCTTCCTCCTCCAATTTATAATTACTTTATCCCTTCTCCCTCCATTCCCATTCATGAGAACTTTGATCATATGCATTACATGGAGGATGGGGCCAAGGAGGAAGAAAATGTACTCCTTGACAATTTTGGGTTGAGTAAGGCATATGTGGAGGAATGAGTGGTGCTTGACAAGGGATTACATTACTTGTCGTTTGAGAATGATGTTACCTCTTATGGTGGTGCACGGAAGACACAAGAAGGACCATTGTGTGAGGAGACTCCTAGGCATGAGAGTGTCATGGTTTCTAACCTTGGTGGTAAGGCTATGATGGCTATGGACCCACCAAGAACTATGAACACCTCTATGGAGCTCCTTAATGATGATATCGCTGCTCATGAAGTGAAGAAAGTCACCCACAATGAGAGAAAGAACAAGAAGACGATATTGATGAATGAGCTACAAGAAGTGTTCAACAAGGTGGAGATTAACATCCCATTACTAGAGCTCATTTGCCAAGTGCCGGTCTATGCAAAGTTTCTCAAAGACTTGTGTACAAAGAAGAAGAGGCTTGAGGAGCATGAAGTTTACAAGATTGAAGGGCATGTGAGCTCAATGTTTTAACACAACATGCCACCCAAGAGGAAGGATCCCGGAAGATTTGCTATTGGATGCCAAATTGGTGACACTCACCTTGAAGGAGCACTCATGGATTTAGGGGCGAGCGTCAATGTAATGTCTCTATCTCTCTACAAGAGGTTGAGCATTAGTGTCTTGCAACCTACTCCCATTGCACTGACCTTTGCGGATGGAAGCAAACGGGCGAGTGTTGTGGAAGATGTGCTAGTAAGAGTTGACAAGTTTATTCTTCCCGCCGACTTTGTTGTGCTTGACATGAGTGATGACCCCAATGGAAACAATGGATTCCCCCTTATATTTGGCCGCCCTTTCATGGCTACGGCAAGTGTGAAGATTAATGTTTTAAAGGGCACCATTAGTTTCAAGGTTTTAGGTGAGAAAGTGAAGTTCGAAATGTTCAAACCCGTGCATCCACCGGAGGTAGTTGAGGAGGTGTTCTCTATTAATTTGGTGAAGGGAAAAAGCGCTAAAAGTGAGAGGATTTTTGGTCATTTGAACCCACCAAAGCCTACACCTCGTGCTCAAGATCACTTCTCACCAATTTGGGGGTATGACAACCTTCCTACCATTGAGCATACAAAGCCACCACTGTTTGGATCTCATGAAGACATGCTTGGGAGGGATCCATTTCTTGAGGGAGGAGCCCTCCCATGAATGAGCTACAAAAAGCAACAATCAAGGCCATGCGAGAGATGGTTGGTGAGGTAAAAAGGAAGAATTATGCTTGGCCACCATCTCCAATATCGATCTTTAATGGCATAAGGGGCTGTTTCGTAGAACGTCATGGAGATGGTGAGACGAGCAATACAATGAGTAGGAAGAAGCTTTGCTTTGAGCCACCATAATTTCACCGAGAATGAACCAAGATCGGCTTGTAGGTCTATAAACCGAAGCGCTTGTGGGGAGGCAACCCCATTTGGAGAAAAATCAGTTATTTTCAGCATTATTTAGTAACGAATAAAGAATCTAGGGAGGTTGGGAGGAGTTATGATATGCGTCTTGGAGGAAGAAATCCAAGAAGTGTTACTTTCTCTACATCTTTGAGTCTACTCTGCAATGCCACTGGAATCACTCAACTTGGATGCCTATTCTTGGAGCTATGCCCATATATTTGGGAGAAGGTCGCTGCTGTGTTGCTGATTTCCCCTGTTTTCGTATGATCCCGATGCAATCACACTCTCTAATTCATTTGGCACCCGAAGAGTAAACGTATGGAAGTCAGGGCCTTATGCCCTGAAGTTGGTGTCTATTTGTGGTTTCTTAGCTAGCTAAGGGAGTCATCTATAAGGGAGTTTTTCTTACTCTATCATCCGTATGCTATATTTTGTATGTGTGCATTCGCCCGACTTCACTCTCATCACTTCCACTAATTTGATTTTCATTTTCAAACGCCTCACAACATTGAGGACAATGTTGGTTTTAAGTGTGGGGGTGAGGTTGGGCCAAACTAAAATGATTTCACATTTTCAAACCACAAATTTTTTTCAATTTTTCAAAGTTTTCAACGAACGGTCGATAGCTTCTTGTCGACCAGTCGACAGGTGCATAAGCTTTAAAATTTTGTGATTTTGGAACTTTGAAGGTTTTGTGTATGTTTTGATTGTCTTTTTCAACCCCAATAATGAATTTGAGCCTATTAGGTTGTGAATTAAGTGGATAAAGAGCATGTGCTTGAAAATCATTGGATTGACTTGTGATTAATTTATGTAATTGATGCTTGCTTGACACTATATGCACATTTGCCATGTTGGTTAGTCACTTACAATTAGAGGAGCATATTTAGACGATGTATTGACATGCATATACCCCTATATGGTGAGATTTTGAGCCTCATTGATATGTATGCATCATTCATACATCCTTGTTCTTCATGTGTGTGCATTCCACTAGTTTACGAGACCTAGAACTTGCTCAAAGACCTCTTGAGACTACGTGTTAATTTGCAATGAATTGAAAATGATTAAGGCATTAGTTAAGCATCATGGCCAAACTAATGTCTAATCCCTTAAACACTTTTCATTAGGATTAACCTATTTTGAGACTCATTCACCATTAGCTTTTTCTTTGTTTAACCACTACAATCTAACCCATGTTACGAACTTAAACACTAACCATCTCTTGTTCCAAGTATTAGCGAGACGACGATTGTGAGTTCTCATGTTCTTTGTGTTCTATGGGTTTGTGAAAAGCAAGTGTGGGGGTAGAGTAGATTAGAGTGTTGTAAATGAAAGAAAAGTGTTAGAAGGAAAGCAAAATACAAAAGAAGAAAAGAAGTTGATGAGAAAATCAAAAAGAGTATGTACAAAAATAAAGTTCAAAAAGAAAGTTCCCAAAAGAAAAGAAAATACAAAATGGGAAAAGGAAGTAGTGAGAAAAAGAAAGAGAAAAGTAGAAATAGTGTAAGGGCAAAATATTTGCTATTGGCTATTTCCTATTTGACAAAACCTCTTCCCTTGTATTAGCATTTCTTTTGTATTCAATGCTAGATTGTTTAGGGATTAGGTGTCGTGGCTTAGGTTGTTCTTACTCGAGATGGTTCGTAAAGACGCCCTTCTTATCCGGTCTTTTCTCCGGACTTCGATCATTTGCCATCGAAGGTTTTGGTTCAAGCACCTCAAGGTATGATTCATGCATATGCACATGCATTTCATTCACATTATGTCTTCCTTGTTGTCTGAGGTTTATCTAGGTTTGCTTGTTAGCCTTTCTTATTGTCACGCCCCGATTTTCAAATCGATTAATAAGGCATTTTGCCCTTAATTACAAACCAATTCGGGAACGTGACTACATGGAATATCAAATACAAATATGCACTAGAATTTTTTTCCTTTTAATTCGAGTACAACAAATATACTTCATGCCCAATAAATGTAAATGCTGACCCGTTCTTTAGGGTTACATATTACAAGCCATAAATTAAATAATAAATTGTTATTACAAAATATTAAATAATTAATCCATCAGAGTTTATTACATAAACAGCGGAAGTCTTATAAACCAATAATATGTATGCAGCCTTGCTTACTCCTGGTTATCCTAACCTGCAGGTATAACCACTACACCGTGGAATAGTGTACCGGGTTATATCAACAAACCCGGTCAGCTTACGAAGCTGGTATGAGTGATCTATGTTTTATTCACACTGTAACATTTTCCCAATTGAATTCTTTTATTTTCAGAAATCAATTAAAACCCAAAAGTTCCATTTCAAATCCGGAAGATTCGTATTATCTAATATACTGAACCTACGTGCCCCATACCACGTATTTTAACCTCACACGCCCCATAAACGTGTATGTTAATACCAGGGTAATCCAGTATGTTAAATAATATAAACCCTCGATCTTTACTCACACAAAACCATTTATAACTTAGCCTGATTAAAAGTGAGATGCATCTCCTTTTAATACATCAAGTTATTTTTAACTTTGCCTGATTAAAAGTGAGAATACTATTTTTCTTCTCCTTTTAATACATCAAGTTAATCATACAATATGCAGTCTAGAGCTCTAACTGAATGGGCTACCATTTTTCACCCATTTAACATTGTCCCCGGTCAGGACAGTCCGTTTGGACAAAAACATTCAAATAGGCAAACACAATATCTTATTTAGAATTATTGTGTTCCCACAAAATTCACAAATCAAAACAATAAAATGAATATTTTTCAAATATTGTTTTAACACCAAAATCACAAACAACACAATATGAATTAATATTCATATATAAAAACATCGTGAGATTCACTCACCTCTAATTCCTGCTGCGTCTTCAAATAGTAACCAGGAATCGACGAGTTCTAGCCAATTGCTTCATGAT
The DNA here is from genome assembly GCA_029955375.1 of Rubus parviflorus. Classification (NCBI taxonomy): domain Eukaryota; kingdom Viridiplantae; phylum Streptophyta; class Magnoliopsida; order Rosales; family Rosaceae; genus Rubus; species Rubus parviflorus. Next base: position 18,291,957 of record JARGGL010000006.1, on the reverse strand, counting down.
TTCAAAATTACCTATGAACATGCAATTTCCACTTAGCATATCATAGTTTCCAAAACATTTCATTATCCCTCAAATGTCACTTAGACATTAATAACCATAATTCGGGACAGTTTGACCAACAGTCAACCGTCGGTCAACGTGGGTCCCACGTCTACTATTCATCAACGGGTCCCACACAAAATCCGAAACTTCCAAAATCTACCAACATGCTTATTTCTAGCATCCTAACATCATATCCAAAAATGGTGATGATCCAACGGTCGGATCATCACGGATCTAACGATCCATAATCATTGCATAATTGATCATTGATCAAACGATATAATTTCAACAATCCAACGGTCCAACATGCTTATAATCACAATATTAACCCCACGATCAAATTTCATGATCATCCAACGGTCGGATCTCTCGAATCGTAAATCGTACGATCCGATTAATCGGGTTAATTGACCATCGGTCAAACGACCGAATTTGACAAAAGTCAAAACACGAAAGTTGTTCGTATCGACGAAACAAGCCAAACGGAGCAAAGAATTGCTCCCGGACCGACCTGACGCGCCGCCGACGCGCCGCCGGAGCTGGCTGCCGGCCGCCGGTCAAGGTGGTCCGATGGCTACCAAAATTTACCAGAACGTAGAACTCAACAATCCCAACAAGTTTAGTAACTACCTCAAAGTCTGGATCGGAGAGGAAGTGGCCGGAATCGGTGTCGGTAGCTTTTAGATCCAAAAACTTCCCGAGCTCAATCCGCCGCCTACGGTGGTTTTCGGTGAAATCCAAGGGCACCATCGTGTTCCAGGGGTTGAGGGCTTCAAAACCCAATACACAAAGTGGTCCGAGGTGGCCGGAATTACGTCGGACGACGAGGAGCCAAAACCGGCTGCTTGTGGTGCCGCGTGCGGCGTCACGCCGGCGGGGCAGGGGGCAAGGCCGGTCCAGTTTGGACCGTCGGCCCTTGCTGCAGCTTTTGGCGGTGGCGGTGAGGCACGTGGTGGCCGGTCACGGCTTGTCGGAAAACGCAGATGAGAGAGAGAGAAGGAGAGCCCGCGCGGGGAGAGAGAGAGGGAGGAGAGGAGAGAGAAAATCCCCCAAAAAAAACTATTTTTTTTGTTTTATAGAAAAACGTAGAATTTTCCGAGGGCCGTAACTCCTTCATACGATGTCCGTTTTCGGTGAACCAAATTCCTACGAACTCGATTCGACGAGGTCTACAACTTTCATGAAGGAAGTTTTCCCAGATTCTCAACAGATAAAAAGTTACCTTATTTAACCTTGTGTAACTTATAATTACCGCCGTAATTATCGTTTTACGACGAAAACCCCTAAAAATATGAATTCTCTCCATTTCACTTCAAATTTCACGAGCTATTTAAAAAAAATAGTATGGAAATTTTCGGGGTATTACACTTATGTTGTAAATCACATAAGTATAGGATGCTTAATTGCCACACTTGACATTAAGTCTTCCTTGTTGTCCTAGGTTTATCTAGGTTGTTTTTCTTTCACTTATGATGTGAATCACATAAGTATAGGATGCTTGATTGCCACACTTGTGTCGTAAATCACACAAGTTTCGCTTGCATTGGTTCATACATTTGAGTTTATGATATTATGATTGCTAGATCTTCTTATAGATTTGTTTTGATTAGCTTTCTTTTATGTTCAAGGCTGTTTTTAGCCTTGCGATCGATCGTCACTGTTCATGCGATCGATCGTGGTCACGTAGGACAATATGTCCGTTTGAAATGTGACCGTTGTGTTCAAATATGTCCGTTGGGACTTTTCATGCGATAGATCGCAACATGTTATGCGATCGATCGCAAATAAGGGTTTTCACTTCCAGTAGCTTATGTCTCTTTATTTTACACTTTGCGATCGATCGCATAATGTTGTGCGATCGATCGCAATTCCTACTGGGCTGTTTTCTATAAATAGAACCTTTTTGTTTCATTTCGGCCAACTCTTTCCCCATAGTCAAAATACACTTTGAGAGAGTTTTCTGGTATTTGAGTGAGCCTAGTTCCATGTATAGGATCCCACTCTTTTGATCCCCATGTTTAATCCTTGCTAAACACTTTGATTTGCACATAGTTGCTTGTTTAGCTTATGTTATAGGATTTAGGAGATTCTATTCAACTCTAGCAATTGTTCCTTGTTGAATTGTTGAGTTGAAGGATTGAATCATTAGTTTCAATCTCTTTGTTGTTTGTTGGCTTAGCTATTGTTCCTTGTGAATAGCTAAATTAACCCTTGAATCATATTCAAGGCTTTTGAATTCGGTTTGGTTAATGCAAGCAAATGTTCCTTGTGATTTGCTTGTGTTAATCGAATTGAATTCATATTCATTCATTCATACACACACACACACACACACACACACACACACTTGCGGTTGGAGGTTCTTCGCGTCGGTGAAGCCAATCGAACTAGCTTGAGGAGGTTTCGCTTGAAGAGCAAACGGGACTACACAAGGTTAGAGCTGCCACTAGTCTATAGGTAGATAGTGTAGAGTTTGGGACCGAGTGTCCCCTTGTACGTGTTGCCGATTTGGCTTTCATAGTGTTACTCAAGAGCATGGGGTACGACTCCCCTCTGGTTTTCCTCTAGTGGTAGAGGTTCCGGGTGACCAATCTTGTGTGTTGATTGTGTGTTTGTTTATCTATTGTATTGTGCTTAATTGACTAGCATATTGTGTGCTTGTTCATACATAGATATATATAGTCCGTGGGATTCTAGGTTGTGCAATTGATTGTGCTTGTTGCATATATATTGTTATCAATTGTGTTTTGCTTGTGCAAAAGTTAGAACCTAGGTTGTGGAGAGTTTAAGTTTTAATTTGTGTATTCTCTCCGATTAGTGGATAGGACGACTATACTGTTGTTGGGACAATCCGGTGAACCGAAATTTCAAATAGAAAGTACGAAAATCCAAAAATAGAGTTTGTTTTCAGAATAAAAAGTTGAGGAGAATAAAAGATTAAGTTGTTTTCAAAGAAAAATGAGTTTCAAAGTCGTTGAGTTGTTTTGTGAAATACTTGGAATATTTGTGTATCCATCCCTTCATTTCATGCTAACCCGTAACCTTTGGCCCCATTACAACCAAATGAAAAGCCCTTTTGATCTAATAAGTTGCGAGTTAATTAGTGAAGAGTTGGTCAATGAGCAAGCTTATGGGGACATTACTTTTGGATATGTTCTTGAGAGTAAACACTTAACCCTAAACACAAGAGCGGATATATTTAGTGAATCATGTTAGTTTAGCGGTTAATCTTGTCGATATATGCCAATTTGATTGCTCTTGATTGATTATTCTATGGCTAGCACACATTACACCGAGCATGCATTGGATACATATCTTAATCATTTGGCGAACCATGAGGTTTGAGTTGTATGCTTAATTGAGTCTTGGGGCATAGCTTAGTGGGCTTGTTAAGGATATGGTTGGAAAGGCAAAATGAATGTGATATGAATTGTTGATTATTTATTTGCTTGAGGACAAACAAAGCTTAAGTGTGGAGGTGTGATTTGTATGTGATTTGCATACAAATTAGGCCTCTAATCACTTTAGTAATGCTAATGCAAAGGTTATTTAGTATCTCTAATCCTTGAACTGCAAATTGTAGGGTTCACGAGCATTGCATTGATATCGGGAGCAAAGGAGTGCGTTTTGGAGCTTTTAGTGGATTTCCGACAAAATGACGAAAAGTCAACCCGAGGACCGTCGGTCAACTCGTGGTCAATCCCGACTTTAGAGCGTCAACGAGTCAACATGAAGTCCCGGAAGTGAGTCGCACGAGAATTCCGGAAGTTTGGTCAAAAGTCAACCTTTGGTCAACTCCAAGGGTCGTGGTCAAAGTCAAGACGAAGTCAACCGTGTGACTCATCACCAAAGGATTCCAAAATTCAGCAAAGGATTACACTAGATATCATGAGGTCATCCTTAGATTATTCCTTCCTTTTTATTCCCTTAAGTATTTACCCTCTTATCCTTCACTTATTCTAGCAAATCCTTAGATCAAATTCTACTCATCCTAGCCCTCCATTCTCTCCCTAATTTGCCTATATATACCCTAGTTATTGCCCCATTAGGTCATCCAACTTTAGCTAGCCTCTCACACATCACTCTCACTTTCCCTTTCTTCCTCTCCCATTTCTCCCCTAGGGTTTACTTTCTGCAAGTTGTCGACTGGTCGACGCGCGGCGGGTCAGCCTTCTTCCGCCACTTCCGCCACTTCCGCCACTTCCACCACCATTCCGGGCAGCTGGGATCCTCACCATACATTAAGGACGTCATCTAGACCCAAGGAGAAGAAGGAGACACCATTGATTGAGAATTTCTTAACCATTTTCTCTCTTGTGTTCATGTTTATAGCTTGCTATTGTGATATAATGATGTATACCTTGATGGATAGTGAGTAGTCACTTTGTTGGGGACTAGAGTTGTGTGCCCTAGTCCATTGTGATGCAATGATAAATTGATTATGTATGAATGTTTTGTGATGAATGAGTATATCTATTATCCAATTCAATTTGTGTTGAGTGCACGTTTAGTGATTTTAGTTACTTCTTTGAGCATGTGTGCAATTTACTTTGATTGAGATTGTTAGGGTGACTCCTAACTCTCTCTAGGCATTTGATAATAGATATGATGAGGTCTCCTTGTTTGAGTTTCTAAGTCTTTATGCTCTTCGCCTCTCAAGCCAATTGGAGGGAGTTTTAGTGACCCATAATATAACACTATGAATACATAAGAAAAGATGGTCTTAGACCCATAGTATAGCTAAGATACGAAGCTTGATTCATTCATTGCATAGACACAAATACTAATTTGGTTCATTAGGCATCATGATTGGACTTAGCCTAACCCGAAGCCCCAACATTTTCCTTATTGTGCACACACTCTTTATCCTTTACTTACTTGCATTACATTTATTTGTTTGTTTGCCATTTATCTCACATCATTCCTTTCAAAACCGACACCACACTACACACTGCACATTGTTCAAACACGCTTGACACACTCATTTCACCCATTGCCATTCCATTTTAGCTTTAGTCACCCGATTACTTGCTACTGAGAGATTGGGGACCGTCAATCCCTGTGGAATGACAATTCCCCGTCTCAATACACTTACCATCTATTTTTGCATTTGTCAAACACCCTCGGTTTTCAATGTCGACAGCCGTATGTGAAGGAACAACGTCGTTGACTTTTTGGATTTTGAAACTTCCGGTATCGATGTCTCTCGATCCACTTCGAATCTCACCTTGAGGTAGTTACTTAACTTGATCCTTGGGTTGTGATCTACATGTTGATATAAACTTTGTGGTGTTTGAAGGTGGTTGACGGCAGTGCAGAGGGAGAGGAGAGAGAGGTCGCGGGGAGAGAGGAGAGGTCGCGGGGAGAGAGGAGAGGTTTGAAAGGATTCGATCATTGTAGGCTCGAATGGACAAGAATAGCCCTGATAATTAGATGAGGTGTCAGTTTTTTAACAAGGAAATAGACGGAGTGAGATAAGTTTAAGATGGAGTAGAAGGTCAGTGACTAAAGTAATATATTAGAAAACTCAATTACCAACATGTAAAAGTATATTGACTATTTTGATTTTTTAGCCTATAAGAGCATATGCACCCATGGGGCAATTTTATTGCCAATCCAAGAAAAAGTTCAGAAACATCAATGCACCCATCATTATTAGTCTGACCAATTGCTGGAGGCATGACCAATCTGCTTGCCAATTCTTGGCAACTCAATTAGCATGATTAATCAGTGGTCCCCACTGACACTTTTGTCTCTCTCTTGATCCTAACCGTTGAATTTGAATATTTTAATCAAAATTAATTAAAAAATCAAATTATTAGTTTAAATAATGTATTGGCATTAAAATTATTTTCCATTGGTGCATTGAAAAAGTGAAGAACAAAGACAATTTTAATAAATAGTAAATTGCCTAGCAAATTGACAATTGCCTTTGATTTATGGGTGCATATGTTGTAACATAAGTAGGCTTGTTGGCTATTTACTATATATAATTTCTCCTAGAGGAGGTAGTGTTCCTTCACCGTTCATAAGCCATTAACAGTTCCGGCTCGGCTCGAGCCGATGATAAAACTACCATTTTTTCCCTCCTCGAATCTTTACCAGAAAACACGTTTTTCTCCTCTTTCCCTTTCTTTCATCTCCTTCTTCCTTCGATTTCTTGCTAGCTGTTCTTTCACACCACACTCTCAGACCCACCATAACCCAATCCATAATCGATCACAACTCCCCAATCCATAGTCGATCACACCTGCCTCCGCAATCTTCTCTCTGTCTTGGAATCTGCTTTGTCGCTCAAGATTTGGAATCTGCTTCACAGTGCCGCTTCGGTTCGAGTAAAGACGTCTTCCTCTTCCTCTCTCTTCCAATTTCTGTGACCTGATCCGATTGTAGCTACTTGAGGTATTTCAAGTTACAAATCTGGTAGCAGCAAGCTTTAGCTAATCAATTTCTGTGCACCTTTAATTTGATTCTAGGGTTAGGGGTTTCTGGGTAAGCGGAATTGCGTTTCTATTATTAGTAATTACGTGAAAAAAAAAACGTGAATTCTTGCGGGTTTGGTATTGGTATTGGTATTGGTATTGGATTCATCATTATGTTTCCTGTAGTTTGATAAGATTAGTAAAATGGGTTTTGTAGTAATGTAGGGTGAGTTAACAGACTGAAATTTATCATCTTTACTTAGAAATCCATCAATTTTGTGTTGCAGATAAGTTCTGTTACAAATGCATTTTACAATAGACCAAAGTTGTTGCTAGCAAGCAGTTTTGCTATATGCAATTCATTTTCTTTTTCCTGTTTCCATTTCCTTTTTCCTGTATTCTTATGGTTATCGATTATGTATCAAATATGGTGCAATACTGATTGAAAAAGCTGAGGTCTTTTGTGTGATGAAGATAAAAGGATGATTTGATTTGCCGGGGAGAATTGAATTTACCAAATTGGGTTTTCGCCAGGCTGTTGAATTTGATACTTGGTTCATTTGATTGTAGTGTAACTCCTCCATTGAAGCTGCTCAGATCCATCACTTCTCTCAATTCATTTCAGCTGACCTCTGCTCTTCTTCACTGGATCAAGGTACAATCTTTACATATACACACACATGTATTCTTATGGTTATCGATTATGTATCAAATATGGTGCAATACTGATTGAAAAAGCTGAGGTTTTTTGTGTGATGAAGATAAAAGGACGATTTGATTTGTCGGGAAAAATTGAATTTACCAAATTGGGTTTGCTCCAGGCTGTTGAATTTGATACTTGGTTCATTTGATTGCAGTGTAATTTATAAATGTAATGAGTTTATAAATTAGTTTAGAGATTGCATTATATGATAGTTTTTTTTCCCTATATTGTGGGAACTGATCAGTAGCAAATTACATGGCAGAGCTAATAGTAATGGTTTCTTGCGTTTATAGCTATTATGCTCTGAACCATAATTAAGCAGAAGATTCTGAGTTCTAAAGTTTAAGAAGCTTTTTTCTATAAGGAATCATGTGATAACATGAATTTATTGTTCTGTATACAATTTTTCTCCAAGAAGCATTGAGTGATCATACAAAATAATCTATTGTCATATGCTCTTATTATCCAGTAATGAATTTATGTAAAGAGAAAGGTTCTTTCTTTTTTGGTGCACATCATTCTGATAAACAAAGAGTTTTTATACACAAGTACTTTTAAGCATGCATATCTGATATCCCATGGACCATTCTACTCGATCGAGCAGTACTTTTCCCAAATCCTGTAGATAAAGCCACATGTTCACAGTCCTGTTATTGTTTACTGGTCACTGGTCACTGGTCAGTTTTGTCTTTCTAAATTGAGTGAGAAATTGTGTTTACTTTTGGTTACCAAGTAATAGCTTTTGTGTTCATGTTCTGCAATCAATTTGTTATATTTGATTGTCATTGTGCTATTGATTGTTACATAACCACTTTACTAAATATCCACTGTATCAGAACTTATTGCTAAATATCCATCATAACTACTTTAAACTGAATAGATAAGATGCAATCTAAATGTGCATAGGTAGAATTACGAAAAAAACATTGATGTACATTTTTGTTACTTTGTGCATAGGTAATTTTAAATTTGAGTTAACTGGCATATAACTGTATTGAAATTCAGCATGCACGGTTTGTAGCGTAAATCATTTAAAATATAGGACAACCAAAACAAATGCTCAGTTATACGCCATGTTGTTTTGATATACTAATTTTTATCTTTATATTTTATATTTTTCTAAATTTCAAATTTCATGAAAGAGGTCATGTTAAAAATCAGTTCCTGCACACACTCACAAACATTGTTAACTCAAATTACCAAAACCACACTCAAGAAACCAGTTATTCCATAAAACCCACAATTGATCGCAAGGAACATTAAGTATACATGAACTATAGCATACAGAAGAATCAAAGAGTTCCAGAAATCGTATCAAAACAAGTGACACAGCTATGATTTAAGAGATAAATCATTGCAGTCTGCATGTTAAAATAGTGGAATAGCTTAACAAAATCTAAACTATTGAATTGCAAGTTGTTCTCCTTTTTATCAAAATGTTAATAATAATTGTCTGATTATGGCTATGTTGCATTTTATTATGTCAAAGAGTTTGGGACTTTATATTGCCAATTTTTATGATGTTTATATGCTAAGTTAAAGTCGACGTGACTGGAGCTGAAACACAAAAAGTTTTTGATCAGGTTTTGACAAATTTGGCACGCACAGCATCGCCAGTTCCTGGATTTGACAAACAAAAAGGAGGTAATACAACGATGCCTGGCCCCCTGCTATCATTGTTCAGATTATTATAAACCTTCTTAAACTATCTATGGTGTACACTCTTCAAATGTAAGATATAGATTAAGTTGAAGGTCTTTACAATGCTTTGGTTCTTCTCTGTGACTCTCTGCATACACAATAGAATTTTGCAGTTGTGTAAATATCTTTTAAGAGCCAAAAATACTCCAACAGTAGCTACACCATTTATATATTGTGCATGCTATTGAAAATCTAACAGTGCTGTTAAAGACCTGCTCAATTTCCATAAGCTTAGGACTACGAAATCCAATATATGTAGGTTGAATTCGTTTCATTTCTAATATGATGATATCTCTCTTTTCTTCTTTTCTTCTTTTCTTCATAAACCTGCATATGAAGCAACTTTAGAAATAGCAAGTAGTATTAACTATAAATTTTCTTTTTCCATATGCTTTGGAGTTCTTCCAGGAAAAACATTAAAATTCAGCAGCTTTACAATGAGTCCATATTTTAACATTTGTTTGCAACTGTGTGATTAACGTCCTATGTAATGAATAACTCATCAATTACTTTATATTCTCCAGATATGACACCTAAAAAGAGAATGACTGCGAGAAAAAGAATGTTTGGAGATTTGGAAAATGAAGAAACATCAAGAGATTCACAAGGTACAAATTTTCAAACAGAAGCGAATTTGCAAAATCTTCAGCATGAGCGTGTAGATGGATCACAACAATTTGAACAACAAATGAAGAATGATAAATGTTAGTTGCTCCACGGCCTTAAACGCTTTCTTCTTCTCCTTCTCCTGCTAATCTCTCTCTCTCTCTCACTAGTTTGGAACAAAGGCATGCCAATACTCTGGTTGCAACCAGCGCAGCATCTTACTCAGTCTTCAGTTTCAATTTCATTCTCATCACTCCGTCTCTGACATTAATTCCAAGTTACAACAGCGTCACTCTCTCTAATTCGACCAGGTGAGCTTCTTATCCTTCATTGTTGATTGTGGATTTTCGCCCTCAGTATGAGTTTGTTCGATTTATGATTAAAGGTGGGAGTAAATTTCATTTTATTCGATTTAGGGTTTGAATAGAGTTGCATCAGCTTATGAGTCAAATTGAAATTGCGTCCAATAAAGTAGGAATAATTTCTACCCGAATTAGAATACCCTGTTATCTAATTTTCTCTGGTTGTGTTTACTTTTCACTGCTTTATTTACTCCCAAGTTTTGTATGCCAGTCAAACAGGACCAGTTTCTCGTGTTAATTACCTTTTGTTTTTGTTTTTTTCTGTTACTGCTTTATGTGCGTAAGCTAATAGAATGCATACATGAATCCAGATTCTTGAATGAAAATTATACTTGGTAGGGAGGTTTAGTCCACCCCAAAAAGGAAAATCCTGGCGTCATCTTTGATTGATCATTATGCCTCTCTCATCTCGAAAAGCATCAGAAGTAAAGACCTCAGGCTTGGCATGGTTTTGCACTCACACTTCATCAAAACAGCTCTCACCTTGGACACTTTCCTGACCAACCGGCTCATAGACCTTTACTCCAAATGCAATTCCATAAAAGATGCCCAAAAGGCGTTCGACGACCTTCCAATGAAGAACACCCATTCTTGGAACACTATGATATCCATGTACTCGAGAAGTGGTTTTCTTGACAATGCACGTGATTTGCTTGGTAAAATGACAGAACCAAACCTTGTGAGCTATAATACTTTGATTTCTGGTTTAGCACGTCATGGATTTCATAAAGAATCCATATGTCGATTCCAAAGAATGCAACAAGATTGTGAATGTTTATTCTTAGACCAGTTTACGTTTGTGAGCATAGTGGGAACTTGTGCTTGCTTGGGTGCATTGGCAATGTTGTGTCAAGTTCATGGGGTGGCAATTGCGATTGGCTTGGAAATGAATATCATTGCTTGCAATGCTTTGGTCGATGCTTATGGAAAATGTGGTGAACCGGACACCTCATATTCTGTATTCAGTCGAATGTCAGAGAGGGACGTCGTGTCTTGGACCTCAATGATTGCTTCTTATGCACGGGCATCAAGAATGGATGACGCTTGTTGGGTATTTCACAGTATGCCTCTTAAGAACACAGTTTCTTGGACTGCTTTGATTTCAGGTTTTGTACAAAGTGGACGTGGTAATGATGCTTTGGATCTTTTTCACAAAATGCTGGAAGAGCGGATCCAGCCTAGCACATTTACATATGTTAGCATATTGAGTGCTTGTGCAGATGTAGCACTTAATGAAAGAGGTAAACAGATTCATGGGCATATCATTAGAAGTAACAATGGAAGCTACTTGTCCAATGTATTTATTTGTAATGCTCTAGTTGACATGTACAGCAAATGTGGAGATATGAAATCGGGAAAAATGTTGTTTGAGATGATTCCTGAGAAGGACGTAGTTTCTTGGAACTCTTTAGTTACTGGATATGCTCAGAATGGGCAGGGGGAGGAGTCACTTCTTGTTTTTAAAAGGATGGTAGAAGCAAATATAAAGCCTACTTATGTGACTTTTCTGTCAGTGTTATCTGCTTGTAGCCACACAGGTTTAGTTTCCGAAGGACTTCAAATTCTGCACTTAATGGAAAAGGGTTATGGTATTAAACCTAGGTCAAGTCACTATGCAATCGTGGTTGATTTGCTTGGGAGGAAAAATAAACTGAAGGAAGCAATGGAGTTGATTGAGAGAGCTCCTAATGCATCAGATCATATTGGGATGTGGGGTGCAGTTTTGGCTGCTTGTCGAGTCCATGGGAACTTGGCCCTAGCTAGGAGGGCTGCAGAAACTCTGTTTGAGTTGGAGCCCCAGAATGGTGCAAGATATGTTATGTTATCAAACATTTATGCTGCAGCTGGTAGATGGGCTGATGCCCATAGGGTGAGAAGGCTCATGGAAGAAAGAGGTTTGAGCAAAGAGTCAGCTTGTAGTTTGATTGAGCTGAGAAATGCAAGGCATGAGTTTGTAGCAAAAGACAAGGTCCACTGTCAGATAGGAGAGATAAATGATTGGTAAATTAGCTGACCATATGAAGGATGTAGGCAATCTTCTTTACATTTACAGCCTTTCGTCCAAGGATAATGGTTATTCCTAATGTTTTTCAGATGATATATTAGAACCAGGCGGGAGAACCTACTCCATAAGCGTAAGTGTGGATGTTGCTGTTGTCCAAAGCATGTAGACTACAAATGTATTTGGCAATCATGAGTTTCTGTAACCGATATACTGCAATTTTTTCGTACGGTATCAGCAACTTTTGAAGCCAATTGGTTACTGCAACTGATCTACACAGTTCAAACTGCAGTAATAGAAGTAAAATGAACAGAAGTTCAGATGACCTACCCACTACAGTAGCAGGCATTTTGTTTCATATTAAGCAAGATGAGCGAATGTCAAATTGCTTTCCCTGTTACAGGTATGCTAATATATATACAGAAGAATTATCTAATGTGGATGTCCTCTTTGTAAGGACCCCTACTATGTGATTTAGTGATCTGAGCAATCTATGTTTGGAGGTTTCCCTTCAAGGATCATTTGTAAAATCAAAAAAATCTAAACCACTTGGTAATCTAAAGTATTATCAAATAAATAGACATGCATAGTAATCATAGATACCATCATGACGATAATTAATTTTCAAGTTGGCTTATTTTTGCATGAATGATCATTGAATGAGAATTTAAAAAGACAGTTCAGATCATGGGACACATTATGGGGTATGTTCGATTGAATCACTGTATGGTTGATCTTCTAAACTATCTGTCCACGGAATATTTGACCATAGGTTGATCTCTATGTGCCATGGTCGCTCCCATATATTATTTGCAGTATTGGAGTTATTGTTCTTGTCATTTTTATTGCTGGTGATTATTATGTTTTTCAGGTTTTATGTCTAGGGGAATGGAAATAGCTGTATTCCATGAGAATTATTGTGTGGTTTTATACATATTGAATCAGTTTTAAAGTTGAGTATGACTATTCACCACCCCTTTAGGTCTAGGTTACCACACGATGCTTCTCACAAGTTTTGCCATCCTCTTATTTTAAATAAATATAATTGTAGGAGATCTTGGAGGGAAAGATGGTTTAACACTTTACCCAATTTAATCCCTAAGGAAATAAAAGAATGTTAACATAGGCATGTATACAATTTACCAAAGTATATCATCATGCATTCGGTCCCCTTGACTCTCATTGCCAAAATGATGTGGAACAAATAGAATAAAATATCAAAAGGGATAGAAACTACCACCTTCATACCAGTAGGGTTTTGAAATCACTCCTGGATAGAATTTAGAAAAATTCCGGCGTCAGACAGTCACACCGGCCTTCGGCATCTCTCCAACTCAACCCATGCCAGGAGCAGAAAATATCAAGAACTTTTATTCACTATTCACTTCTCCTCCAAAGCTTACAAAGAAGCCCTTTTTACATGAATCATTGAAATGCCTCAAACAAATGCACTTGGTAATTCTGAAAGACGTCACTGATGATTCTTAATATATTGAACATTATGACTCATGAAAATCAAAAGGAATTACCAACAGATGCATTAGTGAAATGCATTTATTACATAATTAAGGACAAACTCTTAATTGTGTTGTGCTTAGTAATTGGCTCCCGCATCACCAAACTTTCCTTCCATGAACAACTTCATGCCCTCATTGTTCTTGAAAGTTGTCTGTGATGCAGTGGTGCATAATGACTTGATGATATAATATCAAAACTTATTTGACTCAATTATCTAAGAGTAGTGATTGAACTGTTACAGGGTCCTCCACTCCCAGCTGATCTGAAAAGAAAAACTTTCTGTGTTCTTTTAGGAACTCATTGCAGGTACAAGATTTAGAGTTGGTCCTTATGTTTGGTATCTGATCTATAACTAGATGCCTTTTTTTTTTTTTTTTTTGTGGTAATCCTCTTTGGTTGTTTACCTGTGGATTACCACAAAGAATACAGTATTACCACCTTAAAGAATACACCTAGCTTTTATTAACACTTTATTTCCAAGAATAAGGAAAAATCTATCATATCCCAACATGCAGTGCGTTAGAACTTTCTTGTTAATGGAATATATTGCGATCTTGGTTATCATTTTCAAAGGTTTTATCTGCCCAGCTCCAGAACGAATGAGATCTCCGTTTGTGATCTGTTATCATTTTAGCCTTTCTTGTGGAATTCGTACTTTGGTTGTGGCCTGGATAATTTGCATCTTAAAGCATTCGGTTTAATTTGTTGCAACCTTTCATGGTAAGTGAAAAGCATTAGAACTATCTTAAAACAATGCCTTTTGATACAGCACCAACTATAGATTGAATTCTCATACAAAGCTCATTTATTATGTATAACTTCATCTTTTATCAAGAATGAAAGTTAAACTCAAAAATCAAAACTGGAAACTTCAACTATTGTGTTCAAGAAGTGAAACAAGTTCAGACTATAATTCTTGGTAAAGTAAATATCAACTTCTTTTCTTTTCATTAACTGAAGTGTGCTTATTCTATGAGTCTGCCTTTTGTTATTGCTAAATAAAGCTCAGCAAGTGGCTAAAAATATTTAACCTCTTATGAATTGTATTTTCTTTTCTCCCTTTTATTGTCATGCTTCCAATCTCCAAGACCTATGATTTTGAATATGTTCCTACAATCTGTATTTTTTTTAGGGCACTATATGAAGCACTTTTGACTAATAAAAGCAATGTGTCACTGCCAGTTTCAACTTTTACACAGCGTTTAGGTCCTGCCGTTGAAGTGTATTTGAACCAGACCCTTTTTTTGATTCAATTAAACAAGTTGGATAGTGATGTTCTTGTTTGGAAGCAATATGTCCGGGCAAGAAAAATGCATGGTTTTATATAACTCATCTTTCATTTGAGTATTATTCCCCTCACAGCTGACTAATATAAGTGGTAATCTGTGGGGAAAATCTCTGCGCTCGAGTCCTAATATTTTTTCTCCTTTATTAATTACCTTCACAGCTTGATTATATCATGGCCTTAAAGGTATGGTCAGTCTAAATCTAATCATGTGATAGCAAACAATCATTTTACTAGGCCATTTACCAAGTTTACATGAACACTAACCACCCTTAATAGGACCTAAGTCAAGGTCTACATGTAATTTTTTTTTTTTTTGGTTATAAAGGGGTCAAAAGACCCAAAGAAAATCAAAAACAAAAGAACCTAATCAACCAGGACGCAGCCCAGTAGGAGTTCTTCTATATCTAGAAACACCATCAAGGTCTTCCATATAAGCAGAAGAGGCATGAACAGGAGGGTTCTCATACTCAATGATACCATAATCATGGTTAAGGCTTTGTTTAGCAAGGCAGTCTGCCACCATGTTGTTTTCTCTGTAGACATGCTTTAAAGAGATATTCTGGAATCTCCTCATCAGAGATTTGCAGCAAGAGATGAGAGAGCCGAGAGGATGAATAGAAACATCATTTTCAAGAACCAACTTGAGCAAAATTGCAGAATCAGTCTCAACCTCAATGTGAGTAATATTGCAATTAAGAGCTTGTTTAAGACCATAGAACAGACCCCATGTCTCCGCATCAAGGACCTCACCAATTCCCAAATTAACTTGAAAGCCCTTAATCCAAAGACCACTGGAGCATCTGATGATGCCTCCAGCACCAATTTTTCCAGATTGACCATTCCTGCTTCCATCAGTGTTCAATTTGTATATTCCAACAGGAGGTTTCGACCAATTCAGAAGATTAAGACAATAAGTTCTATTCAAATCCACAGTCAATTGAGCATTATTCCATTCATTAATGGCGGAAGAGATAATCATACCAGGATTTCTGGGTTTTTGAAAATGGGCTTCAAAGATATGCTTGTTTCTCCATTTCCAAATGTACCAGCAGATGAAAACAAAAGTAGAGCACCACCGATTACCAGAATTGGTTTTGATCTTGCAGTGAAGGTGAGCCTGCAACCAACCTTCCCAGTTCATAGAGAAGGTCTACATGTAATTTAATAATACTAGTAGGCATTGATTTGGGAATATGAAACACTCTTGACTAACAAAAGTAATGTGGCATTACCATGCCAGTTCCAAATTTTGCTGCAGCACTAAGAGCTGAAGCTTAAGAGAACTGCTGCTTCGAGCCTTCGAGGATGAACTGAGGAACGAAATCCCTGACTGAAAATAGTTTGTGTTGGGTTTTATAGATGCAAATTTTAGTTGTACAATTGCTTCCACAATTATTTTGCTATTTCCGATTAGCAGCAATATAGAGGTTTTACATTGAGGCTCCATTTTATCTCCAAATAAATAAATAAATAATGTAATATTGCCTTTTACAATAAGCATCCCTTTTGTCTCTTGCTTTTGCCTTCATTGCTGTGGAAGAAGGTCAAGCAACCATGTATGGTGTTGCCATCAGATAACCTGCATTGCGTTGAGCATGTTTGATTTTATTTTCACCATCATAGCAGCAATGATGTTTATGACAAAATTAATTAAATACCTTCTTGTTCTGATGTTGCTGCTGCTAGTGATCTCAGCTGTTCTGCAACTTCTCCGACCGGTGCAAGGAAAACCCTCATCATATACCAAACTCTATGGTTCTCTGGTCCCTCAAATGGTGGCCGTGGGGAAACTCTTGACCGATCCCCAACTGGTTTTGCTTTCTTCTTTGAACCTAGAAAAGTTGGTAATGTGAAAATCTTAATAGGAAAGTTTCACACTCCATACTAGCAATCCTCGAAGATTTTCTTCCAGAGTAAGTTTTTTCGATGAAGAAAATAAAATTACACAACAAAGCCCCTAGCACAGCCACAACTCAGTTGGTCTAGGTGAAAAGCATAAGCAATACTTAGAGGAAGGCGTCCTTCCCAGACAGGGACATTAATTAATTGAATGACCAGTTTTAGAACATCTGCTACAAAGTTTGCTTGTCTCCAAATGTGAGCAAAACAAATTTCACTAGCAAGCCGAAGAATATCTTGAACAAGAAATTTAATTCGCCAAGGAGTTTGAATGGTGCTTGCAAGACTGTCAACTAGAAATTTAGAGTCTCCTTCCACTATAATTTGAGAGTGACCAACAATGATTGCTTGTCTTAAGCCTTCTTTGAGAGCCATGGCTTCAGCAATAATGATTGAAGAGTGACCAATATTTTTTGCAGAGGCTAAAATTGGATTGCCTCGGTAATCACGAAGAACAAATTAAGCCAGCAGAAGTACCCATGTCTGCAAAATCACCAAATTCAAGTGCAATCCCCATTGTTTCTGCAGCTAAACCTGCTCCTAATTGCCTTATTTCATAGACGAGCTTATTATATGGAGAGGTTGTGGTGGATGAATTGTCTGAGAGCTTCCCCAGTCTGGGAACTATATATTGGCAATGAAACTAGTTTATTTGAATGACAAGCTTAGTTAATTCTAGGCTTCATATATTCTTAAAACCTTTATCAACACTAATTTCCTGCATCTTCCCTTTAAGAATCACTCGCAACTTGAACACATCCTCCAGATTAGATGTTCAAGAACCGTTGCAGGGAAAAGTAATGTGTAGAACGATTAATTCTTAGGGGAAACAAGATTTGCTGCTTTATGGCGCGCAAGTTGAGGTTTGGGAAAACCTTTCGTTTTCAGCCCCTCATTTTTTTTATAATGACTTGTTAGCTTGTTGGGAAAATCCAAACAGATCTTAGCACCACTTAGGCCATCTCCAGTAATAGGGGTTATAGGGCTAGAGGGCTCAATTTGGCCATATTATGGTCTCCAACAAGGAAATTGGGGAGGGCTAAATGAGGAATGGGAGGGCTATAGGGAGGGCTATAGGGCGGGCTAAAGGGCTTAATTTGGCTTTGAGGGTGACCCTGGAATGCCTGGTGGGGACCACCACATGGAGAGAGAGAGAGAGAGAGAGAGAGAGAGGTCACATGCGCAACAAAGGGGGGCGTGTGAAGCCATGTGCAACATACTTTGGCTGCTAGGGTGCCATGTGGCACTACATATTGACCTTTAAAATAAATTAATGGTGAGGATATTAATAAGGTTGACTTATTGCAAAAAAGTGGTGAGTAGTTTTGTGATACGGGAGTGTCGTTCTACAGGAATTGACGGACCCCGATCTCTCGGTAGCGTGTGTAATCGGTGTTCTAGCTATGAATGATGTGATGAGAAGTGAAAAAAGTGGGTGTGTGTGAGTATGTGACAATGAGCGGTGTAAGGTGTAATGTGGTTTGGTGAAAAGCAATGGTGGAGTGCCAAAACAACAATCAAAAGTCAAACAAGAATTGAATGCAAGCAAGTAAGATAAAGTGTGCAAATAAAGATAAGTGTCGGGGTTTTCGGGTTAACCTAAGTCCAATCATGATGCCTAATGAACTAATTTAGTACTCATGTTTGTGCAATAAATGAATCAAGCTTCGTATCTTAGCCATATTATGGGTCTAAGACCATCTTATCTTATGTATTCTTAGTGCCATGTTATGGGTTACTAGAACTCTCTCACATTTGGCTTGAGAGGCGAAGAGCACAAAGACTTAGAAACTCAAACAAGGGGACCTTATCACATCTAATATCAATTGCCTCGAGAGAGTTAAGTCGGGGTTGACCACGAGTTGACCGACGGTCCTCGGGTTGACTTTTCGTCCTTTTGCCGGCAATCCACTAAAAGCTCCAAATCGCGTCCTTTTGCTCCCGATATCAATTTGATGCATGTGAACCCTACAATGGTGCAATTCAAGGATTAGACACACCAAACGGCCTTTTGGATTAGCATTACTAAAGTGATTAGTGGCCTAATTTGTATGCAAATCACATACAAATCAAAGGTTGAAATCTAACGGTGGATAATTATATAGTGTGCCTATTAATTAACATGCATATATTTTTTGGATATAGGGAAATATCCAATAGGTACACAATTTCACCCTATATTTCTCATTCACTCAAGTGATTTTTAAATTTGCTCAACAGGCCTGGGTTGGGCCTGTTTTACTCCTACCAAGGTAAAAATTATATAGGCCTGATCTGTTATAACTTCTCTCCTCTGATTTTGCCCCTTTCACATTTCAAATTGAATTCGGGTTTAGTTTAATTGAACGTAACGACCTCAAGAACTCGTAGTTCGCATAATCCAAATCTTAAAACCTTCACTGATTCAAACCTTGATTCAATGCGTTTTGATTTGATTGAAATGCGAAAACCTTTCAATTTGATTCAGTGCATTTCGATTTGCTTTATGGGAGCTATTTTTCTCTGAATTCTACAGGTTTTTTTTTAATCTAGTTTTGTTGATGTTCGATTTCTAGGTCGATGAAGATTTGATGAATATGAGATTTAATTTGGTTTCTGATTCGATTTCCTCATCAGATTTTGAATCTAGTTTTGTTGATATTTTTTTTTGGGAAATAAAAAAGAAGACGATTAGAATATCTTATTAGAGAGCTCAGAGCTTTGCTTTACCAACAATTAAATAATAATATTTTTTTAGGGAATGGGCCACTATATGGATGGGTGAAAAGTGCAATACGGGACTAAAATATAGATATTGATGTGAAAGTTTTTGGACCATTGGATCTCTTCATTAAATATCCAAAAACTGATATCACTGTGTCCCTCTTTGTCCCTTAGAAGTAGTCCTTCAGGTGAGCGGGACTGCTAATTTTCTTGTATAATTACCTTGTTGTAGTTGTTTACTATTTTATTGAGTGGTCAATAAAATTTATCTATTGGTTTTTAGGTGGTATAATGGATGGTTCTGTGTTGGCTAAGTGCACGTATTCGGGTGTTACATTGGTTTTTGGTCTTTCTTGGGGTATGAAGTATGATTATCTTTATCAAGAAGTTTGTAGACGGTTTAATTTTTTGGAATCTGATGTCATTGAGTTGCGATCTACCTGCCTGGTTATGCTGCTTGCTTTTTGTAGTGTGATAGTGATGTAGATATGTTGTTTAAGGCTGCTTTGGTGTTCAAGATTGATTGTGTAGACATTAGTGTTTCAAAATTGAGCAGTACTTGTGCTAGCAATGTGTCTGTTTCTGTTGATGATAGTGCATCCGCTATGTTTGATGAAGATAATTATGTTGGTGAGCCCTATAGGATGACAGAAGGGAAGATTTATTTTTCTAGGGAGTGGATTGATTATATCAAAGAAGTTGGGCAGAAGTTTGGGGGTGCTATGGAATTTAGGGAGAAGTTGTTGAAGTATGCTATAGAAGTGGGTTTTCGTTTTGCTTATATTAGGAATGATGCAGACCGTGTTCATACTGAGTTCTTTAATAAGGCTCAGGATGGTTGTAAATGACATGTAAATGGCTACACTTGTTTGGCCAATGACTTCTTCTTTATTAGGGAATTAGATAATGTCCATACTTGTAAGGGTGTTCTTAGAACCCACAAGAGTTCTTTGTTGGGATCTCATGTCGTAAAGTCTTGCATTGAGGATGAAGTTCGTTTGAATCCGTCTATGACCCCAAATGAAATTATCCGAAAGTTCAAGAAGAACTATGGATTTGACATTACTTATATGGTTGCATATAAAGAAAAAGAATTGGCTAAGGAATCTATTTATGGTGGTGTTGCTGATTCGTATTACATGCTTTGTTGGTATCAAGAAGTCGTTTTGGAGAGCAATCCAGGATCAATATTTGTTTTGGAGAAGGATGCATCAACTAGCCGCTTCAAGAGGCTTTTTTTGGCTTTCCATGGTTGTGTGGAGGGGTTCAAGTTCTGCATTCCGGTTTTATTCGTTGATGGTACATTTGGAAAGAGTATATACAAAGGATAGATTTTGATTGCAATTGCAAATGATGGTGATCAAGGTACAACTCTTTCCAAAATTTATTAACCACTCAATAATGTTCTATTGACTGGTCAATAATTTTTTCACAGCTCTGTTTCTTTCTTTCCTTTTTGTTTATTTGTTTCCTTATTATATTTCCAGTTTGTTTTAAGTTTTCTTTTTTGTTTTAGGTCCATTTTTGTTCCTTCTCTTCCTCCTCAGCTTCTTTTGTTGGCTTTTTTTGCATCTTCTTTTGTTGGCTTTTTTGCAGCTTCTTCAATTTGATCGACTAATTGTGTCACTTGTGCATAATCGACACTGTCAATTTCTTGAAGTGTTTTGTCATCCATTTCTTCTTCCTTTTCCTCTTTCTCTTTGTCCTCCTTATCCCCATCCTTCTCTTTTTCTTCCCATGCTGCAATTGAAATGATTCAATTGTATAAGTTATTGACACAGAATAAACTAGTTTGTTGAACCTTTAATAAAAACATTTATTGACCACTGAATAAAATTTTATTGAGTGGTCAATATAAAATGAAACTGAAATTGTAACAGCATAAACTATCAACTGAAACATTCTCATTGGACTGAAACTTAAATTTTTAATAACATCAGGCAACACCATACAGTTACACAGTCTACAGTCAAGGTTCAAAAAATCGCTAGGCGGTAATCGAGCAGCGGGCAGGGGATTAGCGTCTAGGGGATTAGCGCCTAGGGGATTAATCGGTTTGTTTATTTTTATTTTTATTTTATTTTATTTTACCACTTATAAATAAATATATAAATGCAAAATTGAAGGACATATCAAAATATAAAATTATAAAGTCATACAAATGATTGAAAACATGAAAAAAAAACAACTCAAAATATTAAGCGTAGTAGCATACTTTTTTTTTTTAGTAGCATACTTTTTTTAATGAGTACTTATTAAAAAAAAACTAGTTAAAAAAACGATTTAAAAAAAATCCGATTTGGGCTGATTTTTTTGCTGATTTTTGCCGATTTTTTGTCGATTTTTGGCCGATTTTTCAAAGATCGATTAGCCTAGGGATTTTTACAAAATAGAATCGGCAGGGTTCCTTTCGGCGATTAATCGGGGATTAATCGGACCTAATCGGGGATTTTTCGAACATTGTCTACAATACTTTAAAATTTTATAAACTGAAACTGAAATTGTAACAGCAGAAACTAAAATTGTAACAGCAGAAACTATTAACTGAAATATACCCATATTCCATTGCACTGAAACTGAAATTATAATAACAACAAATAAGAGGACACAGTCTACAGTACCTTATTAAGTGGTCAATAAAAATGAAACTGACACTTTAAACTACAGAAACTTGAACTTTTTTTTTTTGTATTGTAATATATATTGTTTGCCATAACTGAAATTGTAAAATGATATACAACTATGAAAAAAGGTTGGTAGTTTATTGACGTTGCATGCTTTGCGATAGTTGAGTCCCCTCCTCATTTGGTTATGCTTGCTGATTCTTTTCTTCCACGTTGAATTCTTGATTTCCTTCCTCTTCTTCTTCCATTTTTTTTGCAACTAAAAAGATTCGCTCGGTTAGTTAGTGACATAGAAAGTTGGAGCGCTGAAAATTATACCAAGCTGAAAGAAAGTTTTGTAAATTGCTAACCTTCTAGTAAGAGATCAAAAGTAGGAGCGCTGGATTTTACTTCAAGCTCCAGGACTTTTCTTTCAAGTCCTTTCACTTTTGTTTTCAAATTTTTATTCTCGTTTTTGAGCTCTTGTATCTTTTTTTCTGCGTCAGCACACAGTTGTTCCACAAGTTTTCATTTTTTTCTTGCAGCTTCTTGAAAAGTTTTTTGATTTCCTCCCATTTGTTCTTGTCTTCCTTGTTAGCCATTGATTCTTCTAGTTGGTTTATCATTTCTTTGAGTTTCAAAGCAGCTTGATTTCCTTGCTCTTTGGTCTCTTGTGTAGCCTGAGAAACCTGTGAATCAACATTCCAAGAATTCTCAGTTAATATATTTTGACCCCTCTTTTCCCTCAATATCAGGGCCGGCCCTGAGATGTTCGGGGCCCGAGGCGAATTGAAATTTTAAGGCCTAATTTTTTCTATATAAATGTATGCATTTATTTTTGGTATAAAAAATTGGTCATTAAATAGAGAAATGCATAATTATTCAATTAATCGGAGATATTTGTGTAGAGTATGAAAAAATTTAAGACATCTTTGAAATCATGAAAGTTAATACTTAAGTTGAATTATCTCTTCATTAATTTATTAACAATGAAATTCAAAAATTCAATCAAATTAAATAAGATTTAAAAACCAGTAGAAAACTTTTTTTTATCACCAAAATAGTTTCTTTATATATATATATATTTTTTTTTTTTCCTAAGAAAAACCCTACAAGAATTTTAAAATTGGGGGCCCGTTAGCTTGGGGGCCCTAGGCGCAGGCCTAGTCTGCCTTGCCCCAGGGCCGGCACTGCTCAATATTGATTCACTTACCCATTATGAGAATGTTGGTGTTGCAGTTTCTTGATTGTCTTCATCTAGATCGATGAAATCGTCATCAAGATCGATGATTTTTTGTTTGTCTTCGCTGTTCTTCCATGGTCCCTTCTTTATCCATTGCTTTAATATAGGAAATTGTTAAGCAAAAATTAGTTTTTTTTTATCATTCAAAGTAATTTAGAGATATATATAAACAAAATTTTTGGTTTATGTTTTGTATTACCTCAGCCATCTTGGGAATGAATTTGATTTTTTCCATATCAAATATGCTTTGAATGGACCATTTTGTGAATGTTGGCGTGGCCGTTTCTCTTCCTTGGATGCACCTTTTTGCTTTGGTGTTATCCAGAAACCAATATTGCAAACAAGTTAAAGTAAACCGAGACTTTGAGTGCAGTTTCCTGTGGCCACAGGCGGTGGTTCGCCGTGAAACTTGTTGGGATTTGAAGAGGGAGATGAGACGAACAAAATGAGACTAGTTTCGAAGGCTATGGTGGCCGGAGGAGGAAGAAACCAGTGGTGGAAGATTTCGGGTACTGTAGCGAGTCGGGTATCGGGGGAGACGAAGAGTTTCCTAATATTTTCATAAATTTCCCAAAATAGCTGTAATATCCCGAAAATTTCCATACTATTTTTATAAAATAGGTCGTGAAATTTGAAGTGAAATGGTGTGAAATTGTATTTTTAGAGGTTTTCGTCGTAAAACGATAATTACGGCGGTAATTATAAGTTACACAAGGTTAATTAAGGTAACTTTTTATCCGTTGAGAATTTGGGAAAACTTCCTTCATGAAAGTTGTAGACCTCGTCGAATCGAGTTCGTAGGAATTTGGTTCACCAAAAACGGAGTTCGTATGAAGAAGTTATGGCCGTCGGAAGTTTGACGAATTTCTATAAATAGAATGTTGGGATTTACTGTTCACCCGAAAATCAGAATTTATCCCAGAAATGTACTGTTCACGCCGTGAACAGTACCAGAAACTTCCTCCGGTGATTTCTCCCTCCTCCGGCCACCAATTTGTGTGAGACTTGTCCCAATCTCTTTGTCTCTTCATCCTCTTCGATTCTATACTAGTTTCATTCATTGATTTTCAGTATAGAAAGAGAAATCAAGAAAAGAAAAAGGAGAAAAACGCTGCCGAACTGTTCATCAGTTTCTGGGCAAGTTTCCGGCCAAATCGAGCCACTTTACCTACTGGGCTTTGTAACCCTTGCCAGGGGCTTTCCAGCAACATAAAATATGCCTCAATCGGAGTTCGGACGAAGGAGAATTTTGGATTTGAAATCCTAGGGTTTCGGAGCTATCGAGGTAAATTCGAGACTTTTTACTTTGAATTGGCCCTTGTGGCAGTTATGAAAGTTGTTGCTGGTAATGTGTAGAACATTGTGTTAAAATTTCATGGCAATCGGAGCACTTTTTTCCGGCGACGGACAGTCGCCGGTGGCGGCGCGTCGGCGGCGCGTCCGGCCGGTCCAGGAGCAGTTCTTTGCTCCGTTTGGCTTGGTTCGTCGATACGAACAACTTTCGTGTTTTGACTTTTGTCAAATTCGGTCGTTTGATCAATGATCAATTAAGCGATAGTTATGGATCGTTAGATCCGTGATGATCCGACCGTTGGATCATCACCAATTTTGGATATGATGTTAGGATGCTAGAAATAAGCATGCTGTTGGATTTTGGAAGTTTCGGATTTTGTGTGGGACCCGTTGATGAATAGTAGACGTGGGACCCACGTTGACCGATGGTTGACTTTTGGTCAAATGGTCTCGATTAAATGTTCCGATGTCGTAGGAGACATTTGAGGAACATTTGGATTATTTTGGAAATGTATTATGCTAATTGGATATTGCATAATCATAGGTGTTTACGAGAAGTGTAGCTCGTGCTTGTCGATTCCTGGTTACTATTTGAAGACGCAGCAGGAATTAGAGGTGAGTGAATCTCACGATATTTTATATATGAATATTAATTCATATTGTGTTGTTTGCGAAAATAAATAATTATATTTATTTAAATGATTTTGCGATATATAAATTAAATACAGTTTTAATTTGATATATCAGCATGTGTGATTTTGTGTTAAAACAATATTTGAAAGTATTCATTTTATTGTTTTAATTGGTGGATTTTGTGGGAACAATATTTTAAAAATTATGATATTGTGTTTGCCTACTCGAATGTTTTTGTAGCCAATGGGTGAAGGTTAGAGCTTTAGACTGTGTAGCCAATGGGTGAAGGTTAGAGCTCTAGACTGTGTAGCCAGTGGTGAAGGTTAGAGCTTTAGACTGTGTAGCCAGAAGGTGAAGGTTAGAGTTCTAGACTGTGTAGCCATGTATTCATTGAAAACAAAGATGAATACTTTATGTAATAAAGGAGAAGAAAAATGGTATTCTCGCTTTATCTTGATGTATTAAAAGGAGAAGAAAAATGGTATTCTCGCTTTTAATCATTTGAAGTTGATTGTGGTTTTGTGTGAGTATGATATGAATTTGCTTCTTAAATAATTGAAGCATTGATTTATTGAATTACAATTCTTGAACAATATTGAATTGTATTTTGAAGTTTTTACTTCTTTAAAAATTGAAGTAATTATTATTATGATTTACGATTCTTAAAAAGAAAGAATCATAATTTTGGGAAATGATTTTGGGGAAAGTTTATATTGTTTAATATTCTGAATTACCCTGGGATTAACATACACGTTTATGGGACGTGTGGGGTTAAAATACGTGGTATGGGGCGCGTAGGTTCAGTATATTTTATAATATGAATTTTCGGGATTTGAATTGTTTTTGAAAAGTATAAGTTACATATATTTGTTTAAAACAAACTATATATGTATATTTTGTTAAACGGTTTAGGGTGAGTAAAACTGAGTTAACTCATACCAGCTTCGTAAGCTGACCGGGTTTGTTGATATAACCCGGTACACTATTCCACGGTGTAGGGGTTATACCTGCAGGTTAGGATAACCAGGAGTAATGCAAGGCTGCATACTTTTTGTTGGGTTATAAGACTTCCGCTATTTTATGCTTCGCACTCTGAAGATTTATTTATGTAATATTTTGATGTATCAATTTATTATATAAATATTTGGTATGTAATATTCGACTCTTGTATTGAGTTTGAAATTACAATGTTGGGCATGGAGTTGGTGTTGTGTACTTGAATTAAAAAGAAAAAAATTCTAGTGCATATTTGTATTTGATATTCCATGTCGTCACGTTCCCGAAATGGTTTGTAATTAAGGGCAAAATGCCTTATTAATTGATTGGAAAATCGGGGCGTGACAGATTGGTATCAGAGCAAAACAATGCTCTAAGGAAGTGATTGAGCAATGGAACGCTCTACGGTGATGAAACGAGTTTTGGTTTTGAGAAGTGAAGTTAGGGTTTAGAGCTTAGGATCGGTTTAGGGTTTGGCGTTAGGTTCTTAGATTCATCCAAGTGATGGTTACTTCTTATGCTTAATAGCGCACAGTATTTATCGAGTGATGGCCCGACCGCGGCGGATCCCCATCATGTGCTCTTCAGTGCTGTTGTGTTGTTAAGAATATAAAGTACAAATTACAATTCCGAAATTGATAGTCTTACATGGCTACATTTCTAATTCTCTCAACCGTACCTTGGATCAAACGACAGACTTGATCCACTGATCCTTTCTTGTTCTTCAGCAGCTCAGTAGAGATCTGTGTTGCTACCGTTATTAGACAACCAATGTATGGATTGTCTGAGATCCCTTCTGTTCTTCCAGCAGTAGGCATATCTGGTAGAATTGAAAAACCTGAAGTTAGGAATACAATTGTACCTAACTCACAACCACCTAATAACTTCTGGACCGTTGACTGACTGATAGAGGCATAAATCACGTATGACCCTGTTGAATCAGTACAACTTTCTTGGAGTACGTAGGTGTCGTCGATTTGCATCAAGGTGACACAGTTGCGTGGGTCTTGACCCGTTGTGATGTGTACAATCTCTTGGACTGTCTTGCCCAATGCTTGGTGGTCCCACTGGTTCCGAGTTTGTACGTCAGTGAAGAAGTCAAACAGCTTTCGGTGAGAGACATGATGTTGGAATATTGCTGTTGCAGTTCGAGTAAGACCATGGGGCTTATTCGGCCTATTCCAGATTTTGTTAGTGGAGACTCTTATCCCCGAACCCCTGAACTTGGTTTGTTCAGCTACCTTCCATTCATGAGCAGTAGAGTTGCCGATGCCTGTGCAGAAATCCGTCACTAATCTGCATGCCATCTGCAACAAGTTTCTTCTTCCTTCTACCGATGGTATGACACAAAAGTCTTGAGGTGGATGAGTGACAGCCGCAGAATAATTGAACCGTTCTGCTTGTCTCTGAAGTATTTCTACCCATCGCCTTGCTCCAAAGGCTAAGCCTGACTCCACTAGCGTTCTGTATGATTGGTGCATGAGTTGATCTCGTACATCAACATGTTCCACCCATACGACACGAGAGCTGCCGTTGAACAAATCTTGGATTAAGCATCCGGATGGACGCTTCTTGCATTGAGATCTTGGGTGTGGACCCAGATTTGAGCTTAAACCGTCCACAGAGACGTCAATTATGGCCCAACTCTGTTCTGTTTGTCGTTGACAATAACGAACAAAGTGAGTGACACGAGTGGAGACAGATGGAGTGGTTACCTGGAACTCAGCAGTCATGACTTGGATGGTGTCGTGGTAGTTTTCAGTAGTCCCTGTTGACAAGACATCAAGGATACTCGCCCTTGAAATGATGCTACTGAATATGGTGGACCATTGGTCCACATCCATGAAGAAATTCAAGAGTACGACAGGACTGAGAGGAATTGTGGCTGTGTAGCGTGAAGCTTCAGTTTGGAAGTTAGTAGGTGTAAGATCAATACCGTTAGTGAAGATTCTCTTGTACTCTGCTTCATTCAGGAACTCATGAAGCGTGGCAGAGCTGGATTTGAGTGCAGAGATCCACAGTGGCGCAGCAGCAGATGCCATGATGATTAGCTCATCTCTGACCGACACAATGATTTCAGAAATCTTAGTTGTGTCTGCCACGACAGATGCTTCTGCCACGGCAGATGCTTCTTCAGGTTCTGAACGGTTGATATTGTCTGATGGTTGTTGTGTAGAAGAAGAGTGATGTGGGATCGACATACACTTTTGAATATCCCTCCTCATGTGAGACTTTTCCCTTGGACCGAAGACTGCAGGAATTGGAAGAGTCTGAGGTTGTGGGGTAGTCTCTTCAATCCCTTTTAGTAGCTCACTATTGGGAGTAACTCGTTTTCCACAGTGGTTGCAGTTGATTCTGTTGAATGCTGCTTGGTACTGGCTAAGTTGAGCTTGAAGCTCATTGATTTGCTGTCTCAGCAGAAAATTTTGTTGACGAGTTGTTTGGGCAGGCGTTTTGGGTCGATGCTTTATCACCCACGCAGAGACTTGTGCAAACGTTAACCTTATTTGGTCACCCAAATCTTGTCGTTGTTGAACAGTTGGCTGTGGAAAAGCCTCGACGAAGTCCTTCAATGCTTGGACTTGGTATTTGGTGAAGCTCTTCCTCAGTGGAATACGTTTGGATGAACTAGGTTCAGCTTGTGGAGATGATACTTGTGGACTTGGGGCTACTTCAATGGCTTCGTCTTCTGCTAGAAGCATGTCTAGCATGTCGATATCGTTGTCGAATTCGATTGCTGGTGAAATTATTTCATCTAAGCCCTCAAAGAATTGGCTTTCAGAGGGATCAGATTGAAGTAATTCACTGAACGAATTTACCTTACGAGACATGTTTGAGTTTTGTGGGAATTGCTGAGAAGCTGGAATGAAGAAATCCTCTTTGAAAGAGAAAGGAGGTTATGACACTAATGGAAAATATCTGTTAGTGGATGCGTAAGGGTATATTTATTGTTGGTGGAGGATTTGAAAATTCAAAAGCAAAAGTGAGCGGCTGATTACAGCTAATTGTCGGAGCCCTTGGAGTTCGTGGAAGATTTTTTTTCCCGATGCATGGATTTCCCACATACAGTTCCACTCTTGTGAGACCTCGCATCTTTTGAGGAATTATTTATGCGAAAGCAAAAGGAAAAGAGTCATTATGACCGGTGTTAGTGGAAGACTGAGTTTTTGTTGATTAAATCTTGTGGAATCTTGTATCGTGGGCGATACTTTTGAGTAATTGAGACAGATATGAGCAATAATTATTCTTAGTGGGTTGCTGAGTGCACCGCACTCGCATTAAAGAAAGGCTTCCTTACGGTGGAAAGTTTGGTTTAAATACATGGGATAAGGAGTTGTGTTACTCATCTCATATCTGTTATCAAACAAGCATCTCAAAATTTTCTCTTACACAATGGTGAACAAAGGAGAGTGCAGCAAGCGATCCAAGAATGCAGAATGGAGTGAACTTCCGGTGGAGATCTGGAAGTACATATTCCAGTTGGTTGCTACCGCATCCCTGCAGAGCACAATGGAACTCCGTTGTGTCTCGAAGACCTTCAAGGAGTATGCTGATAGCTGGTCTACTCTTGCAGCGATCGACATGGATGGGTTCGATGGTGGATCCAGACCCACTGGTTCCATAGAAGCGGACAGGCAGGTGCGCATCTTCGCAAATCGATGCTGGGAAGCGAAGAACCCGGAGTCTCTGTTCCGAATGGGAATACGAGTACTCGTGGAGGCAGCGAACATATCCCTAGC
This sequence comes from Rubus parviflorus, assembly GCA_029955375.1. Taxonomy (NCBI): domain Eukaryota; kingdom Viridiplantae; phylum Streptophyta; class Magnoliopsida; order Rosales; family Rosaceae; genus Rubus; species Rubus parviflorus. The sequence continues at coordinate 18,262,203 of JARGGL010000006.1, read as the reverse complement.
CCTGGAGTACTTCGATGCGGCATGCAAACCAGGAACATTCTATGGTGCACGTCCCAGTTCGGTGGTAGGTCATCATGTTGCGTTTTATGCAGCATGTATGATTAAGATGATATTGGGACCACGAGCCGAGCAGCAGAAAACGGTGCAGCGACTGTGTGAAGCCCTCGACTGGTGGAGAAGCGGATGGAACATCTACTACTGTAGACAAGAAGTCGAGCGGATGATGCATCAGGCTGAGTTTTGTCATGAGCATTTACTGTTGTATTTTCCGTCGACTACTGATTTCCTGCCCGCCGGTAAATGTCTTACTTGCGGTGAGTCAAGTTTTTGGCGTCCTTTTGGCCAGGACATGTGGGACGTGGATGGAGATAGGCATGCAGCTAGAGAATGTTGCGACACTTGCAAGTGTTTCGTGGAGGCAGCATATTTCTATCAGCTGATGATGTATGGAATTCCGAGACATCCGGCCTCTTATCCACGAAGTCACTACTGGAGGTTTAAGGATGGCTTCTGGTAGTGTAAGCCCTGTGAGGCATCTTAAGAATCTGTAATAGAAGTTGTGTGCAAGTTGTTTTCTAGTGTGTTGTGTACTACCTAAGTGATTATCAATAAAAACTTTGGATTTTGGAATTGAAGTGTGATAACTTGGGTGTACTCTGCGTCCTAATTTCGGGACGAAATTTCTTTAAGGAGGGTAGACTGTAATACCCCGAAAATTTCCATACTATTTTTATAAAATAGGTCGTGAAATTTGAAGTGAAATGGTGTGAAATTGTATTTTTAGAGGTTTTCGTCGTAAAACGATAATTACGGCGGTAATTATAAGTTACACAAGGTTAATTAAGGTAACTTTTTATCCGTTGAGAATTTGGGAAAACTTCCTTCATGAAAGTTGTAGACCTCGTCGAATCGAGTTCGTAGGAATTTGGTTCACCAAAAACGGAGTTCGTATGAAGAAGTTATGGCCGTCGGAAGTTTGACGAATTTCTATAAATAGAATGTTGGGATTTACTGTTCACCCGAAAATCAGAATTTATCCCAGAAATGTACTGTTCACGCCGTGAACAGTACCAGAAACTTCCTCCGGTGATTTCTCCCTCCTCCGGCCACCAATTTGTGTGAGACTTGTCCCAATCTCTTTGTCTCTTCATCCTCTTCGATTCTATACTAGTTTCATTCATTGATTTTCAGTATAGAAAGAGAAATCAAGAAAAGAAAAAGGAGAAAAACGCTGCCGAACTGTTCATCAGTTTCTGGGCAAGTTTCCGGCCAAATCGAGCCACCTTACCTACTGGGCTTTGTAACCCTTGCCAGGGGCTTTCCAGCAACATAAAATATGCCTCAATCGGAGTTCGGACGAAGGAGAATTTTGGATTTGAAATCCTAGGGTTTCGGAGCTATCGAGGTAAATTCGAGACTTTTTACTTTGAATTGGCCCTTGTGGCAGTTATGAAAGTTGTTGCTGGTAATGTGTAGAACATTGTGTTAAAATTTCATGGCAATCGGAGCACTTTTTTCCGGCGACGGACAGTCGCCGGTGGTGGCGCGTCGACGGCGCGTCCGGCCGGTCCAGGAGCAGTTCTTTGCTCCGTTTGGCTTGGTTCGTCGATACGAACAACTTTCGTGTTTTGACTTTTGTCAAATTCGGTCGTTTGATCAATGATCAATTAAGCGATAGTTATGGATCGTTAGATCCGTGATGATCCGACCGTTGGATCATCACCAATTTTGGATATGATGTTAGGATGCTAGAAATAAGCATGCTGTTGGATTTTGGAAGTTTCGGATTTTGTGTGGGACCCGTTGATGAATAGTAGACGTGGGACCCACGTTGACCGATGGTTGACTTTTGGTCAAATGGTCTCGATTAAATGTTCCGATGTCGTAGGAGACATTTGAGGAACATTTGGATTATTTTGGAAATGTATTATGCTAATTGGATATTGCATAATCATAGGTGTTTACGAGAAGTGTAGCTCGTGCTTGTCGATTCCTGGTTACTATTTGAAGACGCAGCAGGAATTAGAGGTGAGTGAATCTCACGATATTTTATATATGAATATTAATTCATATTGTGTTGTTTGCGAAAATAAATAATTATATTTATTTAAATGATTTTGCGATATATAAATTAAATACAGTTTTAATTTGATATATCAGCATGTGTGATTTTGTGTTAAAACAATATTTGAAAGTATTCATTTTATTGTTTTAATTGGTGGATTTTGTGGGAACAATATTTTAAAAATTATGATATTGTGTTTGCCTACTCGAATGTTTTTGTAGCCAATGGGTGAAGGTTAGAGCTTTAGACTGTGTAGCCAATGGGTGAAGGTTAGAGCTCTAGACTGTGTAGCCAGTGGTGAAGGTTAGAGCTTTAGACTGTGTAGCCAGAAGGTGAAGGTTAGAGTTCTAGACTGTGTAGCCATGTATTCATTGAAAACAAAGATGAATACTTTATGTAATAAAGGAGAAGAAAAATGGTATTCTCGCTTTATCTTGATGTATTAAAAGGAGAAGAAAAATGGTATTCTCGCTTTTAATCATTTGAAGTTGATTGTGGTTTTGTGTGAGTATGATATGAATTTGCTTCTTAAATAATTGAAGCATTGATTTATTGAATTACAATTCTTGAACAATATTGAATTGTATTTTGAAGTTTTTACTTCTTTAAAAATTGAAGTAATTATTATTATGATTTACGATTCTTAAAAAGAAAGAATCATAATTTTGGGAAATGATTTTGGGGAAAGTTTATATTGTTTAATATTCTGAATTACCCTGGGATTAACATACACGTTTATGGGACGTGTGGGGTTAAAATACGTGGTATGGGGCGCGTAGGTTCAGTATATTTTATAATATGAATTTTCGGGATTTGAATTGTTTTTGAAAAGTATAAGTTACATATATTTGTTTAAAACAAACTATATATGTATATTTTGTTAAACGGTTTAGGGTGAGTAAAACTGAGTTAACTCATACCAGCTTCGTAAGCTGACCGGGTTTGTTGATATAACCCGGTACACTATTCCACGGTGTAGGGGTTATACCTGCAGGTTAGGATAACCAGGAGTAATGCAAGGCTGCATACTTTTTGTTGGGTTATAAGACTTCCGCTATTTTATGCTTCGCACTCTGAAGATTTATTTATGTAATATTTTGATGTATCAATTTATTATATAAATATTTGGTATGTAATATTCGACTCTTGTATTGAGTTTGAAATTACAATGTTGGGCATGGAGTTGGTGTTGTGTACTTGAATTAAAAAGAAAAAAATTCTAGTGCATATTTGTATTTGATATTCCATGTCGTCACGTTCCCGAAATGGTTTGTAATTAAGGGCAAAATGCCTTATTAATTGATTGGAAAATCGGGGCGTGACAATAGCAACTCCTATTTATAATAGTTTCCCGAAATAGCAGCTCAACTTCCGTTACTTATAACTTCTCCGTGCGAACTCCGATTTTTACGTACTTTACGTCCACATACTCAGTTTAACGTACTCTACAACTTCCGTGAAAAAAGTTCATTCAAATTCCTAACCGAAAGAAAAGTCACTCCGAATGCCCCCTAAAAGTATTAACTGAAACACGAAAACGAAAATTCGTCAATTCACCGTAAAATTGGCTAACACAAGTGGTAATTCTTGATCTGGGACGTCACATTACTTGTAGAAGTATGTGATTTTTTCTTTAGTTATTTGGAAGATAGTTTATACATTATTGAAGATATTTATTTATAAAGTTTTTTTTATTAAATATATTTGTTATGGTGATTTTTTTCGCACATTTCTATTTCCATGCACGGATAAAATTATGAATGCCTACTTAATTTTTGCACCAGGCCTCTGAATTCTCAGGTACGGCCTTGATTATTATAATAAAAATTGAAATCATTCTTACTTATAACACCCTAACTACAATCACACTTTTTGTAGTCTTAATCACCATTTCTATTTTTCTTAATTACGTTAAAAAAACTTTTCGAATCAGTTAGTTCTTTTCATACTCTGCAAAACCCTAACAAATTCAAGTTCTTCACTTTTTCAAATTGACGAGAAAGGAGTTTATGTTATGAAATGAATTCTCAAATAATATTTTTGAAGCCTTCAAACGAGGTATGAGTATAGTTTCCTTTTCATTTTGGATAATTTAAGTCATAATTTATTGCCCAAGAACGTCTAGACTGCAGCCAAATTTTTAACTTTGTTCGACAAAAGAGTGGCGAACCATTGTACTCCTTTCAACGGAGAATGAACGAATACTTGCGAAGCCTTCGTTAGACACATGCCAAACTATTTTGCTCAAAGGTTTTGACCAAAGTTTGTTCATATGAACGTATGTGGTCAACCTTTCAATAGAAGCCAAACGAATGTAGGTTATTCATTTGTTAGGCTCGTAATGAAGATTGGACTGCGTCTAGACTGCGTTCTTTGTTCCGTACTTCCTTTTTCATTTTATTTCTTTTTTAAGGTCTGAAGATGATTTTGCACCCCAATGGGTAATTTAGTCAATTTTTTCGGGTGTAGTAAGTTTGTTCAAAATATTTTGGTGGGGTGTAGTGAGCGCTAAGTGAGGTAAATTTAGCCGCATCAATTTCTAGACATCAATTATCTTGTTTGACATTTTCAACTTGAAAATTAGAAATTTATCTGTGGAAAAAAACGAAGGAATTGATTACTCGAATTCTTGATTTCAATTTCCACCAAAACATGTATAATTTCAAATTCTCTTGCAAAAATTTGTCTTTATGTCCTTATTAGTTAGTTTCCTGAACAAGATTTTTTTCATTTTAATGTTTTAATTTATTTTAAATTTTCTTAATTTATTACACATTCTCAATTTTATATAAATACAACAAAACAATGGAAATTGTAATTAATAAAATTTTAAATGATGAAATTGTAGTATCTATCATTTCAAAATTTCTTAAGCATTTATAATTGTCTCATGACTCATCCTTTCAAACGTAAAAGATAAAATATTACTTCAAGTCTTACCCAATCAATAGCCCCCTCCATACCAAAATAATTAGTAGCTAATCATTTAACCAGTAAGCACTTGGCCGCAAAATAAAAATTTGATATAATAAATTTCATCTTTGTTTTCTATAGCTTGGCCGATGGTGGGTGGACTAGCATATGTAAATGATTAGACTCCACAATAATTCCGTACAAAGCCCGGACAAAACCAAATGGTGAGTGGATCGCTTGTGATTAATGACTAATTATGGTGGGTTCTCTCTCATTAAAGTTACCATTTAAGTTAAAGATCTTGACAATCTTGAAATTAATGGGAGTATTTGCAGATCGAGGATGAAGTGCTTAATTGTTTGTAGTGTTGGTCCTTGTCCTTCCAACCCAAGACTTTGAATTTGATTAGATGTGTCAATTCTCTCTGCTTATCACAAGCAAGGTCAGTCAAGTCATCGTGGCCAAGTCAATCTCTCTGTTTGTGTTTGTACAAGTCAAAAGGTATCCAAGTCCGATCTCAGCCCATATTCAAAGATGAGATGCCACTTTACTTGGACCTGTAAATTTAAAATGAAGTATGAAGCAAAAGGACCAACTGCTGTAGCCAATTAGAAAGTCTCAGCAAAAAGACCAAATCTTTGGGTTTATTGATCAGTCATCTCCAAAAACTAGTCTTCATTCCAAAAACAAATTATGATTTCAAAGGAGCTTGAAGCTGTAGAAGCAGGTGATTCAGATAATAGCCAAATATCGGAGCAATTTCCGATGGCCATCGATTCATCATCACTCGTCCAAAACCAGAATGGCAGAAGCCAAGGAGAACAAGAGCTGCAGAGGAAGTTGAGATCAATCAAGCTCTCCAGATCACCATCTAAAAGAAGATCCAAGAACAGATCCAATGATGCCAGTGCAGATAATATACAGGCAAGTCTATTACTCATATTCAATCTAGCTTTGGGTTTTAATGCTTTGCTTGAAACACATTGAAATTGAAGATCAATTGCCTTTTTTTTTTTTCTTGTTTTTGGGGCGGTGGTTTTTCTGCAGAATTCAGCTAGAGTATTGATAAGGAGGTCTAGTTTTAAGGCTGTAAAGAATTTAACAAGAATGCCAAGTGTAAAATTTAAGAACCCTTTGATGAGGAAAAGCTCAGGAGGAACCCAACTGAATAATATGAACAAATCAAGAACTGAGAGTTCAAGAATCAAGTACAAATCATCATCAGCAAACTTTTTGAAGGAGACGTGCTGCTCCAATGAGAGAAAGATGCAGTTTCAGGGAAGTCCCCGCTCTTCGGAATCGAGTTATTGCAGCACTAGTAACTCAACCCCGAACTCAGCTTACAAGTCAGCAAGGTTGTCTAGAACAAAATCCAAGACTTGTTCGATTCGGCAATTGCCAGACTCGGGGGTGCAAAGAGCTACATGCTCTTCAGCTCTCAAGCATTCCAAGTCCCCTGAGGTGATTGATCTTGAGGCAGAAGGAAGTGAATCTGAAGGAGTTTCAGCTAAGAAGCCTTGTCCATTCACTTATTGTTCTCTTCATGGCCATCACCACGCAACTGTACCTCCACTCAAGACCCTCATTTCGACAAGGAGGCGCTTGTTGAAGACTCAGAAGCAGGCAACTCGATCCCCACTGAGAGTGAAAAAGACTGCCAAAATTAAGGAAGATGAAATGAGTCAATTGGTTAGCATTGGACATGATCAAGTTCATGGAACAACCTCTCTTTTGGTGGAAAAATTGGGCGGGGATGTGTCTTTAGAAATATATGAAGACAAGTATGATGGACCAAAAGCCAAGCCAGGTGGAGATGATCTTTCAAATCTTTCTGAGAAGCTGCTTGGTGAAGCTTCAGAGGAGAGTGTGCAACAAACAAATGATCTTGTAACAGTAGAACAACATGCTTTGGTGTCACCCCCATCACTTGGTGATTTAAGTCTGGAACGTTGTTGCACTAGAACAGCTTCTCAAGGCACCAACACCGACATAAAAGAAGAGAAACTTGCTGCATCTTATAACAATGAAGGTGCTGATTCCTCCTGCACTGAGAAACCTGCCCCTGATGAAGTTTTGGAATCAACAAGTGACAGTGAAAACCATAAAACCTCTCCTACTTCTTATTGTGAGGCACCAGAGGAACAAACAGCTAATGAACAAAACAATGCAAGTGTGGAGACAATCAAAAGTGAAAGTGTGGAGCGCAGTGTGCAGGCGAAAAATCACAAGTATATCAGAATGTGGCAGTTGATGTACAAACATGCAGTAAAGGGGGGCACTGCAGATGTTGAAAACCCCCTCACTCTTGATGGAGAGAACAAAGAAGATCAAGTAGAAGGTACCAATGGCGTGCTTGAAACCAACAACTCTTTTCCTGAAACAGATGAGCATACAGCTTCGATAAATCACAGTGCTGGAGACCAAAAACTTGAGCTTTGTCACCAAGATGCCATTGATCTGGTCCAGGAAGCATTTGATAAAATTCTTCTCCCAGAAGTTCAGGACAGCTCATATGATGATCAATCAGTTACTAGTGGCATAAGTTCTGACCAGGAAGGATTGCAGCTGAGGAATGATGAAGGAGGGGAGTATAGCAACTCAATTTTCAGTGATTCTTCAGAGGACAGAATGGTACAGAATCCAGAAGAAACAAGGTTGGAAGCTGGAAACAGTGATGCTCCAAAAGAAGAGAAAGCAGTGTCAAAAGTGGAAGACAAGTTGGAACAGAACACGCCCAAGCGCTGGAGCAGTCTGAAAAAATTTATTCTTCTCAAGAGATTTGTCAAGGCAATTGAAAAGGTGAGGAACCTCAATTACCAGAAGCCACAATACCTACCCTTGGATCGTGACCCAGAAGCAGAAAAAGTTAATCTAAGGCGCCAGGAAATTGAAGACAAAAAGAATGCTGATGAATGGATGCTTGATTTTGCACTTCAACAGGTCATATCTAAACTACCTCCAGCTCAACAAAGAAGAGTAGCATTACTCGTAGAAGCTTTTGAAACAGTTCTCCCATTTCCTGATATCAGAACTCGCCAGATGTCCAAAGCCATAGATTCCACTGAAGCAGATCTTCAAGCCTGCAATGGCTTGTCAATGCAAAATGCTGATGAAACTGATAAAGAGAGCAATTCTGGAACTTATTCCAAAATCTTGCTCGGGAATATGTCATGTCCTGAAGAAAATTTAAATAAGTATCCAGATCAGTTTATTGATATTCAAATGGATCATGAGCAAAGTCCAGTGAAATCTTTTATGCTTGAAGATTCAAGTGCAGACTGTTGCATTAAACCAGAACTGGATATACCTGCTTCTGGAACCACCAACGAGGACCAGCAGGGGACACGTGTTTCTATCAAGAATGGTGATGGGGATGACACAGTCGTTTCCATTTTTGATGAAACAGGTTTTACCAATATTTCTCCATCAGAAATTAAAGATCCCCAGTTCTGTAAAGAAACCTCCTTGAAGCAAGATGAAGATGGTAGCACCAGTTATGAAGTTCTTGAAAACAAAACAGTTCAAGAGATCCCCACAGAACATATTTCTATCAAGAGTTTGGAACCTGGAAACATGATTTGCAAAGTGGAAAGCAGCAATGGAGAGACAGGTAAGTTGACCACCGATACTGGTGAACAATCAGATTTGTCTGAGGACTTGGTGATCACCTCAGCTTCCATAGAGCACACTGAGGAGCCAATGACAGCAAGGGAAGGATTGAATGGAGGAGGAACTACGGCAAAATCTGGATTCTTTCAAGGGTCCCCTCCACTTGAAGAATCTCATTCAGATAGCAATACTGATGTAACACATGTTACTCAGTTGGAAAAACAGAACTACACAAGGCTATGGTACTTCGTATATAAGCACATGGTATCAAGCATTGCTGAAAAAGATGGAGATGAACCACCTGATGGAGCAGATGAGGAACAAGGAGATGACACCAACACATTGCCTCCAGCAGAGATGGATCCAGAGGTGAGGTTGACAAATCAGCGTGCAGACAACAAGAGAAATGAACTCCGCCGTATTGAAACAATCAAGCTGGTAGAGAAAGCAATTGATGAAATCCTTCTTCCAGAGAACCAGGATGAGTCAGAAGATGAACCATCAAACACTAGACACTTAGTTCCCGACCAGGAACCCCTAGAAAATAAAGTTGGCATAGAGGGAAAATCTTCCATCTCAACTTTTGCCAACTTTGCCAAAGATAGCTTCAGAGAATCCATAAAGAACGAAGCAGAGGACGATCCCGAAGAAATATCTCTCAAATCTGATAATGCTATCATTGAGGAAGAAGAAAAGGCAGTGCCGAAGGTAGAAGAAAAACCTAAACAGAAAATGTCAAAGAACTGGAGAAATCTGAAGAAAATGATTCTTCTTAATAGATTTATCAAGGCATTGGAAAAAGGAAAGAAGTCCAACCCACGAGGGCCAAAATATCTGCTCTTGGAGCCTGACCCCGAAGCAGACAAAGTTCATCTAAAGCATCAAAACGTGGATGAGAGGAAGAATGCTGAGGAATGGATGCTTGATTATGCACTTCAAAAGGCTGTTGCCAAATTAACTCCAGCTCGGAATAGAAAAGTAGCATTGCTTGTTGAGGCTTTTGAAACAGTTATTCCAAATAATGGAATTCCAAACCCATTCAAGCCAGAAGTCATTCGTTAAGGTAAAAGAACAGATCCTCCCATTTTTTTTCTTTCAAATTACAGATATATATGATATTTGCAACATTGGACAGCAAAAGGTTCTCAACCATTGCTGTATTAGATATTTTAATGTTAACAGTAGACATCATTTTCATCTACGAGACACAGGGTCTAAAATATGAAAGCATCTTGTTGTGCACAAAAACTTTCTTTTGAAGTGTTTGAGCACGATTATACAAGTTCTATGTTGGACAAGGGAAATGGCCAGTTAATATGATATGTTCAGTGCTAATGATGATAATGCTTACTAGTATATACCTGTACTGGTAGCAGCTGATCATTCCATCTTTAACTAGTGCAGGTATAACAACTCCGAGGAAGCTATTTGGTTGGAGAAATCTCAGTTAAACTGCTAAGCTACTGTTTATATCATTCAAATGGCAGAAATATAGCGTATAATGCAAGTCATTTATACAAGGAAGAATTGAAGATTGCAAATTGCATGATATAATAGTTACAAATTAAATTTGTTTGTATTGGTATTTTGCCTAATGCCTACTGCCTACTGCCTAAGTTTTGTATTTTCTTCTTTTAATACATACTAGATTGATTTCCGAATGCGATGTGCATGAATGTGTTGAAAGAAGAAATGAGAAATGTGCATGTATTGGAACACATGAACATCATCTTTATGAGTTTTGAGTACATTTTGAAATTAAAACGTACCTAGTTGGGGCATTCATCGAATATCTTAGCAAAACATAACATGGCACACTTAGAATTCTCAATATGAAACAAGTAAAAGTCAGTACAAGGATAGCACTAACTTTGAACTAATGTGCTTGTCCTTCATTACAGACCCACTGTTTACAACCAAAAGAACATCACCTATTTTGCAGTTACTGAAAATAGCACAGATTGCCAAACCTACGAAAATATATACCTAAGAATATGAAAATAGAATAACATCCACGGAATGATTATCGGATTCAGATACAAGATTGCTCCAGATTATTGTACCTGAGAGAGTGAAACGTGAGTTGTTCTTCAATGTACCAGTAACGGGGAGACACAAAAACTACTTTAAGTGAAACGTGAGTTGTTCTTCAAGCACAATTGCAGCAGGTGATATGCTAGACCATACGTATACCCAAAATATCGGCCGTGAGAATCGGAATTCCAACAAAAAGATGTCCCAAGCAGCTTGGGTGCCCTTAGCAGTTGGGCTGCCCAAGTTCCTTGGTGCTAATGTTGTCTGGGATTGGGCCCAATTCTGGGATGTTATGATGGGCCCTTATTTTTAAGGGACCACAATTTGGGACCCCGAAAGAATTGGTTTTTCTTGGCGTGGATTTTGCTGACAAATTTCTTGGTGGATCCATGATTGCTAGAGTCTATGATGAGTCTCATAATAGGTGCACTATGTGTACCACAATTGCATTCTTCGGTGGGCAGTACATTTCGTGCTGAGACGAGGATAGTATGGTTCAATTTGCCGAATATTTGTTTTCCTATTAAGCAGTCCATGGCGATTTAATTCACATGTTTCATATATGACAGAATCATCTATAACAACAACTACTCGCAATGAGTATCTATCTAACCTTTGGGTTACCCAGAGATTGTCGGGGATTGCACCTCGTGCAATCGAGAAGATGAAAATTGCAGCTTATCACCAAACCCTACAATCAACTACTTTGGTGCAAAGCTCTGCTAATGGTCGTATCCTTGGTATCGATTGTTAAAGCTTGAGAGAGTTTTATTTAAGTCCTTATTCATTATAAGGCAAGAGAAGAACTGGCCTTGGAGATATCCCTCTCCAAGCCACAATCGTTAAGATCAGAAGTCAAGAGGTTGCACTCGACATCATCAACATCGCACTGCTTGGTGCTAGCACGACTGCAAGTGAAGCCAAAAGGGATGGTTTGATTTTGGAGCATATCTATACGTGAAACATTTTACGGCTTGTCGATGTATCCATGTACAATGGTCATATACTTACTAATTTTATGGCTTCATTGGGAATAGTAGATATATACAATAAAACATGTTATATATAACAAGGAACTAATCCAACATGGTTCATTGGGGGCGCTGGCGTGAAGTTCGAACTCTGTTCCCATTGAATTTCCGTTGGGTTTTTATCAAGTAATCATGCTTGTAGTTACAATGGGTGTTGAATTTCCGCTTGGATTTTATCAAGTAATCATTCTCATAGTTATAGTAGGGTGGAGATTGCTTGACTTTCCCTAAGACCATAATCATTTGAAGATAATATATTAAATACATATAATTTTTTTTTATAGAGAGAAATATGTATTTGGAGTTTGTTAGAAAGTTAGATGTTTTAGCAGTCCGCTCACCTGAGGGACTAAAGATAAGGGACAAAGAGGGACAAATTGATATCAGCCATTGGATGTTTAATGAAGAGATTCAATGGTCCAAAAACCTCCACATCAATACCTATATTTTTTTTTTGTCTGAACCTTAATGACTCTTTTTATTGGGCTGGTCTCCCTCTTCCTCTTTTCTCTTCCGTTCTCTCTCCAGCTCTCTTCCTCATCTCGCCCTCAATCTCTCTTCCTTTTGCTTCCATTCTCTCTCTCTCTCTCTCTCACCGATCCGACCCCGACCACCAAAGAAGCAAGTAGTTCTCTAAGAAGCCCAACATAGACATAATAGAACAACAAAAGATAATCATCATCTAATTGCAATCATACAATCTTCTTCATTCATTCTGGATTCCGGAACAAGAACAAGAACATAGAACCTTATTCTGCCACTTTCGATCTTCAGCCCTGGAACTTCTTCGTCTTCGGGCAATTCAACGAATCGTACGGCCTATAAGTTTGAGGAAGAGTCGTACTACCGCGACCGCCCATGACGTTGTTAGAGCTCATTAGCTTCCGGAGCTCGGACCAAATCTTGAAGAAGACATGTCGCCAGCTGCCTCTGTTGTCGGAGCCGAGAATCTTTGGTCTCCTCCTCGTTCGTCTCCAGGTCTTGAGCGAAGATGGGCTTTCTTGACAGGACCCAAGTCCATCCCCAGTCCCACCATTTCTTTATGGACCCGCCGGCGTACTCGCCCATGGCGGAGAAGGACTTGGACCGCTGCAGGACCCAAGTGGTCGGGGTCGGATCGGTGAGAGAGAGAGAGAATGGAAGCAAAAGGAAGAGAGATTGAGGGCGAGATGAGGAAGAGAGCTGGAGAGAGAACGGAAGAGAAAAGAGGAAGAGGGAGGCCAGCCCCAAAAAAAAAAGTCATTAAGGTTCAGACAAAAAAAAAATATAGGTATTGATGTGGAGGTTTTTGGACCATTGAATCTCTTCATTAAACATCCAATGGCTGATATCAATTTGTCCCTCTTTGTCCCTTATATTTAGTCCCTCAGGTGAGCGGGACTGGATGTTTTAGAATCTTAGTTAGTGATAGATATTTTCACATGTACTAACTGAAAATAATAGAAATACAAATAAGTTGAAACAATACCAAAAAGACCATTCCAGTTGGATTGGTTGAGTTACATTTCTCCTTTCTCTACAAGGTAAAGTTTCGAGGCTTGTCCAAATCAGTTTGAATTTTGGTTTGGTTATTTTCTAACCAAGTGAAATACCGAAAATTTCGGTAATTTCATGTAGTTAGACATTGAAATATTACCGAAAATATCGAAATTTTGGTCCTTGCATCCACTAAACAAAATGCTATTTGACAATTGTCTACTTATCTTCAAAAATAGAAAGGATTAGATTCAGGTCCAAATTTAATTTAGATTTTTAGTTTTAGTCTAATAAAATATTTTTCTTATATTGTTATGTATTTGAATATTAAGTTTACCCATGAAAGTTATCTCCAAAACCTGAAGACTTCTTCTTCATGTAAGGGCCTAATAAAAGAAGAAGAAGTCTACTGGGCCTAAAAACCTGAAGACTATTGTTGAGTGAAGCGTCAACAATAGTATTAAGGGCCTGATCGATTTCATATTTTTTATAGTGCAAAGTTTCATGTGTCCCAAACTATATGTATTGGGCTCATTAGAAAATACCTGAAATTAATTAAGTGATGTCTCTTATAAATAAGTACTGGGAGCGGAGGCACGATTGAGGGGGGGGGGGGGGGGGGGGGGGGGCGGTGGCAGGGCCACTTCAAGCTTTGGTGTAGCTCCACCACTAGGTGTGAGATCATGTGTAATCTTAAACCTTAATATATTGTCAAATTCCCATAATAAAAAAAAGGGAAATTATCACAAATGGTATCTGAACTTTACTTCCATTATATAGATGGTACCTGAACTTTATTTTTGATCACAACCAGTACCCGAACTTTTCGTTTTCATCTTAAATGGTACCTGCCGTTGCATTTCGTTAATTTTCCGTCAAAAAATCTAAAAATTTAGAAAAAAAAATAAAAAAAAATCCCTCCCAAGTCCCAACCGTCAAAAAATTTAGTTTTAGTTTTTTTTTTTTTTCTCTCTCTCTCTCCCCGCCGTAACCTCTCTCCTCTCCTTCAGCCACTCTCTCCTTCTCCGATTTCTTCTTCGTCCTCCTTGAGCTATCATCTCTCCCTCATTTTGTCTCTCTCTACTTATAAAATCTCCATCGCGGTGGGTGACAGATCAAGGTGGTGCAAGCGACGTTGATGAGAGGCGCAGGGGCACTGCAGGCGCACGCTGGAATTGACAGCGTTGAAGAGAGCTGAAGGCTTTGGGCTGTTGCGGACGCCATGAGAGGACGAGCAATGGCGCAGGCCAGAGAAGAGGACGGCGGCGTTGCTGATAAGGATATTTCTACACACCAAATAGATGCACAAAAACAACCTAATAATAACCCTACTGTGGATATAAATATCGTATGTAGTATGAGAAGTAGGGATCGTTCCCGCAAGAGAATGAGATTGGAATGCAAATTAAGACACGACTTTATACTATAACGACTCTAAACTGACCTAAAAGGGAAAACACAAACAGCAGACAAACTAAACAGACTCCGCTTGCTATGAAATTTAAACACAATAAACTAGACTCAATAAAACTGACTCTGACAAAGTTTCAACAAATTCTAACATTTTAAGACAACGAAAATTAACCTGCAAGAGCAGGGCAGAGTTGAGTTGCGAAAATTAAAGGAAAACTAATAAAGAGATTGTTGTGACCAAGATGAATGGAATAGCTAGGGAACAATTATCCACCCTAAACAATCATATCAAAATGCAAGGTTTCATACAAATTCCCTAATTCATGGATGACGATGCTCAAGATAAGTCAATGGCATGTTGATCAAATCCTATTGCTCTCTCATAGTTGGTATGTTAAGTGCATGGCATGTACTCCCTAACTTATTTCCTAACATGTAACCTAGAATGGCATGTTCATAGATTCAACATTCAAGAATCATTAAGCATAAAGAGAACGAACATCACATCGGCCATAAGACATGGCATGTATCTTATGTAACCAAGAAATCTAATCACATGAATATGGTTTATTTATTCATTAGCTACTTGGGAATATATGATGATATGGCGGTCCACATATAAATCCTAACAATAGAACCCTAATACATGCATCTAAGTAGGCCTCCAAAGAAACACATATAAAGATTCATCAATGAAAAACCAGTGAAAAGATAATCATCCAATCCATAGGAAATCTATATAAAATAATCAAAGCATCTTAACAATCATGTTCAGGGCTTCAAACAGCCCCTAACTACTAAGAAGTTTAGCCAGACATGGCTGGGTATGAAGCATAAACAAATACATGAAAGATGAAGAGTTCAAAGGAAGAATTCGAGGCGTCAACCGGTCGAATGAACAGTTCCGATTTCTGCTTCTTTAATCTCTCACACGCGCAATAGGGTTTTTCTCTGAAGTCCACGAGGTCCTTTTATATGCTCCATCAATTCCTTGGTCTACTCGCCTTCACGACTTCTAACCCCACAAGGAAACTCATTAAAGAATAATCTTAATAAATCCCTAGGGAATTAGACTTCCTTAATTGCACCGGAAACTTCCATCTTAAGTAAACTCCCTCTTTATCTCCTTTTTCTCCTCTTGCATTGGACACACTACAAAACTCAAAACACATTAAAAAGCCCAAAACAATAATAAACTAAATACGGAAATATAGAAAATAATAATAATAAATGTCGCAAATAACGCTCCTATCAGCTGCTTTGGGTGTGTCTGTTGCAGCGCGTCTGTGGATGACTGGGCACGCCATTGACAGCGACGGCCGGCGGCGATATGAGATCGAATGAGTGATCATCCGAATTGGAGCTGTTGTGGGCTTTGTGAATTGATTGCAGGTTTGGGCTAATGATCGGTTCTGTGATTGAGGAGGACAGAGAGATAAGTTGATCGGTGGTCTAGGTTTAGACGCCGACGGCATGAGAGGAGAGCACATGCTCGGTTTGGGCTGGGAGAGATGGACCTTGGGTGCGGCTGTGAACTGGGCTCGGCGGTGGCACTGATTGGGGTGTCCTTAGTAGAAGAGTGGCTTGGGCTGAGCGGTGGAAGAAGGCTGGCAGAGGCATGGGTTGCCATGGTTGTGGCTTGGAGCTCGAATTGGAACAGAGGAAGAACTGCGGTGGATTGTGATCGAACGATTGAAGTGTTGGGCTCGGATCGGAGCAGAGGGAGAGGGCTTTGCAAGTCGGAGAAGGAGAGGGTGACCGGAGGAGGAGGAAGGAAGAAGAATTCCATAGTTTTTTTTTTTTTTCAAAATTTTTAGATTTTTTGACGAAAAATTGACAAAATGTAACGGCAGGTACTATTTAAGATGAAAACGAAAAGTTCGGGTACTGATTGTGATCAAAAGTAAAGTTCAGGTACCATCCATATAATGAAGGTAAAGTTCAGGTACTATTTATGATAATTTCCCTATAAAAAAAACTGATAAAAAAACTTTTGGGGATAAAATGGGGTGTACAAGTGAATTAAAAAGTTTTTACAAAAAAAAAAAAGGATGTGTATTAATCATTTAAGGGTAGTGTGTATAAAACATATGTTTGACTATGTTTGAAAGCAAACCTCACAAAAAAAAAAACCACAGCATGCATTTGTTTAATTTTTTTTTTCTATTTTTTTTAGGGATTTTCGAGGGTTCTTAAAAAAAATACTCCAAGGCATGTATTACCTGTGGCAACAAACACCATGCTTGTTCGGCATAATAAGAGTAATCCTTATATTAAGGGCAAAAGAGTAAACTGCATAGTCAAAATAATAAATAAATAATATGAGGTCCCACACACTACTACTAAAAAGGCTTGTGGGCACAAATTTTTGTTCCTAATGCTAGTGTTGATTATCTGTGCCTAAATTTAGGGACAGATAATCTATCTGTGCCTTAAAAGGGCTTTTAGGGACAGATGACAGTTCCAAAAAACAATAGAAACACTAGCATTAGGAACAAAAATTTGTGCCCACAAGCCTTTTTAGTAGTAGTGACACCAACTTGCCAACTTGCATATTTCTTTTATTATTTTTTTTATTTTTCATTTTTTTGTTCTCTTTTATATTATAACATTATTAATTATTTAATTTCAAAACTATTATGATAAAACCGGGAGACAAATGATGCGGAAAATATATCTGTAACGAATGATATTTTAATCCTTGAGTTTATCCTTTGGTTTATCATTCTGGTCACTAGAATTTGATGATCAATTAATATAGATATATACCTGTCAAATGCGCGCAAAGTTACATACTATGCGAAAAATTTATAGGATTAGAGAGGTGCAATTATTAACTGCATGCATGCTGGTCTGAGCAAAGTTTAAATTTCCATCTACAAATTAAAGATTACTCTTGCATAAAAGGGCAATATATATCATCGAAACCATCCAATCTAGATTAAGATTCAGATAATTATGTTTTGAAGTCTATATATAACATATATAACAGTACTTACTACAAGTTATTGTAGTAGGATCTGACCACAACGAACATGCTATGATAATATCTAACACTACAAGTTATGTCAAGTAATTTAACACATAATGTGGCAAGCTCTTGTGCCCCGTACGTTAATTAAGATAATTATGTTTTGAACTCTATATCCATACTTTTAATAGTAGTATAGATAATTAGATAATTAGGTGATGAGCTGGGAAAAATCTGGACCTGACAAACGTGTGATTCTTATCCAACTCGCCGGAAGTTTTGTGCAAGAGAAGGAGGTCAAGACAGAGGCAAACCCATTAGCATCACCTAGCTATCATCCATCATCATCGATCAGTCTGTTTCTCAATTAATGAGTTAGAAGGAGGATTGAGGATCCGTGCACGTGACCCCACCGGAAGCAGTTGGCCGGCCGGCCGGCGCGCGCACAATGATCCTCGGCCTTGTTGCTAACGTCGTATGGCCGTATGCAATCACCACCGACTACTACTACATCTGCATCTCATAACCCACCTTAATTAACCGATACCTTATTGACCTTGGCTTGCCGGAAACGAATCACGAAAACGACCACGTATCCAGGGAAGAAACTTAATTTAAGTGCATTGCATGCATTATGGCTTCTTCATCTTCGCCATCATCAAATTCAAAGCATGAAAAAGTTCCCTTGCTTCCGGTTTCTTACCAGTCCAATTCCATTAAATCCCAGAACAATAACACTCCTAGGTCATCAACTATGAACGCGTCGTCGTGGGCACCAACCATTGCCAAATTCACTCTTCTCATTTTCCTCTCTTTTGTTTTGATGGGCATCACTGCGTGCTACCCAAGAATACATCAAGAGCTTTCTCTAGGGCCCAAAGCCCCTATCGTCCACCTCACCGCCTTATCCGTTCACAAATTCAACGTCTCCGAAACAAACCTGACAGCCAAATGGGACGTCAAGTTCAAAATCCAGAACCCAAACCTCGTCTCTTACATCTCTTTCGACCGCATCGAGGTTTACGTTCTGTCCGAGGACACGGTGCCGTTGGCCATAGAGCCGGTGCAGCCGTTTGGGTTGGCCGTGAAGATGGAGAAAGAAGTGCGTATGAGGCTGGCGATGAAAAAGTGGGATGGGGATCAGCCGGCGCTAAAACAAGGGGTGTTGCAGAAACTGAAGAAGGATAGAGAAATGGGAGGAGTAAGGTTCAGCGTGCAGATGGCGATTTGGGCCACGTACAGGAGTGGCTGGTTGGCGTCGAGGCAGCATGTGATAATGAATCCTCAGTGTTTGGATTTGCAGGTGGCGTTTGTGCCTGGCACCACCACCATAGGTTTTGGAATTTTGATGGGTGGTGTGCCCAGGACGTGCTACGTTCCCATGCTAGCAGAATAAATTTAATTTTTCCTTTCATTTTTTTTTGTGCATGCCTTTTTGTTTTGGTAGGTGATTGCATTTTGGCGGATCGATGTATGTAATTTTGGGATATATAAGGGAAAATGATAAATTCATAGATTAATAATCATACGACTGTACTAGCTTAATGTCAAAGTATTACATACGTTAGGGTTAAAGCACCGTAAGCAATAATAGTGCTTAAGCCACATTTGGCCTAATCCAAGAGCAAATCCTAGTAAATAATACTCATTCGATACTAGGTGGCTAACTTTACTCAAGTGACAAAAAAGAAAAGATCATAGCCTATCTAATATTACATGACTCAAACCAATTAAACTAGCAAATTCGCCTAAGACCTCAACCGGGTGTACAAAACTAAACAGAGATGAGGCCACCACAAATTTACCATTCAAAAGGCAAAGAAAATCATCAGCCCACCATAGCCAACAACCACAAACCAAGGCCCAAAAGCCCAAGCCCATGCTCTTCTTCCCGTCCTTGAGACTGAACAGATACAAAACTCCAAGCGGCAAAAACATCTCTGCCATGCGCCACCACTACAATACCGAGATCCCAAATTACCCGTTGGAACGGATCCCATAGTCCACCACCATGATCTGAATTGGCAGAGATCACGATGTCGAAACTACCACGAACAGCAGCGGAGCAAAGATCAGCCCACCCCATACTAGTATCCAACAAACCCAAATCACCACCGGCCAAACCATGCCAGCAAAAGGAAAAACCACAAAGAACACCACCAGAAAGCCATCCTAGTGAGCCTCGCCTCCCACTGCAGCCATCAAGATAACAAAGAGGGTCGGTCATGAAAACAACCGCAGTAAGCTGCAATTGTCTCCACCTA
Organism: Rubus parviflorus; assembly: GCA_029955375.1. NCBI lineage: Eukaryota > Viridiplantae > Streptophyta > Magnoliopsida > Rosales > Rosaceae > Rubus > Rubus parviflorus. The sequence goes on along the minus strand of JARGGL010000006.1, from coordinate 18,242,427 downwards.
CACTCTCCGACCACACGAACCAAGGGGGAAGAACTATAAGGTGAGAGAGATTTGCCATGATCACAAGAAAGACAATGACATCTAGGGAAACCCTAGAGAGGGCCGCCACTCTTGTGGTCGCATACTCACATGAGACTACAAGAAAAATTCCTAATTTTTGTGATATTTAGATAAGGACTAAATTCTTGTTACTACCATGTACTTTAAAGGTCTAATCAGTTTAGTCCTGGATATTTTAATTTCATCAGTTAAGTCCCTAGACTCTTTTATTCTCATCAAATAAGTCTATTTATGACAAATAAAAATGACACGTGTCAACCCATAATAGGTGACACGTGTCCTAAATGGACTTATTTGATGAGAATTAAAAGTGCAGGAACTGAATTAATGAAATTAAAAGTTTAGGGATTGAACTGATTAGACCCTTCAAGTACATGATAGTAACAAGAATTTAATTATTTAGATAAACATTTTTGACACTTTAATTATTTTTCAGGAACTTACCAATAAGTTAAAGTATTTTTATACTGGTCAAAACACCATGCGAAAAGCGAATATAAATTTTCACTGTGCGGTTCATTAATCAACAAGAGGCGCTAGAAAAGCCACATCAAAGTTTACAATAACTACGATATTGCCACCGTGTCTTCAAATGAGCTCAAAACAATTATAATTACAACGTTACCACATTATTTATTTAATTTCTTTTTTTAAATTTAATTATGTTGTTGGGTATTCAAATAAGCATAAGACCAACATAAGTATAACCCAGGAATATATGCAAATTAATTTTCTATTTTATCATAGCTTTATAATTACATTCAGCCCATGTCACTGACCATCAATAATGAACAGTTAATCAGAATGATACTCCTATAAAGTAAGCATTTTCGGCTCCTTGCAACTCAATATGAAACGGAAAAACCTGCAAAAAATATAATTAAATAATTGTCATTGATGGTCACAACAGTACTATAAATAATGCTATTGACAATCAATAGCAAATAAAATTACTGAGAGTCGGTAGTAGATAACATTACTGAGAGTTTGTAGCAAATAATAAAACTACTGAGAGTTGATAGTACTATTTGCTATTGCATATTTTGCAAGCCAATAAACCAATTACTTTTGTCAAAATAAAAATAAGAACTCAAAGCAAATACCTAGTTGTATTTTTTTTAATTGATACACAATAAGAATTACACAATTGTTATTGATGGTCATAACAAATATGCAATATGGTCGATCAAATACGAACTTGTCTATCTGGTGGGCAATCTATCCTCAGAATAGCTCTCTCAACTTTTCCAAGCCAAACCTCTGCATCAGCTGGATCAGAGGCACCACTGAAAGTGTACGCCCCGTGCCGCTTAGCACGGTCGGTTGAGTAATGATTTGTATGAGATTTGCATATAAATTAGGTCTCTAATCACTTTAGTAATGTCAATCCAATGGCCATTTAGTGTCTCTAATCCTTGATTTGCACCATTGTAGGTTTCACGAGCATCAGATTGATATCGGGAGCAAAATTGTGCGTTTTGGAGCTTTTCGTAAATTTCTGGCAAAATGACGAAAAGTCAACACGAGGACCGTCGGTCAACTCGCGGTCAACCCCGACTTTAGAGCGTCAACGAGTCAACATGAAGTCTCGGAAGTAAGTTGCAAGAGAATTCCAGAAGTTTAGCTAAAAGTCAACCTTTGGTCAACTCCGAGGGTCATGGTCAAAGTCAACGACAAAGTCAACCTTGTGACTCATTCACACAAGCTTCCAAATCAGCAAGGAGCATATTAGATATCATGAGCTCACCCATTGATTATTCCTCCCCTTTGTTTCTTATATGTATTTACCCCCTTGCCCTTTATTTATTCAATCTCACCATTAGATCTTACCCTACTCATCCTAGCCTTTCATTTCCTTTCCCCTTAGCCTATAAATAGCCTAGTATTTACCCCATTAGGTCATGATTCAGCAGCCCCCATCTCACTCCACTTTTCCCTTTCCCTTTTCTCCTCTCTTCCTTCCCTTAGGTTTACCCACGACTTGTTCGTCGACCGGTCGACAACAGTACCTCGACCGGTCGAACAACGGCGGGTCAACCATTTTCTCCACCCTCCTCACCTCCTTTCCTCCTCCACCCTTCATCAACCTTTTTCCACATGACGTCTACTCCATCATCCACCACCTGGGCAGCTGAGATTCTCACCAAGTCATCAAGATTCATCATCCAAGGCCAAGGGGAAGCTAGAGAGACATCTATTGAGTATTCCTCATCTTTACTCTCTCTTCTACTTATGTTTAAAGCTTTATTGTGTAAATTGATGATGTCTATTGAGATGATTAGTGAGTAGTGACATTTGTTGGGGACTAGGGTTGTGTGCCCTAGTCCAATGTGACTATGTGATGATTTGATTAATGAATAAATGCCTATGTGTTTCATGAGTATGTGTATTGTTTATTTGAATATGTGTTGAATGTGTATTTGAGGAATTCACCACTCTTTGGTATGCATTTGATCTGTCTTGTATGAGTGTGAATGGTTGGTTACTTTATTCTACTCTAGGCAATTGGCAATATGTGTGATGAGCGTGATGAGCATGTTTCACTTATGTGATCCTTACTTCAAGTGCTTTACGCTTCTTTTTCTTCTACCCTCCCGCGGAGAGTCTCTTACACCCTAATAAGGCTTAGGAATACCTTAGAAGGAATCCACTCCACATCGATAATATCGGTGGAGTGGTGGATTACACATGTGTTGCTTGTTTGAGTCTCTAAGTTTCGACACTTTACGCCTCTTAAGCACTTTAGGGGATTCGGTATTAGGTAACATAGAGGAATCCCCTATGACACCTAGAGAGTTCGAATGACCCTAATAAGGCATTTGAATACCTTAGAAAAACATGGTCCTAGAACCATAACATGGCTAGGATACGGGGCTTGATTTGTGACCACATTGGCATGATTTGGCATTAGAGCATCGTTAGTTGCATTGGACTCGGGGTTTGCCCGAAAACCCCAACACTTTCATAAATTTGTACACACTTTATCTTTACTTATTTGCTTGCATTTCTTGTTTGCCTTTTGATTGTTTGTCTTACCATATCATCATTCCTTCACAAACCGACACAACACTACACGCCGCACATTGTTACATACTCACCTCCACCCACTCTTTTCATCTCATGTCACTTCATTATTGCTAGAGTTACACGACCACACACTACGTAGAGATTGAGAACCGTCAATTCCTGTTGAAACGACAATCTCGGATCTCAATATCACTTACCACTCTTTTTGCAATTAGTCAAGTAATCTGTATTAGTGCCTGGGAGGGCCGCTATCAGACGCTCAAGTAGTCGTTCAACTCTTCTCACTCCCCTTGCTGGGTTTTGATCTTCCACATTCTCCCTAATTGGTATTCCTACAAGGTCCAAGTCCACGTCCACAAGGCATAGTACCTAGTACAAAAATCAGAGTTAAATAACTAAAATAATTTGACACTTAGATATGTATCCCACATACTTTATTACCAAATCAGCACCGAAGAGTATATGATGGGGATCCGCCGCGGTCGGGCCATGTGACATCCCAGACCAAACTTACATTTTTACGAGATAATTTTCACGATGGATTGTCGGAAGTTTGTTTTCAAGCTTCGGACAGTGCATTTAGGGGGTCTTCGGGATGTTTTTTGTTTTCTTTAGAATTTGGATAAACTTTCTTGACCGAATTTGTAGAGCGCGTTAAACCAAATCAGTACTGGACATGAAGTACGCAAAAATCGGAGTCTATATGAGAAAGTTATGATCTATGGAAAGAAAGTTACTATTTAGGGAAACTTTATTTAAGAAAATTTCATTTTTGGGAAATTTCCATTTTTTTATTTTCACACACACACACACACACACACACACACTCTCTCTCTCTCTCTCTCTCTCTCTCTCTCTCTCTCTCTCTCTCTCTCTCTCCCCTTTACTGTCGACGATCATCACCACAGCCGGCTATCAACGAACGACACTGCCCCCACCAAAGGGTGCAGCTCGTGCTGCCGAACCAAATCTACCCGGGTTTGTCTCCTAACTCGCTGGTGTGATGTCGCATGCATCGCTGGAAAATTAGGAAAAAAGTCACTCACCGTCCGGCCACTCTAGACGACAGGACAAATTGGGCTTTAAAGCTCTCCACCACATGAAAACGTTGGTGTCCTCAGTTTTCAACGTCGACAACCGTATATGAAGGATAGAAGCCGTTGACTTTTGGAGTTTCGAAACTTCCGGCACCGATATCTTCCGATTTACTGGGAATCGATCTTTGAGGTAGTTTCTAAACTTGTTGTGCTTGTTGGGCTTATTGAGATGTACATTATGGTAAAATTTTAGGTTTATCGAAGAAGGTTGACGTGCGGCAGTGTACGGCAGCGCGTGGTGGCTTGAATGGTCAAAACTTTACATCCAAAATTACCTACTCGTCGATACGAGGGCGTTGATATATTTAGATTTAAGAAATTCGGACGTTTGATTAATCATTGTTGAATTACGAATCAGATCGTACGATTTACGATCTACGTTGTTGGGACCGTCAGATGGTGACAAAAATTGATTAGGATGTTAAGATATTAATTTTGAGAATTTTGTGCGGTTGGATTGTTGGAATTAAGCCAATTGGTTAATTAGAGTATAATTACAATTTGTAAATTCAAATAAATTTGTTTATGCTCGTTTGATTTATCGAACCGCGACAATCCGACTGTTGGAAACGTCGCCGAGAGTTTTGAATAATTTAATGTGTTGATGAATAAATTATTTGAGGAGTTCCGGTTTCGAAATTCGTTGTTGGATTTAGGGAAATGAGAATTCCCAATGGAAACCCTAATCGGGTTAATTCGTTAATTTTCTAATTAATCGCTCGCTCGTCGAACTAATCTTTAGCGTAACTCGTTTTGTTCAGGAGGCCGAGTCGAGCCACCGACCCCAGCAGGTTTGTGCTAGGCGTGAGGCTTAGCTGCAATCTGTGAGTGGACTTTTGTTTTTAAAAATTAAATATGCATGCAAATTTTATTTTCGAGAAATATTTATTTCTCGCATTACTTTTCAGTAAAAATAAATTAAATTTCATGATCTATGCATCTCGACCATTTGTTCTAGTCTATACAGATGATAAATAAATTATGGATTTCTTTTCGGATTTAAATGTTATATGCGAGATTTGAGGGTGTATGATCCTTATATTATTTCTAAAATTTCAGGGTTAAGGGATCTTTGGGGAGGCTTAGCTGCAATCTGTGAGTGGACTTTTGTTTTTAAAAAATTAAATATTCATGCAAATTTTATTTTCAAGAAAGATTTATTTCTCGCATTACTTTTCAGTAAAAATAAATTAAATTTCATGATCTATGCATCTCGACCATTTGTTCTAGTCTATACAGATGATAAATAAATTATGGATTTCTTTTCGGATTTAAATGTTATATGCGAGATTTGAGGGTGTATGATCCTTATATTATTTCTAAAATTTGAGGGTTAAGGGATCTTTGGGGAGATTTTCAGATTTGTCGTATTCACTGGTTCATATCCACTTGTCAGTACACAGTTGTCTATGTCCAAATGTCAGTATCCAGTTATCTAGGGGGTAGTACCGTCTAGAGTCTTCCAGTTATCAAGGGGGCAGTCCCTCCTTGAGTCATCAGTTATCTAGGGGCAATACCTCCTTGAGTTATCCAGTTATCTGGGGGGCAGTGCCTTCCTAGGTCACGTGCACGTGTTTTACAGAGGGCCTGGTTAATCTATCAACATGTGGATGTTTGAGGGGTAGTGCCTATCAGGCACCGTACGTCCTTATCCGGTGTGCGGCCTGCGGGACCTGGTCGATAGTACTAATATGTGGATGTCTGGGGGGTAGGGCATTTCAGGAACCGTACGATAGCAGACGTACGGCCGATTTTCAGCAGTACAATTATTTATGAGGTGTTCATAGCTTGATTCCAGAATAGACTGATATCATTCCTAGTCAGTATGTTTCAGGTGTCGTATGAGTTGAGATTACATTCAGTTTAACCTTGGGTCCTCGAGCTATAGTTTTAGATTTTGGAGGCAGATAACTTATTTCTTGATTTTATTGTGCTCAGGCACAAGATGATCTTAGTTCGATTCAGATTTTTGGAATAATTAATGAACTTATAGTTTGAGATTGCAGAATTTAAAATGATGTTATGAGCAACAATTTTTGGAACAGAGGATCTTACTTGGTATGATTTGGATCCTAGCACTGGTGGTTTTCAGATAATTTGCATGACTTACTCAATTTACCGACATATCATATTTCAGTTGAATTGCATGCATGGTTTTAGAAAATAAAGAATTGGAAAAACATCAAGGTTATATTTTTAAATTGTTATTAGTTTGACTTATTATTTTCGTCCACTCACGCTAACATTTTCTTGTCGGAATGTTTTTTCCTGGGCCTTTCGGTTTTACTTTGCCTAGTTTGCAGATTCATTGAGGTCAGGCTACACCACAACGTCGAGGCATAGTGTTTCCAGAACTTCCTTGATTTGATAGTGACGAATTTCAAAGTATGAGTGGTGGAATTTCAAAGTATGAACCGGTGTTATCGTGTCCATGGAGATCGATGGCCCTTCAACCCCTTTGGTAATGTGTACAACTTGTCAATAGCTAAATGCTGGAGGGATTAAGAGACGGAAAGAGTGGGTGCATATGTATCGACAATGTGCGTGTGTTGAGGTGTTGAGGTTTTCAAAAGATAGTGGAATGTAAATAACAAGCAATAAGTTAAAAGCAAGAAAGTAAAACGTGTGTGCAAAGTTAATAAAAAGTTGGGGTTTTCAGGTTAACCCAAATCCAATGCAACAAACAACACTTTAACAATGAATGCATGCCAATGTGTGTATGAATCAAGTCCCGTATTCTAGCCATATTGTGCATCTAGAACTGTGTTTCAAGGGTATTCTAGTGCCATGTTATGGGTCACTAAGAACTCTCTAGGTGTCATTGGGGATCTCTCTAAGTTACCTAATACAAAATCCCCTAAAGTGCTTAAGAGGTGTAAAACATCGAAACTAGGAACTCAAACAAGTGTAACTCATCACATATGCTTCCAATTGTCTAGATTATGCAAGGTTACCAAGCTTACACAATCTAATCAAGGTAGATTGATTAACATGCCAAATAAGTGGTAAATTCTATGAACAAGCAACCAACACATATTGAAATAGGTAAGCATACATATTCATTCATCACAAAGGCATTTATTCAAAAACAAAGTGTCATAAAGTCACATTGGACTAGGGCACACAACCCTAGTCCCCAACAAGGTCACTACTCACAATCCATCAAGGTATACATCATCATATAACACATAAAAGCTCTAAATACAAGTGCAAGAGAGAGAAAGGTTGAGAGATGAAAAAAGGGAAAGTGGAGAGTGATATGAAATGGTGGCTAGCTGAAAGATGATCTAATAAGGTAAAAACTAGGTATATATACAAATGGGGAAAAAGGTTAAGGGCTAGGATTAGAACTTAAGATCTAATGGTTAGGAAAATAAGGGAAATAGAAGTAAATTGACAAGGCTAACCTATGTGGAAAGTTAGGTGGTGTTTAGGAGAAATTTAGGTGAGGGACATAGAGGTAATTGGTATTTATTTCCAGCAATAAAAGTGCACAAAAGAAAAGTCAAAGGGAGTAAGACAAACCTTTAGATTTGGTGAGGACAAGTGTCTTTTTATTCCCGTCTGTCACGCGGGTGACCCGGGTTCGATCTCCGGCAACGGCGCCATTTGACGTGTCGTCAAAGTGTGGTGGTGAAAGTATAGATTAATGACCGGGGGAATGTCGTACCCAAGGGATTGGAAGGCCCAAGATCCCTATAGGCGATACAATTCAACCAAGATGTATTAGCACTAGAAATGGTGTGACAAGGAATGGTCTATGTACTTAGAAGTGGAGTATGTACAACATGCAAGTGTAGTGTTCAAAGTGGCGTCACTCTTGAGTGACTAGTGACCTAAACCGTGACCTAAAGTGACCATACTAAACTAGGCAAACAAGTAAAGGGCACAAGTGAGTGTGCTTGATAGTGCAAATGTTGTTGAGGTGACAAGCCCAACAAATGTGTGTTTGTGATCAAATGGTGAAGACGATTGGGGTTTCGGGTTAACTCTAACCCAATCCGATGACTCTCAAACCTAATGAATATGCAATGTTGATTAATTAACGAACCAAATTCCGTATCTTAGCCATGTTATGGTTCTAAGACCGAGTCTCAATCATCCTCTCGTGCCAAATTGTGCTATTCACAACAACTTGAACTCCTACTCAATTAACCTAAGCCGAGTTAAGGTCCCCAAGTTAATCAAGTAAGGCAAAGGACTTTAAGACTAGGAATTCAAACAAGGCAAGCCTAAAGCTCATACTCATCATACTCAAATGTCAACTGTCCAAGATTATGAAGGTGACTAATCTAAACAATCTCACACAATACAAGTTCAACACATGCTCAAGAATTAGTCTTATTCAATAACAAGCATCAAACATGATTAAATTGACAAAGAACATGTTCATCTTTCAATCAATATACATAAACATTAAAGTTCATCAATACATCATCATGGGCTAGGGCACACAACCCTAGCCCCCAATCTAAAGGACTACTCACACATGCTTATGAAATACATCAATATTGTCAAGAATGGAAACATGAATACAAAGAATAACTAGAGTAGGGTTAAGAAAGTCTCAAGGGATGATGGCCAGCAGCTCCTTGGTGACTCCAAGTGTAGATGACAGCCCCCTCTTGAACTCCTCTTCACTACCAAGCTTCTTCTTCTCCAAGTGTCCGAATTCCTTGTGTTCTTGACGAATTCCCAGCTGTGGAGCTTGAAAAGTGGTGGAATGATGGTGGAATGGTGGTGAAAGTTAGTTCCTAAGATAAATGGATGTCTTAGGAACAACTTTCATGAAGGAAGGAAAGTGATTTGAGGGGTGGAAGGTGGTGAAAATGGAAGAACAAAACTGGACAGTTTCTTGGTGTTCTTGGTGTTCTTGGTGGATTATTGTGGAATGGGGTGGCTGATTGGTTTGGGTCTGGTCTGAATGGGTCTTATCTCCAGCAAGAGAAGGTGCTAAGTATATGTATGATGCTAAATGAAGGGCTTTGATGCAAGAGAAATGATCCAAGGGTCTATAATTAAGATGCTACACAAGTGGATGAAAGGCTAAGGGACAAAATGGTGTGTAGAGACAATATGAATCAGTTTTGGGGACCATAGGGATCAGATTTGGGGACCATATGCTAAGAGACAAATGGTGTCTTGAGCATTAAATGTTTTGTCTCTCATTTGAACTTGAATTTGCCACCAAAATATCTCAACACTCAAAATGGGCTCTCCTTGTGGGCTTGGGCTGCTCATGGATGGATTTGAAGTGTGATGCCTTCGGGTTTGACCTCGGAGTTGACCATGTGTGGGCCCGGTTGACATCGGTTGACTTTTGTCCTTTTCTCGGGAATGCTCCAATTGGCCCCGAAATGTACCTATTTTAGCCGAATTACCTCAACTCACTTGAATGACCTAAAAACATTAAAACACAAATTAAATGCGACAAACGACTTTTGGAGTAGCTTAATTCCCGTGATTAGGAAGGCAATTTGCGCTATAATTAAGTGCAAATCACACCCCCACACTTGAATCTTGCTTGTCCTCAAGCAAACACGAAACAAAACATAAATGGAAAAACAATACAATACAACACAAGAAGGGGAAAAACATAATTCAAAAGCCTTTTCCAACCATAGTCCTCAACGAGCTCGCAATGTTATAAACAAGAGTCAAAAGATCACATGCCAAGGCTTCACAAATTTGCTAAGTGTTTAACAAGCGCAATTCATTCATGCTCGGGTGAAGTGTGTGGAAACCAAGTGTACAATTAATCTCATGCAATCAAATAGGCACAACTAAACAACCTTAACCACTAAACTCACAAAGATCACTAGATATTTCCGCTCAAGTGTTTTAGGGCCAAAGTGTTTACTCTCAAAACAAATGCACAAGTAATGTTCCCATAGGCTTGCTCATCAACCAACTCTCCACAAATCGAACCACAAATCGTTAGATCATAAGGACTTTATCAATGGTGTAATGGGGCCAAAAGGTGAATGGTTAAATGAAATGAAATGATGGATATAACAAATGTTCCACATGTTTGCAAGACAAGTCAACGACTTTGAAACTCATACCTATGCTACAACCGAAACAACTTTCTTATTCTCCTCAAACCTTTTATTGAATTCAAAAGTAATACAAGAAACAACTTCTATTTTTGGATTTTTTTTTCTTTCTCCTTTTCTATTTTTTTTTTCTTGAGGAACTTCAATTCCTTCTTTTTGTTTTTGATTTTCTTTATTTCTTTCTTTGACATAACTACAACAAAAATAAAAAATGCACCCCCACACTTGCCTTTTGGTATACTACCAACGAATTCCCAAGCATAAAGGACACAAGAAGTCACTATCATCGTCTTGCAAACACAACGAAACAAGGGTGAGATGGTGTTTGAGTGGTGAAATGGGTGAAGGTTATCGGGTGAACAAAGGAAAGCTAATGATGTACATGGTTCAAGTGGGCTATTCCTAGAGTTCATGTTCACATGGATTGTGGTCAATTTGGCCATGGTGCTCAACTAATGCCTTAGTCATCTCTAACTCATTATGGATCAACAAAACGCCTCAAGAGGTCTTTGAGCAAGTTCTAGGTTCACGACTTATGCAATGTACACTCATGAAGAATAAGTAAATGTATGAAAGATGCATACATGTGAATATTCAATGGGCTCAAATCCTCACAATTTCTGGGTATGCATGGCAATACATGTTCAAATGTGCTTCTCGGATTGCAATCGACTAATTAACAAGTGTGATGTGTAAATGGAATATCGAGCAATCACAAATTATGCATATTAAACCCAAAGCAAATCACACAAAGCCTTAGCAATGATCAACATTCTCAAGAACATAACAAAGTAAGCTCAATTCATCATTGGGGTTGGAAAGCATTGACACAACATGCAAACAACAAATAGAAAAGAAAAACAACAAAGTTTATGGAAATTTTCAAAAATTTTGAAACTTTTTGATAGGTTTGAACCCAAACCTCACCCCCACACTTAAACTTAACATTGTCCCCAATGTGATAAGTGAATTTAACAATTTACGTTGGGTGAGGGACACAACAAACAACCACACAAACACAACAAATGAAACAATTGACACAAAACAAACTAATGTGAGTGAAGTGAAATGAAAACTCCCTTATGGCGATCTCCACAATGATATTCAGCAGGCACCAACAATCACCAACCTCAAGGCATAAAGCCTTGACTTCCATACGTATGCTCCAAGTGTGTTTAATTGCAAGTGTGCATTTCAAAACAGGGGAATACAGCAGCACATAACGACCTTCTCCCAATGTTTTGGGCATAACTCTAGGAATATAAGTCACAACTAAATGATTCCAATGGAATTGGAAAGAAGACTCCAATGGCTTCATGATGGCCTCTGGAATCATGGAAAAGGTATTCCTGAAGGTAAACTTCTTGCTTGTCAAAGCGAGCTTCCAGAAAGTCAAAACAGCACTGAGTAGTTCCCACTCCAAACAGGGTTTCGGCAGATCGGCTGGTTCAAATGAGGTGAAATTTAATTTGGATATAGTAGACTCATAGATGCATCTTCTAAAACAAGTTTCAGCTAATTCCAACGGTGGTATATGGAAATAAAGGCATCAAAAGTCGACTGTACTGCCCAAGCAGCTCTGTTTTTGCAGCAAACAACACTTCTTGGGTTCTTCTCTCCGGAACTCCGATCATAACTCCTTCAAAACTTCCCAAACTTCTTTTATTGAAAGAAAACAGAACTCAAAATGATATGGGGTTGCCTCCCCACAAGCGCTTTTCTTTATAGACTTCAAGCCGGTCTTGTTTCTTCTCATGCTTGAATCAAGGTGGTAAAAAGCACATCTTCTTGCCATTCACCGGTGAGCTGCTCTCACCATGGTTTTCTCCACCAAAGCAGGTATTGAAGCCTTTGAGGACTGACTTTGTGGCAGTGGGTAATGGAGGCCAAAAACGCTTCTTCTTCTTCTTCTTCTTCCCATGGCCAACAACGTCTCTCATTGCCTCGATGGTCTCCTTTTGTGCCTCACTCATGGGAGGACTGCTCTTCTTGTTTTCCTCTAGAAATGGATCATGGTATGGCTCATCTTCACTCATTTCATCATGCTCCCAAGGTGGTGGCTTACTATCTTTGTTGCAAGGTGGATTGTCACACCCCCAAATAGGTGAGAAACGAGCATGTACACCTTCTTTGGGTTTTGGTGGATTCAAAGGACCAAAAATCCTTTTGCTTTTGGCACTATTTCCCTTGACCAAATCCACAGCAAGTACCTCTTTGATAACCTCCGGTGAGTATATGTGATTGAGGACTTGAATCTTCACCTTCTCTCCCAACACTTTTAACCTAATGGTGCCCTTAAGAACATTGATTTTGACTCCCGCCGTTGCCATAAAAGGTCGGCCAAAGATAAGAGGCATTCCATTATCATGAGTAGGATCATCTCCTATATCAAGCACCACAAAATCAGCGGGAAGGATGAATTTGTCAATCCGCACTAATACATCTTCAATAATTCCAACCGGTTCTCTTATGCTTTTATCCGCAAGTTGAAGAGTCATGGATGTTGGCTGCAAGGTACCAATACTCAACCTTCGGAAGAGAGATAGAGGCATCACATTGACACTTGCTCCCAAATCCATAAGTGCACCTTTTAGGAAATGCTCTCCTATTTGACACCCAATTGTGAAGCTCCCCGGATCTTTCAACTTTGGTGGTATCTTGTGTTGGATCATGGCACTAACTTGGCCTTGAAGCTCATAGCACTCCTTCTCTTGGAGTCTTCTCTTTGCAACACAAAGGCTCTTGAGAAATCTAGCATATGCCGGCACTTGACGTATGAGATCCAACAAGGGAACATTCACATCCACCTTCTCAAAAAGTTCATGCAACTCTTGCATCAAACCCTTGTTCTTCTTGTGCAATTTCATATCATGGGTGGCTATCTTCCCATCTAGGGCAGCAAGTGATTCATCCTTATAGTCCTCCCTAGAGGTGCTCATGGCTTTTGGTGGATCCATAGCCTTCAAGGCCTCACCACCAAGGTTACTAACCATGTCACACTCATCCTTAGGAGTTGTTTTCTCAACATCATGAACATGTAAATCATCTTCCAAAGTCAAGCAATCATAATCACTCCCAAGCACAACTCCATCATGTATACTCTCCACATTTGACACAACTCCATTTAATCCACAATTTCCAAGGAGTACATTTTCTTCCTCCTTGGCCCCATCCTCCATATAACCAAAATGACTATGCACATTATCATTCAACAAATAGCCAAGAGGTACATTTTCTTCCCTCTTGGCCCCATATGTATGCATATAATCATCAAAGTTCTCATGCATGGACTTAGAAGAGTAAGTGTCTTGAGAAATACCGGAGTAAGATGTAGAGATTGCGTTGCATTGCTCATGTTGCTTACCTCTTGGATTGGGCTCCACTTGTGAAGGTAAAACACTCATTGGTCTTGAGCTAAGTTGCTTTGCTAGTTGCCCCACTTGAACTTCAAGTTTGCTCAACCCTTGAGACATGACAATGACTTGTTGGCTTAGTGTGTCTTGTCGTTGGTCGGCCTTCATTTGGCTTGTGGTGAGAGCATTGAGCATCTCCTTCATGCTTGGCTCTCTTGAGTCTTGAGCTTGATAGTTGCTTCCCTTGTTCTCAAAACCGGAAGGTGTGTAGTAGTAGCTTTGCCTTTGAGGTGGTGCTTGAGAAGTACTTGCACCTTGAGTGTTGGAAAAGTTTGAACCTCCTCCATGATAAGCATTTGTTCCTTGAGTACTTCCTCCATAACTTTGGTGAGGATGATTGAACTTGGAAGGATAGTACTTTGAATTGTAGTTGTCAATTTGACAAACTTTCTGATCCAACACTCCTTGATTCAATGAGGCATGGTAGAGTTGGCATTCATGAATCTCATGTGTATGCTCTTGGCAAAATGCACAACTTGTAGAAATGGCTTTGACATGCTCACTTGTAGGAGGTAAGGCTGCTCCTCCTTGTGTCTTGAGTAGTAAGTCAAGCTTAGTGTTCATAGCAGCCTCTAGTTGCTCAAACTTGGCATTCATGAGTTCATCTACTTGTTGAATTTGAGAGGCTCCATGGATTGCTCTAGAGTGGTTCTCAACATTCCCATGTCCTCTTCCACCATGGGGCTCTCTTTCTTCTCTTTCTCTTGGTCTTGTGTCTCTTCTTCGGTCATGATGGTCCCATTGCCCGGATTGCACAGCGATTTCTTCTATGATGTCCCAAGCGGCATTCGGGCCTTTCCTTTGGAAGCTACCCCCACAAGCATTGTCGAGTCTTCTACGTTCATCATCAAATAGACCGTTGTAGAAGGAAGAGACCAGCTGCCACTTACTTATCCCATGGTGTGGGCAGCCAAGCTCCAAGTCTTTGAAGCGCTCCCAAGCATCGTAAATCGTCTCCCGATCTCCTTGCATGAAAGTAGTGAGCTGATTTCTCATGGCGGTGGTCCGATGATGAGGGTAATAGGCATTGAGGAACACCTTTTGCATGTCATCCCAAGAGAAGATACTCCTAGGCTTGAGCTTGTGAAACCAAATCCTTGCCTTTTCCTTGAGAGAAAACTGAAAAAGTCGAAGCTTCACTTCCTCAATTGAAAGGCCTCCACGGCTTAGAGTGTCGCACATGGCGTCAAACTCGATGATATGATCATAGGGCCTCTCCTTGGCCACTCCATGGAAAGTGGGCAAGATGGAAAGAATGGAATGCTTGATCTCATAGGCCACATTCGGATGTGGGTGCACAATGCATGAAGGTGAATCCACGATGTTCGGACATGAGTAGTGACTCAAAGGAAGCTCTTCCTCAACCCATGGTGGACCATGATCATTGTTTACTTCTCCCATTGTCCCTTTAGGAGGTGTTGGCTGCTCTGAAATGTGAGTGATTGGTGGAGCGCTTTCGGTTCTCCTAACTCTTCTCCTCCTTGGTCTTCCTCTTGTGTCCTCGCTTAAAACACGTCCACTTCTTAATGAAATTCGAGTGGTAGAAGTGGAGGACTCGTTCATGTACCTTTATCACACAACAAGAGGGATTAGGAACAACTAAATACACAATTAAACACAAGTATACAAGCTATGGAACCAATTAGAAGCACACAACAAAAGAGAACAAACATAACAATTTTAGGACAGCTCCCAGGCCATCGGACGGATTCAATACGTCCGGACGGATTTCACGGGCACTACTACCAGTCTCTTTTGGAGTCCGGACGGAATTGTGGAGTCCGGACGGATATGTTAGGCAGAGAAGTTCCAGAAATGCTAGTTACTGATCCTAACGACCAGTACCTGAAAAATTATATTTTTCCCTATGCTACACTTAACAAAATGACACGAAATTTTAACCACAGATACTAGACACACAGAGACAGCACCACAAAATTTTTTGGAATTTTATGGGTTGATTTACTATTTTAAAAAAAATCGGGAAGACAGAGAACAGTAGCTAAAGAAAAACAGAAAACAAATGAAGAGAACTTCCCTAAGTAGGCAAGGGAACTAACCTAGCTTGAATTGAAACAAACTAAGATGCAATTACACACTAAAGATCAGCAAGAACAACACTTGACACAACCTAGAAACAAATGCAACATGCAATGCAATGAAGAAAAATACACAACAACAACAACAACAACAAAAAAGTCTAGAAACAACAAGCAAACAACCTAGATGCTAACTTAAAGAAACACAAACACTTATGAACAAAAAAACTATGAAATGGTTATCAAACAATTTAAACTAAAGAATAGTGCTAAGACAACCCGGCTACGATCGTCCAAAGGATCAAGAATTAACCTCAATCCCCGGCAACGGCGCCATTTGACGTGTCGTCAAAGTGTGGTGGTGAAAGTATAGATTAATGACCGGGGGAATGTCGTACCCAAGGGATTGGAAGGCCCAAGATCCCTATAGGCGATACAATTCAACCAAGATGTATTAGCACTAGAAATGGTGTGACAAGGAATGGTCTATGTACTTAGAAGTGGAGTATGTGCAACATGCAAGTGTAGTGTTCAAAGTGGCGTCACTCTTGAGTGACTAGTGACCTAAACCGTGACCTAAAGTGACCATACTAAACTAGGCAAACAAGTAAAGGGCACAAGTGAGTGTGCTTGATAGTGCAAATGTTGTTGAGGTGACAAGCCCAACAAATGTGTGTTTTTGATCAAATGGTGAAGACGATTGGGGTTTCGGGTTAACTCTAACCCAATCCGATGACTCTCAAACCTAATGAATATGCAATGTTGATTAATTAACGAACCAAATTCCGTATCTTAGCCATGTTATGGTTCTAAGATCGAGTCTCAATCATCCTCTCGTGCCAAATTGTGCTATTCACAACAACTTGAACTCCTACTCAATTAACCTAAGCCGAGTTAAGGTCCCCAAGTTAATCAAGTAAGGCAAAGGACTTTAAGACTAGGAATTCAAACAAGGCAAGCCTAAAGCTCATACTCATCATACTCAAATGTCAACTGTCCAAGATTATGAAGGTGACTAATCTAAACAATCTCACACAATACAAGTTCAACACATGCTCAAGAATTAGTCTTATTCAATAACAAGCATCAAACATGATTAAATTGACAAAGAACATGTTCATCTTTCAATCAATATACATAAACATTAAAGTTCATCAATACATCATCATGGGCTAGGGCACACAACCCTAGCCCCCAATCTAAAGGACTACTCACACATGCTTATGAAATACATCAATATTGTCAAGAATGGAAACATGAATACAAAGAATAACTAGAGTAGGGTTAAGAAAGTCTCAAGGGATGATGGCCAGCAGCTCCTTGGTGACTCCAAGTGTAGATGACAGCCCCCTCTTGAACTCCTCTTCACTACCAAGCTTCTTCTTCTCCAAGTGTCCGAATTCCTTGTGTTCTTGACGAATTCCCAGCTGTGGAGCTTGAAACGTGGTGGAATGATGGTGGAATGGTGGTGAAAGTTAGTTCCTAAGATAAATGGATGTCTTAGGAACAACTTTCATGAAGGAAGGAAAGTGATTTGAGGGGTGGAAGGTGGTGAAAATGGAAGAACAAAACTGGACAGTTTCTTGGTGTTCTTGGTGTTCTTGGTGGATTATTGTGGAATGGGGTGGCTGATTGGTTTGGGTCTGGTCTGAATGGGTCTTATCTCCAGCAAGGGAAGGTGCTAAGTATATGTATGATGCTAAATGAAGGGCTTTGATGCAAGAGAAATGATCCAAGGGTCTATAATTAAGATGCTACACAAGTGGATGAAAGGCTAAGGGACAAAATGGTGTGTAGAGACAATATGAATCAGTTTTGGGGACCATAGGGATCAGATTTGGGGACCATATGCTAAGAGACAAATGGTGTCTTGAGCATTAAATGCTTTGTCTCTCATTTGAACTTGAATTTGCCACCAAAATATCTCAACACTCAAAATGGGCTCTCCTTGTGGGCTTGGGCTGCTCATGGATGGATTTGAAGTGTGATGCCTTCGGGTTTGACCTCGGAGTTGACCATGTGTGGGCCCGGTTGACATCGGTTGACTTTTGTCCTTTTCTCGGGAATGCTCCAATTGGCCCCGAAATGTACCTATTTTAGCCGAATTACCTCAACTCACTTGAATGACCTAAAAACATTAAAACACAAATTAAATGAGACAAACGACTTTTGGAGTAGCTTAATTCCCGTGATTAGGAAGGCAATTTGCGCTATAATTAAGTGCAAATCAGACATAGAGGTAATTGGTATTTATTTCCAGCAATAAAAGTGCACAAAAGAAAAGTCAAAGGGAGTAAGACAAACCTTTAGATTTGGTGAGGACAAGTGTCCTTTTATTCCAAAAGGAATAAGGAAGGTATAGAATAATAATCCAATGACTAGGTTATTGGATTTCAAAGGACATATGTACCCTTCCTTGCTGAATTTGGATGCTTCTTGTGGTGAGTCACAAGGTTAACTTTCGATCTTGACCTTGACCTTGACATTCGGGGTAGACCAAAGTTAACTTTTACTTGGAATTGTCGTTTTTGGGAAAAATTTTAGGACTAAATTCTTGTTACTACCCTGAACTTTGGGGGTCTAATCAGTTCAGTCATTATATTTCTAATGTCATCAAAATGGTCCCTATACTTTGAATTCTCACCCAATAAGTCCTATATCGCTGACATGGCATGCCAAATCAGCATTGTGGGGACCAAAAGACCTGCGAAATACCCTAAACGCCCTTGGTTCCTTTCTCCCCTCTCTCTCACGCACATTTCTTCCGAAAAAAAAAAAAAAAAAATCTCTCTCTTCCCCACCTCGCGCGACCTCGCCTTTTCTCTCTCACTGTCGCTGTGAGCGACCCAACTCCGGCCATCATCTATTGACACCGCCCCCACCATTAGGAGCAGTGAGGGAAGGCAAACCAAGCCCAGTCGGTTTCATCCAAAACCGTGTCGGCTTTACACGGCACACATTGCCGGAAAAGCTTGAAAACATCAAGCTCACCGTCCGACCAACTCCGGCCACGCCGTGACTTCAAACCTATACCAATCGGAAGCTCTCCGCCCCAGCATTCTCGTGGTACCCACTGATCATGGTGGGGTTTTCTCTAGACGACAGTAGCTCGGCGTTGACTTTTCAGACTCGAAAAGTTTCGAGGCCGATCCCGATCAATCCGCAACGAATCGAACCTTGAGGTAGTCACTATAATTGTTGGACTTGTTGTTCTGACCATGATGGTTTAAGTTTTGACGTCATTAGTCATACCAAAGTTGACTTTCCGGTATGACTATGAAGCTTCCAGTGCAGTATTTTTCATGGTTTTGTTTTGCTTTTGCAGTATTTAAATTTCATATGTTTTTATTGGGAGAAGTTGAAGATAGATTGGGAATTTATGATTTTTGGTCTTGTGGAAGATATTTGTGTGCTATGGTTTGTTTATGCTTATAGATCTAGCTTGGGATTTTACCACTGGAAATCGGGGAGCAAGCTAGAAATTTGGAAGGATCGATTTCAAGTCGAATAGCAAATTAAGTAGGAAACAGAGACAGAATGGGCATTAAAAAATGGTACAGAACGTGACGGGGAATCAATTGAATTGAATTGTATGA
Organism: Rubus parviflorus; assembly: GCA_029955375.1. NCBI lineage: Eukaryota > Viridiplantae > Streptophyta > Magnoliopsida > Rosales > Rosaceae > Rubus > Rubus parviflorus. Next base: position 18,223,139 of record JARGGL010000006.1, on the reverse strand, counting down.
AGGAAGGAACGTACAACAGAGTACAGCTAATAAGACTTTGTTTTTCCATCAAGTTGTTGAGAAAAAGAGACATTTCCATGCAAAAGCAAGCTGCAACTTGCTCGATCCTTGTTTTGAAATTTGAATGGGACGGACTAGATAGAGTTATTGGTTTGTTGCAACTTGCAGGAAGCAAAGGAAGGAAGCAGGTGGAAGAGGAGGCCTATAAGGCTTTGCTTGCTTCCTAGCTTTTCATTTATGATAAATAGCTTCCCATCTTTGATTTCAGATGGCTTGGGTATCGGGGACAGAAATTGTTTTTTTTGGTTTTGTTTTCGGAAGAAATGTGGGTGAGAGAGAGGGGAGAAAGGAACCAAGGGCGTTTAGGGTATTTCACAGGTCATTTGGTCCCCACAAAGCTGATTTGGCATGCCACGTCAGCGACTTAGGACCTATTGGATGAGATTTCAAAGTACAGGGACCATATTGATGAAATTAGAAATGCAGGGACCGAACTGATTAGACCCCCAAAGTTCAGGGTAGTAACAAGAATTTAGTCCAAAATTTTAATTCGAAAAGTCCGTTTAGTGGGGATCCAGGATGACTTTTTGATTTTGTTAAGGTTTTGGGTAAACTTTCTTCACGAAAGTTGTAGAGCGTGTTAAACAGAGTTCATAAACACGAAGTACGTAAAAAAATTGGACTTCATATAAAAGAGTTGTGAGTTGCCGAAGAGGTTACTATTTGAGGGAAGCATATTTAGCGAAATTTCCCAAAGATTTTCAGCCATTTCTCTCTCTCTCCCCGCGTCACTTTCTCTCTCCCAAACTTTTCCCGCTGCCTCACTTTGCCGGCCGTTTTCTCACCGATCCGGCCAAATAGCTAAAACTATCGAAAACGTCTACCCTTGTCGGCGCCGATTCCAGCCGATTCGACCTAAGGCACTTGCTGGGCTTTGAAACCCTCATCACCACGAATTCATCGCCACCGGTCTCACCCCCATTGGTTGCCGGGCGAGGAGAATCGTGCGGCCACCTAGAACTTTCGAGTCAAATTCTGGCCAAATCATTCCGATTCGGACTTCGTGGCAGGTATGAAAGTTGATCCTTGTGCTGTTGTGAATGTTGTGGTAAAATTTGGTGACCATCAGAGATGGTTGAGTGGCGGCGCGTGGGGCCCACGCGCAGCCTCTTGTGGCGGCTCGTCCGGCCTCCGATGGTGGTACATTTTGGTCCATTAACTTGTGATTTTCATTACAAGCATAATAGTATATGGTTTGTAGGAAATTATCGATGTTTAAGCTTTAATCCGATTATTTTCGGTTTGTTTTTCGTACGAGTTATGCTTTACATTAATGTGTGACCGTTGGATGGCCACTGAATTTGATTAGGACGTTAATTAAGATATTAATTTTGAAAATATTGTGCGGTTGGATCATTAAAATTAGGCCAATTGGTTAATTAGAGTATAATTACGATTTGTGAGTTAGAATAAATTAGTTTACATTCGTTCGATTTATCGAACCGCGACAATCCGATTGTTGGAAACGTCGCCGAGTGTTTTGGATAATATAAGGTGTTGATGAGTAAATTATTTAAGGAGTTCGGGTTTCGGAATTCGTTGTTAGATTTAGGGAAACGAGAATTCACAATGGAAAACCCTAATCGGGTAAATTTGTTAATTATTGATTTGTATGTGATTTGCATACAAATTAAGCCGCTAATCACTTTAGTAATGCTAATCCAAAGGCCGTTTAGTGTCTCTAATCCTTGAATTGCACCATTGTAGGGTTCACGAGCATTGGATTGATATCGGGAGCAAAGGAGTGCGTTTTGGAGCTTTTAGTGGATTTCCGGCAAAAGGACGAAAAGTCAACCCGATGACCAAAAGTCAACTCATGGTCAACTAGGAATGAATCTATGTTCAGAAAAAAGCCCCCGACTTTGGAGCGTCAACGAGTCAGCATGAAGTCCCGGAAAGAAGTCGCACGAAGAATTCCGGAAGTTTGGTCAAAGTCAACCTTTGGTCAACTCCGAAGGTCTTGGTCAAAGTCAACGGCAAAGTCAACCGTGTGACTCATCCACTTGTGCAACTAATTTTCAGCTAAGGACCATACTAGATATGGTGAGGTCACCCATTGATTATTCTCCCTTTCATTCCCCTAGTCATTTACCCCTTTGCCCTTCATTTAATTCATCCAACCCTTAGATCTAACCCTAGCACATCTTAGCCCTTCATTCCCTCACTCTCTTGCCTATATATAGCCCTCCTTACCTGATTTAGGTCATTCCCATCATTAGCCCCATCACCCATCACTTTCCTTTCCCATTTTCTCTCTTCTCCCTTAGATCTAGGCTGACCACGAAACGTCCGTCGATCGGTCGACGACTTCCTGACGAACGGTCGACCGTCGGCAGGACAGCCTATTTCTCCACCTTCCTCACCTCCATTCCGCCACCACCCTTCATCAACCTTGTTCACCATGACGTCTACACCATCATCCACCATCTTGGGCAGCTGGGATCCTCACCAAGGCATCAAGATTTGTCATCAAAGCCAAGGAGGAGCAAGAGAGCATCTATTGAGCATCCCTCATCTCTACTCTCTCTTTTCCTTATGTTTAGAGCTTATAATTGTAAATTGATGATGTATAACTTGATGCTTAGTGAGTAGTTACTCTTGTTGGGGACTAGGGTTGTGTGCTCTAGTCCAATGTGACTTTGTGATGCTTTAATCTATGAATAAATGCCTTTTTTGATTCATGAATATGTGTATTGTCTATTTTAATATGTGTTGGATGTGTATTTGAAGGATTGATCACTCTTTGGTATGCATTTAACCCATCTTGTATGAGAATGGTTTGGCTTGATCACTTTACTCCTCTCTAGGCAATTGGCAATATGTGTGATGAGCATGTTTCACTATGTATGACCCTTAATTCGATGCTTTACGCCTCCTTTCTTTCTCCCTCTTTATGGAGAGTCCCTAGGACCCTAATAAGGCTTAGGAATACCTTAGAAGGAATCCACTCCACATCGATAATATCGGTGGAGTGGTGGGTTATGCATGTGTTGCTTGTTTGAGTCCCTAAGCTTCGACACTTTACGCCTCTTAAGCACTTTAGGGGATTCGGTATTAGGTAACATAGAGGGATCCCCTAAGACACCTAGAGAGTTCGGATGGCCCTAATAAGGCATTTGAATACCTTAGGTAAGCACGGTCCTAGAACCATAACATGGCTAGGATACGGGGCTTGATTCGTGGACACATTGGCATGTTTAGGCATTAGAGCATCATTGGTTGCATTGGACTTGGGGTTTGCCCGAAAACCCCAACACTTTTATATATTTGCACATTTTCATTTACTTGCTTGCATTACTTTCTTGTTTGACTTTTGATTGTTATTTTGGCATTCCACCGTTGCTTGTCACCAAACTCACCACACTCACAATTCGCACATTGTAAACACGCACTTCACCCACTCTATTCACTCCTTGCCACCTCATATAGCTAGAGCACCCGCATACATCCACTACCGAGAAGTCGGGGACCGTCAATCCCTGTGGAACGACAACCCCCTTCTCTTCTATCACTTACCATCTATTTTTGCATTAGTCAATTATCTAATTAATCGCTCGCTCATCGGTCTAATCTTTGGAGTAATTCGTTTTGTTCAGGAGGACGAGTCGAGCCGCCGACCGAGGAGGTTTATGCTAGGCGTGAGGCTGAGATGCATTCTATGAGTGGACTTTTGTTTTAAAATATATGTGCATGCAAATATGAGTTTTCAAAGTGAATATTTCCTCGTATTAAAATATTGTTTACCGTATTTGAATTATGACTATAAGTCTCGAACCTTTATTTGGATCCTTACATTTCGATTTCCAGTTTTTTCGTTTTTTCTACTTATGTGAAATTGTTACTATTTCCAAAATATTAGCTTTTGACTTGGATTGCGATGTTTTACCAGGATTTATGATTTGATTTGCGATAAATTATTTCATACCTTTATGTGAACTATTTGAGATACATGATTTATTCCTATATATCTCGAGCATGACTTTATTTTTCCTCACGTGATATTTGAAATTATGGAATTTAATTATTGCGGAGTTACTTTATTTCTCGGATGTTATTAAGGCTCGAGATGTTATTGGCTACGAGCATTTGAGATATCATTTTGGGAAAAATGTTTATTTGAGGCTTAACAGATTTTATTTGGCTATTTGAGGGACTAATAATTCTTCCAGATTATATTTTTCCTCATATTGGGGAGAGTATTCGGTGATCTATGTGCTTGATTTTATCACCACAGGGCCACCTCGGATTCCAGGATGGAATTTGGGGCGAGTCCTGTCAGTCCATCACTTGAAAGGTACTGGGTGTTACCAATCATGTAAAGTCTACTAAATCTAACAACCTAATGCTATGATACCAAGTTGACAGGACCCGCTCCAACGTCTCACTCTGAAAAATCGAGACGACTCTATGGGGCCCACTTTAGAGAAGATTTTTACCAAAAATTCGATATAACCTTCTCTAAAAATGGACTAACCAAAAACCTGTAATTAATTAAAATTCACACTTCAAAATTATTCAATCCACAACCAACACCCGAGCCTACTTACTCGCCGGTGAAATAAAAATAAACAACTTCCAAAATTAAAATAACTCTCAACAAATTCCAACTCCATTTTAGATATCTCTTCAAATATGTTATACAAATTTAAAACTCAATGTAACAGAGCAACTAAAGTTTATAAAGTACAATAATAAAACTTAGGTAGGTCAATCTATAACCTACAAGGATGGGAATATGGTAGTGACTATGCCTCGACTTCGACTTGTGACCTCAACTAGCAGGACTGCAATCTGGGCGTTGGAAAACAGAAAAGTCCAGAGCAAAACATAGAAAACCATTAGCGTGAGTGGACAAAAATAATAGTTTTTAAAATAAATTTTGTTATGTTTCCTCATTTAAAACTCTTTGCTTTAACTGGGAAACAAATCTCGTTAAACTAGAGTAATCAATATAAATAAATAACTAAAACAAAGCGTGATGACTAAGGGTCATACCAACATAATCACCGTTTCACTGTGGGACCTACCAACTCAGTAAAATGTCATCTGAGGGACCTACCAACTCGGAAGACATATGTTATGACGGACCTACCAACTCAATGGCACAACTTGAGAGTCCTACCAACTCAGGTAGCACGTGTATACAATAATAAAAAAAAACACAATAAAACTTTAAAAAATAATAACAATAAAAATGGGAAAAAAACTGTAGTATGATTCAAAACTGAAAATCAAACTCAAATCTTAAATACGCAAATTCTTATGTATAAATAATTTAATTAAGAAAACAAAGTCTACTCACTAAGAACCAGCTATGACTGGTGTCCGTCGAGATTCTCCTCAAAAGGGTAATCTAGTCGTCCTCATGAATAAAACCAATTATGATAAATATTAAATATTTGACTGACAGATTAATAATTCGATGATTATTTTCTTGAATCGTTTAGGGTTTTCCCTCGATAATTCTAATACTTCAAATTCACCGATAATTCCCTAACCAAAACTCCCCAAATAATTTACTCATCGAAAAATCTAATTATCCAAAATACTCGGCGACGATTCCAACGATCGGATTGTCGCGGTTCGATAAATTGAACGAATGGAAACTAATTTATTTGAACTCACAAATTGTAATTATGCTTTAATTAACCAATTGGCCTAATTCCAATGATCCAACCGCAGAATATTCTCAAAACTAATATTTTAACATCATAATCAATTTCGGCCACCATCCAACGGTCAGACATTAATCTAAACCGTAAATCGTAAGATAACGAACCTAAATTATTCGGATTAAATCTCAAACTTCGATAATTCTCTACAAACCATATACTAATATGATCATAATAAAAAGTACAAGCAATTAATCTAAAATGCACTACCAAATGAGGCCGGACGCGCCGCCACAAGCTGCTGCGCGTGAGCCCACGCGCCGCCGATCAACCACCTCCAATGACCCTTAAAGTTTACCACCATGTATACAACAGTACAAGGATCAACTTTTATACCTGCAATGAAGTCTGAATCGAAGTGGAAATGTACGAATTTGCCTTTGAAGCTCGTGGTGGCCGAAATTTCAAACAGGCAATTCGCTGTCGTTCGGCAACGGATTGAGCCAAGACCGGTGGCGTTGAGCTCGCAAGGACGAGGGCTTCAAAGACCAGTAGGTAGCTTAGGTCGAATCAGCCAGGATCGTGAACGGGAACGATGAACAATTCGACGAAAAAACGCGGTTTTTCTCTCCTAGATTTTTCTTCCTACACTAAGATTCGATGTGTGAAATTATTATATAATTGAAGTGATTGAGGAGACTAAGAATTTGGGACAAGTTTTATGGCCTGAGGTAGCCGGATGAAGGAGAAATCAGCCGAAGAAGATGACGGGTACTGTAGAGAAGGAAAATCTGAAAATGGAAATTTTCTTAAATACTAGCTTCCCGAAATAGTAACTCCCCTTCCGTGAACCAAAACTCTCTCATACAAAGTCCGATTTTTGCATACTTTATGTCCACGGACTCGGTTTAACACACTCTACAACTTTCATGAATGAAGTTTATTAAAATTCCTAACCAAACAAAAAGTCACCCCGAAGGTTCCCTAAAAGTACTAACCGAATCTCGAAAACGAAAATCCACCAATTCACCGTAAAACTAACTAGTACATTGGAAAATATTGGTCCGGGATATCATAATCTCCCCCCTTATAAAAATTTGTCCCTGAAATTTCGTACCTAGCCTAGATGGGGAAAAACAAACTCATATTTACTCAATAGTTCCTTGAACCTTTCCTCTGTACGATACTTCCAACACTTAAGAAACTCAACCCAAAACTCCACAAATTAATTTCCACATCTTAACTCTCTATGTAATTAGGTAGAGACTCCAATTAAGTTCAATTAAGGTAATTGCAAAATAACCAAAAAGAAATCGTAACGTACCCCTCATAACCTCTGGAAGGGCTTTGTCCTCCTGATAAGTCATGGAGTGCAATCGGGTCTGAGTAATGGGACATCCTCTCTGTCTTCCATTACTAATTAGAGTACCACTACTAGACGCTCCACCAAATGACTGTCTAGAAACCTGATTAGACACTGAAGCAGAGCTCTGTAACCTTTACGGACACTCTCTCTGATAGTAGCCACCCTGGCCACACAGAAAATACACTGTGCTGCCCATCTGACACAGCCCCAAATGATATCTACCACAAGTAGCACAACAGGGATAATCTCGCATAATTAGTGGTGGGTTACGTGATAATTGTATGTCCACACAGTAGAGATAATCATCAAATTAAACTACTGACCCTCAGTAAGATACAAAAAATTCTAGATTTACACAGACACATAAATATAGGGTTGCACAGACACATAGTTTCCACAAACATAAAAGCATGAAATTAAAGTTACTGACCCTCAGTAAGATTTATAGAATCCTGCAATATATTAAAGTTGATGACCCTCAATAACGTCCATAAAATCCTATATTAATTCTACTTAATCACATGTTCATTAATTGCATCAGAATAATCAAATCCAAATACGGACACCTAGTAAGGTCCATAAATGCCTAGGTTTATATATATACACATATTTCTGTAAACTAAAGCTACTGACTCTTAGTAAGATGCATAAAATATTATGCTTGTAGATACACAAATTATACCAAACTAAACCTATGACGTGATTTTAATTCTTAATATGATGAAATCAACCATGAGTTGCCGATTAAATCTATATAATTGCTCCTCTTATAATTCCAAGAAGTACTGAAAACTTTTAACTAGGAAAAATCACTAAAAAAGTATGAAAGTAAAACTACTGAACCTCAGTAAAGTCTGTAAAATCCTAGGAATATAATTGCATCTTGTTTCTTTCACCTTTTTTTTACTCAATTATCAAAACATTTCTATTAAAACATATAATTTCTCACCTTATTTTTTGCAGAAGCACTGAACCTAACCACATCAACAAAACCTAACCACAACAATAACCATACAAATTTTAGCAACTCAAAATCTCTAAACCAGAAACTCAAAATCTCCCTAATACAATCAAAACCTACATCAAATTTAGGTTTCGAAGCCAAACCTTGTTTTGAATTGCGATTCACTGTGAGAGGGAGAGAGAGATCGACGTCTATTTACTGTGAGTGAGAGAGATTGGATTGACTTCTTCGATAGAGAAAAATGGAGGATTTAGTTTAGGGTGATTCACCCAATATTTTTTGTTACCTTACCTATATATAATTTGTTTTTTATTTATTTATAGTGAATATAGAGACCTACCACATTAGTGGTCAATCAAAAAAATCATTACCGAGTTACATAGACACCAACAAAAAAAATGTAAATATATATATATAGAGTAGCGCTCTAAAACTAACTTGTTAGTTTCATAATATGAAACTAACCACCTTGATAACACTTGGAATAATCTAATGGCTTGAATCAAGTCACTTCTAATACCCCATTTAAAATATATTTTTCTCATTAAATTCATTTTATTCAACCAAAAAAGAAAAATCAATTAGATTTAAAAATCATAAAATCATCATTCTTTACCCAAAAAAATAAAATAAAAACCAAAACAAACCTGGCGTTCTCTATCGCAGTCGCGCTCCTAGCTCTCTTCTCCACCATTGCAGCTCTCTCACTCCATCAAATTAGGTATGCTTCTTGAAGGTTCTCCCTAAATTAGATTTTTTTTTCTTTCTCATATGTATTTCATCACTTCATCGTCTCCAATTGTATATCATAGCTTCGTCAATTTTTTTTTCTAGGGCTAACAATTCATGTTATATATCGATCATTCTTAATTGGTAATGGTAGGCTTCTTTTGATTGTTGTAGGCAATCCAATTAAACCTGTAGGCAAATTCACAAATAACAAGCCAAAGTCAGTACATATGCGAATTAACTAGTATATATAGTAGAAAATAGATAATCAGTATTTTGACTCACTTACCAAATGAGAGCAATCATGGTTGCTCCAATGATGAAGAGTCCACAAGTTGATTTGTTTCTTCAACACATGTTTCTTTGGTGGTTTTGTTTGATCTGAAAGAAAAATGAAAAATTTAATTAGAAATAACTATACATGTAATGGAGATTGGAGACTAAGAAATACATGATTCGTTCTACTACCATATACCTATCAACAAATAATTAAAAAAATCTGCAGTATCCCTAAACCCTAAACCTAGTATAATTGGAGGAAGGCTACTATCAAATTGAAGAAAAGAGAAATAATAAAATTGCAGCAATCAAAGTTGAAGAAAACAACGATCAAAGGAAGGCTACAATTAATTACCAATTAAGAATGATCGATATATAACATGAATTGTTATCCCTAGGAGAAAAAAATTGAGGAAGCTCAAGATGCATACCTAATTTGATGGAGTGAGAGAGCTGCAATGGTGGAGAAGAGAGCTAGGAGCGCGACTGCGATAGAGAACGCCAGGTTTGTTTTGGTTTTTATTTTATTTTTTTGGGTAAAGAATGATGATTTTATGATTTTTAAATCTAATTGATTTTTCTTTTTTGGTTGAATAAAATGAATTTAATGAGAAAAATATATTTTAAATGGGGTATTAGAAGTGACTTGATTCAAGCCATTAGATTAATCCAAGTGTTATCAAGGTGGTTAGTTTCATATTATGAAACTAACAAGTTAGTCTATATATATATATATATATAATAAATGTAATATAAACTCTTTGACTATCCAAACTGAAAACCTTTGTTTTGAAGGCAACGATCACAAACAAGCTTAAAAGATACTCTAACTTTGTAACTAATGGAAGAAAACCAAACTGTTTTTTTTTTTTTCAGAAACATATAATTTTATTTAATTGTCAAGGCCGTCACATACATTAATTTTTTAGGCTTAAATTGTTTTAATGGTCAAGCAACTAAACCAAACTAACAAATACCATATTAGAACTACTATAGGCTCATTTATTCAACAAGCCTACCAAAGACAAACATATCATAAAACACCTAGCTAACTCAAACTAGAGAACTTCCAACGGCAAATGCACACAATTGTGGTTCGAAGTTCATAGAATTAAATGTACAAATAGGACATGTTCATCTCAGTACGTACTACGTAGGCACAAAACCTAACTCAAAATTAAAACACTACTAGATAAACCCCATATAACATCAGTTAGGAACTTATGTTAAAAAATTTTCTGACCGATGTGTCTGAGGGTGATGTTATAGGTCCTCATTTTAGATATCGGTTTCTAGCTGATGTTACATATATCCCCACACATCATTTTTGTATATAAAACAGATGTCATATAGCTATGAAGACCAGTAGTTTACATATTTAATTTGTATCAAACCTTCATATTAATACATTTCATGCTTAATAAAACAATAATCAGCAGCAGCATTATGACGCAAGACATCGTTTTCGGTTTTAAAAACGATGTCATTTCATCTTTGGCACATCGTTTTCAGTTTTAAAACCGATTTATATGTATATTAGTGACATCGCTTTTTTATTAGGTGCTGATGTCCGTTATTTTGAAAGACATTGGTTGTGTTTTATGAACTGATGTAGCTGTTCCATTTTAAAATCGGTTACAATGGTGCATCTGATTTTATTTTCCAGTTTTACATTGTTTTTCAATTAGAAATTGATATAATCTGTATGAACTAATATCAATGTCGATTTTTCCAATAGACATTGCAACATCTCATTGCCAATTTGATATATAGCTGCTAGGCAATACAAAACATTCAATCCACTTGTCTCAAGATAACACAAAACACTAATAACATTATTGGGGCATTGCTTTAATGTCTGTCAACATATTCCAATTGTACAGCCCTCATAAAAATTAAAACTTTCATCAAAATAATCTAATTTGTAAATACAGTGCAATTACTATATTATTGTTCCCAAGTAGTCGCTTACTTCCGTACGAACTTCATCAAGCTCCTTTTGTGTGTATTCTTTTTTACTTTTTAGCGCCCACTAGAAAAATAAAAATCAACGGAAGTTATGATATGTTTGCACTATTTAAATTTAAATAAATATGTTACTCTTGGTCAAAACTAAAAACTATTCAAAACCAAAGAGAACAGTGACTGACCAAAACCTACAATAACTACCAATGTTATTAAGCAAGTAAATTTACCAACACAATCTAAAAGAAATTACAAGCATTTCTTCGACAAAGACACAGAGCAACAGACATAAATATAGGCAGATAAAAAGATGAATGGAGATTATAGCTACCCATGAGTATGTCTCTTCAATCAAGTCAAGCTTTGAAGAATTGCCAGTTTTTGGTACAAGAAGAATTAAATAACTGTAATACCCCGAAAATTTCACTACTATTTTTATAAAATAGGTCGTGAAATTTGAAGTGAAATGGTGTGATTTTGTATTTTTAGGGGTTTTCGTCGTAAAACGATAATTACGGCGGTAATTATAAGTTACACAAGGTTAATTAAGGTAACTTTTTATCCGTTGAGATTTTGGGAAAACTTCCTTCATGAAAGTTGTAGACCTCGTCGAATCAAGTTCGTAGGAATTTGGTTCACCGAAAACGGACATCGTATGAAGAAGTTATGGCCTTCGGAAGTTTGAAAAATTTTGTATAAATATTGGGTATTTTTCAGAAATTTCATTTTGGCCCGGATCTTTCCGGAAACTTCCGAAATGCTCCCAACGGACAGCCACCCTTCGCCGGCGCGTGGCGGCGCGTCCGGCCACCGACGGCGACGGCGTCGACGGAGTTGGACTCGTCTCGTCCTCCTCGTCATTTCTCGTGAAGGTATCTTCCCCAGATTCTCGACGGAACATAGGGGATCGGAGCCGAACAGTTTCTGCCAAAAACAACAAGCTTGCCGGCGACGATTCCGGCCACCTCCGGCGATGAAACTTCTTGGGTTTTGCTCCCCTCCTCTCCAGCAACCTCCCCATGGTGGTGGATCACGGCGGCACAGTCTAGATCGACGGGAACGAAGTTTTGCACTTTTTGGATCTAAAACTTACCGACACCGATTCCGGCCACTTCCACTCTGATCTAGACTTTGAGGTAGTTACTAAACTTGTTGGGATTGTTGAGATGTACATGCTGGTAAAATTTGGTGTCAATCGGAGAACTTTTGTCCGGCGTCTGACCACCGCCGGTGGCGGCGCGTGAGCGGCGCGTCCGGCCGATCCAGGAGCATTTCTTTGCTCCGTTGTGCTTAGTTCGTCGATACGAACAACTTTCGTGTTTAGAGTTTTGTCAAATTCGGTCGTTTGATCAATGATCAATTAAGCGATATTTATGGATCGTTAGATCCGTGATGATCCGACCGTTGGATCATCACCAATTTTGGATATGATGTTAGGATGCTAGAAATAAGCATACTGTTGGATTTTGGAAGTTTCGGATTTTGTGTGGGACCCGTTGATGATTAGTAGACGTGGGACCCACGTTGACCGACGGTTGACTTTTGGTCAAACTGTCCCGAATTATGGTTATTAATGTCTAAGAGACATTTGAGGAATGATTGAAGTGATTGGATTTTAGAATCATCAATTTGGAAACTATGATATGCTAAGTGGAAAATTGCATGTTCATAGGTAATTGTGGAATCATAGAAGCTTTTGGCTAGCATTGTCGATTCCTGGGTATTATTTGAAGACGCAGCAGGAATTAGAGGTGAGTGAATCTCACGATATTTTATATATGAATATTAATTCATATTGTGTTGTCTGCGAAAATAAATAATTATAATTATTTAAATGATTTTGCGATATATAAATTAAATACAGTTTTTAATTTGATATATCAGCATGTGTGATTTTGTGTTAAAACAATAATTGAAATTATTCATTTTATTGTTTTGATTGGTGGACTTTGTGGGAAACAATATTTCAAAATTATGATATTGTGTTTGCCTACTTGAATGTTTTTGTAGCCAATGGGTGAAGGTTAGAGCTTTAGACTGTGTAGCCAATGGGTGAAGGTTAGAGCTCTAGACTGTGTAGCCAATGGTGAAGGTTAGAGCTTTAGACTGTGTAGCCAATGGGTGAAGGTTAGAGTTCTAGACTGTGTAGCCATGTATTCATTGAAAACAAAGATGAATACTTTATGTAATAAAGGAGAAGAAAAATGGTATTCTCGCTTTATCTTGATGTATTAAAAGGAGAAGAAAAATGGTATTCTCGCTTTTAATCATTTGGAGTTGATTATTGGTTTTGTTGAGTATGATTTGAGATTGCTTCTTAATATTAAATGAAGCATTGATTTAAATGAATTACAATTCTTGAACAATATTGAATTGTATTTTGAAGTTTTTACTTCTTTAAAAATTGAAGTAATTATTATTATGATTTACGATTCTTAAAAAGAAAGAATCATAATTTTGGAAAATGATTTTGGGGAAAGTTTATATTGTTTAATATTCTGAATTACCCTGGGATTAACATACACGTTTATGGGACGTGTGGGGTTAAAATACGTGGTATGGGACGCGTAGGTTCAGTATATTTTATAATATGAATTTTTCGGGATTTGAATTGTTTTTGAAAAGTATAAGTTACATATATTTGTTTAAAACAAACTATATATGTATATTTTGTTAAACGGTTTAGGGTGAGTAAAACTGAGTTAACTCATACCAGCTTCGTAAGCTGACCGGGTTTGTTGACATAACCCGGTACATTATTCCACGGTGTAGGGGTTATACCTGCAGGTTAGGATAACCAGGAGTAAGCAAGGCTGCTTTCAATTTGTTGGTTTATAAGACTTCCGCTATTTAATGCTTCGCACTCTGAAGATTTATTTATGTAATATTTTGATGTATCAATTTATTATATAAATATTTGGTATGTAATATTCGACTCTTGTATTGAGTTTGAAATTACAATGTTGGGCATGGAGTTTGTGTTTTGTACTTGAATTAAAAAGGAAAAAAAAATTCTAGTGCATATTTGTATTTGATATTCCATGTCGTCACGTTCCCGAAATGGTTTGTAATTAAGGGCAAAATGCCTTATTAATTGATTGGAAAATCGGGGCGTGACAGATTGGTATCAGAGCAAAACAATGCTCTAAGGAAGTGATTGAGCAATGGAACGCTCTACGGTGATGAAACGAGTTTTGGTTTTGAGAAGTGAAGTTAGGGTTTAGAGCTTAGGATCGGTTTAGGGTTTGGCGTTAGGTTCTTAGATTCATTCAAGTAATGGTTACTTCGTATGTTTAATTACGCACAGTATTTATCGAGTGATGGCCCGACCGCGGCGGATCCCCATCATGTGCTCTTCAGTGCTGTTGTGTTGTTAAGAATATAAAGTACAAATTACAATTCCGAAATTGATAGTCTTACATGGCTACATTTCTAATTCTCTCAACCGTACCTTGGATCAAACGACAGACTTGATCCACTGATCCTTTCTTGTTCTTTAGCAGCTCAGTAGAGATCTGTGTTGCTACCGTTATTAGACAACCAATGTATGGATTGTCTGAGATCCCTTCTGTTCTTCCAGCAGTAGGCATATCTGGTAGAATTGAAAAACCTGAAGTTAGGAATACAATTGTACCTAACTCACAACCGCCTATTAACTTCTGCACCGTTGACTGACTAATAGGGGCATAAATCACGTATGACCCTGTTGAATCAGTACAACTTTCTTGGAGTATATAGGTGTTGTGCATTTGCAACAAGGAGACACAATTGCGTGGATCATGACCAGTTGTGATATGTGCAATCTCCTGTACTTCTTTTTCCAATGCTAGATGGTCCCACTGGTTCCGAGTTTGTACGTCAGTAAGGAAGTCAAACAGCTTTCTGTGAGAGACATGATGCTGGATTATTGCAGATGCAGTTCGAGTGAGACCATGAGGCTTATTCAGCCTGTTCCAGATTTTGTTGGTGGAGACTCTTATCCCTGAACCCCTGAACTTGGTTTGTTCAGCTACCTTCCATTCATGAGCAGTAGAGTTGCCGATGTCTGTGCAAAAGTCTGTCACTATTCTGCATGCCATCTGCAACATGTTTCTTCTTCCTTCCACAGATGGTATGACACAAAAGTCTTGAGGTGGATAAGTGTCAGCCGCGGAATAATTTAACCTTTCCGCTTGCCTCTGAAGTATTTCTACCCATCGCCTTGCTCCAAAGGCTAAGCCTGACTCCACTAGCGTTCGGTATGTTTGGTGCATGAGTTGATCCTGTACATCAACATGTTCCACCCATACGACACGAGAGCTGCCGTTGAACAAATCTTGGATTAAGCATCCGGATGGACGCTTCTTGCATTGAGATCTTGGGTGTGGACTCAGATTTGAGCTTAAACCGTCCACAGAGACGTCAATTATTGCCCAATTTTGTTCTGTTTGTCGTTGGCAATAACGAACAAAGTGAGTTACACGAGTGGAGACAGATGGACTGGTCACCTGGAATTCAGCAGTCATGACTTGGATGGTGTCGTGGTAGCTTTCAGTAGTCCCTGATGACAAGACATCAAGGATACTCGCCCTTGAAATGATGCTACCGAATATGGTGGACCATTGGTCCACATCCATGAAGAGATTCACGAGTACGACAGGACTGAGGGGAACAGTGACTGTGTAGCGAGAAGCTTCAGTTTGGAAGTTAGTGGGAGTAAGATCAATACCGTTAGTGAAGATTCTCTTGTACTCTGCTTCATTCAGGAACTCATGAAGCGTGACAGAGCTGGATTTGAGTGCAGAGATCCACAGTGGCGCAGCAGCAGATGCCATGATGATTAGCTCATCTCTGACCGACACAATGATTTCAGAAATCTTAGTTGTGTCTGCCACGACAGATGCTTCTGCCACGGCAGATGCTTCTTCAGGTTCTGAACGGTTGATGTTGTCTGATGGTTGTTGTGTAGAAGAAGAGTGATGTGGGATCGACATACACTTTTGAATATCCCTCCTCATGTGAGACTTTTCCCTTGGACCGATGACTGCAGGAATTGGAAGAGTCTGAGGTTGTGGGGTAGTCTCTTCAATCCCTTTTAGTAGCTCACTATTGGGAGTGACTCGATTTCCACAATGGTTGCAGTTGATTCGGCTGAATGCAGCTTGGTACTGACTAAGTTGAGCTTGAAGCTCATTGATTTTCTGTCTCAGCAGAAAATTTTGTTGACGAGTTTTATTTGGGCAGGCGTTCGGGGTCGATGCTTTATCACCCAGGCAGAGACTTGTGCAAACGTTAACCTTATTTGGTCACCCAAATCTTGTCGCTGTTGAACAGTTGGCTGTGGAAAAGCCTCGACGAAGTCCTTCAATGCTTGGACTTGGTATTTGGTGAAGCTCTTCCTCAGTGGAATACGTTGGGATGGACCAGGTTCAGCTTGTGGAGATGATACTTGTGGACTTGGGGCTACTTCAATGGTTTCGTCTTCTGCTAGAAGCATGTCTAGCATGTCGATATCGTTGTTGAATTCGATTGCTGGTGAAATTATTTCATCTAAGCCCTCAAAAAATTGGCTTTCAGAGGGATCAGATTGAAGTAATTCACTGAACGAATTCACTTTGCGTGACATGTTTGAGTTGGTGTAAATTTCTGAGAAGTGGGGTGAAGAAGTTCTCTTTGAAAGAGAAAGGAGGTTATGGCACTAATGGAAAGTATCTGTTAGTGGATGCGTAAGGGTATATTTATTGTTGGTGGAGGATTTGAAAATTCAAAAGCAAAAGTGAGTGGCTGATTTACAGCTAATTGTCGGAGCCCTTGGAGATCGTGGAAGATTTCTTTTCCCCGATGCATGGATTTTCCACATACAGTTCCACTCTTGTGTGACCTCGCATCTTTTGAGGAATTAATTATGCGAAAGTTAAAGTAAAGAGCCATTATGATCGATGTTAGTGGAAAACTGAGATTTTGTGGATTTAAATCTTGTGGAATCTTGTATCGTGGGCGATACTTTTGAGTAATTGAGACAGATATGAGCAATAATTATTTTTAGTGGGTTGTTGAGTGCACCGCACTTACATTAAAGAAAGGTTTCCCTTACGGTGGAAAGTTTGGTTTAAATACATGGGATAAGGAGTTGTGTTACTCACCTCATATCTGTTATCAAACAAGCATCTCAATTTTCTCTTACACAATGGTGAACAAAGGAGAGTGCAGTAAGAGATCAAAGAATACTGATTGGAGTGAACTTCCGGTGGAGATCTGGAAGTATATTTTCCAGTTGGTGGCAACCGCATCCCTGCAGAACACAATGGAACTCCGTTGTGTCTCTAAGACTTTCAAGGAGTATGCCGATAGCTGGTCTACTTTGGCAGCGATCGACATGGATGGATTCGATGGTGGATCCAGACCCACTGGTTCTATAGAAGCGGATTTGCAAGTGCGTATCTTCGCAAATCGTTGCTGGGAAGCGAAGAACCCGGAGTCTCTGTTCCGAATGGGAATACGAGTACTCGTAGAAGCAGCGAACATACCTTTGGCCCTGGAGTACTTCGATGCGGCATGCAAACCAGGAACATTTTATGGTGCACGTCCCAGTTTGGTGGTAGGTCATCATGTTGCATTTTATGCAGCGTGTATGATAAGGATGATATTGGGACCACGAGCCGAGCAGCAGAAAATGGTGCACCGACTGTGTGAAGCTCTCGTCTGGTGGAGAAGCGGATGGAACATCTACTACTGTAGAGAAGAAGTCGAGCGGATGATGCATCAGGCCGAGTTTTGTCATAAGCATCTACTGTTGTATTTTCCGTCGACTACTGCTTTCCTGCCCGCCGGTAAATGTCTAACTTGCGGTGAGTCAAGTTTTTGACGTCCTTTTGGCCAGGACATGTGGGACGTGGATGGAGATAGGCATGCAGCTAGAGAATGTTGCGACACTTGCAAGTGTTTCGTGGAGGCAGCATATTTCTATCAGCTTATGATGTATGGAATTCCGAGACATCCGGCCTCTTATCCACGAAGTCACTATTGGAGGTTTAAGGATGGCTTCTGGTAGTGTAAGCCCTGTGAAGCATTTTAGAAGTTGTAATAGCAGTGTGTGCGAACTGTAACTTCAGTTTGTTTACCTTATGTGTGGTTGTGTGGTACCCGGTTTATTATTAAATAAATTCTGGGATTTGAATTTGAGGTTGTGATAACCTGGTTGTTGTTGTGGTTGTGGTTGTTGTTGGCTATTGAGCATAAACAAGGGAATAAAACTACCCTTAATTGATATTGGTGTTTTATGCTTAAATTTCGGGACGAAATTTCTTTAAGGAGGGTAGACTGTAATACCCCGAAAATTTCACTACTATTTTTATAAAATAGGTCGTGAAATTTGAAGTGAAATGGTGTGATTTTGTATTTTTAGGGGTTTTCGTCGTAAAACGATAATTACGGCGGTAATTATAAGTTACACAAGGTTAATTAAGGTAACTTTTTATCCGTTGAGATTTTGGGAAAACTTCCTTCATGAAAGTTGTAGACCTCGTCGAATCGAGTTCGTAGGAATTTGGTTCACCGAAAACGGACATCGTATGAAGAAGTTATGGCCTTCGGAAGTTTGGAAAATTTTGTATAAATATTGGGTATTTTTCAGAAATTTCATTTTGGCCCGGATCTTTCCGGAAACTTCCGAAATGCTCCCAACGGACAGCCACCCTTCGCCGGCGTGTGGCGGCGCGTCCGGCCACCGACGGCGACGGCGTCGACGGCGTTGGACTCGTCTCGTCCTCCTCGTCATTTCTCGTGAAGGTACCTTCCCCAGATTCTCGACGGAACATAGGGGATCGGAGCCGAACAGTTTCTGCCAAAAACAACAAGCTTGCCGGCGACGATTCCGGCCACCTCCGGCGATGAAACTTCTTGGGTTTTGCTCCCCTCCTCTCCAGCAACCTCCCCATGGTGGTGGATCACGGCGGCACAGTCTAGATCGACGGGAACGAAGTTTTGCAATTTTTGGATCTAAAACTTACCGACACAGATTCCGGCCACTTCCACTCCGATCTAGACTTTGAGGTAGTTACTAAACTTGTTGGGATTGTTGAGATGTACATGCTGGTAAAATTTGGTGTCAATCGGAGAACTTTTGTCCGGCGTCTGACCACCGCCGGCGGCGGCGCGTGAGCGGCGCGTCCGGCCGATCCAGGAGCATTTCTTTGCTCTGTTGTGCTTAGTTCGTCGATACGAACAACTTTTGTGTTTAGAGTTTTGTCAAATTCGGTCGTTTGATCAATGATCAATTAAGCGATATTTATGGATCGTTAGATCCGTGATGATCCGACCGTTGGATCATCACCAATTTTGGATATGATGTTAGGATGCTAGAAATAAGCATACTGTTGGATTTTGGAAGTTTCGGATTTTGTGTGGGACCCGTTGATGATTAGTAGACGTGGGACCCACGTTGACCGACGGTTGACTTTTGGTCAAACTGTCCCGAATTATGGTTATTAATGTCTAAGAGACATTTGAGGAATGATTGAAGTGATTGGATTTTAGAATCATCAATTTGGAAACTATGATATGCTAAGTGGAAAATTGCATGTTCATAGGTAATTGTGGAAAATTGCATGTTCATAGGTAATTGTGGAATCATAGAAGCTTTTGGCTAGCATTGTCGATTCCTGGGTATTATTTGAAGACGCAGCAGGAATTAGAGGTGAGTGAATCTCACGATATTTTATATATGAATATTAATTCATATTGTGTTGTCTGCGAAAATAAATAATTATATTTATTTAAATGATTTTGCGATATATAAATTAAATACAGTTTTTAATTTGATATATCAGCATGTGTGATTTTGTGTTAAAACAATAATTGAAATTATTCATTTTATTGTTTTGATTGGTAGACTTTGTGGGAAACAATATTTCAAAATTATGATATTGTGTTTGCCTACTTGAATGTTTTTGTAGCCAATGGGTGAAGGTTAGAGCTTTAGACTGTGTAGCCAATGGGTGAAGGTTAGAGCTCTAGACTGTGTAGCCAATGGTGAAGGTTAGAGCTTTAGACTGTGTAGCCAATGGGTGAAGGTTAGAGTTCTAGACTGTGTAGCCATGTATTCATTGAAAACAAAGATGAATACTTTATGTAATAAAGGAGAAGAAAAATGGTATTCTCGCTTTATCTTGATGTATTAAAAGGAGAAGAAAAATGGTATTCTCGCTTTTAATCATTTGGAGTTGATTATTGGTTTTGTTGAGTATGATTTGAGATTGCTTCTTAATATTAAATGAAGCATTGATTTAAATGAATTACAATTCTTGAACAATATTGAATTGTATTTTGAAGTTTTTACTTCTTTAAAAATTGAAGTAATTATTATTATGATTTACGATTCTTAAAAAGAAAGAATCATAATTTTGGAAAATGATTTTGGGGAAAGTTTATATTGTTTAATATTCTGAATTACCCTGGGATTAACATACACGTTTATGGGACGTGTGGGGTTAAAATACGTGGTATGGGACGCGTAGGTTCAGTATATTTTATAATATGAATTTTTCGAGATTTGAATTGTTTTTGAAAAGTATAAGTTACATATATTTGTTTAAAACAAACTATATATGTATATTTTGTTAAACGGTTTAGGGTGAGTAAAACTGAGTTAACTCATACCAGCTTCGTAAGCTGACCGGGTTTGTTGACATAACCCGGTACACTATTCCACGGTGTAGGGGTTATACCTGCAGGTTAGGATAACCAGGAGTAAGCAAGGCTGCTTTCAATTTGTTGGTTTATAAGACTTCCGCTATTTAATGCTTCGCACTCTGAAGATTTATTTATGTAATATTTTGATGTATCAATTTATTATATAAATATTTGGTATGTAATATTCGACTCTTGTATTGAGTTTGAAATTACAATGTTGGGCATGGAGTTTGTGTTTTGTACTTGAATTAAAAAGGAAAAAAAAAATTCTAGTGCATATTTGTATTTGATATTCCATGTCGTCACGTTCCCGAAATGGTTTGTAATTAAGGGCAAAATGCCTTATTATAATTGATTGGAAAATCGGGGCGTGACAATAACTGTATGGACACTAATGAGATGCTAAAGAAAGCCACCTTACAGTGTAATTATTTACAAGTATGGTGGTCTCATGTCCCAATTGATACTCCCTTTTGTATTTTGTAATCATAACTGCACCAAATGTGATATGATAATGTATGTAATCAATAAGTTCCATATGATTAGAATATCGATTAAAACTTTTGTTTACCTTCTATAGCAAAGCTTCTCTTTGAATTAAGTTTCTCTAGAGTTTGAGCAGATCAACAAGATAGAATGTAACCATCCTCTACGGGAACCTGGGAGGTTGGAGCCAAAATAATTTTAAAACGGTATAGATTTGATTATCATGCAATGGATTTATTGAAATTGTCAATTCCTTTGAATTTAAGAGAACTAATCATCTTACATATGTAAATAAAATGTGATATGCCTTTAATCATCTTAAACATTTAACCTTCAAACATCTCTATAAGCACCTTGAGCATACAATGTCAAAACAGCTTGAATTTGAATGAAGACACCAACAAAATTGTATTTCTCAAACATGGTCTCGATCTAAAATGTTGAATCAAGCCAAATCATGAGAAGCCAACAATAATATTCACTATGATATATAATTTACCAAAGCTACTGCTTAATGAAGAAATCACAAAATGTACCATTTTTTCATGGTTCTCTGAGGGATTAAGAGGAGGGTCTGTGAGTAATATATGGCATTCAGTAAGATCTATCTGTTGACAAAAAAAATATGAATTAGAGTTATCAACTATCAGAATGAAACTATAAGATCAAGATTAGAGATAGCCACAACAACCAAAGGCAGCAAGAACTTTACTTTTAGTTACCGGTAGAATGCATGGTCCCAGACATGACCGTACCCATAACCTCCCAGTTCTGCCAAGGCCATTGTTAATAGGATAATTTATCTCCAATTGTAAAGGAAAATTCTACACAAGTTTCGCCAACAATAATATTCTAAACAAATTTATAAAATGTAAAGGGAAATTAAGAAAAGCTCTTTAAGAGTAAATTCTCAACCAAAAAAGAGTAGGAAAGTTTTGACCTTGATTTCTTGTTCCATGATGAGTAATCCCTCATAGTGAAGCAGTGGCCTTCCAACTACGCAAGGGAAGATAGAGGTAGGGAAATTCTCTCCAGCAAAGCCATATTTCACATACTGCAAATTAAACCAAACAACCCAAAAAACAGAGCGATTCAGACCTACAGATCTAAGAAAATATAATGGCTATAATTATTTGAAAATGACGAGAATGTGAGTTAGACACGCGTTTGAATGCAACAATCAAATAGTGACGGGCTGGGTTTGGGTTTGGTCTGAATCACCATATGCACTACCTCATACCAGAAAACCCAAAAACAAATGTCAATCCAGAATATGAAGACCTCAGATCTATCACTACCAAACAGATCTCTAACATTGCAATTAACAAAAAAAAAATTATCGCACCTAAATCGTCTGCAAAGGAATGGCCCAATTTCGAGGAGAAGGAGAGAGTAGGTGCGTTGGCTTTGTAGATGCAAGAATAGGTAAAGAACTTCTCGCAAGTCTGGATGGATTTAGAGATCGGAGTGTTGCCGTCGGTCCCCAGATATTCACATATTCAATTGGGTTAGGGTATCAATGTTTAATATGAGATCTGCAGATGGTTATGAGTAAAAGATTTAGCTATTTTGGAAAGAGATGCAATGAAGAAGTAGAACCAAATAAGAGATTTGGCTGTTTTGGAGCAATCCAATGAAGAAGGAGGAGCAGATGCGAAATTTGTTCTCAGATGGGAAGTCGACACTCTCTTACTTGGGTGATTGGGTCAATAGAAGCCAAGGGTCAGTCAAGCCTAAAACATTGAAAAGTTTGGAGGCAAAGCAAAAATTTCTTCCGCTCCTGACTTGAAAAAATTTCGCACTTCCTGTTTTTTTTCATTTTGGGGTTCCCGCACTTTCCCAATTATACTTTTAAAATCAGTTCCTTTAACGACCGATGTTATAAATCATACAAAACATCGCTTATTTTCACAATCGATGTCTAGTAGACCTATTACATCAGGTGAATGTTAAACTAATTTCTTAGAGGCGATGTTATATGCAGTTATTCTAGTAGTGAAATTTTCCATGCTAGCTCTTTGAATTAGGGTGAAGGCTAGCAACAAGATAGGTAAGCCTGAGTGGCATCACATTTTGTTCCTTGGTATTCTTTGGCGTGTTCTTGTTTTTCCTCCCCAATATTTAGAAATTCCGAAAGCGTTTTTGGGCTCTAACCTAGGTAAAAGAAAATTCTAAACTACCATAGATCCTGGGGTTCTAATTCCTGGTTAGCTCTGATACCATTCTGTCACGCCCCGGACCTGGTGTCGGTGGATTTTAGGCACCTAAATCCGAATCCGAGGTGTGAGCGTTAAAAAAATAAAAATAAAATAAAATACAAGAAAATATTTTTCCGTTGCGCAACTCTGATCTATTAAAAATAACAAAATCCTTTACAAATATACAAAAAAAACACCTCGATCTATGCTCGTCATTCTATGCTCGTCAAACTCTAAGTAATTTTTTGCAAAAAAATATTAGAGATGGATGGGTGAGCAAAACCACGCGCTCAGTGAGTACGTAGATCATGTAATATGCCAGTGAAGCCATGTTGTTTTACACACGCTATAAAGATAATATAATAATTCAACTCCTCATCACATCACATCGTCCCTTCATATCATGGTTATCCTTCAATTTAGTGATCTACACGGCCACCTAATGACGTCCTCGTCCTATAGCTCCGTGTGTCACATCCTTACCTCGGCATAACCAATCAAGAAGTTCTCATGTTCCATGAATAACCTCAACCAATACTCAGACATAAGATAGTTCACAAATACACATGCTTCACTTGAAAAAGATAGAGAGATTTTAGAAATAGAATGAGAAATTTAGAACACATTACATAACCCACTTACCTCGATTCCGAGAATTACCGAGCATAACAACGATATTACTAGCCTCCTAATACAAGCCTTCTAAAAATAACTGTTTGATCTCACTTAAACCTCTATGGAAAGAAAAATGGCGTCAAGACGAATCCGTAAGTGTTCACGGATCCTAAGTCGGAGCTACGGATCAAAAGTTATGATGCACATAAATTTTTAGAGAGAAGTGAGGAGTGAGAAACACTCTCCGAAAAATTATGAAGAGAAAAGAATCCGATCAGGCCTATTTATAGTAGTACATTTCTTGGTCACTAAGAAAAAAATATAATATAATAATACAGTTGTGGATAAGCTCAAGCAATCATATCCATATAGTTTTGGATAAGCTCAAACAATCTTATCCACATGATTTTGGATAAGCTCAAACAATCTTATCCACATATAACTTAATCACTAAGTAATGAAGAGATATATATGAACGATCCTATCCACATATAACTTAGTAGCTAAGTAACGAAGAGATAAAATTTGACCAACTTAAAAAAAAATAATAAATAATTTTTAAAAGCTAGTAAAAATAATAAAAATATTTTTTCGACTTAAAAATAAGAAATTTAAAATTCGGGTTGTCACAGTAAGATACAAAAAGTTCTAGGTTTACACAGACACATAAATATAGGGTTGCACATACACATACTTTCCACATGCATAAAAGCATGAAATTAAAGTTACTGACCCTTAGTAAGATTTATAGAATCCTGCAATATATTAAAGTTGCTGACCCTCAATAACGTCCATAAAATCCTATATTAATTCTACTTAATCACATGTTCATTAATTGCATCAGAATAATCAAATCCAAATACAGACACCTAGTAAGGTCCATAAATGCCTAGGTTTATATATATATATACACATATTTCTGTAAACTAAAGTTACTGACTCTTAGTAAGATGCATAAAATATTAGGCTTGCAGATACACAAATTGCACCAAACTAAACCTATGACGTGATTTTAATTCTTAATATGATGCAATCAACAATGAGTTGCCGATTAAATCTATATAATTGCTCCTCTTATAATTCCAAGAAGCACTGAAAACTTTTAACCAGGAAAAATCACTAAAAAAGTATGAAAGTAAAACTACTGAACCTCAGTAAAGTCTGTAAAATCCTAGGAATATAATTGCATCTTGTTTCTTTTACCTTTTTTTTGCTCAATTATCAAAATATTTCTATTAAAACATATAATTTCTCACCTTATTTTTTGAAGAAGCACTGAACCTAACCACATCAACAAAACCTAACTACAACAATAACCATACAAATTTCAGCAACTCAAAATCTCTAAACCAGAAACTCAAAATCTCTAAACCTGAAACAATCAAAACCTACATCAAATTTTGGTTTCGAAGCCAAACCTTGTTTTGAATCGCGATTCGCTGTGTGAGAGAGAGAGAGATCGACGTTTATTTACTGTGAGTGAGAGAGATTGGATCGACTTCTTCGATAGAGAAAAATGGAGGATTTAGTTTAGGGTGATTCACCCAATATTTTTTGTTACGTTATCTATATATAATTTGTTTTTTATTTATTTATAGTGAACATAGAGACCTACCACATTAGTGGTCAATCAAAAGAATCATTACCGAGTTACATAGAAACCGACAAAAAAAATGTAAAAATATATATATATAATAAATGTAATATAAACTCTTTGACTATCCAAACTGAAAACCTTTGTTTTGAAGGCAACAATCACAAACAAGCTTAAAAGATACTCTAACTTTGTAATTGATGGAAGAAAACCAAACTGTTTTTTTTTTCAGAAACATATAATTTTATTTAATTGTCAAGGCCGGCACATACATTAATTTTTAAGGCTTAAATTGCTTTAATGGTCAAGCAACTAAACCAAACTAACAAATACCATATTAGAACTACTATAGACTATAGGCTCATTTATTCAACAAGCCTACCAAAGACAAACATATCATAAAACACCTAGCTAACTCAAACTAGAGAACTTCCAACCGCAAATGCACTCAATTGTGGTTTGAAATTCATAGAATTAAATGTACAAATAGGACATGTTCATCTCAGTACGTAGGCACAAATTAAACCTAACTCAAAATTAAAATTTTCCTTGCTCTTTGAATTAGGGCGAGGGCTAGCAACAGGATAGGTAAGCCTGAGTGGCATCACATTTTGTTTCTTGGTATTCTTTGGCGTGTTCTTGTTTTTCCTCCCCACAGAATAACCCACCTTTTTCTTGATCTCAAACACCTGCACCTTCTTCTCCACCATCTTAATTATCACATTCAATTAAGCCCAAGGCAGCAGCTTCCAGACTAGGTTTTCTGATAGGCAAAGCATGACTTCATCTTTTTTGGTAAGGGATATTCACCCTCCTCCCTACCCCGCTTACCCAATAGAGGCAAAGTCGCAGCCTCGCCCACCTTGGAAGAGAGCATATTTTTGCAAATCAATATGTTGGTTAGTGAGAGGCCTCCTATCCTTTGAACAGAGATCGAGGAGGCCTGACCAGCCACAAAGGCTTGGATCCGGGGACGAATAAGAAATCCGGCTACTGGCCTCGCCAACTTCCCATGGCTTTCATAATCAAGGAAAACCCTCAAGCACCAAAGCCAAACTCCAGCGCCAGATAGTCACAAGTAAACACAACCATTAACTATTAGATAGTTTCGCCTTTGTTTGATAATTTCTCTATCTTTTGATTGCTATATTGGAGAGAATTGAATCTTTGATCTAGAATTACTGTGAGTTGATATTTCTATGGGCCCTGTTTGAATCACGGAAAGAAAATTAATTAATTATACACAAAGAATTGATATTGCTTTAATTACTATGTGCTCTATTATAATTATTATAATCAGCTAGTAATTATACATAAGAAATATAATGGAGGCCCACAGAAATAAGGAATCGATATTTCTTATTTTCTTTGGTTGGTTTAGGAGCTGTTGTTTGTTGGTTCTTGGTCAATTTAAGTATTACCGCAATGTAATATAGGTCCACACACAGTAAATAAATTTTATCAAACAGAGGCCCACAGTGCACATGTATGTATTAAAATAGGATATTTTCCCACTAGATCCAAACAGTAGACATCTTTTGCCCACTAAATCTGCTACAGTAAAAATTTGCCCATCAATGACAAAATATCTCGAAATTCACTGTAGCAGAATGAACAGTGACCGAAATTTTTATTGAGGTCAACAAAATATACTGTTCACCCAGTTTTTATTGATATTAATAAATTTTTTAGTAACAATAATCGCTATAATTTTAGCGATTGTTGTAAATATAGGGAATTTTGTTTTCTCTCTCCTCACTATCTCTTAAAAAGAGATAGGTATAGGGAACCTGTTGGAGCAAAAAAAAGCCCATTTTTCCCTAAAGTAGGGAAAAAATAAATTTTAGGGAATCTCTTGGAGTTGCTCTCAATAAAAATTCACTATTCACCCAGATTTTATTAATCTTAATAAAAATTTACTACAGTGAATTTCGAGATATTTATGTCATTGATGGACAAATTTTTACTATATCAGACTTAGTGAGCAAAAAATGTTTATTGTTTGGACCTATAGGGTATTTTCCATTTTTCCTATTAAAATACTCTCCCCTTTTCTTGCTCCCCAATTAAACATACCTTTTCTTTCAAGTTTGTTTTTTGTTCAACAAAAGCCAGCCCCCGCCCACTATATATAAAGGCCAAAAGTAGTCTCTGATGAGTTCATATATCAACTCTTATAATTATCTTCGATCGATCTTCCATGGCCGGCCTTCAATACAACTTCTTTCCCACCGATTTCCTTTACCCTCGTCAACAATTAGACGCCACCAACAGAGCAGCAGCAGCACAAGCAGGAACTGTGGCTCTTCCCCTCCAAACCACCACCTGCAGCGCCGCCGATCTCGATCAGCTCAAAGCTCTGGTCATTCAAAACCGCGGAGTTCAAGTCGTAATCAAGAATAGTACTATTGCTGCCAAATCTCCTACTCTTCCTCCTCCCATGAATGGTTGATGGAATCAATTAAGGATGCATGGAACACTTTGTTGCTTAATTTCTTTGCAGGGTCGGTCTTCTCTATCTTGTTTTCGATCTGTAGTTACTTCACTTTCTTCTTATGTATTCACTTATCAAATCTCACCATGTAATCAGAAGGTGGGTGTTCTATCAATCTATAATATATATTAGCATCCTCCAGAATTTTATGGTTTTGGTTCCTAACTCTGTTCAGATCCTTAATTGTACGTGACTTGTGAGAATCAATATATGTATATATAATAGAGTGTATTTTAATTAATGGTTTTTAAGCCTCCATCTTTTCCCTTGTTGCCAGGACTGGCCGTAACAATATTATAAACTTGTTATATATTATTTAGGCCATTGCAAATTCATCAGTCTACTTGCTAAAATATTACAATTTATTTGTTTCTTAATTGGAATAGGGCTTGAAAGTATATAAAGTACGTGTATGTATGGTATCTGCACACATGCACAGAAAAGAAGTAATGGATTTTCTATTTTTATGGGGATCAAATATTAGGTGCATGTATCCATTAGCGAATAGTAATGTGTTGTTTCAACTCATATGTATTTAGTGGTATATAAATTTTGATAATGAGAATTTGTGACTTCCAGGAGGTGCGTAAATACGTACTCTTTTTTTCTGCCCTCTACATTATGTCATTTGAGTTTTACTCCAACAAAATGATAAAACATATGCAAAATGTAATATTCTAGAAACCATGGTTGCTCCTAGATGGAGCAGAGGGTCATATAACTGCTACCAACAGTCTGACTAACCTTTTAGGAATTATTTGATGATGATTACCGTGCCAAAATTTTGGTCATATATATAAAATAACACTAGCTACTTAAAAAGTGTTAAACAAAGAGGTAGGTATTCTATATTTTATATGACAGAGTGACAGACACCACCTGATGCAGAAATGGAAAGGGATGACCAAATTATTTATAAAAATTAAGAATAGCTCCAATCGTGGACGGTATTTTTGAGAAAGAGAGTAATTAAACAAATTTCACATAAATAAATAGATTTATGTGGACATGATTGAGCCGTCCAAAAGCTAGGAATGACTCTATGTTGGTGGACTGAGGCATAATAAAAATATGGAAACAATTTAAAACATGGTTAGTGATGGAATCATATCATAATAAAACAATGAGTTCCGAATTAAGGGTTTTTATCACATATAGTATCTGAGTTATTTCTCAATTATATACTTGGTACCTGAACTTTAATTTTTGTCACAAATAGTACTCAAAGTTTCAATTTTTGTCACAAGTAGTACCCAAAGTTTTTGATTTCATCTCTTTTAGTACCTAAGTCCGATTTTTGTGATATTATATGCGCGTGTTAAAAAAAAAAGGCTAAAATAGAAAATTTTGGGTACTACTTGTGACAAAAATTAAAAACTTTGGGTACTACTTGTGACAAAAATTAAAGTTCAGGTACCATTTAGGATGAACTCGAAGAGTTCGGGTACTGGTTGTGATTAAAAGTGAAGTTCAGGTACTATGTATATAATTGAGGTAAAGTTTAGGTACCATTTGTGATAAAAATCTTTTAATTAACTGTCAAAATTGTTGACTCTGAGCATGATTCTATATATATAAATATTGATAGAGAAAAGAATAGAATGGCATGGAATGGAGGATATACCAATTAATATACCATTAATATGGGTGGCTTGGCGTGAAGTGCAGTCCACGCACGGTGGCTACTGGGCATTTGACTATTTGGTGGCGCTGAATGTTACTGTTATGTATGTGCGAATATGCCTTTGACAAACTCCAATCTGTGATGAGCTACCAAGTCACTGGTCAGATATGACTCGTGCTCATGCATGCCTTTGAAATATATATTTGTTTGATTAGTAGAGCCAAAATAGAATATCTATTCTTTTAATTAGGAATCTAATCAGGACTGGTGCATCTGTAATTATACAGTTTTTAAAATATTCTGAAATTGAGAAGCCTCTATATGAAGGAGAACCATACGTATCTGAATCTCAATAACTTATGTGAGTTTTATTTTATTTTTTTAATCAATTAGAAAAAGAGACTTGGTGTATAAAAACAAGGATGTCAATATATATTAGTAATCATCTGATAAGTAACCTTTTAATTAAGTATATAAACTAGATGTGTGTGTCAAGTAAAAAAAATATTTTTAGGCAAAGATCACATATGGTTATTGAAGAACAAAACCCAATAAGTCTAGTCGACTATGATGGTCGAAGTTGGCCGGAAAACGCCAAAAACACTAGAAACACCTAAAATTTCATTGGTTCGATTCTTCGTTTACAAGTGAATGACAAAATTCAAGTTGAATGACCAAAAGTCATCTACTCCCACCCAAAATGGTATATAAAATTTTATTAATTAGTTCATTAAGAGGTGAGTTTTGAGCGCCTTAGCTCCTAATAGAGAACATAAACCTTAACTACTAGGCCACAAGTTTCACTTGTTATATTATTTACAAAACATTGTATATATTATTGGGCCTGAAGTATTGGCCTCGAATCATAAGGATTCATTACCACCATTATTGAGCCTCCAATGGTCGTACGCAGTGACGGATCCACTAAGGGGGTGGCACGTGACCCCCTCAAATTTTCTATAAAAAAAAACTAGTACATGTATATATATATTCAATAAATATAACAATGAACTAATGGACTGTATGGACATATGTTTAATTCCACAAACCTTTTGTTTGTCATGCATACAATATATTAATAATTAATGTATTAAATTTTTTATCAAATCCCTCTCTGGTTCTCACTTTGTTTATGTGAGAGACCCAAACAAAATAGAAGCAGACCCAACTTATTTCCAAAGTCCAAAACAGAGGCGCCGAGCAACTCCAAAACGCCGATTCGATTAAGCCAGATTTAATTGCCTTCTTGAGGGTAAAGTTATAACTATGTTTTAAGATTAAACACCAATTCTTGTTTGATTAGGAGGAGCTGTTTGCTTCCTTTATTTGTATGTTGGGTCTGGCACGCCAACCATATTCTGCGAAATTTTAAACCCATACAGAAACAACCACAACAACAACAAGAGCCCAGAAACAGGCCAAAAGGCAGCAACCAAAGGAGGAAAAAAAATTTAGCTATTGTTTTGTGCCCCCCTGCCTACCATTTCTAGCTCCGCCACTGGTTGTACGTGTTTAATTCGTAGTACGTGCATGTATATGTTATCTCAATCTAATGTATAAATCGAAATAACAAAGGTGCATCTTTGGTGAAGATGCAGGTCTTCCTCTAGTGTATGGATTTGATATTTGATAAAGAGGCTCCAATGCATGTGTTCTTCGATAGGTGAAAAGAGAGGAAGTGTTGGCCTTGCTAGCTAGAAGCTATATATCCTTCCTCTAGTTGCTTAGGGTGGTCCGTGCGGCTTCGTTATCTCTCCTAGTGTTTTAAACTCTCGTTTTTTGTTCTGTTAATTAGGGTTAGCAGAGAGGGGGGCAATTTTAATCCCGGAGGGTTTCTTAAAGATTAAGCAACTCTAAAATACCTCATGGAAATTAACCCGCAAACCCTAGACATCCTAAGGTGTATTTTGCACAACTGCCCTCATAATGACATATGCTTTCCCTTTTAATATTTGTTCTTATTCCAATTGGCTTTTTCATTCGGAATCAGGTTTCTCTATCTCATTAAACCCAAAAAGGTTACTTACTTTGTAGAAGCAAACCAATTCAAATGAACAATTTCATTTACTATAAACAACTTATACTAAATATTTCTTCACAAATTTGTTCTATAGGTTGTAACCTTGTAGGTGCCAATTAAGTCGTAGTCGATAATATGATTAACTGATTGATCTTATTTTATGAAATTAGAACCACATACATTTTGCCCCTCTAAAATCACCTTTCGATAATCAATTAGAGATCGAAGATAGTAGAGACCAAGAAGCATTACCTTCACTAGGTTTGACAGTGAATCCTTCATAAGAGACCAAAGTCACCGAATATCTTCATCAAAGTGTCTATAGATCGACAAATTTGGGAGAGAGGAGACCGCCCACCAAATAGAAGTGATGGTGGTGGACGAACTCCAAGGCTCCCAAGTCAAAAATGTCGTCACGTGTTTGGCTCGTTGACCAAATACAATTGACATGTGGCTCCTTGACCATACACAAATCGACAATATTTGACATGTACGTGTTGATAAGTAGATCGAAAAGGAGGACCAGTTATTATCTAGGAAAAGAAAATAAGCCGTTGTCAACTTATCTTGCAAGGAAGAATTAACGATTGATTTCATATGTACTATTTCCGTTGATTATTTGCTCATCAACAAATTCTTAAAAAGCTAGGCTAGGATTCACATAAATGAATCCAAAAGACTTGAACATTGTTTTGTTTCTGTTCAGAATGAGTTCAGACATGTCAAACATATGAACAGAATACTAGAATCTTGAAGGTTATTACGTTAGTATATTGATTGACGAAAAGGCCAAGGGCATGATAACCAACTCCTTTCATGAATCATGACCAATAAATATTGCTGCATCAGCTCACCCTTTTTCTGTGACTTTTCTCTTTTAACTTGCTAGGTGATTATTATATATTAGTGTCAACCTTGACAAACTCAACAACTTTGTATAAATAAATAAAATTTAAATTACCTCATCTCAAGGTTGATGCATGTCTTCTATACATGTTTTTGTCAAATATTGATATAGACTATACTAGTATGTAGGGATCAACTAATAACTGAATAGATACAACTGTTTGTTATAGCGATCGACTCTAGGGTAGTGATATATACTACTGTCTCAAGTACTAGTTTTATCTATTTAAGATGGTTGATACAGTGGTTTGACACTAAATTTGTCACATGAGAGATTCTGTGTTCGACTCCCCTAGGATACGTGTGGGTTAGAATTAAGCCAAGTCAAAAGCTGAATTCCCTCCAATGTAACAAAAAAAAATGAAAAATAAATAAACGAAATGTCCCTCTTCCACCGTTCAATTTTCTATTCTAACAACTTCAATTCATCTACAATGTTCCACTCGGATGAAAGAATTTCTTATATAAAAAATTTGAGAAAATAATTTAGAATTTCGTTATTAACAGGAAAATAACTTTTTTTTTGTATTGATAATTATCAGTTCAAAAGTTAGGCGTTCGTATTGTCCAAAAATTAGGGATTAGTAGGTCTTGTCATACCCATGTTGTCTGGGTACCTAACTATTTGTTAGAGTTTCTTGGCTCTTAAATATTGTAGGGTTCGACAGAGGACTCGGATCCTCTCCTCACGAGAGAGTTCCTCTTATTTCCTCACCAATGAATCATGGCCGTTCAATCTAATCTGTATGGCCAGGAATTAATTGCTCTTTTTTTAATCTCCCACTCGCTACAGTCTTCTTCTCTCTCATCCCTCTCTTCTCTCTTCCCCTCTCTGCAACTTGCCGAAACTACTTCTTCTTCTTCTTCAGTTCCTGCCCAAACAAACCGAAGCCTCTTCTTCTTCTTCTTCTTCCCCAATAGTCTCTCTGATATGGGCAGTGCTGGTAGCTAATTAAACATTACAAGTTAACTAAAAAGTTATAACAAAGCTAGTTATTCATGGAAAATTAGAAAAGCCAGCTTGTTTTGGCTCCTTGGTTTGTACATACTACAATTCGACAAGCTCCAGGCACTATTTTTACAGCCTGAAATTTTATATTGGGAAATTACATTTTCCCTTATTTTTGTGATCAGCTTGTAAGATCTCTTTTTGGATGGTTGATTAACAAAAACTTTCTTCTTTTCAACATATGTTCTTATAATTTCGTCCGAAATTCCTCTTAGTTTTAATTAAGAATTTGAAATTTGAACACCGTTGTTTTTTAATTCTCCACCGAAGAACTGTTAACGGACATTAATTAAGATGGGCTCTGCAGATGTTCCATGGGCCTTCTGGTTTTGCCATAAAAATATCAGAGAGACTATTGGAGAAGAAGAAGAAGAAGAAGAAGAGGCTTCGGTTTGTTTGGGCAGGAACTGATGAAGAAGAAGTTGTTTCGGCAAGTTGCAGAGAGGGGAAGAGAGAAGAGAGGGATGAGAGAGAAGAAGACTGTAGCGAGTGGAAGATAAAAAAAAGTAATTAATTCCTGACCACACAGATTAGATTGAACGGCCAGAATTCATTGGTGAGGAAATAAGAGGAACTCTCTCGTGAGGAGAGGATCCGAGTCCTTCGACAGAGGTCTCAATTTCGAGTTCAGGTCCACAAAACAGGGACCAGTCCATGGTTAGGGAAGGGATATACCTTTCCCAAAATATGTACCTGAGAACGTTTGAAACTTATTTTATCTTCTTCAAGCTAAACCGACTTGACCCCTACCAATTTATTTGGACAAAATTGAATGACTAATACCAACTTTGAAGAGATCAATTTACACCAAAATCTAGTAGTCTATGTACGTTAGTTATTATCTAACTTAAATATTTGTTTGATTTCAAGGATAATCAATAGTCAGATTTGCAGCCACAATAAGTAACCATGGCTGGCCTTCAGTACAACTTCTTCCCTACCGATTTCTTTTACCCTCGTACAAAGCCGAAGGCCTCCGATAGCGCTGGCAAAGAAGTAGTTCACCTCCAAACTCCTACCAACAGAGACGTAGTTGACAATCTTGAACAGCCTACAGGCCGTGTTCTTAACAATCTCCATGAAAACCAGGTACTCAAAGCTATTACATGTAGAGGCAAAGGCAAAGTACGTGCCTTGGTAGTTATTAAGACACCATGGCAAACAACTGAAGAGGCTTCACAGACTACGTACTGAAGGTGACAAATCTCCCTGTGGTTGAAGTTAATTGGTTGGTTAATTGTGAAACTTAGATATATATATATATATACAGTATCCATCAAATAAAGGCCTCCGTTCAAGAGGCAGAGATTGACAACTTTTGTTCACTTTATTTATACAAATGGAGACCTGATTCTTCCTTTTTACTGTTTAAAGGTTCACAGCCATTGAGTAACCAATATAACCACATGCATTTGTGTTTTTCTTGCACAAGAGAATAAAGAGACGAGAAAAGAAGAAACAAATTAAAGATTGTTCTCACTGATTATTAATTAGTTCTCACTGTATAATCATCATGCTTTCAGCTAGCTTTACCCGTATAATCTATTGTATCCGAAACAAATGGATCATTCAGATTGTATAAGAAACATGACTACAGGAACTTCTCCTAGCATATGGATACAACATGAAACTAGATGCAATTGTGAGCAAAGGTACGTATGTCCACTACTAGCATAAGTCTCATAGAATACTGATTTTTTTCAGTATCTTTTGCTTCAAATGATACATATACCGGTATTTAAAACTTATTAGATACAGTGCAGTCACGGAATGAAAAAGAGTATTCTCTATATAGTCCTTCCTCTCTTTCCTCTTTCTCTTTAGAAGTTGACGGTCTGTCTTTGATATCAGCTTTGTCCTCCACCAGAGTTGCAGCAGATCGGTACCAAATCCGATCTTTACAAGCTTCGTCAAAATCTGCTCTTTAGAAGCTTAGTCAAATCTGCTCCTTAGAAGCTGATAATATCAATCCTCTTAGTTGATATCAATCGAATCGTTAAAAGCTTTGGTCAAATAAGGATAATAACTTAATTAATAAGGATCATGTTTCCGTATGTTAATCAATAAGAATTTGATTTAGGGCCACTTCCTATAAGGTCCATTTCTAATAAGATTGTTCTTTTTAAGCCCCTTCTTTTTTTTCATTTCTTTTTAAACCCTTTATTCTTTATATGTAAATTTTACTTACCTAAATTACCCTTTTTCCTTATGAAACATGTTTACTCACTTAAACACTGGGTCCGCCACGTCACACGTGTATCACATGTGTATCACAGTATCACCAAAACACATTTTTACTCTATTTTTTTCAAAAATCACCATCGGGATCCCGGGCCCGCCACGTCAACATGTATCACATGTGTATCACACGTGTATCACATGTGTATCACAATATCACCAAAACACATTTTTACTCCATTTTTTTCAAAAATCACCATCGGGATCCCGGGCCCGCCACGTCAAACTGTATCACATATGTATCACATGTGTATCACAGTATCACCAAAACACATTTTTACTCTATTTTTTTTCAAAAATCACCATCGGGATCCCGGGCCCACCACGTCAAACTATATCACATGTGTATCACAGTATCACCAAAACATATTTTTACTCTACTTTTTCTAAAAATCACTATCGGGATCCCGCGCCACGTCAAACTGTATCACATATGTATCACACGTGTATCACATGTGTATCACAGTATCACCAAAAC
This sequence comes from Rubus parviflorus, assembly GCA_029955375.1. NCBI lineage: Eukaryota > Viridiplantae > Streptophyta > Magnoliopsida > Rosales > Rosaceae > Rubus > Rubus parviflorus. The sequence continues at coordinate 18,186,833 of JARGGL010000006.1, read as the reverse complement.
ACATTTTTACTCTATTTTTTTCAAAAATCACCATCGAGATCCCGGGCCCACCACGTCAAACTGTATCACATGTGTATCACACGTGTATCACACGTGTATCACACGTATATCACACGTGTATCACAGTATCACCAAAACACATTTTTACTCTATTTTTTCTAAAAATCACCATCGGGATCCCGGACCCACCACGTCAAATTGTATCACATGTGTATCACAGTATCACCAAAACACATTTTTACTCCATTTTATCCAAAAATCACCATCGGGATCCCGGGCCCGCCACGTCAAACTGTATCACATGTGTATCACAATATCACCAAAACACATTTTTACTCCATTTTTTTCAAAAATCACCATCGAAATCTCGAGTCCGCCACGTCAAACTGTATCACACGTGTATCATATGTGTATCACTTCATTTTTTTAAAAATCACCATTGGGATCTCGGGCCCGCCACATCAAACTATATCACATGTGTATCACAGTATCACCAAAACACATTTTTACTCCATTTTTTTTTTTCAAAAATCACCATTAGGATCCAGGGCCCGCCACGTCAAACTATATCACATGTGTATCACAGGTGTATCACAGTATCACAAGGTGTATGAGGGTCCGCCACATAATACTGTATCACAATTGTACATGTGTATCACATGTGTATCACATGTGTATCACAGGTGTATCACATGTGTATCACATGTGTATCACAGTATCACCAAAACACATTTTTACTCCATTTTTTTCAAAAATCACCATCGGGATCCAGGGCCCACCACGTCAAACTGTATCACATGTGTATCACACGTGTATCACAGGTGTATCACAGTATCACAATGTGTATGAGGGTCTGCCACATAATATTGTATCACATGTGTATCACATGTGTATCACAAATTCTAATGGTAAACTGATCATTTCATTTGGGAGGTCACATGTACGTGTATCAGAAACTGTATCACAAGTGTATCACATGTGTGTCACAAGTGTATCACATGTGTGTCACACGTGTATCACAACTGTATCACATGTGTATCACAACTGTATCACATGTGTATCACATGTGTATCACAGGTGTATCACAGTTGTATCACAGGTGTATCACAAATTATAATGGTAAACTAATCATTTCATTTAGGAGGTCACATGTGTATCAGAAACTGTATCACAAGTGTATCACACGTGTGTCACAAGTGTATCACACGTGTGTCACACGTGTGTCACAACTGTATCACACGTGTGTCACAACTGTATCACACGTGTGTCACAACTATATCACACGTGTGTCACAAGTGTGTCACAACTGTATCACAAGTGTGTCACAACTGTATCACAAGTGTGTCACAACTGTATCACACGTGTGTCACAACTGTATCACACGTGTGTCACACGTGTGTCACAACTGTATCACAAGTGTATCACAGTTGTATCACAGGTGTATCACATGTGTATCACAGATGTATCACAAATTCTAATGGTAAACTAATCATTTCATTTAGGAGGTCACATGTGTATCAGAAACTGTATCACAAGTGTATCACACGTGTGTCACAAGTGTATCACAACTGTATCACATGTGTATCAGAAACTGTATCACAAGTGTGTCACATGTGTATCATTGAGTATAAGAAACATAAAATAAGGTCTCAGTTATACAAAACTAGAAATTTCATAACTTGCAAATAAGGTCTCATTGTTTTACAAAATTATGGTAAATATATCTTAAGAGGAAATCAAATAAGAACTAAAAAGTGTTTAGCAAAACACTATTGCCTCCTCTTTAAATTCTCAAAGTTGATGCACCCATCTTCTATCACACTTGGTCTTTAGTATGACTTGCAATTGTATAGGAAATTAAACATCAGTTCTCATCCTCATATTTAGAAGAGGAGGAGATCCAAATTGAGCTTAGCATACAAGTAAAACAGATAGCTTAGCAGATACATTACCAGTAACTACCAAACTAAACAAGAAATTTTTTAATTCACTTAAGTCAACACAAAATTGAACTGAACATTCACCTTGAACCAAACACCAATTTTCTTCATTATTATCCTGGCACATAGGACAACAAAAATGATTCGAGTCATTTGACAAACAGAACATTACATCCATCCCACAGGGGAGTTCTGGATTGCACCAGAGTTTTGTTGTACCTGATGATGTGGAGCAATCACAGCCGTTCATTGAAAGTTTATTATTATTTTAATTGGAATATTGACCAACGTTAACGGGCTGACTATATTTTAAAAAAATCGGTCATCTAGTAAAAACTCCATATTGCCCCTAAACCATTTCTCTCTTCCATCTCTCCTCTTCTCCCCAGATCAAGAACACCAGTCAACCTCCGAATCATGTAATAATGGTCTTGATTCCAGGAATCATGTACAATGGTTTAATTACATATGTCTCATGGCAAAAGTGATTGATATCATCAACTGATAAGATAAAAAAAAATCTGGGTACAAGGTTTTATTGATATCTGGGTATAGCTTCAATATGATAAATATGGGTTTCTACTATCATCAATCTGTGTGAGAGAGAGAGAGAGAGAGAGAGAGAGAGAGAGAGAGAGAGAGGTAAAATCACATTCCTGCCTCTCTAATTCATTCCCAAACATAGCAACACCCATTCTCAGTATATACACCAACACTGGACTGTGTGCTATGTACACCCAAGCAACAGTTTGAGCGAATTGAACAAGAAGAAGAAGAAGAAGAGCTGTGTGAATCTGAGAACATGAGGCCAAACCTGCTCAATGTTGAACCAATCCAGATCCCCCCATCTTTCAACCTCCTCCACCCCCTCAAAACCCGACCCATTTCCTTCATTTCCCCTAAACGACGTCGACCCAATTCGGTGTCGGCAATCCTCAGCAAGCAGGAGACTGTTAATGAGCAACAACAAGAAAAATCGGCCAAACCCAGTTTCAATTTCAAGACCTACATAGTCCACAAGGCTGAGTCCGTCAACCAGGCCTTAGACGCTGTCGTTTCGCTCAAGGACCGATTACGATTCATGAAGCCATGCGCGAGCTTGTTGGCGGGTCTAATTCCGTTGCCATGCCGGCGGCCTACGCCGTCGAGAAGATCCACACCATGTCCTATCTGGGTTTCTAATACCATCAATCTGAGAGAGAGAGGGCAAAAAAGGAACTTTGAGCAGTTACGAAAGAGAGAAAAGTCTAATATAACAGAGTTGACCATCAACTCCGTCCATGGTACACTATAATCGTGGTACAATACAGCCGCTCCCCATCCCACAAGCGTACAATAATCAAGTTTTGGTTCAAAAGAGACAAAAATCCTTCATTGAGGCATAACGTAATACCCACAAGCCCACAACATCATATAATTTACTATATACTATTCGTTGGTACTGTTCATTGCACTGTTCACGTGAACAGTGTAATTCCGGTTTTTGCCCTCATTTTGGTGTTGTATAATTCCGTCTATGCCCTCTGATTTTTCAGAACTGCGATAATGCCATTCACTGTTCATACGACAGTAAAATGACAGTTTCATCCTCATTTCTTCATGGAATTACAGTACTGCCATTACTCCTGAAAATTACAGTTTTTTTCTCATTTCTTCATGGAATTACAGTTCTACCATTAATTATTATTATTATTCTAAATTAATATAATAGAAAAATTAATGTTTATAAGAAAAAAAATGAATTTGTTTGATTAAAAATAAAATTGAAAAAATTATTTTCAAAAAAATAAAAATAATGAACTATAAATTACATACTAATATTCTAAATCACTCAATTTTTTGCTATAAAATAAGTAGTACTCGAATAAATCATATGATTAACGCCGTTTAATTCTTATTATTATTCCTAATTTAGTGAATAGATATTTGGTTCTTTGGATTTTTCTTTCTCTATTTAATTTTCCTAAACAATATGTAGTAAATTTTTGCAGTGTGCTTAACTTCCCTATTTGAAAAAGACAATTAGAAAAATGAGCTATTTTTGAGCTTCAGAAGATACTCTAACTTGAAACTTTGTTATTTCTTTTTGTTTCAACCTTTTATTTATATCCTAAAATTTCAAATATTGTAATGCTTTATTAATTGCATTATTGTTAATTTCAACTATTCTTATACTTATTTTGGTTTTGCTTTTAATTTCTGCTTCAAGTTTCTTCCTTCTTTATCACTTTGTTTTTATTTGCCAATAGATGTATGTTAAGAAAGGGAAGACTTTTTCAGTTTTTTACTTCATCTCAATTGTATGTCAGTAGTGAGACATTGATATTTTGTTTTAAAATTTATATAAATCCTTACTATAATACCAGTAGGAAAGTAGTTGTAAAATAATTAACTAACCAACTGGCTTCGTAGTAGGAGTACTGAATCAGCTAAAGCTTGAAGTTTGGTACAAGTAGCAAGAAAAGAATTCTATCACTACCAAAATGGTAAAGGAAATTAAAAGGAATTTGGTTTAGAATATCAGAATTTAGTTTTGATGTTTGCTCTAGAAAGAAAGAACATATGAAAAATAGAATCCATTTTTCCAATTGGATGTGAATATATTACTTTTCATGTCTACCTCTATTGATTTCTCCAGTTTGGGCTATCTGTTTCATTCAGTTTGATATATCAGGTCTATTTACAATATGACAATCTATTTTTTGAACACTGTATCACAACATTTGTATTGGTGAAGATGTTACTAAGACATAATATACTTCATCTTTCGTTGTAAAACAGACTTAATATTTAATTTGTTAATATAATGATCATGTCAACCATATTTTCTATGCTTTTAAATGTAGTCCTTAAATAAAATTGTGTTAGCTCCAAAACCCGCTGCAAAGCGCGGGCACGATTGCTAGTATGCATTAAACATGTACAGATTAAAGAAAGAAAAAAACTCAAATATTGAGAAAGATGCAATAATTACTAACTGAAGATAACTAAATTTTTTATTTAAAAAGGACAAAATATAAACTGTTCAATGACAAATTGCACTGAACCACTCAATTGTAGCAGAAGCAATAGCATAACAGAAGAAACCGAGAAAAGAAAACGAGAGCTTTTTCTCTTCTAGCTACAACAAATTGATCATAAGAAGTAACGTAGTTCATAGTATTACAGTTATTAAGGAAACAAGGACGGATGCAAATGAATGTGGTGCCAGAGTCAAATTGCGCAAGAAATGAATTTGGTTTTTTCTTGTATGGGGGATCTGTAATCCATGAAGAAATATGAACAGCTGACCTCGAACACCTTGCTTTCTCACAAGCTCACCTCCATGACTTGAAACCAAGACCATCCAAAGACAATAATAATACTAAATTAAATCGATAGTTAATTTCAATATCTAAAATCAATAGAATCTCAAATTGCACAAGAATAGATGAACAAAGCAATAAACAAAAGAGATTATTATCATATCTCAGTGATATTGGCGAGAAAAACACCGAGAACAGCCACGTCGATCTTCGAAGCTGCCACCGCTCTCCGAGGAGAGAGAGAGAGATCCGGTTTCTCTCTCCTCGAGCCACCGCTCTCCAGACATCACTACGGCACACCGCCACCACGGTTGGGTTCGTCGGCCTCCTCTGAGCCTATCCTATGTCACATGGATCGACTGGCGACGTCGGGAACAACGCCCACGCAAATCCGCCTGCGAGCCCTGATCTGCAACTCTTGGTTCATTGTGCTCTGCGCTCTGTTTCACAAATCCACCACCATGGATGGACTGGATCAGCTCCGGCCACCCTCCGCATGAAGTTTGATGACGAACCGTCGCCTGAGCAAAGCTGAATCACCGACAAGGAAACGAGAGGAAGCCGTTGTTGGTTGGCTCTTGCTCTCAAAGACTAGATCCTCTAGTCCGTAAGATTGCAAGGCTAAAGGAGTAAAAGCACATCAACAAACTTTTAAAAGGGGCTTTAAAATAAACAGGAAAAAAAAGAGGGTTTATTGGACTATGCAATTAGAAATAGGGGTTTTTGAAGCATTTACTCTTTGATTTAAGTTATTATCCAATTATTATTCGTATTTTAAATAATTATATAATTGGATAATAACTTAAATCAAATCTAAAAAATGGTTGATATACCTTATTTTGAATAAATAAATAAATGAATATTTTTCCACACCCATACATGTACCTAAATTTTGAATATTAAATATTTATATATCAGTTCCAATTTTTACTTTAGCAATTGATACGGATGTCAGTCTCTAACCAATTTAATAAATTATTTTATTAATTTTACCCTATATTCTATCACGATTATGAGTATCCACAAAACAAACAATACGAAAAATAAAAAAAGGGTATCATTTGATAAATCAAATGACACCGTTACTAATTTGTATCCAATTAAGGGGTGGCTATTGGGCAATATGCTAGTAGTGGTCGAGATGAAAATAAAAATTAAGGGCGTTCGAAGACCAAACCTAAGATCGTTATTAATGCCTCAAGTGCCTCAAATTAGTCATACAAAATCATTTGCAAAAAATTATTTGTACAATTGGAATTAGCATTGCTATGGTATGAGATCATACATTTCTAAAGGTACGTATGACATATATATGCATAAAGAAAATTGTATTAAACAAGTATTATACTGCCCCGTTTGGTATTGAGTTTTTGGGCTAAAATCAGCTTTTTTCTACCATTTTCAACTCTCAACATGTTTGGTAAATATTTTAAATCTGTTGTAAATATTTATATTTATGTGGATGTCCATTTGGGGTTAATATGTAATACCCATTACTTTGTATCTCTATGATGTAAATCAAGGAAGCTTCCTAAGGTGTGTTCACCAAGCTTCCTTGAGGTGTGTTCACCAAGCTTCGTAAGTGTACTCAACAAGCTTCGTAAGTGTACTCAACAAGCTTCACCAAGTGTGGTGAGCAAGTTTCTTCACCCTATATAAGGGATGAATGAGAATGAATCAAATGAAACAATTCACAACATCTTCTCTCCATCTATTCTCTCTATATGTTCTTCACTAGCTAGCTAATTCCATTTAGCCCACAACACGTTATCAGCACGTTTGCTCAAAGATTGAAGAACAAGGAGGAAGAACGAAGAACATCTTCAAGAACAAGGAGGAAATCTTCACCAAATTTGAAGAAGCAATCCCAAAATTTGTTGAAGTTTTCTCTTGAACATCTTCACCAAATTCGAAGAAGCAACCCAAATTCAACTCGTTGAAATTTTTTCTTGACTCGTGGGACCCTAATTTTTTTTTAGGTGCATTTCTCAAGTAAGTTATAATTTTTACTATTTGAATCCTTGGCAAATAGTGAACCATAACCATTGAGCATGAACCCTAAATTAATCTTAGGTAAAGAACAATTTGTAATTTGGATTGCATATGCTTTATCATTTCGTTGATTACTTGATCACTAATTCGAAAGATAAAAGCATGTCAAACGGTACACATGGCACATATATCTCCACATTAAGTCACGAAAAGTTATGAATCTTCCACGACTAGGCTCACCCAATTAGATGCGATGTCTAGGCAAAGTTCGGCGGTTCGGTACTTAAGAGAGCCTCGCTCCACCGAAAATCTCACCCTACCTTACCTGGTCGTATTCCATTGGAGCTACCGAAAGGGTTGAGTAAATAACTTTTCATTGTAGAATTGTTCGATTTCTTGCAATTAAGTGGTAGAAATTATATATATGTGTTTTCCAAATGATGACCGGAAGATTTCATCAATATATATCGACCTGTCGATTTCGATATAAATCCATGAGAATTTTAATTCTCACAAAACCATGATTACATGTTTCGAACCAGAAGATTTTCGAAATTGAACTCATGTTCACATGTCAACATCATCATGAACATATAAACCAGTCGATTTATATGATTAATTAATCCAGTTTCTCCCGTCGAAGAAACAAATGTTGATCAAACTTGACTTCCAAGAGGAGGACAATTGCAAGATTCTTATTACGCGAGAGATGATTGCTAAGGTAATAATCTTGTTCCTCGGCCACATGTTGGACTCCATGAAATATGAGTTCGTGGCCTTCACCTCAGGAGTTATGAGACTCCCTCAAAGACCGATTTGACCATCAGAAAATCATCTGGCTACCAGAAGCTAGCCATGATTAGATTAACCTGTACTTCCAGGTCTTCAAAACCATTATTGAAATATAATGCAAAAGTCTGCAGGATCCGTACTCTTCTCTAGTACTATGAGGAATTGTTGACCTATTGAAGAATACGTACACCACCTTTGTTCCTAGCTCGGATAACCTACTCCAGAAGTAGTACGGTTAATCCAAGTTCATTAATTTTTCCGAGCTCATAACCCAGTTAATGCTGGACGAGAAAAATTGCCTCATTTTGATGAGGAACAACAACTCTCTCCTTACTGGTGCATTGACAATTTCATTGTCAGAGGCTAATGTTTCTCGTCGACTTAGTCCATGACCTGAGAACTGAGACAAGGGCCAGTCGTCCCGACAACCTCGGAATCTCCGCGAGCCTCGTGCTCACCTGCCAAGTGAATTTTGGGCTCTTGTCCAAACAAATGACTTTGGCCCCATGGCAACCGAAACAGCCTCGAGAAAGGAACAATAACAAGGCCAGTCGTCCCGAAACAAGAGACAATGCTCCTAAGCTCAATCTCTGCTATCATTGTGGTGGTACAGATCATTAACAACAAACTTGTTGTGCATAAGCTAATATGGTCAAAATTACTCCAGAGGTAACTCTTGAAGCAGTTGACTTTGTCGCTGAAATGGATTATGGTTTTGTTTTATTTTTTTTCTGCATCATGTTTCAACGTTTCTCGAAATAATTTAAAGTATCTTGAGCAAATTCCTTTGCAATGTGACCGGCTTTAAATTATCCTACTATTAGGCATGACTAGTGGGGAAGTTGATTGTCTGGCTGATAGTGGTACCACTTACACTATCTTACGAGATCAAAAGTATTTTATCAACTTCAAGCCTAAAGTAACCTCAGTGACAACGATTTCGGGCCCGTCGACCCTAATCGAAGGCTTTGGCAAAGCCCAATTCGCGTTGTCTAATGGTACTCCTATGACCATATCTGAGGCCTTATACTCTTCGAGGTCCAGTCGCACCTTACTGAGTTTTAAGGACATTCGAGAAAACGAATATCATGTTGAAACCGCTCATGAAAATGGTGTGGATTTGCTTTACATGACCTCCAATACATACGGCCAAAAGCGTATCTTGGAGAAATTGAGATGTCTTTCAAGTGGTTTTTATGTTACGACAGTACATTTGATTGAAAAATAACGTTATCTATCGCCTGACGCCGATTGATAAGAGCACTTATCTATCGCCTGGCGCCGATTGATAAGAGCACTTATATGCTATGGCATGACCGTTTGGGACATCTGGGTCGTAATACGATGCTTAGAACTATGAATGCATCGAACGGGCATCCTTTCAGAGGAAAGTTTTTCGTGATTAATCCGAAAAGCCCATGCCAAGCTTGCTCTATTTGAAAGATAAATCTCAAACCAATTCGTGTAAAGCCCACCAAACTAGTTTCGAAATTCCCTTGTGAGAATCCAAGGTGATATTTGTGGACATATCCAACCAGCCTGCGGACCATTTAAATATTTCATGGTACTGGTTGATGCATCGACAAGATGGTCACAAGTTTATTTAATGTCCACAAGAAACGCTGCTTTTTGCTAAACTCTCGCCTAGAGGGCTCACCACTCGGATTATCCTATAAAGTCCAGAAGACTTGATAATGTCGGAGAGTTTACATCGAAGTTTTCCGATGATTATTGCATGTCCCTTGGGATTGACGTTGAACATCTGGTTTCCCATATTCACACCCAGAATAGTCTCGTAGAAGCGCTCATTAAATGATTGCATGAACCTTGGTAATGCGCACCAAGCTTCCAATTTCTACGTGGGACTATGCAATCTTGCATGCAGCCATGTTGGTCTGATTGAGGCCCACTGCTACCCAACCTTATTCCGTGTTACAGCTGGTGACTGGGTAAGAACCTGACGTTTCGTACTTACGTGTATTTGGGTATGTAGTTTACGTGCCAATTGTGCCGTCACAACGTACAAATGGGTCCTCAATAATAGATGAGCATATATGTCGATTATGAATCCTCATCCATTACACGCTCTTTAGAGCCCTTGACAGGCGATCTCTTTACCGCATTTGCGGATTGTCACTTTGATGAGACTATCTTCCCGTCGTTAGGGGGAGATTCGCACGTTAACGTTGATAAGGAACGACGTGAATTAACGTGGCATGTACCCACTATGTCTCATCTAGATCCCCGTACCGCACATTATGATAAGTGAAGTGCGAAGAATTCTAGATCTACAGAGTAAAGCCTATAAAATGCCAGACGCTTCTCTGATCTAGCTAAAGTGACGAGATCATATATACCTGCTGCAAACTTACCTGCAAGGATAAGACGTCCCAGTAGGACGCAAAGTCATCCCTGAAGGATGTAACATCCCCGTAGGATGTGTCATCCCAGAAGAGACGACGTACGGCTTGACGGCTAACCAGTCATATGTCCCTCCTAGAAGCGAGGTGGACCACTAGGTTCGAAGGATTCTTATCCCCAGAAGAGGGTAAATTTGGCACAAATGAATCCTCTTGATATCGCAATCTCAACCGATCAATCTCACGAGATTATCCGGATTATGGGTCCGTCCCAGAAGAGACGACGTTGGGGGACGCTCCAACATATGAACCCACTTCCGAGAATAGAGAAATCTCGATAATGCATGCTTATGTGAGATGTGAAATCGAAATGAGATTATCATCGATGATATAATTGTATTAGTGGTAGCTACAGAAATCAAAACAAGCGATGACATTGAACCTTGCTCCGTTGATGATTTTCAACGTAGAGACGACTGGTTAAAAAGGAAACAATCAATCCAGGTCTAATAGGATTCCTTAGCGAAACGAAGTGTGTTCGGACCAGTCACTCCAACACCGCCCAATGTCAAACCAATTGGTCATAAATGGGTTTTCGTAAGGAAGCGTGATGAGAATAATGAGATTGTTCGATATAAAGCTCGCCTAGTGGCGCAAGGCTTCTCTCAACGCCCGGAATTGATTACGATGAGACTTATCCTCTCGTAATGGACGTTATAACGTTCCGCTACTTAATCAGTTTAGTAGTTTCCGAAAAACTGAATATGCAGCTCATGGATGTGGTCATAGATTATCTCTTTGGGGATCTAGACACAGAGATATACATGAAAGTCCCAGAAGGACTTAAGTTGCCTGAATCAAGTAGTTCCCAACCACGGAACACGTTCTCGATTAAACTGAGACGTTCACTATATGGATTGAAACAGTCCGGACGGATGTGGTATAACCGTCTAAGTGAATACTTGATCGGCTTGGGATACGTGAACAACGAACTATGCCCTTGCGTGTTTATCCACTTCAGTAGATGTTATTATCGCAGTCTATGTAGATGATATGAATCTCATAGGAACCTCGAAAGAGTTGATTGAAACTGCTGAACTCCTGAAGAAGGAATTCGAGATGAAGGATCTTGGGAAGACACGGTATTGTCTCGGCCTGTAGATCGAGCACCGTAAAGATGGAATCCTAGTACATCAGTCGAACTACACCCAGAAGGTGTTGCGATATTTTTAGTCATCATGAGGCTAAGTCATGCCTACTCCCATGATCGTTCGAACTCTAGACATTAATAAGGACTCATTCCGTCCTAAGGGAGACGATGAAGAGATATTGAACCCTAAGTGTTCATATCTGGGTGCAATAGGCGCATTATTGTACTTGGTCCAATGTACTAGATCAGACATCTCGTTTGCTGTGAATTGTTTAGCTCGACACAGCACCGCGCCAACACGCCGCCACTGGAATGGCATCAAAGACATTTTCCGATACCTTAAAGGTACTACGGATATGGGCTTATTCTATCCCTACGCGTCATCGAGTGGATCAACCCCCCTTGGCACTCGAAATAACGCAACCCTTGTCGGCTACGCCGATGCTGGTTACTTATCAGACCCGCATAAGGGACGTTCTCAATCTGGTTATGTCTTTACCATTGGGAATACGGCGATATCCTGGAGGTCTCGAAAACAGACCCTAGTAGCTACTTCGACAAACCACTCTGAACTACTCGCTCTACGAGGCGACTAGAGAGTGTGTATGGCTTCGAGCATTTATTGGCCATATACGAAGTACGTGTGAGCTATCTCATGATCCTGATGAACCAATTGTCATCTATAAGGACAACACTGCTATTATTGATTAAGCTAAGCATGGTTACATTAAGGGAGACGCCACTAAGCACATCTCGCCGAAACTCTTCTTTACGCATCAACAACAAGAGCACCAGAAGATCAAAGTGAAGCACATTGGTTCAGAGAGCAACCACGTTGACTTATTCACCAAGTCACTACCAAAGTATTCATTTCAGAAACATGCTAAGGCAATCGGTCTCAGGAAGCTATCTGAGCTACCTTAGAGTAACGATTTGTGCCTAAGTCGAAATTCCCGCACCCAGTCGTGTGCGTGTGAGGGGGAGCATTCCGACGAATGCTCGTGTTTGATCGACGCTTGGCTAGTGTACTCTTTTTGTCCTTAGACCAAGGGTTTGTCCCACTGGGTTTACCTTGGCAAGGTTTTTAATGAGACACCATCCCGGCCACCGTCTAGCTATTTGTCATATCATTGACATTGATCACACCTTCACTAAGGATTGCCGAAATCAGGGGGAGTATCCAGTCGTATACTTCTAACCATCGTGTACTCTTTTTCCTTCGACCAGAGATTTGTCCCACTGGGTTTACTCTGACAAGGTTTTAATGAGGCACATATCTTGTGGTTAGTTCCTCCGCGCACTTACATCTCATAGTGCTTCAGTATACATCATTCGGCTACACAATTTTCTCCTAAACTCCGGATTTTGTCCCACAATGGGTTTTTCCGGACTTAAGGTTTTGTGTGTTGGCATCAGCGAATGAATGTTTATTTTTCGACTCCACTTAAGTATACTTAGCACAATGCTAATCGTAGTTTCTGTTCCAATGCTTGAAGACAACTTCACCTGCTTCGAGGTTCTGATGCGACTACTCCACACTCAAGCGCGTTGTACTCTTTTCCCCTTCGACCAAGGATGTTTTTGTTCCCACAGGGTTTCTTTTTACCTGGCAAGGTTTTGACAAGGCAACATTAAGCGCACATCATCATTGCTTGATGGACATCCAAGGGGGAGTGTTGTAAATATTTATATTTATGTGGATGTCCATTTGGGGTTAATATGTAATACCCATTACTTTGTATCTCTATGATGTAAATCAAGGAAGGTTCCTAAGGTGTGTTCACCAAGCTTCATTGAGGTGTGTTCACCAAGCTTCGTAAGTGTACTCAACAAGCTTCACCAAGTGTGGTGAGCAAGTTTCTTCACCCTATATAAGGGATGAATGAGAATGAATCAAATGAAACAATTCACAACATCTTCTCTCAATCTATTCTCTCTATATGTTCTTCACTAGCTAGCTAATTCCATTTAGCCCACAACAAAATCCACGTTTTTCCATCAAATGCGGTTTGATACCGCAAAAATAAAAAGTAGCTCACTACCTGCTTTCCTCTATCAGCGTTCGCGGAACGCATAGTGGACATCGGTAAGTTTAACTAATTTTTCTTTATTCCCGAAACACCCTCATTTTATTTAACAATTGACAACATCTTATCCCATTATCTTCTCGGTATACGCGCTCTTCTTCTCCATCTTTCTTCCAAATTTCCAATCTTCCCCTCTATTCTGTTCTGTTCACTTTTTTTTTTGATCGAGTTCTCTTCTGTTGACTCGTCTCTTCATAGACTCTACACTTCTTCTTTCATTGAGATATGTCTAATCTATTGTTTATCACCGCTCAATTTGGTTCCTTTCATTTTTTCCCTCTCTATTCAAGTTCTAATTTTCTGTGATTGTCTTTAGGGTTAATTTCTCTTCAATTATTTAAATGTTTCTCATTCGTTTTTCACCTCAGTATGCTTCACAAGCATCAAATACAATCATCACTATTTTTCTTAATTGTTTTGGTGTGATTTATTTATTCCCCTTTTTCGTATACCATTTGTGATTTTTGAGTTTTACTTTCATGTTTATTTGGGTTTTGATGTTACCAACAACTCTTTCGCAAATAATAGGAGCTAAGAATTGATTTCTCTTGCTGTTAGCAAAAATGTGTTATTGATTTTAGATTGTGGGTAAAGGTTTGTGGGCATTTTAATAAAAATATTTTGCTGGCATGAGAGAGCTAGTGGGATAGAAATGCAATAGTTGATTGTTCTTCCTGTTTTGAGAGCTGTAGTTCTGTAATTGATTGTTGAAGTGAATTACAATTGTCAAAACTTGTGCATCCTTTGTGGTAATTGGTTTTGCTAGTTAATGGTCTTACCTCACTTTCACCTAAGATTTCCAATGGTTGGAAGTAGAAGCTGATGCAAGTGTTATAATCCGGTTCTTGACCCATAAGAACATAATTGGATAAATATTTATCATCAAGGACAAGACAAAAACACGGTGTCCACCCGGTTCATTAATTGACTAATTTACGTTTCCGTCCTATACATTTTATAAAAATTATGAAATTGTCACTGACAGATTTTATTGACCTCAATAATTTTTTTTAAAGAATCGATACTTTCCGTGGTAGGAGAGAAAGAACAAATGAGCATCACATTTGTGTATTTTATTGACCTCAATAAAATTTTATTGAGGTCAATAAAATTTTATAAGATCATTGAAATTTAGTTTTTGAGTCTCAATCAGCAAAAAACAAAAGAGCATCACTTTTAGGTATTTTACTGACCTCAATAAAATTATATTGAGGTTAATAAAATTTTATAAGATCAGTAAAATTTTAGTTTATGGGTCCTAATCAACAAATAACAAATGAGCATCACATTTGTATATTTTATTGAGGTCAATAAAATTTTATAAGATCATTGAAATTTTAGTTTTTGAGTCTCTCAATCAGCAAAGAACAAAGGAGCATCATCTTTGTGTATTTTACTGACCTCAATAAAATTTTATTGAGGTCAATAAAATTTTATAAGATCAGTGAAATTTTAGTTTATGGATCTCAATCAACAAAGAACGAAAGAGCATCACATTTGTGTATTTTATTGAGATCAATAAAGTGTTTTATTGAGGTCAATAAAGTGTTTTATTGAGGTCAATAAAATTTTATAAGATCAGTGAAATTTTAGTTTTTGAGTCTCAATCAGCAAAGAACAAAAGAACATCATCTTTGTGTATTTTATTGAGGTCAATAAACTGTTTTATTGAGGTCAATAAAATTTTTATTGAAATCGACAACGAAAACGTCAGTGCAGCAACGATGCCGTATCGGTACCGATCTTGAATTTCCAACGTCTCGAAGTAATCTCTCTGAGATCAACGTCTCGAAGTAATCTCTCCGAGATCAACTGATAGAAACATGACCATTCTGAGACATATCAGTTAAACTGCATAGCTATAGATATCACCTTGCGGCAACCAATATTTTTAACATGTTTCTGAATTTATCCATATAAGCCATATGGATTCCAAGAACTCAGGGAGTTTTCAATCCGAATATTATTTGTAAAGACATCTACTACACTTTTAATTGCTAGATATTTTGCAACGTCTTGATGAAAGTGATTATGTGCTCAAAATTATGAAATGGCTGGGGCCATGTCATAATTACCAAGCTCCTTTGCCACTGATTTCTGTTACATGGTTGGTGTTTTTAGAAATCACTGCTGAAGTATAATGTGGAAATTAGTTTTATATATATGTAGCAATCACCACCAAAGATAAACGTTTGTGTTTGCTGTTCTAGATGGTAGTGTCACATACTGCTATAGGCAGAGCTAACAAAATCGGTCATTTATAGTCAGTTTAAAAGGTGCTTTGAGGTGAAAAAAGACACTAGTGGCGGTTCAAGCTTATTTAATGTTCTTTCTAATCACCTTTCAACAAAAGCGATGGAATAGATCTGCGGTGCTTAATTCCCATCCTTAAGTGGACAACTCAAAGAAAGGAAAGGAAAAAAAAGAAGAAGCAGGGGAACGAAGTGAAATTACAGGTACTTTAGAGATGGCATTTGATCACCAATGTATCTGGGGATTGAACCATTGATTCAGCAGTTCCTCAGTATCCTGCAGAAACCATAGAGGTCAGAAAATGCAAGGGTAGAAATTACACACTGATTACAAATCACGGAAACATTAAACTGACCACTTCTTCAATTGGTTCATATGCACTCATTAAGAATAACATCTGTAACTTAATGTGCAAGTGGAAATTCAAATATGCATGCACACCTATACTACAAACGAAACTTAGACTACATCTACATGATTGTCTAAGAGTTCGAAGGGGCTGGAACTTTAATATTTCTAAGTTTAATTGCATACAACAAACCACTCAGAGAGTAACAAATTTGGTGTTTGTTATCTCTGATGGTAACTCGAAAGTAGCATTTCCCAGGTATTGACCGCCGCACAGCCCATTCATTTGGGCACCCAATTCTGGACATCCAACCACCACCGAGCCCGTGCTCGTCTCTGCCGCTTCTCAGCTGCACCGCCGTTGATCTCAACAGCCCAAACGACGTCGCTCCACCATGCCCAGCTCTCGGCGTCTCTCTCTTGGCTTCCCCGAGCTCTCTCCATCCACGACCTCAAGCCCAGGCTGCACCGCCAGTGTTGCCGTCGATCCTAGTCCTTCAATGGACACCCACACCTTCAATTCATGGCAGCAAACTCATCACCATCTCACAGTCCTAATCGATTTTTGAAGAAATTGGTATATGAACATCGATTTTTCTTCGTGCAGGTCAACCCGATGAAGCAAAGGGCAAAAATGTCCGAACAAATATAGAACAAATCAGGCCTTGCACATTTTTTCCTTGATGGGAGTAAAACAAGTCTAACTCAGGCCTATTGGGAAAAATTAAAAACTCTCAAACTTAATGGGAAATATAAGGTAAAAATTAGGACTTATTGGATTTTTCCCTATAATCCTTATAATCAATGCCTAATTAAATCACACAGAATTGGACTTGAGTGATAATGGAGGGGCTTGGATGATATCAATGTGGTGCTGCGACTGAAACTAATCTGTTGATGCGGCCCATTTTAGTCATTATGTACATCGACAATATTTTTACGCTAACTTTTACCAAACACTATGCTCTGTTGTTTTTTTATGGGTTTTTATCATCAATGGGGTCTGGACTTTTCGTGACCGGACAAAATAGGGTCTGAACTTAGAAAACAATCAATTAGGTGCCTGGACTCTAAAACACAAACCATTTAGGTACTTCCGTTACATTTCCGTCAAAAACAAGGGCAAATCAGACATTTCACTATATTTTTATTAAAAAAAAAACTCTACTGTTTTTGTATAATGTGAGACTCGAACTCTTGATCTCCCAATTGAAAACTCACAACATAACCACCAAACCACAAGTTTCTCATGATAAATTGCATGCAATCGTAATATTTAACTACTACAAAGTAGGCTCCCAACACACTTCCTCATTTAATTCTCTTTTTTTTTTTTTTTTTCTTTCAGTTCTTCGTTTTTTTTTCCGGTTTGAAATCCTCAGCATTTGTCTCCCTCGGTTTTCGCCGTCACCTGCTCCTCCGTCTCTTCTCCCTCTCCACGAACGTCGGCTCCTTCACCGCTGCTCTCAACCACGCCGCTCGAGCCCAGTCCACCGCTCGGACTCACCCATCGATTCAACCAAAGTCCCTCTCAGGCCGCCGCTGCAATTCCCGTGTGCCCAGACCATGGAAACTCAAGCCACCACCTCTGTCTTCTTCATAAGGCCAGATTCCTGCAATCTTCAATTCACAGCAGCAATCTTCTTCAAGCTATCACTTGCAATTCACAATCAATTCAAGTTCACAGCAAGCTCCAATTCAATCACAATTCCACCATCACACAGCCAAAGCAATCACAGTAGCCCAGCCATGGCAGCACTGCAATCCCAGCCGCACTTGCCCAGATCCAAACTGCACAACCTTGCCCGTCTGCAACTTCCAATCAACTCAGAACCACCACCATCTCCGGTTTCAATACTCTGCAATCATCAGCCATGGAAGCTTCTCTTCCTCAACCAATCACGGCAATCACCTCGAGCCCGTGCTCGATTTTCACTCACCACCGTGCTTACCCAGCCTTGTTTCGAGCCCGTGCTCAGACCGTACCTTGTTCCGCTGCTCACCACCTGAGACGCACCGCCTTCAATTGCAAGCTTCACCGTGAAGCCTAGACGCCACCGCGCCGCCCACGACAGAGCCGATGCTCACCTCTGGGGGCCGGATCAGAGAAGCAATGGATGGGTTTTTCTCATTAGGCGGAGGAGGAAGAAGACAGAGGTGGTGGTGGTGATGGGTTCTGGAGTTGCAGGGAAAAGAAGAATTTCCAAAAAATAAAATCAAAAAATAATTTACAAAAAAAATAAAAAAAATAAAAAATAGGAATAAGGCTATAAAAGTCATTTCATTACGAAAAGTATAGTGAAATGTCTGATTTACCCTTAGTTTTGACGGAAGTTTGACGGAAATGTAACGGAAGTACCTAAATGGTTTGTGTTTTAAAGTCCAGGCACCTAATTGATTGTTTTCTAAGTTCATACCCTATTTTGTCCGGTCACGAAAAGTCCAGACCCCATTGATGATAAAAACCCTTTTTTTATCACCACAGTTTAAAACATAATTTACCAAACAGTATGCTAAGTTTTCTCACTGTTGATTATTCTCACCACTGTTTTTTCCACAGCTGATTATCCTCACAGTAATACCAAACTAAGCCTACGTTGGTTTGCATGGTTTGGTTAATCACTATGGTGTTTTGCAGTAGCTACATAATTATGAGAAACTACCTTGATTGTGTTTCAAGTTTTCAGTATGTTTTAAATATATTAATTAGTATTCCAAATAAGGGGAGTTATGTTCTTTTAATTAATTATTTGAAACGTAAAACTACTTTTATTGCAAATTAACCTGCACTTGTAATATGTCAATATATTAAATTGTTCATTTTGGTATAATTCTATTTATGTTACCGTTATATGTAGTGAAAGAAAAAAAGGAAACAATTGTGTTTTCTTTTATTTTTTTATTTTTTATTTTTGAAAGGAAGATAGATAGACGAACGATTACAATCGCAAGCATTGTCATCCTGATCAACAGCAGGAGCGATGATTAATCAACTATGGTTAATATGAAAACTTAAACCTGGACAAACCAAAAAGTGTACTACAACAATTGAGTGTCTTACATCAATAAATTAAGCTCAAAGTTTGACATTGAAAGAACCAAATAACTATCCATTTTTCCATAGACTGTCGACAACGAACAGACCAATCCAAGAGCAACCTCTCACTATCCCGTAGATAATTTGCTAAGTACTTAACAAGCGCATTTCAATCATGCTCGGGTGAAGTGTGTGGAAACCAAGTGTACAATCAATCTCATGCAATCAAATAGGTGTAAACATAATTCTAGATAAGAGTGTTGTGCTCAAGTTAAGAACACGAATACTGACCTGTCGCAGACATGGTCGAACTTGGTGCTTCTCCTCTGAGCAATCCTTTAGGCAATCTCACAATGGGGCAGAGAATAACGTAGTGCTTGTGATTGCTAGAGCAGGGACCAAGGTCTCTTTATATAGGCATTAATGGGACTAAGTACCTCCCATAAAGGATTCCTAGTCCTAATCAATATAGGCATATTTAACTTGTTCCATGTACAAATAGGTTTACTAATGATACTAGTAATGACCAAATATGAATTGTATCCCTTATCATAATAGGAAAGAATCTAGAACAACAATGACATTGTCCGATTACTTGCTCTGCTTATACGTAGCTAAGTTGTTGTTTAACTAAATGTATATTGATGAGTCCACAATAATCTTACAGTCTCCCACTTGGACTCTTCAATATACAGACAACAAGAATGCTACATTTACCAGACTTAGTAATCATGAAGTGCGCATAGAGACAAGTCACAGAGTCTATACTCCATCCTTCAGCTCAGTCAATCTGTGAACCATTGTACCAAACTATGAGAAGACAAACATTTATCAGAAACACCAGCACCTCATAATCATAATACAATAACACACGAATCACAGGAGCCATTTAGAGTACATGAAAAATTTGCGTGCTTACAGAATTAATTAAGCACAAGGTCCAACTGTAGGATTCTATAAAACTAGAATCTTTATCAAAAAGACTTCAAATGAAGCTGACACAAGTTTATCATTATGTGCATATATATCTGCAAAAAGGCTACAATACTGAAAGTAGCTTTGTTACATAAGTAGAAAACAAACAAATGCAGAGCACATAACACTATATCTTAAGTCAAAACTTGCTCAAATAAAGTACTGTATAGTAACTTCAAAAGGTTAATGTTATGAGCATAAATCATAAACTGAATAGGTAATTCGATAACTGCAGCAAAATATTATTAAGCATAGCCAATAATTAATGCAAGAGAAAAATATTTTACTCCCACTAATCAAGAGAATCAAATCTTTCGAGGATTCTAATCATATCAATTCATCCATAAGAACATGAAAGATAATTGTTCCCCATTGTAATCTTCATTATCATATTTAAACAAGAAGACATTGATATACTGAATTGCCATTCAATTCTCTCATACTTAATAAGGTACACATGAAAATCTTTTGTCTTACGTACCTCATTTTCAAATTTATGAAAATTATTGTAGGAACAATCATAACTCTTAATTGTACTTCATAATCAAGGAGGCTAATTAATTGTTCCATTAGTTAGGACTAAGCACGACTTTAACTATTCAACACAAACTATGAATTACTCAACCTACACACTTTAAAAGATAGTTTGTAGAAATAAAGATTAGCAATGTATTTTGTCTACCATGCCTAGAACATACAAACAGAGGTGTATACAAAAGCTTACAAGTGATCAATACTAATAGGAGATCATGACAGTATGTAGGCCATGCAACCCAAATAAAAACGCAAAGAACATGCACCCGAATAAACATGAAGACAATTAACTTATTAGATGTATAGAAAACAATTAATCTAATAGGATCAAAACTTTGTATAAATCATAGACCTATAAAATGTCATGTATGAAGTTTAGATGAAATACTCTACACAATCAGTAACGAAATCAAAATTGAATAAAATCAATCCTTCAGGCCAAGACATATTTTCAGTAATCATGATTGTACCATATGTTCATATCAATGCCTATAATAACCAAATCAAAAGTCTACTAGCAATTACTTTCATTCAAAACATATGCAAAGATTAAATTGTAGAACAACATGCCACTTACCAAAAACTGAACTTATTACTTAAGGAACTTTCAAACTTTCAAACTTTTATCACTTAAACTTTCAATTAATGATTTTCTTCCCCTTTTTAAGAACTAAATAAAAGAGGATAAAAATATATTTCCCCTCTTTAAGAACTGAAGAAAAAAGGACATACTTTCTTCTCTTTTAAGAACCGAAGAAAAGAGAGAATGATAAAATAAAATAAAAGAAGCCAAAAAAAAAAATTCGAAAGATCACAAAGTTCAATTTTATAAATACATCAAAATCAAAACACACACATAAAATTAAAATTACTGTATAAGCACAGACTATCCCTATAGCAAATAAAATCTGAAAAATTTCATATATATAAACCGATCCTATAATGAAACTCCCACTAATTTAGGGCATTAAAATCTTATCGCACACCATATTGATCACATATTTATGAAAATGTATAACTAGATTCTCAAAAGTTGGTACTAACTGATCAAGGCCTTATAAGGCTTACACAACTAGCAATTACTGCCAAGGACAGCCAACCGATAAGTGTCAAAATTACTAATTATCATTGATAAATGGCAGTTCAGAAGTTACAGTAACATGAAAAATAGCCAAGAAACTTTCCAGACATCAGTGATTTTTTTTTATTTTTTTTGCAATTAGAATAACCTGATAGGCAAAGAGAAGTACTCTATCACTGAGAAAACAAGAAACAGACATTTAATATTTCTCTAGTGCTCTAGTTCCAAAAGAAAAGAAGTTTGGAATACCAACAACGTGACGTCTTCATAAACTAATTATGATTGCAGTATGACTGCTCTCCAAATATCATTGGAACTTTGTAATATTCTTATAATGTTACTAAAAAAAAAAATATGAACCATGCTATCACGTCATAACCATATAACAGATAAATCCCAAATTTACACTTAAGGTGATTAAAAACACCACATAATGGAACTCATAATTATCACCGTATAGGTCAATATTTGACAAATCTTAATTTCCAGCCTCAATATTTCAGAATAAATTCATAAGAGGTTGATAGCCCTCATGCAAAAGAAATTCATGATTGATGTACCATACTCATTATATAAAGCATTACTCAAAGATGTTCAAAAATGAGATATAAAACAAAATATTCCATTATGAAATAGATAAAGGAGCAACTATTACATCAATGACGTCATGATTATATGCTACGATTGCTACCAATAAACACAGTTAAAAATAGCATCTGTGTACGAATAGTTTGTGCAAAAGTAATTCTAACAATTTTCTCCCACAGTTCAAGTGCATAAAGTTTGCTAGAACATCTATTACATAAGGTCCAAAGGAGCATACATGAAGAATGTCAAGCTTAACAAGATAATTAATCATGAAGAAGAACAATGCATATATAGTTAATATAAAACAAATTGACCAATTTCATCAACCAGTTTCACCTAATACATGCTTCTAAATTGGTAATTACATGAATGTCACTACAACATGTCAAAATGCATCCAAAACTAGTTATACAAGTCATTTCATTGAACACATAATAAAGCACAAAAGGTTTCTCATATGCACATAAAACAAGCATAAACAATAAGGGTATGGTCTCATGTTTAAGTCAACTTATAAGAGATTGATAATTAAAATATTCAACTATAGTGTAACACGTACAAGTTAACAATCCAACACCAAAATCGTATAATAGAATTAACCAAAACAAACAGCTCAGTTATAATTAAATACCTTTCTCCCCCCTTTAAAATAAATAAAAATAAAAATTTAGTAGTTATACAACTCTCACTGATCATTTGCCCACTTCTATCAAAATGCTATAATACTAAAACTATATGGGAAAAATAATGTCAAGTGAGACCCAACGAAGAAAAATAAGCATATAAGATTTTTTTATTTTTTTTAATATTTTCATATATATATATATATATATATATATAGTCAAAATCCATTAGGCAAAAAAAAGAAAAAAATTGCTCAATTATACACGTCCAAACATATATTTTCATTCATATATTATATATATGTATATATATTCAAAACAGATATGTAGAATGCAATTTGAAGACTTGTTGCTATTCTTACATATTTAATAGGCATACTGAAATCGTTTATGTTGAACCTTTAATGATCTATGTCAATCACAGCAAAGAACAGGGCAAGAAATTCCAAATATATATATTTATATATATAGAATTTCCAAATATATATGTATATATAAATACATGTTTTATCTGTAATCAAACATATGTCAAACAAAACACACAGATCAAATAAAATAGGACATGTAAAGCATAGATTATTTTCCTAATATGCCAATTCATGCTTGTGACAATAAGGATTTACATATTAGTTTGATAACTTCATTTATGAGCACATGTATGTTGTCATGGAATCCAAAGACATAATAACCAGACTTGCGGCCCAATTTACAATGGTTTGATACGTTTAATTGGATTATATGAAAAAACATAATGGGAAACACAAAGCTTGAAGACCACGATTGGATTAATAACTTAAGTATGTATTTAAAATAACTTCCAATTAAACAATCAAATTCAAAAATGTATCCTGATATTGCCAAAGTTATAAAATAACTTGCCCTACAGCCTTTGAATCACTTTTTTTTTATTACAACAATATAACAAAAGATAAAACACATAACCATCACTTCCAGGCATATTATACAAATTCATAAAGGTAGATCAACCATATATATATACATATGCCGCAAACACAGAGACGTCGCCCTGATTTTAGTTTTAAAATATAATTTAGGAGTTCAAGTTTACTAACACTCATGGAATATTTAATTGCTCATTGATAGTAACATTAACAGTTCCATAAAGATATAAAATGTACTAGGCATTTTAATGAAGAGCCCCAATGAATATTAATCGTGTCAGCCTTACCTAGAGTGGCAAAAGGACAATTGACACTACTGAATCATACAACCAAAATTCAAAAACCCAACTATAGGTTGAACAGACCATGTCAACACCTAGAGTGGCAAGAAGAACAGGTCCAATAACCTCTGAATGCAGGTATTAAATTCTGTTGTATGCTGATATTGAACTTAAAAGCTGTGATCATTTAAAACCTCCTATGGGGAGCAAGGATTCTTAACTTTTAAACTCAATATCACAAGGTATTAGTCCAATACTTATGTTTAATTATAGTCTTCTACATAAGATTGCTATTGACAATATGATATGTTTGAAAGATTTTAATTAAACTGGACTAAGAAAAATTAAGGCTTTAAGCGTCTTATCTGAGTTTTATGAAGGTTTTCGATGCTGTTTTGTTATACAACAGATTGGGAGACAAAAATAAAGGCAAACAATACAGCAAACAGAGAAACCAGGATCCAAAAAACTCAAAGTAAACAAAAACACAATTAACCCCTGCAAACAGTCTCATATATGCCTCAACAAGGCTATGAAATTTAAATTATGCAGAAAAATTTAGGCATTACAGAGTATAAAGTTCATAGGAGAATGCAATTATGATTGTGTACCTTAATACAGATGAGTATGAAAATTTCTAGTGATGATTCGAAGACAAATTAATAGTAACAGAGTCCTTCGATTCATAATTTCAACAAGTTTTGAAAAAGAATTTAGGCGAAAAAATATTGATCGAAATCAAGAATTGAAGAACCCTAATACTGGATTTAGAAGAAGTTGGGGCTGCTGAACGTTGTGTTCTAACGGTTAGTTTGAATTAAGTTAGAAAAGTTGCGCTTCCAAATAAAGGTTTTCGAGCTATCACTAGGTCTAAGCTTTTGAGGGATAAAGCCCAATTTTAAATAAAAACATTTTTTTTTTTAAATAACAAAACACAAAGAATTTTCCCCCTTTTGGATCAAAACAAAATTCGATTCTTAATCAAGCACAATGGCTCTGATACCAAATGTAAACATAATTCTAGATAAGAGTGTTGTGCTCAAGTTAAGAACACGAATACTGACCTGTCGCAGACATGGTCGAACTTGGTGCTTCTCCTCTGAGCAATCCTTTAGGCAATCTCACAATGGGGCAGAGAATAACGTAGTGCTTGTGATTGCTAGAGCAGGGACCAAGGTCTCTTTATATAGGCATTAATGGGACTAAGTACCTCCCATAAAGGATTCCTAGTCCTAATCAATATAGGCATATTTAACTTGTTCCATGTACAAATAGGTTTACTAATGATACTAGTAATGACCAAATATGAATTGTATCCCTTATCATAATAGAAAAGAATCTAGAACAACAATGACATTGTCCGATTACTTGCTCTGCTTATACGTAGCTAAGTTGTTGTTTAACTAAATGTATATTGATGAGTGCACAATAATCTTACAATAGGTACATGTAAACAACATTAACCCCGCAAAAATCACTAGATATTTTCGCTCAAGTGTTTAGAGCTAAGTGTTTACTCTCATAACAATTGCACAAGTAGTGTTTCCATAGACTTGCTTATCAACCAACTCTCCACAATTAATCCACAAATCAATAGATCATAAGGACTTTCAATGGTGTAACGGGGGCCAAAGGGTGATGGGTAAATGAGATATATGAATGGAATGGAAATATAAGTGTTTACAAGGCAAATCAACGACTTTGAAACTCAAACCTATGCTTCAACGAAAACAACTTACTTATCTCCTCCAACCATTTATTCACAAGCTACTTCTCTTTGGATTTTCTTTTCATTTTCTCCTTTTCTATGTTTCTTTTCTTGAGGAACTTTCTTCCTTCTTTTTGTTTTTGATTTTCTTTTTTTTCTTTCTTTCTTTGAACAAATACAACAAAATTAAAAACTCATCCACACTTGTCTTTTGATATACTACCATAGAACTCTTCTTATTTACTTTCAGTATTCTACAACATGATTATAATAATTCAGTAATTATACACAAGAAATATAAACGAGGCCCACATAAATATACACAAGGAATTGGTATTTCTTTGGTTGGTTTAGGCGTTGTTGTTTGTTAGTTCTCGGTCAATTTAAGCATTACCAAAGTGCGGTATAAATTTTATCAAACAGTGGCTCACAGTACACATGTATGTATAAAAATACTCTATCCTTTTCTTTCTTGTTTTTTTTTTGGTTCAAAAAAGCCAGCCCCCGCCCACTATACATAAAGGCCAAAAGTAGACTCTGATGAGTTCATATATCAGCTCTTATAATTATCTTCGATCGATCTTCCATGGTGGGATTCATAAGAAATAAAGTTTTAGTTTTGGTTTCAGGTAATATATAGAAAGAATATGGCCGGGGGCATAAAATCAAAGCGTAGCATTGGAAAATGACTCACAAGGGAGTGCAAGCATTACATTTACTCATATTCTACGTTTGTGGAGACACTATGGCGACTCATATTCTACGTTTGTAGAGACACTATGGCGACTCTGGGTCACGACAATCAAGAGTTGAGGATTTGGAATCATGATCTTCCCAGCCATATGTCTCTTTCTCCTCATCGCTTGAGGTTGAGTATTCCCCGGATGAATAAAAATGTGTGTACTCAGTCCTTTTTCCTTTGTTATTAACTTTTGAGGCTTGAAGCTTTAACAAATGGTTGTGGAACCCATCATCTAAACGGTGGACGAGATACCCTTTGTTCTTTGATTCTGATGTAGGAGGCTCATAACCATAAAACGCTTCAAAATCTGAGGCTGAGGCTTGAAGCTTGTTACAATAGGTATTATGTTCCACAAACTCATCATCTAGACGCTGAATGAGATATCCTTTCCAGTCATTCCTATCAGGGTGGCCACCCAACAGATGATGACACCAACAAGCTACCGTATAGTTGGGGCCAAGTTTTGCACCCGGTGGGACAAACTTAAGGTACGAGCATTCATCATCGCTGTGGTCACCTTCAGTACCACAAAACCTACAATATTTGAAAAGCGGGAAAGCCTTTGGTTCCTTGCTGCCTGTTTGAACAGTTCCATATTATTACACAAATGAATAAATAGATAATAAAACAGCTCTGTTAGGCACAGCTGAATTCTTCTTGCTAACAAACTCAAATCCATGTAGAGCATCACAAAAACACTAGGCCAAATACACATATACTGGCAACTAATTCCCAGCTCATTGGGTAAACCAGAAAGCACATAATAGGTAAGCCTAGACATACTGACTCATAAGCAATAGAAGTAAGCCATCTCACATTTAAAATAAAGTTCTTGTCCTCTCACTCAAATAATGTATACAGAAACAGCACTACTTGGAGCTTAGTAATGGCGAAGTTCTAAAAAAATATTCTACAAACAATACAAAGCAAAAACTGACAAGAAAGAAAGTGATAATAACTTAATCTATTCAAATAACAAAGCCATTGCAATTAAATTTCAAGGACAGTAGATCTACATTCCAAAAACTAAGAGAGAAACTTACAAAACTGACCAACAATGAATCTTGATGACACATATAAGTATAGAAGCTGCAGATCTATGATCCCATTAACAAATACTCGAATAGTTACTTTACATGATCATGCACCATCCAAAGTGACTTAGCTGGAGATGGAAGTACTTAACTTGGAAATTTTCCAAATGTTAGTCTTCTTCTCTTGACACTAAAAAACTCTACAAGACACATGTATACATCTTCCAGGAAAAACCAAACCAAAATAAATTAAAGGGACAATCGTCTCAAGTACTGGTATCAGGGATGAAGGAGCATCTCAAGGCGCATATGATGGTCAGTTTTGCTACATGCACAGGTTATAAAACATGAAGCAAAGTAGATAAATCTCGAACTAATTCCGAGCACCACGGAAGCTAGAAAGAATGACTGATTCTGTAATAAAAGTAAAAGCCATTTTAGTAATGCTAAGGTATGCTAGCTATCAACCATTCTTTCTACAATACAATTTAGGGTTCACAGTTTAGAATAGAATACAATACAATACAAACACAAGACAATTGAATTCAATTATAGCTTAATTAGTTCAAATAGAAATGACATAGATCGATGTATATTCCCAAAACTAAGAGCTAATTGACCGGACCAAAATTTTATAAAACCCAAAAACAAAAAATTTCCTGAGATCCTAAAATAATAAAATAAATTAAGAGACCACAAGAAGGAACTCAAATAAGAAGGAACTTAAACGAACCCTTTGTTTTTTGGAACGATGCACCTCCGTCGCCGTTCACAGTGAACGGTGGCAATATCCCCTCCAGAAATTCCTCGAAATCTGCCAGCTTATTTGGTTTCACTTTGCAATCGGATTTGTCGATCTTCTTCATCGTTCCCTTGCCACAAGACATAGCGTGGCTTAGCCTTGGGATGATGATAAATATCCAATAGGTGTTGTAGAATAATGAAAGTAAAGAAAAAAATAATATCGTTCAAAAAAAAGAAAAAAATAATAGCTCTGGTATTGATATATTGCATTCATGAATAGGAGATTCTATTTATATAGAGAAATATAAGATACAATCTGATTGAATCAAGAATCATATTCTAACTCTAAACCATATTCTAGAATGATTATCTTTTCTTATTCTAATCTAAAATTGATAGCTCATTGATTAGGTACACACAAATTAAGTTTTCTTCAACAACAATTTATTTGTTTCTTAATTGGAATAGGGCTTGAAAGTATATCAAGTATATGTGTATGGCAAGGACCAAAATTTCAATATTTTCGGCTATATTTCGCTCAAAATTTCAATATCGTTTTTTTCACTCCCCGATATTTTTTCTTCTATCCGCCTAAATATCGTCCGAAACTTGTATATAAAAAAAAAATATCGGCTGAAACTTTCGATATTTCGCGATCTTTCCGAAAGGTTCGATATTTGCCGAAATTTGACCTCGGTTAAGATCGACGACAAACAGTGGAAGAGAGAAGAGAAAGAGGGAGAGAGAGACTGGGGGGAGGAGAGATCGGGAAAGAGAGAGACTGGGGGAGGAGAGATCGGGGAAGAGAGAGAGACTGGGGAGAGAGGAGAGAGAAATCAGGGAAGACAGATAGACATGCCATGCAGAGAGATCGGGAAGAGAGAGAGACTAGGGAAAGAGCCAGAGAGGAGATAAAGATCAGTCATCGGGGAAGAGAGAGAGGAGAGAGAGATGCCTTTTTTTTTTTTTGCAAAAACTGGTAACCACAATAACTTAATATCGATAACGAAGCAAAACTTCCATAGGAGTCCCACATCTCTTCATAAAGAAACTGAATATAAATCTTTAGCAAAATATACTCATGCTGACATGCCTTTCATTGTCCCAAAAATTAGAATTCATGTTATGCTCACTTATAAAATAATAAAACATACACATGCTGACATGCCTTTCATGAAACAAATGAGTTTACAAATAAGCCGATATAGGAAGAATCCATATTCTAAGGAAATAAATAAAAAAAGAAATTTGACATTGACTTTGATTAAGTAACGTAATCTGCATTTATAAGTTAAAAGTTGGACTTGAAATTTTACATAAAAAACAATGTTGTTTTACAGGTTTGGTTTATATCAGCTCAGTTTGATTTTTTGAGCTTCGGTTTATTATGATACTAATTATCTATTAAAATATAGAGCCAATTATCAATAAGGTCATTTACATAACTCATATTCTTAAAAAAGCCACCTAATATTATTTACCATCATAAGGCCACACAGAAGAAATTGACCTGAATTTTAGACATTAAAATTTTATCAAATTTACAATTGATGCCACTGCATCCATCAATCCAAAAAGTAGCATCCTCTCTCTCTCTCTCTCTCTCTCTCTCTCTAAACTACGAAAATCAACCGAAGAAAACCAAATTGAAGAGAATCGATTCGAATTCGATCAACCCAAATTCAACGTCGAGATCGAATAGATTCGAATTCCGGTTGCTCTCTCTCTCTCTCTCTCTCTCTCTAACTAAACCACTGAAGAAAACCAGTCATAGAGCTCTGTCAAACACAAAGTTACTGACTTAGTTAAACAAATCTACTGACTTAGATAAATAAAGCTACTGACTTAGTGAAATAAAGCTACTGACTTAGATAAACAAAGATACTGCAAACATCATTCAATCAATAAATGTGAATGGTTGAGAGCGACCTCTTCTTTTTTTCTAAGCTACTGACTTAGTTGAACAAAGCTACTGATTTACTTGAACAAAGCTACTGATTTAGTTAAACAAAGCTACTGACTTAGTTGAACAAAGCTACTGACTTAGTTGAACAAAGCTACTAACTTAGTTAAACAAAGCTACTGCTAACAAAGTTTGTGTAAGCGGAACGAATATCCAAAATCGAATTTCGATAACCGATTCGAGTACAATTGGACGGAGGTAACTATGAAACTCATATTAGAAATGATCATATAATTTTTAGAATGTCTGCCCAAGTACATCTATGATGGAAGAACTTAAATGTATAGTTTTCAAAGATGTAGGTCTTGGTTTATTTGTATTAATTAAGCAAATATTTTACTAATGAAGTTTCGTATAGCAATTGGTTTTACAAGTCGTGGTTTAGGACATTGAATGATGAAACTATTAGCATTATATAACATTATATAATATTAAGAACTTAAAATGTACATAGACAATTTCGATTATTCAATTGCAGACACAATTGAGGGCAGTCGAAAATTTTCACAAAAAGCGAATGACACATCTCATGATCAAGGAGGAGATTAACAATTTTACTGTCATTTACATAAATCAAATCTTTGAAATTGATCGGTAGTTTTACTTTTTAGAAAATGAGAATTGGTCATAATTTGATCATCTATGTACGTATGTACTGTTTCCTGACCTATTCTTCTGTGTTGGTCAAAGTCGAATCTTTATATCTTACTAGCCTTCCTACACGCGCCTTGCGTGTGTGGAAAGCGGCGTTCGTGCGTGAGAGAAACGTTATTGCTTATTTAGTTTTTTTCGTATTACTTGTTCTTCGGTTTTGTAATAAAAAATAAAAAAGAATAATATATATATATATAAAAATAAATAGGCAAGTGAGCAAGTTGGTGTGCGGTCTTCATAAATATGGTTTTAATTTTCTTTATTATGTTATTTACTGTTTTGCCCTTACTTTATTTAAGTTTATATATTGGCTAATATAGTTTAGGAGGAGCAAATCTTGGGTTTTTGAATGTTTACCAAGAACCCAAGTTTTCTCATTATATATATAGATGATGACACTTGCTGGCAATATATATCACTGCCAGTACTGCAAATCAGAAATCTGTATACATAGGCCTTAATCACTTTCGTACGTACGTTTAAACAGAAGCTATAGATCTTTTTTTCTGTTAAGATATATACACAGTACTTTTAATTATGCATATCTGATATCCCATGGACCATTCTACTCCATCGAGCAGTATTTTTCCCAAATCCTGTAGATAAAGCCACATGTTCACAGTCTTTATTGTTTATCAAATCGATTGTCCCCTTTGAAATTTTCAGCAGATTGTCTGTTACAAATCTTCGTCTGTTAGGTTGTCTTATATACATACACTACGTACTGGATCCATAACTGTAGCTTTACTTTTTATAACTGCTCCTTTGTACAATATAACTACCTTTTTTTTTTAACTTTTGTTTTTATTCTTCAATCATAATTTCCAAACCTGATGAAACTACTCGACTAAAGCGATTATAAACCCGCGGCTAGGCGCGGGCTCCCCTTCTAGTAAATAACTAATTAAGGGCATTTGGGGCCCCCTCTCTTTGTCTTCCAGTTGTTGTAGCAAGTGCAGAATTGCTTGTTGCCGTAAGTTCCCGGAGGCACGCACAAGCACTTGGCGCAACACTTTTGGCAGAAAAACAAACATGGCTTCTTATACTGTGTGTTTGAGCATCTGCTACTGCAACGCGGACCACACTCTACGTTCCGTACAACAAGAACCAATATTTATTAATTCCTTAATTAATTGTATTTTAATTCAATTAATTCCTCAATTAATAATTCCTTACGTACCCTCAGGTTGAAGGCTGCCTTCAGTAGCCCCATGTACTATGGTATGGTTGTTGCTGCTCATCTGGGGCTGTGGTGATGGAGCCTCAATGCTGCTACTAGCCGCCTGCCACAATAAGTAAATAAGAAACATTTTTAATCAGCCACCTTCGATTCTGGTACTGCATGTAATTATCTATATCTATATATATATATAGCATCAGAGTGTCTCATGCATATATTGCATCGATCCATATATGGACTCGATCGATAGTCATAGTAGTATATATGATTTCAGTTTGCTTTCTTTTCTATCCTCCTGAAATACTGCAGCTTCAACTAAACTATTTGAATGTACACGTACAACAATCAAATCAATACTTGATCATTATATTCAATATGTGACTTCGGTTTTCATAGAGCATTAACTACAGCATACACGTACAAGGTAATTCGATCAACCTGGAAATTAAATATATCATGCATCATGAGAGAGAGCGAGAGCGAGAGAGAGAGAGAGAGAGAGGAAATTAAAGATATTGTTGTTTTCTTACATGGTTCTCTCCTATTAAAACGAGAAGCATAACAAGGGAGAGCATCACAACACTAAGCGTCCTTGCCATTGCTATCTAGCTAAGCTACCTACTGTAATTGAATGAGAGAGAGAGAGAGAGAGAGAGAGAGAGAGAGAGAGGGGTGGTGGATGATATCGAGGTAGTCACGCAAGGGGCGGGCTATATGTATTTATATACAAAACACAGGCGATGATCGAAGTGAACATATCTCTGATTTGGAGAATTCTATGGATGTCCTTAATGTATGCAAGTTCTAGACATCAATAATTTTCAATATTAATTCAGGTGGCGCAGAAACTATAAGCCACGTACTCCTCTTAGCTCTACAATGTACGTACATATTTCCTAATGTAAATAACCACAAAAAGAAGATAAAATTTATCACCCACGAAAGTTTAGGTATTAATTCCACATTGAATTGTAGTTGATAAATGGGGTAGAGGTAGGATCACGAGGACAAGACGAAAGAGACGAAAAAGAACTTGCATGTATGTCTTTATATGATCTAGCTACCTAGCTAGTCACATGAGATGAGAAGTTGATCGAGAACTAAATCTAGGATATATGTTATAGGCCACTTTCATTAAAGAATTTTTGTTTTTTTTTCACTTTAGAGAAGTGTGTGTAACTATACAATCCGGCCATTTCGATAATTTGAGAACTATTCATAATTTTAAGCAAAACATGAACATCGGGGATACTTAAAATAAGATTGTATCGTGAGTTTCATATGCATTCACTAAAAAAAATCCTGTTACCACAAGACGATCGACATTATTATATAACGATAAATAAAATTAAAAAAATTTACTAGAAATACACGATACCAATTATTACCACAAAAACGATTCCTTTATATTTACCACGTGAATATGTCAAAAAACAAAATCTCATGTGAAGATTGGTATTATTATATATGTGAAAGTGATTGAATGGCATTTACATGCATGTGAATCCGGCCGCATGCAATACGTTACTCACATGTCTCTGTTGGCTAGCTAACTAGAACAAGAACAAGAACTAGCTAGCAAGACGTACAGAGAATGAAACTTACGTCCAGCTCCAGCTAGCCCTACACTCACCTCTCATCAATATCCAAGTAGCTAGGTACATTCTTCTCTCCCTAAACTATACCCGTGACCAATTTTGTTTGATTTTCCTACTAGCCTCCTGTCTTTAATTTTAATATGTATGTATGTATATATTCTTGGAAATGAGAGAAAAACAGAGATCGATGCAGCAAGCTAGCATGAATATCTAGCTAGCTAGGTTAATTAGGTGGTGTTGATGATCAGAATTTGTTCGCTCTCGTGAACTACGTAAGTTTAGCTAGGCAGCATCCGATGACAATATATATATATATATATATATATATATATATATATATATCAAACAATTTAATTTTCCAGGTGCTTCAAGTTTAACTAGCTTCCCCAAATTTCCAAAAAAAAAAAACTAGCTTCCCCTGTATAGAAGAACAGTTGTCAACGTATGCTATAAAACTCAATATTACCATGCTATTGGCTTCCACCGAAGAGACTCTTTAACTAACTATTAGCTTGTGATTTGTATATGATTTATATACAAATTATGCCTCTAATCACCTTAGTAATACTAATCCAATAGCCATTTAGTGTCTCTAATCCATGTTTTGCACTAATGTAGGGAATGTGAGCAACGGATTGATATCGATCGGGGGCAAAAGGTCGACGCATTTTAAAACTTTTAGTGCATTTTTCGACAAGAAGACGAAAAGTCAACCGGTGGACCGGCGGTGAACTCGTGGTCAACCATGACTTGCGGAAGTGTCAAACATCAAGTCTCAGAAGTGAAGCGCAAGAGAATTCCGGAGGATTGACCAAGAAACCGAAAAGTTAAGAAAAGTCAACTATGGTCAACCACGAATGTCAAGGTCAACGTCAAGGTCAACGTCAACGTCAAAAGTCAATCTTATGACCACAAGAAGCTCCAAAAATCAGCAAGGAATATATCAAGTATCATGAAGTCATCAATCAATTGATGATTCATTCCTTTTATTCCCTTTGGAATTAAAGGACATTTGTCCTCACCAAATCCAAGGGTTTGTCTCTTCCCTTGTTGACTTTGTCTGCCCCTTTGAGCTGAAAATTTTGTGCAATTACCCCCTTGTCCTCCACCCACTCCACCATTTGTAGCCTTTACATCCACCTAGTTCTAATCCTAACCTTTCATTCCTCCTAGCCGTTTGCCTATAAATAGCCACACTTTACCTAAATTAGGGATCTTTCAGCAGCCTCACTTTAAGCTTTCAACCACACATTCCCTTTCTTTCCTCTCCATTTCCCCTTTTTCCTTTGTTTCTGCCCTACTGTCAACCGGTTGAACGACTTAGGCTGACCGGTCGAATGACGGTGCTGCCACCTTCTTCCTCCATTTTCACTCCTTCCTCACCCCATTTTCACATCCATTTTTCTTCAAAGTTGTCCACCACAACTTCCACTACATCATCCACCCTTTGGCTGCTGGGAATCCTCACCAATTCATTAAGGACATCATCAAGAGCCAAGGAGAAGCAAAGAGAAGGAGGTAAGAGCTTGCATCCCTCATTGAGTGACACAATCTTGGGGTAGCCACCATCTATTGAGTATTCCTCAACCTTTCTCTCTCTTCTACTTGTATCTAGAGCTTATATTTGTAATATGATGATGTATATATTAATGGGTAGTGAGTAGTTACCTTGTGGGGGACTAGGGTTGTGTGCCCTAGTCCAATGTGACTATTTGATACTTTGATAATGAATAAATGTCTTTGTGATGAATGAATATATGTGCTTTACCTATTTCAATATGTGTTGGTTACTTGTTCTTAGAATTTACCACTTCTTTGGCTTGTTAACCAATCTAATTTGATGAGATTGTATAAGGTTGGTAATCTTACACAATCTAGGCAATTGGAAGCATATGTGATGAGTTTTACTTGTTTGAGTTCCTAAGTTTCGATGTTTTACGCCTCTTAAGTACTTCAGGGAATTTAGTATTAAGTAACTTAGAGAAATTCCCTATGACACCTAGGGAGTTCTTAGTGACCTATAACATGGCACTAGAATACCATTTGAAACACCGTTCTAGACCCATAACATGGCTAGAATACGGAACTTGATTCATAATCGCATTGGCATGCATTCGTTATTGAAGTGTTACTTGTCGCATTGGATTTGGGTTAACTTGAAAACCCCAACATTTTCTCAAACTTGTACACACGCTTTACTTACTTGCACTTATCTTACTTTCTCGCTTACTTGTCATTTACGTTTTACTCTTTTACCAAAAACCGACACACCTCTACACTCACACATTGTTGATAATACATTCACTCACTCCTTCCATCTCTTAATCCCTTCATTACATTGCTAAATTGACCTAGTTCGCATACTATTAGGGTGTCTAAGGGTCATCGATCTCCGTGGACACGACAACCCCCGGTTCATTAATTTATACATCCATTCTTTGCATTCGTCAACTTTATCCGACCACCAACGGCCTAAGGGCAACTCTAACAATGAAGTGTCATTTGGTCGGGTACTAAATTCATTTTGTCACCCCATTGGAGCACTATTCATATAGCACTTCCACTCATCTCCAATAATTAAGTGCCATATTGGGGTGTGGTATAAATTTTTTCTGTTGGATATATTATATGAGTATACTGTTAATTACTTCTTTATTAATAATGTGTTTTAAATTATAAAAATTAAATAAATAAATTTAAGAACAATA
Source organism: Rubus parviflorus (assembly GCA_029955375.1). Taxonomy (NCBI): domain Eukaryota; kingdom Viridiplantae; phylum Streptophyta; class Magnoliopsida; order Rosales; family Rosaceae; genus Rubus; species Rubus parviflorus. The sequence goes on along the minus strand of JARGGL010000006.1, from coordinate 18,150,254 downwards.
GTGAAAAATTGGAAGAATTTTTTTTTGTTAGAAAGCGTCCATTAATTGATAGTGAGAGGAAATAATACACACGGTAACCACCCAGATATGGGCACGAAAGAAATAATCACCGTCTAAGTAAAACCACCTTGGATAATATTATAGTTCAAGTAACACAGTAACCTGACGAACTTAGGACTTGAAAATAATAAACTTTAACTCGAACCCTAACTAATTCTATAAGACAGAAGAGACCCTACACAGAGGAGGCCTCCCCTGCCCCATCCCCAGCCACAACCAGCTGTAATTAAAGCTTCCTAGCAGCAGACAAAGGCTTAGGAACAGAACGTTTGCCACTAGGGGCAAGCTTTCTCAACCCAGCAGGTTTGTTCTTGCTACCCACAATCGTTTGTGACTCTGTCATGTTTATTCTCGAGTGCTTGGCTCATCTCTCTCTCTCTCTCTCTCTCTCTCTCTCTCTCTCTCTCTCTCTCTCTCTCTCTCTCTCTCTCGCGTAAGGTAACTTTTTGTGACGCCAAGAACCTTCTTTTATAGTGCTTAATTGGTCCTTTTTGTTTCCTTTTGAGTTTAGAACTCCCTAACTTCAAGGGAAAGCTTCCAAGGAATAATTTGATTGGTCCAACACTTGGTGATATGTTCCAACCAATGAGAATTCACCACGCAAATTAAATAGATGCAGATGGACTCCTTATGTGTAGGGATGGCAACGGGTCGGATCAGGGCCGGGTTTTGTATGCCCGAAACCCGAACCCAAAAGGCAAGTTTATACCCAAACCATAACCCGCCCCGGAAACACCGGGTTCGGGTATTATCCGAACCCGCCCCGTCGGTAAATTATTAACCGAATCCGACCCGCCCCCGCAGAGAAAAAAAAAAAAAAACAATTTGATGGGGTGGCTGACTGGTTGGATCTGATGAGACTTTGAGAGAGAGAGATTTGAGAAGAAGATTTGAGAGAGAGAGAGAGAGAAAAGTTGACACAAGTGTTTATGGGAATAGGTGGGGGTGAAGGCTCTGGGGAAGGAGAAGAGGACGGCCTTCTTGGACTTGGTCAGCTCCGAGACGGTGATGGTCTGGACGTCCCCGGCGGCGTCGAGGTAGGAGAGGGTGGATTCAGGGAGCTTGTCGCCGATGAAGATGGTAGCGGAGATGGGTTTGGCAGTGGTGGTGGAGAATTTGAGGGGCTTTGAGTGGTGTTTGAGAGTGGGCTTTGAGAATTTTGAAGCGAACTAGAGAAGATAGAGGCTTTGGTTAATTGGTGGTAGTGGTGGCAATGGAGAGAGAGAGAGAGAAAGAGAGGGCAAAAAAAATGATAGGTTGATTAAAGGGTGGGCTAGTGGCGATGGAGAGAGAGAGAGAGAGAGAGAGAGAGAGAGAGAGAGAGAGAGAGAGAGAGAGAGAGAGAGAGAGAGAGAGAGAGAGAGAGAGAGAGAGAGAGAGAGAGAGAGAGAGAGAGAGAGAGAGAGAGAGAGAGAGAGAGAGAGAGAGAGGAGATTACGGTTAATTAAAGAAAATAATATTAAAATAGATATTAAAAATTAATATTTATTATTAATTAAACAACGGGTCGAATACGGGTTTGGGTTCGGTAACAACTCAACCGAACCCGACCCGTACCCGACGGGTATTTTACAAAAAAAACCCGAACCCGCTTCCGCCGCCCCTTTTTTGTCTTCAAAAACTGACCCATTCAGGTCGGGTCGGGTCGGATACCCGAACCCGCGGGTTTTTTGGCCATCCCTACTTATGTGGCATATGGACCATTTTGGGCTCTCCTCGATCCGTTAGGATTTCCTTCTTGGGTTGGGACTTCAAGACTTCCCATAATTGGGAACATGAAAAGCTACTGCAGGTTTTGTAATTAGAGATCACATAGGTACAATTGTCATTGTTAGTTCTATGCCAGTCAAGTTTGCTTTTGTTTTGCAAGCATATGGGCTTGTTTTGGTCTTCTTTGGGCTTGGCGTCTCTATATCAATTATCTTCAAGTGGAGGGAGATTCATAATTGTTGATAAGATGTTACAAGGATCCTATCAAGTTTTTTGGCGAGTTGCTACGATTATTCAAGATATCAAGTATCTTAATTCGAACTTCATTCAAGTCAGTTTCAATCATGCTTTTCGTGAATCAAACATGATAGAATATAAATTTGCTAACTATGGGCACCATCTTCAACAAAATAATACGTGTTTGGATGAATAATATTTTATCATGTATTTCTCAAGTAATGTTGTTTGATAAGATGTTGTATAAGATCCGTGTATCTTCTTTGTAATTTTCTTTAATTTGATAAAAAAAAAAAATACCTTAGTTCAAGTACTTATCCTACCAAATATCAATAAAAAATAAAAACCTAATTCAGTCATTCAAAGTCAGTTACACAAAACTCAGCATGATCTTCAGTTAAGGAGTTATATCAGCTTTAAATTCAACTTAAGCAATGGCTAAAGGCGTTTGAATTATGTTACCTCTAGGGTTTGATGATGCATGCTTATATGATTAGAGCCTTTAAAGGACAAGAAACCCTAAATATGTCAGCCATGCGCAGCGATAAGCCCTAAATATGTGTCGTTGGTGGACTTTAAAAAAAAAAATTAATTTAATTTAATTCAATTAAAAAAAAAAATAAGTAAAATTCATGCCCCTGGGTCTCAGTTCCCGTAAGATACTTGATCTCGTGTTGGCCTCGACAGCTCTGAGCTAACAAGCTTGGTTTTCATCCAGAATTCTGAAGCGTTTTCAAAATTTTGTCCCATTTCAATGTCTTTCACCATTTACATCTCTCCTCTCTCCCGTCAAAGATTTCTCTTATACTTCACACCCATCACCTGAAATCCCACTATCACATCCTTGCCACCCCTCTCTCGCTTTCTTCTTCTTCTACAAGTTTGGTGCTGCATTCATGCCAAGACCTTCGGACCCTGAAACAAGGGCATGCTCGTATTCTAGTCTCAACTGGGTTCAAACCCCTTAATCTTTTTGCAAAGTTAATTGCGTTGTATGCTCGGTTCAATGACATTGCGAGCGCTGTTTCGGTTTTCGGTGCCATACAAGCACCAAATACCATGCTGTGGAATTCCATCATAAAGACCCATGTTGACTCGGGTCTTCTTGATTCGGCTTTGTTGTTCTACAGAAAGATGCGCGAGTTGGGTGTTTCACATGACTGTTTTACGTTTCCAATTATAAACAAGGCCGTCATGTTGATTGGGAGTGATGTTAGATATGCAGGAATGATTCATTCTCTTGCAATTCGAATGAGTTTTGGATTGGATGTGTATTTTGGCAATACAATGATTGAGGTGTATGTGAAATTCGGCAATCTCAGTAACGCCCGTCAGTTGTTCGATGAAATGTCTAACAGAGATTTAGTTTCTTGGACTTCGATGATTTCCGGGTATGTTTCTGAAGGAAATGTTGCATCTGGGATTAGTTTGTTTAATAAAATGAGGATGGAATTGGAACCAAATTCCGTGACAATGTTGGTCATGTTGCAAGGGTGTTGTGGTTTTGAAAGTTCAATATATGGGAGGCAACTTCATGGATATGTGATTAAGAATGGTTTACTAAGTAATGGAGCTGTTCAGAACTCAATCTTGAGAATGTATGCTAAATTTGGTACCAATGAACAAGTCGAAGAATTTTTTAGGGAACTTGATGGAAGGGATGTTGTTTCCTGGAATATTTGTATTTCCTCTTATACTTCGAGAGGGGTTGTTGTAAAAGTAATAGATTTGTTCAATGAGATGCAGGGTGAAGTAGCTCCAAGCATTGAGACATTAACTATAGTTATATCAGCATTGACCAAACATGGAATTCTATGTCAAGGTGAAAGCTTGCATGGTTTAGCAATAAAAAGTGGTCTTCGTGATGATGTTTTGCAGACATCTTTGTTGGACTTTTACGCCAAATGTGGAAAACTGGAAAGCTCAGATAAATTGTTTAGAGATATCCCTGATAGAAACTGCATTACTTACGGTGCAATGATGTTTGGACTCATTCAAAATGGGTATTTCAATGAAGCTGTTGGAGTGTTTAGCCAAATGCAAGCTTCGGGTGTGGATCCAGGGGCAGAGATACTAAGAAACCTCATTGATGCATTTGCAAATTTAGGTGCTCTGAAGTTAGGCAAAGGAGTTCATGGCTATATAATAAGGAAATCATTTTACGAAACTGAGGAATGCCATACACATCTTGAAACCTCCATAATGAACATGTACATAAGATGTGGTAGCATATCTACATCTAGAGTGTGTTTTAATAGAATGTTTTTCAAAGATGTGGTGGCATGGACATCAATGATTGAGGGTTATGGGAGCCATGGGCTTGGTTTCGAAGCGTTGAAACTCTTTGATCTAATGACAAGAGAAGGAATAAAGCCAAATAATGTTACCTTCGTAAGCTTGTTATCTGCTTGTAGCCACTCTGGTCTTGTGACTGAAGGCTGTGAAGCTTTTTATTCCATGAAATGGAGATTTGGAATTGAACCCGATTTAGATCATTACACTTCCCTTGTTGATCTCTTGGGCCGATCTGGAAAGCTCAAAGAGGCCTTGGCTGTCATTTTGAAAATGTTGGCTTTTCCAGATAGTAGGATTTGGGGTGCTCTACTTTCAGGATCTAGAATTTACGGCAACAGAGAACTTGGCGAATATGCAGCCCAGAGGCTCTTGGAATTAGAACCTGATAATGTTGGATATTATACTCTGTTGAGTAATACTCAAGCCAGTGCCGGACAGTGGGATGAAGTAGAAGAGATAAGGAGAGTTATGAAGGAGAATGACCTAAAGAAGAAGCCGGGGTGGAGCTTCATTGAGGCTAAAGGAATGATTCATGGGTTTGTTTCTGGAGATGATTCACACCATCACGTCAAGGAGATTTATGAAGTATTGGGGTCCTTAAGTAGGATGATACAAGGGTTTGTATAAATTGGTGATCAATTGAGTTGTCTGGCTAAAGGAGGCATCAACTACTTGCTGAAACAGTTATTGTTGTTTGTTTTCATTGGTTGGCTGAATTTTGATATGTGTTGCACAGGGAAGGCCAAGTGCTACCAAGGGACTGCATAGTTTTTTAAAGTATACCGGTAAAATATGGAAATCTAGTTAGGAATCTATCGAGTAAAAGGTTTCTATGAAGATATGCTATTTATGGTATACACCCTCATTGGTTTTAATAGTACAAGGACTTCAAGCAATAGCAAGTGAGTTATAAATTTACAATGGTTTGTAATACTATTAATTGAAACTTTATATTGTTAAGTCCTATTAGTCTATTTTTATGTCTTTAAAGTTCGCTTATTGCGTATTCTGTTGTTAATTTCATTTTGTGCAGATGGCAATTTGCTTATATGACCGTATCCTTCTTAATTGAGCGAAAGGTACGACATACATCAGATTGATTTTTTGATCAAAATTATCATGTGGAATTCTTCCTTTTTCCTCTTTTTTATCCCTATCCGGTAGGTACAGGTTTCAATCACTAGAAAACCTCTATTTCTGCATCAGTATAAATATATCAATAAATCAATATTAATACACTCCAATTCCCTCAATTAAATTGTTTATGGGCACTTTGTCAAGTTTGCTCCCACCTGGCTATAGAAGTGATAAAGTTTATCCAATAATTTAGGGGGACATGCCATCAAAAGATCTTTCATGCCTGTAGTGCAAATCTGAACAGTAGCTTAGAAATCCAGCAGGTTCTCCATTTTAGCTTTTTAGCTATTTTAGAGTACTTGTGGAGACGTATTTTAAAACTGGCTAACCAAAATAGCTTTTTAGCTACTTTGGTTAAAAAATAGCTAGCCTTGCACAAACAGATGCTCTTATAGCCAGAATTTGTGATTTAGAGCATCTCCAACAGTAAAACCTATTTTCATTTTTGCTCTAGCAGAGGGTAACTATTTGTAAGTTAATTTAGGATTTAGTTATAGTCTCTCTCCTATCTAGCTAAATAAGTAAATATAGCTACAAATTTTGGCAAAAGCTAAATTTGACTTTCATTTAGCTATTCTGTGGGAGATAAATTGTGTCAAAAATAGCTAAATTTTAACTTTTTTTTTCAAAATGGCTTACAATGATTCTAACTTTTTGAATACACTACTGAAGAATTATAGACAAGAGAGCAGTGCACAAACAGATTCTCCAAATCTCTCTGGTAGACCTGAGAATCTTATTCAGTCTTAGCAGAATAGGTTTGTCCTTCTCTATTTCATATGATAAGCTTTTGCGTTTCTGTTGTCTCATCTTTTTTCAATTCCCTTACTTCCTGTCAATTGTTTTTTCTGTTGGCTTAATCAAATTATAGTAATGAACCAGAATTTAATGGCTTTTACATTAATAATAAGATCACCTATATATGCACAGGTAAGACCTCCGTGCTTGGTTCAGTCTTGTAGCCCATGTGGGGATCAGTGAAATCCTTTTTTGCTTGGCTAAAGTTTTCCCGGTTTAGAGTATCTGTAGCCAAGTTTCAATCTTTTCCTTTTTAGTCTGTTTTTGCTTCTGAAAAGTCATAACAGTGGTGAGGATTATGAAGGTTCAAAAATATAAAATAGAAGATTGACTATCTGATTGTGGATTGAGCTAGAAGGTGGATTCTGTAGTTTGCGAATTTCATTTACTCTTCGTCTGAGATCCTGGAATAGAAAACCACTTATGGATAAATGAGCTTATTGAAGATTATGTTTTATTTCAGCATACAAAATAAAATAAGGGCAGGAGCTAGAGCCTTTTGAGACATGAGATGGACTGCTAATATTTTCCTGTGTCTTTCTTTTATGTTAATGGAAACCCATGTAATTCATTCTGATATATCCCTCAAAATTATGTTCTTTATAGATATTACTCGACAGGAATTTATCTCAGGAAACTATCTACTAGCAAGATCAAGTTCGCCTTTAGTAGAGACGGTAGTAGGAAATGTCATGGAGATGAATGCTGTTTGTAATGGATTGCTGTGACCTTGAATGGATCACCTTCATGGGTGATGAATACCTTGCCCAGCTATTAATAATCATGGTTTCATTTGTGCTTAATTTTATGATTGGGTTAAGATTGAAATAGTCTTTATAATACGCTTTTTCTTTGTATGGGATTATCATCCCTGGAAAGCTGTAATGGTATCCTGGAGAACTAGGTGCGTACTTGAGAGTTAAGATTTAACTAACCATGAAAAAACCAAGCAATGAAAAGTCTCCATAAGCAATGAAAAAACTCATTTTCTCTTCTTTTTTTTTTCTTAATTTCGTAACCTTGTTAAATTTAATATTTTTTTCTAGCCTTTTGTATTACTTCATCCCATATGTTAGTCTCGTTAAGTCAATTGCTATAAATATTTGCGATCTCTCTTTCGTTGGAGGGAGACATTGGTTTGTAAGATTACACGGACTCGCAACAGGGTTACAAAGCCAGTGGCTTTAATTGTTGTTCTACTTCACACCCATTACCTGCCCATTATCACTGCCTCTTTCATTTTCTTCTTTCAAGTTTGGTGCTACATACATGTCAGGACCTTCAGACCGTGAAACCAGTCCCTGCTCTTATCCTTTCTCAGTCTACTGACTTGAGGAATCTGACTCGAGGCATGCACATACCTTCTCTATAACAACAAAAAAGCTAGCTTTTATAACAACATAAAGTTATGGAATATGAAGAAATAAAGAAGCAAGGAAAACGATCGAATTGTATCTAGTCAAGGCGGTTTAATTCTGTTTATTGCAGATCGACAATGATTTGTATACATGATGACTCTGAAGCAAGCCGAGTGGCTAGTCAGCAGCTCCCAAGATATCTGTAGGTCGTACCAAGTCAGTTGTAGTGAGTAACTAAAGCAGATAGCAACTACTACTAGCGATATCTGTAGGTCGTCCTAAGTCAGTTGTAGTAAAAGCAAATGCACCCCTGGAAGATGGCAATTGCTAAATTATCGTTATGACAATGAACGATTCATATTGGACAGATTTGGTTCATTTATATATTCGATCAAAATTAAGTACCTTAACGATTTCTAATTCGGCTAAAACTTTGCAAAAATGGTCTACGTATATAGACCTAAAACTTGAATGGTCGGATCGCCGAAATGAGATTGTAAAATAGGTCCCACGTGTAATCTCTTAAAACGAAGTAAAAAAAAAGATCCATTAGCGGAAGGGCCCTATATTGAGGGAAGTAGATAGTGCAGCAACTACAACTAGCACATGTATGACCATGGAAATTGCATTTGCTATTTTCACTGATTATTTGATGGTTCAAATGGTTAATAGACGAGTAGCACCTCTTTCGTCTGCTCTCAATTCAATATTGGCATATGGAAGAAAGGACCTAATAGTCTCGCAAAGTACTCTTTGATTGTTGTTATCACCGGATTCCCGACTCCGGTATAGCCTTGGCCAAGCTAGATGTAATGATTCCAAATGTATGGACAGAAGAGTCCTATATCTATAAAGAGTCTCTCCACCACATAAATAGATACGATAATGACATACTTATAATAATTACCCACTGACGCTCTCTTGTATAGGACTGACGCTCTCTTGTATAGGGGGTCCTCCATTATTATATAAGGTCACACCACAAATGGCGCTCTCTCCCACTCTACTCACTAAAGTTGGTAATACTGAAAATCGAAAATTTGGTTGTAAGACTAGTAATGGTTGTTCAAAGTTCAAACCGACTGATGCACAAGCTTAGTTATTTATTCAACAGTATTAACTTAGGTCACGATACTATTTGACATGATGATGCCTATGAAGAAAATTAAAATGGAAAAACATTTCATAACAATAATAATTGTGTTCCTTTGTGACCAAATACATGAATGGATTCAGACCAAAACAAATATACACGATGGACATTCTATATAAATGCCCACATTGGTTCCCCCTACTAAACCAAAAAGTTTTCTCTAGTCTCTTCATGTTTTAAACCAATGAATATGACCATTGTGATCCATAGTATTCATCACTAAAATGCGTTGGCTCCTACCTTTGGAGAAAGAGACAAAAATATGTTATTTAATAGAAAAGATATGTTAAAATACAATTTTAGGTGGTGGAGAAAGAAATAAAGTAAAATCTGTAGGACCATGTAAAGCCTATCTAGTCAAACGGTGTGCCGCCTGGTTAACCTCCCGATAAATATGATGAAAAGAAGAGCCTACAAGCTCCTGTAGGTGTTTGCCAATATCCTTAGCAAACTAGGATAGAGCCTGAACCATTCCAAGGCAGTCTGTCCAAAATTGACTAGTCCAAGACCTTGCTGAATGACAAATTGAATAACCAATCTCCCTGCTAGGGCCTCCACCTGGCCCGAGTCATAAACAAGTTTAGCAACCAAAGAGCAACCTATCAGATAGTAACTATCATGGTCTCTAGCTACCACTCCAATGCCTCCAACTCTACTCATCTCATTATACACACTATCAAACATAATATTGCACTAACTGCCTGTAATGCGACCTCAACAGGACTGGACTGTTGCTACTCCCGAGAAGCGTGTTCCAGGCTTTCCAGACAGCCCAGTAAAAACTATCAACCTCTCAAACTGAATTGGAGCAAGTATCCACACAAGAATGTAGCCAGAACCTAAAGGAGCTCATAAGCCTCCAAGCTAAACCGATCCCGAGTCCATGACTGCAGTAGTAAAAGGACAGTCTACAAATATGGGTGAGTGGGTGACTATCTCAATGGACCCACAAAATAGGCAAGTTGGATAAACCTGGATGACTTTCGTAATAAGGTTAGGCCAAGTCGAATGCATATCATGGCAGGCCTTCCAGACTCAAAGCTTAATAGCGCTCCAAATAGCTCGCCACAGCAGAGTACCAGCAACAGTAGTAGAAGAAGCAGAACTCTCATCCATAGCATGAACAAGTTTATCCCAGGCTAGAGCGAAGCACTCTCAACACTGAACTCACCACTCATAATGTCAGATAACTTTGTCCTGTCTGTCATTGTGACCAAGAGGGATAGAGAGTATCATATACACATCTTCATCTGGAAATAAATTTGATAGGAGGTGAGGTCCACATCCCATTCCCTAGACCCCAGACGGAACAACTGGGACACAAATCGACCGGTGGTAAGAAACCTCAAGGGAAGAAGAGGTTGAAACCTATGCGGTATGGGAATCCAACAGTCCTCCCAAATAGCAATATATGTGTCATTTCCAACCTGCCATCTAGACCCCAACTCTAGTAAAGCAATACTCCTCCAAGAGTAAGATGGATTAGACCCCAATCCACATCCCAAAAGGAAGAAGATAAATAACAAACTCTGTAGATCTGAGCTACCAAGGAAGAAGGTTGCTATACTCTCCATGCCTGTTTGGTCAACATGGCTAGATTAAAAGCATAGAGGTGGCAATAACCCAAACCTCCATCATCCTTGGAAGTACATATTGCTTTCCAGGACTTGCAATGAATCTTCTCGTTGCCAGCTGAATCTCCCCAAAAGACGACTATATAACAAATAAATTGTTCATTGAAATGCCTAAGCTTTATTAAGCAGACATTTCAGATATAACAGATAAAATTATACTTTAACAAGTTCAAAAAATGACATATAATTCTATGCATGAAACTCATCCTACAATCCTTCAAAATTGAATCAGGTATACCCTGAAAGGTCTTAAACATCAATGGGCTAGAAGACTGGTTAAATCGGAGAAAAATTGCAAGTTAGGTTCAAGGACTTGAGAAAGTCATTAGAATACTACAGTCACGTTCTGTAGCATTCGAGAATTGAATCATAGCAGAGGCGCCAATACTCTTTGCAGGGGATTAGCATCCATGGAAATGTTGGAAGATCGTTTCCAATTGTACATGGTATCCTGAAAACATAAGTGTATTTAAGATTTAAATAACCCTGGAAGAACAAAGCAATGAACTGATTAAGCAAACAATCTCAACTCACCTTCTGCCAGTGAGAACTCCATATGCTGCAGTAGCAAGCAAGGTTCGAGGTTTCCCAGAAAGAACCTTAGTGTAGTGCGGCAAGATTATTTGTCCTGATAAACATATCCCAACAACACAGTTAGGACAAAAAATCCCATAAAAAATTTGTAATGGAGACCTACAGTAAGTTTTCACTTCAACAGTAGGCATACATGTATATTATTTATAGGCATGCATACGACAAATCTCAGAACTGTTAACAGAAGAATTTGCATTAAATCTAGCATTAGGAACTGGAGGACAAATCCATTAAAACCATTCAATCAAAGGCCATTGTGACAGGAGTAAAGAGAGGCTTGCAACTATACATTCAAAATTGTCAAAGTATCACAGCCAGAGTTATAACTTTACAAGCAAAAAGGTGGAGTATTTCTAACGCCCAGCGCAAGTAGTTGAAATGTGAAGCTTTCAGACTTGTATGCAGACACATCACTCTATTCAATAAATAAAAGAATGAAGCTCACCTACACTCAAGAAGTTGCTATGAAGAAATGAAACCACAACCGAAGATTTTTCTTCTGTTATGTCTTGTTCACTCTGCATATTGGCTACCGGTGAATCAATGTCCTCACAAGAATCAATGCCCTGACTCCAAACAGATTTGATTTCAAACCATATCCCAGAAGGAAATCTTCTTGGCCAGACCAACCACAGGAAAACTTTGATATATGGGGTAGCATGAATAACAGATATACTAACTTCAATCAGCATACAGATTAGGCTGATGGTTGTGTTCATAATGGTAAAGAATATATAGAAAACAGAAGTCGTCGGCAATAGAAGCAAGAGTGGTGTGAACAAAAGAGATCCAACAATATGTTGCTTGACAGTGTAGTCATAACTATCCAATCTCTGCCGAAGAGGATTCCACTTTCGACCCCTGGAAAAATTCAGCAACTCCATGAGAAACTAGATGTTATAAAATAACAAAAGCAATCACTGATAAAGGACATTATTTGGCCACTTCCCCAAACTATATATCATCTGAAATTCTGAATTACCATTTAAGTAACTGTATATACCATTTTTTTTTAGAGGGTGATGAAATGTAGCCAGGAGCAAGAGAAAAGGAGTTGATTTCAGAGAATAGCAATTCACATCAACCAAGTCATAAGAACTCTTTTTTTTAAGATAAAAGAAAGCATGTTTTGCACGTGTAGATGCACATATACAAACATGTGTTAATACATACATATAAAGACATGGGTCCGGATCATGGGACACATATTTTGACACATATGTTTATTCCTCCCAGATCTAACGGTTCTTATCAGATCTAACGATGTTCTGATTAGTTTTGGCAAACCGTTAGATCTGATAAGAACCGTTAGATCTGGAGAGGAGTAAACATATGTGTCAAAATATGTGTCCCATGATCCGGAGGCTAAGGACATAAACAACAGCTAGAAAAGTAATACAAGAAATTAGGACATCAAGTCAGCAAGTCATACCCATAGATCCTTTACTTACATACTAATCCAAAACTAAAAAGTAATACAAACTAAACATCATTCTGCATTAGAAATCAAGAGATGACATTAATAAAGTGCAAGCATTTTTTTTTCTTTTGGTGCCAAAAAAATGACAAACAAGGAAAACAGTACAATAAAAGGGACAAGTCCTCTGCAAAAACTTGAGAACTCTACAGCTGCGAGCTGTCTGAAACAAAAATAATTAAAAAGAGACTAAAATAATACAGAATATCAATCATGAGAGATTAGATAAAAAGAATAATCCCTAAACTCAGAATATACTGATTCCCAATGGGAGGCCCAAAAACGGACTTAATATCCAACAAAGGATCCACCTCTTCATCCTTTGCTCCCTCAAAAATCCAGCTATTCCTCTCCATCCACACCACCCAAAAGATTGCCAACACAGCACATCTCCTAGCACCAGACCCCTCTTTTATCCACCAAAGAACTTATACCTTTCACTGACTAACGCAACAAAAGAATCTAGAATGTCCCATCTCACTTTGGTCTCCCTGAACAATCTTCTCCACAAGGATGCAGCAACAGGACAATCGAGGTGATCTGAACTTTCAGCATCTCGTTTACACATAAGCACCACATGGAAAAGAGGCACCATCCTTCCATGAGCTAACACCCAAAGCTTGGAAGATATTGCCTCCCAAATTGCACGAGAGGGGGTGAAAAGAGAAAGAGTAGAGTTGTCTATTATTTTTATTTATTTTTTTGAATAAAAGAGAAAGCCCCTGGAGAGTCCAAGTTCCATACTCTTCTATCCTGCCTATTAGGAACTAACATTACATTTTCCTAGGCAGCCAGTAATTCTGTGAGCTCCACCACCTCCTCATCATTTAAATTTCTAGGAAACCCGAAGTTCCAAATCAAAGGAGAAGAAGAAGTATCTGCACACAAGCTAATAAGGATATCATTAAATGAGATAATCTATATAAACGAGGAAGAGTACAAATGCAGTTTCTCCCACCCAACACTCTTCTCAAAAGCTTTGAGCCTCACTCTTCTGATGAAATCTCCCTCGCCATTTTCCTAGTGAAGCTTCATTTCTCAATACCAAATTCCAACACATAATCCCTCTTTTTCCTTCCAGTGTGACACAAATTTCCAACTAACCAAGTGATCTCTCTTTCTTCCACCATTCCTTCCAACAGAAAATTCCTCATAAAGCATTCGATTCTTTTTGCCATGCAAATAGCGATCCAAAAAAGTGAGAGATAGTCAATAGGCATACTGCTTAGAACTAATGTACGTGCAGTTTTTTTTTTTAAATAAACAAATTATAGTAATCAAAAGAATGATACACTAAAAGTGGACAAGATGTCCACAAAAGAGACAAGCAACAGAAAACTCGTAAAAATAAAAGTAGCAAGATTCACACAAACCACCTAAAAAAAATAAGAACCCTGCACTTCTGCTGCTTTCAAATCTAGCAGAATACAAGAGAAGCTGTAGTGTTTGAAAGCCCCTGAAACCAAAGCCCAAAGAGCAGACCAGAATATTACTCTCATCAAACCCTCCAAGGCTCCAACCTCTTCGCCACTCTAACAGGGATCCGGAATAGAGAACTGCTCCAAGAACAATATGTGGGTAGGCTACCAAGAACAATATGTGGGTTGGCAATCAAAGTCAATCTCCACTCTCCCCGGCCCGATAAAAGTGCCTTCTTGCAACCTTCTATTCTCTTCTCAACTCTCTATCACAGGATACTAAGACAAGGCAGCCTTAAGATTACCACCCAATTGGAGCCCCAAATGTTTTAAAGGCCAACTACCTACCCACAGTGTATTCCTACCAAAGAACACTTGGCTTTATTTGTTTATCAGCCCTGATAGCAAACAAAGTTTTCTAAAACCATATTCAAATTTACCCAGTTCTGTTCTCAGAAGCTGATCAACAACAGTAGCTTTCTGAGCCAGGATCAAACTCTTCTTTTGATTGAGTATCATCCTAGAAGAAAAGGAATAAAATATAGAAAGGGATAGAAACTACCAGCCTCACAATGGTAGGGTTCTAGCAATCACCCCTAGAGAGAAATTAAAAAAATTCTGGCTCCACACCATTCCTTTGGCATCACACCAAAAGTGTCATGGAAACACTCTGAATCAACCCATGCTTCACACACAAGCAGAAAATCTAAGGAACTTTTCCACTATCAACTTATCTTTCAAAGCTTAAAAGCAGGCCTTTGTAAAGAGCCATGAATCAAAAGACAATGCACCTAGGATACATGAATCATTAAAATGCCTCAAATGAATGCACTTAGGAATTCTGAAAGACATTACTGATGACACTTAATACATTGAACATCATGATAAAAAGAAAATCAAAAATGCATTGGATGAAGTTATTTAACAAAATATGAACTTTGCTCCCACATCAACCCTTGAAATCAGCGATTTGTATGTGAGTAATTTCGACCTTTTCCCTCCCTACAGAAAGGCCTTCACTAATTTTGCATTCCTATGCCCTCTCCCCTTAGCCTACTTAAAACATCCACCACAAAAATAATGAGAAAAGGTGACAAGGGATCACCTTCTCGGACCTCTAGTGGCACAACATTTCCCTGTGGCTAATTTCCCTCAAGTTCACAAGTGCATGCAATTTTGATTTTTGAGTTCACGCAAAAGGTTAAAGAGAAATGAAATATGGACAGCTAAAAGACAATATTAACCAATGAATGCTCATAATAATAAAAATACCATAGTTGAGGGGACTGATTAAAGTACTATTATCGTAAACATTAGCCGAGTACATAACCTAAATATCGCACTATTTGAAAGCACACTGTTTTAAGTTTCCAACATCTAAAACTTTTTCTTTTCTTTTTTGGGCCTTCTTATTCAGATGACCAGATATTTAGGCTGCCTCTGTGGCAAGAGCCGCAAAACTATACAATTATAGAATCAAATGCTTATATTAAAGCATAGAGTCCCAAGCACAGGTTAGAGTCAGACCCATGAGGAAGGCTCCACAATAACAATAATCAAGGCTCCACAATAACAGTAATCAAGGAATAGAGACAGGCTTGCCTCATTATTGGAAGATCATATAGTGGCAAAACTATGTAAGACCTAACAATCCAACCAACAGGCGCTGAATAAGCACTTGTTGTAACGGATAAAGGAATAGTTCCGTATATAGAACAATGCCATTATCACATCTCTAAAATTATTAAATAATTGATTAAGTTCGTTTTTGAGGAACATAGTATGGTTTACTGCACTTTCAATTACACTGAAATTTTAAAAACCAAGCCTGAAAGAAAAAGTCACAAAATAGTACCTGAAAAGGCGCCACAAAGCTGCTAATGCCTGTATCTGAGTTGAATATAAAAGAGATATCAACCGGTGAAGAGTAGAAACATGTAATGTTACTAGTGCAATAAAGTCTATGATCAAAGCAGCAGGTATAGTCAACCCAAAAATGATCCCGGATATGGCAAGTCCTCTAATGACATAGAGAAAGTGAAAACCCAAAAAGATCCAAATGGTAGACCAAATCTGGATAGCAGTTAGAGAAATCATCCCAAGAACTCCTGCCAATTCCGTGTTTAACTTGAAACCTGCAGGGACTCCCATCAACCACACACAACCGGAGCGCAATAACTCATTGGTAATGTCACTGGCAAATTTGAGAACCCCTATGCAAGCAGATTCTGCATGATACAACAGTGCCAAACCAATCAAGTTTCCCAGAAGTACATCAACGGCTAAACTTGACCACATGGAATGCTTAAGCAATGCGGCTTTCTCTGCATATTCTACACTTGATTGAGACCTTGCAAATAAAAAAATGCAGTTTATTCAGGAAATACATAAAAAGGAGCCAAGTCCAAAAATGAAGATAGAGCAAAAGAAACAAGGATAACATAAGCTAGACTTGAGAATACACAAGATGAGATAGAATCATCACACAAGATGGGATAGAATCATCAGTAACTGTCTTTTCGAAGCAAAAGCTTAAATTTAAGGTAGAAGATGAAAGGGATCAGGTGAATGTCAATCATGGTAATCAAGTAAACCCAAACTTCAGCCTACAACAATATTGATCAGAAAACCTTCACACTATTGAAATGCAGATATATGTGACATTTATGATACACCAGAATGGTATTGAATTTTAAAACATGCTTGGATCCTAAATATTATATTAAAAAAAATAGAATCCTAAATGATACACAACTTATTAGTGAGATAGATTCTCTTTATTCAACATACATTTCCATATGGGATTCTAATATCAAAGATTTGAAATCTGCATAAAATTTATCAAAAGGAATGCAATTTGAAACGGCATTTGAAACATCAGTCAAAAACTTCCTAGTATTCAGAATCAATCTTCATATTACCTCATGCCATTATCTTGAAGAAAGATTGGCCAATACAAGATCTGAGAAAAACGGATTCTCATATTTATCCTTGCACTGCTGAATACCTTTACTAATATAATGTATGTCCAAGAGTCCGATGCATAATTCAGAAGCCCATACAGAAACTGAAGAATGACATAGAATAAAGTGGATAATGAAGCCACAAGCACAGAAAATAGTTGCCATGTGAAGCCGAGAAACCTGAAAAGCCACACAAAGGCCATTTCAATAGTGCAGAGTAGAACAGGACATAAAACGCAAAGGTGGTGGTAAGGAAAAATGTGTCAAGAGAATACATGTAAATAATGGAAAAGCGGACAAAAGATTTCTTGGCACCCAAGCATCTTTTGAAAATCTTGTCAGCGGCGGAGACGCTATTAATTGCCAGAATGACTGTATCCTGGATTCAAAGAAAATAATAATCATAACACAATTACAAAGAGGATAGGTCCTAATCACAAAAGATGTCTCACAAACTATATTACCAAAACAAGGAGTGGCTGCTTTTGGTGAAGTTCATGAACCCACTTGGGTTTTCTCAAAGGAGCCTTCACTTGGTCCAACGAATTCCAAAGACGTAATGAGAAATGGTGAGCCCCGTAGGTGGGAGTGTCATAGAATATCAGCTGAATTTGATCCCACAAAAGCCGGCTTATTACATCAATACAAGTACTGTAGTTCAAATAGAAAAAACAGATTAAGCCAATGCAAGCCACTGAAACATTCATGACTTACATACGTGGACATCACATCGAGACACTATTTCCCCATTCCAGTGAATGTGATGCAGTTTAGGAATCCAAGTAATGTCTTTTCCAAATTGTTCATGAGGATCACATAACATCTGGATCCAATAACTGTTTCCCACAAAAATTTGCCTGCATTGTTCTAATGATCCACTAAGCTTGTGGCATCCACAAGAAGATGACTGATATTGATCATCTTCTTCAGTTCCATCCTCAAAAAGTTTAGCGTTTCTACTACCAACGTCTGAAGCAAACTGACCCAGTAAACACAACTTTGACCTATCCTGAAGCAATACAGGCATCTTTCCATTTGTGTCATGAAGGATTCCCTGAAAACAGTGTTTAATTTTAATACAAAGATTTCCCAATGCACACAAAAGAAAAAGCCACAAATGAAATGAATACAAACCAAAACCACGGAATATGATTACTGGAATAGGATTAGCATTATCAAACTTTGAAGAATTGATTACCTGAAGGCTTGTTTGGAGATCAGAAAAGGCGAGTTCAGTGCAGGCAAAAGCTATGACGACGTCAAGAGAAGACGAAGAGGAAGAAACAAACCAGCCAAGCAAGAAATTGGAGCCTGATAATGATGGTTTGCTCAATGAGAGCTGCTTTGGCCACCAAACCCTACATCTCCTTCCCATTTTTATGAATATGATTTCACAATTGCTTCGACAAGCGAGGCAAAGACGTGGGGGGAGACGGAGATGAATACTGTGCGTTTCGACTTTTTCTCTTCTCTGCTTTTCTTTTTGTTATTTCTTTTTTTCTTTTTTTTGATAAAATTTTTTTTTTTTTTGAAAAAAAACACTAAAGTCCGAACCAGGTTAGAACTATTTGTCCGAATTTTCTCTTATTTACATACATTCGGCAATTTAGTTCCATCATCTAAACAATTCATCATTTAAATTAACATAATCTCTGCAAAAAATCAATCAAATTGAATATCGTTAACTCATTCAACTATATCAAACAAATGGACGGTTTTTGTGAAAATTAACATTCTCATGATCAACCCATCCATTTTATTTGATGCAGTTGCATGATCTACAAAAGTTAATTTAAAAGATGAACGGTTCTGTCAAGACTCAGCTCCCTTAGCAAGATATTGTCCGCTTTGGGCGTCGCCTTCACGGTTTTGTTCTTGGGCTCAAGCTAATGTTATCTTACCCAAAAGGTCTCTTGCTACAAAAATTAGTGCTCACACATATAAGACACATCACTTTCACCTTCTCGAGCTATGTGGGATGTTCATCGGTATTGCTCCTTCAAAGCTCACGAGTATTATAGGTTCAGATCATGAAACTATACCATCGAAAGTATATCAATAAGATAGAGTTCGAAAACACAAGTCCAACTTGGTTCAGATCTAAGTTTTTCTCTTTTTTATTATTAAATTTCACCCACTTTTATTGGCAGTGATTTTGCCGCTAGGCTTTGCTGATGCTGGGTATCTCTCCCCATACAAAGGTCGTTCCCAAACTGGTTATGTCTTTACCATAGGAAACACCGCGATATCTTGGAGGTCTACTAGCAGACCCTTGTCACTACTTTTTCGAACCATGTTGAGATTATTGCTCTCCATGAAGCAGTTCGAGAATGTATATGGTTGAGGTCCATAGCTACACATATAAGAAGTACATGTGGTTTGAGGTCAACCACAGATGAACCTATATGCATTTATGAAGATAATGTTGCTTGCATTAAGCATATGAAGCAAGGTTTCATCAAAGGCGACAACACCAAGCATATATCGCCTAAGTTCTTCTATAATCAGCAATAGCAGAAGTTCCTCAAGATCAAAGTGAATCAAGTCCGATCTGAGGATAATGTGGCTAACTTGTTTACCAAGTCACTGCCTAAATCCACATTTGAGAATCATGTGAAAAGCATTGGTTTGCTTAAGTCTCCTTTTGACCATTTTTCAAACTTGCTTTCATTTGTATGGTGTTTGGATGAGAAACCTTGTTTTGAAAACTAATAAAGAAATAAAAACAAATTTTTGCAAGGAAATTTGAAAATAACACCTAATCAAGAATTAAAAACAAATTTCTAAAAAAAGGGGAATGATTATACATTGTCTTTAGAGAGAACGCGCCTCACGCGCTAAACCCTAGTTGAGAGAGAGAAAGCGAGTTTGAGTTTTCCTCCAGGTCGGATGCGCCGACCCCCTGGCGCTGTGTCCCGGTCCGGGAGGGTGGTTTTTTTTTATGTCTTGGTTCGTGTTGCATATGGGTTTGAAGCGAATGCAATCGATTTTGGGTTTGGTGGGTCGGAGAGGATTGTTTCGGAGGTGATGGTCGAGGTCTACATGGATGTTGTTGCGGGTCATTGACGAAGTTTTTGCTTCAATCTCGAGTTCGTATGGGGTCAAATGGGGTTGTGGGTGGTTGCCAGGACGGTTGTGTTGGGTGGTTGTTGATTGGAGGGCAGTTTGAGGCTGGCGTCGCTCTCTCCTTGGTTCGGCTGCTCAGTTCTTGTTGGGTTGGTGATTCTGCTTGGCCCTTCCTAGGTAAGGTGAAGATTGGGTTAATGGGTGGGTTACGGCGTCAGATCGGAGTGGAGTTCAAGTGGTGGTATGGGTTTGTTGTAATGGAGGCTCAGCGGTTCAAATCCACAATGGTTTTGCCGACTATCTCGTATTATTACAGGGTTGTGGTTGTCTCACAGTTGTTGGTCATCGATGTATTGCTAATGTGGGTTGACGTTGAGGAGGGGTTTGAAGTAAGGAAAGGTGGTTCAGTGGCAGTTTGGTGGTTGGTCTGCTAGTGTTTGCAGATGATTGGATCTAGTGAACTTGCTAGATCTGACATGGTTCAGAGGTTGTTGATGCTTGTTGTAGCTGCATGTGGGTCTCGATGTTTCGACCGTGGTGATGGGGTGATGGTAGCGTTGGTGGAGTGTTTGTCTTCAGTTTCGAACTTGTCTGCTTGGGAGTTTTGTGTTTTTCAATTGCTTTTAGTTTTTGGATCTGTTTCCAGATCTCAAATAAGTCTTTTCTCTTTTGAGTTAGAGTTGTTGTCAAGGATTCCAGCAGGGATCTGGATTTGGGTGGTCGATCTTATGTTCACATGACTCAATCTTTTGCTGGCTCTCAGCTGTGCAATAAACTATCAGCCTGCGTTGAGAACATTGACGTTGATGTCAATGTCAAATGCTTGGAAGGGCTATCCGAAAGATACGCCTGACTAGTTTCAGTTATGCTACTTATTGGTCAATTTGACCCAGTATATTGCCCATTTCTGTTCCCGGTTCGATCCTTTGGCTAGTCAGCTCCTCCTCTTTCGAATGAGGATATCTAGTTTTAGTTTTGCTTCATGCCGTCGTTGATATATGTCGTTGTCGATGTATATATGTCGTTGTCGATGTATACTTTATGGGTGCTGTACTTGATGCAGTTTATTGAATGAAATTATTCACCTTGATCAAAAAAACAAAAACAAATTTCTATAAGGGAATTTGAAATTAACACCTGTTTTGGTGGAAATTGAAGTGAGAAATTCGGGCAATCAATTCCTTCATTTTTTTTACATAGAAATTTATAATTTCCAACTTAAAAATATCAAATTAACGAGATAATTGACGTCTATAAATTATGAATTCGTCATTGTCAATTAAATTTCATCTTTTTTTTCGTTCATCCAAACACACCCTTTAATGCTTGAAAAGTTGAAAGTACGGTGAATAGTGAAGTGTGAAAATGACTTCACTTTAATTATCCCTATTATTACAGTAAGATTAGGTCTACCCGGCCAGACTTCTTCACTACCTTTGTCATTTATGTTTTTTCACATTAAATTTGGGGAGAATGGTCACTTTGCTTACTGAATTTTGTCAAATTTGACACTTTGATTACTGAACTTGCGGAAATATCACTTTAGTCACTAAACTAAGGGTGGGAACGGGCCGGGACGGGCCCAAATAGAGGTGATCCCGAAATTTATTTGCGGGACGAGACGGGACGGGATTGCAATTTTTTAAAACGGGATCGGGATTCAAAGTTCTCTTTTTTTTTTGTAACAAATTCATGTTCTTGAAAATTATAAACCTGAGCTACAAAGTACAAAATGACTTATTTAAAGCTCCAATTTTCACCTTATTTTCACTACAATATACATCCACAATAGAAATTCTTCAATCAAATTCAAAAATTCTACCATAAATCAATAAATCACAATATATACACAAGACACAACAACAAAAACTCAGAAGTAGAAAACTGAAAACAACAAGATAATAATCCACAATCTAAGTGTTGATTACAATATCACATCATCAGAATAGTCCATGGTCTAAGTACTGATCACATCTTCACAATAGTCCACAGTCCAAGTACTGATTATAACATTCAAGTACTGATTAGTGATTACTAATTATTGTAGGGCTGGGCAGAAATCCCGAAAATCCCGATCCTGAACCAGTCCTGAACCGAATTGAGGCGGGACGGGCCGGGTTTGAAAATGAAAATTTATTGTTTTTGTCCCGTCCCGTCCCGTCCCGAACTGAGTAAACGGGACGAGACTCGGTTTTGGTTTTTTATGTACCGATAGGCCCGGCCGAGACTCTGTTTTGGTTTTTTATGTACCGATAGGCCCGGCTCGTCCTGTATTAATTTCTGTTTTTTTAAACCCTTAAGCCCAGCCCATAACACCGTAAGTCCTTAAC
Source organism: Rubus parviflorus (assembly GCA_029955375.1). NCBI lineage: Eukaryota > Viridiplantae > Streptophyta > Magnoliopsida > Rosales > Rosaceae > Rubus > Rubus parviflorus. The sequence goes on along the minus strand of JARGGL010000006.1, from coordinate 18,128,024 downwards.
ACTGTACACATCTATAGAAAACCTAATTCCTCGATCGAGTCTTTGTCTCTTCAGACTTCGACATTTCTCTCTTCTCTGTTCTCTCACTCTCTCAGTTCAATCTTCATCAAGTCATCAACTCTCAGTCACTCAATCTCTCTCAATCTTCAAGGCAACCCCAGTGTAATCGAACCCAGATTGAAGTCATCTAACACCGTGCTGTGTAATCGGACACCCAAATTGATAGAGCTTCAGTGAATCGTGTATATCTATTCTTTTAGTGAGATCTTTCGGAATTTTAGTATATGGTGCACTTTGAATTGATTAATCTTGTAGATTTTTCCCTGTAATTGCACTGCATACATCTGTTAGAGATATCAAACTTTTTAAAGGTTTCTTAGGTTAGGTTTAGTTTAGAGAAATCTAGTTTATGGGGTAGCATATATACTCTGAATTTGTATGGGTTTAAAGATGTCCTTCCAATTTTAAAGATGTCCTTCCAGTTTTAAAAAAAAAAAACGCAACCAATTTCAAGCAAAACCCACTCTATATATATATATATATATATATATATGATAGAATTGATTAACTAGCTGCCATTCCCAGCAAAACCTTTTCTGTCTTGGAACCAATAGTCATCTCAGGTTGAAGAAACAAAGAATCAATGTTATTCTCCATGGTAATCACATCATGGAATGTAGTGTGGACAGTAGGGTGCAATGATGCACTAACCCTCAAAGTGACATCATAGAACACCTTTAACAACTCCACAAAAACCTCGGCCTTTTTCCAATCTTCTACTTCTGGAGGTCTAACTCTATTTCTCTTGTTCTTACTTGGGATCACTTGCCCATCCTCATCATATTCCTCTTCTGGTTCTCTGAAATAACTAATAAACAACATATCCTCATCCTCCTCCATCCTTGCAAAAGCTTTCTTGAATTTTAAGGCTGCTTCCAACATCAAATATGTGGAATTCCACCTTGTTGGGATATCCAAGCACACCAGCCCCTTACATGGAAGCTTTTCCGTCACTACAATGTTCTTAAAACTCTCCAGCCTATTAGGTGAAGACCTCACAAATTTCACTGCATTCCTAATTACTAAAACACTCCTTTGCAGCCTCTTCAATCCATATCCCACTATCAAGTTTGTTATGTGAGCAGTGCATCTCACATGCATGTATTTACCACCTAAAATCTGTTGGTAAGATGGACACTTGTTTAGCTTAGCAATAAGCCACTTTAAAGAAGACTTATTTGCAGCTGCATTATCAACAGTTATTCTCATAACCTTCTCAATCTTCCACTACAACAGACAAGCTTCTATAAGTCTCCCTATAGTTGACCCTTGGTGATTTTGGATAACACATAAGTTGATGACCCTCTTATGCATTTTCCAATCACTATCAATGAAATGGGCAGTAAGCACCATATAATTGATATTCTGAACACTAGTCCAAGTGCCAGTTGTGAGACACACCCTATAATGCTTTAATGATTTCTTCAATTATTATTTTTGTGAGTCATACATGCTTAGAAACTCTCTGCACAGTTTCCTACGTGAGGGTACATCAAACAAAGGGTAAACTTTCATGCAAAATCTATTAAACCCTTTCTTTTCCATAAAGCTAAATGGTAGCTCATCTATCACAATCATCTCTACACAAGGTTCTAGATAATCCTCTTGATCATAAGCTACTGAAGTCATCTGATTTCCCTTAAACTTATCCCCTACAAGAACCTTTTGAGATTTATCCACATTCGGTGGATAATATCTACAACTCTTATTAATGTGCCCAAGCATACCAAATGTTCTATTTCTGGAACTACTAACAGCAAAACTCTTATAATCCCTTTAGGACAGTAACGACAGTGTGCCCTTTTCACTACAATTTCTACAAACTTCCCCTGTGCATCTTTCACTTTCTCTTTCTTTTCATATTATATAAAATGTTACCAAACCCAACTACGTTTGAGACTTGTAGTAGAAGCAGGAGCAGTTTCACTTACAGAAGGAGCTTGCTAACTTGAAGACTCTGGCTGCTGACATGAAGACTCTGGCTATTGACTTGAAGGAGCTTGCTGACTTGAAGCCTCTGTATTTTCTATTGTTGCTGCTGCTCCTGCTTCAATCGGGCCTTCTACCAATGGCACAGACTCCACAGACAGACTCATTGTTGTTGACGAATCATTATCGAGACCAGAGGCACTTCGTCGAGGTCTCGCAGTTTCTTTCTTGGCTCTAGCCATTACAGATGCTGAAAAATTCAAAAATAACTAGGTAAGTCAGAGGCTACTTGTTCAATGAAAGAATTGAATAGCCAATTTCACAGAAACAGAAGAAAAGTCTTATCCACATTAACAATTGCGTTCATAAAAGAACAAACATGTACAAGTTAAGTAACTATGTACAAGTTCCAACTTTCTATAATTAATCACGTCTCAAACATGTATATAGCCCACTTTTCAGGTTAAAGAACAAAGCATCTATTTGCAATTCAATATAAGCATATCGAAGAAACTAACCAGCCCTTAAAAATTGGTGAAAATTAGTGTCAGTTATAACTAAATAATAAATAGTGAGAAGATTTAGTGACTAAAGTTAACTTTTTATTTAAAAAAAAAACTCAAAACTTGTATGTATTACGTACTAAGATAACTCTTATATATTAAGCAAATCCCATTATTGGATAAGATTTTCCAAAATCCATAACTGCCCTTTGTCAATCAATTTTGTTGAGAGAAAAAAATTTATTGAATGGGTGTTGCATGGTAAAAAACTAATCTGATCGGAAAAAAAAAACCCACTCAAACAATTTGCATACCTTCAGAAAAATTTGCTATAACACACTTTTAAAATTGCTCGAGACTGTTCTACTAGCTAGGGTCTCAGAAACACTACCCGCACGTTGGTCTAGCACGTCTCCATGCAACAATGGTGGAAGAGACGTTTGCCCGGTTGACATCGACGCTTGTTCTCTTTGATGAAGTATCGATAAACTAATTAGTTTCTTGCAGGGATTTGCTTCCCAAGACCCATTACTTTTACCTGGTTAGTCGCTTATTGGTCAAGAAGAAGGTGATGGCATGATGTTGTACTCGTTCATGGCTGCAATCTCTGGAGGATGGGAACTAAAGGAACAACTTGCAATCCAGGAGGAGGGAGATGTGATCTACATCTTGAAATTCAAGGAGATTGAGAAGATGAATAGTGTTCTACACGGGGGTCCTTAGTTTATGATTTGTGCGTAGTTTACATGCAAAGTGTGCCTCTAACTAGGGGTGGGAATATGTGACCGAAATACCGAAACCGAACCCGACCGATCCGGACCGAATCCGAAAAAAACCGAAACCATCGGGATTATTACTCTTACCGAACCGATCCGAACCGAATACCTATATTTCGGTACGGTTTCGGTATACAATAATCGAATACCGAAAAAGACCGAACCGGACCGAATTATTAAATTTTTTTATATTTATTTTATGATGTGTCGACTTATTAGTGGCTTATTGAATCCAACCTTTTCTTTTTTTTAATATTTTAACACACTCTCTCTCTCTCTCTCTTTTTCTCTGCCTTTAACGTGATCTATCTTCCCAATCTACTTTTTTTTCTTAAAATTATAACCCTCTGCTCCCTCTTTCTCTCTCTCACACGTCTCTCTCTCTCCCTCCCTCCTTTCTAGTTTCTATGATTGATTCTATCTCTATTAGTCTATTGACTCAATTCTATCTTTCTCTATTTTTTCATATGGGATTCTATCTCTCTCTATGAGACATCGAGACCGACTCTTTTTTTTGCTTTTCTATCTCAGCCAAGACCCACCTCTGTCTCTCTCTCTCTCTCTCTACTGGTGTAATTAACCACCGGCCAAATCTGCATCTCCCATTCCCAGTTTCTCACCCATTTGGTTTAATTAACCAGCAACCACGTCGCCGACTCGCCACCGTTGTCTATATACCTCGCCAAAAAAAGCTCGAACAGACCATCATCACCACCACCTCCGTCTGAGTCTAATTTTTATTGGGTGAAAGGGGTTCTCCATTCTTGATTCTTTTCTAGAGAATTGGGTGTGTCAACTTACCGAAATGGTCCCGACCGAAACCGAACTGGTCGGTATCGGTATGGTTCAGTCTAAAAGTTGAAAAATGGCATTACCGAACCGTCCCGTCCCGAATATAAGTTTCGGTACCGATATCGATATGGGTACATTACCGACCCGTCCCGAACCGATCCCACCCCTACCTCTAACTACTTGAATAATGTTTCTCCAAGAGCAAAATAATATCATTAATGTGTGTTTGTATGGTTTTTAGGTTGAATAAGTAAGCGGAAGTAATTTGGAGCACAACAATGCAATTTGGGAGCTTATGGAGCATTTCCGAGAAAATGACAAAAGTCAACCGTGACTTTCGAGCATCAAGAATCATTCAAGTCAAGCATTGGAAGTGAAGCACCTCAAAAATTCGGAGTTATGACCAAGAAACCGAAAAGTCAACTTTCGGTCCCGAAAAGTCAACTGAAGTCAACCGAGCCCACACATGGTCAACCCCGAAGGCATCACATTCCAATCCATCCATAAGTCTCCCAAGCACATAAGGAGAGCCCCTTTGATTGGTTGAGGTATTTTGGTGTTGATTTGAAATTCAAATTCAAAATAGAGACAAAGCATTTTATGCTTAAACCACCATTTGTCTTTTAGTCTTCCTTTATCCTATTTTTGTCTCTTCACCTCCCAAATCTGATTTTTCATGTCCTATAGTATATTACCACCCTATCATTTCTCTATTCTTCACTCTCTCTCCTACCCTAACCCTTTAGGTAATTTCTTTTCCATAGAATCTTAGTTATTGACCTTAGGGTTATTTTCCTTTGATCCATTTGACGATTGTCAAAAGTGTGTATGTATATTTAAGACCGGGGTTGTCGTTCCAACGGGGATCGATGGACCTTCAACCCCTTGGCAAACAAGTAACCAAAGAAGATGCACAAATATGATGAGGCAAGAGATAGGAAGATGAAATGGTGAAGTGGATATACAAGTGAGTGTAGTGTAACGTTATTGGAAAGATGAAAGAGTGAAATGCAAACACGAAACATAAAGTAAACTAACTAATGCACAAAACATAAAGAGGAGGAACATGAAGAGGATAGAAATGATAGAATGATTAAGTTTTCGAGGTTTAATTACCAAAGCCCACAATGATGAATGATGTTCCGGTTATGCATTAATTTGACGATTGCCAAAAGTGTGTATGTATATTTAAGACCGGGGTTGTCGTTCCAACGGGGATCGATGGCCCTTCAACCCCTTGGCAAACAAGTAACCAAAGAAGATGCACAAATATGATGAGGCAAGAGATAGGAAGATGAAATGGTGAAGTGGATATACAAGTGAGTGTAGTGTAACGTTATTGGAAAGATGAAAGAGTGAAATGCAAACACGAAACATAAAGTAAACTAACTAATGCACAAAACATAAAGAGGAGGAACATGAAGAGGATAGAAATGATAGAATGATTAAGTTTTCGAGGTTTAATTACCAAAGCCCACAATGATGAATGATGTTCCGGTTATGCATTAATTTGACGATTGCCAAAAGTGTGTATGTATATTTAAGACTGGGGTTGTCGTTCCAACGGGGATCGATGGCCCTTCAACCCCTTGGCAAACAAGTAACCAAAGAAGATGCACAAATATGATGAGGCAAGAGATGGGAAGATGAAATGGTGAAGTGGATGTACAATTGAGTGTAGTGTAACGTTATTGGAAAGATGAAAGAGTGAAATGCAAACACGAAACATAAAGTAAACTAACTAATGCACAAAACATAAAGAGGAGGATCATGAAGAGGATATAAATGATAGAATGATTGAGTTTTTGAGGTTTAATTACCAAAGCCCACAATGATGAATGGTGTTCCGGTTATGCATTAATGCTTGAGTGATGAATAAATCAAACTTCGTATCTTAGCCATATTATGGGTCTAAGACCATCTTTTCTTATGTATTCTTAGTGTCATATTATCGATCACTAGAACTCCCTCAAATTGGCTTGAGAGGCGAAGAGCACAAAGACTTAGAAACTCAAACAAGGGGACCTCATCACATCTATTATCAAATGCCTAGAGAGAGTTAGGAGTCACCCTAACAATCTCAATCAAAGTAGATTGCACACACAAAGAATTGACTAAATTCCCTAAATATGCACTCAACACAAATTGAATTGGATAATAGATATACTCATTCATCTTCAAGCATCCATACATAGTTAAAATCATCATCACATCACAAATGGACTAGGGCACACAACCCTAGTCCTAGAGGTGGCAAATGGGCTGCTAGGCCTAGGGATGGCAATAATACCTGTGGGTTTGGGTATCTGTGAATATCTGACCCGTTTGGGTCGGGTTTAAACCCGAAAAATGGGTAATGGGTTTGGATTTGGGTATTTTTTAATAACCCGATTTGCATACCCGTATCCTACCCCGAACCCGCCCCGAAATATTTAGTTTATTCTAAATTTTAATTTTATATATAGTGTCTAATTATATATATACATATCTTAATATCAAACGACATATAATTATATATATATATAGAAGACTTAAGTCCTAACTCTAATTTCCAACGATATAAATAGAAGACTTATAGTTGGATTGTTTAATTTTTATTTAAATAAAAGTCAGTTTGAACTTTGTGGAGCTATTACTCCTATTAGCTTAAATTTTCCTTCCTAGCATAATTGATTTAAATTTTTTAAGATCAATATTGGTTGAGGTTTGGGTAAAATTGGGTTTGATTGGATATCCGTTACCCAATGAGTATGGGTTTGGGTAATACCGATACCCGAAAAAATGGGTATGGGTTTGGATTTGGGTAGGATATTTTATTTGGGTTTGGGGATGGATATTTGGATTTGGGTAGGATATTTTGTTTGGGTTTGGGGATGGATATAGCCTATCTATCCCCGATCCGACCCATTGCCATCCCTAGCTAGGCCCAAGCCCGGCCCTAGCCCGACACGTTAATTTAACGGGCCGGGCTGAGAAATATTGGCCCAAAAGCCCGGCCCGGCACGGCCCGAGCCCGATAAATTACGGGCCGCAGCCCGGCCCGTTCATGAGGCGTGGATATATATATATATATATATATATATATATATATAATTATATATGTATATATTATAATTATATATACATAAATATATATAATTATAATTATATATACATAAATATATATAATTATAATTATATATACATAAATATATATAATTATAATTAGATATACATAATTATATATATAATTATGAACAACAAGCATTGTTTGTATGAATTTTGTGTAGTATTTATGTTTATTGTATTAATTTTATCTCAAAGTAGAACTACTTTTTGTTTTTATCGGAAAAAAAAACTAGTTTTCGTTTTCTTACGGCCCAAGCCCGGCCCAAGCCCGGCCCGGCCCGACCCCTTAATGGCTCGGCACGAGCACGGCCCGGCACACTATGGACTTGGGACATGGGCCAGGCCGGGCCTAATGTTTAAGTGTATGGGCCGGCCCGAGCCCGGGCCCAATAAGAAATGGGCCGACACGGACCGGCCCGAGCACGGCCTATAGCCCAATTAAATGGGCCGGGCCGGGCCGGCCCGTTTGCCACCTCTACCTAGTCCCCAATCCTAAACAACTAATCACACATGCTTAGATTACACATCAATAGTCTCACAATAAACAAACTATAAACTAGGGAAAGATAAAGAGAAAGTTGAGGGATTCTCATGAAGATGACAGTAACTCCTTGTGTCACTCAAGTAGTAGCAAGTTTCTCTTCTCTTTGCTCTTGGCCTCCCAATCTTGGTGTTCTTGATGGATCCAAGCATATGTGATGTAGAATTGCTAGAATGATGGAGAAAAATAGGCAAGGATATAGATGAGGAAGTGAGGAAGAAAGTTGGTGAAGGAAGGAAAGGGATTTGGGAGGTGGAAGGAGGAGAAAAAAAAGGAAACAACTCGGCTGCCGCTGGTCGACCGGTCGACCCTTGACAGGTCACCAAGAAAAGAAGAGGTTTGGGAGAGGAAGAAGGGAGAGAATTTGGTGAGATCTAGATGAGGGCTGCTATGAAGAGGTGGGGAATGAATCTAAATGGCAAAAACTATGTTTAAATAGGCTAGGGTAGAGAGGGATGAAAGGCTATGATCAACTAGGGAAAGATCTAATGGTTAGATAGATTAAATGAAGGGTAATGGGGTAAATTCTCTAGGGAATAAAAAGAAGGAGTAATCTAAGGGTGACCTTATGGTATCTAATATACTCCTTGCTGATTTTGGACCCTCTTGTGGATGAGTCACAAGGTTGACTTTGTTGTTGACTTTGACCATGACCCTCAGAGTTGACCAAAGTTGACTTGCTTGACTTTGCTTGACTTCTCGGCCAATCTTCCGGAATTCTCTTGCAACTCACTTCCGGGACTTCATGTTGACTCGTTGATGCTCAAAAGTCGGGGTTGACCACGAGTTGACTTTTGGTCCTCGGGTTAACTTTTCGTCATTTTGCCGGAAATCCACTAAAAACTCCAAAACGCGCCCTTTTGCTTCCGAAATCAATCTGATGCATGTGAACCCTACAATGGTGCAAATCAAGGATTAGAGACACTAAACGGCTCTTGGATTAGCATTACTAAAGTGATTAGAGGCCTAATTTGTATGCATATCACATACAAATCACCCTCTATTTCTCTTCCATCATCATATATATTCTTAGGACTTTCCATTTTCAGCATAAAACAAGAAACCTTAGACACCACAAATCTCAAAAATCCTCTCTAGTTTCCCTTTCTTTCCCTTCCATTTTCTACCACTTCCACAACTCATCTCACTTCACTTCCTTCATCAAGTGATCAAACTTACTCCATACACCCTCCACCACATCCCTAAACACTTCCATTTTCTCACATCTACTCACCATCACCATGGGTCTCATCAAGAACTTCAAGATCTAGAAAGTTTGGATCAAAAGGGAGCTAGAAGAGAACAGGGAGAGCAAAAGGGGAGGCTAGAAATCACTTTGTGATAGCAAAGAGCCACTGGCCATTCTTTTTGAGCATTCCTCAATCCTTTTTTACTCTTTACTTGTCATTGAGTTATATAGATTTGAGATTATGATGTATCTTAGGATGAGTAGTGAGTGGTTGCCTAAGATTGGGGACTAAGCTTGTGTTCCCTAGTCCATTGATGGTGGATTGAGCAAATAATAATGTATATGATTGTTGTTTGATTAAGGATATATTCATTGCCAATTTCATTATGTGTTAGATGCATGTCTAGGAACTTAATCAATTCAAAGCATGTGTTTAATCTATTTTGTTTAGGAGTGTGAGATTGATTACCTTACTATCTCTAGACAATGGACAATGAATGTGATGAGCATGTCTTGTTTGATTTTCTTGGTCTTGAAGCTTTACGCCCCTTGTGTTAACTTTGTTAACGCGTAATCGAGAGTTGTTGTGGACCATTGCATGGCACAACAATAACTTAGAAGACTCGGTTCTAGAACCATTGCATGGCTAGGATACGGGAATTGATCCATTAATCAATTTGACTTTGTGTGTGAATTCCTTAATGCATTTGTGCTCCCCCCCCCCCCCCCCCCTTTACATTTTTGAGGGAGGACCTTCATTAATAGCATTGATGAAGGATTAACTCCTATGAACTTTTGTTGGCATAGAAATACATTAGATAGCATTCACATTCCATAACCATTGCATGGGTGGAATGTAGAGATTTATCTCATAAACCGTTTAACATGTGCATGCAATTTGATTGCTTGTCCATCGGATATGGACTAGAGTGACCCGAAGCCCCCAATCGCTTCATCATTTGAACCTTTTCCTATTTACATTACTCGCTTGCTTCGCTTAGTTTACTTGTATTGCTTGCTTTGTTTGTCTTTCACTCAAATATCTTTATTTACAAACCACACTTCACATTGCACATATATCACTTCATATTGCATAAATATCCCTTCCTTGTCTCCCCATTAATGTTAGATTATCTAAGCAAAGACAAAAGCTTTAGAGTCCTTGCGTAAAAAAAAAAATCCAACTGGTCTTGTTGGGTTTGCAAAGCTTCTGGTTCCTAGCTTTGATAAAACTCTATACAGCAAAGCAATTAAATAGGAGATAAAGACCAAATAAAAGAAGTAAAATAGAGTGGTGTTCATGGTAGAGAATTAATGAGTTTGAGTCCAACTCTAAATCAAATGGGTGAGATATGTTCAACCTCAACAACCCAAGTTAGCAAGTGGCTGTATAAAAGAGAACGTCTGCAGCCAAAAAAAGAGGACGGAGGAAGAACGCAAGAGTTAGAGGCTACAACAAATCAAAAGAGAATTTTGTTCACAGGTGGGGATCCCCTCAATCAACCTCGGCAACTTGTTTTTCTTTTATGCAAGTCTCTCTTTTACTATGAAGGCTATGAAGGTGAGGCTGCACCAGTTACACGAAGTCTTTTTTTTTTGGGCGAACTTCGGACCTAGTTTGTTTATGATGGCCCTTTGGGTGTCCACAGACTACAGTCCTTCAACGGGTTTGGAGGGCTCTCTTCAATGGTACTGTAAAGCCTCGAGCTCTACGGCTTTGCAGCAGGATCAGTGGATCTCTCTAGTCGAAGTAGTTTTTCCTTCATGATACGTGTTCTAGTCCAAGAAGCCTCGGCGTTTACTTGATCTGGTTACTGTCCTTGGTTATAAGAAGATTTGGTTGCTGCCTTTATTACATGATAATCTGGTTATTGTTCTTGGTTACAAGAAGATTTGGCTACTGCCCTTGTTACGTGATGATCTTGGTTGCTGCCCTTGTTACTTGATGATCTTAGCTGTTGCCCCTTTGTTACATGATGATCTGGTTACTGCACTTTATTTTTGGAAAAGAAAATAACCAAAACCATATGATACACTGACTACAACTCCACCACAAAAAAGGCCTACGATCTCCCATGTTTTCTATCAATTACCATAGCCAAAGAAAAATCCCAAGACAAAGCTCCGGAAACAGGCGAACCAAAACCACCAGGCCTTGTGAATTTCAAACAAAAAAAAGGCACCAAGCCAAACCAAAAGCAATTGCTGTTCCCAAAAATAAAATAGAAGCATTTGTTTCCACAGCAAAAGTAAGAGGAAAAAAAGGACTACTCCAATTCCCAGAAACAAAAAAGGCTAACTGGGAAGTATCCTTCCAAATACTAAGTTCAGTGACGATCAAAGAAGCCTCACCCTTGAAATAGAACTTCGAATCCTTGGCAACTTGATCAAATTGTTTCTTTGCTCCTGCACCATACGATGTCTTGTCAAATTAGACGTGTTGCTGATGACTGATAAGAGCAGAAAGTGTGACAATTTTAATATCTTTTTCCCATTCTTTGGCTGCGTTTTATTCGTAACTTTGCTATTTTAGCTTAGTTTCTATCTTTGAGTCCCTAAATGACGTTAAAGTGTGTGAATGAATGAAAATGAGGTTTTTAGGAAACTTTCATGTTTTGACTTTCCTAATTTGTTTTTGAAAACTTTCCTCATTTGAAATCTTTCCTAATTTGATAAATGGATACTTTCCTAATTCATAAATGCTTGATTTGGCAGGAATCTTAAAGGAAGTAGGAATCCTATTGCAATTAGGAATGCAATCTCGGAGCAAGAAAGGAGAAGTCAGATTTTGTGAGTCCATTGGGCTTTCACAAGGCCAATCCGCAAGGCCCAATCCGTGTTGTTCAAGTCCATTGGGCTCTTGCCGAAACCCTAACCCATTAGGGTTGTTGCTGAAATTAAATCCAAGGAGAAGAGGGAGTTGCCGCAAGTTTTAATCCAAGAGGGATTAGGAGTTTTTATTCTCCTAAATCTTTTATTTTCCCAGAATTTCACAAGGATTAAATGCCTAATTCATTTAGGAGTCAAAATCAGATTTTTATGGGATGAATCAAGAAGGAATTCAGCAATATTACAAGGAAATTCGTGCCAAACTCTTGGAGAATATAAAGAGGCCGTGTGGATCACTCAAGGGAGATTCCAACTTGATTTCTACCTTCTCTTGGATGGTGAGGATTACATCTAGGGTTTCATGCTTTCCCCTATATATAGGCTGCTCCTTGGCACAAGAAAATACATCCAACACCACCACACATCATATTTTCGGCAATTGCATACATTCCAGCCATCTTCCATTCTCTAGTGCTAGGGTTTGCAAGACTTCGAGGAGGAGAGAAGCCGTCCACACCATCACCAACCAGCCACCAATTAATCAACGTTTCCACTATCATCATCACCTTGAGATTCACGGTTTTGAGTTGCTTGCTTTCAAGGATTCAAGGGTTCGTGGTCTTCGAGTTACTCATGCTTTCCATCTGGTGTATTTCGACTTTATCTTTAAATACTCTTATGAGTTCCTCTTTGTTGCTTGTTAATTCTATGTACTAGTTAACATGATATTAAGGGCATAATTTAGAGCCTGTGACTATGAGTTTATTTTGTGGTTGAATCGAAACAATCTGATTTTCTAAGTTGCTTATGTGTTTTCGTTTATTTGATTCTGTTTTATGGAGAACTTTTATGTGTTTATGTTATAGGGGTCGACACTTATAATGTTTGCATGTAATTGGAGCTAGAATTAAGGTTTTCGGCTTTCTGGAATCTGATTCAATAAAGTAGTAAAGGCTTTGGACAAAGGTCGGAATAAAATAAAAAGGATTGCAAATAGATGAACTTTTTCATACTAGATTGTGCACTTTAATTGACAACTTTTTTCTATACTTTAAATATATTCTTGATTGCGGATTGATGAATTGTGGATGTTTTTGGCAAATTTAATTTCATGACCGCGATTGATTATATGATAATCAAGATAATGTGCTTGTGGAGAATTTAATTCATGAAATAATCTTTTTTCTCCCAAATGTTATCTTCATGTTGAAATTTTCCAGAACAAGCATGATTGAATTTCTAGCAGTATCCATTACTATGGTGTGAAATATGCAGGTTATCAATCTAAGATTTTAAAGTCAATTTGGTTTTTTGAAGTATATATTGTACACATCATAATATTTCAGAGAATTTGATTGGCTTTAAAGATTAAAATCTAGAAAATTGCGTTTTGGTTTTAAAGTTGTGATTGTATCTTCAACTGAAGGTTTAAACTATTCACGATTTTAATTTAGAAAATGGCACTTCACACTGCAATTTCGAGACATATTAGGATAACTAGACTACTTCTTCTTGCTATACATGTGTTGAGTTGTCTGGTTATAACGTGTTTTGAAATTGAAATGGTTTTGTGGAAAGAAAATAAGGAATAGCATATATTTTGTCCTACAGATATTCTTGCTATTGATGTATGCTTGTATCACTTGATGTGATTGTGTGCTGTTTTTGTTTTATTTTTCTAGTTATTTGTTTTCTTTATAACACCTAACTAGAACACATAAAACTTAGCAATTTTTCTTTTATTTTTCAGTGACAACCCCAGGAATTAGCCTTGCCACTATTGTTCCCTTGAACGGGAAAAATTATAAGAAGTGGAGAGCAGAGTTGGATCTATATTTTGCTATGCAAGATATAGATTGGTGTTTGACTGAGGATGCTCCTAATCCCATCACTGAGGACAGTACTGATCAAGAGAGGGAGCAGTTTAGGTTGTGGACTAGAGCTAACAGGATGTGCAGACTGATAGCTATGAGGGCCATGACTGATACAGTCAAGGGTAGCATTCCAGAGACTGAGAATGCTAAAGAGTTTCTAGAGTCTGTTGCTGAAAGGTTCTGGGAGAGTGAGAAGGCTGAGGCTAGCATGCTACTTGACAACCTCACCAATATGAAGTATACCTCTGCTATAGCATGAGAGAGTATATAATGCAGATGATTGAGATATCTGCTAAGCTAGCTGAATTGAATATGCCTCTAGATGATCATATATATTGTTGTTCACATGGCACTTAAGTCCCTACCAGTTTAATTCTCTAAAAACTACATATAACACACAAAAGGATAAGTGGACACTGAATGAGTTGATTGCAGTATGTGTCCAAGAGGAGGAGAGAATGAACAAGGACAAGGAAATCTCTGTCAATCTGATCACTAAGCCCCAGTGGAAAACAACAAAGGGAAAGGGCAAACCCTTTGCTGCCAGTACTGTTATCTCACCCAGCATTAAGAAGAATGCCAACTGGAAAAATATGAGTTTCAAGTGCTTCTTTTGTAAAAAGGAGGGGCACATGAAAAGGGACTGTGAAAAGTACAAGAACTGGGTAGCTAAGAAAGGTAAGAACATAGCATTTTTTGTTGAGATTAATTTGATTGATGTTAATCCTCACACTTGGTGGTTAGACACTAGCTCACCCCTTCATATTTCTAATTCTTTACAAGGCTTCATAAGCAGGAGGTTGCCAAAGAAAAATGAGGCTAGCATCTGTGTTGGGAACGAGATGAAGGAGGTTGTGAAGGCTATTGGAGTAGTTAGGCTGGATTTAGGTTGTGGAACTTTTTTCAATTTGGAAAATGTTTATTATGTGCCCTCTATGAGGCGTAGTTTGGTTTCGATAGCTCTTTTGGTTAGGCAAAGATGTAGTTTCTTCATTGATTATTCTGGAATAAAAATATTCCTTGGTTTCCAGTACATTGGTTGTGCAAATTTTGTCAATGACTATATGATGCTATCGTGTTCTTACCCTAAGAAAATTCTACTTATTGAAAACTCTGAAAATACAAATGACAAGAAAAGAAAATATTCAAAGAACTCTGCATTTTTATGGCACAGAAGGTTGGGACATGTATCAAAAGAGAGATTACAATTAATCACTGATTAAACAGAATATTCTACCTACTTTAGACTTCTCAGACTTAGTTGATTACATTGAATGTGTGAATGAAAAATTTGCAAAACAAAAGAAAAGAGGAGCAATAAGGAGCACTGGTCTGTTACAGCTTATTCACACTGATATCTGTGGACCATTATGTAAGGAAATCATATGTGAAAACAAATATTTCATCACGTTTATAGATGATTTTTCAAGGTACTGTTATGTGTACCTTATATCTGACAAGTCTCAATACTTAGAGAAGTTTAAATTTTTTAAAGCTGAAGTAGAAAAGGAGTTGAATGCCTATAAAAGTGGTGAGATCAGATAGGGGGAGAGTTCTATGGAAAGTATACTAAGTATGGTCAGCACAATGGGCCATTTGCTCTATTTTTGGAAGAAAATGGAATCCAGGCCCAATATACTACCCCTGGAACACCAAAACATAATGGTGTTGCAGAGAGAAGAAACCGAACCTTACTAAACATGATTAGAAGCATGATGTGCACTTCTGGTCTGCCAAAATTCCTTTGGGGAGAAGCCTTGAAAACAGTGAACTACTTGACTAATAGGATCCTGAGTAAAGCAGTAGCTAAAATTCCCTTTGAAACTTGGAAAAATAGAAAGCCTAGTATTCAGCATATGCATGTGTGGGGTTGCAGAGCAGAGGCAAAACCTTAAAATCCTAAAGAAAGTAAGCTTGATTCAAAGTTGTCTCAGGTTTCTTCATTGGCTATCCTGACCACTCTAGAGTCTACAAGTTGTATTGTCCTTCATACACTAGCAGAATCATTGAAACCAACAAAGCAGTATTTTTTTATGAAGTGAATCATTCTCATAGCCTTGAAGATTTGGAACTAGAATTTTCAGAAATACCAGAAATCCCTGAGCTGGAATTTGCTGAAACTTATCAGCCTATTTCCCTTGAACTTGTAGTCACACCAGTTGTGATTTTTGATATTGTCTCTGTACATAATGATCACAATGATCATAATGCACAAGTCAATTGTAATACCCCGAAAATTTCCATACTATTTTTATAAAATAGGTCGTGAAATTTGAAGTGAAATGGTGTGAAATTGTATTTTTAGAGGTTTTCGTCGTAAAACGATAATTACGGCGGTAATTATAAGTTACACAAGGTTAATTAAGGTAACTTTTTATCCGTTGAGAATTTGGGAAAACTTTCTTCATGAAAGTTGTAGAGCTCGTCGAATCGAGTTCGTAGGAATTTGGTTCACCAAAAACGGAGTTCGTATGAAGAAGTTATGGCCGTCGGAAGTTTGACGAATTTCTATAAATAGAATGTTGGGATTTACTGTTCACCCGAAAATCAGAATTTATCCCAGAAATGTACTGTTCACGCCGTGAACAGTACCAGAAACTTCCTCCGGTGATTTCTCCCTCCTCCGGCCACCAATTTGTGTGAGACTTGTCCCAATCTCTTTGTCTCTTCATCCTCTTCGATTCTATACTAGTTTCATTCATTGATTTTCAGTATAGAAAGAGAAATCAAGAAAAGAAAAAGGAGAAAAACGCTGCCGAACTGTTCATCAGTTTCTGGGCAAGTTTCCGGCCAAATCGAGCCACCTTACCTACTGGGCTTTGTAGCCCTTGCCAGGGGCTTTCCAGCAACATAAAATATGTCTCAATCGGAATTCGGACGAAGGAGAATTTTGGATTTGAAATCCTAGGGTTTCGGAGCTATCGAGGTAAATTCGAGACTTTTTACTTTGAATTGGCCCTTGTGGCAGTTATGAAAGTTGTTGCTGGTAATGTGTAGAACATTGTGTTAAAATTTCATGGCAATCGGAGCACTTTTTTCCGGCGACGGACAGTCGCCGGTGGCGGCGCGTCGGCGGCGCGTCCGGCCGGTCCAGGAGCAGTTCTTTGCTCCGTTTGGCTTGGTTCGTCGATACGAACAACTTTCGTGTTTTGACTTTTGTCAAATTCGGTCGTTTGATCAATGATCAATTAAGCGATAGTTATGGATCGTTAGATCCGTGATGATCCGACCGTTGGATCATCACCAATTTTGGATATGATGTTAGGATGCTAGAAATAAGCATGCTGTTGGATTTTGGAAGTTTCGGATTTTGTGTGGGACCCGTTGATAAATAGTAGACGTGGGACCCACGTTGACCGATGGTTGACTTTTGGTCAAATGGTCTCGATTAAATGTTCCGATGTCGTAGGAGACATTTGAGGAACATTTGGATTATTTTGGAAATGTATTATGCTAATTGGATATTGCATAATCATAGGTGTTTACGAGAAGTGTAGCTCGTGCTTGTCGATTCCTGGTTACTATTTGAAGACGCAGCAGGAATTAGAGGTGAGTGAATCTCACGATATTTTATATATGAATATTAATTCATATTGTGTTGTTTGCGAAAATAAATAATTATATTTATTTAAATGATTTTGCGATATATAAATTAAATACAGTTTTAATTTGATATATCAGCATGTGTGATTTTGTGTTAAAACAATATTTGAAAGTATTCATTTTATTGTTTTAATTGGTGGATTTTGTGGGAACAATATTTCAAAAATTATGATATTGTGTTTGCCTACTCGAATGTTTTTGTAGCCAATGGGTGAAGGTTAGAGCTTTAGACTGTGTAGCCAATGGGTGAAGGTTAGAGCTCTAGACTGTGTAGCCAATGGTGAAGGTTAGAGCTTTAGACTGTGTAGCCAGAAGGTGAATGTTAGAGTTCTAGACTGTGTAGCCATGTATTCATTGAAAACAAAGATGAATACTTTATGTAATAAAGGAGAAGAAAAATGGTATTCTCGCTTTATCTTGATGTATTAAAAGGAGAAGAAAAATGGTATTCTCGCTTTTAATCATTTGAAGTTGATTGTGGTTTTGTGTGAGTATGATATGAATTTGCTTCTTAAATATTTGGAGCATTGATAAATGAATTACAATTCTTGAACAATATTGAATTGTATTTTGAAGTTTTTACTTCTTTAAAAATTGAAGTAATTATTATGATGATTTACTTTTCTTAAAAAGAAAGAAATCATAATTTTGGGAAATGATTTTGGGGAAGGTTTATATTGTTTAATATTCTGAATTACCCTGGGATTAACATACACGTTATGGGACGTGTGGGGTTAAAATACGTATTATGGGATGCGTAGGTTCATTATATTTTATAATATGAATTTTCGGGATTTGAATTGTTTTTGAAGAATATAACTTACATATATTTGTTTAAAACAAACTATATATGTATATTTTTGATAAACGGTTTAGGGTGAGTAAAACTGAGTTAACTCATACCAGCTTCGTAAGCTGACCGGGTTTGTTGATATAACCCGGTACACTATTCCACGGTGTAGGGGTTATACCTGCAGGTTAGGATAACCAGGAGTAATGCAAGGCTGCATACTTTTTGTTGGGTTATAAGACTTCCGCTATTTTATGCTTCGCACTCTGAAGATTTATTTATGTAATATTTTGATGTATCAATTTATTATATAAATATTTGGTATGTAATATTCGACTCTTGTATTGAGTTTGAAATTACAATGTTGGGCATGGAGTTGGTGTTGTGTACTTGAATTAAAAAGAAAAAAATTCTAGTGCATATTTGTATTTGATATTCCATGTCGTCACGTTCCCGAAATGGTTTGTAATTAAGGGCAAAATGCCTTATTAATTGATTGGAAAATCGGGGCGTGACAGATTGGTATCAGAGCAAAACAATGCTCTAAGGAAGTGATTGAGCAATGGAACGCTCTACGGTGATGAAACGAGTTTTGGTTTTGAGAAGTGAAGTTAGGGTTTAGAGCTTAGGATCGGTTTAGGGTTTGGCGTTAGGTTCTTAGATTCATCCAAGTGATGGTTACTTCGTATGCTTAATAGCGCACAGTATTTATCGAGTGATGGCCCGACCGCGGCGGATCCCCATCATGTGCTCTTCAGTGCTGTTGTGTTGTTAAGAATATAAAGTACAAATTACAATTCCGAAATTGATAGTCTTACATGGCTACATTTCTAATTCTCTCAACCGTACCTTGGATCAAACGACAGACTTGATCCACTGATCCTTTCTTGTTCTTCAGCAGCTCAGTAGAGATCTGTGTTGCTACCGTTATTAGACAACCAATGTATGGATTGTCTGAGATCCCTTCTGTTCTTCCAGCAGTAGGCATATCTGGTAGAATTGAAAAACCTGAAGTTAGGAATACAATTGTACCTAACTCACAACCACCTAATAACTTCTGGACCGTTGACTGACTGATAGAGGCATAAATCACGTATGACCCTGTTGAATCAGTACAACTTTCTTGGAGTACGTAGGTGTCGTCGATTTGCATCAAGGTGACACAGTTGCGTGGGTCTTGACCCGTTGTGATGTGTGCAATCTCTTGGACTGTCTTGCCCAATGCTTGGTGGTCCCACTGGTTCCGAGTTTGTACGTCAGTGAAGAAGTCAAACAGCTTTCGGTGAGAGACATGATGTTGGAATATTGCTGTTGCAGTTCGAGTAAGACCATGGGGCTTATTCGGCCTATTCCAGATTTTGTTAGTGGAGACTCTTATCCCCGAACCCCTGAACTTGGTTTGTTCAGCTACCTTCCATTCATGAGCAGTAGAGTTGCCGATGCCTGTGCAGAAATCCGTCACTAATCTGCATGCCATCTGCAACAAGTTTCTTCTTCCTTCTACCGATGGTATGACACAAAAGTCTTGAGGTGGATGAGTGACAGCCGCAGAATAATTGAACCGTTCTGCTTGTCTCTGAAGTATTTCTACCCATCGCCTTGCTCCAAAGCCTAAGCCTGACTCCACTAGCGTTCTGTATGATTGGTGCATGAGTTGATCTCGTACATCAACATGTTCCACCCATACGACACGAGAGCTGCCGTTGAACAAATCTTGGATTAAGCATCCGGATGGACGCTTCTTGCATTGAGATCTGGGGTGTGGACCCAGATTTGAACTTAAACCCTCCACAGAGACATCAACTATGGCCCAACTCTGTTCTGTTTGTCGTTGACAATAACGAACAAAGTGAGTGACACGAGTGGAGACAGACGGAGTGGTTACCTGGAACTCAGCAGTCATGACTTGGATGGTGTCGTGGTAGTTTTCAGTAGTCCCTGTTGACAAGACATCAAGGATACTCGCCCTTGAAATGATGCTACTGAATATGGTGGACCATTGGTCCACATCCATGAAGAAATTCAAGAGTACGACAGGACTGAGAGGAATTGTGGCTGTGTAGCGTGAAGCTTCAGTTTGGAAGTTAGTAGGTGTAAGATCAATACCGTTAGTGAAGATTCTCTTGTACTCTGCTTCATTCAGGAACTCATGAAGCGTGGCAGAGCTGGATTTGAGTGCAGAGATCCACAGTGGCGCAGCAGCAGATGCCATGATGATTAGCTCATCTCTGACCGACACAATGATTTCAGAAATCTTAGTTGTGTCTGCCACGACAGATGCTTCTTCAGGTTCTGAACGGTTGATATTGTCTGATGGTTGTTGTGTAGAAGAAGAGTGATGTGGGATCGACATACACTTTTGAATATCCCTCCTCATGTGAGACTTTTCCCTTGGACCGAAGACTGCAGGAATTGGAAGAGTCTGAGGTTGTGGGGTAGTCTCTTCAATCCCTTTTAGTAGCTCACTATTGGGAGTAACTCGTTTTCCACAGTGGTTGCAGTTGATTCTGTTGAATGCTGCTTGGTACTGGCTAAGTTGAGCTTGAAGCTCATTGATTTGCTGTCTCAGCAGAAAATTTTGTTGACGAGTTGTTTGGGCAGGCGTTTTGGGTCGATGCTTTATCACCCACGCAGAGACTTGTGCAAACGTTAACCTTATTTGGTCACCCAAATCTTGTCGTTGTTGAACAGTTGGCTGTGGAAAAGCCTCGACGAAGTCCTTCAATGCTTGGACTTGGTATTTGGTGAAGCTCTTCCTCAGTGGAATACGTTTGGATGAACTAGGTTCAGCTTGTGGAGATGATACTTGTGGACTTGGGGCTACTTCAATGGCTTCGTCTTCTGCTAGAAGCATGTCTAGCATGTCGATATCGTTGTCGAATTCGATTGCTGGTGAAATTATTTCATCTAAGCCCTCAAAGAATTGGCTTTCAGAGGGATCAGATTGAAGTAATTCACTGAACGAATTTACCTTACGAGACATGTTTGAGTTTTGTGGGAATTGCTGAGAAGCTGGAATGAAGAAATCCTCTTTGAAAGAGAAAGGAGGTTATGGCACTAATGGAAAATATCTGTTAGTGGATGCGTAAGGGTATATTTATTGTTGGTGGAGGATTTGAAAATTCAAAAGCAAAAGTGAGCGGCTGATTACAGCTAATTGTCGGAGCCCTTGGAGATCGTGGAAGATTTTTTTTCCCGATGCATGGATTTCCCACATACAGTTCCACTCTTGTGAGACCTCGCATCTTTTGAGGAATTATTTATGCGAAAGCAAAAGGAAAAGAGTCATTATGACCGGTGTTAGTGGAAGACTGAGTTTTTGTTGATTAAATCTTGTGGAATCTTGTATCGTGGGCGATACTTTTGAGTAATTGAGACAGATATGAGCAATAATTATTCTTAGTGGGTTGCTGAGTGCACCGCACTCGCATTAAAGAAAGGCTTCCTTACGGTGGAAAGTTTGGTTTAAATACATGGGATAAGGAGTTGTGTTACTCATCTCATATCTGTTATCAAACAAGCATCTCAAAATTTTCTCTTACACAATGGTGAACAAAGGAGAGTGCAGCAAGCGATCCAAGAATGCAGAATGGAGTGAACTTCCGGTGGAGATCTGGAAGTACATATTCCAGTTGGTTGCTACCGCATCCCTGCAGAGCACAATGGAACTCCGTTGTGTCTCGAAGACCTTCAAGGAGTATGCTGATAGCTGGTCTACTCTTGCAGCGATCGACATGGATGGGTTCGATGGTGGATCCAGACCCACTGGTTCCATAGAAGCGGACATGCAGGTGCGCATCTTCGCAAATCGATGCTGGGAAGCGAAGAACCCGGAGTCTCTGTTCCGAATGGGAATACGAGTACTCGTGGAGGCAGCGAACATATCCCTAGCCCTGGAGTACTTCGATGCGGCATGCAAACCAGGAACATTCTATGGTGCACGTCCCAGTTCGGTGGTAGGTCATCATGTTGCGTTTTATGCAGCATGTATGATTAAGATGATATTGGGACCACGAGCCGAGCAGCAGAAAACGGTGCAGCGACTGTGTGAAGCCCTCGACTGGTGGAGAAGCGGATGGAACATCTACTACTGTAGACAAGAAGTCGAGCGGATGATGCATCAGGCTGAGTTTTGTCATGAGCATTTACTGTTGTATTTTCCGTCGACTACTGATTTCCTGCCCGCCGGTAAATGTCTTACTTGCGGTGAGTCAAGTTTTTGGCGTCCTTTTGGCCAGGACATGTGGGACGTGGATGGAGATAGGCATGCAGCTAGAGAATGTTGCGACACTTGCAAGTGTTTCGTGGAGGCAGCATATTTCTATCAGCTGATGATGTATGGAATTCCGAGACATCCGGCCTCTTATCCACGAAGTCACTACTGGAGGTTTAAGGATGGCTTCTGGTAGTGTAAGCCCTGTGAGGCATCTTAAGAATCTGTATTAGAAGTTGTGTGCAAGTTGTTTTCTAGTGTGTTGTGTACTACCTAAGTGATTATCAATAAAAACTTTGGATTTTGGAATTGAAGTGTGATAACTTGGGTGTACTCTGCGTCCTAATTTCGGGACGAAATTTCTTTAAGGAGGGTAGACTGTAATACCCCGAAAATTTCCATACTATTTTTATAAAATAGGTCGTGAAATTTGAAGTGAAATGGTGTGAAATTGTATTTTTAGAGGTTTTCGTCGTAAAACGATAATTACGGCGGTAATTATAAGTTACACAAGGTTAATTAAGGTAACTTTTTATCCGTTGAGAATTTGGGAAAACTTTCTTCATGAAAGTTGTAGAGCTCGTCGAATCGAGTTCGTAGGAATTTGGTTCACCAAAAACGGAGTTCGTATGAAGAAGTTATGGCCGTCGGAAGTTTGACGAATTTCTATAAATAGAATGTTGGGATTTACTGTTCACCCGAAAATCAGAATTTATCCCAGAAATGTACTGTTCACGCCGTGAACAGTACCAGAAACTTCCTCCGGTGATTTCTCCCTCCTCCGGCCACCAATTTGTGTGAGACTTGTCCCAATCTCTTTGTCTCTTCATCCTCTTCGATTCTATACTAGTTTCATTCATTGATTTTCAGTATAGAAAGAGAAATCAAGAAAAGAAAAAGGAGAAAAACGCTGTCGAACTGTTCATCAGTTTCTGGGCAAGTTTCCGGCCAAATCGAGCCACCTTACCTACTGGGCTTTGTAGCCCTTGCCAGGGGCTTTCCAGCAACATAAAATATGTCTCAATCGGAATTCGGACGAAGGAGAATTTTGGATTTGAAATCCTAGGGTTTCGGAGCTATCGAGGTAAATTCGAGACTTTTTACTTTGAATTGGCCCTTGTGGCAGTTATGAAAGTTGTTGCTGGTAATGTGTAGAACATTGTGTTAAAATTTCATGGCAATCGGAGCACTTTTTTCCGGCGACGGACAGTCGCCGGTGGCGGCGCGTCGGCGGCGCGTCCGGCCGGTCCAGGAGCAGTTCTTTGCTCCGTTTGGCTTGGTTCGTCGATACGAACAACTTTCGTGTTTTGACTTTTGTCAAATTCGGTCGTTTGATCAATGATCAATTAAGCGATAGTTATGGATCGTTAGATCCGTGATGATCCGACCGTTGGATCATCACCAATTTTGGATATGATGTTAGGATGCTAGAAATAAGCATGCTGTTGGATTTTGGAAGTTTCGGATTTTGTGTGGGACCCGTTGATAAATAGTAGACGTGGGACCCACGTTGACCGATGGTTGACTTTTGGTCAAATGGTCTCGATTAAATGTTCCGATGTCGTAGGAGACATTTGAGGAACATTTGGATTATTTTGGAAATGTATTATGCTAATTGGATATTGCATAATCATAGGTGTTTACGAGAAGTGTAGCTCGTGCTTGTCGATTCCTGGTTACTATTTGAAGACGCAGCAGGAATTAGAGGTGAGTGAATCTCACGATATTTTATATATGAATATTAATTCATATTGTGTTGTTTGCGAAAATAAATAATTATATTTATTTAAATGATTTTGCGATATATAAATTAAATACAGTTTTAATTTGATATATCAGCATGTGTGATTTTGTGTTAAAACAATATTTGAAAGTATTCATTTTATTGTTTTAATTGGTGGATTTTGTGGGAACAATATTTCAAAAATTATGATATTGTGTTTGCCTACTCGAATGTTTTTGTAGCCAATGGGTGAAGGTTAGAGCTTTAGACTGTGTAGCCAATGGGTGAAGGTTAGAGCTCTAGACTGTGTAGCCAATGGTGAAGGTTAGAGCTTTAGACTGTGTAGCCAGAAGGTGAAGGTTAGAGTTCTAGACTGTGTAGCCATGTATTCATTGAAAACAAAGATGAATACTTTATGTAATAAAGGAGAAGAAAAATGGTATTCTCGCTTTATCTTGATGTATTAAAAGGAGAAGAAAAATGGTATTCTCGCTTTTAATCATTTGAAGTTGATTGTGGTTTTGTGTGAGTATGATATGAATTTGCTTCTTAAATATTTGGAGCATTGATAAATGAATTACAATTCTTGAACAATATTGAATTGTATTTTGAAGTTTTTACTTCTTTAAAAATTGAAGTAATTATTATGATGATTTACTTTTCTTAAAAAGAAAGAAATCATAATTTTGGGAAATGATTTTGGGGAAGGTTTATATTGTTTAATATTCTGAATTACCCTGGGATTAACATACACGTTATGGGACGTGTGGGGTTAAAATACGTATTATGGGATGCGTAGGTTCATTATATTTTATAATATGAATTTTCGGGATTTGAATTGTTTTTGAAGAATATAACTTACATATATTTGTTTAAAACAAACTATATATGTATATTTTTGATAAACGGTTTAGGGTGAGTAAAACTGAGTTAACTCATACCAGCTTCGTAAGCTGACCGGGTTTGTTGATATAACCCGGTACACTATTCCACGGTGTAGGGGTTATACCTGCAGGTTAGGATAACCAGGAGTAATGCAAGGCTGCATACTTTTTGTTGGGTTATAAGACTTCCGCTATTTTATGCTTCGCACTCTGAAGATTTATTTATGTAATATTTTGATGTATCAATTTATTATATAAATATTTGGTATGTAATATTCGACTCTTGTATTGAGTTTGAAATTACAATGTTGGGCATGGAGTTGGTGTTGTGTACTTGAATTAAAAAGAAAAAAATTCTAGTGCATATTTGTATTTGATATTCCATGTCGTCACGTTCCCGAAATGGTTTGTAATTAAGGGCAAAATGCCTTATTAATTGATTGGAAAATCGGGGCGTGACATCAATGGTCCTGAACATGTTGTAGAACCTCAAGATGCACCAGAACCAGAGATTTTAGAACATGTAGAAGCTGTTGTTGCAGCCCCAGCTGAAGCATTGAGAAGATCAACTAGAGAGAGAAAATCAGCTTTACCATGCCAGAAGACTACATAGTGTACTTGCAGGAGACAGATTTTGATTTTGGAGAAGTCTTGGGCCCTGTCACTTTTAAAGAAGCTATTGAGAGTGATCAAAGTCTGAATTGGGAAGCTGCAATGGTCGCTGAACTGGAGTCAATGAAAGTGAATGATGTCTAGACACTTGTACAGCCCCCTAAGTCACATAAAGCAATAGGGTGCAAGTGGGTTTTCAAAACCAAAACATGTGCAGATGGGAGCATTGAGAGGTACAAAGCCATATTAGTGGCTAAGGGATTCACACAGCAAGAGGGAGTGGATTTTAATGAAACTTTTTCTCCAGTCTCTACTAAGGATGCATTCAGGGTGATCATGGCTTGAGTTACTCACTATGACATGGAGTTACATCAAATGGATGTCAAGACAACTTTTTTGAATGGAGAACTTGAAGAAGAGATTTACATGAAGCAGCCCGAAGGCTTTATTGAACCAGGGACAGAGCATATGGTGTGTGGGCTTAACAAATCCATCTATGAACTGAAGAAAACTTCAAGGCAATGGTACTTGAAGTTTGATTTAGTTGTAAGTGAGTTTGGTTTTGTTGAAAACCAAGTAGATGAATGCGTCTATATGAAATCAGAAGGTAAAAGTTTCATTTTTCTGGTTTTGTATGTTGATGACATTCTTTTGGCCAGTAGTGATGTTAGTTTGCTGAAGAGAACCAAGTTTTTTTTTTGTCACAGAAGTTTGATATGAAAGATTTGGGTGAAGCTTCATATGTCTTAGGCATCGAAATCAAGAGAGACAGATCTAAGCACCTACTAGGTCTGTGTCAGCAAGGTTACATTAGCAAAGTGCTTAAGCGTTTTGATATGTAAAGTTGCTCTGGAGGTTTAGTTCCTATGGTAAAGGGAGACAAATTGCATAAAGGACAATGTCCTCATAATGAGATAGAAAGAGAGGATATGAAGAATAAGCTGTATGCACAGCTGGTGGGAAGCTTGATGTATGCACAAGTGTGCACAAGGCCTGACTTGGCATATGCAGTGGGCATATTGTCAAGGTTTCAGTCAAATCCAGGTTATAAGCACTGGATTGGAGGGAAAAAGGTGTTGAGGTATCTCCAGAAAACTAAAAATCACATGTTGGTTTATAGAAGAGTCAAGGAGCTTGAGGTGATAGGCTATATTGATGCAGATTTTGCAAGTCACTATCCTAATTCGGGTTATGTTTCCATGCTTACTGGAGGTGCTATTGCCTGGAAAAGTGTTAAGCAAACACTCACAACAACTTCAACTATGCAAGCAGAGTTCATTGCCATTTATGAAGGAGTTTGTGAGGGTCTTTGGCTATAGAATTTTCTGTTTCAAACAAATATAGTTGACACAATAGTTTCAAGACCTTTGAAAATTTATTGTGACAACTCTGCTACAGTTTGCTTCACCAAGAATAACAAGAGATCGACGAACTCAAAGCATATTGATCTCAAGTATTATAGAATGAGAGAAAGGGTGAAGAATAAGGAGTTTGAAGTGCTAAAGATTCATACTCAATCTAAGTTAGCAGATCCTTTTACTAAAGCATTGATAGTGGCTACTTTTACTAAGCATGTTGCTGACATAGGCATTTTACCTACCTTAGATGCTTAGTCTAAGTGGGAGTAGCTCCTGGATCAGTGGGAGTTTATACTCATTGATATGTGGTTGTTCATTGTTTGTTTTGAATTATTTGACATTTTTCATTGTAATGTGATTTGTACATATTTGTTGTGCAAATTGCATTCCTAATTACGAGAATTAAGCTACTCCGAAGGCCGTTTGTTGCATTTAATTTGTGTGTTTCATGTTTCTAGGTTAAATTTGTGAGTTGAAGTAATTTGGCACAAAAATGTGCATTTTCACGACATTTGGCGCATTTTCGAGAAGAGGACAGAAAGTCAACCATGACTTTCGGATATCAAAGATCACACGAGTCAACATTCGGAAGATGATGCCAATGAATACCTTGAAGAATCGGAAAGAGGAAGAAAATTGAAGAAGTTTCCTTTCCGGCGACTTTTCCGGCGAACCACCACCACAAGAGGCGGCAGTACCGCCGGACCACCATCGGAGCACCACCACACATGGAGGAGGTTTTCAAATCAGATTCCATGCATGGGTTGTCACACCCAAGAGATTAGTTTATTTCACCCATGAATGCATGCCCTTAAAACCCTCCCATGTGTTTTCCTTTTGCACTTCTCCATACCTCCACTCACACATTCCCTTAGGTAACTTTGGGGGTTGCATTAGACTTGTTAAAAACCCTCATTCATATCATAATGGAAGAATCTTTCACTTGAGGAAAAACCCCCAACAATGTCTCAAGCTCCCAAACACTCAAGATCAGTCTCACAGCCGTCCGGATGCCATTAGGGCGTCCGGACGGACCTTCCCGTCTACCTACTGTAATCGTCCATTTTATCATAGTTCTGTCCATTTTTTGGACTTTCATCCTTCACGAAAGTTGTTCCTAAGGCACCCATTTACCTTATGAACCAACTTTCACCATCGTTTGTGCACTTACATGCTCGGGAATCATCAAGAACAGCAAGGATCTGCATGAACCTTGTAATTTGGAGCAAGAATGAGTGAGGAGAAGAATATGGCATGGTGATGCATGGAGCAGCTAGCAAACTCTTGGATCAGGAAGGACCTGCTGGATGTCTTCATGAGAATCTCTCAACCTATCTTTACTTTTGTTTTGTTCAAGCATGTGTGTATAAATTCTTATGATTGGGGACTAGGGTTGTATGCTCTAGTTCATTGATGATGAATTAATGGATTGTGATGTTTATGTATGTTGGATTGTGCTATGAACATGTTCATTGTCTAGCTTAATTATGTTGAATGCATGTTTGGAGATGTTATCAATTGAAGAGCATGTGTTTGATTTATGTTGGTTGAATTTATGAGCTTGATAACCTCTTTGAATTCTAGACAATTGGCAATGCATGTGATGAGTTAAGTTTTGGCTTAGCTTGTTTGAAATCCTAAGTCTATGAACTTTACGCCTCTTTTTATGAACTTGAGAACCATGGTATGGCTTAAGCTAATTAATTGAGAGTCGCTCTTGAATCATCATTGACAAGAGAGATACATTGTGAGACTTGGTCTTAGATCCCTAATAAGGCTAAGATACAGATTTTGGTTTGTTAATCAATCGATGTGCATTTTTATGAGATTAATCATTCATTAGATATGAAAACTCAATCATTCTACCATTTCTATATCTTTCCATGTTCTTCTTCTTATATTTAGAGTGCATTGAGTTTGTTAGCTCAATCACTCTTGTTTAGTTAGTTAATTTCTTGCATTTTACTTTCATTGCTCACTTATTTACAAAATACCAAAAATATGATCACTACACTCATTTGTATATCCACTACACTTTGCATCCATCCATCTCTTGTCTCATCATTTTAGTGCTAGAAACTTGGTTACCACATAATTACCGAGTAGATTTTGGGTCTTCCAATCCCTTGGGTACGATAACCCCCGGTCCTTAATCTATACCATCCCCTATCTTTGACAACGATACGATGACATGTTTTTAATGCTAAATTATCGTCACGTCATAATGAATTGCTTCTGTTTTGAAGTTTTGGAATTTATAAAATTCAGTTCACTATTGCTGCAACTTTATAGAATGTATTATTGATTGAATTTTGTTCTATTTACATTATGATGAATTAAAATCAAATTTCAGTTTATTGACTGAATGAGACACATAAGACAAGTCTCTTTGAAGCTGTATTGAGATTTATGCATACATAACCATAAAGAGGACCAATTTTCATACGTGCATAAGTCCAGATTTAACTAGCAGTATATGTATGAAAATTACAGCTCATATCATTATAGAATCCATGCGTTTTGTTGCTGCATTGTCAGTAATCTTGCAGCTGTTGTGTTATGTTGAATACAATTTGCTCCTTGGTTCTGCATTGTATCAATGAATTGACTGGATTCAGTTTTCAAGTTACTAGAATTATATTACAGTCTCAATGCGCACTAAAGATCATTTGCTATATTTGTTTAAGCATAGTTTCTTGTTGAAGTAACTGAGAACAGTCCAAGTGGGAGAATGTTAGAATTAAAATGGACATGTCATCAGTTACCTAAAGTACAACAACTACTATGTGTTCAGTAGAATAAGCAAATAGATACCGAGTATGATTCTTAACATTGTAATTCTTATCAATGAAGGTTCTGGAATGATAAGGTTATTGGACTTGACAATTACTTGTTTATTAAGTAAGTAAAATGATAAGGAATAATAAAAGAAATGGATTAGAGCTAAGACTCTTTTATGGGGTGGAGTCTTAGTGTATTCATCGGTATAAATAAAGGGTCCTTGTGAACGCTTTTGGTACCCCAAAAACACAGAGTTCAGTCCCATAGATATTGACCAAAAGTGCTTTATATAAGACTCTTATTATCTCGTCTCCATGGTTGCTCAAGGTTGGTAATCTTACCTTTACTTGTGTGATAAGATACTCGTGTAATTCATGTATGGATGTATATTTATTGTATCAATCATCTTTGTGATCTTGATTAAGTGTTTACAGTTTATCTAACAACTAATTCACGGGGTACGACAAACCCCTCGATCTTAATTCTACTTTTTATATCTTGGCGACAACGTATGCTTGTGTTTAAAATGCATGTTTCGCGTTCAAATCAGTTTAAAAACAATTCGATGTTGTTGATGGCCGAGTATGACAGTTATGGCAAAGTGGAGGCATCACTCTACTTTTTGAAAGTTTGTGTGGAGGTATGAGAGCTTCAGGTTGCTATGCGCAATGAGAAAACCCTGAGCAGATTAGTGGAACCCTACGTCAGCTACTGTATAATGACGAGGTGGCTTTAAAGTGGAGGGATGTTGTGCAAAGAAAGAATCCGGGTGGATAAAAATATGAAATTGCTTCAAAGGTGGATTGTTATTGTCATAAATGACATTTTTTCTTCAAAAAAAATGAGAAAAATTGCCGCTCATTTTTTTCTTTTCTAGGAAATGGTTGTACTTCTTTTTTTTTCTTCTTGAAATTTTAGAAAAAATAAAGAATAGCCAATTAGCATGTTGATCGCGAAGGGGCTAGTCAAGTTTAAAATATAAAAGTTATTGGAAAAAACTCGGACGCATGCATCCGAACTCTTTTTTATTTGCATACATTAGGCAGTGTGTAATTCAATGATTTAAATCGTTGATGTAATAAAAAAACCTTTATAGATCAAATTTGCACAAAATAATTTAAAATAAGATATCGTTAACTAATCCAACTATATCAAACAAATAAAAACTTTGTTTGATTCAATTGCATGAATAAACGATTTCTGTTTACGTTAATTTTTTGCATAATTGATCTATAAAGGTTTATAACATTAACGGTTCAAATCATTAAATTATACTGCGAAATGTATGCAACTAAGCAGAGCCGGCTTAGAACAGGTACAACATGTGCAAAGAAATAGGGGACCCAAATTTTGGGATTTGGGTAGATCAGTACGTAGATGCTGCATTTATCCTTTTTTTTTGTAGATACAGTTCTTATTTTCTTTAATAATTTAGCTGTATAATTTTGCTTCTTTAAATGAAATTTGCTTTAGTAAGAACAAACTCTAATTTTTATAAAGAGGGCCATGTTTTTAATCTCGCACAGAGCCTCTAAAACTTATAAGACAGCTATGCAAATAAGAGAGAATTTGAACACACAGGTTTGAACTGATTTGGACCAGAATTTTTTTCGAAGTTATCTCTAGTGAGATAAACGAGATAAACAAAAACGCGGCGACGTAGCAGTCTCAGTCAAAGTCAATAAACAACAGCTTATTAGTTAGTACTTAGTACCGCGTGACAATACAAATCAGTGGGTATGGGTTGGCTCGGTTTTCACGAACCTCAGTCCTAACCACCCAGGCTCGCCTATATAAACCCACTTCCCCTCTCCCCCTCTCTCTCACACGTACTTCTCGTTTTCTGGTCAACCCCTTCGTTCGTACTCGGATATTTCCTTCGCTCTCAAACCTCCAAGGTATTCCGAACTTCGTTGATTGATTCATCAAATTATTTGATTTTATTTTTAGATTTTTGTTAATTTTGACGGATCTGGAAAATACTTTGACCCATATTTTTGGCTGCTGAGGAAGTGTTGGAGGAAGAAACGAAATTGAAATCTTGAACCGTAGAAATAATTTTTTCATGTCTGAACGAAGTTTGGTACCAAAAAGCTTCAGGTTGTTAGGTAGATGATGTAATCGAGCGAGTGATCTAGATCTAGAAGGATTTGATCTGTCTTTACCCTTTCCGATTGGTAGATCTGGTTCTGTTTGGAAATCAAAATCAAAATCTTAGGACGATGATTTTGTCGTTCGTTTTTGTTGATTCTAAAGATTATTGTTTTTCCTTTATTTGATTAACTTCTACGTTATGTAATGATTCACAATCTATTTTGATTCAATTTTTCAAGGTTTCTTTATTCAACTGGACTTTGCTTCACACAGTTCTGGTAATTTAACGCCGAAAGCTTATTGTATTATGAAGATGTTCAACTTTCTGCGCCATTAAAAACCCTAGCTTATAATTGTTGAGGAATTGAGGTCCATGATTCATTTGTGAAAGATTAGATTTGGTGCATGGGTAACTAGAAATGGTTTGGCTTGATGTTAATGTGTGTTGATTTAGGAATTGCATAGGCTGACTTCTATAGTATCATCAGTTGACTTTTACTTGTGTGGACTATGGAAATGAAAGACCCCAGAAAGAAGAATTAGGATCTCATTTGCTGTGTTTTCGCATTGCAGTTGACCTGCACTGTAGCCAAAGATGGCCCTGGTTTTAGGAAGATCAACACTGAACCCGAATGCTCCTCTCTTTATCCCTGCTGCTCTTCGGCAAGTCGAGGATTTCTCCCCTGAATGGTGGCAACTGGTCACAACCTCCACATGGTACCGCGACTACTGGCTCAGTCAGAACCAGGATGAGGATGGCTTCTATGATAATGCTCAGGATAACTATGACAATGTAGCTGATTTGCTGCCCGAGACCTTTGATCTCGATGCTGGGGAGGACTTCTCTAATTTTGAAGAAGCTCAGTTTGAAGAGTTCCTTCAGTTGTCTCAGACTGAAGGTAAAAATGGTATGTGAATGGATACTCTTAATTTTGTTTTGCAAATAAGCTATATTAGATTGCTGGACTCAAATTTTTGCATTGAACAGCAGGGTTAGATACGAGTGATGCGGTTCTGAAGAATTTGAAAGCATCAGAGGATAGACGTCCCAAGTTGCTGGTGGAACCAAGGAAGTATGCGGAAAAGCCAGCCAAGTTTGTGAGCCCAAAATGCAGCCCCCGCTTCATCCAGCAGCCTCGCTGAAGTAGCTTTCGATGTTTTCTTCCTTATGTAGTTTAGCCAGTGGCACTTGTAGTTTCTTTCGCTCCCTGTAATTTCTGTATAGAGCAAGGTTGAAACGCTTTGCTTTCCATCCTTGTTCATTCCGATGGTCATTCTGTTCAGTTTACTAAAAATAGTAAAATACCCTGTGGGTAAGAAAACTTGTAAAACAAAGTTTGTAAAAATAGAGAAAATGAGAATGTTTCTAGTTCATCTGGTGCAAATGCTTATTTTTAACATAGTCATCGCAGCCAAAGGCAGGAGCATGCAAATCCCAATTCACTAATATTTAAGCTTTCAAAGTGGCTCAATATATAGTACGTGATCAACTTCGCTGGTTCTCGTCCCAATCTTTGGTCCTGCACAGATTGGAACCAGCATCCTTAGCGTGGAGATAGTTCTCGTAAAATAGAAAATGAAAGTTAATAGTTCGAAAGTGAATCTTTCATATTGCAATTTCAGTCGATGGAAAACCGTACACATTTGGCTTGTTTGGAAATGTCATCGAACATGTTTAATAGTTCAGTTCCATCATTAGATAATAGATATGGCAATGCGATCCAAGTATTCCGTTCTTATAAGGATCTAACAGGTCCGACCTTTTCACTCACAAGACGATTCAAAGCCATCATAGATAGTAGCCACGATCATTTCAAATCTCATTAAAGAAAATCTTCCCCTAAGTCGCCATCTGAAATCTTCTTTAGGTAGATAGTAATCATTTTAAATCTCGGCCTAAGGATGAGTTCAATGTACCCATTTCATATATGTAAATTCAATACAGACGTGAGTTCACATTATATCTAAGAGTAATACAACTAACCCAGCACAACTTTTGCACTCCTTTCAATCGTCAATCATCTCGGAAGGAGCTATCATTAATATCCTCCTCTCAAAAGTGAAAGAATGTAAACATGATCGAAGTAAACCCACCCACATCACAATTGAGTCACATCTGATCCTTTTTAACACTCCAGCTGGATTCTCAGAACTACAAGATCTATCTTGTGCCAGTTGAAAAGAAGCAAATCGATCGTGCTCATCTTCTTTTCAATTAACTGCCTCAGAAAGGAAATCTGCATTCTCCATTTCTAGCTTTTTCCTTTGAGCTTCAAGTTTACTCTGATTACCAAGGGCCTCAGATATTGCTTTCGGAAGCCAAAACCCAGGTCTCTCAAGAGATGGTGCCCTATCAAGAACCAATGGTTCTCTCAAAGTAATTTCAATACCATCATATGTCCACAATGCCAAAGTTGCTTCCCCTTTCAGACCTAAAGAAAACCAGCCTAAACCAGCTACAGCAATGTCGATGCTATTTACATCCCAACTTGCTCCAGACACTTTGACTTCCCTCTCTTCCCATTTGCCTATCTCAGCAGCGCGATCGATGCCAATAGGAGGCTGAAAAAGGCACAAGTTAAGTACTTAAAGTTTGTAAAACCATGAAAACAAAGGATTTCAACCTATTCCTTAAAACATAGTAAAACTATACTTAAGTTAATAATTATCAATTGATGGGTGGGTTTCCAAGGATGCTACCTCAGTACCTCCCACTAGACATTTCCATGATACTAGATAACTGAAAAGTTTCTTTGAAGACAAATCTTATAAAGCTAATCAAATATTACCAAAGCATATTTGAGTGCAAAGCAAGTAGGCCTGCAAACACTCATGCACGCACGGAACCTTTGAAGATGCATTTGCCATGGTAGATCATAGAAATGCAACTATTTTATAAGAAAATCCATTCCGATAAAAACAAACTGCAAAGAGGCTTCATAAGTTTTTCCTTCTCCAAATTATGCTGTGATGTAAACGGTAATCAAAGACAGTCAGACTGACAACTCAAACCATCCTTTCTTCATTATGTTCGATCATTAAGCATTACTTATAGTTCTGGACACTGTGCTTATGGCAATGAACTCAGTATTGGGTAAGTTAATGGCTATGATTCACCATGACGACACATCGACCCGCTTCTCCATAATGTTGTTGAAATTATCGAAATGCAAATAATGATTGGAAGAGCTTTAAACAGATATTTTTCTTTGTTTTTTTTTTTTTTTGGTTCATATTTTCTTTTAAAAGTCTAAGAAAAATGCTTTACCAAAGAATAATTGGATCAAATGACCAAAAAAAATAAAAAGTAAAGAACAATTGGATTAATAATAATGACTCTTGAACTTTTTGTTTTTTGGCGATGCCTATAACTACCTAACTGAACACCTCTAAAAGCAAAACGGATGCAACTGACTGACAGACATATATCTATACATGCATATAAATGACAAAAATAAAAACCTAAAAACAGCATATCCGCTTCTCAACCTGAGTGAATTATGAGGACAATATTTCGAAGTCCTCAGAAAACAAAATGAACGGAACTAGCAACCCTGACATATTTAGGCAAATATTGATAGATGCCTACAAAATACCATACATAGAAACCTAAAGAGCCATATTCATCTATCAACTAAAGTGAATTAAGAGGTCAAAATTTCCAAATCCTACTTGTAAAAATGTCTCCTATTATTTCGTTTATCTAATACTTCTTCCTTGATGAGACAAGAAAAGCAATATTATCAAAACCATAGATACAGCCTAATTACCTGGTCTGGAAGGGATAGAAAACAATGTCACACACTCTCATGGTCTGATTTCAACAGATAAGACGACACTCCTCTACAACTGTACAGTTGATAAAAAGCGAACACATATGACATAATTTGCATTGAGCTCAGTTTGGCGCAACACAACCACCAACCAACCTAATCTGGGATCACTTACCAAATCCTCATGAAAGAATTTAGGCACAAAACTACTACGAACAAACAAAGAATTGGTTTGTTGCCGAACAATAATCTATGTGAAGGAGATTAGATTTCAAATGCTCATCCATTTTCATGTTTTTGTTACCTAATGATTATCATTGTTCGACACTTTGACGTCTTTTCGGTTACTTTTTATTTTTAGATTTAATCACAATTAATAATTAACTCTTGTGGCTTCTATAAATAGGTCACTGCATGATGATTCAGTCAGACCATAATATTGAGTTTAATTCTTATTCTTTTTTTTTCTTTTTCTTTTTTTCTCTTTTCCATCTTGTCTTTCTATTGATTTCTTTATGTCTTCTTCCTTTTCTCTATCACTCCTATTGTCTTCTCTTTGGTATTACATTCAGTATGTTTGAGGAGACTGCTTCCTCTTAAATTGCAAAGACCAAGCAAAATTTCCAACAGATCAGTCAGACTAGTTTTCACCAGCACATACTAGGAATTAGAAGAGGTTTTCTCCTTGATAATTAAATTCTGCCACATAAAAGGGCTATGTAATTAGTGCTGCAAATTCTTATATCGAAAGAATCCAGTCAAACCTTTTCAGGGACTTTATTGCAGTAATAATTAGAATTTAATCACTGCTTACCTGGTTTACTTGATGTATCCCACTCAATTTCGGTCAGACTCAAACATAAAATAAGCAATATTAACGTAGGACTAGGATATCCTTATGTGTTTTAGATCCAAAGTTAAATCTCACTGAGTAGGTGTGCTATAAAATGAGTAAGATTGGTAAAGATGTATTCAAACTGGATAGAGAAATACCTGCAACCTAACACCAACATGTTTCCTCCAAGTCTCATCAGCATTTTCTATCTTCCCCATATGTAAAGAAATATTTGGTGAGGCCCAAACTGTGAAATAAATTGTTTCGACAGAAGCTTGAATAAGGTCTACTCTCACTAAACCACCAATATGTATGGCCTGCCCTGCCTACAGATATTAAACATATGAATTATTAGATTCAAAAGAACTTAGGTTTAATCACACCTTCACCTTCCGAATAAATTGCATATACATGGAAAGACTATTGGGACTTGTTTTTTCCAGTCATTAAAAAGTTAAACTAGAAACTGAAAGATTGCTGAACAGATAACTTCGAGAAACAAATTATTTATTATAAAACATTTTTACATGTTCTTGAGTTCTTCCTACATCAACTAGAATTAGAAGCTAGAATAGTTTGCACAAGCAAACAACAGAAACTGACTTATCGTGAATTAAAAAGAAAAAAGAAAACAAAAACACACACACACACACACATATAAACAAACAAACAATATTACATTCAAAGATAATAACAAATCATTCCTAATTGGCAACTTAAAATACAAAAACCAGAAGAAGGATGCTTATGAGTAAGAGTAAGAGAAAGGTCAAGTGTACAAGCTCTTCAAATATTGCAGGAAAGTGGCGACCAGTATTCAATAGGTTGTTTAATGTTCATATGCCACTTACAATAAGTCTTAACAATTAGTCCTATACTAGCTTTAGTCAAGATATATGTATAACACAAATAAACACACGATATATACATACATTTTTACAGTAAAATTGATCTAGAATTACAACAAAATGGTATGAATTACTTGCCTTTATCCTATAAGTTCGAGGGCGAAGCTCCTTCCGTATTTCAACCATTTTCTGTTCATCCCTATTCAATCTCATGGAGACCAAATATGGATGTAGAAGTCCTGGAGTGTCAAACAACTTTGCCTTGGCCGACAAAATCCCTCCAACTCTCAGGATCCCTAATGTCGTCCCAGGAACTGGAGCTTCAGTTAGCTTTGTAACCTTTGCCCCTTCTTTCTTTGCCAGTGCATTTATTAGAGTAGACTTGCCTGCATTTTGAGCTCCAATAACCCATACATTCCCTCGAGGACCAGCCAATTCTTTGAGAAAGGACAACAAATTCCTGACACCCATATCCTTATGAGCACTAACCAAATAAACTCCACTTAGTTTAGGTCCCCCTCCAGCCTTAGCACGATGGCGTACCCATCTATCTAATCTAGAAGGTGAAACTTGTGATGGGAGGAGATCAACCTTTGTGGCCACAAGAACAAGCTTTGGCAGTTTTTTTCTGAACTTAGGATCATTTTCAGTTCCTCTCAATGCTTCAAATAATGACTTTGCTGCCCGTTTAGGGAACGAGCCATCAAAATCAACACAATCAACAACCATAACCACAACAGGATTGGCATTTGTAGCAGGTTTAATCAACCGGGTTGCAATCAACCTATCAAAATCAAAATCGGGCATCAAGTTTTCTGCTGCTTGGTTTTTCACCTGCCCATAATTTCTTAATGAATGACATCGGGCGCAGACAGTAACCTCATCTTTCTCTTTCTGAGCCTCTCTAGCCATTCTCTTCTTTTCCGCTTTTGGAATCTTCTTCTTCTTCATTTTCTCTATAGTCTCCTCTTTAATGTTACCGTACCCAACCCCTGCAGGGGCAAAACCATCCAACTCCAAATCCAAATCATTTTCATCTTCCCCCAACAACTTAGCTTCCAAGTCATCTGAATCCCAGTCAAAGTCATCATCCCCCTTTTCCAATTCACTTTCTTCCCCATCACTTTCTTCATACCTATACTCAATTTCATCAACAAACTCCTCCTCTTCTTCATCATCAAACTCTTCAAAGTCTCCCTCACCATCTGAGGATTCTGATACAGTTAACTTCCTTTTCTGATAATACCCAGGAAGGTCTGGGTTCTTATCTTGCATAAAGATTCCACACCCAGGGCAAATTGGCCCATAGCTCTCATCCTCATCTCTTCCCTCACTCAAAACTGGGGTTCCAATTCCACCGCCTTTTCTCCGTGTAATCTTCCCATGAACAGTCTGGATTGTTTCAATGCTTTGTTGGTTCTTTGCAGCAAAACTTATGAATGAAACTTTTTGGCTATGTTTGTTTTTGTCTAAACTAAAGCCTAAAAATGCAAAAAAGAAGTGTTATTTAAATTGTGGCTTTCAGTTTAAGCTAGAAAAGGGAATAGAGAGAGGAGGGTGGGTTTACCTGTTACGAGGTGAGATTTTGGAGCTGGGTTCTCATGTATATTGCCATTGTTGAGAAGCTTCAGGCTCAGCTTTG
Source organism: Rubus parviflorus (assembly GCA_029955375.1). Classification (NCBI taxonomy): domain Eukaryota; kingdom Viridiplantae; phylum Streptophyta; class Magnoliopsida; order Rosales; family Rosaceae; genus Rubus; species Rubus parviflorus. Next base: position 18,089,267 of record JARGGL010000006.1, on the reverse strand, counting down.
TTGTTGTAGATAACAGAGTAGTCATTTTGTTCGCCCAAGGAGAGAGAGAGAGAGAGAAGAGAAGCTCAAATTGTGCTTAACAGAGGGTAGAGATGGTAATGGGCGGGCCATTTAAATCGGACCTTCTTGCTTCGCAATTTTTTTTTTTTTTTATGAGCATCCCAATTTTAGAAGTAATTCTAGACAGAGAGCATCAATATATTTTTGCAGAAAATAAGTTGCATATTTTTTTTAAGGCTAAACTATATTTTTTTTTTTTTTTTTTGGCTAAACTATATTTTTAGACAGAGAAAAAATATGCATGAATTAAAGAACAAGAAAGTAGAAGCAGAAAAATAAAGAGGTAAAGTGCTAAAAAAAAGATGCAAATGCCAACAAGGGTTGGTTCCCTTGGTAAGGGCGGGCTGTTGGTTGAGCCTCAACCTCAGTTCGATCACCGTTGCCAGCAATTCCTTGTTTGGTGGGCGAACTGTAAATCTTGGTACAAAATGTCTGAGGTATACCCTAACCTTGGGTGTGGGGGTAGCCTCTCCCTCCCTTAAACTCAAAGATATATCAAAAAGATAATGTATTGAAGTTGTGTTGGACGTAGACCTCTACAAAGATGTAAAGAGTTATTTTTATTTTTAAAAGAAAAGGGCTGGAGCGGCTGCCTTTGCGCCTTAATTAATGAAACTACCAAATACAAGGGGGAACATGGTATCTAAACCCCAGATTACAATAAGCGTCTAGAGAACGTCCCGAAATAATAGCATGAGTCTCCACCAAATTTATGTATTCTAACAAGCACCAAATAGCAAGAAGTGCACAAATGGCTACTTCAATTGCTTTATAATTGCAGTGACATACTGGAAAAACAATGCTAACAGAAAACGATAATACATTTAAACCAATTTTCCCACTATGTTGCCGACCAGAGATAAGACCGGCGACACTTTGTTTCATCCTGCCACTAGGAGGTTCCGTCCATTTGATCATGCAAACGGATCACTACCTTTCTAGGTCAGACAAGACACACTAAGTGCACAAACCAGAACAAAGCCCACCCAACAAACTTCGATCCCAACCTCCTCATCGCCGCACCACTACCAACTCGAGACCGGCCATCAGAAAATCTCACACCACGTACCAATGTCAGACCAAACCTACGACGGTAGCTAGATCTGCCAATCACTCTTGCTACCAGTACCACCTGAAGCCCCGTGTGACCAAAGAGGATCCAATTGAGGCCAGCAAGACCCGCCACCCCCACGACTACACCATGACCACCACTAGTCCATCGACAGCATCAGGGTAACCCAAAGACAACAGTGTCCCGACATGCCCGTCCGACAACGATGCCCTAAAGGCGCGCCGTCGGACAGAGCATGAAAAGCTTTGTGAGAAAAAGAGAGGCACCTAGGGTTTTTCTCGCATATAGTTCTTTTTATAGTACAAGGTAAAGATGCTGAATAAAGAAAAAGTTGCAATCTCAACTTTAAAATTCAAGGCCATTTACATAGTGAAGATTTGAAAATTAAATCCCTTTGACATGCATGCGATTATAGAAATTAATGATTCATAAATTAAAGCTATTAATGCTCATTCAAGCTGACTTCTCCAAATTTCGACAATGACAGCTCTTGAATGCTCTAAATTTTTCTTAACCTACGAGTTGACATCTCAGTCTCTGCCTTATTCAAATCATGATTTCTTCTTTAGGAATTAGTAATTTTCTTGGATAGAGGCGTTTACTTTTGTGTTTCTCTCAAACCTATGTTTCTTGTAATTATATATTAAGAGCTCTTTTATATGCTATCTTAGGTTTATTTTCTTTCTTGTACTATACTTGCGTCCTTAGACAAGCTAGTTGGTTCTTTCTTGTACTATTCTTGCGTTCAGTGAGAGTTAATCAAAATGCAGCTGCAAGGTTTAACGTTAGACCGTCTTAAAAATTTTCTTTTTGCTGCTGCCACGAAAATTGGAAGGACAGAAATTTAAGTTGCAGATCGAGGCTATAGCCTTAAGGGAAGAACTCGTAATTAGTAGTCGAGCATTACCAGTACCAGCGAGTTACGGTGGAAGCAGATTCAAAACTCCTTATGAACAACATCAATGGTACGTGTTTATGAAACATCTTGGAGAATCAAACGCGTACGGCTGGAAACATCTCAGTATTCCTCCTCCATTTCCTTCAAGCATGTATTTCGAGAAGTCAACTTTGTAGCCAATAGTATTACGAATAGGTCATGATTCTTCTAATATAACTGTTTCGGTGTAATTGTCTATCATTTTATGTGTCTCCAACGTTTCTTTGAAATTAACTAAGAGGAAATTGTTCTCGTGGTTTTGCTTTGTAAATTTTTTGTAGTATTAAAAAAAAACACAAATCGGTTGGTAGTCGATTTTATTTCGAAAACTGATATTTTTTTGCTAGTGCACATGAGTACATGACTCATGTCTGGGCTTCCTGCGATGTGGACTTTGTTTGCTTTTGTTTGCCTCCGATCGAGCTTAATGAGAAAAACACGACGCATACAAAACCACAACTGGCACGTGTATTCCGGTCAGGGTCCTCCCCCAGACTTGTGCATGTAACGTGGCAACTCATACCCATGCAGATCATAACTGCCCCCCGCGTGTCTTCCCCAAAGCCATAGAAAATTAACCCACGGCCATTGTTAAAACCAAGACCGTTTACGTACTTGAAACCACGTTGAGAAGGTAAGTTTTAAGATGGCTCCATGGGAAGTCTTTGACCTTGTTTCTCACCATCTTGACCCCAAGACCCTAGCCATAGCCTGTTGCGTGTGCAAGTCATGGTTCAGTTGCATTTCCTCAGAACACATTTGGAAGCCCATTTGCACCACCCATTTCCCTTCTCTTTCAAAGCTCAAGCTCATAAACCCAGCAGTTCCCTACTACCGCCTCTACGCCATGGCCTCTGCCGCCGCCAAACGCCGCTTTCAAACCCCCTCGAAACCCTGCCTTGCCCTCGACAACCTCATCTTCACCGTCAACATCTTCAACGAGAAGAACTCTATAAACGTTCTGAGTCTTGAAAAACCCGGAAACGAGCTAATGGTGGATTGCAATAATGGGGTTTTCAAATTCGATATAGTTGTTGATACCTGCAAGTTTGAAGCTGTGGCGTTGGCGTCGGCGAGAGTTACGTGGAATGTGGTATTGAAAGGGTGGAAAGGGGTTTTTAATATGTTGGAATGTCAAGGGAAGAGAGGGGTCGACTGGTGGTTCTGGGAGGAGCTGCCTTTGCCGGGGTGTTGCTCGAGCCTGGTTGATAGTGGTGTTGTGGCAGATCTGAGGTTGGGGATTACTGATAGCACAAGTGCTGGAAACGTCAACGTTTGGCAAATTAACAAGGTGAGTGTGGGGATGCTTAGTATATCAAAATTGAGATATGTCAGTGTGGATGATGCTCTAAGATACTTGCAACACTTCCTTGATACAGACGACATGTAAAACTTCCTTGTTAGGAGTTTTTGTTTGTATAATATCGTGTGTATATGCACTAGCTACTGTGTATTTATGATCAACTCTTCTTTTTTTTGTTAATGCAAATTCGCGTAGTTTGGTGTTCTTTCTCTCCTTCATGGCTTCATTACTAGCTAGCTAGATGGAAATTAATAATGGGGGAGTTTGCTATTTTTTTTTTTTGCAAGTGTAATGCAAACAACTAGGAAATTTCATTGATCTATTATTGTCGCATTAGACATGTTGCATGCTAACATTGTGATGGCTACGAAAAGAAATGCAATGTTTTTCTTGGCAAAGAAGAAATATGTTGAAAGGCTCATTCGTTCTCTTGATAGTTAAGAAAAGAAATGCCATGTGTAGTGAAGATATAGAAAACCATTGGAGCTCAACTTGGCTAATATTTGGGAATGTTAATCAGGGACATTTCTCCGTCGTACAAAACAGAACACCTAAATTTCTCGAGAGAGCACATCTCTCCAACAGAACACACAAACACACCTATTTGGAATTGCAAATTTTGTAGCTGATGCAATATTGCAGAGTCCGGCCATTGCATCTTTATTGGGAATCACTCTTTACCTCTCAATGCTTCAAATGTTTATTGTTTGATAAAATAGGCGGTGGTTGTTTTAGGAGATCCTTGTTGTAGCCTTTGTTGTATTTTTCTTATCCAAAAAAAAAAAAAACAGAACACACCTAAATTTCAAGAGAGAACATCTCTCCGTTATACAAAACATGGCACGTTTGTAACTTATAGGCTAAAATGAAAGCCAAGGAGGATGTGTGATCTTACACCCATTATAGTGTGGACTTCTTATCCGCTTGATAACTGTTCTGATTTTCTTACAGCAACTCCCAGCTGTTTTTCAACATAAGTTTATTTCCCCTCAGAAATACTCTCTTATAACTTCAAAGGAGCTGGGCACTGATATATTTATAACTCATTCCTTCGGAGCAGCGACCACAACCTGGCAATCAACTGATGATAATCCATTCCAGTCAGCAACTGTATGACACCTTAAGAATTAAGTCTACGACTCTAACCCACCACATCAACTATGGTAAAAACTTAATTTGGTACCTGAACTATTGTGAAATATATTTTTTGGTATCTACAATTTTTTTTACTCAAAATGGTACATGAACTATTGCGTCGTTACCCAAAATGGTACCTCCGTTAACTTGGTCGTTAAGTATGGTCCAATTAGGTACCAAATCAGGTTTTTACCCCATTAACTATTAAGTACTTGATACATAAATTTAAATTACCATTAAACGCATGCAGGCGTGTTTAACCACATGGGTAAATGCATAAACCATCTTAACGTGCAAAACGATTGCTGGCCCTGTTGAAGCAAGAAATGGGACTTTTGATGGAGAATCAAGAAAGGCACAAACTAGGTACAGAAATTTTGATAAGACGAGGCATTGAAACTCATTTCAGTGGATTGGATCCCTGATCTTACCAAGATTAGTTATGCATGATTGGGCGTTTTCCCACTCTTTCTCTTAGAATAGTCAACTCCTGCGCTGCATATACAATAAGGAAAAAGTTATTAAGTAACGTAGTCACAGGGTGCAATGCCCAGTAGCACATGATGTTGCATAAGGGAGCACAAAGGGAAGACATAAGTATCATGTAATTGGATGAGATAATTGCATCTCTGTAATTTGATAATATGTAAAAATCTCTTTTGACATTGCAATATGATTGTTTTTCTCTTATTCAATCCAGCTTTATGCCTTCCTGAGTTAACAATTTAATATATATATATATATATATATGTAGGATTTTTCTCCACTATATATGACTAAACACTTTTAAAATACATAGCTCTAATGTCAGCCGTCAGATCTGTTTAGATGATCCGTCAGATATGTTTAAATGATCTATGTATTTTAAAAGTGCATAGTCCTATGTAGTGGAAAAAGCCTATATATATATATATATACACACACACAATAAAAATTGACAAGGGAACCCATAAAATGAAAAAACTTATTACTCTTGGAGGCAGTTTTCCACGAGTGACTGAGATTCAGCTGCTGCGAATTTGTCTTTCAGAAATGACTCCAACTTGTTGCATCTTTTTTTTTTTTTTTGCAATGGTGAGAAAAGGGTCTGTAAAACAAAGCATTGGCACACTAAAAACAAGAAATTGTGGGTTCATGACGATCTAACAGAACGTTATAGTCAATGGTTTACAAATATAAACACTCACATTCATCTCCTCGGTATCCGTTCTCATATTTCTTCTTACTTCGCACTTATTTTCTCTCGCCTCAGTCACTCCATTACCACGTATTCCATCAAAATATTGAGATCACTCTGTTGTCAATCTCCAACTCAATAGTTCAAGCTAACACTGGATACTCGGTTCTTATTGGAAAACGCAACTGCTGCTACAATATATACGTTGCCCTCGCCCGATCTCAAGTAAGCAAGTCTTCATGTTTTCAGATTAATAATTGAAATTAAGCCCTCCATTACCTTCATTCATAAAGCATCATGCGTTTATCAATATCAAATGAAAAATAAAAAATGCTTAACCTCCTCAATTAAAACAGACAACATTAAGCGGGTTCTGCAAGTAATATTGGCATCAAAGAAGACACTTACCAAGTCTGCAACTGCAACATTAAGCTTGTATGTTAGGAGTTACAGGGGCCAGCATCAAGTGAAACATGAAATGACTTCCACATCTTCCAAAATTCGATATGTAACTCCTGTAGTTGCTATTTCAATGAAAATCCAATAATGAAAGGACATGAAATATGTACAGAAGAAGAGAAAACTCGATCAGGTTATAGAAAGGTAAATGGAATGAGTCATGAGTACACCATTAAGTTAAGAACATGCTTTAGATTTCACTACCTGTCCATATATCTCTGTAAGTGAATATTCACATGCCTGAGCAATAGCACATGATCGATTAGTGCAGATGTATGAAGTTTGTGTTCTGCAACACACCTGCAGAAGAACAGTGTATAGAACAAAGTCAAACACCACCCCCACTAATAACTAATAAGTTCCCACTAAAAATTGGAGAGAGAGAGAGAGAGAGATAAATTCCAAAGCAATCAAACACATTCACAGTGCATAAAATCATTACCAAGAGTGGACACCATTTTGATTGGAAATTACTCTGACTCCTATTTTTTGAGACATTATTTACACCAGTAGCCAGATCATCCACCATTACTCAAAAAAGAGTGAAAATATTCTTGACTGCATAGACATTTGAAGCCATAAGCTACTCAATATTGGAGCCAAAGTTCATATAGAGCAACACTCATTTTTTTTCCTCGGATACCTACAAACCTCGATACTTAGTTTTAGGTCTGTACTTGTCTTGACAGACTACCAACTTTCAAATTCTTGCAATTCCAATAACGACAGAACATACTCCTCCACATCTAAAGTACTACATCTGAAATATTTTCAAAATGATGTCAATAAAACTAAAACAAAAAAAAAGAGCCGTAGTATGCTGAGAAATGGACTTCCCCAACCTCATTCTAGATATAGCAAGGTGTATTCCCTCAAATGGAAGAAATTTTATATATTTCCAACAATCAGTCATTAATCAGAAATGATTACGTACCGACATGTTTAAAACCAAAATGAGATCGGGAATAAGTTTCATAACCTTCACAAAGAAAAAAGAAGATAAAAACCATATGTTTCCTATCCTTGGTTCATATAAAGTAATATTCATCTGAAAAAAGATTAGTTTCAGCCAAAAATTAAGTATGTTCTATAGCTAAAACTTCAGTAGGATAAAGCTAGTAATATAAAAAATATATACAAAATTGTAAAGGAAAAAGAAATCTGAGTAATACCATTTGGTCGTCATTGAAACATCATTTCCTCAGCTTTCTAATCTTTTGTAACCAAAACGGTCACCAGTATAAAGCCCCAAAGCTTCCTTGGCAAAAACGTCCCATGAAATACCACTCTGCTTCATTTCATCAAATAACTCAATTGCTCTATCAATATTCTGGAGCCTACAGTACCCAATGATGAGAACAGTGTAAGTCACCACATCAGGAGGAACATTTTTTTTCTTCATTTCCTCAAACAAGAAGCTGGCATAATCCATGCGAAAGGATTTGCAAAAACCATCTATTAAACAGGTATAAGTAATAGCATTGGGCAAATGGTTTTTGCTCAACATTTCTTTAAACAGTACCCAAGCCTTCTTCATGTCTCCCATCCTACAAAACCCAGCAATTAGAGATGTATAAGAAATCACATCTGCAGACAAACCCCTTTCAGTCATTTCCTTGAACGTGTTATAAGCTTCACATATTTTGCCTCTATGGCAGAGTATATTGATAAGGATTGTACATGTGACTGTATTGGGCATGACACCAGCTTCGAGCATTCCTCCATACACCATGAAGGCCTTTTTTGAATTTAACTGTTTTCCAAAACCATTCATAAGAGTATTATAATTTGCAACTTCTGGGAGTATATTCCTCTTAAGCATTTGAGGGACAAGTTCCCATGCTTTTTCTGGTTTCCCTTCCTTGCACAAACTGTTGAGGACTGCATTATAAGTATACGAGTTAGGGCTTATGCCTTGATGATGCATCTCGTAAATAAATCTCAAGGCTTCCTCCAAGCGCCCTTCCCTGCAATACCCATCAACAATGAGAGTGCAAGTGACAGCGTCAGGGAACACACCGGCAGCCTCCAAACTACGATATATATGTAGCATATCATCTATCAATCCAATTTTACAAAGACCATATATGAGTGAGCTATAACTAACTATAGACGGGTTTATTTTACAAAGCTCCATCTCCTCAAACAAAGCGAGAGCTTTCTCAATATCCCCTTCCTTGCAAAATCCATCTATCAAAATGGTGTAGCAATAAACATCTGGCACAATCCCGTAGCTCTTCATTTCCTCCAACAACTTTAGAGCTTCATATGTTTCACCTTTTTGGCAAAGCCCATGAAGTATAGCATTGTAACAATAACTATTGAGAGGTTGGGCTCTACGTTGCATGTTTCGGATGAAGTCCAAAGAAAACTCAAGATATCCAGCTTTACAAAGTCCATGAATATATTTGGCATATATCACAGCAGTTGGGTGTTTCCCACTCTTCTCCATTTCTTGAAGAATGTCAGTCGCTTGACCGATATCTACATCCTGCACTTGATGTCCTTCACAAAAAAAGTTCATCATAATTGTGTAAGTGTAAACATTAGGAGATGGCCCAGAGTTTTTCAAACATTCAAATAAGCTTCTAACACATTCCAGTTTGTTTGCTTCTGCCAAACACTTAAGCAAGATATTACAAGACCAAATGTGTGGCTCAAGACCCATTTTTTTAATCTTCAAAAACACATCCACAGCGTTCTCAAGCATCGAGTTGTCAGAAAAAGCTGTTATTAGTGCATCAAATATGACAAGCGATCTCACCCCATTGTGGGGTGAATCCAATAAATATGGGAACAGTCCAAATGCATCATACTTAGCTGCCCGATAATAGCATACAACATCTCTAAGCAAAGCCTGCACTTCCATTTGCATTCCCACCCATGCAAATTCATGAACTATAATTCTAAAGGCATCTAAAGAATGAGAAAAGCCATGCTCTTTCACGGACTTAGAGAACCTTACATCCCATGCCACCTCCCAATTCAAAGATTTAAACACTCTGACAACAAAGGGATACAATTTTCCCTTTCTCTGAATACAAATCCTTTTCCCCAGAAGTTTAATTTCATGAACTGCAAAGGCCTCAAAGGGCAATGGAGTTTCGACAAACACATGGTCCTCCATCAACAATGCAGAAGCAGCGGCAGAATACGCTCTAAAAGTCCCCCCATTGACAAAAAACACACGGTTTCGGAGAAAAGCCGAATCAACCAAGCATGATTTGAACATGGGCAGATACCCATTACTACCCTGTCAAAGTTGTATCAAGTAATAGACCACAAAGTGCCTTATCCCAACTCTCTGGGTGCTGAAACACATGGGTGTCTCTAGAATGTAGGAAGCTCCTGTGAGAAATTAAAAATGGCCTGCTTTATCATCTTTGAGAAGGAAATAAAATTCGTCCATCATGTTAATAGCTAGCTTCGAATTCATCAAACACCAAGATACTCAAATTCAAATACCCAAAATGTCAAAAATATGACACGAATTCAAATACGCAGGCAAGACCAAATGCTCAGATACAAATACTAACTAATTCAAAACATGAACCGTCTTTCATAATTACCTGAAGAAGAGACAAATGGAGGAAGAACGCACAAGCGGGCTGAAGATGACAGGAGAGCAAAGTAGGAGGTTCGCTCTTTTAGTTGATCGGGGTTTACAGGGGTTTACAGAGAGCAGGAGGGAGAAAGACGAGAGGTGGCTGCTCATTGCTGTTGGAAGTTAATTGTTTCAACTTTCAAGTATTTGGTGCAAATAAGGCCCAAAAAAAAAAAGGATGGGCCTCAAGTAGAGCTAGCTACGCTCTAATGCTCTGTACACCCCATCAAAAATTCAGGACATACAAAAATACTCATAACACAGTTAACACTCCAAACGAAATGACAAAATAACCCGTGGAAACTGACCTAATCCCTTTATATATTGCAAAGTGAACACTCAATATACATCTCCTGGTTTTAGTACAGAGATAATTTTACTGAATTTTAATACTTACAATTCAAAACTAATGCATGAGTTTTGGATTGCAGGTGCAAGGGTCTAACTATTACAAATTTTGCTCAACACATGAGCTTCTAATTTGAACTAGAGAAAGAATTGGGAAACTAGAGAGTAAATGACTTCGGAAAAAAGGCTTGTAAAAATTAACTTGCTTCTGATTGAGGGAGAGTGCTTCTTTATATAGGTCTTGAAAGGCATCTGACTGCTGAAATTAGAGCCTGAATTATGCGGGGAGCATTTGTTTTACTATGTCACGCCAAAAGCAGGAAGCTGCACAAATTAGCTCTACTTTTGGTCAGTACGTAAATAGTAAAAAACTATTGTTTTTCTTTCGTCTCGTGGAAGAATTGTAAAAAGTTACTATTCATGAATAGTGACTTGTCTGATTTTTATCACCTATATGGAGAATAGGGATTTTAACTGTCTTGAAAATATTCTCCTGGGGATTCTTGTGGATAGTCAACCCATCTAAGCTTTCTAGGTTGCGGTGTGAAGTGACTGGATGAAGTCATGGAAGAAGAGAAATCATTTTGATCTTCATTGTCTTCTTCATCTTCATTGTCATTGCTCAACCAACTGCTTGTTCAAGGAGCTGGTTAGCCAACTCTTTCAGTTCAGCTGACTTGGAGAGAGATGCTTTGGACTTCCCCTTGGATTTAGAGGAATGGGAGGATGCTGGTGACGGAATGACTAAAGCAGCCTGAGGGCTTGGTGTCTGAATAACGGGCTGAGGTTGCCTAACAGGAGGAATAATAGTAGAAGCTGGTGACTGTGGTGTAGCTTTTCTGAATTCTTCATCAACTTGGGAGATAATTCTGTCATGTGTGAATTTATCCCACTACTTGACTGAAAAGTGCCTGGATACAATATTGTCTTTGACTTCATAGTACCATTTTAAGATTCAGGAAACTTTGTATTTAGCCATGAAATGCATTATGGCCGGAAAATGGGACTGGTATTGAGTGAATGTCTGGGTCTAAGCAAAGAACTCAATTGACTTTTGTAGGGGTTCAGAAGGAGACTAAAGGACATGCCATAGGCTGCCCACCAACCTAAGAACCATAAGGAAAATTCAAATTTAAAGTATTTATCAAAATTGATAAACCATGAGTGACTAAAATCCTCAGTTTGGTGGAGGAAGACTTTTGACCAGGCTTCTTTGTAGTCATAGTAGGAGAAAGAGATATCTCCTTCACTGTGACGAGCAAAAGGAGGATCTCTCCATTGGGCTTGACTAATGATTTTAACAATGTGTAGGGAATGGTATAAGATTTTTGATTGATCCCTTTGGTCAGGGATTGTTTTAATGGTGACTGATCCAGTTCTGAAAAGAATTCAGAATAGAACTTGAGTGACTGAGAAGGATGACTTGACTGAAAGTGAAAACCAGGGAAATCACAATTGACTGAGAGGATTTTAAATTACTCAGGTCTGGTTCAACATAGAAAAGGTTGAAACTAATTCTAGGGGCATATGGGGATGTTTTTCTGAAGTTGACTGGGTTTTGTAAAAATGTCTGAGAATCAGACTTAAAAGGATCATATTGGGTGACTAAAGTTGACTGGTAATTAGGGCGAATATTATCTATAGTGGTAAACCTGTTACTGATTGGGAGTGGTGGGTGACCTCGGTAAGGAACAACACTAGAAGAAGGGGATGACTCTTTTTTGACTTTTGGGCAAGGGACACCCGAACAGATATCAAAAGGTTCTTCTTTTTTGACTAGGCTAAAGGATCCTGTAAGCTGTCTTCCAGATGATTTGGTGTTGGGCCTCATGGTTGGCCTTGGGCCAGACATTTTGAACCATGTAGGAATTCTCGGGTTAGAAAATATGGGATGTGGTTATCACTATCTTTGATGAATGCAATTTCAAAATCAAAAATATTTAAAATTGCTTGTCATCTAGCAAATATTTATTTACTAGCAATATTTTGAACATCTTTTTCTAAAACATGTTTTGCACTTTTACAATCAACTCTAACTAGAAATCTTTGGTTTAATAAATCATCTTGGAATTTAGAAATACATAAAACTATAGATAAAATTTCTTTTTTGATAGTACTGTAATTACTCTATGACTGAGTCCAAACTCCTGAATGGAAACGAACAATTTCTTCATGTTGGTCTGAAGAAGTTTGTTGTTTAAGAATACCTCTGTAACCAATTTTCAGAAACATCAGTTTCAACAATTTTAAATGAATTTACTGAAGGAATGCCAAGGCAAGGAAGATTTTGAACATATTGTTTAATTTCTTTGACTATAGAAGTATGGACTGATGTCCAAGGCGAATGATTACTTTGAAGTCGGTCAAAGAGAGGTTTACATTTCTTCCTAAGGTTTTGGTAAAAATCAGCTATATAGTTTAGGGATCCTAGGAATCTCTGGAGTTGGTTTTTATCTACGATTTCATCTGGAAATTTATTAGCAAATTGAATAACTCTGTCAATGGGAGTGATTTTTGAGTGGTGAATGTTAAATCCTAAAAATCTAATGTTTGACTGGAGTAATTTGACTTTAGAGGCTGAGACTACTAAACCGTTATTTTGTACTATGGTTAAAAATTGGTTCAGATGTTTTCAATGTTGATCTATGGACTTGGAATAGATGATGACGTCATCTATTATACTATGAAAAATTCACTATATTGATTGAATATGTCATTCATAATATTTTGAAATTCACTAGGAGCATTTTTAAGATCGAATGACATTACATTCCATTCGTAATGACCAAAAGGGGTGACAAAAGCAGTTTTGTATTTGTTTTCTTCACTAATTTGGATTTGCCAAAATCCAAATTTCATGTCAAATTTTGAAAAAATGACTGAATCATTTAATCTGTTGATTAAATCTCGTTTGTTGAATAAGATATCGTATCCATTTTAGGACATAATTTAATGGTTTATAATTTGTTACTAATCGGGGTGTACCTCTTTCAAGTTCAGCATTTTTCTGGACATAGAAAGCAAGGCAAGACCATGGTGATTTACTTTTTCGAATTATTCATTTACTAACTAATTCCGTAATTTCATTTTTACAAAATTCCATGACTTCTTGGCTCATTTGAATTGGGCGAGGTTTTGTGAGAATATTCTTTTCATCGAAGTCCTTAATGTAAGGGAGTTTGACTATGTGCTTCTTCCTGTGCCAAAAGGCATTAGGAATATCAGAACAAATTTCTTTTTTAATTTTTTTTTCAAAGGTTTTGATTTTTTGTTCGAGGACAGGGTCTTCGAGTTAACTTTCAATTCTTTTGTATTTGGTTTCTTCTTTGAGGAAATTGATTTGATTGCTCTTGCAGTTGATGAGATTAAATGTTTTCGAAATTGAATTTTCTTTGAATGCTTTAAGTGTATGGAGTTATGTGTTAGATAAAAATTCAAATTTTACTAGTTGACCAAAAGGGTAGGTAACTATCCCATCATATTATGTTGTAAATGGATATAACAATGTGATAAATGGGATGTCTAAAATTACTCGATCTGTCATATTTCTGACTAGGACAAATGATGTTTTGAAACAAACATTATTTTGACAGACATGGGCTTTTGTGATTTCATATTTCATATCCATTCCCCCCCCCCCCCCCCCCCCAATTTGTTGTTGTTAATGTTTCTTTGGTTTTGGTATAGTATTTTGTAGGTATCAAACCTTCTTGAATACAATTTAAATCTACTCCGGAATAAACAAGGGCAGCTGTGACTAGTTCAAAGTCCTTTATTGTGATTTTCACTCTAGTATGCCATTTTTTGAGTCTGATGTGATTAATTAGATTTAAGGTTCTATCTTGGCTAGATTCCTCATGATTTTGAGGATTTTCAATAAATTTGTGGGATTGATTGTCAGTTTTGAGACTATGCATGTCTTGTTTAATTTCTTGATTTTCAATTTTGAGTTCTAAATTTTGTTCTTTTAAGAAAGTAATATATGTTCTGATGTTTTAATTTTATGTTGTAGGTCTTGTATTGTGACTTCTGTCTTGCATTTTTTAAATTTTTCCAAAGTTGTCTTTAGACAAATTTTTTGTTTGGAAGTATTACTAGGATTTTCCTGTATAATAAGTTTTCGGAATTTTTTTAATATTCATATTTTAATTCTGAATTTTCTATTTTGGTAATTAAATCTATTAATAATTCTTCTTGTTTAGAGAGAACATTCACTGATTTTCGATTGAGAGTGTTGACTGTTTTACAACAAGAATCTTTGCAACCAAAATTAATGTATGGAGAAGATTCATTGTCAGAATTGGTAGTGGTGGAAGAATTTGTTATTGAAATATTATTTTTGTTGTACATAATATTACTTATGTGGATGTCCACGAAATTACTTGGAGGCCTACTATGTAATATCTCATTAGTTTATACCCTTGTTATGTAAAGTCTAACACCATATAATGAGATTAATGCGAATGAGGAAATCTACCTCAATATTCTATCTCTCATATTTCTATTTGCTCTCTACTTTCTAACAAAGTAAGTTTCTAGTTTATAACACGTTATCAGCACGCTTGTCTCTTTTATGTTCTTGTATAAACTCGATGATGATCTATGAGTTATATGGTGCAATTTTTGTTGCTTTAGACCAATACTCACGATCTATGAGTTCTCTACGATTCTTTCCATTTATCTTTGAATTCCTTTTATGTCACAATGAAACAAAATAATGCACTTGTTGATATTATTGTTTCATCGAATTCATGCATTTATGAAGATTCGTTTTTACAATCTCTTTCTATATTTGTATACATTATTCTCGCTAATCCTCTATGCAGCCGCTCAAGATTGTTTTCAATTGCTAACTTTGTTTTATCCTTTTTTACTCTTATGTTGCATGTTACGCACACTAATGCAAATATGTATTTGAACGTTTCGACGGTTTCATTTTTTTTTTCTATTATTATGACCAATTTAATTAGTTTAATATGTCTTACAATGATTAATTGCAATGGTAGGAATTCCTACCTTCATTCCACATCTACCAATTTATTGCACATTTTTATGTTCATTTTCTTAGTGAACCCGAAGATTCACTTGGATATATCTCAAACCTGAAGTTTTGAGTATAAAATTTTGAACCGGAAGTTTAAAATATCAAATATTAGACCCGAAGTTTTAATAGTGAAATCTCGAACCCGAACCTTCGAGTACAAATTCAGTATATTATGAATCCATTCTTCGACTTTGTATCTCCTCGAACCCGAAGTTTCGAGTGAATTATTCTATGAAGTCTAACTTATTTTTTTTAAGAACCTGAAGTTCTAACCGTTTATGGATTCTGACATCTTCCATTTTATATTTGTGTAGGAAGATAGCCAACTTGGCAAAACTGGAATTTGTTGCCCTTGACATTTCTGGCAAAAATTACCTCTCTTGGGTCCTTGATGCCGAGATTCATCTCCAGGCTGCTAATCGATCTCGGAAATGCTATCAAGGAAGGTACCAACGCATTCCAGCAGAAACGTGCAAAGGCCATGATTTTTCTCCTCCACCATATCCATGAAGGATTGAAGGAGGAATACCTCACTGTCAAAGACCCACTTGAGCTTTGGAAAGCCTTGGAAGAGCGATATGCTCATCAGAAAACTGTGATCCTCCCAAGAGCTCGCTTTGAATGGACGCATTTGCGCCTTCAAGATTACAAGACGGTGAGGGAGTACAACTCTGCACTCTTCAAGATTAGCTCCCAAATGAGGCTATGTGGAGAGCCCATAAGTGATGAAATGTTGCTAGAGAAAACATTCTCTACCTTCCATGCGTCGAACATGCTCCTGCAGCAGCAATATCGAGAGTGTGGATTTAAGAAGTATTCATAATTAATTTCTTGTCTCCTTGTGGCTGAACAAAACAATGAGTTGTTGCTGAAAACCCACCAATCTCGTCCAACTGGATCACAACCATTCCCTGAAGTGAATGCCACATTTTCTGGTGGCAATGGCAATGGATGTGGTGGAAGACATGAAAATGCTCGTGTTCATGGTCGCAGACGGGGCCATGGACGCCAAAATGGTCAAGGCCGTGGTAACCATACCAAACATTTGGGTCCAAGAAACAATGCCAAAGTCAACAAAGGAAAGGGCCCGATGAACCAAGTTCCTCAGAATCATGACAATATTTGTCATAGGTGTGGTGGAAATAACCATTGGGCACGTACCTGTCGTACACCCAAACATTTGGTGGACCTTTACAAGGCTTCTCTAAAAGAAAAAAAATGTGGAGACAAATTATGTTGATCAATCTGATCCTTGGGACTCATCTGAGCCAATGGACATAACTCCCCTTGATGTGTCCTCCCTGGAAGGAAAAAATATGGAGACAAATTATGTTGATCAATCTGATCATTGGGACTCATCTAAGCCAATAGACATAACTTCCCTTGATGTGTCAGACTTCTTCGTCGACAATGGGAGTCATGTTGATGAAATGATTAGTGGTGGAGTTCTTGACACCAACTAAATTAGTATTTATGTTTAAGTGTTTTTCCTTATGTTTTTGCTTTGCTTTATGTTAAACCTTGTCAGTTGTGTTTCCCTTCAAGTTTCTTATATTCAATAAAAGACCAGTATTTCTTTTTATCGAATAAACTAATGTGCACTTTAAATTTAGCTTTGTATTTTTTTTCATGCACATTTCAACGTAATGCATCATATACATGCATATATGTTCTATTGCATGTTATTCTACACAACATGCATATATATAATTGGGCATAACTAATTGCTTATAATTGCATATTATTATTACAATGATGAATGATTGATTTATTGTATAGTCAATAAACGTTTATTTGCTCTGAATATATATTTAATTGCATATTCAAATGTTATTTACATATTGCATGTTACATTGTAATTGTCCATAATTAACATTAGTTGAATATTAATTATTTTCATGTTCATTATGCATGTTCAAAACGTTATATAATTACATGCAAATGAGCATTACTTTTATAACTTGCAGTTTATGAGTATTATTCAGTGGCTGATGTGTTGGCTAACTATGGTGCGGATCATGCGGGTAATCATTGGTGGCACGCACTTCCTCATTTTCTTGTCTACTCTTTTGGGCATGATGTCTCTTCCCGAGTTTCTTATCGTTTTCGTTAAAGTTTGTTTCTCATGGCTTCTAGTCTTGGATTCATGGCTTCTAGTCTTGGATTTCTCATTTTATGGTTCTTTTTTAGTCTTTTTTCTTTATGTTGCTTCCATGAGAGATGGTTTGGTTTGGTCCCCCTCTCTTATAGTATGTACTCTTCCTTTTATCATTAATAATTATACAGCAACGTTTTGCTGAAAAAAAAAAAAAAGTGAAATTATGCAAAGTTTATGTGAATGGTCAATTAATTATTGCACATATAAATAGCTCATTGCACATTAATATGGTTGAAATCCATTAATTGTTGTTGGCTACAAATACATATTTATTAGCACACATTAGCTTTCGTTTTATTATAAATACGTACTGTTGGTAATATTTCTTATATATCCATGCAAATTATTTATTTATTTCTTTTTATATGAAGGCATGAATATGGATCATGGATGCCCTCAGCTCAAGAAAGATGGAGAAGATATATATTTTGCAGACAGTGCGACTACGCATACGATCCGTCGCGATGGCAAATATTTCTCCAATTTAATCTCTACAAGAGCTAATGTCACAACCATATCAGGTCCTGCAGACCTAATTGAAGGCTCAGGAAGAGCCCATATACGGTTGCCAAATGGAACACAATTGTTCATTCAAGAGGCTTTATACTCTGCCAGATCCCGAAGAAATCTGCTGAGTTTTAAAGATATACGTTTGAATGGGTACCACATTGAAACCACAAATGAAAATAATATGGAGTATCTTTGCATCACCTCCAATGCTAATAGCCAAAGGCGTATATTGGAAAGGTTGGTTGCCCTCACATTTGGATTGTATCACACAACCATAAAATCGGTTGAGGCATACCATGTCATGAACCAGAAGTTCACTGACCACAAAACATTTATGATTTGGCATGACCGCCTTGGTCACCCTGGATCCACCATGATGCGTAGGATTATTTCTAATTCCAATGGACACCCATTGTTGAATAAACATATTCTTTTGCCAAGCAATAACCCTTGCAAAGCTTGTTCACAAGGGAAATTGGTCGTTAGACCATCTTATGCAAGGATTGATGTTGAATCCCCATCATTTCTACAAAGAATGCAAGGGGACATATGTGGGCCTATTCAACCATCTTGTGGACCATTTCGGTATTTAATGGTTTTGGTCGATGCCTTTACGAGATGGTCACATGTTTGCCTTTTATCGACTCGTAATATAGATTTTGCAAAGCTTCTAGCTCAGATAATCAAATTACGAGCACAATTCCCAGACCATTCTATCAAGTCTATTCGATTAGACAATGCTGGTGAATTTACTTCCCAAGCATTTGATGATTATTGCATGTCCTTGGGAATTGAAATTGAGCATCCAGTCCCTCATGTTCATACACAAAATGGTTTGGCAGAAGCTTTCATTAAGCGCATTCAAATTATTGCGCGCACTTTGCTTATGAGAACAAAGTTGCCAGTTTCTGCATGGGGACATGCCATTTTGCATGCAGCATCATTAATTAGGTTGAGGCCCATAGCCAACCATCAATATTCCCCATTACAAATTATTTTTGGGAACCAACCTAATATTTCTCATTTACGAGTCTTTGGTAGCGCTATTTATGTGCCTATTGCACCGCCACAACGTACCAAAATGGGTGCTCAACGTAGATTGGGAATCTATGTCGGTTTTGATTCACCATCTATTATACGATATCTAGAACCCTTGACGGGTGATATGTTAATTTACTGCACGGTTTGCAGATTGTCACTATGATGAGATAACATTCCCACCGTTAGGGGGAGAAAAGACTGTTCCTGAAGAACGTCGTGAATTGTCGTGGGAAGTATCCACTATGTCTCATCTTGATCCTCGTACCACACAAAGTGAAAATGAAGTACGAAGGATTCTCCACTTTCAAAATATTGCTGACAAAATGCCTGATGCATTTACAGATATAGCAAAAGTAACAAGATCACATATCCCAACAGCAAATGCACCAGCAAAAATTGATGTCCCAGTAGGACAAAACAATGTGGCAGCCAATGAGCCATCTGTTGCACGCCTGAAGCGTGGCAGACCTGTAGGTTCAAAAGATTCAGTTCCTAGAAAAAGGAAATCAAAGGCACATGCATCTGAATCCTGATGAAATCGCTCGAGAAAAGATTTTTGGGCAAGACGTTAATGTCCGATCCACAACTCATGACTCTGTAATTACAGAAGAGGAAAGTGTCCTTGGTGAGACACAAGCCCCTGAAGAGGCTCAGGTACCTGAAAATAAGGAAATTTCCGTAAATTATGCATACACCAATGAATTGTGGGATCGTAAGGAAACGATCATTGATGATATATTTTCATTCGCAGTAGCTACTGAGATCGTAAAAAGCGATGATATTGAACCTCGCTCTGTTAATGAATATAGACAGAGACATGATTGGCTCAAATGGAAAGATGCAATCCAAGCATAACTAAATTCTCTTGAAAAGCGCAGTGTTTTTGGACCAGTAGTCCAAACACCACCCAATGTGAACCCAGTTGGTTACAAATGGGTATTTACTAGAAAGCGCAATGAGAGCTGGTTAGAGAGAGAGAGAGAGAGAGAGAGAGAGATTGAGCGATCGAGAGAGTTTGAGAGCTGAGAGTTGATAGATTGTGCTAGCAGAGAGAAACCAAATCCGCAGAAATCGAGCAATCAAATTGTTTCCCGGAACTTCTTCTTCTTCGCTGATCAATGACCAAGGTCAATATCATTCGATTTGACGATTTTAGTTCAGAGATCACCGGAAGTGAACCAATCGCCGTACCGAAAACTCAATTCGATCAAGAGATCGGATCGGTATCGACCGAGTTCCGAGTTGCAGCCACTGCCACCTCCTCAGAACCTCGATTCGCCGTCTCCGATGTCGTTTTTGCTTGTTGTTGGTGCCGGCGGAGGAGTATTAGAAGCTTCTAGTCTTCATTGGTTGGTGAGTCGGCGACTGTTGTGATAGTGAGGTCTGTGGTTTGGATTGTGGGGTCGACAGTGACGCAAAGACAAAATGGGTGCGTGGGTTTGGAAATGGTGGCAGGATAAGGTGGGGGAGAGACCCAGTGGAGAGTGAGATTTTGGGTTAGAGGGAGTGTGTTTGAATTGGAGGCTAATAGTGATCGAAGATGGTGGTGGTTTTTTGAGCTTTGAGGTTCATGCTGGGTCCATTTGGGAAGAGAAACTGAGAGGGATTAATTAAGTTTTTTTTGTTCAAGTTTCCAGGTTTTACATGTGGTTTCCTGGTAGAAGAATATGTCCAGGGACTTCATGTGGCGTTTTGATGATTGAACTTGCTCTTTCTCAATTGCTCTACCACTTTGATTGGGAACTGGGGAATGAGATTAAACCAGATGAGCTTGACATGTCCGAGACCTTTGGGAACATGCAGGAGAAAACATGATCTGTACATTATTGCCACCCCTCATCGTTTTCCTTCACTAGTTCACTCAAGGAGACACTGTGATCACTAAAACTATAATATTTGTACTATTATTATATGTGTTACTCTCGCCAAAATAGCCAAATCAAGGGCCGGCGGCTTTAGCTTGGGTTTCTTAATTGTTTTTTTTTGGAAAAAATCACTTTTAGTCCCTCAACTTTGACTCGTTCGACACTTTCGTCCCTAAACTTTGAAATATATCACTTTCGTCCCTGAACTTCAACACCGACTATCACTTTCGTCCCTGACCGGAAAAAAATGGTGCAAAACCTATGCCAAAATGTTCGCACGGATGAGAGAAGTAACTTTTATAACTGGGGCTAAGCTCGATTCGGCCTAGAATGGCTCGAATTTAGCCCGAAAGCCGGTGGTGGCCGAAACTTTAATTATAAAATTCTCCGTCGTCCGGCGACGGTTTGAGGCGGGGTTGGTGGCGTTGAACTCGCCTCAAGGAGGGCTTCAAAGCCCAGTATGTGTTGTCGTTCGAATTGGCCGGAATCGGAGGTTTATTCGGTGAAAACTTCGGTCAGGGACGAAAGTGATAGTTTTTTTCAAAGTTCAGGGACTAAAGTGATATATTTCAAAGTTCAGGGACGAAAGTGTCGAATGAGTCAAAGTTGAGGGACTAAAAGTGATTTTTTCCCTTTTTTTTTGGATGATTTTTCTTTCTTTCTAAATTAGTTAATTGGTTTGGTTGCTATGTGTTTGGACTTTGGAGTAAGAAACCATTTGGCACCCCTGATTGGACTTTTTGTATACCATATATACTAACTATGCATCCAATCACTTCATAAGTACTTCTACGGTTCTACCCAATCTCTTCTGCTAAATCAATTTAGTATCACTCAATAAACCAGTTATTGTTTGACAATAACAAATTATTGTCTAATAGTAACAAATTATTGTCTAACAATAGCAAATTTATTGTCACTCAATAAACCAGTTATTATCTGACAATAACAAATTTATTGTCACTTAATAAACCAGTTATTGTCAAACAATAGTTAAACCAAGGTTTTTTTTAATGACCTAGCGTCTGCTAGGGTTTGGGAGCGGCGGTCCTCCCTGGATCGTCGTCTCTTGCACCTTCTCCTTCCATGGAGACCTTTCTAGGTCTCGGCCTTGTGATGCTTGTTCTCTCTCGTTTCTCTGGCGGTGTACTAGAGAAAGATGTGGGCGGTGGTTCGGTGGGGTGGTTTTCAAATTGGTTACTTGGTGACTTGTTCGTCTTCCCTCCCATGGCAGGGTATGTTGGTAGATTTCAGCGTGGTTGGATCTTTAGGGAAGGTTGCGGCTATGCTGATCATGGTCGGATTCTTGAGGATCGGGCACCATTGGCATCAGGACACGTTTGCTCCGTTGGCGATTTGTTTGTGTTGAATGATGGTGATGGCAACAAAGTGCTTTCTTGGGGCTTTGTGGATCAGCGCTGGCGTTTGGATTTTG
Organism: Rubus parviflorus; assembly: GCA_029955375.1. NCBI lineage: Eukaryota > Viridiplantae > Streptophyta > Magnoliopsida > Rosales > Rosaceae > Rubus > Rubus parviflorus. Next base: position 18,067,117 of record JARGGL010000006.1, on the reverse strand, counting down.
GCAAAACGAATGGGAGCGGTAGAGGTAGTGATGGCAGAAGGTTGGATCTTGAATTTTTTCACTGGATCCGGATCTGGGATCCGGGTGGCTTCATGGTTAGGTTAGGTAGTGCTAATCAGTTTGCTGAATTTTTGGTTTTCTTTAAAGCAGTCCATAGTTTTCTGATATGCAGGTCTCAAGATCATGACAATGGTTCTCAATCTGTTGTTGGTAATTATCTTCGGGATACTAATAGAAGCTATTGGATTCCGCTAGAACTTATATAGTTGCCTTAGAGTTGTGTTCTCTTGTATTAGGACAACTTGTTGGTGTAGTACACCTTCTAGGCTGTTCTACTTTAGCTTTAGTTTCAAGCCATTTGTGGTTTGTATCTGCTCCCAAAGTTGTTCAGGATGCCATTTTAAACGATTGTAATCGTTATTGATTTATTTAAACTTAATTTAAAAAAAAAGGTTCTTAACCTTCATTCACTAGGAACTTTAACTAACAAAACAAATGGATAACTTGTATACATTTGGTTTTTGTCGAACAAAATTTATCACATACGTCAATGTTCATATGACTTTCGTCAAAATCTAAAAAAAAAAGTAAAAAAAAAAACTGTTCCATAAGAGCATCTTTAGTAGACTCTTTATCTTAGCTCCTTAGCTATTTTAGAGAGCATGTTTAGTTTTTCAACTATTTTAGCAGCTGTACCAGCCTCCTAGTGGCTCTCTATTTTAGCTTTTAGGTATATGACTCTTAAATATAGAGAGCGAGATGATGCTCTCTATTATTTTTGTTAATTTAAAACATTCATTTTTAGTTGTTTTGTGTAATTATTAAATACACTTAAGCTATTTTTTATTCATTAATAAAATGATTTAAATTCGGTACTAGCTAAAGTAGAGAGCATTGATACAGATATATTTTCAAACTGGCTAGCTAAAATAACTTTTTAGCTATATTAGCTAAAATTTAGTTAAAAAATAGATAGCATTGCTAAAGATGCTCTAAAGTGGCTCTCTATTTTAGCTTTTAACTATATGACTCTTAAATATAGAGAGTGAAATGAGGCTCTCTATTATTTTTGTTAATTTAAAACATTCATTTTTAGTTGTTTTGTGTAATTATTAAATACACTTAAACTATTTTTTATTTATTAAAAAAACAATCTAAATTCAATACTAGCTAAAGTAGAGAGTATTAGTGCATACGTATTTTCAAACTGGCTAGCCAAAATAGCTTTTTAACTACTTTAGCTAAAATTTAGTTAAAAAATAGCTAGCATTGCTAAAAATGCTCTAAGGGTATGACGAAAGCTTTCCAAGTATTCGCTTAAGTTATGCCGAAAGTTTTACATTCATTTGACAGTTGTATACAAACAAAGTTAGAATTTTTGCTACATAACAACATTATGGTGCGATCAATCATACAGAACCAAAAAGAAACTATGCAGATATCTCGTTTGGAGGCTCCCAAAAGATTATGTGAGACTTCAGTCTATAATAACAACTTCTTTCTCATCAATTTGAAAGAATTGATGAAGTTTAGGTTTTGTAATAAGCAAGAATGATTTCAATTTTGTATTTTAAAATGTAAATTATAATAATTTCATGTCACTGTAAAAAAGTAGTTCAATAAATCAAAATTTAGTATGGTGTAGACCGTGTAGGGAGCTCTACTTGGAAACTTGGAGTGCATTTTAGGCTTTTAGCCCAAACAAAAGAGCTTTTATCATAAACAATATCTGATATATCGACTGTTCATCACTTTAGTACCCGACATTCCAAAAATTTCACTTTGGTATCTGACATTTGGATCCCGACCCAACTTTAGTACCCACCGTCAAAAACCCCGTTAAACCCAAGCCCATGTGACTTTTTTGCATGGGCAATTTAGTCATTCCCTTCATCTGACTTTTTTTTCCTTTTTTTTTTTTTTGGACTGATTTCTCTCTCTCTCTCTCTCTCTCTCTCTCTCTCTTTTCAACCAAACCCAGAAATTTTTTTCCTTTCCCTCACTCTCTCAAACTCATCTCCATCTTCCTCTCTCTTCAACCAAACCCATAAATTTTTTTCCTCCCCCCCCTCTCTCTCTCTCTCAAACTCGTCTCATCTTCCTCTATCTTCAACCAACCCGGAATTTTTTTTCCTTCCCCTCACTCTCTCAAACTCATCTCCATCTTCCTCTCTCTTCAACCAAACCCATAAATTTTTTTCCTCCCCCCTCTCTCTCTCTGAAACTCGTCTCATCTTCCTCTATCTTCAACCAAACTCGGAATTTTTTTTCCTTCCCCTCACTCTCTCAAACTCATCTCCATCTTCCTCTCTCTTCAACCAAACCCATAAATTTTTTTCCTCCCCCCCTCTCTCTCTCTGAAACTCGTCTCATCTTCCTCTATCTTCAACCAAACCCGGAATTTTTTTTTCTTCCCCTCACTCTCTCAAACTCATCTCCATCTTCCTCTCTCTACAATCAAACCCATAAATTTTCTCTCTCTCTCTCTCTCTCTCTCTCTCTCTCTCTCTCTCTCTTCCTCTCTTTGCAATCAAAACCAAAAAAAACAAGAGAATGACGAAAATGCCCATGAAAAAAAGTCAAAATGGCATGGCTTAAACGGTGTTATTGACGGTGGGTACTAAAGTTGGGTCGGGGTCCAAATGTCAGATACCAAAGTGATATTTTTGGAATGTCGGGTACTAAAGTGATGAACAGTCGATATATCAGGTACTGTTTATGCTAATCGCTCCAAACAAAATGAAAAATTAAAATTTTTTTTTCAATTAATGACAGGAAATCCGTTTAGCCAAAAAAAAATTGACAGGAAAACCTAATTTTTGAAAACCATAATGCGGGGGAAAGAATAAGCGGGAATTTAATGCCGGCTTATATAAGCATCTCTCTCACTTTTCCGCTTCCAAAATCATCTTTATTATGGCGCCAAGGAAGACCGCATCTTCCTCTCCGATCCCAATCGGTAAAGAAATTCAGACCCAGAAACCCTAAACCTTGAAATTGAAAACCATTCGCTCACCCTCATTCGTTTGCAATTTACAGGCAACTGCGAGGTGACAGTGGAAGCAAGTAAATTCAGTTGCCAGTCGGACCCAGACAGCCTCCAAATCTCCCTCTCTAGAAGCGCCAAAATCACAATCTCATGTACTTATTCAACAACCTTTTTCCACATTTCGCAATTTGAACTCGAATTTAACTTTTTCATTGGGCTGTGGTTATGGCAGTGAGAAAAGAGGTCGAAAGAAATAATGGTGATGATAGTATTGCTGGGCATTTCAAATCTGAAGGTATATGTAAATTATATTAACATGTGAACCATTTGTAATTGAAAAAATTTGGGCACCGTTTATATTTTATCTTTGCATATGTTTAGGAGGTGATCTTTCGTTCGTGCTTGTTAATCCTAAAGATGCCAATAGCTGTAGCAAATCCTATCTCCCGGTAATTTTGTCCCGACAATTTAATTAACCCCATATCTTTTACATTTCTGCTAAGGATGAACTTATATGGGTTTGCACCTGTAGGAAGTACTAAAGATGTACATTAGGGAACTTCCTGCAATGAATTTTGCTGCCAATACTGGAAAACAATCAATGTTCCTCGAAAGATGCGTTACAAATGGGTATGAATGATTTTTGCTGTTGTAACTTTTGATCCTTTCCTTAGTCTGACTTTTTTGTTTTGACATCTCATCTACACATCCCATAATGTAAACTGCAATGATGCTTAGTAATATATGTTTGCCAGTTTGCTTTTCATCATCTACACATGTTTCTGCAGGAAATATTGCACTTTGCTTTTGCAATCTCATTCTGTGCGGGATTCCGAAGAGGTATGGTTTCTGTGATCTTTTTTATTGGTGTTTTCATTTAACTTACTTTATATCCCCACACGATTGTGCCCACCTTGAACTTTGCTTAGCAATTAGATTTTTTCGTGTGGCTTTAATAGAATTGACGTATGGTAATTTAATATTAATGACTTTTTTGTTCTTTTGTTACAACTTCTGTTCTTTCTAGCAGGTTATAGCTGCAATCACTTACCAAATAGTTCCCGCTGACACACAGTATGCTGAGATACCTATTGCTGCTGTTAGTTCAATGTACCAACACAAGGTCTTTTGTCTATGCTTTTTTCAGTTCTTATTTTGTTGCTTGTGATTATAGCTTTGTTTAATGTAGGGCTGTTGTATCATAGGAGTCCGTTTTCTCTCAATCTAATATCTCTTGAGAAATGTGCTTGCAGTCGTAAGACAACACAGTCACACCCAATGACCAACCTCTTATTTTTAAAACCATCACTTGATGAAATCTCCTTGACAGTTCATACCATTTGAGATCCAACTGCACTTTAAAATCAGCTAGAAATTTCATTCTCCATTTTGATTGCATTATGCTGAACTTTTTGAGTTCGGTGTTATAAGTTTTGCGAATTTGTTTGGATGTTACTTTCATGACTTTTAGTATTTTTCCCAGGCCCCTATTGTTTTGCTTACTGTTCCTTGTGTTGCTATGAATTCTTATTTGGAAATCTCTTTTACTTTTTTAACTGGTTGACTCACGTACAACAGTAATTTCAGGGATTTGGTAGCTCCTTGTTCCTGGAATTGAGAAAGAGACTTCAAAGTGTTGGTATATGCTCAATATTCTGCTGGGGAGACAAGGAATCTGAAGGATTTTGGCTCAAACAGGTAATTCATGTTGTTTGTCCTCAGGATCAGAGTTGGATGTTGTAGTTGTATTTTCTTGTTGATTTTGTCGATCGTTGTTTGGTATATCTTTTCTATGTTTCTTTGATCTCTTATCTAATTAGATTTCTGTTTCTTCTCCAAAAAAAAAATTGGTATATCTTCTCTCCAACGTACAGTTGGACATTTATATTACTTTTTTGTTCTTTTTAAATGAAGATGCAAAATACCTGTTTCTCTCTCACACAAACACACAACACATAGAGAAGGAAACTTTGTAAACTGAAACATCTGACAGTTTGAGGGTACACACATTTTCAGGCAATTTAGTACCCTGTTCTTCTTTTCTTTTTATTTCCTCTTACACAATCGTTAACAGTTTTGTTTTGTGGAAATTGGTTTCAAATGTAGGGTTTTGTATCAATAGCAGAGGTGGATACTAAGGGTAGACGCTGCAGGCCACCTATTAAAGCTGATATTCGTCGAGCATTATGCTTTCCAGGTGGTTCAACGCTCATGGTTTTACATCTTAAGCAGCAAGCTTCAGCAAATACTCCAGACTCTTTGACTTTGGGTGCTTTTTTGAAGGCTAAAGGGAAGTCTTCATCATCTGATGCTTTAGAAAATCAACTGCCTGGATTTTCTATACGGAATTACAATACTAGAAATACACTAAATCAGATGAGTTTGATAAGTGATAATCTTCAGCCTGAGAAGTTGGTAAATGATAGGCTACCAAGGGCAGACAACCAGTCTATAGGTAGGTAGATTTTAAGCTTATTCCACTACTTAGTTTATTGTAGATACCTATGCATGATTATATTGACACCATGGGAAAGTGATACAAATTCAATTTCAAACATCGTATGAATGCTTGTTTTCTTCTTGCAAAGGAACCATGGATCAAAATTACAGATCTGGGTATGTTTTTATTTTATTTCTCAAACACTTACACTTCAATTGCCATATAGGCATACAGCCTATATACAACCCCAGTTGATTACTGACTAATGGAGTAAACTAAATTTAAATAGTCAAATGCAGTTTACACTTGTTTTGATATTATGTAAGCAAAATTATATCTGATATCATGGGAATGATTTAAATCTTCTTCTTTTGATAGGTTCTGAGTGTCAGGAAGCAGTGCCGTGTTGCAGAGATCCAGTTGCTCTCACCAGAGAGGATTCCAGCAAGTTGGTCAGTGGTGCAAAATTATCCAATACTGAAGTCAATTGTGATATAAACCACTGTTCTTCTTCCAAACAAGGCACAGTTGCAAAGAGAAAGGTCTGGAAATCTTCAACATCATCACTGAAGTCAAAAAAAGTAAAAGGGAGTCATCTGGGTAGCTGTCAGTCTGAGTCTAACTTCACTGATGGAAGTGATTTTTGTTTACAAGGATGTTCCTTTGTTTCTTCCAAAGATAACTCTTTAGTGGCAGCTCCTCCTAGAGATTGGGCAAGTAGTTACAAGGAAAAGATTTCTGCAGAATGTGGACCAGTTAATGTAACATTAGAAACTTCAGTCCGGAAGGAGTTTCAGTCACAGAGAGAGTGCTTCAATATCATGTTGATGAATATTGCAGACGATGCTAAGAAAGCAAATCTTACGAAGGTATAAAACATTTTAGTAATTATGTTTGTCAGAGATCATAGTCTGATGTCATTTGTTGTTCTTCCTTATTTTAGCAGTTTCCATTGCTGGGTTAACGATCACACTTTCTACGATATTCTTCTGTTTGGTACCACCACAACATTATCCTTATCATGGTAATGTGTGTGTGTTTGTGTTTGTTCATTCGTGCTTCGTTCTCTTTAAACACAACCTACAGGAAGGTTATCGTGAGTAACCTGAGGCTTTTGAATGGAACTGGTAGATAATTGCTTTATTTTGACATTGGGGCTTTTTAATAGTTGATAGAGTACTGTTATCCTTCCTTGGTCAATGGTTCCCGTTGAAAAAAAATTTAGAAAAGAAGGGGAACATCATCGTATGGCATTACAAATGAATAGAGTACATAGGTGCTGATATAGAATACTCATACATCCACTCTCCTGGTACTGTGCTCTAGAAAACAGCATTGAATCATGCCAACAGATAAAACTTGAGCTAACAAAATTCGCCTTGAATTGTGCATGACCTGATCATGGGCTGAGCTTGAACTCGGAGATGTTACAATTTTTAGTGAACCCCGATAAAAGCCTGACGAAAATTGAACTAGCTCAAGTCCTGGCCTATGAGCACGTCAGCATGACTTGTTGGAATTACTTTACTAGTGCATTCAAGTAGTTGATTTGAAGTTACAAATATTGCAAAGGCAAATTAGTGAGCTTTGTTGTGCATGCTGTTACATGTGTCTGTGTGCCTTCACGACTCATCTGACTATGCATGTTTAAAACTGAAATGTAGTGTTTGCTTGTTCTTGTTTCTCAAGATACCATTCATGGGTCAGATGAGTAAAACGTGTATAACATTTTTGTCTTTAGTGCTCTATCAGTTTAAACCTTTATATACATCGTTCATTTACTATGATTCGTACAGATAACTTAAATTCATCTTGCTTAGGTTCTACACTGATACAGGTGATTTGAATTCAATGTAGTTAGGTTCTCTATTCTCTTAGGTTTTCCTATCATCCAAATTAATATAATACCAGCAAAGGCTATACTGTCTTTTTTCCTTTTATTTTGTTTTTGATAAGGACTTCATAGTTTTAGTGTGCAGCATTTGGGAACAATATATAGTTATTTTCTGCTCAACTGCTTTTAATTATGAGTTTTGTTGATTTTTTATATTTTGTTAATGTGTAGGTTATTGAGGACCTTGGTGGTACTAGTACATGTAATGGAAGTACAAGCACACATGTTGTCACGGGGAAAGTGAGAACAACTCTGAATTTCTGTACTGCTCTTTGTTCAGGGTTAGTAGTCAAACTCAGACAGTTCAGCTGTTTAAAAGTGTTTTTTTACCTGTCTTTGCTAGTGCAATAAGGAAGATATGATGGTCAGTCCCTTTGCTATTTAAATGTGATATCTTCCCTTTGGTGTGCAGAGCTTGGATAGTGTCTCCCTGTTGGTTGAAAGAAAGCTTTCGTCAAGGAAGATATGTCGGTGAGTTTAATTTCTTTATATGGGCATCCATAAATACAATGTGTTATAGGTAACAAAAAATCATTAAAAAAGATTAAATAAGAATTACAGAGCAGCAGTGGACAAGAAATCCACCGAGAAATAAAAATGCACCTAATAAACGAGCTAAACAAACCAACATAACAGCATCTGCAACAAAGCCAAACCCAATGAAACTGAACTACAGCTTAAATTCTTAAGAAACTGAAGCCCACGATCGGATTCCATCCACACAGTCCAGCTTCTCCCCTCTTGAAAAATTCTTATGTTCCTGTCCATCCAAATGACCCAGAAGACAGCCATTGCAGCACATATTTCCAATACCAATCCATTTCTTCTTCCTCCAAGAAATACGTATCTTTCACACAATAAAGCCATACTATCAGCAGGGGAGTCCCTGCCCAAATTAGACTCCCTAAACAACCTTCTTTAAAGAGATAAAGCAAGGAAATGTTAGAACAGATGATTCACACCATCAGCTTCATGTTTGCACATTGAGTGGAGAGAGTTGAGAGACTAACTCAAGGTATTCTCCTTGGAACCATATCACAGCCTCACAGGTATTAACCTTCTTATATTAAGGCCTTCCATATTACAGAAAAGATTGTGAAGTGAGGAAGAGAAGGGGTTGTCCATCAACAGCCTTGAAAAGGATTTGCAAGGAAATTCCTCTGAATCCTCCATCCACCTTCTCTTGTCTCGTCTAGATGAGACCGGCACAATCTTCTTTAACTGTGACACTAGGGCATAAAATTTCCAACTTCCAGGTCTAACAGATTTCTCCTATACCCGAAATCTCTACTCACTACTTAGTCCATCCTAGCTGTGGAAAAGTTTCATATCGTGATTATCTATGTAACTGTGGATATGGATAGTAAAAACCTGTTTCCCCAATCCACCTATCTTCCCAAAACCTCTCCCTTGCCCCTTTTCCGACCACAAATTGGCAGTAGACAGAACACAAAAGATGCCTTTTGATATCTCTTTTCATGGACTTCAGCTTGAACCCCGAATCATTTGCTTAAAGGCTATAATGAAATGTGCTTACATAGATTTTTATACAATGGCAGTTCGTGACAGCATACAATAAAATGTGCTGACATAGATTTCTATACATTGCTCTCATTTGCAGACGAATCATCTTACATATTACATGATGAAGAATATGTGCTTAAATATGGAGCTGAGCTGAAAGGTGCAATTCTCAGAGCAAAAGCAAGTCCCCAAGGCTTGCTTAAAGGCTATAATGTATACATAGCAGCTCATGTTCAACCCCCTGCTAGGATGTTATCTACCATTGTCAGGTCTGCTGGTGGAAATGTAAGTTCCTCACTGAATCTGAATGTTGGTTAAGCATGCCTTTGTTTGCAATGTGAAGATTAATGGTCTAGTGTAATCACATCTTGTATTTTGTATGTTATCCCTATATAATGATTGTCTGTAGAAAATGAAATCTACCCTAAATGAAGGGACTTGTTTCAGAAACCTTACTAAATTTCAATCATAAAATGATACTCTTTCATGGACTTCTGCTAACTACTTCCTGTCTTGTGCTTCAATATTGATCTTTACCTTGTTCAATTTCTAGAAATAGTACGCAACAAAATTACGAAAATCCAAGTTATACAAAATATCAGGATGCAATCTAATTTCCCAGGTGTGTACATGTGTGCAAAAACTTGACCATGATGTAATTTTGACAAAGCATGTTGCGTATTTTTCCATCTCCGTTTAACTTTGTGTGACCAGTGTTAGGTTCACTGCACTAGAACTATACTGGCATGATTGTGAATTCCGGATATTGTAATTTTTTTAATTAATTTTATCTATAATGGGGATACAGATCGGAAATAGGGGAGAAATGATATCTGATTGTCTCTGTGCCATTTTGGGTGAAACAAAGACGATGCCATTTTGCTTAATGATTCACTTGGTACGATCATGATTCTCCCATGTATCAGGATTTAATTTCTGTTGAATGAAATGGAGTAATGGACCCTTAACGGTAATGGTTTTAATCAGGAATATCTATTCTGTTAATCTCAAAACTTTCTTTCTTAACCTTTTTGTGAGGAATATATTGCCTTTGGGATGTTACTATTGTCTCTCTCAATTGTGATGAAACACTTCATATAGCCATTTCTTGCATAATTCCATTCTTGAGTGCTAAGGTTGTATTTCTTCACTGTGTCAATGTCTTATTTCTAAGTGGTGTCTTTATATTATAGGTGGACATGGTGAATGTTTTGCCTTTCTTTTTAATCGCTTCAAAGTTTGATTATTGGATCAAATGCAGATAATTGGTGGATTGGAGAAAGGAAATGAAGCTTCAAAAACAATCTTTGTGGCATGTGAAGAAGACATGGAAGAAGTACTGTTGGCTGTAAAGAAGGGGATAGGCACTTTTAGCAGTGATTGGCTTATGAACTGTGTCATGAGACAGGAGCTAGACTTGGAGGCCCCCCAGTTTGTAGAGTCCCTTTGAACGGAAATTGAATGCTTGGTGCAGATGATAAATGGTGAATTAAAAGAGGAAGATAAAAGAAACTGTGAAGTCTTCTATTGTTTTTGTTCTTTTGTATCGTTCTAAAAGTCTTTTAATCTAGAAAGAATGTTTATTTTCTTAAGAGAAAGGCAAAAATGCCAATTCTTTCAGCTGCAATGTTCTTGGTATACTACAAGGCCCATTTTAGTGAAGCATAAGTTGTGTCTAATGATAACTTAAACCTTCCTGAACGTAAACCTACTAATTTCAGCAATTTGATAGTTGGTATTTTAAATTGATATCCCTAAGGAAAGGATTCGGATCCTCTCCTAACCTAATTTTTCTTTATCCCTCGATTAACTGTTGAACGTTGCCATAATTAATGCATGCATAGCATGTAATTATTTGCATGGAATGATGGCATTTTGAGGTTTTTTTTTTAAATAAAGAAATTGGGTTGAGATGCAAAATAAATTGGGTTTTCAAGTTAACGTGTAATTGTGTGGCACATAGTAGGTTACGGAACATGCACGTACATACCTTACTGAGGCAGAGGAGGAAAAGCCGGTGGCCGGAAGCTCAGTGAGAACAAGATGCTGGAAAGTGGCTGAGATATTTGTGATATTTGCTTGTTGGGAACTCTTCATTAGAGTGTGGTGTTTGTAGGTCATCTTTTGGGTTCCGAAAGGTGCTATGCCATTGCAGGTGTTTTTGTTGGTTTGTTTGTTTTTTTTTTTTTTTGAGAAAATAAGAAATTTCAATATTTCATAAAATTATAACGTTGGGAATAACAATGTAAAATCTCAATTACTCTAAAGGGTTTTTTTCAGCAACAGTGTCTGAACTCTTGTGTCCCGGCCAAAATGATACCCAACTTTTCAAAAGAGTCAATGTGGTACCTGCACTCTAAATTTCTTATCAACATCATACTTCTGTCAAATTTTTGTTAAGTCTCAGTTAAAAACCCACGTGTCAGTCACGTGGGGTATTAATTTTTTTTTTTTTCTGTTCTTTTCCTTTTTTTTTTTTGTTCTTTTCTTTCTTTCTCCTTCCCCGCACAAACTCTCTCTCTCTCCCTTGCCTCACTGTTGCAGTGTTGCCGTCGAGGCTCCAAGCTCCGGCCACCATCACACTACACCGCCCCTACAAAATGGAGCAGACGGTGCCCCGACTACTATCCACCTCCACCACTCTTTCTTTCTTTCTCCTCCTCCTCCACCTCCACCACTCTTTATCCACACCCCACCGATTACTATCCACACCCCCACACCCCCACACCCAATGTCTGCTTACCGCGCCATCCTCTCTCTCAAGGCCTCCATCACCGCCGACCCGGACTCCGCCCTCTCCTCCTGGACCCCCAACACCAGCCACTGCACCTAGGCCGGAGTCACGTGCGACCCCCACCGTCACGTGACCTCGCTCGACCTGTCCGGTCTCAACCTCTCCGGCACTCTCTCCGCCGACATCGCTCAACTCGTGTACCTCTCCAACCTCACCCTCGCCGACAACCAGTTGTCGGGTCCCATCCCGCCCGAGATCTCGGCGCTCTCGGGGCTCCGACTCCTCAATCTCTCCAACAACGTTTTCGACTCCTCAATTCGTGTACCTCTCCAACCTCACCCTCGTCTGGACTTGGCTCGCCGGAGTCGGGCCACCGTCTGCTCCGTAAGGGCGGTGTTGTGTGATGGTGGCCGGAGCCTAAAGCCTCGACAGCAACAGTGAGGCAAGGGAGAGAGAGAGAGTTTGTGCGGGGAAGGGGAAAGAAAGAAAAGAAAAAAAAAAGAAAAAAAAAAGGAAAAGAACAGAAAAAAAAAAAAAAGAAAAAAAAAAAAAAAAGGAAAATTAATACCCCACGTGACTGACACGTGAGTTTTTAACTGAGACTTAACAGAAATTTGACAGAAGTATGATATTGATAAGAAATTTAGAGTGCAGGTACCACATTGACTCTTTTGAAAAGTTGGGTATCATTTTGGCCGGGGCACAAGAGTTCAGACACTGTTGCTGAAAAAAACCCTACTCTAAATGAAGAATAGATACTACTCACTGGCTACTATAGGTGTATGAAATTTGAAAGCTCATAGTTAGCAATTGACACCATCACGTACGATTTCAATTAAGGTGCATTGGATTTTTAACATTGTGCTATTTTTGTTGATTCCTAGTCCAATTTCTAATGATTACTTTGGTTGCTGGAGGTGCTTTGGTTGAGTAAGGATTATTCCAGTAATTTCATTAATTACTTTTTTTTTATTTACAACAATTGGTCGTCTTGAATCCGAACTCAGGGATTGCACTTCCTGTCTTTATAAAGAAAATATTAAGTTCGCAGACACGTATATATGGAGAAAAATCTCCCAATTTTATTCAATTATTCATAAACAACTGCTTAATATTCCAAAAGGTATTCTTATGTAATCCTAAGTTCCTAACAAACAAACATAAACGGATAAACCAAAGCACCAACAGTTTACGTACATGTGAATAAGAAAAGACCTAAAATCACCTAAATAAAAAACTCTGTAATTTGGTCAAGGTCATATATCATAATCCTCGCCCAAAATAACCCATAGTTTATGAGCAAATTAAAAAAAATCTTTCTAAATTAAATGAAATCATTAAGGTTGTACTCTAGAACTGATGCAGATTTCCTCAAGCATTCTGCGTTTTCTGTGCTTCGAGATCAATGGAGTTACTTTGTTGTTGTTGTTGTTGTTGGAGCTGCTTCTTAGTGAGCGGAAATGTTACCTCCAGAGTCCCATCACAGTAGGCGCGCACAAATAATACAATTATTGACACGCCCAAAAATAACAGTAATGCAATAATAGCAACCCACCACCCATTCATGGCAAACCACCACCCATCCATGGCTTATCGTATGAGATCAGAGAGCACTAGAAAAGAAATTTAATGTCGGAAGCGTATATCACGAAACAAAAGGTTGTCTCACCAAATAGAATCAAACAACTAGAATTCTCTAGCAAAGAATAAGAGACTTTTCTCTAAGATTTGGTTTTTCACTTTTTTGTTATTGAATACTTGAATGAATAAAATACAATTTGAGATCGAGGTGCCTTATATAGACATTAACCCATGAATTATTTGAATAGGAAAAATCCTAATTAGACTAGAACTAGAAAATAATAATTAAACCTATTACTAACATATAAGCTAGCTAGGATTCTGAATCCTGCTCCGAGAAGATTACAGGCTCAAGCGGCTCGTAAGTATGAAATTTCTTAAGCAAATTATGAATTCAATCTGTGGTTATGAAATTTCTTTAAGAGTTGTGATTGTATACATATGGCTAATGGATAAACAAATCAATGAAATTAGAATTCTAACCTCTTACATAAACCAAATTAGCCTCGGAGTTGGAGTTATGAACCAAATTTATTGGCCAATTAATTAAGCTGCAGCTTCCTGTTAAATTAATTGCATAGTGCTGATACATCATGTTCATACTAGCTTCATAGTTAATTGCAACTCCCACCGTGTAGAAAGAATTAAACCCTTCATGAAATTTTTTCTGTATGTATCTTTGACCTAGACTTCTGCACGACAAAGGGGGCAGTCGCTTCCCTTTGTTAGCCATTCATCAATACATTCTCGATGAAAAGTATGCTTACACTTAGGAAGCAATCGACACACTTCCCCTTTTATATACTTCTTCAAGCAAATAGCGCACTCCGTGGAGTCGAAACTGCAGCTTTCTCTTGCATACTTGAAAACTCCAGAGGTCACCGCCAGTCGCCTTGTTTTTGCACTGGCAGCAGCTTGGTCAGAATTAGGAGCTTGCTGATGACGAGGCTGCAGTGCTACATGATTTCTTTGGTCAGAATCTAGACCACTTTGATCATTTTGCCTTCTCGTACAACACGTAAAAGCAACAAATACGAAAATAAGTGTAACTAGATAAAGTACGAAGTACCAATAATTAAGATAATGTCCGTGAATAAATGGCGATGGTGCTGGTGAAGGAGGAAGAGGCATGGTGTGTATCAGAGAGGTAAAGTTATTACGCAGTATGTGGAAAAACATAATACCTCAGTCACGAAATTAGAAACGTTTGGTTATAGGGTTTAGAAACTTGATAAATAATTTGAAATAAAAATATGTTAAGCTCGTCAGGTTTTATAAACAAGTTTATATTGGGAAACAAGATTCCTAATAAATAAAGAAAACCAGAGTTAAATATACAATCTTACCTTTTCCTTTTCCTTTTCGGATATGGAATACTCATGTACGTGGTTGTTTTATATTTGCAATGTAGGAGACTTGAACTATGTAATTAGATACATATGCAAGCTGCTTATTCCACGTTGAGGAAAACCCACACACTACTAGAAAAACCTTGACTAGCTTCTTTTGATTTATAGTCCCCTTTCACTACAAAGGGGACAATTATTTGTTTCCATTGTCAATAGGGACTCTTGCAGCCACCATTTAGACAATGGTATCCTCTATAGGAGTTTCCATTGATCTAATGGGACATAAAACTCATTCATCCCTCCTATTTTTCAATTTTCCATGTTTGCTTTAACAATATCTACTATTTTGGCATACCAAATATTGTCCCTACAAGTACAATTAAATGATACAATCTTTCATCCCTTTAGATGTGTTAGTTGAAAAACACTATTACAACAGTCCCCAATTAAAAGAGAGTGGAGACTGATTTTTGTCCCCAAATCCAACCAAATTAATAAAAAAAAAAAAAAAAAAAAAAACATTGCAGAATTCATTGCCAATTTCGTCACTTATTCTCATTTCTCACTTTAGATGCTTCTTTATCATCAATTTAGTAGTTTCCTTCCCCTGCCATCATACACAATAAAATTATTAATGCTAAGAAAATGAACTGCCTGACTTACACATAAGTTAAAGTTAACCAAGATTTTCTAAGTGATTGGTGGCTGCACATAAATAGCTTGTTAATGTATTGCTCAATACACCAACATACCTTCGTGACTCAATCTAATTAAAAGAAAGAAAGAAACAACAATAAACAGAACAAGCCATTGCTTATGCATAAAACAGAATCCCTGGCAGAATACCCATCAATTATGTGGTCTAACTAGCATAACTCAAAATATTGAATGCTCAAAAACAAAGCAATTGCTCAAAACAGAAAGCATTACCCGAACCAATAAAAACTAACAAAAAGATGACTTTTGAGTTAAAAAGAAACTACATTTACCTGCTGCAAATATAATAAGTCTGTCTTCTTCGCAACCAAAATTGAGCAATTTAACATCTTTCATAACTTATTAAGTGCCTGCAAGATTCAGAGCAACACCCAATCCTTAACTTATACCATAAGAAATACAAAACTATAATGCATTTTCAACCATTGGATTGGCCCCCACATATACACAACAGAGGAAAAACGAAACACCAAGAAAAAGAACAAAAAATAGCAACCCAAAACCGTAGATGTTAAGCAAGATAGAAACAGAAACTAAACAAAATAAGTATCGGTCAGTGCAAACCAAACTAATTTTAATCAAATCATTAGCTTTAGCTACCTAATATTTATTGCTAAAAATTGAACTTAATGGTAAATGAGATAAAATACCTCTTCCTTGATGAATATGCACTTCATTGTAATAGGCTGCACAAGCTGTAGTCTGTGAAGGCACAACACAGAACAAACCCCATACTGAAAGAGTTAAAACATAAATAAAAGCCAGTATCATATATAGATATATAGAATTTGCAGGTACCAACGAGCTAGTCACAAAAACACGAATGAATCTAATAAATATTGAAATACAGCAGGAAATAAAAAAACTTAAAATACAGAGGACACGAAACTAGTACAAAATTAGAATAACTATATGTTAGGAAATATCATAGTACTTGAGCACTAAAATAAAGAGAATACTAAATTTTATAACAAGCTCACATTGTTGAAACAATATCCATTGGCACTTCTGATCCTCTTAAAGAGTACTCCTCCATCTGCATTGAACACAATAGCATACTAAAAGACTTGAATCATCAATACCTGTAGGAAAAGACAATGATCTTAATTAATATATAGAAACACCAAGAAGAGCACACATGTAATGTAAATGAAAAGTAAAGATATACCTTCTGCATGACACCAGTAACCAGCTGTAATGTATTAGCTACTAATTACATTCAAGAGGAGTGTCACTTGCAAAATGTCAATTAGACTGTTTCAACCACAAAATCCATCTGACTGAAATATTTAGTCAGTAAAGCCACTTATTCTAGTAGAGAGTGCAAGTAAAATTGTGAACGAGTTTTCCAGACTACCTCAATTTTGCGAAAAATTGCCTCTGTTTCCTTTGCTTGCCATGTGCACTTGTTTATCTGAAGGGGGAACAAATGATGATGCTTTAAAGATAGAACCGAAAACATTGGAATCACTGCAAGTATAGAGAACTTTTAGTTACTAAACCCATAAAATAAAACTGAGACGCATGTATAGAATCATAAAATGGACCTATATATCAGCAGACCCATGTATAGACCATGAAATGAATCTGATGAAAGTCTTTGTGATATAAACCAAGCACAAAGAACATATGTGATATGAATCAAAACAAATACAGGACACTTCTACTTTTAAGTAAACCCTGCATTAAAACTGAGACCCATCAGGAATTAGTGCCAAGCTTAATAACTGTTTTATAATTTCAAAACAAAAGCACAAAGGAACAAAACTATGACCAGAAATGTGAAATTAATACATTTCGTTGACCCAATGAAATCCTTCTGCAGTCAAACAGCGCAGAACCAACAGGTAACACATAAGTCTCTGCAAACAGTTCTAGTGTAATGATTAAACCCAATCAAACAGTGACCCATATAGGATTGCTGCAATAAACCAATCAAATAGCACTTTACCAAAGGTAAAACATGAATTACTGCAAATAAATAGCATTGCTGGCTTAATAATTAAACCCAATCAAACAGTGACCTCTATATCTATCAGCCACAAAGATAATCAATAATCTAATCAAACAAAGAACATGGAGAAAGTGATCCTCACCCTCGTAATAGCAGTAATGTCACCAAGAGGGGTTCTAGGGTACCAAGAAGGTAACACACTGTTAGAAGCGCGACCCCTTCTCCGGCTAGAACTTCCAACCGGCGGCATGTTCTCTTGACCACGCTCAATTGCCTGCCTCGGTGTTCTCAATCGGCTCTCAGTGTTATGCAACTCCGCAGGCATCTTATTTCACCCAGATAAACATGAAAGTAAAACTCAAAAATCACAAATTGTAAAAGAAAAAGGGGATTACCTAATCGAAACAATTAAGAGAAATGGGATTTACCTAATCGAAACGATGGAAATGGCCGTTAGTCGCACACAACGGAGCTGAGATTTGGTAGATCGCCGACTGAGGAACTATTTTAGGATGGTGGTGTCACTCGGTTTTGGGTGGAAATCCACGAACAACTCCGGCAGAGATTCGCGGTTTCCTCCTGGCTCATATGGTGGTCACCGGCGTCAGATCGAGAGGTGACTTTAGGGTTTTGCTGCACGGAGCATCTAGGGTTGATTTTTGGTGTCAGTGGTGTCTGGTTGTGGTCGGAAACCAACGAACCAGTTGGCCGTTGCCGCGACTGTTCGTTGCTGCGCTCGATGTTTGGGGTTTTGCACGATGAGTTGGTTGGCTGGATGGTGATCGGGTTGGGTTCTAAGTCGAATGGTGGCGGTGGCGGCGTCGTGAGGTGGTGCCGGACGCCATGTTTTCTGGCATGGCAGTGAGGGCCGATGAGGAAGAGAGAGATAGATCGGGAAAGAGGGAGAGAACGATTTGGGAAGAGAGAGGGCAGAAGTGGAGGGTTTTTTTTTTTGGTCAGCTATCCATCCCCATTGATGGTCTAGCCTCCCGTCCTTTGTTTGTATATTTTATGTGGGGGTCCTAGGCATTATTGTAGACGCACATCTGTTCCTTTTTTTTTTTTTGCATGCAACACACATATGTCCCTTTGGAGAGAAAAATAATAATAAAATATAAAAGTTATTAAATTTAAATAAATAAAATAATTTTGGGTCATACAATTGTCCCCATTATTGTAAAAGTAAATAAGAAAAATTTTCAAAAATTCTATTTAGGGTATTCAATTAAAAGTAAGGGACTCACAATAATCCTCTTGTAAAGTTGAGGGACCAAAAAATGTGGCTAACTCTCATTTCACCATAAAAAAAATTAATATCAATGAATTAGGGACAAAAAAGTGTAGCATGCTCCCATTTGTTAGTGAAAAAAAATGAAATCCAAAATTAAAGGACAATACTCTTAATTGTCCCTTATAACAAAGTCCCTAAAAGGGGTTTTTGTAGTAGTGACAACAAATCATAGCGGATACGAGTAAAGTAGTTAAAATGGTATTGTTTTTAGCCCAATTTAATTATTCAACTTTGTTAATTTATGTGAGCCAGAATTGAAGGCAATCTCCAACTTAGTAATTGACCTACCAACAATTTTATACACAAATACTTCAGAGGAGCTGGATCCTACACAAATACTAGGTGGACTAGAATGACAAACTTGCATTGAACAAAATAGTCACACAAGCGATTATATCAGTAATTAAGAACGACGTCGGCAATTATATCACATAAACAATGAGAATAACAACAATAGTATTATGACCCTGCACCCCAGTATTAGGAAATATATATCCTTCAGGTGCTGCTGGAAGTCAGATCTACACTTACTAACATGAATTCTTCGAGAAGCTAGAGGATCATCGATCTCATTGGCTTTTCGAGTATCACATGGAGCATCGAGTGATTCGATCACTTAGAGGACGAATATATAGTATTCATGCCTTAGAATCTTTTGAAGCCAACAATGTAAATATAGACTCGTTCTTTAGAGTCAAATATTACATTCCACAAATTTACATAATAAAATGAAATATCACAATATTAAGTAAATGCTCATTCAGAGTTTATTTAATAGCGGAAGTATGAAATAATAAACTTATGCAGCTGGAAACACACCCACACTAATCCAGACTGCTATGAAATACTTAACTTCACTCTTCGTTTCTCTCACCTGCACGATCAACCACTACACCATTGAACGGTGCACCGGGTATAAACAAACCCGGTAAGTTTATGAACCTTATATGAGTAAATCTTATTCCTTACCCCAATTCATTTTCATAATAACAATCACATGCACTTATTTAGCATCATGCATAATATCATAATTATATATTCCAACAATTGATCACTGTTCCTGCCGTTTCCCAGCTGCTCGGTAGGGACGCACCTGGAGTGCACTTGAGTACCTGAAAGGGCAAAAGAGGTCAGGGGAGGCCGGCGTGTACCGACCGAAGACCCTCCGACGCTCAAGTTAGTCCCGAGAGGATTTGAGCAGAGTTTCTAGGAATGGAGAGAACTTACTTGAATAAGGAGTGAGGACTCCTTATATACGAGTTGAGGTCGGAGACAAGCTTCCCTGGCGTGGGGGACATCCCATGACACGAGGGAATACTCTATTATTCCACTACCTCGACACGCGCGTCGAGGGACGGCGGTGCCTAGTGCGGTCCTAGTGCGGTATGGGCGTTCTTTAGTGCGATCCGCGAGGTAGTGGACAAGCACGTGCTGCCAGGTGGCTGTGCCGGTACCGACTGGACTGTGTGTCCACGGTACCGGGTCGAGAGATGTCCCTGTAAGGCCAAGGGGAAGGCTTGTTGTCGGTACACCCGGCCTGGTATTGCTGGTACCGCTGGGGTACCGCCAGGGCTTTGCTAGTAGGCTCGGTAGGGGATCCCTACCGAGTGAGTATATGCCGCTGGGGCGTTGCCTGGGCCGCTGGGGCATTGTCAAGGCAGTGCACTCGGTAGGGGATCCCTACCGAGTAAGTAGATGCCGCTGGGGCGTGGTAATGGGCCCAGAGGTGGGCTGTTCAGCGATGGTGGGCTACTCCTGACCCGTCATGGGGTCTGTACCGGGACAGATATGAAATGGTAGCAACAGAAGTCCCCCAAGTCCCGAGCAAGAGGAAGTGCTTGGTCGGGGACTTAGTCCAAAAGTTCATATCAGGACGTAGCCAAGTGTCGGTGTGGCAGCCACGGCGCTTAGGGTCGGCCCACGTAGTCCCCCAAGTCCCCGAACAAGGGGTTCCTCCCGGGAGGGAGTGGTAACCGCTCCGAGTTCTAAGGGAATTGCCAAGGTCGTGCCTGTTGGTATGCTTGGCGTAACTGCCGAGGTAGTGGGGCAATAACTGCCGAGGTAGTGGGGCGATACGTGTCGCCTCTCGGGCGGTTTGGAACTGCATGGGGAGTTCAACCGTTGCATTGACACGTGTCGTCATCCTGTGAAGCGACGGTTGGTGTCGTACGGTGCAGATGTCCCAGGTCCCGCTATATATATAGGGGTGAAGAGAGTTCACTTCACCTCATTCTTGAATTTCTTCATTCCAGAGCTCTGAAACCTGTCCGTAGAGAGTGTGAGAGCCTGTTGCCGGTAGCGTTCAATTTGACCAACCGTTGTCTCGACTTCCGCCGTTTGACAGTGTAAGTACCGAGAACTCTTGTGTTATCTTTATGTGTTTCTGCTTTTGTAACGTAGTTTGCGTACCGGTGTCCTGCCTTAGTACCGAGCTAGGTTGCATAGGCTTAGGATTGTCGTCCCGGTGAGCAACTTAGTTTACCTCTTGCAGATGTCTGATTCAGAGAGCCAGAGTGTAGGGAGCGGCAATGCCTTTTCTGGTGAAGAGCCAGAGAGGTCCCCGTCGGTAGAGATTGTGGACGTGGCCTCCAGTACCGGGAGTAGCAGCAGCGAGACTCGGTCATGTTCGTCCGGTACGGACGCCGTCCGCATTGAGAGTATGTTCGAGACGGTGATGAGGGGCATCACTACCGGTGAAGACTTAGAGCCGTTGAATACGTTCAAAGATGGCCAGTTGATTCCCGGGAGCAGTAGTTCAATGCGGGCCACCGAAGTGGGAGAAGGTGGGGAGCCTCGGTCGGAGGCAGAGACTGCTGAGGAGGAGGTACCAGAGGAACCGGTACCTTCGGGTTATGCGGTAGACCGCCTGAAGCTCAGCGCATCCACCGAGGATGATCTGGTGGCCCTGAGGAAGGCTTTTAGTATTCCGGACTCGGTGACCATGCGCCTACCGGAGAGGGGAGAGCTAAGGAGTGAGTCGGTGATACCGGGCGAGACCTTGGTACACCCGTTCTTCTTTGGGGAGGGCCTACGGATTCCGTTGCCATCGTACCAGCAGAGGTTCTTGGCCGAGGTTGGCCTTGCCATCGCTCAGTTGAATCCCAACACCTGGCGGTGTCTTGACGCTCTCTATACCCTGTACCGGCATTGTGGTTTCGGCGAGCCAGACTTGGCGGTGTTCTTCAGCCAGTGGTCCCTGGAGGAGCACTCGAAAACGGATAAGGGTTGGTACAAGGCCAAGTCGGTAGGAAAACCTTGTGCAGAGTGTCCCCGAGACACTGAGTTGAAGGACTTTGTACATAAGTACAAGGAGGTGACCCGGTGCTGTCTGAAGAAAAGTGCTCTTGCCCGGGAAGGTATGGCCGGTGAGGCGGACATCGAGTCTCATGAGCTCGGGAGCCCGGAGATCATTAGGGACCCGCTGGTGTTTGGTAATCCGACCTCCCAGCAGACTTGGAAGCACCGATATTTCTTCGTCGGTGGTCAATGGGAGTTTCCCGAGGGGTCTGACCCACCGTTGAAGAGAGTGCCTTGTAGCTTTAGAGACGCTCCTGGTTGATAGCCTTCCCGAGTTGATACTTGTAATTGTGCCAAGTTTTGTCTCTCGGTACTAACCTCTTGTTTTTTATGTGTTGTGCAGCTGACCAGTCTTGGAGGAAGCTTACCGAGAGGCAAGAGGAAGAAATTGAGTGGATCCGGGAGAACATCTCGATAGTCCTGAGGAGGTCCACCGTTCTTCTCAACCGGTACTCGCTTCACTTCTCGGGCCTAGCACCCATCCCGTATCCCTGTAAGTTGATACCGGTAACACACTTGTACATGTATGTCTATGATTCGTATGCGATTTGCATACAAATTGGGCCCCTAATCACTTTAGTAATGCTAATCCAAAGGCTATTTAGTGTCTCTAATCCTTGAATTGCACCATTGTAGGTGAATCGAGCATCGGACGGATATCGGGAGCGAAATGATGCGATTTGGAGCTTTTTGTGGATTTCCGGCAAAAGGACGAAAAGTCAACCCGATGACCAAAAGTCAACTCGTGGTCAACCCCGACTTGAGAGCGTCAACGAGTCAAGATGAAGTCCCGGAAGTGAGTTGCACAAGAATTCCGGAGGTTTGGTCAAAAGTCAACCTTTGGTCAACTCCGAAGGTCGCGGTCAAAGTCAAGGCAAAGTCAACCGTGTGACTCATCGCCCACACAAGCCCAAAATTCAGCAAAGGACCACACTAGATATGGTGAGGTCACCCCTTGATTATTCCTCCCCTTTATTCCTTTGGAAGTTACCCCCTTACCCTTCATTTAATTCATCCAACCCTTAGATCTAACCCTAGCCCATCCTAGCCCTTCATTCCTTCTCTCTCTAGCCTATAAATAGCCTTCTTTACCTGATTTAGGTCATTCCCAATCAGTCCCAAAAGATCCCACATTCCCCTTCCCTTTTTCTCTCTTTTCCCTTCCCTTAGGGTTTGCCCACGAACCGTTCGTCGACCGGTCGACGGCAAGGGTCGAACGGTCGACTGGCGGCGGGTCAGCCTATATCTCCACCTTCCTCACCTCTTTTCATCCTCCACCCTTCACCAAAGTTGTTCACCACGACGTCTACCACTCATCCACCATCTTGGGCAGCTGGGGATCCTCACCAAATCGTCAAGATTCATCATCAAAGCCAAGGAGGAGCAAGAGAGCATCTATTGAGCATTCTTCATCCTTACTCTCTCTTTTCCTTATGTTTAAAGCTTAATTTGTAAATTGATGTTGTATATTGAGATGATTAGTGAGTAGTTACTTTGTTGGGGACTACGGTTGTGTGCCCTAGTCCAATGATGTGTATTTGAACCTCTTTTAATGATATGTGATGCAATCTTGATTCATGAGCATGTTTATATTCAAATTTCATATGTTAGGTGCATGGGTTAGGGAATTCACCACTTCCTAGCTATGTTTCTAGCATTATCTTGATGTGAAATTGGTGGGTGGTGCCTCTAGTTTCATGGGCAATGGAATATAGCGTGTGTTGTATGTTTGATTTGTGCTCATAGCCTTTTGATGCACTAGAGATCCTTGGTTGGACTCTAAGTGTGCCAATTGAGTTGATTATGGCCTTGGTTGGCATAGTCATACTTCTTATATCGTAATTGTTGTGCTCATAGCCTCTTGACACATTAGAGACCTTCGATTAGGCTCTAATTGTGCTAATTGAGTTGGTTTTAGTCCTAACCGGCATAACCATACTTTCTAGATGGGTTTCGATATCACTCATAGCCTTTGGATTATTCCATTGAGTTCCTACAATGTAGGATATATCACATCGACCATATAATTGTGCTCATCGCCTTTGGATGTAATTAGAGACCTTTCTTTAGGCTCTAGCTACGCCCATTGAGTGTCTCGACCCTTAGACCGGAGAGACATATCTTAGAATATATTGTAATGCCCTCATCGCCTCAAAGTGTTATTCCAAGAACCATGACATGGCTTGGATTGACACTAGAGAGTTCACCTTGACCTTGGATGGTAAGAGTGATACATTCTCGATTAATTGGAATCATGAATCATAATTGCAAGCATCTCATTGTAGTTGTTCATTACATTGAAGTGGACTAGTGTTAACCCTTAGTTCCCCATCACTCTATCTTTGCATTTCCTTAATTTACTTGCATTTAGTTTACTTGGTTGTTTGTTTTAATTCTCATTTACTCAAAAACACCCAAAACATTTACACTTCGCACATTGTAAACACACACTTCACCCACTCTATTCACTCCTTGTCACCTCATATAGCTAGAGCACCCGCACACATTCACTACTGAGAAGTCGGGGACCGTCAATCCCTGTGGAACGACAACCCCCTTCTCTTCTACTACTCACCACTATTTTTGCATTAGTCAGTCTATATATACTTTTGTCTCATGTCGGTATTGCGCTTTGCAGTCTTGCCTCAATTCCGTCGGTACCGTCGACTTTCGGACGATTTAAGCATGGTGCGGGAGCGCAGGGATTTTTACCAGCTGAGGAAGGCCGTGGGTGACGACCCACTTCCCGAGGCTCAGCTGGTCGCTGCGGAGGCAGCCGGCGCTCCTGCTGAGGCTGCCGGTGCTGCTATCGATGCTGCCGGGAAGAGGAAGAAGAAGAAAGCCAAACGAGTGCGTGCCACTTCTGAGGCTGATGTGGGGGAGGAGGACTCGGGGGTCCCTGAGGCTCCCGAGGCTGAAGAGGCTGAGGTTTCAGCAGAGGTTGCTACGGTGTCCTTGAAAAGGACTGCCCGGGAAGAGGTAAACCCGATGCCTCTTCTCCATATATATTGTCTTTGTTTGATGCCGGTACTTACAGTGTTGTAGTTTGTCAAACAGGTGAGGGAGCACCGGAAGAAGCAAAAGGTGGCTATGGCAGATGCTTCAGTTGAAGGGCCCATGGAGGGTGCCGGTACCGTCTTGGCGACCTGCAGTACCGGGTCTGATGCCATATTTGGCAGGGAGGTTGAGTCCGAGAATGCCAAGTTGTTCCTTGGCTGTGCCAGGAAGGCGTTGCTGGACCCTCTCCCGCTGTCCAAGTTGGCTGACTTGCCGGCCATGACAATGAAGCAGCAGCGGGACCTCCTCTTTCAATGCAAGCAGAAGGTACCGTCTTGTTTTTTTTTTTTGTTTTTTTTTTTTGAAGCGCCAGACACTTATATATGTGTACTCTCTGGCAGTTGGCATACGAGGAGCTGATGCTGGACCGCCGGTACTGGGAGGAGCTACGCTCCGTCGGTGGGCAGGTCGAGAATATGAAGGCCGGCTACAACACCATGTATAAGCTGAAGGAGGAGGCGACGGCTGAGCTTGCCAGGGTCAAGGAGGAAGCCGGTAGGCTTGTTCAAGAAGCTGAGGAGAAAGCCAAGGCTGCCGTGGCCTCCGAGGTTGCCAAGATCCAGGCTGACTTCGAAAAGCGGCTGGAGGAGGCTGTCGGTAGGGCCAAGGAGGAGGCTGTGATGGCCTACCGGCGTGATCGTCAGCGTGCGGTGGAGCAGGCCACAGTTTACATCGAGGGAGGTGTCTACATTCTTGGCAAAATCAAGGACGCCTTTCCGGCCCAAGACTGGAGCAAACTCCCTGTGCCTAGCGTCACCGAGGACCTCGTTGATGATGAGCACAAGCTTATCCTCCAGGAGATCGATGGAGCAGCCGGTACCTCTAGCCAACCGGAGCAGCAGCAGCTGGAATGAAGTCCCCCTGCGTGGGTGTTATAGGCCAAGGGCCTTGTAATATTTTTCTGTTGTGTGGGTGCATTTTCGACCCATTTTTGAACAATTGTCCCGGTAGGGACTGCACTCTCGGGAGCTAGTACTTGTTGGCCATAAGGCCTTTATTTCTTGTCGAATAATGGCGTGTTTCGCCTTCTTTATTTTATGAAATTTTCAGTTCTCGAAATATTTCCAAGTGTTTACTCGGGAGGACTGGGTACATCAGTCTGCCTTCCGGTATGTTTTGCACTTTTCTTTATCTCATCTCACGTGGGTAGTTGATACCGGCATCGTGGATGTGTGCATGGGGGGTGTTAGTACCGGCCATATGTTGATAGAATTGCACATGGGTGTCGCTAGGATCACGCTGCATGTCAAACTATAGGAGCAGAAACTTATGCATGGGGGTCGCTGGTACCGGCCTCATGTTGTGGAAATTTGCACATGGGTGTCGCTAGGATCACGCTGCATGTCAAAATATAGGAGCAGAAACTTATGCATGAGGGTCGCTGGTACCGGCCACATGACTTATAAGAGTTTCACATGGGGGTAGCTGGTACCGGCCTCATGTTAACATAGGAGCATAGGAGCAGAAACTTATGCATGGGGGTCGCTGGTACCGGCCACATGACTTATAAGAGTTTCACATGGGGGTAGCTGGTACCGGCCTCATGTTAACATAGGAGCATAGGAGCAGAAACTTATGCATGGGGGTCGCTGGTACCGGCCACATGACTTATAAGAGTTTCACATGGGGGTAGCTGGTACCGGCCTCATGTTAATATAGGAGCATAGGAGCAGAAACTTATGCATGGGGGTCGCTGGTACCGGCCACATGACTTATAAGAGTTTCACATTTCACCGACTGTAAGTGACTGATTTGATATATATGAACAGAAGTCGTTGCTCCTGGCCGGACTGTGACCGGGCTTTTACAAGAGTACCGGTGGGAGCTCTGCTCGACCAATCCGTTGTACTGATTTTTCGTTAGGGGGTGTGGACCCTCCTACCGGTGTGTTCCGGTGTTTTTACGGGCGCGACCTACGGGTAGTAGTAGCGGAGGTGTTCAATGTTCCATGGGTGCGGGAGTGTGTACCCGTTGGAGTCCATTAGCCGGTAGGTTCCAGGCTTGACAACTTCGACTACCCGGTAGGGGCCTTCCCATTTTTGGTTGAACGTCATGGCTGCAGAGTCCTTCGTACTTAATCGTACGCGGCGTAGTGCCCAGTCCCCCAGCTTGAGGTACCGGACCTTTGCCTTTGTGTCGAACTTGCGTTTGAGCCTGTTCTTGTGTTCTGCGTTCCGGAGGTTGGCCTGTTCACGGCGTTCCTCAAGTAGATCACGGTTGAGACACAACTGCTCTTCGTTTTCGTTTGGATCGAAAGTGTCGATCCTGTGGGTTGTAGAATTAATCTCAACCGGTACTACAGCTTCTGCACCGAAAGCGAGGGAGAACGGGGTTTCTCCGGTGGCAGCCTTATATGAGGTGCGGTATGCCCAAAGTACCTCCGGTAGTAGTTCAGGCCATGCGCCTTTCTTTTCGCCAAGCTTGGTCCTCATTGTCCTCTTCAGGATTTTGTTTACTGCCTCCACCTGACCGTTGGTCTGGGGATGGGCTACCGATGCGAAGTACAGGGTGATGCCCTTGCACCGGCAAAATTCTCTGAAGGAGTTGGAGTCGAATTGCCTTCCGTTGTCGGTGACAATGACTTGAGGGACACCGAAGCGGCAGATGACGTTTTCCCAGATGAATGTTTGAATTTGCTGGGAAGTGATGGACTTTAGGGCCTTGGCCTCTGTCCACTTGGTGGAGTAGTCGGTGGCGACAACCACATATTCAACGCCGCCGGTACCCTTTGGCATTGGCCCGATTAGGTCCAAGCCCCATTGTGCGAATGGGCACGGGTTGACCATCGTTTCTAGTGGCTGGGATGGCTTCGGTACATTTGGCGCGTTGAATTGGCAGGACTTGCATTGCCTGGTGAATGACACGGCGTCCCGGAGGAGGGTTGGCCAGTAGTATCCGAGCCTAACAAGCTTGTGAGCCATTGCTCTTCCTCCCGGGTGGTGGCCGCATATGCCCTCATGTACCTCCCTGATCGCCTCCCGGGACTCGGTGGGTCCGAGGCATCGTAGGTATGGCATTGAGTGGGCTCGCCGGTAAAGATGACTGTTGATGATGAGGTACCGGGAGGACCGGAATCTTACTTTCTTTGCCTCATCATTATTTCTCGGGAGGGAGCCATCTCGGAGGTACTCTAGGATTGGGGTCATCCAGTTCGCTTCTTCGAGACGTAAATGGTTCACCTCAATGGGTGTCGTCTCGGCACTGCGGTGTTCCAGTATGATGATTGGTACCGAGTCCCCCGGGTTGGGGTCAATAGCGGAAGCTATTCTGGCTAGGGCGTCGGCCCGTTGGTTCTCATCCCTCGGTACCTTTGTTAATTTGAAGCACAAGAAGCCACTTGTGAGGTCTTTTACCAAGGCCACGTACCGGCACATAGTGGGGTCTTTTGCCTGGTAGTCCCCCGTGACCTGGTTGACGATGAGTTGAGAGTCACTGAAGACTTGGAGTTGTTTCGCTCCCATTTCACCGGCTAGCCTGAGGCCAGACAGAAGTGCTTCGTACTCGGCTTCATTGTTGGAAGCTTTGAAGCTGAACCGGAGGGCACACTCCAAGTGGGATGTGTCGGGGCTCTCGGTATGTGGGGTAATGAGGACGAGTCCTGCCCCGCTCCCGTGGGCATTCGAGGCGCCGTCCACATACAACTGCCAGACCGGTATGGATGGGTCAAATGTCTGCTCCCCAACGGTAGTTGGGGCACCCTCGACGGGAGTTGCTTTCTCCGCCGATGGCTGTTGATTGGTACTGGCGTGCTCTGGTGTGAACTCGGAGACGAAGTCTGCTAGCACTTGAGCCTTGATTGCCGGTCTGGGCCGGTAGGCTATCTCAAACTCGCTGAGTTCAATGCTCCACTTCGTGAGTCTCCCCGACGCCTCTGGCTTCTGCAGAATCAGCCGCAGTGGATGGTCTGTCAGAACGACGATGGGGTGAGACTGGAAGTAAGGGCGGAGTCGCCTAGCCGAGACCATGAGTGCTAAGACGAGCTGCTCTATCTCCGGGTACCGAGTCTCGGTGTCCAGTAGAGACTTGCTCGCATAGTCCACCGGTAAATCTTCCCGGTTGTCGCTCCTGACCAAGATTGAACTCACGGCAGTCCTAGATACCGATAGGTATAGGAACAGTGGTTCTCCCAGCACTGGTCTGCTGAGCAGCGGGGCTGCTGCCAGGTATTCTTTCAGGGCGGTGAAGGCTTGTTCGCACTCGGTGGTCCAGCCTTCGAACTTCTTCCCGGTTTTGAGTATTTTGAAGAAAGGAGCACACCGGTCGGTAGACCGTGATATGAACCGAGAGAGAGCTGTGATTCTGCCGTTGAGGCTTTGGACATCCTTGAAGGTTTTGGGAGACTTTAACTCCAAGATGGCCCGAATCTTCTCGGGGTTAGCTTCGATGCCCCGGTGGCTGACCCTGAAACCGAGGAACTTACCCTCACCGACACAGAAGACACACTTCTCGGGATTGAGTTTCATCCCATAGTCTTGAAGGATGGAGAAGGTCTCTTGCAGGTCGGTAAGATGATCACTTTGCTTGATACTCTTGACGAGCATGTCGTCCACGTAAACCTCCATGGTCTTGCCAATTTGCCTGGAGAACATGCGGTTGACTAACCGTTGGTACGTGGCACCGGCATTCTTAAGCCCGAAGGGCAAGACATTGTAGCAGTAAAGACCTTGATTGGTCACAAAGGAAGTGTGCTCTTGGTCGTCGTGATCGAGCTTGATTTGGTTGTAGCCTGAGTAGGCGTCCATGAAGCTGAGGGCTTCGTGTCCAGCGGTGGAGTTCACCAGCTGGTCGATCCTCGGTAAAGGGAAACTGTCTTTGGGGCATGCCCGATTGAGATCGGTGAAGTCGATGCACATCCGCCACTTCCCGTTAGGCTTTCTTACCAGTACCGGGTTTGACAACCACCGAGGATACTGAACCTCGCGGATGAAACCGATGCTCAGGAGTTTATCTACTTCTGCCTTCATGGCCTCGTATCGCTCCTGGTCTCCCACCCTTCTCTTTTGTCGTACCGGCCGATAGGCGGGGTCGATACCAAGCTTATGAGAGATAATGGTGGTGGAGATACCGGGCATGTCTGCATAGGACCAGGCGAAGATTGAGGCATTGTCCTTCAGGAGTCTGATCAGATCTCCCCGGAGAGTTACCGGTAGGCCGGTGCCGATC
This sequence comes from Rubus parviflorus, assembly GCA_029955375.1. Lineage (NCBI taxonomy): Eukaryota > Viridiplantae > Streptophyta > Magnoliopsida > Rosales > Rosaceae > Rubus > Rubus parviflorus. The sequence goes on along the minus strand of JARGGL010000006.1, from coordinate 18,037,127 downwards.
TTGACAACTCTGTCAGGCTGTTCAGGGAACAGGGCGATGTGTTCTACTTCCTCGTGGGGTTTGCCCTGTATGATCACTGCTCCTTCCCGGGGGTCGTCCGGCCTGTCGGTTGTTGCTGCTATGTCACCGGTAGTGACATTGCACACGTCCAGGCAGGGACGCCGTGGCTTAGTTTCCTGAGCATAACATGACCGGGCCATTGGCTGGCTTCCTCTGATGGAGGCGACTCCGACGGGAGTAGGGAACTTTAGCATGAGCAAGTAGTAGCACACACATGCCTTGATCTGACAAATGATTGGCCTACCGAGAATGAAATTGTAGGATGATTCACAGTCTACCACTAGCATGTGGGCAGATACCTTTCGGGACCTGGGGTACTGGCCGACCTCTACGTTGAGCCAGATGCTACCGAGAGGTTGGACTAGATCTCCCGAGAAGCTTATGAGCGGGTTCACCGTCCGCGATATGTTCTCGAGCGGTAGGTCCAGCTTGAGGTAGGCACTTTTGAAAATGATGTTGGCGGAGCTACCGCCATCCACCAGCACCTTGTGCATCAGGTCCGTGTGAACCTTGGCCGAGATCACGAGAGGGTCGTCGTGAGGGGTCACGATACCGGACTCCTCGTCGTTGGAGAATTCTATCTTCCACGGGTCTCGTTTAGGCCTTTTCTGTACTGGGGCGGATTGCACGGAGAAGCATTGCAGGTGCTGCTTTGCTTCCTTCACGTGAGACTTGTGCTCAGATCGCGAAGTACCGAATAAGGTTGGTCCTCCGCTGATGGTGAAAATTTCCTTCCGGTAGCCTTGATTGGCTTGACCGGTGTACTGGGTCAACTTCCCGTCTCGGTGTAGCTGTTCGGCCACGTCCCGGAGAGCCTGACACTCTTCGGTGGTGTGGGTCCCGGACTGGTGGTGGGTGCAGAACTTGCCGGTATTAGTCCTGTTACCGGCGTATTGTTGCCTCGGCCATGGTTGGGGGAAAAGTTGGGGGTTTTCCTTGTAGATGTCCCCCAAGGGTTTGTTGAACGTTGTACAGACTAGCAGCCTGTCGTCGGTACCGTCCTGCTTACTGGACTTCTGGGGGCGGTTGTGCCTCCAGGAACTTTTCTTCTTGGGGTGCCGGTTATACCCGGTCTCGGTCCATCCTTGACTTGAGTCGTCCACCTGGTTAATACCGGCGGGTTGGCTGTATGGCCACTGACTTGGATGGGCCTGGGTTTCCCCGCGGTCCGAGTAACCGGAGTACTGCCCTTGCCCTCGTTGGTCGGAGTACAACTGTTCCCTGGGCTTGTTATAGCCGGGACCGACCTGATATACCGGTCGTTGTTGGTGGCTCTGGGGAGCCTGGTGTTGGGGGTTCCGCTCCCGGTTGGGGGGATCATACCTTCGGTTGTTCTCGCGGTTCTCCCAGTTGTTGCCGCGATTACCCCCTCGGTAGGAGTTGAACTTGTTGCGCTTGTCGCTCTGCCGAGAGTCGTCCGGCCGTGAGCCACCACCCTGCTCCTGCTTACGCTTATCCCCGATGGGGTCCGCTGTGGTTGCGGAGGCCTTGTTTGCCTTGTGCATCGCGTTGAGCTGAGACTTTCGTTCGTAGGTCAGGTAGTAGCTCCGGGCGTATTGCCCCGCTCGGTTCATGAGTTCGGTGTAGGTGAGGACAGTGCTCGTGGCATTGAGCTTTCTGAGGAACTCGTCCGGTTGTAGGCCATCTCGGAAGATTTGGGCCGCACGGACATCGTCCTTGGAGGTACAGCGCCGGTAGGCAGCTTTGAACCGCTCCATATAATCCGCCAGTCGCTCCCCGCTGGCTTGCTGGAAGCCGGTAAGTTCTCCCACCGAATAGAAGAAGCTGGACTTCGTGGCATACTCGGTGGTGAAAGCCTCGACTAGTTGCTCATAGCTGTCTATGGACTCCGGTTCTAGTTGATAGAACCACAGCATGGCCTCCTGAGTCAAGGTGTTGACGAAGGCGTGGCACCACTCCTCGTCAGTATAGCCCTTACCATTGTAAGCGGATTGGAATGCGGTCACATGCATTACTGGGTCCTCTTTACCGGTATAGGAGTCCATCTTCAGGCTCTTGAAGTCCCGGTTGTGCTCATGGATCCTCCTGGTGAACGGACCGACTGGCTTCTTTGCTATGCCGAGGCTGGGTGCACTCTTAGCACCGCCGGTCTCGACCCTTCTGAGTCGGTCACTGAGCTCCCGGAAGAGGTTGACCAATGTGTCCCCGTTTCCAGTGCCTAAGCCGGTACCGATGGCGGGCGTGCTCACAGGTATTGCAACGTGACCCTCGGTCCCGTCCTCGTCCGGGAAGTGGACCACTCCCTGGGCATCGAGGAACGAGACCTTGGGCGCCAATGTTACACGCCCTGGCCTGGCCATAAAGGGTTCTGCCGGTTTAAGAGGGGTCTCTGTCCCCGGTTGTGTCGAGACCGAGTGATTGGGCGTATGCTCATGGCTAAGCTGCTCCCGGAGCAAGCTGATCTCCCGGGCGCTGGCTTCCTGCGCCGCGAGCTGGTCGCGTTGCAGTCGCTCGTTGCTCTCCTGGAGGTCCCGGATCATGGCTTCAAGCCTGGCCATCATCGAAGACTCGATCTGGTGGGACTCAGGAGTCTCCGACTCGGTGGAGTGGACTGCTGCCGGTATTTCCTCGTGGAGGGGCTCAAGACCAGCAATAGTCATTGTGTCCTTTGCTTGCTTGGATTTCTTGCTTTGCTTGGTGGGCTGTGAGCCATCACCTGCTGATTTGGTCATAGCTTGACCGGTAGAGTACCTCACTGGGTGAGGGTGCTTTTGTTACTAAGTGGTGGAAATTTGTTCCCACAGACGGCGCCAAACTGTTCCTGCCGTTTCCCAGCTGCTCGGTAGGGACGCACCTGGAGTGCACTTGAGTACCTGAAAGGGCAAAAGAGGTCAGGGGAGGCCGGCGTGTACCGACCGAAGACCCTCCGACGCTCAAGTTAGTCCCGAGAGGATTTGAGCAGAGTTTCTAGGAATGGAGAGAACTTACTTGAATAAGGAGTGAGGACTCCTTATATACGAGTTGAGGTCGGAGACAAGCTTCCCTGGCGTGGGGGACATCCCATGACACGAGGGAATAATCTATTATTCCACTACCTCGACACGCGCGTCGAGGGACGGCGGTGCCTAGTGCGGTCCTAGTGCGGTATGGGCGTTCTTTAGTGCGATCCGCGAGGTAGTGGACAAGCACGTGCTGCCAGGTGGCTGTGCCGGTACCGACTGGACTGTGTGTCCACGGTACCGGGTCGAGAGATGTCCCTGTAAGGCCAAGGGGAAGGCTTGTTGTCGGTACACCCGGCCTGGTATTGCTGGTACCGCTGGGGTACCGCCAGGGCTTTGCTAGTAGGCTCGGTAGGGGATCCCTACCGAGTGAGTATATGCCGCTGGGGCGTTGCCTGGGCCGCTGGGGCATTGTCAAGGCAGTGCACTCAGTAGGGGATCCCTACCGAGTAAGTAGATGCCGCTGGGGCGTGGTAATGGGCCCAGAGGTGGGCTGTTCAGCGATGGTGGGCTACTCCTGACCCGTCATGGGGTCTGTACCGGGACAGATATGAAATGGTAGCAACAATCACAATTCATTTATTTTTAAAAAATTGTCAAGTCATAACAAATCATTTAGAAATGTATAACATCACATTTATTTCCATCCATTTTTTTTAGAAATATTCATAATGTCACTTTTGGACAATAGAAGCGAGAATACTTATTTCCTTTAAAATAACACTGCTTTTCACCATTTTGGCAGTAGTGTGTACTACCTTTCACCACTTTGTCAATGGTACTTATGACAACAGACTAGAGCTCTAACTGAATGAGGTATGTTTGACCTCACTTTTCACTCCCCTGATTGAATGCCATTGAAAGTGCCTCCCCGGTCACCTTCCAAATTAAAGGTGACAAGTTTTCTTGCCCCTACTCACCCAAGATAACACAATACTTGAAAAACAATATAATTGTATTTTTAACAAATATCGTTTTCAATACTTCCACAATTCCATACACAATTTCAGATTTTCCCATCATAATTTGTAATGTTTTTCCACAAAACAAATAACTCATACCACACAGTTATAACAACATATATCATCATGTGATCATTCATTCAAGAATGTCACTCCAACATCATTAAATCATAAATAATGATTTTTCTTCATAAATCACAATTTTGAAAACATTTAATTATAGATCGGGTTTTACTTACCCATGAATGATTTGTATGTAAATTGCATACAAATTAGGCCTCTAATCACTTTAGTAATGTTAATCCAAAGGTCGTTTAGTGTCTCTAATCCTTGAATTGCACCATTGTAGGGTTCATGAGCATTGGATTGATATCGGGAGCAAATGAGTGCGTTTTGGAGCTTTTAGTGGATTTCCGGCAAAAGGACGAAAAGTCAACCCGAGGACCAAAAGTCAACTCGTGGTCAACCCCGACTTTAGAGCGTCAACGAGTCAACATGACGTCCCAGAAGTGAGTCGCACGAGAATTCCGGAGGTTTGGTCAAAAGTCAACCTTTGGTCAACTCCGAGGGTCGTGGTCAAAGTCAAGACAAAGTCAACCGTGTGACTCATCACCAAATGACCACACTAGATATCATGAGGTCATCCTTAGATTATTCCTCCCTTTCATTCCCTTTGGCAATTACCCCCTTGCCCTTCATTTAATCTATCTAACCATTAGATCTTTCCCTAGTTGATCCTAGCCCTTCACTCCTCTCTACCCTAGCCTATTTAAACCTAGTTTTTGCCATTTTAGATTAATTCCCCACCTCTTTATAGTAGCCCTCACCTAGATCTCACCCAATTCTCTCCCTTCTTCCACTCCCAAACCTTTTTTTTTTGGTGACCCATCAAGATCCATCATCAAAGCCAAAGAGGAGCAAGAGAGCATCCATTGAGCATTCCTCATCTCTACTCTCTCTTTTTCTTATGTCTAGAACTTTATTGTGTAATTTGATGATGTATACTATGATGTTTAGTGAGTAGTTACTGTTGTTGGGGACTAGGGTTGTGTGCCCTAGTCCAATGTGACTTTGTGATGCTTTAATCAATGAATAAAATGCATTTGTGTTGTATGAATATGTGTGCTTACCTAATTCAATATGTGTTGGTTGCTTGTCTTTAGAATTTACCACTTCTTTGGCATGTTAACTAATCTATCTTGATGAGCTTGTGTGAGATTGGTACCCTTGCATGACCTAGACAATTGGTAGCATATGTGATGAGTTGTGACTTGTTTGAGTCCCTAGTTTCGATGCTCTTACGCCTCTTAAGCACTATAGGGGATTTGGTATTAGGTAACTTAGAGGAATCTCCTATGACACCTAAAGAGTCCGAATGACCCATAACATGGCATTTGAATACTTTAGGAGAACACGGTCCTAGAACCATAACATGGCTAGGATACGGGGCTTGATTCACACATACATTGGCATGATTGAGTTGATTAATGCATTGCTTGTTGCATTGGATTGGGGTTTGCCCGAAAACCCCAACACTTTCTTTATATTGTGCACACTCTCCTTTACCTTATTTACTTGCTCGCATTTATTTTGTTGTTTGTTTGTCTTGACATATCACCATCTTTTTACCTAAAACCAAACTCACCACACTCACACTTCGCACATTGTTCAAACACATTTCACTCACTCTATTTCACACCTAGCCACTCCGCACATTAGCTTTAGACTTGATTGCACAAGCTACCGAGGGATTGGGGACCGTCAATCCCTGTGGAACGACATCCCCCCGTCTCAATACTACTCACCACTCTTTTGCATTGTCAATGAATCGTAGTCGATCAAGTTCATAAATTTAAAACATTTATTTAATTATAAAATTATGATTAACATTTTATTACTGAGATTTAGGCCAACACACAATTCACATTAGTGTCACAATATAACTGTGAGATTTACTCACCTTGAAATCCCGCTGTGTCTTTTTAAAAATAACTGGGTAATCGACAAGATAAGCTTGAGCTACTGCACCCCGAAAATACCCATGAACATGCAATTTTCCATTTAGCATATCATAGTTCACAATTATCTACTCCGAGATATCACAATATCCCTGGATACGTACCCTAAATATTCTCCGGATGTCTCGAAGACATAAAAAACTATAATTAAGGACAGTTTGACCAAAAGTCAACTGTTGGTCAATGTGAGTCCCACATCAACATTTATACGATCGATTTCTATTGAAACTCTAAAATTCCAAACTTCACCCACATGCTTATTTCTATCAACTTAACAAATATACTCAAAAATGGTGGCGATCCAACGGTTGGATTACCACAGATCGTATAACGTATGTTTAAATTTGTAATTAAACAATAATTAATTAAATGATCAGATGTTAATAATCCATTTATACAGCACACTTGTAACTATCATCCTAGCAATATATACAAGTTTGGTGACGATCTGACGGTCACAACATCGCAAATCATAAATCGTACGATCCGACTTGTAATTAAACAATGATTAAGCAAACATTTGAATTTCTAGAATTCGAACATATCGACACACTCGTATCGACGAGTACGTAATTTTGGACGTAAAGTTTTGGCCATGCGGGTCGCCACTCACCGCCATGCACCACCGCCAGTGGCGGCAGTGCCGCAGTCAACTATCTCCGTTGGCTACCAAATTTTACCAACATGTTCTATACAATACAAGGATCAAGTTTCGTAACTACCTCGAAAATTAATTCCCAACAGATAAGGAGATATCATCGCAGAAAACTCCGAAACTCAAAAGTTCCCGTCGAAATTTCACCTGCTATGGTGGCCGATTTTGAAATCTGTGAGTACCGGGAGGTGGTTGGGATCGAGGGCCTCAAAGCCCAATAGGTTTTGATGGCCGGTGGTGGCCGGAGGAGAAAGTACCATGCAAGCTGTACACAGATTGTTTGTGCAGAGAGAGAGAGAGAGAGAGAGGAAATAAAATTTCTTCCGAATAGTAACTTCCCAAAACAGTAAAGAAATTTCTCAAACAGTAACTTTCTTGAATAGTAAGGAAATTTCTCAAATAGTAACTTCCCAAAACAGTAAGTGTAATACCCCGAAAATTTCCGATTTATTTTTATAAAATAGGTCGTGAAATTTAAAGTGAAATGGTGTGATTTCGTATTTTTAGGGGTTTCCGTCGTAAAACAATAATTACGGTGGTAATTATAAGTTACACAAGGTTAATTAAGGTAACTTTTTACCCGTTGAAAATTTGGGAAAACTTCCTTCATGAAAGTTGTAGACATCGTCGAATCGAGTTCGTAGGAATTCGGTTCACCAGAAATGGACATCGTATGAAGAAGTTATGGGTCTCGGAAGTTTCACGAAGTTCTATAAAAGGATTTATTTTTTTTAGAAAATTCATTTTTCTCCGGAACACTCTGGAAACTTCCGGAAATTCTCCCAAGGGAGACCAGACCCGCTGCCGACCCGGCCGGCTCTCTCACGTCCGGCCACCTCCGGCCGAGTCCCGGCCACAGACCGGCGCGCCTTGAGGTCGCCGTCCGATCCACGGTGGTCTCCGCCACCGGATCACGCCGGAAACCGGCAATCTAAACACCCCAAGTTTCGGGTTTTCTCAACCCGGCCACCGTTTCCGTTTCCGGCCACCTCCGGCGATGAAACTTCTTGGGTTTTGCTCCCCTCCTCTCCAGCAACCTCCCCATGGTGGTGGATCACAGCGGCACGGTCTAGATCGACGGGAACGAAGTTTTGCACTTTTTGGATCTAAAACTTACCGACACCGATTCCGGCCACTTCCACTCCGATCCAGACTTTGAGGTAGTTACTAAACTTGTTGGGATTGTTGAGATGTACATGCTGGTAAAATTTGGTGTCAATCGGAGAACTTTTGTCCGGCGTCTGACCACCGCCGGCGGCGGCGCGTGGGCGGCGCGTCCGGCCGATCCAGGAGCATTTCTTTGCTCCGTTGTGCTTAGTTCGTCGATACGAACAACTTTCGTGTTTAGAGTTTTGTCAAATTCGGTCGTTTGATCAATGATCAATTAAGCGATGTTTATGGATCGTTAGATCCGTGATGATCCGACCGTTGGATCATCACCAATTTTGGATATGATGTTAGGATGCTAGAAATAAGCATACTGTTGGATTTTGGAAGTTTCGGATTTTGTGTGGGACCCGTTGATGAATAGTAGACGTGGGACCCACGTTGACCGATGGTTGACTTTTGGTCAAATGGTCTCGTTTAATAGTTCCGATGTCGTAGTTGACATTTGAGGAACATTGAATTATTTTGGAAGTGTATTATGCTAATTGGAAATTGCATAATCATAGGTGTTTACGAGAGGTGACACGTACGTACGTTGATCGATTCCTGGTTACTATTTGAAGACGCAGCAGGAATTAGAGGTGAGTGAATCTCACGATGTTTTTATATATATGAATATTAATTCATATTGTGTTGTTTGTGAAAATAAATGATTGCATTCATTTAAATGATTTTGTGATATACAATTAAATAAATAATTTAATTGATATATCGGCTTTGTGAATTTGGTGTTAAAACAATATTTGAAAATATTCATTTTATTGTTTTGATTTGTGGATTTTGTGGGAACACAACATTTCAAAAATATGATATTGTGTTTGCCTATTTGAATGATTTTGTACAACGGACTGTCCTGGGGACAAAGTAAATGGGTGAAAAATGGTAGCCCATTCAGTTAGAGCTCTAGACTGTGTAATACTAATAAAGGAGGGGAAAAATGGGACTCTCGCTTTATCCGTCCGTATTGTTTGATTAACTTGATGTATTAAAAGGAGAAGAAAAATAATATTCTCACTTTTAATCAGGCGAAGTTAAAAATAACTTGATGTATTAAAAGGAGAAGTATCTCACTTTTAATCAGGCGAAGTTATAAATGATTTTGTGTGAGTTTGTTGAAATTGCTTCTTAAATAATTGAAGCATTGATAAATGAATTACAATTCTTGAACAATATTGAATTGTATTTTGAAGTTTTTACTTCTTTAAAAATTGAAGTAATTATTATTATGATTTACGATTCTTAAAAAGAAAGAATCATAATTTTGGGAAATGATTTTGGGGAAAGTTTATATTGTTTAATATTCTGAATTACCCTGGGATTAACATACACGTTTATGGGACGTGTGAGGTTAAAATACGTGGTATGGGACGCGTAGGTTCAGTATATTTTATAATATGAATTTTTCGGGATTTGAATTATTTTTGAAAAGTATAAGTTACATATATTTGTTTAAAACAAACTATATATGTATATTTTGTTAAACGGTTTAGGGTGAGTAAAACTGAGTTAACTCATACCAGCTTCGTAAGCTGACCGGGTTTGTTGACATAACCCGGTACACTATTCCACGGTGTAGGGGTTATACCTGCAGGTTAGGATAACCAGGAGTAAGCAAGGCTGCTTTCAATTTGTTGGTTTATAAGACTTCCGCTATTTAATGCTTCGCACTCTGAAGATTTATTTATGTAATATTTTGATGTATCAATTTATTATATAAATATTTGGTATGTAATATTCGACTCTTGTATTGAGTTTGAAATTACAATGTTGGGCATGGAGTTTGTGTTTTGTACTTGAATTAAAAAGGAAAAAAAATTCTAGTGCATATTTGTATTTGATATTCCATGTCGTCACGTTCCCGAAATGGTTTGTAATTAAGGGCAAAATGCCTTATTAATTTATTGGAAAATCGGGGCGTGACAGTAAGGAAATTTCTTAAATAGTAACTCGATTTCCTTACGTCATAACTTCTTCATACGAACTCGTATCGACAAGCTCTACGACTTTCGTGAAGACATTTTCAGATAAAAGCGATGAATAAAAAGTCAACATTGACTTCTCGACAATTAACCTTTTTTTTTAGTTAATAATCAATTCAAACCACCACCAATTCGTAAATTATACAATTGATCATTTAATAATTCTAAGAACTAAATGATGATATTTCGGGGTATTATATGTTTACCAAGATAATTGCTAGATATTAGTCAGGGGACTTCTAAGTACAAGAACTAACTTCTGAAGTTATGCTCTATATATATGGCCTTGTGAGCTGGCTTTTATGCTCTATACTAAGAGTTTCTTTGACTAATATCTAGCAATTATCTTGGCAAACATTTAACTACAACAAAAATCTTCAAAGAAAATATGATCGTCAGTTTATCAATATAACAGTATAATTACAAATTTACAACAGTATAATTACAAATTTACAAAGAAAGAAGAGAAGGAAAGAAAGAAAAAGAATGAAAGAGAGGAATTAAATGAGGAAGTGCGTTGAAGGGAGTTTGTAGTTTTTAATTCTATCAGGTAACAAAAGGAGTACGTGACTCTTCTCAAAAAAAAAAAAAAAAAAAAGGAGTACGTGACCAGTAGTTTAGGCGTATGTTTCCATTTGGGAGGTTTAGGGTTCGAACCTCCCATCTTACAAAATTTAGTTGATTTTTGTGAATAGGTCGGCTCGGCAGAACCGGAAGTCCCCAAAATAAAAAACTGATAACTCGGTGCCGACGTCGTAGGTTCGGTTGATTTCGGTATCATTGGCCACCCCTGCTTTGATGTGCTCATAATTTTATATATTTTTACTCTTTAATCTCCATTTCTATGCTTAGTTCTAAATATTCGAGTCCTATATTTTGGTTTTATGTTATTGGAGGTTTATTTCATAAAAAGAAGAAAATGAGCCGGGGAAAAAAAAAACAAAATTGGGAATTGAAAGCCATTTCTAAGCCACATGTTCCGGGAAAGCTCCAAATGTCTATTTGTAAAATCTTCCCAAGCTTCCAAAGAATTCTAGAGAGGAGTTCCTTCAAAGAACAGTTGGACCTCTTTCGAACCATTCTTTACAACAGAACCCTCTTTGAAAACTAATGCAAGACATAATATGGAACGTGTAAATAATGAAAAATTCTACAATGCCCAAAGCACTAGTGCTCAGACATGTCAGCAATAATCTGGACCGTTGGATCTGTAAATCTCCATCTTGCCCCTTATAAGGAAAGTCTTAAAAAAATCTGGAGCACTAGTGCCCAAAACACTCAAGACGTTCCCGTAAATAATAGCCTTTGAAACTTTCAACTCTGAGAGCTTGAGAACTTGAAGGGGAACTCGAAGGGGGACTATACATAAAGTAACATAGAATTGAATATGAAAGCTTGAGAACTTGCATGTCGGTCATTATGTTTGAATACAGGATAGTAGATTACGGGTGAAGGATATACAAAATTTCACCCGAACCTTGGAGAGAATATGAGTTGATTCACAATGCGCATACAAAGTTGGTTTTCATGTTGTCGTCCTACCCACTTACAGCCTAAGTACAAGGCCTATAGGGCAATGATCGCTACCAATAATATCAGGCAGAATGTATGAGTCATGAACCTTGTCAGCAACAGATTCTGAGACTAGGAAGTAGTCAAGCCGCCACCCTAATTCAAAATTACAATGACAATATAAAATAACAATCTAAAGATGGAAACAAATAAGATAAGTCTCACTTGTCAATCAAGGGCATTTTCATTATTAAACTATTGCAAGGTACATCACCTGCAAACACACTTATATGCACACATAACACTCGACAGAAAACTATATCTTTCAAATTGATACCATTAAGTAGTAAGTATTAGTTGAAATGCGATTTATAACCGGAAGAATTGAAGCTAAGAATATAGATACAACAGTACCTCTGTTAAATTTGCGTCCACCATGTCGATAGCCCCAGTATGTATAGCCAACAACACCAGGGTGTTGCCTTCTAAAAGTATCCACAAATCCCCTGGATAAAAAGTTTGTCTCGAAGGATTGCCGTTCTTCATCTGTAAATCCAGCACTTCTTCTATTTCCCTATAGATGTATCAAGTAAAAAGAACCCCATAAATCAAACTGAGATTGTATGCAAAACCATTGGAGAGGCATAATGCTTCGATATGCTCACTTTACCGCCTTAATTTTTTCCTTAGAAAAGGTTAAAAAATTTGAAGGGTAAAAAGCCATAATTCAGGATATGGATCACATGAAACCAGTAGGACTTGCTAGCGTTACGCTGAAAAAGAACACTCGGCATTCTAAATTGGCCGATTTCGATAGTACATTTTTTCCTCTGCAACTTTAAACCAGAATTTTGGCCGAGCTCAACGTATTTGACAGGGGTATAAATGTGACAAGGGTGAAACCATTTATTAATTTCTTCATGCAAATGTTGGTTGGGATTGTCATGGTTTTGCTGTGATGGATTACTGGTCCTACTAATCAATCACTCAAAATTTAAAAAGCATTTAAGAAAATTTGGGAATATGGAAAAACTTGGACCCAGGAAAGGGACTTATAAGATAACACTGACCCTAAATATATTTGTCGCCTCTAGTAAGTACAAGTGACACATTGCATATAAAAAGTGAATAATGTTACACAATAGGGTTCTTAGCATTTGGGAGAGAGAGTATGTATGTAAAGACGTTCGTGGATTGACACAATGCGCAGGAAAAGCTTGGGAAATCAAAATTCTTAGTGTTCTGAGGCGAGGTCCTATGAGTACAACAGGGACACTCTCCCTAAGGTTAGGTGATCAATTGGGAAGCCGAAAAGGTTTATTCACAACATAATCTTGATAACTTACAGCTGGGTTATAAATGTCTATCTCTTGATGCGCACAGTTCAGATCACCAGTTAAAATGACAGGCTTTGACTTTTCCAGCTCCTGGTTATAAAATGAAAAAAAAAACCATAAGCACCAAGTAATTACTGCCACGTCAAAAGCATATAAATTGATTCATTTAAGAAAAGAATATTCAACCAAAGAGTAATTTTTTTTTTTGCAATAAAAGAGAAAGTAAAACACTTAAAAGAACACTGCATCCATTATGGCAGTTGTGCTATTTTAGGTTACAGGCACTAAGTAGACAAATTGTAATTGTTACTACTTAGAAGAAATCTGATGGTCAACACTAATTAGCCAAAAGAGAAAGCAATTTTCTAAACTTGAAATGAAATGTTAAGATTGAATTTTCTAATAAGATATATAAATGAATAACAAGAATACTGGTTGTATTTAAAGCATTGAGAAAAAAGAATTAAGTCCATCTTATGGACATCATATTTTTTGAGAGGTAAAGCAATTAAAATCATGCTTACTTTCATGTAATTACTGAGAGATGGATCCCATTCTGTAATCCTGTATGTCTGGAAACAAAAAAGAAAAAGATTTTAGCCCAGGAGGCATCCCCTAATACTATTGCCTGGAATCAGGCTGCAGTATGCTTGACGTTAAATACCAGTCTCCTCAAACCATCTCCAGAATTAGGAACATATCCACTTATCAGGTAAAATGAATCAAACTCTACTGTTACAATCCGTCCCTCGCTATCATGATCTGATAAGCCAAGTCCATAGCTAACTGAAAGTGGCTTTACCTGTTAGACAAAGGCCAATAGGAACTACCATATTAACAAGAAAAACCAAAATAGAATGGTTACATTTCAAATAATGATATATAAATCATTTTTTTCCTCGTTTATCTCAACCCTTTTAGGATTTATTACATAATGAACGGGCACATTTCATTCATAACTCCCTGTAAGCAATAACTGAAGCAGCAAACTGAGCTAATCTTGATTATCAACTTTCTTGCTAATCTGGATTTATCATAAGTTCGAGAAAGACTTACAGAAACCATTCACGTCACATTTCATTCAAGATATTCTTGAGGTACCCAGAACAAGATTTCATGTATCATTGAATTCAAAATTTTTAAAGGTAACAAAATCTATACTTTTGTAATGATTTTAGAGAAATAAATAGCTAACCAGGGTTTAAGTTACACTAAAAACATATTAAACAGCCAACAGTCTGCAACACACGCATAAATGAAGATAGTAGTAATAGTTAAATGCTAGATGTTCCAGAGATATCAAATTAACTGCATAAAGACAGAATACAATACATACCCGGGAAATAATCGCAGTTCCCGAGTAACCAAGCTTGGAAACACTACATGTCCAGAAGCTATTCTCATAGCCGTCTATGAGAGACCTCTTCACATCTTCAACATCCTTCTCCTGTTCCCAAATTTAATAAATAAGAGTGCATGAAAAAGAAAAAAAAACTGCCACAGAAAAGAAGAAAAAACAAAAACAAAAACCTAAAAAGGAAATAGAGGCAATGGAGGCTAAACAATAGCAGATTTTTTTTTTGGCCAATAAATATAGCAGATTTAGTTTCATATTAGCAGTTACATATTGGATGAAAAAACAAAATGTGTGGATCTATGTATTTTTGGACCACTAATGGGCTAGAAACGTGTCCTAATACTTAATTTCAGAACGCAAGTTCATAACTCGTACAGTTTAGCTTGGTAGTCTCAATTAGAAAGAAGCATTCTCAGTTAACTCCGAAAGACATAAGGATATTGCAATTCCAAATAATCCATGATTTTGAATGGACAAATGTTTGAATATAAAATATGGGGCAAATACCAACTTATCAACTACAAACATCCCAACTATGGTCCAAAATTCCTAACAATTCAAATAGGAAATGCCTGCTAGAATGCTAGTGCTTAGCATGCATAGATATTGCAGTTTGTTATCCAGTACATGTCACTAAATGATCACTTTATTTTTTTTGAATAAATTCATAAAAGACATTCAAGCTCATACAAGTACAGAATCTCCATTCATGTGATGTACAGAAAAGAGATGCTGAAAAAAAAAAAAAGAAAAAAAAAAAGGGGGTTGGGGGGCGGGTGTGGGGGAAATTCTACACCTTCAATTCCTCACAAGAACCCAATTCTATTCCTATGTGAAGCTTCTTGAAAATGAATTTTAAGCCTTGCATAGGCCTATAATGTTTAAAAGAAAAATATTATATATATATATATATATATATTAGACAATTGATTCAATTCTCAACAGTATTGTTGCTCAATGCTCATCATGTTAAAGCATAGTATTTCACAAGCCAAATCACTGATCGAAAAATATATGATGACGGAATAACAATGTAATTGTACAACAAAAATTTGTCTATAATGAACACTTATTTAACCTTTAAGAAGAAAATAACAACAAATATACATGCCTGCAATTTGGTCTCCTGCAGACATAATACATCAAAATCTTCTCTTTGGGAAAGCTGCAAAGCAGAGAATCCCTCTAACTTCAATAATGCCCTTAAACCATTGACATTCCACGACATAAGCTTCATAAATTTAGTATCCCTGGTAAGCTTTGGGAGCCTCATGGTTTTAGGATTATAAGGAATCCAATCTTTCTGAGGTTTCTTGTGTGCAAGAACTGTCCATGGTTCTGCTACCTTATCCTCGGTTTTGACATCAATACTTACAGTTTCTGAAGATACTTTCCTCCTTGTCCTCAAGAGCTTCTCACCTAGATAGATAACGGTACAAGTACAACCAGTCTAGCTAGATAAGCATATGAAAATACACTCAATTACGAGAAATCGGTGAAGCAATTTACAGTACCTGAAACTTCATCTGATTCGATTGATAGCTTCTCTTTCTTCACAGCAACCATATTATCACCCACGACAGTTGTACTTTTAAATGATGACCTTCGCTTATTCCGTTGACGTGTTTGAACC
Source organism: Rubus parviflorus (assembly GCA_029955375.1). NCBI lineage: Eukaryota > Viridiplantae > Streptophyta > Magnoliopsida > Rosales > Rosaceae > Rubus > Rubus parviflorus. Next base: position 18,021,487 of record JARGGL010000006.1, on the reverse strand, counting down.
TCCGAAACAGTGTTGACATTCTGAACTTGATCTCCATTAGATAAAGGTTCGGTCTCAGTTTTGCCTGATACATTGTCAACAAAAATGGTGGAGGATACTTGCTCTTCTATTACCCGGGGAGTTTCACCTGGAAATGCAAAGGAAATCTAAACATTCAAACTAGTTAACAAGGCAAAAAGATAAAAGAGTTTGAAATCAATTGTTCTTATTTCATTACGTTTTCAGAGTTCAGAGCAGCGCATGAAAGAAATAGATACCATCTATCTTGTTTTGCAGAAAGCACTTCAAGGAAGACACCAGTTCGCATTTACGACCTTTGGCAGAGGCCCCGATATTCCTGACAGCCAATTCGAGTTTCAAACCATTGTAAAAAACTAATCGTTTACCACCATTTACATATTGATCAACACCATCTACATGTTAACTCATTCCACTATCCATATCCATAGAAAGAACAAAAGATGTTACTGTATCTATCTATAGAGTAAACATTCCCATTCGACAAACGAAGTCTTAAGACTTGAATGTTACCTTAGTGTTTTCCTGAGCTGTTCAACTGTCATTGCCTCGATCTTAGAGGGGTCGCCTTTCAAACTCTCAATCTCCTAAAAAGTTAATCAATCAATAACAACCCAATGAAAAGTTACCAAGAACAAAAGCATAGAGAGGTGACATATAAGTATAACCTTGATAACAGGTTTCTGTGTCCCCATTGTTCCTTTCAATTTCTTATCTTTATTATTTTCCTCAAGCACCGGCTTCTTTGTTGAACTCGAAATGGGTCGTTTAGTCACCCTCGCTATTGTTGCTTTTACTCTAACAGAAACCACCGCTCCACTTCTCAAATTCCTCGGAGCTACTGCAAAGCTATCAATGTCGGTCAGTCATTTCAACTCTAACTGAAATTACTATGAAATAAAAACACAAGAAATATGCAAGACGCTTTGATGAAACTTATATCAAACCTGGTGAGATAGAGAAAACTCTTGAACCCTAATTGCAGTGATTGGATTTGATTCATTGGCTGATAGCAAGAGAAACAGAAGAAGCGGCAAAAGAGCGAGCAATAAGATCCTCCATTTTTATTTTGGGTTTTTATACCTGAACTAATCCTCAATTATATATATAATATACGATACTTAAACTTACATTTGGATCACAATCAATATCTAGATTTTTCGATTTCGTCTCAAATACTACCTATGCTAACTTTCCGTCCATATTCCGTTAAAAAATGACATGTGCATTGCACATGATCCATGTCTGAGAGTATTAAACGAAACTACCCCTTTCTAATTAATTCAACCTACTAATTTATATAAAACTCAAAAATAAAAAAATCAAAAATCAAAAATCAAAATTAAATAAAAACTATAAAAAAACGATTAAAACTTCTTTTAAAAATATACAAAGTATCAAATGAAAAACACGTGCTAAGCACTTAGGTTAGCCCAAGTGGTGAAGAAATGTTGAGAATTAAGTTAGAATTAGACTAATATAACCCAAAAAAAAAAGTACATGTTGCAAAAACCAGCCAAATTGTACTACGTGTGTACATCTCTTATTTATTTATTTTTCCAATAGAAAACTATAAACAAAATAGAGAATTCACGACCCGAACCAAGTCAATACTGAAGGCAGAGGATGTCGTGGGGGAACATTCTGAGACCGGCCATGAAGGTTGCCCTTTAAAGTGGTTGCTTCAAGCATTCAATATGTCGACTTGAAAATCATTTGGCGCCTAAACGCAATCATACATTTTGAAGCCAAGATAGAGAAATATAGAGACTCGGGGGTTGTCATACTGGGACTAGCGGTTCCTAATCTGTGATACCCCGGACCAAAGTTAACCAATGTACTACTTACCGTTACGGCAAATTGGTGGAATTTTCATTTTCGAGTTTCGATTAGTACTTTTAGGGGTCCTCGAGGCGAGAAAGCTTCAGCTACCATAAGAGCTCTTCGGCGGTTTGTTGTAATGGCATCTTCTTCCTCCTTCATCAAAAGTTTCATCAACCTATTCATGACTAGAACAAAGAAAAAAAACAAGGCAAAGAGAAGATGAGAATGTAGGGAATTCGGATATGAGAAGTGGTTGTGAATGTGTGGGAGATGATGGAGTAAATGACTCCATATTTATGGAATATGGGTTTGACATATCAGAAGATAAGATATGACACGTGGCAGATAAAAAGAAGTTCGTAATCTCGAGGGCTTGTTAGAGTGTGACACGTGGCGGAAAAATCCTATCCGAGTTCGGGATAAGAAATCATATCTTATCCGAAATTTAAACAACATCGTATAAGCCGACACGTGGCAAAAAAAATCTCATCCGAGATAGAGATAAGAAATCATATCTTATCGATAATCTTAACAACCTCATATACGCCGACACGTGGCAAAAAAAATCTTTTTCAATATAAAGAAAAAAAATCTAATTTTATATAGAAATTACATGTGGCATGCAATCATGTGGTTGCCAAATTTTTTTTTCTTATTATTATTATTTATTATTTAAATACATTATTTGTAAATTATTAATTATTATTATATTCAAATTATTGTCCAAAATTACAAAAATGTTGTTTGGTACCCCCAAAATAGGACTTAGGGTTGGAGATGGTAGAGGTTTCATATGAATAGTAATAGAGGGGGTTGCTATAATGGATTTGGTACCCCAAAAATAGGACTTAGGGTTGGAGTTGCCCTTAGGGGTGGGTTCGGTTTTTACCCAAAACCGAAGACCAAACCAAACAAAACTTTCGGTTCGATTCTATTCGGTTTTCTCATTTTTAAACACAAAACCGAAGGGGTTCGGTTCGGTTATTTTCGGTGCGGTTTTTAGTTTTTTGTGAACACGTAAAAAAAAAAACTACTGCCATAAAAAAAAAAAAAACTCTACCAATCCCTCAATCGCACCAACCTACTACAAAGAAGAGAGGGTTCTAAAGTTCAAAGGATTGGATCGAGGCTTGAGCTCTAAAAGTTTTCTTTGTGAATGGTGGCGAGGGGTTGAGGATGTGGAGGAGGGGATCGAGTGGCTATTGTTGTTGCGGTAGTAGTGAACTGGGGGGGGAGAGAGAGAGAGAGAGAGAGAGGCGTGGTGTCATAAGACAAACAAAGAAAAAAAAACAAAAGGAGTGGTGCGTGTGGGGTGGAGAAAACAAGAAAGCAAAAGGAAAGAAGAATAAAAAAAACACTGATTCCTAAAAATAAAATAAAATAAATAAACAAAGCACACAAAATGACGTCGTTTTGACAAGTTCGGTTTTTTCAATTCGGTTCGGTTTCTGACAACCGAAACCGAACAGCTCCAGTTCGGTTTGGTTTTTCATGTTTGGTTTCATTTTTTTTTGTTCGATTTTTTTCGGTTTCGGCTCGGTTTCGATTTTCGGTTTCTTGAATCCACCCCAAGCCCATCTTATCACGTGACCGCCTCTGCGTCATTAAGACATTCCGCAAGCTAGCTAGGTTTAATGGCCAATTGTCAATTTTTACTGACTTTTTTCTCAATTCTCAATGTACACACTAACTTATTAATTTTACTAAATAACACACTATCTTTTCCAAATCCTGTCAATTTCCACATTTTCCTTAACTTCCGTTAAGTTCTAAGGTTAATTGCGAGGGTACTTTAGTCATTTCAAAATTTTCATTTTTTTTTAACAAATCAAGAACCCTAATCTGTGGTGTTTGCTATAGATGCGCCAAGTTCATCCTCGACTGATGTCACCGGAATTTGATGAGGATTGACAAGTTTGCAGGGCTCCCAAGAAGAGATGAAGACATCGTTGTTGTCTGGTTTGATGGCCTTGATTAGGGGTATCCCTAAATTTTAGGGCTTAGGGTCGGGCCGGGCCGAGCTTAGTCAAAGTCAATATAATTTAGGGTCGGGTCGAGGCTTTAATATACGAGCCTTAACCGGCGCACTGGCCTAGGGCTGAAATGGGCCGATAGGGCAGGGCCGGCTAGGGCCAATTTTTTTTTAGTACTAAATAAAAAAATAAATATACTATTATATTAACAAACTTTGAAATTAAAAGAATTTAATAAATACATGAAAAACTGAAAGATATATATATATATATTATTGTGTAATTATATATGTGTGTGTGCATGTGTATGTATGTATGTATGTGTGTGTGTGTGTGTGTATATATATATATATAGTGCCCTTCACGTGTGGACGTCCACATTGTATTAAAATGTGAACATCCTCTTCCCGACCAATTAACAACATAACTCAATCATCTGAACCGCTCATCGTTTAGATTTATTTTCAAGAATTATTTTTGCAAAAAATAAGCCGCATTGGAGATTGTTTGGTCATTTGTTCGTTGTATAGTTTACAGACAAATACAGTCAGTCAGATAAAACTAAAACGATGAATGTGGTAACCAAATGGCTAAATAATTTCCAATAATTTGAATTTTTTTTATCAAAATGATCCTTGAAGGATGACCTAAAATATAGACGATTCTGATTATTAGTTTGCACGTTACGATGAGAATGTCCACACGTGAAGGGGACTGACTGTATATATATATAGGAGGCTAATTATTATTGGGCTTAAAAGGGCTTTTAGGGCCTGGCTAGACTAGGCCTTTACGGGCTGAAACGGGCCGGGCTTAAATACTTGAGCCTCACCCTACCCTAAAAATAAAGGGTCGGGCCAATCGGGCTTATAGTACAGGCTGGGCCGGGCAGGCTTGAAATGAGCTTAGGACCCAAAGGCCAAATGATGATCCTTAGCCTTGATGAGTATTCGCTATTTTTTATGGGCATGCTAGGTTCTTCTTTGTCAAATTCTTCGTGTTTGGCCCATATTAGTTGGAATTATCAGTTTGCTACTATTTGGGTATTTCTTATTTAAATTCCATTTTGTATTTGTCTTTAGTGGTGGCGGCTCAGTGTTGATGATGGGTTCTGAACTGAGGGCATTGTTTAGAAATAGTTAAGGTGGGGCTTGTAGGGTAAAGATTTGGTGATACTTAGAGCATTTTCACCAAGGGAGTGGTGCCCGGTTGCCACACAGATGAAACCCTAAAGCAAAAAATGAAGAAACCCTAACTTCCACCTATCATCTCTAGCCCGGTCTAAAATTGACATGAGACAATCATCAGGGCAATTCCAACCCCAAGTCTTGACCTAGTTACTAAGAGCAAGTCCACATGTTGCTTCTTGCCTGGTTGACATGTCAATCTAGCCCCAAAATTGCAGAAAACAACTTCCAACGGTGGAAAGAAGCCGGGCAAGAACTCACCTGTGGCGCTCGATCGGTCTCTTTGTGCCTGGCTTGAGACTGGTTGACAGCGTGGAAATCTGCTGCACATGGGTGACATCATGGCTACAGGTCCAATGGTAAGCTGCACATGGCCAGCTGGCAAAGAGCTGTTGGTCTCCTTGATGTAAGTAAATGAAACGGCTAGTTAATTATAGTCATTGGATCTACATATAATTATAATAGACGGTCTCAATTAGTTGCATATGTGCAACGGTTAGAAGTGAAAAAATAATTCAAAAAAATGTAAAGAATTTCTATAAATACCTACTATTATCTTTTTATGAGGTTGGTTATGAGACTGATAGTTAGCATCTGCTCCAAGAATCATGACGTTATTGGCCATCATGTCTTCATCTTCTTCATCACGAGACTTTTGAATCTTATTCAGCAACCTCTTCATTGAATGATTGAAGGAGAAGAAATGTGTAATGAGTGGGAGATGAGAACTATAAGGTTGTGTGTGAATGAAATGGAACAATGAAGTTTATTTATTGTAATTCTTCATACAAACATGATAAGCAGATAAGGACACGTGGCACAACCACAAGCTCCGTAATCTTATCAAATATCTTAGATAAGATTCGTACGATTGAATAGTATTCGAGAAATCTCATTCGTAAAAAAATGTCGATGGATTCTAATTTCAATAAAGTTGTCGGTGGGTTCTAATTTCAATAAAGTTTTCGGTTGTTGTGTCTTGAACACATGTGACAGTGATAATTTTTTTTTTTGTGTGTAATTTTTTTTCAAAAATAATATTGCTTGAATTTTTTAGCTTTGAAAATCTTTATCATAGATATTTATTGACATTATATTTTTAACATTTGCAATAAAATAAATGAATAGAAATTAAATAATGTAAAATATTAAATTGTTACCTTGACCTTGACCCAACGGGTGGAAGCAACCATCAAAAAGTTAGTGAACAGTGTCTGACTCAGTGCCCTAGTGACCCTGACCTTGACCCAACAGATGAACTTGCTCTAAGTGGCAACCTCATTATGTGGCGGACCCACATCCTATTATTCCTCAAATTGGTCAGATTTAAAAAAATTATTATTTCGAAACCGCACCATATTCGCAAACTTTTTTTCCAATTTATTTCGTTAATTTTTCACATTTGGAATAAATAAAAGAATACATTCTTCTCAATAATGCAAAAATAAAAAATAAAAAATTGTGACATTGTCCCTGCCCCAACGGGTGGACGCAACAATCAAAAAGTACATAAATAGTAACTAATGCCCCATAGCCCCAACGGTTGAAAATGCTCTTATGAACGGTGAGGCTGAGTTCCAGATTGGTGAGGATTGTGATTGGCAAGGGAAGGAAAGAAACTGGAGCTTGGAGTGAATCATGGGGAGGAGAATTTAGGTGGGCACTCGGGTTGTTTGGAGGGAGCGTAGAGAAAGAATGGTTGTGTGCTAGTGACTGGGTTTTGGAGTTATATGTTTATGGTGAGGGGTTGTCATATGTTGGTTATTTCACATGTCAAGTGTCGACCACTCGAGACCATTGGTAAAAAAAAAAAAAAAAAGAACAGTCTCACTTGTGTTTTTTTTTTTTTTCAAAAAATAAAAAATGCATAAAAAAGTTAAAAGTACCTAATTACCCTCACGTGTTTGGCACATGAAGACACTTAACCCCAGAACTTCCGTTAAGTTGACTTATTAATTCTTCCTCTTCGTCAGCTGCAGATTCTTCCTCTTCATTCCCCGCGGTTCTGAAAATTGCAATCAAGGGCTCTGTTGGCCGATCATCGCCGCAATCCGATTGGTACGATCTCTCACTCTCTCACTCACTTTTGATACCTCTTAATTATCGATTTGATCGGTTTTTAATGTATGCTGTAAATCATGATTAACTGTCTGCAAAACCCTTACATGAATTTTGTAGGCTTCGATTTTGTTCATCGCGAAATTTTTCTAGGATTTTTGAAGACTGATTGTCACTGTTTTTTTTCCTATTGATTGTGTAAGCATGGCCTTGGATGTTTTGATTGCTCTTATGGTTTGTTTGATGAAAATGAGTGAGAATTACTTTTGAAATAGTATCTGGGATCGGTTTTGGAAAATAGTCAGGCTGCTGCGGCTTCATTAACTCCTCCAATAAGCTCCTCTTCAAGTAGAAAAGCTTGATATTATCAGCAACAATAGATGCAAAACAGCTTTTTTGGGTATAAAATAATCTGAGCTCACTACTATTCTCTTCTGGGCTAATGAGTTTTCTCGACCTGCAAGCAGGACAAGCTTAAACAGATCTTGCACAAGCCTTCTCATATTTCATCTGCATCATCCTCATCACTTGCATATATAATTAATTATTTTGGGAACAATGTAATTAACTAATTAAAGAGATTATCATCCTGTCCATCTTTTTAGATTTGATTCCACGAAGTTGTATAAGAAATGATGGAAGAAGAGGATAAGATCGATCCTTCAGTATGTATGCTTTCATGATTTTTAACTCGAGCATTCAACTGATATAAGAGACCTAGCCTCTTCTTCGAAACAGAGACTACCTAATACAGTTATCTCTGTACCCACCAAATTACTAATCAAAAGTATTTGATTCATATTCGTTATTGTATTTGGATTCTAACTAACATGGTATTGTAATAATATATATAGTTGGAATTTATTTGTTTATAATGCTCTGATTCCTTAATCAATTTGTTTTCCAATTGTTATATATCCCATGCATGCATTCTGCTGAAATTGATGACAAAGTGCAGTGTAAAAGTACTATTAATGAATGGTGAAGGCTAAAAAATGAGAGAACATTCTGGATTTTGGTGTTCATTCATTTATTAGCACAGGAAGGTAAAACAGGTTCATTATTACAGGATCAGTTTTAATTGTGGTTCTCCAATAGTGGGCAAGGCTTTTCTGCAAATTATCAGGTAGCAACCGTAGCATAGGAGGGATCGAAAATAAAAATGTAAACAAGAGAGGAAACTCATTCTATTCTGACAATGTGTTTTTTTTTTTTTTTTTCAAAACTAGACGGAGATGTACAACATGCACAAGCAAAGCTAATTAAAAAGTAAACACTAAACCTATTCTCTCCTTTCTCTTTAGTTCAAAGTCGAACACAGTCCAAAATTGGTAGATTGTGGGGAAGGAAGGAAACTAGAAAGGAAGACCGAAAGAAAAAAAAAAAAAAAAAAAAAGCCCAGACAAGAATGGTGATAAAAATTGCTGCTCTTTTTCTTTCACTCTGTTCTTTAATGTAGGCTTAAATAATTTGGAGTTTATAAATGAAGAAAATCTGGAGTTCATAAGGTGTGTTTAGGACAGATGTCTACCATCATTAACTCATTCCTCTCCCCTCTGTTTATTATATGTATTCTTTTATGCATTTACAATGCAAGTCATATATATATTTTTACAATGCATTTACACATTCATTCCTTACAATGAAAATCAAATGCATCTACACATTGACCCAATGACTTAATATTCATTGCAGAATCTGCATGTGTGACTTCTATATGCCTTTTCTATTTCTATAAATTGTCATAAGATTTTTTAGTTTAGGTTTTAGAAATCGGGAGTTTGGGATGATTGTGCAAGATCATTTGTAAAAATTTAGAACTTTAAGTTGTTGTGATACACAACCAAAGTTGTATCGAGTTTGATTGTTGAGATGTAGTGATGGTGAAGGAATGGAAGACTTATTTTCTACTATAGTTTTGCCTATTTCTTCACTGTAGTTTTCTTTGTTTGTTTGTTTTCTTCATCCAGTTTTCACTTTGGTTGTTCAATTACGCTGTTTATCTATGGATTTGCTGTAGTATTGGTTTGATTTGTTTCTATGAACCTTTTGTTACTTCGTTTAGGTTCATTATTGGGTTTTCTTTATTTTGCGATTCTGGGGTCGTTTTCTATTGATCTGCATTATGGTTCATTGTGATAAACTATGTTCTGTGTATCAACAATTGTCTTCTGTTCTGTGTATGAATCTACGGTCCAGATGAATTTGATCTGCCTGGAATTGAGCTAATTTGATTTATTTTTTCCGTTTTCTGGATTTAATTATGTGTAATTGATTGTGTTTTTCAGAAGCGAGGGATTGGGGAAGAGAAAAAAGCAGTGGACCAAAGTCATTTCTTGGGAGCTCAGAGCTTTCACATATCACAATTTCTTGGTTAGTTTCTTCATTTTTGTTATTTTTAATAATTATTTTTAAATGATTTTTCTACTAGGTGAGTCAGATTATGAGGCGTTGGTTTTGGTTTCAGCTTAGATGTAATTTCTTTCCATCTCATCCACATAGAAAACCTTTGAAGATTTTATTGGTGAAGAAAACGTATCTATCTGTCATTATGCTGTGTTTAGCAAATTAGGTGCTAATGCTTTTTATGTTTGTGGTCGATCCTCTATCTCAAGTAAGGCTGCTGCAAATAGGGTTGGAGCAAGCAACTTTTTGGACAAACTCCATGACCAGATTTTAATAGGCTAACACCTTTTGTGTATATACAGATTTGGAACATCTATTTTTGGCAAAATGTTCCAGCAGCAACTGTAACTAAGTTAGCCTTAAACTAAAATAGCCTATTTTTTGAACAATCAAGTTATATTAGGCCAGCTGCTATTAGAATTATCTAACTAAGATAACCTATTTTTTGAACAATCAAGCTCTTTTAGGCCAGCTGCTATCAGCTTCATCTTTTGTTTTGGATGATTTACAATCATGATATTGTACTATTTGCAGCAATGTATCATCTATATTCTCTGTCCTTTTAACTTTAATTCAGTACAAACAATTGAAGATTATGAAGACCATAGTAAAACTTTGAAACGGTTATTTCATGCTTCCAATTCAAAACCCACGGCAAAGCGCGGGCACAGTTTCTAGTTAGGTACTAGAAGTAAACTTATAAAATCTATTACCAAAGGAAAAAATACTTGAGACTCTAAATTTTGTAAATACTATGACCAAAGGAAAAAATACTTGAGACTCTAAATTTTGTAAATACTATGACCAAAGGAAAAAATTGTAGAAACATATAGAAAACCTCATTTGTTGTCCAACCTTGTTCATTGGGCTTAGAAGAATATTATTGAAGCCCGGTAATGAACAATTTTGGTTAATCGCGATATCTCGTTTGCAAATCGCGATCACTTCTCTGCAAATCTCTCTAAATTTATCCCTCGCTAATTGCTACAATCCCTAACCCAGAAAATCGAAGAACCCTAATTCCAAACCCACAGATCGGAGCTGAATTGAAATCGATGGTTTATGGGCAACTTTTGTCTTTGAAATCGATGGTTTCTCGGGATCTCATCTTATAGAGTAAGTAGCATATTTGATTTCTTTCTTATTTTCCTTTTGATTTGACTCTACTTCATCTTCATCAGCATTCTCAAACATATATCTGCAGAAATTGTAATCCGGATACTACTGTCTGCTTTATGCTTTTGGGCTGTATGCCTGTAGTCTTTAGCAAGCGAAGTAGTTGTTGTAATGTAACCATCCTTAATTTGTTTTCGAAATAGACTAGCTCTGCACTGCTATCATATATCACTAAAATCATTCACTACTAATTACTTGTTTGCACAGTCTTGAGATGAGTAGAAAGCTCACAAATATGGATATGAATAAATAAATGTTTCTAGGTGTAATGAAAGAAAGTAGTAGTTCATAATTGATATGATCAGCTTTGGTAATCAGAAAAGAAGAAAAAAAATGTTTTCTCCGAGAACACAGCGTTATGCATATGGACATATGGACAGTTCATTACCTAAGGCCTAATTGCTATTATTGTACTTACAAGATAGATATAGCTTAATCCTGATATTTTGTAGACAATGCTTCAAATAATGTTGTTGCAAATATGCTTCCATATTTGCTAATGATTGATGCTGTGCCCAAACAATTATTTCATGTACGTTGTGTTCATATCTTAAATCTTATTGTGCAAGACGGTTTAGCTATTTTATGTCCATCTATTAATAAAATAACTAACATTGTACGTAGCTATGTGCTTATGTTACTATAAGGGTCATAGCATGAAAAATAGTTCTTAGTTAGCAACCTTTTCATTCTTGTATTATGCTTTTTCAAATAGCTATTTTATTGATTATGTTATGAGGTTAGATGTTTGAATCCCAATTTGGCCAATGGTGGTTTTTGCTTAAAGTTTTTGATTGGTTAATTTACAGGGGGAGAGCACCAAGTTATACTACTACTGAACTACACAGTACAAATCAACGACATCTAATTGCACTACCTTCGTCAATGGCGGACCCTAACCTCTCTCTCCTCTCTCTCCTCCTCCTTCTCCCTCTCGCTCTCCTCCTCCTCCTCTACCTCATAGTCCGTCCCCGACCGGCAAAGATCCCAATCAAGAACCGCCATGTCTTCATCACCGGCGGATCCAGTGGAATCGGGCTGGCCCTGGCCCACCAGGCCGCATCGGAGGGCGCCAGAGTCTCCATCCTCGCGCGCTCCATTGACAAGCTCGAGGAAGCTAAGAACTACATCCAGCTCTCCACAGGCATCGACGTCGCAGTCTTCGCTGCCGACGTCCGCGACTACGATGCCGTTTCGAAGGCGGTGGAGGAGGCTGGCCCGATCGATGTGTTGATTGTGAACCAGGGAGTGTTTGTTCCCGAGGAGCTGGAGAAGCAGGGATTGGATGAGGTGAGGTTCATGGTGGATGTCAATTTGATCGGTAGCTTCAACATGATCAAAGCCGCTTTGCCAGGAATGAAGGATAGAAAGGACCGCGGACCGGGCTCGATTGCTCTGATGTCGTCTCAGGCCGGTCAGGTTGGGATTTACGGCTACACGGCCTATTCCGCCAGCAAATTTGGGCTTCGGGGTTTGGCTGAAGCTCTGCAACAAGAAGTCATTGCACATGACATTCACGTTTCACTGATTTTCCCTCCGGATACTGACACTCCTGGACTTGCTGAAGGTAAACAAAGCATCAATCTTTGGTAATTATTGTAAACTTAGCAACATGGGATTTCATTCCATCAAGCTTTGCATTTTGTGTTTGAATTGTAACCTTTTGATTTGGGATTTATGAATGTTGTGTTAGTATTGTAAATTTCAAATGTGGCATTTCATTCACTCAATTGCAGAAACTAAGAAGAGGCCGCAGCTGACCAGCATTATCGCGGAATCCTCCGGTGCAATGAAAGCTGATGAAGTTGCGAAGAAAGCTTTCGATGGCATCAAATCCGCTTCTTTTATTGTGCCTTGCAACTTTGAAGGGCTTTTGTTGTCCATTGCCACTGCTGGGTTGTCACCCCAGAGATCATTCATAATGGCATTTGTGGAGGTGGTTGCTGCTGGTGTAATACGTATTGCTGCTCTGGGTTTTCAGTGGAATTGGTATACAAGTATACACAAGTGGCATGCACAAAACAAAAGTAATTAGTCTACTCTTTCATGTCACTGCTTAAATACTGTTTTTAGTGTTCAATTTGATATTACTGCATTTGACAATTATGTTTCTTAAACTCAGTTGCCAATCTGCCTAGTTTTGATTCCTGATGGGTTTTACTTTCTCTTGTGTTTACACTTCAGATGTTTCCATTCACTTAAAAGTAAATCATCTATCTAAAGAAACTTTGAATTCGAAGATGAGCTTAATATGTTAGAGAGACTTATTATCATTTCCTTGCTATTTTGGCTTCTTGTTTGTGAGCTACAAAATATATCGATCATCAATAGATGCACCACTTAGAAAGAGTGACTTAATCAACATAGAGGGTAGTGTTAAGAGAACAAAGAAGATTAAAATAGAATGAGTGCATGTGTTGTGTAATAGGTAATGACTTAAAAACTGAAAATAGTTCATCATAGAATGCAATTGAAGACTAGGATTCGTGTAGCTGGCTTCCAATAGTCGGGGAAGAGGAAGTCTCTGGTGCTGCCCCTGCTAGTTGGCAGGAGATACAACTGAAATTACCTTGCATCAAGAGTTGTAGTGCATTCTAGTCATCTGTTTGCGCTGTGTGCAGCTCCTACTTATTTGTTGTGTCGACACTTCAGTACTGGTTTCCCATTCCTTGTTCAATTTTCAACAAAAGTTTTTTTTTTGGCCAACCACAATGGTATCTCAATAACCTTCTTTTCCTTCGATCTAAAGTAACATTCCAATAATCTGATTATCTCCGTATTCTTGTGCTGGTTTCCTAGCACTTTTGGTTATCAGTGAAACTCAGACAAATTCATGTTTTCATATGATTCTTATTTCAGGGACCTGAAGTTCTTGCTGCCTTATTTGGGTATTTGTTAGTTTCTGAATGTGACAGAAGGTGGATTTTAGCTGTGAATTACAGCGCCCAACGCAGTTGCTCGAGAACTTCAATTTTTGACTATATGATACATGCATGGAGTTTTAGACACAGGGAAGCCGAAACTACTCTTGAGATTATATCTTTGAACTTTGAGTTTAGGCTTTGAATTTTGCCACGTTGATTCGTCACTTACAATCCGAGAAGCACATCTAGACAATGTATTGACATGTATACCCATTAAATGTGAGATTTTGAGCCTTGATTATATGTATGCATTGTTCATACTAATTGTTCTTCATGTGTGCACATTCCACTAGTTTATGAGACCTAGTGGAATGAGACCTAAAACTTGCTTAAATACCTCTCAAGGTTACGTGTTAATTCGCAATGAATTAGAAGTGATTGAGGCACTAGATGAGGAAAACCTTATACTATGGTAAGATATGTGGAATTATACTTTCGATGATTTCATATATCATATAATTTCTATGCTTTGGGAAATTGATCTTGACAAATTATAAACTAGTCTGTGGATTTATTTCGTTCACCAATATAGACTTGACCGAATGAGATTACGGAGGAAAGCCAAGGTGTAAATAACAGAGCATTGAGTGATCTATTTCATCTATTAGAACTGAGAAACGACACCATTCACCTTAAACACTTACTAATTAACCCATTTCGAGCCTCATTCATCATTAACTTTTTGTTCATTTTACCCATGCCACATCACCCTAACCCATGTTACTAGCTTAAACACTAACCTTCATTTTTTCCAAAGTGTTAGTAAGACAATGATTGTGACTTCTTGTTTTCTTTGTATCTCATGAGATTGTGAAAAGCAAGCGTAGGGGTAGCTTAGTTGTCAAGAAAGATGGAAAGGAGAAAAGTAAAATACAAAAGAAAGAGAAGTGTTGTGAGAACATAAAAAAGAGTTGTTTTCAAAAATAAAGTGTGTGAAGAAAGAAAGTTTCAAAAGAAAGAGAAATACAAAAGAAGAAAGTATGAGAAAAAGAAATAAAAAAGGAGAAAGAGAAAGTGAAAGTGAAAATCCAAAAAAAAAAAAACTGTTTGTTTTTAGAGGAATAAAGGGTTGGAGGAGAATAAAAGCTTAGGATGTTTGCATTTGAAAATGAGTTTCAAAGTCCTTGAATTGTCTTGTTAAATGCTTTGAAATTTTGTGATCTTCTTTCCCTTCATTTCATGTTAACCAATAATCTTTGGCCCCATTACAACCATGTTTAAGTCATTTTGATCTAATGAATTGCGAATTAATTAGTGGAGAGTTGGTCGATTAGCATGCTTATGGGGATATTGTTTTTGGATATTCTTGAGTGTAAACACTTTAACCTTAAACACAAGAACGAAAATATATAGTAATCCATGTCAATTTTGCGGTTAATCTTGTTAATGTATGCCAATTTTATTTCCCTCGATTGATTACTCCGTGGCTAGCATACACCAAACATGCATTAGATACACACTTTAAACACTTAGCAAATTGTAAAGTTTATGTTGTGTGCTTAATGAAATCTTGATGTGTAGCTTAATGGGCTCCCTGAGTACATGGTTGGAATGGCCAAACTTTGTGTTTCAATTCCTTGATAGTTTGTGATTTTCGGATTGTTGATTCTATATTTGCTTGAGGACAAGCAAAACCTAAGTGCGGAGGTGTGATTTGTATGTGATTTACATACAAATTAGGCCTCTAATTACCAAGTTATGTTAATTCAATGGCCATTTAGTGTCTTTAATCTATGCATATTTGTAGATGTTATAGGGGATTTGAGCAAGGGATTGATATTGGGTGCAATTGTGCAAATAGACGCATTTTGGAGGCTTTTAGTACATTTCCGACAAAAAGACGAAAAGTCAACTGATTGACCAATGGTCAACTCGTGTTCAACTATGACTTTTGAGTGCCGAATTGTCAAATATCAAGTCTTGGAAGTGGAGTACAAGAATATTCCGGAGGATTGATCGAGAAACCGAAAAGTTAACATTGTGACACATAATTGAAGGCCCCAAAAATCAAATCAACAAAGAATGTTTCAATTGTCCTTAGGGCAACTCCAACCCAATGGGTTCTTGGGTACCAAAGTCTCAAAATGAGACTGATTTTGTCTTTTTGCATCTCCAACCCAACCAAAGAATGAGCCTAGGCCCAAAAAATTTGAGACTAGTCTCAAATTTGGTCTCAAATCTGGTCCTTTTCCAAGTCGGGTCTCATATTTGGGACGCGGGCCCAAGCTCAGCCCACTTGCATAACTCGGCCCCCCACCTCACTCTCTGAAGCGCACCTGACTAGCGCACTCTCGCCAGGTGACAAAAAAAGGGGATGGAATGGCCCTGCACGCGTTGGACGCGCGGATCTCGGTGGCATGCGCAGCCGACATGGGCTGACCCACCACATGCGAGAGGCTGTCGACCGTTGCTTTGAATGCAACGGTAACAAGATCCAACGGTCACAATTCCTTGGCTTTGAAATGAACGGGCCTGATTAATCAATATATATTTATTAAAAAACTTAAACAATTAATTATGTAGGCTGATCTAACGGTTGAAAAAATATGTATAGATAAATTCAACGGTTATAATTAATTACACAACACTTTCACAAAAAATGACCACGAAAATAAAGGAAAAAAATTGCAGAAATTTTTTTTTAAAAAATTTGCCCGTTAGAACAGTAAATTTACTGAATTCTATAAATACCAATCCATTCTTCTTATTTTTCCACACCAAAACATTCGCTCAATCTTCCAAATTTCTTCAATTTTCAACAATCTTGTTCATCTAGCTAGCTCTAAATTTATCTTTGGAGAAAATGTCGCGCATGCAAGAAGCTTGGGCAAAACCCGAAGATATGGCTCTATGCATTGCGGTGGTTACGATTGATGAAGATGGTGCTAAGGGTACTAACCAAGAGAAAAAAAAATTGTGGGACGTGTTGGTGAGTTGTACGAGCCGTCCAAGCCCACCGGAGCCGTTGTTAGATCCGGGGGAAGTTGTGAAGCTCGTTGGAAAAAGATTAGTCCCGCATGTATGAAATGGCGCCAAGCTCTTAACAAAGCCGCGGTCATCCACAAAAGCGGTGAAAATTGCCTCGACGAGGTGATTCTATTAATTATGTATTAGTTATTAGTTTAGTTATTATTCATAATATTGGCTCAATACATCTCTAAATATTTAGTAGTTTAAATATTAAAATTTAGAGCTATGTGTATAAATAATATAATTTTTACAATCTAGTTTCATAACCACTAATATTCTCTTCGATTTTGTTTATAGTGGTACAAGTTAAGTCGATATACTACGTACGACTTATCGGAGCATAAAGATTTCAAATTTGAGCATTATTGGGAAATCTTGAAGAACAATGAAAAGTTTTCAAATCCGCCGTCCATGAATGTAGGAAGCTCAAGTTTTCCCCCAACTATTGACTTGGACGACGACGCAACACCACCGGATGGGTCGGTCCCAAGAGACCCCGCAATGCATGAACGCTCCACCGGCCAAAAAGCCCAAAAGGCAGCTAAGAAAAAAGGGAGGCCTGATGAAGCAGCTCTCATGCGTGCACAAATGCAAAGATTTGCAGACCAAGCTGACCGCGGTTACGCATTGAGACAACAACTCATCGAGGATACCAAGACAGTTGAGAAACGGGCTGATCAGATCAATGAGGAAGCTCATCGGCGCGCTGATTACGCTCACACTATGACAATGGATCCAACCAAGTGAACCCACTAAAAAGGGCCTATTGGGAGAAGAAGCAACGACGGATATTAAAGAGGAAGGAAGAATGCGATACCGCTATGCCAAACGATCAAGCACCCGAGGGTGGGGACAGACCTAATTTGTCCCTCTATGTGCCAGTTCATGACACTGATTTTCTAGATTGAAGGGTCACGAATTTTATGCTTGCTTAATAGTTTTAATTTCATATGTTGTTGTTAATTTCTCTCTTTGTTTAGTTAAAATTGTGTGTTCAATTATGAAAATAAAGTATTATGTTTTTTCAATAGGTACTCTCTATCATAGAAAACAATACACTTTTATTATTTGCTTAAACCACAACACAAACAGAAACATTATTGGAAAACAAAAAAAAACACACAACAATAAATAAAACTACATCATGGCAACATCACCAATTATTGAAAGAATTAAATTAGAAACATCTCAAGCGTGGTTCTACTGCTCCTGGAGCTTCATATTCCATAGGTGATTAACTAGGTCACCTTCGAGGGTCCTATTCACCACCGGACATCTAACCTCCTTATAACGACTCATAAATTCGTCCAGTCGATGTGGGTTACGCTCCACATGAGTCTTCTCAAAAGTTGGCATGTCATATATCTCTGCTTTCTTCGGAAGGGTCGGGATATCTTCTGGGTCAAACGGCTCCAGCTCATCTTCTTCGCGCTCATCTTCTACTATCATGTTATGCAAAATAATGCACATCATCATGATGTACTGGAGATTCTCTCTACTCTATCCATGAGCTGGCCCCCGTATAATTGAAAAACGAGCTTGGAGAATCCCGAATGCTCTCTCCATATCTTTTCTGTACGCCTCCTGCATCTTTGTAAAATGTCGGTTTTCCCTTATAGCTTGTATCGTAGGACGCTAAATCTAAGTATCGTAGGACGCCACCGCCTCTAGAATGATTGTCGGTTTTTTCTTATAGCTTGCATACTGCCCGTGCCATCCGGCAGGGCATTTTTTCCATTGCCAATGCATACAATTAAGGCTCCCCACCATTCCCGGGAATCCCCTTGATGCAGCTTTGTCAAGTAGCCGCCGCAAATCCGCCCTGGTTGGTCGGCGAAAATATTCCTTGTGGTACACGTTCCAGATTGCTCTAGTAAAGTGTTCCAGAATCTCAAGTATTGTGGATTGCGCTATGTCTAAATAATCATCACAAAAATCGGCTGATAATCCGAATGCAAGCATCCTCATAACACATGTGAGCTTCTGTTCGGTGGAGAATCCGACTTTGCCGAGAGCGTCAATTTTTTGGACAAATTAAGGGTCGTGGTTGGCCACGTCACGCATCATCCGGTCAAACACCCATAGTTGCATTCTGTAGCGCCTGCGAAACACATTAGATTCATACCTTCACGGATCAGTGAAGTAAAGAGCTTTCAATTGCTGATCCATCATTTCTCTAGTTCTGGGGACGTACTTACTCCCTTCCGATGAACCACCCCATTGTGATTCTTCCTCTTCCATTACCTGGATGTGCGAGGAAGCTGCAGCCACCATGAGAACTCTTCGGCGGTTTGTTGTAATGGCATCTTCTTCCTCCTTCATCAAAAGTTTCCTCAACCTATTCATGACTAGAACAAAGAAAAAATATCAAAACAAAGAGAAGATGAGAATTTAGGGGATTCAGATATGAGAAGTGGTTGTGAATGTGTGGGAGATGATGGAGTAAATGACTCTATATTATGGAAGGTGGGTTTGACATATCAGAAGATAAGATATGACACGTGGCGGATAAAAAGAAGTTCGTAATCTCGAGGGCTTGTTAGAGTGTGACATGTAGCAGAAAAATCCTATCCGGGTTTGGGACATGAAATCATATCTTATCCGAAATTTAAACAACATCATATAAGCCGACACGTGGCAAAAAAAATCTCATCGGAATAGAGATAATAAATCATATCTTATCAAAAAATTTAATAACCTCATATACGCCGATACGAGGCAAAGAAAATCTCTTCCGATATAGAGATAAAAAATCGAATTTTATATATAAATTACATGTGGCACGCATGTGGTAGCCTAAAAATAAAAATAAAAAATTATTTTTTTAAATTTTTTTGATTATTTATTATTTAAAAAAATTATTTGTAAATTATTATTATATTCAAATTATTGTCTAAAATTACAAAAATGTTGTTTGGCACCCCCAAAATGGGACTTTGGGTTGGAGATGGTAGGGGTGCCATATGAATAGTAATAGGGAGGGGTGCTATAATGGATTTGGCACCCCCAAAATGGGCTTTTGGGTTGGAGATGCCCTTATGTAAGCAATGACATCACCCTTTGATTATTCTTTTTCCAAAAACAGACATTTGTCCTTACCATATCTCTCCGTTGTCCATTTCCTTGTTGACTTTGGTTTACCAGTTTTATGAGCTGTAAATTAGTGAATTTTACTTTATTGCCCTCACCTATCTTTTCTGCTCTTTACCCACCTAACTTTCCTCTAGGGTAGTCAAGCCATTTTACCTTCCTTTGTCCCTCATTTTGGACCCTTGGACCCCTTGGAATTAATCCTAGTTGTCCACCTTGTTTCTCCATTGTTTGAATAAAGCTTAAAGAAGTTGGAACCATGCTTGTTTGAGAAGATTGCAAGAAAAAAGAAACTTTCAGCAATTCTAGCTCTGACACCCATTGAGCAGGGCATAACTCCCAAAAGATAATTTTTTTAAAATATGAGTTATTTAAATGAAAATATGAGGGTAATTTGGTATAAAAAAATTAATTTCTCATAGAGTCGGAATCGAATAACAATAATAAGTCACTCCAAATATTCTCATTAGTCCCACACAAATTTGATTCTCATCGGTGTTTTTTGAAATGAAATGACTGGTGCAGCGACCCTCAAGTCTTGATTAATGAAATTGCACGATACAAATGAGGGACATTGTGCCTAAACCCCAGAGAGCAATAAGCATCGAGAGAACGTCCCGAAATAATATCGATAGTCTCGACTAAATCTATGTATTCTAACAAACATCAATTAGCAAAAAATGTACGACTGGCTACTTCAATTGTTTTACAGTAACGGTGACATACTGGAAAGATAACACTAATAAGTCGCAATAATACAATTAAACCAGCTTTCCCACTATGTTGTCGACCGAAGATAAAACCGGCGACACTTCGTTTCATCTGCCATTAGGAAGTTGCGTCCATTTAGTCATGGATCACCACCGCACTATGCCAGACAAGGCACACTGAGTCTGCAGATCGAGACAAAGCCCACCTAGCCCTACCACATAAAGCCACCAACTACTAGGAAATAGAAGTAAACTAAAACAAAACAAGAAAAGATAAACCATCTTGGGCCCAAGGGGACCCAAGTACCAATAGGCCCAAATAGAGGACCGCAAGAAACCTAGCACAATTGTCTCGCCGGAGCAGCCACCACCGTCGCCGGAGCAACCTCGCCAGCACCCTTGCCACCTCCATGAGGCCAGCCCCGATTTGCACACAGATCGAAACTTCCCAACCTGCATGTCCAAACCGCCCACCATTCCATGTCTACACCACACGCCTCCATCAGTGACGCCCAAGGAAGGAAAATCCTAAGATCCTGTCAAAGAGTGTACAACCCCACCAACCAACCAAACCACTGGCGCCCTTCACCTCAATCCCCTCCGATCCCAACCAATACAAATTCGATCTGGTCTGGATCCCGCAACGCTGGCGACTTACAGCCGCTACTTCGACCAATACCCTTGCCCACGAAAGGCTCATTGGTGTTTATAATAAGAGTATGGGAATACTTTTTATTCGTATTCCTGGTTAATAATTGATCCTATGAGCAGTGTTGCTTGTTATTTGCACTAGGGGTGGCCACGGTACAGACCGCGGTACAAATAGTATACCGAAACAATGATTTGAAAGACAAAAGTTAAGTACCAAGACAAGAAGCACCTTACTGTATTTAAAGTGAACAATATAATGCAGAAATTTTAAAAACCTCTGTTTTCCGAGACTAGCCTTCAACATGCCTTTGCTTCACCTAACGGTCAACTACCTAACGGCTACTGATTAAGGCGGAATCACTGTTGTTTCTTTAAACAAAAAGTTTTAAAATTAAAGCAAGATAAGATAAACTTTAAACATAGTTTAGTTTAATGGATGCAGGAAGAACAGATAAACAGAAAATAATTTTTGCGATGATGTTCTGGGCACACAAACAGAATTCATTTATTCAAACATATTTACAGACTAAAAACCCAGAGCCTCACTCTTGGGCAAACAGCTAAAGGCTGTTTAGTTACTCATAATTTATTACAAACTTACTTGGAAAATAAAGGAATGAAGCTGGACCAGAGGCTTCGACACTCACACTTGACTTTCTACTCCACAAATATCAAAGTGATAGTTCTGATTTTCGATGCCTTACAAACTGAAACAAATGCTCTTTATAGAGAGCAAGGAGCAAAAGAAAACAAACGGAGAGGGTCCAAGTTAGGTGAACCCTTTTGGAGTCTTCTGCATGTGGAGGTAGATAACATGTCCATGTCTTTCAGAAAAGAAAGGAAGAGATAATGGGTAGAGGGAATCCCGGTGAAAAAATTACAAAATGAAAGAGACATTCTTGTCTTTTTAGAAAAAAGGTAAGTGGTCCTTCTTCTTCTTTGGAAGGTAGCAGACTTCTTTTTCTTTGAATGGTAGAAGACCGGTGGATGAAAAAGTTAGGTAGTCCTTTTATTTGGATAGTAGTGGAATAATGCAGTCTTCTGATAAGGTTAGGCATACCTTATCCTTCCATCATGTTGTCTATATTCATAAGTGGAGTTGAGATGAACTTAAGCCTCAGAATGCAACCATCTGGCCTTATGTTTTTGACCGTGTTGACTATAATTGCAGGGAGACCTTTTAGGTCATCATTAGTTTAGTCCATAAATTATGGACAAAACCATTTTCGATAAGCCATAGCTTATGATTTTGATAGTGTTCTGCTTGAACATTCACTATATATCTGCCGTAGAAAGGTCCTGGTACAGGAAAAAGGGTGTTAGGTAACCCTCCATCTCCGGCTGTACCTAGAACATTATGGAATTCAAACCACTCTGGTTCTGTCAAGGCTCTAAGAGGTACTTTGGCGCTCTCAGGAGACTGGATCATTTCCAGTTTTTGTTCTTTTTGAATATTCTTTCCTCCATCATGGAGTTCTTCTGCCAGGGCATAAAGGGTAGAGAACATCTGCCTTGTGTTTCTCTCTTGATAGTTGTACAAAAGATTATCTAGCAGAATTTTCTGATGCTCTAGCAATCTTCTTCCGGTTCTATAGACATCTCTGTCAAAAGTTAAGAGCTGGTAGCCATGGACTGTCTTTGTTCCAGTAGGAACATTTTTGCTTTTTGGCAAAGCAACAGCCATCAACGGATTTGAGTTGCCTTTACCGTCTACCGTTTGAGACGGGCTAGCCAGTCCTTTCCCCTGGGACTGATCAGTTGTTAAGGTCCTTTTTGGAACCTTAGTGTATGTCTCTAGGACATCTTTCAGTGATGATTCTTCATCATTCATTCGGCCTTTGCCTTTGTCTATTCTTTTGAACATTGCCATTTCTCTGGTGAGGGTGTCAGGAAGATAGTTCTTGCTACCTGCAATTAATTCAACATTATAGTCATATTGATTAAGAAATAATTGCCAATTTGCTAATCTTCCTCTATCAGCAGCTTTGTCAAGTTTAAAATTTTTAAAATTTTTAACTCTAGCAAAATTTGTTCGAACAATAAAAGTTTTGCCTAAAAATGCTGGAGAATTTAAAATTGTTTTCTTAACTGCTAAAATTTCTTTTTCCCCTGTGGGATAATTTTGTTCTGCAGGATTGAATTTACCACTACAGAATTTGCAAATCTTTTCGATGTTAGTGTCTGGGGTTCTTGCTAAAACAATACCCGACCAATAATTATCACTAGCATCGGTTTGAAGAATGATTTCATCATTCTCTTCTGGTTGTCGTAAAGGAGGCAAATTTTTGCACAAAACTTTAATTTGCTTTATTATTTTTTCATCGTCTTCTGTGAATTTCCACGTTCTCTTAGAACTTGTTTTGGGAGATAACATTGCTGTTAATCCCGAGATTTTTGGAATAAAATCTCTTCCATAGTTAATGACTCCTAAAAATCTATGTAGACTTTTAGCATCAGGAATTTTATCTGAAAATTTCCAAATTTTCTCTAGGATATGAGGTTGGAGTTTAATTACTCCATTTTTGATATTAAAAATCTCTGGCTTTTCATAAGAAGGCCAAAGATTTTTAGGCAGATAATCTCTTCTTAGACAGAGCATTTTAGGGGTATTAATATCAAGGACTAAATTCTTGTTACTACCCTGAACTTTAGGGGTGTCATCAGTTCAATCCTTGTATTTTTAATTTCATCAGAATAGTCCCTGGACTTTTTGTTTTTCACTCAATAGATCCTTCCGTCCAACTTCCGTCCAATGGGGACGTTAAGTTGCTGACGTGGCGCTCAATGGGGATGTGAAATACCCATTTTTCCCCTGGTTTCCTTTTCCCCTCTGACTTTTCTCCCTCTATCGTAAAAAAAAAAAAAAACTCAACTCTTTTCTCTCCCCTCTTTCCCCGACCTCTCCCAGTCTCCCTTTTCTTTCTCATCATCACTGTGCACCGCCGTTGCAACCCAAGTTGTGCCCAGCGCTTCTCGCAGCCGTCTGCATCACAGCAGTCGCCGCCATCTACACCACGAGCCTAGCTCGTCGATCACAATCAATTGCCCAGAGAGCCCAGTCGTACGCCGCCGCTACTCTTCTCCCCGACTTCTCACTCTATCTCTCATTCTCCGAGCTCTCACTCCCTCTCCCCGAGTTCTCACTCTCTCTCCCCGACCTCTCACTCTCTCTCCCCAACATTGGGCTCGGTCAAGAGGAGGCCGGTGAGCTGTGTTTGTGCTCGGAAGTCGGCGGCGGGAGGAGAGAAGTCAGATCTACTTTCTCACTCCTCTCTGCGTGTTTCTCTCTCCATGACACAGTCGGTGGCGGGAGGTGGTGGTGCAGAGTGTTGCGGACTGAAACGGCGGCGCTGGGCTGTGCAGGGAGGAGGAAGAGGCGCGGCCGATTGGGTACGGCGGCGGCGCAGGGAGTGTCGGACAGAGCTAGGCCGATCTGGGCTCAGGACGAGAGAGAGAGAGAGAGAGAGAGAGAGAGAGAGAGAGAGAGAGAGAAGAGAAGAAATGGAGGAAGGAAAAGGAGGAGGAAGAAGAGAGGGAGAGGAAGGTGTCTCTCCGGTGACAGTGAGAAAGAAAAGGGAGAGTCGGGGAAAGAGGGGAGAGAAAAGAGTTGGGTTTTTTTTTTTTTTACGATAGAGGGAGAAAATTCAGAGGGGAAAAGGAAACCATGGGCAAAATGGATATTTCACATCCCAATTGAGCGCCACGTCAGCAACTTAACGTTCCCATTGGACGGAAGTTGGATGGAAGGATCTATTGGGTGAAAAATAAAAGTCCAGGGACTATTCTGATGAAATTAAAAATACAAGGACTGAACTGATGACACCCCTAAAGTTCAGGGTAGTAACAAGAATTTAGTCCTAATATCAAGAATGGAGTAATTAAACTCCAACCTCATATCCTAGAGAAAATTTGGAAATTTTCAGATAAAATTCCTGATGCTAAAAGTCTACAGAGATTTTTAGGAGTCATTAACTATGGAAGAGATTTTATTCCAAAAATCTCGGGATTAACAGCAATGTTATCTCCCAAAACAAGTTCTAAGAGAACGTGGAAATTCACAGAAGACGATGAAAAAATAATAAAGCAAATTAAAGTTTTGTGCAAAAATTTGCCTCCTTTACAACAACCAGAAGAGAATGATGAAATCATTCTTCAAACCGATGCTAGTGATAATTATTGGTCGGGTATTGTTTTAGCAAGAACCCCAGACACTAACATCGAAAAGATTTGCAAATTCTGTAGTGGTAAATTCAATCCTGCAGAACAAAATTATCCCACAGGGGAAAAAGAAATTTTAGCAGTTAAGAAAACAATTTTAAATTCTCCAGCATTTTTAGGCAAAACTTTTATTGTTCTAACAAATTTTGCTAGAGTTAAAAATTTTAAAAATTTTAAACTTGACAAAGCTGCTGATAGAGGAAGATTAGCAAATTGGCAATTATTTCTTAATCAATATGACTATAATGTTGAATTAATTGCAGGTAGCAAGAATTATCTTCCTGACACCCTCACCAGAGAAATGGCAATGTTCAAAAGAACAGACAAAGGCAAAGGCCGAATGAATGATGAAGAATCATCACTGAAAGATGTCCTAGAGACATACACTAAGGTTCCAAAAAGGACCTTAACAACTGATCAGTCCCAGGGGAAAGGACTGGCTAGCCCGTCTCAAACGGTAGACGGTAAAGGCAACTCAAATCCGTTGATGGCTGTTGCTTTGCCAAAAAGCAAAAATGTTCCTACTGGAACAAAGACAGTCCATGGCTACCAACTCTTAACTTTTGACAGAGATGTCTATAGAACCGGAAGAAGATTGCTAGAGCATCAGAAAATTCTGCTAGATAATCTTTTGTACAACTATCAAGAGAGAAACACAAGGCAGATGTTCTCTACCCTTTATGCCCTGGCAGAAGAACTCCATGATGGAGGAAAGAATATTCAAAAAGAACAAAAACTGGAAATGATCCAGTCTCCTGAGAGCGCCAAAGTACCTGTCAGAGCCTTGACAGAACCAGAGTGGTTTGAATTCCATAATGTTCTAGGTACAGCCGGAGATGGAGGGTTACCTAACACCCTTTTTCCTGTACCAGGACCTTTCTACGGCAGATATATAGTGAATGTTCAAGCAGAACACTATCAAAATCATAAGCTATGGCTTATCGAAAATGGTTTTGTCCATAATTTATGGACTAAACTAATGATGACCTAAAAGGTCTCCCTGCAATTATAGTCAACACGGTCAAAAACATAAGGCCAGATGGTTGCATTCTGAGGCTTAAGTTCATCTCAACTCCACCAGAGTGGATAAAGAAACAAGATGGTTCTATTGAGTATATAGCACCATATCATTATGTCAGATTAATCAATGGTCCAACAGTGGACGAAAAACTAGCAGTTGCAGGATTCAACGGAACTCCAAATCAGAGTATTCCGTGGATAAAAGCAATGACGATTGATTTCATCAAAAAATTTGTTCCTCAAGATGTAGAAGCTAATCTCCTTGCTAATGGCGAGAAAATTCTGATCACCAGCTATGATCATCCTCCTCCAACCAATTGTGACTGTTTTTCTGCACTAATCAGAGGAGAGGTAGATTGTTCTATGGCTACCTACACGTGGTTAGAGAATCTTTCCAAAGAGAATCCCTACAAAATCCATCTTGATTCAGATCTTGAAGATTTTCATGTCGAGGAATATGACAAAGGAGCCGGAAGTGGCACAGGAACCCCCAATAATCAAGTCTTCGATGACGAAGCACTTATGAATATAGACAACATGATGGAAGGATAAGGTATGCCTAACCTTATCAGAAGACTGCATTATTCCACTACTATCCAAATAAAAGGACTACCTAACTTTTTCATCCACCGGTCTTCTACCATTCAAAGAAAAAGAAGTCTGCTACCTTCCAAAGAAGAAGAAGGACCACCTACCTTTTTTCTAAAAAGACAAGAATGTCTCTTTCATTTTGTAATTTTTTCACCAGGATTCCCTCTACCCATTATCTCTTCCTTTCTTTTCTGAAAGACAGGGACATGTTATCTACCTCCACATGCAGAGGACTCCAAAAGGGTTCACCTAACTTGGACCCTCTCCGTTTGTTTTCTTTTGCTCCTTGCTCTCTATAAAGAGCATTTGTTTCAGTTTGTAAGGCATTGAAAATCAGAACTATCACTTTGATATCTGAGGAGTAGAAAGCCAAGTGTGAGTGTCGAAGCCTCTGGTCCAGCTTCATTCCTTTATTTTCCAAGTAAGTTTGTAATAAATTATGAGTAACTAAACAGCCTTTAGCTGTTTGCCCAAGAGTGAGGCTCTGGGTTTTTAGTCTGTAAATATGTTTGAATAAATGAATTCTGTTTGTGTGCCCAGAACATCATTGCAAAAATTATTTTCTGTTTATCTGTTCTTCCTGCATCTATTAAACTAAACTATGTTTAAAGTTTATCTTATCCTGCTTTAATTTTAAAACTTTTTGTTTAAAGAAACAACAGTGATTCCGCCTTAATCAGTAGCCGTTAGGTAGTTGACCGTTAGGTGAAGCAAAGGCATGTTGAAGGCTAGTCTCGGAAAACAGAGTGTTTTTAAAATTTCTGCATTATACTGTTTCACTTTAAATACAGTAAGGTACTTCTTGTCTTTGTACTTAACTTTTGTCTTTCAAATCATTGTTTCGGTATACTATTTGTACCGCGGTACGTACCGTGGCCACCCCTAATTTGCACATGGCCCAAGAATCCCATCACTTCTTATTCCTGTGTGAATGCTAACACCAGAAAATAAAAACCAATACTGAAGGTGAAGTCGCTGTATGGGCATTTCTTACGCTGCCCATACTGCAGAAAACTAGGGAAGAACAAAACTGAAAGAGCTCGGAAAAGTAATATTATCTGAAGAACACAATTCCAATGTGACACCTGCTTGCAGAAAACTAATGACAAGTCGTTTTCATTATTGAGTAAACCATCTCTGTATAGGAATAACACTGTCGTATTAACCCCATCCAATGTGTATAAACAAATGAGTATGATGGGCCAATAATTGGATTATAGATGCAGGCAATAAGAATAGCCTACCAAGTTAAAAGAATTAAGAACCTGCAATCGAAATTCACCTATAACCTCTAACTCCGCAAAATCTCTAATCTACATGGCAATCTACATAAGGGATTGGGTAATGATCGGGAAGAATCCCACGAAATGAAAAGCTGGAACACCCATCTCAACAGCCAAACCTGCTTCATTCACTCCCTCAAAGTTTCTCTTCTACAAAAATTCATTTCTTCAAATGCTTGATCACACAGGAAGATGGACTTTTGACCTAGACTCCGTCATTGTGATTCAGAAAACATTTGTGTTTCAAATGAAAAATCATCCAAGCCCGGAGGAGATAATGGTGCAACTGCCAAAGGGTGAGAAGTATCGCCTGAGAATTCCAAGACCCTTCTTGCTGTTGCTTGAGAATCAAATGTTTTACCAATCTTCCTTGAAGTAATTGCTCCAGATGTGGTTTCCCTAGAGGAGTTGCTACTCTCAACGGACAACAAGAACTGATCTTTTGAGAGAGTTGCTTGTGCAGCTGATTCAATTACAGAGCTGAAAACACCAGATTCCCTCAAACCTTGTATGATGACCTGTGACATAAGAAATCAATAGGTTTCAGGATTCTGAGCTTATGAACGTGATATATACATACCTACATATTGATTAACCCAAGAAAGAAAAATAAGGCATGACAGTTGTATAAAACCAACCATTGGTGCATAAATCCGAGTCAAGATGCCCTTCCTCAATAGATTTAAGTTAAGTGCTTCGTCAGTCCACACAATGCGTTCCCGGTACCTAAATCAACAAAATATAAGTTTTAATTGAAGAGGCTTACATATTTTCATTGGGAACTGCCTATTCTAGAAACCTTGTTTAAAAAAATACTTATCCATGAGTGGAATGACAATTAATCCTAATCAAAATCTAGAAAACGGATGATGAATTGATTTGTTTAAGTCACGTAATGCCTAATGTTTCCATACAGTCACCTAAAAGGTGATACCGCAATATGTTAAAAAATCTTCTGGTAATCATCACAGGAACTATTACCAGCTAAGCATTTCCTCCTGTGTTGCAGTTGAAGCAATTATGAATGCCTGTAGCAGAAAAAGGAAGAGAGGTATAAGTAGGATAAATCAATTCAATCAACTGTGGGGACAACATACCCAACTTACAAGGAAAACTGAAATAAAATATATGCCGTCACCTCAAAGACTTGCTGTGTTTGCATCAACAATATTTATTTCTTTATATTCATGAGTTATACATGTAGAGCAGTGGAAACTACCATGATCTGGACACCAACAGATCTTCAAAACATACCACACTACTATGGTCGCAACAAATTCACAAACATGACAAACATATATCAAAAGCAAAATAGCTAGTATCATGTCAAGGGGACATGATAAATAACTAGTGCAAAACATATGAGACCAAATAAAATAAATTGGCACTTCCAGCTGAACGGGAGTACTAGCATAACAAAAGAACAATCCAGGAATAAGAACTCACAGCTCTGTCAAATTCCAACATGAAGCATCTTTTAACATCCTCCTTCGTAGGTTTGCAACCACACCGATCACGTCTTGAGGTCAAATCTGAAAATTTGGGATATGTATAATGCAGAATAGCAGCCTCCTCCAATTTGATCTCACTGTAGAATATTACAAGGATGAGAGTAAGCTTTAATGTATTTAAAATTTGAACATAATTAAAAACATTTTAACATTCTGCAGATAAACAAAAACACCAGTGATCAACTACATGCAAAAAGAGCTAACATATAAAAGGTAAACACATATTTCCTGTAAAGTTATAATAGGCTGAAATCAAGATCAGCTAATAAAAAGTTTATAGAAATTTTGTATAGATACAAATTTAGAAGTTGATGAAATGTTATAGAATAACCATACTTTGGTGTCTTCATATAATTGTGCCATCTGTGTGCACCGTTAGGGCGAAGGTGATCTTGAATTCGAGCAGCTGATTTTCCATTTCCATAGGTTAAAAAATAGTTTGGATTACCCCGGGTTGCTTCTTTATAATTGCCAAAATATACATCTTTTGGAAGATGGTCATAGTTCTTCTTGAACATTGAAACCTAAAACAACATGAAAGGTAAACGTTATTGGTCAATGAAATCTTGCGTTGTTTACAAAAGCAAACAATCTCCCGAGTAATAATAGCAAACAAGATTAACTTAGCAACTTCTCCAGATTCTAGTTCTGCCTCATCTAGTAATAGAAGTACCTCACAGTTATTTTTTACATATCATGCTTTTGCACACTTACGAAAAAACAAAGTCACTGAACACGGATCAAATTTTTCTTGAAAAGAAAAATAAATGCCCAATACGTGAAAACAAGAGAAAAAAAAAACATGGGAAATAAAATGGAAGAAATGATACCTCACTGAAAGGTTCCTTGATATCGTCTCGCTCTACACTACTTTCCTAAAGAGAAAAAGAGCACATATCACCATATCATAAACTTATTGTCACAGTACTATCACTAATAAATTTGAAAAGCAAAGAGACTAGAAACTGAACAACTATAATTTCTTAATATCAAACAAATGCATCAGATAAACAAAACTAAATCCATACTCAAGGATATACAGCTAGGATCAAATCCCGTCTTTCACATAAGGTTGGGGCTCCAACAATGGAATACAGCTACTCTTCATTATATATCCCGTAGAGTATAGACCCATGTGACATGTCATGAATGAAAAAAAAAAAATCTAAATCTACATAAAAGTTTTTTACTCACATAATTTGGAAAGATAACCATATCAACATTTCCAGGCACATCGGACAACAACTGTCTCAAAGAGTACTCCCGATTGCCAGCTGGATATATTAGCTCATCAGTGTCGAGATGGATAATCCAATCCATGCCAGCTTCCTAAAATATTAGAAAGAAGATATTACAAACTTTATCAAAATGAAAAAGAATTTAAATTGTGATGCAATGCAAGATAAATTCATACCCTTGCCATGACAATAGCCATCTCCATATTTAGGGATTGCTTCACAAACAACTCATAATTACATGGTTTATAGAAGAAGCTTGACAGCCAAGTCTCGTTCCAAATCCGGCTAAACACCACAAATAGAAATTTAAGATAGAAAATTAAGTTGTGAATAAACTCTCAATTCATAGTAGTAAGCAACATGAAAGAACAAAAGGGCCATCTCCGCCATCTACAAATGTTAATGAAGAACTCAATTACTATTTTCAAATGACAAAGGTCTGTCTACACCTGGCACTGAAAAGACAATTAATAAATGGAAGCACAGAATATTGATCATCTATTTCTCCATCGGCCAGCTGCAGTTCCATAGTGAGTCAGTTCTTTGTTGTGACAAGGTTGAATTGGGTGATTCTGGCTTCTTGTGTTTCATTAATTGTTAACATAGGGCCTTTAGTAGAGTAGAAAGGGTAAAAAGTATTGTGCCAGTCCAATACATACCCTTTTTCAAATGGTTTTCGTTAGAAAGAAATGCTGCTATTTTTTAGGGATAATTGGAAGATGGATAATTTCTGAGATAAGTGTGTCTTTGATCTTTCTTGTGGGCTTTGGTCTCTACTTATTTTAGAGAAATTTCACTTCCCTATTCATGGGGATTGAGGAGCTCTAGTATCCTAGTTTCTTTGGAATTTCGTTCAGAAATTTAGTGTATCTAAAATATATGACAGCCTTTTGCTTTTCTTTTGTCTTGTTTGCAGGTGTCCTCTGCAGGACAATACTATTGCATGCTCGACTTCATTTAAGAAAGTCTCAGTTCTTTTTTTCTAAACATTGTAAAGCGCGTCTCCTTAACACGCTATCTAGCTACCTCATGGATAGGATTTAACTTGATGGCCAAATAATTTTTTCCCTTTGCCTTGAATCTCTAATGACAAAGTTAAAAATCTCTCCTCATACTGCTAGTGTTTTCTTGGATGATCTTTGTGAATTGGGGGATAAGTTTCTTGTTTTTTCTTTGTTTTAGGCCTCTGGGCCTCCTTTGTAACCAAAAGAAAAAAGTAAAAAATCTCTCCATGAAGTACAGAGAGGTGCTCCAATCCAAGTAAACCAAAATAATTTTATCTACCCTTGCATATTGACTTTTTATGTATTTTGCAATTCAAAACTACAATATTGAAAGGTTCTCCAATCATAACTTTTTTAATCTTTTGTCAGAAAATTGAGGAAAGGAGTCTACTCCACACGTTTGCATACAACATTGAAAGTAAAGTTCTTTATCTTACACTTACACATTCACGACGAGAAGTGGCACAAATAAAAGAACATATCAAAACTTAAAGGGTACCAACCTTTTAGCTTGCTGCTCCTCTAATTCCCTTGTCCTGTGTATAACCTTCACTCCCTGTCATATACATGTATTATCCCATGAGAACAAGTACTTGGATAACAAGAAGTAATAGGGAATTAAACTTAATAGATATCAACTGAGTTTGACAAGTTGTTCACCAGTAAAACTTGGTAAGGTGATGCGTCTGAATTAGACTTACCGGAATGGTTTCTAAGACTTTAGATACATTAGGAGATGCGGCCTTCCCTTCCACAAAAAGAAGAAAGTTTGAAACTCCAATAACCTTATGATAAAAGATCCACGGCAAAGTTTGCTCTAAACCAGCAGAAGTGCTTGTTTGAATACATATCTGGCAAGTAAAAGATTACAAACGGATCTAAAATACTTCTTAAAAGGTTGGTAGTACAAATAAGCACAACAAATGCATAAATCAAAAGATCAATCACAAAATGATTGCACAATGTTTTATACAAATAGCAAACTGGCGAGTATGACATACATAGAAAACAAAAGAGATAGGCATAAACTGGACTGAGAAGAATCATAATGTAGAGACTGGGGAAAAAAGGCCATTTGCTTTTCTCTAAGAAACGGCTATAAACAAAATCGATCTACCAACAGGTAACTAACTGAATACACTATTTGAAATTCAAAAGAAGTATTTCGCATCATTCGAAAGGGAGATGCCATATTGAGGTAATATTGAGGAACCAATTTATTAACAACTATCAACATGGACTTGGAAACTTCAGTATTCTTAACGAAAGAACATATCATAGAAACGTTAGGCTAAACATATCCAAAGCAAGAGCAAGAATCATTCTAAATTGAGTCAAAACCGAACAACAGGTCAAATACAATTCTACATCATGGGGGCTTTAGGTTTCATTAGGTTTGTGATCTGAAAACAAGTTTTCAAAAACTAGGATAGCAGAGTTCTATTTCCCATTGTTTTCAACATTTGAGAATATCTTGGTATGAAATCTAAATACTGATTAAAAAATGTTGAAAAAACAATGCAAAAACCTATTTAGTTTTAGGATCTGAAAAATAGTGAGAAAAAGGATATGGGTTTAGTTGAACTTCTTTTGGATACAGTTTCCTGTCATATATTAATTATTACTTTGACCGTTGACTATTATTCATTTAATGTACAGCATGCGAGTGTCACACATAGAATTGGAATATCCTTGATGCAGGAGCCAAGTTCAGATTCTATTAAACAAGTTCATTAGTATGCAATACATGCGATTCACAAATGCAGCTTCAGGTTATTGTCTTTTCAGTTTCTCTATGCCATAATGTTTGATGTATTATAAATTATATCGTTCATCTTACATTAATTTGGTTTCTTTGAATGATCATGTATCAATGGCTCTATAAAAAAGGCGACTCTACAAGCTTTGAAAAATAAGTTCATCGTGAAAAAGTTCTCAAGATTTTCTGCTTGCGCGTGAAGCATGGGTTGACTGAGAGTGTGTGATGCTAAAGGCCAGTGTGATACTGGAATTATTCTAATTTCCCTTTATGCCTTTGGGAGTGATTCCTAGCATACCAGTGTGAATCTGGTAGTTTCTAATGTTTCCACATTGTATAGCCATTTGTTCTGTATCAATTCTGACACGTACTCTTAGCTTGAGTTTCTAGAATTGTTCACAAGCGAGTGACAGCATGAGGACACCATCAAACCGGAGCCCAATTGAAGATAAAGGCACAAAGATAGAGGTTGTCGGAGGTTTCCTATCAGTGTAGACTTAGGATAGACTATTACAACTTATAAGATAGGAGAGTAGACTGAAAAACTCAGAAGACTACCATGTGTGAGCTGTTAGCCGAGATACCCCTTAATTCAAATAAAAGTATTGATAGACAGGGTCAAAGGTAGTCAAACGGACCACTAATATTTGAATATCATCGAACAAAATTCAAAAATGAAAACCTCTGCAAATAGTCACTATAGGTTCTTCTTATAAACACAAGATCACCATCCTTTGTATTGGGTGAAGGGAAGCCTACAAATTTAGAAATTATCTTCTCATACCTTGGATGAAAGCATAGAACAATCTTTTTGTCTCGCATATTTACCAAAACCAAATAAGAGCAGTGAGGCTGGGAGGAGCTTTCTTCATTGTAAAATGGAAGGAAAAAAAAAAAACCAGGGATGAGTACTCCCTCACCCTTTTATTCCTTTGATCGAAACTCAAAAGCAAAGATGAGAGCTTTAATTTTCTAGAAAGAAGGGATACTTGGTTATATAGAGAGTAAGAGAGCGAAGATGCGAGCGGAGGTGTCATAATCTATGCATAGAGAGATAAAAAAGTTTCCAGAGTTATTGAGCACAATATAACTGAAAACAGTGGAAAAGACCTTTTTTCCATTTTCAGATTTTAGGTTGTTTCGTATTTGTACCTGAAATTCATTTGTAAAAACGACATACCAAATACTTTTCCTTGTATTGTTTGTATGCCTTCTTTCAAAATAAAATTAAATATCTGGAATGGATATCAACTGGCCTTAATCATTCCAGTACTATATCCAACTCTACCAGACAAGCAAGTACTTATGCCAAACCTAAGCTATTTCTCAGCCAAAAGGAGGTCAGGGTGAAGAAACGACAAAAATTGAAACAACATCTATGACAGTTGATTGATTGATTTCTCAAAAAATATGCAAAGGTATAACAAACTACTTGTGTGGATTTAAAATCAATCAACCATGCGATTTACTCTGTCTTAGTAAAAAAAAAATTCTCCACTCCAGACATCTCAACCAATCAAGAAAGTACATACAACTGTTTCGCTTTTTGTATCTCTTTCGCAAAATTTTATGCCCAGGAATTGCAATTTTATCCAGCATTTACTAACACTCCACAAAAGCTTGCAAATTCCTGCTTTTAGCATATACAATACTCATTTGTTTTCTATTGGTGAATATTGATGTTCCAATATATGTTTCATCCACAAGTTCTGACACTGTTATATCCATTGCCTCATGAGTCATGACATACATTGCCTCTTCAAAGTATAGACAGTAGAGTATCTCAATTTATAACATGAAAACTGAACATATCTTCGGAAATTGACAGCTTAACAATAGTAGGTCAGCAATATCTAAATATTTTTCGCACCTTCCTTAATCTAAAGTTGCTAACTACTTGGCTTGATTTTGGTAATCAACCGTTTTACATATATTGTTCAAGTAAAATATAAACAACATGGGGCATGCATGAAATTATTCATCAGAAATGATTGCTTATATCATTGGCAGTTCATATCACAATCACCATTAATCAAGCTCAAGCTCAACAATAGACCTATATAAGGGCACAACTAAATGTCAGATCCCAAGATCCAAACACAATCCACCCCAAATACGTATCTAAATCAATCAAATTTCATCAAAAATCAATGTTAACACCCTCAATCAAATTGAGCATAAGAGAAAAAGGCAACTGACCTTGGGCCTCAGATCGGAAGCGTAATCGAACTTCCAGTCCCTAAAGTATGGGAAGGAGGGCGAGTGGGTCCGACCGAGAAGATCCACGCAGTCGGAATGAGAAGAAGCCTGGACTACGGGCCCACCCAAGGCGCTGCCCATGCCGGGGAACTCATGGTGGTCAGGTGACCAGCGGGTGACGGGATCATTGAGACCGCCACGCCATTGGAGAACGAAAGCGAAGACGGCGAGAGTGAGAGGGAGGATGGTGAGGAGCAAGAGGAGGCGAGACGCGAAGGTCTGAAAGGAAGAAGAAGAGTAGAGACCCGCCATGAGAGGTTGACGAAAGAGAGTGGTCGTTTCATATAGGAATATATATAGAAGAAGAAGAACCAGTGTGAAATGAAATATATATGACCAGAGAAAGTCCCCTCCGTTTTTCTCTTTGAATCGTAACCGAGGGGAAACGAAATTGGAAGCTGAACAAGGAGAATGAATGATGCTGAGAGCCGTTTTGTCGTTGCCGCCTTCAGAAAAGGGAATTTAATATTTATTTTCTTTCTTTACGAGGAAATTTTCTAATTTTTTTGTTTTCTTTACGAGGAATTTTTCCTATTGCTCCGTAATTATTTAGAGGGTTTTTATCATAAATGGTACTTGAACTTTACTTTTATTATATACATGGTACCTAAATTTCACTTTTGATCACAACCAGTACCCGAACTCTTCGAGTTCATCCTCAATAGTACCTATCGTCACATTTCGTCTATATTCCGTCAAAAAATGGCATGTGAGCTGCATGTGACCCCTATTTTAGGGGCAATTTCGTCAATTTATTTTTTAACTACATGTACCATTTAGGAAGAACTCGAAGAGTTCGGATACTGGTTGTGATCAAAAGTGAAGTTCGGGTACCATTTAGGATGAACCCGAAAAGTTCGAGTATTGATTGTGATAAAAAATGAAGTTTAGGTACCATGTATATAATGAAGATAAAGTTCAAATACCATTTGGGATAAAAACTCATTTTTAAATATTTGGATATTTAGTCAACATTTAAAAAATTGACTTACCAGAAAAAAAAAATGAACTTACCCAAAACAATTTTAAGAAATAGATATTTAATCAACACTTGAGACATAAAGTAATGGATTTTCAGTCAATGAAAGAATAAATGCAACAAATACCTAAAACGAGACTTTATACTTGCACTCGATCTTGCCGTTTTCCTCTCTTTGTCAGCGGTGGTTAGAGTTTTCCCCTAACCCCTATCCTTGAACACCCTAGGAGTCTCCAGGCCCTCTTCTTGGGATCTTCTCCCCGCCCTCTTCCCAACTATGTTGGGGTTTGCTACCAGTATTGTTTGGTGGAGAGCCATCTTTTGTGTGTGGTTGGCTCCATTGATTGTGGGGTTTGGTTGTTGGATTTGCAAGCAATTGCAGTTTTCTGGTTTAATTTTGTCGTGCACAACGTAGGAGTGAACGTCATCAATTTTGGGGTGGATAGTCTAGTATTTTTGGGATGTTTCAACAGTATTTGTGGTTGTTGTTACTGATTTGGCTTGTGGTCAGATTGGGTATTGACTAACTTGACTAGGAGACTTGGTATCCTAGAAATGCATTTATACGTGCTTGAATGTGTCTTGACATATGGAGAAAGCTAGGGAGTGAGAGGGTAGGGAGTTGTAACGCCCCAAATTGCACCTCTTCAATTTAAGCACGTTACAGTGCCGCGAATCCTTAAAAATACAAGCTAGATTACTAACTTATACTTTAAAGAAACGCAAGGCATTTTTGTGAATTATTTTCAGAACGCGAGTGCGGAAATTTAATTTGAATAGAGGTGAAACAATTGGAAATCATAAAATAATAGAAATCCAATTTTCAAATTAAATAACCGGATCGAAATGTGAGTTCATGAATGAGTTTCACGTGGTAAAGTACATTATTGACCATGAACAAGATAAATGGTCAATAGGTTCCAAAATAAATGAAATGGT
Source organism: Rubus parviflorus (assembly GCA_029955375.1). NCBI lineage: Eukaryota > Viridiplantae > Streptophyta > Magnoliopsida > Rosales > Rosaceae > Rubus > Rubus parviflorus. Next base: position 17,983,699 of record JARGGL010000006.1, on the reverse strand, counting down.
ATAACGAGAATGAATATATAACTCCGGAACCTGATATTCGATAAACGAATATTCGATTATAGCAAGTTTGCACACCCAGCTTCATCCATTGTTGTCCCATTCCCAGTACACAGTACCTGCATCCAAAACTAATGTAGGGGTGAGCTTTCGTCCTCGCTGCTCAGTAGGGGAATTCACCCCGGCTAGATTTAAAAATCATTAAATATATTTGATTGGATCCAGTATGTAAAATATATCAAGGAAAACAGTAAATCATTTCTCAATAATAATCCATGAGAAAATAAATAAGTACCCGGGTGATATATCAAACCTGATGACCGATCAATCTAGCCAACTACATCCTTACCGAAGATTAAAATCTTCAACAACTGGTAAGAAGTAGCGAGAGTGTCCATTTAATGCTATACCGCCTAGATCTAGTGCCACATCTCAAAGGATGTCAGTCACTATTCCGTCCGTACAGCCCCTCCGGAGGTTTAGGGGATCGAAACCCAAGGTAGTCAATATGCTCCACTCACTCTCAGGTCATCACATAAAATCAAAGATAATCGAAAATACGCATGGCATATGAAATATCAAATCATTCAAATTCATAAAGAATTCTAGCCATGCATTATTATTTACTCGATATATACGAGAAAATACTAACCGAGAGAGTCCTAAGTTCCCCTACCTGGAATCTCGGAGCTTGTTCTTGCTCAACACATCAGGCCAACACCACCACCACAGTTTACGTCTCGGGCTAACTGGAGTCCCTAGTCCGACAATAACCAAGGGTTATTATAAAATTCTCATTCAATAACACTCAACAATTTCAATCAAGTCCTCTTGGACGATTATTTCTGAATACGAAATTCCTTATTCATATAGGGTGCTCTTCCCATAATTACTATGGGCACCCATGATATTTTCTTTTTAACCAAATATTGACACCAATCCACACTTTGACATTTAATCAAGCAATTATTTTAATAAACCTTGATCCAATATCAAAGTTCCAGATTCATAATCTTTCCAAATCATTGTACCACTCATGTACCAACAATTAATAAACAAGCCAACCAAATCAATGAACTGTAGTTCATTTGATAATTAATCAAACAATCCTTGCATCACATATTCCAACAATAATCTGATCATGTGATCAATTGAATATACTAAGGCTTAACTTAGTTCCTTAGTTTACATTCACTTCACGTATACTGCTCTTAAACCAGACAAGTCCAAACAACCTTAAATTAATTAATGAAGCTATCGGCAACATTTAAAAACAACTAAAGAATCCAGTACTCCAATCTCAGCATAGCAGCAGTTCAGGTCCATAATTCTCAAGACCACTACATACCAGACTTCAAACCGATTGATCAATTTCCAACTAGCTTAACTATTGCTCAAACATCAATCAGAGCTCAAATCTTTACCTGCGTCGATTATTGAACTACACAAACAAAACGAGGAGCATGAATCAACATAGCTTCGATGGAAACTCAATAGCTCAACCTCTGTTTCAAGATCACCAACAGAATTGTTGTTGCCTCAAGGTTCATTTCTAGCTTCTTTGATTCTTTAGCAAAGCCTACGCTTTCAAATTCTGTATTTAAACCAAAACTAATTATCAAATTGTGCTCAGAGACTCAAACACAAGCCTAAAATCGAACCACAGGCCTGATATTGCCACCGTTCACGGTGAAGCCCGTGATGGCAGAACACTCTTAAAAACCAACTTTTCTAAACGTTAACCAAAGTGAAATCCAATTATACCAATACGTAGAACTCGACAAGCTGATCAAGATTGATACCTGAATCAAAGAAATTGGTCACCGGAGTCGCCGGAAAACATCAAAAACCCGCCGGAAAACAAAGAACTTCTTTTCTTCGATTCTCCCTCTACAGTCAACTATTTGAGAAACTGAGACCACAGACGAACTCGCTCAATCAAGAGGAAGCTAAAGACACCGGATTCACCCGCCGTCGTGGCCGGAATAGGAAAGTGCCATCGGAGCTGCCGAAGCTTCTCTCCTCCGTTTCTCTCTCCACCGGCGTCGGCTTGACTATCTGAGACCACCGTTGGCCTCGCCGTGTCGGGGTGAACAATAAGGGACCCGTCTGGCGCCGTGAAACGGCCGGACGGAGGAGGTGGGTTTAGGCGGTGTCGGAGCCAAGAAGAGGAGAGGGACGCGCGGGTTCTGGGTCTTTCCCAAACAGTTCCAATCTCATATATTTGAATCCAACGGTCCAGATCTTGCGGTGCTGACATCAACGGCTGAGATTAAACCACCTTTAATTTCTTTTCTTTTATAATTTCCTTAACTTCCAAACTTCCAAAAATCAAAACAAATAGCTCGGGTATCCGAAAAATACCTCGAAAATTCCCACAAACTCATCATGACGTGTACTTCATTCTCGAGTCTTCAAATCGAAGTTACGACTAAAAGGAAATTTCTGAAAAATTCCCGAATCTCTTGGATAAATATCAAGATATGAATTTAATCTCGATTAACTCCAAATCAATTCTATTAATTTCTCCGGGGTCTCACAGGAGTGATCCCTAGTGACCAATTTCCATCTTGATATCCAAAACCGCCTTTGTTTTGTTTTGAAAGTTTCATTTTCATTCATTGCATGAGTTCATAAATTTTCACACAACTAACAAATTAAATCAATCATCAACTCATTTGTACATAATCTATTAGACGACCGAACTTGAGTGTAGATCTCACGGCTGTGATTAGCCTTTGTCTTATGCCAAAGTTGAGCATAGTCAAGGTTTGGTACCTTGAAGTGTGAATAGCCTTCATTTCCCCTTTTTTCGTATGCTTTAGTGAATTAGTTCGATTTTGCCAAGAATTATGATTGCCAAAAATCCGCGTTATACGACAACCCTAAACTTTAAATACATTAATCTCTATCTTGAATTTTTTTTTTTAAGAAATCAGATGATAATCATTAATCATGGTCAAAAAACGGCACCTTACATCAATCTCCTAGGCCATACCCATAACTCTGAAGGCCAGGCAAGCTAGAAAACTAAACAATACCGCTCATTAAGTCATGTTCGCTCGTTCATTCAAACGAGCCTACAATGATGAAATACATCAAGCAAAACTACCCTAACTAGAGAGAATCCAACCGCCAAGCACGTATTTGTGGTACGATTAAAGACTCATAGACCAGCTTCCCCGACGATGTACGTCATCAGTGTAGGCAATACCCAAAAAAAACTAAGTAATAGACGAGGATGGCAAGGCACCCTCTCTTAGAGCCCAAACAATTGGAATGACCCACTTCATAACTGTCACGCCCCGATTTTCAAATCAATTAATAAGGCATTTTGCCCTTAATTACAAATCATTTCGGGAACGTGACTACATGGAATATCAAATACAAATATGCACTAGAATTTTTTTCCTTTTAATTCAAGTACAACAACGCATACTCCATGCCCAACAAATGTAAATGCTAACCCGTTCTTTAGGGTTACATATTACAAGCCATAAATTAAATAATAAATTGATATTACAAAATATTAAATAATTAATCCATCAGAGTTTATTACATAAACAGCGGAAGTCTTATAACCCAATAATATGTATGCAGCCTTGCTTACTCCTGGTTATCCTAACATGCAGGTATAACCACTACACCGTGGAATAGTGTACCGGGTTATATCAACAAACCCGGTCAGCTTACGAAGCTGGTATGAGTAATCTATGTTTTATTCACACTGTAACATTTTCCCAAATTGAATTCTTTTATTTTTAAAGAATCATTTAAAGACAAAGTTTCCATTTCAAATCCGGAAGATTCGTATTATCTAATATACTGAACCTACGTGCCCCATACCACGTATTTTAACCCCACACGCCCCATAAACGTGTATGTTAATACCAGGGTAATCCAGCATGTTAAATAATATAAACCCTCGATCTTTACTCACACAAAACCACATAACTTAGCCTGATTAAAAGTGAGATGCATCTCCTTTTAATACATCAAGTTATTTTTAACTTCGCCTGATTAAAAGTGAGAATACTATTTTTCTTCTCCTTTTAATACATCAAGTTAACCAAACAATATGCAGTCTAGAGCTCTAACTGATGGGCTACAATTTTTCACCCATTTAACAGTGTCCCCAGGACAATCCGTTTGTACAAAATCATTCAAATAGGCAAACACAATATCTTAATAGAATTATTGTGTTCCCACAAAATTCACAAATTAAAACAATAAGATGAACATTTTTCAAATATTGTTTTAACACCAAAATCACAACAACACAATATGAATTAATATTCATATAAAAAAACATCGTGAGATTCACTCACCTCTAATTCCTGCTGCGTCTTCAAATAGTAACCAGGAATCGATCAACGTACGTACACTTCACATTTCGTATGTACCTATGATTATGCAATATCCACTTAGCATAATACACTTCCAAAACATTACATTATTCCTCAAATGTCACTTAGACATTATTAACCATAATTCGGGACAGTTTGACCAAAAGTCAACCGTCGGTCAATGTGGGTCCCACGTCTACTATTCATCAACGGGTCCCACACAAAATCCGAAACTTCCAAAATCTACCAACATGCTTATTTCTAGCATCCTAACATCATATCCAAAAATGGTGATGATCCAACGGTCGGATCATCACGGATCTAACGATCCATAATCATTGCATAATTGATCGTTGATCAAACGATCTAATTTCAATAATCCAACGGTCCAACATGCTTATAATCTCAATATTAACCCCACGATCAAATTTCATGATCATCCAACGGTCGGATCTCTCGAATCGTAAATCGTACGATCCGATTAATCGGGTTAATTGACCATCGGTCAAACGACCGAATTTGACAAAAGTCAAAACACGAAAGTTGTTCGTATCGACGAAATAAGTCAAACGGAGCAAAGAACTGCTCCTAGACCGGCCGGACGCGCCGCCCACGCGCCGCCGCCGGCGGTGGTCAGACCGCCGGTCAAGGTGGTCCGATTGACACCAAATTTTACCAGAATGTAGATCACAACAATTCCAACAAGTTTGATAACTACCTCGAGGTCTGGATCGGAGTGGAAGTGGCCGGAATCGGTGTCGGTGGGTTTTTGATCCCAAAAAGTGCAAATCGTCGTTGCCGCCGATCTAGGCCGTGCCGCCGTGATCCACCACCATGGGGAGGTTGCTGGAGAGGAGGGGAGCAAAACTCAAAAGGTCTCATCGCCGGAGGTGGCCGGAAACGTCGCCGGCAAGCTTCCCCTTTTTGGCCGAAACTGTCAGCTCCGGTTGACCACTTTCCGTCAAGAATTTGGGGAAAGTTCCTTCACGGGAAATGAAGAGGAGGACGAGGCGAGTCCAACGACGCCGGCCCCGTCGAAATCGGAGGCCGGACGCACCGCCCAAAGAATCTGTCCGTTGGGAGCTTTTTCGGAAAGTTCCGGAAGGTTCCGGGCCAAAATGAAATTTCTGAAAAATACCCAATATTTATACTAAATTATCCAAACTTCCGAAGGCCATAACTTCTTCATACGATATCCGTTTTTGGTGAACCAAATTCCTACGAACTCGATTCGACGAGGTCTACAACTTTAATGAAGGAAGTTTTCCCAGATTCTCAACGGATAAAAAGTTACCTTAATTAACCTTGTGTAACTTATAATTACCGCCGTAATTATCGTTTTACGACGAAAACCCCTAAAAATATGAAATCACTCCATTTCACTTCAAATTTCACGAACTATTTAATAAAAATAATACGGAAATTTTCGGGGTATTACAGTCTACCCTCCTTAAAGAAATTTCGTCCCGAAATTAGGACGCAGAGTACTCCCAGGTTATCACAATCACAATTCAGAAATCCAAAGTTTCATTCATTGATAATAACTGGGCAGTACAATCAAACACAACTTAAGGTAAGAAACTACAACTTGCACACACTTCTATCACAAATCTTAAGATGCCTCACAGGGCCTAAACTACCAGAAGCCATCCTTGAACCTCCAGTAGTGACTTCGCGGATAAGATGCTGGATGTCTCGGAATTCCATACATCATCAGCTGATAGAAATATGCTGCCTCCACGAAACACTTGCAAGTGTCGCAACATTCTCTAGCTGCATGCCTATCTCCATCCACTTCCCACATGTCCTGGCCAAAAGGACGCCAAAAACTTGACTCACCGCAAGTAAGGCATTTACCGGCGGGCAGGAAAGCAGTAGTCGACGGAAAATACAATAACAGATGCTCATGACAAAACTCGGCCTGATGCATCATCCGCTCGACTTCTTGTCTACAGTAGTAGATGTTCCATCCGCTTCTCCACCAGTCGAGGGCTTCACACAGTCGCTGCACCGTTTTCTGCTGCTCGGCTCGTGGTCCCAATATCATCTTAATCATACATGCTGCATAAAACGCAACATGATGACCTACCACCGAACTGGGACGCGAACCATAGAATGTTCCTGGTTTGCATGCCGCATCGAAATACTCCAGGGCTAGAGATATATTCGCTGCCTCCACGAGTACTCGTATTCCCATTCGGAACAGAGACTCCGGGTTCTTCGCTTCCCAGCACCGATTTGCGAAGATACGCACTTGCCTATCTGCTTCTATAGAACCAGTGGGTCTGGATCCACCATCGAATCCATCCATGTCGATCGCCGCTAAAGTAGACCAGCTATCGGCATACTCCTGGAAGTCCTTCGAGACACAACGGAGTTCCATTGTGCTCTGCAGGGATGCGGTAGCCACCAACTGGAATATGTACTTCCAGATCTCCACCGGAAGTTCACTCCATTCTGCATTCTTGGATCGCTTGCTGCACTCTCCTTTGTTCACCATTGTGTAAGAGAAAATTTGAGATGCTTGTTTGATAACAGATATGAGTTAAGCAACACAACTCTTTATCCAAGTATTTAAGACAACATTTCCCACCGTAAGGAAACCATTCTTTAATGCGAGTGCGGTGCACTCAGCAACCCACTAAGAGTAATTATTGCTCATATCTGTCTCAATTACTCAAAAGTATCGCCCACGATACAAGATTCCACAAGATTTAACCAACAAAAACTCAGTCTTCCACTAACACCGGTCATAATGACTCTTTACTTTAACTTTCGCATAATTAATTCCTCAAAAGATGCGAGGTCTCACAAGAGTGGAACTGTATGTGGAAAATCAGTGCATCGGGGAAAGAAAATCTTCCACGATCTCCAAGGGCTCCGACAATTAGTTGTAATCAGCCGCTCACTTTTGCTTTTGAATTTTCAAATCCTCCACCAACAATAAATATACACCTTACGCATCCACTAACAGATACTTTCCATTAGTGCCATAACCTCCTTTCTCTTTCAAAGAGGACTTCTTCACTCCACTTCTCAGAAATTTCACCAACTCAAACATGTCACGCAAAGTGAATTCGTTCAGTGAATTACTTCAATCTGATCCCTCTGGAAGCCAATTCTTTGAGGGCTTAGATGAAATAATTTCACCAGCAATCGAATTCGACAACGATATCGACATGCTAGACATGCTTCTAGCAGAAGACGAAACCATTGAAGTAGCCCCAAGTCCACAAGTATCATCTCCACAAGCTGAACCTAGTTCATCCAAACGTATTCCACTGAGTAAGAGCTTCACCAAATACCAAGTCCAAGCATTGAAAGACTTCGTCGAGGCTTTTCCACAGCCAACTGTTCAACAGCGACAAGATTTGGGTGACCAAATAAGGTTAACGTTTGCACAAGTCTCTGCGTGGGTGATAAAGCATCGACCCAAAACGCCTGCCCAAACAACTCGTCAACAAAATTTTCTGCTGAGACAGCAAATCAATGAGCTTCAAGCTCAACTTAGCCAGTACCAAGCAGCATTCAACAGAATCAACTGCAACCACTGTGGAAAACGAGTTACTCCCAATAGTGAGCTACTAAAAGGGATTGAAGAGACTACCCCACAACCGCAGACTCTTCCAATTCCTGCAGTCATCGGTCCAAGGGAAAAGTCTCACATGAGGAGGGATGTTCAAAAGTGTATGTCGATCCCACATCACTCTTCTTCTACACAACAACCATCAGACAACATCAACCGTTCAGAACATGAAGAAGCATCTTCCGTGGCAGAAGCATCTGTCGTGGCAGACACAACTAAGATTTCTGAAATCATTGTGTCGGTCAGAGATGAGCTAATCATCATGGCATCTGCTGCTGCGCCACTGTGGATCTCTGCACTCAAATCCAGCTCTGCCACGCTTCATGAGTTCCTGAATGAAGCAGAGTACAAGAGAATCTTCACTAACGGTATTGATCTTACTCCCACTAACTTCCAAACCGAAGCTTCTCGCTACACAGCCACTATTCCCCTCAGTCCTGTCGTACTCGTGAATCTCTTCATGGATGTGGACCAATGGTCCACCATATTCGGTAGCATCATCTCGAGGGCAACGATCCTTGACGTGTTGTCAACAGGGACAACTGGAAGCTACAACGACACCATCCAAGTCATGACTGCTGAATTCCAGGTGACCAGTCCATCTGTCTCCACTCGTGTAACTCACTTTGTTCGTTATTGCCAACGACAAACAGAACAAAGTTGGGCAATAATTGACGTCTCTGTGGACGGTTTAAGCTCAAATCTGGGTCCACACCCAAGATCTCAATGCAAGAAGCGTCCATCCGGATGCTTAATCCAAGATTTGTTCAACGGCAGCTCTCGTGTCGTATGGGTGGAACATGTTGATGTACAGGATCAAATCATGCACCAAACATACCGAACGCTAGTGGAGTCAGGCTTAGCCTTTGGAGCAAGGCGATGGGTAGAAATACTTCAGAGGCAAGCGGAAAGGTTAAATTATTCCGCGGCTGACACTTATCCTCCTCAAGACTTTTGTGTCATACCATCTGTGGAAGGAAGAAGAAACTTGTTGCAGATGGCATGCAGAATAGTGACAGACTTTTGCACAGACATCGGCAACTCTACTGCTCATGAATGGAAGGTAGCTGAACAAACCAAGTTCAGGGGTTCAGGGATAAGAGTCTCCACCAACAAAATCTGGAACAGGCTGAATAAGCCTCATGGTCTCACTCGAACTGCATCTGCAATAATCCAGCATCATGTCTCTCACAGAAAGCTCTTTGACTTCTTCATTGACGTAAAAACTCGGAACCAGTGGGACCATCTAGCATTGGAAAAAGAAGTACAGGAGATTGCACACATTACAACTGGTCATGATCCACGCAATTGTGTCTCTTTGTTGCAAATGCACAACACCTATATACTCCAAGAAAGTTGTACTGATTCAACAGGGTCATACGTGATTTATGCTCCTATTAGTCAGTCAACGGTGCAGAAGTTAATAGGTGGTTGTGAGTTAGGTACAATTGTATTCCTAACTTCAGGTTTTTCAATTCTACCAGATATGCCTACTGCTGGAAGAACAGAAGGGATCTCAGACAATCCATACATTGGTTGTCTAGTAACGGTAGCAACACAGATCTCTACTGAGTTACTGAAGAACAAGAAAGGGTCAGTGGATCAAGTCTGTCGTTTGATCCAGGGTACGGTTGAGAGAATTAGAAATGTAGCCATGTAAGACTATCAATTTCGGAATTGTAATTTGTACTTTATATTCTTAACAACACAACAGCACTGAAGAGCACATGATGGGGATCCGCCGCGGTCGGGCCATCACTCGATAAATACTGTGCGTAATTAAGCATACGAAGTAACCATTACTTGAATGAATCTAAGAACCTAACGCCAAACCCTAAACCGATCCTAAGCTCTAAACCCTAACTTCACTTCTCAATTCCAAAACTCGTTTCATTTCCTTAGAGCGTTCCATTGCTCAATCACTTCCTTAGAGCATTGTTTTGCTCTGATACCAATCTGTCACGCCCCGATTTTCAAATCAATTAATAAGGCATTTTGCCCTTAATTACAAATCATTTCGGGAACGTGACTACATGGAATATCAAATACAAATATGCACTAGAATTTTTTTCCTTTTAATTCAAGTACAACAACGCATACTCCATGCCCAACAAATGTAAATGCTAACCCGTTCTTTAGGGTTACATATTACAAGCCATAAATTAAATAATAAATTGATATTACAAAATATTAAATAATTAATCCATCAGAGTTTATTACATAAACAGCGGAAGTCTTATAACCCAATAATATGTATGCAGCCTTGCTTACTCCTGGTTATCCTAACATGCAGGTATAACCACTACACCGTGGAATAGTGTACCGGGTTATATCAACAAACCCGGTCAGCTTACGAAGCTGGTATGAGTAATCTATGTTTTATTCACACTGTAACATTTTCCCAAATTGAATTCTTTTATTTTTAAAGAATCATTTAAAGACAAAGTTTCCATTTCAAATCCGGAAGATTCGTATTATCTAATATACTGAACCTACGTGCCCCATACCACGTATTTTAACCCCACACGCCCCATAAACGTGTATGTTAATACCAGGGTAATCCAGCATGTTAAATAATATAAACCCTCGATCTTTACTCACACAAAACCACATAACTTAGCCTGATTAAAAGTGAGATGCATCTCCTTTTAATACATCAAGTTATTTTTAACTTCGCCTGATTAAAAGTGAGAATACTATTTTTCTTCTCCTTTTAATACATCAAGTTAACCAAACAATATGCAGTCTAGAGCTCTAACTGATGGGCTACAATTTTTCACCCATTTAACAGTGTCCCCAGGACAATCCGTTTGTACAAAATCATTCAAATAGGCAAACACAATATCTTAATAGAATTATTGTGTTCCCACAAAATTCACAAATTAAAACAATAAGATGAACATTTTTCAAATATTGTTTTAACACCAAAATCACAACAACACAATATGAATTAATATTCATATAAAAAAACATCGTGAGATTCACTCACCTCTAATTCCTGCTGCGTCTTCAAATAGTAACCAGGAATCGATCAACGTACGTACACTTCACATTTCGTATGTACCTATGATTATGCAATATCCACTTAGCATAATACACTTCCAAAACATTACATTATTCCTCAAATGTCACTTAGACATTATTAACCATAATTCGGGACAGTTTGACCAAAAGTCAACCGTCGGTCAATGTGGGTCCCACGTCTACTATTCATCAACGGGTCCCACACAAAATCCGAAACTTCCAAAATCTACCAACATGCTTATTTCTAGCATCCTAACATCATATCCAAAAATGGTGATGATCCAACGGTCGGATCATCACGGATCTAACGATCCATAATCATTGCATAATTGATCGTTGATCAAACGATCTAATTTCAATAATCCAACGGTCCAACATGCTTATAATCTCAATATTAACCACACGATCAAATTTCATGATCATCCAACGGTCGGATCTCTCGAATCGTAAATCGTACGATCCGATTAATCGGATTAATTGACCATCGGTCAAACGACCGAATTTGACAAAAGTCAAAACACGAAAGTTGTTCGTATCGACGAAATAAGTCAAACGGAGCAAAGAACTGCTCCTAGACCGGCCGGACGCGCCGCCCACGCGCCGCCGCCGGCGGTGGTCAGACCGCCGGTCAAGGTGGTCCGATTGACACCAAATTTTACCAGAATGTAGATCACAACAATTCCAACAAGTTTGATAACTACCTCGAGGTCTGGATCGGAGTGGAAGTGGCCGGAATCGGTGTCGGTGGGTTTTTGATCCCAAAAAGTGCAAATCGTCGTTGCCGCCGATCTAGGCCGTGCCGCCGTGATCCACCACCATGGGGAGGTTGCTGGAGAGGAGGGGAGCAAAACCCAAAAGGTCTCATCGCCGGAGGTGGCCGGAAACGTCGCCGGCAAGCTTCCCCTTTTTGGCCGAAACTGTCAGCTCCGGTTGACCACTTTCCGTCAAGAATTTGGGGAAAGTTCCTTCACGGGAAATGAAGAGGAGGACGAGGCGAGTCCAACGACGCCGGCCCCGTCGAAATCGGAGGCCGGACGCACCGCCCAAAGAATCTGTCCGTTGGGAGCTTTTTCGGAAAGTTCCGGAAGGTTCCGGGCCAAAATGAAATTTCTGAAAAATACCCAATATTTATACTAAATTATCCAAACTTCCGAAGGCCATAACTTCTTCATACGATATCCGTTTTTGGTGAACCAAATTCCTACGAACTCGATTCGACGAGGTCTACAACTTTGATGAAGGAAGTTTTCCCAGATTCTCAACGGATAAAAAGTTACCTTAATTAACCTTGTGTAACTTATAATTACCGCCGTAATTATCGTTTTACGACGAAAACCCCTAAAAATATGAAATCACTCCATTTCACTTCAAATTTCACGAACTATTTAATAAAAATAATACGGAAATTTTCGGGGTATTACAATAACAGACCCAAAGTCAGATAGACCAGCTTCCCCGACGATGTACGTCATCAGTGTAGGCAATACCCAAAAAAAACTAAGAAATAGACGAGGATGGCAAGGCACCCTCTCTTAGAGCCCAAACAATTGGAATGACCCACTTCATAACAGACCCAAAGTCAGACCCAAAAGCCTCACCGTAAGCCCATAAAAAGTATGCCCACCTCAATGGCCCAGGAATGAGCAGTAACCAGGTCGACCAGAGTTCCGATGGCCGCCCTCGCTCACAAATCATGGCTATCATCGAACCAAACTCAGAGAGAGACAGGAATCAGCAACCAAACCACCACCACCACTGCCACTCGAGCACGAGACTCCAATCCAAAGAAAACCGAACTGGAATAGCCTAAGCAAAGGGGCCAATCGAAATCTAAGCCACTTGCACCAACCGCTGCCCACCTCTTAGGAAGAAGACGCGCAAACCAACTAGTACAAAATTGGCAACACCGAGTGCAAAGGGATGTCACCAGTCTGTAGTACCCAAGGGAGAGTGACGAATGCAAAGATGAGTGGATGTATAGATTAAAGACCGGGGGTTTTCATGTCCACGGGGATCGATGGCCCTAGACTCCTAAGTAGCGTGTCAACTAGGTCATTAGATATGCAATTATGGGATTTAGAGATGGAAAGTATGAGTGAGTGTGATATCCACAATGTGTGTGTGTAGAGGTATTTCAGTTTGTGTGTAAAAGAGAGTGAAATGTAAATGACAAACAACAAGAAAAGTAAATGCAAGAAAGTAAAGATAAGTGTGTGCAAATTTAGAAAACATTGGGGTTTTCGGGTTAACCCAAATCTAATGCACAAGTAACACTCCAACGATGAATGCATGCCAATACGATTATGAATCAAGTTCCGTATTCTAGCCATGTTATGGGTCTAGAACCGTGTTTCCAATGGTATTTGAATGTCATGTTATGAATCATTAGAACTCTCTAGGTGTAATAATGAACTTCTCTAGGTTACTTAATACCAAATTTCCTAAAGTGCTTAATTAAGAGGCGTAAAGCATCGAAACTAGGAACTCAAACAAGGATTACTCATCACATATGCTTCCAATTGCCTAGATTGTGCAAGGTTACCAATCTCACACAATCACATCAAGATAGATTGATTAACATGCCAAAGAAGTAGTAAATTCTAAGAACAAGCAACCAACACATATTGAAACAGGTAAAGCACACATATTCATTCATCACACCAAGCATTTATTCATCAACAAAGTGTCACAAAGTCACATTGGACTAAGACACATAACCCTAGTCCCCAACAAGGTTACTACTCACACTCCATCAAGATATACATCATCATAATACACATGAAAGCTCTAAATACAAGTAGAAGAGAGAGAAAGGTTGAGGAATGCTCAATATATGGTGTCTCCTTCTTCTCCTAGACTCTTGATGATATCGTTGATGATTGGTGAGGATCACCAACAACCAATTGGTGGATGATATAGTGGTAGTCGTGGTGAACAACTTTATAGAATGATGAAAGTGGAAATGGAGTGAGGAAGGTGATGAAAAGTGGTGGAGAAGGCCGGTGGAATCGTCTTTGTTCGACCGGTCAGCAAGGGGTGTTAGACCGGTCGACCGGCAAGCAGAGGCAAGAACAAAAGGGAAAGTGGAAATGAAGAAAGGGAAGGTGGATAGTGATGCGAGATGGTGGCTAGCTGAAAGATAACCTAATTGGGCAATGTTGATGTAAGGATGGTTGGTCCAGACATTAGTACGAGTGTTTAGTGTGAGAGACTAAGTGTTATGCATGCAAGGTTGACACAAGAAGTATAGTGGTTCACCTCTCCCGTGGGGAGAGGCTACGTCCACTTGGTAATGTTCACTATGTCTGAGAGAGAAGTACAAACCCATGTGATGGGATAACTAACTCATGGATCAGATAAGGGATCTATGACTAAGAGGGAGAATGTTCCTTTTATAGATAAAGAAGCTCCTCTCATAATACAATTCTTCGATGTGGGATGCAAGTCTCAATTGCTTGTCACGAAGCCTTTTGGCGAGCATGGGAGGGGCGCCTCCCGGCGAGGTCTTGGTCGGCTTCCACCATGGTGAGGTAGCTCGGGTGTCGGGCTAGGTGCCGGATGTCATGGCCCGGGTCCCACACGTCATGTGGGCCCACTAGGAGTATGTTGATTGTGCTTGGTGGCATGTGAGGTATATGTAGTATCAACAAGTCCCCCAAGTCCTCAAGTAAGAGGGACTTCTTGGTTGGGGAGTTGAAACTCTGATGTCGCCAAGTACAAGTGACAAACGGGCGAGGTCCTACCCATAGGAGTCCCCCAAGTCCTCAAGGAAGAAGAGCCGCGCCAAGTGTTGCCAAGTAGGCATGCCATGTCGGTGCCAAAAGGGGATATGAGCAAGTTGCATAGAGATCCTGTCAAATAGAGAAAAGACCAAGAAATACATATGAGGTAAGTATGGATTGCGCGAGGCAATCAAAATGTGACGTAAAATTCAAATGTACAAATAATATATCATGGATATATTAAGTGTAAGGTGCATAATGATGCATGTATGCATGTATTGTAGAGTGTGCACGTTTAATGTGTGTTACGTGTATCGTGTTACACATGTTTGTGTAAGTTGGATATGCATGTGAAGTGCATATGAGACGTAGTTCCAAAAAGCTTGTTTTCGAAAAAACGTGAGTTGTAGAGCTCGTGAGTGTAAAGAGAGCAATAGCCCGTGTGAGTTTGCGTTTGGATGTATTAATGGAATGTGAAAAGAATTCAACTGTTGGAATAACAGGAGCTGTAAGAAGAATTCAATTTTCCATTAATGCAAGTGAGGGCGTGAGTGTGAAACTCGAAGAATGCCGTAAAGGCGCACGCAAACATCGTTCGGGACAAGCATGACTTGTCCTGTCCGGATTGTAGTATGCGCGATGGTAGTCCCGTACGGGTTAAACCCTTATCAAGTGTTTAGACGAGATGTACCCTTAGACCCGAGTGAGACTATCTCGGGTGGGTTTGTAAGTGGCAAGTTGCCGTAGCCGAGAGGTACGGTAGCCTTGTGTGTGGCTGTAGGCTATATCCGTAAGATATAGCAGCCCTGAGTTACCTAATCCCAACAGTCCCCCAAGTTTCGCTTTTAAGAAAGTCGAGGAGGATGGATAGACTAGGTGGCCGTGTGCTATATCCGTAAGATGTAGCGACCCTGTTTGACTAGCCCCGGTAGTCCCCCAAGTTTCACTTTTATGAAATCGAGGAGGATGGATAGACTAGGCGGCCTTTAGAACGTGGATTCGGTAGAATGCACGGGCCTAGTAAGCTGGTATGCGCAATAGCTATAGCCGCACGTCTGCGGTTGCGTCTTGGAAAGTTTCTTTGGCTTTCAAGTTTGACAGTTGCACGGATGCAAGGGCTCTTGGAGCCATGAGGTTCGAACCGTTTGTGTTCGCACGGATGCGAAAGTTAATCCGAGGGATACATAGCTGAAAAGCTAATGTTGCTGATTAGCGCACTTCGACCAATTGGTCGAGGGTAATAGACCCTGTAGGATGAGCGAAAAGCCCTTTTGCTCGCGAAGGCGCGAGGCTTGGGGCCCATAGCTGAAAAGCCATGGTCCTCGCACAGGTGCGAGGCGTGAATCCCGTAGCTGAAAACCAAACCTATGGTTTTTAGATACGATGCTCGCACGGGCGCGAGGCTTGAATCCCGTAGCTGAAGGGCTATGGTGCTCGCACGAGTGCGAGGCTTAAGTACCATAGCTGAAGTGTTATGGGGCTCGCACGAGGGCAAGGCTTAAGTACCATAACTGAAGAGCTATGGGGCTCGCACGAGGGCGAGGCTTAATCCTTTGAAGGGAATTGTATATCTCGCCCGTGAGGTGAAATATATTTTGACTTAATTTTAGGGAAATGCGAAAAGGATTAAGTTTGTGCCACTCTGGTACTTAGTATCTGAAAGATGATATAAGAGGGGCACAATGGTTTGAATAATCCAATATTGTACTAAAAATAAGTCAACATATTTACAAAGTGTATCCGAGCATCGAAGAGAGTCGAAAACTCGTGCCCAAACGATCACTTGTAATAGTGTCGTAGTTACTTGGACTGGGCCAAGTAAGAAACTGTCAGAGTAAATCCGAGCGAGTTTAATTGTTGTGTGAGCGTGTTGTACGCTATGCGCAAGGTGCGCGTGATGATGTTTGCATGTGTGAGGAGCGATAGTCCCCCATGTCCCTTAGTGATATGATTAATGGAACATGAAAGGAATTCGACTGTTGGAACAACAATGTCTGAAGAATTTCATGTGCCATTAAGTATCGGGAATGATGCATGTAAGCATTTAATTGGAGTGCAATTAAATCTAGGCATGTGTATAGCAGATGCTTATATGTGTAATATGTCGTGGTGAGCATATTGTGAACATAATTTAGCATGTATGAGCACATGTTGTAGGCATGCTTAGAAGTATAAAAGCATACTTGTTAGCTCTAAGTAAAAGAGCGTAAGTTGTGAGCACTTATCTGGAGCCGATAGGAAGAGGCATAAGTGTCGTAGAGCGAAGCATCATGGTGTAGCAAACCAAAAGCATGCTGGGTTGAAGCGATCCAAAAATCCTCCAAAATAAAGTAAATGATTAGTACACATGTATGTAAAAATCATGAAATTACTTTAGTTTGTTAAAGCAACTGTTTTGCATGTGTGACATGCTCCGAAAGCCCTTTGAGCTTGTGAAATTGCAGTTATCATGCTCTCATGTGTATACTGTGATTGTGATTTCAAGTGTGCAACCGTAAGTATGCAGTTATTCTTGAAACAAATATAAGCATGTATGAGAGCATGCATGTGATAACTTAACAATTAAAAGCTAGGCAGTAACCACATAGTTATATTTTAATCATCTGACATGTCTGGACATGCTTTTGATTTGAAATATAATATGCTCAAGTAATAAGCATGTTCGGGTTAGCATAGTCGAGGACGTATGAGAAGCATGCTATAATTGTAATTATTGTCAAATGCTTATGTAGGCATGCTCGGGAGACAATAAATAGTAGGAAAATGTAGGCATGCTTGGTAATGAGATAAGGAACTTATCTGCAGTTTTGCACCAAGGTTGGAAGTTGGTGCCCAAAGCGCTTGTACGGGTGTCCATAGCAAGTGGGTACTTTCCCCCCGTTTTTTTTTTTTTTTTTGAAAACTCACGGTCGAGTTTTGCTTTGCCCAGACCTCTGTTGTTTTTGTGAGCTCTCTCATCCCAAAGAGCTCTCACGGAAGACCGGGTCCGACCAAAAGTTTTGGCCGGGCTGATTCGAATGGAGGAGGTCACTGGGTGCCCGTGAATCTCGGACGATACCTTCAGCGGGTCTGGGCTGTGAAGCGGCTACTCGGTCGAGAGATGGTCGGGCGTGCAGTGAGGAAGCTCTGAGATGGCTCTGTTTTTGATCGATCGAGAGATGCTGAACTGGGCGATCTCGTTCGAGTGGCCTAGAATCCGTGTGAGGATGATATGGGGTTCGGCCAGGTTCGCCTGGAGCTGTGAAGCGCGCACGGAGAAGAAGAGAGCAGCTGCTGTCCTCGCCCGTGTTTTGGGCCGAGAGGTCGCATGTGGCAGTCCGGGTCCGAGAGGTTAGAGGTCGGCCGTGTATGGTTGAGTCGAGCAAGGCCGTGGGTGTACACGAACGGCTTTGAATGGTCCGGCGTGTTACCGCGAGTAGATTTGCAGTGACCGGACGAGAATTGCTCGAGCGAGAGCTTGTGAATGCTCGGGCGAGCGGGCGAGTTCGCTAGTGCGCGATCGAGAAGAGATGGCCGTGTGTGAACCCGGACCCGGGCTGTGATGGTGACGCTAGTGTCCGATCGAGAGCTCGGATCGAGTGGGCATGAAGCTCGGACCAAGGAAATGGTGTGACCATGGTGATCGATTAGAAGTCGGCCCGGTCATGGTGACTGAAGTGATGGCCTTGGGTGAACCCTTGGGTGAACTCGGATTCGGTTTGAATCGCGGGCGAGTGAGCAGCGACTGGTGCCGGCAAAGCTGAGTTCGAGGTCGTACGAGAGGGAGCAGAGGTTCGGCAAGTCCGAGCGAG
Organism: Rubus parviflorus; assembly: GCA_029955375.1. Lineage (NCBI taxonomy): Eukaryota > Viridiplantae > Streptophyta > Magnoliopsida > Rosales > Rosaceae > Rubus > Rubus parviflorus. The sequence continues at coordinate 17,965,233 of JARGGL010000006.1, read as the reverse complement.
GGTGACTGGGAGAGCCCGGCCGAGGTCCGAAAAATGGGTCTCTGGGTGCTCAGACCAAGTTCATTGGTCAAGGTCGGTCGAGTGAGCTAGCTAGCGTTCTGAACTCGACGGTGCTGGCCGTGTGTTCAGAGCAGTTGGCTCTGATTTGCTTCTTGAAGAAGTGGGTCGAGGCGATCAATTGATCAGGCCGTAGAGCTCAGACGAGATGACCAGTGAGGAAGCTCGAGCGGTCAAATGACTGAATTTGTTTTGGTGGGCTCTCGGGTCTGTTGACTGGGCTCGGACCAAACTGATTGGTCGAGGGAAGAATTCGGACGATCTTGCAGATGAGCTCGAAGATCGCTATTGAGCTTGCTGATTAGAGCATGTTGCTGAGTTCGTCGGATCGTGGCTGCTCTGGAGGTGGCCGGCCGAGAGGTGACAAGGGTCTCGGGTGCTTTGCTGCAATTGTGGGTAATTTAGTGAACTTGCCCGGACGTGCCTCTTGTTTTTGATTAAGCGTGAGCTTAATCAAGAAGAGAACGGGATAGCTGCACGGGTGCAGTGATCATACTTTCTCCATGGGCTGGTGTAGAGAGAAGATTGCTTGCATGAGCAGGTGTCCAAGGTTGATGTGTTGTCTGACCGAGTACCATGAGTCAAAACTTGACTCAGCTTGGCCGGGTTGTATCAATTTGATTGATGATTGATCAATTGCATGCAAAGTAACCATGGGGTCTTGCATGGGCGAGTGGATCATGAGTTTGACCGAGGGACACGGGTAGGTGTCATGTGGAATGAAGAGTGATCATGGGATCCTGTATGAGCTTACTGCACGGGTGCAGTGAATGAATGAACTCTATGATTAATGAAATGTTAATCATGGTTGATCGGCCGAGAGAGTGGTCTCAAGGTGATGTGGATTGATCAAGGTGGAGTAAATCTTTGGCACGGGCGGGTGCACAAAGTGTACGTCCATGTGCATGGCTCCTTAATTAATGGGAGGAGTTTGATCAAGGTGGACCGGCCGAGTAGTTGACCCCAGGACTTGGGCGGGTAAGTGACACGGAAGCATGGGCGAGCTAGCTTGCATGCATGGCCGAGCAACATGACCTTTTGCTCGGAAGCCCACAGACGGCGCCAATTGTTGATGTAAGGATGGTTGGTCCAGACATTAGTACGAGTGTTTAGTGTGAGAGACTAAGTGTTATGCATGCAAGGTTGACACAAGAAGTATAGTGGTTCACCTCTCCCGTGGGGAGAGGCTACGTCCACTTGGTAATGTCCACTATGTCTGAGAGAGAAGTACAAGCCCATGTGATGGGATAACTAACTCATGGATCAGATAAGGGATCAATGACTAAGAGGGAGAGTGTTCCTTTTATAGATAAGGAAGCTCCTCTCATAATACAATTATTTGATGTGGGATGCAAGTCTCAATTGCTTGTCACGAAGCCTTTTGGCGAGCATGGGAGGGGCGCCTCCCGGCGAGGTCTTGGTCGGCTTCCACCATGGTGAGGTAGCTCGGGTGTCGGGCTAGGTGCCGGATGTCATGGCCCGGGTCCCACACGTCATGTGGGCCCGCTAGGAGTGTGTTGATTGTGCTTGGTGGCATGTGAGGTATATGTAGTATCAACAGGCAAAAACTAGGTATATATACAAAGAAGAAAAAGAGTTAAGGGCTAGGATTAAAACTTAAGATCTAATGGCTAGGGAAAATAAGGAAAATAGAAATAAAATGACAAGACTAACCTAGGTGAAAAGTTAGGTGGTGTTTAGGAGAAATTTAGGTGAGGGACATAGAGGTAATTGGCAATAAATTCCAACAATAAAAATCACAAAAGGAAAGTCAAAGGGGAGTAGGACAAACCCTTGGATTTGGTAAGGACAAGTGTCCTTTTATTCCAAAAGAAATAAGAAAAGTATAATAGAATAATCCAATGATTAGGTCATTGGATATCAAAGGACATGTATACCCTTCCTTGCTGATTTTGGAGTCTTCAATGGTAAGTTACAAGGTTTACTTTCAACCTTGATCTTGACCTTGACCTTCGAAGTTGACCAAAGTTGACTTTTCTTGACTTTGCGATTTCTTCGTCAATCCTCCGGAATTCTCTTGTGCTTCACTTCCGAGACTTCATATTTGACATGTTGGCGCTCTTAAGTCATGGTTGACCACGAGTTGACCGATGGCCCTCGAGTTGACTTTTCATCTTTTTGTCGAAAATCCACTAAAAGCTCCAAAATGCGTCATTTCGCTGCCGATATCAATCCGCTGCTCATGTTTCCTACATTGGTGCAAAACATCGAAGAAGAAGCACAACTTCTCTCTCTCTAACAGTTTGAACAACTTTGAAGCTTCTCTCTTGAACCTGTTCTAAGAGGAGGGGTAAAATGTCAACTTCGATTTTTCAGTTGGGCTATGTAAATAACCTAATTGGGAAAAAATTGTGACATATTGGGCCACTTATCATCCTTATTGGTAAACATAAAGAAGCCCAATTATAATTGGGAATAATTTTGAGATTTATTGACTTAATTGAGAATTTGTTTTTTATCTTATCGCGCTTTAGTTTTCTGATTTTCACGTTTGGGTATGTTCTAGTCCAGTTTGGCTAAATTGTGTACTTTGATGAGGTTTAGCGAGAACGACTTTAGTGCTCTAGGTACATCAATACATCATGTTTTAGTTTGTCTTGCACATGACCTATATTTAATTTTAAAATCCGAAAATAAGGGATAAGTAATTAACAGGTTAAACCAAAAATATAATATTTGATTAAAAAAATATAATTTATATCTCATATTCAAAATAATAAAAAAAAAATACAACTAAAACTCTCTAATTTTCGCTTTGTTCCTTTTTTTTTTCCTTGTTTCATTACTTTTAATCAAATTAGTTCCAGTTTTTTTTGTTAAATAAAGGTTTCTTTGTGTTGATCCCTATGAGAAAGTGATATATAAATTAACTATTAGATTGATCAAGCTTGATAAATATCATCAGCATATCAGTTATTGCTACCATGCCAAAATTTGGCCGATTATGATAAAATTTTACCACCCGATCATTAAGCGATGATATTTAGGATTTACGCAAAAACAAGTGATTTAGAAGGCGAAAATAAGTTGGACAAATTTTTTTATATATATAAAGGTTTCTTTGTGTTTATCCCTACGAGGAATTTGACCAACCGATCGTTAAACAATGATATTTAGGGTTTATGGAAAAACAAGTGATCTAGAATGCGAAAATAAGTTGGACTATTTTTTTTATATAAAGGTTTCTTTGTATTGATCCATATGAGGAAGTGATATCTAAATTAACGATTAGATCGATCGAGCCTAGTAAATATTGTCAGATTATCAGTTATTGCTACCACGCCAAAATTTGGCCGATTATGATAAAGTTTGACCACCCGATCGTTAAGCAATGATATTTTGTCTTCTGAGTTGATCAAGTTCAGTAGTTTTTTTTTTCTCGTTTGAAGTAGTTTAACTTGACCAAAGTTTAATTTTATTGATTGATTGTAGTTAATTAATTTTTTTCTTTTTCCCCATTATTATAAATGAATTTTTTTTAATTTAATAATATGATTACTACTTACTATCCAGGTAACAAGTCATGAATTTTTAACCCTTAGATTATATCTATAGATAATATATTGCCACAGAACATGGAGCACCCATACATCGGGTGCATTACAGAATTTATGAGGTTTAGCCTATGGTCTTTATTAATAAAGTTTATTCCAACAAAAAAAAATTATAATTGGGAATAATTTTGAGATTATTGACTTAATTGAGAATTTGTTTTTTTACTGTCTCTCTCCTTGCTATCTCTAAAATACTAAAAATAAGGATAGATATAGGGTAGTTGTTGGAGCAAAAAACATACCCATTTTCCCTTAAACTAGAGAAAAAAATTATTGAAGCTATTGGAAATGCTCTTACTCTTAGCTATTGAATTTGTTTTTGGTGATTGGCTAGTTAGTCGCTTTTTCATTGATTATCTATTAAAAATAGGGCTGGCCCAAATGGTCAACTTCGATTTGTTAGTTGGGCTATGTAAATAATCTAATTGGAAAAAATTGTGATATATTGGGCCAATTATCATCCTTATTGGTGAATATAAGGAAACCCAATTATAATTGGGAATAATTTTGAGATTATTGACTTAATTGAGAATTTGTTTTTTTTACTGTCTCTCTCCTTGCTATCTCTAAAATACTAAACATAGAGATATGTATAGGGAAGTTGTTGGAGCAAAAAAACTACCTATTTTTTCTTAAACTAGAAGGAAAAAAATGTTGAAACTGTTGGAAATGCTCTTAGCTACAGAATTTGCTTTTGGTGATTGGCTCAAATGACTGAAAAACCGACCGAGCATCTCCGGCCGGTTCAACAAGGTTCGGATAGAAAAAACGAAAAATGCCCTTGTGGTTCGGAAACCGACTGACCAGAGCAATTTCATTTCGGGGGCGGTTTGGTCATTTTACAAATACTGAATATTAAAAAAATAATTACGTGTACAAATTTGATTGGTTCTTTATGTTTTGGACAAAATTTTGATCGGCTCTTATGCAACCTTATTGAAGTTGTATACACCCTAATGCAGAGAACTTTTTATTTTTTTTTCTAACCCTCTCTGAGTCTCTGGCGACCTCAGCCTCGAAAATGCACTCATTCAATCGCACTTGAGCCGTTTTCTTCTCTCCACTGCAAATTGCAATCTCTTCTCTGCAAAAATAATTACGTGCACAAATCTAGCCCTCTCTAAATCTATCCCTCGCTAACTGCTGCAATCCCTTACCCACAAAATCGAAGAACCCTAATTCCAAACCCACAGATTGGAGAGCCGAAACGAAGTTGATGGTTTCTAGGGTTCTTATCTTATAGAGTAAGTAGCATATTCGATCTCTTTCTTATTTTCCTTTTGATTTGACTCTACTTCATCTTCATCAGCATTCTCAAAGCTAGCTATGTCTGCAGAAATTGTAATCCGGCTACTGCTGTCTGCTTTAGGATTTAGGTCTTTACTCTTTAGGGTTTAGCAAGACAAGTAGTGTTGTAATGTAACCATCATTAATGCTGCTGTTGAATATCAGAACAAGCCTATGTTTAGATTTTTCCAGTTGAATTTAAAACTGTTGTCTTTGTGTAAGCATGCTGCTGTTGTTTATAAATAAAGCCTATGCTTAGATTACACTAGTTGAATTCTTTTGCTTTGTTAATTGGTATGATATCTTCATCAACTGTAAATAAGGACTGAAGAAAATGTTAAACAGCATGCTCGTATTTTTTTTTTTTGCTTTGTTCCTGTTAATTGATTGCTGCTGCTTTGTTACTGAACTCAAATTTTTTATTTTTTTTGCTTTGTTCCTGTTAATTTAATTCACCATCTTGGTTCCTGTTATTTAAACTGCTTGGTACAGAATATCATAACTCATGGAATGGAGGCTGGAGTAGCAAGTCAGCGTTTAGATGGGCATATCGTGAAGAAGGGTGGTTTTGCAATTGAGGAGAGGAAGAAAGAGAAAATAAACTGTGGAAAGAATTCAGTAAGTGAATTGCAGGAATCTGTGGCTGAAAAAATGGGCACTGAAAGCAGTGAAGTTCAAGAAAACATGTTCTTGGAGAATGACGTCAATGTGCAGTCAGCAGGAGATGAAACATGCAATAGAATGGAGGCTTTTGATGTAGATGATGGGAAAAAAAGGAAGAGGAAGAAGGCCAAGTCAGAGAAACTTGTTGATGAAAAGGATAGCAACAGAAACATGGAGGCTGTTAATGTAGAAGATGGTAATAAAAGGAAGAAGAAGAAGGTGAAGTCAGAAAAATATGTTAATGTAGAAGATTGCAACAGAAACACAGTAGAAGATGGTAATAAAAGGAAGAAGAAGAAGGCGAAGACAGAAAAACATGTTAATGTAGAAGATTGCAACAGAAACACAGAGGCTGTTAATGTAGAAGATGGTAAAAAAAGGAAGAAGTCTAAGTCAGAGAAACATGGTGATGTAGAGGATTGCAACAGAAATCTGGAGGGGGTTAATGTAGAAGATAGTAAAAAAAGGAAGGAGGCCAAATCAAAGAAGCATGTCATTGTAGAAGATTGCAATGAAGACAATAAGAAGGCCAAGTCAGGTAAAGGCAGCTTAAGAACCCAAAAAAACATTACGGCTCCTGATAATTCTGAAAAATCGACACCCAAAAAAGCATCTAAAAGAGTAAGTTTTGCTGATGATGTGGAGGTCTTTTCACCGTGTGATGGTCCAAATGATGAGAATGAAGACCTGATAAGAGGTAAACGGTTTTCAGAAGAAGAAGATAAGATTGTGAAAGAGGCTGTTTTAAGATACATAGAGGAACATGCCTTGGGGGATGATGGCCTCAACATAGTTCTGCGTTGTAAATCCCACCCCGAAGTCAAAAACCACCCTGAAGTAAAAAATTGTTGGAAGGCAATTGGGGAAGCCTTACCTTGGAGGCCCTTTAAGAGTGTATATTATCGAGCCCATATATTATTTGAACGAGCCGTGGAACGTACTTGGACCCCAGAAGAGTATGAAGAGGTAAGAAAGTTCTATAAAGATCATGGAGCTAATTGGAGAAAATTGGGCGATCACCTTGGCAAACATAGAATTCATGTCAAAGATGCATGGCGCAGAATAAAACTACCAAATCAGAAGAAAGGACGTTGGTCCCAAGAGGAGTACGAGACTTTATTTGATTTAGTGAACATGGATCTGCGTATGAAGGCTTTTGAAGAAAAGAAAACCAAGCATGGTATGTTGCGAGATAATATTTGCTGGGAGGCAATTAGTGAAAAGTTGGGCACTAGAACCAATCCTGTTTGCAGCCAGAAGTGGTATGACCAATTAACATCACCTTTAGTAAACCAAAAGCTGTGGGCTGATATTGATGACTATCGGCTGCTTGATGCTCTTGATAGCTTGGATGCTTGCTGTATTGAAGATGTTGATTGGGATGATCTGCTTGAGCATAGGCCTGGAGATGTATGCCGAAGGCGATGGGATCAAATGGTCAAACACATTGGTCAGCATGCCCTCAAGTCATTTTCTGAACAAGTGGAAGTTTTATCTAAACGTTATCGTGCTGATTTAATTGAAGCAAGAGAAGTTTATGCTAGTAAACCTGTAGTTGACTGAGGTTTATCTGGTATCAAGTGGCTGATGTACTTGAAGCAAGAGAGGTAAACTTGTATTGTAGCGTGGTTTATTTGGCATCAGAGCAGCTGCGCCTTGTCTTTTTTTTTTTTTTTTTTTTTTCAGAAGTCTTCTTTTTGCTTTTTTGATAATTTTGTTTCTTATGTTTTTGTGTCGAAGCTTTAAGATATTTCTTTTGTCTTATCTTAGAACTACCATAATTAGATCCATCTTCAAGGCTCAATTTAGTGTTAGATGAGGATATGAACTCTTTTCTGTTGGGTGCTTTGAACGTTGCCCCCCTCCCCCCTTTTTTTTCCTCAAAGAAATGAAAGGCTGGTTGGTGTTAGATGTAATGATGAGAGGTGATTAGCTACTGAATTTGCTTTTGGTGATTGACTACTAGTCGCTTTTTCATTGATTATCTATTAGTAGGCAGGCGCCAAATGACCGGAAAACCGACCGAACCGGTCCAGCTGGTTCAACTCGGTTTGGACAGAGAAGACGAAAATGCCCCTGCGGTTCGGAAACCAACTGAACAGAGCAATTTTGGCTCGGGGAGCGGTTTGGTCATTTTACAAACCACTTAAACCGGCCTACTGAATATTTAAAAAAAATCACGTGTAAAGTTTTGATTGGTGCTTATGCAACCTTATTGAAGTTCTAAACACCCTAATGTAGAGAATTTTTTTTTTCTAACCCTATCTCTCAACCTCCGCCTCGAATCCCCTCATTTAATCGCACTTCAGCCGTTCTCTTCCCTCTACGGCAAATAATACAACACAAACCGGCATTACCGGACCCATTACTTCAAGAAGATATTGTGGATAGAAGAAGTCAACAATGAACAATTTTATTTTTTTTCACCTTCAACTATTAGCCAGGGTTGAAGTGAATGATGAGCCTTGCTCCTTCAACAACGTGGGTAAAAGAATTAAGTCAAACAAGTTCAGGAATGTTGTGGATAAGACATTGACAGTATAGTTATATATGCATCACTTCCTCAACAGCTTCAGTACATCTCCAACCAAATGCAGTGACCCAGTTACAAGTACCTGTAGATCCACAATAAGCATTTAGATGTTATTGTTAGTGTGATGTCTGCAAAGGATTCAGGCCCTTAAAATTTTAAGGGGAAAAAGTGAAATCAGAAAATATTAGAGCACAATTAATCATAGGACTATCATGATATAAATAAGAAATTTGTAAAAAGCATGCATATCCACATCCAGAAAACTTTGTCCAGTAGTCTACAAATGCTTATTTTCCTTTGGTCATACAGCCTTTAATAAAGTTTGGAAAAAACAAATTTCAGAAAGGAAAGATGCATAAAGATGGAAAACATGCACACATTCATTTTTTTGGGAAATCCACATCAGAACACTAGAGTGGGAAGACCAAATAACGGTGAAGGAAGAAACTAATGCATTTAGATTATGCATGAATCAATATTCAAATCCTTTTAATTCTAAATTCAATGCATGGTATGCTGATAAATATCATGTAAAAGAGCTTGAGGAACTTAATGAAAGAAAAAAAATTCTATCTCAATAATATTACCTGGATTCTAACAGAAGGGTTTGCTTTTGCACAATCTCTAAGCCAATTTATTGCTAAAGGCAGTGAAGGGATTACTGCACTGCAAGCAAAATGATTGCCTGCAGGACTGCAATTAGAAGCATCCTCATAAAGAAACTCATGAGGCAGAATTGTTACAGCATCCATCTTTGGTTCCTTGCCAATAACATCATCCACTTCTGCTTGTGGACAAAAACATTGCATTCACTAGATTGGTGTTCAAGAGATAATAAAATTATTATTCTCAAATGCATGCATAACTTGAACCCCATATATACAAAATACAGAAAAAGAAAACTTGGTAAGGACTCAGGATGGTTCAGTAACCCCTCAGGTAATAAACAGGACCACGTAAGATGGTTTTAAGGCCACTATTTCACCAAACTATCAGACCAGGTCAAAAGTTACTCGTTGGCAACTTGGCATTTTAACAGAGACGATCTTTAGAGAGAAATAAAATAATGCTAACCTCAAGTAGTTTGCTAACTGTATTTTTTCCCCCCAGGCAGCTGTTTGTGTTTGATCGATCTTTCTGCTCTTAATGTTCTTAAATTAGGTGATTCATAAATGTATTGTATTCGTAAAGTATCAAAGGAGAAACCACCATCTCATACATAAAAAGCCGCAAGACCTGATTGGTTTTAGTAATCAGCGTGTTAGAATTACCAGGTAAGTTAATGGTCATGACTCAGGAATATGGGTGTTTGTGTGTGTTTGTAATATAAAAAATAAATACGTCTGTGTAGTAATATGCTTTTATAATTAATTCCTGGCGTCTTAATAAACAAACAACAACGTAAATAACTAATTGACATGCAATTCAAGCTTTTAAGGAAAGCAAAGTATATACCCTTCCCATGGATAATGTTCTCCCATAGCCTCTGGAGGTTGAATTGCCAAGCCAGGTCCCTGCTAAAGGAATCTGCAGGAATGGCCGAGGCAGCAGAAGTAACTTTGTTATAAGTTGACATAGTTGGGACAAAAAGGGCCTTCGAGAAATGAGTACCTGAGAAAGATTATAACCAATCCTGAAGGCATCAGTTTCTATGTCTCAAAATAATATATACATATGAGCCCAGCCCCCCCCACCCCCCAAGTCTAAGACACCAGACACCGGGATTTCTAATTCAGAATCTTTGACTTGACCCGGACCTCGAACTCCCTTGAACCTGGGCTCCAAACCCAGAAATCTGGACCTGGGACCTTGGACACGTGACTGAACCCTAACCCAGACTAACACATGCCAAATCTTATTCCAATTAGCATCCAAACAATAGAATGGATTCCATTTCCAATCCCATTCTCATTACATTTCATTCATGCGACCAAAAAAAAGGTAGCTTAAGTAAATGAATTCTATTGTTATAGTTTAATAGGGCTTTAGGTAATGATGATTTAGTAATCTAAACATCACAACTAAAACCAATAAGCAGATTCCCTAAACCCCACACCCACATGACAGGTGTCAGAAATCTCACCAGTCGACCCTCCCCTCTATAATATATGACAGACACATTCCTTTCCTTTCCTGGTTGGCAGTGGAATCCGGTGCTGTTTCGATCCAGTGAGCCTGTTCTCAGTGATAATGGTTCAATTAGAAGAGAGTCCAAGCTACCTAGCAGGGGCGGCCCTGAGCATGATCGAGGTGATCGCCCGCACAGGGCAGCATCAGGCATCAGGGCATCAGGCAATTATGTATGTCTAAGTGTCTTTATATATAAATTTGTATAAATTTGCCAAAAAAAAATGTATGGCTTTATATATAATAAATTAGTTTTTAAACGGCTAAGAGTACGGCTGGGTGAGTTTCGAAGTTACAATAATACAATATGGGCACCAAACGGCAAAGTGGCAAACAATATTGCTTTAATATCAATATATCATTATCATCACCTCTTTCTGACTTTCTCTGTAGAAGAAGAAAAAAAAACTATTTCCTCAAAAAGTCAATATCACTTCTCCTTGGAGAGCATATCAGCATGGTTACATGAAAGTTCTTCAAATTTTCAGAAATCAGAATTTTAGTATTCAAGCTAACAGAGTAACAAGCTTGATCAGGTAAAAGCCCTTATTTTCAACAGAAAATTTAATTAAATTATATAATAGTTTTTTCCTTATAATCATGAATTTATACCAAATGACTAGTTGTTTTTTCTCTTTTTGACATATTGTGGATTTGTGGTTCAGTGGTTGGACTTGGACCGTTGGAATCTGGTTGGTTGATCTCATTTTGAAGGCCAAAGTTTTGGTTCTGTTTTGATTTTTGGGAGCTTTGAGCTGCTTGAAGTGCTAATTGCTTCTTGTAATTGGTTGCTAGTTTTTGGTTTCTTGTAATTAGTCAGCCTAAAAACAAAAAACTGACACTTGACACTAGCTTTTGAATGCCAATGAAAATATTTATGAAGTAATGAAATGGATTGTTGAAACTCAGGGATTGAATTGATAAAAAAAAAAAGGGCATCAATCTCTTATTCTCCTCAGGGCACCCTAAATCATAGGGCCGCCCCTGCTACCTAGCTACCTATTATCCTTGATAAATTATTTAGGATTTCTCTTCTAGCTTCTTCAAATTGCTTAGGAATGCTTTTTCGAGACGGATCAGGTTTCTGATAAGATGAAACCTGATTCATGTGCTGGAATTGGAATTGCCAACCAACTAATTGGCACAACTTATATTGGGTGACATGGTGCACGTGTGGCCGCGAGGCATTCACAGATGAGCTAACCCGCTCATTATCATGATAAAGTAATATGAGCATCACACACAAAACCAATTGGCAATGGTTGAAGAGACCCAAATCTTTATAAACTCTATTGCAAGGTCACAATTTTCCAATGTGGTACAAGACAATACTCCACATTCTCAACAATTATCATATGCAAGTAGGACTATCAATTCCTACATGATCCAATAACACGACTCGAAACCCGCACAAAATAAAGCAGGTTGTCATTTGCATGTCAACCCGCAAACAGAAAATGAACCCTTGCAACCCGTTTATTAAGGGACGGATCAGGTTGTAGATTAGCTCGCATACACAAGCCATTAAAAATAAGTACTTCTAAATGTATTTCAGGGGTTCAATGTCTTAAATGGATCAAGTGGTGAAGTTATGTACTATTCATGCATCTTTTTCAATTAAATGTCTTAAATGGGTCAACTGGTAAATCTATTTATATGGTTTACGAGGGTCATCCAATTCAACCCGATACTACCTGTTTATTAAACGGGTAAGGTGGGTCATCGCGGGTCGCATGTTTAATAAACAGGTTGGGTTTAGGCTTGGATTTGCATTTTCAACACGATTAGTAAATGAATTGGGTTTGGGTTTGTCTACTGTGACACATTTAATACCTTGACATGACACGAACCCGACACAAATCATTGACAGCCCTATATGCAAGGTCTGAAAAGTGAAAAGGAGACAGTGACAATAGCTGGCTACCACTGCCCTATCCCAAAACCCCATTTGTGTTCACTAGTTGGCACAATATTAGGAAGAGTAGCAATTCAACACCAATATATCAGAACTTCGTGAAGAAAATAACTAGTCAATAAATATTGTGAAAAGATATATGAGGGGAGGGGGGGAATTGACTAATTAATTGGGTTTGAATCAGCAGTACCTGAAGAAGCACATGTACTTACAAGACGTGGAAGCAATACTTGAGGATCTCTAGCCTCCATGCAATTGAATAAAAGAATCTACAAGGTATAAACAACATACAGGGACCAATTATTAGATCAATCATAATCTAACTGTAGATGCGAATCCATAAGTAGATTATAGATTCATATAGCTTTCAATAAAAGTGGTCCATGTTATCAGACTCCAGGCATCTACTATTGGAAGAAGAAATTGTTGTTTGTATTGATTTTACCTGCTTTGATATTGTTGTAGACTCCGCCATTTCCTCTGTTCCACGTTGGAGGTGACCATTACCCCAAACCTGCTCCCTATCTTCAACTCTAAAACAAGATGATGTTTCTTGGTTTGCCTTGATGGCACTAGAAAACCATCTACCACAAACCTCCATGCTCTCAGGACTATGAGCTCCATCCAAATAGAAAACCAGGTCTCCACAAGAACATTCAGACACTTTCGATGAACTGAAAGACTGCGAGGAAGTATCATAAACAATTTCAGCTCTCCCAGAAAGATGCGCTGTTGAAAGGCCTCTACAAAAGGTCTCTGGCAAATTATCTTCCAATATATCTTGTCTTCCAAATAGTTTTTCCCAATTCCCTGTTCGTTGAAGCCAACATTTAGAAAGGGAAACAGCTAGACCAGCATTAATGAACTGGTGGTCACCAGATAAGCTAAGCTTCCCATCCATCTTTTTACAGTCAAGTGGTGCCACTACCTCCAATGGAACCTATTGGTCAAGACAGATCAAATCATGATGCAGCTAACAAACGACAAGTTCTATGTGTGAGCACGGGCATGTATTGAAGTATAGTTAGTAACTTATAAAATGATCTAGCAGAATTATGACCTTTTGATCACGCCTATTAAAACTCTCAAGGACAACAAATAAATTTCTGGTTCTAATGTGTAAAAGACCTTATTTCATCTCAAATTTATGATAAGAAGGGCAGTAAAATCCACTAACTGCATTTGTGCTATTATAAATTCTTAATATCCATGCTGAAACACTCTTATAATGTTAACAAAATTACATCAAAGCTATCCTATCAGTTAAATCATATTTAATTCACATGAAAAACTACAGTGACAAAACATTCTGATACCAGATTGTTTGGCTGAACTGATAACAGATTGTTTGGCTGAACTCAATCCAATTGAAGAATAAAATAAAAAATAATAAAAAAAGGGATAAAAATAAAAATAAAAATAAAAACCAATAGAAAAACTCATAAACTTCAATGTGGGGCCTGGCTTTTGGAGGTGGATTAAGCATCAATGATCAAAAGATCATTTTTTTTTCTTTGTGCATGGAAAAGGTACTTAAGTACAGCAAATATGACCTCTGCACAGTGGAGATGTGAAAGATGGTTTACCGCAAGTCCACGAGCCACCTCCTGGATAACATCCATTGCTTCAGAAGGTTGGGGTACCACAAATGCAGGAACATGAGGCTTCCGGAGCAGGGAAGACATCAACCCAATTCAGAAAATATCAAAACTGTCAATTTGAATATCCAAAACAGAAATGTTGCAATATATAACTAATAATCAAAGAAAACCATATCCATTCTACTTCGAGTTGCTTGCGTAGAAGATTAACACCTTGAATATTCCAGCTTTGTGGGAAGCTATCTGCCCAAGTGTATTTCCTGCATGAACAACACTAAAATTTAGCATCCAGATATCCGATCACACCATTTTAGTGCTAAAATAGAGGACATACAGAAAACTAAAACCTGGTAGCGAAAAACTACATGGAAAACGGATAGCAAAATATAATTACAAATACTTCAATATAAAATTACGAATGTTCCCTATGTCATGTATGCATATAAAACTGTATCTACAAGAAAACAAAAATGGAAAAAACTAGTTGAGGAGTCAAATGGACGCACCCAATGTCTCCATGTGGTCCATTCCCAAAGAAGTAATGCCGCAAACAATAGGTTCTTTGATCTGCATGATTTACCAGTAACTAACTAGTACAATCTTTCCTCTTATATATTTACATCCCCTTCAGCAAAAATGAAGAGAATGCTAATCTTCTACTTTTTGTTAATATGATCTTGGGTTTCTAAAGCAGCACAAAACAGTTTGACATTTGAATTCACTTGAAATATTTTATGTAATTCCCTAGAGCATACCACATTTGTTGAATCTCTTTTTCCCCCAAGACCAACTTCAATAATAGCAACGTCAACCTATAAAAAGATACTATAATTAGTCTTAATATCTGAATATCAAGCTAAAGAGAAACACATACACTTTCCCTTGTTTATGCATGCCCAATAATTAGGAATGAGATGGGTATCACACAAGCAAAACTAGAGAAATTAGTCAATTACCAGATATAGGGTTACCACGTGTCAAACAAAGCACCCTTTGATACTATGTTAAGTAATTATTGATCACAAAATCTTATGCTAACAAGAATTAGTGGAACAGTGTGTATCAAGCTGAGCATAGCATGCACTAAAACAAATACTGATAAAGAACACAGAAAGTGCAACTATAGACATATGGTTAAACTGCTTGAATACCTTAGGGAGGGAAGGAATGTAGGACGATGGGGAGATTAGGGGGCCTAGCTCATAAGCAGGCAGCAAAACATTTCGTGACATGATTACTGTTCTCCTGGTCAGTTACAGACCAAAGAAACCTTGGTCAATATGACTATAATCATTGGGCATAGATCCAAGGGTTGAAACAAATATGTTTTAGTTTGAGTTGATTTCCTTTCCACAAACTTGGGTCTAGATCGAAGGTTGGAAAAGGAATATGTTTTAGTTACTGACCAGGAGAACACCACCGACTGTTCCGACAGAATATCTAGGACGGTCATAACATTGACAGTAAAACATCAATTCCAGGACAAGCTGATGCAGGAGCCAAGTTTAAATTGTAATAAATATGCCCATTCAAGAACCAAGCAATTCAGCCCATCCATGTCTCTCTTTCTCACCTAATCAATATATAAGGTGTCATCAGTTCTGTCCTTTAAAAGTTGCTAGTGTATTATTTTGGTCATCTGAATGATTCGTGTACCAATAACCCTATAAAAGAGGCAATGAAATTATGCTCGTGATTTATGAAGCTTATGCTTGTATGTGAAGCATCAGTTCACTTGGAGTGATTCCAAGACACCTACAGTGGGATGCTGGCATTTTGAATACAACTTTGGTGTGTGATGCCAACGGCCACCAGTCATTCCAAATCTCCCTATATCCTTTCTCTTACTCTTGTCCGACATCAAAATCAAAACACCATCTAGCAGGCACAGATGACCTGATTGTCAGACTCGGCTGGTTCTGAATTCTTTTCTTAGGTAATAAAAAGAAAAAAAATCCCAAAAATCTTAAAACTACCATTGGATGACTACATAGACTTTATTATGGAATACAAAATCAAGGGAGAGGAGGAAATGACCCAATTACTGTTTTATGTACAGATCCATGGCATTATGAAGGGTTTGTTAGAAAAGAAAACAGATGAGTAACCAAAACACAATGAGGAGAAAATAACTTGTTGCAGCATGACTTACCTGTTCACAAATAAATATGTTGAAAGCCAACAAAGTGAGGAACTGAAACAATGGAGGCATTGGCAGGTCTTCCGTAACCTTTTCCTGCAAATTCAACCTTCAAATCACAAACTAACATTTACAAGTAGATAAAGGATCACTGCATGAATTTCTATGTATGATGTGAAGTGGTAATAAAAATAGTAAAAGACCATCTAATTCACATTGAACCTATTAAAAATCAAGCTGACAAATCAGTTTGATGATTCTACATCCTCCCAATTTGGATTACAATAACCCTGACCCATATGAATTATATAACTTTATTATTTATACTAATGCTGCAATTGTAACAGCAAAATACATATTCTTGGGCCATTTTCTCCATCAACTTGAAATGCACACCAAAGCTCCCAGTCTAGTGAACAAAGTTCACATGGGATGCCAGACCCCATAAAGAAACCAGCAACTCCCAAATAATGGTGATATTTTCATTTTGAGATGAAAGAAACTACCCAAAAGAATATCACCAGAGATTAACATCTCGAGATTAGAGGAATATGACCAGTTCTGGCCAAAGTGATGTCTATAAGACAGCTACCAGGAACAGTTCTAAAATGTCATTCATCTATTCAAGTGGTGCTAATGAAACTGATTTCACCAAAAAAAATTTAAAAAAATGAACCTCACTGAAGTCTTACAGTCGAATAGAAACTTATTTACAGTATCGAACAATGATTATTACTATAAGCTACATAAAATATGGAACAACCATATCATCCATTGATGGAGGTACTGAGGAACCATGCTGGGGTAGAGCCTTGAATAAGAACCCTTTACAATTGGAACAACTATATCTTAAAGGTGATTTCAGAATAGTACAATTATTATTTTTTTGGTCTGAATTCTGAAATTTCAGAATCGTATCATAGAGAAGCAAACAAGGTGTACCTCCAGTTGATACCAACAATACCAAAAGTACTGCAGAAATTTATCTTCACTTATGTCCAACCTACACATGCAGTTTAAAGTCAGACTCAGACCTGAAAAATAGAAATTGACATGAACATTCAAATCAGCCAAGTATATTAGCTCAAATCATAACTGCATAGAATTATGATAAACCTACAATCAGTTTTGGTTCACAACATTTGTTTGAATCTTCCAAATAGGTAAAACTTAAAAGGACTAATTCCTATTGTTGGCCTTTCGAAGATTCAAGAAGAGAAAGCCTTCCAGTGTAACAATTAATGAGACTCTTTCCACAAGGGGTAGTGTGGGAGCCCAAAACGAATGAGGTAGAAATAGATTATCTACTCGTGGAAAATGTAGGTGCTCTTTACTCTTAAAGTTAGGGACACTCTACGGACTAGAGACTTGCTAACACCAATAAGTTTAATACACCAATATTTTTTGAGAGAGAGAGAGAGAGAGAGAGAGAGAGAGAGAGAGAGAGAGAGAGAGAGAGAGAGAGAGAGAGAGAGAGAGAGAGAGAGAGAGAGAGAGAGAGGAGAGAGAGAGAGAGAGAGAGAGAGAGAGAGAGAGAGAGAGAGAGAGAGAGAGAGAGAGAGAGAGAGAGAGAGAGAGAGAGAGAGAGAGAGAGAGAGAGAGAGAGTTATATATATACCAACAGGGCTTCTCCACTAAGGAGGTCCTTACTTTATAAAGTGCGGAGTTTTGATTCTCAGCTGTCAGATCAGATCATTTAAACAGATCTGACGGCTGAGATCAAAACTCCGCACCTTATAAAGTAAGGACCCTCTTACCTGAGAATCATTTTATATACCAATGTATACAAACAAAAGATAATTTATAATTCCACATAGTTGAGCTGTGTGTTAACATACTAACCCATTAACACGAAATCTTTCTCTCACATCAATCAGGTGAGGAGAAGTGAACAGTCCAGTCCGAAAGCCACACTCCCGTAAAATAGCCTCACAGAATGTGCATGTTGAACCCTTAAAAGCGAAACCCCAAAAGCAAAACAAAAGAATGAGAGAGAGAGAGAGGAGAGAGAGAAAGATTTCAGAAATATGTTCTCTGAATAAAATCTGTCATTCAATAACTCTTGAAGACAATGTAAAAATGTAAAATCTGTCCTTTTCTATCATGTCAGACACCTTGAATCCTTGTAAAGCAGCTATATATGTAGTAGAGAATTGCATAATTCTATTGCATTAAAAATATAAAACACATATGAACATATCTAATAAGACCGTTTAAAAAATATATTTCTAAATTATTACATTAGATATGGAGATGCATCACTCACTGTGTGTCTCGGCTGTTCATATCTGATCTAACAGGTAACAAACATGTACTTATTTGAGGAACTTCTTACAAAATGGCATTAGGAAGGTTTGATATCACAATGATATTTCAAAAATGGTGATAACCATCTGAAAGTCTTAGTCTGATTTATCAAGGATAAAGAGTTTATGGTAAGAAGAAGCACCTTTCCCTTGGTTCCAGCTACATGAATAATTTTGAGTCCTCCTATCTCTTTCTCCAAGCCTAGTATCTGAAGGAACAATCATCCAGCATTTCAATCTCGGAACCATAAATTAAAGTGTTAAAAGAACTGTATACTCCTCCAAAGATGCAAACCAAATTAGATCACCGGCCACATTCTCTATCATGTATAGTTAATTTCAAGTACTCAGAGCATGCTGGTGTAATCGTAATGTCAGTATGATACCTTGAGATATATCGTCATCCTTTCCAATTTTCCATATTTACCGCCTACAGATGATCCGTCTCCACGTTTTTTACTTGTAATGAGAGAGGAAAGTGCTTCCATGGCAGATTCATATGAAGATGTAAGAGGTAGGTTCTCTGAGTACTCTTTGACAACCACATTGCTTTGCCTTTGTTCCATAACTTGACATGACATCGATCTGAATCTATAACCTATAATTTAAGCCAGGCAAGAAGTTCAGAAACTTTTTTTAGATAAGACAAATACTTTTATTAAATGATTAAACAAAGTATAACACAGAGGACAAGATCCACGGAATTTGCTAGCTTATAGGAAAGAAGTTCAGAAACTCAAGGTTAAACTCTTCCATCCTACACAAAGATGATTTCTCCAACAACTAGGTTGATAATTTTTGACAGAATGAAAAAACAACAAGGTTTTCAACCTCCAGGATTTAACCCATAGATCGGCATAACTCACATAATCAAAATATTTGGAGAAGCCTCCAATTACAGAGTCTTAAACTAACTTCTCAAGAGCATCAATAAGAGAATATATAGAACATGAGAAACTTTGAAACCTCCAGTTTCCATGGGAAATTAACTTACTAGGTCTATTAAGATCACTTGTGCCTATAAAAGCTGGCACACGACTTGAGCTCAATGTCCTACTAATAAACAAATGAGCACTTCGGCCATGGAAATGTGAAACTCTAAGTATCTCACGCTTTAGGTGAGTGTTTGTATGAACAAGCATCAGGGATCATCAATCCTACAAAACAATGACTTTTAAATTACGGGACCAAAAAGAATAAGAAATCATGACTGGTATTGTAAACAATATATTGTATTTTTGAAAAATAAACACTGGTTGAAACTTGATACGTACATTGGAGTAAAAGTCATAAAAATAATCTCTTATATGCTGACTCTCAAACTTTAATCCATTCATCATCTTTCTGTAATAATTATTCCATTATATGGAAACAAGAAGATTAGAAAATTTAACTTGGTGAGATTAATTGAATCAAATTTAAGTTGGCGAGAAAATCTTAGAAATCAGTTAGTCCATTTTTACAATGTGGCTTTCCATATGACAAATGAAGAAGAGAACAGGGGGTAATATCCCAGTAAACTAGTATATATGCATATACTAATTACACCTTATATAACTGGTTAAGCTGAAAGCAAGATAGGAATTAAAACATACCAATTACATTAATGAAAGCAATTATTTGTCTTTCAGTTCCTCTGCCTTTTTTTTTTTTGAGAAAGAAACTGATATTTTATTAGGGGCAAAAGCCACAGAACTTTGAGGACAAGAAGTCTTCAAAACACGCTAAAAGAAACACAACCAACAGAGACAACACAAAACTAAAAATGAACCCAGAACTATTAAGACACTACAGCTTTCCAATCTAACATTAAGGCTGAGAGGGAGTAATGTCTAAACTCAGCAGTGACCGATGCCCAAAGTGCAGACCAGAAAGTAATTCGATCCCAAAGAGACTCTACACACAACCCAGGGACATCATCAAAAATTTGCCTATTCCTTTCCAACCAAATCACCCAAAAAACAGCCAACATTCTACAGCTCCAAAGGATTTTCGTCTTCTTGCCTCTACTGCCACACTTGAAACAAATACTTAACAAGTCATAACAGCTATTAGGAATAACCCAACTTACTCCAAACTCCTTGAAAAATCTCCACCATAATTGAATAGAAAAGGGGCAATGAAGGAAAAGATGATCAACACTCTCTTCCCCAACCTTACAAAGAATACACCATTGAGGATTAAGCACGTGAGAAGGTCTACGCTTTTGAATGTTGTCACAGGTGTTAACTTTCCCGTGAGCCACTAGCCATGCAAGAATATGTACCTTGGTTGGAACCTTAGCTTTCCAGATTTGTTCACTTGGACTGAAGTCAGAATAGGCAATATTGTTGACAAAGAAACTTCTGTAGGACTTGCACGAGAAGGACCCGTCCCTTTCCAAAGACCAGTGTCGGGCATCCCCCCTTGTATTAAAAAAACGAGCACTGTCCAGTTTTGCAGACAAAGAAGTAAACTCCACTACTTCCAAATCGTTTAAATTTCTTCTAAAACCCAAGTTCCAGTTATAAGGAAACACTGAACAATCTACAAACCCAGCAATCTTCTCGTTATGCTTGCACGACAACCTAAATAATCTGGGAAACAAAGTTTTCAAGTCTTCCTTCTCCAACCAATTATCCTCCCAAAATCTGATCTTTTCACCATTTCCCACTGCGAAAGAGCAGCACTCCAAAAAAGAATAGAAACCATTTGAAATGTTTTTCCACGGGCTTCGACTTGAACCCCTCAACAATGGTTGAGCGTCCCAACCGTTAACGTCAAATCCGTAAATACTCCTTAACACCTTATGCCACAAAGCATCAGGTTCTAACGGAAATCTCCATAACCACTTACCAATCAAAGCCTTATTTCTTTCTACTAGGTTTCCCACCCCAAGGCCACCCTTCTCAATGCTTCTAGCCACCAACTCCCATCTTATTAAGTGGTCTTTCATTCCTTCCCTAAACCCTCCCACAAACTTTTGTGATTAAGTAAAGTTGGTATACAATAACCCTGTTTCAATGTGTTAACAGTGTTACAGATTGTCCTGAACCCATTAGCCAGATTTAAATAAACCTTAAGTTGCAATAGAACTAGAAACAGAACCCATTAGCCAGATTGTCCTTACCCTGTTTCAATAAACTTTTGTGATAACTGCTTTACCTTCTTGTCTTTGTTTCTTCTTTCTTTTAAGTCTTCTCACCAACTCAACAAAAGCATTAAGTAGAAGCAAAGAAAGGAATGTTCACCACATTTCCACAAAGCATAATAATAAAATTATAAAAAGAGGAGGAAGTCTCCAGCTTATTCATATATGCATATAAATTAATGGAGAGAGAGACTGACAGAGAGAGCGAGCGCAGGCATGGTGTTGTGAGGGGAGATTAGGTGGCGCATGTTATGGAGTGTGTCTGTGTCTCTCTCCCGTTTCAATTACCAAACGCAATCTATCTCTGTCCCGAAAATCGCGAGCTGCAATCCCATTTTGATTTTTATTTTCTTTTATACCAAAATTACCCCTTGAGTACAAGCTGCACGTTCCTTATCTTTTTCCACAGACGGCCAAAACTCACATCAGCCTCTCTCTTACTTTACGCACTTGATTTCAGTCAATGAAAAACCTTTGAATCTTTATTAGATGTATAAGCTAGTTTTTGATGGACTTGGGTTCTCAAATATTGTAAGTCTTCTTCCCACCTTGAGGAGGAGGAGGAGGAGAAGATTAAAGAGGTGGTTTGTGGGCATAAAAGCTGGTTGGGAATTCCTGAGAGTAACTATTATAAACAAAAAACAACGACTGCTGCGTAGAGAGAGAGGGAGAGGATGTGGATTCGGGTAACATGAGAATGTATTTTAAATTTTAATCTAAGGGGTGTTTGTGGAAGAACAAAGGGTAAAAACTCAATTTGGTATTTGAACTATTGTGAAATGTATTTTTTGGTACTGATAATTTTATTTTATTCAAAATGGTACCAGAACTATTGTACCGTTACCCAAAATGATACCTCCGCTAATTTGGTCGTTAAGTATGGTCTAATTATGTACCATTTTGGATAATGATACAATAGTTCATGTACCATTTTGGGTAAAAAAAAATTGTAGGTACCAAAAAGTACATTTCGTAATAGTTCAGGTACCAAATTGAGTTTTTATCATAGTCCAATTAGGTAGCATTTCTCATCCAAATATGTGCCACAAAAGCGAACTTAACAACCAAGTTAACGGAGGTACTATTTTAGGTAACGGCGCAATAGTTCATGTACCATTTTGGATAAAAAAAATGTGTAGGTACCAAAAAGTACATTTCACAATAGGTCAGGTACCAAATTGGGTTTTTACCCAAGAACAAAAAACAAAGGATCTAGAAAACAATTAAAAAAAAACTAAAGTGTTGTAGGACATATTATGGGGTGGTTGTCCAGTAAATTAACGTCCGTACGTACAAGATACAAGATGTGGACTACATATATTGCGCAAGACTTTTGGTATTTCTCCTATTTACTCTATAATGGTTACACTACTTATGAGATGACATAAATTGTATAGTTAGTGAGGTTAGTGGTGATATTGGGGACACTAAATGGTTTATCTTCATTATTGTATACCATGAATACACCTCAACCTCTCCACTATATAAAGAGGTTGAGGCATCACCATTTTATACACCAAAACATCAAACATCAATCGAATCATTTTACACATCTCTCTTTCGTTTTTCTATCTTCCATACTTGAGTTTATAGGTGACTCACAACACGTTATCAGCACGCTCAAAGATTGAAGAACAAGGAGGAAGAACGACGAACATCTTCACCAAATTCGGATGAAGCAACCCAAATTCGTTGAATTTTTCTCTTGACTCATGGAACCCTAAATTTTTTTTAGGTGCGCGCATTTTCTCAAATAAGTTATGATTTTTACTATTTGAATCCTTGAAAAATAGTTAACCATAATCATTGAGCATGAACCCTAATTAACCTTAGATCAAGAGAAATTGTAATTTGGCTTGCATCTGCTTTATTTTTTCGTTGATTACTTGATCACTAAATCGAAAGATAAAGCATGTACAACGTTACACACGGCACATATATCTCCACATTAAGTTACGAAAGGTTATGAATCTTCCACGATTAGGCTCACCCAGTTGGATGCGATGTCTAGGCAAAGTTCGGAGAATACTGACACTATTCCGAATGAGGTTTGGTAATAAGAGAGCCTCGCTCCACCAAAAACCTCACCATATCTTAGTTACACTGCAATAGAAACTTTTTTTTTTTTTATTTTTTTTTTAAGAGGATCAAAGGATTTCACTCCTACCCCCATGGTGACTCGAACCTATGACCTTGATCTTAGGTAGTGGGTGCTCTAACCATTGAGCTAACACCACTTCGTCCACTGCAATAGAAACTTAGTTACACTGCAATATAGTAATTTGTAACTATGATTGACATAAGATGACTACATGATTAGTTTTCTAGACAATATGTTTAAGGAGAATCGGCTATTTTCCTTACTTATTTAACTTCAATTTTATTACTCTTTTATTACTGAGATTATATTTACACCACTAGATTCCTTGATAAATTTCAATTACAAATGCTATTCTTTTTAACTTTCCTCCATATAATTCTAACTCTATTTTCTTTGGTTTAAAGTGATAGGGAAGCCAAACAAGCAACAACAATATCACCATCATCAACATCATCATCAGCAACCAAGGAACAACATCAGAAGCAAAAAACCGATTAAATATAAATGATTGTTTTGTACAGCTATAACCTATGCTAGACTGACCTATTTTAATTGTGTAGCTGCAACTGCAACAACTACATTTTTTGTACAACTGCAATTAACCAATCAACTGGAGTACTTTGTACAGCTACAACAGGAGTGATCACCTTTTTGAACAAACTCCAGATTCCAAAGCCAACTCCAGTATCTCCTTCAACTATGACTAAAACAATCATTTTTTGAACAATTGGAGCAGTTACTATTTTGAACAAACTACGTTAGTAACTTTTGCTAGGTTAACTCCTAACACTTTTGTAGACTAGCATTTTTGTACTAGCTCCAATTAAACAAACTTCAACTAAAATGTAACATATGTAAAAACTCTTTTACTATTTCAGTAATGTATAATAATTTCTCTTTTGTATTCGATTGTTCTAATTTGTTCACAAAAATAAATTCTGCGGCAAAGCGCGGGTCACAATTCTAGTATGTTACTACCATTGAGTTTCACTCTAGTCAAAGGTATTACTAGAGTCATACATTTTTTTTATAAAAGTGAACCTGAAGTTTCACTATAGTCATCATGAGCCTGAAAGTCTCAAGTACAAAAATTTTGTACCCAAAGTTCTAGTAAAAACTCGATCCCAAAGCTTCGAGTATAAAATATATTCTTTTTGTCAAAAGTGAACCCGAAACTTCACTTTGGTTTTCTCAAGCCTGAAGTTTCGAGCACTAAAAGTTTTGAACCCGAAGTTCATCACACCAAAATTTAGAACTTGAAGTTTTATAAGTGTAATCTCAGACCCGAAGCTTCGAGAACACATATGATTAGTTCATAATCAATTATTTGACTTAATGTCCACTTCGAACCTAAAGTTCGAGTGAATTAATTTTTTTAAGCATTATATGAATGTGAGTTATTTTTACCCCAAACAGTATCTAAACTTTTGTGCACCGATTAATATGATACCCAACTTTTAAAAACGATCAATATACACTACTAGCAAATCTCCTAGAAGCCACCCCCCTATTAGACACATTTAAGTAACGGTATCTATTAATATAACAAATGACACCTTTTTCTCTTGATGTGTATCGTTTGATCTAAGGATATGGAAAACCATGACAAAATATGAATTAATTGATAAACATGTTTAATATATCATCACCTATATGTATTAATATAAATATGATGGTTTAAAATACATTATCTGACATGCTAACGGCAATTGACATATTTTATTAATATGATGGTATATTAATTTGGGTCCGGATCATGGGACACATATTTTGACACATATGTTTACTCCTCCCAGATCTAACGGTTCTTATCAGATCTAACGGTATTCTGATTAGTTTTGGCAAACCGTTAGATCTGATAAAAACCGTTAGATCTGGAGATGAGTAAACATATGTGTCAAAATATGTGTCCCATGATCCGGAGGCTATTAATTTATATTAAATATACACATATAGGTCAATTATGATTGTATATAAACTCATTATTATAAAAATACATATTTTGTTGAAGAAAACCTACCTTATTTGTGCCTAGTCAACCTAGGAGCATCTTAGTTAGTATAACATATGGATTATACATTGAATAGGATTCAAATTATGATGTGGATTGTACCCTTGTGTTTCTCTATATATAGAGGCACCTATTCATCAATAAAGATACGATCTATTCCTGTGTTATTTACTTTGTATTTACTTTCTGCCTTGTGGTTGTAATTCATATTTACTTAAACACATTATCAGCACGAGCCCTAACCCTTAGTCAAAAGCCAAAACTCTTGAGCATAGCATTCTGCTAGCGCCAAAACCTAGATCCCCAAAACCCTAGGTTTCAGCCGTGAACAGTGCCAGCACAGAACAGTCAACTTCGAAAGCGATTTTCTCCCTTCTCAACTGTTGGATTAAGAAGAAAATTTGGTGTTTAATCCCTCTGCGTGTCTACAACTCCCAGTTCAAAATTCAGCTAATTTGGACCGTTGGATCTCCAGATATATAACTTCGAAGAAGAGGTACTCAAGATAATCCGAGAAAAGAATTCTAGTAAGCTTTTATAAACGTTGCTGCTTTCATGAAATTAATTTCACATTTCTTTTCTCAAGGGACTTCCAACATCCCTCCTCTACCTCCCACCTTTCTATAACGTGGGATTCTTGATTCGAACCTATCCAAACTATGAGAAGCATTAGAGGAGTGATCGAGCTTCATATCGCTTGCGGTATGTGTAAGTCATGAGCACCTCTAATGTCATCATGCTATTGGTAAAAGTTCAAGAGCCGAATTATGGGGATTCGAGCTAATACTCCGGATGAGGAATCCGTAGAGAGAAGAGACCTTGAACGAGGAGTTCATTGAATGATTTACCTCCGGATGAGGAATCCGTAGAGAAGAAATGACCTATGATTCATAACTTATTCCCAACTAGGCTCACCTGCTTAGGTATGATGTCTAGGTAAGGAGTTTGAGATAAGTGGTATTAAGAGAGCTTGCTCCACCGACATCTCTTATAACTTACCTGGTTATATCTGAGTAGAGCTACTGAAAAGGTTTAAGGTTATGACCATACGACACCAAAGTTTCACCTAAATCCAAAATCCGTGGAAGCGTTTCTTGGGAGCAAAGATTGCTCAGAAATCCTCTATTATTTCGTGGGAGTATTAACTCCGAAACTTACCCTTCATTGTTTCGTGGGAGTATTGACTCCGAAACACACCACATTCTTGTTCTCCATATTCTTGAATGTCGAACATGAATGAACTCGATTTTACTCCATTGGATTCTGCGGACATTAGATTCTGAGATGGGCTCATGATATCCTAATGTACCTATTCGCACAAGAGCTTCTAGCTCGAATCCACGAGCGTTGTTTTGAAGAAACCGCTCTAGACCCTCAAACTGAGATGTACAATGCCAGGTTATTTTTCCTGATGAATCGCCATATGGATATGGCACTCCAGTTTGAGTTCATGAAAGAGGTTAGCGTTAGAAGCACTTCATGAATGTTATGGTAACATTCATCATTCCGAATTTAGAAGCATAATGGACTAATTTCCACTTCTCTGACTTTGATGAAGTCATAGGATATAATTCGGAAATTCTCCGCATCAAAGACTTGATGCATCTCTGTGGAAAATCATCACAGATGAACAATTGATTGAGGAAACTCTCACCACCTTCTCCATCTCTGCCTTAAGGAAAGGCATGACGATGATAGCGCCCCTAAGGGAGGACGTTACGAGCAAAACCCTAAATTTAGGGACAAATCCGGATGTTTGATCCGTAAGATTTATTTGCTCAAGAAGGTAATCGCCATAAAAATAAGCGATCATACGAGCATAGGGCCGCAAAAGAGTGAGAGAAGACCGCCATCCCTATAAGAGGGACACCGCCGTTCACCGCTGGTCAGCATTGTTGCGCCACTAGTTATGGCAGCACCGCCACCGGCCAAGGTAATCTGCTACCGTCCTAGGGACCGTGAGTACCGAGCATGTATGCCTCAATCAATGGAGAATCATCTTCATGATGTCTATTAATGATATGGAGCGTCTGATCAATGAGCCATAGTTTGCAATACATATGAGGATGTAACTGCAATGATCAAGACGTCGAGTTTAAGGGTTAAAGACTTTGGAAGCAATTTTGCTTAAGTCTTTATGATTGTCCAAGTTGATGTGATATGGCAAGTTTGCCAAGACAAATGGATTTAGTTTTGATTTAAGATCAAGATGGAACTTTGAAGCCTTGGCTAATATCTTTAATAAAATCTGAGTTGCTTTCGTAGCCTCGATTTTAATGATGAGCTTACATTTATCTGTGACTACGATGGCAGGACCATCGAATCTTGTGCAAGGAAGAGGATATGCCAAATTCCTCTTGCCTAATGGCACTCACATTGATGTCACAAATACTCTCTACGCTCCAAGAGGAAATAGAACTCCGTTGAGCTTTAAAGATATAAGAGCCAATGGTTTCCATGCTAAGATGCATGATGAGAATGGAAAAGAATTCATTTGCACTACCTCTAATGACTGCGGTATAAAGCGCATCTTAGAGAAGCTTATGTGTCTCTCTAGTGGGTTATACGTTACCACTATTCGAGCTATTGAATCAAACAATGTCATTCGGGATAACCTCTTGGATTCAGACACATATTGACTTTGGCAGGACATGTTGTGACACCCTGGTCGTGATATGATGATCCGTGTATTGAAAACCTCACACGGACATCCATTCTTTCGAGCTAATTAAAGCATGAATCGAAGAGCGATTCAAGGAGATGAGACAGTTATGAGAAAGAGCAAATTTGCCACTGTCCGACACCGTACGATCAATCGCACCTCCCGGCGATCAATCGCACGGGATTGAACGAACCCGAGAGCCCTGGCGATCGATCGCAACTCCCTGCGATCGATCGCACTTCCCATCCTGCATTGTTACAGGAACCCGAGAGCACGGGCGATCAATTGTACCCCCCTGCGATCGATCGCATAGAACAAAATCCTCTCTCTCGGATGTAGACAATTCCTCATATGTTTCTGAAGCTCCCAAAGCCAAATGCTCATTTGCAAAGCTTGTTCCTTCGGGAAATAAGGACTGAGACCGTCCTATGCAAAGGATTCTAAAGTACTTCTTCCATTCTTACAGATAATCCAAGGGGATATCTGTGGACATATTCAACCACCAAGCGGGTCATTTATGTATTTTATGGTGTTGGTTGATGCATCGACATGCTGGTCACATGTCATGATGTTGTCCATTCGTTATGCTGCTTATGCTAAACTCCTAGCACAAATGATTCGCCTGCCGGCTCACTACCCGGATCATCCCTTTAACTTATCAGGCTTGATAATGCTAGGGAGTTTACATCGAAGAACTTCGATGACTACTGTATGGGATAAATGTTAGGCATCTAGTCTCACATGTGCATACGCAGAATGGTCTTGCAGAGATTGTCATTAATAGAATACAAATGGTCACGAGGACGTTGATAATGCGCACCAACCTTTCTCTCTCTGCCTGGGGGCACGCAGTATTGCATGCAGCTGTGCTTATTCGTCTGCGGTCCATCACCACCTAATCTTTGCCTGCGTTACAGCTAGTGACTGGGTACGAGCCAAGCATCTCGTACTTACGCATATTTGGGTGTGTTGTTTATGTGCCTATTACGCCGCCACAACGTATTAATATGGGTCCTCAGAGACGAATGAGTATTTATGTTGGATTTGAGTCTCCAACCATAATCCGCTATGTAGAACCCTTGACAAGCGATCTATTTGTCACTTCGATAAGACAGTCTTCCCGTCGTTAGGAGGAGATAAGAACGTGAACGTTCAGCAGGAACGATTGGAATTGTCGTGGCATGTCCCCACTCTGTCTCATAACGATCCCCCTACTGTAGAAAGTGCGTAGAATTATAGATCTTTAGAAAGTCGCCGACTCTCTTCCGGACGCTTTCTCATATCTCAGTGACTAGATCATATATACCAGCTGCAAACATGCCTACAAGGATGCAAGTGCCTGAACAAGGACTTGGACTCAAAGTCGCTATTGCAGCTAACCCTATGGGAGGGACAGCTGGTGGCGCCACTACCAGTAATGGTGGTGATGTGGCTTAGGCCGTGGCTCCGCTGAGGAAGCGTGGGAGGCCACCAGGTTCGAGGAATTCGCGCCCTAGGAAATGGGCTGCGATGACACCAAATAAACCTCTCATCATTGATACTCAAATCCGTCACATGAAAACGTTCCGGATTATGGTTATGTCCAAAAGACATCTTCGGGGGACACCTCGTCGTTAGAACCTATTTGTGGGATCCTAGAGATCTCGATTAATTACACTAGTGTATATGGGACGTGGGATAGAAACTCCATCACAGTTGATGATGTGTTTGCATATGCTTGTGCACAAGAGTTCATTGAGAATGATGATATTGAACCTCCCTCCGTTGATGAATGCCGACGTAGAAGCTGATTGGCCTAAATGGAAATATGCGATCCAGGTTGAGTTGGACTCACTAACAAAGAGAACGGTATTAGGGCCAGTTGTGCCAATACCTTCTGGAATACAACCTGTTGGATATAAATGGGTCTTTGTTAGAAAGCGTAGTGAGAGAATGAGATATAAAGCTTGCCTTGTGGCGTAAGGCTTCTCACAACGCCCTGGAATCGACTACGATGAGACATACTCTCTCGTAAAGGACGTTATAACGTTCTGCTACCTTGTCAGTGGTAGTTTCCGAAAAACTGAATATGCAGCTTACGGATGTGGTCATAACATATCTCTATGGGGATCTAGATATGGAGATTTACATGAAGGTCCCGGATGGGCTTCATTTACCCAAGTCAAGTAGCTCTAGACCACGGAGCACGTTTGTAATAAGATTGCAACATTCACTACATGGATTGAAACAATCCGGACGGGTGTGGTATACCCGTCTAAGTGACTACTTGATTTGAAGAGGGTATGTGAACAATAAATTATGCCCCTGCGTGAAAACAAGTTCTGGATTTGCAAGTGCCACTGAATACTTGAAATCCGTGTTTGAGATGAAAGATCTTGGGAAAGGATGCTCAGGCAATTTAATATGGATAAAGTCCATCCTGTTAGCACTCCCATGATTGGTCACAGCCTAGATCCAAGAAGGGTCCGTTTCGCCCAAGAGATGATAGTGAATACGTTTTAGAGGTTGAGGTACCGTACCTAAGTGCAATAATGCATTATTGTACTTGGCACAGTGTACAAGACCCGATATCTCCTTTGTTGTTAACTTGTTAGCTAGATTTAGCTTTGCGCCCATGCAATGCCATTGGAATGGCATAAAGACTATCTTTCGTTACTTGAAGGGTACGATTGATATGAGCTTGTTCTTTCCCTACAGAGAGGCATGAAAATATGGCAAAATGGGTGAGGAACCCGTGCCTACTGCCATCGGGCGATCGATCGCAAGATATGCCACGATCGATCGTACCAAGCTTCTGATATCGAGCGATCGATCACAGAATGTCACGATCGATCGTACGAGTGCTGCTGCCCATTATTCTGAAAATCCTCGTGATGTTTTGGTGGGTTTTGCTGATGCTGGGTATCTCTCTGACCCATATAAAGGTCGTTCCCAAACTGGTTATGTCTTTACCATAGGTAACACTGCGATATCTTGGAGGTCTACTAAACAGACTCTTGTCGCTACTTCTTCGAACCATGTTGAGATTATTGCTCTCCATGAAGCGGTTCGTGAGTGTATATGGTTAAGGTCCATTGCTACACATATAAGAAGTACATGTGGTTTGAGGTCAACCACTGATGAACCTACATGCATTTATGAGGATAATGTTGCTTGCATTGAGCAAATGAAGTAAGATTTCATCAAAGACGACAACGCCAAGCATATATCGCCTAAGTTCTTCTATAATCAGCAATAGCAGAAGTTCCTCAAGATCAAAGTGAATCAAGTCTGATTTGAGAATAATGTGGCTGATTTATTTACTAAGTCACTACCTAAATCCACATTTGAGAAGTATGTGAAAAGCATTGGTTTGCTTAAGTTATCTGACTTCCCATGATTGTGGAAATCAGGGGGAGACGCAGACATCAGGGGGAGTCTGGCATCCATGCTATACCAAATGTGAAGGGTGAGTTGTACTCCTTTTTTCCTTCGACCAAGGTTATTTTTCTCCCACTGGGTTTTTTTCACTTGACAATGTTTTTAATGAGACAACGTGAGAAGCCCACCTAGTGTTGACGCTACAAGGGAGAGTGTTGAAGGAAACCTACCTTATGTGTGCCTAGTCAACCTAGGAGTATCTTAGTTAGTATAACATATGGATTATATATTGAATAAGATTCCAATTATGATGTGGATTATACCTTTGTGTTTCTCTATATATAGAGGCACCTATTCATCAATAAAGATACAATCTATTCATGTGCTATTTACTTTGTATTTACTTTCTGTCTTGTGGTTGTAATTCATATTTACTTAAACATATTTAATATTATCTGATAACGTATTTATTTATATTTCTTATCCGATAACGTATTTAATATACATAATTATAACTGTTTAATATACAATCATAATTTTTAAATCTTTTCATGATCTTTATACAACTGATAAAAATAATTAAAAATTATAAAACAAATTATAATTATGTCGATTATAAAAATTGTTTGTTAACCACAGATAACCATATCCAATATGGTACCAATAAGTACGGATATCAGTATTTAATTCTGGTTTGCTACTAATAATCGTATTTAATGCTAATTAATACGGAACATAGTGTCCAACATGATGTCGATTTTGTGCACGGATATATGTATCCAACTATCCATTGTTATTTTGGAAACGGATTTCCATATCCAATGCCATTTTGATATATATTCAAGTAACGAAAAAAACAGATTGACAATTATTGTATAAGAGAACAAGTGTTTTCAATATTTTCAACAATCAGTGTACAATACTTTCATCATCAACAGGTACTAAAATTTATTGTGTTCATTATAATCTGTCAATTTTTTTTTTGGGTATCATCATCTTAGACTTTTTAATCATTCTATAGATTGTGCTTTGTGTGTATATATATATATATATATATATATATTCATTAATTGATACTTATTCTTTTTGTTGAACAGTATGGACAAGGAATGAATATTTTTAGATCGCAATAGTGATGAATATAATGTTGGATTGCATGCATTCCTCAATTATTCCTTAGACCATGCTTCTTTTGAGGGTAAAATCAATTAAGTGTCCGTGTAACAAGTGTCATAATAACTACAACAAATTTCTTGATGTTGTTGAGAAGCATCTTTGGATGGATGGCATGGATCCTAAATATGCAAACAATCCTTGGGTTGAGCACCGTGAACATTTACCAATTGCAGGTGATCCTAATTTGCCCGGGCATGCAGAACCTCAGCCAAATTTAAATTTGCCTGGGCCTTCACCACCCCAACTAGATTCTGATGTGCAAGATATGTTACATGATGCGTTTGGCATGTACAAAGATGAAGATGATACTTTGGAACCAACGGTGCCTACTGAAGGTCCATCATTGCCCCATGGTCCCACCCCTGATGTACAGAGATTCTACCAGCTTTTGAAAGATGCTGACACTGAATTATACCCCGGTGCAGGAAAAAAGAAGCTCGATTTCTAGATAAGGTTGTATCAATTAAAAGCATTGCATAGTTGGAGTGATGTGTCTTTCACGCAGTTGCTTGAATTGTTAAAGGCCAATTTGCCTCTGGGGGAGACTCTTCCTGCTACTTTTTACAGCACAAAAAAATTTATTAAGGATCTTGGATTGACATACTAGAAGATCGATGCATGTCCTAGGGATTGTATGTTGTATTGGAAACACTACGCCAATAATGTTATCAGACGACACATGTTTAACGACACAATTCGTATTTTCTGTCGTCTGAAATTTTCAAACGACATAAAAATTAAATATGTCGTCTGATAGTGGTATACGCCATACCTGAAATTTTTTATGGAAGCGGGACATCAGCTGGGTGTGTTCAGACAACAGTTCTATGACTATATGTCGTCTGAAAAATCTCATCACCCAAAAGAGTCTGATTTTTTTTTGGGGTTATGTCATTTTAGGCATATTTGCTAGGGTTCCCACACTTCAAATTTTTTGAGGTTTCCCTCTCAACAGGCCCTCACTAATATTTGGTTTCCCTCTCGAGCAGCCTACACACATGACCTTTCTTCTGACTCTCTCTCTCTCTCTACTCATCGAAGAACAGAGAAAAAAATCTTCCCTTCTTCGTTTCCGACAACCATCTGAATCAATCAAATGGATTTCGATTAGCCAACATTCGTATCAAACCCAAGGATTTCTTAGCCAAATTCACTTCTAGTCACTATCAATTTGACAGTTTTCAGCCATAAACCACCAAAATCAAAAACCCTAGAACCTTTCAATCTGTCAATCACAACCCATATCGATGAACCCAGTAGCTCCTTTATTGCGTTTTTGAGAGATGAGGGAGAAGCTCATGGTTTGAGGTGGGAGGGATGTAGGAGCAGTGAGGTTTGCTCAGAGAGGAAGAAGATAGCGAAGCCCTCTATGTGCTGCACGCTGGGAGTCAGCAAAGAAAGAGAGCCTGTAATTGGGAGACGCGCAGAGAGAGCTTAGCCATGACTGAATCAATCGATGCTATCTCCCTCGATATGGAGAAGATCTATCTCGGTGGAAAGGTTCTCCCTTTACTTCAAGATTTGTTTTTTCATTTTTTCTTCCTCTCAGAGAGATCTTAGCCATGGCTATATTAGAGTTTAATCTTTGCAAATTGAATTTTTACTTCTTGCTTGGTTCTAGTTTTAGAGGTCTGGTTTGTATTTTGGTGAATGTCTTCGCACTTCTCCCTGAGACCACAGACAAGCTCCTGCAGCGACCGAATCCTCATCAAGGTACCATTTTGATTTTCTTAATTTGTGGCTCTATCTGTATTTACTTTGAACCTAAGCTGTTGCTAGTCTGCTATTATGCTGCTGCTAGTTTGATTGATTGATTAATGAACCCGAGCTGCTAGTTGGGTCCTGTGAATTTGTGATATTGATGAATTGAACTGGGCTGTATATGAGTGTGTCTATGTGTTGTGAACTTGTGAATTGTGATTATGTGAAGTTGTGAACTGTGAGTCTTAAATTAATAGAGAAAGTGAGTCTATGTTCTTATGTTCTTATCATCATTGATACTAATCTTTTCATTTTGTTTGACAATTAGCAAGGGGCATGCATATGTAGCAATGAGTCGGGTCAAAATTCAATGCTTTCTTTTGAATCTCTTACTCAACCCATAAAGTAATGATTTGTCGTTAATCATTTTCCTTTATTTGCTCCCGCTCCCCCTCCCTCTCCCCCAACAATAGGTGGTTTCCCTTGTTGCCACCTATTTGAAAAGGTAAAATGGTTGGCCAATCAATCAGCTTTCTATATTTTTTTGCTTGTTATTCATACGCTTCTTTTGCTTTTGTCTATTTATTTTTTCAATTTCCCAGATTCTTCTTTTCTCATGGTGCTCTTATATATTCCTTCTATTTTATAAATGCCACTTGTTTGCTGCTGAGAGAGAAGCATCATCTGTCCTGTGTTAGTCTCTGCATAATACCATCTGAATAAAGTAATGGGAATGCGCTCTGTGTCTTGTGTTTGTATGCTACTTCAAATAAGATAGTGTGATTATAGGTGCATGTTCAGAAAAAAAAATGCTTTTTAACATGTTATTCCATTGGTACACCTCTTGTCCATTGCCAATGTGTCTGTTGATTTTGTCCTGTTGTATTTTACATTGTTGCACTAATTTTCTCTATTTGCTGATCCGTATATTTTCTATGTGAATTTTTTCTATTGACTCCTTGCGATTGAAGTTCATTCCATGTTATTGTTATTTTCTTTCTAACAATTTCTTTCTTACTAGCTCACGTCTATTCAATGCTGTGAATTTTGACTAAGGGCGCCTGTTGTGTATTGCAGAATTATCTTGCTGTGTATCTATTGTGTGTTTCATTACTCAAGACAAATGAGCACCCAACCATTTTCTCCAAAAGGTTAATTGTTCTTGTACATATGAAGACAATCATATTTGCACGAAGACAATAATTGTGTAGTGCTTTTTGTGAAGAATGACTCAGGGTTTGTACTGAATTTGATTAGGTTTCAACTACTCCATTAATTTACATATAAAGCTTTGGATGCTCTACTTATTATAATATATAGAAATGCCAAACCTCGTATAAGAATTTAAGTCATATACCTTTTTCCTTCAAGTGTTGACATTACTTAATGCCTTAATGATATGTTCATATTAGAGAATATTTTTGTATTGTTAGGCATATTGTATACCTGCTTTCCATTTGTTCCTTGAGTCGTTTTGAAATTTTGTGTAGGGTAGAAACTAACGTAAAATATCATATTTCAAGTATTTCAGATTACTTGGCTTCTTGAAATTTGGAAGGGAGATGATGTTTCCGCACGTCTTATAATTGACAACAATATATATCCTCGATCTTCTGCTTGATTGCCTCATCAATGGATAAAGTTTACACAAAAAAGGACATTGATCAAGTTCAGGTTGAGTGGGCAAAGAATGTTGTCAAGTTTCAAGACAACAAGAACTTATTGGTCAGTAGTTAGGACTTCATTTTGTGGATAACCTATGGAAAATCAAACTGTTAGTCTTAGATTTTTGTTGCTAGTGGTGATAGATATGGCATTCTCCTATAAGATTTCATGGAAGAATTTAACTTACTCATGGATGTATTTTGGTGTGTATGCAATGCCAGAATTTGGATTTATTTTGGTGAATGCAATGCGCAATTATGGTTAAATGAATTTGTTGTTAGTTTCCAGAATGAGGATGAGTATTAATGACAGGACATTAATGTGTTGTGTATATGGTTCATAACCAACAAATAAATGACAATAACTATTGTCTTTTGAAAAAATGGACAACATAATCAAATCCAAAATCTGTAGTCTGAATCGACAAAAAACGACAGATTTTAAGAAGTCAGTTATGGTTGATAAGGTTATCAAACAACATTTAATTTCACAAAAATGTGGTACTCATTCCTTTTAAACAATAGATAAATGTCGTTGTTATAGTTAACTAATAACAGATAATTCCAAAATATTCACCTTTTGGTGTTATCAAACCACATATATAGAAAAAATAATGTCGTTGAAACTCATACAAACCACATATCTTATAAAAAAAATGTCATAAAGCTTCATTGTAAACAACATATAAATGTCGTTGGAACTCATACAAACCACATGTCTTATAAAGAAAATGTCATAAAGCTTCATTGTAAACAACATATAAATGTCGTTGACAAATATAATAGACGACAGATGAGCCTCAAATATTGATATTTTGAGTCAATCAAACAACAGATTTGTGGCAAAATTCTGTCGTGTGAATGAATATTCAACGACGGGGAATATCTGTCGTCTGAAAGAGTTAACAACGGCAAGCTAC
The DNA here is from genome assembly GCA_029955375.1 of Rubus parviflorus. Taxonomy (NCBI): domain Eukaryota; kingdom Viridiplantae; phylum Streptophyta; class Magnoliopsida; order Rosales; family Rosaceae; genus Rubus; species Rubus parviflorus. The sequence continues at coordinate 17,928,304 of JARGGL010000006.1, read as the reverse complement.
TAGACGACCGATAGGGGTTCAATCAGACGACAGATCTGGACTGTCGTCTGATGACTTTGTTGGCGTAGTGAAAGATCGTGCTTCAGACACATTTTGTCATTTATGTGGTAGTAGTCGATACAAAAAGAACACCGCTATTGAAGTGACGTCCACTAGTACTAAGAAGGTACATGCCAAGGTTTTGCGTTACTTTCCATTAGGACCGAGACTTAAGAGGTTGTACATGTCTCGCCACACTTCTGAATTAATGGTTTGGCATTTCGAAAAGAGACCACGAGATGAGATTCTTCGTCATCCAGCTGATTCTCTTGCTTGGGCAGAATTAGACAAAATTGACTCTAATTTTGGATCCGAGGGTCGAAATGTTCGTTTGGGTCTAGCCAGTGACGGATTCAACCCTTTCGGTATGATGAGCTTGTCCCACAGTACATGGCATGTTATCGTTACTGTTTACAACCTCCCTCCTTGGTTATGCATGAAACGACCATACATGACGTTAATCTTGCTTATCCCAGGCCCAAAAAGTCCCGAAAATGACATAGATGTGTACCTGCAACCTTTGGTAGAGGAATTGAAAGAGTTATGGACAGACGGAATTCCTACTTATGATGCATTTAAGAAAGAGATTTTTCAAATGAGGGCTACACTATTGTGGACTATAAATGACTTCCTTGCATACGCTATGTTGTCTGGATATAGCATAAAAGGATCTAAAGCTTGCCCAACTTGTGGTGAAGAGATTGATTATTTAGGCTGCATCACGGAAAGAAAGAAATCTACATGGGGCATCGAAAGTGGCTGCCAAATAACCATATTTTTCACACATGGTACAATAACTTCAATGGGTCAACTGAGCATTGTAGACCACCTAAACCAAAGACGGGCTTAGATTGCTTGAGGGTATTACGTACATTGAGGTTCCAAATAGGAAAGGGAAAGGAAAACGGGTCCACTCGTAAAAGAAAACGAGTTCAAAATGATGATAACACATAATACACAGGACCGTGGAGGAAACAAAGTATTTTTTTTTTGAATTGCCTTATTGGAAGTACTTATTATTGCGTCATAATTTAGATGTCATGCATGTTGAGAAGAATATTTGTAACGACCCAGACCAAAACTTGTCACTTTTCTACAGTGTTTCACGGCGAATCGTCGGAGGTTTTGGTTTCGAGCCTTAAATAGTATTTTTAGGGGGGTCGTCGAGTTGACTTTTTGTTTTGAATAGAATTCAGTGAGACTTCCTTCACGAGAGTTGTAGAATATCTTAAACCGAGTTCGTAGGCACAAAGTACGCGTTAATCAGAGTTCATTTATAGAAGTTATGGTCCGTAGAAGTTGGGTTACTATCTCGGGAAACAACTATTTAGGAAACTTCCCAAAGGGGAAGTTTCCATTTTCGGGATTTCACCCTCTCTTTCCAGATCGAGTTTTCCCCGACTGCTACAGTACCCCGCCACCTTCCCTTGCCGATATCTTCCTCCTCTGACCACCTCCGGTCATGAAACCGGTCCCATTTTGTTTGTCTCTTCTCCCTCTTCAAAACCCACCCAGGTTCACGACCAACCACCGCTTGTTGTCGCCGGAAATAGCTCCCAAAGTCGCGATTGCGGCTGGAAACTTCTCCGGCTTGATTCGGCATTTTTCCGGCCAAATTAATAGAAGCCACCGATTGGGCTTTGTAGCCCTCATCTCCACGAGTCTAGCGCCACCAGTTTTGCGGCCTAATTTCGCCGGACGGCGGCGAATCAGGGGAATGAAATTTTCGGCCACCGTCGGCTTTCGAGGGAAATTCGAGAATTTCTAGGCCGAATCAGACTTCATGGCAGGTATAAAAGTTGATCCTCTTGTTGTGATGATGCTTGTGGTAAAATTTGGTGACCATTGGAGATGGTCGAAACCGGCGGCGCGTGTCTCCCACGCGCAGCCACTTTGGGCGGCGCGTGGCGGCGCGTCCGGCCTCTGTTGAGGCTGCTTTTTGGCCTGGATGATTGTACTTTTTACAACGATCGTGCTGATTTATGATTTGTAGGGATTTGTTGAGGTTTGAGATTTTACCCGGTTAATTTTGGTTCGTAATCGAACGGTTCCCATTCTAGATTAATTTATAACCGTCAGATGGTTACCAAATTTGGTAAGAATGTTAATGTTGTTACTTGGAGACTTTTGGACGGTTGGATTGAGGAAATGTGTTCGTTTGGTTAATTAAAGGATAATTGTGGTTTAGGAGTTTGATGATTTATTTATATTCATTCGATTTATCGAACCGCGACAATCCGACCGTTGGATTCGTCGCCAAGGGTGGTGGATGATTAGTTTTATCGTTGAGAAAGTTAGTAGTGGAGTTGAGATTCGAGAAGTGTCGTTGGGTTAGCATTGTGAGGGTTATCGAGAACCCTATTTGGGTTATTGAAATATTGTTTCGTCCGTCGAGTAATAAATAGTTTTAATTCGTTTTGTTCAGGAGGACGTTGAGATGGACCTTGACGGACGTCAGGCCTAGTCGGCAATCTGTGAGTGGACATTCTTTTTAAATGAAATTATGCATGCAATATAATTTTCAGAAATATTTATGATTTTAGAATTTATCGATGATTGATGAATTGTGAGAATAGAGAATTATGTTTTAATTTTTGAATGGTCCCGCCAGTATATCCAGTCATTAGTAATTCAGTCATCAGTGTATCTCTTAGGATTCAGAATTCAGTATTAAGTATTCAGTGGTCAGTGGTCAGTGGTCAGTCATCAGTATTCAGTTATCCAGTTATTCAGGGGGTAGTCCCTCCTTGAGTCATTCAGTTGTATAGGGGGTAGTGCCTCCTTCAATTATTCAGTTTGCTGGGGGGTAGGTCCTTCCAGCCACGTGCACGTGTTTCAGTTGAGGACCCATGCTAGTTTATCGAACAGTGGGTATCTGGGGGTTAGGGATTTCCATATCACGTACGCCCTGATCCAGAGTGCGGACCTTCGGGGACCGGTCGGTAATACTGGCATGAGAGGCGTCTGGGGGGTAGGGCCTTCCAGGCGACGTACGGCCAGCCGTACGGACTCATTCAAATTCCACAGTTCAGTCAGATCAGTCAGTTCAGTTCAGTCAGTTCAGTTCTTCAGATCAAGTTTTAGATATCCACCACAAATCTCATTGTTAGACAGATAGGTTTCTTAGTTGTTGAGGAAGGTTCATGGATTTATAGTTTTATCGAGTTTTCGAATAAATGAATTGCATGCATGATTTTAGAGAGATAAAGTTGGGAAAGCATTAAGTTTAATTCTTTAAAGTTTATTTTAACTATTCTTAGTTTTCGTCCACTCACTCTAACAGTTTTTTTTCGAAAAATGTTTTTCCCTGGGCCCTTCGGTTTAAATCGCCCAGTTTGCAGATCGTTGAGGTCGGATCGTCCACCAAGCTGAGGCATAGATTTTCAGTAGCTTCCGACACTTTTCAGTAGACTCTTTATCAGTTTCCTTTGTCTTATGTTTATTAAAGTCTAGATTGCTCTGATTTACCAACTTGTGTTTTGTAAAGTAAATGGAATGTTGAATATTGGGGTTAGAGACCCTCCTTGTTTAAGTAAGTTTCATATTGGAGGATTGGAAAATGATGTGTGAGCAGGTAGTGCTCAGGAGTTGAGGTTCGATATTTTGTCTTTAGAAGTGTAAATGTTTTTCTTTCGCAGGTTTTGGGTAATCCATTTTTAGGAGAGACCATGCTGAATTTTCGGTATGATCTCTTCTAAGGTGGGCCCCGCAGTGCCACCTTGGATTCCAGGGTGGAATCTGGGGAGGGTCCTGTCAATGTTACAGAGAGTGTCATTGGGACTTTGCTAGGAATTGATGGGAAAAACAAAGATAGCTTAAAGGCTCGACTTGACATGGTACAGATGGGTGTTAAGCATTCCCTTCATCCTAAGCCACACGGTGGCCGAACATGGTTGCCTCCAGCGAAATACACCTTATCCAATGCTGAGAAGACATTAATATGCAAAATATTTGCATCGGTTCGAGTTTCTGATGGGTTTTCATCAAGTATTATATAATACTTGAACTCAAACTTTCGTATCAATGTGACACTTCCGTTACTTTTCCGTTAATGTTCAGTTAAAAAGATGCACATGGGGATTAAATGAAGTGAAAAAAACTCTAATGCCCCCAATGTCTTGTACTATCTATCCGTTCTCCTTCTTCTTCCTCTTTATTTTTTTTTCTTCCTCTGCAACTCACCACGAGATGGACTTTTGAGAATTTTCCAAAGCCAATATGCCGTGAAAAACCCAAAATCCAGGATGTATCTCCCAAAAATTCTTCAAACCATGAATTTCACCCAAGATTGGCATCTACATATGAGATGAGAGAGACAATATTTTTCACCGCAAAATAGATGAGTTTCGACCACCACTACGGTATACAGCCATCACCATCAGACTCACTGGGCAACGATATAAGAACAGGAGATTTGCAGAGCTCAAGATGTCTTTTTTTTTCCTTCTAAATTTATTTGTTTCTAAATGTTCTGACCTAGATGAGTACTACTTGCTATGTATGGGTTCAAGATTTGCCATGTGATTTGTATTTATTTTACATACAAATCAGGTTTCTAATCACTAAAGTTATGCTAATCTAATAGCCATTTAGTGTCTCTAATCTATGATTGTACATTGTATAGGAGATTTGAGCAAGGGATTGATATTGGGTGCAAAATGATGCATTTTGGAAGCTTTTAGTGCATTTCCGACGAGAAGACAAAAAGTCAACTTGTGGTCAACCATGACTTTTGAGTACCATAGTGTCAAATATTAAGTCTTGGAAGTGGAGCACAAGAATATTCCGAATGATTGATTAAGAAACTGAAAGTCAAAGATTTTCCGAAAAGTCAACCGTGGTCAACCCCGATGGCCAATGTCAAAAGTTAACTTTGTGACTCACCATGGAAGCTTCTAAAATCAACCCAAAAGGTCTCTTGTACCTTATGTAAGCAATGATATCACCATTTGATTATTCTTCTAGTGATTTAGATTTAGATTCATTTAGTGAAAAATTCATGACCAAAAGATCAAAATGGCGATGAGTCGATGACTAGTAATCTAGGATGAAAGAGATCCAGACTACTTATTTTACCATGAATTTGTTAGTAAATCAAAGCCTTTTAAAGAATTGAGTTTCAACTAGGAGTTTGAGATTTGGGAACTTTAATGAAATTTGGTCGAATGAAATGATGATAATGCAATTTGGAGTTCTGATTGAACTATCGAAGACCAGAAGTGGATTGTTGGAGAAAATAGAGAAATTTTTTGGGGAAGATGAAACTCAGATTCAAAGTAAAAGAAAAATAATAAAAATGATAAAATAAAGAGAATACTAAAAGGGAGAGAGGGAGTTAAGGAAAAGTCAACAAGAATTTTAATGAAAACTTTAGGGTTTAGGGTTGGAGATGAAAAAAGCTACTTTGGATGCCAAATATGGGTTTGGCCCCAACAATTGAAGTTGCCATTAGGAATAGTGGAGTATAAATGTCATATAATGAATTAAAAAAGGTAAAAAGAAAAATTTAGGTAGCATTTCATTGTCGTTAAAATCCTAAAATACCACACCCTCTAGTTAGCTCTGATACACTCAGTCACTTGTAAATATGGCAATGGGTAGTGTCGGGTATGGGTTTCCACTATCCATACCTGAACCCGTAGCGGGTACCCTATCCGAATTCAAACTCAAAACCCGTTTTTTCGGGTTCAGGAAAGACCCAAACCCAAACCTATCGGGTAATGGGTACCAACGAGTACCCAAATTTACCCGAACTCCAAAAATAATGTCAATGGAGGAAGAAAGCTAGAAGAGAAATGATGAAGAAAAGATGGAATTGCAAAATCTCCATATCTGGGGAAGAGGAGAAATGAAGAGCGAAAGCCAGAGGAGGAAGAAAGAAACGATGAAGAAGAAAGAGGAGCAAGAAGAAGAAAGAAACCCAGCATGCAGTCTTAAAGATAAATTCTTTTGCATCAAATGCCAGAGTCAAGGAGAGAATCATTTCCTCAAGCACGAGGTGCTTTGGTCTTGGACTACCTAGTTAGAATAATTAGAGTTATTTTATATATATTTCTGCACGCTCATAAATATATATGAATATTACCTATAACATATACAAATAAAAATATTAATATAAAACGGGTCGGATTTGGATTAGGGTACGGATTCGGGTGTGCCATATCCATACTCTACCAAAACCCGCTTCAGGGTTTTTTTTTTTTTAAAATCCGAATCCAAACCCATACCTATTTTTCGAGTTTAAACTCGATCCATTCGGTTCGGTTATCAGCGGGTACCCGAATCTGTGGGCATTATCGCCATCCCTAGTCACTTGACTCACTTCCTGGACCATGCAGGCATACAACGAGAACACTTGTAGGGTGTTGGGTATTTTCGGTAGTACATACAAAATTAGGGATAGTTTAGGTACATAAGTATGACGCGTTGGGTTTTTATTGGCAGCCATCTTCGTGGCACGGCTGCTCTACCGAGTACATTCTCCCAATTACTTACTTACTGTGATGAGTTGGCGGCAACGGATTGGTTCGATGACGAGAACAAGTAAAGCAAGTGGACACCGGAGAGTCGTGATTTCGGTGGGTCAAAACGTAAATTTGAAGTAGAAGAAAGAGAGACATTACTCGCTCAGATCAGAGAGAGAGAGAGAGAGAGAGAGGGTGAGAATCTAAGAGAGACGGCCATGGCAGCTCGAAAGCGAGCTTCTACAAACTCGTCGACTCAAACCAAACCAAGCGAGACCGCCACACAACCCAAACCCCAAGCACCAACTTCAGCAGAAGCACCAATTTCAGCACCGAAGTCGGGTCTAATTCTCAAGCTCACGCTCTTCTTCTCACTCCCATACTTTTACCTCATCTTGTACCATTACAAGATCGAGCAAGAGCTCAGAAAATCAATTCTGATCAATGCGGTTCTCAGCCTCGCCGCGTTCTTCGTCACCCTTAAGATGATCCCTGTGGCTTCTAGATACGTTCTCAGGCGCAATCTCTTTGGCTACGATATTAACAAAAAGGGTACCCCACAGGGTACACTCAAAGTGTGAGTCTTTCTTCAACTTGTTTTACTTGTTTGTTTGTATGGTTGAAATATGAAGTGGGTATGTACTAGAATTGCTGCTATGTTCTTAGTTAAGGATTTGATCATGGATATGAATCAGAAAAACTAATGATTTAGTTTCTCATCCTAGAGTTCTTTTTAATCCAACTTAGCTTTTAGAGTTATGATGCCATTTTCTTTTGCAGGCCAGAGTCATTGGGGATTGTTGTTGGAATTGTCTTCTTGGTCTTTTCAATATTATTTCAGTATTTCAACTTCACTGCAGATTCAAATGTAAGTATGTTCTTTCATTTATTATTGATTTCAGGAATATGCATTATACTTTGATTTTGGAACTTCTGCTATATATTCTTGCCATTAGATGAACTTTTGGTGATGGCTGAGTGGTTTCTCCAAGGTGAAAGAAAGTCTAAAGAAAAAAAAAAATTGTGATCATATAGGAGAGAAAAGTATATGAAACAACTCAAAATTGCTTTGTACAAAAGTATATGTGGAAGCTGTTTATCTGATGGAAATGAGTGTAGGATGTAAAAATTAAAAGGTGGTAAATCGGAAAGATAGCTTCTATTAGTAATAATAAATGGGGCTTTTCATTTTTCTGGAGTCATAGGCCTTTTAGGCAATGGCCCTAGGGAAGAGCTTGCCCTGTTTGATGATGATATGGTCTGGGGTAGAGTAAGGGATTGAAGTAGAGACTTGGTGGTGCAAAAGTGGTGTTTGTAAGGACTAATATTTCTATGTGTATTAAATGCTTGAATTTTTATTTTAGAATTTTTTAGGATAACCATAAATCAACCTTGCTTTGTGTTACAATGTCGAATGGTCAAGATGATGCCCATGTGATGAGAATGCTGAGATGGAGAAGTAGAAAATGAATAAAGGATAGACTCGAAGTACACGTATTCTTGGAATTTAGACTTAGAATGAGTCAAGAAACGTAATGAGAAAACTAAAATGGTAAACAGCTCTTTGACATGATGGATTATAATCCTTTTGTATCACCTATCATGGCTTTTCGTTTATAATTTCATGTCAGTAAGTTGCGGATATTTGGTTTAATTGTGGAAGTGGAAGACCTCAGTGTTATATATTTCAATCATGCAGTGGCTTGTTGAGTACAATGCAGCATTAGCCTCCATATGCTTTATGGTATTGCTGGGATTTGTTGATGATGTCCTTGATGTACCTTGGAGAGTGTGAGTATCTGGTCATTATCCTAGATTATAAATACAATTTGAGTTTCCTTTCTATGATTTGTATATGTGAAATCGTGAATGGCTCTCCACATTAATGTTCCATTGAATTCCTCTGTTTGTGAAGAGCAGGAAATTAGTACTGCCATCAATTGCAGCTTTACCTCTGCTGATGGCCTATGCTGGACATACAACTATTATCATACCAAAGCCTCTTGTTCCATATGTTGGGCTAGAGGTCTGGGATCTAGGTATGCTCATAAAAAGTTGATGTAATTATTTAGTAAATAACAAACTCATTTATAGTAATAATGTACTCTCTCTCCCCTCCCCCTCTCTCTAAAAATGAATGATTTGAAATGAAGACATTTTAATTCTGTTATTTTATTCCTTTCATGAAGATATAAAGATGTGAGTTGAGACTCGTGAAGTATCATAAACATAAATTGTAGGCTCAAATTATGAGTGTCTGAAATATTTTCCAAATAATTGTGTACCAGAAGGTAACTATGTATGCTTCGTTAATTAAGTTGTGAGTGGATATATTAGGTTTGCCGTAGTGAATTCCAAGGAATCAGATAACTCATAGTCACATCTATAGTTATACTAACACTGTCAATTAGGATGGTTTAGGCTTGATTATAGCGTTGGCACCAGATTTCTTGTTGCGTGTCCAAGTGATATTTCATCTTACCAAACTGAATATATCTAGTAATTTTTTATCATGAGATTGTATAGCAACCAAATGCTTTAAGTATTTAACAGATATCAGTTTTTAAACCTTGCTCTTAATCTTATCAGACTGTAATTAATTCATTTTGCCATGTCAAAGAATGGATGTAGTCTTTTAGTCTTTTTCTTGACAGTTGACACTTACTAGTACTCATCTTTCTCTTAGATGAATATATTTTAAATTTAGTACCATAATCAAGTCACTGAAATGTAACCCACAAGCAAGGCATAGGGAAACGTGTAACTTCTGTGTCTTTCTGTTATTATAATTTAGAAAACTAAAAATAAATTGAAGACGTTGGTAGATTACTAGGTAGTAAGTAAATTTATTGGTTTATTTGCAATAACATTGTTAATTTTAGTATTGACTGCATTTATGCGCTTGGTTGTCACTTGGAAAAATGAATACCACATACGTAATTTATTGGTCTTTTTTTTCTTTTTAAATGTGAAGGATGGATGTATAAACTATACATGGGACTATTGGCGGTTTTCTGTACAAACTCCATAAATATTCATGCTGGATTGAATGGTCTGGAAGTTGGCCAGACAGTTGTAATTGCATCTGCTGTAAGTATAAGGCTTATGAAACAGTTGCAGATTCTTATTTTGCTTCTTTTTTTATTTTTGGATAAGAAACAAACTTTTATTGAAAGAGGGAACCAGAAACAAGAAATAAATCATACCTCAACATTTCTTTCTTACTGGTCGCAGATTTTAATACATAATATCATGCAAATTGGAGCATCTGCAGATTTTGAGTATAAGAAGGCACATGCATTCTCTATATATCTTGCCCAACCGTTACTGGCGACCTCGTTGGCATTGTTTTCTTACAACTGGTGATACTTCTTCCTGTATATATTTATTAAGTTTCTTATGCTCATGACTTTTGTCTTGCAGAAGTATCATACCTTAACATTTTCCTTTCTGCCTTAATTTAGGTATCCTTCTTCAGCTTTTGTTGGAGATACTTACACATACTTTGCTGGGATGACCATGGCTGTAGTTGGAATTCTAGGCCATTTTAGGTGTGTTCTCTCTTATCTTTCAATTTCACTGTTATATGGATGACACATGTGGGACTGTAATTGTGCATCTTTAGTTATGGCTTCCTCCATAGACAATTGTTATACGCGGACAATTTTCTGGAACTTACAATCTTACATTGATAGAAGAATCTTGGTAAAATTTCCTTGTTTTTTGTGCCTTAGAAAATGTGCCTTCCTATATTTGGAACCTATGTATTTGAATTGATCCCCCTCCAACTGTTTCTTTTTCTTGTTTATTATTCAACTAAAAGCTGGTTGTTTCCAGTGTTTCGTAAGATAACATCAGAGATCCTATATAGAAGTGAACCTCAGGCTGTAAACTGAGCTGCAACTAGTGTAAAAAACCTTCTAGTTAAACATAAGAATTGTACGAGTGCAGAAGTAACTTTCTTTCAGATAGACCAATAACATAAGTAACTTATGGAATCAGGTTGTTCGTTTACTAATATATGTTATTTCCACTAATATCTGCCTGACCTTTGTTTTTCTTCTCCTTTTAAATCCGGTTCAGTGAAACACTCCTGATTTTCTTTATCCCACAAGTCTTGAACTTTCTCTTGTCACTGCCCCAGGTTTGATCTAGTTCTCTCTTCTCTCTGCCCTCTCTACGTATATAATAATTATGTAAAGGTATGACAACTCAAATTCATGACATATAAGGCATCTTATCTGCTATCACCTTTTTCAGCTTGCTGGGATCATTCCATGCCCACGGCATCGTCTCCCAAGGTAGCTTCTTGTAAATTCTAATTTAAGAGTTTAATTAGGAACTGCTGGAGCCATCTTCTGTAAACAATCTTTATATATTTTTTCCATGTCTTGTTACTTTTCAGGTTTGATCCTGAAACTGGACTGCTGACTGGGACAAATGATGGGACGCTTGTAAACTTGTTCCTAAGACGATTTGGCAGGATGACAGAAAAGACACTTTGTGTTTATCTTCTAGTTTTCCAGGTGATTTTTTCATTTTAGTTGCAAATTCCAAGGCATGTAATCCTGAGTCTGAATGGGCAGACGTCAATAACTGCAATATTTTTGTGTCCTATTTAGAGCCTTTAAACCAGCATTCTTAGGCAAAATAGGGAGAAATCCAGTTGAACTTGCCAAATCCCTCTGGTCAATATTAGTTTGTGTTTCCCCATTAAGAGAAAGCCAATTCTATTGAATGCCATTTTAGTCAGGCGATACCCTATCGAATTTAAAGCTAATCCAACTAAAGACTTGTAATATATAAAAAATTATTTACCAAGAAGCCAAACAAAAAGCCCAAGGAACATGCATTTCAAATTTTCAATTCATTTTGTTGGTTGTTAATAAATGTGGTTCACCTCGTAAAAATGGTTTTTAGTACTTTTACGTCCAAGCAGATCCTTTGGACAACCAGCCTTGTGTCAGAAGATAATTCAAATTATCTGGTATAGTTCTTGTTTGTTTTAAATAAATTTAAAATTATGCTAATGCTGAAAGTTCTTACTAGGTTGCAGTTGTTGGTATTGGTGTTATTAGCATATTCTTACTAATGCTAGACAATATCGTACCCATATTCTTGTGTTATTATGTGATGCGATGCAGGAGCATTCAAGAGGCTTTCCGAATTAGCTTAAGATTTAGGGTTTTTATCACAAATGGTACCTGAACTTTACCTCAATTATATACATAGTACCTGAACTTCACTTTTGATCACAAATGGTACCTGAACTTTTCGTTTTCATCATAAATAGTACCTATCGTCAAATCTACCGTTAAAAAATTAAAACAAATTCATCCTACGGTCAAAAATTGAAAAGAAAAAAAAAATTTAGTTTTTTTTTTTCTTTTTTTTTTCTCTCTCTCTCTCTCTCTCTCCCCTCCCTCCCCCCCCCCACCTGTAACCTCTCTTCTCTCCCTCTGTACCATAAGGCGCCACCACCTCCAGCCACATCTTGTGTCACCGCCTCCACCAACGAAATCTAAAGCTTCCGGCAATACAAACCCACCCGGGTTTGAAGCCACACTCGCCGGAAATCTGCTGTGAGGACCGCCGGAAAAGCTTGAAATTTCAAGCTTTCATTCCGACCTCCTCTGGCCACTTCCGATCCTCCAAACCAATTGGGCTTTGAAGCCCTCCATCCCAGCAACCTTGTGGTACTCTCAATTTTCAACTTCGACCGCCGTACGTAGAAGATCGAGGTCGTTGACTTTTCGATTTTTGGAACTTCCGGCATCAATATCTCTCGATCTACTTTGAATCTCACCTTGACGTAGTTACATAATTTCATCCTTGGATTGTGTTCTACATGTTGATATAAACTTTGTGGTCATTGGAGATGGTTGACGGCGGTGCCGAGGGAGAGGAGAGAGAGTTCCGGCGGGAGAGAGAGTTTCAAATTTTTTTTTTTTTTTACTGAAAATTGAGTGTAGGTACCATTTGGGATGAAAACGAAAAGTTCAGGTACCATTTAAGATAAAAACGAAAAGTTCGGGTACTAGTTGTGATCAAAAGTGAAGTTCAGGTACTATGTATATAATTGACATAAAGTTCAGGTACCATTTGTGATAAAAACCCTAAGATTTATTAATTTGTCTATCTTGTTTGGCCGGTTGGTTTTGATTCATGTTTCAATTAATTTCATAGATTGTTATGCTCTTGGTCTTTTTTAGAAGTCATGAGACCAGTCATGTGAATTTTTAGGTATTCTCAGAGGGTTATGATTTAGTATGTGTAGAGAAGGATTATAGGGCTAGGATATTAGGCTGCTATAAGCCCTAGTATAAATAGCTGGCGAGGAGTCTTGGTATGTAACTTTTATCCCTAATATTTAGAATTGTCAAATTATTGTGTTTCTTTTGGGTCTCTTGTCCTAGAAGGCTATCAAATGTTTTGTCCTTGATCTCTTGTGGTTTGTGACAGTAGCCTAAACCTCCTGTCCTGCATCGTTGTGCATTTTTGCAATCCGTGTGTTACTGTCTCATTTGTTGAATGTTTATCTATATGCAACAGGCTCTAGCATGCTGCTTCTGTTTCGTGTTGAGATACTTCCTTGCTGGTTGGTATAAATGAGGCAGAAAGGAAACTGACTTCTACAAGCGTCCACAAACATACATTTCCCGCAAGCAAGTCAATACCACCGGAAACACTTAGATTAGATAAACACTTTGAAGTTTTGACATTCTTGAGATGGTTACAACTTGTATCTGTTTAAATTGTATTTAACAAAAGGGGCTCGCTCATAGTAGATAAAATTAGAGTTACAATTTGTATTTTAGCCCTTGGATGCGAATACATTGACCAAATTGAATTTTTAGACTTGTTAATCTTATACATCATTCTATAAGACTACATATTGCGCACGTATGTTCTCATATCTAATCCTATACCAGTCCATATAATATAGCAGGAAAAAGATTATGATTGCTTTTGGATGCAATAATTGGCAACACTAGTATTGTTGTCATGTTAGAGTTAGAATGAGTAGGCAATTATCATGACAGAAGTAAGATGGTTTTTCTGGGGTGAAGATTGATATTAGTAAGAATTCATTCGGTCAATGTATTCGCATCCAAGGGCTAAAATAACTCTTTGATTCTCAAACTTGATTAATTATAATCTTTTGCATCATTTTTCAAGGTTTTTTGTACCAGATTTCACCGTAGGTAATGTCCTTGATGTACCTTGGAGTGTGAGTAGACATTATTCCAGATTTTTATACAATTGGTATTCTTTTGTATACATTATATCCTTGAAGCAGATCACTTGCAACATGGACTGGATTTCCTGTCGCATTTCAAGTTATTTTTATCATGAAATCATATATCACCAAATTGTCTGGTAAACTGTGTAACAGACAAAATGTTTAGAGTTTTTCTACTCAATCCGATCTAACTGTGTACTTGGTTATGCTTTTGTTTTTGCTTCTTTTGTTATGCTTTTGTTTGTTTTTTCTTGTTGCTAATAACTCCGACCTGCTGTGGTCGTGTTGTATTCTCACACCATTGATTAAGTGATGACGCATCCTAACCAAAATCTATCACATGTACTCTAGTCATGACTAATGAGGTGGAGATGGGTTAAGCACAAGTGTTTCCTTCATGGATTCTAAGCCATAACTCGGTTGGTATGCCGGCATTCCTACTTGTAAATATTCCTTCTCTATCAAATTATCAATGAAATCTCAAGTCTTGCGATACAAAAAAAAAAAAAAAAAAAAACAGACCACTTGGAACTCAGAGCCTTGAAAAGTTCCCTAGTGCTGCTGAACTTGCCAAATCTTTCTAGTAATATGACCGCTTTGGGTTCTCCCATTAAGATGACATATTCTGTTGAATTCCATCATGTCATTCAGGCTCTCAACCCTAGCGAATTTATTTAAGGCATGTAAAACCTCCATGATTTGGTTAACCAAAAACATGTATATCAACCAAACTACGGTCATGTGACGTCCATCTACCATCAACAAGAATACATTGGATGTTTAACGACAAAGAGTAGCTAGTTCTTCATAGGGTAGGTGGCACATGCCCTTGCTCATATTTCTCTTATTGAGCACTGTTTAAACTGCAGGGCAATCGTTTCTGGTTCCCATTGTGCATAATTCACAAAAGCAATGAAACATGCATGTAATACATGTTAAGCTCCTAGCAGAGTTGCTGACAAAATAAAAAGCAATGCAAACAAACAACCTTCAATTGCCTTGATATTTTCTTCTTTCTTGTTCTCGCCTTGTTTATCATAGATCATCTAGTTCAAGTAGTAAACGAAACTGATAAAAAGACACATTGAACAGTCAAGTTATAAGCAGCAGTACAAAGTGGATTGACAGTGTCACTCACTAAGCCCTAAATAGCCTCTTTCTCATCCAAGCTAAACAAAATATCATTGGTTTCTGACAAACAACTATGAAGTGGAAGTGATCCACTAAAGCATAAGGAATTAATCGCAACGGCAAGACTGTAGCAGATAAGTAGTAGTTAACAATACAGCAGCAATGTAAGATGCAAAGGATTGAAAGCCTTTCACATTACATAAAAATGCTCTTCGACAGGCAGCACACAGCTGGTTGCTTCCACAACTAAAAATATATTTGAACTACACAAATACGTCAGTTAGCAAGGATTCCCTCTGAATACAGCCATTATCTAATTGTAAGTCTGCAACAGACATTATCTCATGTACCTTTATCATGATACCTAGAACCAACGTTCTAGTCTTGGCAAAACTGTTCTGTATAATCCACTTATCCCCACGTAAGATCAGCCAAGACTTGATCCTCTTTTCTAAATTCAGCTTGTCCTAATCAACATCCATTTCCTGGTCCTTCTCATTGGTACCGCTTGACCATAGTTTGATGGTTCGGTCATGTGATACAGTAGCAATGTGATGTCCATCTGCCATAAACAAAAATATATTGGATGTTAACCACATAAACTAGCTTTCAAGTAAAGAAACTAAATAAAATTAAACAGAAGACAATTTGATGAACAAGTCTCACTACATGCCAATGTTAGTTTTCTTTTAGTGTATGTGAATGCTTACACAAACATTATACAAGTTAATGACACACCAAAGGCCACACGATTGTCAAAGGAAAAGATTTTTCATTTTTCATTAGGTCCCCCTTTTGCATGGTTCCCACAAGGGAATGAAGAATGCAGGGGATATAGGATTGTTAAAAATCAATTACTTTTAAAGTTAACCAGGCTAATATTTCCTCATACAAAGGTTATGACAGCGGAACAGGCACCAGCAACATATACCATCAAATACGAGGTCATAATGGAAACTTCTATATCCATTTGAATTCAAAGTAATGCTGAAAGCTTAAACTATTTAATGCTACGATGTCCAGTCGTTAGGAAAGGTATTAAAGGTGTGAGTGTGATAGTAAATGATCTGTTTAAAATTAAGAGTGAGTGAGATAGTACAAAATGATTGCAAATCATCTGTTTTGAATCAAGTGTAAGATCGAACCATATTTGAAGAGACTACTTTTTATCTCAATGGTCTAATATTTAGTATCCTTTATGATAGATGACTAACTCAAGGAGACAACACATTTGAGGCAAACACAGGCTTTGAAATCGGGTGTTCACAATTGAAGTTGGGTTGTTTACTACTTGACAGGTGAATCTATTGGAAATAAGTATTCTACTGTACATGAATTATGTCAGTGGTAAATCATCATGCACTGTGTTCCTACTATTTATACTTGAGTCTAGTTATAAGTTATGACTTCAAATCTCATAGTAAAGTTACTAATTGTCAGGATTTTAAAAGCAGTCTCCATTCAATGAGTGCTGTTGGGGGGTAATACTGAAGTTGCTGCATCATATCCTCTCGTCTGGGACTTTTCTTCCTACGCAATGCCAAAATAGCTGTACATCATATGTCTAGTTTTACTCTTTTGAGGCAGATTTTCTGGTTGGGAAAAAACTACTGTTACCATCACTCCTCCACTGAAGGAGCGTAGGACAAGTCCAGATGCTTATGTGGGGAGGGAAGCAACACTTGAAGTAGACTTGTTTTCAGAATATATTTGTGGTCCTCACAAAATAATTTAACACTTGAAAATAATTACCTATAAGATCTAATGTATACATAATCCTTTCAATGCACTTTTTTTTTAAATTAGGGTATCCGAATCTTTGACCCGACTAATCCCTAAGCCCCCTGCCTGACCCCACATTTGGGGAACTGGAAACTCTAGCAAATGCTAGGTGGGTACCGTGGGAGAGGGTTGGACCCCAGACCACTTGGGAGCAAACCAAGGGCCTGACCGCTAGACCAACAACTCTTTGGCCCTTTCAAAGCACTTTTGTCTGGATGACAAAAGAGTTTTGCAATTTATTATTTATAATTACCTATCAAACAGAATTGTCCCAATTTCGAAGCCTATATGCCACTGTGTTTACCCCAAATCTGTGAGCCTCTTTATTTAGTCATGTAGTAAGGGACAACAAAGATTAAAACACCTGAGATAAGAAGACACATCAATGACAATTCTACCTCACTCTACTAATTTCAAACAGATCAGTTGCAAAAAGCAATAAAACAGATTTTTGCAACAGTCTCTTGCAGAGCAGACCAAAAAATTTTGTCTTGGTTGGGGGTTTTATTCAATGAATTCAGGGGTAAAATCAAAATATGAACTGAATGTTCAAATTGGCCTTATAATAGACAGAATTTAACAGAGTTAATGTCCAGCACAAGTCATACCAGAAGGATCTTTTTTTTTTTTTTTTCAGGGAGCGATCTGCAACTCAGGGGATGAAGTTTAAGGACTATTGCTACAACTTACTACGAATTTCTAGTTAGTACTGTCTATCTGTCCCAAGTGAGCTCGTAGTTGCAAAACTGAACTTAACAATGACATGGTCACTGAAATTCCTATAAGTCCAGTCTCCAAGCAAAGAAAAGAAAAGAGAAGGTAGGTGCAGCTCCAGGGTCTACGGAACAGAATTAAGAAAGGCTCGGGTGGCACAGACATTTATAATATATATTAAATAGGAAAAGAAAGTAGTGTGTCAAAAATTGGAAAAGAAAAGAGATGGAGTTTCCCTTCATCCTTTTGCAACATGCCGCTCTCTGGTGGTAAAGACTCATCTTGTGTGTTGGCCAAAGTGTCAGTCTAATTGAACCCTTGAATATGTTCGAAAACCTTGAAATGATCTTCAGCAAAATTAGCAAAACTCCGTTGCACTCGAGAATTTAATAGTTTACTTGTGCGCTAAGGTTCTGATGAAATCAGAACAAGCTCTAACGTAGGGAGAGGTAGAGTTTGCTTTTAGAAGAAATACGGGTAAGGTAATGAGTAATAAAAAAAAATCACTTACACCTATAAGGTTTTAGTGGCACAGGAGTGGATCAGAGACAAGGTAAAGTTGGAATGATTGTAGGAAATAATGGGGTTTCAAGAAATCTCTCAAAGCGAAGCAAATGTCTCAGAGGTAAATTAGCTGCTTGTAATTATTAGAGAGCATTTATATGTAATTGATGATGAAGAACACCAAAAATAACTATGCCATTTGTAACAGTCATATACGAAAAGTCATGCATGGTTTAAATGGGTAAAAAAAAGAAAAGAAAAAAAATCAAAACAATATGCATAACCATATTAGATGAATAAACTTACCTCCTGAAACATCCAAAGAAGTAACTTTTGCTTCATGTCCAGAGAGTGTCCTGACAGGCTTAAAATCTCGGGCTGACCATATCTGGTAAATACACACAAGATGAAATATTGGGTATTCAGTATATATATCAACCAATAAACTGGTAATAACAATTATAATAACTCCAATTCAGTTTATGTAGAAACAATGGTACTAGAAAAATATTGATACCTTTGCTGTCATATCATAGGAGCCAGTTACCAAGAAATATCCCTCTTGAGGTTCAAATTTGACCTGTGATATGAGATTGGAGTGTGCTGGAATAATGTATATGGATTTCTTTTTTCTTAAATCCCATATCCTACAAGTGTTGTCTTCACCCCCAGTGGCTAGATAATAACCATTTGCTGAAAAGCTGAGTGCAAGAACCTGAAAGATACAATAAAAAAATGAATGAAGCATGGGAAAGTAATCATGATCATAATTGCCCTTCTCATCAGACCACCAATAAAATAAATAAAAGATGAAATTACAGTCTTACTTTTTTGACATGGCCTTCCAAGGCAAGAATACTTCTACCACTACGGAGGTCCCAAACACGAGCAAGCGCATCCAGTCCAGCAGTTGCCACCAATGAGCCATCGGAGTGGAAGTCTATTGCATAGACACTCCTACTGTGACCTTCTTGAAGAAGTAACTCGTCACCGGTCTCTACATCCCATAGCCTCCAAGTCTTGTCAAAGCTAGTTGTGCCCAAGTATTTTCCTGAGGGATGGAAGGCAATACGGGCAAGACGGTCCAAATGCCCCCCAAATGTCATCAGGTGTGCTCCTTCGCTGTTCCACAACCTTGCAGTCCTGTCAGCAGAGGCAGTTGCTAAGAGGTGGTTATGCACAGGAGAAAATGTAACATCGGTTAAGCGCTCTGTGTGTCCGTTTAATGTGGCAACCTTTGTTACTTGAGGCATGCTCCACAACTTGGCAACTGGGCTTAAAGCACTGAAAAAAGCAAAGCAAAACAACACAACAATTCAATCCACCACTTGTGCAATAGTATAGGAACACAACATATATAACAACAGCACAGCCTGAAACCTACAAAGACCTAGTTAGCATTTTGACTACGAAGGGACCTCCTAGTCACATCAATACCACAGAGTAGAATAATCATCAGAAATCAAATAGCAGCAAGTAAAGCATGCATCATCATACACTAGAATAAACAAAATTGGCAATTAAAAACAAACACCCAAAAAGAGTGGTAGAGGGAAGATACCATGTGGCAAGCAATTTCCCGTCTTGTGAGAAGGAACAACCAGAAAGAGGCCTGTCATCCCCAATCTCACTGCAATCAAGTTTCAAATTAGAGGCGTGCTGTAAAGCCCAGTTGATCTCTGCATCCATATCCTCATCTGGGTCATCCTCCTTCCTTCGAGCACGTTGAAGCCGCAAGGCTGCCCTGGTCATGGAGTAGTTGGCAATATGAATCCTAGCATCACGCAAAGCTCTGGGTCTGAGGGCTTCAGTGTAAAAAGGGTACTCAATGAGTTGGTCTAAGTCAGAATCGTCTGGTGCTTGAGCATTAGCAGCAGAAGCCTCGTCCTCCTCATGAGCTTTGATCAGCGTCTCCAACTGCCCCGAATCGAGCTTCGCCAGAATCATCCTCAACCTGTCTCGCCTTTCCATCTCTCGTTCTCCGAACAGAGTCATGGGTTCGCCCAGACGCCGGAGACGAGTCCTCACGGCATTGTCGTTGGTAGGAACCGCGAGAGCAGAAGCGCGGCGCTTCATCAACAGTTGTTGCATTGCTCTCTCCTGTCGCTCTCTCACCACTTTGCTCTCTTCCGATATCTCGTATCCTCCTCCAGCCGGAACGGCCGACGAGTCTCCTGGACGGCCCGCCTCCTCATCGGAATCGGAGTCGTCGGTCGTGCTCGCTGCTGCTGCTTCGCCGTTTTGGGGCTCTGTTGCTGCTATACTTGACAAAAGTTTCTCCTCCTCCTCCTCCATCGTCATCAAAGCTTTTTTTCTCTCTGGAAACGAACTGTAAACCCTCGTTGGTAGCAGATACAAGTTGGAGATTGGATTTGGGGAAGAAAGTAGAGCGGGGGAATTTAGCTCTGCGACTGCTTTTACGACCTCGTTTAACAAACTAATAATGAATCAAACGACGCGCCGAATATATATCTCTATTCATTCTGCAAAACAACTTTTTATTTTTTAAAGAGGAAGTTAAACTCTAAAAATAAATTCGTCCGAAAAAAAAACTCTAAAAATAAATAATTTAATATGTAGGAGACAAAAATAAATTATTTTTTAAAAAAAAACCTTCGAGGTATCATTGAAGCAGTGAGTTTGGCAAAACTCGGCCACTTTTTAAGTTTTAGTCATATTTGAAATTGTTGTCTGTCTCTGTTAGTTCTTAATGCTTTTAATTTTGATAATTTTAATTTGGAATGTCCTAAGGGCTTCTCTTTGAGTTTGTATTAGTTTTTTCCGTATTAAAAAAAAGAGTTAAGAAGTAATAGATTTGGGCAATGAGACACATTTCCACACTTCTTTAACAAAAGGACAATGAATCATCAAATGGTCT
The DNA here is from genome assembly GCA_029955375.1 of Rubus parviflorus. NCBI lineage: Eukaryota > Viridiplantae > Streptophyta > Magnoliopsida > Rosales > Rosaceae > Rubus > Rubus parviflorus. The sequence goes on along the minus strand of JARGGL010000006.1, from coordinate 17,907,549 downwards.
TGGGTTTCTTTTTCAGCTTGACAAAGAGGGCATGTGGGATCTATATTTTTCATGAATTTATGCAGTCTTCCCCTTGTTTCTTAAGAATTGGAGCTTTATGTGGGATCTAAATTCATTGGAGGAATTGGAAAGCTTTAACAAAGGAGGACTGAGGTTCTGAGCCCCTCATGCTTTTAATATGGCCATGCTTGCTAAACAAGCATGGTGCATATTGAATTCCCAGATTATCGTACTGCTCGTACATACAAGGCTAAATAGTTTCCCATTTGTTCATTTTCGAAGGCTACAATGCATAAGATTCCCTCCTACTTATGGCGTAGTGTTTTTACTACTAGCTAGAGATCTTCTTTTTCAAGGAACTCAGTGACATGTAGGTCTATATCAACGTGGATTGACTCTTGAATCCCAAGTGGCAGGTGATTTGTATGTGATTTACATACAAATTAGGCCTCTAATCACCATAATAATGCTAATCCAATAGCCATTTAGTGTCTCTAATCCATGTTTTGCACCAATACAGGGAATGTGAGCAAGGAACGATATCGGGTGCAAAATGACACTTTTTGAAGGCTTTTAGTGCATTTCCAACAAGAAGACGAAAAGTCAACCAATGGACCGTCGGTCAACTCCTGGTCAACCATGACTTTAGAGCACCAAAGTGTTAAATATCAAGTCTTGAAAGTGAAGCACAAGAGAATTCCGGAGGATTGACCAAGAAACCGAAAAGTCAAGGTTTTACCAAAAAGTCAACTATGGTCAATCCTGAAGGTCAAGGTCAAAATCAAAGTCAAAAGTCAACCTTGTGACTCACCACAAGAAGCTCCAAAAATTAGCAAGGAATGTGTCAAATATCCTTAAGTCATCATTTGATTATTCCTTCATTTTCTTCCAAAATGAAGAAAATGACACTTGTCATTCCCAAATATATTCCTTTGTCAACTTCCTTGTTAACTTTGGAATACCATTTTGAGCTGGAATTTTATAGATTTTACCCCTTTGTCCTCCACTTACTCCACCATTTTCTAGTCATTAGATCCACCAAACTCAATCCTAGCCTTCCAATCTTCCTCCCATGTTCCTATATATACCTAGTTTTAGCCATTTTAGATATTTTTCAGCTAGCAAACACCACCCATCACTCCCATTTCTCTCTTCCTTTCCCCTTTCATTTTCCTCTCTGCCTGCCAGTCGACCGGTTGAACGACCAGGCCGACCGGTCAAACCACGGTGGTGCCGACTTCCACCACCATTTTTCACCACCTTCCATAAAACCTCCTTCATCAAAGTTGTATACCACGGCTTCCTCTACATCATCATCCATCTTGCTGCTGGAGATCCTCACTACATCACTCACTACATCACTCAAGGACTCAAGATTCACAAGGATTGGGACTTGGAGCCAAGGAGAAGCAAGGAGAAAAAGATAGGAGCTTGCCACAAGGCATTAAGTATCCCTCAACCTTACTCTCACTTTTACTTGTTTCTAGTTCTATTTGTGTAATCATGATGTACTATTTGATGGATTGTGAGTAGTTACTCTTGTTGGGGACTAGGGTTGTGTGTCCTAGTCCAATGTGATTATGTGACACTTTGGTGATGAATAAATGCCTTTTGATGAATGAATATATGTGTTTTACCTATTTAAATATGTGTTGGATGTTTGTTTTAAGAATTACCACCTCTTGAGCATAATAACCAATCTAAATTGATGTGATTATGTAAGCTTGGTAACCTTGCACAATCTAAGCAATTAGAAGCATATGTGATGAGTATTCCTTGTTTGAATTCCTACGTTTTGATGTTTTACGCCTCTTAAGCACTTTAGGGAATTTGGTATTAAGTAACATAGTGAAATTCCTTAAGACACCTAGAGTGTTTTAGTGATCCATAACATGATATTAGAATACCATTTGAAACACCCGACACGGTCCTACATCCATAACATGGGTAGGATACGGAACTTGATTCATGATTCGCATTGGCATGCATTTGTTGTTGGAGTGTTACTTGTCGCATTGGATTTGGGTTAACCCGAAAACCCCAACGTTTTCTTAAAGCTTGCACACACTCTTTACTTCACTCACATTTACTTTGCTTGCGCTTCATTTACTTACTTGTTGTCACTTACATTTCATCATCTCTTTACGAAAATCACACACCACTACAGTCGCACATTGTTGATACCACTCACTCACGCTCTTTCCATTTCTAATCTCTCCATTACATCGCTAAAGTGTCTAGTCTATGTGCTACCTTAGGAGTCTAGGGTCATCGATCCATGTAGACACAAAAACCCTCGGTTCATTAAATATACATACACTTTAACTCAACTCGTTAGCAGGTGCCCATAATTTTTTCCAAAACATTTAGAGTTAATGAATTTGTTAGGATCCCTGACTTGAAGCATGAATTTGCTATATAAGCAAGTGCACGTTTTCGTTGTCAATAGTGAGTATTGAGACTCAAATTATCGTACGACGAGGCTAGGATCAATGGCCCTAGACCTATCTAGGTAATATGCAACCAAGTTTTAGTAAGTAATGGAAAGATGAGAAATGGAAAGAGTGAGTGAGGTGGTATGGACATGTGTGTGAAGTGTAGTGTATTGTTTTGGGTTTTTGGTTTGAAAATTATGAATGCAACAAGTAACAAGCAAACAAATAAACAAGGCAATGAAAGTAACGTAAAAGAGAATACTAGATTTAGAAAATGATTGGGATTTTCGGGTTAACCAAAGTCTATAATGATGAATGATGATCTGGTTTAGTACTCACGCTTATGTGATTATTAGTGAATCAAATTCCATATATTTCCCATGTTATGGATGCAAGACTGTGTCTTCAATGGTATTCTAATGTCGTGTTAGAGATCACTAGAACTCTCTAGGTAACTTAAGAGGCGAAGTGCTCTAAGATTTGGGAATTCAAGCATACAAGTCCTCATCATGCATATTAACAATTGCCTAGAGAAAGCAAGGAATCACCCAAACAATCTCGAATCAAGATAGATTGCACACATGCTTCTAGAGGTGACTAAATTCTATAACATGCATCTAATACATATTGAAATAGATAATACAAATGCATATTCATTCATCACAAAGCATCCATACACAATCAAATCACCACATCACCACATATGGACTAGGGCACACAACCCTAGTCCCCAACCAAGAGTATTACTCACCACACATTAGAACAACATCATGAATTACAAGATTAACAAACTAGAATCAAGATAAAGCAAGTAAAGGATAGAAATGGTCAATAGAGAGATGACTGCTTCAAGCTTATGTCACTCAAGGCTTGTGGAAGCTCCCCTATTCTCCTCCTTGTTCCACTTAGGTCCAAACTCCAAGATCTTGATGGTTCTTAATGATTTTCCAAGGTGATGTGAGAATCTCCAGCAAAAGAGTGATGGATGATGTAGTGGAGGTTGTGAGGAAGAGATTTAGTGAAGGAAGGTACGTATGAGAAAAGAAGTGAGGAAGGAGGAATGTGAACAGCTAGCGCTACGATTCGACCGGTTTGACAACCAGTCGGTCGCTAAAGGTGAAAAAAAAATGAAAAAATGGAGAAGGAGAGAAAATGTGAGGGAGAGACTGTTTGAGGCTGAATTGGGATACTAGGTAACTAGGAGATAATTAATATAAATGAGGAGAAAAGGGAGGAAGTGCTAGAATGGATCCTAGAGATCTAAGGGTTGGAATTGTAGGAGAATTATATGGGAGGTGAAATGGCTAGCTCTTGACTACCCTAGAGGAAAGTTAGGTGGGTGTGGAGGAGAAAATTAGGTGATGGGTAAGGATGTTAAAAACTAGGAAAATAAAAAAAAATTCAAAGAGGATAGAACAAGAGGAATATTAGGTGAGGACAATTTTCCTTTCTTCTAGAAGAAAAATAAGGAATACTCAAAAATGATGAGGTCATTGGTTACCTAACAACAATGGAACCTTCTTAGTTGATTTTGGGAGCCTTTTGTGGTGAGCCTATTTGAACCTAAATTTGGCAGATCCACGTGGTAGAGATGAGGCTTCATGAGGGTGAGACCCTAACTTGGCGAGCCGTGAGGGAACCACCTCGGTCCAATGAGATTTCTCGTTAGGTTTAGCTAACCATAGTTGAGGTTTATAATTGGGATCGGCCAACCACGATTGAACTATTTCTAGCCGATGTTCGGCTTACCTAGGTTTAGCTTTGGTTGACCTTGACCGAGGTCAAGTGTTAATCGAACTCATAAAAGACATCAGATGTCAACTTGTGCGTTAAGTAAGAATAATGCATTCAAAGTCGCCGTTACCAAATTTGGAGAATTATGATTGAATGCACGGTTAAGAGTTTTAATTCCCAAGTGATTGGTTATTGCAATCAAATGCACGTTACAAGGATTTAATTCCCAACTTTTAATTCTTGTAGTCAATACGGTCTCGACAATTGATATGAGCACAAAGTGTGACGTTTTTAATGTGTTTTCCCCATTCTTTGGCTGCGTTTTATTTGTAACTTTGCTATTTTAGCTTAGTTTCTATCTTTGAGTCCCTAAAATGATGTTAAAATGTGTAAATGGATAAAATGAGGTTTTTAGGAAACTTTTCTGTTTTGACTTTCCTAATTTGTTTTTGGAAACTTTTCTCATTTAAAATCTTTCCTCATTTGTGTTCTTTCCTACATTTGGCAGGAATCCTAATGGAAGTAGGAATCCTATTGCAACTAGGATTGCCATTTTATCCCGGAGCGGAAAAGAAAAGTTGGATTTCATAAAGCCCATTGGACTTTGGTGAGGCCCAATCCGTGAGGCCCGAGTTGCAACAGCCCAAGTTACAAGGCCCAAATCCGTGAAGCCCAATCTGTGAGGCCCATGATGTGAGGCCCATGATGCGAGGCCCATGATGCTAGGCCTATGATGCAAGCCCAAGTCCATTGGACCATTGCCGAAACTCTAACCCATTAGGGTTGTTGCTGAATTTAAATCCAAGAAGGACAAGGAGATTTGTCGTGGAATTAAAGGGGAAAGAATAAGGAGTTTTATTCTCATAAATCTTCTTACTTTCCAAGAACTTCTCAAAGAATAAAGGGCTGATTCATTAAGGATTTAAATTAGATATTTATGGGATAAATCAAGTCAAATTCGTGCAAAATAATTGGAGAATAAAAAGAGGCCATGCAGATCACTCAAGGGAGATTCCAACTTGATTTCTACCTTCTCTTGGACGGTGTGGATCACATCTAGGGTTTCATGCTTTCTCCTATAAATAGGCTGCTCCTAGACTCAAGAAAAACACACCTTACATCCATATTTTCAGAATACATTCATAATTTTCGTCCATTCTCTAGTGCCTAGGGTTTGCAAGTCGTCAAGGAGGAGAAGTAGCCGCCATCTACACCAAAAACCAGCCGTGACCTCCATCTTCACCACCTTGCCGTGCTCTCTTGTGTTGCTTGTGTTTAAGGATTCAAGGGTTCGTGGTCTCCATGTCTTCCATGTTTTCTATTTGGTGTATTTCGGTTTACTCTTTAATTATTCTTTTTTGAATTCCTCTTTGTTGCTTGTAAATTCTATGTATTAGTTAACATGACTTAAGAACATGATTTGCAGCCATGATTATGAGTTTTATTATGTTTGGAATTAAATTACTTCTGATTTTCTAAGTTGCTTATGTGTTTCCGTTTATTTGATTCTGAATTATAGAAAACTTTTCTGTGTTTGTGTTATATGGTTCGAAACTTATAATGTTTGCATGTAATTGGTGCTAGAATTAAGGTTTACGGCTTCTGGAATCTAATTCACTAAAGTAGTAAAGGCTTTGGACAAAGGTCGGTGTCAAATAAAAAAGATTGCAGATAGATGAGCGTTCATACTAGGTTGTGCACTTTAATTGACAACTCTTTTCTATGCTTTAAACATGGGTTGAGGTACTAGCGTTAGGCTTTAATTGCATGTTTAATTGGTTAATTGTCGGGTGCTTACCGGGTTAATTTTCGTAGAGAAGAGATATATTGGGGAAAGATTGGGCGTCTGACTTTTCACATATGTCAATTTCGGAATCATGACTTACGAAATTGGTTGTTTTCGATTCATACTTGGACTCATATGATTGTGGTTGTGTTTCATGTACTTAATGTTCCATTCCATGTAAGGTTGTCATTAGTAATTGTAATTAGTAGTTTAGATAAGTAGTTTCATATAAATCAATCTCTCTACACCCCCTTATTTCGATGTGTATATGTATATATATACTTGTATATTTGTGACACTAATTCTTTATAATGATTCTTTGTTTAGATACTACCCCTAATCCCCGTTGTTAACGATCCCTACTTGTTTTATACTACCGATGATTTTAGGGTTTAAATTGATACTTGCAAAAGTCATATCAACAATTAATGTCGAGATTGTATCTTTTTCTTTGTTTAGCATCTTTATTTTCTACTATAAAAAAGACCGTATGCATCTTTGTTAGAGGTCCCCAACCAACACAAAAACCTCTCAATACAATACAGAATTCAACATTCTCAAATCTCTATCAAATCTCAATACACCACAAACAAATAGTATTTTTATATATCGTTTTATTGTTGGTATTGTTTCTATCTTTCCTGAACTTTACATTCGTGTTCTTTATATTCTAGCTTGCAATTTATTTTCCTGCACATTATTTACCTGCTCTTTATTTTCTCTGCACTTTTATTTATTTGCATCTACTTTGTTGTCATTTACTTTATGCATTTTATCTTCTTCCAAATATATTAAAAAATTATAAAAAAAAAGAAACATCACATTCTTCACCCATCACTCACCGAGTTACATAGCATGAAGACTACAACTAGTAAGGCAGATTCGTGTAAAGTCCTTGCATCATGGCAAAGAGAACCTTGTGGCCGAGATTGTTCCTTCCTCAGCCCATAATCGCAAGACTAGAAGTCAAATCCATAGTGTAAATTCAACAATCAAGAATGCGAGTTGACACGCCTTAGCACACGTCACCAAGCCAAAAGAACATGTGTAAGCCAAGAAACCCTCGGCCATGTGTTACATAGCTGAGATGATATTTGAGCAAACAGAACCACAATCTTGACTTTGGCGTTAACCTTCGGGGTTGACCACGGTTAATCCGGTTTGAGTTCTTAGGCAAAATGCTTGACTTTTCGGTTTCTTGGTCAATTCTCCGGAATATTCTTGCATGGCGCTCCACTTTTAATACTTGATTTTTAACACTTTGGCATTCAATAATCATGGTTGATCACGAGTTGCCATTCGGGTCAACTGGTTGACTTTTCGTCTTTTCGTTGGAAATGCACTAAGAGCCTACAAAATGGCTCCTTTTGCACCATATATCAATCCTTTGCATATATCACATTTGAAACACACAAACATGGATTAGATACACTAAATGACTATTAAATTAGCATTATTCATGTGATTAGATATCATTGAAAATATAAAGAGCAGAAGATAAAATAAACTAAATGCTTTCAATATTCTTTGATGATCCCTTATAGTAATGCCTACTATTATTTAAGCAAAGAGAATGAAGAACGATCTAGAATCCTCTATCTTGACCCTAGCCCAAGGTGGTCAACTTATAGCAAAAGCCCAATAAGTCCACTTTTCTAGTAATAGCCCATAAGATATTTAAGAGTCCTAAAAGAATTTATCAAACCTGAAGCGCAAGATGCGCAATGGGAAAAGCCTAAAGTCCTAGCTACTTTTTAGCAGATGCCGAAGTTATTCTATTTAACAACCTAAATTTTTAATATTAGGAAAATAACATTAGAAAACATTACGAAAATAAAATTGGTTAACTAATAGATTTTCTCTTTGAAACATTTTATATTGTTTGTATATATATATATATATATATATATATATATATATATATATATATATAAAATAATTCTCAGGTAAGGAGATCCTTACTTTTTTAAAGTGCGGAGTTTTGATCTTTGCCGTCAGATCAGATAATTTAAAACAGATATGAGGCTAAGATCAAAACTCCTTACCTTAAAAAAGTAAGGAACTCCTTATATGAGAATCATTGTGTACATATATTGTAAAGACTGGAACGTTTTTATGTTAGGATTGAATATACGCTGACAATCCCAAACCTGCTGGAAGCAAATAACAGATGGGTGTGTTTCACGTTTGGGATTGAAGTGACACTATCAATCCCAGTGTTCTGAAAAAAAAAAAAACAACAAGAACACAATGATATGTTTACGCAGTGTAAACCTCAAACTTGAGGAAACATCATTGCGAGGCACAAGCCCAGAAAGAACGATCAATCCACTAGAAGAAGTGTTCTGGAAAAAACGAAAACAACAAGAACACAACGATATGTTTACGCAGTGTAAACCTCAAACTTGAGGAAACATCACTGCGAGGCACAAGCCCAGAAAGAACGATCAATCCACTAGAAGAAGTTGAGACAAATCTCTTACAAGCAATGAATTACAATAGCTAGTAGTCCTAGTCTACTAATCAATCTTGCATCTTCTTCCTCAAGGACGCATTCCTTACAGAATTAAAACACGCTCTTCAATCTTCAGTTTACACCAATTCTCTACTGGCCGCGAAAGAACGATGCAACACTGAAATAATTCACTCAAACAAATATAAGTGAATGAACAGAATAATCTATGCTTTCAAACTCTCATAGACATGTAATGGCACACGAGATGAACATTAATCTCTTTGCCTCTAAAACATCCCCAACGGCACCTGTATCAATCAGCCTATATAGGAGCAACGACTCCCCCTCACTTTAAAGTCCTAACCCTAATTGACTTCCTATCAGAAAATATCTTTATTAAAAAGATTATCAATTAGGAGATAAAACAATAAAAGATTTTGCTGAAAAGATCCTAAATCAATTAGGATTCAAATACAATTAATAAACGCAGCGGTAAAAGATTTTTCTTAAACAAAATTAAATCAACAATTTTGTTAAGAAAATCATATCCATTTAAGGAGATCATAAACACATACTTACCATGCATATCCACTTACCTTAAAGTGGCATAGGTTGTTTACACTACTAATCAATCAATGTTTTGTTTAGGAATGCCAACATTAAATATACCAACAATCTCCCCCTTTGGCACCCTATACAAAACAATTCATAGTCAACAACCTATGGTGCAAGAACCAAGGATCATACTTCCACATCAGTGACCATTTAAATGATACACTCACACCTGAAACACTTAGAAGCAAAAGACCTTGTGAATGACAACTGTGGCAATAGCATATTTAAACAAACCCAACAAAGATAGCCGTATAACATAGGTTCTTCTTCTCCCCCTTTTTGAATAGGGATGCCAAAGGTATTAAGAAAATAACTCCCCCTGAAGTACCACTATGTGATAGATAAGCAAGAGAATTGCATCACAAAGCAACCACAAATGTAGTGACCAAACACTGAAAACTCCCCCTGAATTGATGAATTTGTATGCAAAAATAATCAATGCAAACACACAATGAGTAGGGAATTATCCACACACTAATAAGAGGGAAGAGGCATAGCCTTTAGCCAAAGTATATGTTATAACCTCACAATGTAAACAAAACAAGCAAATTTCACCTATTGAATCAAGTTAAGACACAACAAAGTAAGCAAGAGTATGATCGAGTATCCTTGTACCTTTGTGGTGATTGGTGAACAAATTTCAATGTGGGATCTGTATATTGCTAGGAATCCCAGGAGGTCTCAAACATAGAAATTAAGCATAATTTTTTCACTCCTTATACCCCCTGTGTGGGCAAGACATTCATTTTTTTTTTCGCCTTTCACACATGATTTACTCACAAAATTTGTGATTCACATCCATCGGGGTGACCAAACCATTCCCTTTTCTGCTCAATCCATGTATCGTTCACCACGACCAAGGCCTGATTACTTTAGGAATAGCCTGGCCATCAAACCATTCCCGTTTTTGCCCAATCCCTATATCGTTCACCACGACCAGGGTCTGGTTACTTTGGGAATAGCCTGATAATGCTCCAAAATAATATAATATTTTTTTTATCGAACAAGGAGCAAGGAACAATCAACTCATTATTTTGTGACATGTACCTGATCAACCAAGCTGATATTTACCACCACAAAGAAAAGATGTGTGCATGTGCAAATCCAAAGGTGATTAAGAATATTTTGCCCATGCTCAAGATTACATAGCCATGTCAAAACAGAACTCAGAACTGGCTTAACAACTTGTCATAATCACATATCAAAGCCATGAAAAATACTTTGTCAATCTAAGATCAACTTATCCTAGCAAACAGTGTGGGATACTTACCCTACATGCAATCCTTATAAATCTGGAAATTTTGTGAACCAAAAGAAAAATATTCAATGTGAATATTTCTATACTACCATGGGTTCACACACAATGGATGCATGCTGATTGACAAATTCAAGGGAAATTTTCAGAGCTTAGTGCACACATATGACAATAAACCAATCATCAACAATCAAGGCTTCTTAAACAATTTTTTTTTTGGTTCAAAAAGTGACACAAAAACCAAAATATGAAATTATGTTCATGTTCACTTTATTAGAAACCAAAACAAAAACACAAGAGCAGAATTACTACTTACCTCACTTGCAGCTTGTCTTTAAATTCAAATTCTATCATCCATTTTTCCAATGATGTCTTGAGCAGAGTGATCCTTTTGAACTTGCTTAAAATCAGTCCTCATGATTGGCAGAGGATCAAGAATAGGATCATCATAGACATCATCATTCTTTTCATTTAGAGAGTATAGCCAGAACCACAAGGCATGTGGCGTTCATCCTTGTTGACATTCCTGCAAGAGGTTAACAAACAAGCTTTATTATCAGTATTCATAGATGCATGAAAATCATTGTACAAATCTGAAAAATATTTATTTGCTCCTTTTTTCACCCAGGTCTGTTTATTTTTCGTCTCCAGACCTTCTGGGATTGCAATCCGCTTTGCAATCCTATTAATTATTTCTAAATGCTTTTTCAGATCAACCTGCAGAGATGCAGCTGGGTTAAATCCTGACCCTTGCTTATGTTTTCTTATTTTTCTACGCAGCAAGTTGCACCTTGGACGAATATGTCCAGGTTTTCCACAAAAATGACATATAGGAGTAAAAAGCTTTGGTTTAGAAACATACCTGGACTGATGAGTGTTCAGTTTTGTGTCTTTACTTACCTGAGGGGATTGAAAGTCCATTATCGATCCCTGTTCAGAAACAGATTTGAATGCAGACTTGGGCATAAATATTTCATCAGTTTCTGCCATAGGGGCATCATTGTTCTCCTTTACAAAGTGCGCAACCCCCGTTGAGGTACCCTCATACCCGTGACCTTCTCGGTTACCATGAGTTTTGCCGAATCCTATCATTCTTGAAACCTTGTGTAAGGGCAAAATATTTGCTATTGGCTATTTCCTATTTGACAAAACCTCTTCCCTTGTATTAGCATTTGTTTTGTATTCAATGCTAGATTGTTTAGGGATTATGTGTCGTGGCTTAGGTTGTTCTTACTCGAGATGGTTCGTGAAGACGCCTTTCTTATCCGGTCTTTTCTCCGGACTTCGATCATTGGTCATCGAAGGTTTCGTTCAAGCACCTCAAGGTATGACTCATGCATATGCACATGCACTTCATTCACATTTTGTCTTCCTTGTTGTCCTAGGTTTATCTAGGTTGTTTTCCTTTCACTTATGTTGTGAATCACATAAGTATAGGATGCTTGATTGCCACACTTGTGTCTTGTATCACAAGTTTCGAGTGCTTATTTTATAAGCACCCGGTCGCAACGCGACCGGCTCAAATTTTGTATGCATTGTTTCATACATTTGAGTTTATGATGTTAGGATTGCTAGATCTTCTTATAGATTTGTTTTGATTAGCTTTCCTTTATGTTTAAGGCTGTTTTATGCCTTGCGATCGATCGTCACTGTTCATGCGATCGATCGCACCACGTGGCAAATATGTCCGTTGGATTTATGACCGTTGCATTTCGAAAATATGTCCGTTGGGACTTTTTCGTGCGATCGATCGCAACTTTCCGCGATCGATCGCAAATGAGGGTTTCGCATTTCCAGACGTTTCTGTCTCTTCATTTTACACTGTGCGATCGATCGCATAATGTCGTGCGATCGATCGCAAATATCCCTGGGATGTTTTCTATAAATAGAACCCTTGTGTTTCATTTCGGTCAACTCTTTCCCCATAGTCGAAAATACACTTTGAGAGAGTTCTTTGGTATAGTGAGTGATCCTAGTTCCATGTTGTAGGTTCCTCATCTTGATCTCCATGATTAATCCTTGCTAAACACTTTGATTTGCACATAGTTGCTTGTTTAGCTTATGTTATAGGATTTATGAGATTCTATTCAACTCTAGCAATTGTTCCTTGTTGAATTGCTGAGTTGAAGGATTGAATCATTAGTTTCAATCTCTTTGTTGTTTGTTGGCTTAGCTATTGTTCCTTGTGAATAGCTTAGTTAACCCTTGAATCATATTCAAGGCTTTTCAATTCGGTTTGGTTAATGCAAGCAATTGTTCCTTGTTGAATTGCTTGTGTTAATCGAATTGAATTCATATTCATTCATACACACACACACTTGCATAGTCGGTGTCTTGCAGTTGGAGGATTCACGCCGGTGAAGTTCGATCAATTGGAGAAGCTTGAGGTGGGAGCACTTGAAGAAGCAAATGGAAGCTACACAAGGTTAGAGCTGCCACTAGTCATAGGGTTGATAGTGTAGAGTTTGGGACGGAGTTCCCCCTTGTACGTGTTTGCCGATTTGGCGTTTTTCATAGTGTTACACAAGAGCGTGGGGTACGGCTCCCCTCCGGTTTTCCTCTAGTGGTAGAGGTTCCGGGTGACCATTGTTGTGTTGCTTGTGTGATTGTTGATATCTATTGTATTGTGCTTAATTGATTAGCATATTGTGTGCTTGTTCATACATAGATATATATATAGTCCGTGGTGTGCTAGTTTGATGCACACTTTGGGATTCTAGGTTGTACAATTGATTGTGCTTGTTGCATATATATTTGTTATCAATTGTGTATTGCTTGTGCAATAGTTAAAACCTAGGTTGTTCATTGTGAAGCATATTTGTATTGCTTCCTATTGTTGTTTGTAGGAGAGTTAAGTTTTAATTTGTTGAAAGTTGTGTATACTCTCCGATTAGTGTTTAGGACGACTATACCGTTGTTGGGACAATCCGGTGTACCGGAATTTCAATTGGTATCAGAGCCTCTCTCTTGAGGCAAATAGAGTCGATCACGGTTAGTAGGTCTTGTGTGCGTCATGGCAATTAGAGATTATTCCTCTTTGTCGGGTTTAAATGACGAGTATGAGAAGTTTTTACAAAGTCGTAGAAAATTCTCTAGTATAGACTCTTGTAGATCACATAGTGATGTTCCTAATGTTAGGAATTTAGAGTCTAAGAGGCGTGGTCCTCATTGTTTAACATGCGGTGGTTATGGTCACGACTTGACCGAATGTACCAATAAGGTAAAAACCGCATATACCTCTTGGAGCGATTCCAATGAGAGTTGTTCTTCCTCCGATCATGAGGATGTACCTATTGTAGGTTTTATTGCTAGGGAGGACTCTTCAAGTCCATGCAATTTGGACACTTGTTCAAATGTAGATAGTGATGAGGATATTAGCGAAGATGTTCTTGAAGCTAGTATTGAGGCTTTATTTAATGGTAATGCTCAAGATGTTAGAAAATTTAAATATTTATGCATGAGCATTACGGAGCTAGAAGAAAAGTGTCAATTCCTTGGTAAGGAAAACCTTGAGCTTAAAGAGGAAGTCCTTAATAAGGATTCTCATATCAACACTCTATCTCTTGAAAATAATGAACTTAAAGAGAGTGTTGATAATTATAGGAAAGAGGTTCTTGATTTGACCATATGTCAAGCCAAGTTTGACAATGTACATGCTCTTGATGTCAAGAGTGACATTGGTTTTGTGGAAAAGAGCTCTATCTCTTTTTCGTCTAGGACCAATGATGTTATGGCTTTAGACTCAACCCCCATTGTATTAGAGTCACTAAAGCCTAAGAGTTTTGTGCCTAAATGTCACCATTGTGGTAAGATTGGACATATCAAACCAAGGTGCAATATCTATAGGAAAACTCTTAAGTCTCCTAGCTCACCTCCCATTGTTAGAGAGTTAATTAGGACCAAAAAGAAATTTATTCCTAATTGTCACAATTGTGGCAAAATTGGTCATGTTAGGCCTAAGTGCAATGCACCTAAGAAGACTTGTGTCTTTAAAGGCCTTAAATATGTGAAGGGTAAACCTAGGAAAGCCTATATTCATAAACCTTCACATGACACTTCACTTAAGGATCAAATGCAATATCTTTTGAGTGAAGTTGTCAAACTCTCTAGGGTGGTCATTCCTCAAACCCGTAGTGGTTCCTCATCCCCTCCCCTTGTCTCAAACAAGAAGGTTTGGGTCAAGAAAGTTTTGGTCAATGACCATGATTGAGTCTCCTATTTGTCCTAGACTTCACACTTAGGTGTTTCTCTTGAAGTCTTGTTGGACATTATTAGATTAAGGGGGAGACTTAATCATTTTGTTTGATGATTTGATCATCAATTGTTTGTCCCTCAATTCATTGATGAATTGATTGGTTTGTTTTCTGACATGTATGCCTTTTATTTGCTTGCTTTGCTTCCATGGTTTTTGTGGTAAAAGGTATGCTTTTAGACTTGATAGTGAGTCTTTGTTGTTTAGGGTCAGAAGGTTTTTGCGATCGATCACACCCAGTTTGCGATCGATCGCATGTTTATTTTGGTCGTGCGTTTATTTGTTACGATCGATCGCACCCTGTTTTGCGATCGATCGCACGCATTGGCAGAGAGCAGTTTATTCTGTCCATTCTTTACGATCGATCGCGTTGTGTTCCACGATCGATCGTGTCTCTGCTGTTTGCAATTTTATCGACCTAAATTGCTTTTAAAGCTTTAATTTCCTCTTACCTCTTCATACTTTTGAGTATTTTATTTTGTTGAGGTTGTTTTAATTGAGGAATTAAATCCCATTTTAACTCATGTCAATTTTGTTGTCAAAATTGTTGTTTCTTGAACTAGTTATTATTGTTCTAGTTATTTTTAAATGAGTTTTGGGTGTCTTGATTTGCTTCTTATTGCTCACTTTGTTGACAATTTTATCTAAGTTGCAAATTAAGATTCTTTGGTGGAGACCAATGTTTTAATGCACAAATTGCTTTTAATGTGTAGCAATTTTGTCTATATGTCTCCTATATATTGAGGTATAGTTGCAATAGCACCACAAAACCCTTTTATACTCCATAGTGAGTTTTGGTTAAAATTGTTGGTTTTGTGCCTCCTTCAAATGGTATTTTGTTTGTCTAGAACTCAATGAGCTTCTATTGTTATATACCATTTGATGTTTATTTGGGTTGAAATGCTTGACTTTATTTTTCTTTGGTATTATTGGCTTATCTTTTGTAAACTATTTTCGTAGTCTTCCGCTCGCCGGGCCAATTTGCTAAAGCATTTCACTTGGTGTCTTGCATTGCTTGCATCCCCTTAGGACTTGTTATTTGTATGTCCTTCGTATGTGTTCCACTATGGAATGATCGTTTATTTGTCTCAAGCTCTCTATTTCTTCTATGAAGTCTAGGTCGTTGTCCGAGTTGGTTATCCAACGAGCCTTATTTTGAGCAAATAGATGTTAAAATCCTTTGCACACACCTACACAATGTGTTTATTTGGTGTCCTTCCCTTCATATGTTTTGGGAAG
This sequence comes from Rubus parviflorus, assembly GCA_029955375.1. Classification (NCBI taxonomy): domain Eukaryota; kingdom Viridiplantae; phylum Streptophyta; class Magnoliopsida; order Rosales; family Rosaceae; genus Rubus; species Rubus parviflorus. The sequence continues at coordinate 17,891,778 of JARGGL010000006.1, read as the reverse complement.
CCTTGCATGTTTCTAAGGATTTTATTGTTTATCTTCCTTATTTTGTTTGTTGGAAGATCTTGTAGTTGTTAATCTTTGAGTGATTTACAACTTGTATTGTTGTTATGGCTATTCTCCACATGTACTCTTTGTTAGTACACCCCCAATTTTCGTACTCTTAGTTAGTACACCCCTATCTTGTACTCTTTGGTTAGTACACCCTTACCTCGTTGAGGAGGAGACTCCTTGGAATTGCCTTCGAGTTTGCTTATGTCTTGTTCTTCATATTTTATATCTTGTTATGACTTGCATAACTTGCATATGATAGGCTAAGCTTTATTCATCTATGCTTAATGATTATTGTTTCTCATTGCATGATGTTTACTTGTTGGTATTCGTTTGAGGGGGAGACTTTGTATCCTTATGGATTATTGTTTCAAAGTCTCTCATTTATGTCGTATGTTCTCAATTGGTTTCAATTGTTTATCATGTTTATGTTGTCCATAACATGCTTTTATTACGACTTAGTTTCTCTCCCTCCTTTGGCCTTTCTAGACAAAAAGGAGGAGAATAATATAGTAAGGAGGATAGATATATATATATTAAGGGGAGAAATATTTGGTAAAGGGGATAATTACATGTTAAGGGGGAGATTTAATTGTTATTGGGAGAATGTTTATTATGCCATATTGTTTATAACTCAATTGTTATACCATACATGCTTCACGGTATCTTGTGCTTTAGTGTTTGTTATTGCAGGAATGTCCTGTCGATATTGAAGATGCCAATATTATAGCATAGGTTATTTGAGTTGTATTTCTTATGAGGTTTTGTCTAGGAAATGCCAAAGGAGGAGATTGTAAGGGCAAAATATTTGCTATTGGCTATTTCCTATTTGACAAAACCTCTTCCCTTGTATTAGCATTTGTTTTGTATTCAATGCTAGATTGTTTAGGGATTATGTGTCGTGGCTTAGGTTGTTCTTACTCGAGATGGTTCGTGAAGACGCCTTTCTTATCCGGTCTTTTCTCCGGACTTCGATCATTGGTCATCGAAGGTTTCGTTCAAGCACCTCAAGGTATGACTCATGCATATGCACATGCACTTCATTCACATTTTGTCTTCCTTGTTGTCCTAGGTTTATCTAGGTTGTTTTCCTTTCACTTATGTTGTGAATCACATAAGTATAGGATGCTTGATTGCCACACTTGTGTCTTGTATCACAAGTTTCGAGTGCTTATTTTATAAGCACCCGGTCGCAACGCGACCGGCTCAAATTTTGTATGCATTGTTTCATACATTTGAGTTTATGATGTTAGGATTGCTAGATCTTCTTATAGATTTGTTTTGATTAGCTTTCCTTTATGTTTAAGGCTGTTTTATGCCTTGCGATCGATCGTCACTGTTCATGCGATCGATCGCACCACGTGGCAAATATGTCCGTTGGATTTATGACCGTTGCATTTCGAAAATATGTCCGTTGGGACTTTTTCGTGCGATCGATCGCAACTTTCCGCGATCGATCGCAAATGAGGGTTTCGCATTTCCAGACGTTTCTGTCTCTTCATTTTACACTGTGCGATCGATCGCATAATGTCGTGCGATCGATCGCAAATATCCCTGGGATGTTTTCTATAAATAGAACCCTTGTGTTTCATTTCGGTCAACTCTTTCCCCATAGTCGAAAATACACTTTGAGAGAGTTCTTTGGTATAGTGAGTGATCCTAGTTCCATGTTGTAGGTTCCTCATCTTGATCTCCATGATTAATCCTTGCTAAACACTTTGATTTGCACATAGTTGCTTGTTTAGCTTATGTTATAGGATTTATGAGATTCTATTCAACTCTAGCAATTGTTCCTTGTTGAATTGCTGAGTTGAAGGATTGAATCATTAGTTTCAATCTCTTTGTTGTTTGTTGGCTTAGCTATTGTTCCTTGTGAATAGCTTAGTTAACCCTTGAATCATATTCAAGGCTTTTCAATTCGGTTTGGTTAATGCAAGCAATTGTTCCTTGTTGAATTGCTTGTGTTAATCGAATTGAATTCATATTCATTCATACACACACACACTTGCATAGTCGGTGTCTTGCAGTTGGAGGATTCACGCCGGTGAAGTTCGATCAATTGGAGAAGCTTGAGGTGGGAGCACTTGAAGAAGCAAATGGAAGCTACACAAGGTTAGAGCTGCCACTAGTCATAGGGTTGATAGTGTAGAGTTTGGGACGGAGTTCCCCCTTGTACGTGTTTGCCGATTTGGCGTTTTTCATAGTGTTACACAAGAGCGTGGGGTACGGCTCCCCTCCGGTTTTCCTCTAGTGGTAGAGGTTCCGGGTGACCATTGTTGTGTTGCTTGTGTGATTGTTGATATCTATTGTATTGTGCTTAATTGATTAGCATATTGTGTGCTTGTTCATACATAGATATATATATAGTCCGTGGTGTGCTAGTTTGATGCACACTTTGGGATTCTAGGTTGTACAATTGATTGTGCTTGTTGCATATATATTTGTTATCAATTGTGTATTGCTTGTGCAATAGTTAAAACCTAGGTTGTTCATTGTGAAGCATATTTGTATTGCTTCCTATTGTTGTTTGTAGGAGAGTTAAGTTTTAATTTGTTGAAAGTTGTGTATACTCTCCGATTAGTGTTTAGGACGACTATACCGTTGTTGGGACAATCCGGTGTACCGGAATTTCACCTTGTCAGAGCTAATCTCAAATTTGTTGAACTTGTTTCTAGCTTCAGTCAACTCAACCTGTAATTTCTCATTTTCTTGGGTTAGCAAAACATTTAAATTTGTTTGAGCTTTGAGCTCAACCTGCAAGGTTCTTATTTTATCCCCAAGTTTTGTCCTTTCGTCACACACATTTTGTGACTCATTATTATCCTGCAAGGAATGAATTTGTTCAAGAAAATTAGTCCGCTCATTTTTCCAAGATTTTAAATTGGATTCAAGGCTTACCTCAACCTTTCTTTTTTCTTTGCTGATTAGTTTGAAATTTTCTTCCAGCTCAAGATTTCTCTTTTGCACAATCTTGGTAGCATTGTACAATTGCAAATATTTGCTATTTGCTTCCTCATCGGAAACATCTCCATCTGAACTATCTGAATGAAAAGATGAAGTTAGTGCAAGATTGTGTACCTCATTATCACCAAGGAGCTCCTCGTCACTATCACTCCATGTGGACGTCAATGCTTTGCTGTTCTTCAAGTTTTGTTTCCTGTTAGCACACTCAGCAGCCATATGACCAATACCACCACATTCAAAGCATTTAGGTTTTCCTTGAAAATTTTTCTTTTGAGTAAATTTATCAAAATGATTTTCAGAAGGCAAACCTTTTCTTTGATCCAAAGCATTTTTAGAAGAGTTTGAAGAGGTTTTTCTATTTTTCAGAAATTTTTTGAACTATTTTGTAAGCAAATCCAAATCAAAAGACTCACCATCATAAAGAGGAGGGCAGTTTATTGATCCAGCAGCTCTATCACGTTCCATTTGATCCAAGTCTCACATTCAAACGTGAATGGAGGTGAAGAACAAATGCAGCAAGGATTTACACAAATCTAATTGATGGATGAATCAATTTTCGTATCCTAATTCTAGGATCATGTCTTTCTAAGTTATTTTCATGCCAACAACGGTCCATAAAAACTCTCGATTTATTAACCTAAGTCATATTATGATCTTTGAGTTAACAAATTAAGGCGTAAAGCATTGACACTTAGGAAATCAAACAAGGCAAGCTTCATACTCATACTCATCATGCTCATTGTCAACTGTCCAAAGATTGCAAGATAGCTAATCATACAATCTCAACCAAGATAAATCCAATGCATGCTCACAAATTAGCTAGATTCATAAACAAGCATTAAACATGGTTAAATTAGGAAATGAACATACTCATCATCAACCAACATGAATAAACATCAAATTATCATAGCTTCATCATCAATGGACTAGGGCACACAACCCTAGTCCCCAATCTTAAGGAACTACTCACACATGGTTATAGAATACATCAATATTGTTAAGAATGAAAACATGAATACAAAGAATAACTAGAGTAGGGTTAAGAAATTCTCAAGGGATGATGGTCAGCAGCTCCTTGGTGAGTCCAAGTGTAGATGATAGCCTCCTCTTGAACTCCTCTTCACTTCCAAGCTTCTTCTTCTTCAAGTTTATGAATCCTTGTGTTCTTGACGAATTCCCAGCTGTGGAGCATGAAACGTGGGGGAATGGTGATGGAATGGTTATGGAAATCAGTTCCTAAGATAAATGGATGTCTTACGAACAACTTTCGTGAATGAAGGAAAGTGATATGAGCAGTGGAAGGTGGTGAAAATGGAAGAACAAAACTGGGCAGTTTCTTGGTGTTCTTGGTGTTCTTGGTGGATGAATATGGAGTGGAGTGGCTGATTCCTCCTATGCACGAAATGGGGATTGAATTCTTGTTATGGGGTGGTCTGCCAACAGCTCTATTGCAGCCCTAATGCTCACCATAGAATATGTGAGTGCATGATGGAAGTAATACAAAAGAAAGAAATAGTGGAGGAAAATATGGACTTAGTGGGAGAAATGTCTGCAAAGTGGGAAGATGGCAGGATTTTTGCACATGCATGCAGCAATGAACATGTGTACAGCTGGTCAAGAGTGTCTTCTCCACATGTGGTGGTGCTCCGGTGGTGGTCCGGTGGTATTGCCGCCTCTTGTGGTGGTGGTTCGCCGGAAAAGTCGTCGCAAAAGGTAATTTCATCATTTTTCTTCCTCTTTCCAAATCTTCAAGACAACATCTTCCGAAGATTGATTCGTGCAATCTTTGACATTGAGAAGCCACGGTTGACTTTTCGTCCTCTTCTCGGAAATGTATTAATGGTCTTCAAAATGCACCTTTTTGTGACAAATTACTTAAACTCACGTAAAAGACCTGAAAACATGAAAACACACTTTAAACATAACAAATGGCCTTCGGATAAGCTTAATTCTCGTGATTAGGAATGCAATTTGCACGACAAATATGTGCGAATCAATCTACTAGAAAAAATTTCTAGAACCTGCTCTGGTACCACTTGTAAAGACTGGAACGTTTTTATGTTAGGATTGAATATACGCTGACAATCCCAAACCTGCTAGAAGCAAATAACAGATGGGTGTGTTTCACGTCTGGGATTGAAGTGACACTATCAATCCCAGTGTTCTGGAAAAAACGAAAACAACAAGAACACAACGATATGTTTACGCAGTGTAAACCTCAAACTTGAGGAAACATCACTGCGAGGCACAAGCCCAGAAAGAACGATCAATCCACTAGAAGAAGTTGAGACAAATCTCTTACAAGCAATGAATTACAATAGCTAGCAGTCCTAGTCTACTAATCTATTGATTGGCACATATTTATCGTGCTAATTGCATTCCTAATCATGAGAATTAGGCTTCTCCGAAGGCCTTTTCTTGTGTTTAATATGTGTTTTCATGTTTCTAGGTTATTTATGTGAGTTGATGTAATTCGGCACAATATGGTGCATTTTGGCGCATTTAAACCACTTCCGAGAAAAGGTGAATCGAGCATTGGATGGATATCGAGAGCAAAATGGTGCAATTTGGGAGCTTTTGTGGATTTCCGGCTAAAGGACGAAAAGTCAACCCGAGGACCAAAAGTCAACTCGTGGTCAACCCCGACTTATGAGCGTCAACAAGTCAGCATGAAGTCCCGGAAAGGAGTTGCAAGAAGAATTCCGGAAGTTTGGTCAAAATCAACCTTTGGTCAACTCCGAAGGTCGCGGTCAAAGTCAAGGCAAAGTCAACATTGTGACTCATCCACATGTGCAATTAATTTTCAGCTACACCACACTAGATTTGGTGAGGTCACCCATTAATTACTCCTTCCTTTTGTTCACATGAGGATTTACCTCCTTACCCTTCATTTAATTCATCCAACCCTTAGATCTAACCCTACCTCATCTTAACCCTTCATTCTCCCTTCGTTTGCCTATTTATACCCAAGTTGTTGCCTCATTAGGGCATCCATTCAGCAGCCCCCCATTCAGCTGAGCCAAGAGCTCTCAAAAACTCTAGAGAACAGCCTCATTTCCGTCCGGATTCCATTAGGGAATCCGGACGGACACTACCCGTCCACCTACTATAATCGCCAGTTTTCTCATAGTTCTGTCCATTTTCTGGACTTTCATCCTTCACGAAAGTTGTTCCTAAGGCCCCCATTCACCTTACGGACTAGCTTTCACCATCGTTTGTGCACTTACATGCTCTGGAATCATCAAGAACAGAAAGGACCTGCAGGAATCCTGGAGGTTTTGAGCAAGAAGGAGTGAGGAGAAGAAGAGGATACATGGAGCAGCTAGCAAACTCTTGGGACAGCAAGGACCTGCTAGATGTCTTCATGAGCATCTCTCAACCTATCTTTACTTATGTTTTATTCAAGCATGTGTGTATAAATTCTTATGGTTGGGGACTAGGGTTGTATGCCCTAGTTCATTGATGTTGGATTATATAACTTTGATGTTTTATGCATGTTGGTTGATTCTTGGATATGTTTATTGTCTATTTGTGTTAAATGCTTGCTTAGGAATATGACAAATTCATGAGCATGTGTTTAATCCATTTTTTGTGAGAGTTTGTAAGCTTGAGAACCTTATTAATTCTAGACAAATGACAATAAGCATGATGAATCTAAGTAAGGAACTTGATTTGTTTGAATCTTGATTCTTGGAACTCTATGCCTAGGAAGTTTACTTGGGGACCTTAATAAGGCTTGGGTAAATGGATGAGGAGTATTTGTGACCATAATATGGCACAAAATAGGCCTAGAAGAATCACATCTTGGAACCATAACATGGCTGGGATTTGGGATTTGATCCACTATCAACTTGGTTTTATGTGTTTGTCCTCTTGATGCATGGTGCTTCAACCCTTCATTCACAATTGAATGCAAGGACTAATCCTTATGGTAAGGCATAAGACTACCATAGATTGCAAAACACATGTGCATAACATTAGATTGTTAATTCAATAGATATGAAAACTCAATCATTCTACCATTTCTATATCTTTCCATATTCCACTTTACACCTTTGTTGGGCTTGTCATCTCAACACATTCACTTGCATTTTCACTTATTTACTTAGATTTGCATGGTCACTTTGGTCACTGTTTTGGGTACTCGTCACTTGAGAGTGACACAACTTTGAACACTACACTCACATGTTGCACATAATCCACATCTAAGTACATAGTTCATCTCTTGTCTCATCATTGTAGTGCTAAGAAACTTGGTTACCATATAATTACCGAGTGGATTTTGGGCCTTCCAATCCCTTGGGTACGACAACCCCCGGTCCTAATCTATACCATCCCCTATCTTTGACAACGATACGATGACATGTTTTCAATGCGAAATTATCGTCACGTCATCTATCTTGCATCTTCTTCCTCAAGGACGCATTCCTTACAGAATTGAAACACGCTCTTTAATCTTCAGTTTACACCAATTCTCTACTGGCCGCGAAAGAACGATGCAACACTGAAATAATTCACTCAAACAAATATAAGTGAATGAACAGAATAATCTATGCTTTCAAACTCTCATAGACATGTAATGGCACACGAGATGAACATTAATCTCTTTGCCTCTAAAACATCCCCAACGACACCTGTATCAATCAGCCTATATAGGAGCAACGACTCCCCCTCACTTTAAAGTCCTAACCCTAATTGACTTCCTATCAGGAAATATCTTTATTAAAAAGATTATCAATTAGGAGATAAAACAATAAAAATTTTTGCTGAAAAGATCCTAAATCAATTAGGATTCAAATACAATTAATAAACGCAGCGGTAAAAGATTTTTCTTAAACAAAATTAAATCAACGATTTTGTTAAGAAAATCATATCCATTTAAGGAGATCATAAACACATACTTACCATGCATATCCACTTACCTTAAAGTGGCATAGGTTGTTTACACTACTAATCAATCAATGTTTTGTTTAGGAATGCCAACATTAAATATACCAACATATATATATATATATATATATGTATATGTATATATATATATATATGTATATGTATACAAGTGGGTTTTTATGATCCCATAAAGAATCAAATCTATTTAAATGTTCCTGCTATTCTAGATTTCCTTGAAAAAGGCGCTCAACCTACAGGAACTGTTCATGATATTTCAAAAAAGGCGGGGTTTTTTACGGAACTTCGCCTTAATCAACAAACAAAATTCAATTAATGAAATAAAATAGAAAAAAGAAAGTGTGGATGACTTGTATATAGCTTTGTATAACCTTTTCTTTTCTCCGCTAGGGAAAATTCTACTATACATGGTTGTTTACCATACAACCATTTTATTGAATATTTTGGATCCTTGGATTAGTAATATATCTAACGGTTAAGAATATTCAAATGGTGGGTAACCGGTTTACCTCTTAGCCTTTCCAAACTATTTTTATTTTTTATTATTATGTCATTCAATACATGAGAAAAACCTACTCTTCTAAGAACGTACAAAACTGAAAAACCCTTCCAACCAAGATACATCACAGCCGCAAAGGAAATTTGGGAAAAAAAATCCAAAGAACCAATTGGAGACCAAGAGAAGAATGAGAAGGCCGGTTTTGAGTTAAGGGAGGAAAGAAATTCCCTTTCATTGAATTTCCAAGTGCCTTGATTTCATTTTTGGTACGTTCTTCTGCTCAAAGATTGATGATCAATTTCAGATTTTTTTTTTAGCCAATGATTCATGAGGGCTTTCAACACTAAAGAAGAAGAAGAAGGGAGGAAAGAGCAGCCCTTTTGTTGAATAAGATCAGGTATATTTATGCTATTTTTTTCTTTTCTTTATCGTTAATTCAAATTATTGGAATTGGAGTAGACAATTCTTAGCTTGATGGGGTACTCTGGATTTTACATACCTCATTAGTAATCTTGTATTTTGTTGGCAGATGTCAAGTGTAGACGCATCAAACACACTTCAAATGTCTGAAGTTAATTTGGGAGACCAAAATAAGGAAAGGGGAAGTGACAACAATCATCTACAATATTACGGTATTTTGTTTGATAAGTTATCTCCAGAAGACCTATAGGCAAGGAGTTTGAAACTGTTGAGGAAGCAGAGGCCTTTTACTTTGCATATGCGAAGACAATGGGTTTTGATGTTAGAAAGGATGACAAAAGGTCAAGTACAAGGACCGGGAGAGTCACTATCCGTAAATTGGTTTGTTCTGCACAAGGAAAAAGACAAGAGAAATACATGAACAACAATAACAAGGTCCGTATTTTTATTTATTATTATTATGTCATTCAAGGTAAGGTATTTTAAGGAAACGAATTTGTATGTCGTAGTGAATTTTATAATAGACCACTCGCATGACCTTGTACAGAAACATGAGTCACATCTTCTTCGGTCGCACTGATCTGTCTCAAATTCTCAATTAGCGTTAGCTAAATCTATGTGAAGAGTATCCATTAAGACTTGTCATGCATATGAATACATGGTTGACAGAGCTGGAGGCTTTGCTAATGTCGGTTTCACAATTAAAGATTTGTACAATAAGTTAGACTCAAGTCGTCGAGAAATCATACTTGAGGGGGATGCAGAAGCTGCACTTGCCTATTTGAAAGGAAAAGCAACCACAGACACAAATTTATTTTGCAAGTACAACATAGATGAGAATAACAAGTTGGCTAACTTGTTTTGGAGAGACTCAAATTCATTGTTAGATTATTCTTCTTTTGGAGATGTGTTGGTATTTGATAGCACTTACAAAACTAATTATTATGAGAAGCCGTTGGTATTGTTTGTTGGTTCAAATAACCATTTATCAACTATAATTTTTGGTTTTGCATTACTAGTCGACGAAACGGTTTAGACATACACATGGGTTCTGCAAATGTTTTTAGAATCTATGGAGGGTAAAAAGCCTATTGCTGTCCTGACCGACGGGGATGAAGCAATGCGAAAAGCTATTGAGGTAGTGCTTCCAGGTTGTCCACATCGTTTTTGTACATGGCATATTGCAAAGAATGCCCAAAGTAACTTGCATGACCCTGAAATATTTTCAGAGTTCCGAAGATGTATGTTTGATGAAATGACTCCATATGGTTTTGAGCAGCGGTGGAATGATATGGTGAATAAATTTGGTCTTCATGACAAAACTTGGGTAAAGATGATGTATGAAAAACGACATACATGGGCTGAAGCTTTTATTAGTGGGCATTTTTTTGCTCGCATGCATAGCACCCAACGATGCGAGGGCATGAACAATTTTGTGAAGGATTATCTTAGCAGTGGAGTAAAATTGTTTGAACTCATCCCATCACTTGATAGAGCATTGACACGGCTTAGAAATAATGTCGTTGAAGAAGATTTCCGGTCAAATAACTCCACTCATGTACTTACTACTCAACTCCGACAATTGGAGAAACATGCATCTACCATTTTCACTGACAATGTGTTTCACCTAGTACGCGAGGAGATAAATCGAGTTGGAGGACTAATTACATCAAGAATTATGCGTTTTCGCTCTAGTCGTGTGTACATAACATCCAGATATAACAACAATGAAGAGTATGGATGCACAACTGTGTACCACCATCAGGAAAGCAATCCTCGCATAGAATGCTCTTGCAATCTTTTTGAATGTGAAGGCATCCCATGTTGTCATTTATTTAACATTATGAAGCACGAGCGTATGAGGGAGATACCTATGTCTTTGGTGATGAAACGATGGACAAAACTCGCAAAATATGAAATTCAATCCACAGTTCCCAAGGACAATGTGCCTAGTGAAGCTCTACAATTGGCCAGGTAAGTAGACACCTATAATATGAAATTCTCATAGTTCAGTATGTGTTTTGTTATAATGTTGAATGTTAAATATAATCTCAATTGATCATAAATCACTAATTGAAAGAAAAGTATGCAACATAGTCCTAACTGATCAAAAATAGTATATGGAAACTAATGAAAATATCGTATTTTTTAATTATGTTTTATACATGCAGGCACGTTCGGTGATTTAAGTTATTTGGGTAAGGTATCTTACCTTGCATCAAAGACAAAAGAGGGCACTGATATCTGACGATTGCCAAAAGTGTGTATGTATATTTAAGATCCGGGGTTGTCGTTCCAACGGGGATCGATGGCCCTTCAACCCCTTGGCAAATAAGCAACCTAATATTCTAACACAAAGATGAGGAGGCAAGAGATGGGGAGATAAAATGGTGAAGTGGATATACAAGTGAGTCTAGTGTAACGTTATTGGAAAGACGAAAGAGTGAAATACAAACACGAAACATAAAGTAAACTAACTAATGCACAAAACATAAAGAGGAGGAACATGAAGAGGATAGAAATGATAGAATGATTGAGTTTTCGAGGTTTAATTACCGAAGCCCACAATGATGAATGATGTTTCGGTTATACATTAATGCTTAAGTGATGAATAAATCAAGCTTTGTATCCTAGCCGTATTATGGGTCTAAGATCATCTTTTCTTATGTATTCTTAGTGTCATATTATGGGTCACTAGAACTCCCTCAAATTGGCTTGAGAGGCGAAGAGCACAAAGACTTAGAAACTCAAACAAGGGGACCTCATCACATATATTATCAAATGCCTAGAGAGAGTTAAGAGTCACCCTAACAATATCAATCAAAGTAGATTGCACACATGCTTAAAGAAGTGACTAAATTCCCTAAATATACATATATCCAACACATATTAGAATAGACAATACACATATTTATTCATCTTCAAGCATCCACACATAATTCAAATCATCATCACATCACAAATGGACTAGGGCACACAACCCTAGTCCCCAATCCTAAACAACTAGTCACACATGCTTAGATTACACATCAATAGTCCCACAATAAACAAACTATAAACTAGGGAAACATAAAGAGAAAGTTGAGGAATTCTCATGAAGATGGTAGCAGCTCCTTGTGTCACTCAAGTAGTAGCAAGCTCCTCTTCTCTTTGCTCTTGGCCTCCCAATCTTGGTGTTTTTGATGGATCCAAGCATATGTGATGTAGAAGTACTAGAATGATGGAGAAAAATAGGCAAGGATATAGAGGAGGAAGTGAGGAAGAAAGTTGGTGAAGAAAGGAAAGGGATTTGGGAGGTGGAAGGAGGGAAAACAAAGGAAACAACTCGGCTGCCGCCGGTCGACCGGTCGACAAGGGTGAGGAAGTGTTTGGGGGAGGAAGAAGGGAGAGAATTGGGTGAGATCTAGGTGAGGGCTGCTATGAAGAGGTGGAGAATGAATCTAAATGGCAAAAACTAGGTTTAAATATGCTAGGGTAGAGAGGGATGAAAGGCTAGGATTAAAGCTAGGGAAATCTAATGGTTAGATAGTTTAAATGAAGGGCAAGGGGGTAAATGCTCAAGGGAATAAAAGGAAAGAATAAACTAAGGGGGACCTCATGGTATCTACTATACTCCTTTGCTGATTTGGAGACTTGTGTGGGTGAGTCACAAGGTTAACTTTGCTGTTGACTTTGACCACGACCCTCAGAGTTGACCAAAGGTTGACTTTTGACCAAACTTCCGGAATTCTCGTGCTACTCACTTCCGGGATTTCATGTTGACTCGTTGACGCTCTAAAGTCAGGGTTGACCACGAGTTGACTGACGGTCCTCGGGTTGACTTTTCGTCCTTTTGCCGAAAGTCCACTAAAAGCTCCAAAACGCACTCCTTTGCTCCCGATATCAATCTGATGCATGTGAACCCTACAATGGTGCAATTCAAGGATTAAAAACACTAAACGGCCTTTGGATTAGCATTACTAAAGTAATTAGAGGCCTAATTTGTATGCAAATCACATACAAATCAATATCTTGAAGAATGAACTCATCAAATTAGAGCCGGTGCTGGAAGAGATTTTGAAGCAACAAAAAGAAATCAGTGTAATTAGTTCAGGCTGTTGTAATAACATTATTAAAGATCCAATCAAGGTCAGGAGCAAAGGCATGCATGGAAATGGAAGCAACAAAGGACCTAAAACCAAACGAAAATGTGGTTTGTGCAAAAACTATGGACATACAATACTTACATGCCTGAAGAGGAATATGATGCGTGGCAGAGTCAGTGGACATACAAACAATGGGCAAGAACTCCCTCCCAGAAAGAAACCCAAGCTTTGATGGGAGCAATTGCTGTTTGTTATTTTTTTTTTGGTTTCCTTGACCTATACTTTCAGTTTTTTTACCCTACATTTCATTCTCTCTTTAAAAAAAAAAACCTCTAATATGTTTACAATCCTAGTACTAATGAGGTTTCATTTTTTTTCTTTTGAATAAGTGTAATGAATTTTGAACTATGGGAATTTGCATTGTGGCAGTGTTAAGCTTAAAGACTATGTTATGTTGACCAATTTTCCAGCTTTGTACGTAGACCAAATTTTCTTAATGTTAATAAAGTGTAATATGAAACTAAAATGACAAGATTCACAAATCATGGCATCATTAGTAATGAAAGTCTCGGTGAATCAGGCAACAAAAAAAGGAAAATTGGCAACTTAAATTTATAGTTTGAAACAACTCAAATTTAATTCTCATAAATAGCATATTGGTAGTGAATTTATACATTGTTTGTCAAATGATGTTCAAACTTCAAATAGAAACTAATTTTGAAAGTGCAAAAATGTGTCTTCGTTTTTCTGTTCATGCATAAATAACATGTTACTATCCAAAAAAATAATAATAATAACATGTTACTACTATGGGGTAGTTCTTAAGTTCACCACTAGCTAGGTGTCAAATTCAACTTTTGATTCACAAATTCTCACCTTGCACTGTCATGTTATGAATCACTGGCTACACAATTTGTATAAATAACAATTAGAATCAATTTGTTAGGACTCTTTTAGGGAAATCCGATCGTCTTCTGCATAGCTTCATGTACAGGTACTGTCATGTAGAAGATTCATAACAAACACCGCGATTTCCTAGACACGGTCACCATTTCTAAAAATACGTACGGAGTATATATTCTCATTCTCTTCTTTTCATAAAACATTTTACGACAAGCAATGAATAGTAACATGAAAGGAATAAGTATAACATAATTTTTTTTGTATCCTCTTTAATAATTAAATAAGGAGATTATTGGCGATTATTCTGTGTTTACGGTTTAGAGTTTGGGGTTTGGGGTTTTGGGTTTAGGGTTTGGGGTTTAAAGGGTTGTGAGATATTTGAAACAAATGCACAAACGTTCATAATATGATTATCAATTAACAATTCCTTTTTTAAAAAAGAATAACTTGGGCTCACTCAATTACTATTAGTTAAAGTGTTTTATTACTAAATTAATCACATCATTAGTAGTTTCCTTACCCAAACATAATTCCTTTTATATGCCAAAACCCTATCTCAAATTGTCCCTAACAAAACGCAGCAATTAGGTTTCTTCGTTGTCTATCCATCTCTTCGACCAAGGTAATTAAGATTGTGCCTCCCCTACCATTTGTCTTTCAGTAGTATATTATTGATTCCTAATTTTTTTTTTTGATGACCATTGTTGATTCCTAATTTCCTATTACAAATATAGCCTTTTTAAAGGTATAAAAATCAACAGTTGCTTTGTAGACTATGGCGCAGACGAAAAAAAGGAAGATCGATGACAATGCAGACAATAATGGTGAACAGAACAAAGAAGAGAAAGTGGTTGTTGGTCGATATACTTCAACCGATACTTGTAAGTAAATTCTATTCAAGTAAGCAATGAAAGTTTTGCGAATAAATTACTAAAGTCAATCTATTTGTTAGGAAAATCCAAGCGGAGGAGAAAAATGTTAAGATAGATAATGAGGTGAGATAATTTTCAGGCCATTTAAATGTTTTATAGTTTCTCCGTATTATATAATGGCAACTTTTGAGATTGATTTGTATGTTATTTGCATACAAATTAGGCCTTTAATCACTTTAGTAATGCTAATTCAAAGACCGTTTAGTGTCTCTAATTCTTGAATTGCACCATTGTAGGGTTCACAAGCACTAGATTGATATCAGGAGCAAAATGGTGCGTTTTGGAGCTTTTAGTGGATTTACGGTAAAAGGACGAAAAGACAACCCGAGGACCGTCGGTCAACTCGTGGTCAACCCTGACTTTAGAGCATCAACGAGTCAACATGAAGTCCCGGGAGTGAGTCGCAAGAGAATTCCGGAAGTTTGCCAAAGAAGTAAAAAAGTTAAGCAAAGTCAAGACGGTCAACTCTGAAGGTTAAAGTCAAGGTCAAGGGCGAAGTCAACCTTGTGACTCATCCACACAAGCTTTCAAATCAGCAAGGAGCATATTAGATATCATGAGCTCACCCATTGATTATTCCTCCCTCTTATTCCCTTGAGAATTTACTCCCTTACCCTTCATTTATTCAATCCAACCATTAGATCTTGCCCTACTCATCCTAGCCCTCCATTTTCTCTCCCCTTTTCCTATAAATAGCCACCCTTTTACCCCATTTAGGTCATCCATTCAGCTGCCCCCATCTCCATCACTTTCCCTTTCCCTTTTCTCTCTTCTTTCTTCCCTTTGGTTTGCCCACGATTCGTTCGTCGACCGGTCGACACATATCCGGTGACCGGTCGACCGTCGACAGATCAACCATTTTCTCCACCTTCCTCACCTCCTTTCCTCCTCCACCCTTCACCAAAGTTGTTCACCACGACATCTACACCATCATCTACCATCTTGGGCAGCTGGGACCCTCACCAAGTCATCAAGATCCATCATCAAAACCAAGGAGGAGCTAGAGAGTCATCTATTGAGCATTCCTCATCTTTACTCTCTATTTTCCTTATGTTTAGAGCTTGTATTTGTCAATTGATGATGTATACTATGATGATTAGTGAGTAGTTACTTTGTTGGGGACTAGGGTTGTGTGCCTTAGTCCAATGTGACTATGTGATGCTTTGATTTATGAATAAATGCCTTTGTTGGTTCATGAGTATATGTATTGTCTATTTTCATATGTATTGAATGTGTATTTGAAGATTTGTCACTCTTTGGTATGCATTTGATCCATTTTGTATGAGTTGTGTATGGCTTGACAACCTTATTCTACTTTAGGCAATTGGCAATATGTGTGATGAGCATGAATTGTTTGTTTGAGTCCCTAGTTTCGACACTTTTACGCCTCTTAAGCACTTGACGATTGCCAAAAGTGTGTATGTATATTTAAAACCGGGGTTGTCGTTCCAATGGGGATTGACGACCCTTCAACCCACTCGGTAACATTGGTAACCTAGGAAACTAGCACTAGATGGTGGGGTGAGAAATGGAAGGACAATAGTGAAGTGGATATATGCAAAGGTGAGATAGTGTAACGTTATTTGAGAGTGGAAAAGTGAAATGCAAGCAAACAAAACATAAAGTAAACTATCTAATGCACAAAACATAAAGAGGGGGAACATGAACAGGATAGAAATGATAGAACGATTGGGTTTTCGAGGTTTAATTACCAAAGCCCACAATGATGAATGATGTTCCAGTTATGCATTAATGCTTAAGTGATGAATAAATCAAGCTTCGTATCTTAGCCATATTATGGGTCTAAAACCATCTTTTCTTATGTATTCTTAGTGCCATATTATGGGTCACTAGAACTCTCTCAAATTGGCTTGAGAGGCGAAGATCACAAAGACTTAAAAACTCAAACAAGGGGACCTCATCACATCTATTATCAAATGCCTAGAGAGAGTTAGGAGTCACCCTAACAATCTCAATCAAAGTAGATTGCACACATGCTCAAAGAAGTGACTAAATTCCTTAAATATGTACTCAACACAAATTGAATTGGATAATAGATATACTTATTCATCTTCAAGCATCCATACATAGTTAAAATCATCATCACATCACAAATGGACTAGGGCACACAACCCTAGACCCCAATCCTAAACAACTAGTCACACATGCTTAGATTACGCATCAATAGTCCCACAATAAACAAACTATAAACTAGAAAAAGATAAAGAGAAAGTTGAGGGATTCTCATGAAGATGGCAGCAGCTCCTTGTGTCACTCAAGTAGTAGCAAACTTCTCTTCTCTTTGCTCTTGGCCTCTCAATCTTGGTGTTCTTGATGGATCCAAGAATATGTGATGTAGAAGTGCTAGAATGATGGAGAAAAATAGGCAAGGATATAGAGGAGGAAGTGAGGAAGAAAGTTGGTGAAGGAAGGCAAGGGATTTGGGAAGTGGAAGGAGGAGAAAACAAAGGAAACAACTTGGCTGCCGCCGGTCGACCCTTGACGGATCATCAAGAAAATGAAGTGTTTGGGGGAGGAATTAGAAGGGAGAGAATTGGGTGAGATCTAGGTGAGGGCTGCTATGAAGAGGTGGGGAATGAATCTAAATGGCAAAAACTAGGTTTAAATAGGCTAGGGTAGAGAGGGATGAAAGGCTAGGATCAACTAGGGAAAGATCTAATGGTTAGATAGATTAACTGAAAGGTAAAGGGGTAAATTCTCTAGGGAATAAAAGGAATGAGTAATCTAAGGGTGACCTCATGGTATCTAATATGCTCCTTGCTGATTTTTGGAATCTTTTGGCGATGAGTCACAACTCATAAGGTTGACTTTGTCTTGACTTTGACCACGACCCTCGGAGTTGACCAATTGTTGACTTTTGACCAAACTTTCGGAATTCTTGTGCGACTGACTTCCGGGACTTCATGTTGACTCGTTGACGCTCTAAAGTCGGGATTAACCACGAGTTGACTTTTGGTCCTCGGGTTGACTTTTCGTTCTTTTGCCGAAAATCTACTAAAAGCTCCAAAACGCGCTCCTTTGCTCCCGATATCAATCCAATGCTCGTGAACCCTATAATGGTGCAATTCAAGGATTAGAGACACTAAATGGCCTTTGGATTAGCATTACTAAAGTAATTAGAGGCATAATTTGTATGCAAATCACATACAAATCAGCACTTTAGAGGATTCAGTATTAGGTAACGTAGAGGAATCCCCTATGACACCTATACAGTTCGAATGACCCTAATAAGACATTTGAATACCTTAGGAAACACGGTCCTAGAACGATAACATGGCTAGGATACGGGGCTTGATTCGTGGACACATTGACATGATTTGGAATTAGAGCATCATTAGTTGCATTGGACTTGGGGTTTGCCCGAAAACCCCAACAGTTTCATATATTTGCCCACACTTTATCTTCCCTTTACTTGCTTGCATTTATTTCTTTGTTTGCCTTTTGATTGTTGTCTTCGCATTCCACCATTTCTTACACAAACCGACACCACATCACTCCACACGTTGTCGCATACACACTCACCCACTATTTTCACATCTTGTCTGTAATACCCCGAAAATTTCGATACTATTTTTATAAAATAGGTCGTGAAATTTGAAGTGAAATGGTGTGATTTCGTATTTTTAGGGGTTTTCGTCGTAAAACGATAATTACGGTGGTAATTATAAGTTACACAAGGTTAATTAAGGTAACTTTGTATCCGTTGAGAATTTGGGAAAACTTTCTTCACGAGATTTGTAGAACTCGTCGAATCGAGTTCGTAGGATTTCGGTTCACCGGAAACGGACATCGTATGAAGAAGTTATGGACCTCGAAAGTTTGACGAATTTCTATAAAAATGATTTTGGGTTTTACTATTCACCAAAAATCAGAATTTCCCCCAGAAAATTACTGTTCACCCGTGCTACAGTAACCGACCACTTTGACCGGCAATTTCTCCCAATTCCGGCCATCTCCGGCCATGAAACTTGTCCCAAATTGTTCACCACTCAATTCTCTTCAACCCTATATAAATTTCCTTGATCAATTCTTAGTATAGAAGGAGAAATCAAGAAAAGAAAAAGGGGAAAAACGCAGCCGAACTGTTCATCCGTTTCTGGGCAAGTTTTCGGCCAAATCGAGTCACCTTACCTACTGGGCTTTGTAGGCCTTGCTTGGGGCTTTCTAACAACATAAAGTACGCTTCAATCGGAGTTCGGACGAAGGAGAATTTTGGATTTGAAATCCTAGGGTTTTGGAACTATCGAGGTAAATTCGAGACTTTTTACTTTGAATTGGCCCTTGTGGTAGTTATGAAAGTTGTTTCTGGTAATGTGTAGAACATGCTGTTAAAATTTCATAGCAATCAGACAACTTTTGTCCGGCGGCTGGCCACCGTCGGTGGCGGCGCGTGGGCGGCGCGTCCGACCTGTCCAGGAGCAGTTCTTTGCTCCGTTTGGCTTGGTTCGTCAATACGAACAACTTTCGTGTTTACACTTTTGTGAAATTCGGTCGTTTGATCAATGATCAATTAAGCGATAGTTATGGATCGTTAGATCCGTGATGATCCGACCGTTGGATCATCACCAATTTTGGATATGATGTTAGGATGCTAGAAATAAGCATGCTGTTGGATTTTGGAAGTTTTGGATTTCGTGTGGGACCCGTTGATGAATAGTAGACGTGGGACCCACGTTGACCGACGGTTGACTTTTGGTCAAACTGTCCCGAATTATGGTTATTGATGTCTAAGAGACATTTGAGGAATATTTGAAGTGATTGGATTTTAGAATCATCAATTTGGAAACTATGATATGCTAAGTGGAAAATTGCATGTTCATAGGTATTTTGGAATCATGAAGCATTTGGCTAGCTTTGTCGATTCCCGGGTATTATTTGAAGACGCAGCAGGAATTAGAGGTGAGTGAATCTCACGATATTTTATATATGAATATTAATTCATATGGTGTTGTTTGCGAAAATAAATAATTATATTTATTTAAATGATTTTGCGATATATAAATTAAATACAGTTTTAATTTGATATATCAGCATGTGTGATTTTGTGTTAAAACAATATTTGAAAGTATTCATTTTATTGTTTTAATTGGTGGATTTTGTGGGAAACAATATTTCAAAAATTATGATATTGTGTTTGCCTACTCGAATGTTTTTGTAGCCAATGGGTGAAGGTTAGAGCTTTAGACTGTGTAGCCAATGGGTGAAGGTTAGAGCTCTAGACTGTGTAGCCAATGGTGAAGGTTAGAGCTTTAGACTGTGTAGCCAGAAGGTGAAGGTTAGAGTTCTAGACTGTGTAGCCATGTATTCATTGAAAACAAAGATGAATACTTTATGTAATAAAGGAGAAGAAAAATGGTATTCTCGCTTTATCTTGATGTATTAAAAGGAGAAGAAAAATGGTATTCTCGCTTTTAATCATTTGAAGTTGATTGTGGTTTTGTGTGAGTATGATATGAATTTGCTTCTTAAATAATTGAAGCATTGATTTATTGAATTACAATTCTTGGAGAATTATTGAATTGTATTTAGAAGTTTTTACTTCTTTAAAAATTGAAGTAATTATTATGAGGATTTACTTTTCTTAAAAAGAAAGAAATCATAATTTTGGGAAACGATTTTGGGGAAGGTTTATATTGTTTAATATTCTGAATTACCCTGGGATTAACATACACGTTTATGGGACGTGTGGGGTTAAAATACGTGGTATGGGACGCGTAGGTTCAGTATATTCTATAATATGAATTTTCGGGATTGGAATTATATTTGAAGAATATAAATTACATATATATTGTTTTAAACAAAATATATATATGTATATTTTTGTTAAATGTTTTAGGGTGAGTAAAACATAGATTACTCATACCAGCTTCGTAAGCTGACCGGGTTTGTTGATATAACCCGGTACACTATTCCACGGTGTAGTGGTTATACCTGCAGGTTAGGATAACCAGGAGTAAGCAAGGCTGCATACATATTATTGGTTTATAAGACTTCCGCTGTTTATGTAATAAACTCTGATGGATTAATTATTTAATATTTTGTAATAACAATTTATTATTTAATTATGGCTTGTAATATGTAACCCTAAAGAACGGGTCAGCATTTACATTTATTGGGCATGGAGTATATTGTTGTACTCGAATTAAAAGAAAAAAATTCTAGTGCATATTTGTATTTGATATTCCATGTAGTCACATTCCCGAAATTGATTTGTAATTAAAGGCAAAATGCCTTATTAATTGATTTGAAAATCGGGGCGTGACATTGTCACTCCACAATAGCTTTAGTTTCTCGACTTGCACACTACCGTCAATCCCTGTTGGAACGATAATCCCCCATCTCAATATCACTTACCACTCTTTTGCGTTGTCAGAGATGCAAGCGCTTGGTTTCTTAATTTCGCAGTTCAGGAAAGCCGTCGCTTTGAAATGGCATTCACTTAGTTCTATTGAGAAGGCTAAGTTTTTTGTTCCAAGTCCGCATGCTTCGAATGCAACTCCAAAAACTAATGGGGATACTTTAAAATGCTCAGGAACCTTGTTAACTCGATGTAGTCCACAGAGGTTTAGGGATATTGTTTCTCAATTATCTGAAGATCAAATTGCTGCAATAAAAGGAATTTGGCAAACTGGTGCAATTATCATGTACCCGAGTACGTCGTGATTTGTGTTGCTCATTGATCAACCACTTTGACACTGAAGTTTGTACTATCAAGCTGCACGGTAGGACAATGCATGAAAATTGATTCTTCTGAGTTTGAACAAATTATGGGTGAGCCAGAAGGAGGATAAAAGGTCGACTTAAGTGGCTCAATTGAAAACAATGACGTGAAACCGTTGCTGGACTTTTATTTTGGGACATTTGAAAATATATCAATTTCAGACCTAATTCGAAAACTAGAAGAAGCAAATACAACATATGACAATTTCAGAGTCGGCTTCATTTTATTGGCTCTGGGTACCTTGCTTTGCCCAAATACTTCAATAAAAGTCCATTCGAAGTACCTTATACCACTAAGGGATCCGAAAAAAAATAAGATTTCTAAATTGGGCGAGTTTTTGTTTTGGATTTCTTGTAGATGGAGTGCGTTCATTTAAGCAAAATGAATCAGGGTACTTGTCTGGATGTGTCCTATTTTTCCAGCTTTATTATTACAACATTGTTGCCCATGGGAGGACACTTATCGATTGTTCAAAGCCTGCTATTGCCGCTTGGGGGGAAGTGAAGTCGTCAAACAAACTATTGAAATGGATCTCGAGGAAAGGCGGTCTTGAAAGTGCTACTATTAATCTTGTTTCTAAAAGTGATGGTGTAACGACCCGGACCCAATTTACCTAAATATAAGTTTAATTAAGGTAGATTAGTAAGGAAATTTAATGTAGACAGACTAAATGGCATTTTTAATGGGTCCTTCAGTTGACTTTTTGAGTGGTTTGGAATTTGAATAAATTTTCTTCACGGATGTTGTAGAACGTGTTAAACCGAGTTCGTAGACTTGAAGTACACAAAAATCGGAGTTCGTATGGAAAAGTTATGACCAGCGGAAGTCGGGAAAATTTTATTGGAGGATTTTTTTTTACATAAGGCTATTTTGGGAAGGGGTTTTCATTTCTGGAAACCTATTCTCTCTCTCCTCACCCGAGCCTCTCTCTCTCTTCCCCAGCCCGCAGCCGCGTCGGCCTCACTTTGGCCGGCCGTATCTCGGCCGTCCGGCCACCTCAGGCCATGAAACCGGTCTCGTTTTCTTCATCTCCTTCCCCTCTTCAGTTATATACCAAACACTTAGATCGATTCAAACCGTGGAGGAAGAAATCTCAACCCAAAAGTCACCCAAAAATCGCGAAATCGGGCCAAAAACCCTCACCCTTGCCGGCGCCGATTCCGGCCAAATTGGCTTGAACCCCTTACTGGGTTTTGTAGCCCTCTCCACCATAATCATTCTCCCCAAGTTTCACCTTCATTGGTCGCCGGAGGAAGGAGAATCGACGGCTTGCTTATTTCCGGCCACGTCAACTTTAAAGGTAAAATTCGACCCTTTAGACTTCGAATTGGCCTTGGTGCCAAGTATTAAAGTTGTTCCTGGTAGTGTTGTGATCATGTCTGTGAAATTTGGTGGTCATCGGACAAGGTCGGAATGGGCGGCGCGTGGAGCTCACGCGCAGCCACTTTGGGTGGCGCGTGGCGGCGCGTCCGGCCTCTGTTTGAGATGCATTTTGGTCTTTTGGCTTATATTTATCCTTACGAACATGTTGATATGAAGTTTGAACGAAATCATTAAGTTTGAGAATTTTCGGATTAAATTTCGGTTGGTTATCGAACGAGTGACGTTGTAAATCATGATTTAACCGTCGGATGACCATCAAATTTGGTTGGCATGTTCAGGTAATTATTTGGAGAATATTGGACGGTGGGATTGTTGAAATTAGATCATTTGATCAATTAAAGTATAATTACGGTTTGGTTATTCGATAATTAAATTACGTTCGTTCAATTTATCGAACGGCGACAATCCGATCTTTGGAAATGTCGCTAAGTGACTTGGGATGGTTAAAAGTGTGGGAAAAGTAAATTTGAAGAGTTTGAGTTTCGGAATTTGTTGGGTTTTGGGAAACGTGAATTCCCGATGGAAAAACCCTAATGAAGATATTTGGTCATTCTTCTAAATAATTGCTCGGTCGTCGAATTAATTGTTCAGTGTAATCCGTTTTGTCCAGGATGACGAGTCGACGCGTCGACCAAGGAGAATTATGTTGTGCATAAGGGTTTGGCGAAAATCTGTGAGTGGACTTTTGTTTTAAATTAAATGTGCATGCAATTCTATTTTCGAAATAATTATTTTCCTCGTATTTAATTTTGGTTTATCATATTTGATTTACGAATAATAAGTCTCAAGCGTGGATTTGATTCTCTTATTTCGATTTCCAATTTTTATTGGATTTCTGAGTTATGCCAGCTTCATAGTTTCTAAAAAATATTAGCTCGAGACTTGGCCTATGATTCTTTACGAGAATTTTTCATTATGGGAATTATGGTTCATTATTCGAGAAATTATTTCATATTTTGATATGAACTGTTAGGCACATGATTTATACGTATATCTCGAGCATGAGTGTTATTTTCGTATCCGACAATTGAATTTGTGGATTTTAATTATGTGGAGTTATTTTCTTTCCCGGAATTTTATTGAGACTCGAGATATTGTTTTGCTAGCATTTGAGACTTACGGTTTTATGAGGATATTTTGGGGAAATTTATTATCTGAGGCTTAATAATTTTAATTGGATATTTGAGGACATGATTTTTCCTTCCGAGCTGTTTCCCTCAGATGAGTTTCACTTTAAGCCTCAATGTTTTATGATTTGATTTTGGGGAGCGTTTTCGATATTTTTTCATGAGAGGTTTCGGTGATTTCCCTATATGTTATTATCACCATACTGTTACCTGTAGCTGCATGCATGCTGGTTTTTCCGCCTTCGTGGCGAGGGGATGGAGTCCCCGGAGCCCATCCGTCTGTGTGACGAGGTGATGACTTATCTGTGGTGATAAGCTCACCGGAGCCCAGTGTTCGACTTGCCTTTGTGGCGAGTGAATACGTACGGGAGATAGGGAGACGTTGATTGTGAGTATGGTGTGTTTGCCTCTCCTCCCCACCATTTCCCCAACATTTTTATCGGATGAAAATTTATGATATTTGAGCTCTTAAATTAAATATTGCATGCTCACTTTTTTAATAAAAAAAATTGGGAAAGCATAAATATTGTTTCTCGATAAAATTATTTTCGTCCACTCACTCTAACGTTTTATTAAATGCTTTTCCCTGGGCCCTTCCGTTTTAATTGCCCAGGTTGCAGATTAGTTGAGGTCGGGCCACGTTACGCAGTCGAGGTATTAGTCTACCATCGCTTCCCCTCTTCTTAGTAGACTATTCATTTCAATCTTGTTTATGTAGGAATTCCTGTGGTGTCATTAGAATGCTCTGATTTACCAAATATTGTTGAATTTGTTTATTGAAGGCTTAAATTTTCGGGTATGAGACCCCTTGGTTATTTTTGTTGTGGTGGACGATTGGATTTTTTGGTGAGCAAGCAGGCTCAGGAGTTCGGTTGGTTTTGTTGGATTATTTTAGAAGTGTTGGGAATGTGAATTGCAGGTTTTTGGGTAGTCCATTTTAAGGGAGGTTATGCCAAATTTTTGGTAAAAATTTCCCTTAAGGTGGGCCCCGCAGGGCCACCTCGGATTCCAGGGTGGAGTCTGGGGCGGGTCTTGTCAGCTTGGTATCAGAGCATTAGGTTGATTGTTCCTGTAGACTTGTCTAGTTTGCGTTGCTTCGAATACTTGATATACTTAGCATTTTCCGAGTGATGGCCCGACTGCAGCGGTTCCCCATCATATACTCTTCGATGCTAGTATTATCAAGTAGGAGAGGTACGTGAGCTAAAAGAATTATTGAAAGTATTAAAGGACCAGCAAGATACTGAAAAAAAGAAAAGAAAAAGAGACACATCTGCAAATCATGAAGACGAGCAACACCACCAGAACCCTAAAGAATCATCTTGTGAGATATTCAGCCATGACAACTGGCCACCATATACTGAGGTATGTTTTGTTGTGATTTGGGAGAACTATTCTTCAGTAGTGTTTGAGCTATTGCATTGTATGAACTTAATTTGATATCTATAATCAAGCTGTAAGTTAACCTATAAGGTGATAAACATTATATTTGTAATTCATTTTCTTCATAGGGTAAGGAACCACAAATTAAAAATCAAAATATTAAGAATGAGATTCCATCGACTGAAACCAGTCCAATCTCAGACCCGCTTGTGGGTTTAGGTGATCAATTTGATCGTCTAACCGCAAAACTATTGCATGAAAAGCCAAGAAAGATGCAAAATGTTGGTGATTTTAGAGGGTGTCGTGACCTCTACGACGAAGATGTAGATCTACTCGCTGCTGTATTTCTCGAAGTCAGGGGGGAGAGTAAATTCCTTCACCTTTCCCATATTTTAAAACAAATTTCATTTAGTAAAGCATTAATTATAGAGTTGTTGAAGGTGTTTAGGAAATTAATGTTTGTTTTGTAGTTTCATAACTTTCAGGACGGAAGACGATCATCTACCACGTATGGCAATTAAATGCCTTGAGCCCGGGAAACTAGTGAGCAGCCAGGTAGGACCAGACAATACCCCGCTGTACTTTAGAATTTCGGTACTACACATAATTTGTTCTTAACTCAGATGTTTTGTGACCAGGTGATAAATGCCATACTCAGTACACTTTGGGAGCTAGGATCATCTAATTGGTTTTGCAGTACATACTTTTCGGTATGGTTATATTTGACTGTTTATTGAGTGTAGGTATTTCATAAGATTGAAAGTGAAGTATAGCTTATATATGTTCGGTGAGTCAATGCAGTCCAGAGCAATTCAGGCTGCCCAGGAAGGACATGTTGAGTTGTTAGAATTTGGTGCCACTGCATGAAAGAAGTTCACAACTATATTCCAAAATGCTAAAGGACTTAAGGATTGTGAGATGGTATTACTGAATCTTGTTCTTGTACACATAGTTACTAAAATAATATTTTGATATAACTACTCTTCATTATGTAGATTTTCATCCCCATCTTAGATACCACTACTGAACCGCATCACTGGTTCCTTATGGTAGTAAAAATAGCAAGCATCGAGGTAGAGATATGGGACACTAACCCCACTACTTCACGCACTATTAGTACTGGTCGAACTAATCTCGTTCATTTTTCGGTAATAAATTTCGTACATAAATTAATTCTTATGAATACATGTTGATATTTTTCATGTCACACATATCTAGTTCTTCGATATACAGATGTGGGCATTGGACGCAATTTTTGAAGCTGAAATTGCTGCTTGTTTCAAGAAGAAATGGATGTTTTGTTCATTCACACTATGTCGTCCATATTGTGTTCCCATACAACCAAATGGGTTACATTGTCGCATTTTCATGCTCAAATTCATGATAGATTATGACAATGCATCTCATGTAGTCGGGAATGAGGTAGTTATTCAATATTAATTTAAGCATTTAATATTTTTCATTTGTTTAATTATTTTTAGTTTAATTCGTGTGCGCAGTTTGATTATATAAATGAGCGTGTGCAACTAGCCCTTAGGTTGTTGAAGCACCCAAACAACCTGGCACTCAGCGATATTGCCAAAGCTATGAAAGAGAGTCTTCTTGAAGACACTATTGGCAGAAGTGCCAAAAGGAAAACCAAGACAATCAAAGAAATTGATGAAGGAATGCAAAATCGTGTTGATGAGAATAAGGGCAAGAGATGTACAAAAGTCATAAAGAAGGAAAGAGATGCACAAAAAGAAGAACCACTACTACCTGCAAAACGTGGTTGTGGCCGTCCTCCTAGCGCTAAGATTAAATTGAAAAAACAAGACAAGAAGTGATTACTTTGAAATTAATCTTTTCTTTTTGAACAATTGGTTAGTCTGTTGCTGTTAGTTTTACGAATCAATCAACAAGAAGGCTAAAATATACGGTAACTTGTTTCTTTAATTTACTTTGCTATACAATTGAAGTTTTTCTCTCTTCCTTTGTATAGTAGAATTTTCTTTCTGCCATAGATACTCAATCATAAGAAAACAAACCAAAAGGTTCTCATCTGCTTTTACATTACCAATTTTAAACATGACCAAATCAACATTATCAAAGATCTACCGAAATTAGTAACTGAATGACCAAATATCATGTCATTTTGGTAATAGGTATGTGCATTGATCATGCAATTAAGAGAAAACTACGTAGTTAGGTTTTGTATTCTAAACAATCTACGCCGGTTTTCAATTTTGGTGGAGGAGATTAATCATCCTCTTATCTAATAAGATCCTATCATTTAAAGTTTAATTGACAAATGCACTTACCTTATCAGATTTGTTAGCGTATACATATTTGACTCCAAAAACATAGCCATATTCCATAAACCCATCCACATTCAGTGTTCAAGAAACTAGAAAATTTATGGCCTCATTCATCATTTTTCAAATTAAGAAAGCCAATTTCGACTCCATCTTGAACAAAAAAAAAAATCAAAGAGAAAAATTTACTAAATTTCATTTTTGGTTCTTAGTAAGATTCATTTTGAGCCACAACCATTGGTGTAGCTAGGTCCTCTCTAAAGTAAATATCATCACTTGATAAGATAAATATTTGTATGAATACAAAGTTTACACAAAT
Organism: Rubus parviflorus; assembly: GCA_029955375.1. Lineage (NCBI taxonomy): Eukaryota > Viridiplantae > Streptophyta > Magnoliopsida > Rosales > Rosaceae > Rubus > Rubus parviflorus. The sequence continues at coordinate 17,863,774 of JARGGL010000006.1, read as the reverse complement.
GACAATAATTTTGTTCAACAATGGTAATCTAGGTTCTATTTGTCGTAATTACACCACCTACGACTAGTTGTTACAAGTTTGTGAACCAATTTACAAATGTGTTATCATACTAGTAAACCTTTTTATTTAAACCAAAAGCACATACGTCTTTAGTGGAGTAATAATGTTCTCTTTTATGTAACTAGAGACTTATCTTGTGTAATTCTCATCATCGATGAAATAATTACGGCCACGTTTACTAAACCGTAATGGGATTGAGAAGGAATCGGAGAGAGAATGAATGGGAGAGAGGAGGAATGGGAAAGAGGAGGAGTCATTCCCATTTCTCTGTTTACTTGTTATCCAGAATCAGAAACAATCCCAGGATTGATTCCCATTCATGTGTTTACTAACATGTAGGAATTAGAATCATAATAAGGTTAATTACGAAAACACCCTTACGTATAACTTAATGAAATTAATAAATCATGAGGGTATTTTTGAATTATCAATAAATGATGAGGATAATTTCGGAATGAAAAATTGATTCACCCCGGAATCGGAATCAATACATAGTCCCTCCACCGGAATGAAAATGGGGAATGATCACTACTACAAAAGATCCTTCAGACGACACCCTTCAGACGACGTTATTGAAATTAACGTTGTATGAACTAATATATTCGATTTTTTACTAATATAGACGACGTATGTTAAAATATATGTCTTCTGAGAGGACTTGAACCAACACCTGGTTTTTACGCTGGACTGTGAATTACTTCAGAGGACAGTTGTAGTTGATATCCGTTGTGTGAGTATGAAATAATTTGAGCAAACTGCTTCCCCCAATCTTACAATTCAAGTTTGCAACTTTGTATTGGCCTATGATTGATATAACACGACAGATTGGGTCTAATACCGTGGTATGAGTTAGAAGCAAATTTTAGGAAGCACGAAATCTCTCCAAAGCGCCAAATAATCCCCCCAAAACGCCAATATCTTCCCCCCAAAACTCCTTCAAACTATCCAATGAACGCGAAGCTGCAAATCCTATAATTAAAATTGGGCATTTTGGGACAACCCACGAGCTAGCTTTGTAGCCCATTGTCCGTCGATACCCGCCCTTTTTTTTTTCTTTTCTAAATGTTACACGCCCAATTTGGACAAAGAAATAACTTAATTGAAGTCTTGAAGTGCGCGAGTCAAACACACACACACACACACACTAAATAGCAGCAGGTTCTAGCTAGGTTTCTTGGACAGTTCGACCAAAACCTCTCTTCCACCAAAACCAGCTAGCTAGCAGTTCGACCAAAATCTTCTAGGTTATTTGATCTAGGTTCTTGAAGAGCACAGTAGGGATTCTCGGGTTTGAGGGTTTGGGGTAACATTGAAGGGGGTTGTTCTTTTGGGTTCTTCAGGGTTGTTCGATTGGGTTCTTCACTAGGTTGTTCGATTGGATTCTTCGAGTTTAGGGTTCTTCACTGGGGTTGTTCAATTGGGTTCTTCATCGGGTTTGTTCGATTTGGTTATTCAGCATATATACTTCTTCGGTGCCTCAGTGGTGGTTGGTGGCGTGGAGACTGAACTGAGCGCCATTGGTAAATCAAAGGTTGATTTACACATATTTGTCGTGCAAATTGTATTCCTAATCACGGGAATTAAGCTTCTCCGAAGGCCTTTTGTTGTGTTTAATGTGTGTTTTCATGTTTCTAGGTTAATTAGGTGAGTTGATGTAATTCGGCACAATATGGTGCATTTTGGCGCATTTGAACCACTTCCGAGAAAAGGACGAGAAGTCAACCGTGACTCTTGGACATCAAGATCATATGAGTCAAAGCTTCGGGAGTGGAACACACAAAGATTCCGGAGAAAGAAGAGTATAATTCCGAATTTCGGCGATTTTCCGGAGAACCACCACAAGCGGCGGCAGCACCGCCGGAGAACCACCAACCGTGGTGGTGAGACAAAGGGGCAGCAGCTCACATGTTTTGCTGCATCAATTCCATGTGGCCAAGTCAGAAATCCATCCCCTCACATGCCAAAATCTGCCATATTCCCCACTCACTTCCCTCCACATCATCATTCCATTTCTCCCATCCTTATTCCTTTTGCTTTTCATTTGTTTTATCTTCTCCCATACCATTTCAGATCACAAGCTCTTTATATATGTCTACATCTGATTCAAAAGGGAGGAATCAATCAATCAATTCAGAAAGTCACAAACCATTCAGCTGAGCCAAGAGCTCTCAAACACTCTAGAATACGTCCTATCCGTCCGGACATCCTAGGATGTCCGGACGGACACCACCCGTCCACCTACTGTAATCGCCAGTTTTCTCATAGTTCTGTCCATTTTTTGGACTTTCATCCTTCACGAAAGTTGTTCCTAAGGCCCCCATTTACCTTACGGACCAGCTTTCACCATCGTTTGTGCACTTACATGCTCTGGAATCATCAAGAACAGCAAGGGTCTGCATGAACCTTGTAATTTGGAGCAAGAAGGAGTAAGGAGAAGAAGAGGGTGATGCATGGAGCAGCTAGCAACTCTTGGGGGCAGCAAGGCCCTGCTGGATGTCTTCATGAGAATCTCTTAACCTATCTTTACTTATGTTTGATTCAAGCATGTGTGTATAAATTCTTATGTTGGGGACTAGGGTTGCATGCCCTAGTTCATTGATGATGATTTGTATAACTTTGATGTTTATTCATGTTGATTGATGGTTGAATATGTTCATTGCCTATTACAACATGTGTTACATGCTTGCTTAGGAATCTAATCAATTAATGAGCATGTGTTTAATCTATCTTTGTTTGAGTTTGTGAGATTGATTACTTTGCTCACTCTAGACATTTGACATTGAGCATGATGAGTTAAACTTTGGCTTAGCTTGTTTGAAATCCTAAGTCTAAGAACTTTACGCCTCATTTAATGAACTTAAGGACCGGACAATGGCTTAAGCTAGTTGATTGAGAGTCACTCTTGAATCATACTTGACAAGAGAGATACATTTTGAGACTTGGTCTTAGATCCCTAATAAGACTAAGATACGGATTTTGGTTCTTAATCAATCGTTGTGCATTTTCATTAGGGTTGTTAATTCATTAGATATGAAAACTCAATCATTCTACCATTCCTATATCTTTCCATGTTCCCCCTCTTGCATTTAGAGTGCATTAAGTTTGTTAGCTCAATCACTCTTGTTTAGTTAGTTTACCACTTGCATTTCACTTTCATTGCTCACTTATTTACAAAACACCAAAAATATGAACACTACACTCATTTGTATATCCACTACACTTTGCATCCATCCATCTCTTGTCTCATCATTTTAGTGCTAGAAACTTGGTTACCACATGATTACCGAGTGGATTTTGGGCCTTCCAATCTTTTGGGTACGACAACCCCCGGTCCTTAATCTATACCATCCCCTATCTTTGACGATACGTAGACATGTTTTCAACGCGAAATTATCATCTCGTCAAATGGCGCCGTTGCCGGGGATTGAGGTTTAACCTTGATCCCTTGGTAATTGGTAGCCTTGTTTCTTGCACTATTCTTTGTTTCTGCTGTTGTTGTGTGTGTGTTTCTTCATTTGTTGTTTCAAATAAAGCTAGGGTCCTTCCCTAGTTTATCTAGGGAAGTGCTCTTTGTTTTCTGTTTTTCTAGCTACTGTCTTGTGTTTTCCCGATTTTTTTTAAAATAGTAAATCAACCCAGAAAATTCTAAAAATTTGTGTGCATGTTCTTTTGTGTGTCTAGTATCTGTGGTTAAAATTTCATGTCATTTTATTAAGTTTTGGTCGGGTAAATAAAGAGTTGTTTAGCCGCTGGTCAGTTGAGTTCTTTAGTGTGGCATTTTTCAAACCGTCTCTGTCTAACCATTCAGTCCGGACTCCACCACGCCGTCCGGACCTCATATAGTCTGGTAGTCAGTTCCCGTGAAATCTGTCCGGACTCCCATATCCGTCCGGACTCCTGGGAGTTGTTTTTGGTGAATTTAATTCGTTTTGTGTTGCTAAATTTCAGGAACTTCCTGGGCAGGTCAGACCACTTCCGGACCACTTTTCTCTCATCCTAGCCGTTAGAATGAGCTGAGTCTTTCATGAAAGTTGTTCCGCTGTGTGTCTACTGTCTCCCACTTCAATTTTAAGTCGTTCAAACCGTTGGATCTTGAGTTATGAAATTTACAAGCAGTGGTACTCAGGCTGGAATTGATAACCCCAGCCTTCACTTTGACTAGCTGTTTCTCTGTCTTCTGAGGGGAAAGGTGGGCGAGTCCAGTGGCTATATTGAAGCATTTTGAGTCTATTTTCCAATGCCACTAGAATAACCTCATGCTAGTTCCTACTCGTGGAGTTATACCCATTTCATTGGGTAGAGGTCATTGCTGATTTACTGAGCGCACTCAATTCAAGTGATCCATAGCAAGCAACTTCGAATTCACTTTCTTCACCATTAAGCATACATGGAGCATACGTAAGGAAGTCAAGGCTTTATGCCTTGAGGTTGGTGTCTTGTTGGTGATTCCGGCAAGCATTGGGAATTCTACAAAGGGGAGTTTTTATTTCACTTCACTCACATTTTGTTAAATTGTTATTGTGTGTATTATTTGTTGTTGTGTTGTTAATTGTTATTGTGTGTATTATTTGTTGTTGTTGTATGTTGTGTCCATCACCCAACGTAAATTGTTAAATGCACTTATCACATTGGGGACAATGTTAAGTTTAAGTGTGGGGGTGAGAATTGGGTTAAAACCCATCATAAAGTTTCAAAATTTTCGAAAATTTCCATTGTTTTCTTTTTGGGCAGAAGATAATATTTCTGAAACTTTGTGTTTTGTTTTCTGTTTTGTGTTGTTTGCATGTTGTGTCAATACTTTCCAACTCCAATGATGAATTGAGCTTACTTTGTTATGTTCATGAGAATGTTCATTATATGTTAAGGCTTTGTGTGATTTGCTTTGAGTTTAATATGCATAATTTGAGATTGCTTGAAATTCCATGTCCACATCACCTTTGTTGATTAATTGATTGCAATCCGAGAAGCACATTTGAGCAACACATTGACATGCATACCCAATTGTGAGGATTTGAGCCTATTGAAAATTCACATGTATGCATACTCCATACATTTACTTGTTCTTCATGTGTGCACAATTCATGAGTTTTGAACCTAGAACTTGCTCAAAAACCTCTTGAAACTATATGTTAATTTGTGATGAATTAGAAATGACTAAGGCATTAGTTGAGCACCATGGCCAAAATAATCACCATCCATCTAAACACGAACTCTAGGAATAACCCTTTTGAGCCGATCACTCATTAGCTTTCCTTTGTTCACTCACATTATCTTCACCCATTCCATTGTGTTTGCAAGACGATGATAGTGACTTCTTATCCTTTATGCTTGGAAATTCTATGGTAGTATACCAAAAGGCAAGTGTGGAGGAGTTATTTATTTTGTTGTATTTATTTGTTCAAAGAAAGAAAGAAAGAAAGAAAATCAAAAACAAAAAGAAGGAAGAAAGTTCCTCAAGAAAAGAAAAATAGAAAAGGAGAAAAAGAAAGTTGAAAAAAAAAAAAAATGTTTAGTTTCAATAAAAGGTTGGAGGAGAATAAGAAGTTGTTTTGGTTGAAGCATAGGTTTGAGTTTCAAAGTCGTTGATTTGTCTTGTAAACACTTAGCATCACTCATATTTCCATTCCATTCATCCCATTTACCCATCACCCTTTGGCCCCATTACACCATTGAAAGCCCTTATGATCTAATGATTTGTGGATTAATTGAGGAGAGTTGGTTAATGAGCAAGCATATGGGAACATTATTTGTGCAATTGTTATGAGAGTAAACACTTGAGCGGAAATATTTAGTGATCCTTGTGCGTTTAGTGGTTAATGTTGTTTAGATGTGCCTATTTGATTGCATGAGATTAATTGTACACTTGGTTTCCACACACTTCACCCGAGCATGATTGAAATGCGCTTGTTAAACACTTAACAAATTTATGAAGCCTTGGCATGTGATCTTTTGACTCTTGTTTATAACTTAGCGATCTCGTTGAGGACTATGGTTGGAAAAGCTATTGTGTTTCCCTTTCTTGTATTGTATTGTGTTTCCTTTATTGTATTGTCTTGTGTTGCTTGAGGACAAGCAAGATTCAAGTGTGGGGGTGTGATTTACACATATTTGTCGTGCAAATTGTATTCCTAATCACAGGAATTAAGCTTCTCCGAAGGCCTTTTGTTGTGTTTAATGTGTGTTTTCATGTTTCTAGGTTAATTAGGTGAGTTGATGTAATTCGGCACAATATGGTGCATTTTGGCGCATTTGAACCACTTCCGAGAAAAGGACGAGAAGTCAACCGTGACTCTTGGACATCAAGATCATATGAGTCAAAGCTTCGGGAGTGGAACACACAAAGATTCCGGAGAAAGAAGAGTATAATTCCGAATTTCGGCGATTTTCCGGAGAACCACCACAAGCGGCGGCAGCACCGCCGGAGAACCACCAACCGTGGTGGTGAGACAAAGGGGCAGCAGCTCACATGTTTTGCTGCATCAATTCCATGTGGCCAAGTCAGAAATCCATCCCCTCACATGCCAAAATCTGCCATATTCCCCACTCACTTCCCTCCACATCATCATTCCATTTCTCCCATCCTTATTCCTTTTGCTTTTCATTTGTTTTATCTTCTCCCATACCATTTCAGATCACAAGCTCTTTATATATGTCTACATCTGATTCAAAAGGGAGGAATCAATCAATCAATTCAGAAAGTCACAAACCATTCAGCTGAGCCAAGAGCTCTCAAACACTCTAGAATACGTCCTATCCGTCCGGACATCCTAGGATGTCCGGACGGACACCACCCGTCCACCTACTGTAATCGCCAGTTTTCTCATAGTTCTGTCCATTTTTTGGACTTTCATCCTTCACGAAAGTTGTTCCTAAGGTCCCCATTTACCTTACGGGCCAGCTTTCACCATCGTTTGTGCACTTACATGCTCTGGAATCATCAAGAACAGCAAGGGTCTGCATGAACCTTGTAATTTGGAGCAAGAAGGAGTAAGGAGAAGAAGAGGGTGATGCATGGAGCAGCTAGCAACTCTTGGGGGCAGCAAGGCCCTGCTGGATGTCTTCATGAGAATCTCTTAACCTATCTTTACTTATGTTTGATTCAAGCATGTGTGTATAAATTCTTATGTTGGGGACTAGGGTTGCATGCCCTAGTTCATTGATGATGATTTGTATAACTTTGATGTTTATTCATGTTGATTGATGGTTGAATATGTTCATTGCCTATTACAACATGTGTTAGATGCTTGCTTAGGAATCTAATCAATTAATGAGCATGTGTTTAATCTATCTTTGTTTGAGTTTGTGAGATTGATTACTTTGCTCACTCTAGACATTTGACATTGAGCATGATGAGTTAAACTTTGGCTTAGCTTGTTTGAAATCCTAAGTCTAAGAACTTTACGCCTCATTTAATGAACTTAAGGACCGGACAATGGCTTAAGCTAGTTGATTGAGAGTCACTCTTGAATCATACTTGACAAGAGAGATACATTTTGAGACTTGGTCTTAGATCCCTAATAAGACTAAGATACGGATTTTGGTTCTTAATCAATCGTTGTGCATTTTCATTAGGGTTGTTAATTCATTAGATATGAAAACTCAATCATTCTACCATTCCTATATCTTTCCATGTTCCCCCTCTTGCATTTAGAGTGCATTAAGTTTGTTAGCTCAATCACTCTTGTTTAGTTAGTTTACCACTTGCATTTCACTTTCATTGCTCACTTATTTACAAAACACCAAAAATATGAACACTACACTCATTTGTATATCCACTACACTTTGCATCCATCCATCTCTTGTCTCATCATTTTAGTGCTAGAAACTTGGTTACCACATGATTACCGAGTGGATTTTGGGCCTTCCAATCCCTTGGGTACGACAACCCCCGGTCCTTAATCTATACCATCCCCTATCTTTGACGATACGTAGACATGTTTTCAACGCGAAATTATCGTCTCGTCAAAGGTACGTTTGTCATTTAGTTTGGGTTTTCAACATTAATCTAGTTAAGTTGGTATGCGATTGAGTTAGAGTTGTCAAAATCAAAGTCAGTGTCTCTCCCTAATTTGATTTTGCTGTTTGGGTTTGAATCCAAATTGGGTTTGTGAAATGAAAAACATGGTGATGAGGTTCTGAATTTGTATTATTTGTGATGTAATTGTAATACCCCGAAAATTTCCGATTTATTTTTATTAAACAAGTCGTGAAATTTGAAGTGAAATGGTGTGATTTTGTATTTTTAGGGGTTTTCGTCGTAAAACGATAATTACGGTGGTTAATTAAGGTAACTTTTTACCCGTTGAGAATTTGGGAAAACTTCATTCATGAAAGTTGTAGAGCTCGTCGAACCGAGTTCGTGGACATGTGGTACGTCGAAAATGGAGTTCGTATGAAGAAGTTATGGCCCTCGGAAGTTTGGTCGAAAGTCTATAAATATGGGGTAATTTTCATAAAAATCCGAAAAATACTAGAAAATTCCGGAAAGTTCCGGAATTCTCCCAAGCAGACCCGACGACCCGCCGCCGACCCGCCTACCCGACCCGGCGCGTGCGGGCGCGTCCGGTGACTTCCGGCCACCGGGCTGGCCCAGACGGGCTCGCCGTCACCTCGCCTTCCGACCCCTGGTCTCCCCCGACGGCGGCGCGGTCTGTAAGGCCCAGATCGAAGCAACCCGATCGGATCTCCATTTTCCGGCCACCTCCGACGACGGGACAACTTGGGTTTTGCTCACCTCCTCTCCAGAAACCTCTCCATGGTGGTGGATCACGGCGGCACGGCCTAGATCGGCGGGAATGAAACTTTGCACTTTTTGGATCAAAAACTTGCCCACACCGATTCCGGCCACTTCCGCTCCGATCCGGACTTTGAGGTAGTTACTAAACTTGTTGGAATTGTTGAGATGAACATTCTGTGAAATTTTGGTGTCAATCGGAGAACATTTTCCGTCGACTGACCATCGCCGGCGGCGGCGCGTGGGCGGCGCGTCCGGCCGATCCAGGAGCAATTCTTTGCTCCGTTGTGCTTAGTTCGTCGATACGAACAACTTTCGTGTTTACAGTTTTGTGAAATTCGGTCGTTTGAGCGATGATCAATTAAGCAATGGTTATGGATCGTTAGATCCGTAATGATCCGACCGTTGGATCATCACCATATTTGGATATGATGTTAGGATGCTAGAAATAAGCATGTTGTTGGATTTTGGAAGTTTCGGATTTGGTGTGGGACCCGTTGATGAATAGTAGACGTGGGACCCACGTTGACCGATGGTTGACTTTTGGTCAAATGGTCTCGATTTATATTTCCTATGTCCTAGGATACATTTGAGGAACTTTGGATTATTTTGGAAATGTATTATGCTAATTGGATATTGCATAATCATAGGTGATTATGGAAGGTGTTGCGTACATGCTTATCGATTCCCGGTTTTTATTTGAAGACGCAGCAGAAATTAGAGGTGAGTGAATCTCACGATATTTTTATATATGAATATTAATTCATATTGTGTTGTTTGCGAAAATAAATAATTATATTTATTTAAATGATTTTGTGATATATAATTAAATAAATATTTAATTGATATATCAGCTTTGTGAATTTGGTGTTAAAACAATATTTGAAAATATTCATTTTATTGTTTTGATTTGTGGATTTTGTGGGAACACAACATTTCAAAAATATGATATTGTGTTTGCCTATTTGAATGATTTTGTACAACGGACTGTCCTGGGGACAAAGTAAATGGGTGAAAAATGGTAGCCCATTCAGTTAGAGCTCTAGACTGCATAATACTAATAAAGGAGGGGAAAAATGGTACTCTCGCTTTATCCGTCCGTATTGTTTGATTAACTTGATGTATTAAAAGGAGAAGAAAAATTGTATTCTCACTTTTAATCAGGCGAAGTTAAAAATAACTTGATGTATTAAAAGGAGAAGAATCTCACTTTTAATCAGGCGAAGTTATAAATGATTTTGTGTGAGTATTGATTTAAACTATTATGATTTACGATTCTTAAAAAGAATGAAATCATAATTTTGGGAAATGATTTTGGGGAAGGTTTATATTGTTTAATATTCTGAATTACCCTGGGATTAACATACACGTTTATGGGACGTGTGGGGTTAAAATACGTGGAATGGGACGCGTAGGTTCAGCATATTTTATAATATGAATTTTCGGAATTTGAATTCTATTTGAAGAATATAAATTATATATATTTGTTTTAAACAAAATATATATATGTATATTTTTGATAACGGTTTTGGGTGAGTAAAACTGAGTTAACTTATACCAGCTTCATAAGCTGACCGGGTTTGTTGATATAACCCGGTACACTATTCCACGGTGTAGGGTTTAATCGTGCAGGTTAGGTAACCAGAGTTGCATTGAAGGATTTGGTCGGTAGACCGTTATCGACCATAAGTGTTATTATTTGACTTCTGCTGTCTTGTAATAAATTTACTCTGATAGATAAATTAATTAATATCTTGTAATATCAATTTATTATTTAATTTATGGTTTGTAATATGTAACCCTAAAGAACGGGTCAGCATTTACATTTGTTGGGCATGGAGTATGCGTTGTTGTACTTGAATTAAAAGGAAAAAAAATTCTAGTGCATATTTGTATTTGATATTCCATGTCGTCACGTTCCCGAAATGGTTTGTAATTAAGGGCAAAATGTCTTATTAATTGATTGGAAAATCGGGGCGTGACAGTAATACTCTTGTATTATTATATATTATGAGTCTGAAATCCTATAATGGTGTCTCATTTGAAGTCATGAAAAAGCTTCTTTGAGAAACAAATCCCTATTGACGTTGTGTTCCAGAAAGATGAGATGATTGATATCATTGGTGTAACAAAGGGTAAAGGTTATGAAGGTGTTGTTATTCGTTAGGGTGTAACTCGTCTTCCCCGTAAGACTCATAGGGGTCTGCGTAAGGTTGCTTGTATTGGTGCTTAGCATCCTGCTAGAGTCTCATTTATAGTTGCCAGGGCTAGTCAGAATGAATACCACCACCGTACTGAAATGAACAAGAAAATTTACAAGCTTGGAAAGGCCGGACAAGAGTCTCACACTGCTGTCACTGAGTTTGATAGGACCGAGAAGACATCACTCCAATTGGTGGCTCCCTCATTATGGTGTAGTTAAGGATGACTACATTCTAATCAAGGGTTGTTGCGTTGGACCTAAGAAGAGGGTTGTTAATTAGTTGTTACTCTTCGCCAGTCTCTGCTCAAGCAGACCTCTCGTCTTGCTCTTGAGGATATCAAGCTCAAGTTCAGCGATACCTCCTCAAAGTTTGGGCATGGTCGCTTCCAGACTACACAGGAGAAACATAAGTACTATGGACGACTCGAGGCATAAGCATGAGAATTGTTTGGAAGCTTTCGGCTATCATAGTCTTTGATAGTTTTAAGTCTTCTATGCAAATGATATTATGCTGCGACAGTTTTGTTTTTGTTATTGTTATTTGTTTTCCTTTGAAGTACCAAGGATTCTAAAAGCTGTGCATCGAGTTTTATTTTGTTGCAGAGATTTTAATATTTAAATGGTTACTTGGAATCTTGATGATTTCTTGATTTGATTGTGGAGTTTGTCCAAAATCACCTTCTTGTTTTTAATCAGCACTTCTTGTTTTTAATTAATCAGCTCTTCCAGAATTTGCATTTTTACTTGGAGGAAGAGAGGACTTGTTCCCCTCCGGCATATTTCAAGTGGCCCTCGTTGTCTGTTGGTGAGATGTGCGTGGAATTTTGCTAATGAATGACAGAGAAACAAGTGTTGTCTATTCTATGTGCTAAGGGAGAAGAAGGAAGAAGACCTGTACCCTTCTCTTCTCTTATTATTATGTATACGTACTATTGTCTTCTCTACCTTTCCTTTGGACTTTGATGGCTCACCTTGTCTCCTTTAGTCTTTCGCTGACAAGCTAATATTGTGCTTATGATTGTCAATTAATATTTGCAAGATCGTTGCCCCTTGTGCAATATGGCTGTCATTTTCTAATATTTTCCTTGAGGAATTAAAAACAGTTAAGATACTAACCTTTTTAGTTTATTTGGCCTTGGGATGAGTTCTGGTTCTTTCTTTAGGTGGGATATTCGGATGTGTTTGGTTTATTGCTATATTTAACCCTAATGTTGCTATTTTTTAATTTTACTTTGTATATCTTATCCTCCTGGCTAGTAGTTGAACTATCATATTGACTATGATTAATATGTACTTTCTGTAACATGCCTGTTGTATTGTATGCTTTTTGTTTAATACTTGAAGATCGATCATTTGATTGTCGTTTAGGTTTGTGGACCGAAGTGGTCTTATGACAACCGTGAAAGCTATTGCTGTGAGCATACTGCTACCATGAAAGCTACTGCTTGGTCTCCTCGTCTTCATGGACTTCTGAAATACAACCACTAACTCACACTTGAGCTGCATGGACACTGGAACTCAGGTGAACATCTTGTTGCCTTTTTATTATATCATTTTTACACCTCTTAAGCTGGTCTAAAGCATGCATGCAGTAGGGAAGCTTTACCTTTTGATGAATTTTAATTTTTATTTCAAGAGTTCCGAAATTTGGTAGTTGTTTCTTCACTTTATTTAGTTCTTTAATGAGAACATATTCTTTTATTAATCATAGAAATTCTCAACTTTCAAATTTGACCTTTCCCATGTAATGTTCAAGAGGAAATGGAGTTCGAAGATTCACACAATCTGATTACATTGGTTTTGTTTTTGCATTTTTTTGGTTGTTCAGATTGGTTGCATTAAGGGAAGAATAATGTACTCGGGAAAAGATGAATTTAAGCTCATTTTAGATGCACTGCTAATTGTTGGTTATGTTTGTTCATAGATATTTAATTTTAGTGGAAAGTTAGATTTTAAGGAGGTGGCGAAGGCAATGGAGATGGAAAAGGAGTGTTGTTCAAATACTTTTTCTTTAGTTGTTTATTATTATGATTATTTTCAGCTACCTTGTTTGCTCCATGTATAAAGAGGCAATGTCATTAGCTTCCTCTATTATGAAACGTCTTTTCTGAATATATAAGGTAAAGACTTTGAAGCCAGTAACCATTTTGAATTGTTTGACATGCTGGAATCAGCTGGTATGGTGCTTTTGAAGTCTTTAATAGAACTTGAAAGGTAGCTACATATATTCCACGATAATATCACATTTGTACTTTAGTTTTCTTCTAGTCGCATGTGCCAAGTCTTTTGTTAAGTATTTTCCTTTATATCAATCATATGCATATGATTATGATCTTAAAATCATTACTTATGTGCAGAATGATTTCTCATTCAATTATGAACTAATATTTTGCTCGTTGCTTGAAAACAATTTCAGTTATTTGTTCAGTTAATTGCTCTTTGCTTTATTTGGTTTAGGTTTGAGAATTGATAGAAACTATTGTGGTTAGCCACCTAGTTTTCATGTTCACTGCAGAATATTGTAAGAGGAGGAAGAGATTCTGCTTCATTTGCTACCTGATGTCTTCAAGGGTATTAAGCAGATTGGTGTTATTGGTTGGGGTTCTCAGGTGACTGAATTGCTCTCATTTCTTTTTATCAATTGTTGTTATTGTTGTTGTTTTGCTTTGTAGTTATTATTTCACTTGAAGGTGTTGGTTGAGTAGCTTTGGTTACCAAATGATTTTTAGACAAAGAAAGAACTTGAGACATTTTTCTGGTTTCCTGAATTTTCTGACCTAGTAGTCTTTCTCTTAAAAACTGTACTAAACCATTGAGAATTTGAAACTGTTTTCTTCTAAACAATTGCAGGAGACAAACTAATGAATAATCCAGAACTGGAATCACCTCAAAAACATTTTTCTAGAATTAGTAATGAATTTTCAAAGTTAGGAATTTGTCACAAGATTTCTAAAAATCTTCTGCAAACTTATCTTATTTGGTTAACCTCTTTATTTTGAAAACTGAAACAGAATACCCAAAGCTGATTTTACTAATCCAAATCTTTCGAGACCACCTGTTTCTTCTTTGAATATTAACTAAAAGGCAGTATGAGTGTTGGAAACAGGAATGCAGATGACATATATGGTTGTGTATTGCTAAATGAGATTACTGGTTTTGAATTTAATGTATTAGTTGATAAATGTGCATCATGACTGCATTCATCTCTTTTTCTGCAGCATTTTGTTGAAGTTTGAATGGTTGATAAAAGCTTGGAGGTCCAGCAGTGGGAGTCATGTGTATACTTATCCGATTTCGTAGACTTAAGTTTTTTTTTTGATGAACTAGAGGATTGTATTTCTACATTGTGACTTGTAAGATTCACCTTATCAATTTGAGTATATTAGTGAATGATGAAGTTTTTGGCAATAAATAATATGATTTTGAATCTAACCAATTTCAATAGAATGGTATTATGATTTTAGTGGTAAAAGTACTGCTAAAATAACTTACACAACAAGAATAACTAAAAATCGTCGTCCAAAATGTTTCAATGCACACAACTAATTTTAAAGCTAATATGCACAACGACTACCAAAGTAAAACCGTCTTCTGAATGAATGTAGGATAACTTCTACTATAGTAAAACCGTCTTATGAATGAAAGTAAGACAACCTCAACTAGAGTAAAACCGTCTTCTGAATGCAGGTAGGACTACCTTTACTAGAGTAAAACCGTCTTCTGAATGAAAATCCAACAACATATAATATGCTGATATTTATGCCTATACAATGCCACAACGGATATAGAATATTAGGTTGTCCTTGGGCTTGCTACAGAACGGGTAATATCTGTCGTCTAAACACTGAAGGGTCGAGGCCGCCTCAATCAACATAAATATTTCCTATCAGACGACGGTTTTCAACCGTTGTGTGAAGCCTTTTTTGTAGTAGTGGATTCCTGAATTTTTTGTGGGACCCATGCAATTCCGATTCCACCTATGGTTAGTAAACGTCCAATTTTACCCGGAATGGGAATCACTCTCTATGGAGTCATTCCCATTATGGGTTAGTAAACATGCCCTACTTCTTTGTCGACACATTTTACCACAAACCACAATAATTAATATAAAAAGTGGTCATTTTTATAGTAATTACTTCATGTACGACCTATGAATACTATTTAGAGAACCAATTTACAAATGTGACGACAAATATGTTATCATAGTAGTAAAACTTTTTATTTGGACCAAAAGCACAAAAGTCTTTAGTAGTGTAATGAGGTCCTCGCTTGCGTAATTGGAATATTATCTTGTGTAAATTTCATCATTAATGAAATAATTACTTTTTTGTCGATGCATTTTATCACAAACTATAACAATTGATGTAAAAGTTGTAATCTTTGTTCTCTTTGTAGTAAGTATTCCACCTACGACTCATATACAAGTTTATGAACAAATCTAAAAATGTGACAACGAATGTATTGTGATAGTGGTAACTTCAATATTTTCAACATCAATAGGATGATTACTTCTCTAAGTATGCATTTTACCACAAGCCACGACAATTGATGTACGAAATGGTAATCTTTGTTCTGTTTGTGGTAATTACTTCACCTACAACCTCATTTACAAGATTATGAACCATTTTACAAATATGACAACGGTTGTATAGCGAATATGGTAAAATTTCATATTAGACCAAAATATATGTAAGTCCTCGGTGTTGTAATTAAGTTCTCTATTCGATAATTAAGGTTTTTTATTTGATAAAAAGAGGTCCAACTATGATACTTACATGTTTGATCATGTAATTACCATACCTACAACAACTTTGGTCATAAGTAGTAATTTTAGTCCTACTAGGTGTAATTTATTTTATTTACAATATTTGTTACGTATTTGTAAACGAAATTACATTGGAAACAACAAATACATTGTTAATGTGATAACTGTCATTTTAAAAAATGACACATGTCAAACTTTAAGTGGGTAACCTGTTAACCAATTCAATAGGTTTCCACCATATTAATTTGTTAAAGGATTTTTATCACAAATGGTATCTGAATTTTACCTCAATTATATACATAGTACTTGAACTTCATTTTTGATCACAACCAGTACCCGAATTCTTCGAGTTCATCCTAAATGGTACCTGAACTTCAATTTTTGTCACAAGTAGTACCCAAAGTTTTCAATTTTTGTCACAAGTAGTACCCAAAATTTTCAATTCTTTTCACAAGTAGTACCCAAAATTTTCAATTTTTGTCACAAGTAGCACCCAAAATTTTCAATTTTTGTCACAAATAGTATCCAAAGTTTTTCATTTTAGTCTTTTGTTTTTAAACACGCGCATATAATATCACAAAAATGGTCTTAGGTACCAAAAGAGATGAAATCAAAAACTTTGGGTATTACTTGTGACAAAAATTGAAACTTTAGGTACTACTTGTGACAAAAATTAAAATTCAGGTACCAAGTATATAATTGAGAAATAGTTCAGGTACTGTATGTGATTAAAACCCTTTGTTAAAATATTAAAATATAAAAAAAAAGGTATGACATGCATCTCGGTACCTAAGATTACCCCTTTTGCTAGTTCCTCTTTTGCTCTATTCATATCATATATACTTCTGTTTAATATTGTTACTGTAGAATGGTGTCGTTTATTTATAGCAACAAAAAAATGAAATAATCTGAATCGGTCTAATTCGAAAAATAGTCTAATTTTTTTATTTATTTATAAGTTTTTTTTTCTAAAATTTAGAAGTTATCAAAATTGTAAATAATATTAATATATATAAATAATATTAATAAAAATTACTATTTCTTTCACACAAAAAAATATATAATAATAGAATATATAATAATAATAGTAAAATAATCTAAATTACTATTTCATTTTCATTTAATAAAAATATGATTTCCATTCTTTAATGTTTTAACCTGATCAATAACAATATTAAATTGAATTCATTTTGTTTTTTTAGTAGAAATAAGAATGCGGTTGTCTACTGAATTTAAAAAATGAATTGTATTCTTTTGTTTGAAAAAAAAATAAACGCAAGCACAAGGTTTCACCTTTGGTTTTGGTATGCATGCTTTATCATTTTCAAGATGGGGATTCTCACCTTCCCCATCGACTTGACTCGATAATCAATTTTTATTTTTAGTTCTATCCATGGATTGAAGTCAAAATTATCTAGTTACAAACATTCCGTTTTAGTTTCAGAAGACCATAAACTACGAAATGAAAAATCTTGTTCCGTTGTTAGTTAAGTTAAAAAAAATGGATACACTAAAATGAAAATAATAAATAATAAATAATAAATACTAAATATATTATAGTAGGAATTCTCTTATCCCATTCGGAAATATATCATCTCATAATTATCTATGGCTGTTTATGTCTCTAGCATGACCACTTGATAAAATGTGGAGGAAAGTCGGGCAAATGGCCGATACTACTGGAAGGATTCCTCTTTGGATAATATGTACTGTTACATACATACACACACACACACACAGATATATATATATATATATATATATATATATATATATGTACACAATGATTCTCAGGTAAGGAGTTCCTTACTTTTTTAAGGTAAGGAGTTTTGATCTCAGCCTCAGATCTGTTTTAAATGATCTGATCTAACAGCAGAGATCAAAACTCCGCACTTTAAAAAAGTAAGGATCTCCTTAGTGGAGAAGCCATATATATATACTAGCAATCTCCCACATGCTATGCATGTGTTGAAACGGTTATTGCAGGAGAAAAAAGTGGGTTGTGGGTTAATTTTTATTTATTTATTTTATTAAAAACTATTTTATCATTTGTCACAATTGTCCTTGATGGTTAAACTGGTTTACAAAGTTTTTTAATATTTCAAGATTATTTATGTAAAAAAATTCAGTTTTGATTGACAAGCCTCTTCTCTTAAATATAGTATAGATATATATGACGTTTGATACATGTTTAGTACATTAAGTATGCATAATTGTTACTGAATTTAGAATATGTTGTGTTGTGGAGTTTATTTAAATGAAATTAGAATGTTTAAGCCCAAAGCCCATAGAAGATATCATGGGATAATGTTATGTATTTTACGAGTCTGACCTAGCTCTTCTGTGCTAGGGTTTGAGAGCGGCGGCCCTCTTGGGTCGACGAATCTTGCATCTTCTCCATATTCATGGAGCTCCTTACGGGCAGCGATCTTGGTAACCCTTGATGGTGGAAGCTTTGCGATGTGCCTCGTGTTGGATGGGGCAGTGGGTTGGGAAGAATGGGATCTGTGGTTTGTGATGGTTGATGGATCTGAGATGTAAAGTTTGTTTTGCAGCTTTTGTTCGGTGCAACCTTATCACGGAGAGAGTCCGGATGGATAGGGATAACTCTTCTACCGGATCAGTGGTGTTAGCATGATTGCAGCCCTTCGCGGTGACCAGATTTTCTTGTTCTAGTGGTGGTTGGTTTCGGTGGTTTTTTGGCAAGATTGACTGGTGGTATTAGGGATATAGTTCTCTTTTTGGGCTTTGTCAATCAGTGCTGGTGGTTATCCCTTGGCAAGCTGACGACTGGGAGCGGCAGCGTTAACGGTGGCAGAGGCTACTAGATCCGCCATTGGATACGGGGATCCTGGTGGGTTTTGATTCCGATTCGAGTTTTTAATCCAGGCTCTTAATTTGTTGGATTCCTTTACAATCTTGGGATTGTTTTTGGAATCTCGCTCTTTACAGGTATTGGATTAGGGACCCGGCTTTATGGTACTTGTTCGAAAGAGGTCGTCTGCCAACATCCACCCTTGGCCGGCTTCGATTCTCTGGTGGAAGAGTGATCTTAGTCCTACGTCAATTTGATTTTCGTCATTTTGTGCGTTGGATTTGCATGGTTAGTCAGGCCCCCGCCTACAAAAATTACTACATGACTGAGCTCAGTAGTGTCAAAACAGCTTCGCGCTTTTTCATTTGCTTTCGGTCCTTGTTATTTTCGATGCATTGTTTTGCATCTTTGTTTAGTTTGCTTTTGTTTTTCCTTGATGCTTTCTGCATATTTCCTTTGTACTCTTTATTTATTTTAATATAGTCGTACCTCCTTTTGATAAAAAAAAGAAAAACCCAAAGCCCAAGTTTTTTAACTTAGCTTATCAAAAAACAACTTTGTTTACCTTTTACGACAAAATAACGATCAATACAACTTCAAACTCAGACATGCATCTCTTCCATTCATCGTCTTCCTCCTTCCCCGATTCCCTTCACACCGCCTAAGACCAGCACCACCACCTAAGACCATCACTGAAATCAAGACAACCGCCTTTGAATTGCACAAGGTTCATAACTACCAACCTAGTTGAGCTTGAGGTGTCGATTTTCCAGAATTCCTTGATGATTCATCAAGGCTATAGAAGTAGGAGATGAAACCCTAGAAGCAGGAGGTGG
This sequence comes from Rubus parviflorus, assembly GCA_029955375.1. Taxonomy (NCBI): domain Eukaryota; kingdom Viridiplantae; phylum Streptophyta; class Magnoliopsida; order Rosales; family Rosaceae; genus Rubus; species Rubus parviflorus. Next base: position 17,844,361 of record JARGGL010000006.1, on the reverse strand, counting down.
AAACCTAGAATCAGGAGGTGGCAAACCTACTCCATGTATGCCCAATGTTATTGCGCAATTAGTATATGAAATTTAATTGGTAATTTGGGACTGGTGATAGGGGAATGGACAAGATGACTATCAAAAGAGGGTTAAGGGAAATTGATTTGGGGTGGGGGTTTATTCATATTATAGGATATTCGGGGTCACCCTTGTGGTAAATTACACGGTATAGGACGTGTAGGCTCAGTCTATTGTACTATATGAATTCTCGGGAATAGAAAATGCATTCATACATATTATTTAAACTGTTGTTTGATTATTTGGTGATTGAATAGGAATAGCTTCCTACTGGGCACTGTGCTCACCCCTTAATAATATCGCAGGTGATGGACCTGAAGAATGAAGTTACTTTACAGCTGTTGAAAATAATGTTATATATGTGTGGAGTTTGTTTTTGCTTAAGCTTCCTAGAATAAGATCACATACTGTTAGTTTGTCTTTGTAAAATAGGTGTGAAAACCTTATATATAAAAGTTGTATTTCAATACGTAGTGTTGCTCTATTTCAATTTTTGTCATATTTCGATTACGGAAACTATTATTTCTATAATCGAAATATGAGTTGCACCTCAAAAAAAAAATTTGTCAAAAATCGAGGTGTTCCATTCTAACTATACCACTCGTAGTAAATCTACCCCCAGATCATAATTTATCACACTGAAATCAGCCTACAAATTGAATTTTCTAAACTCTTACTTACTGACTTGTGGCATAGTTAAGATAGAGTGTGTATTTGAAGATTGGGGAGTATTGTACCACGGGGATTGGAAGACCCAAAATTTCACTTAGATAACAAGCAACCTAAACTCTAGCAAAAGATGGAAGACAAGAGATGGAAAGACAATTGTGTAATGGATATGCACAAGTAAAGTATAGAATGTTCATTGGTTTGGGTTTTTTGAAAGTGAATAATAATGCAAACAAAGTAATCAATCAATTGCAAAAAGCAAACGAAAACAAGCAAGTAAAGGCAAGCAACATAAAATAAGAAACGATTGGGGTTTTTGGGTTAACCAAAGTCCAAACGAATGATTGATGTTTCGGTTACATATGTATGCTAATGTGATTAGTGAATCAAGCTCCGTATCTTACCCATATTATGGTTGTAAGACCATGTATTTTAGGTTATTTTAGTGTCATGTTATGGATCAATAAGTTCTCTTTAGTTGCTTAAGTCATGTCATGGATCTTAGGCAAACAAATAAGAGGGATGATGTACCAAGACTTTAGGAACTCAAATAAGGAAACCAATGACAAAACCACAGATGCTAAGGTATCCCACTCATATCATAAATATGGAAACTCTTCATCACAAAAGCAAGCCATGTTATGGATCCCACTTAATTAAGTGAATGAAGACATAAAGCAAGCAAACAATTAGGGCATTCTCACATAGGCATACAAGTCCTCATCATGCTTATTGACAATTGCCTAGAGATAGTAGAGTGGTCAACCATATAATCCCATATCAAGATAGATTACATACATGTTCATGAAGTGGCTGTCTCTAAACATGCATCTAACACATAATGAACTAGACAATAGGCATACTCATTCATCAACATATCATCCATATACAATTAATCCATAAAAAAATCATATATGGTCTGGGGCACACAACCCTAGTCTCCAACCTTAAGTAACTACTCACTATCCATTAGAATATACATTATAATCAATTAACATGAAATTGAATCTAGATACAAATATTAGGAGATAGGGATAAAAAAAATCTCAATAGAGATGGCTGCCCCCAAGCTTGTGTCACTGCGAGGCTTGATGGAAGCTCCCTTTATTCTTCTTTTCTTTGGCTCCAGTATTTAAGCTCCTTGTGATCTTGATGCCCTTGGTGAATAAAGTGAGAATCTTCAGCAGAAGAGTAGTAGATGAGATAGATAATGGTGTGAGGAACAATTTTGATGAAGGAAGGAAGTGAAAAAGAGGTGTGGAAGGTGGAGATTTTGGTGGTGGAAGATGGCTTCACGTCTACAGGAATCCTAAAACTAAAATGGAAGAGAGGAAGAGGAAAAGTGAGGTGAAGTGTTTGAGGGCTAGGCTAGATATGCTAAGAGATAACGTAAATGAGGTAAAATGAGGGATATATACTAAGGGAAAGGATGGTGGAGGGCTAGGATGAGAAAAGTTGGTGAAATGGGAATGCCTAAACTTGCTTGGATTAGCTAGGGAGATCTAAGGGCTAGGATGAGAGGAGTTGGCGAAATGAGAATGCTTAAACTAGCCTAAAAAATGTTAGGTGGGAGAGGGTAGGAAAATTAGGTGGAGGATAAGGAGGTAAAAACTCATAGACTAAAGGAAAAATCAGCAAAAAAATTGAAAAATATGAAGTCAAAGAGGAAAGAGACAATAGAGAGATATGATCAAGGACAATGTCATTTCTTCTAAAAGAAAAATAAGGAATAATCAAATAAATAATGATGTTATTAATCACCAAGGATACATGGAACCTTCCCATGACTAATTTGGAAAGCTTCTAGGATGAGTCACCATCTTGATTTTTTGTGTTGACTCAGGAGTTGACCAAGGGTTGACTTTTCGGGTCAAAATGTTAACTTTTCGATTTCTTGGTCAAATATCCAGCTAATCTTCGTGCTCCATTTCCGATACTTGACTCTTGACATCTTGGTATCAATCGTATCATAAAGTCATGGTTGACCATGAGTTTACTTTCACATTCTTCTCAGAAATGCTCTAAAAACTCCCAGATTGCATCATTTTACACCAAATAACTAGCCCTTGCATAAATGACTACAAAACACACAAACTAGGATTAGAGACACTAAATGGCCTAAAGAGTAGCCTAATTCGAGTGATTAGAGGCATACTTTATACATAAAATATGTACAAATCACTTACCACCAATGCTCCTCTTGGAAGCCAAGGTTCTACAATTCATTTATGAAAAGCTAACATTCCAGGTAAGGCCATGTGAAAGGCATGCCATAATATTTTGCCTACATTGGATCGTCTAGCTTCAAGGCAAAGTCCATATTAGAATCCTAGCGGTATCTTGTGCTCTACAACATAGGAGACTAAAAATAATTGTTATCGAGATTGTACATTCACTAGGGCAGTGATCAGTTCATAGCCCCTCATATATCGATAAGGTCTGTTTTGATCCCATGACTACTGCTCTTTCTCAAGTTGGCTTAATTTTTGTGAAGAGAAACTCTCTTCTCTACTTCTGGCAAAACCACTATTCTTGATTTGGAGTGTTTGGAAGGAAATAAATTAAAGGGTTTGGGATTTTGTCTACATGACGTCTGCCATGCTCAACGATTTCCATTTTCATCATTCTAAGAAGAATCCATGGAAAAGGACATGGACTAGGCTCAAATAGAAAGCACCTCAAGGTTAATTTAGATGCTACATTTGATAAGTACTGTTTATGCCAAGAATGTTGTCCTAGGCATATGTACGAGTGTTTAGTGTAGAGACCAAGTGTTGTGCATGCATGGATGACACAAGGAAGTATAGTGGTTCACCTCTCTGGTGAGGAGAGGCTACGTCCACTTGGTAATGTCCAATATGTGAGAGAGAAGTACATGCCCATGTGATGGGATAACTAGCTAACTCATGGATCAGACTGGGGATCCTCTATTTGCTAGGTGAGGAGTCCCTTTTATAGATAAGGGAGCTTTCTCACTCTTACACATTTCTCATGTGGGATGCTAATGTGATATTGCTTGTCGTGAAGCCTTTTGGCGAGCATGGGAGGGATGTCTCCCGACGAGGTCTTGGTTGGCTTCCACCAAGGCGAGGTAGGTCAGGTGTCGGGCTAGGTCCCGCATGTCGTCGTCGGGGTCCCACACGTTATGTGTGCCCGCTAGGATTGTGTTGATTATGCTTGGTGGCATGTGGTATATGTAGTATGAACAATAAGGACACCCATGATTGAGGGAGGAATCAGCTTCGTAATTCAAGATTCCATCGGCGCTTATGTCGGTGGAACTTTTCAACTTGTGTCAAATATGATAAACTCGGAAAATTTTGAGGCTTTAGAAGCGAGGAGAGGAGAATGCTACTGCACATTCTCTAACCCTGTTATTTTTGAGACAGATTCTTTGATCCTTGCCAACACTATGTGAAACAATGCTTCACAACCTCAAACCTCTCTGCTGGGAAGAATATATGAAGAAGCTTGCCTAGGTTCTTTTTTCTGTCAATCATTGCAGCAAGCCAATATGCTTTATTGGCTACTCAGCAACACTCTTGGACTGATGTCCCTCCTGATTTTCTTTCTCATTTTCTTTCTAGAGAAAAATACACTTTTAATCCCTGAACTTTGCATTTGTCGACACCTTCGTCCCTGAACTTTGAAATATATCACTTTCGTCCCTGAACTTTGACATCGACTATCACTTTCGTCCCTGACCGGAAAAAATTGTGTAAAACCTATTACAAAATGTTCGCACGGATGAGAGGAGTAACTTTTATAACTGGGGCTAAGCTCGATTCGGCCTAGAATGGCTCGAATTTAGCCCGAAAGCCGGTGGTGGCCGAAACTTTAATTGTAAAATTCTCCGCCGTCCGGCGATGGTTTGAGGCGGGGTTGGTGGTGTTTAACTCGCCTCAAGGAGGGCTTCAAAGCCCAGTATGTGGTGTCGTTCGAATTGGCCGAAATCGGAGGTTTATTCGGTGAAAACTTCGGTCAGGGACGAAAGTGATAGATTTTTTCAAAGTTCAAGGACTAAAATGATATATTTCAAAGTTCAGGGACGAAAGTGTCGAATGAGTCAAAGTTTAAGGACTAAATGTGATTTTTTCCCTTCTTTCTAATATAATTGTCTATGAAATGTACTAGTTTTTAATTTTCAATCAAGACTCATGCTTCTCACACACACAAAAATCTGTCAGATTTGAACTTGTCTTGCCTTATCATTAAACCGGATCGGATCGAACCATTTCGTATATAAGCTGATCTGGTCCATATCCTGACACACTACCTTGGTGTATCTTGAAGTTTCATATTCAGTATCACTATAGGTAACAGTTTTGAGCCGACGAACAAACACATCTCAACTATGTTACTCACACTCCCACAATTACAGAGGCCTCAGGCGAGTCTTGTTCAACATATTATTATAGTAATGCAACACATACAAACTGAACCAATTCTACCGAATCCAATAGAATTGGTTCGACTCTTCCAGGGCCATATTACCTTATTATATACTTTCTGTCCTCCACGGAGGACAGAAAAAGAATACTAAAAACACTACTACACATACCATCAAAACTCAGACAACCAACATTCACAGAACCGGTTCCTCCCAACTCCATGAATTTTCAGACCTGCTGACAATTATTCCAAGTTCCACTGCGTTGATAACCGACATTAACTCTGTTCCTTCTTCCTCCGTTCCTCCACCCTCGATCTTTCTGATAATAATCACCGTTAAATCTCGAGGTCCTATATCTCGAGTTGTGCCAACTTCCACCACCATTATTCGGCCTGTTATCTGCATTAACATTTCCACAATAAACTCCATCAGCCCTTTTCCAATCCATATTCTTATCAGAATCTTCAACATTGGTATTCCATTCACTTAGGTTATTATTATTCTCCCAATTATTCCAACTACTGCCCCATCCTCCCATTGCTTGTTTATTCTGATCAGAAACAGGTCCCCAAGGATTTTCTTTATTATCCACCTTCCATCCAGAACCCCAATGTTCGGCATCTCCGTTGGCATCTTTTTTGAAGTCCTCCTCAGCATCCCCCCATCCAGTGCACGAAAATGACTGATTCAGAAGGAGTGGATGACCGAGAATAACACCCTCTCCTTTGGTTTCGTCATCAGAGGGTTTAGGTTCCCTTTCCAAGTCCAAAACCAGTTCAGGATCAATGCTGGAATTCCAATCTATTTCATCAATATAAACATCAGGATCAGGCAATGATATGTCGCAGGGAAGACCATTAATCTTTGCCCAGAATCTGTTTTTTGCATTATGGAATGCCTCTTCACCTGCAGAATCATTCCAATGAACAACATTTTCATACAGATACATACACCTCTTTGTATCTAGGAGCTTTCCCCATGGAACTGCACCCACTGACGTACAAAATTTCTTTTCCCAGGAAGGCACACTGAACTGCCAACTATCTGGTAAGGAAAAACAAACATATTGTAAATTATCATGCACCAAGAGAACATGCTGATTTATGTCAACAGCTCAACAAAAATCTAGAAACAAACAGAACTACTGGAAAATATGCAATAAATAACCTCAGAGAAGGAAATTTCAACAATGATCGCAGAGATGCAAATACGACAAAACCTTGCAAAGTATGCCATAAATGTACGTAGGGGAAAATCCAACAGAAATAGTTGAAAATGACAACACAAATCTAACCGCTAAAGAAAACTTTTGGCGGTACTGAATTTCCGAAGAATTTTCACATTTTTCTTTTCTGGACACTTGCACACACTTCCCAAATTTGCATCCAATGTTTCAAAATTAAACACTTGGCGATACTTGATAGTCAAACAAGCAAGAAGAATATTGCAAATCCAACCATCCAATAGTTGGCAGAAAATTTGAAACATAGACAGGTTAAGCCAAGCAGAATCATTGGAAAGATGAGAGAACTTGGAAACTCGTACAAAGTTATACATTTATGGCTAAACAGATTAAATCAGCAAGATCATTATTTGAAAACTGAAATGCTGTTACTCAATTCAATAAAACATAAAAATAAAAATCATATATTCTCAAAATTGAAACTCTCACAATAAGATATAAAACCTTTTTACGAGAACCAAGTATCATACTATGAACCTATTGAGAAAAGAGTAACGACAAACTGCACTTCCAACCACACATGTTTACTAACTGCAGAAATAAAAAGGTACCAGACCCTGACAGAAACAATATCTGTTGCAATTAAATCTACCGAACAACAGATATCCTCTAAGGTATGAAGTATTCAAACAGGCTATTCGTCAGAGCAAAGAACACCACCATAAAGTCTTGTATCATTGTGAGTAAATGTTTTAAAAGGCATTTTTATATCAAAGAACACCAATACTAGCCACCTTCCATAAACATAGAATGACACTTACACCCCGAGCAGGAGCAGGAACGCTGCAGAACTCTAAAACCTGTATACTTAAATTATGTCCTACATGCTTTAGCTCCAGGGGAAAGGCTAAAGCGTTGGGCGGGGGAATTACCAAAACCGCTATTGCTCCTCTTGTTTAGACTAGCAGAAGCAAAACTTAACTTCCAGGATAACTTTCTGCTTTACACAGAGCTTAGAGAAAACAAAAGGCTACTGGTATTTTTTGATTAAGACTCACCGGTGTAACACAAGGAAGGTTAAGACTTGGATTGGGACAGAAGCACAGAGAAGAAAAGAGATTTCTGGAAATAATTTTCTTCTCAGACAATGAGATCTCTTTGTTGTTTGAGTTATAATCCCTCAATCAAACATTATATATCCCTTACTTCCCTACCCATCTAAGCAATAAGAAAGTACGAAAATTATACATTCTCCGGATGCGAAATTTTTTTAAATACAAAAGCTTTTTCAATGAAGCAATTTTCTGTAGAAACAAGCGAAGTCTACAGATAAACAAAAGCAAATTACAAAATCTGGTTGCATGCAACTCCATAATTCCCAAAACAAACAAACAAGACTAAAACCTAATTAGCGGCTCAAGAAAATGCAAAAGCAAACAATTCTAAACAAAAATAGAGGCAGCCATGCATATGAGAATCAAAGCAGAACCCTTTTTCCTGAACCAAAAACCTCTAAGAGAAGCAATTAATCTTCATAGTTTAAAAAGGATCACAAACTAGTGCTCCTGCACAAACTTAAATTTATAAGAAATCAAAAAAAAAAATTATACCCTGTGGATGTGGGGGCTTTCTGTTGTGAAATTTAGTCCCAGGAAGTTGTTGATAATAAGTTTCACCTTGCTGTTGTTGTTGTCTTCTCCAACTGCCCATAATCAAAAGCAAAGGGAGCCCAAAACACCCAGAAGCAAATCAAAACCCACCCAAGATGAGTTTTAAGCAGAAATAAAAAAGCAAGACCAAAAATTGGGTTTCACTTTTCAGCAACAGCAGATTGGCGTCTAAATTTCTGGAGGCAGAGAGATCAGAACGAATGTATCATCAAACAAAGTAAACTCCGAGGTTTTAGAACTGTCGTCGTTTTGATCTTTGCTTCCTTAAAAGGGCCACCGGTTTGAAAGCCCCTGGGTTTGGGATATAATTACTAAAATAGACCTACTTTCCATTTTTGATGACGACCGTGGCGGTACAGAGGGTGACAAAACAGTTGGAGTTCACGAGCCAAGCACACTTTCTGGTGTGAACCATACGTCACCATGTCTAACTGTAACGCATCACCACTCCATGTGAAAAAAATGTGAATTTACTATTTACTATTTACTTAGTTAGATAAATCTCAAATTATTGAATTATTAATGACATTATATACACCCCCAATGCAACATGATAGTACAAAAATAATCGACTTTCTAAAATGTTGAAACTTCTAATTTCATTCTTGAGATTATAATTTTAACTATTAGAGCTGCATAAATTATAATAAAGTACTATAAATGTGATGAATATACATTACAAGATATTTTCACGTTGAGTCACGTTGAAACTTTTTCTTTCCTTGCGGACTATTGACCAAGTAGAAAATTTCTTCATATGTACACTATTTAATGATTCACGGGTAGAGAATCTAAACTCATACCTTTAGGGGTATAGCAATAAATTCTCTTATAGTTGGGAGAGGTACCAATTAAAACAAAATTAATGATACTGATCTAGCTAGCTAATATGTACTGGATGGTGTTGATTAGAAATGGTAAGAAATGAAAGACAAAAGGTCAATTTTTAATTTAAATAGGTGTTGGTTCACTCGGTTGTATTATATATATAGTACATATATTAAGTAAGATTTTGAATGCATTGAATACCAGTAATTGCTAGACAACAAATAGTTTCAGTGAATTAAGGAATAATGACGTAGAATATTGCTCATCTTGATCCTTTATCTCAATATATGGAGAGATCTAATATGTGGCATTTGAAATTAACTTGATGATTTGTCCAAAAAAAAAAAATAACTTGATAACTTGTTAACGAAAGTAGCCTCGATGAGGATCAAAAAAAAAGAAAGTAGCCTCGATCCACTTGAGTGGCACGATGTAGGCATTCTCTGACTTTGAGAACGTTCAAGTTCTAGAGCAAGTAACTGATCAATCCAGCATTCCAGCTGGTAATTGAAGTGTTAATGGATGGCAATTTAGTACCTAAACTAAGAAATTGCTCGTTAAGGTACCTAGCGCTATCTTATTGCATGGTCGATCACTTTTGTACTTTCATCCTTTTGTTTTTTGTCAAATTCATCCGATCAAGAAAAATAATAAAATACACAAAACAAATTTTGGTAAAAAGGCAAAAACCTCCACCACTTTTTTTTTTTTTCATTTGGGGGGGGTGGGGGAGGGGAAGATGATATATTAAAAATAAATATGATCAACAATTGGTATCTCAGTCCTAGACAGAGCTAAATAATGTAATAATTATCAATGCGTTTTTACAAGAGAAGTGAAGGTCACATCTTGAAATTGCACTAACAAACGACTACATAAAAAACTATCCTCATCCCATAACAATCATCTATGCTCACCCAAGTACTCAATTGTGGTACACACTATGTAGTTCATAGAGTGTAGCCATCATCAACACCAGGGTCGGTCCTGAAGTTTTTGAGGCTGAAGGTGAAATTCTTTGTGGTGCCATAAATAGATATGCGACATTTTTTCAAGTGTCAAACTCCAATCACTATTTTTAAGGGGTTTGGATTTCAGTCAAGCTGGGTGGCTCATCCTTATGCCAATTTTATTAGATGAGGAAACATCATACGATGGGGGGAGGGGGAACATAGAACCAAAACCACATATAATAAATATTACATACTTCTTGAAGAAAAAAAATTGCACACTAGCTATAAAAACACAACCATATGAATAGAATTGCATAAACCCTCCTTGAACCTTTACTATATATAATTAAAAAAAAGTTGTTAGGTTCGAAGAGAAATAATAATAAAATAATTGCACAACCATATCGGGGCAATCACATGAATAGAATTGCATAAACCCTCTTCCATTGAACCTTTTCTATTTTTCAATAAAATTAAGTTGTTGGGTTCTTAAATAAAAAAGAGAAAATTTGATTGTAGTCCAGAAATCACACTCTATTTTGAATGTAGTCAAGACAAATACTTTTTACTAATTGAGGTCCAGTGACGCACCTGCCACATAGGATTTCTTTCATTTTCAATTTTATCTAACTAATTTTATACTTTTACATTCCTCTCATACCCTTTTGTAATAAATTGTGGTAGATTGTCATAATAATTAAAATAATTAATTATGGTCAAACAAGATTTCATATTTCATCAAATAACAAATTTATTCTCTTTTCTAAACAATGTTTCCTAAATTTTTTTTTTTAATCAAAGATAATTATAGTGCATTAAATTTGACAAATTCCTTATATATTTGTTAAGCTACCTTAGCATCTCAACATTTCCTTCTTCTTCATATTGAAACGTCTCTTTCTTCCTCTCATTCTTCTTCCATGGCCATCTTTTTTCTAACACATATAAATTTTCTAAAATCTACCTTTATCATAGACTTTCGCGAAACTATTGCATATAGAATCGTCATGTTGCTAATCAACTTTCATTATACAATCAAATAGAGATTTTGGATGGATTTTTCACAAGAAGGTTCCGATCCATTTAAAGGAGGTAGTATTTTACCTTGTTCATAGATACATTTGCACTTTTATGTACCTAATACAAAGGTGAGCTTTTTAGGAAAGGGAGATGCATTTTGCATATCTTAACGGAAGGTAAATTTTGGTGGTATTATTTTCTAATTTTTTATTAGGAATAATGTTAAAGCTACCTTGTTCTTTTTTTTCCTACCTCGTGCATAGAAACTTTTGCACTTTTAGTTAGGTACATAGTACAAAAGTGATATTTTGCATATCTTATAGGAATGTAAGTTGTGATGGTTTTTCCCTACCTTTTGGTTAGGAATAATGTTAAAGCTTAATTCGAGACTAATGTGCTAATATACATTTGGTATTGTTGCGTAAACTCTCATTTGATGTCACTTAGTTTCTTTTTTTTTTCCTCCATATGATGTAGATACATTGAATTGTTTGAATTTTGAAATTATTGACCTTTTGTGTAGGTATTATTTGTGTTAAATATTTACTAGTTTTTTTTTTTTTTTTTTGAAGAGGAAACGACAATTTTATTAGAATCAAATGTGATTACAATCACTAAACAAAACATCCGTTATAATATCCGGGGGTACAGCCACCCAAGAATTAGATAAAGGAGAAGCAAGAGCTCGACGAGCCAAGCGATGAGCCACTGCATTTGCTTCGCGATAGACATGACGAAGAGTAGAACCAGGGATGTCTTCAAGGAACAAACTAATATCCTCATATAAGTGTCCGAGGACTGACAAGTTAGGTGAGCCTGAATTGCATGCTTGAACAACTTGCAATGAGTCTGATTCTATAATCACAGGTTGAAAACCATGACTATGAACAAAGCGAACAGCTGAGAGGATAGCCATAACCTCTACTTGCTCTGGAGAACATACCTGAGTCAGAGGAGCAGCGTGACCCGCAACAAAGTGCCCAAGAGAATCACGAATAACCACCCCTATGCCTCCTGTATTTGTTGCAGCATGAAATGCCCCATCAACGTTCACTTTGAGCCAACCTGGGGAGGGAGGAGTCCATCGAGGTAGAGCTAGTTGCCGTGTGCTAGTCTTTTGACAAGGGTTTGCAGCGTGAAAGGCTTGGAGCCCCACAATACCCTTAAGAATAACATCAGCAGGGGAGCTCTCTACATCATGCCAGAGCTTATCATTCCTTGCTTTCCAAGTGGTCCAAAATAAAACCATTAATAACTCAAATTGTGCCTTTGTGAGGGAATGCATGCAGGACAAAATCCATTCCTTGAAACAAGTAAAGTTGTGATTAATAGAAAGATGTAGTGGAGAAGTCAGCAACACTTGTCTACTGAAGGAGCAATCACGTCCCAAATGGATAATTGATTCACCTTCTAAGCCACACAACACACAATTATCAACAAGAGAAACTCCCCTGGTTCGAAGTTGTGAACGAGTAGGGAGAATATCACTACAAGCTCTCCACATACAAACCTTAACTTTAGCAGGAACATGAGCTTTCCAAATTGAAGACCAAAACTCAGAGGAAGACTGAGACAATGTAGAAGAAGAAGCTCCGTTATTAATTTGCAAAATCATGTCTCTTGCTAACACATAGGCACTTTTAACAGAGAAAAGACCCTTCGGGTCATAGTGCCAAATCATACGATCTGGAGGAAGCCGAGTACTAAGAGGTATCAAATTAATTAACTCACAGTCTTCCGGTGAGAAAATAGACTCCACCACAGACTCTTTCCAAGTACAAGACTCTGAATCAATGAGATCACTCACATACTCCAAAGGTGTGGTTGGAGGCTGCAAGTATGGTTTGAATAAATGAGGGCGAGGAAGCCATCTGTCATCCCATATTTTAATAGAAGCCCCATTACCCACCTGCCAGCGAGAGCCAAGTTCTAACAATGGTCGCGAAGCCAAAATGCTTCGCCATGAATAAGAGGGTGCATATCCCAATTCGGCTTTAAATGCATGTCTATCATAATTATTTTCCAAATTAGATTTGAAAATTTTGAAATTCAAAATTTAAAAATTTAAACTGTAAAGCAAAAATGCCAAATTTAAGGGATTTTAATTTGTTTCCCTTATTTTTTTTCAGGGGCAAAATGAGAAAAAAAGTAATTGGACCGCAATTAACAAAAAAAATTGCTGGACTACAACCAATATTTTTGTAGCAAATTGGACCTCAATTAAAATACCTCTTAAAAATAATTGCACAAAAACCTTCTTGAACCTTTACTACTTTCACAAAAAAAAAAGTAGGGTTAGGCCGAATGGCCTAGCGTACGGCCCGACCCTAAATTTTAGGGCTTAGGGTTGGGCCAGGCCGAGCCTAGTCAAAGTCAACGTAATTTATGGCCGGACCGAGGCTTCAATATGCCGGCCCTAGGCCCGCCCACAAGCCCAAAATTATACGGGCCAATCGGGCCGGGCGGGCCAACCCTTATGGGTCAGGCCGGGTAGGGCCATTTTGATATATAATATTTTTTTAGGAAAATACCCAATAGATACACAAATTCACCTTACATTTACCATTGACTCAAGTGTTTTTTAATTTTGCCCAACAGACCTGGGTTGGGCCTGTTTATTCCCACCAAGTTAAGAATTATATAGGCCCAGATCAGTTATAACTTTTCTCTTCCTATTTTGCCCTTTTGGCGTTTCAAATTGCATTTTGTTGTAACAGAATGTAACGACTTGAAGATCACGTAGCTCACAGAATTGAAATTTGAAAACCTTCTATGATTCATACCTTGATTTGGTTGGTTTTGATTTGATTGAAACGCGAAAACTTTTTGATTTGATTCAGTGCGTTTCGATTTTCCAAAAGCGAGCTATTTTTCTTTGAATTCTACGTACATGTATTTTTTTTTTCAATCTAGTTTTATTGATGTTCGATTTCTAGGTCGATGAAGATTTGATGAATATTAGATTCAATTTTGTTTATGATTCGATTTCGTCATCAGATTTGAATGTAGTTTTGTTGAATTTCACAGCTGCTGAATTGAAACTCGAAAATCTTCATTGATCCAGAGCTTGATTCAGTGCCTTTCGGTTTGATTGAAACGCGAAAACATTCTAATTTGCTTTATGCGAGCTATTGTTGCTTTAAATTCTGCAGGTAATTTTGAATCTGGTTTTTTTTATGTTCGTTTCTAGTTTTTTAATGTTCATATTTTTGAATATGAGTTTTGGTTATCTTCTTGTGCAACCTCGATTTTGTTGATCGTGTAAAGGCACATATATTAGAGTTTGATTTTGAATTACATATCGATCAGTTTGATTTTGAATTGGCAGTGGTTTTGGTTGTCTATTGAGTGGTCAATAGAACTTTTCTGTTGTGGTTTTGGTTTTTCTGTTGAGTGGTCAATAGAACTTTTCTATTGATGTAGGTCTTGTGTGTTTTTTAATGAAATTTGTTTTTGTTTTTTTTGTTCTATATGTCGTTATTTTTAGGTTCTTGTATCATATATTAGATTTTGATTTTGAATTGCATATTGATCAGTTTGATTCTGAATTGGCAATGGTTTTGTTTTTTTATTAAGTGGTCAATATAACTTTTCTGTTGATTTATGTCTTTTGTGTTTTTTAATGAAAATTGTTTTTTTTTGTTCTATATGTCATTATTTTTAGGTTCTTGGATCATATATTAGATTTTGATTTTGAATTGCATATCGATGAGTTTGATTTTAAATTGGCAGTGATTTTGGTTTTCTATTGAGTGGTCAATATAATTCTATTGAGTGGTCAATAATATTTGTTTATTGGTTTTTTAGGTTGTATAATGGATGATTATGTGTTGGCTAAGTGCACATATTCAGGTCTTACAATGCTTTTTGGTCTGTCTCGGGGTTCGAAGTATGATGACCTTTGTCGAGATATTTGTAGACGATTTAATTTTTTTGGATCATATGTGATTGAGTTGCGATGTGCATTGCCTGGTAGTCCTGCTTGCTTTTTGCAGTGTGATAGTGACTTAGAGCTACTCTTTAAGGCTGCTTTGGTGTTCAAGATTGATTGTGTAGACATTGGTGTTTCGGAATTGAGTAGTTGTGCTAGCAATGTTTCTATTTCGGTTGATGATAGTGCATCCGCTGTGTTTGATGAAGATGATTATGTTGGTGAGCCCTATAGGATGGCAGAAGGGAAGATTTATTTTTCTAGGGAGTGGGTTGATTATATCAAAGAAGTTGGGCAGAAGTTTAGGGGCGGTGCTACGGAATTTAGGGAGAAGTTGTTGAAGTATGCGATAGAAGTGGGTTTTCGTTTTGCTTATATTAGGAATGATGCAGACCGTGTGCATGCTGAGTGTTTTAATAAGGTTCGGGATGGTTGTAAATGGCATGTGAATGGCTACACTTGTTCGGCCAGTTCGGCCAATGGCTTCTTCTTTATTAAGGAATTAGATAATGTCCACACTTGCAAAGGTGTTCTTAGAACCCAAAAAAGTTCTTTGTTGGGATCTCATGTCGTAAAGTCGTGCATTGAGAATGATGCTCGCTTGAATCCGCCTATCACCCCGAAGGAAATCTGACGTGTCGTCAAAGTGTGGTGGTGAAAGTATAGATTAATGACCGGGAGAAATGTCGTACCCAAGGGATTGGAAGGCCTAAAATCCCTATAGGCGATACAATGCAACCAAGATATATTAGCACTAGAAGTGGTGTGACAAGGATTGGACAATATACTTAGAAGTGAGTATGTGCAACATGCAAGTGTAGTGTTCAAAGGGGTGTCACTCTTGAGTGACTAGTGACCAAAACAGTGACCTAAAGTAACATTACTAGACTAGGCAACAAGTAACGGCACAAGTGATTGTGCTTGATAGTTTAAAGTTGTTGAGGTGACAAGCCCAATAAAGGTGTGTTTGTGATCAAATGGTGAAGGTGATTGGGGTTTCGGGTTAACTCTAACCCAATCCGATGAATGACAACCCTCAAAGACATGCAACAATGATTTAGCCAAGGATCAAACCCCTTATGCTAGTCATGGTATGGTTCTAGGACTTGATTCTTCTAAGACTACTTTGTGCCATATTCCGGTTCACAAAGACTTCCTAATCCATTTACCCAAGCCTTGTTAAGGTCCCCAAGTAAGCTTCATAGGCATAGAGTGCCAAGAATCTAGATTCAAACAAGGTAAACATCACATTTAGTCTCATCATGTTCAATGTCAAATACCTAAGAGAATAAGTTGCTAACAAACACTCTTAATTAATTAAGCTCAACACATGCTCAAGAACTAGCAAAATTCCTAAACAAGCATTTAACATAACCGTATTTCAACAAAGAACATATCCAAGAACATGAATCATTAAGCATAACCAAGAGTATTCATCAAAACATCATCATGGGCTAGGGCACACAACCCTAGCCCCCAATCTAAAGAACTATTCACAACTCATTGTCAAATACATCAATAATCTCAAATGTGAAAACATCAATACAAAGTGTAAAGTAAAGAGGAGTTGAGAAATGCTCAAGGTGGTGATGGCCAGCAACCCCTTGGTGACTCCAAGTATGTAGCAAGCCTCCTTGTGCTCTTCTCTTCTTCTCCAAACTCGACTTTGCCTCTTATCTTCCAATTCCTTGAACTCTCAATGGATTGCAACTTGTGGTGATGAAAGTCCGTGGAATGGTGGTAAAAAGTGGATGGGTGTAGTGTATAGCCGTATAGGGTGTGTGGAAGATATTTCGTGAAGGGATAGAAGTGAGCTAGGTGGTGGAAGGTGGAGGAAACTGCTGAACTAAAACAGAACAGCAGTTAGGGCGTCCGGACGGATTGAACGAAACCTGGGTTCGCCCAATGGCTTAGAGAGAGAAGAAAGGTTGTAAACTCTAAGGTACTCGGATCTTTCCCCTAATGGAAGGTGCTAACTATATATATGATGTTGAATGAAGGGTTTTGGTTAAGACCAAGTTGGAACTTTGGATGTAATTCATTTGGCTATTATCTTTAATAAAATTTGGAGTTGTTTGCTATACTCAATTTTAATTATGAGCTTTCTTATTAGGAATGAATTCCAGAAAACTTGAATGTCTCACAGATAGCGGAACCACGTATACTATATTGCGTCATAGGAAATTATTTTTAGAGATGATGCATTCACATTCCTCTGTGACTACGATGGCAGGACCATCGAATCTTGTGCAAGGAAGAGGACCTACCCAATTCCCCTTGCCTAATGGCACCCTAATTGATGTCACAAATGCTCTCTATGCTCCAAGAGGAAATAGAACTCTGTTGACCTTTAAAGATATAAGAGCCAATGGATTCCATGCTGAAACGCATGAAGAGAATGTAGTAGAATTTCTTTGCATTACCTCTAATGACTGCGGAAGAAAGCGCATCTTAGAGAAGCTTATGTGTCTCTCTAGTGGGTTATATGCTACCACTATTCGAGCTATTGAATCAAACAATGTCATTCGGGATGACCTCTTGGATTCAAACACATATTGGCTTTGACACGACAGGTTGGGACATCCTGGTCGTGATATGATGATATGTGTACTAAAAACCTCACACGGACATCCATTTTATCGAGCTAATCGAAGCAAGAATCAAAGATTGATTCAAGGAGATGAGATAGCCATGAAAATAGGCAAAACTGCCGTTGTCCGTCGCTCGTCGATCGGTCAAAGTACCGTTGTCGACGGGTCGAACTCGACCAGCGTGCGTTCGAACGATTCCAGAAGGTTGTTCGATGGGTCGAACCCCTCTGTCGACGGGTTGAACGGAAAAATTCGTTTTTCCTTTCATGAGAACCCTAATTCAAGTCTTAATTAGGATGCCTCCTATGCTTCTGAAGCCTCCAAAGCCAAACACTCGTTTTACAAAGCATGTTCCTTAGGAAAACTTGGACCGAGACCGTCCTATGCAAAGGATTCTAAAGTACTTCTCCCATTCTTACAGAGAATCCAAGGGGATATCTGTAGACCTATTCAACCACCAAGCAGACCATTTAAGTATTTTATGGTGTTGGTTGATGCGTCGACACGCTGGTCACATGTCACGCTATTGTCCACTCGTAATGCTGCTTCTGCTAAACTCCTAGCACAAATAATTCGCCTGCGGGCTCACTACCCGGATCATCCCATCAAATCTATCAGGCTTGATAATGCTGGAGAGTTTACATCGAAGATATTCGATGACTATTGCATGTCTATTGGGATGAATGTTGAGCATCCAGTCCCACATGTGCATACCCAGAATGGTCTTGCAGAGGCTGCCATTAAAAGAATACAAATGGTCACTAGGATGTTGGTAATGCACACCAACATTCCTCTCTCTGCCTGGGGGCACGCAGTATTGCATACAGCTATGCTTATCCGTCTACGACCCACAGCCACCCAACCCTTTTCTGCGCAATAGCTAGTGACTGGGTACAAGCCAAGCATCTCGCACTTAAGTATATTTGAGTGTGTTGTCTATGTGCCTATTACGCCGCCACTGCGTATCAAAATGGGTCCTCAGAGACGAATGAGTATTTATATTGGATTTGAGTCTCCAACCATAATCCACTATGTAGAACCCTTGACAGTCGATCTATTTACCGTAAGATTTGCGGATTGTCACTTCGATGAGACAGTCTTCCCGTCGTTCGGGGGAGATAAGAACTAAAACGTTCAACAGGAACGACAAGAATTGTTGTGGCCTGTCGCCACTTTGTCTCATCTTGATCCCCCTACTACACAAAGAGAAATAGAAATGCGTAGAATTATAGATCTTCAGAAAGTCGCAGATTCTCTTCCTGACGTTTTCTCTTATGTTGCTAAAGTGATTAGATCCCATATACCAGCTGCAAACGTTCTTGCAAGGATGCAAGTACCTGAGAAAAGACTTGGACTCAAAGTCGCTGCAGCAGCCACCCCTATGAGAGGGATGGCCGCCGGCGCCACTGCCAGTAATGGTAGTGATGTGGTTCAGGCCGTGGCTCCGCTGAGGAAGCGTGGGAGGCCACCAGGTTAGAGGGATTCACGCCCTAGGAAACGGGCTGTGATGACACCAAATAACCCTCTCATCATTGATACTCAAAATTCGTCCCATAAAAATGTTCCGGATTATGGTTATGTCCAAGAGACATCTTTGGAGGACGCTCCAATGTTAGAACCTATCCGTGGGAACATAGAGATCTCGATTAATTATACTAGTATACATGGGACGTGGGATAGAAACTCCATCATTAATTGTTGATGATGTGTTTGCATATGCTTGTGAACGTGAGTTGATTGAGACTGATGATATTGAACCTCGCTCCGTTGATGAATGCCAACATAGAGCTGATTGGCTTAAATGGAAAGATGCGATCCAGGCTAAGTTGGACTCACTAACAAAGAGAACGTTATTCGGGCCAGTTGTGCCAATGCCTTCTGGAATAAAACATGTTGGATACAAATGGGTCTTTGTTAGAAAACGTAATGAGAGAAATGAGATTATAAGAAATAAAGCTCGCCTTGTGGCGCAAGGCTTCTCACAACGCCCTGGAATCGATTATGAGGAGACATACTCTCTCGTAATGGACGTTATAACATTCAGCTACCTTATCAGTTTGGTAGTTTCCGAAAAAACTGAATATGCAGCTTATGGATGTGGTCACAGTGTATCTCTATGGGGATTTAGATACAGATATTTATATGAAGGTCCCGGATGGACTTCAGTTACCTAAGTCAAGTGGCTCCACACCACGGAGCGCGTTTGCAATAAGATTGCAATGCTCACTATATGGATTTAAACAATCCGGATGGATGTGGTATACCCGTCTAAGTGACTACTTGGTTGGAAGAATGTATGTGAACAATGAATTATGCCCCTGCGTGTTTATTAAGAGAACAAGTTCCGGATTTGCAATAGTAGCGGTCTATGTTGATGACATGAACATTATTGGAACTCTTGATGAACTAAGAGAAACTGCTGACTATTTGAAATTTGAGTTTGAGATGAAAGATCTTGGGAAAACACGGTTTTGTCTCGATTTACAACTTGAGCATTGTAGTAGTGGGATTCTGATTCATCAATTAGCTTATACCCAAAAGATGCTCAGGCTTTTTAATATGGATAAAGTCCATCCTGTTAGCACTCCCATGATTGGTCGCAGTCTAGATCCAAAGAATGATCTGTTTCGCCCAAGGGATGATGGTGAAGACGTTTTAGAGGTTGAGGTACCGTACCTAAGTGCAATATGCGCATTATTGTACTTGGCACAGTGTACAAGACTCGATATCTCCTTTGTTGTTAACTTGTTAGCTAGATTTATCTCTGCGCCCACGCAATGCCATTGGACTGGCATAAAGACTATCTTTCGTTACTTGAAGGGTACGATTAATTTAGGCTTGTTCTTTCCCTACAGAGAGTCACGTAAATATGGCCAAATGGGTGAGGAACCCGTGCCTGCTATAGACGATCGACCGGTCGATATCCGACGGTCGACGGGTCGAACAACGTACTATTCCACTGCTGCCCCTTATCCACAAAATCCTTGTGATGTTTTGGTGGGATTTGCTGATGCTGGGTACCTCTCTGACCCATATAAAGGTCGTTCCCAAATTGGTTATGTCTTTACCATGGGAAACACCGCGATATCTAGGAGGTCTACTAAACAGACCATTGTCGCTACTTCTTCGCACCATACTGAGATAATTGCTCTCCATGAAGCGGTTCATGAGTGTATATGGTTAAGGTCCATTGCTACACATATAAGAAGTACATGTGGTTTGAGGTCAACCACAGATGAACCTTACATGCATTTATGAGGATAATGCTGCTTGCATTGAGCAAATGAAGCAAGGTTTCATCAAAGGCGACAACACCAAGCATATATTGCCTAAATTCTTCTATAACCAGCAACAACAGAAGTTCCTCAAGATCAAAGTAAATCAAGTCCGATCTAAGGATAATGTGGCTGACTTATTTACTAAGTCACTACCTAAATCCACATTTGAGAAGCATGTGAAAAGCATTGGTTTGCTTAAGTTATCTGACCTCCCATGATTGTGAAAATCAGGGGGAGACGCAGACATCAGGGGGAATCTGGCGTCCATGCTATTCCAAATGTGAAGGGTGTATTGTACTCTTTTTCCCTTCGACCAAGGTTATTTTTGTCTCACTGGGTTTTTGTTGGTTGACAAGGTTTTTAATGAGATAACGTGAGGAGCACCACCTAGTGTTGACGCCACAAGGGGGAGTGTTTAAGGAAACCTACTTTGTGTGTGCCTTGTCAACCTAGGAGTATCTTAGTTAGTATAGTATAAGGATTATACATTGAATAGAGTTCCAATTGTGATGTGGATTGTACCTTTGTGTTTCTCTATATATAGAGGCACATATTCATCAATAAAGATACGTTCTATTTTTGTGTTATTTGCTTCTCTATTGTTCTTTATATTCTGTTATATTTAAACAATATCATTATTATTTTTATTTTCATTTTAGAAAATTATAAATGCACTCCACGTGGAGAAAATTTTCAGTGTGACCGTCACTCCACGTCTTTGCTTAGATAACAAAGGGCTAATGGTTGATACTCTGAAGCAAAAAAAGAAAAAGTGTGGCCCAATCACAATATTCGGTCATATTGCCACGTGGAGTGATGGTCACATCTAAAAATTTCTCCTCCACACGTGCACTTGCAAATGCATTTCAATTTGGGAGAATACTAGATCTAACATGTTTACTTACATGGAATATGTATCAAAATAAGGGAAACTATAGGCTCCTTTGTATTTCCTAACATAATTATGCATTTGTGTTTACTAACATAAATGAGATTAGAAATTTAAGTAGATCCCACATCAAAGAGTAACTAAGTTATCATTTTCTTTCAAGAATAAGATTACTTAATGGGAGTAACTAAGTTCTCATCTCATATCTTCAAGAACTTATCTCACATTAATTCATTCATTCTCAATTCTATGTAAACATGCAATAGTGAGTATTTGGAGGAACAATAAACCAAATTCACCAAAACAAACATTGTCTCCAAAACCACAATTTATTAAGGCATGATATATGTGTCCATATTTTTTTGTCAAGTTTAACTTATACAGTAACTTTTTAAGATCATAAAACAATGCATTAAGGGATGATAAATTAGAGAAAGACATTTCAGCTCATCAATGCACTTATGTCTTTGATTTCTGTTTTAGTTATTTGCATGAGTTGCTTAGTAATCTTTTGATAGTTATTTAAATTATAGTATTTTTTTTTTGAGAGGCAAAGTTACTTGCATTAATATGGAGGCCAAAAACTAACAAGAGAGATACATACACCAAAACTAAGCACTTAGTTCTAGTCTTTCAGGCTAAGAACTCACTCTTAGCAAATGATACTCATTATGCCTACAAACTAAAAAAAACTCCGCACTCCTAGGCCAATTCATTTATAGTACTTCATTTGCCTAGGCACTCAATTGCGGTGCAAGCAGAAATACCACATCTTAGAAACGAATATGAGTCATTCTCGCTATCTGTAAGATGCCAAAAAACACCAACATAAAACCCAACAATTCGAAACAATTATCCAATTTCAAATAAAGGAATCAAGATCCCGGTTAGACTAGAATCATAGATCGTTGAGGTTTAGAAAACTAGCTAACCAAGACGGTCAATCTTGGTTAGTCATTCAAAACAAGTTAAAAGGGATGGCAAAGTTGCTGCAAAGCAACTACCACTGAGGGCCCCACATCCATCGTCAAACCTGGCAAAGAACCAGGATCCTAAAACTCCCACTCTGGTGGATGACCAAAGAAAAAGGTCATAAACCTGCAACAAATCCCAAAGTCTTACCAAGAGTAAATCCAATGGAATAGATCAAACTAACCAGATCCAAGTATCAACACGCCGAATTAAACTATAAGATGTCGTTGATTGTTGAAACGATGACGAGCGCCGCATATGGTCGACAACGAGCGCTAGTTAGCACATGTAAGTTGCATAAATGAAATCTAATAATAAATTTTTATAAGATTGCGTTGCAATTGCAAGAAATTTTTTTTTTTGCGGGGGAGTGGGGTGGGGGGAAGAATAAACTGACAACATAGAAAGACACAATTCATCCAAAATGACATCATTGGGGCCATCAGTGCCCCAAACTAATAACATAAAAAGCTACACGCCTCAAAGTTTTAACGTAGTGTTTATATAAATTAGAATAATGCTCTAAGGGACAAAAATTAGTGTTGAGCTATTGAAAATATAGAAATAGACACGGTGCCTCCAAAACACCATCATTGAGAGGGAAAGAACCGTTACACAATTACGAAAAATGAAATCTATGACTATAGATTTTGCGACAAAAAAAGAAAGAAATTAAGACATACACGAATATTCAGAGGAACAATAAGTTGACAACATGGAGAGACACAATTTCAACCAAAACTACATCATTGGGGTGACCAATGCCTCTAAACTATTAACATAAAAAGTTACAATGCCTCAAACATTCAAAGTGTCAAAATATACTTTTTTTATATACTAAGACGATCATCTATATAGGGTGTTATTATTAACACACCCTAAAGTGTTAATTACACACCCAAGAAAGAGAGAGAGAGATAGAGAGAAAGTGGAGAGAGATAGAGAGAAGGGGTGTGTTATTAACACTTTAGGGTGTGTTAATAACAACACCCTCTATATATGCAATAAAATTAGCGTTGAGCTATTAGAAAATTTTGGGGAACAACAAACAAACAATAGAGATAGGCACAATGCATCCAAAATGCCATCATTGAGAGGGAAAGAAATGTTACACAATTACAAAAAAAAATTATGATTATATATCTTGCGGTTGTTAAACTACAAGAATATTTGGAGGAACAAAAAACTGACAACAAATGCCTCAAGTCCCACACCATAAAGATACAGGATGTTCAAAACTCCAGTTTATAAGTCAATTTTTTACAACTAATGCTCTAGGCAATAACAATTAAAGAAATAAGTGCACACACATTGAAGAAAACAATTCTAATTGTTGACTTTTACATGGATTGCGCTGTAACAGTATTTGGAGAAGGAACAAATTGACAACATAGAGAGACAAAAAAATAACAAATCGACAATGTAGAGAAATGAGCAAAATTCAAAGTTTAACCATATCAATGAGTTTTTCTGTTACTCACAAAGCATCATCCTAAGGGACAAACAAGAAAGGAAAACAAGGACCCAAAATTACGAAAAAAGAAATCTAATCATAAATTTTTACATCAGTTGAGCTGTATATATTTGAAGAATAAAAAACTGACAATATAGAGAGACACAATCCCCTCCAAACTGACAACATAAGACATAATACCTCACTTTTGAATTATGAAAGAATCTCCAGTTGCTTGAAGATTGTAACAAAGCTCTCGTAACATGCATGTTGAGCTAATTACGTTAATATGGAGGCCAAAAACTAACCAGAGAAATACATACACCAAAATTAAGCACCAAGATCTAGTCTTTTAGGCTACGAACTCATTTTAGTTAGTAAAACTCATTACAAACATTGAAGCTCGTATAAAGTGAGCCTACAAACTAAAAAAAATCTTTGCGCCCTAAGGGAAACTCATTTATAGTATTTCGTTCGCCAATGCACGCAATTGTAGTGCTAACATAAATATCACATCTTAGAAACGAATAGGAATCATTCATGTTGTCTATAAGCCACCGAAAAACACTAACAGAAAATCCAGCAATTTGAGACAATTATCCAATTCCAAACAACGGAATCATGATCTTGGTTAGACTGTAATCATAGACCGTTAAACGTTGGAAAACTAACCAAGATGGTCAACCTTAGTTAGTCCTTCATAATAGGTTAAAGGGGACGCCAAAACTGTCGTGAAGCGTCCACTACCTTGGGCCCCACACCCATCTTCAGAACTGGCAAAGAACTAGTATCATATAGTTCCCACTCCGATTGACGACCATAGGAAAACGCCACTTGTAGCGAATCTCAAAGCCTCACCAAGAATAAATCTAATGTAATAGATCAAACTAACCCGATTAAGTATCAACACGCCGACAAAGATGTCGTTGATTGTAGAGACGACGACGAGCACTAAATGCTTGACGATGATATGTATCTAATTAATGAATAAGTGTCTCTATCTTTGCGCCCCTAAGGAATCCTATTATAATATAATCCATATTCCGGAAGGATTTACTTTCCTTATCCTGGAAGGATTGCTCCTAGATTGACAAAGCACACAAAGATTGGGTTTCCTTCAACAATTTTATCGACAAAGTCATAGTAATACCAATAATGACCAAAATGATATTTAAAAAAATAAAGTAATTAAAATGTCGAATGAGTCATAATTAATTAAGCGTAGATTTGTATATTTTTGCCAGTTCAAAAACTATTGGGCTCACTGTGGAATTAACGTTGAACACGGGTCCCCACCTCGTTGATTACAAATCCAGGGAGAATATGCGGCCATAATCATATCAGCATCTTTCCCACCAAAAGGGCCACAGTCGTATTCGTCAACACCAATGCGACTCTCTTCTTCTTCTTCTTCTTCTTCTTCTTCATCTTCATCTTCTTGTTGTAATGAAATGATGGGAAGAAGGCTGAGGAGGCTGTGGTGCTTCACCACCTTCACATGTGTGTATCTCTACTCCCTCGCCGTCGCTCTACCTCTGCCAATCAAACCGGACGGTAATTACCATCACCTACGGCCCGGTCAGCCATTCAAGATCGCTCTGTTTGCCGACCTGCATTTCGGAGAGGACGCGTGGACCGATTGGGGTCCACTCCAAGATGTGAACTCCCTCAGGGTCATGTCCACTGTGCTCGATGTTGAAACCCCAGGTGATGTTATCACTTTTCATGTGTTTATATTCCATTTTCGCAGTTTAAACTTTGTTTTTTTTACCATATATTTGTTTAGGTAGCCCAACAAAAGAGAAAGAGACATATTAAAGTTATGGATTTAGACATTTGGTGCTATATTAAACTAATTTGACCTATTCAATACTTAAAAATTGGGATTGAAAGTCTTGTAAGGGGTTTAAACGATCACTATCACCATTTAGGTTGCGATTGTTCTGAACCACCTGTGACAATTGCTTTCAGGCATAGCATGGTAACGTAACCATGCTTGATATATAAGTGCATTGAATAACAACTTTGTGGGTTCCTACAGTACTTCTCACACAATCACATTCCATTTTGTTTATGATTGTTCATTTCTTCCCCCTGTGGTTCTGTTACAGAGTTAAATTGATATTATAGACAATGCTATGCCCATGCATATTATCAGTAATTGCTTATAATAATTGAGCTTTGTGTCTTCATTCTTTTCTTCAAACTATATTCTTCCCTTACGAAGAGAGAGTTGTAGGAACCAAATTTTTGTACCAAATATGAGCATTCCAATAGTCCAAGATTGTCTCTAGTTGTCTCGCTATGGATTCTAACGAATGGCAAGTACATGGCAGATTTTGTTATCTATCTTGGAGATGTCATCACGGCCAACAATATAGCAGTTAGAAATGCAAGCTTGTATTGGGATCAGGCAATTTCTCCAACAAGAGCAAGAGGAATTCCTTGGGCCAGTGTCTTTGGAAACCATGATGATGCGGCATTTGAGTGGCCAATGGAGTGGTTTTCAGGTCCTGGAATTCCTGAACTTCGTTGCCCATTAGCCAATTCGTCATGCTCAGGTGAATAAGAAGTTTGATGTATTAGCTAAGGTTGTTACTGTTATTATGACCAATGACCAATTGCTCTACTTTTAGCATTGATGACCTCTATCATGTTGGCTTATCATAAATTCCTTGGAGAACTTAACTGAGAAAGGAAATGTAAAATTATTGAACTTTTTCTATTTAAATAAGTACTGTTATCCAAGATACAGTTAACTCTCTTTTCTGTTGATTTTTAGTGGACAAAAGAAAAATCTTCAAATAATTTTTGGCCATAAACAATGATATTCATATTGAAGCTCCAACTTTATATTTCCGGAAGTCGTTAATTTGCTCTTAGCTTCAAAAGCAATGTTATTCAAAAAGTGAGGTTGGTCATTCAAATCTGTTTGATGAATTTAAGCAGGAGACTCTCGCTGTGTCTGATGAACTCTTACTTTGAGACTAATGACTTCTGATCAATTGGTTCGATCCTTTTGAATTTTGTAGCCTTAGATTATATTATTTCTGGTAGTGATACATTGAATTAGTTGAATGCAAAACATTGGTTGGTTCTGGTATATGATATGATTATCTTCTTCCAATTGATTTAGATACATTTTACTTTGTAGGAGAATACTCAGAAAGCATTTTGATATAGTTTCTCTCTGACAAGCCCATTTATTATGTAGGAGAAGAACAGTGTAGCTTCAAAGGCACACAACGTCTGGAGTTAATGAAAAATGAGATTGAACTCAGCACTCTTTCATATTCTCGATATGGTCCTAAAGAACTTTGGCCTAGTATATCCAACTATGTCCTCCAAGTTTCTTCGTCAAACAATCCTGGGTCACCTGTGGCATTTTTGTATTTCCTAGATTCTGGTGGTGGTTCCTATCCAGAAGTTATATCAAGTGCCCAAGCAGAATGGTTCCGGCAGAAAGCTCTAGAGATCAACCCTGATTCAAGGTATAAATACCTTGTTAACAAGTGGAGCATGGCATTTGATTTACTCTTATATGAACATAAAAATAAAGAATATATAATTTTTTTTTTTGCACATGTGCATGTGCTTCGGGCTCGAGACATGTGAAAACACTCTTCTGTTGAATGAAAGAGATTTACATGACTGCCCTTGGGATTAGGCCAAGGGGTGAGGGAGGGTGGGGAATAGGGTTAGTATTAAGTTAGGTCAGGGGTTCGATCCCCTCCATTGTAACACAAAAAACAAGAGGAGAGATTTCCGTGACTTGATGAGGTTCATTATTATTTTCTCAAAAGAAGACAATTGATTAAAATTTACTATTTCTTCTTTTTTATTCTTACTCTCTTGTATGTTGCCAACCAAATAAAGCCTTATTTGACAGGGTGCCTGAGCTAATCTTTTGGCATATACCAAGTCAGGCTTATAAGAAAGCGGCTCCAAGATTTGGTATACACAAGCCTTGTGTTGGTTCAATTAACAAGGAGAGAGTAGCACCTCAAGAAGCTGAAAATGGTATCATGAAACTTTTGGCTGAAAGGGTTTCTGTCAAGGTGAGCTCAAACTTTTCTTTTCTTATGTACATAAATATGGTTAAAAATAAACTGATGGGACTGCCCGGACTGCAAGAAACTTGAATAAGCTGAGAAGTGAAAATCGACACACTTACATGTAAAAAATTTCTAAGACTATGAAGCTAGAAGATGTCTCCTTAGTGAATTCATGCTTTTAGAGAGATTCCAAACGGGTATTCTTTTCTACCCGGTTTGTCTATCCTGCTGCAAGGTCAAGTACAGAGCATATCCGTGTTCTACTTTGTGCAGCTAAGACAGGTGATCCCATGCTCCATTTGTGCATTGTTAGGCACAAAACACTCGCCCAAATCACTCACCTTATATATTATGAAACTTGGTTCAAGGAGAACTAAGTAATAGATTGACTGAGTGGAACCTGGTTGTGAAAAGCGTTGGTTAGTCACTTGTGCTCGATGGTGTTAGTGTTAAGTTATGTTTTCCTTTCCAAAACTTAATTCGTTGGTGTTCTTGGTAATTCTAGAGTTAACAAAATCAAGGTTTGAGATTTTGGGTTGTCCTAGAACTAGTGTGAACAAAACTAAATTTAGTATATGGTTGTTATGGTGTTCTGGGTAAGCTTCAAAAACCCATTAGTTGGTGAATTGTCATTGAGAAGTTCAGCGCATGTAGTAGCTGGTCGAACCAGTACCCATCTTGTTTTCTTGGTCCTCCGTTACTAATGCTTTACGATATTTAGACCTAATGTTAAATGTCATGGCATTTTGTGAAAGAATAAAGTTTATTTCGCAACAGTGGATTTTGCATTTTGAATTTTCTCTCTTGAGCAAGTTTATGAACTATGCTATATGCAAATGATGATTGACATTTGCTCCCTCGTATAAAATCTGTTTATGCAATTAATTGTCAGTAGAACAGTAGCGTGTGACAATAGGAATTTTCTTATCATAAGGAAACATATTGTAGAACTGAAATTTGGATTCAGTAAACCTTTGACTATAGAGTAAGTGGCCTCATAAGAGTGAAATGCAAAGAGGAAGTAAAATAAAAAATAATTGGTATAGCTCTATTCACCTCCCTTGTTTTCTCATTAAGGTAAGAGTTGTCCACTGATAAGTTACATTGGTTTACCACTCGGTTAGGGTGTGTGAATGATTAAACTAAGATTGTCAAATGATTATAAATTGATCAATACACTTTAGATTACGGTTGAAAAATGTGAATGTTGGGTTCTCATAAGCTGTAATATTGAACTTCATATGAAGTTAGGGTTTTGTTTCTTTGGATACACATTAGCTCACGGCAACTTGTTTTCGTTGGCCTTGTGGCAGGCAATATTTGTAGGACACAACCACGGATTGGACTGGTGCTGCCCCTTTGAAAAACTGTGGCTATGCTTTGCTAGGCATACTGGTTATGGTGGCTATGGAAACTGGGCTAGAGGAGCTAGAATTGTAGAAATCACCCAACAACCTTTCTCTGTTAAATCTTGGATAAGAATGGAGGATGGTAGTGAACATAGTGAACTTGTGTTGAGTCCTTAGGAAAGTGTCACCAACAGAAAGGAAAGTATTTGAAACTAAAATAAAATTATAGAAAAAATAAATGTACACATACACGGAAACTACAGCACGTATCTCTCTGTACATAACATGTATTCTTCTTTCTGTGCTTCATTATTTCAATGCTCTATGCTGGTGGTCTGAACAGTTTGATGATGTTAAGGTGCTTTACCTCTTATTGTTGTTCCCGTTTGTTTTCTGTTTTCAGTTCTGCATTATCAGCTTCCGGACCAGCAAAGGAATTAAATGTACAAAACTTTCAATGTGACGAAATAAAAATTAAAAGAAAATAATAATAATAATAATTCTTTTTGTTTTTGTTTTTCTTATTTGTGACCTTTAAAACTGAAAGCATTGAACAGCTAAAACTGATTTTAAAGTATCTTATGGGCCCTGGAACATGAAGCAAAGCTCCGCCACTCCCAAATGCAAGTTTAATGTTATTTTAATTATATTGTTTACTTAAATATCCAGGATTGAAGCATTTGCATCAAGTGTTGAGAATGTATTTAGTCATGACTGTGATAGTATGCTTTTCATTTCAATATTGTAATGCTTACTTGGTGAACTCTTTGAGTAAAAAAAAAAAAAGACCCCTGTTTTCAAATCATTTCATATAAAAACTGTTTTTTTTAGCAGAAGAATTGATTACTTTCTTTAATCAAAAGGGAAAGTTGAGTCTTAAAAAGGGATTGCTTTCTATAAACTAAAGGAAGTAGTCTTTTTCACAAATGCATCTAGCTTATTCAAGAATACAAAGTGGAAATAAAAGATAAAATCAAATATTAATAATGGCTACTTTAATGGGAATTTATACATAGGAATGTGCATCAATCAGTAGAGGAAAAATTATTAGGTCTTATTAGGGAAAGGGTCATTCTATTCTAATTAGGACAACTCATTGCAGCCCAATCTAAGTTGAGCGAAAGTTGAACAAGATTCATCATGGATATTGAACAGCTCAAAAGGCAGTTCGGTCTCACTTTGCTGGGTCACACACTCACACTTGGGAGTCGAAAGTTCTTTTTTGACAAGTCAAAACTTGGTCACATAGTCACATCAAGTAGTGCAGCACAGAAATAAAGAGAGGAGGGGCCAATCAGTTTAGTTATACATCTTAAAAGGTCCAATTTAGTTGTCTACAAAAAAGTATATTAGCCAGGTGGTTCTTATTGGACCAAAATCATCATTATTTACCATAGAATGTTGGCAATGCATCATTATCTATCAGTTAATCTCCATGTTAGACTTCCATTGACACTTGAATCTTCAAGGGTGGTTGTGGAATTGACTATTTAAGTAGACTTGCTCTTGAGCAATCCCACTAGAAAGAGTAAACTTTCTCTTTACAGTTCTTGCTTTCAGTCTCTCTTTCTTTCTGTAAACAAGAACCATTGAGAACCTACTGTATATATATATCAAAACAAAGTAAAGCCCATTTGGAGATTCATTAAGTTGATGATAGCTTTAATAGGTTACTAGTGTTTATAGCTTAAAGAACTGAAGAACTTATGAGTATAGGTAGAAGATTTCAACTGTCATGAGGTTGCTCATACTGTTCTGTACTTTTCTCAGGTCTGATCACAAATTGTGGTATATTTCTGTATTTTTTAGGACAATGTTTGAATCAGAAAATTAATGAGGACATAAAAATTCTTCAATGGCAAAGACAAAGGGCTGGTTTGGTTGGGTGAAGAGGCTTTTTAATTCTGAATCAAAGACAGACACGAAAAAGGTTGATTCACACTCTTCCTTAATTTTTTCAACTACTTATTTGTGGCCCTATTTTGGATACTATTTCTGTTACTTGGTGTACTTTTCAGATATCGAACCAGTGGAGATGGATTTTCGGAAGACTTGAACGTCAGCAGTACCCTTCTCAGGCTGTACTCACAGCATCAGAGAGAGCATTTAGTGAAGCTACAGAAGAGCAGAAAAAACATGCTTTGACTGTTGCAATAGCAACAGCAGTTGCAGCAAAGGCAGCGGTGGCTGCTGCCCACGCTGCAGCTGAGGTTGTGCGCTTAACAGGAGCTTCACCTTCTTTCAACCATTTCACAAAGGTTGACAGGAACTTGGCTGCCATTAAAATTCAAAGTGCTTATCGGGCGCATCTTGTGAGCTTCTTAAAAACTATGCTATTATATGCATACATACTAGTCAAGAAACTCTCCAGTTATATACATATACTTATACTAATAGTCTATTACTTGTCTCTCTCATCTTTACTGACAAAGCTACTGCATAACTACTAGTATGAATGAGGGAGTTGAATGCATAAGGAAAGCATATATTTTCAAATAGAGTAGCTTTAATTAAGGTCCAAGATTGTTGTTTTGTGATTGGTTTCAAAGCTTTTCACTAGGGTGAGAAGAAGTTGAGCAGGTGAAAACATTGTAATTGGTGGTGTAAGTCTGAATTTATATCTCTTTAACTATTGAATTTGTTCTTGAATGATTCCTAATGACACCTGGAATTCGTTTCTCCAACAAGTGTTTTGAAACATAAACCTCAGACACAAATGGATTTTCTAGAAGTTAGGAACAACCACTGTTGTGTATGCATATATATATATATATATATGTGCACAAATACTTTGGGCCTTAGTTTAATTGAACAATGAATTTGTAACGCAGTCGAATTGATATGATGAAAGTTCCACACATATACCAGTAATGAGGAAATCATCATGTCATGTCTCTAGCATGAATCTAACTTGCAAGTGAAACAGGCAAGGAAAGCATTGCGAGCCTTGCGGGGACTGGTCAGATTTCAAGCCATAGTTCGTGGTCGAGCTGTGAGACGTCAAGCAGTCATTTCTTTGAAGCGGTTGCCATCTAACAGAAAAGGGCAGGCAGAGCTTTGGAAAAGGAGCATTTCTAGTGCAGATGAGAGACGCAATGTTAGCGAAAAGAAGCATCTCAGCAGGCCAAAAAGGGAGTTTGATGAGAAAGAAAGAACAGTAAGTGATGAGGTAATTCATCTATAAAAAATATTCTATTCACGGTATTATTATTATTATTATTATTATCTATATATATATATGTATGTATATAGATATATGAGGAAGAAAATGCCATATATGAAGAATGAGAACAATCTCTTGTAGGAGTAGCCCATTCTTAATGTTGTTTATGAAAGGGCATGAAACAGAAACATGCACATATGCAGGTATACAGTGGTGATCTCCAAGCTATTTCTGAACTTTGTTTAATTTCTCATGTCTAATATTTTAAATACAAATGAAAAGACAAATTGTTTTAAGCCTTTAGAAAGCTCTTTTTGAGAATTTTGCAAAAGTAGTTAGCACCATCTGTGTAAAACTGTAAATGAAGGAACTGCTTGGAGAATGAAGTCATTTCCTTTTGAAAGTTCTTCATTCTTAAATGTATCTCTGTACTGCTAATCTAATGAGGCTTTACAAAAAATTTGTAGGGCATTTATTTTATGATTATGCCATATATGAATTTCCTGAAGATTGTTGTTTACATTGACAGCTTGACTGCAGCAGTGAGAGAAGGTGGGATGGCAGTATAGTTTCAAAAGAAGACATGGAAGCAATATGGATAAGAAAGCAAGAGGCCACAATCAAAAGAGAGCGGATGAAGAAATACTCTTTCTCTCTCCGGGTACTTTATTCTGGAATCATGCATGAAATCTTGTTATCTTGTTAATATCAAAATACTCAAACTATTTCTTCTTCTAACATCTATATGACTCTGGGAGACATAATTATATATATTTCCAGGAAAGCAGAAATGTGAAAATGTTAGAAGATTCAGTTGGTACTTGGTAGTACTGGTGGAATGTTTGGAAGACCACAAGTTAAACCAAGACATCTGAGACAAGAACAGTGGAAGCTCGATTGAGTCCATACTTTTCGTTTTCAAGGCGATCATTCTGTCAAGCAAAACAGAAATCTGCTCAAGATCAAGATCAGGACTCTAAGCACGCCGAAGCTAGCAATGGGTAGGATCACAGGATCGACAGTACAATAACAGCTTTCCTTTTTAATATACCATAGCGTAAGAAAGTCAAGTTTGTAAAATTTCATTTCTGGAATACATAACTCATGGTCCACTACAAGTTTCATCCAAAATGTCTCGCATTTTTATTCTTTCTGCTTTTGTTAATTTTTTTGATGTGGGTTTCTTTATTCGTCAACACACCCCTTACCAATTCCTACATCAGAAACTATTCATTTTTCTTTCGGATGAGTCAACCGCGTGCTTATTTTGTTCAGGACCTAATTCTTGGCTAACACGTGAGTCAGCCGTAAGTCCATTCTTGGGGCCGAAGACATAACTGGAAGTCGATGCTTCTGGTCTTCTTCTCTTGTTACTTTTCTGGTGTAGGTCTCCTTATTCTTCAACATGAACATTCTTAGAAGTTGGGAGAATGCTCTAGTTAAAGGTTAGGTTGATGAACCTGGGACTGAAGAAATTAAGTTTCTCTAAACAAAAATCTTATGTCAAATCAGAAAAAAGTTTAATCAATAAATAGTCTGAAACAACATATATACAAGATACATAAAATACAATGGGACTAACTAATTAAGCTATAGCTAGGGATAGAATATGGGGCGCTTGCGTCAGTAACATTGGGGCTGGCTTATTATTTTGCAGATGCTCTCTCTCGAGATCAAGCCATGAATAATTGAATATTATTCTATCACCAATATAATCATGATCATGGTACTCTAATTGCAACTGAGTGTTCACATTCCTATTAGGGTTCTTGAGGGCATTGAACTTGGCTGTAATATCATCATAGTCTGGCAACTTAGGGTGGACATGCTTTGGCCTCTTGAGAGCACTGAATTTAGAATATATTTCATCACAATCAGGCAACTTGGGGTGGACATGCTTAGGAGCTATGGATTCTAAAGTAATAAGTTGTAATTGATCATCGTTGCCGCGATTCTCATCCTTGTCCTCTAATGATGATGATCTTTCTAGTGCCAGCTGCTCTAAAGAAGAATCAGTAAAAGAGGGTTTGATCACGTAGAAACTTGCTGGTAAAGTAATAAGTTGTAATTGATTTTCATCATTGTTCGGCACCACTGACTTGGGGGAGAGAGCGAGAATATTCTTTCGCAAGATAGTGTTCACAAGATTCCCAGGCAATAACTGAACAGCAGTTGCTATAAAACTCTCACCGTAACGCTGTGTGAACAAATCCCTGATCTCCTCAAGCTCAGGTATTGCCCCGCATCTTAATCTTGAAGAAGCAAATACAAGACTTGAAACTGCTTCAATTAGGTCTCTTTGACGACATTGCTTGTGCGTTCGGATATAAAAGAAATGCATGAGAATGAGCTTGCAGTAATGGTCGAGCAATTCGTACACCACACACTCGTCTCGGATGATGTGTTCGATTCCGATCCTGGCTTTCAACGCCTTCTTGTCTAGTGCGTAGTTGCATTTCTCCGTCGCTTTGTCAACCACTTCCGCCTGTAACTGCTTGGAAAGAGCAGACCTCTCGTCTTTCAAGCACTTGAGCTGGGACTGAACTTGTTTGAGTAGTTTCTTGCACTTTGAAGCTTTTCCCCACCCCAACAACAACATGTTTTCGTACAATCTCAAATCTCAGCAAACACCCGAACTTCGATCGGGGTTTGGGAGAAAGGAAAGAGCACAAGAAAGGAAAGCGAATTTGATCTTTCTTGTTTCTGAGAAGCAACTGTGGAGTATGTTTTATACTAGAACGTAGTAGTTGTGTAGCTAGCTGTTGTCTAGTTGGAATTTGATTTCCCTTTCCAGGTTGATGTTGGATTTGGGTTTGCAAAAGAGGAAGTGGTATTTCAATGATCTCCTTATACAAGAAGGAATTGAATGCAAGGACCGGTATTTCAATTTCTTTTCTCTCACGGTAATCTTATATAATCCTTTTCTCTCACGGTAATCTTATATATACTAGCATCTCGCTATATGCTCCATCAATTGGCTTTTAAAAAAAAAAAACTGGCAAAGTAACCTGACATGTTCTTCATATTTTTATTTTATTTTTTTTTATTTTATTAAAACAGTTTTTTTTTTAATTTCTTTTATATCTCTGATATGATTATTGTGGACTTTCATCAATTTTCGTGTTGTACATTATTTACAGTCCTTTCCGCATTGTATCGAACAAACATTATGAAATTGGTGAATTTAACTTTAGCAATCCATTAGTAAGAAAAAAGGAAATTTTGTACAGAAATATACACCTACATGTATATACAAATATACAATTTTTATGGCTGGAACTCATTAGGAAGCTAGGCCATCACACCTAAAGTTTATTCATTGATGTAATTTCCTAAATAATTGGGTGAAAATACGGAAACACATCTCCTAACGCCTTCGTCCCTCTATGATTTCTTCTATGGTCAAGGGTGTCTTTCTTGTACCATACCTACAGTTAACCATAACCAACTATTTTTGTTTCTATGCGCGTGCGGAATATATTTTAGTCCATTAGTTGTTCTGACGTTATTTTTAAACAGTATTTAAAAATGGTTTGACTCAAGCTTTTTGTTTCATGTTAAGGCCATGGCTGTTTTATTAGCCTTCCGCTTTGTGCTAAATCATGGATTCCAACCTATCACTTTGGAATCAGATTTCCTTATTGTGGTCAAGGCTTGTCAGTCTGATTCACCAAACTTATCTATGCTTGGACGTATTTATGATGATATGGATGCTCTTCTTCTTAGGCTACCTAGTACTTTGGTTCACCATGTGTATCATGATGCCAACACAGCAGCTCATCGCGTAGCTCGCCAAGGTCTTTTTTCTTCTGGCCTTTATCTTGGATTACTCATCCTCCTGATATCCTAGTGGATGTCTCATTTAATGATTGTAATCATTCTTGAATTCAATAAAATTTGTTGTTCTTCTTTGAAAAAAAAGAAGCATGCCTATTAAGAATTTCATGGAACTTTAGGGCCCGTTTGGTAACGTTTTTCAAACTAGTTTTTTAAAAACTGTTTCGCAAAATGAAAACGAATAATTGAATTTTGTATATTTATAATGTAAAAACGCGTCTGATAACATAATCGAAAATAATTTTTTTAAAAACGAAAACAATATATCAAAATTTGTCTGGTTTAAATGATGCTAAACTATTTATTATTAGCTTGTTCATGAGATCTAAATATGATATATTCATGTTGAAAACATATGTTATTTATATCAATATATATTCATATTATGATCTATGAGAATTTATACACAGATTACATGTGGCATACACATGTCATCAAAGCTACTTCTCAAGAACTTCAGCATAGTTACTTTACCAATTAAATCTCTTTACTTCTCTCTTTACTTCATAAGTTCATCCAAAATCTCTCTCTCTCTCTCTCTATCTCTCTCTCTCTCTCTCTCCCTTCCACACAAAACCAGTTAAGAAATTATAAAAGTGAATCACAATCACTTTACCAAAACTTCTCCTTTTATGAAACTCTTCCAGATCTAGTGATTCTATGCTATGGGGAAGCTGAACATTTTACCATTTCTTCATATAGAATCTATACAAAAGCTCCAAAATTTTTAGAGTAGCTGATGAAATTGATGAGTTTCTGGGGAAATTGTGGTCGAAGAGAGGGTTAGAGAAAAATTATCAGTTCAGATAGAAAGTTGAAGCAGAAAAAGAGAATTGGAGTGGGGCTTGGGGTTATGTTTAAGAGATTTGAAGAGGGAGAGATTAGCGTCAAAAAGAAAAATTGTCTCCCGTGTTTTAGTTTTGTTGCGCCTTGTTTTCTGAAAACAGAGAAAACAAGATTGGGGTGTTTTCAATTTTTACTCAGCGACTTCAAGTTGTATCCGAAATTCAATCTCCGTGTTTTCCCAATTTGATGCATCAAACGGATATTACATGTGTTTCAGTATTCATAATACGGAAAACTATTTTCGGAAACGATACCGGATGCGGCCTTAGTAGCTAGCTATGGCAACCCAAAATTTTAAATATATATTTATATGATAATATATTCTTTACGAGCTTTTAGATATATATATATAGTCGATCACTCTAGCTATCACCTATTGCGAGTCATGCTTACCTACTCAATTAATTCTCTACTCAGTTGTGCTCAGCTGCTGTTGGATTTAAATCCATTCATGGAGAATAATGAGGCAAATAAAATCATTCCAACTACTTCATTATTCACCACCATTGGATTTAGATTCAACAGCAGTTGAGTACAACTGAGTAGAGAATTGATTGAATAGGTGAATGTGACTGCACCTATTACATATATATATATATATATATATATATATATATATATATATATATTGTGAGGAGTGTCTACTTTTAATTTGCTTAGCTCGTAAAGCATTTTCGGGGAAGACCTTACAAACCCAATTAATAAATCTTTTTCATATGTTTGAGTACTAATCATAGGTTGAGGTGTTTAATTAATCATAGGTTTCAGGCATCATATTTTAGCTCGACGTGGAGATGAGATATTGTCAATATATCAAGTGATGTTTTGAAAATAGCAGCTACAAGTTGGTATTTATATGCCTTGGTTATTAAGCTCAAGCATCTTGCTGCTCGAGTTTATAGGCATCTCATGTTAGAGATAAGTTCAGCAGAATCAATCCAATACATGTACAAGTTTGAGTAGCCTAAATTATCAACCTCTTAAGCTTGAGATGTCTATATTGTAGTTAACATGTTGACATCTCCAGGGTATAGATTATATAAATACATATTTGCTGAAATCTATCTTCCTGATATGTGTGTTATGGATATATAAAAACTTTTATGTATATCCATTGATCGAATAGTCATTAAATAATTTTGTTTTACTTGTTATAGGATTGGAACATCCATGTCTATCTATTTAGAAAGTTGTTTTCTACTGCCATATGCTTAGTTAATAAGACAAATATATATATAGCAGCTGCAAGTGTATTCTTAGTCATTAAGCTCGAGAATCTGCAGCTCATATATATTAGACACCTCAAGTTAGAGATAAGCTCAGCCAACACAATCCAAAACATATACATTACTTGGTGATTAAGTTTCTAGTAGATAAGTTCGTACAAGCTAGCTTACCTAAAAAAATGTTTATCAGCTACTAGTGCAGCTTCATTTGTCAACCTATTCAACAAGAGGTGTCTGTGTTTTGATCATGACACCACCTGCAGAAAATTCTTAATATAGCAAAGTTATGTTATTTTGTTTTAGTTAAAAACATTGATGTCTATCTCTTGAATACTTGATGATTAAGTTGTTAAGTGATAAAACTGGACAAACACATATATATCCACATTTTAAAATGATATCTTTGCTTGATGGCCAAGTCTAGTGTCCTATAAATAAGGGTTGTCTGATTAGTTCTTAAGGACAAGAAAAATAAAGAAGAAGAGCATAGAAGTACTGGGAGGAAAAAAAAGAAAACAAAACAAAAGAAGAAGGGAGAACGTGAGAGTGAGAGAGAATAGAAGAAAAGAGAAAGAGAGAAAGTATGTGACGAAAGAGGAAGAGAGAAACAGATGTGAGAAAGAAAGAATAAGAAAGAAAAGAGTGAAGGAGGAAATGAAGGTGGAGGAGGTAACTGAATGAAATTAGCTGAGAGGATTAACTTGCATTCTGGAATTTCAATTAGGCTTGAAAGGTGTCTTTCAATCCTCTAACCTATTTCATTTGTATTGAATTTCCATTCATGTGTTTAGCTTAGTTGTGTATTTTGGCTTAAGTTTTTATACAGTTGGTTAACCTGAGTTTTGAAGGAATTTCGAATAGCATATACACATAGAAGACAAATAAAGGTGATAAGAAAAATAGTTTCACAAAGATGGGTGTCCTAAGTACTTATTCAGTTTATGTTTCGGTTCGATTCTTATTTTTACTTACCAACAGGAAATTTGAGTGATCGAGGAACCTTTATGTATCATTTACAGAACCTTAGAACTGATCAGGAATTTTATAATTGGTAGGAATTGAGAAACCTTTAACTGGGAAATTAAATTTTGCACTATGGTCATTTAGCTAAATTTGAGCAGCCATAGTTTTTCATCTAGACCATATTCTTGGAAACCATTTACATGTTTTGAAAGATTGTACTTCAGTCTTCATAAGGGCTATATTTGGTAGAATTTTATATAAGATTTATTGGTTAAACATAATACTGAAAACAAGATTCTGCACTGCCATAACTAGTTTTCTGAGTTTCTGAGCCAGTGAAATATTTGTTAAACACTGTACATTTTTGTTTGTTATTTGAAGTTAGTCTCTTCATGGAATTTGTAGTAGACATCCTAAAGATCATTTTAGAATTGGAATCTCCAGAAAATGAGTTTTGTAGATTAAGTTATGATTTTTCGAAGTTGAGGGTTATCTGCAGCTAGAAATTTTATAACCTACTGCACTGCTATAATGCTTCTATTCATTTTAGTAGTTTTCCTTGTTCCAATTTATTTATGAATACCAGAACATGAAACTAGGTATTCTCAGCTTTCAAACAAAACCAATCACGCTATTTTCAGAGTTCATAAGACGTCATTAGGCCACTGCGAAGTTAGTCATTCACATTAGTTTTGCTACACTATAACTTTGGATATTTCTTTGGCACTTCAAATGAATTCCAAATGGTCTCAGATTTTAGGTACATTCTTTTTAAAACATGTCCTTTATAGAAAACTGCATTCCTAGTTCCAAATAATAGATTTGTGTGTTAAATAAATTATGTGCTTATGGATACGAACATGTCAATTGGACTTGTATATTTACTTATTATGCAGGGAAGCGTATTTACTAAATAGCTCGGAATCTAGGTAGGGGGATATAGGGAACGTCGACTTATTTGTATCATCTACTTGCTTGCTTTTCTGCTTATCTATTGGGTGATATGTTGAATTTGGAATGGGTGAAGTTTT
Organism: Rubus parviflorus; assembly: GCA_029955375.1. Lineage (NCBI taxonomy): Eukaryota > Viridiplantae > Streptophyta > Magnoliopsida > Rosales > Rosaceae > Rubus > Rubus parviflorus. The sequence goes on along the minus strand of JARGGL010000006.1, from coordinate 17,804,001 downwards.
GATGCATTTATTAATTGTATGAATTTATGAATTTGTTATTTGGTGCATTAATTACTTACATATTATGGGAGAGTATAAGGGTGGCGATGGAGATATACTATTGTGAAATTGGAATGAATGTAATAGAAATATTTTTTGCGTAGTTGAGTTCATAACCTCAGTAGGTACGTACCATGTTTTCATGTATGCCCAATGTTATTGCGCAATTAGTATAGGATATTGAAAGAGTAATTCGGGACTGGTGACAGGTAAATGGACAAGATGACTAGCAAAAGAGGGCTAGGGGAATTGATTTAGGGTGTGAGTTTATTCATATTGTAGGATATTTAGGGTCATCCTTGTGGTAAAATGGATTCTCGGGAATAGAAAATGGATTCTCGGGAGTTTATTCATATTGTAGGAGACATGTAAGCTCAATCTATTCTGCCATATGGATTCTCGGGAATAGAAAATGCATTCACACATATTATATAAATTGTTGATTGATTATCTATTGTTTGAAGATGAATAGTTTTCTACTGAGCCACAGGTTGAGCTCACCCTTTTATAGATTTTGCAGGTTATGTTTTGGATACGAGAACTATGAAGGTTAGAGAGTAGAAGCAATTAGAGTTGGTTAGATTTTACACATGTATTAAGATTATTTTCCAAGAGTAAAATACTCCTAGTAAGTTGTACAAATTTTTATATTGAAATAAGAAATCGATTTCATCAAGTGTTTTTCTTATTTTACTTGCACCTCGAATTTCAAAAAAAATGTTAAAAAAATTCCAACCCCGAGCCCGGGGCGTGACACTAGCATGTGTGGATTTTTCTTGCACAAAGACGATGTACTACAAGTGGATCATTAGATTCATGTCTGTCAATGATTTCTCTTGAATGAATTAATGAAAGGTGGTCTTATCGTAAGCCTCCTCTATAGGTACTGGTAGGCTCCTCCATTCCAGCAAATGAATGCATTCTACAGAGTTGAATGCATATATGCATGTCAAGAATTTGACTGCGGAACTTTATTAATTCCACAAAAGAATACAAAACATAGTACAAGAAGCATCTCATTCTTTGGTCTGTATTCTAGCTAGCTAGTTGAAGGCTCTTTTGTTTTTTCAGCTTCTAGAGATCGAGACAAGTGCTATCAATGTAATGACCGCCCGGTATATATATATCTCTCAAATTCGAAAGGTCCTCACATCATGGGATGATCGAGTGGGGTAAGAATAAAAAAAATAAAATATTCATGAATAATTAATCGATATTTCAAGATGAATTTCCGAGAAGAAAGCAAATCGAGCAATCAAAAGGTCCACACGTTTAGTCATATATTTTTGTCTTGATTTAAAACATGTCATCGACATTTATCTGAATTCATACAGTACTTTGCTGCTATTTGGTTGCAAGTAACCTTTTATTATAGTTATCAAATTACACGAGATAAGTGCCCATGATTCCAGATCGAAAACCCTAGAATTTTCGCTCAATTGAAATCAATGGGATATTTAGGCTGTTTGTTTGGGTAAAACAGCCCCCAATGTCTCTCAGTTTCGTGCCCTGTCTTTTGATTCTCATTAAACATGGCAAACACATAAGCCTCTATAGGGCTTCCAGGTTTCTTTGGAGTCCCAGTACCCTTGACATGATTGATCAAATTGGAGTTGTAAATTCTTGCATTCTCCATTGTAGTCACTTCTCCATCACCACCAGCCGTGGGCCAACCAGACTCCGAAACAACGATTGTCAAGGAACCGCCTCCAGCTCTCTCTAGTGCCGAGTAAACTGCATCGACAGTGGCATCAAACAGGTTTTGATACTCAAGCTGGCCATCATGCACTACAGGTATTGGAGATGTGAAAAGAGCATACTCGATATTAATCTGACGGTTTTGAATGTAAGTAAAATAGGGGTATACATTAACAAGCAGCGGAGATTGGTTGCGTCCTAAGAAGGCGATGATGGGATCAAGAAATGGTATGTGTTCATTAACGAATGATCCTTTTGATGGTGGGTAGGATTCTTTGAGGACGGCAGTATAAGTGGCAGTGGAGACTTTGATTTTGCTAGCAAGACCCTCTGAAGTAATTGCCTTTTGAATGTTTTCCATGGCAGGGACAACATATGATGCTTGTGGACCTGTGGGATCTATTTCATTTCCAACAACAATGTATTTGAAATTGACATTGCCGTAGTTTACGACATTACTTTCGACCCAAGAATTAGCATTGTCTTGGCTAGAAGAAATGTCTTGAAGGCGTTCATTTTCGATACCAAGCATGACCTCAATGTTGGAGCCTCTAAGGGCTTGGAGAGCACCTTGGTCAGGAGCATAGAGACGCATTTTCTGGATTCTATACTGGTTGTACATAGATATTACTTCTTGTGCTGGCGGTAAGTCATTTCCCAAGGTTCCATAACAAACACCAATCTTGGTACCTGCATCAGATTGAATGGTAGATACGCTATTTAGTGATTGTGAATTCCATAACTTTCATTGTACGTTTGGCTTTATTTATAACATCAAGTATATTATTATCGATCTCATGTACGTGTGGTTAATTAGACTGCAACCAAATACATGGCGTGTAGCATGCATGTGATCACCCTTGTGTGTGTGTGTGTGTGAGAGAGAGAGAGAGAGAGAGAGAGAGAGAGAGAGAGAGAGAGAGAGAGAGAGAGAGAGAGAGAGAGAGACCTGTAGTTGTTGTTAAGGTAGCCAGTAGTATACCAAAAGGTAGCATTATCGAAAACATGAAAGGGCTTTTGGACTTTGCCATTGTGCAGGAAAACGAAATAGTACGATAAACAAAGATAAGAAAAGAAGCAAGTGCATATATGCTAGCTTCCCCAACTTGTGCCCTTTTTATAGATCTCGATCAAGTAACAGACTAACCGAGTCATATATGTGAAGAATTGCATGGAACTTTATTACTAACTAGCTAGCTAATTCCACAAAACAAGACAAAACTTATTACAACTTGCATTTGTGCATGTGTGGATTTTTCTTGCACAAATTAAGACGACGTACTACAAGTGGTTTAGCTGTTAATGATTTCTGTGGATCGGAATGAATAAGTCTCCTCTACTGGTACTGGTATAGGCTCCTCCATTCCAGCACATGCATGCATTCTACTGTTGAGTAATATTCTAATATATAGTTGCAAGCCCAGTAGGCCAAAGACGACGTACTACAAATGGATCAGAGAGACTCATGTCTAACAATGATTTCTTGTAATGAATGAATGGTGCTCTTCTCATAAGTCTCCTCTACTGGTACTGGTAGGCTCCTTCAGTACTCCACCACATACGTAATTCTACAGTTCAGTAATAGAGTAACCGAGCCATATATGTTAAGAATTTCATGGAAGTTTATTCCTAGCTAGCTAGCTAGCTAGTTAATTCAATTCCACAAAACAATACAAAACATATTACAACTAGCATGTGTGGATTTTTCTTGCACAAATTAAGATAACGTACTACAAGTGGTTCAGCTGTCAATGATTTCTGTGGATCGGTATGAATGGTGGTCTTCTCGTAAGTCTCCTCTACTGGTACTGGTAGGCTCCTCCATTCACATGCATGCATTCTACAGTTCAGTAATATTCTGATATGTATATAGAGTTAGGCGCGCAGTAGGCGAAAATCGAATTAGGCTCCTCCATTCTCATGCATGCATTCTACAGTTCAGTAATATTCTAATATGTATATAGAGTTAGGCGCGCAGTAGGCGAAAATCGAATTATTGGAGCCGAGTATACAGTTTCGTAAACGTCCGTAAATATGAGTTGACCACCTTGACTTAGGCCAAAACGAAGACGAATCGGACTAATTTTTCCACACTTTAAATATTATTGCGTGAAAAATACAACGGTAATGTCAAATCTATATATCATTTTTCATTTTCGGTTATTCATTTTGTACAAAATGCCTATATACCTACAAGTGCAGTATAACTTGTTTGTTGGTTATATAAAAAAATATACCTTTGAAAGGCAACTAGGTGTTGGAAAAATAAATTGGTGAATCCAACCGTTGAATGTGATCGTTGTGAGGCAAAATGCTTATGCTAAAAAAATTAGCCACTTTCGTTCTCTTTTCAACCTCGATCCACGTGGTCAACCACAGTAACTCAAATACCTCTCGCACTAAAATGCTCGTAATCATATCCTAAATCATTTTGGCAAGCCATTTACGCTCACACTCTTGTGGGATTGAGCTATGTCTACTTATATTAAAAAAAATTGAATGGTTTGGGGTTTGGGGTTTGGGGTTTAGGGTTTAGGGTTTATGGTTTAGAGTTTGGAATTTGGGGTTTAGGGTTTGGGGTTTGGGGTTTGGGGTTTGGGGATTGGGGTTTATGGTTTAGCGTTTGGAATTTGGGGTTTGGGGTTTGGGGAATGATGAATTTAATTTATTTTAGGATTATTAATTGTTTGATATTGGGTTTAGGAATTAGGGATGAGAGCGCACCCTATCCAATGGTCCAAAATATGGGAGTTTCAATGCATTGCATTGTATAATTCTCGACTTCTCGTTCTTCAATGCTAAGCACAAATCCACCTGGTGTGAATTAACCACACCGGACAAGTGTCAAACCCTCTTCTTTTTCCTATATTAAAATAAGGGGAGTCAGATGTTAAAAAGCATAATTGAAAACCACACCCCTCTATTTATTTTAATTTTTCCCCGACCCATTGTCCAAAAAAAAAACAAAAGTTTTCCCTGGTCCCCATCTATAATTTTGCCCCCTCATCTTGTTCTCTCTCACTCTTACTGTCCCTTTCTCCTTTCTCTCTGTCTTCTTCCTTTCTACCTCCAGAACCCATCATCACCACCTCTGTATGCGCGTCGATTAACGGCGCTGCAACCGCGATTGCGATGGAGAAAGCGAAGAGTAGCGTCCACAAGCTTCTACAGATTCCATTTTGCGGGTATATAGGACAAATCGGAAACAGAGCACCGACGAAATGGACACGTCCGATTTTGATCTCCGGAGAACCAACAGCAGGTCAGCAGCACTCGAACTCAAGCACTAAGACCAAGGCTCGACGAGAGGCCAAGTCACCGCACCAAAAGAACGCCGGAACAGAGATTGGGATTCAGGCGAGGAAACAAGAGTCCCCACCCACCCTTCACGCCAACCCGCACCAAGCCAAGCAATCCAAAACGAACCCAAGCCGCCTCTGAAAACCACCCGAGCCTCTCACCATCATCGGAGAACCATGCGGACACCGTCCAAAGACAGCGCCGCCCCTATAAGAAACCTAGGTTTCTATTACGGTAGAGACGCGCGTGAGGCGCGTTTTACTAACCTGCCATTTTATATAGTAGTAAAATGTTTTTTTAAAGCATAAATAAAAGCAACTACGGAAAGAATTGAAAAACAAATAGCAGGTCAGCCGGTTGGTCATTCATGGCCTTCAGATAGATCAAATGGTCAGCAAGAATGCTGACTAGGCGAAGCATGGATAGGTAGAGCATGTAAGAATTTTCCAATTAAACCTTCATATTTGATCTAAGTCTATAATATTGCTAAATTAAATACATTAGGCAAAAAAAGTCAGTGGGGGCTTAAGCCCCCCCCTAGGCCTATGCTCGGTCCGCCAGTGCGAGTATATATGCAAACGTACGTTAATTTCCACAAAATTATTGCATAGACCGATAAACAGACATACTATAATATGCTGTATAGCTAGAATACTAAAAGGGTGTTCTATCCTGGATTCGATTCTCTTCGAATATGAGGGTAGGTGAAGTGGGGGTGTGTTGTAAAAAAAAATAAAAAGCTCTCTTTCATTTTGTTAGATCGAAACCCTAAACCCTAAAATAAAAGAAAATGTCTTGTCCCCTAGGGCTTCACTTGAGTCCTTAATTAGTTAATTGAGGAAATTAAAGATTCTATCTTGGCATTTTAAATTCTTTCTTTAGGATTGATATAGCTAACTAGCTAGTGTGGGCGCATGAAAATGTACATCTGGAACCGGGTCTCCGAATAAAGCAAGTCGGTTCCGATGACCTTACATGTGTCGATTCCCTGTCCTCGGCCTTGGGGCTTAAGCATATGAATTGTCTTAAGGATTACATGAGAGGATTAGTTGGAACACGATATGTATCCATGAAGACGGAAGGTTACGGTTTCACTAAGCCGTAAGCTTCAGGTTCAGGACCGGTAGCTGTGAACCGTAAGCTAAACGAAATAAGTATTTCCGGCCCAGTTAGGAATCATTTATGATTCACGTCCAGATACGTATCTTAGGTCTTGTGGCAACCAATATATTTGGTAGAGTCCTTGTAAGGAAGGATATCTCCGGACATATCTTTGGGAATCCTTTCTTACTAAAGAATTACATATTGAATCTGATACAGATTCTCTTTCCCGATTTGATTTGGGTTAGGATGCTCTTCATGCATTCATTGTGAAAGACCTCTTCCTCAATCCCTTATATAAGGAGAGACCATCTCTCTCCACAAGTTACAGATTCTTTTGGTCTACAATCAGCATACTGCTTGTATTGTTTACTGATCGACTTGATCGTCGAAGGGTCTTATCCGGTGCCATACCGGGTAAACTTTGTTTTGCAGGCATTCGTTCAGTCTGGAAACACCTTGTGAAGTTCAGGCTCTCACAAATTGGTGCTTTCATTGAGAGCTGAACTCAAGGATAAGTTTCTCACTAACGAATACCAATTCCTGAAGAATCATGTCAGAAAGTCAAGATGCAAGCACTGCACCGAACCAAACCCTATTGTTAACACCCACACCATCCACCTAGCAATCTGGTTTGACCGGGCTCAGGGTAGTCAACTCGACTATACCTCCCCTGTTTACCCCTAGTGAGACGAGCACATCTCGGTAACTTGCCCAAAATCTGGACAAAGAACGTGACCCACAAAGAAACCAGTCTCCAAGCCCTGAACGAGGAAGGAGAAACAGCAAGAGCCTTAGGGAGCAAAATTTCTCTCCGCCTACAGAGGATCGGGACAACGAGCATAATGCCCTGAGGACAATGTCAAGGTTTAACAAGGAATTCAAGAGGTTTCAATAAGCAAATCAAGATTCTATATATTGAGAAGAGGACTGTTGAGCAAGTATACAAGGCATCCCGCAGTCCCCTGACTTTGCACAATCTAGATGCGGAACCACCGGAAAAATGGAGCATGTTGCGTTTTGAAAAGTTTCCGGGAGATATAGACCCTTGTGCCCACATGAGGTCCTACAAAGGATCCATGGTAGCATGGGAGAACAATGAGAGGTGGTTGTGCAAGATGTTCAGCGCAAGCCTAACCGGACAAGCACTGAAGTGGTTCCAAGACTTTCCGGAAGAATCCATCGACGACTTTCATACACTAATGGCTATGTTCTTTAAAAGATACGCAAGTAACGGGATCGAGGTTAAAGACCTGGACTACTTGTATACCTTGAGCCTTAAGAAAAACAAGTCGCTCAAGGAGTACGTCAGTAGGTTCAAGGATGAAGCCGCAAAGGTGAAAGACCTAGATGACCGCTCTGTAGCGATAACCTTCAAGAATGGACTCCCAAGGAACTCAACACTTTACAAAAGTTTGGTTATAAAGGAGCAGGCGACTCTGGTTGAGTCTTATGCGAAAGCCCTGAGGCATGTTAAGTAGGGTGATGCCAAGAAGGCAGAAGACAAAAGAAACAGGAAGACGGAGCGAAGTATCCAGAACAAGATGTGGGTAAAAAACCAAGATGACTCGTATGGGAGTAGAACAGATACCCGAAAGTTCAATGATAGAAGAAGGGACAATAGTCGTGAGTTTGGGGAACCACCTTTGAAGATGGGAATCTAGCATGTCTATAGCTTAATCCAGAACGAGCCATATGTTAAGAAGCCGACTCTCTCTAGAGGAGAATAGAGACTTTCCTCAAATTATTGCGCCTTTCATAAGAGTGTTGGACATAGGACCCAAGAATGCGTGGCCCTCAGAGAGCAGTTCTCGGATCTGTTGGAGCAAGGGTATTGCTAGGAATACGTATAGGACTCATTTCGGAATAAGTGGGAAGGAAGAGTCTCACCCAAGGAAAGACCATGGGGAGGCAAAAATCGTGAAGATGACCGGAATAACCAAAAAAGGAAGTACTCATAGGCGCACAGGTCACCTGGAAGAAGGTCGCAAGAGAACGAGTCCTTATCGAAAAAGTCGGAAGCTAGATTAAACTGCATCCTTCGAGAGCCACAATTTCTGACTGGCACACGGTTTCCTAGCTTGCACTGCATCTATTCCGAGGCTGAGCACTTCGGTGCCACCATGAAGGAGAAGGAACACAATGTGAAGAAAGCTAAGATGGTCGCAGCAGTATCTACCCGTGGTAGGTTAGACCAAGTAGAATTCTCGGATGCAGACTTGCCGGACGACTGGGAACATCATGAGGACGCCTTAGTGGTTGATATCCAAATTGCACATGCACTAGCATAAAGAGTCCTGGTTGACAACGAAGCTTCAGTGAATGTCATCTTCAAACAAGCCATGCAGAAGCTCGGATTGATGCAAGATGTGAAGCCAATCAGAAGCCTCATGGGTTTTAAGGGATCGACTGTGCAAACGGTAGGGGTCATTCCTCTGCAAGTTGTTGCACATCTGATCAGTCTCATCACATACTTTGCGGTAGTAGACGCTCCATCACTGAATAATGCAATCCTAGAGAGGCCATGGATCCATCGCATGAGGGCGGTTCTGTTAACCTATCACCAAACCGTGAAGTACCCAACACCAGAAGGACCTCGCGTCATCAAGGGAAATCAAAACGTATCAAGGCACTATGCGGTCCTTGATGTGAAGGAAATTAGGAAACTAATCAACTTGATCAAGCTTCCGGCCGGAGCCACTTAACCGGGGGCTTAACTAAAACTTGAGGCACCACATCAAGGTTTCAGAGGAACATAGAAGATAATGTTTTCTTGAGCAAACCTGGGGGTGGCACAATATGCAGACGACAGTAATGAAATCAACGTCTCAATAAACACCGTGTAAGGGAGTCGGAAGCTATGTTAGGAACCAGAATCCTCTACATGTGTTTTAATTAGGAACTTATTTCAATTTTTCTATTTTAGTCTTATAGATTACAATGGTGAGAAGTTAAAACTCCCTTAAACTTCCACACCTTTTGTTCTATTATGGAAATATTTCGAGAAGTTATTTGAATAAATTTAGGCAGTTCGAAAAAACATAAGATCTATGTTGCAGTGACAGTTTTAAATCCGTTTCTCTTAAAATGTTTAGCCCATAACTTTAAAACCGTTCAAAGTTATCAACTAAACTGGGGGCAATCATCTCATATTACTGGAAAACTGTTTCGCCACAATCCGGAATCATGTTTATTTCAAGTAAGTAGGACCCGTAAGCTTTTGGCCGCACACCGTAAACTCATTACTCATTGCAGATTAACAAATTCTACAAGAATGTGTGCTGCAACGTTTCCTGAAAATACGTGTATGTTAACTCTAAACATTCTCGTAACCTCATTTATTTGAGTGTTACTGAATTTGATGTTAAACGGATGCTGATCCCATCCTAGTTTATTAAACACAGAGAGATGACACTTAAAGAAAAAAACTCTCTTGCCCTTTGTGCCATGCCTGATCCGCATCTAGGCACAAATGTATACTTCTTCCGGGAACCGGACCCCTGAAATCACGGAGGCCGAGATCTTTCCGGATAGATAAGTCAATCATAACCTCTATACGAGGGACGGAAGGACTAAAGTGGCAAACCCACGATTTCACAATGTAAATAATGCAGTAAATCGCATCGCAGAGTACACGTGTGCATATGATCATGTTTGAGTTGTGCTCATTGCAAATAAGTTACTTCACTCTTTTGGGAACCGTTTCCTTTTGGGAAATTCTTGGCGTTTCTTTTACAGCATTCGTTTTGAAGAAAACCGAGTAATCCTATGGTATCTGAATCAAAAGGAAACTTATGTAATTCTGATTCCAGGTACCGGAAGCCTGATCATCAAATTGTTTAAGAAAATATACAAGATTTCAAATAAGAGGGACCTAAACTATTACAAACTATCCCCGAATTTACATAATGTGAGCTTCTTCCTGGGCTGGGGAGGAGGCTTTGGCTGCTTCTTCAGGACCAGAGGCCGAAGCCTCCATTTGTTCAGAGACTGGCTCGTCAGAGCTTCTGGTCTGCTCGTGGTCTTTGGTAGGGCTTAAACTAGCACTCAATTAAATCCTTGCAAATAATAATATTGTCACGAAATAGTATGGATAAGCAAGGGTGTCCCGCAGAGAATTGATCTAATTACTAAACTACAACGACTAAAACAATAAAGTAAAGATTAGGGGGTTTAATTATGCTAACAAGAAATCTAAATTAAGATGAAAATTAATCCAAGATATCAAGAGTTTGTAATGGAGAAAATCAATGAGAACAATGTAACCAGGACATGCTATTCACCACAAGACAATGCTTCGTTCTTGATATGTTAACCAATAAACTTCTTCTTCAATTGAATACCACTATTCAAATTTAGCCAATGATGTGTTGAACTTAACCTATCAATCTTTCATTCTTGATATATTAGGTGCATGATGCGTACAACCTAACTTAGCTTCCAATGAGTAACCTAGGATGATGTTTCCAAACAGTTTAACAAATCAGAAGTCATTAAGGAAAAGATTATGAATAATGTTAGGCAACTTCGATACTGATGTTGTTCTAATTACCTAGAAGATGATTCATATGAATATGCCAATTATTCATGCGCTACTCTAGAATATGTTATGATAAAGATGGTCATGAGCACATTCATAGCAATAGAACCCTAATATGCTTACTAAGTGTGCACTCAAAGTAGACAAACTAGAAATCCATAAATGAAATAACAATGAATCATGCAAATATTCAGTATCCAAAGAGTTATTGATTAACGCCAATATAAAAAACTATGCATGTCTAGGGCTAGAAGCAGGCCCTAGTTACTAAAAAAACTAGCCACACATAGTCATGGTGGCAGTCACAAAGTTCATATAAAAAAATACTAAGAAAACCAAAAGATGGAATAGGGTCACGGCAATCTTCACAGCTCCTCGCCTACGTCAACATCTCTCTTTCTCTGAATGTCAAGATGTCCACTTTCCGAATGCTTAAAAGATCCTTAAATACCTCGGATTAGGGTTTAAAACGTCCACGACCCAATAGGAGTCGAAGCCCACAAGGAAAAACACAAATCCTAAATAAATTAGGATTCTTGATGTCACGCTATGACTAATGCAAAAATAGATGGTAAGTGTATTGAGACGGGGGATTGTCGTTCCACAGGGATTGACGGTCCCCAATTTCTCGGTAGTAAGTAATCGAGTGCTCTAGCTAGATGGAATGGCAAGAGGTGAATAGAGTGAGTGAAATGTGTTTGAACAATATGAGTAGTGTAGTGTGAAGTGTGGTGTACGCAATGATGGGATGCCAATCAATCAAACAAGAAAATGCAAATAAACAAAGCAAGTAGAAGGTGTGCAAATATAGGAAAGTGTTGGGGTTTTCGGGCCAACCCCAATCCAATGCAACAAGCAATGCCTAATCAACTCAATCATGCCAATGTGTGTGTGAATCAAGCCCCGTATCCTAGCCATGTTATGGTTCTAGGACTGTGTTGCCTAAGGTATTCGAATGCCATGTTATGGGTCATTTGGACTCTCTCAAAGCTATAGGGCTTAAGAGGCGAAGAGCATCGAAACTAGGGACTCAAACAAGTAACAACTCATCACATATGCTACCAATTGCCTAGGTCATGCAAGGGTACCAATCTCACACAATCTCATCAAGATAGATTAGTTAACATGCCAAAGAAGTGGTAATTCTAAAGACAAGCAACCAACACATATTGAATTAGGTAAGCACACATATTCATACAACACAAAGGCATTTTATTCATTGATTAAAGCATCACAAAGTCACATTGGACTAGGGCACACAACCCTAGTCCCCAACAAAGGTAACTACTCACTAAGCATCAAAATATACATCATCAATTTATACATATAAGCTCTAAAACATAAGGAAAAGAGAGAGTAGAGATGAGAGGTGCTCAATAGGTGCTCTCTTGCTCCTTCTTGGCTTTGATGACGAATCTTGATGATTTGGTGAGGATCCCCAGCTGCCCAAAGTGAATGTGGAGGTCGTAGACGTCGAGGGGAGAAGATTTGGTGAAGGAGGGTGGCTGAAAAGAGGTGAGGAAGGAGGAGATAATGGCTGGTCCGCCGCTCGTCGACTGGTTGTCGACCGGTTGTCGACCGGTTGACAGACGTGCAGAGCCTAAACTAAAGGGGAAAATGGGGGAGAGAAAGAGGAAAGGGAAAAATGAGATTTTGGGGCTGATGATGGGACTGACCTAAATGAAGCAAAGAGGGCTATTTATAGGCTAGAGAGAGAGGGGATGAAGGGCTAGGATGGGCTAGGATGGGTTAGGGTTAGATCTAAGGGCTAAATGGATTAAATGAAGGGTAAGGGGGTCATTTCATAGGGGAATGAAAAGAAGGAATAATCTAAGGGTGACCTCACCATATCTAGTGTAGTCCTTTGCTGATTTGGGGGCTTGTGAGGGTGAGTCACGCGGTTGACTTTGCCGTTGACCTTGACTTTAACCTTCGGAGCTTGACCAAGGGTTGACTTTGACCAAACCTCCGGAATTCTTTTGCGGCTCACTTCCGGGACTTCATGTTGACTCGTTAACGCTCTCAAGTCGGGGTTGACCACGAGTTGACTTTTGGTCCTCGGGTTGACTTTTCGTCCTTTTGCCGGAAATGTCTAAAAAGCTCCAATTCGCATCCTTTCGCTCCCGATATCCGTTCGATGCTCATTTGCCCTACAATGGTGCAAATCAAGGATTAGAGACACTAAACGGCCTTCAGATTAGCATTATTAAAGTGATTAGAAGCCTAATTTGTTGCAAATCGCATACGAATCACTCTATTGACCGGTCGAATAGGGACGTCGACGGGTCGATCATCTCCCTGCCTCAATTCTGATTCTTGCTTCAAACGTACTCCAATTCGCCTCTAATTGCTCATTTTCCTTCCTCATTGCTCCAGGAGTCCTATAAAACACAAAATAACGTAAATAAATCAAATAAAGATAGATTGTGAGAGAATTAATATGGAATTAAGCACATCGGAGCATAGAAATATGCTCCTATCAGTCTACACGCAGACCAGTGAGAGCCACTTCCAGTTTTTTCTTCCTAGGCTTCTTTGACCTCTATTAAGTCCTGGCGATGTTGTTTCTCTGTCTCCATAAGTTTTTGTTGCATGTCGAAGAGAGAAGTCTGGGTTTCTAAGAGCTTTTCCGCGACAGTGTTCAACTCCATGAGGGAACTGCTGAGCTCGGTCTCTAGTTTGGCCCTAGCTTCTTCCCAGATCTTCTTCTCTTCCCCCATGCGAGCCTCAAGGGTCTTCTTCTCAGCTTCCACCTTCTTGACTTGTAGCAGCGCACGGTTGAGCTCGACTTCTACGCCCTCCTTACGAGCCTCTATGTCCCCAGTTCTGGCCTCGTAATCCTGGGACATCTCAACCATCCGGTCGATCAACGACTGCGTTCTGGTGGTCACGAGTTGTGGAGAGATAAAATGATGATATGAATAAATCAAACATCCGAATAGAAATCAAATACAATATGTTGAACAGGGCATACCCGATAAACGTGGAGGCTTATCATCTTGGCTGCCGTGAGTAAAGACATTCCATCTGCGGCAGACTTGTCTGCAGGGAGGATACAGGCCTCAAGGGTGGCATGAGCCATACTAGCGTGCTCGGAGACAGAAGAAACGTCCGCAAGCGGACAACCCGTATACTATGGATTCACCATATGCGGCTTGATCTTCTCAATCTCTACTCTAGAATCCTCATAAGTTGGAGGGAAGAGAGCCATCCTACACTGGGCACTGTCTTCTTCCGTAAGTAGCCTGGGTGTCTCCTCTTTTTCCCTCTTCTCAACCTTTTCCTCGGAAGAAGACTTCAGCTTCCCTACAATGAATAAATGATTTTTTAGGCACGCATAGTCATAGAAGATAACAAGAACAAATTAATTGTCTATCAACTTTGAGTCCCTACCTTTGGAGCTTTTCTTTGGAGCTTCCCCGGAATGAGTTCTTTCCAGATCTTCCGACCCAGCCTCAAGGTCGTAGACTATGAGGGGCTCGGGGTCTGCGGCGACTAAGAAGGAAGCAAACTTGTTCCTGTTTGACCTCCTCCTCTTCGTTTGGCCCACGTCTTCGGCTTCTGGAATTGTCGCATCTATAGCCGAAGTTGTTTCTCGGATTAGTCCTTCCTTGGCTTTTCTCTTCCTCTTCGCCTTAGGGAAAGGTCGTGCCACAACCGCAACTTGACCGAAGTGATCCAGGTGATTTGCACATATTTTTCGTGCAAATTGCATTCATAATCACGGGAATTAAGCTACTCCGAAAGTCTTTTGTTGCCTTTAATGTGTGTTTTCATGTTTTCAGGTCATTTATGTGAGTTGAGGTAATTCGGTACAAGAATGTGCATTTTGACGACATTTGGCGCATTTCCGAGAAGAGGACGGAAAGCCAATTGTGGCTTTTGGACATAAAAGATCACACAAGTCAACCTTCGGAAGATGATGCCCAAGAATAGCATGAAGAATCGGAAAGAATATGAAAAATTAAGAAATTACTTTTCCAGCAAACCACCACCACAAGCGGCGGCACCACTACCGGAGCCCCACCACACATGGAGGAGAGGTTCAAATCAGAAACATGCATGGGTTGTTGCAGTCTAGAAATCTGAAAACTCTTATTTTACTTCACCCATGTATGCTTTTTCCCTATTTTCCTCCAAGACATTTTACTTTCCCTTTTCCAATCATTTTTACCATGTTTAATCATCTTTTCTTGGGAAAATATGGAACCTAGCAGCTGCAAAGGAGGGAGGAATCAGCCCCATTTTGCTATCACACAACATCTTCTTCTCCTTCTTCTTCCTTTCCTCTCTTTCTTCTTCTTTTCTCTTCTTCCTCCTCTAAATTCCGGCCACTTTCTCCATAATTTCCGGCCACCTTCTTCCACCCTTCTTTCTTTCTTCTTCTACCTTCCTCACTCTTTTCTCTCTTCCATTCTCACCACAAAATTCGTACTCCCCCCTCACCTCACCAAAACAACCCCCACAACAACATCAAAGATTGCAAGGATTGAAGCTTGGAGCAAAGAGAAGTTCACAAGGGAGGAGGAGAAGTCTTGGAGTCATCATTGAGCATTCTATAACTCTTTTAAATTCTTGTAATTTGAGATGTACACTATGATTTGAAATTGAGTTTGTAAGCTCAATCACTTTGTTTATTAAATTTACAAGTGTTGCTTATTTACTTTCTTTGCATGTTCTCTTTGAAAACACCAAAACTATCAACACTACAACCATGTGCACATACTTCACTTCACTAGTATATAGATCATCTCTTATCTCACCATTTTAGTACTAGAAACTTGGTTACCACACACATTACCAAGGTGGTTTTAGGGCCTTCCAATCCTTTGGGTACGACAACCCCGGTCTTAATCTATACATCCACATTCTTTGACATTCGTATAGGCGCTTGCGCTTATGCGGAACTATACGACACGTCACCAGAGGGCTGCTGATTCCATCAAGTCCACCTGGAGCGAGGCGATCAAGGTGGATAAACCATTGAAGGGTCCGGGACTCCTCCAGGATCTCTTCATATGCAGCCACCAACAAATATTCTCGGTAGCCTTGCACCTCGTTCAACGCCTCTATCTCCTTCGGATCCCCTTTACCCTCGATGAAGGCTTGAGGAATGTGAAGCTTGACCTCCTTGGAGTATCTGTCCCAGGGGCTAAAAACTAAGAGTGAATCCTTCTACCAGTCCCTGGCGGTCTTGTCAATAGCCCCAAACCACAACTTCTCGAGCTTAGGGGCAGGATGGAAACTGATGTAGTGATGGCTGAGAATTGACGTCTTCACAGTGTAGACGGCCCATAATTCATTTAAAGTTATTTGGTAGTTGAACCAAGTGTTCATCATGTCAAAGGTCGTCAGAAGCTTGAAAACTTCTGGTAACCACTGCTGAAATGCGAAAGGGTAGTGGGAAGGTTAAACCCGCCACTATGTACATGGGGGATATTATGAGGGGTTCCTCATGAGCTTTGGTAAGCTCCTCAGTTTGGGGATCGGAATCGTGAACGATTTTAAATTCCTTGAGATCACCCTGGTAGTACTTAAGGAGCTCTGGCAATCTATCGGGAGAAGACACCCTGAATTGGGTAATAGCCATATTTGGGGCAGAAGATTGAGATGAGGCCATTTGAGAATTTGTGGGTTTTGAGTAAAGTGATAAGGGTGACGAAGAAAATGATCTCGAAAGATTAGAAGTTTATGAAAGCAAATAGTGTTTAGAAATTCTAAAGTGTTCTATTTATATGCGGAAGCACTCCGATATAATTTAGGGTTGAAAATTGGGAAAGGTAAGGTCCGTAACCATAGAAATTAGGGGACCGTTACCCTCAATTCCGTGCATTAATTTCCCCTAAACGACAGTTTGTTTCACGCCTTAATCGCCAACGACTCTATTGCAATGGCTAGAAAAAGATAGACAACCACTCCAAAACGACAGGTGTCAGTTCCTTAGTGGTTGGGGGGGGGGGGGGGGGGCTAATTCTGTGGGCGCATGAAAATATACATTCGGAATCGGGTCTCCGAATAAGGTAAGACAGTTCCGATGACCTTACGAGTGTCGATTCCCTATCCTCAGCCCTGGGGTTTAAGAATACGAATTATCTTAAGGACCACATGAGAGAATTAGTCAGAACGAAATCTGTATCCATGAAGACGGAAGGTTAATTATGGTTTCACTCAGCCGTAAGCTTCAGGTTCCGAACCGGTAGCTGTGAATCGTAAGCTGAACGATATAAGTATTCTCGGCTCAGTTAGGAATCCTTTATGATTCGCGTCCAGATATGTATCTTAGGGCTCGTGGCAACCAATATATTTGGTGGAGTCCTTGTAAGGAAGGATATCTCCGGACATATCTTTGGGAATCTTTTCTCACTAAAGAATTACATATTGAATTTGATACGGATTCTCTTTCCCGATTTGATTTGGATTTTGATTCTCTTCACGCATTCATTGTGAAAGACCTCTTCATCATTCCCGTATACAAGGAGAGACCATCTCTCTCCACAGGTAACACATTCTTCTAGTCTACAATCAACCTACTGCTTGTATTGTTTATTGACTTGATCGTCAAAGGGTCTTATCCGGTGCCACACAAGGTAAACTTTGTTTTGCAGGTATTCGTTTAGTCCGGAAACACTTTGTGAAGTTCAGGCTCTTACAGCTAGGGTTTGGCATTTTATGTGGACGGACTAGCCCTAGCCTCGATCATAGAAATTAAATGTAAAGCCCTAGTATCCAAGGTAATTGGTGTAATGGTTTGGCACCAAAGTTGTGTCAGGAGAGAGGGTTTGTGTACGTACCTATCAGAATACGTGTGTGTGTAAACTTACGCCCAACAAAAAAAATGTAAGCCCTAGTGGATTTTTGTTGAACAAACAGTTTGCACCCCTTGTTTAGACAATCCAAGTGGTGCAAATCCACGTACCATGGAAAACTCTATTATCCATTGGATTTTTATTGCACAAAGACAAGCTAGTGGTGCAAATTCAATCATGTTGATCGATCTGTCAATGATTTTGATATGTGGAGATAACTAATGGTGATACGTATTCTCGCAAGTCTCCTTTGTAGGCTCCATTTATATTAATTCTAGCTAACGCGCGTCAATTGCGCTATCTAAATTAGTACTTGAGTAAATATATATAATTAACTTCGGATACACGTACAAACATTTCCACAAAATTATTGCATAGACGTACATAATTGTAAAGACAAATTAAGTTAACTTAGAGCTAGCTAGGTTCATCTAGCATGCATGCATGCATCGATCCCGTGGACATAATTTAGGTTTTCATATCAGTACGTACGTGGGTCATAAACTTGGACTGTACCTCAGATAGTCTCTAGGATTATATATCTATATAAAACACGAAAGCACTAGCTCAATCATCATCAAATTCCAAACACACTGATAGAGAGCAACGAGATATTCAATCATGTTGAAAATCCAAGCGCTCCTCTTCCTCACCTTCATCTTCCTTTTCTTTTCAGGTGAACAGACCATTCATTTTTATTTCCTTGCGGTAATTATTATTTAATATTGCAGGCTAGCTAGACTGAGACTGACCACACTTAATTTCAGTACCGCATACAGGAACTATTTGGAGTGGTAATTATTTTTCTTAATGCATGTATATATCGATCATGCAGGTGCACATCTGGCTACAATTTCCTTCACAAACAAGTGCCCCTACACGGTCTGGCCAGCAACCCTAACTGCTGATCAAAAACCTCAGTTAGCAACGACAGGGTTCAAGTTACCGCCCCAAGCTAGCAATTCCGTAGACACTCCGGTTCCATGGACAGGCCGCTTCTGGGCCCGTACTGACTGCTCCACGGACAACTCAGGAAAGTTCACTTGCGCCAGCCCAGGGGATTGCGCGTCGGGTCAGGTCTCATGCAACGGAAACGGAGGAAAGACGCCGGCCACTTTGGTGGAATTCACTATTGTACAAGGCGGAGGTCAAGATTTCTACGATGTTAGTCTTGTTGATGGCTTCAACTTGCCCGTGTCTGTGACCCCTCAAGGCGGTAATGGAGACTGTCGGAGCTCTAGCTGCGCCGCCAATGTGAACGCGAATTGTCCAAGTGAGCTACAAGTAAAGAAGGCCGATGGGAGCGTGGTTGGCTGCAACAGCGCATGCACGGCGTTCAATGAACCCAAGTATTGCTGCACTCCACCTAATGAGAAACCAGAGACATGTCCTCCTACAGACTACTCTAGGAAGTTCAGTGAACAATGCCCTCAGGCTTACAGCTACGCTTATGATGACAAGAAAGGCACATTTACATGCTTCGGGGGACCCAACTACGCTATTACTTTCTGTCCATAGACCATATACGTACGTAATATATATCTGAAAAATAAGCTAGAAAGGAAATATATTTCTTTCTTTAATTCATATTAAAATAAAAGAATAATCGATTTTATGGAATTTGACACCGAGATATTGTCAAATAATTAATATAAGAACCATTATATGATATGACGAAATATTTCAATTTGGCTTTCATGGTTTTGCTTTTTCATTACTATAGGATGAGAGGAATGCAATCGTTTTTTTTTTTAATTGACTACGTACATCTCACATAGGCAAAGTGAAACATTGCCGTACGTACAATCTTATAATGACATACTCATACTCTGATCTCTGGTTTCCACTCGTATTTTTGCAATCACTTTCGATCGAGTATTAAGAGCTCGCTACTGTGCACCTATGAATGTTAATTTTAGGAATGGATTGCATGCATTTCGAACATGTGAAGCGTTTAGTATATATAGGTGGATGCTCGTTCGTACTACTACACCGAATATTAGTTTATAAAACACTGTAAATAGCCTACAATATGTGTTTCTAAGGCCTCCAAGATATCAAATATAATTAATCATTTCAAAATGCAGAAAATATTAATCTCCATTAATTCTAATTCAGGTGCATCTACTCCTTAATTGTCATAATTAATTTAATTAGAACTCTGGCTTCAGACGTAATCTATATGCTATCTGAATGAAGGTTCTTTCCATTCAGCTTCTATAGATCGACTTGTGCCATCTGCAATATCTATATTGTCTCCCAGGGCTTTGCACTAGTTAATTATATGGAACTACTTCATTTACTAGCCTCCCACTTAATATCTTTACTTCGGCCGGAGTTCTAGATATAATACACTCAAAAATATATATCACGTGGAATTAAGACTTTATTTGCCTTTTCTTTTGGATCATATGGAAGTCTCTTTCTTCTCGTTTTATTCTAAATCCTCCAAGCTAGACTCTAAGCAATGTGAGGCTTAAAGGTTGAAATTGGAGTTTCAAAGCAGCAGATGGAGTTTGGTCAATAGGTCATGTAACGCTGCGGCGGATTGGCTTGCTGAGCAAGCTAAAGAGGGGTTGGATTTGGATGATTGGATTAATCATCCTCTACTCTATTTGCTGAAAACTCTCAAGTATGATGGTCTTCCAACACCACCTTGTTTTAGTTAGTTTTTCTGCTAGCTGTTGTTAGTTTCTTCTAATATTGTATTTTGGTTCAATTGTATTTCCCTTCAGTTGTATGCTTTCTGTTGGATTGGCTGGTTTGTTTCTGGGTTGCTGCTGCTCTTTTGCAGTGTTGAATGAAAATTCACTGTTAAAAAAAAAAAGGCAATGTGATGCTTAATTGCTTATAACATGAGAATGCAGTGTAAGACTTAGTTGGAATTCTATATGCCTTCTTCTTCTTTGAACATTTCCTAGCTAGGAGTTAAACAAGTTAGAATTATATTATTGGACTTGCTAGGCTAGCTTAATCGAAGACAGTGATAGCTAGCAACCGCGTTATACTTGTAAGTGGAAGACTTGATTTGCCTTTTCTTTTGGGTCATACATATGCATGCATGGAAGACGTTTTCTTCTCGTTTTGTTCTAACATGACAATTCAATTGCCTTACAAGTTAGGCAGGACTGCAGGAGTAGCTAAGTGTTGGTGATTTTTAATAATTTCATAGACAGGTTAATTACTATTTAACATACAAGTCAAATTAATATATACTCATGCAGTCCTTTCAGAAGACATGTCTGTCCTACAATATTATATAGGAAAAAAATCACAAATGGTCACTCATATTTCACCTATTCGAAACTTTAGTTATTCACTTTTGCAAAATATCACTTTGGTCACTCACTTTATACTCTCTCATACACTTTGGTCACTCACATGGGGTTGAAGGGACGAAACTGACCTTGCAAATTTTTTAATGAGAAAGTTGACTGAGTGACCAAAGTGTATGAGATGGTATAAAGTGAGTGACCAAAGTAATATTTTGCAAAAGTGAGTGACTAAAGTGTTGAATGGGTGAAAAGTGAGTGACCATTTGTGATAAAAATCCTATTATATATATATATGTCCTAGAATTAATTCCTGAATAATTAATGCAGATGAGATGTGGCCAAATAGTTAATTGGTATAGCCAACATTGTGGATGTTACAAATTCAAGGGTCCTTTATTGCAAATTAGATATTTTTTGTTTCCCATTAGTTCATTTAAATGGGTAGGATGAAAATTTATTTTTCGATTTTGTTTTGGCAATGCTAAAGGGTCTCATTAAGGCCAAGGCCTTAATCTATGTGGCATTTCCATGTCATTAAAAAAATTCAAATTTTATTTACATGTCATCTTTTGCCACATTATATTTCACAAAAATCCTTTTACTGTTTAAGAGAACTGAAAGTAAATAACAAAGAAAAGAATAGCGCAAGAATAGAATGTATGAATAGGAGCCTCTATTTATAGAGGAATACATGATACAATCCATATGGTAATTGAAATCCTATTCAATACATAATTCTTATTCAATACTAATTAAATATTCTCCTAGGTTGACAAAGCACACACAAAGTAGGTTTCCTTAAACACTCCCCTTTGTGCTGTCAAAACTAGGTGGTGTTCCTGGCGTTGTCTCATTAAAAACCTTGCCAGTAACAAAAATCCAGTGAGACAAAAATAACCTTAGTCGAAGCAAAAAAGAGTACACACACCCTTCACATTTGGAATAGCATGGACGCTAGACTCCCCCTGATGTATGCGTCTCCCCCTGATTTCCACAATTATGGAAGGTCAGATAACTTAAGCAAATCTGCCACATTATCCTCATATCGAACTTGATTTACTTGGATCTTGAGGAACTTCTGTTGTTGCTGATTATAGAAGAATTTAGGCGATATATGTTTGGTGTTGTCGCCTTTGATGAAACCTTGTTTCATTTGCTCTATGCAAGCGGCATTATCCTCATAAATGCACGTAGGTTCATTTGTGGTTGAACTCAAACCATATGTACTTCTTATATGTGTAACTATGGACCTTAACCATACACACTCTCGAATAGCTTCATGGAGAGCAATTATCTCAGCATGGTTCGAAGAAGTAGCGACAAAGGTCTGTTTAGTAGACCTCCAAGATATCGCGGTGTTTCCCATGGTAAAGACATAACCAGTCTGGGAACGACCTTTGTATGGGTCAGAGAGATACCCAGCATCAGCAAAACTCACCAAAACATCACAAGAATTATGGGAATAGGGGACAACAGGTTGGCGACCGGTCGACAAGGGCCCAGGGACCGGACGGAGGGGTGGGGGTGGCGACTAGTCGGACGAGTAGTGAAGCTATGAGGTGAGCCTAGGGTTTTGGTTCTAGGGTTAAGGCGCGTAGCAGTAGCCTATGCTGAAAATATTTACCTTTTTGATCTCAAGGTTAGGGCTCGTGCTGATAACGTGTTTAAGAGAACTGAAAGTAAATAGCAAAGAAAAGAATAGTGCAGGAATATAATGTATTTCATTAATGAATAGGGGCCTCTATTTATAGAGGAATACATGGTACAATCCATATGGTAATTGAAATCCTATTCAATACATAATCCTTATTCCATACTAACTAAATATTCTCCTAGGTTAACAAGGCACACACAAAGTAGGTTTCCTTAAACATTTACCTTATTTATTATTTGCAAACTTAATCTACAAATAAATTAAAATAGAATTTATAAACATTGTTGAACCCCTAATTATAAATAAAAAAGGCTGTAAAAAAAAGTAAGGAACAAGAACAGCATATGACGATCAAAACCATGATACCCTAATTCTTTGAAGACCATGAGATTTTTCTATTATGATACCCACATGATCAATTAGACCAAAGAAGATCTATTAGAAGGAAGACTAGCTAAGTGAGTATATTAATTAATTTATATGTATGAGTAAGAAGAAGATCTACGAATCAATCACAAGAAGAAGATCGAATAAGATGAAATAGATAGCCCTTGATTGTATATATCATAGTTCAATACTTCAATTAGAAAAAGTTAAAGAAACAATTATTAAGAAAAAAAGCTCTCTAGGGAGCGACTAGACGAAACCCTAGGTTTCGTGTTCAGTCGGCGGCGGCGGCGGTGGAACTTAGGTCCTCGTTACCCTCAGTCGGATCGACCTAGAGGCTCATCCTCTCCTTTGGGTTACTACTGACAGGCAGCTTCTCTTTTGCTCTCGGCTTTAGCTGGGTGTTGATTTGGGTCGTGCATACTTCTTCACATGCAAAGGCTTACGGCAGTGCGGATTGCTCGAGCGACGGTGTAGCCGGGTCCTAGGTTTCTCGTCCTTCCAATCATTTCAGGTCTGGTGGATCCGTTCATGTAGGGGCCGTCTCAAGGCAAGCTCCTCGATCGGTGGTCTGCTCCGAGTCGGAGACCTTCGATCAATCCAGTTCCAATTGCTGTGGGAGCATGAAAATATACATCTGAAACCGGGTCTCTGAGTAAGTCAAGACGGTTCCGAGGACCTTACGGGTGTCAATTCCCTATCCTAGATTTCGGGGCTTAAGCGTATGGATTGACTTAAAAACCTCGATCGTAACAGGATTAAGTGGAACGAGATTCGTATTCTCACAGGAAATAGGTTACAACTTCATTAGGGCATAAGCCACAGGTTACAGACCAATAACCATAATCCGTAAGCTGGGTAGCATGAGCATTCCCGGCCCAGCTAGGAATCTTTTATGATCCACAGCTTGATACATATCCTAGGGCTTGTGGCAACCGACAACCTCAGTTAAGTCCTTGTAAGGCAGGATATCTCCAAGCAGATCTTCGGAAATTCTCTCTCACCAAAGAATTACACATTTAATCAAATAAGGATTCTCTTTCCCGATTCGACTTGGGTTAGGATTCTCTTATACACATTCATGGTGGAAGACCTCTTCCTCAATCTAGTATATAAGGAGAGATTCTCTCTCTTCTCAGGTATACAATTCTCATGCTTACAATCGGCCTACTGCTTGTATTGTAAAGTAACTTGATTGTCAGAGGATCTTATCCGGCGTGCCAATCGGGTAAGTCTTGTTTTGCATGTTATTCGTATACGGAAACACCTTGTGGAAGTTCAGGCTCTCACAATTGCCTTTTTTTGGATCGATTGCTGTAGCGGTTCTTACTTGTTTTTGAGTCTGTTCTTCAGGTGGGTATCACCAGTCTTGGGATCATTGAGGCTTGGTGGGGCTGCTAGAGGGGACGGCCGCCGGAGACAGTGGGTTGATGGATGCTACCGTGTTTCATGTCTGGGCATGGTGAGTGGTCTACTCTTTGTTGGGCCTGGGTGGGGTCTTTGGACCTTGTTCTGGGTCTGATGAGGCGTGGGCTATTGATCGGGTTTGGGCCTTTAGGGAGGGTGTTTTGCCACCCTCTTTCATTACTTAGTTTGTTAGGTGTTTGCCTACATAAGTTAACAAGTTTCGCATAATCATTTAGTCGACGAACCTTTACTTTTACCACAACTGAGTGCATTGGAGATTGTTGGTTCAGTAGTTTGATTAGGTGTTACTTGAGATTTGTCCTCATTTGTAGGCTCGTTTTGAATAAATGAGCGAATAGGGCATAGTAAGCGGTGCTTTTAATTTTCTAGTGTTTATCTGACCCTCAGAGACTTGGGTTCGGGCCTGAAAATTGATGTATGTGCTGTTTTTTGGCATTGATATATGAGTATCATCTGAATTCCCCTAAAAAAAATTAGAAAAAATTAAATTATTTTTCTTTTTCACCCTCTCAATTTTGTTCTTTAAATGGTTTTGGATCTGTGATATATTATCCAATGCAGTATTAGGAAGAGGAAGGAGAAGGCAGATGAAGGATAAAAGATGATGGTGTCATTTTTTTTTCCAGTTTAATAGTGAGAAAGTAGAAATGTATTAATTCAAAATATAATTATTCAATATTATAAAAATATATGGTAAATGGTGAATGATAAAATGATATGGTAAATATTGAATGATGTGTATGTGACATGGAATGCCACATATGACTAAGGCCACCAAATATTAGGCTTTAATGAGGCCAATAATAATTGTCCTTTATTTTTTTACTGACCTTCAGTAAAATCTATTAAAATGTTCATTGATCGCCAATAAATTTTTTATTGACCCTCAATAAAACTGTATTTAACGTTTACCGACCTCTAATAAAATTTACTAACGATCCACTTCCCGCAAATCATGCAATCAAAAACTCCACACATTTAGTAATATATTTTTGTCATGATTTCGACTTCTTGGGCTGACTGAGGCGCCTTGACTTGGTTACTCACTTAATTACTACCAGAAGACAGGATATTGATTGCTCTGTTGAAGATATGTTAATAGAAGAAGTGAAGACCTTTTTTTCACTTTTTCACTAAGCTTATTTGTACATATGCTCCTTGGAAATCTAATCAGGCAGCGCATGTATTAGTTAGGAACGCACTTTTGTTTTCTACATTTCAAGTTTGGGTAGAAGATGGACCACAATATATGGTTATCCGATGTACTAGGAATTCTATATGCCTTCTTCTTTTGAACAATTCTAAGCTAGGAGTAACACAAGGGAAAGATTGAAGACGTACAATGGTGGCAACCGTACGTGTTATATACGTACGTTAAAATGATTCATAATCGTATTGCCTCTCTTACGTACGTACAGAACAAATTAACAATAGTTGATGCATTGATTATATGGAGCTAGCTCTAATTGGTTTTAAACATTTAAATTTATACCCAACGCAGAAATTTTATTGCTAACATTCAAGGACTAAAATATTGATAATGTTTTCGATATTTTCGATATTTCTTTGAAATTTCTAATTTTTATACAAGTACAAATATTAATTTTTACATTTTTCCGATATTTTATTTTAATTGTTGAAGGAAATCCACTTTATTACACGCCTTGTCAATCTAGGAGATCTTTAGTTAGTATGGAATAAGGATTATGTATTGAATATGATTCCAATTACCATATGGTTTGTACCATGTATTCCTCTATATATAGATGCACTTATTCATCAATAAAGATCAATTCTATTCCTGTGCTATTATTTTTGTTATTTACTTTCAGTTTACTTAAACACGTTATCAGCACGAGCCCTAACCCTGAGTCAAAAGCCAAAACTCTTGAGCATAGCATCCTGCTAGCGCCAAAACCCTAAGTTGTACCGGATGAACAGTAGCCGTGAACAGTACAGATGAACAGTACTGTGGACAATACGTATGAGCAGTGCCCGTGAACAGTATGGATGAACAGCGCCCGTGAACAGTAACCGGCCACAAGAAGAAGCTCCCTCTTCTTCCCTTCTTCTAGTTCAAAATATAAGACAAGATCAAGAAAAAGAATCCAAGTAAGCTTTTATAAACGTTGCTGCTTTATGAATTTAAATTCATCTTCTTTTTCTCCGGGGACTTGCAACCTCCCTTCTTGTACCTCCCACCTTTCTTATAACGTGGGATATTATATGAGACTCACCAAACTATGAGAAGCATTAGGGAGTGATCGAGCTTCATATCGCTTGCGGTATATGTAAGTCATGAGCACCTCTAATGTCATCATGTTATTGATGATGTTCTCAAGAGCCGAACTGTGGGGGTTCGAGCTAATACTCTGGATGAGGAATCTGTAGAGAGAAGAGACTTTGAATGAGGAATTCATTGAATGATTTACCTCCGGATCGATGAGGAATCCGTAGAGAAGAAACGACCTATTCATGACTTAAACCCAACTAGGCTCACCTGCTTGGGTATGATGTCTAGGTATGTAGTTTGAGATAAGTGGTATTAAGAGAGCTTGCTCCACCGACATCTCTTATTATGTATCTGGTCATATCTGAGTAAAGCTACCGAAAATGTTTAAGTTTATGACCATACGACACCAAAGTTTCACCTAAATCCAAAATCCTTGGAAGCGTTTCTTGGGAGAAAATATTGCTCAGAAACCCTCTATTGTTTCGTGGGAGTATTAACTCCGAAACTTACCCTTCATTGTTTCGTGAGAGTATTGACTCCGAAACACACCACATTCTTGTTCTCCATATTCTTGGATGTCGAACATGAATGAACTCAATTTTCCTTCATTGGATTCTGCGGACATTAGATCCTGAGACAGGCTCATGATATCCTAATGCACCAATCCGCGCAAGAGCTTCTAGCTCCAATCCATGAGCGTTGTTTTGAAGAAACCACTCTAGACCCTCAAACTGAGATGAACAATGCCAGGTTACTTATCCTGATAAAACGCCATATAGATATGGCACTCCAGTTTGAGTTCATGAAAGAGGTTAGCACTAGAAAGCTTTGGAGCGCTTCATGAACGTTATGGTAACGTTCGTGACTCCATCATCTTTGTGGAAAATCATCACAGATGAGCAATTGATTGAGGAAACTCTCACCACCTTCTCCATCTCTGCCTTGAGGAAGGGTATGACGATGATGACGCCCCTAAGGGAGGACGCCACGAGCAAAACCCTAAATCTAGGGACAAATCTGGACATTTTGATCCGTAAGATTGATTTTCTCAGGAAGGTAATCGTCATAAGAGTAAGCGATCACGCGAGCATAGGGTCGCGAAAGAGTGAGAGAAGACCGCCGTCCCTATAAGTAGGACGTCGTTGGTCACCGTCGGTTAGCGTTGTGCCGCCACTAGTTATGGTGTCGCCACCACCGACCAAGGCAATCTGCCACTGTCCTAGGGACCGTGAGTACCGAGCTTGTATGCCTCAATCAATGGAGAATCTTCTTCATGATGTCTATTAATGATATGAAGCGTCTGATCAATGGGCCATAGTTTGCAATACATATGATATGTAATTGCAATGATCAAGACGTCGAGTTTTAAGGGTTAAAGACTTTGGAAGCCGATTTGCTCAAGTCTTAATGTTTTCCAAGTAGATGTAATATGACAACTTTGCCAAGACAATGGATTTAGTTTTGATTTGAGATCAAGATAGAACTTTGAGTGTAAAGCCTTGGCTAATATCTTTAACAAAATCTGAGTCACTTTCGTAGCCTCGATTTTAATGATGAGGTTTTAGAAATGGGTTCTAGAGAACTTGAATGTCTCGCAGATAGCAGAACCACGCATGCCATATTGCATTATAGGCATGGTGCCTACACATTCCTCTGTGACTACGATGACAGGACCATTGAATCTTGTGAAAGGAAGAGGATATGCCCAATTCCTCTTGCCTAATAGCACCTTAATTGATGTCACACATGCTCTCTATGCTCCAAGAGGAATAGAACTCTTTTGAGCTTTAACGATATAAAGGCAAATGGATTCCATGCTGAAACGCATGATGAGAATGGAGTAGAATTCTTTTGCATTACCTCTAATGACTGCGGTAGAAAGCGCATATTAGAGAAGCTTATGTGTCTCTCTAGTGGGTTGTATGCTACCACTATTCGAGTTATTGAATCAAATAATGTCATTTGGGATGACCTTTTGGATTCAGACACATAATGGCTTTCGCATGACAGGTTGGGACATCCTAGTCATGATATGATGATCCGTGTACTGAAAACCTCACACAGACATCCATTCTATCGAGTTAATCGAAACAACAATCAAAGGTTGATTCAAGGAGATGAGACAGCCCTGAAAAGAGGCAAAATTGCCGCTGTCCGCCGCTTGTCGAACGATCGACGTACCGTTGTCGACCGGTCGAACTCGACCAGCATGCGTCATCGAACGGTTAATGATCTTGCCAACCGATCGAACCCCCTCCAGAGACACCGTCGAATGGTTGACCATTCCTCTCGACCGGTCGAACCGGACAGTCCTCCGATTCTCTCTGATGTGACAAAATCCTCCAATGCTTCTGAAGCCTCCAAAGCCAAACGTTCATTATGCAAAGCTTGTTCCTTAGGGAAATAAGGACTAAGACCGTCCTATGCAAAGGATTTTAAAGTACTTCTTCCATTCTTACAGAGAATCCATGGGGATATCTGTTGTGAGACCCCAGAATAATTATAGAATTGATTTAGAATTAATCGAGATTAAATTTGTAATCTCGGTAATTATTAAAGAGTTTCGGCATTTCTTCAGAAATTTTCTTTAGGTCGTAACTTCAATTTGTGGACATGAGAATAAAGTACACGTCACGACAAGTTCGTGGGAATTTTCGGAGAATTTTTCGGATACCCGGGCTATTTATTATGAATTTTGGAAGTTTGATAATTCAAGAAATTATTTTGTGAAAATGGGAAATTGGTTGGAGTAATCTCGACCGTAGATCAACTCACCGTTTGATCTGGACCGTCGAATTTAAATTTATAGACTTGGATCAGTCTGGAAGGGACCAGACCTCGCATGCGACACCTCCTCCCTCACCGTCAGCTCTGATCATCATCTTCTCCGTCCGGTCGTTTCACGGTGCCGTACCGGTCCCATTTTGTTCATCTCGACACGGCGAACACGACGGTGGTCTTGGATCACCAAATCGACGCGTGAGGAGGGAGAATCGAAGAGAAGAAGTTCCGGCTCCTACGATCAAACTTTCCGATTCCGGCCACGGCAGCGGTAGAAACTGGTGGCGACGGCTTTGCCTTGGTGAGGCGAACCCAGCGGTGGTCATGTCTTGCCAAACCAGTGATTGAAGAGAGAAAATCGAAGCTCCAAAGCTTTTTGGTTTTCCAGCGGATTTTGATGAATTCCGGCGACTCCGGCAACGGGTTCCTTTGAGTAAGGTATCAATTTTGATCCTCTCTTCGATATCTACACGTCTATAGACTTAGCTTTTGTCTTTGGTTAAGGCTTTGAGATTTGGCTTTGTGTGCTGTTCTGCCATTACGGGTTCACCGTGTATGGTTGTGATTCCGACAGCCCTCGTTGCCTTCCAGCTTACCTAATGCTTAGTTGTGGTTTGAATCAAGTTAGGAAACTGAACGGAAGGACCCAGAGGCTGTGGTATCTTCGTTGATGTATTGGGATAGGGTAGCAATTCGTGCTCTGCTTCAGTTTTGTCGAAAGCTTGGTTGCTCATGTTTTTTGTTTCAGTTTGGAGCTTAATGCAGGTAAAGGGTTTTGAAGTTTGAACTCATGTTGGTATTATGGTGTGTTGAAAAACCTGTTGAGAAGCTTGTTGAAACAGTGATAATGTTTTGATAACTGGAGTTCACGGTAGCTTACTGTGATTTGATTTGGATAATTGGTATATGACTGAAATTGTTAAAAAGATAGCTTAAGTTGATTGAAACCAGTCATATGCTTGAATTACTACCTTACTGAGAATTGGCTCGAGTAGTTGTAGTGTTAAAGTTTGGCAGTTTGACAGTTTGGCTTAAGGTTGTTATTTGTGATTAGTCTCTATGGAAATTGAGTTGTGTTAAACTAGTGTAAAGAAACAAGAATGGTCTAAGTGTAGACTTGTATCGATAATTGGATTTGGTCGAGAATAATGTTTCGTTAGGTGCCCAAAGTAAATTTGGGAATGCACCCTATATGAAAAAGTAATCGTCTAAATGGACTTGAAATAATTTGTTGAGTGTTATAGAATTAAGTATATTATTTTAACACTCAGATATTGTCGGACTAGGGAATCTAGTTAGCCCGGGACTTAAAATGTGGTGGTGGTGTTGGCCTGACATGACGAGCGAAGTGGAAGCTCTGATATTCCAGGTAAGGAGTCTTCACCCTAGTTGGTGTTTTTATGCATTGTTTTATGGTTTGAAATTATCATTTGAGCTAATGATGACCTGAGAGTGAGTGGAGCATAGCAACTACCTTGGGTTTCGATCCCTAAACCTCCGAAGGGGCTGTACGGACGAAATAGTGTCTGACATCCTTTGAGATGTGGCACTAGATCTAGGCGGTATAGCATGAAATGGACACTCTCGCTACTCATCCTTACGGTTTGTTGAAGATTTTAATCTTCGGTAAGGATATAGTTGGCTAGATTGATCGGTCATCAGGTTTGACAGTCACCCGGGTACTCATTTGTTTTCATATGGTTTATTATCGAGAAATGATTTATTGTTTTCCTTACTGTATTTTCACATACTGGTACCAAACAAAAATGTGTTTTAAGGGTTTTTAAACCTAGTTAGGGTTTTTGTACTGAGCAGCGAGGACGAAAGCTCATCCCTACAATAGTTTGGATGCAGGTACTGTGCACTGGAAACGGGACAATGACGGATGAAGCTGGGTGTGCAGAAATGTTTATTATTAATTGTTCATAAGGTGAAAATCAGGTTTCAATATTATTTATTTCTCTACTTGTATAAATCTATCTCTTTCAAATATTTTGTATTGAAATTGAAAGGACATCTATTATTTTACGTGCTTTAAATATTTCACCTCTAATTAAATTAATTACGTTTCCGCTTGCCTTGTAAAATCTTTTCACAATTTTGCCTTGCGGCTTTTTAAGATATAAGTTAGTTAATCTAGCTTATGTTTTAAAGACTCGCGGCACTGTAACGTGCTTAAATTGAAGAGGTGCAATTTGGGGCGTTACATCTGTGGACATATTCAACCACCAAGCCAGCCATTTATGTATTTTATGGTGTTGGTGTATGCATCGACATGCTGGTCACATGTTGCGATGTTGTCCATTCGTAATGCTGCTTATGCTAAACTCCTAGCACAAATGATTATCCTATTATCTATTAGACTTGATAATGCTGGAGAGTTTACATCGAAGACTTTCGATGACTACTGCATGGGATAGATGTTGGGCATTTAGTTTCACATGTGCATACCCAAAATGGTCTCGCAGAGATTGCCATTTAAAGATTACAAATGGTCACGAGGACGTTGGTAATGCGCAACAACTTTTCTCTCTCTACCTGGGGGCACGCAGTATTGCATGCAGCTCTGCTTATTCGTCTGAGGCTCATTGCCACCTAATCTTTTTATGTGTTACAGCTAGTGACTAGGTACGAGCCAAACATCTCGTACTTACACATATTTGGATGTGTTGTTTATGTGCCTATTACGCCGCCACAGCGTATTAAAATGGGTCCTCAGAGACGAATGAGAATTTATATTGGATTTGAGTCTCCAACCATAATCCGCTATGTAGAACCCTTGACAGGCGATCTATTTGTCAATTCGATGAAACAGTCTTCTCGTCATTAGGGGGAGATAAGAACGTGAACGTTCCTGCTGAACGACTGGAATTGTCGTGGCCTGTCCCCACTCTGTCTCATAACGATCCCCCTACTGTACAAAGAGTTTGCGTAGAATTATAGATCTTCAGAAAGTCAGAAATTCTCTTCCTGACGCTTTCTCTGATCTTGCTAAAGTGACTAGATCGTATATACCAGCTGCAAACATGCCTGCAAAGATGCAAGTACCTGAACAAAGACTTGGAGTCAAAGTCGCTTCAGCAGCCACCCTATGGGAGGGATGGCCGCTGGCGCCACTGCCAGTAATGGTGGTGATGTGGCTCAGGCCGTGGCTCTGCTGAGGAAGTGTATGAGGCCACCAGGTTCGAGGGATTCGCGACATAGGAAACGGTAGCGTTGGCACCAAATAACCCTCTCATCATTGATACTCAAATCCGTCACATGAAAATGTTCTGGATTATGGTTATGTCCAAAAGACATCTTTGGGGGACGCCCCATCACTAGAACCTATCCGTGGGAACATAAAGATCTCGATTAATTACACTAGTGTACATGAGACGTGGGATAGAAACTCAATCATTGTTGATGTGTTTGTATATGCTTGTGCACGTGAGTTGATTGAGACCGATGATATTGAACCTCGCTCCGTTGATGAATGCCAACATAGAGTTGATTGGCCTAAAAGGAAATATGCGATCCAGGTTGAGTTGGACTTACTAACAAAGAGAACGGTATTCGGGCCAGTTGTGCCAATACCTTCTGGAATAAAACCTGTTGGATATAAATGGGTCTTTGTTAGAAAGCGTAATGAAAGAAACGAGATATAAAGCTCGCCTTGTGGCGCAAGGCTTATCACAACGCCCTGGAATCGACTACGGTGAGACATGTTCTCTCGAAAAGAACGTCATAACGTTCTGCTACCTTGTCAGTGGTAGTTTTCCGAAAAACTGAATATGCAGCTTATGCATGTGGTCATATCATATCTCTTTGGGGATCTAGATATGAATATTTATATGAAGGTCCCGGATGGGCTTCATTTACCCAAGTCAAGTGGCTCTAGACCACGGAGTACGTTTGCATTAAGATTACAACGTTCACTATATGGATTGAAATAATCCGGACGGATGTGGTATACCCGTCTAAGTGACTACTTGATTGGAAGAGGGTATGTGAACAATAAATTATGCCCCTGCGTGAAAACAAGTTCTGGATTTGCCATAATCCGAGTTTGAGATGAAAGATCTTGGGAAAAGGATGTTCAGGCGATTTAATATGGATAAAGTCCATCCTGTTAGCACTCCCATGATTGGTCATAGCCTAGATCCAAGGAATGATCCGTTTCGCCCAAGGGATGATGGCGAAGACGTTTTAGAGGCTGAGGTACCGTACCTAAGTCCAATAGGCGCATTATTGTACTTGGCACAGTGTACAAGACCCGATATCTCCTTTGATATTAACTTGTTAGCTAGATTTAGCTCTACGCCCACGCAACGCCATTAGACTGGCATAAAGACTATCTTTCGTTACTTGAAGGGTACGATTGATTTGGGCTTATTCTTTCCCTACAGAGAGTCTCAAAAATATGGCAAAATGGGTGAGCAACCCAAACCTTTTGCTGTCGGGCAATCGATCGCAGGATATGCCACGTTCGATTGCACCGAACCTTCTGTTGTCGGGCGATCGATCGCAGAGAATGGCACGATCGATCGCACCGGTGCTGCTGCCCATTATTCCAAAAATCCTTGTGATGTTTTGGTGGGTTTTTGGTGATGCTGGGTATCTCTCTGACCCATACAAAGGTCGTTCTTAAACTGGTTATGTCTTTACCATCGGTAACACCGCGATATCTTGGAGGTCTACTAAGGAGACCCTTGTCGCTACTTCTTCGAACCATGTTGAGATTATTGCTCTTCATGAAGCGGTTCGTGAGTGTATATGGTTAAGGCCCATAGCTATACATATAAGAAGTACATGTGGTTTGAGGTCAACCACTGATGAACCTACATACATTTATGAGGATAATGCTGCTTGCATTGAGCAAATGAAGCAAATTTTCATCAAAGGCGACAACACCAAGCATATATCGCCTAAATCCTTCTATAATCAGCAATAGCAAAAGTTCCTCAAGATCAAAGTGAATCAAGTCCGATCTGAGGATAATGTGGCTGATTTGTTTACCAAATCATTGCCTAAATCACATTTGAGAAGCATGTGAAAAGCATTGGTTTGCTTAAGTTATCTTACCTCCCATGATTGTGGAAATCAGGGGGAGACACAGACTTCGGGGGGAGTCTAGCATCCATGCAAAGTTTCCAAATGTGAAGGGTGTGTTGTACTTTTTTTCCCTTCGACCAAGATTATTTTTATCCCACTGGATTTTTGTTACTTGGCAAGGTTTTTAATGAGACAACGTGAGGAGCACCACCTAGACTTGACAGCACAAGGGGGAGTGTTGAAGGAAATCCACTCTATGTGTGCCTTGTCAATCTAGGAGATCTTTATTTAGTATGGAATAAAGATTATGTATTGAATAAGATTCCAATTATCATATGGATTGTACCATGTATTCCTCTATATATAGAGACACTTATTCATTAATAAAGATCGATTCTATTCCTGTGCTATTATCTTTGTTATTTACTTTCAGTTTACTTAAACATTAAGTACATTTTTAGTTTATTCTGTAATTTTTATCTAAAATTTCGGTATAATTTCTATTAATATTCGATATTTCCTTGATATTTTCATCGAAATTTATATTTTTAGGATTGTCGATATTTCTACTATATTCGATATTTTGGTCCTTGCTAATATTATCTATGTTGTAGCTGGACCATCCAAAGGAGATTGGTTAATTAGAAGAAAGTTTTGTTCAACTTGTCCAAAGGGGAAGAAACTAGCTGACTTCTTAAACTAATTACCTCTTTCATAAGTTAGGGTTTTTTTTTGGACAATTAAGTTAGGGGTTTCTATGCAACTTGTTTACTACATACTTATACTCTATATTTTTTTGTGAAAATCTGGATCTAGTTTAAAGCTTTCTTGATTGCATGTGGAAATTCATTCAAAAGATGTCCGAGTCCTCCACCTATAAAACGGACACCTCAAAAGTTGTTGTTGTTGTTGGTGATGCCAGTCGATCCTTGGACCAGATGATCTTTACAAATAGATCGAGCATAAGCCTGACTTATGCAAAAAATGTGTATGTATATTTTAAGACTGGGGTTGTCGTTCCAACGGGGATCGATGGCCCTTCAACCCCTTGGCAAACAAGTAACCAAAGAAGATGCATAAATATGATGAAGCAAGAGATGGGAAGATGAAATAGTGTAAATGGA
The DNA here is from genome assembly GCA_029955375.1 of Rubus parviflorus. NCBI lineage: Eukaryota > Viridiplantae > Streptophyta > Magnoliopsida > Rosales > Rosaceae > Rubus > Rubus parviflorus. Next base: position 17,768,601 of record JARGGL010000006.1, on the reverse strand, counting down.
TATACAAGTGAGTGTAGTGTAACGTTATTTGAGAGTTGGAAAAGAGTGAAATGCAAACACGAAACATAAAGTAAACTAACTAATGCACAAAATGTAAAGAAGAGGAACATAAAGAGAATAGAAATGGTAGAACGATTGAGTAATCGGGGTCTACCAAAGCCCACAATGATGAATGATGTTTCGGTTATGCATTTATGCTTAAGTGATTAAGAAATCAAGTCCCGTATCCTAGCCATGTTATGGTTCTAGGACCGTGTTTTCCTAAGGTATCCAAATGCCTTATTAGGGCCATTCAAACTCTCTAGGTGTCATAGAGGATATATTCCTCTATGTTACCTAATACCGAATCCCCTAAAGTGCTTAAGAGGCGTAAAAGTGTCGAAACTAGGGACTCAAACAAGCAACACATGTGTAATCCACCATTCCACCGATATTATTGATGTGGAAAGGACTCTTCCTAAGGTATTTGTAAGCCTTATTAGGGTCTTAGGGACTCTCCGCAGGATGGTAGAAAGAAAGGAGCGTAAAATCACATGAGTAAAGGATCACACAAGTGAAACATGCTCATCACACATATTGTCAATTGCCTAGAGTAGAATAAAGTGGTCAAACCCTACACACTCATACAAGATGGATGAAATGCATACCAAAGAGTGACTAATTCCTCAAATATACATCCAACACATATTAGAATAGACAATACACATATTTATTCATTTTCAAGCATCCACACATAATTCAAATCATCATCACATCACAAATGGACTAGGGAACACAACCCTAGTCCCCAATCCTAAACAACTAGTCACACATGCTTAGATTACACATCAATAGTCCCACAATAAAAAACTATAAACTAGGTAAAGATAAAGAGAAAGTTGAGGGATTCTCATGAAGATGGCAGCAGCTCCTTGTGTCACTCAAGTAGTAGCAAGCTCCTCTTCTCTTTGCTCTTGGCCTCCCAATCTTGGTGTTCTTGATGGATCCAAGCATATGTGATGTAGAAGTGCTAGAATAATGGAGAAAAATAGGCAAGGATATAGAGGAGGAAGTGAGGAAAAACGTTGGTGAAGGAAGGAAAAGGATTTGGCAGGTGGAAGGAGGAGAAAACATAGGAAACAACTCAGCTGCCGCCGGTCGACCGGTCGACAAGGGTACGTCGACCGGTCGACCCTTGACGGATCACCAAGAAAATGAAGAGTTTGGGGGAGGAAGAAGTGAGAGAATTGGGTGATATCTAGGTGAGGGCTGCTATGAAGAGGTGGGGAATGAATCTAAATGGAAAAAACTAGGTTTAAAGTATGTTAGGGTCTCCTCTTTTCTTTTTGTCTTCAAGTAATCAATTGGCAAGCAATTTAGGTTTATGAATTTTGAACTTTCAATTTTTCTTTTCTTTAGTATTAAATTTGATTGTTACTAATATTTCGTCCATTCCCGTCTGTCTCCCAATTTCATATATACCTGTTAGATCCCCTATTACGTGTAGTATATAGCACATGTTCATGTGGTTCTTGCCTAATAGCTTCATTTGGGACCCTGTGTTGCGAAAGATAGGGCTTTTAAATTCAATTAAATTCAATTTTGGTATATATGCTAATTTATAGAGAAAGGAGGGATTCATGCAATTGGAATACATTAGATTAGGATTGGACTGGTGCCGGCAATCGATGAGCTTTGCCAACACCAAACCCACAGATTGTTATGAAACCAGAGCCAGAGGCACGTAATTAATGGCCAACTTTTTTATTAGTTATTGTCTGGAATATGTCTGTTTACCCCCGGTACGGTAATATAACATATTTCCCTTCTTTTCTTTTTTTTTTTGATTGAGGGGAAGGATCAATCCAGAGAGCTAACATTGTTTTCCCATCTTTTTGGTTGACGTGTGTTGATCACAGCCACAATAATGCAAAAGACCGTATATAGGCCAAATGTATTATTGATGAACAATCTTTACTGCAATTCTATAGGTTTATTGGTTCTTGCAAGTTCTACTCCATATATATCAAATTTTGTTTAGTTTTGTTTAGTTTCGAGTTCGCATTGGCTGTTCACTAGGATTGAGAAAAGGCAAATGTGGGTAAACTACTGAGGTTCTTCCGTAAATACACTACACTGCCACGTTTGGATTTGGACTTTGGGCGTTTGTCATATAAACTTGGAAGCACGACTGAGATGGGCTGACAAAAAAAAAAGGACTAAATTCACGTTACTATCCTGAACTTTAGGGGTCTAATCAGTTCAGTCCCTATATTTTTAATTTCATCGAAACAGTCCTTGAACTTTCAATTTTCATTCAATAAGTCCCTCCGTCAAAATTCGATCCAATTGGGACGTTAAATGCTGATGTGGCACACCTAAAAAAATGTGAAATGTCCATTATACCCCTGCCTTCTGTTTAGGTTTTTTTTTTTTTTAGTTTTTTTTTCCGCAATTTTTTTTCTTCTCTCTCTCTCCCCGGTCCTTTTTTATTTTCTTCTCTCTCTCCCCGACCCTCTCTTCCTCCTCCTTCCCCGACTCTCTCTCTCTCTCTCCCCGGTCTTCTTCCCCCATTTCTCTTCTTTTCTTCTCTCTCTCTCCCCGACCCTCTGTTCCTCTCCTACCCGTGATCTTCTTCATCTTCTTTTCTGTTTTCTTTGGCCGACATTCTTCTCTCCTCTTTCTCCTTCTTCTTCTTCTTCCTTCTTCTTTTCTTCTCCTTCTTTCTTTTTCTTATTCTTTTCTTTTCTTCCTCTTTCCTTTTCTCTGCACCCATCTCTTCTCTATCTACACCCAAGCCCACGCTCCAGCCACCTCTGTCAACACAGCCCGCACACCATTCCTGCCACCACCACCACATCATCACACCATCAAGGCCACGTCGCCTCCGCCGCTTCACAACAGCCGCGCCTCTTCCTTGCTGCAAATCCATCCCGTGAACTGCCGCCAATCTTCAATTGCGTCGAGCTCCCATCCTCTTCTCTGCTACCATCACAGACCACACCGCCGGTAACCAATCAATTCGCCGCCGAAGCCAAAGCTCAGCACCGCACCACGGTCTCTTCTCTCTCACCACCGAGCTGCTCTCCTCTCCGGCGTTCCAATCGAGCCCGTGCTCGACCCAAGCCACCACCACCATCTCGGCGCCGCTCATCAATTCGAGCCCAGCCCGGATTTTCGCCGCTGTCCTCAGGCCATCCTTTGGGCACCCATCGATCCAACATCAAGCCCATGCTCTTGCTAACGCCGGCGTTGATTCCCATCTCGCCGCAACCAACAACCCAGCACCAATCTCCCTCGACCAGAGAGAGAGAGAGGGTCGGGGAAGAAGGAGGAGGAAGAGGAGAGGAAGAGAGGGCCGGGGAGAGAGAGAAGAAAAGAAGAGAAATGGAGGAAGGAGTAGGAGGAAGAGGAGAGGAAGAGAGGGTCGGGGAGAGAGAGAGAAGAAGAAGAAAAAAAAAAGTTGCGGCAAAAAAAACTGAAAAAAAAAAACTAAACAGGCAGGGTATAATGGACATTTCACTTTTTTTTGGACGGAATTTTGATGGAATTTTGACGGAATGACTTATTGGATGAAAATTGAAAGTTCAGGAACTGTTTTGATGAAATTAAAAGTATAGGGACTGAACTGATTAAACCCTAAAGTTCAGGGTAGTAACGTGAATTTAGTCCAAAAAAAAAAAAAAAACTGCTATGTGAGAAGAACTCATATCTTCCAGAAAATTGAACCTGCTTGCTTATTCAGGTAATAAGTTTCTCTTTTAATTTTGAGGAAGAGTTTTTACTACTGTTTGATGCTGGAAGTGAGATTTATAGTTGGTTATTTCCTTCAGCTTGGAATTGATGCTTGCACTTAAACTACTGATGTTCTTCCGTCAGTCAAGTTACTGAAATTTATTATTCACTGTGCATTTTCAAATCAATGCTTCAGCAATTATGATATAGAAAAAAATAAATTTTGTTCCTGTGATTCATTTTCATTTTGTTCTTGGTAATTGTTTTAAATTTAGGTGGTACAGATATAAATCTAGATTTGATACACTATTATGTTAGTCTATCTGAATTGAAATTTCCACTATATTTGGATTAATTGTTCATTGGGTAGAACAATTAAGATGAAACTTGCATTTTACTTTCAATTGATCATTGCAATCAAACTACTTGCTTATTTTTAGATTTCCCTCTTTCATTACGTTCATCTTCAAATGTCCCTCTTTCTTTTTCTCTCTAGGTTATATATCTACTCAGTAAAATAAGTATGAATAGCTAGGGAATCTGTTTTCTCTTATGAGAAGTATAAGCTTTTGCTACCTAGCCACTAATTCCCATTAACCAATCCTTGCAAAGTTTAATCAACAATTTCTTAATAACTACTCCGGTTCACACCTTTAATTTGTCAATCTCTTACCTAGCTACTGTTCCCTTATATATGTTTAACTGATTTTAGCAGGTTTATACTCTTATCTTTTACAGATTTTCGTTTCAATGGGGGCTTCTTCGTCACACTCTCACCCACCCGACCAAGACCAGGTAGATTTAAATTTTGCTTTGTTTCCACCTTTACATAGAGTAAGATAATTGTTGGTTTGTAACAAAAAAAAAGAAGATAATTGTTGTTTTTTTTTCTTTCTTAAATGTCATTTACAATATAGCAAAATACCTCTCTACGTGCACTAGAGGCAGAACGACAGCGTAGAAATATCTGCCAAAGAGAGAGGCGACAATCCATGAGTTCTTCACAACGAGCGGAAAGTTTAGCCCGGAGACGTGCTAATTATCAATTACGAAGACAGATGAGTAATAGAAGTGTGGAAAATGAATTGGAAACAATGGCTGGTAACTCACTGACTATGCACATTCGAAAAGACTGTTGTCTTCAATGTTTTGTATAAACATTTTTGCACGGTCAAATATTTTTTGAATTGTAAGATACAGATTAATGAAAGTGTTATTGAAAATGGATTGAAAATAAAAAATGAATATATTTCCATACTTGCTTTTGAGGCACTCCGTCTTAAGACACCTTTTCTAATGGAATACTATAGTTGAGCATGATCACAAAGAGAAATTAATAGTTGTAGTTATATTTTTTAGCAATAAAGAATTTCATAACAATGACAACATGTCAACAAGGGTTCCAAATAAAAGAAAGATGAATGTTAAACTATGCATTATAACGTACTCTAGAAAAAAATTGAAGACTCTGGACTTCTGGTAACGATAGAACCAAGCTTCATATTTAAATGAAAATGACATGTGTACAATTCTCATGCTTTGCTTCAAATACCAAGTCATGTTCTTAGACTTTTTATGTGCCGAAGATTTTTCTGAGAATTGTTTCAGATCTTCAAGCAACTTATCTACTTGAAATACATAGGTGTTGAACAAAAAGATCAAGGCAACCACCAAACTATACCACCTTATGAAAGAGTGAGTCAAAGAGAGCGATGGCGGACAAGTCAAAGCACTTGGCGGGCTTCAATGAATTCTGAACAACGAGCTGAGTCTTTATCACGACGACGAGCTGAGTCTTTAGCACGACGATGGGCTAATTATCATGATCAGACAATTCGGTCTCATGATACAACTTTCACAGGGCAAACATCAAATCATGGCGATAACATTCAAGTTCCAAATAGAATGCGCTTAACCCAAGTAAAGCAATTAGCAAGGTCAAATGGGTTGTAGGTGCTTTATAATGGAGTAGTAGTTAATCAAGGTAACAAGTTTCAGACATCAATAGGTTAACAGTTATTGTTTATGTTCGTGAGTTTATTGTTCACATCATTTTATATAACAGGAATCTCTGAAAATCTCCATCTACAAAATAACATGCCGTATAATAATGGTGTCGCTCAACAGGGTCGAAGAGCTAGAGGACGTGGACCTCATAATTGTGCCCGAAATTTTCATGAGACTATTGGAGTCACAAAACTTCATTTGCCAGCACCAACGACATGCCCTCATTGTCATGCTCGATTATTCCATCACGAAAACAAAGATATGTGTTGCTTGAATGGGAAGACTGTCCTTCCTCCGGCACAATCTCCTCCAGAAATGATCGAACTCCTTCTATGCTGAAACTCCATAAAGCACCCATTTTAGGCAAAATATTCGGACTTATAACCATGTCTTTTCATTCACGTCAATGGGTGTGCATGTCGATCAAAACCTAGCAACAGGAGGTGCTACTTTCACATTTCGTGCTCAAGGATCCATATATCACAAGATAGGAAGTCTTCTAACTGATGGGAATAACAGACCAATATTTTTACAATTGTATATATACGACACAGACCATGAAGTGGACAATCGCTTGCTAGAGAATGAAGCATTGCATAGAGATGTGGTTGAAAATATACAACAAATCTTGAATCGGCATAATCCATTTGTACAAACTTTTCATCACTTGGCTCAACGCCAAGATTTGCAAAATTGCAGACTCATTATTAGAGAGCAAGGTGCAAACCAACATCAATACACTTTGCCTTCGGCGTCCCAAGTTGCTGCAATAATAGTGGGAGCGGATGATGCAGAAAATCTAAGAGGTCGTGATATCATGGTACAAACAAAGCAGGGTCAACTTATAAATATCCAGGATTGCGTTGGGTATTATGATCCTTTACAGTATCCATTGCTTCTATCATATGGAACATACGGATGGGATGTGAATAGTCGGAACAATAATGGTAAAAAATTGACGTGTCGTGACTATTATGCATATGTTTTGCAGGTGAATAAACATTTCTTCATCTTTTCAATATTAATTTAATTTAATAATATCGTATTAAATGCAATACTGTACCCTTTCAGATCCGTCAACATGAAGAATTAGTTTTACTCCGAGGAGGCCACCTGTTGCAACAATATGTTGTGGATAATTATGTCAAGATTGAAACACAGAAATTGAGATGGATTCATAGCAATCAAACTACTATTAGACGAGAGTTATATGACAGACTACAAGACTCGCTAAATACCGGTGAAAATAATGAATGTATGACTTTATTCACAGTAATAGTAAAATTTAAGGTTGGTTTTAGTATACCTAAAAAATAAATATTTATGAAACATTATTACATTCTGAAAACAGGTAACATTGGTCGCAAGACTGTTTTGCCATCATCATTCATTGGAAGTCCACGTGATATGCATCAGAGATATCAGGATGCAATGGCTTTGGTCCAAAAATATGGAAAGCCGGATATTTTTCTCACAATGACATGCAACCCGAATTGGGAAGAAATTAAAGCAGAGTTATTACCTGGTCAAGTGGCACAAGATCGCCCAGATCTAGCTACACGAATTTTTCGCGCCAAATTTAAAGAGTTAAAGAATGATGTTATCAACACTACAAGAAATATTCTAAATAGCAGCTATCCCTAAACGTTGCAAATGTCATTTTGCAACGTTTCTGTGTATGTTGTATATCGAGGAGCTGCAAAAGATATGTGTCTTTCGCAGCGTTGGTTGACTGCTGCCTAGAGACGCTGCAAACCCTTTCGCAGCAGTTTTCAAATGTTACAAGTAGTATTTAACCACAATTACAAAACGCTGCTTTTGCTCATTTCACAACAGTGTCACTTCAATTATATATTGCTAATATATTCCTTTTTCTTTATTTTTTATTATTATTACACTTTGTCAATTGTCATTGCTGGGTCAATTCCTCCATTCAGTCGCAAAAAGCCTCAAACTCGCTGGGTCAGTTCTTCGGTTCTTCCATTCAATCGCAAATTCTGCAAGTACTCTGTGGATCCGTTTTGTTCCATAATCTTCTTGAGGGTCTCTCTCAGAACCCTCTCCGCATCACTTGTCATTGCTTCGAATTCCTCTATGAATTTCTCCATGTTGAACTCTCCAATCTGCTCCAACATCTTCACTGCTAGAAGAACAAAACGCCAGAAATGATGATTACAAATGAGGAAAAGAGGATCCTTTTTATAGATGCTCAATAGAAAAATGAAAAGGCATGTAATTAAATCTCATTCAACCACCCTTTTCAATTTCTACGAAACCATAATCTGGCAAAAACCAAAAGAGAAGAATCTCAATTAAAATACCAAAAGGCAAAACCCATAATCTGGCAAAAACCAAAAGACAAGAATCTGGCAATAATCAAACCAAGATTAATTCCACAATAAAAAATTCTAAACATCAATTAACTGTAGTTGGATTTATAGCCCAGATCGCAATTAAAATACTTGTCAATACCTCTTCGTGTATATAGGGTGTTCCAGATCTGGGCTTTAAAGAGTGAGAAGAGGAGAGGTAGTGAACGAGAAAGCGAGACAAGGATCCTGATGATGCGCACCAAGCGAAAAAAGAACCCAATTACTCGATCTACTCAGCTGTAAAAAGAACCCAATTGCTCATCTTTGGTGTAAATCGCCAGATCTGAGATGAAAATATACAGCAGAAGACTCAGAGTGGGAACGGAAGAAACAAGGTAACAGAGGAAGAGAGACTTTGGCCAAAAAGATAGACAAACAAGGGAATAAACAAATAAATAAAAGGATAAAATATGTATTGGGTCAACAACGTTTCCCATAGCGGGAAGAAATCGCTGCAAAAACAGAAAAAATGGTGTGAGATTCCAATTGGACAAAAGCAACAGAGATATACAGCGTTTATTAAGTAAACGTTTCAAATACTAACTATTTGCAACTTTAACAAAAAAACGTTGCTATTTAGTGTTGTATTAGCTTACTTTTCTTGTAGTGCAAGAAAGGAGTCTTGGGTACAGTTGTTGCATATGTTTATGTCATCGAATTTCAAAAGCGCGGTCTCCCACATGTTCATATGCTTCTCATGCTAGGTGATGATGATAAGCTGAATAATCCTGATGATTGTGACCACATCGTTCAGGCTGAAATACCAAATCAAAATGAAGAGCCAGAGTTGTACAATGCAGTGTTGGGGCATATGATACATGGTCCATGTGCGCTACAAAACCGAAGATCCCCCTGTATGAAGCATGGGAGCTGCAAACGAGGCTATCCGAAGCCATTTTCAATAAACACATTTCAAGGAAATGATTCTTATCCCGTTTATCGTAGGCGAGACAATCACTCACATGTGCAGTCTGATCTCAATGAAAATACACCGGTGGATAATAGTTGGGTTGTTCCATACAACCCTTGGCTACTCACAAAATATGATTGTCATATCAATGTTGAAATCTGTTGCAGCATTAAGAGCGTCAAGTATTTGTACAAATATGTCTACAAAGGTCCAGACAGAGTAACATTTGAAGTTCGAACCGAAGATAATCAAGATGAAATAAGAAATTTTGTTGATGCAAGATAGGTGTGTGCACCAGAAGCTTTGTGGAGGATATTCAAGTTTGTGATGAATAGAATGTATCCTTCAGTGTATCGCTTGCAAATTCATTTTCCCGATAGACAAAATGTTTTCTTTAATGCAAATCATACTCTGACGGAAATTCTGGCAAATGATAGAAACTGAATGACTATGCTCACCGAATTTTTTAGTAAGAATGTGTACTATGAAGGTGCGCGTCAATACTTATATCGGGAGTTTCCTGAGCGATTCAAATGGGATGGGAGACATAAAACATGGGAAGAAAGGGAGACCAACCAAAAAGCAATCGGAAGAATATTGTGTCGCCTTCAGAGGGAGAAAAGTTCTACTTACGTGTTCTTCTCAATCACGTTAGAGGATCCACATCATTTGAGGATTTAAGGACAGTGGATGGCATCTTACAACCAACATTTAAAAAGGCAGCTGAAAAATGAGGTTTGTTAGAAGATGATGATAGTATCAGACAATGTTTACGTGAGGCCTCCAACATACGTATGCCGTCATCTTTAAGAAGATTGTTTGTCACAATCTTGGTTTATTGCGAACCGCATGGGGTACAAAGTTTGTGGAATGAATTTTATCCCTTCATGATAGAAAATTATCCGACATCAAGCACCACGGACAATGCACGTATCACAAATAGACTTTTACGAGACTTGAACGGATTACTGGTGCAACACAGTAAGTCTGTTTCTCATTATGATTTGCCCGAAATGATTCAAGATTGTGGGGAAGATTTGACATTGCCAAGACTAATACAAGATGAAGTTTCAATTAACATTCCTCAAGAAGACCGCGATGCGGTTCATCATTTGAATGAGGAACAAGTTTTTGCATACAACTCAATAATATCTGCTATTGAGTGTCGCGAAAATGCTATATTTTTCGTTGATGGTCCCGGAGGGACCGGAAAGACATACTTATATCGTGCATTGTTAGCAAACTTGAGAAGCAATGATCATATTATATTGGCAACTGCAACTTCTGGAATAGCAGCAACAATATTACCTGGTCGGAGGACGGCACACTCCCGATTTAAAATTCCACTCAATCTTGATGCATCTTCTGCATGCTCTATTAGTAAACAATCTGATTTAGCAGAGTTGATAAGAAGATCCTCAGCGATTATTTGGGATGAAGCACCAATGATGCATCGATATGCGTTTGAAGCTCTTGATCGAACCTTCAAAGACATAACAGCTGTAGATTTGCCATTTGGAGGAAAGGTGATGATTTTCGAGGGAGATTTTCGGCAAGTTCTTCCTGTTATCTACAAGGGTATGAGGTCTGAGATGGTGCAAGCCAGTTTAGTTAATGCTTCATTTTGGAAGGATGTGAAGATTCTTCGTTTGAGACAAAATATGAGATCTATTGATGATCCAGAGTTCGCGGAGTTCTTACTTCAAGTTGGTAATGGAGAACAACCAACTGTGATTGAAGACATGATACGATTACCTTCGCCTATGGTTATACCATGGGAGGGTGAAGAATCAGTCAATCAATTGGTTAATGAAGTTTTCCCTAATTTGGATTGTCATGTAAATGATGCTGTGTACATGGTTGAACGGGCAATAATTACTCCAAAAAATGATGATGTTGATGTACTCAATGAAAGGATCATAAGGCAATTTCCAGGGCCTGAGCGCATCCTATACTCTTTCGACTCAATTGAGGATGACACCAGAAATATGTATCAACCAGAATTCTTAATTAAATTCAATTTCACCTTCTGGTATGCCGCCACATCAGTTAACTATAAAAAAAGGTGCCCCCATTATGCTTTTGAGAAATATTGACCCGAAGATGGGGTTGTGCAATGGTACAAGATTGACTTGCCGTGGATTATATAACAACCTTATTGATGCAGAGATTTTAAATGGACAATTTGCGGGAACTAGAGTCTTCTTACCAAGAATTGCTCTAAAGAGTGCCGAGAGTTCTGGACTCCCTTTTGAGATGACGAGAAAGCAGTTTTCTGTGAAGTTGAGTTTTGCACTTACTATAAACAAATCACAAGGACAGACAATACCAAATGTTGGTATTTACCTTCCTGATCATGTGTTCAGTCATGGACAATTGTACGTGGCTTTATCAAGAGGAGTTTCAGAGGCTACCACCAAAGTTTTGGTCAAGAAAGGCTCATTGGAAGGCGAGGAAGGGGTTTTCACAATGAATGTTGTGTATAAAGAAATTTTACTTCCTTCCAATTAATCTGATCTTATAAGGTACTTATGATGCTATTTTTAATTTGTAAAACTAACTTTTATTGAGCCACTACAGAGCATTTGAGCCATTTATATTTTTCAGGCCACCATGAGTATGCTAATCTTAATGATCACAAGGAACATAAATTTGCAATGCAAGAGATCGAGAACAAAAGATAGTAACTAGTACAGCGGCTGTTCTTTGTGTTTGGGTGACAATTGTACTTTCTATTGTATTGTTAAGCTATGTTTTTCTTTTAATTCCATACTTAGCACTATAGAAGTCACTTTCGTTAGTTTCTTTTATTCTGTTTGGTTGGTTCTTTGTATTTACAATATTATATAAGTTAATTTGGTCAGTTTTTTTTTTAGGTAATTAATTTAATTTGTCAATGCGTGTATGAGAACATTAACAGTAACAAATAACATCAACATATGCGAAATTAAAAAAACTAAACGCACGCGCGAGCGCGGCCCTTCCGCACGCGCATAAGCGCGTGCAGAAAGGCTAGTATATACAAATTGTGGTCTGCATATATATATATACAAGAGCATAGCAGACCATGTAAGTAAAAATAGAGTTATTAGGATTCAAGTGTGACATTAGTGTTTTAGTAAAGTTGATAAATCGAATTGTAAGGTTTTATTAATAAAGCAATCTGATTTGAATTTGAAATTCAAATGATGCAAAGATTAAGATAGGATCCTTATCTGAATAGATAAGAAGTTCTGAGCAGTTTTTTGATGAAAAAACTGCTAGTAACCGCTATTCCTTTGTTATAAAACTGAAGAGGATCCTTGTTGATTCCCCTGCAAGAACACAAACTTTTCTCTATATATAATCCCATCAATACAAGGAGACACTACATCGTGGATCTTGGAGAAGGAATGGACAACACAAACCAAGCTGGTTAATCATTCTATACTCAATATTTGATCTTAGTCATAGAAATATTGCTTAAGTTTAGTTTATGTAGTTTACGATTAATGCAGTAAACTTATTGAGTTTAACAAGCAGGCCAAAAAAGAGTTTGATGAGAAAGAAAGAACAGTAAGTGATGAGGTAATTCATCTATACATAAAAAATATTCTATTCACGGTATTATTATTATTATATATATATATATATATATAGATATACACTACAAGAGGAAATGGCAAAAGCGAGGAATTTCATTACGACGACTCAAAATTCCTCGCAAAAACTAGGTATATGCGAGGAAATTTCAGTTGTCACACATGATCTCATCGGCGACGACTAATTCGTCGCATAAAGTATGAATATGCGAGGAATTGATGGTTGTTGCATATATGACATTAAGCGACACCCAATTCCTCGTAGAAGATCAATTAGGCAACGACTTCAATGAGTTGTTGCTTAATGTTTATGTGACAACTAGAACTTCCTCGCATATGATCAATTAGGCGACGACTTCTACGGATTGTAGTTTATTGTTTATGCGACTACTGAAATTTCCTCGCATAAGATCAATTATACGACGACTTACATGGCTTGTCGCTTATTGTTTGTGCAGCTATTGAAAACTCTCGCATAAGAATAAATAGGCGACGACTTATATAGGTTATCGCATAATTAAGAATATCAAGATGAACCGACACTTGGATAACTAAATGAACTCTAATTTGATTTATTCTTTGGCAAAATGATATTTACCTTATGATTTAAAACATGAACCGTTCATATCATGAAAGTGTACGGTCAAAATTTGTTAACCGTAAAGTGGGGTAAACACCACCAGAGAGTAAAGAACACAGACACAAGAGATATGAGAGACTAATATGAAAGTTTTCAAATTTTATAAAAGAGTATCAAACTCGATAATTTCAATTTATTTTAATATATTCCAAGTATATAGTAATTATACAAGTCCATTTAAAATGGATCCTTAAAACTAAATGATTTCCACAACTTGAGAGATTACATGTTATCTACATTGGGACACCGACAACCTTGGATAACCCTAATTATTTGAGTAACAAGGACACTTGGTAACATCCCAATGGCACATCTCTTGAAGAAAGAGTAATCTCACTAAGAGACAAAGGAGGTAGGTCACATCCCATATTCTAAGAGTCACATTCCCTCACAAAATGTATGCTTTTATTTTATGCTCTCAACTTTCTATCTGCTTTGTCCGTACTTGTGAACTAACGTACTTAGGGATCGCAACCTTATAGGGCGCTACCAAATCGATGCCTTAATAGTCGTCCGCTTTATTTTACAGGACAAGACTTTTACTTGGACAACAGGACCCTAGCTTGGACGGCCAAACATCAATCCGTACAACAAGCTCCCTCTTCAATGGACTTGCTAAATAAAACTCATAACCGAGGTATGCTTCCACTGTCGGGCAAGTTTTTGGTAAAAACACTCAAATACAAGTATAAGAGTACCCTAAACTAAATGATGTAAAATAGTAAAATACCGGATTAGAAAAGAAAAAAAAAAGCGCCATTAGATGAAAAAAAAAAAGGGCGCGGTCCATAAAAATGAGCGGGCTTCTATCCAAAATAAAAAAGAAAAAGAGCGGGCATAGGATAAAGACCTACTTCATCCAAAAAGGAATAAAACCTACTTAATTACGACTCTAGAGTCCAGACTCTCTAAACCCAGAGAGGCTCTATCGCTCCATCGCTCTCTCTCCTTCGCGCAGCAATCGATCAGCCAACACGCATCTCTCTAACGGTAAGAACCCATCCTCTTCTCCGAGTTCTCTTCCTTCTCTATAGTGTTAATTTGGGTACTCTATTTTTATTAAGGTTTTATTCAAATTTGGGAGTTCATGGATTGTTTGATTTTCCTTGAGTATTCAAATTTGGGGGTTTATTACTCCTCAAACAATCCATAAACCCCTAACGGGTTTTATTTTCCAATTTTTTTTTATGTTGAATTGCAGATTCAGAGCGGGTATTAGTTCATAATTCTCTGTGCCAACTCCTAAACCAGTAAGGTATGGATGTATTTTCTTTATATCCTCATTTTGTTGGTTTGGGTTTTCTTTTATCTGATCATGTGTTTGAGATGATTTGGGATATTATTATGATGAGATTTCGTTCAGTTGTTATTAATTGGCTTTTTCTGAGATCATCATATTGCTCTGCTTTGGCTCTATTGTTGCTGGGTATTTGTGCTATTTTACTTCAGTTTTTATTTTAGCTTGCATGGATTGTTATGGATACCCATGTATTTCACTTTGACACCCAGGGGTGTGGTGCTGTTGCGTTGCCTCTGTTATGCTGTTCTGTGTGTGTTCTGTACTTCTGTGTGTGTTTTCTTTTTGTCTTTGTCAATTATTTTTGTTTTCTTGTTGAATCTTTTCACACAAAAGAAAAGAAATATGGAATAATGACCTATTCACATAGCTAGTCCTCCGGGAGACTATCTATTAATTTCTGTTTCTGGTATTACCAATATTATTAGTTATGAATTCTTCAAGGATTAGTTAGCTGCTTGATAAGAATGCAAGGAAATAAACTTTTTAGTAACTTTCATTAGACGGTTGTGGTTACATTCTCTTAACCTAGTGGCATGTGTGTCTACTACTTTGTAAGATTAGTGCTTGTGCAACTAGAAACAGTGCTCCCACCTTCTGCATATGAATTTTTGTAGGATTACCATCAAAGTAGAGGCTAGGTATTGCCTTTGAATACAACAAGATACAAGCAATTTATTAACACAAGTAGAAAAGAATGAAACCCACTTAAAAAAAAGGGGGAAAAGTGGGTTTCATGCATCAAGTCCTTATTTTCTTTGTTTGTCAATTGTTGCCGCTTGCTATGCTGGTACTTACAAATATATTAAGAACTTGGTGTTTTCACTTCTATTTTTCTTAATCTACAATTATGAATGTTGTGCTTGTTTTTCATTTTATTGATGGAAACTATAAGTAATACAGCCCTTTACTTCAATCATTGAATAGGCCATTTTGTAAGCAGGCAATACATGGTGCTGTAGCAGTGATGCACTTGAAAATCCCCCCATCCCTCATAATGGTATTCAGCTACTTTAATTATTCAATGTTTTTAATTTCTTTTTGATTTAATTGCTGCTACTTGGTTGTTATTTGTTGCAGTTTAGTAGCTAGTTCATGGCAGTTTGGCCTTTCGTTAGAAGCATGGGTTACTTTGTTTTTCTCTCATGAAGTAATGCAGATTTTGGTGCGTACACTGCACTGCTCAAAGGTGGTTAGATTTGCGACTGCTGCTACGTAACCTATCTGCCGATTTGCTTTTCTATCTACTGGTTCCGTTGGCTTCTTTTCGATTATTGGCTGATGCTTATCTCTTTGAGTGCCCAAAGTATTTTTGATTTATTGTGTCTTTCTTCTTCATGTGTGCTAGCTTTGATACAGCTCTTGTATTTCGGAGGTTTCAACCTCCTTGGTCTTTTGTTTTCTTCTATTGGCAGAAGTTTAGGCTTTTGTCCCCTTCTCCTACTCTTTGTATTCTCATTATAATCAATAATAAAATTTCTTTTAGTATTATTTTTTTTCTTACTATTTGTATTTTTTACAACTCTTCTTACGAAGAACTAATGCAAGATAGAAAACAAACTGCTTTTAAACTTGAAATTAAAGCTAAAAAAATAAACAGGCACTGTATGCATCGCAAATTATTAGATGCAACATTAACGAAGCCTTGCGATTATATTTTGTGACAACATGAAACCTCACAGATAGTATTTTGTACAAAAGTATAAGTCTCACAAAGTATGATTTGCAACATAAATGAAGGCTCGCATATTAGTAATTGCCACAAATATAAATTCTCACATACGTATTTTGTAACACAGTTATGTGCCTCGCAAAATGTGATAAGCGAGGCACTAGTTGCGTCGCATACTGAAAAATGTGACAACCAAACTATTTCGTCGCTTTTGGGAATCAGTAAAACACATTAAGCGACAACTGCTAGCGACAACCCGAAATCCTCACATTTTTGGTTAAGCGATAAATTTAGACTTTTCACGACAACTTTGAGTTGTCACAGATGTCATTTCCTCTTGTAGTGATATTTGAGGAAGAAAATGTTATATATGAAGAATGAGAACAATCTCTTGTAGGAGTAGCCCATTCTTAATGTTGTTTATGAAAGGGAATGAAACAGAAACATACACATATGCAGGTATACAGTATGGTGATCTCCAAGCTATTTCTGAACTTTGTTTAATTTCTCATGTCTAATATTTTAAATACAAATGAAAAGACAAATTGTTTTAAGCCTTTAGAAAGCTCTTTTTGAGAATTTTGCAAAAGTAGTTAGCACCATCTGTGTAAAACTGTAAATGAAGGAACTGCTTGGAGAATGTGAAGTCATTTCCTTTTGAAAGTTCTTCATTCTTAAATGTATCTCTGTACTGCTAATCTAATGAGGCTTTACAAAAAATTTGTAGGGCATTTATTTTATGATGCCATATATGATTTCCTGAAGATTGTTGTTTACATTGACAGCTTGACTGCAGCAGTGAGAGAAGGTGGGATGGCAGTATAGTTTCAAAAGAAGACATGGAAGCAATATGGATAAGAAAGAAAGAGGCCACAATCAAAAGAGAGCGGATGAAGAAATACTCTTTCTCTCTCCGGGTACTTTATTCTGGAATCATGAAATCTTGTTATCTTGTTAATATATAAATACTCAAACTATTTCTCGTTCTAACATCTATATGACTCTGGGAGACAGAATTATATATATTTCCAGGAAAGCAGAAATGTGAAAATGTTAGAAGATTCAGTTGGTAGTACTGGTGGAATGTTTGGAAGACCACAAGTTAAACCAAGACATCTGAGACATGAACAGTGGAAGCTCGATTGAGTCCATACTTTCCATTTTCAAGGAGATCATTCTGTCAAGCAAAACAAAATCTGCTCAAGATCAGGACTCTAAGCACGCCGAAGCAATGGGTAGGATCACAGGATCGACAGTACAATAACAGCTTTCCCTTTTAATATACCATAGCGTAAGAAAGTCAAGTTTGTAAAATTTCATTTCTGGAATACATAACTCATGGTCCGCTACAAGTTTCATCCAAAATGTCTCGCATTTTTATTCTTTCTGCTTTTGTTAAGTTTTTTGATGTGGGTTTCTTTATTCGTCAACACACCCCTTACCAATTCCTACATCAGAAACTATTCATTTTTCTTTCGGATGAGTCAACCGCGTGCTTATTTTGTTTGGGACCTAATTCTTGTCTAACACGTGAGTCAGCCGTAAGTCCATTCTTGGGCCGAAGACATAACTGGAAGTCGATGCTTCTGGTCTTCTTCTCTTGTTACTTTTCTGGTGTAGGTCTCCTTATTCTTCAACATGAACATTCTTAGAAGTTGGGAGAATGCTCTAGTTAAAGGTTAGGTTGATGAACCTGGGACTGAAGAAATTAAGTTTCTCCAAACAAAAATCTTATGTCAAATCAGAAAAAAGTTTAATCAATAAATAGTCTGAAACAACATACAAGATACATAAAATACAATGGGACTAACTAATTAAGCTATCGCTAGGGATAAAATATGGGGCGATTGCGTCAGTAACATTGGGGCTGGCTTATTATTTTGCAGATGCTCTCTCTCTCGATCGAGCCATGAATAATTGAATATTATTCTATCACCAATATAATCATGATCATGGTACTCTAATTGCAACTGATAATTATCAGGAGTGTTCACATTCCTATTAGGGTTCTTGAGGGCATTGAACTTGGCTGTAATATCCTCATAGTCTGGCAACTTAGGGTGGACATGCTTTGGCCTCTTGAGAGCACTGAATTTAGAATATATTTCATCACAATCAGGCAACTTGGGGTGGACATGCTTAGGAGCTATAGATTCTAAAGTAATAAGTTGTAATTGATCATCGTTGCCGCGATTCTCATCCTTGTCCTCTACTGATGATGATCTTTCTAGTGCCAGCTGCTCTAAAGAAGAATCAGTAAAAGAGGGTTTGATCACGTAGAAACTTGCTGGTAAAGTAATAAGTTGTAATTGATTTTCATCATTGTTCGGCACCGCTGACTTGGGGGAGAGAGCGAGAATATTCTTTCGCAAGATAGTGTTCACAAGATTCCCAGGCAATAACTGAACAGCAGTTGCTATAAAACTCTCGCCGTAACGCTGTGTGAACAAATCCCTGATCTCCTCAAGCTCAGGTATTGCCCCGCATCTTAATCTTGAAGAAGCAAATACAAGACTTGAAACTGCTTCAATTAGGTCTCTTTGACGACATTGCTTGTGCGATCGGATATAAAAGAAATGCAGGAGAATGAGCTTGCAGTAATGGTCGAGCAATTCGTACACCACATACTCGTCTCGGATGATGTGTTCGATTCCGATCCTGGCTTTCAACGCCTTCTTGTCTAGTGCGTAGTTGCATTTCTCCGTCGCTTTGTCAACCACTTCCGCCTGTAACTGCTTGGAAAGAGCAGACCTCTCGTCTTTCAAGCACTTGAGCCGGGACTGAACTTGTTTGAGTAGTTTCTTGCACTTTGAAGCTTTTCCCCACCCCAACAACAACATGTTTTCGTACAATCTCAAATCTCAGCAAACACCCGAACTTAGATCGGGGTTTGGGAGAAAGGAAAGAGCACAAGAAAGGAAAGCGAATTTGATCTTTCTTGTTTCTGAGAAGCAACTGTGGAGAATGTTTTATACTAGAACGTAGTAGTTGTGTAGCTAGCTGTTGTCTTGTTGGAATTTGATTTCCCTTTCCAGGTTGATGTTGGATTTGGGTATGCAAAAGAGGAAGTGGTATTTCAATGATCTCCTTATACAAGAAGGAATTGAATGCAAGGACCGGTATTTCAATTTCTTTTCTCTCACGGTAATCTTATATATATAATCCTTTTCTCTCACGGTAATCTTATATATACTAGCATCTCGCTATATGCTCCATCAATTGGCTTTTAACAAAAAAAAAACTGGCATGCAAAGTAACCTGACATGTTCTTCATATTTTTTTTTTTTTTTTTTTTATTAAAACAGTTTTTTTTTAATTTCTTTTATATCTCTAATATGATTATTGTGGACTTTCATCAATTTTCGTGTTGTACATTATTTACAGTTCTTTCCGCATTGTATCGAACAAACATTATGAAATTGGTGAATGTAACTTTAGCAATCCATTAGTAAGAAAAAAGGAAATTTTGTACAGAAATATACACCTACATGTATATACAAATATACAATTTTTATGGCTGGAACTCATTAGGAGGCTAGGCCATCACACCTCAAGTTTATTCATTGATGTAATTTCCTAAATAACCGGGTGAAAATACGGAAACACATCTCCTAACGCCTTCGTCCCTCTATGATTTCTTCTATGGTCAAGGGTATCTTTCTTGTACCATACCTACAGTTAACCATAACCAACTATTTTTGTTTCTATGCGCGTGCGAAAGCCCGCGCTCGCGTGTGCGGAATATATTTTAGTCCATTAGTTGTTCCGACGTTATTTTTAAACAGTATTTAAAAATGGTTTGACTCAAGCTTTTTGTTTCATGTTAAGGCCATGGCTGTTTTATTAGCCTTCCGCTTTGTGCTAAATCATGGATTCCAACCTATCACTTTGGAATCAGATTTCCTTATTGTGGTCAAGGCTTGTCAGTCTGATTCACCAAACTTATCTATGCTTGGACGTATTTATGATGATATTGATGCTCTTCTTCTTAGGCTACCTAGTACTTTGGTTCACCATGTGTATCATGATGCCAATACAGCAGCTCATCGCGTAGCTTGCCAAGGTCTTTTTTCTTCTGGCCTTTATCTTGGATTACTCATCCTCCTGATATCCTAGTGGATGTCTCATTTAATGATTGTAATCATTCTTGAATTCAATAAAATTTGTTGTTCTTCTTCGAAAAAAAAGAAGCATGCCTATTAAGAATTTCATGGAACTTTAGGGCCCGTTTGGTAACGTTTTTCAAACTAGTTTTTTAAAAACTGTTTCGCAAAATGAAAACGAATAATTGAATTTTGTATATTTATAATCTAAAAACGCGTCTGATAACATAATCGAAAATAATTTTTTTTAAAACGAAAACAATCAAAATTTGTCTGGTTTAAATGATGCTAAACTATTTATTATTAGCTAGCTTGTTCATGAGATCTAAATATGATATATTCATGTTGAAAACATATGTTATTTATATCAATATATTTTCATATTATGATCTATGAGAATTTATACACAGATTACATGTGGCATACACATGTCATCAAAACTACTTCTCAAGAACTTCAGCATAGTTACTTTACCAATTAAATCTCTTTACTTCATAAGTTCATCCAAAATCTCTCTCTCTCTCTCTCTCCCTTCCACACAAAACCAGTTAAGAAATTATAAAAGTGAATCACAATCACTTTACCAAAACTTCTCCTTTTATGAAACTCTTCCAGATCTAGTGATTCTATGCTATGGGGAAGCTGAACATTTTACGATTTCTTCATATAGAATCTATACGAAAGCTCCAAAATTTTTAGAGTAGCTGATGAAATTGATGAGTTTCTGGGGAAATTGTGGTCGAAGAGAGGGTTAGAGAAAAATTATCAGTTCAGATAGAAAGTTGAAGCAGAAAAAGAGAATTGGAGTGGGGCTTGGGGTTATGTTTAAGAGATTTGAAGAGGGAGAGATTAGCGTCAAAAAGAAAAATTGTCTCCTGTGTTTTAGTTTTGTTGCGCCGTATTTTCTGAAAACAGAGAAAACAAGATTGGGGTGTTTTCAATTTTTACTCAGCGACTTCAAGTTGTATCCGAAATTCATTCTCCGTGTTTTCCCAATTTGATGCATCAAACGGATATTACATGTGTTTCAGTATTCATAATACGGAAAACTATTTTCGGAAACGATACCGGATGCGGCCTTAGTAGCTAGCTGTGGCAACCCAAAATTTTAAATATATATTTATATGATAATATATTCTTTACAAGCTTTTATATATATATATATATATATATATATATATATATATATATAGTCGATCACTCTAGCTATCACCTATTGCGAGTCATGCTTACCTACTCAATTAATTCTCTACTCAGTTGTGCTCAACTGCTGTTGGATTTAAATTCATTCATGGAGAATAATGAGGCAAATAAAATCATTCCAACTACCTCATTATTCACCACCATTGGATTTAGATTCAACAACAGTTGAGTACAACTGAGTAGAGAATTGATTGAGTAGGCGAATGTGACTGCACCTATTACATATAGATATATTGTGAGGAGTGTCTACTTTTAATTTGATTAGCTCGTAAAGCATTTTCGGGGAAGACCTTACAAACCCAATTAATGAATCTTTTTCATATGTTTGAGTACTAATCATAGGTTGAGGTGTTTAATTAATCATAGGTTTCAGGCATCATATTTTAGCTCGACGTGGAGATGAGATATTGTCAATATATCAAGTGATGTTTTGAAAATAGCAGCTACAAGTTGGTATTTATATGCCTTAGTTATTAAGCTCGAGCATCTTGCTGCTCGAGTTTATAGGCATCTCATGTTAGAGATAAGTTCAGCAGAATCAATCCAATACATGTACAAGTTTAAGTAGCCTAAATTATCAACCTCTTAAGCTTGAGATGTCTATATTGTAGTTAACATGTTGACATCTCCAGGTTATAGATTATATAAATACATATTTGCTGAAATCTATCTTCCTGATATGTGTGTTATGGATATATAAAAACTTTTATGTCTATCCATTGAATAGTCATTAAATAATTTTGTTTTACTTGTTATAGGATTGGAACATCCATGTCTATCTATTTAGAAAGTTGTTTTCTACTGTCATATGCTTAGTTAATAAGACAAATATATATAGCAGCTGCAAGTGTATGCTTAGTCATTAAACTCGAGAATTTGCAGCTCATATATATTAGACACCTCAAGTTAGAGATAAGC
Source organism: Rubus parviflorus (assembly GCA_029955375.1). Taxonomy (NCBI): domain Eukaryota; kingdom Viridiplantae; phylum Streptophyta; class Magnoliopsida; order Rosales; family Rosaceae; genus Rubus; species Rubus parviflorus. The sequence goes on along the minus strand of JARGGL010000006.1, from coordinate 17,746,184 downwards.
TCGGCCAACACAATCCAAAACATATACATTACTTGGTGATTAAGTTTCTAGTAGATAAGTTCGTACAAGCTAGCTTACCTAAAAACATGTTTATCAGCTACTAGTGCAGCTTCATTTGTCAACCTATTCAACTTAGCAAGAGGTGTTTGTGTTTTGATCATGACACCACCTGCAAAAAATTCTTAATATAGCAAAGTTATGTTATTTTGTTTTAGATAAAAACATTGATGTCTATCTCTTGAAGACTTGATGATTAAGTTGTTAAGTGATAAAACTGGACAAACACATATATATCCACATTTTAAAATGATATCTTTTGTTGATGGCCAAGTCTAGTGTCCTATAAATAAGGGTTGTCTGATTAGTTCTTAAGGACAAGAAAAATAAAGAAGAAGAGCATAGAAGTACTGGGAAGAAAAAAAAAAGAAAACAAAACAAAAGAGGAAGGGAGAACGTGAGAGTGAGAGAGAATAGAAGAAAAGAGAAAGAGAGAAAGTATGTGATGAAAGAGGAAGAGAGAAACAGATGTGAGAAAGAAAGAATAAGAAAGAAAAGAGTGAAGGAGGAAATGAAGGTGGAGGAGGTAACTGAATGAAATTAGCCGAGAGGATTAACTTGCATTCTGGAATTTCAATTAGGCTTGAAAGGTGTATTTCAATCCTCTAACCTATTTCATTTGTATTGAATTTCCATTCATGTGTTTAGCTTAGTTGTGTATTTTGGCTTAAGTTTTTATACAGTTGGTTAACCTGAGTTTTGAAGGAATTTCGAATAGCATATACACATATATAGAAGACAAATTAAGGAAACCTTTAACTGGGAAATTAAATTTTTCACTATGGTCATTTAGCTAAATTTGAGCAGCCATAGTTTTTCATCTAGACCATATTCTTGGAAACCATTTACATATTTTGAAAGATTGTACTTTAGTCTTCATAAGGGCTATATTTGGTAGAATTTTATATAAGATTTATTGGTTAAACATAATACTGAAAACAAGATTCTGCACTGCCATAACTAGTTTTTTGAGTTTCTGAGCCAGTGAAATATTTGTTAAACACTGTACATTTTTGTTTGTTATTTGAAATTAGTCTCTTCATGGAATTTGTAGTAGACATCCTAAAGATCATTTCAGAATTAGAATCTCCAGAAAATGAGTTTTGTAGATTAAGTTATGATTTTTCGAAGTTGAGGGTTATCTGCAGCTAGAAATGTTATAACCTACTGCACTGCTATAATGCTTCTATTCATTTCAGTAGTTTTCCTTGTTCCAATTTGTTTATGAATACTAGAACATGAAACTAGGTATTCTCAGCTTTCAAACAAAACCAATCACGCTATTTTCAGAGTTCATAAGACGTCATTATGCCACTGCGAAGTTAGTCATTCACATTAGTTTTGCTACACTATAACTTTGGATATTTCTTTGGCACTTCAAATGAATTCCAAATGGTCTCAGATTTTAGGTACATTCTTTTTAAAACATGTCCTTTATAGAAAAGTGCATTCCTAGTTCAAAATAATAGATTTGTGTGTTAAATAAATTATGTGCTTATGGATACGAACATGTGAACTGGACTTGTATATATACTTATTATGCAGGGAAGCGTATTTACTAAATATATAGCTCGGAATCTAGGTAGGGGGATATGGGGAACGTCGACTTATTTGTATCATCTGCTTGCTTGCTTTTCTACTTATCTATTGGGTGATATGTTGAATTTGGAATGGGTGAAGTTTTGATGCATTTATTAATTGTATGAATTTATGAATTTGTTATTTGGTGCATTACTTACATATTATGGGAGAGTATAAGGGTGGCGATGGAGATATACTATTGTGAAATTGGAATGAATGTAATAGAATTTTTTTTTTTCGTAGTTGAGTTCATAACCTCAGTAGGTACGTACCATGTTTTCATGTATGCCCAATGTTATTGCGCAATTAGTATAGGATATTGAAAGAGTAATTCGGGACTGGTGACAGGGGAATGGACAAGATGACTAGCAAAAGAGGGCTAGGGAAATTGATTTAGGGTGGGAGTTTATTCATATTGTAGGATATTCAGGGTCATCCTTGTGGTAAAATGGATTCTCGGGAATAGAAAATGGATTCTCGGGAGTTTATTCATATTGTATGAGACATGTAAGCTCAATCTATTCTGCCATATGAATTCTTGGGAATAGAAAATGCATTCATACATATTATATAAATTGTTGATTGATTATCTATTGTTTGAAGATGAATAGTTTCCTACTGAGCCGCATGTTGAGCTCACCGGCCCTTTTATAGATTTTGCAGGTTATGTTTTGGATACGAGAACTATATATGAAGGTTACAGAGTGGAAGCAATTAGAGTTGGTTAGATTTTACACATGTAATTAAGATTATTTTCCAAGAGTAAAATACTCTTAGTAAGTTGTACGAATTTTTCTATTGAAATAAGAAATCGATTTCATCAAGTGTTATTCTTATTTTACTTACACCTCGAATTTCAAAAAAAATGTTAAAAAAATTCCAACCCCGAGCCCGGGGAGTGACACTAGCATGTGTGGATTTTTCTTGCACAAAGACGATGTACTACAAGTGGATCATTAGATTCATGTCTGTCAATGATTTCTGTGGAATGAATTAATGAAAGGTGGTCTTATCGTAAGCCTCCTCTATATGTACTGGTAGGCTCCTCCATTCCAGCAAATGAATGCATTCTACAGAGTTGAATGCATATATGCATGTCAAGAATTTGACTGCGGAACTTTATTAATTCCACAAAAGAATACAAAACATAGTACAAGAAGCATCTAATGTACAATTGAGGAGTACTAGTGGATTTTTCCTGCGCAAAGACAAGTAATGCATGGTTGTGAATGATTTTTGTGGAGGAATGATGGTCTTCTTGTAAGTCTCCACTTTGTAGGCTCCATATATTCTACGTACTGCTAATTCGTATATATATAGGTAAATTATAGCTAGATAGTATATTTTTTGAATTTATCATGCTATTCTCTGTTCTCTCTTCAAATTATATATATTTATTTTGAAGAAATTTTTTAGAAATTTTAACTTTTGAGTTCCTATAATATAATTTTTTAAAGAAATTTCTTGGAGTAGTTCTTATTATGTAAGAAAAAACTGCATTTTACAGAGGTACTGGTAGGCTCCTCCATTCCAGCAAATGAATGCATTCTACAGAGGTGAATGCATATATGCATGTCAAGAATTTGACTATGGAACTTTCCACAAAAGAATACAAAACATAGTACAAGAAGCATCTAATATATAATTGAGGAGTACTACTGGATTTTTCCTGCGCAAAGACAAGTAATGTATGGTTGTGAATGATTTTTGTGGAGGAATGGTGGTCTTCTCGTAAGTCTCCACTTTGTAGGCTCCGTTCTACGTACTGCTAATTCGTATATATACATAGGTAAATTATAGATAGTATCTTTTTTGAATTTATCATGCTATTCTCTGTTCTCTCTTCAAATTATATTTATTTTGAAGAAATTTTTTAGAAATTTTAACTTTTGAGTTCCTATAATATAATTTTTTAAAGAAATTTATTGGAGTACGTTGTTCTTATTATGTAAGAAAAAACTGCATTTTTTAACAATCTGTATTGAGTTCACTTGTTAATTAGAACTTGCGCATCAGTCAATAATTAGATTTTGTTAGTAATTTGTAGATTGAAGATGGAATTCTGTACGTTATTATTAGTAAATTGTTACTGTTAAACTTGGAGTCTTGTGGACAGCACACCTCCAGTAAAGTCATGGATGCATGACATTCATGACAACAATACAGCTAATTTCTACGTCATTTACATTGTCATTATTTACGTCATTTACACGGACTCAATAATGCGCATGGGCTCTGAAATTAATGGCAGCTAAATTCTTCCGATCCATCCCCATAGTTGTTCCTTCATAATCTACCAATTAAGTGGATTATGTGACAGATAGAGCAAGGTACACCTTCATCTTGACTGATCGAGATATTCAATCATGATGAAAATCCAAGTGCTCCTCCTCTACCACACCTTCATCTTCCTTTTCTTTCCAGGTGAACAGACAATTCTTATTTCCAGACTGATCGAGATTTTCAGTACCGCACTATTTGGAGTACGTGGTAATTAATTATTTTTCTTAATGCATATCATATATGCAGGTGCACATCCGGCTACAATTTCTTTCACGAACAATTGCCCCTACATGGTCTGGCCAGCAACCCTAACTGCTGATCAAAAACCTCAGTTAGCATTGACGGGGTTCATGTTACCTTCCGGAGCTAGCACTTTAGTAGACACTCCGGTTCAATGGAAAGGCCGCTTCTGGGCCCGTACCGACTGCTACACGAACAACTCCGGAAATTTCACTTGTGCCAGCCCAGGGGATTGCGTGTCCGGTCAGGTCTCATGCAACGGAAACGGAGGAATTCCGCCGGCGACTTTGGTGGAAATGAATATTGTAGGAGGCGGAGGTAAAGATTTCTACGATGTTAGTCTTGTTGATGGCTTCAACTTGCCCGTGTCCGTGACCCCTCAAGGCGGTAACGGAGACTGTTGGAGCTCTAGTTGCCGCTCCGACGTGAACGCGATTTGTCCGAATGAGCTACAAATAAAGAGGGCTGACGGGAGCGTGGTTGGCTGCAAGAGCGCATGCACGGCATTCCATGAACCCAAGTATTGCTGCACTCCACCTAATGATAAACCAGAGACATGTCCTCCTACAGAATACTCTAGGAAATTCAGCCTGCAATGCCCTGACGCTTACAGCTACGCTTATGATGACAAGAAAGACACATTTACTTGCTCCGGTTCACCCAACTACGCTATTACTTTCTGCCCATAGAGGCGTAGACCATGTACTAAAAATTAAGTTAGAATTTTCCAGGAAGTATATCCCTTTCTTTAATTTATGTTAAAATAAACGAATAATCGATTTTCTGGAATTTGACACCGAGTTATTGTCAAAATGTCAAATAATATATTAACCCATTGTATGATATGACGAAATCATCCAAAAATACAGCCAAAAATATCTATATACACGTGGAATGAAGACTTGATTTAACTTTTCTTTTAGATCATATGGAAGTCTTTTTCTTATCGTTTTATTCTAAATCCTCCAAGGCTCTAGATCTCTTACGTACGTACGTACGTAGGAAGCTAGCTCCCTCTATTTTCTTTGAACTTTCTACCCATATTTTATTGCTCAAGTTTTATTACTAACATCGATGTTGTAGCTGGAGCCTCCGAAGGAGACTGTTTAATTAATTAAAAGCAAGTACGTCTAGCTAGCTTCTTCTTACAATTGTGCAATAATGGTGAAGAAGACGATGCATCTTGTTTGATAAGTTAATTAGGGCAACTGGATATATATATATATATATATAACTTGTGAACTTTTATATTTTTTTGTGGAAATCTGGATCAATTAAGTTAATGCTAATGAATTCGATCTTATTTGATTGCATACATGTGGAAATTCATTCAAAAATGTTTGAGTCCTTGTAATAAATTAGAACTCTGTCTTCTCATTCTTTGGTCTGTATTCTAGCTAGCTAGTTGAAGGCTCTTTTGTTTTTTCAGCTTCTATAGATCGAGACTAGTGCTATCAATGTCTATAATGTTTCCCAATACTAATACAAAAGACAAATTAAACAATATCTATCAAGTGGAAGACTTGATTTTCCTTATCTTTTGGGTCATATACATGCATGGAAGAGGAGTAGGAAATAAAAAAAAAAAAATTTGTCATTCAAGTTTGACATATTTGACACTTTTGTCACTATATATAGTTTCAAAAATATCACTTTAGTCACTGAAGTTTAAAATCGTCCTTAACTTTGGTCATTTTGATCATCTTTTTAATGACTTATAGTGACTAAAGTGAAAAACGATTTTAAACTAGAGTACCAAAGTGATATTTTTGAAGCTATAGTGATCAAAGTGTCAAATATGTTAAATTTGAGTGACAATATGTGATTTTTTGCTAAAAAAAAAAATCATGAATAATTAATCGATATTATTTCAAGATGAATTTCTGAGAAGAAAGCAACTCGAGCAATCAAAAGATCCACCATGAACCAAAAGAAAATTCGATAGAAATATTACCCAGTAGTGTAGTTTACCAAGAACATGCACTTGTTGTCAATAACTGAGCCAAGAAGATAAAAAAGAATCAAACTTGGGCAAAATTCATGAATAATTAATCGATATTTCAAGATTCGAAAGGTCCTCACATCATGGGAAGAGTGGGGTAAGAATAAAAAAAAAATTCATGAATAATTAATCTATATTTCAAGATGAATTTCCGAGAAGAAAGCAAATCAGGCAATCAAAAGGTCCACACCTTTAGTAATATATTTTTGTCTTGATTTAAAACAGGTCATCGACATTTATCTGAATTCATACAGTACTTTGCTGCTATTTGGTTGCAAGTAACCTTTTATTATAGTTATTAAATTACACGAGATAAGTGCCCATGATTCTAGATCGAAAACCCTAGAAATTTTCGCTCAATTGAAATCAATGGGATATTTAGGCTGTTTGTTTGGGTAAAACAGCCCCCAATGTCTCTCAGTTTCGTGCCCTGTCTTTTGATTCTCATTAAACATGGCAAACACATAAGCCTCTATAGGGCTTCCAGGTTTCTTTGGAGTCCCAGTACCCTTGACATGATTGATCAAATTGGAGTTGTAAATTCTTGCATTCTCCATTGTAGTCACTTCGCCATCACCACCAGCCGTGGGCCAACCAGACTCCGAAACAACGATTGTCAAGGAACCGCCTCCAGCTCTCTCTAGTGCCGAGTAAACTGCATCGACAGTGGCATCAAACAGGTTTTGATACTCAAGCTGGCCATCATGCACTACAGGTATTGGAGATGTGAAAAGAGCATACTCGATATTAATCTGACGGTTTTGAATGTAAGTAAAATAGGGGTATACATTAACAAGCAGCGGAGATTGGTTGCGTCCTAAGAAGGCGATGATGGGATCAAGAAATGGTATGTGTTCATTAACGAATGATCCTTTTGATGGTGGGTAGGATTCTTTGAGGACGGCAGTATAAGTGGCAGTGGAGACTTTGATTTTGCTAGCAAGACCCTCTGAAGTAATTGCCTTTTGAATGTTTTCCATGGCAGGGACAACATATGATGCTTGTGGACCTGTGGGATCTATTTCATTTCCAACAACAATGTATTTGAAATTGACATTGCCGTAGTTTACGACATTACTTTCGACCCAAGAATTAGCATTGTCTTGGCTAGAAGAAATGTCTTGAAGGCGTTCATTTTCGATACCAAGCATGACCTCAATGTTGGAGCCTCTAAGGGCCTGGAGAGCACCTTGGTCAGGAGCATAGAGACGCATTTTCTGGATTCTATACTGGTTGTACATAGATATTACTTCTTGTGCTGGCGGTAAGTCGTTTCCCAAGGTTCCATAACAAACACCAATCTTGGTACCTGCATCAGATTGAATGGTACATACGTTTAGTGATTGTGAATTCCATAACTTTCATTGTACGTTTGGCTTTATTTATAACATCAAGTATATTATTATCTCATGTACGTGTGGTTAATTAGACTGCAACCAAATACATGGCGTGTAGCATGCAGATGCATGTGATCACCCTTGAGAGAGAGAGAGAGAGAGAGAGAGAGACCTGTAGTTGTTGTTATGGTAGCCAGTAGTATACCAAAAGGTAGTATTATCGAAAACATGAAAGGGCCTTTGGACTTTGCCATTGTGCAGTGAATTCAGAGAAAACGAAATAGTACGATAAACAACGATAAGAAAAGAAGCAAGTGCATATATGCCAGCTTCCCCAACTTGTGCCCTTTTTATAGATCTCGATCAAGTAACAGACTAACCGAGTCATATATGTTAAGAATTGCATGGAACTTTATTACTAGCTAGCTAGCTAATTCCACAAAACAATACAAAACATATTACAACTAGCATGTGTGGATTTTTCTTGCACAAATTAAGAAGACATACTACAAGTGGTTCAGCTGTCAATGATTTATGTGGATCGGAATGAAAGGTGGGTAGTCTTCTCGTAAGTCTCCTCTACTAGTACTGGTAGGCTCCTCCATTCCACTACATACGTAATTCTACAGGTTCAGTAACAGACTAACCGAGTCATATATGTTAAGAATTACATGGAACTTTATTACTAGCTAGCTAGCTAATTCCACAAAACAATACAAAAATTATAGCATGTTTGCATGTGTGGATTTTTCTTGCACAAATTAAGAAGACATACTACAAGTGGTTCAGCTGTCAATGATTTTTGTGGATCAGAATGAAAGGTGGTAGCTAGCTAATTCAATTCCACAACACAGTACAGAATATATTACAGCTAGCATGTGTGGATTTTTCTTGCACAAATTAAGAAGACGTACTACAAGTGGTACTGGTAGGCTCCTCCATTCCAGCACATGCATGCATTCTACAGTTCAGTAATATTCTAATATGTATATAGAGTTAGGCGCGCAGCAGGCGAAAATCGAATTATTGGAGCCGAGTATATGTGCACACGTACGTTAATTTCCACAAAATTATTGCATAGACCGATAAACAGACATACTATATAGCTAGAATAAAGAAGGAGATGAAATGACATTGTAAAGATACGTATAAGAGGACTAAGATAACCTAGAGGTTCGATCAGTTCAGCGGTACCTGAGGTATATTGATCGATGGAGTGCGAGACTAAAACCAAAAGATTTGGGAGCTCAATCGATCTGCTGCTGGGATTTAAACTGTGCGAGAATTGTTAATTGAATTATGCAAACTAATAATTACATTTTGTTAATTACCTTTGTACAGGGATCGAGTACTGAAGAACTTTGTTATCAGTACGTACTGTTTGAAATTTGTGTCTTTAGTTTCCCACGTATATACCTAGATATTACGTCATAATTAATTAATTAAACCTGCTTGAAGTCTATTTATTAGATCCACTAAATGATATTGTCTAGCAAAGATTATTAATTGCTTTTAAATAATGACATGCATGCCTACAAGACCATTCCTCGCGCGCTCTGAACAGATCAAACCACAAACTTAATTGTTCCACTAGAGCTTCGAACAATCTCCGAGGCTTCCTTTTGTTTGATCGGAAAATCTACCTGATTCACTTACGTACGGAGGTGCATGAATGCCTAGAATTGTACTATGGAACTTTATTAATTCCACAAAATAATACAAAACATAGTACTACAAGATTTTTCCTGCACAAAGACAAGTAATGCAGATTCATGGCTGTGAATGATTTTTATGGTCCTCTCGATCGTAAGTCTCCGCTTTGTAATTCCAGCACATTCTATGTACAGTACAGTTCAGGCAATCCAAAACCAATAGTACTACAAGATTTTTCCTCCAACAAATCGTAGCCAGAACCACCGTACCGCAACAACAGATTCGACTATCGATCTATCCCGACCTCCAGCCAGCGATCTCCACGTAAACTTAGGTCCCCAGCCAGAGAGCGCCGTGCTCTTGATATTTGGATTTCTATTTTTCATTCGGTACGCTACTGTGGGATTTAATTGATTGATTATTGTTCTGATGGGGTTCCAACCTAAAAGTCCAAAAGACCATGGAAAACTCCATCTAAGCCCTAGCCTCAATCATAGAAATTAAATGTAAAGCCCTAGTATCCAAAGTGGTTGGTGTAGTGGTTTGACACCAAAGTTGTCTTATGAGAGATTCTAGATTCGGCTCCCTTAGGATAGGTATGTGTGTAAATTTACCCCCAAAATAAAAAACAAAAAAAATGTAAAACCCTAGTGGATTTTTGTTGCACAAAGAGTTTGCACCACACTTGTCAAGACAATCCAAGTGTTGCAAACCCACCAAGGAAAACTCTACTATGTAGTGGATTTTTGTTGCACAAAGACAAGTGGTGCAAATTCAGTCATGTCGATGGATCTGTCAATAATTTCAATCTGTGGAGATGACTAATGGTGGTACGTCTTCTCGCAAGTCTCCTTTGTAGGCTCCATTTAAATTAGTACTTGAGTAAATATAATAAAGTTCGAATACACAAACAAACAATTCCACAAAATTATTGCATAGACGTACGTAATTGTAAAGACAAGCTCGGCTAGCTTCATCTAGCATGCATACATCGATCCCGTCATTTAGTTTTCGTATCAGTGCGTCATAAACTTGGACTGTAGTAGTCAATAACAAAATGCAAGAACCGTATTACTACTGTTATTAATGATTCAATTCTGTACGTTCTTAGTATTCCTACTGTTAAACTTGGAGTCTTAATTGTGGACAGCACGCTAGCCTCCAGTAAAAAAAAATGGATGCCGATTTTTGTGATATTATATGCGCGTGAGAGCGCGTGTTCATAAAAAAAAACTAAAATAGAAAACTTTGGATACTACTTGTGACAAAAATTGAAGTTCATGTACCATTTAGGATGAACTCGAAGAGTTCGGGTACTAGTTGTGATCAAAAGTGAAGTTTAGGTACTGTATATATAATTGAGGTAAAGTTCAACTACCATTTGTGATAAAAAAAAAAAAAACTCTTTAATTGTGTTAGATCGGAACCCTAAACCCTAAAATAAAAGAAAATGTCTTGTCCCCTGCCTCCTTCTTTCAGGCATATAGCTAGCTAGCTAGAGTTTGACATTTTATGTGGATGGACCCGATCAATCAATATTACGGTCGGACTCAATAATACGCATGGGACCGCTAGTTGGTACGTCCACTTGTTCATGCATGGCAGCTTCTTCCGATCCATCCCCATAGTTGTTCCTTCCTAATTTTGCCATGGATTATGTAATAGAATAGAGCTGCCACCAAATCGTAGCCAGAACGACCGTACCGCCACAACAGATTCGACTATCGAATATCGATCTATCCCGACCTCCAGCCAGCGATCTCCATGTAAACCTAGGTCCCCAGCCAGAGAGCACCGCGCTCTTGATATTTGGATTTCTATTTGTAATTTGGTATGTTACTGTGGGATTTAATTGATTGATTATTGTTCTGATCAATCATCAAATAAAAAACTGAAATTCATAAAGTTCCAACATAAAACTTTAAAACATCATGGAAAACTCCATCTAAGTCCTAGCCTTGATCATAGAAATTAAATGTAAAGCCCTAGTATCCAAGGTACGTTGGTGCAGTAATTTGATATCAAAGTTGTCTCATGAAAGATCATGGGTTCGAACCCCTTCGAATACGTGTGTGTGTGTAAACTTACGCCCGGAATAAAAACAAAAAAAATGTAAAGCCCTAGTGAATTTTTGTTGCACAAAGAGTTTGCACCACTTGTTTGTTTAGACAATCCAAGTGGTGCAAATCCACCAAGGAAAACTCTACTATCTCGTGGATTTTTGTTGCACAAAGACAAGTGGTGCAAATTCAGTCATGTCGATCGATCTGTCAATAATTTCAATCTGTGGAGATAACTAATGGTGGTACGTCTTCTCGCAAGTCTCCTTTGTAGGCTCCATTTAAATTAGTACTTGAGTAAATATAATTAAGTTCGATCGAATACACAAACAAACAATTCCACATAATTATTGCATAAAAGTACATAATTGTAAAGACAAGCTCGACTAATTAAGTTAACTTAGAGCTAGCTAGCTAGGTTCATCTAGCATATGCATACATCGATCCCGTCATTTAGTTTTCGTATCAGTGCGTCATAAACTTGGACTGTAGTAGTCAATAACAAAATGCAAGAACCGTACCTCAGATAGTCTCTAGGATTAATTATATATATAGCTATATATATAACACGAAAGCACTAGCTCGATCATCATCAAATTCCAACAACATTGAATTGGCACTAGATAGAGCAACGTTCGAGGTATTCAATCATGTTGAAAATCCAAGCGCTCCTCTACCTCACCTTCATCTTCCTTTTCTTTTCAGGTGAACAGACCATTCATTTTTATTTCCTTGGTGTAATTATTAATTAATATTGCAGGCTAGCTAGACTGAGACTGACCACACTTAATTTCAGTACCGCATATATGAACTATTTGGAGTGGTAATTATTTTTCTTAATGCATATCTATCGATCATGCAGGTGCACATCCGGCTACAATTTCTATAAAAAACAATTGCCCCTACTTGATCTGGCCAGCAAGCCTAACTGCTGATAACAAACCTCAGTTAGCTTTGACGGGGATCCAGTTAGCTTCCGGAGCTAGCAGTTCCGTAGACACTCCGGTTCCATGGATAGGCCGCTTCTGGGCCCGTACCAACTGCAACACCATCTCCGGAAAGTTCACTTGTGACAGCCCAGGGGATTGCGCGTCCGGTCAGGTCTCATGCAACGGAAACGGAGGAAATACGCCGGCCACTTTAGTGGAATTCACTATTGCAGGAGGCGGAGGTAAAGATTTCTACGATGTTAGTCTTGTTGACGGCTTCAACTTGCGCGTGTCCGTGACCCCTCAAGGAGGTAACGGAGACTGTCGGAGCTCTAGCTGCCGCGCCGACGTGAACTCGAATTGTCCGAGTGAGCTACAAGTAAAGAGGGGCGATGGGAGCGTGGTTGGCTGCAAGAGCGCATGCACGGCGTTCCATGAATCCAAGTATTGCTGCACTCCGCCTAATGAAAAACCAGAGACATGTCCTCCTACAGACTTCTCTAGGACGTTCAGTCAACAATGCCCTGACGCTTACAGCTACGCTTATGATGACAAGAAAGGCACATTTACATGCTCCGGTGGACCTAACTACGCTATTACTTTCTGCCCATAGAATATATACGACTTAATATCTAAAAATTAAGCTAGAAAGGATATATATTTCTTTCTTTAATTCATGTTAAAATAAAAGAATAATCAATTTTCTGGAATTTGACACCGAGCTATTGTCAAATAATTAATAAATGAACCATTATATGATATGACCAAATATTTCAATTTGGCTTTCATGGTTACGTTTTGCTTTTTGATAACGATAGGAGGGGAATGCCAATCGTTTATTTCATTTTTTTTTACTACGTACATCTCACGTAGGCAAAGTGAAACATTGTCGTACGTACAATCTTATACATACTTTGATCTTATACATTACCGTACGTACAACCGTATTTTTGCAATCACTTTCGATCGAGTACTAAGAGCTCGCTACTGTGAACCTATGTTTAGCTCTATGCCACACACGCATGTTTTAGGTCATTCCATACTTGAGTAATTGAGTGTGTTGAGAATGGATTAATTGCATGCATTTCGAAGATGTGAAGTGTTCAGTATGGACGCTCGTTCGTTAACACCAAATACTGGTTTATCAAACACTTTAAATAGCCTAGAATGATCTATGTGTTTCTAAGGCCTCCAATATATAAAATTAATCATTTCAAAATGCAGAATATTAGTCTCCATTAATTCTAATTCAGGTGCAAGACTACTCCCACTACTAGAATTTTCCTCAATAGCTACTGACTTTTGGCCACCATTATGCTTTGGTGTAACTTTGAAATAATGTTCCACCGTTTTCTCTAAATAGTGTGATCTAGGTACTTCATTTTCTCTTCTGAGTTTAGATGAAAAGGGTTTGTATTTGAGTTTTTCACTATCTCTGATTTAGCAAACTTCATATTCCTTTCTGTCTTTTCTTTTTAGTGTAATGGTTATGTTCAGACCCATTAATTCTTATGAAGTGGAGTATGAACACAGATTGGTTTCTCAATTCATTGTGCTCTGTTATGTTGGTTAAGTTTGGTTAATTAAGAAGTAGTGATCATGTTATTGATTGTTTTGATCTCCCATATAGATGTACAATTGTACATAATTGTTACTTGATTAATTACTTCTTATTTTTCCGAATTAGCAAGAAGAGGCACCGTGGAATCAACACTAACGGTTGCAGGAGACAAAAAGAAATAAAAAGTTTAAGTTGTAACTTCCCTATTTCTATACTGTGATTGATAAAAAGAAATAGAAAGTGTAAGTTGCCGGCTGACCCTGGGCTAAAAGCTCTTAATCTCCAGGTAAATTGCTGGTCAATGCCATTTCTCTCCAGGTAAATTGCTCATCGTAGAATCTTGGTATAAGAATTTTCAGAAAGCTCAAATAGTTGTTTGCTTGCACTTGTTTGTGCCTTCAATAAAAGCATGTTGTGGCCTGATACACTACATCGCTCATCTTATTTTGTAATGAGAGCAGTGAGTCTCTTTTAAGTTAAAGAATGAATTCATCATGGACTTATTTTTCTCTGGCGAGTGATGACTAACTAATCAGTGAATATTATAACAGGGTGCAAGCATTATCAGCTCTAGTATACAGCCTCTTAACATGCTGTCAATGCTGGTAATTTATGTTTCTTTATGTATTTCAAAATAATTTTGTATTGTTACGTACAATGATACTATCATTTGTTTCTGTAGAAGTACATTGAGGAAAAGGTTGGCCCTGAAGCGAGCCTGTCAAAATATGAGAGCCTGTCATGGGCTCAATTGCATATGCAAAAAGGTTTCCTCGGTCTCTGCATGTTCATCAGTTAGTTGGACTAATTTTTTAAGAATGTCATGCCCATTTTCGTGTTTTCTTTTAAAATATATTCCTCTCATAATCTATAGTATTACATTTGTAGTAGAAGCTTAAATAGGAGAAGTTTTCACCGGTCAGGTGGGGTGTGTTTGCGTTGCGTTACCCCTGCTATTGTAGTACTCTTTAATGTGGTTCTGTGCTGGCTTTTCATGAGAAGGCATATAACTTGTTATTTATTTAGAGTTCTCTTACCTGTGCTTAACAAATATGAGAAATGATACGTTAAGTGACAAAAGAAAATCTAGTCCTCCTTTTTATGGCTTCTGTACCATACCTGCTATGAGATAAAGTCACCTGTGAATTATAGTTATGTTAATGATTTCTTGATTATGATGTCCTGACAATTAGAGTGAGGTTAGGTGTATATGGTCTGTCCTGAATGCTATATGATTCTACACCTTAATTCTTTGGTTAAACCGATATGAACTGACAAAACTTGTTGTAACCTAAGACATTGTGAGATGACATCAGGTTAGTTGCAATTAGATATCACCATGATGGTTGGATGTCTATGTACATGAGCCTTTTGAAATTGGTGTTTCTGAAACAATAGAAGAGACTTACATGTTGTTTTTTTTATTTTAAAGCAAATTTGACCAATTAAACGTTTCTAATTGCAGACTGACGTGTTCTTACCCCCACAGATTGCTATAGCTACAGCAAGGTTCTATATAAACATGGTAAACTCTCTTCCATTTCTATATTCTTTTCTTTTGTTGTGAGCTTAGACAAGTTTGTGGACTCCAATATGCCTTGTAACTAACCAGAATTAGGGATGTTTTGCTGCAAGAACCTTCTTATGTTAGATACATAATGGCTGTATACATATATATTTTTTATTGATTAGATTCTAACATCGAAGAATCCTTTCCCAAAAGACATCTCAGCTTGTAAAGGGATAATTGTTCTGGTTGTTTTATCCTCATTGAGTAGTATCCTGGAACAACTATGTGATTTTTCAATATAACTTTTTTAATGTTTATATTTGGCTATAGTACCCACTCTAAACCATTGGTTTTTAATGGCTTTATGTTATCAGACATCTTCAAATATCACATAACTGATTTAGATGCATGTTGTGTATTATGTTCACTCTTTACCCTATGACATCAAAGGATCATTTCCTTATTGTCATGCATGTTATCAGTTCTTGAATAAATGCCTAATTATTATTTATGTCTCATTTCAGAAATTCAAAATTGGACACCCTTATTGAAATTTCCACTATATTGACAAGGACTCCATCAAAAGAAGGTATACATGTTTAAATTGAAGTTAGCTTCCTGTTCATGGGTTAACGGAACACTGCATGTTTTTTTTCTTTGAGTTTTGCAAAGTTTAGTTATGAACTTATGATGTATTGATGGAATTTGCTTAACAGATTTTGGTTTAAATGCAACATGAAGACAAATAAGATGTACGAATGTTTGAGTTCATATAGCTGAAGTTTCAGGGGGAGGACAAGATGTTTTTATTCTTTGATGGATGTTTTTTTTTCTTTTTGTTGTTTTTAACTTGTATATTTATTGTATAATACGACTAGAATACAATAAAAGATTGTATCTGCACCAAATTATTTGGTGTTTTTTTATAATACAACCGCAAAATTTTGCCACCGATATCAGTGACATTTCAAAGATACTAATTCTTTAACAGTGGCAAACAAAAAGGTGACCAGTTGCATTGGTTTTTGTACTTCCACTGTTTTATTTTCGGTGGTCTTTGAACCAATGGCACCTCCGATATAGGACACTGAAGCACAATTAGTAGCCACATAGTGGCTAAGGCCCTTTAGCAACCATAATCAGTGGGTATTGGGACATAAGCCACTTATAAAGGATCCTTAATTGTCATAATTAATTAATTTAATTAGAACTCTGGCTGTAGACGTACTCTTATATGCTATCTGATTGAAGGTTCTTTCCATTCAGCTTCTATATATAGATCGACTTATGCTATCTGCAATATATATGAAGAGTCTAGATCGAAGACTACAGAGGGTGAGCTCTGACTTGTCTAAAGATACAGTCATTCCTTGCATTTCAGATTTGCCAGTACATGATAAAAATACAGGAAGTTTAGATAGACATAATTGAAAAGTCTAGATCGAAGACTAAATGGCCATGTTTGGTACACTGACAGTACACATGACTGGACTGGATTTGGTCACACGATTGGATTGGATTGGGATTGGAATGGATTCGGTTTCCTAATCCTAGTCTTATCTGGTGTTTGGGACAAAATTGGATAACAAGTTGGATTTGTTAATATATATCCATTTATCTTATAGTTAATTAAAATTTCATAAACAAAACAAAATTTATAACAAAAATTTAAAACAATTCTTTTACTGTTCGTGGCAATTTGACCTAATTTCTCATACCAAAAATAATAAATAACAGACAAAAAAAAATTAGATAGAGATGGAGATGCAGAAGAAGATAATCAGGTAGATCTACATGAAGCTTCGGCGAAATTGAATCCAGATAATTAACCCACGTTTCTTAATGAATCCATGTTCATTGGCGGGACAAATTCGATGATTTCGGTGACCGGAGTAAGTTGTAGCGGGCGGCGATCTGAGTCAGTTGCAGAACGGCGGCGTTCGAGTACTTCGGAGATTGGAGAAATCGATGGAGAAGGTACCAGACCAGATTAAAATAGAAGATGACTAGAGGTTGCGATGAGGATTGGAGGAGATGGAGGGAGAGGTTTTGTTCTGTCGTGGTAAAAGACTGGGAGATGGAGACTGTAGCGTTCTATGGTGCTTGGGGTGGGTGGGTGGATAAAAGTTATCTCACCTTTCTAACCAGATTTAGTTATCTAGGTCTGACAAGATATAAATTAACCAACTAAAGTTATTCGACATTCCAAACATAATTATCCATCAAACTGGATATAATTAATCTAATCCAACCATCATATCCAGGCAAACAAACGTGGCCAATAAGTTAACGTATAGCTCGGTTCATCTACAATGCATCCATACCGTCTTTTACGTTTATAGTGGCGTCGACATACAACTTGGTCTTTATTTAGCAGCCAATAACAAAAAGCAAGGACCTCAGATAGCTAGTCTCTAGGATTATAAATAGCACTAAAGCACAAGCTAGATCGATCATCAACTTCCTACCACATTGAATTGGCACTAGATACAGCAACGAGATATTCAATCATGTTGAAAATCCAAGCGCTCCTCTACCTCACCTTCATCTTCCTTTTGTTTTCAGGTAAACAGACAATTCATTCTTATTTCCTTGCTTGGTGTAATTAATTAATATTGCATGCATGAACTATTGGGAGTAGTACGTGGTAATTAATTATTTTTCTTAATGCATATCTATCGATCATGCAGGTGCACATCCGGCTACAATTTCTATCAAAAACAATTGCCCCTACATGATCTGGCCAGCAAGCCTAACTGCTGATAACAAACCTCAGTTAGCAACGACAGGGTTCGAGTTACCGCCCCAAGCTAGCAATTCCGTAGACACTCCGGTTCCATGGACAGGCCGCTTCTGGGCCCGTACTGACTGCTCCACGGACAACTCAGGAAAGTTCACTTGCGCCAGCCCAGGGGATTGCGCGTCGGGTCAGGTCTCATGCAACGGAAACGGAGGAAAGACGCCGGCCACTTTGGTGGAATTCACTATTGTAGAAGGCGGAGGTCAAGATTTCTACGATGTTAGTCTTGTTGACGGCTTCAACTTGCCCGTGTCTGTGACCCCTCAAGGCGGTAATGGAGACTGTCGGAGCTCTAGCTGCGCTGCCAACGTGAACGCGAATTGTCCGAGTGAGCTACAAGTAAAGAAGGGCGATGGGAGCGTGGTTGGCTGCAACAGCGCATGCACGGCGTTCAATGAACCCAAGTATTGCTGCACTCCACCTAATGAAAAACCAGAGACATGTCCTCCTACAGACTACTCTAGGAAGTTCAGTGAACAATGCCCTGACGCTTACAGCTACGCTTATGATGACAAGAAAGGCACATTTACATGCTTCGGGGGACCGAACTACGCTATTACTTTCTGTCCATAGACCATAAACGAACGTAATATCTAAAAAATAAGCTAGAAAGGAAATATATTTCTTTCTTTAATGCATATTAAAATAAAAGAATAATCAATTTTATGGAATTTGACACCGAGGTATTGTCAAATAATTAATATAAGAACCATTATATGATATGATGAAATATTTCAATTTGGCTTTCATGGTTTTGCTTTTTCATTACGAAAGGATGAGAGGAATGCAAATCGTTTTTTTATTTTAACTGACTACGTACATCTCACATAGGCAAAGTGAAACATTGCCGTACGTACAATCTTATAATGACATACTCTGATATCTGGTTTCTACTCGTATTTTTGCAATCACTTTCGATCGAGTATTAAGAGCTCGCTACTGTGCACCTATGCATGTTAATTTTAGGAATGGATTGCATCCAGTTCGAATATGTGAAGCGTTTAGTATATATGGGAATGGATGCTCGTTCGTACTACTACACCAAATAGTGGTTTATAAAACACTGTAAATAGCCTACAATATGTATTTCTAAGGCCTCCAAGATATCAAATTAATCATTTCAAAATGCAGAAAATATTAATCTCCATTAATTCTAATTCAGGTGCAAGACTACTCCTTAATTATCATAATTAATTAAATTAGAACTCTGGTTTTAGACGTAATCTATATGCTATATGATTGAAGGTTCTTTCCATTCAGCTTCTATAGATAGACTTGTGCTATCTGCAATATCTATTATATGAACTACTTCATTTACTGATCTCCCACTTAATATCTTTACTTCGTCCGGAGTACTAGATATAATACACCCAAAAATATCTATCACGTGGAATTAAGACTTCATTTGCCTTTTCTTTTGGATCATATGGAAGTCTCTTTCTTCTCGTTTTATTCTAAATCCTCCAAGCTAGACTCTAAGCAATGCGAGGCTTAGAGGTTGAAATTAGAGTTTCAAAGCTGCAGATGGAGTTTGGTCAAGAGGTTGTGTAACGCTGCGCCGGATTGGCTTGTTGGGCAAGCTAAAAAGGGGATGGATTTGGATGATTGGATTAATCATCCTCCATTCTCTTAAAATTCTCAAGTATGATGGTCTTCCAGCACCACCTTGTTTTAGTTAGTTTTTCTGCTGTTGTTAGTTTCTTCTATTGTATTTTGGTTCAATTGTATTTCCCTTCAGTTGTATACTTTCAGTTGGATTGGCTGGTTTGTTTCTGGGTTGCTGCTGCTCTTTTGCAGTGTTGAATGAAAATTCTCTGTTAAAAAAAAAAAAACAATGTGATGCTTTTAACATGAGAATGCAATGTAAGACTTAGTTGGAATTAATTCTACATGCTTTCTTCTTCTTTGAACATTTCCTAGCTAGGAGTTAAACAAGTTATAATTAATTTATTGGACTTGCTAGGGTAGCTTAATCGAAGACAGTGATAGCTGACAACCGTGTTATACTTGTAAGTGGAAGACTTGATTTGCCTTTTCTTTGGGGTCATACACTCATACATATGCTTACATGGAAGACGTTTTCTTCTCGTTTTGTTCTAACTTCTCTAACATGACAATTCAATTGCCTTACAAGTAAGGCAAGAGTAGCTAGTGTTGCTCATTTTTGTACGCGCGTAGGCATAATAATTTCATAGACAGGTTAACTAAAGTAGTTGGTGTAGTGGTTTGACACCAAACTTGACCCAAGAGAGATCTTGAGTTCGATTCCCCTAAGATACCAGGGTGGGATGGGGTGGGGTGTGTGTGTGTTAAAAAAAAAATTCATAGACAGGCTAATTACTATTTAACGTACAAGTCAAATTAATGTATACTCATGCAGTCCTTTTAGAAGACATGTCTGTCCAACAATATTACATATATATGTACGTCCTCGAATTAATTCTTGAATAATTAATGCAGGTGAGCGTAGGATGAAAATTTATTCTTCGATTTTTTTTACTAACCCTCAGTAAAATCTAATAAAATGTTCACTGATTGCCAATGCAAATTTTATCGACCCTCAATAAAACTGTATTTAACGCTTACCGACCTCCAATAAAATTTATTGACGGTCCACTTCCCTCAAATCAAGCAATCAAAAAGTCCACACATTTTGTAATATATTTTTGTCATGATTTCGACTTGTTGGGCTGACTCAGGCGCCTTGACTTGGTTACTCACTTGATTACTAGCAGAGAATTCAACGAAAATGAAAATGATACATATATAAGTTCATAGATTTCAGACCCCCCAAAAAAAAAAGGGAAAAGAAAATTCAACGAAAATGTAGGACTTAGTAGCTAGGAATTCTATATGCCTTCTTCTTTTGAACATTTCCAAGCTAGGAGTAACAAAAGGGCAAGATTGAAGACGTACAATGGTGACAACCGTACGTGTTATATACGTAAGTTAAAATGATTCATAATCTCATTGCCTCTCTTACGTACGTACAGAACAAATTAACAATAGTTCATGCATCGATTATATGGAGCTAGCTATAATTGGTTTGAAACTTTTAATTTTTTACCCAACACTGAAATTTATTACTAACATCTAAGGACTAAAATATCAATAATATTTTCGATATTTCCTCGAAATTATTGTTCTTTTACAAGTATCGATGTTAATTTTTGCATATTTCCGACATTTTGTTTTAAGTACATTTTTAGTTGATTATGTAATTTTTATCAATAATTTCGGTATAATTTTTATCAATATCCGAAATTTCCTCGATATTTTCATCGGAATATATATTTTTAGGATTGTCGATATTTTCACAATATTCAATATTTAGGTCCTTGCTAATATTATCTATGTTGTAGCTAGATCATCCAAACACGATTGGTTAATTAGAAGAAAGTCTTGTTCAACTTGTCCAATGGGGAAGAAACTAACTTCTTAAACTAATGACCTCTTTCATAAGTTAGGAGTTTCTATTCAACTTGTTGACTACGTACTTACACTTTGTATTTCTTTGTGGAAATCTGGATCAAGTTTAAAGCTAATTCTTGATTGCATGTGGAAATTCATTGAAAAAATATCCGAGCCCTCCACCTATAAAACTGGCACCTCCAAACTTGTTGAAACATATAATTTGCTGAGCTACGTATCCTTCATTTTGAATGCACAAGATGGCCAAGTCCCATCTAGTTGCCAAAGTCCCTTCCATAGTTTCCAACTTGTTACTTTTTGGTATCCTAATGGCTACCTTCACCACAACAGGTCTGCTCTCTCTCTCTCTCTCTCTCTCTCTCTCTCTCTCTCTCTCTCTCTCTCTCTCTCTCTCTCTCTCCCCCTCTCCCTCTCCCTCTCCCTCCTAAAGCTTGTTTTCGATCATAGCTAATGGACGTACAAATATATGATGCAGGTGCCCAGATTGGTGTTTGTTATGGAACTCTTGGAAACAACTTACCACCCCCACGAGAAGTAATATCTCTTTACAACCAGAATAACATCAAAAGGATGAGGCTCTATGGTCCTAACATTGACGCACTCGAAGCTCTAAGAGGCTCCAACATTGAGCTCATGCTTGGTGTAGAAAACGAAAGGCTTCAGGACATTGCTTCTAACCAAGCCAGTGCTGATGATTGGGTCCAAAAATATGTCATAACCTACGGAAATGTCAATTTCAAATACATTGCCGTTGGAAATGAGGTAAAAGATCCATTAGCACAATTTGTTGGCCCTGCCATGGAAAAAATTCAAAATGCAATTTCTAAGGCTGGTCTTGCAAATAAAATTAAAGTCTCCACTGCCGTTTATCCTGTAATCCTCCAAGAATCGTACCCTCCATCGAAAGGATCATTCAAGCAGGAGTACAGACCATTTCTTGATCCCATCATCGCTTTCCTAGTGCGAAACCGATCTCCGTTGCTTCTTAATATGTACCCATACTTTAGTTACATTGGTAACGTCCGAGAGGTAAATTTTCAATATGCTCTTTTTACATATCCCTCGGTTTTGGTTCAAGATGGCCAACTTGGCTATAAAAACCTGTTTGATGCAATTCTGGATGCACATTACTCTGCTTTAGAGAAGGCTGGTGGCAGTTCTTTGAAAATTGTGGTATCAGAGACTGGTTGGCCCTCCGCTGGTGGTGATGGCCAAGTGACCACAAAGGAGAATGCGAGAATTTACAACTCAAATGTGATTAATCATGTCAAGGGCGGTACTCCGAAGAAACCTAAAGGTCCGATAGAAACTTACTTATTTGCCATGTTCAATGAGAATCAAAAACAAGGAGAGGAGACTGAGAAGCATTTCGGGCTCTTTTACCCAAGCAAAAAGCCTGTTTATCCCATCAATTTCAACTAAGAGTTTTCTAGGATCATATATAGGCCATTCTTTTATGGAATGACGCCTAAGCATAAATAAAAGCTAGGTTACTTGTGACCCTAAACATGGCAAGAGCCAAAATATAAGTATGATGTGTCAAGAAATTAATTCATGCCAATACGGCATATGGTCATAATAAAGGACTTTCTGAACTTTTACTATATCATACTTCAATTCATCATTGCAGTAGTTAAGCTTAGTTCAGCTTGTAGATTTTATTTTTTGTTCCTTTTTTTTTTGTTATGAACTTATGTGTACAGGCCGGTGTTGCTATGGTATATATGTCAATGTATCTCATACATCCATTTTACTTCTAATTGAACTAAAATTACATATAATTGAACTAAAGTTACTACATTAACTACATAGTTATTAATACATTCGTATTACACTATTTAGATTTAATTGAACCGAAATTACAACAATCACAACAAATTTGTTGTTACTGTTTGTTAAAAATAAAATCGTCTCGGCCACATGTCAAGTGGCCGAGGGTTTCTTGGCTTACATTTGTCATTACCTATAATACAACTAAGATTATATAATAAAAATAAAAGACTCAAGTTACCACCAATGTCAACAAATTTGTTGTCACATTTGTAAGTGGATGTATGACAAACATCATAGAATAGTAGAATTTTTTTATGTTGTACAAGCAATATTTGTTTGGATGCTCTATTGCTCTGTAATTTCTGCATGGCAATAAAAAAGAAGTTTTCGATGTAACTAATTAAGGGGTTGTGTCTTTGTTCTTCCTAAATGATCATAAGCAGAAGCACTACTCTTGCTAGCTTTCTTCTGCATTGGGAACGAAACTGATGTGCAGCTTCAAGTCTTCACCTTCCCTTTTTCCAAGCTGCGGCATGTCGTATGTCTATCGGTTTTGCGACTAACTAGGGCTTACAATATATCACTGCATTCTAGTTAGTCCTTTCCTTCACTTATCATATATTAGAACTCTTGCTAATTCTCATCTACTCTAACTAGTTGAAGGCTCTTTCCTTTTCTCTTCTATAGATTGAGACTAATGCTATCTATCTGCAATATTTATAAGGGTTAATACCCATAATAGTACTTAAAAGTATACAGTTTGGACCAATTGGTACCTGAAGTATCAAAATGGACAATTTGGTACCTATAGTTTTCCTCCGTCACCTAATTTGGTACTTCTGTCAAAATTTTCGTTAAGTTGGTCTAATTACAAGGATAATTTTGTCTTTCATTATTATATCTTTCTAAAATCTTTTTTTTTTTTGAAGAGTCTTTCTAAAATCTTTCATTATTATAGTAGGTTACTGTTAATTCACAAAAACATATCCTCACAAAACCATGTAACATAAAAACATCAATAACGTCAAGATAGAAATATGAAACTGAAGCAATTTTGTCATTATTCATTAGTGGATATATTGTTCACACTGTTTAAGTAAAGGTGCAATCAACCACAAGACAGAAAGTAAAGAAGAGAGCAAATAACACAGGAATAGAGAGTATCTTTATTAATGAATAGGTGCCTCTATATATAGAGAAACACAAGGGTACAATCCATGTCCTAATAGGACTTCTATTCAATATGTAATCCGTATGCTATACTACCTAATCTAATCCTAGGTTGACAAGGCACACACAAAGTAGGTTTCCTTCAACACTCCCCCTTGTGGCGTCAACACTAGGTGGTGCTCCTCACGTTGTCTCATTAAAAACCTTGCCAAGTAACAAAAACCCAGTGGGATAAAAATAACCTTGGTCGAAGGGAAAAAGAGTACAACACACCCTTCACATTTGGAAACTTTGCATGGACACTAAACTCCCCCTCAAGTCTGTGTCTCCCCCTGATTTCCACAATCATGGGAGGTCAGATAACTTAAGCAAACCAATGCTTTTCACATGCTTCTCAAATGTGGATTTAGGCAATGACTTAGTAAATAAATCTGCCACATTGTCCTCAGAACGGACTTGATTAGCCTTAATCTTAAGGAATTTCTGCTGTTGCTGATTATAGAAGAACTTAGGCGATATGTGCTTGGTGTTGTCACCTTTAATGAAACCTTGCTTCATTTGTTCAATGCAAGCGGCATTATCCTCATAAATGCATGTAGGTTCATCGGTGGTTGACTTCAAACCACAAGTACTTCTTATATGTGTAGATATGGACCTCAACCATATACACTCACGAACCGCTTCATGGAGAGCAATAATCTCAGCATGGTTCGAAGAAGTGGCAACAAGAGTCTGTTTTGTAGACCTCCAAGATATCGTGGTGTTACCCATGGTAAATACATAACCAGTTTGGGAACGACCTTTATATGGGTCAGAGAGATACCCAGCATCAGCAAAACCCACCAATACATCACAAGGATTTTGTGAATATCGGGCAGCAGCGCCCGTGCGATCGATCGTGACATCCTGCGATCGATCGCTCGACGGCAGGGGCTTAGTACGATCGATCGTGGCATTCCATGCGATCGATCGTCCGACGGCAGAAGGCACGGGTTCCTCACCCATTTTGCCATATTTTCGAGACTCTCTGTAGGGAAAGAACAAACCCATATCAATCGTACCCTTCAAGTAACGAAAGATAGTTTTTATGCCAGTCCAATGACGTTGCGTGGGCGCAGTGCTAAATCTAGCCAACAAGTTAACAGCAAAGGAGATATCGGGTCTTGTACACTGTGCCAAGTACAATAATGCGCCTATTGCACTTAGGTACGGTACCTCAGCCTCTAAAACGTCTTCACCATCATCCTTTGGGCGAAACAGATCCTTCTTTGGATCTAGACTGCGACCAATCATGGGAGTGCTTACAGGATGGACTTTATCCATATTAAATCTCCTAAGCATCTTTTGGGTATAAGCTGATTGATGAATCAGAATCCCACTACTACGGTGCTCAAGTTCTAAACCGAGACAAAAACCGTGTTTTCCCAAGATCTTTCATCTCAAACTCAGATTTCAAGTAGTCAGCGGTTTCTCTTAGTTCATCAAGAGTGCCTATAAGGTTCATGTCATCAACATAAACAGCTACTATTGCAAATCCGGAACTTGTTCTCTTAATAAACACGCAGGGGCATAAGTCATTGTTCACATACCCTCTTCCAAGCAAGTAGTCACTTAGACGGGTATACCACATCCGTCCGGATTGTTTCAATCCATATAGTGAGCGTTTCAACCTTATTGCAAACGCGCTCCGTGGTCTGGAGCCACTTAACTTGGGTAACTGAAGCCCATCAGGGACCTTCATATAAATCTCTGTATCTAGATCCCCATAGAGATACGCTGTGACCACATCCATAAGCTGCATATTCAGTTTTTCGGAAACTACCAAACTGATAAGGTAGCGGAACGTTATAACGTCCATTACGGGAGAGTATGTCTCCTCGTAGTCGATTCCAGGGCGTTGTGAGAAGCCTTGCGCCACAAGGCGAGCTTTATATCTTATAATCTCGTTTCTCTCATTACGCTTTCTAACAAAGACCCATTTGTATCCAACAGGTTTTATTCCAGAAGGTATTGGCACAACTGGCCCAAATACCGTTCTCTTTGTTAGTGAGTCCAACTCAGCCTGGATCGCATCTTTCCATTTAGGCCAATCAGCTCTAAGTTAACATTCATCAACAGAGCGGGGTTCAATATCATCAGTCTCAATCAACTCTCGTGCACATGCATATGAAAACACATCATCAATGATGATGGAGTTTCTATCCCACGTCCCATGTATACTAGTATAATTAATTGAGATCTCTACATTCTCACGGATAGGTTCTAACGACAGGGCGTCCCCCGAAGATGTCTTTTGGACATAACCATAATCCGGAACGTTTTCATGGACGGATTTTGAGTATCAATGATGAGAGGTTTATTTGGTGCCATCGCAGCCCATTTCCTAGGGCGCGAATCCCTCGAACCTGGTGGCCTCCAATGCTTCCTCAGCAGAGCCACGGCCTAAGCCACATCACCACCATTACTGGCAGTGGCGCCACCAGCTGTCCCTCCCATAGGGTTAGCTGCAATAGCGACTTTGAGTCCAAGTCCTTGTTCAGGCACTTGCATCCTTACAGGCATGTTTGCAGCTGGTATATATGATCTAGTCACTAAGATCTAAGAAAGCATCAGGAAGAGAATCTCTGACTTTCTGAAGATCTATAATTCTACGCACTTTCTGCAGTAGGGGGATCGTTATGAGACAGAGTGGGGACAGGCCACGACAATTCCAGTCGTTCCTGCTGAACGTTCACGTTCTTATCTCCCCCTAACGACGGGAAGACTGTCTCACCGAAGTGACAAATAGATCGCCTGTCAAGGGTTCTACATAGCGGATTGTGGTTGGAGACTCAAATCCAACATAAATACTCATTCGTCTCTGAGGACCCAATTTAATACGCTGTGGCGGCGTAATAGGCACATAAACAACACACCCAAATATGCCTAAGTACGATATGCTTGGCTCGTACCCAGTCACTAGCTGTAACGCAGACAAAGATTGGGTGGTGATGGGCCTCAGATGAATAAGCAAAGCTGCATGCAATACTGCGTGTCCCCAGGCAGAGAGAGAAAGATTGGTGCGCATTACCAATGTCCTCGTGACCATTTGTATTCTATTAATGGCAATCTCTGCAAGACCATTCTGGGTATGCACATGTGAGACTAGATGCCTAACATCTATCCCATGCAGTAGTCATCGAAAGTTTTCGATGTAGACTCCCTAGCATTATCAAGCCTGATAAGTTAAAGGGATGATCCGGGTAGTGAGCCGGCAGGCGAATCATTTGTGCTAGGAGTTTAGCATAAGCAACATATCGAGTGGACAACATCGTGACATGTGACCAGCATGTCGATGCATCAACCACCACCATAAAACACGTAAATGGCCCGCTTGGTGGTTGAATATGTCCAAAGAAAGAAGTACTTTAGAATCCTTTGCATAGGACGGTCTCAGTCCTTATTTCCCTAAGGAATAAGCTTTGCAAATCGAGCGTTTGACCTTCGAGGTCTCAGAAGCATAGGAGGAATTAGTTTCATCCGAGAGAGAGGATTTTTTGTCTTTGCGATCGATCGCAGAGGGGTGCGATCGATCGCCCGTGCTCTCGAGTTCCTGAAATCATACAGGAAGGAACGTACGATCGATCGCAGGGACGTGCGATCGATCGCAGGGACGTGCGATCGATCGCCCGAGCTCTCTGGTCCCTGAAACCATACAGGGTGAAACCTGCGATCGATCGCAAGATGGTGCGATCGATCGCCCGAGCTCTCGGGTTCGTTCAACGACGCTGTCTGGAAGGTCACGATCGATCGCAGGGATCGTGCGATCGATCGTACGGCGTCGGACAGAGGCAATTTTGCCTTTTCTCATAGCTGTCTCATCTCCTTGAATCATTCTTTGATTCTTGCTTCGATTAGCTCGATAGAATGGATGTCCGTGTGAGGTTTTCAGTATACGGATCATCATATCTCGACCAGGGTGTCCCAACCTGTCGTGCCAAAGCCAAAATGTGTCTGAATGCAAGAGGTCATCTCTTATGACATTGTTTGATTCAATAGCTCGGATAGTGGTAGCATATAGGCCACTAGAGAGACACATAAGCTTCTCTAAGATGCGTTTTCTACCGCAGTCATTAGAGGTAATGCAAAGGAATTCTCTTCCATTCTCATCATGCGTTTCAGCATGGAATCCATTGGTTCTTATATCTTTAAAACTCAACAAGGTTCTATTTCCTCTTGGAGCATATAGAGCATTAGTGACATCAATTAGGGTGCCATTAGGCAAGAGGAATTGGGCATGTCCTCTTCCTTGCACAAGATTAGATGGTCCTGCCATCGTAGTCACAGATGAATGTGAAGGCATCATGTCAAGAAACAATTGCCTATGACGCAATATGGTATGCGTGGTTCCGCTATCGGCTAGACATTCAAGTTCTCCGGAATTCATTCCTAAATAAGAAAGCTCATAATTAAAATTGAGTATGCAAACAACTCCAAATTTTATTAAAGATATAAACCGAATGAATTACATCCAAAGTTCCAATCTTGGTCATTGACCAGAAACTAAATCAACAATACTAAGGAAAATAAAAGACTTAAGCGAAATCAGGAGTATCATCACTCTTCCCAGCTTTAAAGTCATCAACCTTCAACTTGACGTTCTCTTCGTCATCCTCTTGTTCAATGTTGTGAGCTTCCATGGCTTCGCGGTACGCTTTGTATGCATTAGCAACACTCTGAGTGGCTCTACATATCTTGGACCAATGTCCAGTCTTTCCACACCTGAAGCACAGAAATGTTTGTTCTGAATCCTTTGATTGAGGTGCGTTTTTCACGCGGGGTGCATTCCTTTTGAGTGGCACGGTATTAGCACAAGATGCAGGTGTATAGCCGGCGGCACCATTGCCTCTTGGGTGGCCTCCTCGGCCTCCCCTTCGCCTAGTTTGGCGACTACCTTCTTGAGCAGGGCGATTATATGGACCAGGACGTCCAGAGTTGTCCCTAGAATTAGGGTTTCGCTCGCGGCGGCCTCTCTTTGGGGCGCCATTATAATGGGTCTCCGGAACTTGTTTCGTTCCCACGGGCCTCGCATTATAATTCTTCACAAGTATTTTCTCGTGCTTTTCAGCAACAGAGAGAGCAGAGATGAGCTCATGAAATCTTGTGATCCGTTTATTCTGCACTTCAATGCGATAGTTCTTTGCAACTACCAAGTCAGAGACGGGAAAGGTAGAGAGGGTTTTCTCAATCAACATCGCATCGGTTATGTTCCTCTCACAGAATTCCATGAGGGATTTGATGCGGAGTGCTTCCGAGTTATACTCTAGGACTGAGGCATAATCACAGAAGCGCAGTAGTTGCCACTTCACCTCTAGTTCAGGAAGCAGGGATTCACGAACGTTGCCAAACCGCTCTTCGAGTGCAACCCAAAGTGTTCTGGGATTTTCCTCATTGAGGTACTCGGCTTGTAGAGATTGGTCCATATGACGAATCATCAGAATGATAGCTTTGGCATTCTTAGCCTCTAAAGCATCAGCGGTGGCCTGTGCTGTAGCAGCAGCAGCGGCGGCGGCGGCAGTCAGTGGACCTTCCACAGGTGCGGCGGCGGCATCAGCAGGTGCAGCTGCAGGGGGCTCACGGATTGCAGAGATGCTTCCTTGAGCTTTCAGGTGGTTGCGTACATCGCGAACCCACTTATGGTATCCAATGCCCGTGGTATCCAATGGTGCGAAGTCCAACTTGTTCAGGTTATTTGCCATCTGAAACAACAAGAGAATTGAGGTTAGTTTTCGGAGTATAAACTTCTCCCACGAAAACAAATATGGTTTCTGAGCTATGCTCCTAAGAAACGTTTTCCATGTATTGGATTTAGGTGAACCTTTGGTGTAGTATGGTTATAACCCTAAAACTTTTCGGTAGCTCTACCTGGACACAACTAGATACATAATAAGAGATGTCGGTGTGAGCAAGCTCCCTTAATACCACTGATCTCAAATCACACACCTAGACATACCCAAGCAGGTGAGCCTAGTAGGAATTAGGTTATGAACCATAGGTCGTTTCTTCTCTTACGGATTCCTCATCCGGAGGTAAATTATTCAATGAACTTCTTGTTCAAGGTCTCTTCTCTCTACGGATTCCTTATCCGGAGTGTTAGCTCGAATCCCCATAATTCGGCTCTTGAACTCACACCAATAGCATGATGACATTAGAGGTGCTCATGACTTACACATATCGCAAGCGATATGAAGCTCGATCACTCCCCTAATGCTTCTCATAGTTTGGATAGGTCCGATTCAAGAATCCCACGTTATAGAAAGGTGGGAGGTAGAGGAGGGATGTTGGAAGTCCCTTGAGAAAAAGAAAGGTGAATTTAAATTCATAAAGCAGCAACGTTTATAAAAGCTTACTTGGTATTCTTTTTCTTGAGTCTTGATTCTTGAACTTTAGAAGGCAGAGAAGATTAGCAGCAGCAGCTAGTAGGAGGAGCAGAAGCAAGCAGGAAGCAGCAGAAAGGAGAAGATGATTCTCGGCAGGAGCTTCGTGCGATCGATCGTGCGGTAGGTTGCGATCGATCGTGCGGCGTTCAGTAGCAGCGAAAACACACGGGAAACCTAGGGTTAGGGTTCTAGGGTGTTGGCGCTAGCAGGATGCTATGCTCAAGGATTTTGGCTTTTGATCTCAGATTTAGAGATTCGTGCTGATAACGTGTTTAAGTAAAGGTGCAATCAACCACAAGACAGAAAGTAAAGAAGAGAGCAAATAGCACAGGAATAGAGAGTATCTTTATTAATGAATAGGTGCCTCTATATATAGAGAAACATAAGGGTACAATCCATGTCCTAATAGGACTTCTATTCAATATGTAATCCGTATGCTATACTACCTAATCTAATCCTAGGTTGACAAGGCACACACAAAGTAGGTTTCCTTCAACACACACCTTATATTGTCATTGAAAAATTTTTAGTAGATATATAAAACTTACAACCGTGAAAAAATTGGCGAAAATACAAAAAAGACACGTTGCAATTGAAGCAATTTTATAACCGCATTTGAAGGTGGCATTGAATCAAGTCATAAAGTTTCGGTCTAAAATAGGTACCAATAAAGTTTCATGTTGATGTGAATAATGACAATATAAATGACGTCTTGTATTTGACAGAGGTCTCTATATTTGTGGAAAACTGAGACTCAAAAATTAATTCAAAGTTGGGTACACAGGCATATCTGACTTCATCGATGGATCTTAATATTTTGAGAAAAATAGTCATCAAGATGGTAACGTTTGTGTGGAAAAGTTGCCGAACGTGAACTATACGGTGTAGACCAATTTTGGTTCCAGCCAAATTAATAACATCAATACGTACTTGAGTAGTAATTCTTGGTTGTAAGCTATCACCAGGCCTAGGACGTAATTTCATTTCCATGGTGATTTTGATTGCTATAAATTGGAGAGTATGGGGCAGCCTTATAATTATAATTCACACAAGGCAGAAACTAGTACTGAAACACTCGATCGATCTGCATTTTCTTAAGAGAAAAATCTTCATATGGTACCTGAACTATTACCAAATGCAATTTTTGGTACCTGAACTTTCATAAAGAACCTGATGGTACCTGAACTATTCATCTGTTTGCCATTATAGTACATACCGTTAAATATTCCGTTAAGTGCTTATGTGACATTAGTAAAACTTGTAATTTGGTGACTAGAGTATGGGCGAAACAGTCATTAAAGGTTTTTTACTATTAAATAAAAAAAAATTATGCAAAAAAAAATTTATATTAACATAATCAAATTAGAGTTTTTATCCCCAAAAATTCAAGATTAAAGATGCAAAAAAAAAATTTATTCTCAAATATTCAAGATTAAAGATACCATGTAGGTGGTTTTATTATTAAATTTTAAAATCAAAATAAATTATCATTATTTTTTAATATAATAAAAATTTAAATTACTTTTTTGAATATAGTTTATTTTTATTTTTTAGTTAATAATAAAACCACCTACATGGTAATAAATTATATTAAAAACATAAAAATTGGCAATAAATTATATTATAAAAATAAAAATATTATTTCTCATTTTTAGTCTTGAATTGTGGATAAATTATCTAAATTTTTTTTTATATAATTTATTTTGAAAATTGAAAATAAATGAAATGACTGTTTTACCCATGCCACATAAGCACTTAACAGAATATTTAATAGTAGGTACTATAATGGCAAATAGATGAATAGTTCAGATACCATCAGGTTCTTTATGAAAGTTTAGGAACAAAAAATTGCATTTGATGATAGTTTAGGTACTATATGAAAGTTTTTCCATTTTCTTAATTATGATCATGTCTAAATCCAATCCCACGGTTGGCAAAGCCCTTCTTTGATTTCCATCGTGTTTCTACTTGGGCAGCTCATCATGATAACCCTACAAACAGCAGGTCTGTCTTTCCCTTATATTTCAATATATTTCTTTCCATGGAATTGTTTTTTAATTTCCCCAAAATGGTGCCTACAGAATTTCCTCATCTTCCAATATAGTGAATCTAGCTGTCCATATTATTGTTAAAATTAAACACTATCATGCACATGCGACGACTTTTTCGAAGAGAGTTAATTCTTAAACAGTATCATGAATCGGCCAAAATAATATATTAAGAGTTTTTTATCCCAAAAATGGTAGCTAAAAAAAGATACATGTACACATCATGTGTTCAACTTTAATATAAATACAAATAGAGGTATCATTTTGGCCGATCAAGAAGTACTATGGGTATCAATTGATTTGAAAAAGTCTTTTTTTTAAGATACCATTTTAAAAAATATTCACGATATATAGTATATGTATCGTTTTGGCGATTTACACTTATTGTGAATAAGTCCCACGTAGTTGCCAAAGACCCTTCCATAGTTTCCAACTTGTTACTTTTTGGTATCAAACAAGTATGAAGTATCAACAAAATATGATAAAGACAAATCAAACAGAAAATCCACAACATAAAGGATTAACGTGGTTCACCCCAAACATCAAATGGGCTACATCTACGGGCAGAGACGGCAAGGAAATTCCACTAATATCAAAAGGAGATTACAAGGTGTTTAACACTCAAAAACCCCAATCTCAATTACACCCCAAACACTCACTGATCAAAGAGCTAAGAACATACAAATGAACAAAATATATTCTTACTCCACCAAAGAGAGAAAGACCAAAGAGATAGCACTTCTAATGTAGCACACAAATACACAATCCAAGGAAGATGATCTTCACTTACAAAGATGTGACTGATCCGTAAACAAAGAGAACAAAAGTGCTGCTTCACCTTTCCCCAATAAAGAAGAACTTGTCTTCTTCCCAAGTAGGTGTTGCACGGCACCAACAAGCAAAGAACTTGGCTTGTCATTCTTTCTCCAACAAAACAGTCCACCTTTGCTACAAAGTATTGTGCAGCTAGCTCCTCTCTCTCAATGCTCTCTCTCATGTAGGGATGGCAAAAAAACCCGTGGATTTGGGTATCCGACCCGACCCGACCCGATTGGGTCGGTTTTTGAAGGGAAAAAACGGGCCTCGGAAACGGGTTCGGATTTTTTTGAAAAATACCCGATGGGTTCGGGTCGGGCACGGTTGAGTTGTTACCGAACCCGAACCCGAACCCGGCCCTATTGTTTAATTAATAATAATTTTTAATTTTTAATACTTATTTAATTTTTAATATTAATTTTAATATCTATTATTAATTAATGAGATATTAAAATGAAAAGATATATCCAACCTCTAAAGAGAGGTGTTATCATTTCTAAGTGAAAGAGTGGTCCATTTTATAAGTAAGGAATACCCACTCATTCTTCCCCATTTTCCATGTGGGATTCTAGTATACATTTTCTAATCTAAAGCTTATCCGGCAACCATTTTGGAGAGCACGAGAGAGTTGCCTCCTAATGAAATTTTGGCCGGCCATCACCATAGCGAAACATCTTAGGTGTTGAGGTATATGATGTATGTCGTACCGAGGACCCATCATGACCGATGAGTTATTTTCTCTAGTGTAACTTATGCTTGGTGACATGGTGATATATGAGGTACGTATCTCATCTATTTATGTGGTGAAGAGTTGCTTATAGATGTAGAGTTCTAACTCGTTTAGGTATCGTGTCAACATATAGATGATATAGTTTAAGACCGAGGTTGTCGTACTATGAGGATTAGAATGCCCAAAACTACCTTGGTGAGTCTAACTTACGGTTCCTAACACTAAGTGGTGTGATAAGAGATGGATTGATGATAGTGTGAGATACGTGGATATATGTAAGGTGAGTGTAGTAAGTTTTTTTTTCCCATTATTTTCAAGTTTGATTAGAAGAAGTTGAGGAGAAAATAGAGAATATGGAATAAAACTACCTACAATTCATATTAATATTCATTACAAATTATCAACAACACAAAAATAAGATGATATATTGATAGAAAGATAAAACCCCTTATTCTTGATGTCTTGATGCCTCTTAGGAGTCTCTAATTACATTCTTGAAGTAGCTTTGAAGAAATGAGAGGATGGATGAAGAGTGGTTAGGAAGAAGAAAGAGAGAAGAGAAGAAAAGAGAGAAAGAAGATAAATAGAAGAAGAAATCAACATCATTTATATATTCAATTTTCTTCACAAAAATTAAATAAAAATGATGTAAAATAATGTAAAATTATGAACATATCACATAATCCAACACTCGAGTTATCTCTTCATGGTGGAGGCCAGCCAAAATCTTATCAGGAGGTAGCCCTCCCGTACTCACCAAAAGGATTGCAAGATAAGGTTTAAGTTATAAAATGTGTACAAGCATCCCACATGGGAAATGTGTAAAGAAGAGGGGGTCTCCCTCACTTATAAAATGGACACATCTCTCCCTTAAAAAACATGTTTAACTCTAAATGTCCTCTATTTCCATTTTAATATCTCATTTAGAAAAAGATATTAAAATTAGTATTAAAAAATTTTATTTACAAATAATTATCATTATTTGTATTTTTTTTTTTTTTTCGAGTGGGCGGGTCGGGTTAGGTTTATAACGAACCGACGGGTTCGGGTTCGGTAAATACCCGAACCCGGTAGTCGGGCACGGGTTTGGGTTCGGGTACAAATATTAGTTTCGGGTTCGGGTACGGGTATACAAAAACCGGCCCCGACCCGACCTCTTGTCATCCCTACTCTCATGCTACACCAATTAGCTATATACAAATAAATATATATACAAATAAATATATATATATATATATATATATATATATATATGTATATATATATATATATATATATATGTATATATGTTGGCTACTCAATTAACCTAGCAGATCATGTGTACATCACATGAGCATAACAAATGGGCCATGGGCCAATCAAGTTAAGCCACAATTCAACATACTTACCACCCCCACGAGAAGTAATATCTCTTTACACCCAGAATAACATCAAAAGGATGAGGCTCTATGGTCCTAACCAATGTTCTAAAAATCGCTAGGCTCTAGTCGGGCGGTGGGAAGGGGCCTAGCGCCTAGGCGGGGATTAGTCGGACGCTTAGGCGGTTTTTTATTTTATTTTAATTTTATTATACAATATATAATTAACTAAATAAAAGAAAATTCTAGTGTATGTTAACGTATCTCATACGTACAATTACAATTTTTAGGACTTAATTACTCAAACGAGAACCTATTTACTCTAATGATGACAATATTTACCTTAATGAGGGTTTTTTCGTAGTTATCACATGAGTTGTCGAAATGGTAATATGTGTCCTCAAGTCGTAAAACATTACAATGACTACTTTTAGGACTTAATTACTCAAATGAAAACCTAATTTACTCTAATGAGGACCTTATTTACCTTAACAAGGACTTTTTATCCGTATTATGTATGAGAAATGTTAACATACCATAGCCTTACTCCTAAATAAGTGCCTACTTAAAACAAAAACTATATTTGTATTAAGAAATATAAACATACAAAATGAAGGTATATAAAAAGTACTATAATTGATTAAAAACATAGGTAAAAAACAATCTGATATTTTAAAACCCGTCTTTGCCCGCCTAGGCGGATTTTCAACTAATCGAGGCGGTTGGCCTCCGCCTAGCGCCTAGGCGGGGATTAATCGGGCATAGGCGGGGATTTTTAGAACACTGGTCCTAACATTGACGCACTCGAAGCTCTAAGAGGCTCCAACATTGAGCTCATGCTTGGTGTAGAAAACGAAAAGCTTCATGACGTCATTGCTTCTAACCAAGTCAGTGCTGATGATTGGGTCCAAAAATATGTCATAACCTACGGAAATGTCAATTTCAAATACATTGCCATTGGAAATGAGGTAAATGCTACAGGTCCATTAGCACCATTCGTTGGCCCTGCCATGGAAAAAATTCAAAATTCAATTTCCAAGACTAGTTTTGCAAACAAAATTAAAGTCTCCATTGCCGTTTAGCCTATAATCCTGCAAAAATCCTCCCCTCCATCGAAAGAATCATTCAGGTTGGATTACAGACCCTTTCTTGATCCCATCATCGGTTTCCTAGTGCGAAACCAATCTCCGTTGTTTCCTAGTACCCATACTTTGGTTACATTTATAACCAAGAGATTAATTTTCAATATGCGCTTTTTACATATCCCTCGATTTTGGTTCCAGATTGCCAACTTGGCTATAAAACCATGTTTGATGCAATTTTGGATGCATTACTCCGCTTTAGAGAAGGCCGGCGGCAGTTCTTAGAAAATTGTATATAGTATCGGAGACTGGTTGACCCTCCGCTGGTAGTATCGTTCCCAAACTGGTTATGTATTTACCATGAACAGGATATGTATATGTGCACACGTACGTTTCCACAAAATTATTGCATAGACCAATAAACAGACATACTATATAGCTAGAATAATGAAGGAGATGAAATGACATTGTAAAGATATTGTAAGTTCAATATTTTGTTGGCTCTTTTTCTAGCCCAAAAACCATTATGTTCAAATCCTTTGTTGTAATATGGTCATGTGATTTACCTAGCATGTATCGTCAGTAGTGCTGGTCATATGCTTGTTAAAGTGTTTATCTCCATCATGTAATTGGATCATGTGCGCTTGTAAGTGGATCATGTGCGCTGAAAGGTTAAAGTATAAACCGTGCTCCCCATGCTGCTAAAGATGAAGAATCAAGTCTGCACTCTCCACTTCTCTTCTAAAGAAAAGCTATGTCAATTAACAATTATCCCACTTGACTGTTGTCTTAGTTGGATCTCCATCATTGATCACTAAGCCAAAATTGTTAATTGAAAAAATGTTGTTGATAGGCTAGAGTTGATTTCTATATAAGACCGTGTAGTCTGAGCCTATACAACGACGGAAACACAAGCTGTTCCATGCAAAGCTTGCATTGTTATCCTGTCAAACACACCACTCCAAACCTTTCGTAAATGGTACGTCTGCATGTTCGATGAACACTTGTGCCTTGAGGTGATTGACGTCTGTGACCAGTGGTGTGCCATCTCAAGATTGACAAGGGTGATCAAGTCCATTTGGTGATCGAGTTGCAAAGACTGAACTGCCTTCTAGAAGTGTCTAGTAAGATTGAGTTTTGTGAATGTCTTTATGAATTTTTTCATATAGTGGATTGTTTACCGGCATAGTGCCCGCAGTTGTTTTCCTCTTTGGAGGGTTTTACTGCGTCAACATTTTCCTGTGTTCATTTACTTATGCTTGCATTTGTTTAATTGGTGTGAAAATGTTGTTTATGTTTCTTTGACTAAACGGTAAAAACTTGAAGTGAATTAGGATTGGTAGTTGCATTCAATCCTATTGTGCTGAAGTCATGCATTCAAGTTAATTTACTTGAATAAACCTTTTAGTTGTTAGCACCTTGCATTCTAGAAATTTCATTTGGCATCAGAGCAGGTCACTAGATACACTTAGTGAGTTCCTAGGATCACTCTAGAATGGATCGCGCTAATGGTTCCACTCAACATCCACCTTGGTTGGATGAGGATACTGATTATGCTGCTTGGAAGGCTAAAATGCGTGCCTTCCTTTGGGCACAAGATGAAAAAGTTTGGTCTGCTGTAGAGGATGGGTGGAAACATCCCACCAAGGAAGTTATTGTTTTGGCAAAAGCAATTGCTGGACAAGAAACTTCCACGTCAAAAAATTTGTTTCTCAAACCAAAAAATAAGGAGCATTCTTATGAAAAACCAAGAAAATCCTTCAAAAATCCAGAAAAGAAATTCACAAGGGAAAATATTAAATGTTTTGAGTGTGGAGGGTCTGGTCACATATCACCTGAATGTGCAAATACTTTGAAAAAGCAAAAGTTCAAACAACTCAAAGTCATGAATGTGACTTCAAGTGATAGTGAGTCTGAGGGTGATTCATCTTCAGAAGATGAAGTAGTGAACCTTGCTTTGACTCGTATAATTGAGGATGATGACGTTGATGTCATTGAACCAAGCAAAGAAATGGTTATGGAACAATTTGCTGATTTATTTGATGAGTCAGAAAGGATGAGGAATAAGATACTTTTTCTAAAATCTGAGCAGAATAGGATTGAAACTGACTATCAATCACAGTTAAAGAATGGTGAAAAACTTCGTCTATCTCTACTTGAAAAAATGCAGGATCTTCAGGAGCAGGTACATGATCAAAAAGAATTGGTTGTCATAATCACCAATGAAAGAGATGATCTTTTGGAAAAGCTGAACACTTCTTTTCAAAAGAATCTTTTGACTGGCAGTGGGACAGAAGCTCTTAACAAAATGTTAAATTCTGGCAAAAGAGTTGGAGATACTAGAGGGCTAGGTTTTACTGGTGTCAAGAATGCTTATGCCTCTTCTTTCACCAGATTTGTCAAGGCTACCAATGTTTTAGCCTCTGTTGATGTAAAGAAATTTATACCCAATTGTCATCATTGTGGTGTTTCAGGACATATTAGACCTAGATGCAACAAGTTCAAGAAAGAGAATGGGGTTCTTCATAAAAAATTTGTGAATTCTGAAATTAGAACCCTTAGGCACAAACTTGAAACTTGTCTGAAGGACGCAAATAGGATCTCTAGAATTATTTTTGTTCCTAGTTCAGTTGCTCCTACATTGAAGCAAGTTTGGAGAAGAAAAGAGAATCAAAATTGTTTGTTTGCTTGTTCATCGTTTCAGACTACTAATGATTTGATTGAAGGGAAAGTTGTCACTTCTGAGCTTACACCTCCAAAACTTGATTTGAGAGATTTGTACACAATTGCTTCTGACAATTCTTGTTTTAAACCACTCAAAAATTCTATTGGTGTCAGTGTTTTTGACTGACCTCGTTCTAAATATGTGCTTATCCTCTCTCATACTTGTATGTTCATGTAGTATAGGTGCATCATTTATACAAGATTCCGCTGCATCTGATTTTTGCATTGTTAGTATGATTAGATTTCATCACAGCTTGGTGCATTTTTCTCAATATTTCTGCATTCCAGTAGTGGCAGGCTTGATTTATGTGTTGCATATAACCATGTTACTCTCATTTGTTTATCATTCCTTTGGCATGCGTTAGTCCTTGAATATTCCATACATGTGCATTTCATTACTTGATTAAACATTTCATGCATATGCTTCAGAGAATGTTTTTGCTCTTAGATTGAGAATTCTTCCATGTGGGAACCATGATGGCTTGGAAAGCTTACTTTGTTTGTCTTGGAGTGTTAGAGGTTTGGACGTTGTGTTGCCTTTGTTATTCATCTTTCTTCAAAAAACTAATTCCAAAAATATTGGTTCTATCACTTACACATGCACACAATTCTTTGCGTGGGGTATGTTGTAAGAGGATTGATTTGTTCCCTTAAAGAATTGTCGTGAGAGTTTTTCCTCAACTGTCTTCAATGTAGATGGGACACCTGCCTAATCAGCAGTGTGTTTCAGGTCGAAAACGGAGATGGATTTGAGAATAGTCAGATTTAAAAAAAAAAAAAAATTACACAAAATTTGTGTATATTGTCTGCACTTCCAGGCTATCCCTAAAAGTAGACAGACCTCAGCCCTAACCAGATTGAGGATTGATCATAAACAGGGATGGCTTGGTCTCTATGTTGCTCTCTAAAAGCTGCAACACTCTCTACAAAGTTAAAAAAAAAAGAAAAAAAAAAAAGGGGAACTTCAATTGTGTTCTTACTGAAACCGCTGCATAAGTATTTTTTTCTCTCTTAACCTTTTCTTGGAATTTTTGTTTGAAGATTGATAAATAATTTTTGGGAACATTACTTGATCATTCTCTTACTCTACAGATACTCTGATTAAGTAGCTCAAGTATTCTGTGGTCTTCTATGTGATTATGTCTCTAAAATTCTATGCCTAATACTCTGATATGCATAATAATCATCTCATGCATTCATTCTGCGTGTTTGTATTTTCTTTACGTGAGCACATATTTAGGGGGAGTTTGGTTTTCTCTGTCGCCTTCATTTATAGAATTTCTGGAAAAATCAGTCAGAAGCTAAAGTGGTTCCTCAGTTTTGGTAATGTGTACCCAATCTTTTCTTAGTTTTTCTCAATGAGAATCAATCAAGGAGAATTTTTCATGTGTTCAGTTCTGAAAGTTTTAAGATTGCAGGTTGTTTTCAGTCCTATAGCATACATCTAGGGGGAGTTCAGTTTTTAAAGAGGGAGATCAGTTGTGTTGTTCGCCTTTGTCTTTTTCAGACAAAAAGGGGGAGAAATATATTCTTTCATTCTCACTTCTATTCTGCTTGAAACTATGGTTATACTCTTGCCATACATGCTTCACATGTATTTTGTTGGACTTGTGCAGGATATTGATAGCCCCTGATTCTTGTGTTGATCATTGTGTTGGCTAGCTTGCTCCCTCTTGGTTTTTGTCTAGAAAAAGGCCAAAGGGGGAGAATGTAAGTTCAATATTTTGTTGGCTCTTTTTCTAGCCCAAAAACCATTATGTTCAAATCCTTTGTTGTAATATGGTCATGTGATTTACCTAGCATGTATCGTCAGCAGTGCT
Source organism: Rubus parviflorus (assembly GCA_029955375.1). Taxonomy (NCBI): domain Eukaryota; kingdom Viridiplantae; phylum Streptophyta; class Magnoliopsida; order Rosales; family Rosaceae; genus Rubus; species Rubus parviflorus. The sequence goes on along the minus strand of JARGGL010000006.1, from coordinate 17,704,799 downwards.
GGTCATATGCTTGTTAAAGTGTTTATCTCCATCATGTAATTGGATCATGTGCGCTTGTAAGTGGATCATGTGCGCTGAAAGGTTAAAGTATAAACCGTGCTCCCCATGCTGCTAAAGATGAAGAATCAAGTCTGCACTCTCCACTTCTCTTCTAAAGAAAAGCTATGTCAATTAACAATTATCCCACTTGACTGTTGTCTTAGTTGGATCTCCATCATTGATCACTAAGCCAAAATTGTTAATTGAAAAAATGTTGTTGATAGGCTAGAGTTGATTTCTATATAAGACCATGTAGTCTGAGCCTATACAACGACGGAAACACAAGCTATTCCATGCAAAGCTTGCATTGTTATCCTGTCAAACACACCACTCCAAACCTTTCGTAAATGGTACGTCTGCATGTTCGATGAACACTTGTGCCTTGAGGTGATTGACGTCCGTGACCAGTGGTGTGCCATCTCAAGATTGACAAGGGTGATCAAGTCCATTTGGTGATCGAGTTGCAAAGACTGAACTGCCTTCTAGAAGTGTCTAGTAAGATTGAGTTTTGTGAATGTCTTTATGAATTTTTTCATATAGTGGATTGTTTACCGGCATAGTGCCCGCAGTTGTTTTCCTCTTTGGAGGGTTTTACTGCGTCAACATTTTCCTGTGTTCATTTACTTATGCTTGCATTTGTTTAATTGGTGTGAAAATGTTGTTTATATTTCTTTGACTAAACGGTAAAAACTTGAAGTGAATTAGGATTGGTAGTTGCATTCAATCCTATTGTGCTGAAGTCATGCATTCAAGTTAATTTACTTGAATAAACCTTTTAGTTGTTAGCACCTTGCATTCTAGAAATTTCATTTGGCATCAGAGCAGGTCACTAGATACACTTAGTGAGTTCCTAGGATCACTCTAGAATGGATCGCGCTAATGGTTCCACTCAACATCCACCTTGGTTGGATGAGGATACTGATTATGCTGCTTGGAAGGCTAAAATGCGTGCCTTCCTTTGGGCACAAGATGAAAAAGTTTGGTCTGCTGTAGAGGATGGGTGGAAACATCCCACCAAGGAAGTTATTGTTTTGGCAAAAGCAATTGCTGGACAAGAAACTTCCACGTCAAAAAATTTGTTTCTCAAACCAAAAAATAAGGAGCATTCTTATGAAAAACCAAGAAAATCCTTCAAAACTCCAGAAAAGAAATTCACAAGGGAAAATATTAAATGTTTTGAGTGTGGAGGGTCTGGTCACATATCACCTGAATGTGCAAATACTTTGAAAAAGCAAAAGTTCAAACAACTCAAAGTCATGAATGTGACTTCAAGTGATAGTGAGTCTGAGGGTGATTCATCTTCAGAAGATGAAGTAGTGAACCTTGCTTTGACTCGTATAATTGAGGATGATGACGTTGATGTCATTGAACCAAGCAAAGAAATGGTTATGGAACAATTTGCTGATTTATTTGATGAGTCAGAAAGGATGAGGAATAAGATACTTTTTCTAAAATCTGAGCAGAATAGGATTGAAACTGACTATCAATCACAGTTAAAGAATGGTGAAAAACTTCGTCTATCTCTACTTGAAAAAATGCAGGATCTTCAGGAGCAGGTACATGATGCTTGCATTCCTCGCGCGCTCTCGAGTGATCAAACCACAAACTTAATTGTTCCACTAGATCTTCGAATAATCTCTAGACCATTTCTCTAAGGATTCACTTACGTACGGAGGTGCATGCATATATGCATGTCAAGAATATGACTATGGAACTTTATGTAAGAACTTGTGGGACTTTAGTCCCACGTTGAAGAAATGGTGAGGGTTTATACCATTTATATGGGTTTACCGATGTAAAAAGTTCAATGGGTAAAAAGTGAGAAGTGGGTCTTTCTATTGGGCTTCATATTGGGTTACACATAGAAATGCACATATATATAAAAGTCAAAAGATGGGCCTTGAATTTTGTTGATTAAATCCGAATTAGTTTTGATTCAATATTTTTATTTTTTGAAATCAGAATTTCGGATAAAGTCGAACAGTTGCAAACGAATGAAACCGATCGTCAGTTGCAACTGCCAACATAACTGTTCGTTCAGACTTTTATATAAGGACGACTTTGGTTGTCGTTGTTCATAACAAAGGAATTTATCTTCTCCCTCTTCTTCTTCTTCTTCTTCTGTTATTCTTGAGAAACATAAAGTAAATTCGACAGAAACAAGTTCTTGTGCAAGAACTTATTTTAGATAGTTGTATCCTCTACATAGAAGTCCGAAACTGCAGTACAAGTGGGGGCGAATTTCTGTCTTAGGTCACTGCAACGCAGGCCTCTATCTGATCAAGTTAGTGAAATTCAATTTCAATTCTTTTTACTAGTTTCAATTTCAATTGATTGTTATTTTAATTATCGTTGAATATTTTAGTTGTAGAAATATATATATATATATATATATTGTGTCTTCCTTATACTGATTGGTTCTAACAATTTATTAATTCCACAAAACATACAAGATTTTTCTTGCACAAATTAAGACATGCTACAAAAAAACATGGGCAATGGCTACGGTTTTTACTTTCAAGATTATGGTGCTGTGAGACTGAACCCACTTTCTCGCAAGCTACAGTGGCTACAGTGCGAGTTGATCCCACGAATCAACGCAATTTGTGACTAGTTTATTAAAAATCAATATTTTCAACTCTATAATCTGACACAGTGACATGGATTTATACTTGTAAGGACAAAATAGTCTAAAGGGACAAAAGTATGGAACGCCTGTTTCTTACTTTTTGTTTAAGGGGTTTTATCATAAACAATATCCGACCTTAAGGCTGTACATCACTTTCGTACCTAACGTTTAAAAACTATTATTTTAATATCCGACATTTCAATCACGACCCAATTTTAGTACCTGCCGTCACTAGCCATGTTAAACCCAAGCCCACTTGGCTTGTTTGCATGGGCAATTTCGTCCTTCTCTTCATCTGACTTTTTTTCCTTTTTTGTTTTTTTTTTTCGGACTGATTTCTTCTTCTTCTTCTTCTTCTTCTTCTTCTTCTTCAATCTCTCTCCCTCACGACCCTTGGCCAGGTCTTCTTCTTTCATCTCTCTATCAATTCACTAACCCAAGTCTTCTTCTAATTCCAGAATTGATCTCCGCACCCAATCTCCACCACCGTTCATCGCCGACTTGTTCATCGCCAACCTCTTCAGCTCCGTCACTACTGGGGCAACACCCCAGAGCAAGACTACTACAATCTGCAGGGAATCAAATCCTCCAAATCCTTCTACACCTCCCCAAGAGGCCTCAAGCTCTTCACCCTCCAATGGCTCCCCATCTCCCACCCTCCACGTGGCATCATCTTCATGGTCCACGACTATGGCAACGACATCAGCTGGACCTTCCAGGCCACCCCAATCTTCCTTGCCCAAAATGACTTCGCCTTTTTCGCTCTCGACCTCGAAGCCCACGGCCAATCCCACGGCCTCCGAGCCTTCGTCCCCGACGTCGACCTCGTCGTCCAAGACTGCATTTTTTTCTTCAATTTCATCAAACAAAACCCCCAATTTCAAAACCTCCCCTCATTCCTCTACGGCGAGTCCATGGGCGGCGCCATCTGCCTTTTAATCCACTTCGCCAACCCCAAAGCCTTCCACGGCCCCATTCTGGTGGCTCCCATGTGTAAAATCTCCAACGTCATCAAACCTAAATGGCCGATCCCTCAGATTTTGACATTGGTCACCAACTTCCTCCCCACATTGGCGATTGTACCCACCGCCGACCTAATGGCGAGAGAGAGAGAGAGAGAGAGAGAGAGAGAGAGAGAACCACGGAATGACGAAATTGCCCATGTTAAAAATCCACGTCGGTGTGGGTTTAACGGGGTTAGTGACGGTAGGTACTAAAGTTGGGTCGTGATTGAAATGTTGGATACTAAAATGATAGTTTTTAAACGTTAGGTACGAAAGTGATGTACAGCCTTAAGGTCGGGTACTGTTTATGATAAAAGCCATTTGTTTAAATATTCGATGGATTGATCAATGTATTCAAGTTTTAGGCAAAAAATTATTTTTGGTCACTTAACTTTAAGGTATTCGACACTTTCATCACTGAAATTTCGAAAATGTCACTTTGATCACTCGATCAAGTTTGAGGCCATATTTCACTTTCATCACTGCCATCTATTACACCAACAATGGTTTCTCCGTTAATTTAAGGAGTAGATCTGTCATTCCAAGTCATTCCCGCCATTTCTTCGATTCCCTTCCAATCAACCCAGAATTCCCGCTATTCTTCTCAATTTTCCCTCCAATTTATTAACTTCTTCCCTCCAATTCTAATCATCTATAAATAAACCCTTTAAAACCATGCTCTTAGCTCTTCTAATATTCCTCAAAAGTTGTTGAGTTTGAGATTCTCCCTCACCTTGACAATATATACCTCGAAAACTCTAAATCCAAAATCCATGTCATTCCACCACCCACATCCACAATATTGGTGTTATTGTGGAAAAGTCTCGACATTGCACTATTCTTGGACCGATGAAAATGCCGGAAGAAGATTTTATGGATGCTACAAGGGACGGGTAAGATTTTATTGATGCGTGGTCTCGACAGTCCACTGTTTTTGCCTTATATAATTGGAGTTCCAACTAAAATCTTGTGTGAAACATGTATAGGGACCTGGGTACTGCAATTTTTTCATTTGGATAAATCCAGAGATCTATCCCCGATCTCTCCAGATCATACCTGGGTTGATTCGAAATAAGAATAAAATAGAAGGAGAGCTGAAATTGACACTGGAAAAGCAGAGGAGGTTATGGGCTGTTGGGTGATTAAATGTAATCTCAGTTTGAGTGTTCTAAGCTGCTGTTTGTGATATGACACATTTTTGAACCATAATACACAAAAAGGACCCAAGTTGAAGCTTGAAAATACATAGTCATGCCAATACCAGATGCTCTATTTCAAAATACATAATCATGCCAATACGAGATGCTCTGTTTCAAAATACAGTCATGCCAAAACAAATTGTTAATTCCAAAACACAGAACATGGCAATATTGAATGCTCTGTTTAAGGGTCTCCAAATTGGCTTGCTGGCTGCGTCATTGACATATTGGTGCCTCTAGCTTGTCTATAGGGCACTTGCTTTCTTGCAAGGGTCGTCCTCCTCGGTACTGCACCAATAGGCTGTGAACTTGAAAAAAGTGGAGGGAACAATTATGAGTAATTTGGTGAAGATGGGACTGGTTGTGATGTGTAAATAAAGCAGTTGGAGCCTAATTTCTTGATAATGAAGATGCAGCAAAATGTGTAACTTCATTTGGTTGATTGACATAATTATTTTCTACATTTGATTGTTGAGATGGAGTGATATCATGGACCTGCATTCCAATTTAAATTCATTCACAATACCAGAGTGTTCTCTATAGAATCAATGTCTGAAATCACAACCATTATATCATTATCTATCATAAATGAAATATCTTCTCTTTACACTACCTCATTAGCATCATTAGCAATATGTTCACTTGTTGTGTTGTTGGCATTACCACTCGCTGTGTTATTGGCATTACCGGACGATACCTACATAAAAACCAGAGATCATGTTGGCATTACCACTCCAACTACCCACACAAAACAAACGCCTAAAAATGCATAAGGGACCACTAGTAGTGAGAAGAGAAGATTCTTGACTAACTATTGTAAGTGGGTGACCATCCATCAATCCGAAAATACCTTCAAAAGTTTGGCCTCGTCGAAAAATCTTTCTCCATCAGAGATTCGATTGCGTTTCCTCACAACCCAAAACTTGTCTATCTCTCCTTTTTCACTTCAGACCCATCCCCTTTTTACCTTTTCCTCTGGTTTGAAAGAAGAACATAGTGAAAAGCTTTTATTGTTGTCGATGGATTAAAGAGCATCGGATTGGGTAATTGGATAGACCAAATTATCCCTCTAATTTGGCCACGTGCTGATCACATGACATTGTTTAACGGCTGTAATAGACGGCAGTGATGAAAGTGAAATACGGTCTCAAACTTGAGTGACCAAAGTGACATTTTCGAAACTTCAGTGATGAAAGTGTCGAATACCTCAAAGTTGAGTGACCAAAACTGATTTTTTGCCTATAAATACCAGAACACAAAATCATTTAAAATAAAAGAAAATTGAAGTGCTGAAATTTAAGTTTTGTTGGGAAACAAGGGAAACTTTCATTTGCCGGGACCCTAAAGTTTTTATTTCCTTTTCTAACACACCTGCACAGAAATTTGATGGAGTATATATCTAATGTTGTATTTTTTGACTGTGAGGTTTTAGGTGGCTTCTTATTGGATCACCTACAGTTAAAAGGCAAGAAATTTGATCTTTCAAAATGTTCTAAATTCAAAGCTTCATTAATTCTTGTTTTCTGGTTGAGATGATGATTTTAATTGTAGGGAAAAAATCATCTTTAGTCCCTCAACTTTGACTCGTTCGACACTTTCGTCCCTGAACTTTGAAATATATCACTTTCGTCCCTGAACTTCAACACCGACTATCACTTTCGTCCTTGACCGGAAAAAAATGGTGCAAAACCTATGCCAAAATGTTCGTACGGATGAGAGGAGTAACTTTTATAACTGGGGCTAAGCTCGATTCGGCCTAAAATGGCTCGAATTTAGCCCTAAAGCCGGTGGTGACCGAAACTTTAATTGTAAAATTCTCCGCAGTCCGGCGACGGTTTGAGGCGGGGTTGGTGGCGTTGAACTCGCCTCAAGGAGGGCTTCAAAGCCCAGTATGTGGTGTCGTTCGAATTGGCCGGAATCGGAGGTTTATTCGGTGAAAACTTCGGTCAGGGACGAAAGTGATAGTTTTTTTCAAAGTTCAGGGACTAAAGTGATATATTTCAAAGTTTAGGGACTAAAGTGTCGAATGAGTCAAAGTTCAGGGACTAAAGGTGATTTTTTCCCTTAATTGTATATGTTTAGAGAATTATTCCCTTCATTGTTGTCAAATTTGATGATTAGAATGCTAGATTTTTTTTAATTATATGGTAAATTGGTTTTGTGTTATTGTAGTTAGATGTCTTTATCACCATCTATTTATGATGTTCACTTTCCTTATAATCTGCTTACAACTTGGATGCAGCCGTTAGTAGTAAAGAAGTATAATCGAGCAACACGAATGATGAGCCACTCAAAAGGGAGATCACCTCAAGGCTGCACATTTCAATATTGTTTGCTTTTATAAGGTTAGCTTCTTGTCAATGTACATGAGTAGCTTTGCTTGTCCTCAAGCAAATAAAGTATCAACAATCCATATCACATTAAATTTGCCTTAACAACCATATCCTCAAAGAGAGCCCACTAAGCCACACGTCAAGATTCAATCAAGCACACAACTCAAACCTCATGGTTCGCCAAATGATTAAGATATGTATCTAATGCATGCTCGGTGAAGTGTGTGCTAGCCATGGAATAATCAATCAAGAGCAATCAAATTAGCATATGTTTGACAAGATTAACCACTAAACTCACATGATTCACTAAATATTTCCGCTCTTGTGTTTAGGGTTAAGTGTTTACTCTCAAGACATTACCAAAAGCAACGTCCCCATAAGCTTGCTCATTGACCAACTCTCCACTAATTAACTCGCAACTCATTAGATCAAAAGGGGTTTCACATGGTTGTAATGGGGCCAAAGGTTAGGGGTTAGCATGAAATGAAGGGATGGATACACAAATAATTCCAAGTATTTCACAAGACAACTCAAGGACTTTGAAACTCATTTTCTTTTACAAACAATCCTAACTTTTATTCTCCTCAACCTTTTATTCTAAGAACAAACTCTATTTTTGGATTTTCGTACTTTCTATTTCTACTTTTCTCTTTCTTTTTCTCACTACCTTCTTTTCCCATTTTGTATTTTTCTTTTCTTTTGGGACTTTCTTTTTGAAACTTTATTTTTGTACACAACTTCTTTTTTATTTTCTCAACTTCTTTCTTCTTTTGTATTTTGCTTTCTTTCCAACCTTTTCTTTTATTTACAACACTCTAATCTACTCTACCCCCACACTTGCTTTTCACAAACTCATAGAACACAAAGAACATGAGAAGTCACAATCGTTGCCTTGCTAACACTTGGAACAAGGGACGGTTAGTGTTTAAGCTAATAACATGGGTTAGACTTTAGTGGTTAAATAAAGAAAAAGCTAATGATGAATGAGGCTCAAAATGGGTTAGTCCTATATTGGATTAGTGTTTAGAGGGATGAAGTTAATTTGGCCATGGTGCTTTTGTAATACCCCGAAAATTTCCGTATTATTTTTATTAAATAGTTCGTGAAATTTGAAGTGAAATGGAGTGATTTCATATTTTTAGGGGTTTTCGTCGTAAAACGATAATTACGGCGGTAATTATAAGTTACACAAGGTTAATTAAGGTAACTTTTTATCTGTTGAGAATCTGGGAAAACTTCCTTCATGAAAGTTGTAGACCTCGTCGAATCGAGTTCGTAGGAATTTGGTTCACCGAAAACGGACATCGTATGAAGGAGTTACGGCCCTCGGAAAATTCCACGTTTTTCTATAAAACAAAAAAAATAGTTTTTTTTGGGGGATTTTCTCTCTCCTCTCCTCCCTCTCTCTCTCCCCGCGCGGGCTCTCCTTCTCTCTCTCTCATCTGCGTTTTCCGACAAGCCGTGACCGGCCACCACGTGCCTCACCGCCACCGCCAAAAGCTGCAGCAAGGGCCGACGGTCCAAACTGGACCGGCCTTGCCGCCTGCCCCGCCGGCGTGACGCCGCACGCGGCACCACAAGCAGCCGGTTTTGGCTCCTCGTCGTCCGACGTAATTCCGGCCACCTCGGACCACTTTGTGTATTGGGTTTTGAAGCCCTCAACCCCTGGAACACGATGGTGCCCTTGGATTTCACCGAAAACCACCGTAGGCGGCGGATTGAGCTCGGGAAGTTTTTGGATCTAAAAGCTACCGACACCGATTCCGGCCACTTCCTCTCCGATCCAGACTTTGAGGTAGTTACTAAACTTGTTGGGATTGTTGAGTTCTACGTTCTGGTAAATTTTGGTAGCCATCGGACCACCTTGACCGGCGGCCGGCAGCCAGCTCCGGCGGCGCGTCGGCGGCGCGTCAGGTCGGTCCGGGAGCAATTCTTTGCTCCGTTTGGCTTGTTTCGTCGATACGAACAACTTTCGTGTTTTGACTTTTGTCAAATTCGGTCGTTTGACCGATGGTCAATTAACCCGATTAATCGGATCGTACGATTTACGATTCGAGAGATCCGACCGTTGGATGATCATGAAATTTGATCGTGGGGTTAATATTGTGATTATAAGCATGTTGGACCGTTGGATTATTGAAATTAGATCGTTTGATCAACGATCAATTATGCAATGATTATGGATCGTTAGATCCGTGATGATCCGACCGTTGGATCATCACCATCTTTGGATATGATGTTAGGATGCTAGAAATAAGCATGTTGGTAGATTTTGGAAGTTTCAGATTTGGTGTGGGACCCGTTGATGAATAGTAGACGTGGGACCCACGTTGACCGATGGTTGACTTTTGGTCAAATGGTCTCGATTAAATGTTCCGATGTCGTAGGAGACATTTGAGGAACATTTGGATTATTTTGGAAATGTATTATGCTAATTGGATATTGCATAATCATAGGTGTTTACGAGAAGTGTAGCTCGTGCTTGTCGATTCCTGGTTACTATTTGAAGACGCAGCAGGAATTAGAGGTGAGTGAATCTCACGATATTTTATATATGAATATTAATTCATATTGTGTTGTTTGCGAAAATAAATAATTATATTTATTTAAATGATTTTGCGATATATAAATTAAATACAGTTTTAATTTGATATATCAGCATGTGTGATTTTGTGTTGAAACAATATTTGAAAGTATTCATTTTATTGTTTTAATTGGTGGATTTTGTGGAAACAATATTTCAAAAATTATGATATTGTGTTTGCCTACTCGAATGTTTTTTGTAGCCAATGGGTGAAGGTTAGAGCTTTAGACTGTGTAGCCAATGGGTGAAGGTTAGAGCTCTAGACTGTGTAGCCAATGGTGAAGGTTAGAGCTTTAGACTGTGTAGCCAGAAGGTGAAGGTTAGAGTTCTAGACTGTGTAGCCATGTATTCATTGAAAACAAAGATGAATACTTTATGTAATAAAGGAGAAGAAAAATGGTATTCTCGCTTTATCTTGATGTATTAAAAGGAGAAGAAAAATGGTATTCTCGCTTTTAATCATTTGAAGTTGATTGTGGTTTTGTGTGAGTATGATATGAATTTGCTTCTTAAATAATTGAAGCATTGATTTATTGAATTACAATTCTTGAACAATATTGAATTGTATTTTGAAGTTTTTACTTCTTTAAAAATTGAAGTAATTATTATTATGATTTACGATTCTTAAAAAGAAAGAATCATAATTTTGGGAAATGATTTTGGGGAAAGTTTATATTGTTTAATATTCTGAATTACCCTGGGATTAACATACACGTTTATGGGACGTGTGGGGTTAAAATACGTGGTATGGGGCGCGTAGGTTCAGTATATTTTATAATATGAATTTTCGGGATTTGAATTGTTTTTGAAAAGTATAAGTTACATATATTTGTTTAAAACAAACTATATATGTATATTTTGTTAAACGGTTTAGGGTGAGTAAAACTGAGTTAACTCATACCAGCTTCGTAAGCTGACCGGGTTTGTTGATATAACCCGGTACACTATTCCACGGTGTAGGGGTTATACCTGCAGGTTAGGATAACCAGGAGTAATGCAAGGCTGCATACTTTTTGTTGGGTTTTAAGACTTCCGCTATTTTATGCTTCGCACTCTGAAGATTTATTTATGTAATATTTTGATGTATCAATTTATTATATAAATATTTGGTATGTAATATTCGACTCTTGTATTGAGTTTGAAATTACAATGTTGGGCATGGAGTTGGTGTTGTGTACTTGAATTAAAAAGAAAAAAATTCTAGTGCATATTTGTATTTGATATTCCATGTCGTCACGTTCCCGAAATGGTTTGTAATTAAGGGCAAAATGCCTTATTAATTGATTGGAAAATCGGGGCGTGACAGCTTTTCTAGTGCCTAGATCATTTCTAATTCATCTCAAATTAACACATAGTCTCAAGAGGTCTTTGAGCAAGTTCTAGGTCTCGTAAACTAATGGAATGCATACACATGAAGAACAAGGATGTATGAATAATGCATACATATCAATGAGGCTCAAAATCTCACCATATAGGGTATATGCATGTCAATACATCATCTAGATATGCTTCTCTAATTGTTAGTGACCAACCAATGTGGCTAATGTGCATGTAGTATCAAGCAAGCATCAATTACATAAACTAATCACAAGGCAATCCAATGATTTTCAAGCACATGCTCTTTATCCTCTTAATTCACAACCTAATAGGCTCAAAATCATTATCAGGGTTGAAAAGGACAAACAAAACACACACAAAACCTTCAAAGTTTCAAAATCCAAACATTTAAACATTTAGCCCCTGTCGACCGGTCGACATCCTCCCTGGATAAGTGTCGACCGGTCGACACAAGGATCGACCGTTCGATGAAAACTTTGACAAATTAAAAAATTTTGGTGGTTTGAAAATGTGAAATCCATTTAGTTTGGCCCAACCTCACCCCCACACTTAAAACCAACATTGTCCTCAATGTTGTGAGGTGTTTCAAAAATGAAAAGCAAATTGGTGAAAGTGAAGAAGCAAAGTCGGGCGAATGCACACATACAAAATATAGCAACGGATGATAGAGTAAGAAAAACCCCCTTTGTAGACTCTCTTAGCTAGCCGAGAAATCACAATTAGACACCAACCTCAGGGCACAAGACCCTGACTTCCATATGTTAGCTCCTCGGGTGCCAAATGAACTAGAAAGTGTGATTGCATCGGGATCATCCAAAACAGGAGAACGCAGCAACACAGTAGTGACCTTCTCCCAAATATATGGGCATAGCTCCAAGAATAGGCATCCAAGTTAAGTGATTCTAGTGGCATTGGAAAGTAGACTCAAAGTGCTTAAGTTTGGCCACTGGAAACTCAGAAATCACCTTTCGGGTATGCAATGAAGAACCGGTCAAAGTGACCCTCGAGAAAGTCAAACTGTAGTGAGCACTCCTTCTTTAAACCAATATTGCAGTAGATCTAACGATCTATTTAGAGAGAAATTTAAACGAGGAACAGAAGACTCATAGAGAAAACTTCTCCAACTTGTTTCAATGTATTCCAACGGACAGATGTAGAGAAAACTACCTCCAAAGTTACTGTTCTGCCCAGACCTCTCGTAGACAAATGCAAACCAACACTTCTTTGGTTTCTTCCTCCAAGACTCCTATCAAAACTCCTCCCAACTTCCCTACAATCTTTTATTCATTACTAAATTAATAGAGAACACCTCCTCAACTACCTCCGGTGGATGCACGGGCTTGAACATCTCAAACTTCACTTTCTCACCCAACACTTTGAGACTAATGGTGCCCTTAAGAAAATTGATCTTCACACCCGCCGTAGCCATGAAAGGGCGTCCAAAGATAAGGGGAAATCCATTGTCTCCATTGGGGTCATCACCCATGTCAAGCACCACAAAGTCGGCGGGAAGAATAAATTTATCAACTCTTACTAGCACATCTTCCACTACACCCGCCGGTCTTCGTTTGCTTCCATCCGCAAAAGTGAGTGCAATAGGGGTAGGATGCAAGGCACCAATGCTCAACCTCTTGTAGAGAGATAGAGGCATCACACTAACACTTGCCCCTAAGTCCATGAGTGCTCCATCAAGGTGAGTTTCACCGATTTGGCATCCAATAGTGAAGCTTCCGGGATCCTTCCTTTTTGGTGGCATTTTGTGTTGTATCATTGAGCTCACATGCCCTTCAATCTTGTAAACCTCATACTCTTCAAGCCGGTTCTTCTTGGTACACAAGTCTTTGAGAAACTTTGCATAGACCGGCACTTGGCAAATGAGCTTTAGTAGTGGGATGTTAATCTCCACCTTGTTGAACACTTCACGTAGCTCAGTCATCAACACCGTCTTCTTGTTCTTCCTCTCATTGGGGGTGACTTTCTTCACTTCATGGGCAGCGATATCATCATCAAGGAGCTCCTTAGAGGTGTTCATGGTTCTTGGTGGATCCATGGCCATCATAGCCTCACCATCAAGGTTAGCAACCATGACACTCTCATGCCTAGGAGTCTCCTCACACAATGCTCCTTCTTGTGTCTTCACTTCACCATAAGAGGTAACATCATTCTCAAATGACAAGTAACCTAATCCCTTGCCAAGCACCACTCCTTCCTCCATATTGTTAGCACACCACACCTCCTCCTTCAATCCATAATTGCCAAGGAGTACATGGAGATGTGATGCATGTAATCAAAGTTCTCATGAATAGGTATTGAGGGAGAGGGGATAAAGTAATTAGAAATTGGGGGAATAGGAGTGTAAGTAGCATGAGAGATACCATAATAGAATGTTGATATAACATTGCATTCCTCCTTCGATTTGAACTTTAGGTTCGGCTCCACTTTGGAAGGTAAGGCACCTCTTGGCCTCTCACCAATCTCCTTGGCCAATTGGCCCATTTGCAACTCAATCTTTGACATGCCTTGTTGCAAGCTATGATACCCTTGTTGAAGAGCCGAAATCGCTTGATCGCACTTCACTTGGCTTTGGACAAGGGTGGCCATCATGTCCTTCATAGTCGGCTCCGTTGAATCTTGAGCTTGGGAATACTTGGGGCAGCGAAAGATGAAGAGACTCCTTGATTGTAAGTGCCTCCTCCTTGGTTAGAAAACCCGGGAGGTGCTCCATAAGTTGAGCTCTTGTATCCTCCGTATGTTCCACTCCCTTGAGGCTTCTCTTGGTACCCTTGGGTGTTGCTCCCATAAGGCTTTGGTTGGTACCCTTGAGTCCTTCCTTGATCGTTCCGGGGTGTAAAGTTGTTGTACGGCTTTGGAGGTGCTTGATAAGAACTTTGTGGGTATGAGCCCACTTGGTTCACTTGTTGCCTTTCTTCCTTCTCCTTGTTGATATGATAGGCACACTCCTCCGTTTCATGACCATGAGATCCATAATAGAAGCAAGGAGGTGAAGATACCACACTATTGACTTGAGAGGGGGTAGCCTTCAATTGTGCTTGTAGGAGCATGTCCATCTTCTTATTAAAAGTCGCTTCCAACCGATCAAATTGAGTGCTCAACAAATCATCACCCGTTGGCTCACTTGAGACATTGTGGACCTTTGATACTTGAGTTGCCGGTTGTGTGGGAGGGTACTTTCGAGGTTCAAAGTCATCCCATAGCTCGGAGTTAGTGGCTAGGTCCTCAAACGTGTCACATGCCTCATCGGGAGACATGCTCGCTATGGTGCTTCCTCTGAATGTGTCCACCCTTTGTCGTTGACCAGAAGATAAGCCTCGGTAGAACACATCAACAAGAAACCATTGCTCCAAGCCATGGTGTGGGCAACTCATCACTAAGTCCTTGAATCTCTCCCATGTTTCGTAGAAAGCATCGCCCGATTGGTGCTTGAAGTTGACGATGGAATCTCGAACCTTGGCTGCCTTGCTTGGTGGGAAGAACTTGGATAGGAAGGCCTCTTGCAACTCGAACCATGAGTGTATGGACCTTGGCGGTAGCTTGAGTAGCCATTTCCTTGCTCCGTCCTTCAAGGTGAAGGGGAACAAACGAAGCTTCAAACCATCCTCAGGTAGTCCATGTAGTTGAACCGTTATGCACGCTTGTTCGAATTTCATAAGGTGGTCATAAGGGCTTTCATCCTTCAAGGCGTGGAAATTAGGCATAATGCTCAATGTGGAGGACTTTATCTCGTAATGATGGTTGCACGGTGGAAGAACGATACATGATGGGTGATCCGCCACATGAAGGAGAGTGTACTCCCTCATGCGCCTCACGGGAGGTGGATTGTTGTTGTTGTGTGGCTCCTCATCATGATGATCATGTTGGCGTGGTTCCTCCATTGTTGGTTGTGGAATATGGTCTTCTAAGGGTGCTTTTAAGGGTGCTTGCTGGCTCTCAAGTGTAGGAGGCGCACTCTCACACACAATCCTTGGAATACGTCTTCTTCTTCTTGGTCTTCCTCTTGTGTTCTCGCTTAAGACTCTCCTGCTTCGAAGTTGAATAGGTGTGTGAGAGGTTGAAGCAAGGTTTATACACCTTCACAACACAATGAATAGCGGTTAGGTATCACAATTAAGGCAAGAAATACAAGGGTAAGTGGAGAAATACAAGGGTAAGTGGAGATAAGTAATGAAAGCAATGCGTGAGAGAAACAAAGCAAGGGAAGCAAAAATGCTCCCAGTCGACCGGTCGAGAGGTGTCGTCGACCGGTCGATGGTCGTCCAGGGAATTGCTGTCGAACGTTCGAGAAACAGGGTCGACCGTTCCACAAATGCCCTGAAACAATATTTTTGTGCTTTTCTCCTTTTATACCTAAACAAACAAGGGTCCTAGAGGTGCAAGGGAACCCAAATGACAACTAAACAAGTAATTTAAAGCAACAAGTACGCAAACAAACACAAGAATGCAATATAGACAAGCTTAGAATAACTTAAAGCAAGAAATAGAATATACACACTTATTGCAAACTTCAACTAGCAAGTGATAGCATTAGAGGTGCTCATGTCTTACATATATCACTAGGATATAAGGCCCGTCACTCCCCTAATGTGTCTCACTTAAGAGTGAATAGCACATGTGAAACAAACAAACACAATATAAACAAAGTGAGTTAAACAAAAAGAATGTTAAAGACTCAACTACAACTACCAAGAAATCAAGGTTTTAGCCTCAATCCCCGGCAGCCGGCGCCATTTTGACTAATGCAAAAGAGTGGTGAGTAGTTTTGAGATACAGGGATGTCGTTCCACAGGGATTGACGGTCCCCAATCTCTCGGTAGCAAGTAATCGAGTGCTCTAGCTAGATGGAATGGCAAGATGTGAATAGAGTGAGTGAAATGTGTTTGAACAATGTGCGAAGTGTGAGTGTGGTGAGTTTGGTTTTAGGTAAAAAGATGGTGATATGCCAAGACAAACAAACAACAAAATAAATGCGAGCAAGTAAATAAGGTAAAGTAAAGTGTGCACAATATAAAGAAAGTGTTGGGGTTTTCGGGCAAACCCCAATCCAATGCAACAAGCAATGCATTAATCAACTCAATCATGCCAATGTGTGTGTGAATCAAGCCCCGTATCCTAGCCATGTTATGGTTCTAGGACCGTGTTCCCTAAGGTATTCGAATGCCATGTTATGGGTCATTCGGACTCTCTAGGTGTCATAGGAGATTCCTCTAAGTTACCTAATACCGAATCCCCTATAGTGCTTAAGAGGCGTAAGAGCATCGAAACTAGGGACTCAAACAAGTCACAACTCATCACATATGCTACCAATTGCCTAGGTCATGCAAGGGTACCAATCTCACACAAACTCATCAAGATAGATTAGTTAACATGCCAAAGAAGTGGTAAATTCTAAAGACAAGCAACCAACACATATTGAATTAGGTAAGCACACATATTCATACAACACAAAGGCATTTTATTCATCAATCAAGCATCACAAAGTCACATTGGACTAGGGCACACAACCCTAGTCTCCAACAAGAGTACTACTCACTAAGCATCAAGGTATACATCATCAATTTATAATTATAAACTCTAAACATAAGGAAAAAAGAGAGTAGAGATGAGAGATGCTCAATAGATGCTCTCTTGCTCCTCCTTGGCTTTGATGATGGATCTTGACGACTTGGTGAGGATCCCAGCTGCCCAAAGTGGTGATGGAGGTAGTAGACGTCGTGGGGAGAAGATTTGATGAAGGGTGGTGGTGGAAAGGAGGTGAGGAAGGCGGAGATATGGGCTGACCCGCCGCTCGTCGACCGGTCGTCGACCTGCTGTCGACCGGTCGACAGACGAGCAGAACCTAAACCCTAGGGAAAGAAGGAAGGGAGAAAGGGGAAAGGGAAAAGTGAAAATTTGGGGCTGATGATGGAATGACCTAAATGAGGCAAAAACTGAGCTATATATAGGCAAAATAGGGGGAGAATGGAGGGCTAAGATGTGCTAGGGTTAGATCTAAGGATTGGATGAGTTAAATGAAGGGTAAGGGAGTAATTGCACTAAGGAATAAAAGGGGGAATAATCTAAGGATGACCTCATGATATCTAGTGTGGTCCTTTGCTGAATTTTGGGCTTCTTTGGTGATGAGTCATAAGGTTCACTTCGTCTTGACTTTGACCGCAACCTTCGGAGTTGACCAAAGGTTGACTTTAACCAATCTTCCGGAATTCTCTTGCGACTCACTTCCGGGACTTCATGTTGACTCGTTGACGCTCTCAAGTCGGGATTGACCACGAGTTGACTTTTGGTCCTCAGGTTGACTTTTCGTCCTTTTGCCGGAAAATCACTAAAAGCTCCAAAACGCACTCCTTTGCTCCCGATATCCATCCGATGCTCGTGAACCCTACAATGGTGCAATCAAAAGATTAGAGACACTAAACGGCCTTCGGATTAGCATTACTAAAGTGATTAGAGGCCTAATTTGTATGCAATTTACATACAAATCAGGTGGTGACATTAGTTGTATGAGCCATCTCAAAATGATATTGTGAGCATTAACAACTTAGTCACAATACTCTTCAGATTCTTTAGCTTGGAAGTTGATTACTCAGCAAAATGTTGTATGTTCAGGGGATATGAGAAATGTGACTAATATCAAGATAAAGGAGGACTGAGACAGAGTGGGAAAATGGTGCTACGATTGTTAAGGTTCCTTGACTCCAAGAGCTATTACAACGATCAACGAAGAAGACGTCCTTAATAATAGCAGGAGTCTCCTCTAACCAACTAAAGGTCTCACATGAGCTAGCAAGGTGAGCAATCTTATGTGCCATACCATTTACTTCACAATAAACGTGGGAAAGTGAGCAATAGTCACGCCATCAAAGGCTACTAATCGTTTAAATGTCGCTACACCGTAGCCAATGGCGACTTATAAAACGTGGGTAACTGGGCCAATGGGCACGAAACTAAATCGTCGCTTCTGCCTAGTTTTTTGGTAGTGAAAAGTAATGCAGATTCATGGCTAGCTGTTGACCGATCTGTCAATGATTTTGATATGTGGAGATAACTAATGGTGGTACGTCTTCTCGCAAGTCTCCTTTGTAGGCTCCATTTATATTAATTCCAGCTAACGTCAATTGCGCTATCTAAATTAATTAGTACTTGAGTAAAGAACTAAATATATATAATTAAGTTCGAATACACATACAATTAACGAGGTATTCAATCATGTTGAAAATCCAAGCGCTCCTCTACCTCACCTTCATCTTCCTTTTCTTTTCAGGTGAACAGACCCTTCATTTTTATTTCCCTGGTGTAATTATTAATTAATATTGCACTTAATTTCAGTACCGCATATATATATATATATATAGGAATTCTGTTTGGAGTGGTAATAAGTTTTCTATCGATGATGATGCAGGTGCACATCCGGCTACAATTTCTATCAAAAACAATTGCCCCTACACGATCTGGCCAGCAAGCCTAACTATTGATAACAAACCTCAGTTAGCAACGACAGGGTTCGAGTTAAGGCCCCAAGCTAGCAATTCCGTACACACTCCGGTTCCATGGATAGGCCGCTTCTGGGCCCGTGCCAACTGCAAGACCGCCGGCTCCGGAAAGTTCACTTGCAGGAGCGGAGACACATGGGAATCAGGTGGGTCCCAGGCCCCTCCTGAATTTTTAATAAATTCCATTTTAATTCTGATTTTGTGTTAATTACATAATTATCTCCACTAATTATACGCTTATGTAATTATTCTCTTCCTTCTCTATAAAAAAAATTTGTTCTCTTTCCTCAAATTACATTAGCAAAAATTTAATAAATATAATATACTTGAGATCTGTGACTATTTGATAATAAATTATGATAATGTTTAAGTAAATATGAATTACAACCACAAGACAGAAAGTAAAGTAAATAGCACAATAATATATCGTATCTTTATTGATGAATAGATGTCTCTGTATATAGAGAAACACAAAGGGTACAATCCATATCTCAGTAGGAATTCTATTCATGATGTAATCCATATGCTATACTAACTAAGATACTCCTAGGTTGACTAGGCACACACATAAAGTAGGTTTCCTTCAACACTCCTCCTTGTGGCGTCAACACTAGGTGGTGCTCATCGCGTTGTCTCATTAAAAACCTTGCCAAGTAACAAAAACCCAGTGGGATAAAAATAACCTTGGTCGAAGGGAAAAAGAGTACAACACACCTTTCACATTTGGTATATATAGCATGGACGCCAGACTCCCCCTGATGTCTGCGTCTCCCCCTGATTTCTACAATCATGGGAGGTCAGATAACTTAAGCAAACCAATGTTTATCACATGCTTCTCAAATGTAGATTTAGGCAGTGACTTTGTAAATAAGTCAGCCATATTATCCTCAGATCGGACTTGATTCACTTTAATCTTGAGGAACTTCTGCTGTTGCTGATTATAGAAGAACTTAGGCGATATATGTTTGGTGTTGTCGCCTTTGATGAAACCTTGCTTCATTTGTTCAATGCAAGCAGCATTATCCTCATAAATGCATGTAGGTTCATCTGTGGTTGACCTCAAACCACATGTACTTCTTATATGTGTAGCTATGGACCTCAACCATATACACTCACGAACCGCTTCATGGAGAGCAATAATCTCAGCATGGTTCGAAGAAGTGGCGACAAGGGTCTGCTTAGTAGATCTCCAAGATATCGCGGTGTTACCCATGGTAAAGACATAACCAGTTTGGGAACGACCTTTAAATGGGTCAGAGAGATACCTAGCATCAGCAAAGCCAACCAAAACATCACAAGGTATTTGGGAAAAGGGGGACAGCAGGTCGGCGATCGGTCGACAGGGGTCCGGCGACCGGTCGACCGTCAACAGCAAACAAAGGTTCCTCACCCATTTTGTCATCATTTCGTGACTCTCTGTAGGGAAAGAACAAACCTATATCAATCGTACCCTTTAAGTAACGAAAGATAGTTTTTATGCCAGTCCAATGGCGTTGGGTGGGCACAGAGCTAAATCTAGTTAACAAGTTGACAGCAAAGGAGATATCGGGTCTTGTACACTGTCCCAAGTACAATAATGCGCCTATTGCACTTAGGTATGGTACATCAGTCTCTAAAACGTCTTCACCATCATCACTTGGGTGAAACGGATCCTCCTTGGATCTAGACTGCGACCAATCATGAGAGTGCTTAACAGGATAGACTTTATCCATATTAAATCGCCTGAGCATCCTTTCCCAAGATCTTTTATCTCAAACACGGATTATGGCAAATCCGGAACTTGTTTTCACGCAGGGGCATAATTTATTGTTCACATACCCTCTTCCAATCAAGTAGCCACTTAGACGGGTATACCACATCCGTCCGGATTGTTTCAATCCATATAGTGAACGTTGCAATCTTATTGCAAACGTGCTCCGTGGTATAGAGCCACTTGACTTGGGTAAATGAAGCCCATCGGGGACCTTCATATAAATTTCCATATCTAGATCCCCATAGAGATATGTTATGACCACATCCATAAGCTGCATGTTCAGTTTTTCAGAAACTACCACTGACAAGGTAGCAGAACGTTATGACGTCCTTTACGAGAGAATATGTCTCATCGTAGTCGATTCCAAGGCGTTGTGAGAAGCCTTGCGCCACAAGGCGAGCTTTATATCTCATTCTCTCACTACGCTTTCTAACAAAGACCCATTTATATCAACAAGTTTTATTCCAGAATACCGTTCTCTTTGTTAATGAGTCCAACTCAACTTGGATCGCATATTTCCATTTAGGCCAATCAGCGCTACGTTGGCATTCATCAACGGAGCGAGGTTCAATATCATCATTCTCAATGAACTCTTGTGCGCAAGCATATGCAAACACATCATCAACAGTGATGAAGTTTCTATCCCACGCCTCATGTACACTAGTGTAATTAATCGAGATCTCTATATTCCAACGGATAGGTTCTAGCGATGAGGCGTCCCCCAAAGATGTCTCTTGGACATAACCATAATCCGGAACGTTTTCATGGACGGATTTTGAGTATCAATGATGAGAGGGTTATTTGGTGCCATCGCAGCCCATTTCCTAGGGCGCGAATCCCTCGAACCTGGTGGCCTCCAACGCTTCCTCAGCGGAGCCACGGCCTGAGCCACATCACCACCATTACTGGTAGTGGCGCTGGCGGCCATCCCTCCCATAGGGGTGACTGCTACAGCGACTTTGAGTCCAAGTCCTTGTTCAGGCACTTGCATCCTTGCAGATATGTTTGCAGCTGGTATATATGATCTAGTCACTAAGATCTAAGAAAGCGTCCGGAAGAGAGTCGGCGACTTTCTGAAGATCTATAATTCTACGCACTTTCTGCAGTAGGGGGATCGTTATGAGACAGATCGAGTAGGAACAGGCCACGACAATTCCAGTCGTTCCTGCTGAACGTTCACGTTCTTATCTCCCCCTAACGACGGGAAGACTGTCTCATCGAAGTGACAAATAGATCGCCTGTCAAGGGTTCTACATAGCGGATTATGGTTGGAGACTCAAATCCAACATAGATACTCATTCGTCTCTGAGGACCCATATTAATATGTTGTGGCGGCGTAATAGGCACATAAACAACACACCCAAATATGCGTAAGTACGAGATGCTTGGCTCGTACCCAGTCACTAGCTGTAACGCAGAACAAGATTGGGTGGCGATGGACCTCAGACGAATAAGCTGAACTGCATGCAATACTGCGTGCCCCCAGGCAGAGAGAGAAAGGTTGGTACGCATTACCAACATCCTCATGACCATTTGTAATCTTTAAATGGCAATCTCTGCGAGACCATTCTGGGTATGCACATGTGAGACTAGATGCCCAATATCTATCTCATACAGTAGTCATCGAAAGTCTTCGATGTAAACTCTCCAGCATTATCAAGCCTGATAGATAATGGGATGATCCAGGTAGTGAGCCGGCAGGTGAATTATCTGTGCTAGGAGTTTAGCATAAGCAGCATAACGAGTGGACAACATCGTGACATGTGACCAGCATGTCGATGCATCAACCAACACCATAAAATATATAAATGGCCCACTTGGTGGTTGAATATGTCCACAGATATCCCTTTGGATTCTCTGTAAGAATGAAAGAAGTATTTTAGAATCCTTTGTATAGAACGGTCTTTGTCCTAGTTTCCCTAAGGAACAAGCTTTGCATAATGAGCATTTGGCTTTGGGAGCTTTAGAAGCATAAGAGGCATCCTGATAGATTTTCGAATCAGGATTTTTCTCAGAAGGAAATCGCAATTTGTCGACCGGTGGCCGACAATGTGTCGACCGGTCGCCAAAGCTTCTGGAAGTGGTCGACCGGTCGCCGGGACATTGTCGACCGGTCGCCGGGACGGCAGAAACCTTCTGGAAGTTGTCGACCGGTCGCCGACAAGTGGTCGACCAGTCGCCGGAGCTTCTGCCCGGTTTTGATAGTTTCTGGAAGTTGTCGACCGGTCGCCGGGACGTTGTCGACCGGTCGCCGGGACGGCAGAATCATCAATTTCCTCTCCTTGGATCAATTTTTGATCCTTGCTTCGATTAGCTCGATAGAATGGATGTCCGTGTAAGATTTTCAATTCTCGGATCATTAGATCACAACCAGGATGTCTTAATCTGTCGTGCCAAAACCAATGTGTCTGAATCCAAGAGGTCATCCCGAATGACATTGTTTGATTCAATAACTCGAATAGTAGTAGCATATTACCCACTAGAGAAACACATAAGCTTCTCTAAGATGCTTTTTCTTCCGCAGTCATTAGAGGTAATGCAAATGAATTCTTTTCCATTCTCATCATGCGTCTCAGCATGGAAACCATTGGCTCCTTATATCTTTAAAGCTCAACAGAGTTCTATTTTCTCTTGGAACGTAGAGAGCATTTGTGACATCAATGTGAGTGCCATTAGGCAAGAGGAATTAGGCATATTCTCTTCCTTGCACAAGATTCGATGGTCCTGCCATCGTAGTCACAGATGAATGTAAGCTCATCATTAAAATCGAGGCTTCGGATGCAACTCAGATTTTATTAAAGATATTAGCCAAGGCTTTACACTCAAAGTTCCATCTTGATCTTAAATCAAAACTAAATCTAATGTCTTGGCAAACTTGCCATATTACATCAACTTGGAAAAAACATAAAGACTTAAGCAAAATTGCTTCCAAAGTCTTTAACCCTCAAACTCGACGTCTTGATCATTGTAGTTACATCCTCATATGTATTGCAAACTATGGCCCATTGATCAGACGCTGCATATCATTAATAGGCATCATGAAGAGGATTCTCCATTGATTGAGACATACAAGCTCGGTATTCACGGTCCCTAGGACGGTGGCAGATTGCCTTGGCCGGTGGCGGTGCTGCCATGATTAGTAGCGCAACAACGCTGACCGGCGGTGACCGGCGGCATCCCTCATATAGGGATGGCGGTCTTCTCTCACACTTTCGCGGCCATATGCACGCGTGATCGCCTAATCTCATGGCGATTACCTTCCTGAGCAAATCAATCTTACGGATCAAAACGTCTGGATTTGTCCATACATTTTGGGTTTTGCTCGTGGCGTCCTCCCTTAGGGGCACTATCATCGTCAGGCCTTTCCTCAAGGCAGAGATGGAGAAGGCGGTGAGAGTTTCCTCAATCAATTGTTCATCTGTGATGATTTTCCACAGAGATGCATCAAGTCTTTGATGCGGAGAATTTCCGAATTATGTCCCATGACTTCATCAAAGTCAGAGAAGCGGAGATTAGTCCATTATGCTTCTAAATTTGGAATGATGAATGTTACCATAACATTCATGAAGCGCTTCTAGCGCTAACCTCTTTCATGAACTCAAACTAGAGTGCCATATCCATACGGCGTTTCATCAGGAAAAATAACCTGCCATTGTTAATCTCAGTTTGAGGTCTAGAGCGGTTTATTCAAAACAACGCTCATGGATTCAAGCTAGAAGCTCTTGTGCGGATAGGTGCATTAAGATATCATGAGCCCATCTCAGAATCTAATGTCCGCAGAATCCAATGGAGTAAAATCGAGTTATTCATGTTCGATATCCAAAATATGGAGAACAAGAATATGGTACCTATAACGACGATCCGTTCGTCGGGAAAAGATAGGTTACCAATAGCGACGATTCGTTCGTCGGTAAAGAGTATGTTTCGGAGTCGATACTCCCACAAAACGATAGAGGGTTTATGAGCAATCTTTCCTCCCAAGAAACCCTTCCAAGGATTTTTGGATTTAGGTGAAACTTTGGTGTCGTATAGTCATAACCTTAAACCCTTTCGGTAGCTCTACTCAGATATAACCAGGTAAGTTATAAGAGATGTCGGTGGAGCAAGCTCTCTTAATATCACTTATCTCAAACTTCTTACCTAGACATCATACCCAAGTAGGTGAGCCTAGTTGTGTTTAATTAAGTTATGAACCATAGGTCGTTTCTTCTATACGGATTCCTCATCCGGAGGTAAATTCTTCAATGAACTCCTCGTTCAAAGTCTCTTCTCTCTATGGATTCCTCATCCGGAGTATTAGCTTGAACCCCTACATTTCGGCACTTGAGAACATCACCAATAGCATGATGACATTAGAGGTGCTCATGACTTACACATACCGCAAGCGATATGAAGCTCGATCACTCTCCTAATGCTTCTCATAGTTTGGTGAGTCTCGTATAATATCCCACGTTATAAGAAAGGTGGGAGGTAGAAGAAGGGAGGTTGCAAGTCCCCGGAGAAAAAGAATGTTGAATTAAATTTCAGAAAATAGCAACGTTTATAAAAGCTTACTTGGATTCTTTTCTCGGATTATCTTGAGTACCTCTTCTTCGAAGTTATATATCTGGAGATCCAACGGTCCGAATTGGCTGAATTTTGAACTGGGGCTATTAGACTCACGGAAGAAGCTCTCGTCGAAATTTCGGCGTAATCCAATGGTGAAAAAGAGAGAAAATCGCTTCCGTATTTGACTATTCTGTGCAGGCAGATTCTCAGATATTGGTGTGGGAGTAGCCGGCAGCAATGAGGTGGTGCACGGCGGTGCAAGGAGAACACGGCAGACCTAGGGTTAGGTTCTAGGGTTTTGGCGCTAGCAGGATGCTATGCTCAAGAGTTTTGGCTTTTGATCTCAGGGCTAGAGGCTCGTGCTGATAACGTGTTTAAGTAAATATGAATTACAACCACAAGACAGAAAGTAAATACAAAGTAAATAGCACAGGAATAAATCGTATCTTTATTGATGAATAGGTGCCTCTATATATAGAGAAACACAAAGGGTACAATCCATATCTCAATAGGAATTCTATTCATGATGTAATCCATATGCTATACTAACTAAGATACTCCTAGGTTGACTAGGCACACACATAAGGTAGGTTTCCTTCAACAGATAATAAGTAATTATGAATTCATTTCCAAAGATTAATAGTTTTTTCGGCATGTTAGTGTTTTTTTTTAAACAAATTCCTCAACTATTAATATTTGATTTTTTTTTCGCGGCTATATCTTTTATATTAAACTCACATTTTGACTTTTTGTTTCTATATCTAAATTGATAAATCATTTTGACTAATTATTGCAAAAAAATTTATAATGGATTTCATTTATTTTACTCTATCAATTACCATGATGTTTTGGTCCACAATTGAAAATAAGTTTGTATCTTATAAAAGGCACCTCTAGGAATGAAGTCCTAGCTCCGCCCCTGTTCACTTGTGACAACCCAGGGGATTGCGCGTCCGGTCAGGTCTCATGCAACGGAAACGGAGGAAATTTGCCGGCCACTTTAGTGGAATTCAGTATTGCAGGAGGCGGAGGTCAAGATTTCTACGATGTTAGTCTTGTTGACGGCTTCAACTTGCCCGTGTCCGTGACCCCTCAAGGTGGTAATGGAGACTGTGGGAGCTCTAGCTGCACTGCCAACGTGAACGCGAATTGTCCGAGCGAGCTACAAGTAAAGAAGGGCGATGGGAGCGTGGTTGGTTGCAACAGCGCATGCACGGCGTTCAATGAACCCAAGTATTGCTGCACTCCACCTAATGATAAACCAGAGACATGTCCTCCTACCGACTACTCTAGGAAGTTCAGTGAACAATGCCCTCAGGCTTACAGCTACGCTTATGATGACAAGACAGGCACATTTACATGCTTCGGTTCACCCAACTACACTATTACTTTCTGCCCATAGACCATATATATACGTACATATATATGTACGTAATATCTAAAAATTAAGCTAGAAATAAGGAAATATATTTCTTTCTTTAATTCATGTTAAAATAAAAGAATAATCAATTTTGTGGAATTTGACACCAAGCTATTGTCAAATAATTAATAAATGAACCATTATATGATATGACGAAATATTTCAATTTGCTGATAAAAAACCTCAATTAGCAACGACAGGGCTCGAGTTGCCGCCCCAAGCTAGCAATTCTGTAGATACTTCGGTTCCATGGATAGGCCGCTTCTAGGCCCGTACTGACTACTCCACGGACAACTCAGGAAAGTTCGCTTGCGCCAGCCCAGGGGATTACGCGTCCGGTCAGGTCTCATGCAACGAAAACGGAGGAAAGACGCCGGCCACTTTGGTGGAATTCACTATTGTACAAGGCGGAGGTCAAGATTTTTACCACGTTAGTCTTGTTGACAACTTCAACTTGCCCGTGTCTGTGACCCCTCAAGGCGGTAATGGAGACTGTCGGAGCTCTAGCTGCACCGCCAACGTGAACGCGAATTGTCCGAGTGAGCTACAACTAAAGAAGGGCGATGAGAGCGTGATTGGCTGCAACAGCGCATGTACGGCGTTCAATGAACCCAAGTATTGCTGCACTCCACCGAATGATAAACTAGAGACATGTCCTCCTACAGACTACTCTAGGAAGTTCAGTGAACAATGCCCTCAGGCTTATAGCTACGCTTATGATGACAAGAAAGGCACATTTACATGCTTCGGGGGACCCAACTACGCTATTACTTTCTGTTCGTAGATCATATACGTACGTAATATCTGAAAAATAAGCTAGAAAAGAAATATATTTCTTTCTTTAATTTATATTAAAATAAAAGAATAATCGATTTTATGGAATTTGACACCGAGGTATTGTCAAATAATTAATATAAGAACCATTATATGATATGACAAAATATTTCAATTTGGCTATGATTTTGCTTTTTCACACCAAATAGTGGTTTATACAACACTGTAAATAGCCTACAATATGTGTTTCTAAGGCCTTCCAATGTTATCAAGATAAATACTGACGCTTCTTGGCATCGAGATTCTCTTCACTGTGGTCTAGCTGCTATTGTTCGCAATTCCTCAGGGCAACTTTTGGATGGCTTGTTCATTCATTCACTGGCTCACTCCCGTATTGTAGCTGAAGCATTAGCACTCACGCTGGTCTGCTCTTTATGTGCAAAGTTCTCGGCCTCTACACATATCATTATTGAATCTGATGCTCTCCCTTTAATTGATGCAATTTCAAATCCCCGAGTCCTTGTGGAATGGGCTGCCCAACCTTTGGTTAAGGGTCTTCGCCTCTTCGCGCAAGCTTCCCCAAATGTTAGCTGGGTTTGGACCAGCAGAGATGCCAACAAAGCTGCCGATTTGGTTGCTTCGTTGGCTCGGCGGAGGATGTGTCCGACTGATTGGATTCAACAGCCCCCTTCCTCCCTTTTGCTTATTTTGTTGTTTGATGGTGATCCCCCTCCTTCGTTGGAGCTTCGGGTCTGTTTGGTTTCCTTTCTATGTGACTCTTTGCCAAAAAAAAAAAAAGGCCTCCAAGATATCAAATTAATCATTTCAAAATGCAGATAACATTTATTATTTATCTCCATTAATTCTAATTCAGGTGCAAGACTACTCCTTAATTGTCATAATTAATTTAATTACAACTCTGGCTTTAGACGTAATCTATATGCTATATGATTGAAGCTTCTTTCCATTCAGCTTCTATAGATCAACTTGTGCTATCTGCAATACCTATATTGTCGCCCAGGGCTTTGCACTAATTAATTATATGGAAGTATGGAACCACTACTTCATTTACCAGCCTCCCACTTAATATCTTTACTTCGGCCGGAGTACTAGATATAATACACCCAAAAAAATCTATCACGTGGAATTAAGACTTCATTTGCCTTTTCTTTTGGATCATATGGAAGTCTCTTTCTTCTCGTTTTATTCTAAATCCTCCAAGCTAGACTCTAAGCAATGTGAGGCTTAGAGGTTGAAATTGGAGTTTCAAAGCTGCAGATATGACAATTCAATTGCCTTACAGGTAAGGCAGGAGTAGCTGGCGTAGGCATAATAATTTCATAGACAGGTTATTAAAAGTGGATGGTGTAGTGGTTTGACACCAAAGTTGATCAAGGAGAAATCATTGATTCCACTTCCCTAAGGCCACGTTTACTAAACCGTAATGGGATTGAGAAGGAATCGGAGAGAGGAGGAATGGGAGAGATGAGGAATGGGAAAGAGGAGGAGTCATTCTCATTCCTTTGTTTACTTGTTATCCGGAATCGGAAACAATCCCAGGATTGATTGCCATTCATGTGTTTACTAACATGTAGGAATCGGAATCGTGATAAGGTTAATTACGAAAATACCCTTACGTATAATTTAGCAATGAAATTAAAAGGTTTTAATTTAAAAAAAAATATCCAGAGACATTTTGGATCCTCTTATGAAATCATCAAGGTATATCCCAATGCAATCAGAATGCAAGACAATCAATACCTGAGAAAATGAAGTTAACTGATATGCTAATTTAGAAAGCCAAATAACCAGCAAGGTTACTAAAATCCAGTACATCTCAGGTATCGGTTCCGGTGTTTTCCAAAAGTCTTTTTGACATCAAATTACTGCTTTTAGACACTCATGAAAATATTTGCTAACAGTTCGACCAGACCTACGAAAATGAAATTTTATGACTCGATTTTTATGGTGGTGTGCAAGAATGATTAAAAACATTGCAACCATCTCTTCTACTAACATATTCCTAGTCCCTCGTAGTTGTCCTTTAGTTGTAAGAATTTGACAGAGTTTATGAAATGCCACCCTATCCATCCTTAGCTGATCAATACATATTACATCACTCTCATAAATAAGTTCATATAGATGTGATAATTGCTTAAACACTCTTATGGGTGAATATGGATATGTGATGCGTTTTTGGGTTCCTAAGAATGCATGAGCATAACCCGCAGCACAAACAACAAAAATAACTCGAAGAAGGACAATCAATTCATTTATGATAACAAGTAGCTTGTGCTTTGTCGACAAACCTAAACGAGCCATTCGTCTACAAAAGAAAAAAAAAACAAGAACAAGGAACAATCAGCATAAGCCAATTACACAGAAGCACATATCAATTAAAACTACAACAATGAAATAATAAGAAAAACATGGCAAATCATGTCTCTAAACTTTACAAGCCAAATTAATTATAGAAGCACAGATCATGATAAATGCAATGAGCATAACTTATGCAACAAAGGATATAGCTTGGGTTCACAAGACAACAAAAAATTACACCATTCAAACTTGGTTTCAAGAAGAATAAGATAGATAGCACCTACTAGCGTCTAGGCAATTCAAGACAAAAAAAAAAATCAGAACGGAGAGATGAATAAGGAGAAGAAGATGAATATGAAAGACGAAGAGGAATTACTAAAGAAGAAGATGAATCAAAAAGAGAAAGAGAGAATTCTTACCTGAACACGAAGAAGAGGAACAAGAAGGAAGCAGACGAAGAAGAGGGTGCTGAACAAAGAAGAGGCGCTTGATTAAAGAGGGTTTTTCTTTAGGGTTTTCATATGAGTATTTTTGGATTATCAATAAATTATGAGGGTAATTTTGGAATGAAAATTTGATTCATTCATGATCAGGATTCAATACTATGTCCTTCCACCGGAATGAAAGTGGGGGATTCAATCCTGAAATTTTTATGGGTCCCACGCAATTTCCATTCCCCCCATAGTTAGTAAACACCATTTTTAAGGGGAAAGGGAATCACTCTCTATGGAGTCATTCCCTTTCTTGATTAGTAAACGTGACCTAAGATACCAAGGTGGGATGGGGTGGGATGTGTGTATGTTAAAAAAAAATTATTCATAGACAGGTTAATTACTATTTAACGTACAAGTCAAATTAATGTATACTCATGCAGTCCTTTTAGAAGACATGTTTGTCGTACAATATTACATATATGTCCTAGAATTAATTCATGAATAATTAATGTAGGTGAACGTAGGATGAAAATTTATTCTTCGATTTTTTATTGACTCTCAGTAAAATCTAATAAAATGTTCACTGATCGCCAATAAAAATTTTATTGATCCTCAATAAAACTATTTTTAATATTTATCCACCCCTAATAAAATTTACTAACGGTCCACTTCCCGCAAATCAAGCAATCAAAAAGTCCACACGTTTAGTAATATATTTTTGTCATGATTTCGACTTGTTGGGCTGACTCAGGCGCCTTGACTTGGTTACTCACTTGATTGGCAGGAGAATTCAACGAAAATGAAAGCTAGGAATTCTATATGCCTTCTTCTTCTTTTGAACATTTTCAAGCTAGGAGTAACAAAAGGGCAAGATTGAAGACGTACCCCAATGTAGGACTTAGTAGCTAGGAATTTTATATGCCTTTTTCTTCTTTTGAACATTTTCAAGCTAGGAGTAACAAAAGGGCAAGATTGAAGACGTACCATGGTGGCAACCGTACGTGTTATATACGTAAGAGAGGCAATGAGATTATGTATAAAATATGAATTATTTTTTAACTTACGTATATAACACTTACGGTTGCCACCATGGTACATGTTATATGCGTAAGTTAAAATGATTCATAATCTCATTGCCTCTCTTACGTACGTACAAAACAAATTAACAATAGTTGATGCATTGATTATATGGAGCTAGCTCTAATTGGTTTTAAACTTTTAACTTTATACCCAACGCTGAAATTTTATTGCTAACATTCAAGGACTAAAATATTAATAATATTTTCGATATTTCCTCGAAATTTCTTTTTTTTTTTACAAGTAACGATATTAATTTTTACATCTTTCCGATATTTTGTTTTAAGTATATTTCTAGTTTATCATGTAGTTTTTATCGAAAATTTCGGTATACTCTTTATCAATATCCAATATTTCCTTAATATTTTCATCGAAATTTATATTTTTAGGATTGTCAATATTTCCACGATATTCGATATTTTGATTCTTGCTAACATTATCTATAATGTCGTTGGACCATCCAAAGGATCGAGATTGGTTAATCAGAAGAAAGTCTTGTTCAACTTGTCCAATGGGGAAGAAACTAGACTTCTTAAACTAATTACCTCTTTCATAAGTTAGGGGTTTCTATGCAACTTGTTTACTACGTACTTACACTTTGTATTTCTTTGTACGTGAAATCTGGATCAAGTTTAAAGCTAATTCTTGATTGCACGTGGAAATTCATTCAAAAAATATCCTAGTCCTCCACCAATATATATATAAAGCTGGCACCTCCAAACTTGTTGAAACATATAATTAATTTGTTGAGCTACGTATCCTTCATTTTGAATGCACAAGATGGCCAAGTCCCATCTAGTTGCCAAAGTCCCTTCCATGGTTTCCAACTTGTTACTTTTTGGTATCCTAATGGCTACCTTCACCACAACAGGTCTGCTGTCTCTCTCCCTCTCTCTCTCCTCTCTCTCTCTCTCCCTCCCTCCCTCCTAAAGCTTGTTTTCGATCATAGCTAATGGACGTACAAATATATGATGCAGGTGCCCAGATTGGTGTTTGTTATGGAACTCTTGGAAACAACTTACCACCCCCACAAGAAGTAATATCTCTTTACAACCAGAATAACATCAAAAGGATGAGGCTCTATGGTCCTAACATTGACGCACTCGAAGCTCTTAGAGGCTCCAACATTGAGCTCATGCTTGGTGTAGAAAACGAAAAGCTTCAGGACATTGCTTCTAACCAAGCCAGTGCTGATGATTGGGTCCAAAAATTTGTCATAACCTACGGAAATGTCAATTTCAAATACATTGCCGTTGGAAATGAGGTAAAAGATCCATTAGCACAATTTGTTGGCCCTGCCATGGAAAAAATTCAAAATGCAATTTCTAAGGCTGGTCTTGCAAATAAAATTAAAGTCTCCACAGCCGTTTATCCTGTAATCCTCCAAGAATCCTCCCCTCCATCGAAAGGATCATTCAGGCAGGAATATCGACCCTTTCTTGATCCCATCATCGCTTTCCTAGTGCGAAACCAATCTCCGTTGCTTCTTAATATGTACCCATACTTTAGTTACATTGGTAACGTCCGAGAGGTAAATTTTCAATATGCTCTTTTTACATATCCCTCGGTTTTGGTTCAAGATGGCCAACTTGGCTATAAAAACCTGTTTGATGCAATTTTGGATGCACATTACTCCGCTTTAGAGAAGGCTGGTGGCGGTTCTTTGAAAATTGTGGTATCGGAGACTGGTTGGCCCTCCGCTGGTGGTGATGGCCAAGTGACCACAAAGGAGAATGCGAGAATTTACAACTCAAATGTGATTAATCATGTCAAGGGCGGTACTCCGAAGAAACCTGATGGTCCGATAGAAACTTATATATTTGCCTTGTTCAATGAGAATCAAAAACAAGGAGAGGAGACTGAGAAAAATTTCGGGCTCTTTTACCCAAGCAAAGAGCCTGTTTATCCCATCAATTTCAACTAAGAGTTTTCTAGGATCATATATAGGCCATTTTTTTATGGAACCACGCCTAAGCATAAATAAAAGCTAGGTACGTTACTTGTGACCCTAAACATGGCAAGAGCCAAAATATATGTATGATGTATCAAGAAATTAATTCATGCCAATACGGCATATAGTCATAATAAAGGACTTTCTGAACTTTTACTAGATCATGCTTTAATTCATTATTGCAGTAGTTAAGCTTAGTTAAGCTTGTAGATTTTATTTTTTGTTCCTTTTTTTTTGTTATGAACTTATGTGTACATGTGTAGCTAAGGTATGTAAATGTATGTCATACATCCATTTTACTTCTAATTGAACCAAAATTACATATAATTGAACTAAAGTTACTATATTGACTACAAAGTTATTACCATGCCACATTCACATTACACTATTTACATTTAATTGAACAGAAATTACAACAATGACAACAAATTTGTTGTTATTGTTTACTAAAAAATCGTTTCGGCCACGTGTCAGGTGGCCGAGGGTTTCTTGGCTTATACATGTCATTCTGGCTTAGTGAGGTGTGTGAAGGAGTGCCAACTCGCGGCCGGGAGGCTAAACAAGGTTTTGTTCTTGGTTAATGACTATGCACTTTTGATCTAACTTCGTATTTTGCAATTATGAGCCGAGGAAGGAACGATCTCGGCCGCAATGTTCTCTCTGAAATGATGTAACGACTTCACACAAAAATGGCGTTTATCGCCGGAGTCTTTGTGATGTGCAACTCGGTGCGTGAACGTGAAGGTGCAAGTAACTAGCGAAGAATCTATGGGATGTAGATATTCGTAAGTCACAATAAAGAAAAAATCAAATTAAATACATGGTATCATCTGGCACCTTGATTGAATACGAGTTTGCACGAAGAAACGCATGAAACGTAGAAAACTTGTTTACTAGATCTAGACGTTCTTGTGGTGCTTTTCTTTATATTTTCTTCAAATAGTTTGCAGACATATAAAATGCAAAAAATAAATAGTAGAAAAAATAAGATGCAAAACAATAGAGTGCATAAAAGTAAAGAGTGGTGACGTAAAAAGAATATAAAGTGCAGGAAAGATAGAAAACCAGTAAGAAAGCGAGATAAAAATATTGTAGGTTGGTAGTGTGTTGAGATTTGATAGAGATTAGACGATGTTGAATTCTGTGTTGTATTGAGATGTGTTTTGTGTCTGGTCATCAGGGACCTTTAACAAAGATGTCTATGGTCCTTTTTATAGTAGAAAATAAAATAATACATTCTCGGCTTTAATTGTCGAGCCGTATTGATTACAAAATAAAATTTAAAAATTGTATTCCTTTGACACCGTTACTTAAACTGACAATGGAGACGTTAAAGCTCTTTATGCTCATTCAAACTGAATTCTCCAAATTTTGGTAATAGCAACTTTGAATGCTTCAATTTCTCTCAACGTATCACTGATCTCGGCTAGGGTTAGTCGTACCTCGTCCAGGTTTAGTCACACGTTAGCCAGGGTTAGCTGAACCTCAACCAAGATTAGCCGCACCTCGACAAAGAAGAGCCGAACCGCGGCTAGAATTGGTTCGCGATTGACCGAGTCTTGGCTAAGGCTATCTGGACCTCGACTTCTTCTTGGCCACAAATGCTTTTCTCACGGCATTGCCCACCATTTAGGCCTACCTCACGTTTCATTGAAAAGCACTTGTGGGGGCCTATTTGCCTGTCATGTGGACCTTGCCAAATGGCCAGACCTATTTGTCTGTCACGTGAGCGTTGCCAAATTTAGGTTCAAACAGTTACATTACTAAAAAATTCACACACTTGTAACCTCTAATAAAACTAAGATTACATAAAAAAAAACTCTTAACTTACCACAATGACAATAAATTTGTTGTCACATCTGTAAATGGATGTATGACAAACATGACAGTACTATATGTAGAATTTTCTTATGTTGTACATG
This sequence comes from Rubus parviflorus, assembly GCA_029955375.1. NCBI lineage: Eukaryota > Viridiplantae > Streptophyta > Magnoliopsida > Rosales > Rosaceae > Rubus > Rubus parviflorus. The sequence continues at coordinate 17,669,970 of JARGGL010000006.1, read as the reverse complement.
CAATTTGTTTGGATGCTCTATTGCTCTTGCTAGCTTTCTTCTGCATTGGGAACGAAACTGATCTACAGCTTCAAGTCTTCACCATCCCTTTTTCCAAGCTGCAGCATGTCGTACGTCTATCGCTTGTGCGACTAGCTAGGGCTTACAATATATCACTGCATACTCGTCCTTTCCTTCATTTATCATATATTAGAACTCTGGCTATCTAATTCTCATCTACTCTAGCTAGTTGAAGGCTCTTTCCTTTCAGCTTCTATAGATCGAGACTAATGTTATCTATCTACAATATTTATAATGTCTCCCACTACTAATATCTATCAATTGGCCAGAAGACTTAATTTGCCTTTTCTTTTGGGTCGGTCATATATATGCATGGAAGACTTTTCCTGCTCGTTTTATTCCAAGTCCTCTCTAACATGAGAATTCAATTGCCTTACAAGTTAGACAGGGTACTATTTAACTACCTTACAAGTCACATGTATACTAAATGGACAGGGCATGCGGTACGTCCTTTAAGAAGACAAGTCTGCTTCTGCCCTACAATATTACATATCTGTCCTAAAATTAATTCATGAATAATTAATACCGGTGAGCTGTAGCCGGCCAATAGGTTTTCTGGTATAACAAACATTCTGAAAGTCACAGATTCAAGAGTCCTTAACTCAAAAGGACAAAACTCTAACTTTTATTCCCAATCGGATTTTTTTTTTTGTTTCCATCGGTTCATTTAAATAGTCGAGATGAGAATTTCCACACATACAAAATAATAGTTGATATCAACATAAATTTAGCGCTGAAATTTTTTTATTACTAACATCCAAGGACTAAAATATGAATAATATCTTCGATATTTTCTTGAAGTTTCTGTTTTTTATAAGTACCGATATTAATTTTTACATCTTTCCAATATTTTATTTTAAGTACACTTTTAGTTAATTACACAATTTTTACCCAAAATTTCAAAATAATTTTCATCGATATTGGATATTTTCTTGATATTTTTATCCAAATTTTTATTTTTTGTAGGATAATTCTTAGGTTCACCCCCTGGGTGAATCCATCCGTTCACCCCCTCCCATATTAACCTATCATGATCTGACACATATATTTTTATTATAAAAAGAAAAGAAAAAAAGATGTTGTTATTAATTCACATTTTTGTATTTTTTAATTTATTTTTATTATATAAGTAATCCATAAAGTTTTTATATTGTTAATAAAAATGTATGTGTCAAAGACTGATTGACTAATATAAGAAGAGATGAACGGATGTATTGACCTGGAGGGTGAACCTAAGAATTATCCTTTCTGGTATAACAAACATTGTGAAAGTCACAGATTCAAGAGTCTTTAACTCAAAAGGACAAAACTCTAACTTTTATTCCCAATTGGATTTATTTTTTGTTTCCATCGGTTCATTTAAATGGTCAGGATGAGAATTTCCTTACATACAAAACAATAGTTGATATCAACATCGATTTTAACGCTGAAATTTTATTACTAACATCTAATGACTAAAATATCAATAATATATCTTCTTTGTGGAAATCTGGCTCAAGTTCAATGCTAATTTTTGAGTGGAAATCCATTCAAAAAATGTCCGAGTCCTCCACCTATAAAAATGGCACCTCAAAAGTTGTTGAAACATGCAATTTGCTGAGCTACGTATCCTTCATTTTGAATTCACAAGATGGCCAAGTCCCATGTAGTTGCCAAAGTCCCTTCCATAGTTTCCAACTTGTTACTTTTTGGTATCCTAATGGCTACCTTCACCACAACTGGTCTCTCTCTCTCTCTCTCTCTCTCTGATCAATGTATACATGTTCATTTTATAGTGAGTACGAGTCTTATTCTATATATAAAGTTTGTTTTCGATAGCTAATTAATGGACGTACAAATATACGATGCAGGTGCCCAGATTGGCGTTTGTTATGGAACTCTTGGAAACAACTTACCACCCCCACGAGAAGTAATATCTCTTTACAACCAGAATAACATCAAAAGGATGAGACTCTTTGGTCCTAACAATGACGCACTTGAAGCTCTTAGAGGCTCCAACGACATTGAGCTCATGCTTGCTGTAGAAAACGAAAGGCTTCAGGACATTGCTTCTAACCAATCCATTGCTGATGATTGGGTCCAAAAATATGTCATAACCAACAGAAATGTCAATTTCAATTACATTGCCGTTGGAAATGAGGTAAATGCTACAGGTCCATTAGCACCATTTGTTGGCCCTGCCATGGAAAAAATTCAAAATGCAATTTCCAAGGCTGGTCTTGCAAACAAAATTAAAGTCTCCATTGCCGTTTACCCTATAATCCTGCAAGAATCCTCCCCTCTATCGAAAGAATCATTCAAGCTGGATTACAGACCCTTTCTTGATCACATCATCGGTTTCCTAGTGCGAAACCAATCTCCGTTGTTTCCTAGTACCCATACTTTAGTTACATTTATAACCAAGAGATTAATTTTCAATATCCGCTTTTTACATATCCCTCGGTTTTGGTTCCAGATGGCCAACTTTTCTATAAAAACTTGTTTGATGCAATTCTAGATGCATTATTCCGCTTTAGGGAAGGCCGGCGGCAGTTCTTTGAAAATTGTATATAGTATCGGAGACTGGTTCGCCCTCCGCTGGTGGTGATGGCCAAGTGATCACAAAGGAGAATGCGAGAATTTACAACTCAAATGTGATTAATCATGTAAAGGGCGGTACTCCGAAGAAACCTGAAGGTCTGATAGAAACTTAGTATTCAATTCAGATGTTAAAATATTGTGTCAGTGTTTTTATAATTCGTGGATTCTGTTAAATCTATGGACTTTTTTAATTTCCTATGAATTTTGACATATTTTAATGCATTGCATTATTAGTATTTGTTTGGAAACCTCCTGCTTAAATCCAATTCGTGGATGTGATGGGATCTATCACTTCTAGTTTCTTGATTTCTCATTTCTTGTCTCTGTTCAATTTGAGCAATTATGTAATCACATAAGATTATATCTCCTTTCGTGATGGGTTCTCTAACTTCGACTCGACAATGGAGTTTGGGTCTTCGTCTAGGTTTTTGACATCTCTTCGATCAATTTTTGTTTTTTAATCAATATGAGGATAGAAATTAAAATCACAAAATATAATCAAATTTCAAAAAGAGTACAATCCAAACCATCAGACCCAAGGTAGAAATCTTTGACTTTAAAGCAAACTTCATATATGGAGGATTGGTTTTGTTCGAGTTCACTGGGAGGGAAAAAAAAAAAAGAATGACTGGAGGGTAGAGAGCTTAACGGCAGTAGGTTACAGTCAATTAAAAAAAAACAACACAAAAACATATCCTCACAAAATCATGTAACATAACAACATTAATAACGTCAAAAGAAATATGAGAAAATACCTTGGTTGGTCAGAGATGAGAAAGAGGTATGTTCATCTCATCTACTGAGCAAGAGAGAGAGAGCGAGAGATGGAGAAACGTCAAAATGTCTAGGGAGATGAGCAGATTTCTTAATGGATTTAGTATTTATACCAAGCACTCTACAATCCTCCACAATCCAACATATAATGAAATCCTTGAAAATCAATAGAATTTTGAATCCACTAGCATTTGATGAATATTTTATAATCCTAATTGAATACAACAAGATTTAAAAGGAGTTTTTCACATGAATATTTTCCAAATCGAGCTCTTTTACCCCAGCTAAGAGCCTGTTTATCCCAACAATGCCACCTTCAAATGCGTTTATAAAATTGCTTCAATTGCGACATTTCTTTTTTGTATTTTCGCCAATTTTTTCTTGGTTGTAAGTTTTGTAAGGTTTACTTACTTTGTTCTCTTATGTTTCATGTGTGTGTGTGTATATATATATATGGATTAATTACAAAAGACCCCCCGAACTATGGGGTCATTTTCATTTTCATACCCATGTAACAAAATTTTGCATTTACCTACCCGATGTTATTGCCGTTTGACAATTTAATATCTTCGTTAGTCACTCCGTTAGATTTGGCTGTTTTATGCTGACATGGCACGCCTGGGCCCCACAGCCATCAGTTTCTAATAAAAAATCAAGAGTAATTTCGTCATCCTCTTCTTCCCCCACAACGATTTGAAACTACCGATAAAAGACTAGTCAACAAACATGTCGTGAATTCTCTCTGTATAATAAAACCCATAATCTGACATGCAATTAAAACCCAGAAATTCCTCAAAAAAATTAAAACCCATAAATAATGAAGAGTACAGAAGAATTAGCATACCATAGTTCTCTTTTAGTTTTTCTCTATCAAACCTCCATCAAACAAAAAAAGAACACTAGCATATATCTGATGCAGGATCACCAATGCAACTTTAAACCCAAATTAAGCAAACCTCCGAGCTGAAAAAGGAACAATTTTCCATTTAAGAAAAAGCTCACCGGGATCAGAGAGGCCAGGAAGAAATCGGCAGCACTAGTCAAATGCTCGACATGATGAATCTCGGAGATTGCGGCAAACGTTAAAGATCGTCATAAAAGAAATTGAAAAGAATGAGAAACTCTTTGCATCAGTATATAGGGAGTTTCTCTAGTGAAGACCACTTAAATGAGTACCACTTGAGGACTTTTCGATTAATGGTTGTGATATCTATTTTTCGATTACATCTCGACAAATCAACCGTTCAATGTTAAGATATTCATGAGTAGATCACTTCTACAGATTTTCAACAAAAATTGAAATCGTTAAAGTACCGAACTAGACCAAATAAATGGACGAACCAAATCTATCGATTTTGAACCATTCATATTCATAAATGATAAATCACAATTAAAGATGACTTAACGATTTCCGATTTCATTGAAAATTTGTATAAGTGATCTACTCATAAATATCTAAATATTGAACTGTTGATTTGTCGAGATGTAATTAAAAAAGTAGGTCTAATCGAAAAGTCCTCAAGTGGTACTTATTATAATGATCCTCACTAGAGAAGCTCCCTCAGTATATATATTTTTTTTTTTTTTTTTTCTGGGAATGTGTTTTTTTGGCTCCCAAAATTGAGGTTTGTAGATAGAAGTTTTGGAGTAGAAATAGAAAAGCCCCAACTGGTTAAACTGCTACAACTACGAACCTACCTACGGCAAGAAGGGTTGGATTTGGTTTCAGATTTGGATTAAAAGCATTTGACAGAGACGGAAATTCTGTAGTCGTCTTTTATCGGTAGTTTCAGATCGTTGTTAAGGAAGAAGAGGATGACGAAATTACCCCTGATTTTTTATTAGAAGGTGACGGTTGTGGGGTGTCACGCCCCGATTTTCAAATCAATTAATAAGGCATTTTGCCTTTAATTACAAATCAATTTCGGGAATGTGACTACATGGAATATCAAATACAAATATGCACTAGAATTTTTTTCTTTTAATTCGAGTACAACAATATACTCCATGCCCAATAAATGTAAATGCTGACCCGTTCTTTAGGGTTACATATTACAAGCCATAATTAAATAATAAATTGTTATTACAAAATATTAAATAATTAATCCATCAGAGTTTATTACATAAACAGCGGAAGTCTTATAAACCAATAATATGTATGCAGCCTTGCTTACTCCTGGTTATCCTAACCTGCAGGTATAACCACTACACCGTGGAATAGTGTACCGGGTTATATCAACAAACCCGGTCAGCTTACGAAGCTGGTATGAGTAATCTATGTTTTACTCACCCTAAAACATTTAACAAAAATATACATATATATATTTTGTTTAAAACAATATATATGTAATTTATATTCTTCAAATATAATTCTAATCCCGAAAATTCATATTATAGAATATACTGAACCTACGCGTCCCATACCACGTATTTTAACCCCACACGTCCCATAAACGTGTATGTTAATCCCAGGGTAATTCAGAATATTAAACAATATAAACCTTCCCCAAAATCGTTTCCCAAAATTATGATTTCTTTCTTTTTAAGAAAAGTAAATCATCATAATAATTACTTCAATTTTTAAAGAAGTAAAAACTTCTAAATACAATTCAATAATTCTCCAAGAATTGTAATTCAATAAATCAATGCTTCAATTATTTAAGAAGCAAATTCATATCATACTCACACAAAACCACAATCAACTTCAAATGATTAAAAGCGAGAATACCATTTTTCTTCTCCTTTTAATACATCAAGATAAAGCGAGAATACCATTTTTCTTCTCCTTTATTACATAAAGTATTCATCTCTGTTTTCAATGAATACATGGCTACACAGTCTAGAACTCTAACCTTCACCTTCTGGCTACACAGTCTAAAGCTCTAACCTTCACCATTGGCTACACAGTCTAGAGCTCTAACCTTCACCCATTGGCTACACAGTCTAAAGCTCTAACCTTCACCCATTGGCTACAAAAACATTCGAGTAGGCAAACACAATATCATAATTTTTGAAATATTGTTCCCACAAAATCCACCAATTAAAACAATAAAATGAATACTTTCAAATATTGTTTTCCACAAAATTCACAAAAGCTGATATATCAAATTAAAAACTGTATTTAATTTATATATCGCAAAATGATTCAAATAAATATAATTATTTATTTTCGCAAACAACCCAATATGAAATAATATTCATATATAAAAATATCGTGAGATTCACTCACCTCTAATTCCTGCTGCGTCTTCAAATAATACCCGGGAATCGACAAAGCTAGCCAAATGCTTCATGATTCCAAAATACCTATGAACATGCAATTTTCCACTTAGCATATCATAGTTTCCAAATTGATGATTCTAAAATCCAATCACTTCAAATATTCCTCAAATGTCTCTTAGACATCAATAACCATAATTCGGGACAGTTTGACCAAAAGTCAACCGTCGGTCAACGTGGGTCCCACGTCTACTATTCATCAACGGGTCCCACACGAAATCCAAAACTTCCAAAATCCAACAACATGCTTATTTCTAGCATCCTAACATCATATCCAAAATTGGTGATGATCCAACGGTCGGATCATCACGGATCTAACGATCCATAACTATCGCTTAATTGATCATTGATCAAACGACCGAATTTCACAAAAGTGTAAACACGAAAGTTGTTCGTATCGACGAAACAAGTCAAACGGAGCAAAGAACTGCTCCTAGACTGGCCGGACGCGCCGCCCACGCGCCGCCGCCGGCGGTGGTCAGACGCCGGAGAAAAGTTCTCCGATTGACACCAAATTTTACCAGCATGTACAACTCAACAAACCCAACAAGTTTAGTAACTACCTCAAAGTCCGAATCGGAGGGGAAGTGGCCGGAATCGGTGTCAGCAAGTTCTAGATCCAAAAAGTGCAAAGTTTCAATCCCGCCGATCTAGGCCGTACCGCCGTGATCCACCACCATGGGGAGGTTGCTGGGCAGGAGGGGAGCAAAACCCAACAGGTCTCATCGCCGGAGGTGGCCGGAAACGTCGCCGGAAAGCTTCCCCTTTTTGGCAGAAACTGTCGGCTCCGGTTGACAACTTTCCGTCAAGAATTTGGGGAAGGTACCTTCACGGGAAATGAAGAGGGGGAGGAGACAAAGCCGGCGCCACTGGAATCGTGGCCATCGGAGGCCGGACGCGCCGCCACGCTCCGCACGCTCCGCCCGAAGGTTCTGTCCGTTGGGAGCTTTTTCGGAAGTTTCCGGAAAGATCCGGGCAAAAATGAAATTTCTGAAAAATACCCAATATTTATACAAAATTTTCCAAACTTCCGAAGGCCATAACTTCTTCATACGATGTCCGTTTTCGGTGAACCAAATTCCTACGAACTCGATTCGACGAGTTCTACAACTTTCATGAAGGAAGTTTTCCCAAATTCTCAACTGATAAAAAGTTACCTTAATTAACCTTGTGTAACTTATAATTACCGCCGTAATTATCGTTTTACGACGAAAACTCTAAAAATATGAAATCGCACCATTTCACTTCAAATTTCACGAACTATTTTATAAAAATAATACGGAAATTTTCGGGGTATTACAGTCTACCCTCCTTAAAGAAATTTCGTCCCGAAATTAGGACGCAGAGTACACCCAAGGTTATCACACTTCAATTCCAAAATCCAAAGTTTTATTCATTAATAACCTGGTAGTACACATCAAACCACAACATAAAAAACCACACTACAACTTGCACACACTCTTATTACAAATTCTAAAATGCCTCACAGGGCTTACACTACCAGAAGCCATCCTTAAACCTCCAATAGTGACTTCGTGGATAAGAGGCCGGATGTCTCGGAATTCCATACATCATCAGCTGGTAGAAATATGCTGCCTCTACGAAACACTTGCAAGTGTCGCAACATTCTCTAGCTGCATGCCTATCTCCATCCACATCCCACATGTCCTGGCCAAAAGGACGCCAAAAACTTGACTCACCGCAAGTAAGACATTTACCTGCGGGCAGGAAAGCTGTAGTCGACGGAAAATACAGCAGTAGATGCTCATGACAAAACTCGGCCTGATGCATCATCCGCTCGACTTCTTGTCTACAGTAGTAGATGTTCCATCCGCTTCTCCACCAGTCGAGAGCTTCACACAGTCGCTGCACCGATTTCTGCTGTTCGGCTCGTGGTCCCAATATCATCTTAATCATACATGCTGCATAAAACGCAACATGATGACCTACCACTGAACTGGGACGCGAACCATAAAAAGTTCCTGGTTTGCATGCCGCATCGAAATACTCCAAGGCTAGGGATATGTTCGCTGCTTCCACAAGTACTCGTATTCCCATTCGGAACAGAGACTCCGGATTCTTCGCTTCCCAGCATCGATTTGCGAAGATGCGCACCTGCCTGTCCGCTTCTATGGAACCAGTGGGTCTGGATCCACCATCGAATCCATCCATGTCGATCGCCGCCAAAGTAGACCAGCTATCGGCATACTCCTTGAAATCCTTCGAGACACAACGGAGTTCCATTGTGCTCTGCAGGGATGCAGTAGCCACCAACTGGAATATGTACTTCCAGATCTCCACCGGAAGTTCACTCCATTCCGTACTCTTGGAACGTTTGCTGCACTCTCCTTTGCTCACCATTTTGCAAGAGAAATTTTTGAGAAGATTGATTGATAACAGATATGAGTTAAGCAACACAACTCTTATCCCATGTATTTAAACCAAACTTTCCACTGTAAGGGAAAACTTTCTTTAATGCGAGTGCGGTGCACTCAGCAACCCACTAAGAATAATTATTGCTCATATCTGTCTCAATTACTCAAAAGTATCGCCCACGATACAAGATTCCGCGAGATTAAATCAACAAAAACTCAGTCTTCCACTAACACCGGTCATAATGACTCATTACTTTAACTTTCGCATAATTAATTCCTCAAAAGATGCGAGGTCTCACAAGAGTGGAACTGTATGTGGAAAATCAGTGCATCGGGGAAAGAAAATCTTCCACGATCTCCAAGGCTCCGACAATTATCTGTAATCAGCCGCTCACTTTTGCTTTTGAATTTTCAAATCCTCCACCAACAATAAATATACACCTTACGCATCCACTAACAGATACTTTCCATTAGTGCCATAACCTCCTTTCTCTTTCAAAGAGGACTTCTTCACTCCACTTCTCAGAAATTTCACCAACTCAAACATGTCACGCAAAGTGAATTCATTCAGTGAATTACTTCAATCTGATCCCTCTGAAAGCCAATTCTTTGAGGGCTTAGATGAAATAATTTCACCAACAATCGAATTCGACAACGATATCGACATGCTAGACATGCTTCTAGCAGAAGACGAAGCCATTGAAGTAGTCCCAAGTCCACAAGTATCATCTCCACAAGCTGAACCTGGTCCATCCCAACGTATTCCACTGAGGAAGAGCTTCACCAAATACCAAGTCCAAGCATTGAAGGACTTCGTCGAGGCTTTTCCACAGCCAACTGTTCAACAGCGACAAGATTTGGGTGACCAAATAAGGTTAACGTTTGCACAAGTCTCTGCCTGGGTGATAAAGCATCGACCCCGAACGCCTGCCCAAACAACTCGTCAACAAAATTTTCTGCTGAGACAGAAAATCAATGAGCTTCAAGCTCAACTTAGCCAGTACCAAGCAGCATTCAACCGAATCAACTGCAACCACTGTGGAAAACGAGTTACTCCCAATAGTGAGCTACTAAAAGGGATTGAAGAGACTACCCCACAACCTCAGACTCTTCCAATTCCTGCAGTCATCGGTCCAAGGGAAAAGTCTCACATGAGGAGGGATATTCAAAAGTGTATGTCGATCCCACATCACTCTTCTTCTACACAACAACCATCAGACAACATCAACCGTTCAGAACCTGAAGAAGCATCTGCCGTGGCAGAAGCATCTGTCGTGGCAGACACAACTAAGATTTCTGAAATCATTGTGTCGGTCAGAGATGAGCTAATCATCATGGCATCTGCTGCTGCGCCACTGTGGATCTCTGCACTCAAATCCAGTTCTGCCACGCTTCATGAGTTCCTGAATGAAGCAGAGTACAAGAGAATCTTCACTAACGGTATAGATCTTACACCTACTAACTTCCAAACTGAAGCTTCACGCTACACAGCCACAATTCCTCTCAGTCCTGTCGTACTCTTGAATTTCTTCATGGATGTGGACCAATGGTCCACCATATTCAGTAGCATCATTTCAAGGGCGAGTATCCTTGATGTCTTGTCAACATGGACTACTGAAAACTACCACGACACCATCCAAGTCATGACTGCCGAGTTCCAGGTAACCACTCCATCTGTCTCCACTCGTGTCACTCACTTTGTTCGTTATTGTCAACGACAAACAGAACAGAGTTGGGCCATAGTTGATGTCTCTGTGGAGGGTTTAAGTTCAAATCTGGGTCCACACCCCAGATCTCAATGCAAGAAGCGTCCATCCGGATGCTTAATCCAAGATTTGTTCAACGGCAGCTCTCGTGTCGTATGGGTGGAACATGTTGATGTACGAGATCAACTCATGCACCAAACATACAGAACGCTAGTGGAGTCAGGTTTAGCCTTTGGAGCAAGGCGATGGGTAGAAATACTTCAGAGACAAGCAGAACGGTTCAATTATTCTGCGGCTGTCACTCATCCACCTCAAGACTTTTGTGTCATACCATCGGTAGAAGGAAGAAGAAACTTGTTGCAGATGGCATGCAGATTAGTGACGGATTTCTGCACAGGCATCGGCAACTCTACTGCTCATGAATGGAAGGTAGCTGAACAAACCAAGTTCAGGGGTTCGGGGATAAGAGTCTCCACTAATAAAATCTGGAATAGGCCGAATAAGCCCCATGGTCTTACTCGAACTGCAACAGCAATATTCCAACATCATGTCTCTCACCGAAAGCTGTTTGACTTCTTCACTGACGTACAAACTCGGAACCAGTGGGACCACCAAACATTGGGCAAGACAGTCCAAGAGATTGCACACATCACAACGGGTCAAGACCCACGCAACTGTGTCACCTTGATGCAAATCGACGACACCTACGTACTCCAAGAAAGTTGTACTGATTCAACAGGGTCATACGTGATTTATGCCTCTATCAGTCAGTCAACGGTCCAGAAGTTATTAGGTGGTTGTGAGTTAGGTACAATTGTATTCCTAACTTCAGGTTTCTCGATCCTACCTGATATGCCTACTGCTGGAAGGACAGAAGGGGTCTCAGACAATCCGTACATTGGTTGTCTAGTAACAGTAGCAACACAGATCTCTACTGAGTTGCTGAAGAACAAGAAAGGGTCAGTGGATCAAGTCTGCCGTTTGATCCAGGGTACGGTTGAGAGAGTTAGGAATGTAGCCATGTAAGACTATCAATTTCGGAATTGTAATTTGTACTTTATATTCTTAACAACACAACAGCACTGAAGAGCACATGATGGGGGTCCGCTGCAGTCGGGCCATCACTCGATAAATACTGTGTGCTATTAAGCATACGAAGTAACCATTACTTGAATGAATCTAACAACCTAACGTCAAACCCTAAACCGATCCTAAGCTCTAAACCCTAACTTCACTTCACAAAACCAAAACTCGTTTCATCACCGTAGAGCGTTCCATTGCTCAATCACTTCCTTAGAGCATTGTTTTGCTCTGATACCAATCTGTCACGCCCCGATTTTCAAATCAATTAATAAGGCATTTTGCCTTTAATTACAAATCAATTTCGAGAATGTGACTACATGGAATATCAAATACAAATATGCACTAGAATTTTTTTCTTTTAATTCGAGTACAACAATATACTCCATGCCCAATAAATGTAAATGCTGACCCGTTCTTTAGGGTTACATATTACAAGCCATAATTAAATAATAAATTGTTATTACAAAATATTAAATAATTAATCCATCAGAGTTTATTACATAAACAGCGGAAGTCTTATAAACCAATAATATGTATGCAGCCTTGCTTACTCCTGGTTATCCTAACCTGCAGGTATAACCACTACACCGTGGAATAGTGTACCGGGTTATATCAACAAACCCGGTCAGCTTACGAAGCTGGTATGAGTAATCTATGTTTTACTCACCCTAAAACATTTAACAAAAATATACATATATATATTTTGTTTAAAACAATATATATGTAATTTATATTCTTCAAATATAATTCTAATCCCGAAAATTCATATTATAGAATATACTGAACCTACGCGTCCCATACCACGTATTTTAACCCCACACGTCCCATAAACGTGTATGTTAATCCCAGGGTAATTCAGAATATTAAACAATATAAACCTTCCCCAAAATCGTTTCCCAAAATTATGATTTCTTTCTTTTTAAGAAAAGTAAATCATCATAATAATTACTTCAATTTTTAAAGAAGTAAAAACTTCTAAATACAATTCAATAATTCTCCAAGAATTGTAATTCAATAAATCAATGCTTCAATTATTTAAGAAGCAAATTCATATCATACTCACACAAAACCACAATCAACTTCAAATGATTAAAAGCGAGAATACCATTTTTCTTCTCCTTTTAATACATCAAGATAAAGCGAGAATACCATTTTTCTTCTCCTTTATTACATAAAGTATTCATCTTTGTTTTCAATGAATACATGGCTACACAGTCTAGAACTCTAACCTTCACCTTCTGGCTACACAGTCTAAAGCTCTAACCTTCACCATTGGCTACACAGTCTAGAGCTCTAACCTTCACCCATTGGCTACACAGTCTAAAGCTCTAACCTTCACCCATTGGCTACAAAAACATTCGAGTAGGCAAACACAATATCATAATTTTTGAAATATTGTTCCCACAAAATCCACCAATTAAAACAATAAAATGAATACTTTCAAATATTGTTTTCCACAAAATTCACAAAAGCTGATATATCAAATTAAAAACTGTATTTAATTTATATATCGCAAAATGATTCAAATAAATATAATTATTTATTTTCGCAAACAACCCAATATGAAATAATATTCATATATAAAAATATCGTGAGATTCACTCACCTCTAATTCCTGCTGCGTCTTCAAATAATACCCGGGAATCGACAAAGCTAGCCAAATGCTTCATGATTCCAAAATACCTATGAACATGCAATTTTCCACTTAGCATATCATAGTTTCCAAATTGATGATTATAAAATCCAATCACTTCAAATATTCCTCAAATGTCTCTTAGACATCAATAACCATAATTCGGGACAGTTTGACCAAAAGTCAACCGTCGGTCAACGTGGGTCCCACGTCTACTATTCATCAACGGGTCCCACACGAAATCCAAAACTTCCAAAATCCAACAACATGCTTATTTCTAGCATCCTAACATCATATCCAAAATTGGTGATGATCCAACGGTCGGATCATCACGGATCTAACGATCCATAACTATCGCTTAATTGATCATTGATCAAACGACCGAATTTCACAAAAGTGTAAACACGAAAGTTGTTCGTATCGACGAAACAAGTCAAACGGAGCAAAGAACTGCTCCTAGACTGGCCGGACGCGCCGCCCACGCGCCGCCGCCGGCGGTGGTCAGACGCCGGAGAAAAGTTCTCCGATTGACACCAAATTTTACCAGCATGTACAACTCAACAAACCCAACAAGTTTAGTAACTACCTCAAAGTCCGAATCGGAGGGGAAGTGGCCGGAATCGGTGTCAGCAAGTTCTAGATCCAAAAAGTGCAAAGTTTCAATCCCGCCGATCTAGGCCGTACCGCCGTGATCCACCACCATGGGGAGGTTGCTGGGCAGGAGGGGAGCAAAACCCAACAGGTCTCATCGCCGGAGGTGGCCGGAAACGTCGCCGGAAAGCTTCCCCTTTTTGGCAGAAACTGTCGGCTCCGGTTGACAACTTTCCGTCAAGAATTTGGGGAAGGTACCTTCACGGGAAATGAAGAGGGGGAGGAGACAAAGCCGGCGCCACCGGAATCGTGGCCATCGGAGGCCGGACGCGCCGCCACGCTCCGCCCGAAGGTTCTGTCCGTTGGGAGCTTTTTCGGAAGTTTCCGGAAAGATCCGGGCAAAAATGAAATTTCTGAAAAATACCCAATATTTATACAAAATTTTCCAAACTTCCGAAGGCCATAACTTCTTCATACGATGTCCGTTTTCGGTGAACCAAATTCCTACGAACTCGATTCGACGAGTTCTACAACTTTCATGAAGGAAGTTTTCCCAAATTCTCAACTGATAAAAAGTTACCTTAATTAACCTTGTGTAACTTATAATTACCGCCGTAATTATCGTTTTACGACGAAAACTCTAAAAATATGAAATCGCACCATTTCACTTCAAATTTCACGAACTATTTTATAAAAATAATACGGAAATTTTCGGGGTATTACATGGGGTCCAGGTGTGCCATGTCAGCAAAAAACAACCAAATCTAACAGAGTGACTAACAGAGATATTAAATTGTCAAATGGCGATAACGTCGGGTAGGTAAATGCAAAATTTTGATACATGGGTATGAAAATGAAAATGACCCCATAATTCACGGGGTCTTTTGTAATTAATCCTATATGTATATATATAGTGAGCATCCTAGGTCGCGTATGGTCTACCTCTTTGATATGGGTACGAGATCATTTACATATTTTTGACCAGGCAACGTACTAGCTTTGATATGGGACACTAGCAAATTAATTAAGTGTCTCCAGTAAATAGAGTGGCCGGCCAGTCTACAGAAGCTGCGCTGCGCCGCGCCTTGCCCTAAATCGAGTAATATATGGACTTTGAAATTTCATGCTGATGTGAATAATGACAATATAAATGACGTCTTGTATTTGACAGAGGTCTACATATTTGTGGAAAACTGAGACTCAAAAATTAATTCAAAGTTGGGTACACAGGCATATCTGACTTCATCGATGGATCTTAATATTTTGAGAAAAATAGTCATCAAGATGGTAACGTTTGTGTGGAAAAGTTGCCGAACGTGAACTATACGGTACACCGTTTTTGGTTCCAGCCAAATAAATCACATCAATACGTACTTGAGTAGTAATTCTTGGTTGTAAGCTAGCACCAGGCCTTGGACGTAATTTCATTTCCATGGTGATTTTGATTGCTATAAATTGGAGAGTATGGGGCAGCCTTATAATTATAATTCAGACAAGGCAGAAACTAGTACTGAAACACTCGATCGATCTGCATTTTCTTAATTATGATCATGTCTAAATCCAATCCCTCGGTTGGCAAAAGCCCTTCTTTGATTTCCATCGTCTTTCTACTTGGGCAGCTCATCATGATAACCCTACAAACAGCAGGTCTGTCTTTCCATATATTTCTTTCCAGGGAAATGTTTTTTAATTTCCCCAAAATGGTGCCTATAGAATTTTCTCGAGTGTTTCTATTGGGACCTCCAAATTTGCTCATTTGACCTCACTCCATTATGAATTATTAAATGACATTTATAACCTCCTATAAAATGACTATTAAGGACAATAATTATACCAAAAAGATATCATGTTTATTTTCTCTAGAGTTTCCAATTCAATAATATTAGATTGCATTCTTTATTATTTTCCTTATCTATTTTTATTTTCCAATTTCACTACATACTCATTAAAACATTTATATATATTTAATAAAAATTAAAACTATGATAAATCATGTGACATAAAAATTTGTATCATTTGTTGAACGCATATTGGTGATAGAGAACAAAAGAAATTCTACTATGACCTAAATCTAAGTCTATCCATTATATTTGCAAAAAAAATATAGCAATTAAAAAAATATATAAAATATTTAATCATGAGGTACAAAAAATAGATGAAAAAAATAAACAGTAAGAATAAATGATTATTTTTTTTATTGCACAACTAAAAGAGAAAAAAATAGTTTAAAAAAGATTAAAAAAAAAACAAAGAATAGTTCATGCTAAAATATTTTCTTGTTGATTAGAAATTAATTAATGGATGTGTGGTGAGTAAATTTAGAATTATAGTAGTAATTTTGTATATTTAATGTAAATTATATCATCATGGTTATTTTAGGAATTTAGAAGAGGTTTAGTAAGCAAATATTGTATTTTAAAAGCAAAAAGAAGGTGCAAAGAGTATAAGAGGTCAGGTGAGCAAATTTGGAGGTCCTAATAGAATTTCTCAATTTTCTCATCTTCCAATATAGTAACTCTATTCGTCCATATTATTGTTAAAATTAAACACTAGGATCCGCATGCGACCACTTTTTCAAAGAGAGTTAATTCTTAAATAGTATTAAGAATCGGCCAAAATAATATTTAAAAAAAAATTATCTCTAAAATGGTAGCTAAAAAAAAAAAGATGCACGCATCATAAAATACTATAGATGTTCAACTTTAAGAAAAATACAGATAGAAGTACCATTTTGGCCGATCAAAAAATACTATAGGTACGATTTTTTAGATATCATTTTTTTAGTATATGTATTGTTTTGGCGATTTACCTTTATTTATATTAAAAAAATTATTTTATTTTATTGAGGGAATCCAATTAATGTGATTTCACATGCATGTAAAAAAGCATCAATTCATTACTTTCTAATTTCAACGCAGATGCCCAAATTGGTGTATGCTATGGAATGCTTGGCAACAACTTACCACCCCAAGGAGATGTTGTTGCTCTCTACAAACAAAACAACATCCGCAGAATGCGACTCTATGATCCGAACCAAGCCGCTCTCACTGCCCTTAGGGGCTCTAACATCGAGCTCATGCTTGGCGTCCCAAACGACAACCTTCAAAATATTGCCTCAAGCCAAGCCAATGCAAACACATGGGTTCAAAACAACGTCAGACACTTCGGCAATGTAAGATTCAAGTACATTGCTGTCGGAAATGAAGTCCAGCCAGGAAGTACATTTGCACAGTTTCTAGTCCCGGCCATGAGAAACATTCAAACCGCAATTTCTAATGCTGGTCTAGGCAACCAAGTCAAGGTTTCCACTGCCATCGACACCATAGGATTAGGAGAATCGTTCCCTCCCTCGAAAGGCTCATTCAAATCCGCAAATAGACCGTTGCTCGATCCCATTATACGCTTCTTATTGGACAACAGATCTCCGCTGCTCGTCAACTTGTACCCGTATTTTGCTTACAAGGACAACACCGGTGCCATTCGTCTCGATTATGCTCTCTTCACAGCTCCATCGGTCGTGGTAACAGATGGCCAGCTTGGTTATCGGAATCTTTTCGATGCCATTTTGGACGCTGTGTATTCTGCTCTTGAGAAGGCCGGTGGAGGGTCTTTGGAAATTGTTGTATCGGAGAGTGGTTGGCCTACGGCCGGTGGAACAGCAACAACAGTTGACAATGCGAGGACTTATAACTCAAATTTGATTCAGCATGTCAAGGGTGGGACTCCGAAGAGGCCTGGAAAGCCTATAGAAACTTACATCTTTGCGATGTTTGATGAGGATAAGAAAACTCCAGAGTTTGAGAAACACTGGGGGCTGTTTTCCCCTAACAAACAAGCCAAATACCCAATCAATTTCAATTGATTGACCTAATAGCTGGTTAAGTGTCTCGTGGCAATAAGGGCAATTGTGCTTTGCAGTATCTAATAATTAAGCACTAAATAATAAAAGACTACGTGTGGTCAAAATTATATATGTATGTGCCCAAACAATGTTCTCAAGTAGATGAGCAATCACTAAATAAGATTATTGCAATCTACAGTGGCCGGATATATATCTCTAATTCCCTATATATGAATGTGGTTGGTTATTGATAATATAATATAAAGTAACTCTTTCGTCATTTTATGGTTTTGAACTTTTGATTACCTATTATGGACCATTAAATTCTGATTTTGTTTCGCCGTCAAGAGTATTGTTGTGAAGACTGCAAATCAGAATCCTTATGGCTTGTCTAGATGTTGATGTTGTTGTGTTCCAGTGTCATGAGTGCAGCAATACTGCGCCTAAAATTGCGAGCCAAAGCAAGGTACAAACCTCAAAATTTAAACTACATACAATATCTAAAATCACAAAGGTAAACAACTTGATTTGAATAGCAAGAAGGGTTTTTGTATCAATTGAGAAATTTCAAATTATATATATATATAGCATAATTTTAGATCTATAAAATTATCTGAGAAAAAAAAAAAAGATGTTGGATGACGAAATGTTTGTGCGGTTGGTGGAAAAAAGCTAACGAATTAATGGGTTATTCACCATCTTTTATCGCGCTTCAGCATAATCGATCTTGTGATCGAAGGCTTAATTAAACCTTAAGTTTAGGCGGCCTCTTCTTTGGTGCAATGGTAACACTAGCTCTTGGCGAGGCAACGTAGCTATAAATGTGTCCGGTAAATGAGAAGGTCTCGTGTCAGAGGATCGGCTCATTTGATTGATATGATCAACCTGTTAGAAGTTGATATGTGAAAAAACTAAGTAAGAGTAATTTCAGATTTTTGCTTGAAAGAGTATTTGAAGTATGAAATTTTATTATTTTATCTACATGTTGTGCTCTAATTGGTTAGTCGGACGACTGAGATGATCAAGCATCCTAGCCGAATATTTTCTCCCACTAAATAGATGGCGGCCAGTTTACAGAAGCTGCCCTAAATCAAATAAAGCATGACTTTGAAATTTCATGATGATGTCAGTAGCGACAATACAAATGACGTCTTGTTGTGCTAGCTAGCTTATCCTTGATAGGGCAGGAAAATTCAAAGTTGGGTACACCGGCATATTAATTTGACTTCAGAGACTTCATATCTTGATCGAGAAAAATGCTGATCCAAGTTCCCTGAACGTGAACTATACGGTCTAGACTTTGTTCCCAGCCAAATTAATGACATCAATACGTGAGGTGAGTAGTCCTTATTGATTAAATGAATTCATAAAGGTAGAGTGGACGACGTTCTTGGTTGTAATAGTTAGTGCTTGACTATAGCTAGCCCTTCTTAACTAGTTGCACCAGGACATAATTTCCATGCATGGGTGATATGCCTTTACTTCTCATTCTGATTGCTATAATTAATTGGAGAGCAAGCTAGGGGCAGCCAGCCTTATAAATTATAATCACATATATTCAGACAAAGCAGAAACGTACTAGTAATGAAACAGTACTTCTTCTCGATCGATTTGTATTTTCTTAATTAATTATGATCATGTCTAAATCCAATCCCTCATATAGCATCACGTGTTCAACTTTAACGAAAATACATACATATAGAGGTACCATTTTGACCGATCAAGAAATACTATAGCTATCGATCAATTTGAAAAAAAATCTAAGGGGTGTTCTTTGTTAAAAGGGATCAACAACAAAAAAAAAACTCTATGAGATCGAGAGCTCTCCACAAAAATCCTAGCCGTCATGACTTTGGTATTCAACGATTCCCTATGGAATCACCATCATTGCCGGCTGGGTTCTCCTATGCTGCAATCCAATGTCGACAATCATCGATGAGTTTCATTCCTACTTTGCCGAACAAGATGGCAAATCTGAGCGACGGCGCAAGTCAGGTTTTCCTCTTGGTGTCCAGTTGTTTGGTGCTCCTAGTACTTGGGGTATTTCTCTTCTATAGATTGCATGGTTCGGATACAGTCTTTGGCCCCTATTTTGGATGAGCTTTTCTTTGGAGTTTTTGGTATGGATTTCATGTTTGGGATCCCAGTGAAAAACATGGTAGTTTGGCAACCTTGGTGTTCAAAGACGGCGACCCTATTGTTGGTAGGGCGCTGCTAAAGCTTAACCCAAGTCAAATTTGGATATTTGATTTGGGTCAATTTATTTTCTTGTTTAAGAATAAGCATGATCAGTTATGCAAGTTTAGACTGTGGTTTTACTTTCTCTTTTCATGGGTCATTCTTGGGCTAGATTGGATTTATTGGTCTCAATGGCAATACTTGCCGAAATTTTCCTGTTGGAGTTGGCAATTGCTGACAACAGTGATGCACAGTGTATGTATTGTTCTAGGTTTCGAATCATCGATTAGAGTTCTAGGTTTAGACTTATCGATTAGGCCACTTATGTGGTCTGTAATGCTCATTCTTAGGATGCCCATGCTAAGGATTGTAATTCTCTACTGATTAATATAATTTCTGTTTTGTTTTTTCCTCAAAATTTGGAAAAATCTATTTTTTTTTTAAAAGATACTATTTTAAAAAAAATTTCATGATACTATAAGTCTATATGTATCGTCTTGGTGATTTACGTACCCTTATTTATATGAAAAATGTAGTTTTGTTTTACGGAGGGTATCCAATTAATATGATTTCACATAAACGCTAAATCCAAAACCCTAAACCCTAAATTCTACACTCTACACTCCAAACCCTAAACCTCAAATCTCAAACCCAGGTGTTTTAATAATTTAATAGATTTTGAATTGGATATAAGAGTAGCGCTCTAAAACTAACCTGTTAGTTTCATATTATGAAGCTAACCACACTCGATCTTAACCCTTACATTCATCTAATGATTTAAATTATATCAGAATTAATATCGACTTTAAAATATTAATTATATCCATGCCAATTCAAAATCCATAAAATTGTTGAAAAAAAAATACAAAAATTATACCAAAATCTAAAATCTTACAACCTACACCCTAAACCCAAACCCCAAACCTAGGTGTTGGGTATGAGATTTGGGGTTTAGGGGCTAGGGGTTAGGGTTTAGGGTTTAGGGGTTTAGGATTTAGCATTTTGGTATTATGTCATTTTTTCTAACAGTTTATAGTTTTGAGTTAGATGAATTTGAAGGTCTTAGTGTGGTTAGCTTCATAATATGAACCTAACAAGTTAGTTTTAGAACGCTACTCCTGGATGTAATTAATATTTTAAAATAGATATTAATTCTGATATAATTTAAATTATTAGATTAATCTAATGGTTAAGAATGTGGTGAGCTTCATAATATGAAGCTAACATATTAGTTTTAGAGTGCTACTATTTCACATACATGAAAAAAAAGCATGAATTAATTACTTTTTAAATTTAAACGCAGGTGCCCAAATCGGTGTATGCTATGGAATGCTCGACAACTTACCACACCAAGCAGATGTTGTTACTCACTACAAACAAAACAACATCCGCAGAATGCGACTCTATTATCATCCCAACCAAGCCGCTCTCACTGCTCTTAGGGGCTCCAACATTGAGCTCATGCAGCCGTGACGTGTCGTCAAAGTGTGGTGGTGAAAGTATAGATTAATGACCGGGGGAATGTCGTACCCAAGGGATTAGACGGCCCAAGATCCCTATAGGCGATACAATGTAACCAAGTGATAATAGCACTAGAAGTGGTGTGACAAGGAATGGACTATGTACTTAGAAGTGAGTATGTGCAACATGCAAGTGTAGTGTTCAAAGGGGTGTCACTCTTGAGTGACTAGTGACCAAAACAGTGACCTAAAGTAACCATACTAAACTAGGCAAACAAGTAAAGGCACAAGTGATTGTGCTTGATAGTGTAAAGTTGTTGAGGTGACAAGCCCAACAAAGGTGTGGTTGTGATCAAGTGATGAAGACGATTGGGGTTTCGGGTTAACTCTAACCCATTCGATCACTCTCAAACCTAATGAATATGCAATGTTGATTAATTAACGAACCAAATTCCGTATCTTAGCCATGTTATGGTTCTAAGACCGAGTCTCAATCATCCTCTCGTGCCAAATTGTGCTATTCACAACAACTTGAACTCCTACTCAATTAACCTAAGTTGAGTTAAGGTCCCCAAGTTAATCAAGTAAGGCAAAAGACTTTAAGACTAGGAATTCAAACAAGGCAAGCCTAAAGCTCATACTCATCATACTCAAATGTCAACTGTCCAATATTATGAAGGTGACTAATCTAAACAATCTCACACAATACAAGTTCAACACATGCTCAAGAATTAGTCTTATTCAATAACAAGCATCAAACATGATTAAATTGACAAATAACATGTTCATCTTTCAATCAATATACATAAACATTAAAGTTCATCAATACATCATCATGGGCTAGGGCACACAACCCTAGCCCCCAATCTAAAGGGCTACTCACACATGTTTATGAAATACATCAATATTGTCAAGAATGGAAACATGAATACAAAGAATAACTAGAGTAGGGTTAAGAAATTCTCAAGAGATGATGGCCAGCAGCTCCTTGGTGACTCCAACTATAGATGACAGCCCCCTCTTGAACTCCTCTTCTCTCCCAAGCTTATTCTTCTCCAAGTTCCCGAATTCCTTGTGTTCTTGACGAATTCCCAGTTGTGGAGCTTGAAACGTGGTGGAATGATGGTGGAATGGTGGCAAAAGTTAGTTCCTAAAATAAATGGATGTCTTAGGAACAACTTTCGTGAAGGAAGAAAAGTGATTTGAGGGGTGGAAGGTGGTGAAAATAGAAGAACAAAACTGGACAATTTCTTGGTGTTCTTGGTGGATTATTGTGGAATGGGTTGCTGATTCCTTTCATGGTGGTGTTTAAATATATGTATGATGCTGATTCAAGGGTTTGGATTCAAGGAGAGTGATCCTAGGGTCCAAAAATAAGATGCTACACATGTAGAAGGAAGGCTAAGGGACAAAATGGAAGGCTAAGGGACAAAATGGTGTGTAGAGACAATGAGGAGCTGATTTTGGGACCATAGGATCAGATTTGGGACCATATGCTAAGAGACAAATGGTGCCTTGAGCATTAAATACCTTGCCTCTCATTTGAACTTGAATTTGCCACCAAAATATCTCAATCACTCATAATGGGCTCTCCTTGTGGGCTTGGGCAGCTCATGGATGGATTTGAAATGTGATGCCTTTGGGTTTGACCTCGGAGTTGACCATGCGTTGGTCCGGTTGACTTCGGTTGACTTTCGTCTTTTTCTCGGGAATGCTCATTTTGGTCCAGAAAATGCATCTTTTGTGCCGAATTACCTCAACTCACTTGAATGACCTAAAAACATTAAAACACAAGTTAAATGCAACAAACGGCTTTTGGTGTAGCTTAATTCCCGTGATTAGAAAGGCAATTTGTACTATAATTAAGTGCAAATCACACCCCCACACTTGAATCTTGCTTGTCCTCAAGCAAACATGAAACAATACATAAATGGGAACACAATACAATACAACAAAGGGAAAAACATAATTCAAAAGCTTTTTCCAACCATAGTCCTCAACGAGCTCGCAATGTTATAAACAAGAGTCAAAAGATCACATGCCAAAGCTTCACATATTTGGTAAGTGTTTAATAAGCGCAATTCATTCATGCTCGGGTGAAGTGTGTGGAAACCAAGTGTACAATTAATCTCATGCAATCAAATAGGCACAACTAAACAACATTAACCACTAAACTCACAAAGATCACTAGATATTTCCGCTCAAGTGTTTTAGGGCCAAAGTGTTTACTCTCAAAATAATTGCACAAATAATGTTCCCATAGGCTTGCTCATCAACTAACTCTCCACAAATCGAACCACAAATCGTTGATCATAAGGACTTCCTCAATGGTGTAATGGGGCCAAAAGGTGAATGGTTAAATGAAATGAAAGGATGGATATGACAAATGTTCCACATGTTTGCAAGACAAGTCAACGACTTTGAAACTCATACCTATGCTACAACCGAAACAACTTTCTTATTCTCGTCAAACCTTTTATTGGATTCAAAAGCAATACAAGAAACAACTTCTATTTATTTTTATTTTTGGATTTTTCTTCTTTCTCCTTTTCTATATATATAATTTTTTCCTTGAGGAACTTCAATTCCTTCTTTTTGTTTTTGATTTTCTTTCTTTCTTTGATACAACTACAACAAAAATTAAAAAAAATTGCACCCCTACACTTGCCTTTTGGTTTACTACCAACGAATTCCCAAACATAAAGGACACAAGAAGTCACTATCATCGTCTTGCAAACACATTGAAACAAGGGTGAGATGGTGTTTGAGTGGTGAGATGGGTGAAAGTGATGTGGGTGAACAAAGAAAAGCTAATGATGTACATGGTTCAAGTGGGCTATTCCTAGAGTTCATGTTCACATGGATTGTGGTCAATTTGGCCATGGTGCTCAACTAATGCCTTAGTCATTTCTAACTCATCGTGGATCAACAAAACGCCTCAAGAAGTCTTTGAGCAAGTTCTAGGTTCACGACTTATGCAATGTACACTCATGAAGAACAAGTAACTGTATGAAAGATGCATACATGTGAATATTCAATGGGCTCAAATCCTCACAATTTTTAGGTATGCATGGCAATACATGTTCAAATGTGTTTCTCGGATTGCAATCGACTAATTAACAAAGGTGATGTGTACATGGAATATCGAGCAATCAGAAATTATGCATATTAAACCCAAAGCAAATCACACAAAACCTTAGCAATGATTACATTCTCTAGATCATAACAAAGTAAGCTCAATTCATCATTGGAGTTGAAAAAAATTGACACAACAAACGAACAACACAAAACATAAAACAAAGAAACAAAAGTTTTAATAAATTGGCTTAGCTGTCCTGACGAAATAGGGGCGTCCGGACGGATCAATCGACAGAGAGCATGTATTTTGGGCTTCTTCAGGCGTCCGGATGAAATGGTGCTGTCCAGACGAAATTGTCGACTGAAAATTCGAAAAATTTGAAACTTTTGACGGGTTTGAACCCCAAACCTCACCCCCACACTTAAACTTAACATTGTCCCCAATGTGATAAGTGAATTTAACAATTTACGTTCGGTGAGGGACACGACAAACAACAACACGAACACACAAACAAAACGATGAAACAAAAGTGAGTGAAGTGATAGTAAACTCCCTTATGGCGATTTCCACAATGATATTCAGTAGGCACCAACAATCATCAACCTCAAGGCATAAGCCTTGACTTCCATACGTATGCTCCAAGTGTATTTGCAAGTGCTCATTTGAAAACAGGGGAATACAGCAGCACATAACGACCTTCTCCCAATGTTTTGGGCATAACTCTAGGAATATAAGTCACAACTAAATGATTCTAGTGGAATTGGAAAGTAGACTCCAATGGCTTCATGATGGCCTCTGGAATCATGGAAAAGGTATTCCTGAAGGTAAACTTCTTGCTTGTCAAAACGAGCTTCCAGAAAGTCAAAACAGCACTGAGTAGTTCCCACTCCAAACAGGGTTTCGGCGGATCGGCTGGTTCAAATGAGGTGAAATTTAATCTGGGTATAATAGACTCATAGATGCATCTTCTCAAACAATTTCAGCCAATTCCAACGGTGGGATATGGAAATAAAAGCATCAAAAGTCGACTGTACTGCCCAGGCAGCTCTATTTTTGCAGCAAACAACACTTATTGGGTTCTTCTCTCCGGAACTCCGATCATAACTCCTTCAAAACTTCCCAAACTTCTTTTATTGAAAGAAAAAAGAACTCAAAATGATATGGGGTTGCCTCCCCACAAGCGCTTTTCTTTATAGACTTCAAGCCGGTCTTGTTTCTTCTCATGCTTGAATCAAGGTGGTAAAAAGCACACCTTCTTGCCATTCACCGGTGAGCTGCTCTCACCATGGTTTTCTCCACCAAAGCAGGTATTGAAGCCTTTGAGGACTGACTTTGTGGAATTGGGTAATGGAGGCCAAAAACGCTTATTCTTCTTCTTCTTCTTCCCATGGCCAACAACGTCTCTCATTGCCTCGATGGTCTCCTTTTGTGCCTCACTCATGGGAGGACTGCTCTTCTTATTTTCCTCTAGAAATGGTGGTGGCTTACTATCTTTGTTGCAAGGTGGATTGTCTGTAACGACCCAGACCAAAACTTATCACTTTTCTACAGTGTTTCACGACGAATTGTCGGAAGTTTCGGTTTCGAGCTTCAAATGGTACTTTTTGGGGCCCTCGAGATGACTTGTCGCTCGGTTAGGAATTTGTTTGAACTTTCTTCTTGGAAGTTGTAGGGCACGTTAAATCGAGCTTGTAGACATGAAGTACGTTTGAATCGGAGTTCGTATAAAGAAGTTGTGGTCAGCGAAAGTCGGATCACTATTTTAGGGAAGTTTCTATTTATGGAATTTCGGGATATAGGATTTCCATTTCGGGAAAACCCTTCTCTCTCTCCTCACCTGCGCCTCTCTCCTTCTCTCTCCCCGCGTCACTGTAGCAGCCGGTTTCAAACCGTGATTTCTCCCTCCTCCGGCCACCCCAAGCCATGAAATCAGTCCCAAAATCTTCATCTCTTCATCCTCTTCAAGTCTATATCAATTTCTTTCATCGATTTGTAGTGTAGGAAGAGAAATCTAGAAAAGAAAAACACCCAAAACGCGCAGAAACTGTTCATCGATTTCCGACCACGATTCCGGCCAAATCGACCAGCAAGACTTAATGGGCTTTGTAGCCCTTGTCAAGAGCTTTCCAACCCCGTATGAATCACCTCAATCGGACTTCGGACGAAGGAGAATTTTGGATTTGAAGTTTCGGGTGCAGCTGGCTTTCGAGGCAAATTCTGGCCGATCAAGACTGATTTGATCTTCGAGGTAGTTACGAAACTTGATCCTCATGTCGAGATGTACATTGTGTTAAATTTTCATGGCCATCGGAGATGGTTGATCGGGCGGCGCGTTGGGCTCATGCGCAGCCACTTTGGGCGGCGCGTCCGACCTCTGTTGGAAGTGCATTTTAGCCCTTTGGCTTGTGCTCATTCTTACGATCATGTTAGTATATAGTTTGAAGGAAGTTATCGAAGTTTGAGAATTTATCCGAATTAATTTAGGTTCGTTATCGTACGAATTATTTTTGACTTTCCCGTGTGACCGTCGGATGGTCACCGAAATTGAATAAGATGTTAAGATAGTTCTTTTGAGAGTTTTGGACGGTTGGATTATGGGAATTAGCCCAATTGGTTAATTAAAGAATAGTTATGGTTTGTAAGATCGATTAAATTAGATTCGTTCGTTAGATTTATCGAACCGACGATCTGACCGTTGGATTCGTCGCCGAGGGTGATGGATGTTTAGTTTTATCGTTGAGGAAGTTAGTAGTGGAGTTGTGATTCGAGATGTGTCGTTGGATTAGCGTTGTAAGGGATTATTAAGGTAAGTCTTGAATTATGGTTTTCGTCCGTCGAATAGTAATCGTTATTAATCCATGTTGTTCAGGAGGGCTTTGAGAAGGACTTTGACGGGCGTCAGGCCTAATCGGCAAACTGTGAGTGGACTTTTGTTTTTAAAAATTATTTATGCATGTAATTCTATTCGCAAGAAAGATTTATTTCTCGCATTACTTTTTAGTAAAGATATATTGAGTTTTGTGATCTGTGCATCTTTAGTATTTGTTCTGGTTTATACACATGATAAATAAATTATGGATTTCTTTTCGGATTTGAATATTATATGCGAGATTTGTGGGTTAAGGGATCTTTGGTGAGTTACTCAGAGTTGTCAATATTCCGTATTCAGTTGTCAGCATTCCAGTTGTCAGCATTCTAGTAATCTGTATCCAGTATCTAGTTGTCAGCATCCAGATATTGTCAGTTGACCGTGCGCGTGTCTTGAGGTTGGTGCCTCCAGTATATAGGGGACCTGGTTAGTTTGGCGATATATGGATGTCTGGAGGTTGGTGCCGTCAGATGACGTACACCCTGATCAAGTGCATGTGCGGCCTTTCGGGGACCTGATCGGTAGTACTAGCATGTGGATGTTTGAGGGTTGGTGCCTTCAGGCACCGTACGACCTGTTGGGGCAGGCGTGTGGCCTCGCATTGATTATCTGTTTCCAGTTGGTGTTCGAGTATTGTCTTGTCTGGAAGTTGGTGCTCACCAGACACCGTACGATGTGGGGGTTGGTACCTTCCCACGTACGGACTCATCTTAATTTCTCGTCAGTTGTCTTGTTTAAGGGTTGGTGCCCTCTAGATGTTGTTCGTTGTGGGGGTAGATGTCTTCCAACGTACAGAGTCGTCGCGATTCTTCGTTAGTCAGTTAGTCTCTCTCTAGGAGAGTGGTAGTGCCCAGATTCTCGGTTTGACCGTACAGCTAGTCATTCGTCATGTGTTTTGAATTGTAGATTCGTTTGACTTGAGAATTATTGTCTGCTCATGATTTCACAATTGATTGTTCTTAAGTTGAATTGCATGCATGGTTTTATAGAAAGAAAGTTTTGGAAAGCATTAAGGATATTTTTAAAGTTAATTATATTTACTATTTTATTTTCGTCCACTCACTCTAACAGTTTTTGAAAATGCTTTCCCTGGGCCCTTCGGTTTTGCGTTGCCCAGGTTGCAGATTAGTTGACGTCGAGCCACCCACCGAGTCGAGGCATAGTGCACGCGCTTCCTTATTATCACAGTAGGATATGTTCAACTGTTTGTATCTTTTGTGTGACAGTTAGAATTAGAATTGCTCTGATTCACAAAACAAATGTTTTAAAAATGTACTTAAATTTTTGGATTTATTATGGAGGTTGAAAATTTTGTGGCGAGCAAGTAGGCTCTGGAGTTGGTTGGTTGGTTTAGTTTTATTGAAGTGTAAAAGTGGTTTTTCGCAGGTTTTGGGTAGTCTATTTTTAGGAGAGGTTATGTCGAATTTTCGGTATAATCTCTTCTAAGGTGGGCCCCGTAGGGCAACCTCGGATTTCAGGGTGGAATCTAGGGCGGGTCCTGTCAACTTGGTATCAGAGCATTAGGTTAATTGATTTTGTAGACTTTACATACTTGGTAGCTCCTAGTACTTTTTGAGTGATGGCCGACCGCGGCGGTTCCCCATCATATACTCTTCGGTGCTGGTGTAGTTATCAAGTGTGTAAGATACCTGTCGAGATGTCAGTCTTCAATTCCTTCTTAGGTACTATGCCTCGATAACGTCGACCTCATAGGAAACGAGAATCCTTCAGCGGTAGCAAGAAATGTGAATGAGTTGGTTTTCGTGTTAGTTCTTCATAGACAGGTTTTGGAGTATGGTGGGACAGTATCCCGAATTTTGGAATTAATTGGTGAGAATAGAGAATCTTGTGATGAAATTGTGTATGATTCAGTGGTAAGAGATTTGGATGTGCAGCATTTGAGAATTTTTCGGAGCGTAGAAGTTATCATTGTAGTAGGTGGAAGGTGTTTTTGAAATAGTGTGATCTCTCATTTCAGTTACCAGAATTAGTATTTGATTTGTGCGATCAAAAAATGTGAACAAGGTTTCAAGAGTTTAGAAGTCAATTACTTAACGTTTGTTCTGATTTTGATCGTTCCAAATGGTAGAGGTGGAAACCTATTGGTAGTTGTAAGTTCAGCGTCCACACTTTTGCGTGTGTGAAATTTCGGGGACGAAATTTTCTAAGTGGGGGAGTTTGTAACGACCCAGACAAAAACTTATCACTTTTCTACAGTGTTTCACGACGAATCGTCGAAAGTTTCGGTTTCGAGCTTCAAATGGTACTTTTTGGGGCCCTCGAGATGACTTGTCGCTCGGTTAGGAATTTGTTTGAACTTTCTTCTCGGAAGTTGTAGGGCACGTTAAATCGAGATTGTAGACATGAAGTACGTTTAAATCGGAGTTCGTATAAAGAAGTTGTGGTCAGCGAAAGTCGGATCACTATTTTAGGGAAGTTTCTATTTATGGAATTTCGGGATATAGGGTTTCCATTTCGGGAAAACCCTTCTCTCTCTCCTCACCCGCGCCTCTCTCCTTCCCTCTCCCCGCGTCACTGTAGCAACCGGTTTCAAACCGTGATTTCTCCCTCCTCCGGCCACCCCAAGCCATGAAATCAGTCCCAAAATCTTCATCTCTTCATCCTCTTCAAGTTTATATCAATTTCTTTCATCGATTTGTAGTGTAGGAAGAGAAATCTAGAAAAAAAAAAAACACCCAAAACGCGCAGAAACTGTTCATCGATTTCCGACCACGATTCCGGCCAAATCGACCAGCAAGCCTTAATGGGCTTTGTAGCCCTTGTCAAGAGCTTTCCAACGCCGTATGAATCACCTCAATCGGACTTCGGACGAAGGATAATTTAGGATTTGAAGTTTCGGGTGCAGCTGGCTTTCGAGGCAAATTCCGGCCGATCAAGACTGATTTGATCTTCGAGGTAGTTACGAAACTTGATCCTCACGTCGAGATGTACATTGTGTTAAATTTTCATGGCCATCGGAGATGGTTGACCGGGCGGCGCGTTGGGCTCACGCGCAGCCACTTTGGGCAGCGCGTGGCGGCGCGTCCGACCTCTGTTGGAAGTGCATTTTAGCCCTTTGGCTTGTGCTCATTCTTACGATCATGTTAGTATATAGTTTGAAGGAAGTTATCGAAGTTTGAGAATTTATCCGAATTAATTTAGGTTCGTTATCGTACGAATTGTTTTTTACTTTCCCGTGTGACCGTCGGATGGTCACCGAAATTGAATAAGATGTTAAGATAGTTCTTTTCAGAGTTTTGAACGGTTGGATTATGGGAATTAGCCCAATTGGTTAATTAAAGAATAGTTACGGTTTGTAAGATCGATTAAATTATATTCGTTCGTTCGATTTATCGAACCGACGATCCGACCGTTGGATTCGTCGCCGAGGGTGATGGATGTTTAGTTTTATCGTTGAGGAAGTTAGTAGTGGAGTTGTGATTCGAGATGTGTCGTTGGATTAGCGTTGTAAGGGATTATTAATTTAAGTCTTGAATTATGGTTTTCGTCCGTCGAATAGTAATCGTTATTAATCCATGTTGTTCAGGAGAGCTTTGAGAAGGACTTTGACGGGCGTCAGGCCTAATCGGCAAACTGTGAGTGAACTTTTGTTTTTAAAAATTATTTATGCATGCAATTCTATTCGCAAGAAAGATTTATTTCTCGCATTACTTTTTAGTAAAGATATATTGAGTTTTGTGATCTGTGCATCTTTAGTATTTGTTCTGGTTTATACACATGATAAATAAATTATGGATTTCTTTTCGGATTTGAATATTATATGCGAGATTTGAGGGTTAAGGGATCTTTGGTGAGTTACTCAGAGTTGTCAATATTCCGTATTCAGTTGTCAGCATTCCAGTTGTCAGCATTCTAGTAATCTGTATCCAGTATCTAGTTGTCAGCATCCAGATATTGTCAGTTGACCGTGCGCGTGTCTTGAGGTTGGTGCCTCCAGTATATAGGGGACCTGGTTAGTTTGCCGATATATGGATGTCTGGAGGTTGGTGCCTTCAGATGACGTACACCCTGATCAAGTGTGCGGCCTTTCGGGGACCTGATCGGTAGTACTAGCATGTGGATGTTTGAGGGTTGGTGCCTTCAGGCACCGTACGACCTGTTGGGGCAGGCGTGTGGCCTCGCATTGATTATCTGTTTCCAGTTGGTGTTCGAGTATTGTCTTGTCTGGAAGTTGGTGCTCACCAGACACCGTACGATGTGGGGGTTGGTGCTTTCCCACGTACGGACTCATCTTGATTTCTCGTCAGTTGTCTTGTTTAAGGGTTGGTGCCCTCTAGATGTTGTTCGTTGTGGGGGTAGATGTCTTCCAACGTACGGAGTCGTCGCGATTCTTCTTCAGTCAGTTAGTCTCTCTCTGGGAGAGTGGTAGGGCCCAGATTCTCGGTTTGACCGTACAGCGAGGGTAATCGGCATACGCATTCGTCATGAGTTTTGAATTGTAGATTCGTTTGACTTGAGAATTATTGTCTGCTCATGATTTCACAATTGATTGTTCTTAAGTTGAATTGCATGCATGGTTTTATAGAAAGAAAGTTTTGGAAAGCATTAAGGATATTTTTAAAGTTAATTATATTTACTATTTTATTTTCGTCCACTCACTCTAACAGTTTTTGAAAATGCTTTCCCTGGGCCCTTCGGTTTTGCGTTGCCCAGGTTGCAGATTAGTTGACGTCGAGCCACCCACCGAGTCGAGGCATAGTGCACGCGCTTCCTTTTTATCACAGTAGGATATGTTCAACTGTTTGTATCTTTTGTGTGACAGTTAGAATTGCTCTGATTCACAAAACAAATGTTTTAAAAATGTATTTAAATTTTTGGATTTATTATGGAGGTTGAAAATTTTGTGGCGAGCAAGTAGGCTCTGGAGTTGGTTGGTTGGTTTAGTTTTATAGAAGTGTAAAAGTGGTTTTTCGCAGGTTTTGGGTAATCCATTTTTAGGAGAGGTTATGTCAAATTTTCGGTATAATCTCTTCTAAGGTGGGCCCCGCAGGGCAACCTCGGATTTCAGGGTGGAATCTGGGGCGGGTCCTCTCATTGTCACACCCCCAAATAGGTGAGAAACGAGCATGTACACCTTCTTTGGGTTTTGGTGGATTCAAAGGACCAAAAATCCTTTTGCTTTTGGCACTATTTCCCTTGACCAAATCCACAGCAAGTACCTCTTTGATAACCTCCGGTGAGTATATGTGATTGAGGACTTGAATCGTCACCTTCTCTCCCAACACTTTCAACCTAATGGTGCCCTTAAGAACATTGATTTTGACTCCCGCCGTTGCCATAAAAGGTCGGCCAAAGATAAGAGGCATTCCATTGTCATGAGCAGGATCATCTCCCATATCAAGCACCACAAAATCAGCAGGAATGATGAATTTGTCAACCCGTACTAACACATCTTCAATAATGCCAACCGGTTTTCTTGTGCTTTTATCCGCAAGTTGAAGAGTCATGGATGTTGGTTGCAAGGTACCAATGCTCAACCTCCGGAATATAGATTGACACTTGCCCCCAAATCCATAAGGGCACCTTTTAGGAAATGCTCTCCTATTTGACACCCAATTGTGAAGCTCCCCGGATCTTTCAACTTTGGTGGTATCTTGTGTTGGATCATGGCACTAACTTGGCCTTGAAGCTCATAGCACTCCTTCTCTTGGAGTCTTCTCTTTACAACACAAAGGCTCTTAAGAAATCTAGCATATGCCGGCACTTGACATATGAGATCCAACAAAGGAACATTCACATCCACCTTCTCAAAAAGTTCATGCAACTCTTCCATCAAACCCTTGTTCTTCTTGTGCAATTTCACATCATGAATGGCTATTTTCCCATCTAGGGCAGCAAGTGATTCATCTTTATAGTCCTCCCTAGAGGTGCTCATGGCTCTTGGTGGATCCATAGCCTTCAAGGCCTCACCACCAAGGTTACTAACCATGTCACACTCATCCTTAGAAGTTGTTTTCTCAACATCATGAACATGTAAATCATCTTCCAAAGTCAAGCAATCATAACCACTCCCAAGCACAACTCCATTATGCATACTCTTCACATTTGACACAACTCCATTTAATCCACAATTGTCAATGAGTACATTTTCTTCCTCCTTGGCCCCATCCTCCATATAACCAAAATGAGTATGCACATTATTATTCAACAAATAGCCAAGAGGTACGTTTTCTTCCCTCTTGGCCCCATATGTATGCATATAATCATCAAAGTTCTCATGCATGGACTTAGAATAGTAAGTGTCTTGAGAAATACCGGAGTAAGATGTAGAGATTGCGTTGCATTGCTCATGTTGCTTGCCTCTTGGATTGGGCTCAACTTGAGAAGGTAAAGCACCCATTGGTCTTGAGCTAAGTTGTTTTACTAGTTGCCCCACTTGAACTTCAATTTTGCTCAACCCTTGAGACATGACAGTGACTTGTTGGCTTAGTGTGTCTTGTCTTTAGTCAGCCCTCAATTGGCTTGCGGTGAGGGCAGCGAGCATCTCCTTCATGCTTGGCTCTCTTGGGTCTTGAGCTTCATAGTTGCCTCCCTTGTTCTCAAAACCGGGAGGTGTGTAGTAGTAGCTTTGCCTTTGAGGTGGTGCTTGAGAAGTACTTGGACTTTGAGTGTTGGAAAAGTTTGAACCTCCTCCATGATATTCATTTGTTCCTTGAGTACTTCCTCCATAACTTTGGTGAGGATGATTGAACTTGGAAGGATAGTGCTTTGAATTGTAGTTATCAATTTGACAACCTTTCTCATCCAACACTCCTTGATTCAATGAGGCATGGTAGAGTTGGCATTCATGAATCTCATGTGTAGGCTCTTGGCAAAATGCACAACTTGTAGAAATGGCTTTGACATGCTCACTTGTAGGAGGTAAGACTGCTCCTCCTTGTGTCTTGAGTAGTAAGTCAAGCTTAGTATTCATAGCAGCCTCTAGTTGCTCAAACTTGGCATTCATGAGCTCATCTATTTGTTGAATTTGAGAGGCTCCATGGATTGCTCTAGAGTGGTTCTCAACATTCTCATGTCCTCTTCCACCATGGGGCTCTCTTTCTCCTCTTTCTCTTGGTCTTGTGTCTCTTCTTCGGTCATGATTGTCCCATTGTCCGGATTGCACACCAATTTCTTCTATGATGTCCCAAGCGGCATTCGGTCCTTTCCTTTGAAAACTACCACCACAAGCATTGTCGAGTCTTCTACGTTCATCATCAAATAGACCGTTGTAGAAGGAAGAGACTAGCTGCCACTTGCTAATTCCATGGTGTGGGCACCCAAGCTCCAAGTCTTTGAAGCATTCCCAAGCATCATAAATTGTCTCACGGTCTCCTTGCATGAAAGTGGTGAGCTGATTTCTCATGGCGGTAGTCCGATGATGAGGGTAATAGGCATTGAGGAATACCTTTTGCATGTCATCCCAAGAGAAGATACTCTAGGCTTGAGCTTGTGAAACCAAATCCTTGCCTTTTCCTTGAGAGAAAATTGAAAAAGTCGAAGCTTCACTTCCTCAATTGAAAGGCCTCCACGGTTTAGTGTGCCGCACATGGCGTCAATCTCGATGATGTGATCATAGGGCCTCTCCTTTGCCACTCCATGGAAAGTGGGCAAGATGGAAAGAATGGAATGCTTGATCTCATATGCCACATTCGGATGTGGGTGCACAATGCATGAATGTGAGTCCACTATGTTCGGACATGAGTAGTGACTCAAAGGAAGCTCCTCCTCAACCCATGGTGGACCTTGATCATTGTTTACTTCTCCCATTGTCTCTTTAGGAGGTGTTGGCTGCTCTGAAATATGAGCGATTGGTGGAGCACTTTCGGTTCTCCTAACTCTTCTCCTCCTTGGTCTTCCTCTTGTGTCCTCGCTTAAAACGCGTCCACTTCTCAATGAAATTCGAGTGGTAGAAGTGGAGGGCTCGTTCATGTACCTTTATCACACACAAGAGAGATTAGGAACAACTAAATACACAATTAAACACAAGTATACAAGCTATGGAACCAATTAGAAACACACAACAAAAGAGAACAAACATAATAGTTTTAGAACAGCTCCCAGGCCATCGGACGGATTGAATCCGTCCGGACGGATTTTACGGGCACTACTACCAGTCTCTTTTGGAGTCTGGACGGATATGTTAGGCAGAGAGGTTCCAGAAATGCTAGTTACTGATCCTGACGACCAGTACCTGAAAAAATATTTTTTTCCCTATGCTAGACTTAACCAAATGATACAAAATTTTAACCACTGATACTAGACACATAGAGACAGCAGTATACAAACTTTTGGAATTTTCTGGGTTGATTTACTATTTTAAAAAATCATGAAAGACACAGAACAATAGCTAATGACAAACGAAAACAAATTAAGAGAACTTCCCAAGTTAGGCAAGGGAACTAACCTAGCTTGAATTGAAGCAAACTAGGATGCAACTAGACACTAAAGAACCGCAAGAACAACACTTGACACAACCTAGAAACAAATGCAACATGCAAAGAAAGGAAGGAAATACACAACAACAACAAACAAGTCTAGAAACAACAAGCAAACAAACTAGATGCAAACTTAAAGAAACACAAACACTTATGAACAAACAACAACAAAATAACTATCAACCAACTTAAACTAAAGAATAGTACTAAGACAACCCGGCTATGATCGCCCAAAGGATCAAGAATTAACTTCAATCCCCGGCAACGGCACTATTTGACGTGTCGTCAAAGTGTGGTGGTGAAAGTATAGATTAATGAGTGGGGGAATGTCGTACCCAAGGGATTAGACGGCCCAAGATCCCTATAGGCGATACAATGTAACCAAGTGATAATAGCACTAGAAGTGGTGTGACAAGGAATGGACTATGTACTTAGAAGTGAGTATGTGCAACATGCAAGTGTAGTGTTCAAAGGGGTGTCACTCTTGAGTGACTAGTGACCAAAACAGTGACCTAAAGTAACCATACTAAACTAGGCAAACAAGTAAAGGCACAAGTGATTGTGCTTGATAGTGTAAAGTTGTTGAGGTGACAAGCCCAACAAAGGTGTGGTTGTGATCAAGTGATGAAGACGATTGGGGTTTCGGGTTAACTCTAACCCATTCGATCACTCTCAAACCTAATGAATATGCAATGTTGATTAATTAACGAACCAAATTCCGTATCTTAGCCATGTTATAGTTCTAAGACCGAGTCTCAATCATCCTCTCGTGCCAAATTGTGCTATTCACAACAACTTGAACTCCTACTCAATTAACCTAAGTTGAGTTAAGGTCCCCAAGTTAATCAAGTAAGGCAAAGGACTTTAAGACTAGGAATTCAAACAAGGCAAGCCTAAAACTCATACTCATCATACTCAAATGTCAACTGTCCAATATTATGAAGGTGAATAATCTAAACAATCTCACACAATACAAGTTCAACACATGCTCAAGAATTAGTCTTATTCAATAACAAGCATCAAACATGATTAAATTGACAAATAACATGTTCATCTTTCAATCAATATACATAAACATTAAAGTTCATCAATACATCATCATGGGCTAGGGCACACAACCCTAGCCCCTAATCTAAAGGGCTACTCACACATGTTTATGAAATACATCAATATTGTCAAGAATGGAAACATGAATACAAAGAATAACTAGAGTAGGGTTAAGAAATTCTCAAGAGATGATGGCCAGCAGCTCCTTGGTGACTCCAAGTATAGATGACAGCCCCCTCTAGAACTCCTCTTCTCTCCCAAGCTTCTTCTTCTCCAAGTTCCCAAATTTCTTGTGTTCTTGACGAATTCCCAGCTGTGGAGCTTGAAATGTGGTGGAATGATGGTGGAATGGTGGCGAAAGTTAGTTCCTAAGATAAATGGATGTCTTAGAAACAACTTTCGTGAAGAAAGAAAAGTGATTTGAGGGGTGGAAGGTGGTAAAAATGGAAGAACAAAACTGGACAATTTCTTGGTGTTCTTGGTGGATTATTGTGGAATGGGTTGCTGATTCCTTTCATGGTGGTGTTTAAATATATATATGATGCTGATTCAAGGGTTTGGATTCAAGGAGAGTGATCCTAGGGTCCAAAAATAAGATGCTACACATGTAGAAGGAAGGCTAAGGGACAAAATGGAAGGCTAAGGGACAAAATGGTGTGTAGAGACAATGAGGAGCTGATTTTGGGACCAAAGGATCAGATTTGGGACCATATGCTAAGAGAGAAATGGTGCCTTGAGCATTAAATGCCTTGCCTCTCATTTGAACTTGAATTTGCCACCAAAATATCTCAATCACTCATAATGGGCTCTCCTTGTGGGCTTGGGCAGCTCATGGATGAATTTGAAATGTGATGCCTTCGGGTTTGACCTCGGAGTTGACCATGCGTGGGCCCGGTTGACTTCGGTTGACTTTCGTCTTTTTCTCGGAAATGCTCATTTTGGTCCCGAAAATGCATCTTTTGTGCCGAATTACCTCAACTCACTTGAATGACCTAAAAACATTAAAACACAAGTTAAATGCGACAAACGGCTTTTGGAGTAGCTTAATTCTCGTGATTAGGAAAGCAATTTGTACTATAATTAAGTGCAAATCAAGCAGCCCAAAGGGCAGGCAACCAAGGCAATTGCCTTGGGCCTCACTTTAAAGAAGGCCTAATATTTTAAGTAGTTCTACTTCTATAAAACAACTTTTGTTAAACAAAGGCTTGTTGCATTCTGAAAAAGTGAAAATTGAGGCCTCAAAGACATGACATGAATTAGAATACGAGGCCCAAAACTAAGAGCTTGTCTTCTTTCTGTTTTTTTTTTTCCTTCTTCGTTTGTTCTTTCTTTGTCGGACCTCTCTCTAGAAGTGCCCTTTATTTATTTTTTCTTTTGTTTTGTCCAATCAAAAATTACTTTCTTTTAGAAACAAATCTGAAGCACACACACAAAGTCATAATTCCCTCAAAATATACTGAACTAGAGTTAAGGAATTTATATAGTAATTTTGGTATTTTGCAACTCTGCAACCAAAAAAGAACAAAAATTTGACATGATATTAATTAAAAAATTTGATATATCCAATTCCGTAAGCCTCATTTTAATTTCGGTTATTTCGCCTTAGGCCTCGTTTGGCATCGGGATGACCCTGAGCTCATGCTTGGCATCGCGAACGACAACCTTCAAAACATTGCCTCAAGCCAAGCCACTACAAACACATGGGTTCAAAACAATGTCAAAAACTACGGCGATGTAAGATTCAAGTACGTTGCTATCGGAAATGAAGTCCAGCCAGGAGACTCATTTGCACAGTTTCTAGTCCCAGCCATGAGAAACATTCAAATTGTAATTTCTAATGCTAGTCTTGGCAACCAAGTCAAAGTTTCCACTGCCATCGACACCAAGGGAATATGAGTATCGTTCCCTCCCTCGAAAGGCTCGTTCATATCCGAAAATAGACCACTGCTCGATCCCATTGTACACTACTTAGTGGACAAAAAATCTTCGCTGCTCGGGAACTTGTACCCGTATTTTTCTTACAAGGACAACATCGATTCCATTCATCTCGATTATGCTCTCTTCACAGCTCCATCTGTTTTCAAGCAAGATGGCCAGCTTGGTTATCGTAATCTTTTAGATGCTATTTTTGACGTTGTGTATTCTGCTCTTGAGATGGCGGGTGGAGGGTCTTTGGAAGTTGTTGTATCAGAGATTGGTTGTCCCACGGCCGGTGGAACAACAACAACAACAGTTGACAAATAAACTAATCAATTACCATGTTAGGTTAGGCAAATTGTTTCAAAGCTTCTCTTTTTTTTGCAATTTTCTTTCCAAAGTGCTTATAATAACCAAAGATATGGGTCATCATCCCCTCGTTATGATTTTCTTCTTTGATGACTATAAACTGTTAAGACATGTAGAAAGTTAGCTTGGTTCCAATATCTCTTCCACATTATTTCTTGATGTCGGACGAGAATATGACCATTTTAGACGAAGAATATCAAAAAGAAAGAAGCGTCGTCACATTAAGAAGAATGATTTGAAGATCGGAAACTAATATTCAAATAGGCTTCTTAATGGTGAAATTGCTCGTAAATGGTTCTTTTGGATATATCGGGTTGCACGAGGGAGACCAGATTGTCAATTTCAAAGGAGCATCACTAGACGTTTTCATCAGCAGCACAAAACTGGACAGTTTTGCTATTTTCTCGTTTGGATTCTTTAGGTGTTTATTTCTTTCTTATTTTGTTTAGATTTTATTTTCCTAGCAATAAGTTTAGATTAAGGTTTCCTTGTCTTGGTCTACAAGTAATAGATTATTTACTTTCCTTATTATATTTCTAGTTATGCTCTATAGATAACACCCTATTAGATTGTAAACATATATTCAAGTATTGAATAACAGAAAACCAAAATTAGAGAAGATTTTCTCTTGTTCTTTGGGTTCGCCCGTGATTTGCTAGCTATGCTAGTTGTTTATCTTCATTAGATTAGATGCTTGTCGAGCCTTGTTTCTACCGTGAATTGCTTCTGCTATCATTTGACATCAGAGTAGGATTCGCCCGCTCCATGGGAGACTACAGTTCAAGGGAGGATTTCACCACCGCCAACCTCAACGACGCTGGTTGTAGAGTTTTCATTGAAGAGGAACATGCTCAGGAATTTTCCCTACGCCAACCTCATCAATTTAGAATTTCCATTGAAGAGGAACATGCTGAGGAATTTGCCCTAAGCCAACTGATTTTTGCATATTCTATGTACTAAAGGTGCCTCTAATTACTTGAATTAGGCTTCTCCAAGAGCTTATTAGTGTGTTTAATGTGTTTTTTGTGTATGTAGGGAAAATAAGTGGAAAATGGTAATTTGCACTAAATCGGTGCACTTTGGAGGTTTTTAGCGCTATTCTGAGAAAATGACGGAAAGTCAACTGTGACATTCAGACGTCAAGATGACACGAGTCATCATTCGGATGTGGAACACAAGAATTATAGGAAGATTTCGAAGACTATTCCGAATTCCGGCAAGTTTGCCAGCAAACCACTACAAATGGCGGCACAATTATCGGCAACCACCACTCGCGGTGGTGAAACGCAATTCCCGCATCACATATATTCACCACTTACTATTTCCTTTTCCACCGTTTTGACTTTTATCTATTTTCATTTTTACCTTTGTATGTTTGCATTTGACTTTTGCATTTTGATGTTTGAATTTCCTTGTCATTCTTCTTCCTCGGGATGCTGTAGAATTCACTTGCCTCTCTATCTTCTCCTCCATTTTCTTCCTCTGCTAAATTCTCTTCCGTCTAAAGACAATTGAGGGAGCTCACCTGTCATGCCCTGATTCGGGAACCATTTTAAATTCCCAAATTGAGGTGAGAATCACATCCCAATTATAGAATATAAGAAACTTCTACAATTAGAATGTGAGAAAAGTAAATAAAAAGAAAATAACTAGAGCCAACTACGAAACTATACAGTTCCGAAAAGAAAGATTGTAAAACGAAACTTAATTTACAATCGAAGTCGCATGCCACAACTATACACAAGTCCTTACTAGTGGTTCTTTCGTCTTCTAGGTACAAAAACTTAACTTACAAAATAAGAGTCTAACTAACAACTCTCGAACTTAAAGTCTTCTCAACCTTCTTATTATTCGATTTAGTACCTGTAAAAAGACAATCTATTGTAGGGGTGAACTTTCGTCCTCACTGCTCAGTAGGGACATAAACCTTTTATCATAGTTAATTAAGGTAAAATCATGTTATCAAAGAATACATTATGGCTAAAATAAAAATGATACATGAATGTCAAATGAACTTCATGTATATAGCCGTTAGTCCATATAACAAAACAAGCAGCCTACAAGTCTCATACCGTGTATTACCAACCGGGGGTAACTCTGATTGTTTCAATATATGATCTAACACCCGTAACATTTCAATCCACATACCCTTTTTGTCAGTCATCTTACCTTTCTCTCGGTTGCCAGCCAAAATTTCTCAATTTGATAAAATCATATATCATATTTCATATTCCCCCTTATCTGTCCATGACCTGGTCCCTGCGAGAGGTCGAACTCAACTACATAAAAACTATTCCCAAAGATTTCATTCTTTCCATATCCATCCACCATTCTCATAGCATGATCAAAATTATTCCCAACTATCAATCCTTCAACATGCCATGATGCATCATGATAATAATGTCATTACTAATATGCATAGATTATTCATGTGTGCAAATTGAGTAGGAACAGATATTTTGTAAGGCATTTAGATAAGAAATCCTATGCTATGGTACAGCCTTAAGAAGACTACACGTAAAATCCTATGCCAATTGGAGTTGATACGAGTTGCAAAAGTAATAAGAAAATGAACTATGCAACATAAATCCTAATGCACAAGGTTAACTTTGTAGTAACCTATAACGTTCATATGAACTCCAAAAAGGGCAGGGCTGAATTCGTTAGAAACCTGGGAATGTCTACTTTTCAAATACTGGTGCCCCGAAGAAAGTTTGAACAAGGAAAGCCACTGAAACAAATAAAAAGAACGAAACAGTACTACAGGTTTCAGAAATTCCTGCAGCAGACCTGCAACTTTGGAAATTCATAACTAAATCAAGAAAAATAGTTTTCGGAGATTATAACTCTGAAATAATATTTGAAATGTCTACTACAAATTCTCAGAAGACAATAATTTTAAATTATGAACAGAAAAGTACAGTTTTTAACAAAACAGTTGCTGGGTCAGAATTAGGAGTGCAGACCTCTGTTTTCATCATCAAGTTTAACCAATCAAAACTTGTATAAATTCGGTGATTCTTAAACTAATATAAACATAGACACGTGTACTTTGCAAAAGTATTTTCAAATTTTAAAACAAAGACCTGAGCTGTGAGTTATTAGCTCAAAATTGACAAGAAAATAAGATTTTTCTGGAAATTTCCAGCAAACTCAGAATGACTCTTAACTTAGTTTGATCGACTTCTCGGCTACCAAAAGTAATGTTAGAACTTAGAAAAAGTAGTATAAGACCTTTAAGTCACTTCCATAACACCAAAACGTCATGAACAATTCGAAATATTGAATCAAAAGTTCCAGAATTTGCTCTAGACATCCAAACTCAAGAACAGAGTTCTCGAGTCAAAATGAATCCGAATTTAATCACTGATTTTGAATTCAATTTCATTTTCCTAACTATAAACTATCAGAGACTTAATCACACAAAACATTTCAATCAGAAACTCAGAAATTCAAGATTGAAAATTGAAATAATCAACAAACTAAATTACCAAATATTATGAACTCAAAACCAGCCTTTAAACATAACCAAAATTGAAATCATAAGCAACCTTTGATACCACTATACCAGTCACAAAATTGTTCCTATTTCTTCTTCTCTTTCCCTCTTC
Organism: Rubus parviflorus; assembly: GCA_029955375.1. Classification (NCBI taxonomy): domain Eukaryota; kingdom Viridiplantae; phylum Streptophyta; class Magnoliopsida; order Rosales; family Rosaceae; genus Rubus; species Rubus parviflorus. Next base: position 17,627,080 of record JARGGL010000006.1, on the reverse strand, counting down.
CGTAGTATTTTCTCAAAAAAAAAAAATCTTCTTCTCTGTATTGTTCTGTTTTTTCCCTTTTCTTCTTCTCCTTTTTGGTTCCCTTTAGTTTTCCAGTTTTCTTAGTTGTTTACACCGCCTCTCACCACCGTCTTCAACTCAAACCTATCACCTAGAGAACCTATACTAACACCTAGAGTCCTGATCTTGATCTTAATCGAGCAGATTTATGTTTTGCTTGACAGAATGATCTCCTTGAAAATGAAAAGTATGGACTCAATCGAGCTTCCACTGAGTCTTCATTTCTCAGATGTCTCGATTTAACTTGTGGTCTTCCAAACATTCCACCACTAGTACCAACTGAATCTTCTAACATTTTCACATTTCTGCTTTCCTGGAAATATATAATGGATAATTCTTGGGTTCACCCCTTGGGTGAACTTGCATATTCACCCCCTCTTATAATTAATGCATTTTCACTTTATAATTTCATAATCTAACCGTTCATATGTTAAATTATCCTCTATAGATCATCTCTGCAAAAAATCAATCGAATCTGAAAGTGTTCAGTCATCCAATTTTATGAAACAAATGAATGGTTCTGACAACAATTACTATTATTATGATTAACCGTCTATTTATTTCATATGAATGGTCTCCAAATTGATTTATTTTTTGCAGATGTGATCTGTATATTATGTTATAATATATGAACGGTTGGATCCATAAAATTTAAATTGAAAATGTGTTAATTGCAATGGGGGTGGATATGCAGGTTCACCTAACGGGTGAACCCAAGCATTATCCATATATAATTATGTCTCCCATGATGAGTTATATAGATATTAGAAGAAATTAATATAATAGTCCGAGTATTTTGGAGTTATCATAAATTATGCTTATTTATTTATTTATTTCCATATGATATTAACAAGATTTCATGATTCCAAAATATAACATAATAGTCCGAGTATTTTGGAGTTATCATAAATTATGCTTATTTATTTATGGATTAAATTCAGTTTACCCTCCTGAGGTTTGGGTCAAAAATCATGTTAGTCCCTAGAGTTTCAATTTCATTAGTAACACCCCTACACTTTTAATTTTAATCAACTGTGTCCAAATTCAGACATTCCGTCCAAATGAATGTTAAATGCTGACGTGGACTTGCCCAAATTTTTTTCTTTTCCCAATCTAACCCTATCTTTGATTAAAAAAAAAATCTAGTCCGTGCTCTTCCTCTCCCTCTTCTTCTTCTTCTTCTTCCTTCTTTCTTTTCCTCTTCTCTCTTCCCTTTCTTTTCCTCTCTGCACCCATCTCTCTCTCTCTCTCTCTCTCTCTGCTACAACACCACCGCCTGCACTACCCATCGCTGCCGTGCCGCCTCCAGCCCGTGTTTGCTCTCTACACCCAAGACTTGGGCACCCATCATTCAAGCCCAGATCGGCGTTTTCAATTCCGCCTCACCACTGCTTGCCGGCCATCTCTCTCAGCCGCACCCATCAACCACCGCGGGCATCGTTCGAGCTCTCAGCTCTCTCGCACGTCTTGGACTCCCTCGAAATTGAGCATCTCTCTGATAAACCTAACCTCTTATCTCTGAAGTCTTCTAAACTTATCTCACCTCCTTCTCATGTTCACCAAGACTCTAGTCCTTATCACTTATCAAGATAACATAAATCTTGTGTTCCGATTATCTACTTATCATTTGTATTTATCATTTGTAGCTATTGTTATCTTTTAGAGTCCTACTCTATTGTTTGTAACTACTTGTACTCATCTACTCTATTCAGTTCAATATAAATATACTGTATTGGCCATCAATTAAGGTGTGCTCAATACTACAATCACTTCTTCTGTTTCTAAACCTTTTTATGGTATCAAAGCCTATAGTGTCAAACGACAGATCCTAATTTTTTTTTTCCTCCTCCATTCAATGTCTACCTCCAGTTCCTCCTCCACCACCTCCTCCTCCACCATGTCCTCAGACTCTGTCCCCGCCTTACACACTATCCAAAGTGACCATTCTTTCTCTGCATCCCAGTCCTCTACCATAGGCCCAGACTTCTCTTCTGGCAGTGTGTCTCATTTTCTATCCATCAGGTTGGATAGAACTAACTATCATCTGTGGTTGGCCCAAATATCTCCCATTTTGAAGGGTCGCAAACTCATGGGCATTGTGGATGGGACCAATCCTTGCCCTCCTTGTTTTCTTGCTGGAAGTGATGGTAAACTCTCCAATACTGTTAATCCAAACTATGAAAATTGGATTGCTCAAGAACAGACCGTCCTTAGTTGGATCAATGGGTCTCTTACTCCCTCTGTGCTCGCAACGGTTGCGCGTTCAACTTCTGCATTCTCTACGTGGAAGTCCTTGGCTAAGAGATATGCCTCTCAATCCCAAAATCGGGTTCTCCAACTCCGAAGTGATCTTCTTCGTACTTTCCGTGCTAATCTCAGCATCTCTGACTATCTTGACAAGATTAATGCTATTGCCGATAATCTTGCCCTTGCAGGACATCCTATGAGTGATGAAGATCTTGTGTCGATCATAATGAATAATGTTGGTCCTCTTTATGAGACCACGGTGAGTTCTGCTCAAGCACGTGATACACCCATCACTTATGACTCTCTTGAGGCCCTCCTCTTATCTGCAGAACGAAGGCTAGCTGATCAAAATCAAGGGGCTCTTGACCTTAGTTCTCAACTTACTGCTCTTCATATTTCTCATTCTGGACGTGGCCGGGGTCGCGGTCGTCATCAAACCCCATTCTTTGGGGGGCGACACCCTAATCCTCCTTCTGGTTTTGGCAGATCAAGTGTGCCTACTGTGTTTAGTGGTCGTGGACGTGGTGCGCATAATGGTGGCCACTCTATTCTTGGTCCTCATCCCTCCAGCACTACCTCCTCATATGGCAGGATTTCTTGTCAAATCTGCAGCCGTACTGGTCATTCAGCATTGGATTGCTACAACAGACTGAACCTCTCCTTTGAAGGAAGGGTTCCCACTAAGAAACTCAGTGCAATGGCTGCATCCGTCTAAACCTTTTTACTCTCTCTCTCTCTCTCTCTTTGTCCCGCATCTCTCTTCTTCCTCTTCCTCTCGGGTTCATCCCCAACACTCAGTCCACCACCACCACCGCCATTTCCGACCACCCCAGCACCTCAGACCACTGTTTTGGAATCGCCATGACCCCAGCATCCTCGTGGTACCCATCGATCACGGTAGCGCGCGCTCTAGAGCGAGGTAGCTCGGCGTTGACTTTTCGGATCCAAGAGCTTTCGAGCCCGATTCCGATCAATCCAAGACGAATTGATCCTTGTTGCATGTATAAAACTGGTTGGGTTTCTTGTGCTAAACATGTTGGTATGAATTTCTAAACCGCCCGAGGAAGGTGGTAGGGAGCCTTGAGATGATAGGGACTCGGCAGCAGAGAGAGAGAGAGATAGAGAAACAGATGGGTGCAGAGAGGAAAAGAAAGAGAAGAGAGAAGAAGAAAAGAAAGAAGGAAGAAGAAGAAGAAGAAGAAGAAGAAGAAGAAGAAGAGGGAGAGGAAGAGCACTGGCTAGATTTTTATTTATTTTTTATCAAAGAGAGGGTTAGATTGGGAAAAGGGGAAAATTTGTGCAAGTCCACGTCAGCATTTAACAACCATTTGGACGGAATGTCTGATTTTGGACACGGTTGATTAAAATTGAAAGTGTAGGGGTGTTACTGATGAAATTGAAACTCTAGGGACTAACATGATTTTTGACCCAAACCTCAAGGGGGTAAACTGAATTTAATCCTTTATTTATTTATTTCCATATGATATTAACAAGATTTCGTGATTCCAGAATAAAGTACCCGGGGAGAGAAGGAGTATTAAAGATCTTCTCCAGGCAACTTTTCTCACAAGGCTTGTTGATGAAGTTGTCTCTAAGCCAACTAATTAGACTTCTATCATCACTTGGGAACACAGGAAGTCTAGATAGATCGTAATTGAAAAGTCTAGATCGAAGACTAATTAAGTTAACGTAGAGCACAGAGTGATGATTGATCGATCGAGCTGTGTATTATCTGTTTCTTGCTTCTCTTTTTTCTCAACTTTGCGTGAAACCAAGACCCAATTAAATAGATAAGCATGACCTACCTAGCTACTCTTCAACCACAGGGGCATGGCCAATCCATTCATTATTCTACTTATTCACACTACTACAAAAAGGGCATGTGGGGACAAACATTTGTCATTATTGCCTCTATCTGTCCCTAAAAGTCGGATTTAGAGACATATACACTATTTGTCCACTATCTGTCCCTAAATTCGACTTTTAGGGACATATAGAGGCAATAGAAACACTTGCAATAGGGACAAATATTTGTCTCCACAGGCTTTTTTTGTACTAATAGTGTCACTAGTTGTTGTAGGTTACACCATTTATTATATATATTATATTGAGTATATATATTTGGATAATAAAATATAAATAATGAAGTAGTTGAATAACAATATCACGTACTTATATATATGTCTTAGCTTTCTCTGCTATCTCCTTCTACGCCAAGTTTTATTCCGGTGTTTTGGCGTCCTCCTCCTCAAGGGTGGATCAAGGTCAATACAGACGGGTCATGTAGAGGTAATGTCGCCGCGGGTTGTGGCGGTGTTTTCTGAGATTCCAAGGGTCTTTTCTTAGGTGCTTTTGCTTCTTCTTCAATTTTTGTCAGCTCCATTGCTGCTGAGATTCTTGCAGTGATTGAGGCCGTGGAACTGGCCTGGGTTCGGGATTGGCAACGTCTGTGGCTTGAGACAGATTCCACATTTGTAGTCCACATTCTCTCTTCTTTTTCTATGGAAGTTCCTTAATTTGTATCTAAAAGTCGCTTGGGCTAATTGCTTGTGGCGGGTTCGCCGAATGGATCTAAAGTGCTCGCATATCTTCAGGGAAGGTAATTGTGTTGCAGATGTGTTTGCGAATTATGGAGCGGATCATGTGGAACACTTTTGGTGGTATTCTCCTCCTGATTTCGCTGTGCTGTCTTATCGACGGGATTTGAGTCGTCTTCCATTTTTTCGCTCATTATGAGACAACTGTGCACATATCAAAAGCATCGTCAGCATGAAGGTTTTTGTTGGGGTTATTTCTATAGGTGGTCTGGTTGTCCCTATAGGTTATCTAGGGAATTTTGTCACAAACAGTAGTACTGCTCTTTGTCTTCTTTCTTCGTTTCAATAAATTAAAGTTTTTTTGATAAAAAAAAACTCCCAACACCACACAACATTAATCTAAGCCCTAGCTAGCTTGCTAAAACCAAAAGGCAGAAAGTGTTCAATCCTTTTCCTCAAATGCAACTACTACGTACATTAATTAACCCAACAAATTAATGAGCTAGCAAATTAAGATGATGGAGTTGAGTAATTCAGAGATCGATCGATTAGAGACTGGAGATGATATATATGTCAATTCACGTACGCGGGAGTTCGTTAGACTTGTCACATGAATCTTCTCAAGCTTTTCAACGATTTCGACTACTCCTTTCCCTCCTTTTTGGTCCTGTGATCCTGTCCTCTTCCTTCTCATTTCTCATTTTACCGTCCATGTCCATGTCCCTTCTCTTCTCTCATCACAATTATCGATCACTAACTTAATTTGTCATGACTAATGCATGCATAGGGTCATTTACGTTTACAGTGGCGTTGACATACAACTGCTTGGTCTTTAATTATCAGCCAATAATAAAAAGCAAGGACCTCAGATAGCTAGTCTCTAGGATTATAAATAACACTAAAGCACAAGTTAGATCGATCATCAAATTCCAACCACATTGAATTGGAATTAGATAGATAGAGCAACGAGATATTCAATCATGTTGAAAATCCAAGTGCTCCTCTACCTCACCTTCATGTTCCTTTTCATTTCAGGTGAACAGACAATTCATTCTTATTTCCTTGCTTGGTGTAATTAATTAATTAATATTGCATGCATGAACTATTTGGAGTAGTACATGGTAATTATTTTTCTTAATGCATATATATCGATCATGCAGGTGCACATCCGGCTACAATGTCTTTCACAAACAAGTGCCCCTACACGGTATGGCCAGCAACCCTAACTGCTGATCAAAAACCTCAGTTAGCAACGACATGGTTCGAGTTATCACCCCAAGCTAGCAATTCCGTAGACACTCCGGTTCCATGGATAGGCCGCTTCTGGGCCCGTTCCGACTGCTCCACGGACAACTCAGGAAAGTTCACTTGCGCTAGCCCAGGGGATTGCGCGTCCGATCAGGTCTCATGCAACGAAAAAGGAGGAAATCCGCCGGCCACTTTGGTGGAATTCACTATTGTACAAGGCGAAGGTCAAGATTTTTACGATGTTAGTCTTGTTGACGGCTTCAACTTGCCCGTGTCTGTGACCCCTCAAGGCGGTAATGGAGACTGTCAGATCGAGCTCTAGCTGCGCCGCCAATGTGAACGCGAATTGTCCGAGTGAGCTACAAGTAAAGAAGGGCGATGGGAGCATGGTTGGCTGCAACAGCGCATGCACGGCGTTCCATGAATCCAAGTATTGTTGCATTCCACCTAATGATAAACCAGAGACAGGTCCTCCTACAGACTACTCTAGGAATTTCAGTCAACAATGCCCTAACGCTTACAGCTACGCTTACGATGACAAGAAAGGCATATTTACATGCTTTGGGGGACCTAACTACGCTATTACTTTCTGCCCATAGACCATATACGTAAATAATATCTAAAAAATAAGCTAGAAAGGAAATATATTTCTTTCTTTAATTCATATTAAAATAAAAGAATAATTGATTTTATAGAATTTGACACCAAGGTATTGTCAAATAATTAATATAAGAACCATTATATGATCGCAAATTCTGGATTGCACCGGGCTTTTATTGCACCAGTGCACGTGGCAACATCTGGGCCGTTCATTTTATATTAGGTATTTTTTAAATTGCAAATTGACTGCGTGAATTGACATTTCTGCCGTTAACCTTTTATTTTTTGGTCTCTCTCTTTCTTCCTCTCTCTCTCCCGTGCGCGACTCCTCCTCTCTCTCTCCTCACTCCACCATGACCGGCCACCCCTGCAAGTCACCGCCCCCACCAAAGGTAGCATCGTGTTCAGGCGACCCTCCCCACCCGGTTTCAGACGAAATCTTGTAGGAAAAAAGCTGCACGCATGGCCGAAAACGGCTGTAATCTTCAAGCTTTTGGTTTGGTCATCTCCGGCCACCTCCAACCTTCAAAACCCTTGAAGCCCTCAATCCCAGAAACCTCGTGGTGTCTTCGGATTTCAATTTCGATCACCGTAGGAGGCAGATCGAAGTCGGGAAGTTTTAGGATTCAGAAACTTCTGGCGCCGATATCTCATGATCTAATTGAAATCTCACCTTGACATAGTTACTAAACTTGTTGGGTTTGTTGTAATAAACACGATGACATAAATTTCGAAGCAATCGGAGAAAGTTGACGGCGGCGCCGACAGTGGCTCCGGTCGTAGTGGTGGCCGGCACAGTGAGGAGAGAGAGGAAGAGACTAAACAAAAAAAAATCATGAAGGGCAAAAAATAAATTTTGCCCTCTGGTGCAACAAAATCCCTGTGCAAAGCACCCGCACCCGTATATGATATGACGAAATATTTCAATTTGGCTTCATGGTTTTGCTTTTTCATTACGATAGGATGAGAGGAATGCCAATAGTTTTTTTTTTTTTTGACTACGTACATCTCACATAGGCAAAGTGAAACATTGCCGTACATACAATCTTATAATGACATACTCTGATCTCTGGTTTTCACTCGTATTTGGATGATTGGATTAATCATCCTCCACTCTCTTTGCTGGAAATTCTCAGGTTTTCCAGCACCACCTTGTTTTAGTTAGTTTTTCTGCTGTTGTTAATTAGTTTCTTCTATATATTGTATTTTGGTTCGATTGTATTTCCCTTCAGTTGTATGCTTTTTGTTGATTGGCTGGTTTGTTTCTGGGTTGCTGCTGCTCTTTTGCAGTGTTGAATGAAAATTCACTGTTAAAAAAATAAAAAGCAATGTGATGCTTATAACATGAGAATGCAATGTAAGACTTAGTTTTGTCCAAAAAAAAAATGTAAGACTTAGTTGGAATTCTATATGCCTTCTTCTTTGAACATTTCCTAATTAACTAGGAGTTAAACAAGTTAGAATTAATTTATTCGACTTGCTAGGCTAGCTTAATCGAAGACAGTGATAGCTAGCAACCGTGTTACACTCATAAGTAGGGCTGTCAATTTTGACATGACCCGATAACATGACTTGAAACCAGCACGAAATAAAATGGGTTGAACCCGCACGATTAAAAAATGGGTCATTTGCTGGTCAACCCACCAAGACACGTTTAATAAACGGGTGGGTTTAGGGTCAACCAACCAACTCGCAAATCACCCGTGTAAGCCGTTTATTTTATTATATTATGTCAAAATTTAAGAAATTTCACGTGTTTATATGCTTGTATGATATTTTTTCTACTTAGTGTAAGTCATACACAAAAATCTATAGTAATAATTCTTGTGAAATCATATGTCATGCATTTTATAACCTAAAATTAGTTAAATGGGTCGACCAAACTCTTTTATATGTGTGAAATTGCTCAATTATTATTTATTTTGGCATAGCTATTTTCCTAAATGGGTTATACGGGTTGGATCGGGTAACCCGTTTAATAAATGGGTTGGGTTTGAGTTTGTATTCTCCGACACGTTTATTATATGAGTCCGATTTGGGTTTGCATATTCCAACACGTTTATACCTTGACACGACCCGAACCCGACATGACCCGACCCGAACCTGACATGACCCGACCCATTGACAACCTTACGTCATAAGTGGAAGACTTGATTTGGCTTTTCTTTTGGGTCATACACTCATACATAGGCATGCATGAAAAACGTTTTCTTCTTGTCTTGTTGACAGGATCCGCGCCGACATCTCACTCTGAAACATCGAGACGACCCTGTGGGGCCCACTTTAGAAGAGATCATACCGAAAATTCGATATAACCTCTCCTAAAAATGGACTACCCGAAAACCTGTAATTTAATGAAATCCACACTTCAAACATTTTCAACTCTCAACAACACCCGAGTCTACGTGCTCGCCGGTGATAATAATTCAAATTCCACAATTTAAAACAGATTTCCAAAATTTTCTAATTCCAATTTAGAAATTGCTTCAAAGACATTATACATTTGAAATCTTAAAATATCAGAGCATCTAAAGTTTACGCAAATACATAATATAACAGAGGTAGGTTAAACTATAACCTACGAAAATGGGAAGGGTGGTGTTGACTAATGCCTCGACTTCGATGCGTGACCTCAGCTAGCTAGTCTGCAACCTGGGCAGTTGAAAACAGAAAAGCCCAGGGGGAAACATAGAAAACTATTAGCGTGAGTGGACAAAAATCTAAAACTTTTCAAAATAAAACTGTTTATGTTTCCCCAATAAAATATTTTCCTTATACTTAAATTCAATCCCCAAATATCTATAAACAAAACTGATGAGACTAGCATAACTGAAAAATAAACCTAACCATTAGATCTTTCCCTAGTTGATCCTAGCCCTACATTCATTCTCTTCCTCTCCTATATAAACCTAGTTCTTTCCCATTTAGGCCATCTTTTAGCAGCCCCCATCTCACATCACTCTCTACCTTCCCTTTCTTCCTCTCCACTTTTTCCTTTTGGTTTTCCTTCTGCCTGCCAGTCGACGGGTCGACACCGACCCTTCGACTGGTCGAACAACGACAGTTCACCACATTTCACTACCTTCTTCACCTCTTTTCCTCTTCCACCTTCATCAAACTTGCTCCACACGACGTCCACTACAACATCCACCTATTGGCTATTGGGGATCCTCACCAATTCATCAAGTCCATCATCAAAGACCAAGGAGAAGCAAAAGAGACATCTATTGAGCATTCTTCATCCTTACTCTCACTTCTACTTATGTTTAGAGCTTTAATTTGTAATTTGATGATGTTAACTTTGATGATTAGTGAGTAGTAACCTTGTTGGAGACTAGGGTTGTGTGCCCTAGTCCAATGTGACTATGTGATGATTTTGATGACGAATAAATGCCTTTGTGTTTCTTGAATATGTGTATTGTCTATTCTAATATGTGTTGGATGTGTATTTGAGGGATTAGCCACTCTTTGGTATGCATTTGATCCATCTTGTATGAGTGTGTATGGTTTGGCCACTTTACTCTTCTCTAGGCAATGGGCAATATGTATGATGAGCATGTTTAACTCATGTATGATCCTTAATTCATGTGCTTTTACGCCTCCTTTTTTTCTACCCCCTCGCGGAGAGTTCTATCGACCCTAATAAGGCTTTAGGATACCATAGAAAGAATCCATTTCACATCGATAACATCGGTAGAATGGAGGATTGTTCATGAGTTTGCTTGTTTGAGTTCCTAGGTTTCAGTGCTTATTGCCTCTTGAGCACTTTAGGGGATTTGATATTAGGTAACATAGAGAAATCACCTATGACACCTAGAGAGTTCGAATGACCATGACCCATAATATGGCATTTGAATACCTTAGGAAACATGCACGGTCCTAGATCCATACTATGGCTAGGATACGGAGCTTGATTTGTGATCATATTGGTATGATTTCGTTGTTAGAGCATTGCTTGTTGCATTGGATTTGGGTTGACCCGAAAACCCCAAAATTTTCATAACTTGCACATACTTTCCTTTATTTACTTGCTTTCATTTCCTTTCATTCATTTACTTGCTTGTCGTTTTCATCCATCATTTCTTTCCAAAACCGAACACTACACCACACTTCACACATTGTTAAATACACGCATTCACCCACTCTTTCCATCTCTCATCATCCCATCATAGCTAGAATTATCCGATTGCACACACTACTTAGGTGTCTAAGGGCCATCAATCCATGTGGACACGACACTCCCCCGGTCTTAATATCTACACCACTCTTTTGCATTCGTCAAAATGGCGCTGTTGCCGGGGATTGAGGTTCAATCCTTGATCCCTTGGTAATAGCAGTACACCATAAACCTTCATCTATAGCGTCTGAAAAACGTTATAATAGGATACGATGGCGTTTTAGTAAGCGTTATGTCTGCCGGAGCTATAATAGGTACTGGGTCAATCATAGTTTGACATTTTGCAGCGCTTAGTAAATGTTTTTTTCTAGTTATCAATAGCGTTTCTCAAGCGCTATCGTTTGATATCTTGTAGTGCTTATAAAATGTTATTATCTCAATTTCATAGCATTGCATTAATGTTATATCCTATATGATGAAGCTTTTCTTTAAACGCTACTATACATGTCATAGCACTTCCGAAATGCAATAATAAGTCCTATGATCAATCTTTTAAATTGATATCAAATGCAATTCAAATCGATTTCATTGAATAATCTAAAAATGATTGAATATAATGAAACATTCATACATTATACATTTGTACAATGTCTCATGTAGATTGCTGATACAAATCTTAATCGAAACCTAACAGAAGCCTTGCTGGCATGGCATAGACCAGACATTTGACCAAAGAAGCATATAAAATTTGCATGGCATTCCTGAAACAGACTTTGTCAGCTCTTGTATTTGGCAAAATAGTCTTGTTGTTGAGGGCCTCTTCTCTGTTAACATAAAACAACAAGGCATCAATCGTAAAATAAAGGCAATTAGCGTAATAATGCAAACTAGCAGTAATATATACAAGAAATAACAACAAAAGGCACAATCAACAATCCCCAACTTATGCAGTAGTAGAGTTCGATCTACTATGGATTGTTTAACAGTACTAATGTTGACAAAACCCTGGGCTAATTCTACCAAACAAATATCAGTCAATCCCTCACAGAACAACAAATTCAAATCTTCAGGCTGCTTGCAATAATGTCCCACAAAAGCTACACCCTGCACTACAAGGAAAATGCACATAGTTCACGGGTCAAAACCGTTAAGAAATGTGATCCTTAAATTCATATGAATAGAAGTTGATTCGGGATCATTGTAAATTCTTATATTGATATCAACCAACTAGCAACTAAGTTAAATGTTTAATTCATGGAAATCCTAATTTCTATATCCCTGAAATTCATAGATAGAAGTTGATTAAGGATCACATGTTTTGGATAATGAATTAGCTATTATGGACCACAACTGTTAATAAACAAACTCAGAATATCACTTATAGAAAACGAATGAAACTATTCTAGCTAGCTACCAAAACTTCAGTATAAGTTTGTATAACAGGTTGCACACGTAGCCTTTCTTGTTCACTTAATAACAAAGTTAGAATAAAGGAGGAAGATGATTTACCTCTGATTTTGACCAAGGAGAAACTTAAGCTACTGCTTATGAAGTACCTAGCTAGCTTTCTTCTTTATACAATCAATCTCCATCTAGTGTGTTAAAGCATATGTATTGTAATATTTTGGATATAAGGTCGTAGACACATATATGCAGCAATGAATTGAATATTACATTTATGAAAAAAAAAACTAAGTTGACAACTAGAAGAACCAATAAAACATGAGCATTCCCAGCTTTCCATTTTAAGCCAACAAAAATAATCAAAGTTTTCGGAAAGCATTCAACTATTTGATTTCTTAACAAAACTCAAATGTCTACATATCATTGATAGCTTCTACTTAATAATAAAGGCAGATAAAAATGAAAGAAGACTGAAGCCAAATGTAAGTACCTTATACTCTGATGAACAAGTTTTCCCTTCAAACATCTAGAACCTTGTGTGAAAAGATACAACAACCAAGTAAATATCTATAAAAACGATAGCTAAAGATTGTAATACCAAAGGCACAACTCACGGCCGGGAGGCTAAACAAGGTTTTGTTCTTGGTTAATGACTATGCGCTTTTGATCTAACTTCTTATTTTGCGATTGTGAGCCAAGGAAGGAACGATCTCGGCCGCAAGGTTCTCTTTGAAATGATGTAACGACTTCACACGAAAATGGCGTTTATCGCTGGAGTCTTCGTGATGTGCAACTCGGTGCGTGAACGTGAAGGTGCAAGTAACTAGCGAAGAATCTATGAGATGTAGATATTCGCAAGTCACAATAAAGACAAAATCAAATTAAATACGTGGTATCACTCGGCACCTTGATTCAATACGAGTGTGAACGAAGAAATGCATGAACCGTAGAAAACTTGTTTACTAGATCCAGACGTTCTTGTGGTGCTTTTCTTTATATTTCATATAGTTTGCAGACAAATAAAATGCAAAAAATAAATAGTAGAAAAAATAAGATGCAAAACAATAGAGTGCATAAAAGTAAAGAGCGGTGACATAAAAGAATATAAAGTGCAGGAAAGATAGAAACAATACCAGTAAGATAGCGATAGATAAAAATATTGTAGGTTGGTAGTGTGTTGAGTTTTGGTAGAGATCAGAGAATGTTGAATTTTGTGTTGTATTGAGATGTGTTTTGTGTTTGGTCAGGGACCTCAAACAAAGCTGTCTATGGTCCTTTTTATAGTAGAAAATAAAATGATACATTCTCGGCTTTAATTGTCGAGCCGTATTGATTACAAAATAAAATTTAAAAATTGAATTCCTTTGACACCGTCACATAAACTGACAATGCAGACGTTAAAGCTCTTAATGCTCATTCAAACTGAATTCTCCAAATTTTGGTAATAGCAACTTTGAATGCTTCCATTTCTCTCAACATATCACATATCTCAGCTAGGGTTAGCTGTACCTCGTCCAGGGTTAGTCACACGTTAGCCAGGGTTAGCTGAACCTCGACTAGGGTTAGCTGCACCTCAACAGAGATGAGCCGAACCTCGGCTAGAATTGGTTCGCGGTTGACCGAGTCTTAGCTAAGGTTATCTGGACCTCGACTTCTTCTTGGCCACAAATGCTTTTCTCACGGCCCACCATTTAGGCATGCCTCGCGTTTCATTGAAAAGCACTTGTGGGGCCTATTTGTCTGTCATGTGGACCTTGCCAAATGGCAAGACCTATTTGTCTGTCACGTGAACGTTGCCAAATTTAGGTTCAAACAATTACATTACTAAAAAATTCATACACTTAATTGTAATTAATTACCACCTTAAGTTACCACAATGACAACAAATTTGTTGTCACATATGTAAGTGGATGTATGACAAACATTACAGTACTATATGTAGAATTTTCTTATGTTGTACATGCAATTTGTTTGGATGCTCTATTGCTCTGTAATTTCTGCATTGGCTATGAAAAAGAAGTTTTCAATGTAACTAATTAAGTTTTCAATGTACTAATATCTATCAATTGGCCGGAAGACTTAATTTGTCTTTTCTTTTGGGTCGATATGCATGGAAGACTTTTCCTGCTCGTTTTATTCCAAGTCCTCTAACATGAGAATTCAATTGCCTTATAAGTTAGGCAGGAGTAGTACGTGATGCTCATTTTTGTAAGTAGGCATAATAGTTTCATAGACAGGTTACTATTTAACTAACTTAATTACAAGTCACATGTATACTAAATGGACAGGGCATGTGGTACGTCCTTTTAGAAGACATGTCTGCTTCTGCCCTACAATATTACATATTAATTCATGAATAATTAATACTGGTGAGCTGTGGCCAATATATTTCTGGTATAACAAACATTGTGAAAGTCATAGATTCAAGAATCTTTAACTCAAAAGGACAAAACTCTAACTTTTATTCCCAATCGAATTTTTTTTTGTTTCCAACGGTTCATTTAAATGGCCAGGATGAGAATTTCCTTACGTACAAAACAATAGTTGATATCAACATCGATTTTAACGCTGAAATTTTATTACTAATGACGTGTCGTATAGTTTCGCTCAAGAATGAGTGTCTTCTACGAGTATCAACAATGTGGATGTATAGATTAAGACCAGGGGATTGTCGTACCCAAGGGATTGGAAGGCCCAAGATCCCCAAATTGGTAAACAATGCAACCAAGAATGCAATGACACTAGAGATGGTATGACAAGAGATGGATTATTTACTTAGATGTGAAGTATGTGCAACATGGTTGTGTAGTGTTCAAAGAGGCGTCACTCTCAAGTGACTAGTAACCAAGATAGTACCCGAAGCAGTAGCTAAGTGACAATGCTAATCTAGGCAAATAAGGTAAAGAAGCACAACTTAATGCGCTTAGGGTTGCCAAGTGTTGAGGTGACAAGCCCAACAATTGGTTTGTGGATGTGTGATCAAATGGTGTAGATGATTGGAGTTTCGGGTTTACTCTAGCCCAATCCAATGTATGACAAACATCAAGAACATGCAGCAATGATTTAGTTGAGGATCAAATCCCAAATTCCAGCCATGTTATGGTTCTAGAATGTGATTCTTCTAGGCCTATTTTGTGCCATATTATGGTCACAAATACTCCTAATCCATTTACTCAAGCCTTGTTAAGGTCCCCAAATAAACTTCCTAGGCATAGAGTTCCAAGAATCAAGATTCAAACAAGGTAAACATCACATTTAATCTCATCATGCTCAAAGTTAAATACCTAAGAGAATAAGTTGCTAGCAAACACTCTCAATTGATTAAGCTCAACACATGCTCAAGAACTAGCAAAATTCCTAAACAAGCATTCAACATAACCGTATTTAGACAAAGAACATATCCAAGAACTGAATCAACATGCATATTCAAGAATCATTGTCAAAACATCATCATGGGCTAGGGCACACAACCCTAGCCCCCAACCTAAGGAACTACTCACACATGTTTAGGAAATACATGATTATTGCCAAGAATGAAAACATAGATACAAAGATAAATAAAGAAGAGTTTAGAAATTCTCAAGGGATGATGGCCAGCAGCTCCTTGGTGTTCTCCAAGTGTAGATGACAGCCCCCTTTCGGATTCTTCTTCTCCTCCAAACTTCTTCTTCTCCAAGTTTCCGGATTCCTTGTGTTCTTGACGAATTCCCAGCTGTGGAGCTTGAAACGTGATGTAGTGGTGGTGGAATGGTTATGAAAGTCAGTTCCTAAGATAAATGGATGTCTTAGGAACAACTTTCGTGAAGGAACGAAAGTGATTTGAGCAATGGAAAGTGGTGAAAATGGAAGAACAAAACTGGGCAGTTTCTTGGTGTTCTTGGTGTTCTTGGTGGATGATTTGTGTGTAATGTGGCTGATTCCTTGTATGGACGAAATGGGGAACTGAATAATGATTATGGGATGGCTGCCAACAGCTCTATTGCAGCCCACATGCTCCCAATAGAATATGTGAGTGCATGATGGGAAAGCATGCAAAAAGAAAACCATAGTGGAGGGAAATGAGTGGGGAATATGGCAGATTTTTGGCATGTGAGGGGATGAATTTCTGACTTGGCCACATGGGAATGATGCAGAAAAACATGTGAGCTGCTGCCCCTTTGTCTCACCACCACGGTTGGTGGTTGCATGGCGGTTTTGCCGCCGCTTGTGGTGGTGGTTCGCCGGAAAAATCGTCGGAAAGGTAATTTCATCATTTTTCTTCCTCTTTCCAATTCTTCAAGACAACATCTTCCGAAAGTTGATTTGCACGATCTTTGACTCCGTTAAGCCACGGTTGACTTTTCGTCCTCTTCTCGGAAATGTACCAAATGTTGTCGAAATGCACCTTTTTGTGCCGAATTACTTCAACTCGCGTAAATAACCTGAAAACATAAAAACACACTTTAAATGCAATAAATGGCCTTCGGATAAGCTTAATTCCCATGATTAGGAATGCAAATTGCACGACAAATATGTGTTAATCACACCCCTACACTTGAATCTTGCTTGTCCTCAAGCAAGCACAAAACAATACAATAAGGGAAACACAATACAATCACAAAAAGGGAAAAACAAAATTCAAAAATTTTCTCCAACTATAGTCCTCAGCGAGCTCGCAATGTTAAAAACAAGAGTCCAATAATCACATGCTAAGGCTTCACAAATTTGCTAAGAGTTTAACAAGCGCAATTCAATCATGCTCGGGTGAAGTGTGTGAAAACCAAGTGTGCAATCAATCTCTTGTAATCAAATAGGCACAACTAAACAACATTAACCACTAAACTCACAAAGATCACTAAATATTTCTGCTCAAGTGTTTAGGGTCAAGTGTTTACTCTCAAAACATATGCACAAATAATGTTCCCATAAGCTTGCTCATTAACCAACTCTCCACAACATCGACTCACAAATTGTTAAATCATAAGGACTTTCAATGGTGTAATGGGGCCAAAGGTGGATGGTTATATGAAATGAAAGGATGGATAAATCAAATGTTTCATGTATTTGCAAGACAAGTCAACGACTTTGAAACTCATACTTATGCTACAACCGAAACAACTTTCTTATTTTTCCTCCAACCTTTTATTGAATTCAAAAGCAATACAAGAAACAACTCTATTTTTGGATTTTTCTTCTTTCTCCTTTTCTATTTTTCTTTTCTTGAGGAACTTTCTTCCTTCTTTTTGTTTTTGATTTTCTTTCTTTCTTTCTTTCTTTGAAATAACTACAACAACAATAAAATTGCACCCCCACACTTGCCTTTTGGCATACTACTAACGAATTCCCAAGCATAAAGGACATAAGAAGTCACTATCATCGTCTTGCAAACACAACGAAACAAGGGTGAGATGGTGTTTAAGTGGTGGAATGGGTGAAAGTGATGTGGTTGAACAAAGAAAAAGCTAATGATGTATATAGTTCAAGTGGGCTAATCCTAGAGTTCAAATTCACATGGATGGTGGCCAATTTGGCCATGGTGCTCAACTAATGCCTTAATCATTTCTAACTCAATGTGGATCAACAAAATGTTTCAAGAGGTCTTTGAGCAAGTTCTAAGTTCAAAACTTATGCAATGTACACTCATGAAGAATAAGTAAATGTATGAAAGATGCATACAAGTGAATATTCAATGGGCTCAAGTCCTCACAATTTCTGGGTATGCATAGTAATACATGTCAAGTGTGCTTCTTAGATTGCAATCGATCAATTAACAAAGGTGAAGTGTACATGAAAAATCAAGCAATCATGAGTCATGCATATTAAACCCAAAGCAAATTACATAAGGCCTTAACAATGATCAGCATACTCAAGAATACAACAAAATAAGCTCAATTCATCATTGGAGTTGGAAAAAACTAACACAACAAACAAACAACACAAAACATAAGACAAAGAAACAAAAGTTTCAGAACTGGGCTCATCCGTCCGGACGGACACAATGGGCGTCCGGACGAAGAAATCGACCGAGAGCATGTATTTTGGACCTCTCACAGGTGTCCGGACGGCCATGGGTGTCCGGACGGATTCATCGGGCAGACAACATAAAAAACTTGAAATTTCACTGGAGTCCGGACGGCCATGGGCGTCCGGACGGAGTACTCGATGAAAACGTCGAAAAAATTGAAACTTTTGGCGGGTTTCGAACCCAATCCTCACTCCCACACTGAAACTTAACATTGTCCCCAATGTGATCAGTGCATTTAACAATTTCCATTGGGTGAGGGACACGACAAACAACAACACATAACACAAAACAAAACAATTGACAACAACACAAAACAAAACACATGTGAGTGAAGTAGAAATAAACTCCCTTATGGCGATCTCCACAATGATATTAGGCACCAACAAACACCAACCTCAAGGCATAAAGCCTTGACTTCCATACGTAAGCTCCAACTTATTGCAAACAGAAATGAACTTCAAATGCAATGGGGTTGCCTCCCCACAAGCGCTTCGGTTTAAAGACCTCAAAGCCGGTCTTGCATCTTCTCATGCTTGTTCAACATTAGGAACATCGGTGAAACGGTCGACTTCCTCTTGAGCGTCAAACATACCACCATAGTACATCTTTAGTCTATGCCCATTCACCTTGAATGTGCCCCCATCAATGGTGTTCTTCACCTCCACAGCTCCATGGGGAAACACATTGACAACAACATAAGGACCGCTCCATCTAGAGCGTAGTTTGCCCGGAAACAACTTCAATCTTGAGTTGTATAACAGTACCATGTTACCGGGAGCAAACTCCTTCAATTTAAGCTTCTTGTCGTGCCAAACCTTGGTCTTGTCCTTGAATAGAGCTGCACTCTCATATGCTTCATTTCTAATTTCAGCAAGCTCATTCAAGTCCAACCTTCTCTTGTCACCGGCTGCTCTTAAGTCCCAATTCATGGCTTTTACAGCCCAAAAAGCACGGTGCTCAAGCTCTACTGGCATATGGCAGGCTTTCCCATACACAAGTCTATATGGAGACATACCCAAAGGGGTCTTGTAAGCAGTTCAGTAAGCCCACAACGCATCAAGAAGCTTGGTACTCCAATCCTTTCTCGTAGTGTTGACAGCTTTCTCCAATATAGACTTGATCTCTCGGTTAGAAACCTCAACTTGGCCACTAGTTTGGGGATGATATGGGGTGGCTACCTTGTGCTTGACTCCATACTTGGTCATGAGGGCAGTAAAGGCTTTGTTGATGAAGTGAGAACCTCCATCACTAATGATAAACCGAGGGGTGCCAAATCTAGTAAGAATGTGTTCCTTGAGGAACTTGGTAACCACCGCAGCATCATTAGTCTTTGTTGCTTGGGCCTCTACCCACTTAGAAACATAATCCACTGCCACCAATATGTATTGGAACCCATAAGAACTAGGAAAGGGTCCCATGAAATCAATTCCCCATGTATCAAAAATTTCCAGCTCAAAGATGTTTGTGAGGGGCATTTGATCTCTCCTTGAAATGGTACCAACACGTTGGCAGCGATCACAATGAAGGGCAAACTCATGGCAGTCCTTGAAGAGTGTAGGCCAATAGAATCCAGCTTGCAAGACTTTGAAAGCTGTCTTCTTGCCTCCAAAATGTCCACCCCAAGTATGAGTGTGACATTGTTCCAAAATGTGGGGAACTTCACTCTCCGGAATGCACCGTCTCCAAATTTGATCTTTCCCTTCCTTCCACAAATAAGGGTCATCCCAAATGAAGGTATGGGCATCTCTCTCTAACTTCCTCATGTCTTGATAGGTAGCACCTTTCGGTCTATATGTGCCTCCACTTGCCAAGTAATTAACTAGAATGGAATACCATGGCTGTTCACATGTGGTGGCTTGAACAACAAAAATCTGCTCATCCGGAAAGCTTTCAACCAAAGGGATGGTTGAATCATCACCTCCACCAACAAGTCTCGAGAGGTGATCCGCTACTACATTCTCTTTGCCCGGTTTATCTTGGATCTCCAAATCAAACTCTTGCAGCAACAACATCCAACGGATGAGACGAGGCTTTGCATCCTTCTTTGTCATTAAGTACCTCAAAGCTGCATGGTCGGTGTGCACAATAACTTTGGAGCCAATAAGATAACTCCGAAATTTCTCTAAAGCAAAGATAATGGCCAAAAGTTCCTTCTCCGTGGTGGTGTAGTTGACTTGTGCATCATTCAATGTCCGGGAAGCATAATAAATAGCATGCAAATGCTTGTCTTTCCTCTGCCCCAAAACTGCTCCCATAGCATAATCGGATGCATCACACATTAGCTCAAATGGAAGTGTCCAATCCGGTGCACACATGATGGGTGCACTAACCAACAACTCCTTGATCTCCTCAAAAGCCGACACACACTTGTCATCAAAATTCCAAGGGGTATCCTTGGCAAGTAAATCACACAATGGCTTTGAGATCTTGGAGAAATCCTTGATAAATCTCCGGTAAAAACCGGCGTGTCCCATAAAACTCCTCACTCCCTTCACATTCACCGGAGGAGGTAGCTTCTTCATAAGCTCAATTTTGGCCTTATCAACTTCAATGCCCCTCTTGGAAATCACATGACCAAGAACAATGCCTTCTTCCACCATGAAGTGGCATTTCTCCCAATTAAGAACAAGGTTGGTCTCCACACATCTCTCTAGCACAAGAGCTAACCGTGCTAAACACTCCTCAAATGAGTTTCCATGGACCGAAAAATCATCCATAAAGATTTCCATGAAGTCCTCCGTCATGTCATGAAATAGGGCCATCATACACCTTTGAAATGTGGCCGGAGCATTGCAAAGTCCAAATGGCATGCGGCGGTATGCAAAGGTACCAAAAGGACATGTGAAAGTGGTCTTCTCTTGGTCTTCGGGAGCTATAACAATTTGATTGTACCCGCTGTACCCATCAAGAAAACAGAAATGAGAGTGTCCTGCCAACCTCTCAAGCATTTGATCAATGAAAGGAAGGGGAAAGTGATCCTTCCTTGTGGCGGTGTTAAGCTTCCGATAGTCAATACACACCCTCCAACCACTTTGTACTCGCTGTGGGATGTCCTCCCCTTTGTCATTCTTGACTATGGTCATTCCTCCCTTCTTAGGCACCACTTGAACCGGAGATACCCACTTAGAATCGGAAATGGGATAGATTACTCCATGATCAAGGAGCTTTGTGACTTCATTCTTCACCACCTCCATCATAGGTGGATTCAATCTCCTTTGGGCATCCCTTATAGGCTTGCTGCCCTCTTCCATGTAAATATTGTGCATGCATACACTTGCACTTATTCCTTTAATATCGGCAATGGTCCAACCAATGGCAGCCTTGTGCTCCCTTAACACCTCAAGTAACTTCTCCTCTTCACACAATGAGAGCTTGGATGACAAGACAATAGGAAGTGTCTCATCATCACCTAGAAATGCATACTTCAAAGAGGATGGAAGTGGCTTCAACTCCAACTTAGGAGGTGACACAATAGAAGGCTGCAGTTTTGGTGCCCAAGTAGGTGCAGTTTCCAATACATTGGGTGGTCGAATATGGTATGGAATGAAAGTGCGTGGTGTGGCAGTCAATGCAAGAGTTGCCTCCACAATGTCATCATCAAGGAACTCCACGTCGGGATGTGCAATAGAAGTCTCCAATGGATCTTTAGAATTAGACTCAATGAAAGAAGTTGCTACGGCATCATGTAGCACATCAATTTTGAAACAATCTCCCAATGGCAATGGATTCCTTATGGCATCAAAAATACGAAAGCCAATGGTTGTGTCAAAAACTGTCATGGTGAGGACTCCTTCTTTGACATCTATCTTTGTACCGGCTGTAGCCATGAAAGGTCTTCCGAAGAGAATAGGCATCTCTTCCTCTCCTCCACTAACAATATCCTTCATGTCAAGGATCACAAAATCTGCCGGAATTAGAAGCTCTCCAATCTTGACTAGAACATCTTCAACTATCCCCTTTGGTACAACTTGGCTGCGGTCGGCCAACTTGAGTGAGATCTTCACCGGCTTGATATCATCCAAAGCAAGTGTCTTGTACACATCATAAGGCATAAGATTAATGGAAGCACCCAAGTCCAACATAGCTCTATCAAACCCCTTGCTGCCAATGATACAAGGAACCGTAAAAGAACCGGGATCCTTAAGCTTTGGAGGAAGCTTGCCTTGCAACACTGCTGAAACATCTTCGCTCAATATGATCTGCTCATCTTTCATGAACTTCCTCTTGTTGGTACAAAGCTCCTTCAAGAACTTGGCATAAGGTGGGAATTGTTTGATGGCATCTAAGAGAGGTATGTTGATGTTGACCTTCTTGAATAATTCAATGAACTCTCTTCGATACTTGTTGTTCTTCTTCTGCAATTCCTCCTTCCTTTGAGCTTGTGGGAATGGTAGAGGTACTTGGTGAGATGTTACATTCATAGGTGGTGTGCTCAAGTGAGTTCTCCTAGGAATATTGTCATGAGGTGTGCTTGAACTGCTCACTAACTCTTCATTCTTCTCAAATGCAACCTTGTTGCTCTTCCTCTTGATGTAATCTTGCTTCTCAAAGTCTTGATCACAAGAGAGTTGTCCAAAACCCTCTCCCAATGGAATACCATCTTCACTGTTGAAGACACTTGTAGATGAAGACTTGGACCCTTGAACATTTGTGCTCGGAGTAGAATTCAGTTTCTGACTTGCTCCCAGGTGTCCGGACGGCAGAGGAAGTCCGGACGGATTACACGAGATTTCTGATTTTTCTGTCTGGAGTCCGGACGGCACATACGGGCGTCCGGACGGATTGCACGGGATTTCTGATTTTTCGGACTTTTCTGACTGGAGTCCGGACGGCCTTGGGCGTCCGGACGGATGACACTCTGAACTTGCACTTTTCATAGCTGATTTCAATGCTCCATTCGATGCTCCTCCGGAAGGTACATTTTCTTCCCTTCCGGCTTCCTTATCCACCCCCTTGTTTCTCCACAGATAAGCATTATAATCACCACTCTCCAAATTGCCGGAAGGTACATTTTCTTCCCCTCCGGCCCCATTCTCCTCATATAAATTTGCAGAATTTAAACAAGGTTCCATGAAAGTAGTAGATGAAGAGGGGGCATTAATCTGATCATGGGGATTATAATTGATCAAGTTATCATAAGACTTACCGGATCGAAGGGTGGTGATCGCCTTCACACTTTCATGCCTTGGATTTTGTTCCGGTTGTGAAGGTAGTGAACCTTTTGGTCTTTCTTGGAGTTGCCTTGCTAGCTGCCCCACTTGGATTTCCAATTTGTTCAGTCCTTGGGACATAACTGAAACATTTTGGTCAGTTTTTAGTTGGCTTGTAGTGAGGGCAGCGATGATCTCTTTGAAGGTTGGCTCTCTTGACTCATGTGCTTGAGCTTGGTTGTTTCCTCCTTTGTTCTCAAATCCGGGAGGTGCTTGGTAGAAGCTTTGTCTTGGAGGTATTTGTGAAGTGTTTGCTTCTTGTGAGTGATGAGAAACTCCTTTTTGGAAAGTGCTAGGGCCTTGGTACCCTTGTGAGCTTCCATGATATGATTGATTACCTCCTTGATATGTACTTCCTCCCCCAAACTTTCCTCCTTGGAAATTGTTACCTCTTTGGCTTCCTTGAGTGTTGGATTGATTGTAGTTCTCCTCATGTCTCTTGCCATAAGAAGAATAGGATTGTCGCTGCTTGTAGTCATTAACTTGGTAGATTTGTTCCTCCAACGCTGCTTGTTGCATTGCAGCCCCATGGTATTGACAATCAAGAGTGTCATGTGTGGGAGAACCACAATAAAAACAAGAAGTAGAAACTGCTTTCACTTGCTCCCTTGAGGTAGATGCTGCTGCCCCTCCATGTGCCTTGAGTAAAAGATCAAGCTTGGTGTTCATTGCAGCCTCTAGTTGCTCAAATTTAGCATTCATTAGCTCATCAACTTGTTGGATTTGAGAAACACCATGGACTGCTCTAGTCCTTGGTCCAACATCTTCATGACTTCTTCCAACATGTGGCTGCACCTCTCTTTCTCTTGGCCTTGTGTCCCTCCTTCTATCATGATTGTCCCACTGCCCGGATTGAATTGCTATCTCCTCAATGATGTCCCAAGCGGCATTGGGTCCTTTTCTTTGAAAACTGCCACCACAAGCATTATCCAATCTCCTTCTATCATCCTCAAATAACCCATTATAGAAAGAAGATACAAGCTGCCATCTACTTATACCGTGGTGTGGACACCCAAGCTCCAAATCTTTGAATCGTTCCCATGCAACATAGATTGTCTCATGCTCACCTTGCATGAATGTAGTGAGCTGATTCCTCATGGCAGTAGTGCGATGATGAGGATAATAGGCATTGAGAAACACCTTCTGCATCTCATCCCAAGAGTGGATACTCCTAGGCTTAAGCTTGTGAAACCACACCCTTGCCTTCTCCTTGAGTGAAAATTGGAAGAGTCAAAGCTTCAACTCATCATATGTTAAGGCACCACGGCTCAAGGTGCTGCAAATAGCATCAAACTCAATGATATGATCGTATGGTCTCTCCTTTTGGACTCCATGAAATGTGGGCAGAATAGATAGGATGGAGTGCTTGATCTCATAAGCCAAATTCGGATGCGGATGCACAATACAAGAGGGAGTGTTGACAATGCTCGGATTGGAGTAATGACTCAAAGGCAACTCCTCTTCATCCACAGGTGGTTCTTGATCATTATGTCTGTCCCCCATTGTTTCCTTGGGAGGTGTTGGCTGTTCTGGAATTAGAGTGATAGGTGGAGCACTTTCGGTTCTCCTCGGTCTACCTCTTCCCCTTCCCTTTCCTCTTGTTCTTCCTCTTGTGTCTTCACTCAACACACGTCCACTTCTCAAAGAGATTTGAGTACTAGAAGTAGAAACCTCGTTCATGTACCTTTAAACACAAAGAGTGTGAGTACAAACACACAACAAAGCAAGAAAACAAAAGTAGGGAACAATAGAAGCAATTGGAAACAATAAAACAATGAAAAACACAATCTGGAAGGTCCCAGGTGTCCGGACGGAGGCGTCCGTCCGGACTGATTACGCGGGCTGAACCTACAGACTACTTGGAAGGTCACAGGTGTCCGGACGGCAGTGGGTGTCCGGACTGATCATTAGACAGAGAGGTTTCTAGAAAATGTCAGTTTCTGATCCTGACGACCAATACCCGAAAACCTAATTTTTTACCTAAGTTAGACTTATCCAAATGACTTGAAATTTTAACTGGAATAACTAGACACAGAACTGAACATGCACAAAATTTTTTAGATTTTTCTGGGTAGATTTGATATTTTAAAAAAAATCGAAAAAGACACACAACAATGAAAATTGACCTAACAACAACTTTGAAATAACAATAACAACAAACACAATGCAAACAGTGAAAACAAAATACAAAATCAAAGAAAACAACACTATGAACAATTAACAGATGAATTTTACAAGAATAGTGTCAATACAACCCGGCTACGGTTCACCAAACGATCAAGGATTAACCTCAATCCCCGGCAACGGCGCCATTTGACGTGTCGTATAGTTTCGCTCAAGAATGAGTGTCTTCTACGAGTATCAACAATGTGGATGTATAGATTAAGACCAGGGGATTGTCGTACCCAAGGGATTGGAAGGCCCAAGATCCCCAAATTGGTAAACAATGCAACCAAGAATGCAATGACACTAGAGATGGTATGACAAGAGATGGATTATTTACTTAGATGTGAAGTATGTGCAACATGGTTGTGTAGTGTTCAAAGAGGCGTCACTCTCAAGTGACTAGTAACCAAGATAGTACCCGAAGCAGTAGCTAAGTGACAATGCTAATCTAGGCAAATAAGGTAAAGAAGCACAACTTAATGCGCTTAGGGTTGCCAAGTGTTGAGGTGACAAGCCCAACAATTGGTTTGTGGATGTGTGATCAAATGGTGTAGATGATTGGAGTTTCGGGTTTACTCTAGCCCAATCCAATGTATGACAAACATCAAGAACATGCAGCAATGATTTAGTTGAGGATCAAATCCCAAATTCCAGCCATGTTATGGTTCTAGAATGTGATTCTTCTAGGCCTATTTTGTGCCATATTATGGTCACAAATACTCCTAATCCATTTACTCAAGCCTTGTTAAGGTCCCCAAATAAACTTCCTAGGCATAGAGTTCCAAGAATCAAGATTCAAACAAGGTAAACATCACATTTAATCTCATCATGCTCAAAGTTAAATACCTAAGAGAATAAGTTGCTAGCAAACACTCTCAATTGATTAAGCTCAACACATGCTCAAGAACTAGCAAAATTCCTAAACAAGCATTCAACATAACCGTATTTAGACAAAGAACATATCCAAGAACTGAATCAACATGCATATTCAAGAATCATTGTCAAAACATCATCATGGGCTAGGGCACACAACCCTAGCCCCCAACCTAAGGAACTACTCACACATGTTTAGGAAATACATGATTATTGCCAAGAATGAAAACATAGATACAAAGATAAATAAAGAAGAGTTTAGAAATTCTCAAGGGATGATGGCCAGCAGCTCCTTGGTGTTCTCCAAGTGTAGATGACAGCCCCCTTTCGGATTCTTCTTCTCCTCCAAACTTCTTCTTCTCCAAGTTTCCGGATTCCTTGTGTTCTTGACGAATTCCCAGCTGTGGAGCTTGAAACGTGATGTAGTGGTGGTGGAATGGTTATGAAAGTCAGTTCCTAAGATAAATGGATGTCTTAGGAACAACTTTCGTGAAGGAACGAAAGTGATTTGAGCAATGGAAAGTGGTGAAAATGGAAGAACAAAACTGGGCAGTTTCTTGGTGTTCTTGGTGTTCTTGGTGGATGATTTGTGTGTAATGTGGCTGATTCCTTGTATGGACGAAATGGGGAACTGAATAATGATTATGGGATGGCTGCCAACAGCTCTATTGCAGCCCACATGCTCCCAATAGAATATGTGAGTGCATGATGGGAAAGCATGCAAAAAGAAAACCATAGTGGAGGGAAATGAGTGGGGAATATGGCAGATTTTTGGCATGTGAGGGGATGAATTTCTGACTTGGCCACATGGGAATGATGCAGAAAAACATGTGAGCTGCTGCCCCTTTGTCTCACCACCACGGTTGGTGGTTGCATGGCGGTTTTGCCGCCGCTTGTGGTGGTGGTTCGCCGGAAAAATCGTCGGAAAGGTAATTTCATCATTTTTCTTCCTCTTTCCAATTCTTCAAGACAACATCTTCCGAAAGTTGATTTGCACGATCTTTGACTCCGTTAAGCCACGGTTGACTTTTCGTCCTCTTCTCGGAAATGTACCAAATGTTGTCGAAATGCACCTTTTTGTGCCGAATTACTTCAACTCGCGTAAATAACCTGAAAACATAAAAACACACTTTAAATGCAATAAATGGCCTTCGGATAAGCTTAATTCCCATGATTAGGAATGCAAATTGCACGACAAATATGTGTTAATCAACTAACATCCAAGGACTAAAATATGAATATTATCTTCGATATTTTCTTGAAGTTTCTTTTTTTTATAAGTATCGATATTAATTTTTACATCTTTCCAATATTTTATTTAAAGTACATTTTTAGTTGATTACACAATTTTCACCCAAAATTTCAAAATAATTTTCATCGATATCCGATATTTTCTTGATATTTATATCGAAATTTTTATTTTTGGAATTGTCGATATTCTCAATGTCCGATATTTTGGTCCTTACTAACATCATCTATGTTGTAGCTGAACCCTCCGGAGGAGACTGATTAATTAATTAGAAGCAAGTCTTGTACGTTCAACTTGTCTAATGGGGAAGAAACTAGACTTCTTCTCTGTGGAAATCTGGCTCAAGTTCAAAATTTGGGTTTTTATCACAAATGGTACCTGAACTTTACCTCAATTATATACATAGTACCTGAACTTCACTTTTGATCACAAATGGTACCTGAACTTTTCGTTTTGATCACAAATGGTACCTATCGTCAAATCTACCGTTAAAAAATTAAAACAAATTCATCCTACGGTCAAAAATTGAAAAGAAAAAAAAAACAAAAAAATTTAGTTTTTTTTTTTTTTCTCTCTCTTTCTCTCTCTCTCTCTCCCTCCCTCTCCCCCCCACCCGTAATCTCTCTCCTCTCCCTCTGCACCATAAGGCGCCACCACCTCCGGCCACTTCCGTTCCTCCAAACCTATTGGGCTTTGAAGCCCTCCATCCCAGCAACCTCGTGGTACCCTCAATTTTCAACTTTGACCGCCGTACGTGGAGGATTGAGGTCGTCAACTTTTCGATTTTTGGAACTTCCGGCATCAATATCTCTCTATCTACTTTGAATCTCACCTTGATGTAGTTACATAATTTCATCCTTGGATTGTTATCTACATGTTGATATAAACTTTGTGGTCATTGGAGATGGTTGACGGCGGCGCCGATGGAGAGGAGAGAGAGTTCCGGCGGGAGAGAGAGAGAGTTCCGGCTGGAGAGAGAGAGTTTTTTTTTTTTCAAATTTTTTTTTTTTTTTTACTGAAAATTGACTGTAGGTACCATTTAGGATGAAAACTAAAAGTTCAGGTACCATTTAAGATGAAAACGAAAAGTTCGGGTACTAGTTGTGATCAAAAGTGAAGTTCAGGTACCATGTATATAATTCACGTAAAGTTCAGGTACCATTTGTGATAAAAACCCTCAAAATTTTATTAAATAAAAAATAAAAAAAATTATGCCCGATCCAGCTTGATCAAATAAGGACTGCCCATTAAAGCCCGACCCGACCCGGCCTAGTCCGCTGCTTAGGGCCAGGTTTGGGCTTTTAAATTTTGATTAAAGCTAGGCTGGCCCGAACCAGCTCTAAATGGGCTTGGGCCAGCCCCACTCGGCCCGTTGACGAGTCTTAGGCGTGTCCTCATCGAATTACTGACGTGGACCAATTTTATTGGGGATATTTATTTCACAATTTTTTTTATATCTACAATAACAATTAGCAGTTTATGAGTCGAACTCAAGACTTATCACTTGCTAAGAAGAAAATGTCATTAGATATACCAAATTGTAATGGGCTTGGTTATGTGTTTTTGATAATTTTTTTTCTGGTTTGGTGCATATATCTTGTATTTTTTTTTTTCTATTGGGCCTTACATAGCCATTAAGAACTAATCAATGCCCGGTTTATCTACTAATTATAATTTGGGTGTACATATAACATCTCAACATGACTGGGTTTCAAATATAAAAAACAAAAAACAAAAAAGTTCTATCCAAAAATAAATAAATTACATATATATTTAGCTCACCCCAATTTCATATCGTAGACCCTCGACATGCTTCAGCCAAATAAAAACTACTTAAAAAAAAAGTCGATACAATTGATAGAAAGTAAAGGTTATTACAATATAAAAAAAGATCATTCCAAATAAATTCTGGAACTTTATTAACCAAGAAATTAGAACCTCAAAACATAGAAGATGGAGCCAAGCGGTGAGCAACTAACAGTGTAGTTCAAATAAAGCAAATATACGTACACATTCTCTTCATGTATACAAATACTTGATCCAAAAAGAAATTCAACTTAATTACATATGTTTCAAAGAAATCTTTTATTCATATTCATAATTTCATTGTCAATATTACCTTCGTCTCTAGCATATGCACTTTCCCATTCAGCTATATTTCTGCCACACAAGAAGCGACCCATATTTTCAATAACCAAAGGAAGGCCGTTTGCATATTGTAGGAATTTGTGGGACAACTCCTTATACTTTTCTACATGATCATCATGATTTCCATTCTTGAAGGCTTTGCGACTAAAAAGTTTAAGAGCTTCATCTTCATTCAGTGTTTTGGCCTCGTATAGTTCATCCACTCCATGAGCAATCAATAAATGTTCATCTCTGGTTGTTATAATGATCCTACTTTCTCGACCAAACCAAAAATGGCTTCCCGCTAGTGCTTCTAGTTGTCGTAACGTATCAACATCATCAAGAATGATAAGAACCTTTTTATGGCATAATCGATGCTTTATCTCACTAATTCCCTTGTGGAAATCCCAAATTTTTTTAACCTTTCTCATCTGGACTTGAGAAAGTAGTTTTTCTTGTAAAGTAACAAGACCTTCTTTCAGCTGAAACCTCTTTGACGTTATCAAGAAAGCTTATAGCATCAAATTGAGGGGAGATTTTGTCAACAAAACATCGTGCAAGAGTGGTCTTGCCTATACCTCCGATCCCCCATATTCCAATAAAGCCAACATCATTCTTCTTTTTTATACCTGAACATAATTTCAATATGTCTTGTACACGAGAGCCAATTCCGACAAAGTTTCTGGAAACACTTGGATGTGTACGGTTCAAACCACTTACTATATTTTCAACAATATCTTGGATAAACTTTGACTCGTACCTGAAAACAAAACGTGTGTTAATATAATTATTGGAGGTAAAGAGGTTAAATTAATCTCTTTACAAGATCGATAAAAAAAACGTACAAAGATCGAGTAACGTCCCCTTGAAAACGGGCTTCATAAAACTTTTATACAACAACAGTCTAGGTACTTTTACTACTTTATGAAAGTAACATCTCATTGATGACTAAGGTAATTAAGTAAACATACATGCATGGTATTGAGAGTTCTAATGATAACTTTTGATGACCAAAGAACACAATAATAATACGTTTACTTACTTAGAATGAATAAGAGAAACTCATGAATCGGAGTTCAAATCAATAGGGGAGAAAAAGAATTGGTATGGAAGAAAATCATTCCCATTATCTTGTTTACAAACCATATTGAATCGGAATAGGAATGTCATTGATTTCTATTGATACCGTTTACTAATTCTTATGAGTCGGAATTAAATCTAATTAGATTACAAAAATACATCTTTATAAATAAATGGGTAAAGAGATAAATTGTTTTTCTAGGGTTGTGAATACACAAAGATATTTTTTGTATATAAAATGCATTCCGACGGAATTCATTTCTAATACTTACTTACCTCTTAATTATCAAACTCCGGGTTATTTAGGAATCGATTTTTGACATTCACATGTGACCCATAACCATTCTTATACCCGTATGTGTTAGTAAATGCATAATAACTCATATATCGATCGGAATCAATTGTTTCATTCTCATATATATTTCAAGTAAGTAAACATGTCATAAAACTCTCTAAATATAGATTTCAAAAAAGCTAGTAAATCTTACTTACACACCTGTCTTGTAAATGAAACCCACGGAGATTGGCAATTTCAGTTAAACTTTCTCTCCATTTTTGCACCTTCTCTATGCTATCCTTGAAACGTTCTTCATGTGCATCAAAGTATACTTTAAAGCTCCCCGTCTGTTTTCGTACCTCCGATGGTTCTACATCGTAGAAAATTGGAAATACTGTCTGCCCCATCTGTTTCATACAATCAAAAATCTTGACAAGTTCATCCAAGCACCAGGTTGATGAAGCATAGTTGCTCGAGAAAACCACAAGGGCAATCCTTGAATTTTCTATTGCTTGCCTCAGATTTGCAGAAATTAGTTTTCCTGTTTCTAGCTCCTCATCATCCCTGAAGGTGAAAATTCCTTCTCGGTCCAAAGCAGCGTATAGATGATCTGTAATTTTTTTGCGAGTATCCTCACCTCTGAAACTAAGGAAAACGTCGTATGTCAAATCTGGGTTTGAAGATGAACAAGAAGAAGATTTGAAAGTTTTCTCTATGGCGCCCGTGAAAGACTTTGTGGGTTCGCTGCCCTCTACTAGTCTCCCCCTCTCCTCCATAGTAAATTGTGGGTTAACAGACCAAAACTGCCTTTTAATTATAAAGTTCAACCGTCTACGAAACAAAAAACGAAAGCGCGCAGAAATAGTACGGTTTTTTTTTGGCTGAGAGTACAGTTCATTATATATATAGACTATATGTGTGTGTGTGTGTGCGCGTGTGTGTTGACTGTGTTCATACTTCAAACCTCTTCCTGAGGAGACGAAACTGCCATGAAGGCCCCCTACAACGCAAAGTCAAGTCCACCAATTAACGAAGTGGAAATGGAGATAAGACACAGACAATTAACGGAAAATTAAATGATCGATTACCGGAGTTGATTAGGACATGAAGAAGTCGCGGTACAAAAGATTAAGTAAAACAATAACCCACGAAGTCTAAGAGAGAGGGAGAAACAACCGACAACATGTTGGTTATTCAAGACATGCGTGACATAGTATAAGGAAGGTCAGATTGTGAGATAGTTTTACTAATCAATTAGTAGAATCTTTTACTAGATGCCAAATTATTATAAATTATCTTAGCCATATATTGTCCAAAGAAAAAAACAATTCATCTTAACTAGCCTCTTACGGCAAACCCAACGGAAATGGTAGGAATCAAACTGGTTGTGATTTTTAATCTCCAATAACACGTGCATGTTTACGAACAGGGAGGGGAGTGGAGAATCTTGGTCACCTACTTGTACTCAAGTGTCATTCGATCAATTTAAATTTAAGGACATGTGAGTACAACTGAGTAAAGAATTAACTAAGTATGTAAACAAAATTGATCAAAAGAAGGGAAATCACTCTCACTCCATCTCATTCAACTGTTTACTAACTCGAGGGTATAAAAATTCTTGTTGGACCAATGTGAGTCCCATTGGTGACGAGTTAAGTCAAAGTGATGTATATATTTAATGAACCGGGGGTTGTCGTGTCCACGGGGATCGATGGCCCTAAACTCCTACGGTAGCATGCAAATAAGGTCATTTAGCAAGTAGTAGAGGGATTAGAAATGTGAAGAGTGAGTGATTGTTATCAACAATGTGCGAGTGTAGTGGTGTGTTGATTTTTGAAAGAGATTGAAATGTAAATGACAATCCAACAAGATAAGTGCAAGCAAGTAAGTAAAGAGTGTGTGCAAGTTTAGAAAACGTTGGGGTTTTCAGGTAAGCCTTTATCCAATGCGACAAGTGACTTCCAATAACAAATGCATGCCAATGTAAATCATGAATCAAGTTCCGTATCCTAGCCATGTTATGGGTCTAGGACTGGGTTTCTAATGGTATTCTAGTGCCGATTAAGAATCACTAGGACTTTCTAGGTGTCATAGTAAATTGCTCTATGTTACTTAATACCCAATTCATGATCCCTAAAGTGCTTAAGAGGTGTAAAACATCGAAACATAGGAACTCAAACAAGGAAAACTCATCACATGTGCTACCAATTGCCTAGATTATGCAAGGCTACCAAGCTCACACAATCACATCAAAACAAATTGGTTATTATGCTCAAGATGCGGTAATTCTCAAAACAATCATCCAATACATATTGAAATAGGTAAAACACAAATATTCATTCATCACAAAGGCATTTATTCATCACCAAAGTATCACAAAATCACATTGGACTAGGGCACACACAAATGTACTACACATTATCCATCAATAAGTACATCATGACTACACAATAAGAACTAGATACAAACATAAGAGAGAGTAAGGTTGAGAAATGCTCAATAGATAGTGGCTGCCTTAGGATTGTGTCACCTAATGATGGTTGCAAGCTCATATGCCCTTCTATTTTCTTATTCTTGGCTCCAAGTTCCAATCTTTGTGAATCTTGAGTCCTTGAGTGATGTAGTGAGGATCTCCAGCAGCAAGATGGACGAAAATGTAGATGAGGTCGAGATGAACAACTTTGATGAAAGATGGAAGTGAAAATGAGGTGAGGAAGGTGATCAAAAAGGTGGCACCGCCATGGTTCGACCGGTCAACTGGAAGGCAGAGAGGAAAATAAAAGCGAAAGTGGAGAGGAAAGAGAAGGAAGGTGGAGAGTGGTGGTGATGCTAGCTGAAAAGATGATGAAATGAGGTAGGAAAAATGCTTATATATATACTAAGGCTAGGAAGAATATAAGGCTAGAATTCAAAGTAGGTAGATCCAAGGGCTAGAAATAGGTAGAGTAAGTGAAGGACAAAGGGGTAATTGGACATAAATTTTAGCTCAAAAAGCTAAACCAAAGTCAACAAAGAAGTTAACAAAGGAATAGATTTGGTGAGGACAAGTGTCATTTTCTTTCAAAGGAAAAAAAAGAAGGAATAATCAAATGATGAGGTCATTGATTACCTATGTATATTTGACACATTCATTTTTGATTTTTGGAGCTTCTTGTGGTAAGTCACAAAGTTGGCTTTCGACCTTGACCCTCGGAGTTGACCATAGTTGACTTTTCAGTTTGTCAGTCAATCCTTCGGAATTCTCTTGTGCTTCACTTTCAAGATTGGATATTTGACACTTTAGTGCTCTAAAGTCATGTTTGACCACGAGTTGACCGTCAGTCCACTGGTTGACTTTTCATCTTGTTGTCGGAAATGCACTAAAAGCCTCCAAAAACGTCATTTTGCACCCGATATCGATCTCTTGCTCACATTCTCTACATTAGTGCAAAATATAGATTAGAGACACTAAACGGCTATCAGATTAACATTATTATGGTGATTATGGGTCGACTTTGTATGTAAATCACATACAAATGACACCTCCACACTTGAGTTTTGCTTGTCCTGAAGCAAATATAGAATCAAAAATCCGAACATCACAATTTATTTTGCCTTTCCAACCATATCCTCAGAGAGTCCACTAAGCTACACATCAAGATTCAATTAAGCACACAACGTAAACTTCATGATTTGCCAATTGTTTAAGGTATGTATCTAATGCATGCTTGATGTAGTGTGTGTGAGCCACGGAAAGATCAATCAAAAGCTATCAAATTAGCATACGTTGACAAGATCAACGGTTGAACTCACATGATGTAATTTTTAGATCTCCAATTACCACTCAAACAACAATCAACTGTCAAAAAAACAATCTATGTCCATTTTAGTAATTATATACAACCACAACACTTTTCATTAACAGCTTACCAAACACTATGAAACTGCTTTTCGTACTCACAACACTTCTAAAAATCAGTTTACCAAACACTCAGCTCATTCTACCAACAACAATTTCAAACGCAATTCCCCCCACAACAATTTCAAAAGCAATCTCCCAACAACACAACAATGACAAACTGGGCCGTAGTCTTGGACGGCCAAGATTTATTTCTTTTCAAATGAAATACGAAGATTCAATGTCCCTATATAAAAAAAATAGTAATATACTAATATTATTTATAAACTAAAGAGAACTTATGGAGAGAATATAGAGACAGAAGATGAGAATACAAGTGTATTATACTATTATTCAGTGTCATTAGTCTCCTTTATATAAAGGTAGGGTTTACATCATAAGGACATAACTAATGAGTATTTACTTGGACAACCACATAAAATAATATATTTACAACACTTCATGTTAGATGTCCATCAATAAATGATATAGTGTTGGACGAGCTTTATTGTTGTCTCATCAAAACTTTGCTAGGTAACAAAAATCTAGTGGGATAAAAACAACTCTGGTCAAAGGAGAAAAGAATATAACGCGCATATGTCTTAGGTAGCATTCATCTGGATGCTCTCCCTGATGAGAATCTCCTCCTATTGTTGCAAAACATGCGTTTTGTCACGCCCCGATTTTCCAAACAATTAATAAGGCATTTTTGCCCTTTAAATACAAACCATTTCGGGAACGTGATGCATGGAATATCAAATACAAATATGCACAAGAATTTTTTTCTTTTAATTCAAGTACAACAACGCATACTCCATGCCCAACAATTGTAAATGCTGACCCGTTCTTTAGGGTTACATATTACAAACCGTAAATTAAATAATAAATTGATATTACAAGATATTAAATAATTTATCCATCAGAGTTTATTACAAGACAGCGGAAGTCAAATAATAACACTTATGGTCGATAACGGTTTACCAACCAAATCCTTCATTGCTACTCTGCTTATCTAACCTGCACGATTAACCCCTACACCG
Source organism: Rubus parviflorus (assembly GCA_029955375.1). Taxonomy (NCBI): domain Eukaryota; kingdom Viridiplantae; phylum Streptophyta; class Magnoliopsida; order Rosales; family Rosaceae; genus Rubus; species Rubus parviflorus. The sequence goes on along the minus strand of JARGGL010000006.1, from coordinate 17,590,964 downwards.
TTGAATAGTGTACCGGGTTATATCAACAAACCCGGTCAGCTTATGAAGCTGGTATGAATGATCCTAGTTTACTCACCCTAAAACCGTTTAACAAAATCATACATATATAGTTTGTTTTTAAACAAATATATATAACTTATACTTTTCAAATACAATTCCTTTTTAAGAATCGTAAATCACAATAATATTTACTTCAATTTTTAAAGAAGTAAAATTCCAATTACTCACACCGAAAACATTCACCCAAAACTCAAATTCTTTTATTTTCAAAAGAATCATTTAAACCTCCAAATACAATTCAATATTTTTCAAGAATTGTAAATCAAAATAGTAATTACTTCAATTATTAAAGAAGAAATCTCAAATCAACTCACACCAAATCATTTTCTCCAAATACTGATTTCTTTTGATTTAAAAGAAATTCCATAAATCTCCAAATCCAATCCCAATCCAGAAAATTTATATTATATAATATACTGAACCTACGCGTCCCATATCACGTATTTTAACCCCATACGCCCCATAACGTGTATGTTAATACCAGGGTAATCCAGCATATTAAACAATATAAACCCTCATCCAAAACTCAATGTCATCTAATAGACAATAAAAGTGAGAATACCATTTTTCTTCTCATTTTAAAAACCATATTCACTTGTCTCATTTTAGGACTCATGAATACCGTATTCCCCCCAGAATACTAAGGCGTCAGACTAGAGCTCTAACTGCATGGGCTTTATTTTCACCCATTGCCATGGACCAATGTTACCACTGTCCCCCGATCCCGAAGGGTCAAAACTCATTTAAAGGTATTTTTACCCTTACATCTAACAAATGTCATATTTTAAGGCATATTCTCAAAATGATTCAAAATGTAATTCAACACATAAATCATATCCACAAAACACCCCACATTCAAATTAATGATGAAAACTGTATAAATTACAGAACACCATTTTCACACTCTCAAATACATCAAAACAATATTATAATTTTCGAAATATTGTTTCCCACCAAAATCCACCAATTAAAAACAATAAAATGAATACTTTCAAATTATTGTTTTCCAACAAAATCCACCAATTAAAACAATAATAATGAATAATTTCAAAATATTGTTTTCCAAAACTCCACAACTCATAAAACCATTTATTTGCATTTTTCACAAATATCACACATTTCAAATAACTCAGATGAGAATTAATATTCACATCTAAAACATCGTGAGATTCACTCATCTCTAATTCCTGCTGCGTCTTCAATTAATACCTGGGAATCGACAAGTTCTAGCCAATTGCTTCATGATTCCAAAATACCTATGAACATGCAATTTTCTACTTAGCATATCATAGTTTCCAAAACGTTACAAATGTTCCTCAAATGTCACCTAGGACATCGGAAATATTAATCGAGACCATTTGACCAAAAGTCAAATGTCGGACAATGTGGGTCCCACGTCACTATTCATCAACGGGTCCCACTTGAAACTCAAAACTTCCAAAATCCAACAACATGCTTATTTCTAGCATCCTAACAACATATCCAAAAATGGTGATGATCCAACGGTCGGATCATCCCGGATCTAACGATCCATAACTATCGGTTAATTGATCATTGATCAAACGGTTGAAATTTAACGATCAAACCACACAACACGCTTATAATAACAATATTAACCATACGATCAAATTTGGTGATCATTGGACGGTCGGATCTCTCGGATCGTAAATCGTACGATCCGATAATCGGGTTAATTGATCATCGATGAAACGACCGAATTTGACAAAACTTAAAACATAAAAGTTGTTCGTATCGACGAACCAAGCCTAACGGAGCAAAGAACTGCTCCCGGATCGGCCGGACGCGCAGCCCACGCGACGCCGCCGGACAAAAGTTCTCCGATTGACACCAAATTTTACCAGCATGTACAACTAAACAAGAGGATCAAGTTTGATAACTACCTCGAAGTCCGAATCAGGGTGGAAGTGGCCGGAATCAGCGTTGACTTGTTCTTGAACTAGAAACTTCAAAGCTCCGATCCCGTCGCTATAGGCCGTGCCGCCGTGAACCACCACCACAGATGAGTTTCTGGGGAAGAGAGGAACAAAAGCCAACCGGTTTCATCGCCGAAGGTGGCCGGAATCGTCGCCGGCAAGCTCGCCGTTTTTAGCTGAAACTGTCGGCTCCGGTTGACAACTTTCCGGCAATAATTGGGGGAGACGACCACCGGATGGAGGAAGAGGGGGAGGAGTCAAGGCCAACGCCGCCATCCCCGTGGCCGTCGGTGGCCGGGCGCGCCGCCACGCGCCGGCCGGAATTCCGGTCAGTTTGAGAGAATTCCGGTAGTTTCCGGAATGTTCCGGGCAAAAATGTAATTTTTGAAAAATACCCAATATTTATACAAATTTGTCAAAACTTCCGAGGGCCATAACTTCTTCATACGATGTCCGTTTTCGACATACCACATGTCCACGAACTCGGTTCGACGAGCTCTACCACTTTTATGAAGGAAGTTTTCCCAAATTCTCAACGGATAAAAAGTTACCTTGTTTAACCTTTCGTAAGTTATAATTACCGCCGTAATTATCGTTTTACGACGAAAACCCCTAAAAATACGAAATCACACCATTTCACTTCAAATTTCACGACCTATTTTATAAAAATAATAGTGAAATTTTTGGGGTATTACACGTTTAAAGACATCACCTTCCTTGGATTTAAGATATCTATTATCAGGTGGAGAACCCAAATCAATTGTAGGTCAAAAACAATATGTTACTTTCTCAATTTACTCATAATTTGTTGAGACTTTTTCCTCAAAATCAAAATGAGACATGGTGAATAAATATCCTACACCAACTGTTGGTTAACCTTAACCATATGGTACAAAAATTAATCTTGAATCAGCAACACACAAGTCAATATTAAAAACAAGGAAGTACATAAAGACTAAAGATATTGAGTAGATTTCTCTCCGTAGGGTTTTGATTGACATAGTTTTACATGAGGGGGCCATCTAGTTTGCGACGACCATAAGCTTCTGGTCGGCCATGTCACAGTGATATTCACAAAAGAAATAAGTGGTTCCAGCATATTTGTCGTTATCACCGTGATAAAGACCCAAGTTTGGAGATGCGGCACATTTATCAAATCGATCAGCAGTGGGTGCTACAACGGCATTATGGTCGCCTTCGACATAATTGAAGACTGAAAAACATCAAAAGAAAAAAGAAAAACAAAGATGTGAATGTTGAGAATGAATGTATGCAACAAGTAAAAGGATGCAACACCTAAAACATCTACAACATAGAACGTTTTGCCAGCAACCCAAGCAAGGTAATCAACTCCAGCATTCAAACCCGTTGCATGTTCGACAACATAATCTGCAGCCAAAGACATGCTCGGAAAAACGAAAATGGCAATGAAAACAGAGCAGTTTTAACTCGTGCCATGTTAAACGAATGAAGTCTTGGAGTAATCTCAACTGGATGTATCGAGCTCTGAATGAGCTTCAGGTCCTCATATAATTAAGAATCAATTTATCATCACAGAATTTAATCATATCCTAGTATTTAAACTACTGAAATACACACCTGGATTCCTTCAATATATAAGGATTGAAGTAACGTTATGATATTAGACATGCCGTCTTACCATATGCATAATTGTATACGATCTTCTCTGTGGATATCAGCCAATAAATACATACCTGTATATATATTCCTATATATATATTGAATTGCCCAAAATTATATTAAAATACTAAAGAATTAAGGCAAACTGAAACATCTATGCGCAACTAATTAATAGACTAATAATAAACAAACATGGTGGTGATTCACGTTGGGTTTGGTTTAGAAAACCAAGAATAAAAAAAAAGACGTTTTGCTTTGCTAGGTTTTTGCTATAGTCATTCAACATGATCTAGCACTGGAAGCCCCAGCAATGGATGTGCTTAGTTGGAATTGTCATGGTATGGGAATGGGTCCGAAGGTCTTTGCGCTTAAGGACCTCATCTCCAAAACGCTACCATCGATACATATTGTTCTCAATGAGGGTCGCTCTGGGTCTAGGGCTTTTTTGGGGTGATGGTGTGAAGGTTCAAGTGAGTTCAAAATATGCACGTTTCATTGATGTTGAACTTGAGGGAGGACCAGGGGATCCGAATTGGACGTTTACGGGTTTCTAGGTCACCCCAAGACGAGTTTACGCCATTTATCTTGGCAATCCATTCCCGACCTTTGCGATGAAGATTCGTTACCATGGATGATTATTGGGGATTTCAATGAAATCTTAAATGCTGATGAGAAACAGGTAGGAAGGAGGAGAAGAGAATGCCAAATGCGTGGCTTTCAAGAGGTGGTAGGATACGCAGATCTGATCAATTTAGGGCATGTTGGTACTAATTAAGTTTACATGGAGTAATAGGCATACCAAAATCCGTTTGGATCATGCATTACCTACGACTTCATGGGGTGATATTTTTCCTAGTTCGATCTCGTGTTACTTTGTTGCCGCCTTCTATATTGGATCATTCCCCTTTACTGCTTCAGATTACTTTTGGTCATATTTTTTGGTGATTTGTATGTGATTTACATACAAGTTAGGTAGGTTTCTAATCACCACAATAATGCTAATTCAATGGCTAATTAGTGTCTCTAATCCATGTTTGTACACTTTATAAGAAAATTGAGCAAGGGATGGATTTTGGGTGCAAAATGATGCACTTTGGAGGCTTTTGGTGCATTTTCGACAAGAAAATGAAAAGTCAACATGTTGACCCGAAGTCAACTCGTGGTCAACCATGACTTTTGAGTGCCAAAGTTTTAAATATCAAGTCTTGAAAGTTTCTACCTAAAGTCAACTATGATCAACTCTGGAAGTTCAAAAGTCAAAAGTCAACCTTGTGACCCACCATTAAATGCCCCAAAATCAGCAAGAAAGATTTCTCATGTTCTTATATAAACAATGACATCACTCATTGATTATTCATTTTGAATAAAATGGCACTTGTCTTTACCAAATCTTCCCTTTGTTTTTATTCCTTTTGACTTTCATTTTTTGCATTTTATGAGCTGAAAATAAATGGATAGTACCCCTTTGCGCTTTATCTATTTTTCTTTCTACACATCACCTAACTTTCCTCTTGGGTAGTCTTGCCATTTTTTCTCACTTAATTAGTTCATCATTTATAGCCATTAGATCTTCCATTTTGCATCCTAGCCTTCCAACATTAGTACCCTATGGGGATGTTTGGTACATGGGATTAGTTGGGATTGGACTGGACTCTATTTTTAACATAGTCCAGTCCCATGTTTGGTGACACTTGGGACTCTGTTTAATGAGACTCCACAGTCCCAAAATCATGAAAAATAAGGATTGCAGAGTGACACCAAAAACCATGGGACTCTGGTGACCCAAATTCTCTCTCTCTCTTGCGCAAACTCTCCTCACTATCACCATCAAACTCTCTCCTCTTCCCCGTCGAACTCTCTCCAACCTTGTGGAAATCTGGGTTCTTCTTCTCTCCACCCTTGTTCTTCTTCTTCTTCGAAATCTGGGTTCTTCATCGTCTTCTTCTTCTTCTTCTTCTTCGCAATCTGGGTTCTTCTTCTTCTAATCTGGGTTCTCTTCTTCGTCTTCTTGGTCTTAATCAATTGAATTGGATTTTTCTTCTTCTTCTTCTTCTTCTTCAAGTTGAATTGGGTTTTTCTCAAAGAAATTTCTGGGATTGGTTCAATTTAAATTTCTTCTTCTTCACGTTGCTTCTTCCTCTTCTTGGTATTAATCAATTGATTTAGTTTTTTTTTCTTCTTCTTCTTCTTCACGTTGAATTGGTTTTTTTTTTTAAAAGAAATTTCTGGGTTCAATTGAAATTTCTGGGATCAAGAAATGATTTTGTTTTTTTTGTTTTTGTAAAGAACTGATTCTATTTGGTTGTTTTCTTCTTCATGGTTTCTGATAGTTTTGTTGTACAAATTCAATGATGACAGGAGGGTGGTGGTGATCTGAAGATGCTTAGGCTTGGTAGTTTTCTGGAAACTGTTTACCCATTTATAGGTTATCCTGCTCCTCAGTCCTAAGAAACACCAAAGATAGGTTAGGTGTTGTGAAAGAACAAGGTAGGTTTGAGGAGTCCGGGCTTATCATAGAAAATAAGCCTGGCTATGGGAGTCCTATGTACCAAACATCCCCTATGTATATATACCTAGTTTTAGCCTCATTGAGGTATCTCTTAGCCATAGAACACCACCCATCACTCTCATTCCTTTCCCTTTCCTTTTATATTTTTCCCCTGCCTTCAAGTCAACCTGAGACCTCCGACCGGTTGAACGTCAACAGTGCCACCTTCATCCTTCATTTCCACCACCTTCATCGCCTTATTTCTCGAAACTTCCTTCCTCATATATAATTGTTTCCCACGTTCCCCTATACATCATCAAGCTCTTGGCTGCTGGAGATCCTCACCCATTCATCAAGGAGCATCAAGATTTCCAAGGAGAAGATAGAACAAGGAGAAGAAGAGAAGAGAAGAAAGGAGCCTTGGATCAAGTCTAGGAGGCACCAAAGCTTGGACCAACCATCTCTATTCACCCCTCTCTATCTCTATCTACTTTACTTGTATTTATATTTGAATCTATGATGATATTAATATGTACTTTGATGGATAGTGAGTAGTTCAATTAGGTTGGGGACTAGGGTTATGTGCCCTAGTCCATATATGATGATTTGACTATGTATGGGTGCTTTGTGATGAATGAATACATGTGCTATCTATTTCAATATGTGTTGGATGGTTGTTTGAGAATTACCACCCCTTGAGCATATTATCTAATCTAGTTTTGATGTGAATGTGTAAACTTGGTAACATTGCATGTTTTAGGCAATTGGTAGAAATGTATATGAGATAGAAATTTTACCCGAAAACAAATTGAACTAATCACAACCAAAGAGTAAGGATGTTAGCACACTAGAAAATATATTCGATAGAAATCTTACTAAAAACTAAGACCTTCAAATCCCATCGAAAGCTAAAGCATCGCTAACCAAGAACCCTATATGTTCAAGAAATGTGCCAAGTTGAAAATTAATATCCAAACAACCTTAAATCAAACCGGACCTTTGGCAAAATCAAGCAAAGCTGATAGAGAAATAAGATACCTTCTTAGGTGAGAAGATACGTATATTCGGGTATTTGTCAATTGAAATGTACGAAAGAGGAGAATGTCTTCTGCTTACCCATGCATAAGCAGTTTTTGCAGGGATATAGAGCAAGGTGAAAAAATGAAAACTGCAAAACAGTTTTTGTAGGGCGGAGAGAAGTGGTGATAACTGAAAGTCAGGTTTTATCTTTTTCAACTGCGCTATGATCTAGGTTTACTATTGCATTAGTTACTTTTTTGTATCTGTTTATTAAAAAGACAGAGAGCTTTAGAAAATTGGGGAACTATAATTAAAGAAAAGGTAGCTGAAGGAATGATAGAGCAAACAAAATCAAAAGATGCTCAAGTTACTTCCTCCTACATCAAAATGAGAAAAGGTGTGTCTCTAATGCTGTGAAAGAAGCATTTAGAAAAAAAGAAAATGGCAATTAAAATCATATGAACATGTTCATGAACAAAATATGAAGCGTGTCTATCCAAAAACAAAATATGAAGCATGTGAAATGAAAACACCAATGATTTCATTTTGTGAACAAGACAATAATAATACGTTTTTCTCTAATCAACAAGCCAGACATTAACCCAAAATATACATTTCCAGTCAAATGATTTAACATACTATCAAACAAATAAAACCATATCAGCAAAAATGAAATTCAGGTCGGCAAATTCTGGAATGCACCGGAGTCGATATGTACTTGCAGACGTGGGGAAATCTCAGCCTTTCATTTCATAGTGGCTATAATTTAAATGACAAATATGACTAACAGCAGTTAAAGGTTGACCAAGAGGCTACCAAGATAAAATTTCTTTTTTGCCCTCCCACTAACCCGTGAACCCAGAATACTCGTAAGTTTTTTTTCTCTCCTATGTTCTCCCATTCCTTTCTTTGTTCTTCCCTCTCTTAGAATTAGGCCTCAATCTGTGCCATGTTTGGGTTGTGAGCGACTTGGAAAATGAGCGCAACTTGGATTTCTGCAATTTGGGTGGCTATTTTGGTGCGTTGGTAATCATGCTTGTGTGACCAACTATATAATCAATTAGTTGATGATCATATCAGTTAATGATGAAAATTAAATGATTTCTACAAGTGATTATGTAGTAATCATGATATTAGATTAGATCAGTATCGCATGGCATCAGATGGTGATATTAGATAAGTATCGCATGGCATCAATCAGATCAGTATCGAAGATCAAATCAGATGGTAAATTAAATAATAGTTTAATAGATACGTCTCATGGCAAAAGTGATTGATATCATCAACTGATCTGATCTAGTGTGGCACCGAGCGCAGCAAGGTGGAAGAATGAATGTGATTTGTATGTGAATTACATACAAATTGGGCCTCTAATAACTTTAGTAATGCTAATCCAATGGCCGTTTAGTGTCTCAAATCCTTATTTTGCACTATGGTAGGGAGCATGAGCATCAGATTGATATCGGGAGCGAAATGACGCATTTTGGAGCTTTTAGTGGATTTCCTACAAGAAGATGAAAAGGCAACCCGAGGACCGTCGATCAACTCGTGGTCAACCATGACTTTAGAGCGCCAACAAGTCAAATATAAAGTCTCGTAAGTGAAGCACAAGAGGATTTCGGAAGATTGACCAAGAAGCCACAAAGTCAAGCAAAGTCAACTTTGGTCAACTCCAAGGGTCAAGGTCAAAGTCAAGGACGAATTCAACCTTGTGACTCACCACAAGAAAGGAAGGAAGGTCCCAAAAGTCAGCGAGGAAGGTCCCACAAGAAGTCATCACTTGATTATTTCTTGTTTTCCCTTGTGCAATTCCCCCTTTGTCCCTCACTTACTCTCTTCCTTCTAGCCCTTAGATCTCCTTAACTTTGCATCCTAGCCTTCCCCTTTCTCTTCTCTAGCCTATAGATACCTAGTTTTTACCCAATTAGGTTATCTTTGGCAGCCACACTTCAGCTCTTCACTCCCCACCTTCCCCTTCCTCCTCTTTTTCCCTCACTTGCCCTTTCCCTCGGCCCGCCAGTGGACCGGTCGACCAGTCCATCGATCAGTCGAACGTCGCCGACTGCTTGCCTTCTTCCACCATTTTCACCCACTTTTTCACCTCCTTTCCTCTTCCACCCTTCATCAAACTTGGTCCACACAACGTCCACTACAACATCCACTCATTGGCTACTGGGGATCCTCACCAATTCATCAAGTCCATCATCAAGAACTAAGGAGAAGCAAAGAGAACCATCTATTGAGCATTCCTCCACCTTTCTCTCTATTCTACTTATGTCTAGAGCTCATAATGTCTAGAGCTCATAATTATAATTGGATGATATATATGTTGATGATTAGTGAGTAGTAACCTTGTTGGGGACTAGGGTTATGTGCCCTAGTCCAATGTGACTTTGTAATGCTTTTGATGATGAATAAATGTCTTTGTGTATTTGAGGAATTAGCCACTCTTTGATATGCATTTGATTCATCTTGTATGAGTGTGTATGGATTGGCCAGATATTATTGATCCTAATTATACAATTCTGGGCCATTAATTTTAGAAGAATGCAAACAATAATCACAACCATCAAAATTTTCTCATCTAATTGTCGATATCGATTTCGATTACAAATCTAGGCGATTTTGTAAGAAATCTGGGTAAGAATATTATAATTCTGGGTAGAAATATGGTCGAGTCAAACAGGCTGTGCGCTACTCATGATGGATATTCAGATGCAAATTTGAGAGCAAAAAAGAAATTTTATCTAGCCATAGTTGCTGATGCGGTCTCTGGTACATTTAAATGCTGGTACATTCCAGCCCCTCCCATTCAGTTCATTTGTTATGTAATCATGGTCTAAATGCATGAAACTGGAATAGAGACAATATTGGATCCAACTGGAAGAGTTCTGGAATGTACCATAGGTTTAGTGTACCTGTGACGTGGCAGTGATGTGGTGAAATGTTAGCCACTCATTTCATTTGGGGAGTTATTTAATTGAGAAAGCAAAGTAGCAAACTGACGGACGTTAATGTATCAGACGGAGCGAGTCGTTCAGAGTTTTGACCAGTGGCGGAGCCAGGGGGCGAGGGCAGGCAAGTGACCCCCCTCAAATTTTCTTGCTTATATATGAGTATGGAGGAAAGGGGCAAAATTAGGCAGGGAAATGGGCAAAATTTGGCAGGAAAGGGGCAAAATTTGGCAGAAAATGGGCAAAACCAAGCAAAGGGGAGAGAGAATGGAAAGAAAAAGAGATGCAGTAGAGAGTGAAATGAAAGAAAGATGCAAAAGAACAGAAGAAAGAGAAGAAGAAGACGAAGAAGAAAAGAAAAGAAAAGAAAGAGGAGTGGCACGTGGGTGAGAGAAAATAGGGGGAAAAAACAAATAAATTAAACATAATAGACAAAAAAAATTTGAGGGGGATGAAAATTCACCCTTCCTTATTAAGTCATTCAACAGCAGAACTCTAATAACTAAACACCTAGATATGATATACTTCTCAATAATTCAGATATGTCTATTTGTTTCAGATAAACATAATAGACAAATAAAACATAATAAACAAATAAAGACTAATAATAGTTTCAGATAAATTATTAAATTAGAAGTCATAAACAAACAAAAGATAACAAAAATTCGCCTGCGGCGCCTCTTTTTTTAGTTATTTGTTTTTTTGCCCCTCCTTCCTATAAGTCCTGGCTCCGCCACTGGTTTTGACCTCCTCCTCTTGTCCTCACCAGAGGAGCGATCGCTTAAACTTCACTGGCTTGTGGCTCAGCTTAAGCTTCATATCTGAATCAATGGAGTCCAACGAAGGAGGTACATCAATGAAAACGAAGACCCAAAACACCAAATGAACAATCCACAATCCAAAATAATTTTGGATGAATTCCAAGGAGATGTAATGTTCTGTGACACTGAACCCAACCATCTTTGTCAAATTCCTCCCTACAAATCTTTGATCCAAACCCATCACTGCAACACTTATTCTGATAGAATCCAAAACAAAATACCGGCAATCCTTTCTATTTTTCAGATCTCAGAAAGTTTATGAACCATTTAATTAAACCTATCCCAGCAATTTTGAGAAACTGATCAAACGGGATTTTAGGATATGCATTTATTTCAGATCTTAGATCTCATCATGGACCTCGACCTCCTCCTCCGATTCTAATTCAGTCAAATAAGCCCTGGAACATTCCAGCCGATCCCGAACCCTTGATATGATCAAATCTTGGCCGGGTTTATTTGATCAGATGATTATTAGATAATCAACTGCATATACCAGATTATGTAGATTATTTTTATTTCTGTTTAAGGGAAACGTAAATAACAAAGAGAATGAGCAAAGAATAGGATGTATTCATTAATGAATAAGAGCCTCTATAAATAGAGGAGTACAAGATACAATCTGTATCGATGTAGGAAACCTATACTAATACAATCCATACTCTAGAAGGATAAACATATTCTAAGTCCTAGTTTGACAAGGCACACAATAATGATACCCCGAAACACTCCCCCTTGTGCCGGTCACAACTAGGTGATGCTTTCCATGTTGCCTCATTAAAAACCTTGCCAAGTAACAATAAAAACCCAGTGGGAAAAATAACCTTGGTCGAAGGGAAAAAGAGTACAACGCACCCTTCACATTTGAAAGTGACATGTATGTGCCAGACTCCCCCTCATGTCTGCACCTCCCCCTGATTTCTACAATCATGGGAGCTCGGATAACTTAAGCATACCAATGCTTTTAACATGTTTTTCAAATGTGGACTTAGGCAAAGACTTAGTAAATAAATCTGCCACATTCTCCTCGGATTTAACTTGATTCACTTGAATCTTGAGGAGAGTCTGTTGTTGTTGATTATAAAAGAACTTAGGTGAAATATGCTTGGTATTGTCACCCTTAATGAAACCTTGCTTCATCTGCTCTATGCAAGATGCATTATCCTCATAAATGCAAGTAGGTTCATCAGTGGTTGACCTCAAACCACTTGTTCCTCGAATATGTGTAATGACAGACCTCAACCATACACACTCACGAACAGCTTCATGTAGAGCAATTATCTCTGCATGATTCGAGGAAGTAGCAACTAACGTTTGCTTGGTAGACCTCCAAGATATCGCCGTGTTACCCATGGTAAAGACATAACCAGTTTGGGAACGACCTTTGTGCGGGTCAGAGAGGTACCCGACATCAGCAAAACCAACAAAAACATCACATGGATTTTTGGTAAAGAGGATTCCAGCATCGCCGCGACCGGTCAACGGCGACCGGTCGACGCATGCTTAGCGATCGGTCGCCCGGCGGCAGCAAGTATATGTTTGCCATATTTTTGTCTCTCTTTGTAGGGATAAAATAAGCCCAAATCAATTGTACCCTTAATGTAACGAAATATTGTCTTTATGCCACTCCAATGGCGTTGCGTGGGCGCAGAGCTAAATCTAGCTAACAAGTTCACAGCAAAGGAGATGTCAGGTCTAGTGCATTGAGCTAAGTACAACAATGCGCCTATTGCACTTAGATATGGCACTTCGGCCCCTAGTAATTCTTCGTCATCATCCTTTAGACGAAATGGATCCTTCTTTGGATCTAGGGTCCGACCGATCATGGGAGTGCTAACTGGATGTACTTTGTCCATGTTAAACCTTCTTAACATCTTGTGGACATAAGCCGATTGATGGATTAATATTCCACTATCTCAGTGCTATAGCTCAAGGCCTAGACAAAACGGAGTTTCCCAAGATCTTTCATCTCAAATTCGGATTTCAAATATGTAGCAGTATCTCTCAGTTCTTCGAGAGTACCAATTAAATTCATGTCATCTACATAGACAATAATAATTGCAAATCCGAAACTTGTCCTCTTTATAAACACGCATGGGCATAAATCATTATTTATATATCCCTTCCCAATCAAGTAGAAAACGCACTCTGTGGTTTAGAGTCACTTGACTTGGGTATTTGAAAGTCCAAATGGCACGTTCATATATATCTCAGAATATAGATCCCCATAGAGATATGCTGTAACCAAATTCATACGCTGCATGTCAAGTTTTTGTGGAAACTACCAAACTGACAAGATAGCAGGATGTAATAACATCCTTTACGGGAGAATATGTCTCCTCGTAGTCAATCCCAGGGCGTTGCGAGAAATCTTGCGCCACGAGGCGAGTCTTATATCTCAAGACTTCTTTCTTCTCTTTACGCTTTCTAACAAAGACTCATTATGTCCAATAGGTTTTACACTTGGGTACGTTAGCAATACGTACCCAAATACCTTTTTCTTTGTTAGTGAACCTAGTTCAGTCGGGATTTCTTCTTTCCATTTAGGCCAATATGCTCTACGTTGACATTCTTCAACAGAGCGTGGTTCGATGTCATTATGCTCTATAGTCTCTTGAGCAATACATCATCAAGAATTTCGTCTCAAGCATGCATGCATTCATCGAGATTTTTCTATTCTCTGAAATTGATTCAATCATTGAGGCGGCTCCCAATATTGATTCATAGACATAATTATAATTAGAGATAATCTCATGAGACGGGTTTCGGGTATTGATGATGAATGGATTAGGCTGTGCCAAACTCGCTTTCTTCCTTTGGCGAGTATCCATCGAACCAAGTGGTCTCACCCCTTCCTTTAGGGAACCACGGCCTCAACCACACCTCCACTATGTGTGGTTGTTGGCACCATTATTGGTGCCATATCCCCTCTTCCTTTAGAGGATTTCCAACCTTGCAGGCACGTTTGCAGCTGGTATATGTGATCTCGTCACTTTATCAATATCAGAAAACGCATCAGGCATCGAATCTACTACGTCCTAAATATTGAGTATACTTCGCACTTTACTATCACATTGTGCGGTTCGGGGATCAAGATGAGACAGAGTGGGGACAGACCACGACAATTCCTGTCGTTCCTATTGAACATTCTTGTTCTTATCTCCCCCTAACGACGGGAAGCCTGTCTCATCTAAGTGACAATCCGCAAATCTAGCGGTAAAGAGATCGCCTGTCAAGGATTCCAAGTAGCGGACAATAGTTGGAGATTCGTTACCAACATAAATACTTAAACGTCTCTGAGGACCCAATTTAGTGCGCTGTGGGGGCGCAATTGCCACATAAATCGTACAATCAAATATGCGTAAATGTGAGACATCCGGCTCATATCCAGTTACCATCTGGTACACATAAAATGGTTGATTGGTAGTGGGTCTGAAACGAATAAGTAGAGCTGCATGCAATATTGCATACCCTAAGCAGATAACGGGAGATTGGTGCGCATAACTAATGCCCAAGCGACCATTTGAAGTCTATTAATGGTGGCTTCTGCGAGACCATTTTGTATATACACATGGGGTACAGGATGCTCAACATCAATCCCAATAGACATGCAATAATCATCAACTGTCTGTGATGTAAACTCTCTAGCATTGTCAAGATGTAGTTGACTTAATAGGATGATCTGGGTGGTGAGCCCTTAAGCGTATAATGTGTGCTAAAAGTTTTGCATAAGCAGCATTGCGTGTGGACAATATAGCGACATGTGACCAGCATGTCGATGCATCCACCAAAACCATAAAATATCTTAAAAGTCCGCAATATGGTTGGATGTGTCCACAAATATCTCCTTGGATATGATGTAAGAATGGAATAATCTCTTTGTGTCCTTAGCATAGGATGGTCTCAATCCTAATTTGCCTAACAAAATGAGCTCTTGGCCAAAAAGGTTGTAGAAGCATAGGAGGCATCTTGATTAAAACTTGAATCAGGGTTCACATCAGAAGAGAGACGGTCGTAAGATTTCTCGACCAAATGGATTTTTCTGTTCGAAAAACAGACTTTGCCGTGCGACCGGTCGCCAGATTTCTCGACCGGTCACCAAATCTTCTGGAAGGTGTCGACCGGTCGCCGATAATGCCTTGACCGGTCGCCAGAGCTACTGGAAGTTGTCGTCCGGTCGCCAAAATTCCTCGACTGGTCGCCAGAGCCTCTGGACGTTTCAGGATTGCGTCTGAGAGTTGTCGACCAGTCGCCGAGACATGGTCGACCGGTCGCCGAGACGACAGAAACGTCAGTTTCTTTTCCTTGGATCAATTTTTGATCCTTGCTTCTATTAGCTTGATAAAATGGATGTCCGTGTGAGGTTTTCAATATACGGATCATCATATCACGACCGGGATGTTCCAAAAGGTCGTGTCAAAGCCTATATGTGTCAGAATCCAAAAGATCATCTCTAAAAACATTGTTGGATTCAATCATTCGAATAGTGGTTAAGTATAACCCACTAGAGCGACACATAAGTTTTTCTAATTAATATGCGCTTTCTTCCGCAATCATTAGAAGTAATACATAAGTATTCGTTTCCATTCTCACAATGAGTTTCCATATGATAATCGTTGGCGCGAATGTCCTTAAAACTAAGGAGTGTTCGGTTAGCTCGAGGAGCATAGAGTGCTTCAGTGACTTTGAGCACTGTGCCATTAGGCAACATAAATTGGGCCTTTCCTCGCCCTTTGATCAATTGTGATGACCCAGTCATCGTAGTCACGGAAGAGTTATAGGGAATTAATTCAATGAATAATTGCCTATGTCGGAGTATTGTGTGGGTAGTCCCACTATCAGCAAGGCATTCAATCTCTCCGGGAAACGCATACCTACAAACATAGGATATGAAAATAAAAAATTTGTCCATGACATAGAGAAAATTTCGAAAAAAGACTTGCAATTCTTTGAAGAAAATTTCAAAATTTATTAATAATATGCCAACGATTACATCGAGGTCTTGTCCAGAAAATCTAATCCAAAAATAAAGCATTATGACAAAAGTCAAATAAACTAAGGCATAAAGCTTTTACATAATAAACTTGGAAATAAAACAATTGCAATCTATTCAAAGTCTGGAGCTTTTAGAGTCTTCTCGTTACTTTGGTCGACTTGAAGATCTGCAATTGTGAGATTGACGTCTTTGTCATCTCCGGTATCTTCGCCATAATATGCTTCTTGCTCACGGGATTCACGGAACTTCTTGTAATCCGCAGCCAATTTGTTGCTTGCCTTGCATTGCCTAAACCAATGATCGTTTGATCCACATCGGTGACATTGCTCGTTAGTACCGCTTGCCACATTGTTGTGTCTAGCAACTTGTGCCCTTGGAGGATTGTTTTGTGTACGGTTGTACACTTTGTTGCCACGCCAAGCTTGGCCGGTGTTGGCATGGCCACCACGGCCCATGCCACGTCCTCCTTGCCCTCTTCCACGTGGTGCAAAGTTCCCACGGTTTTGTGCAACGTTGTTGGGGTTTCCTTCCTTGTTAGGACGATTATATGGACCGGATTGTCCATTAGCATTACCCTTAGCATTAGGGTTTCGTCCTCCTCTAGCCATTTTGCCATAATTTGCTTCTGGAACTCTCTTTGTTCCGGTAGGCCTAGAGTTATTGTTCATCATGATCGCGTCATGTTTTTCAGCTACTTGCAGAAGATTGATTAGCTGATTGAACGTAGTAATCCGCTTGGCATTGTATTCCATCCGATATTTCTTTGAGAGGATGAGTGCCGATGCGGGGAAGGTAGAGAGGGTCCTCTCTATTAAGTCTGCTTCAGTAAGAGTCACCTTACAAAATTGAAGCATAGCCCGTAGACGTAGCATCTAAGAATTGAATTCCGCTACGGTTTTGAAGTCAAGAAAGCGAATGTCATTCCATTTGTCCTTCAAATCAGGAAGCAATGTGTCTTGTATGTTTTCAAATCTCCCATTCAGAGCAGTCTATAGCTCATATGGGTCCTTAACTTGCATATATTCCCATCGTAGGGAAGGGGCCATGTGGCGCCTTAGAAATATCAATGCTTGGGCTTTCTTTCCCAGTAAATGTTGTCTCAACATCCGTCACCCATCGGTGATACTCAGTGCCATTAGAGTCAAGGATGTCAAATTCGAGCTTAGGCGTTTCAGTCATCCTGAAATAAACAAATAAGAAGATACATTAGTTTCGCAGTCATAATAGACATCCACGAACACTAATAAATATTCCAAGAAAATTTGGATTAGAACAAGACCAAGATGGTGTATGGTCGAATTCGATACTTTTGTGAAATTACTTTATCACAAAACTTTTCTTTGATGCTCATGAAATTACTTTATCATAGCATATATTATGAATCCCCACGATTCATAAAAGCTCTTTAACTTCTACTAGAGAATGATGACATTAGAGGGGCTCATGACTTACATATACCGCAAGCGATATAAAGCTCGATCACTCCCCTAATGCTTCTCATAACCTTTCAAAGTAGGTATAGCTTATAATTGTTTTTGCTCATAAATTTCACCATAGAAGTCTCACGCCATAAGAGGGGTCGGGATGAAGAAGAAGAGAAGTTTTTAAATCCCCGAGAAAAAGAAGAGTACGAGAATTTAAATCAAAGCAGAAACTTTTAGAAAATCTTACTTGGTTTTCTTGATTGCAAAATCGCATAAAGTTTTGATCCTGAGTTCCACTCCTTTAGAACTGAATATCCAAAGATTCAACGGTTTGAATTACGTGAAATTTGAACTAGAAGCAGTAGACACACGGGGGAAGCTTTCTTCAAATTTGTGGCTTGATCCAACGGATGAGAAGAGATAAAATTGCTTCTGAAGTTGACTGTTCTGTGCAGGCAGATTCTTGCTTGATGATGCTTTGCTGCGGTGATGGTGCTAGGGTTCTAGGGTTTTGGGTTTTTTTAGCTAGGGCTAGAACTCGTGCTGATAACGTGTTTAAGGGAAACGTAAATAACAAAGAGAATGAGCAGAGAATAGGATGTATTTCATTAATGAATAAGGGCCTCTATATATAGAGGAGTACAAGATACAATCTGTATCGATGTAGGAAATCTATACTAATACAATCCATACTCTAGAAGGATAAACCTATTCTAAGTCCTAGTTTGACAAGGCACACAATAATGATATCCTGAAACAATTTCTACTTTATTTGGAAGGTCAGTTGATGATCAGTTTAATTATGTAGAAAAACCCGGCCATGTTGCATAATCAAATCTTTATTCTTTATTTGATCATATTTAATCAGTTGATGTTGAAACAGAGAGAGAGAGAGAGAGATGAAAGATGGAGACGAGTTTGAGAGAGAGAAGCTGGGTTTTGGAGAGACGACTTTGACTTACCTTAACGCCGTTGCTGACGCCGTTCAAGGTACACTAAACCTACGTACATTCCAGACGCACCAATCCAATTGATGATAAATTGAGTCAAACACCCAATGTAAATGATATTAAATTGAACACGAATGATTATTTTGCATAGAGATTTAGAAAAAAATTTACTGAGAGATTTAACTCCAATGAACATCAAGCTAAGGTAATAATATGTAGAGCAAATTACCCAAAACTACAAAAGCAGGAAACTTGTATCCATGCGGTACAAATCCACTATTCACTAGTTCTAAAATACCAACCTTACCCCTTTGTTTTAAAAAAAAAAAAAAAAAACTGGCGGAGCGTTGTGGGCTCATATCTTTGAATTTGTTTGTTCTAACAATTGCAGCTAAGATCTATCCTCTATACTCGAGGGTAAACAGTTATATTTTTCTCATAAAATTGCTTATTACTGCACTATTTCTTCTCATTTAAGAAAAAGTTTAGATTCAAAACGAGAGTTTATAGCTAACGCCTATAAAAGAATTGAAAGTTTACAGTTTTTGATAGATCATATCAGAACTAATAACTTTAGCAGAGCTAGAAAAAGGAGGATAGTCCTCGAAGCAGAAATACGAATAGAAGAAGATCTCATAAGAAATCTTATAAACGAGAAAAAAGAGATAGAATCTCGTATGAATAGACTTCTAGTCTAATGAACAATCTTTCTCCTCTACTAACTAGAGAGAATTTATTATCTTACTGTAAAGACTCAGCAGAAGAAATAAAAAGAGAAAGAAAGAAGTTAGAAGATCTTAAGTGGCTTCTAGATCATACTAGCCCTCTGTCCCCAAATTTTGTATCAATCTTAGCAAGAGTAAGAAATACTCAAGAAAGGCTTTTAGACGCCAAAGATTCTTTAGCAGTTTACCAAGAACAGCTTGATATTCTGAGCATTGGTTAGATCCGCAGTCCAAATGGTATCAGAGCCTGTTTAGCTCAAAGATTTCCCAAGATGGGAACAGTATCTGAACAAATAATAGAGAAACTAGAATCTCTATTAAAAAGACTAGATGAAAGTCATCAAGAAACTATTGAAGAAATCTCTAAATGTAACACGAGTTTAGAGAATGTTCAAAAAATAATCAACTAATTAATAAAATTGGAAGAAAAGTTCGATTATATTAAAACTCTTCCAAGGGAAGAAGAAAAGTTAGTAAAACTACTAACAAAAGATAAAGAGAAATAGATTCTCTTTCCAAGAATAACAGAACAGTCTGTTAAAACAAATAGGTTTAAACCATTGGAGAAACCTACACAACATGCTAATTTTAGCATGCCAGAGATAGAACAGTCAACAAAAATGACTAATATATCTCAAGAAAAGTCAAAAGTTCTAAAGGGAACTAAAGAAAAAGAAGTTCAGCTAATAAACGCTGAAGAATTTGAATTCAACAAAATCGAAAGCAAAGTAAAAAACTCTTCGATACCAAAATTTGAATTCAGACAGATATATAAAAGAGGAAATTTTGAATTACTGGATAGCCATCAATTCAAAATGCTAGAATTCACAACTCCAGCAAACACAGGAGAAACAGATCTCCTAATGATAACACCTAGCGAAGTAGCTAGAGCAAAAGAGAAAACGTATGAATTTATGCACATTGGAGCAGTCCAAGTAGGCATAAAATTATTAGCCAGAGAAGGCATAAACTGTTCGGTTCTATGTGTCTTACAAGACAATAGAATAGAAGACTTTCAAAATAGTCTTATAGGAACACTTGAAGCGTCCCTATGCAATCAAGTTGCATACTTCAACTGTTTCCCGAATTTCTCTACATGCCTGAAAGACGCTGTACAATCCTTAAGATTAAGGGTGAAAACAGATGGCATAGCCATGAAAGAAAATATGCAGGAACTCGCAATAGTATATAGAGTATACTACAAACTGATGAGTTCAACAGTAGAACCAAAGACCAAGATATCAAATATTCCTGGTCTCACTACTGGTTTCCTCACCAATCCAAAAAACTGCGCATAACAGATAAAGAAAGTTACTTGGAATGAAGTAACATTTCCATTAGAATGGAAACTTTCTGGTCCTAAATTACAACCAGAAAACACAAGAGCAAAGTCTTACCAAGACAGAAAGACTGGAAATATCAGTCTTAGATTCGAAGGTCACAGAAAAAGTGATGTGAATATTGAAGAAATAAATAGAGGTATTAAAAACCTCAACCTTCAAGGTCTAAGAAGAAGTAGCACTGTAAGGGAAGATCCTTCCACCAGTGGTACCAAAAATTACTTAGATGAACAAGAAGAGTTCGAATTAGAACTCCATAGACCAGCAAAGATGCTAAGGTCAGAAAAGCTTTACGAGCTTTATGAAGAAGCAGAAACCTGCAAAAACCTAGAAAGGTTAGAAAAGCTTATCATAGAAATAAAAAATTTCAAAATAAAAAAAAAAGAGCGAAAAATCCAACCCTTCCAAAGTATGGAAACATGAGAAAGCTCAGGAACAAAAACGAATATCATCAAAGATGATGACTGGATAAGACTTCCAAAAAGAGAAGCCCCTACGGGTAAGATAGGAGAAAGAAACTCCGAAAGGTATATTCCAGTAAATGATATACCAAGAGTTCCTATTACTAACCACGGAACATGGTTAGCACTAGAGAAAGCTCTAGATAAAAGAAAAACCATAGATCAATGGGTAGAAAGTCTCTTTTTAATGGGAGCCTTAACACTGGGAAAACTAGAACCCCCAGACATGCAAATTGTCTACGAAGCAACCCTTACGGGAATAGCCAAAAGATTCTACCTCACGTTTAAAGAAACAGAAAGAGGAAAAGATTGGCTAAGGCAGATAGCAACCTCAAAAAATCCATATGATTTTGCTATTCCGTTCTATGAACAATTCGGTGGCAGTGTTACCAGCAACGATGAAAGAATTAAGAGAATAGCCAGGATAAATATTGAAAAATTGTACATATGTGACATAGGATATTTTGAAGAATACTTAAATGAATTCCAACAGTACTACTGTACTATTGGAGAACTAGAAGATCCAAATCTAGTTAATCTACTTCATAGGAAGTTGCCAGCACCTTGGAATATAGCCGTAGCAGAAAGCATGGCTGAACGTCCTCTAGAAAGATTTACAGTAGGAGGAGTTGCAGAAAGAATACAAGAACTGCTAAGAAAGCAGTGCGTAGAGAATAATAAATCCAAGATGGCCAGAAAGCAACTGAAAGGAAATGAGAATTTCTGCTATAAAATTCTCGATACTCCTACAAATTAGGGATGTCATAACATAAGAGACCCCCAGAAAAGGAAAAGAAGAAAAGATAAAATCTTTTCAAAAGGGTTTAAGAAAAACCAGAATAAAAATTGGAAATTTAAGAAAAGCTCCAATTTTAAAAGGGATAATAATAGATTTAACAAGAAGAAAAGATTCTTCAAAAAGAAATCTCCTTCTCAAGAAAGACCAGAGAAGAAGAAATGCAGATGTTGGCTCTGCAAAGCAGAAGGGCATTACGCCAATGAATGTCCCAAAAAGGATAAAAGAACTTCAAAAGCACTATTATTTGAAGAATACGTAGATATTATATAAGAAGCTAATATCAAAGGATATGAAATAGCTTATTCTGAAGATGAAGACACTCTATCTATCTACTCGGCATACGAAGAAGAAGATAGTTCCTCAGAATCTGATATTACTGAATCAGAAGACGAATACCAAAGAGAAGTCTACGTTCTCAAGGTAAAAAATTGGGAAGAAAATACCATAGAAGAATTAATATCCTCCTATCGTATTATGCCTGGTTCGTTTGTTTGTGACTATTGCCAATGTCATGAAATAAATGGCCTCCCAATGTTCTGTGAACGCACAGGCTTCACATACCATAAAGAATGCTTCATAGCTGAAGCTAGAAGAAAAACAAAAGATGGTTCAATCAGTCAACTAGTTGAACAAGGATACAAAGAATACTTCGAAAAAATGGCAAAAAGAAATGAGCTATATGCCAGAGATATAGAAAGAGCTAAGTTAGCTAATAACAAAGAAGACTTTGTAAACTTAGTCCATCCAAACAATATAATTCAACCGGTCTCAAAGGTTGAAAAAGTCGAAAAAATCGACGAAGAAAAAGAAAAAATCGACGAAGAAATAGAAATGGAAGAAATTCCTTGTCCCACAGAAGGATGCAAACCTTTGACTGATGAAGAATCACAGTCAAAAGAAATTCAACAATCTAAGATAATCTCTACCAGTAGATTCAGTAACTACATAGAGATTGGATTGAAATTTCCTAATTATAGAAAATACCATCGACACGCTTTTGTAGATAGTGGATCAGGATTCACTATAGCAAAAAGATTTGCTATTCCAGAAGAACTCTGGACTGAAGATAGAAATAAAACTGCTACGGGAATACAAATGGATGGAAGCAGATTTTCCATGAAAAGAGTAGCAAAAGATGTAAAAATCACCATAGGTGGTGGAAACTTTACAATCAAAACCGTATGGCAAGCAGAAGGCCAAGGTTCTGATATTCTGCTAGGAAATGATTTCCTATTACAGCAGACAATAATACAAAAAGAAGCAATTATGGGCTTCGAGAAAGGTGATAAAACCTTTTGGATAGAAAGACTTAAACAAGCAAGAAGCGTTGTTGGTCCAAATTTCACCTCACAATATCAGAAGTTGCAGCAAAATCGTGGTGAATATAAACCAAGATTTGAAACAGTATTGCAATATAAAAAGCAAGAAGAATTGCTTATAGAAGATTCTTCAGAAGAAGAAGAAGAAGAAGAAGAAGAAGATAATGAAGAAGAAAGCTTCATTCATGAACACAACATCAAACACCTTCAAACCAAAATAGAAAAACAGAAGGTACTTACTCTAGAAGAAATAAAGAAAATGTTAAAGCAAAACATTGATACAAATCCTCAGAAGTTCTGGGAAAAAGACCAGTAGTCTGTGAGTTAAAATTACATGATATGAATGTCATATGTCATGTAAAAGTCATTCCTCAGTACAAGGAAGAAGATCAGAAAGAGTTCAAAAAAGACATTGTTGATCTCTTAGAAAAGAAATTGATTAGACCATCTACAAGCCCTCATCATGCTCCTACATTTTATGTCAGAAATCATGCAGAATAAGTTAGAGGAAAAGCCAGAATGGTTATTGAATACAGAGATGTCAATAAGAAAACCGTAAAAGATGGTTATCAAATTGCTCAAGCACGAGTGTTGATAAACCAGCTCAAAGGAGCTAAGGTCTTTTCAAAGTTTGATGCCAAATCAGGTTTCTGGCAAGTCAAGATGCAGCCTGAAAGCATCCCGATAACAGCCTTCAGAACACCACAGGGTCATTACGAATGGTTGGTCATGCCGTTTGGATTAAAACAAGCTCCATCAATTTTTCAAAGAAAAATGGACAATATCTTCAAGCATGTAGCAGAATTCTGTGTTGTCTACATAGATGACATATTAGTCTTCTCTAAGAACAGAGAAGAACACATGAAACACCTTCATGAGGTGGTTAAGCTGATAGTTCAGCATGGAATTATATTAGGAGAAAAGAAAATTTTCTTCATCCTAGATGAGGTTGACTTCCTCGGAATCAATATAAAAAATGGAGACATAAAGCTCCAACCCCATATCCTTGAAAAGGTTTGGAAGTTCCCAAACAGAATCCCTGACGCTAAGAGTCTACAGAGATTTTTAGGAGTCATAAACTATGGGAGAGACTTTATTCCCAAAATTTCGGGACTAACAGCAATGTTATCTCCTAAAACGAGTTCTAAGGGAACTTGGAAATTCACAGAAGATGATGAAAAAAATAGTAAAGCAGATAAAAGATCTGTGTAAAAATTTACCTCCTTTACAACAACCTGAAGAGAATGATGAAATCATTCTACAAACTGATGCTAGTGATAATTACTGGTCGGCAATAGTTTTAGCTAAAACCCCAGGCACTAACATCGAAAAGATTTGCAAATTTTGCAGTGATAAATTCAACCCTGCAGAACAGAATTATCTTACAGGGGAAAAAGAAATTTTAGCAGTCAAGAAAACCATTTTGAATTCTCCTGCATTTTTAGAAAAAACCTTTACGGTTAGAACTGATTGTGCTAGAGTCAAAAATTTTAAAAACTTTAAACTTGATAAAGCTGCTGATAGAGGTAGACTAGCTAACTGGCAATTATTTTTAAATCAATATGATTATAATGTTGAATTAATTGCAGGTAGCAAAAATTCTCTCCCAGACGCCCTCACAAGAGAGATGGCGATGTTCAGAAGAACTGATAGAGGCAAAGGCCGAATGAATGATGAAGATTCATCACTAAAAGATGTCCTTGAAACATATACCAAGGTTCCAAAAGAAACCTTAACAACTGATCAGTCCCAGGGGAAAGGACTGGCTAGCCCGTCTCAAACGGTAGGCGGTAAAGGCATATCAAACCCGTTGACGGCTGTTGCTTTGCCAAAAAGCAAACATGTTCCAACTGGAACAACGGTAGTTCATGGCTACCAACTTTTAACATTTGACAGAGATGTCTACAGAACTGGAAGACGCCTGACTGCAGACCAGAAGGTCTTGCTCGACAACCTCTTGTATAACTTTCAAGAGAAAAACTCCAGGCAAATGTTCTCTACTCTGTTCACATTAACAGAAGAGCTCCACGATGGAGGAAAGAATGTTCAAAAGGAACAAAAGCTAGAAATGGTAATTTCTCCAAAAAGTGCAAGGGTCCTTCTCAAAGCCCTTACAGAACCAGAGTGGTTCAAATTTCACAATGTTCTAGGAACAACTGGAGATGGAGGACTACCAGGTACACTTTTTCCTGTATCAGGACCATTCTTTGGCAGATATGTGGTGAACGTTCAAGCCGACCATCACCAGAATCATAAGCTCTGGCTTATTGAAAACGGTTTTGTCCATAATCTGTGGACTAAAACTAATGAAGACCTGAGAGGTCTCCCTGCAATCATAGTCAACACGGTCAAGAACATTAGGCCAGATGTTTGCATTCTGAGAATCAAATTTATCTCAACTCCACCAGAGTGGATCAGAAGACAAGATGGCTCTGTTGAATATATAGCGCTATACCATTATGTGAGATTAATCAATGGTCCTACAGTGGACGATAAACCAGCAGTAGCAGGTTTTAATGGAAAACCAAATCAAAGCATTCCATGGATCAAGGCAATGACTATTGATTTCATAAAGAAACTTATCCCTCAAGACAGAAAGGCGAATCTCTTAGCTAGTGGCGAAAAATTTATAATCACCAGCTATGATCATCCCCCACCAACAGCATGTGATTGCTTCTCTGCACTAATAAGAGATGAGGTGGATTGCACTAAAGCTACATACACCTGGCTAGAGAATCTAGCTAAAGAAAATCCCTATAAAATTTACCCGAATTCAGATCTGGAAGATTTCCATGTTGAAGATTACGACAAAGGAGCAGCAAGTGGAACAGGGTCCCCAAGGTCCCCCAATTATCCTTTCGATGACGAAGCGCTAGCCAACATTGAAAACATGATGGAAAGCTGAAAGCACACCAAACCTTATCAAGAAGGAATCTGACTTTTTCTGCCGACACTAGACAAGCTACATCAACAACAGAAAAATCCACCAAGAAGAGCATACTTAAAGGGTCCGCATGAGCTGGATCTTATCTATTATTTTTCAGTATTGAATTCCGCTTTGAGTTCCGCTCCCTTTATAAGGAGTCTTTCTTTCAGTTTGTAAGGCATCGAAAATCAGAACTATCACTGAGATATCTGAGAGTAGAAAGCCAATTGTGTGAGTCGAAGCTTCCTGGTACAGCCTCATTCCTTTATTTTCTCAAGTAAGTTTGTATTTAATTATGAGTAGCTAAACAGCTTATAGCTGTTTACCCAAGAGTGAGGCTCTGGGTTTTTTATCTGTAATCATGTTTGAATAAAGAAATTCGTTTGTGCCCAGAACAAAACCGTCACAAAAATATTTCTTATTTTACTATTACCTATCACTTCTAACAATAACTTCTTTCCAGACTTGATGTTAAATTTCCCATTATCATGCTTTGTTTTTAATCCTAAACCCTAAGAGGCAGCAGCGATTCCGCCCTAGAAGTAACCGCGTAGGTGAAATTGGTGCATGTTGAAGGCTAGCTTCTGAAAAGTTTGTTATTAATTATTATTGCATGGTACTGTTTAAAATAGTGTCAACAAGGACTTAGAAGTAGTTGTTTTAAGTAAAGTTGTCCTTTTTGGACTTTTCCCTAAAGAATTTTGCTACTGGGAATTCTTAAGTTGGTCTTGTAGGTATTGGTAAATAGCCCTAATATGTATATACTTTGTTTTTGACCAAGAATATGTATATACTTTACACATGCGTTTCATCAAAAACATGATATGCAACATGAAACACGTACATAGGGGTCATTATAAAAAAATTCATATGTGTTTAGCCTTTTAACTATATTTAAATTGTATTTGATTAGAGGCATGGAGAATCAAAACGAAACCGTCAAAACAAAACCAAAATAGTTGGTGACTTCTTTTGTTCTTTACCTCTTAGCAATGCCTATTCTAATACACTAGAAATCGTGCCCGCGCTTTGCAGCGGGTTTTGGAGCTAACACAATTTTATTTAAGGACTACATTTAAAAGCATAGAAAATATGGTTGACATGATCATTATATATTAACAAAAGATTATGTCCGTTTTACAACAAAAGATGGAGTAGATCATGTCTTAATAACATCTCCACCAGTACAAATGTTGTGATACAGTGTTCAAAAAATAGATTGTCATATTGTAAATAGACTTGATATATCAAACTGAATGAAACAGATAGCCCAAACTGGAGAAATCAATAGAGGTGGACATGAAAAGTAATATATTCACATCAAATTGGAAAAATGAATTCTACTTTTCATATGTTCTTTCTTTCTAGAGCAAACATCAAAACTAAATTCTGATATTCTAAACCAAATTCCTTTTAATTTCCTTTACCATTTTGGTAGTGATAGAATTCTTTTCTTGCTACTTGTACCAAACTTCAAGCTTCAGCTGATTCAGTACTCCTACTACAAACCCAGTTGGTTGGTTAATTATTTTACAACTACTTTCCGGCCTACTGGTATTATAGTAAGGATTATATTTATATAAATTTTAAAACAAAATATCAATGTCTCACTACTGACATACAATTGAGATGAAGTAAAAAACTGAAAAAGTCTTCCCTTTCTATAACATACATCTATTGGCAAATAAAAAACAAAGTGATAATAAGGAAGGAAGAAACTTGAAGCAGAAACTAAAAGTAAAACCAAAATAAGTATAAAAATAGTTGAAATTAACAATAATGCAATGAACAAAGCATTACAATCCTTCAAATTTTAAGATATCAATAAAAGGTTGAAACAGAAAGTGAAATTCCGGTACGCCGGATTGTCCCAACAACGGTATAGTCGTCCTAAACACTAATCGGAGAGTATACACAACTTTGAACAAATTAAAACTTAACTCTCCTACAATCTACAATTGTTCAATCAATACAATTACTTATGCAATATACACAATTGATTGAAACAATCCTAAAACCCAAAGAGTGCATCAAAGTAGCACTCCACGGTCTAGTGTTCACTATATGATGCAATTAACATGCACAACAATTATAATCACAATTCTACTAAGTAGTGAACAACAATAGGAAGCAATACAAATATGCTTCACAATAAACAACCTAGGTTCTAACTATTGCACAAGCAATTCACAATTGATTACAAATATATATGCAACAAGAACAATCAATTGTACAACCTAGAATCCCAAAGTGTGCATCAAACTAGCACACCACGGACTATATATATCTATGTATGAACAAGCACACAATATGCTAATCAATTAAGCACAATACAATAGATAATCAATCACACAACCAACACACAATATGGTCACCCGGAACCTCTACCTCTAGAGGAAAACCGGAGGGGAGCCGTACCCCACGCTCTTGTGTAACACTATGAAAACGCCAAACGGCAACACGTACAAGGGGGAAACTCCGTCCCAAACTCTACACTATCAACCCTATGACTAGTGGCAGCTCTAACCTTGTGTAGCCCCGAATGCTCTTCAAGTGATCCCACCTCAAGCTTCTCCGATTGATCGAACTTCACCGCGTGAATCCTCCAACCGCAAGACACCGACTATGCAAGTGTGTGTGTGTGTATGAATGAATATGAATTCAATTCGATTAACACAAGCAAATCACAAGGAACATTTGCTTGAATTAACCAAACCGAATTGAAAAGCCTTGAAGTGATTCAAGGGTTAACTAAGCTATTCACAAGGAACAATAGCTAAGCCAACAAACAACAAAGAGATTGAAACTAATGATTCAATCATTCAATTCAGCAATTCAACATAGAACAATTGCTAGAATTGAATAGAATCTCCTAAATCCTAAACATAGGCTAAACTAGCATATAAATGCAAATCAAAGTGCTTAGCAAAGGATTATAGATGGAGATTAAGGTGAGGAACCTACAACATGGAACTAGGATCACTCACAATACCAAAGAACTCTCTCAAAGTGTATTTTCGACTATGGAGAAAGAGTTAACCGAAATGAAACAAAGGGATTCTATTTATAGAAAACAGCCCAGTAGCATATATTTGCGATCGATCGCACGACATTTGCGATTCTATTTATAGGGATTCTATTTATATAAAATAAGCACGCGAAACTTGTGATACACGACACAAGTGTGGCAATCAAGCATCCTATACTTATGTGATTCACATCATAAGTGAAAGGAAAACAACCTAGATAAACCTAGGACAACAAGGAAGACTTAATATGAATGAAATGCATGTGCATATGCATGAGTCATACCTTGAGGTGCTTGAACGAAACCTTTGATGACCAATGATCGAAGTACGGAGAAAAGACCGGATAAGAAAGGCGTCTTCACGAACCATCTCGAGTAAGAACAACCTAAGCCACGACACCTAATCCCTAAACAATCTAGCATTGAATACAAAACAAATGCTAATACAAGGGAAGAGGTTTTGTAAAATAGGAAATAGCCAATAGCAAATATTTTGCCCTTACAATCTCCTCCTTTGGCATTTCCTAGACAAAACCTCATAAGAAATACAACTCAAATAACCTATGCTATAATAAGGCATCTTCAATATCGACAGGACATTCCTGCAATGATAAACACTAAAGCACAGGATACCGTGAAGCATGTATGGTATAACAATTGAGTTATAAACAATATGGCATAATAAACATTCTCCCATAACAATTAATTTTCCCCCTTAACATGTAATTATCCCCTTTACAATATATTTCTCCCCTTAATATATTATTCTCCTCCTTTTTGTCTAGAAAGGCCAAAGGAGGGAGAGAAACTAAGTCATAATAAAAGCATGTTATGAACAACATAAACATGATAAACAATTGAAACCAATTGAGAACATACGACATAAATGAGAGACTTTGAAACAATAATCCATAAGGATACAAAGTCTCCTCCTCAAATGAATATCAACAAGTAAACATCATGCAATGAGAAACAATAATCATTAAGCATAGATGAATAAAGCTTAGCCTATCATATGCAAGTTATGCAAGTCATAACAAGATATAAATAATGAAGTTCAAGACATAAGCAAACTCGAAAGCAATTCCAAGGAGTCTCCTCCTTAACGAGGTAGGGGTGTACTAATTAAAAAGTACAAGATAGTGGTGTACAAACTAAGAGTACGAAAATTGGGGGTGTACTAACAAAGAGTACATGTGGAGAATAGCCATAAAAACAATGCAAGTTGTAAATCAATCAAGGATTAACAACTACAAGATCTTCCAACAAACAAAATAAGGAAGATAAACAATAAAATCCTTAGAAACATGCAAGGCTTCCCAAAACATATGAAGGGAAGGACACCAAATAAACACATTGTGTAGGTGTGTGCACAGGATTTTAACATCTATTTGCTCAAAATAAGGCTCATTGGATAACCAACTCGGACAACGACCTAGACTTCATAGAAGAACTAGAGAGCATGAGACAAATAAACGATCATTCCATGGTGGAACACATACGAAGGACATACAAATAACAAGTCCTAAGGGGATGCAAGCAATGCTAGACCCCAAATGAAACGCTTTAGCAAATTGGCTCGGCGAGCGGAAGACTATGAAACTATAACAAATAATTTACTAAAGATAAGCCAATAATACCAAAGAAAAATAAAGTCAAGCATTCCATCCCAAATAAACATCAAATGGTATATAACAATAGAAGCTCATTGAGTTCTAGACAAACAAAACACCATTTGAAGGAGGCACAAAACCAACAATTTAACCAAAACTCACTATGGAATATAAAAGGGTTTTGTGGTGCTATTGCAACTATACCTCAATATATAGGAGACATATAGACAAAATTGCTACATATTAAAAGCAATTTGTGCATTAAAACCATGGTCTCCACCAAAGAATCTTAATTTGCAACTTAGATAAAAATATCTAAAATATGAGCAATAAGAAGCAAATCAAGATACCCAAAACTCATTTAAGAATAACTAGAACAATAAGAACTAGTTCAATAAACAACAATTTTGACAACAAAATTGACATGAGTTAAAGTGGGATTTACTTCCTCAATTAAAACAACCTCAACAAAATAAAATACTCAAAAATACGAAGAGGTAAGAGGAAATAAAGCTTTAAAAAGCAATTTAGGTCGATAAAATTGCAAACAGCAGATTAACGATCGATCGTGGAACACAACGCGATCGATCGTAAAGAATAGACAGAATAAACTGCTCTCTGCCAATGCGTGCGATCGATCGCAAAACAGGGTGCGATCGATCATAACAAATAAACGTACGACCAAAATAAAATGTGCGATCGATCGCAAGCCATATCAAGATCGATCGCAAAACCTTCTGACCCTTAACAACAAAAGACTCACCATTAAGTCTAAAAGCATACCTTTTACTCCAAATAAAATGGAAGCAAAGCAAACAAATAAAAGGCATACAAGTCAGAAAACAAACCAATCAATTCACCAACGAATTGAGGGACATACAATTGATGATCAAATCATCAAACAAAATGATTAAGTCTCCCCCTTAATCTAATAATGTCCAACAAGACTTCAAGAGAACACATATGTGTGAAGTCTAGGACAAATAGGAGATTCAATCATGGTCATTGACCAACACTTTCTTAACCCAAACCTTCTTGTTTGAGACAAGGGGAGGAGATGAGGAACCACTGCGGGTTTGAGGAATGACCACCCTAGAGAGTTTGACAACTTCACTCAAAAGATATTGCATTTGATCCTTAAGTGAAGTGTCATGTGAAGGTTTATGAATATAGGCTTTCCTAGGTTTACCCTTCACATATTTAAGGCCTTTAAAGACACAAGTCTTCTTAGGGGCATTGCACTTAGGCCTAACATGACCAATTTTGCCACAATTGTGACAATTAGGAATAAATTTCTTTTTGGTCCTAATTAACTCTCTAACAATGGGAGGTGAGCTAGGAGACTTAAGAGTTTTCCTATAGATATTGCACCTTGGTTTGATATGTCCAATCTTACAACAATGGTGACATTTAGGCACAAAACTCTTAGGCTTTAGTGACTCTAATGCAATGGGGATTGAGTCTAAAGCCATAACATCATTGGTCATAGAAGAAGAAGAGATAGAGCTCTTTTCCACAAAACCAATGTCACTCTTGACAACAAGAGCATGTACATTGTCAATCTTGGCTTGACATATGGTCAAATCAAGAACCTCTTTCCTATAATTATCAACACTCTCTTTAAGTTCATTATTTTCAAGAGATAGAGTGTTGATATGAGAATCCTTATTAAGGACCTCCTCTTTAAGTACAAGGTTTTCCTTACTAAGGAATTGACACTTTTCTTCTAGCTCCGTAATGCTCATGCATAAATATTTAAATTTTCTAACATCTTGAGCATTACCATTAAATAAAGCCTCAATACTAGCTTCAAGAACATCTTCGCTAATATCCTCATCACTATCTACATTTGAACAAGTGTCCAAATTACATGGACTTGAAGAGTCCTCCCTAGCAATAAAACCTACAATAGGTACATCCTCATGATCGGAGGAAGAACAACTCTCATTGGAATCACTCCAAGAGGTATATGCGGTTTTTACCTTATTGGTACATTCGATCAAATAGTGACCATAACCACCGCATGTTAAACAATGAGGACCACGCCTCTTAGACTCTAAATTCCTAACATTAGGAACATCACTATGTGATCTACAAGAGTTTATTCTAGAGAATTTTCTACGACTTTGTAAAAACTTCTCATAAGCGTCTTTTACACTCGACAAAGAGGAATAATCTCTAATTGCCATGACGCACACAAGACTGACTAACCGTGATCGACTCTATTTTCCTCAAGAGAGAGGCTCTGATACCAATTGAAATTCTGGTACGCCGGATTGTCCCAACAACGGTATAGTCGTCCTAAACACTAATCGGAGAGTATACACAGCTTTGAACAAATTAAAACGTAACTCTCCTACAATCTACAATTGTTCAATCAATACAATTACTTATGCAATATACACAATTGATTGAAACAATCCTAAAACCCAAAGAGTGCATCAAAGTAGCACTCCACGGTCTAGTGTTCACTATATGATGCAATTAACATGCACAACAATTATAATCACAATTCTACTAAGTAGTGAACAACAATAGGAAGCAATACAAATATGCTTCACAATAAACAACCTAGGTTCTAACTATTGCACAAGCAATTCACAATTGATTACAAATATATATGCAACAAGAACAATCAATTGTACAACCTAGAATCCCAAAGTGTGCATCAAACTAGCACACCACGGACTATATATATCTATGTATGAACAAGCACACAATATGCTAATCAATTAAGCACAATACAATAGATAATCAATCACACAACCAACACACAATATGGTCACCCGGAACCTCTACCTCTAGAGGAAAACCGGAGGGGAGCCGTACCCCACGCTCTTGTGTAACACTATGAAAACGCCAAACGGCAACACATACAAGGGGGAAACTACGCCCCAAACTCTACACTATCAACCCTATGACTAGTGGCAGCTCTAACCTTGTGTAGCCCCGAATGCTCTTCAAGTGATCCCACCTCAAGCTTCTCCGATTGATCGAACTTCACCGCGTGAATCCTCCAACCGCAAGACACCGACTATGCAAGTGTGTGTGTGTATGAATGAATATGAATTTAATTCGATTAACATAAGCAAATCACAAGGAACATTTGCTTGAATTAACCAAACCGAATTGAAAAGCCTTGAAGTGATTCAAGGGTTAACTAAGCTATTCACAAGGAACAATAGCTAAGCCAACAAACAACAAAGAGATTGAAACTAATGATTCAATCATTCAATTCAGCAATTCAACATGGAACAATTGCTAGAATCGAATAGAATCTCCTAAATCCTAAACATAGGCTAAACTAGCATATAAATGCAAATCAAAGTGTTTAGCAAAGGATTATAGATGGAGATTAAGGTGAAGAACCTACAACATGGAACTAGGATCACTCACAATACCAAAGAACTCTCTCAAAGTGTATTTTCGACTATGGGGAAAGAGTTGACCGAAATGAAACAAAGGGATTCTATTTATAGAAAACAGCCCAGTAGCATTTGCGATCGATCGCACGACATTATGCGATCGATCGCACAGTGTAAAATAAAGAGACAGAAGCTCCTGGAAGTGCGAAACCCTTGTTTGCGATCGATCGCAAAATGTCGTGCGATCGATCGCACAAAAAGTCCCAACGGACATATTTTTGAAATGCAACGGTCATAAAAATCCAACAGACATTTTTGCCACGTGGTGCGATCGATCGCATGAACAGTGACGATCGATCGCAAGGCATAAAACAGCCTTAAACATAAAGGAATGCTAATCAAAACAAATCTATAAGAAGATCGAGCAATCCTAACATCATAAACTCAAATGTATGAACAAGTGCATACAAAATTTGAGATACACGACACAAGTGTGGCAATCAAGCATCCTATACTTATGTGATTCACATCATAAGTGAAAGGAAAACAACCTAGATAAACCTAGGACAACAAGGAAGACTTAATATGAATGAAATGCATGTGCATATGCATGAGTCATACCTTGAGGTGCTTGAACGAAACCTTCGATGACCAATGATCGAAGTCCGAAGAAAAGACCGGATAAGAAAGGCGTCTTCACGAACCATCTCGAGTAAGAACAACCTAAGCCACGACACTTAATCCCTAAACAATCTAGCATTGAATACAAAGGAAATGCTAATACAAGGGAAGAGGTTTTGTCAAATAGGAAATAGCCAATAGCAAATATTTTGCCCTTACAGAAAGAAAGTAACAAAGTTTCAAGTTAGAGTATCTTCTGAAGCTCAAGAAGAGCTCATTTTTCTAATTGTCTTTTTCAAATAGCAAAGCTAAGCACACTGCAAAAATTTACTATATATTGTTTAGGAAAATTAGATAGAGAAAGAAAAAGCCAAAGAACCAAATATCTACTCACTAAATTAGGAATAATAATAAGAATTAAACGGAGTTGATCATATGATCGATTTGAGTACTACTTATTTTATAGCAAAAATTTGAGTGATTTAGAATATTAGTATGTAATTTATAGTTCATTATTTTTTTTTCTGAAAATAATTTTTTTTATTTTATTTTTAATCAAACAAAATTCATTTTTTTTCTTATAAACATTAATTTATCTACTATATTAATTTAGAATAAAAATAATAATTAATGGCACAACTGTAATTCCATGAAGAAATGAGAAAAAAACTGTAATTTTCAGGGGTAATGGCAGAACTGTAATTCCATGAAGAAATGAGGACGAAACTGTCATTTTACTGTCACATGAACAGTGAAATGAACAGTGTAAGCCAATTAGTATATACTAGCCTTATGTACATATGCTATGCATGTGCAAATTAATTAATTAATTTTTTTTTTAAGAAATAGTGGTTGAATCAATTTTTCACTTTTTTGTCAAAAAATAGTGGGTAAATCAATTTTTTTTTATAGAATTAGTGAGTAGTTATTCTTCTGTAGGAAGTTATCACTTTGCAGTTTTTTTATTTATTTTTTATTTTTATTTTCTATTTTGTGAATTGACTTGATTGTCCCTATTAATTGATTATATTTTAAAGTTTTTTAATATTTGAAGCCTATATCCGTAAAAAAAATCGGTTATGGTGAGCAAGCTCTCTTCTCTTAATAATAGTATAGATAAATATTGCACCATTCTTTAAAAAAAAGTCAAATTCATACATCAGCTCTCACCTCGAAACACATTCATAACTACAACAAAAAACCTCATTTGCGAGGAACAAATTTGTCGCTGCAAAACTACATTTCGTCGTTGTTGTATTTTGGCGAGAAATTTTTTTTTTGTCGTAAGTTCGTTGTGAAAAACTCGTCAAGAAAAGTTTAAGCGAGAAAATAAATAGTTCCTCGGAAAATCCTTTTCGCGATAAAAATTATATTTCTCTTCATTATTTTTTAGCGACAATTTCTCTCCTTCCCGAAATTCATACTTTTTTCTTGTTCAAAAAGTTTGAGAGGCTAAAAAATAGTCGTTAAATATCTTTCACGAAAAAATATATTTCATCGCTAAAATGATTATTTTCTCGCTAATGATTAAAAATAATTTACGAATTTATAAAAATTTAAAAAAAATAAAAGTACACTTTTGGGACGAAACTATTTTTTTGTCGCTCACTGCCACATGACACCCACCCTATTGACCGGGCCCAATCTGGCAGACCCGACTCAAGCCCAATATCTCTCTCCCTTTTTGGTCTAGTAGAACAAAAAAAATAGTCAAATTGCTTTTGCTGAGATTCGAACCCAGCCTTTGTGAGACATAGTTCCAACTATTTTGCTACACTCTATTCATTATTGTGTCACTACATAAAAAGCCAAATTTTTTTATATTATATATATTTTTTTTTTGTAACGGCGGGATTTCTATGGGCTTTTGAAAATCATAAAATAATACCAATGGTTGGTTCATTTTAGAAAACTTTTATTTCGAAAACCTATAATGATGAAATAATTAGTTTTTCGCTAAAAGTACAATTAACGAGAAAATTATTCATGACTTTTAGCGAGGAAGGCTTAGTTTTGTTGCTATTAATTTTGGCGGGTTCGAGAAAACTTCCCACCAAAACTACAGCGACAAGTTAATTAGTTCCTCGCTAATTGTATCTTTTGGCGAGTACATTTGTAATACCCCGAAAATTTCACTATTATTTTTATAAAATAGGTCGTGAAATTTGAAGTGAAATGGTGTGATTTCGTATTTTTAGGGATTTTGTCGTAAAACGATAATTACGGCGGTAATTATAAGTTACGAAAGGTTAAACAAGGTAACTTTTTATTCGTCGAGATTTTGGGAAAACTTCCATCACGAGAATCGTAGACCTCGTCGAATCGAGTTCGTAGGAATTCGGTTCACCGGAAATGGCATCGTATGAAGAAGTTATGGGCCTCGGAAGTTTGACGAATTTCTATAAAAATGATTTTGAGATTTACTATTCACCAAAAATCAGAATTTCCCCCAAAAAATTACTGTTCACCCGTGCTACAGTAACCGACCACTTTGACCGGCGATTTCTCCCAATTCCGGCCATCTCCGGCCATGAAACTTGTACCAAATTGTTCACCACTCAATTCTCTGCAACCCTATACAAATTTCCTTGATCAATTTTCAGTATAGAAAGAGAAATCAAGAAAAGAAAAGGGGAAAAACACTGCCGAACTGTTCATCAGTTTCTGGGTTTGTTTCCGGCCGATTCGACCTAAGCTACTTACTGGGCTTTGTAGCTCTTGTCAGGGGCTTTCCAGCAACATAAAGTACGCCTCAATCGGAGTTCGGATGAAGGAGAATTTTGGATTTGAAATCCTAGGGTTTCAGAGCTATCGAGGTAAATTCGAGACTTTCTACTTTGAATTGGCCCTTGTGGCAGTTATGAAAGTTGTTGCTGGTAGTGTGTAGAACATTGTGTTAAAATTTCATGGCAATCGGAGAAGTTTGATCGGCGGCTGGCCACCGTCGGTGGCGGCGCGTGACGGCGCGTCCGGCCAGTTCCCGGAGAAATTCTTTACTCCGTTTTGCTTAGTTCGTCGATACGAACAACTTTCGTGTTTACAGTTTTGTGAAATTCGGTCGTTTGATCGATGATTGATTAAATTGAAAATCGGATCGTACGATTTACTATCCGAGAGATCTAACCGTTGGTTGATCATGAAATTTGATCGTATGGTTAATATTGGTATTATAAACATGTTGTACGGTTGGATCGTTGAAATTGGTAGTGTTGGGTTTCGAGTGGGACCCGTCGATGAATAGTCACGTGGGACCCACGTTGACCAACAGTTGACTTTTGGTCAATGTGTCTCGATTATTAGTTCCGATGTCGTAGGAGACATTTGAGGAACATTTGAATTATTTTGGAAGTGTATTATGCTAATGTATATTGCATAATCATAGGTGATTGCGAAATGTGAAGCGTACGTGCTTTGGTTGATTCCCGGTTACTAATTGAAGACGCTGCGGGAATAAGAGGTGAGTGAATCTCACGATATTAAATGTGAACAATAAATTCACATTTGTGTTGTTTGCGAAAATAAATCAATTTTATTTTTTTTGAATAATTTTGTTTGTGTGGAAAACAATATATTGGAAGTATTTATTGTTTTGAATGATTGATTTGGGGAAAATGACATTTAGTTTGTTGGGTATGGGAGAAGGATAGTATTTCTCATTTCTAAATGTCTAGGAGAAGGATAGTATTTCTCATTCCAAAATGTCTGTGAGAAGTGTAATACCCCGAAAATTTCGATACTATTTTTATAAAATAGGTCGTGAAATTTGAAGTGAAATGGTGTGATTTCGTATTTTTAGGGGTTTTCGTCGTAAAACGATAATTACGGTGGTAATTATAAGTTACACAAGGTTAATTAAGGTAACTTTGTATCCGTTGAGAATTTGGGAAAACTTTCTTCACGAGATTTGTAGACCTCGTCGAATCGAGTTCGTAGGATTTCGGTTCACCGGAAACGGACATCGTATGAAGAAGTTATGGACCTCGAAAGTTTGACGAATTTCTATAAAAATGATTTTGGGTTTTACTATTCACCAAAAATCAGAATTTCCCCCAGAAAATTACTGTTCATCCGTGCTACAGTAACCGACCACTTTGACCGGCGATTTCTCCCAATTCCGGCCATCTCCGGCCATGAAACTTGTCCCAAATTGTTCACCACTCAATTCTCTTCAACCCTATATAAATTTCCTTGATCAATTCTTAGTATAGAAGGAGAAATCAAGAAAAGAAAAAGGGGAAAAACGCAGCCGAACTGTTCATCCGTTTCTGGGCAAGTTTTCGGCCAAATCGAGTCACCTTACCTACTGGGCTTTGTAGGCCTTGCTTGGGGCTTTCTAACAACATAAAGTACGCTTCAATCGGAGTTCGGACGAAGGAGAATTTTGGATTTGAAATCCTAGGGTTTTGGAACTATCGAGGTAAATTCGAGACTTTTTACTTTGAATTGGCCCTTGTGGTAGTTATGAAAGTTGTTTCTGGTAATGTGTAGAACATGCTGTTAAAATTTCATAGCAATCAGACAACTTTTGTCCGGCGGCTGGCCACCGTCGGTGGCGCGTCCGGCCGGTCCAGGAGCAGTTCTTTGCTCCGTTTGGCTTGGTTCGTCGATACGAACAACTTTCGTGTTTTGACTTTTGTCAAATTCGGTCGTTTGATCAATGATCAATTAAGCGATAGTTATGGATCGTTAGATCCGTGATGATCCGACCGTTGGATCATCACCAATTTTGGATATGATGTTAGGATGCTAGAAATAAGCGTGTTGATGGATTTTGGAAGTTTCAGATTTTGTGTGGGACCCGTTGATGAATAGTAGACGTGGGACCCACGTTGACCGACGGTTGACTTTTGGTCAAACTGTCCCGAATTATGGTTATTGATGTCTAAGAGACATTTGAGGAATATCTGAAGTGATTGGATTTTAGAATCATCAATTTGGAAACTATGATATGCTAAGTGGAAAATTGCATGTTCATAGGTATTTTGGAATCATGAAGCATTTGGCTAGCTTTGTCGATTCCCGGGTATTATTTGAAGACGCAGCAGGAATTAGAGGTGAGTGAATCTCACGATATTTTATATATGAATATTAATTCATATGGTGTTGTTTGCGAAAATAAATAATTATATTTATTTAAATGATTTTGCGATATATAAATTAAATACAGTTTTAATTTGATATATCAGCATGTGTGATTTTGTGTTAAAACAATATTTGAAAGTATTCATTTTATTGTTTTAATTGGTGGATTTTGTGGGAAACAATATTTCAAAAATTATGATATTGTGTTTGCCTACTCGAATGTTTTTGTAGCCAATGGGTGAAGGTTAGAGCTTTAGACTGTGTAGCCAATGGGTGAAGGTTAGAGCTCTAGACTGTGTAGCCAATGGTGAAGGTTAGAGCTTTAGACTGTGTAGCCAGAAGGTGAAGGTTAGAGTTCTAGACTGTGTAGCCATGTATTCATTGAAAACAAAGATGAATACTTTATGTAATAAAGGAGAAGAAAAATAGTATTCTCGCTTTATCTTGATGTATTAAAAGGAGAAGAAAAATGGTATTCTCGCTTTTAATCATTTGAAGTTGATTGTGGTTTTGTGTGAGTATGATATGAATTTGCTTCTTAAATAATTGAAGCATTGATTTATTGAATTACAATTCTTGGAGAATTATTGAATTGTATTTAGAAGTTTTTACTTCTTTAAAAATTGAAGTAATTATTATGAGGATTTACTTTTCTTAAAAAGAAAGAAATCATAATTTTGGGAAACGATTTTGGGGAAGGTTTATATTGTTTAATATTCTGAATTACCCTGGGATTAACATACACGTTTATGGGACGTGTGGGGTTAAAATACGTGGTATGGGACGCGTAGGTTCAGTATATTCTATAATATGAATTTTCGGGATTGGAATTATATTTGAAGAATATAAATTACATATATATTGTTTTAAACAAAATATATATATGTATATTTTTGTTAAATGTTTTAGGGTGAGTAAACTTAGATCACTCATACCGGCTTCATAAGCTGACCGGGTTTGTTGATATAACCCGGTACACTATTCCACGGTGTAGGGGTTATACCTGCAGGTTAGGATAACCAGGAGTAAGCAAGGCTGCATACATTTGTTGGTTTATAGACTTCCGCTGTTTGTGATAAACTCTGTTGGATTAATTACTTAATATTTTGTAACATCAATTTATTATGTAATTTATGGTATGTAATGTTTGACTCTAAAGAACGGGTCAACATTTACATACGTTGGGCATGGAGTATGTGTTGTTGTACTTGAATTAAAAGAAAAAAAAAATTCTTGTGCATATTTGTATTTGATATTCCATGTCGTCACGTTCCCGAATGGTTTGTAATTAAGGGCAAAATGCCTTATTAATTGATTGGAAAATCGGGGCGTGACAGATTGGTATCAGAGCAAAACAATGCTCTAAGGAAGTGATTGAGCAATGGAACGCTCTACGGAGATGAAACGAGTTTTAGAATTGTGAAGTGAAGTTAGGGTTTAGAGCTTAGGATCGGTTTAGGGTTTGACGTTAGGTTCTTAGATTCATTCAAGTGATGGTTACTTCGTATGCTTAATAGCACACAGTATTTATCGAGTAATGGCCCGACCGCGGCGGATCCCCATCATGTGCTCTTCAGTGCTGTTGTGTTGTTAAGAATATAAAGTACAAATTACAATTCCGAAATTGATAGTCTTACATGGCTACATTTCTAATTCTCTCAACCGTACCCTGGATCAAACGACAGACTTGATCCACTGACCCTTTCTTGTTCTTCAGTAACTCAGTAGAGATCTGTGTTGCTACCGTTACTAGACAACCAATGTATGGATTGTCTGAGATCCCTTCTGTTCTTCCAGCAGTAGGCATATCTGGTAGAATTGAAAAACCTGAAGTTAGGAATACAATTGTACCTAACTCACAACCGCCTATTAACTTCTGCACCGTTGACTGACTAATAGGGGCATAAATCACGTATGACCCTGTTGAATCAGTACAACTTTCTTGGAGTATATAGGTGTTGTGCATTTGCAACAAGGAGACACAATTGCGTGGATCATGACCAGTTGTGATATGTGCAATCTCCTGTACTTCTTTTTCCAATGCTAGATGGTCCCACTGGTTCCGAGTTTGTACGTCAGTGAGGAAGTCAAACAGCTTTCTGTGAGAGACATGATGCTGGATTATTGCAGATGCAGTTCGAGTGAGACCATGAGGCTTATTCAGCCTGTTCCAGATTTTGTTGGTGGAGACTCTTATCCCTGAACCCCTGAACTTGGTTTGTTCAGCTACCTTCCATTCATGAGCAGTAGAGTTGCCGATGTCTGTGCAAAAGTCTGTCACTATTCTGCATGCCATCTGCAACATGTTTCTTCTTCCTTCCACAGATGGTATGACACAAAAGTCTTGAGGTGGATAAGTGTCAGCCGCGGAATAATTTAACCTTTCCGCTTGCCTCTGAAGTATTTCTACCCATCGCCTTGCTCCAAAGGCTAAGCCTGACTCCACTAGCGTTCGGTATGTTTGGTGCATGATTTGATCATGTACATCAACATGTTCCACCCATACGACACGAGAGCTGCCGTTGAACAAATCTTGGATTAAGCATCCGGATGGACGCTTCTTGCATTGAGATCTTGGGTGTGGACCCAGATTTGAGCTTAAACCGTCCACAGAGACGTCAATTATTGCCCAACTTTGTTCTGTTTGTCGTTGGCAATAACGAACAAAGTGAGTTACACGAGTGGAGACAGATGGACTGGTCACCTGGAATTCAGCAGTCATGACTTGGATGGTGTCGTGGTAGCTTTCAGTAGTCCCTGATGACAAGACATCAAGGATACTCGCCCTTGAAATGATGCTACCGAATATGGTGGACCATTGGTCCACATCCATGAAGAGATTCACGAGTACGACAGGACTGAGGGGAACAGTGGCTGTGTAGCAAGAAGCTTCAGTTTGGAAGTTAGTGGGAGTAAGATCAATACCGTTAGTGAAGATTCTCTTGTACTCTGCTTCATTCAGGAACTCATGAAGCGTGACAGAGCTGGATTTGAGTGCAGAGATCCACAGTGGCGCAGCAGCAGATGCCATGATGATTAGCTCATCTCTGACCGACACAATGATTTCAGAAATCTTAGTTGTGTCTGCCACGACAGATGCTTCTGCCACGGCAGATGCTTCTTCAGGTTCTGAACGGTTGATTTTGTCTGATGGTTGTTGTGTAGAAGAAGAGTGATGTGGGATCGACATACACTTTTGAATATCCCTCCTCATGTGAGACTTTTCCCTTGGACCGATGACTGCAGGAATTGGAAGAGTCTGAGGTTGTGGGGTAGTCTCTTCAATCCCTTTTAGTAGCTCACTATTGGGAGTGACTCGATTTCCACAATGGTTGCAGTTGATTCGGCTGAATGCAGCTTGGTACTGACTAAGTTGAGCTTGAAGCTCATTGATTTTCTGTCTCAGCAGAAAATTTTGTTGACGAGTTGTTTGGGCAGGCGTTCGGGGTCGATGCTTTATCACCCAGGCAGAGACTTGTGCAAACGTTAACCTTATTTGGTCACCCAAATCTTGTCGCTGTTGAACAGTTGGCTGTGGAAAAGCCTCGACGAAGTCCTTCAATGCTTGGACTTGGTATTTGGTGAAGCTATTCCTCAGTGGAATACGTTGGGATGGACCAGGTTCAGCTTGTGGAGATGATACTTGTGGACTTGGGGCTACTTCAATGGCTTCGTCTTCTGCTAGAAGCATGTCTAGCATGTCGATATCGTTGTTGAATTCTATTGCTGGTGAAATTATTTCATCTAAGCCCTCAAAAAATTGGCTTTCAGAGGGATCAGATTGAAGTAATTCACTGAACGAATTCACTTTGCGTGACATGTTTGAGTTGGTGTAAATTTCTGAGAAGTGGGGTGAAGAAGTTCTCTTTGAAAGAGAAAGGAGGTTATGGCACTAATGGAAAGTATCTGTTAGTGGATGCGTAAGGTGTATATTTATTGTTGGTGGAGGATTTGAAAATTTCAAAAGCAAAAGTGAGCGGCTGATTTACATCTAATTGTCGGAGCCCTTGGAGGTCGTGGAAGATTTTTTTCCCCGATGCATGGATTTTCCACATACAGTTCCACTCTTGTGAGACCTCGCATCTTTTGAGGAATTAATTATGAGAAAGTTAAAGTAAAGAGCCATTATGATCGACATTAGTGGAAAACTGAGATTTTGTTGATTTAAATCTTGTGGAATCTTGCATCGTGGGCGATACTTTTGAGTAATTGAGACAGATATGAGCAATAATTATTTTTAGTGGGTTGTTGAGTGCACCGCACTTACATTAAAGAAAGGTTTCCCTTACGGTGGAAAGTTGTGTTTAAATACATAGGATAAGGAGCTGTGTTACTTAACTCATATCTGATTTCAAACAAACACATCTACTAGAATTTGCAAAATGGTGAGCAAAGGAGAGTGCAGTAAGAGATCAAAGAATACTGATTGGAGTGAACTTCCGGTGGAGATCTGGAAGTATATTTTCCAGTTGGTGGCTACCGCATCCCTGCAGAGCACAATGGAACTCCGTTGTGTCTCGAAAACTTTCAAGGAGTATGCTGATAGCTGGTCTACTCTTGCAGCGATCGACATGGATGGGTTCGATGGTGGATCCAGACCCACTGGTTCCATAGAAGCGGACAGGCAGGTGCGCATCTTCGCAAATCGATGCTGGGAAGCGAAGAACCCGGAGTCTCTGTTCCGAATGGGAATACGAGTACTCGTGGAGGCAGCGAACATATCTTTAGCCCTGGAGTATTTCGATGCGGCATGCAAACCAGGAACATTCTATGGTTCGCGTCCCAGTTCGGTGGTAGGTCATCATGTTGCGTTTTATGCAGCATGTATGATTAAGATGATATTGGGACCACGAGCCGAGCAGCAGAAAACGGTGCAGCGACTGTGTGAAGCCCTCGACTGGTGGAGAAGCGGATGGAACATCTACTACTGTAGACAAGAAGTCGAGCGGATGATGCATCAGGCTGAGTTTTGTCATGAGCATCTACTATTGTATTTTCCGTCGACTACTGCTTTTCTACCCGCCGGTAAATGTCTTACTTGCGGTGAGTCAAGTTTTTGGCGTCCTTTTGGCCAAGACATGTGGGACGTGGATGGAGATAGGCATGCAGCAAGAGAATGTTGCGACACTTGCAAGTGTTTCGTGGAGGCAGCATATTTCTACCAACTGA
Organism: Rubus parviflorus; assembly: GCA_029955375.1. Taxonomy (NCBI): domain Eukaryota; kingdom Viridiplantae; phylum Streptophyta; class Magnoliopsida; order Rosales; family Rosaceae; genus Rubus; species Rubus parviflorus. Next base: position 17,546,231 of record JARGGL010000006.1, on the reverse strand, counting down.
TGATGTATGGAATTCCGAGACATCCGGCCTCTTATCCACGAAGTCACTATTGGAGGTTTAAGGATGGCTTCTGGTATTGTAAGCCCTGTGAGGCATTTTAGAAGTTGTAATAGCAGTGTGTGCGAACTGTAACTTCAGTTTCTTTACTTTATGTGTGGTTGTGTAGTACCCGGTTTATTATTAAATAAATTCTGGGATTTGAATTTCAGGTTGTGAGAACCAAGTTGTGGTTGTGTTGTGGTTTGATGTGTACTACCCGGTTATTAATGAAATAAATTCTGAGATTTGGAATTGAAGTGTGATAACCTTGGGTGTACTCTGCGTCCAAATTTCGGGACGAAATTTCTTTAAGGAGGGTAGACTGTAATACCCCGAAAATTTCGATACTATTTTTATAAAATAGGTCGTGAAATTTGAAGTGAAATGGTGTGATTTCGTATTTTTAGGGGTTTTCGTCGTAAAACGATAATTACGGTGGTAATTATAAGTTACACAAGGTTAATTAAGGTAACTTTGTATCCGTTGAGAATTTGGGAAAACTTTCTTCACGAGATTTGTAGACCTCGTCGAATCGAGTTCGTAGGATTTCGGTTCACCGGAAACGGACATCGTATGAAGAAGTTATGGACCTCGAAAGTTTGACGAATTTCTATAAAAATGATTTTGGGTTTTACTATTCACCAAAAATCAGAATTTCCCCCAGAAAATTACTGTTCATCCGTGCTACAGTAACCGACCACTTTGACCGGCGATTTCTCCCAATTCCGGCCATCTCCGGCCATGAAACTTGTCCCAAATTGTTCACCACTCAATTCTCTTCAACCCTATATAAATTTCCTTGATCAATTCTTAGTATAGAAGGAGAAATCAAGAAAAGAAAAAGGGGAAAAACGCAGCCGAACTGTTCATCCGTTTCTGGGCAAGTTTTCGGCCAAATCGAGTCACCTTACCTACTGGGCTTTGTAGGCCTTGCTTGGGGCTTTCTAACAACATAAAGTACGCTTCAATCGGAGTTCGGACGAAGGAGAATTTTGGATTTGAAATCCTAGGGTTTTGGAACTATCGAGGTAAATTCGAGACTTTTTACTTTGAATTGGCCCTTGTGGTAGTTATGAAAGTTGTTTCTGGTAATGTGTAGAACATGCTGTTAAAATTTCATAGCAATCAGACAACTTTTGTCCGGCGGCTGGCCACCGTCGGTGGCGCGTCCGGCCGGTCCAGGAGCAGTTCTTTGCTCCGTTTGGCTTGGTTCGTCGATACGAACAACTTTCGTGTTTTGACTTTTGTCAAATTCGGTCGTTTGATCAATGATCAATTAAGCGATAGTTATGGATCGTTAGATCCGTGATGATCCGACCGTTGGATCATCACCAATTTTGGATATGATGTTAGGATGCTAGAAATAAGCGTGTTGATGGATTTTGGAAGTTTCAGATTTTGTGTGGGACCCGTTGATGAATAGTAGACGTGGGACCCACGTTGACCGACGGTTGACTTTTGGTCAAACTGTCCCGAATTATGGTTATTGATGTCTAAGAGACATTTGAGGAATATCTGAAGTGATTGGATTTTAGAATCATCAATTTGGAAACTATGATATGCTAAGTGGAAAATTGCATGTTCATAGGTATTTTGGAATCATGAAGCATTTGGCTAGCTTTGTCGATTCCCGGGTATTATTTGAAGACGCAGCAGGAATTAGAGGTGAGTGAATCTCACGATATTTTATATATGAATATTAATTCATATGGTGTTGTTTGCGAAAATAAATAATTATATTTATTTAAATGATTTTGCGATATATAAATTAAATACAGTTTTAATTTGATATATCAGCATGTGTGATTTTGTGTTAAAACAATATTTGAAAGTATTCATTTTATTGTTTTAATTGGTGGATTTTGTGGGAAACAATATTTCAAAAATTATGATATTGTGTTTGCCTACTCGAATGTTTTTGTAGCCAATGGGTGAAGGTTAGAGCTTTAGACTGTGTAGCCAATGGGTGAAGGTTAGAGCTCTAGACTGTGTAGCCAATGGTGAAGGTTAGAGCTTTAGACTGTGTAGCCAGAAGGTGAAGGTTAGAGTTCTAGACTGTGTAGCCATGTATTCATTGAAAACAAAGATGAATACTTTATGTAATAAAGGAGAAGAAAAATAGTATTCTCGCTTTATCTTGATGTATTAAAAGGAGAAGAAAAATGGTATTCTCGCTTTTAATCATTTGAAGTTGATTGTGGTTTTGTGTGAGTATGATATGAATTTGCTTCTTAAATAATTGAAGCATTGATTTATTGAATTACAATTCTTGGAGAATTATTGAATTGTATTTAGAAGTTTTTACTTCTTTAAAAATTGAAGTAATTATTATGAGGATTTACTTTTCTTAAAAAGAAAGAAATCATAATTTTGGGAAACGATTTTGGGGAAGGTTTATATTGTTTAATATTCTGAATTACCCTGGGATTAACATACACGTTTATGGGACGTGTGGGGTTAAAATACGTGGTATGGGACGCGTAGGTTCAGTATATTCTATAATATGAATTTTCGGGATTGGAATTATATTTGAAGAATATAAATTACATATATATTGTTTTAAACAAAATATATATATGTATATTTTTGTTAAATGTTTTAGGGTGAGTAAACTTAGATCACTCATACCGGCTTCATAAGCTGACCGGGTTTGTTGATATAACCCGGTACACTATTCCACGGTGTAGGGGTTATACCTGCAGGTTAGGATAACCAGGAGTAAGCAAGGCTGCATACATTTGTTGGTTTATAGACTTCCGCTGTTTGTGATAAACTCTGTTGGATTAATTACTTAATATTTTGTAACATCAATTTATTATGTAATTTATGGTATGTAATGTTTGACTCTAAAGAACGGGTCAACATTTACATACGTTGGGCATGGAGTATGTGTTGTTGTACTTGAATTAAAAGAAAAAAAAAATTCTTGTGCATATTTGTATTTGATATTCCATGTCGTCACGTTCCCGAATGGTTTGTAATTAAGGGCAAAATGCCTTATTATTTGTTTGAGAATTCGGGGCGTGACAACATTTTTCCTCGCAAAAAATGTATTTTCTGCAAGAAAACTTTAGTTTTTCGCTACTAAATTTGGCGGGTCTTGCAATGTTTTCAACCAAACCTATAGTGAGGAAATCATTATCTCCTCGCTAAATGTCGCTTTGGCAGGGAACATGTTTCGTCGCGGAAGTCTCATATTTTCTCGTTAATAACATAACGATTTCGGCAACCAAATTATGGTTACCTTTAACAAGGAATTGAAAAAATCCTCAGAGAAAGTGACGTTTAATGAGGAAAATAGGTTCCTCATTGAAACTTCAATGACATTAGCGAGGAACATAAATATTCCTCGTAAATGTGACATTCAATGACGAAAATAAGTTCATCGCAAAATATTTATTCTCCAAAAGTGCTTTTTGTTGTAGTTGCGAGACCAAAAACCCATTTGAGCAGAATTAGAGACCCAAAACATGAACTTCACAATTGCGCTTATGCATTGCAGTAAAAAATTATGAGCAAAACAAAATTTGAGCAAAAGGATCGAGATTCGAAATTTACCTTTAATTTGACGATCAAAAGAGCACATAAAAGAAAAAAGTGTAATTGTCCCAATATTTAGAAAAGGAAGAACCTTAGATAAAGAAACTCTGACCCAAATCAAAATATTTGATGGAGATATATTATAATTGATACCTGCAAATTCAACCCAAGAAAGAAAAGATTGTTTCTTAGAGCAATCATATTTCTCTTCTATGTAAATCTTGCACGTAATTGGTAACATCCTTAGACCTTTAGGCGGTGTTTGTTGGCCAGGACAACGACCTCGGATTAGATAAAAATAGTCTGACCAGTTGTTTGGTGGCCTCCACTTAATAACTTAAATCTAATAAGGTCCCATTTTAGTTGGATATATAACTATTCCAGTTAGAAAGGTGGGAAGAAGTGGATCAGCCATGCACACGAGACCTCGACTTTATTACGATAAAAGAGTAAAATTTTCAAATGGTATCTAAACTATCACGAAATGCATTTTTTGGTACCTACAAATGTTTAGGGAGTCTACAGGTGGTATCTGAACTATATATTGCACCGTTAGTCATTATAGTACATCCGCCCAATATTTTGTCAAAATTGTTTACGTGACACACAAGTGGTCCTTATTGTCAAGGGCATTTTGGTCAAATCGTTCATTCTTAGTCATATTTTTTTATTTTTGCTAACTTTTCTAATTTTTTTTCTTAGTCTTTTTTTTTAATCTTTTTTACAAGAATTCTAAAATAAATGATTAACGAAGATTTTATTTTCATTACAGTTTTATGAAATTAAAATAAAACGATTTTAATTTTGTTTAGTTTGATTTTTGTGTAATTTAAAAAAATTGTAAATAAACTGTAAAATTAAAAAAAAAATTACGGCGAAGAATTAAAAAAAATATTTTTTGTGTAACGGAGAAGAATAAAATTTTACAATTTTATGAAATTAAAATAATATTAATTATAGAAGAATAAAATAACTGAGAAGAATAAATTTTTATTTTTATGTTGGTTGACATATTTACCTATGTTTTTAACGGAGAAATTAGCGGAGGTACCAAAATAGTTAACGGCGCAATAGTTCATGTACCACCAAACTCCCTCAACATTTATAGTTCAAGTACCATTTGAAAATTTTACCCTTCCATAAAAATCAGACCCTAATTCGATAGAAACTAGAGATTCACGCAATCATACTTCATCCCAACTTCGGCCAATCTCAGTCATCTCCGACCAATTATGAGGATCGCTTCTCCGGCCATATTACTGATTCTCTAAACTTCATCCCATGCATCCTGATCGTCAACCTCACCATGACCACCGGTCTTGATCGTCGATCTATTGCGCTAGATTTGACCTTGAATTTGTATCCATTCTTGTTGTCGTTGTCGACTTGTTCTGGTGCCGAATCGTTGGGGCTATTGTCTTTCCTTTACTTTCCATTTTCAGTTTTTTTTTTAAATATTATTTTCAAGTGAGATTCTTAATCATTTCGTTTAGGTAATCCAGTTGCAACAAACACTAGATAAGCTTAAATTTATCTGAGTCTAATCCAATCTAATTGTAATGTCCTTTACAGTCATGCTCTCCAAACTCAGCCTTAACTACATCTACGGAGCGAGAGAGAGTTAGTTTCTTTTCCTCAGTTTTCATCTTATTGGGATAATGAGGTTAGTGCTCAACAGCTCTGAAACCCAAGGAAAACTCACTGATTTTTCAATTTCGTGGGCAAGTGATAACTGCCAAGCTGTTTGTGAACCTTTTTTTGCTTAAGAATTGTCAACTTGTTCCCTTTTTTATCTATACTATATTTAAGAGAAGAGGTGTTGTCAATCATAACCAATGTTCTAAAACTCGCTAGGCGCTGCTACGAAGGTAAGCAAGCTTCTAGCTCCTAATCGGCTAGGCGGCCGCCTAGGCGGTTTTTTTTTTATATATGTTTTATTTATTTATTATTTGATTAGGTTGAATAGGGAGCATATTAAAACACACTGACTAGTGATGGAATTACATTGAATTGGAGTGGGTCAAAAATACTTACCCCACTTGCATTGTTAGACTCTTATTATTATTATTATTATTATTATTATTATTGTATTGTATTGTATAAATAGAATAGTATTAAACAATTTAGCAGCACAAAAAAAAAATTGACAGCACGCCCTTTTTATCTCTTTCTCTCTTTCAATCTATCTTCCTCCATCTTTTATCTCTTGGTCTTTCTCTCTCAGCCGCCAACCCAGCGAACAACCAACATCAATCTATCTGTCTCTTCCAACCCAGCCATTAAAAGTTTAAAACCCAAAATCTGTTGGTTCTTGAGTCTACCTTCTCTTCCTTTAAAGCCGATCGTGCCGCCGACAAGTCGCTGATCGGGTGTGGTGAGTCCGGTGATGGAAAACCCAGAATTTGATGGTGACTGAGTCGCGATGAGAGTTTTTTTTTAGGTCCCCAAAATCCCAAACTGTATATATTAGTCCAGGCGCCCAGCCCGCCCAAGGCCGCCGAGGAGCGCCCAGGCCCGCCTAGGAGCGCCCATTTGCCCGCCTAATACCAGTCCGACTTTCCTTGCCGAATACCCTTTACTCCGGGCGACCGGCCACCTTCTAGCGCCTAGGCGGCCGCCTAGGCCGAGTTTTAGAACATTTTTGTTTAGGTAATCCAGTTGCAACAAACACTAGATAAGCTTAAATTTATCTGAGTCTAATCCAATCTAATTGTAATGTCATTTACAGTCATGCTCTCCAAACTCAGCCTTAACTACATCTACCGAGTGAGAGAGAGTTAGTTTCTTTTCCTCAGTTTTCATCTTATTGGGATAATGAGGTTAGTGCTCAACAGCTCTGAAACCCAAGGAAAACTCACTGATTTTTCAATTTCGTGGGCAAGTGATAACTGCCAAGCTGTTTGTGAACCTTTTTTGCTTAAGAATTGTCAACTTGTTCCCTTTTTTATCTATACTATATTTAAGAGAAGAGGTGTTGTCAATCATAACTAAGTTTTTTGACTTATATACATTTTTTATATTAAAAACATTAATTAGATATTAACTTATTCCAATAAAGTCAAATTATAAATCAAAGAAAAAGAAAAAAATAGATAATAAAATCAAAATATCTCACTACCCACACTATCACACTCCCATGTTTTTCTCCATATTTACTACTATCTTTTTAATTTCACACACATAGTGTGTGGGCTCCATCTAGTGTTTTTTGTATTTCTTTTCTTTTCTTTTACTCCAGCAGCTGTTCACGTTTTTGCCAATTTTGTATGAAACTTTTTTACCACAGGTTTTTATAAATGAATGGGCTATTTTGGAAGTTCAAAAATTTAACCTCCTTAACCCTTATTTGCTTAATTAATAGAGATTATTTGATCCTTAATTCCTTATCTACCTCAAGATCTCGTCATCACTTCCTAAAAATATAGCGATTGCTTGTACACCATCACGCGATTTCTCCAAATAAAAAAAAAAATCTTGCATTTGTGAGGCCCGTAGAGTGGTCTTCAGCCCTTATAATTCATGCTCTGTAGCCAGGCCAATTCATTATTTTCAGGTGAATACAATGAAATATTATAATTAATACCAGCACAGTTGATAAATTTTCCCTTTTTTCTACTATGCATGGTACTTTGCATACCTTGCAACAAAAATTGCTTCACTTTTCAAATTCAGATGACATGGGGGAAGCTTGCATTATCGCTTCCACAAAACCTTCCATATCGTCTTGGAATACAAGTTGGTACCCCCATTTGTGCACCCTTAGGTCTTGGCTATCATTGTGAAACACGACCTCGATGGTGTCATTTAACACATAATTTGGAAACGACCCACGTGATGTATAAGACATCCACATGAAATCCTGCTGCTTCAACCGAATAAGTTCGTCCATGGTAGCCTCAGTTACGTGATGGATTTTTTCTTCGGACAAACCTGAGTTGGTTCGTAGGGTATATTTCATATCCAAATTAGCATGGGCGAGAGTTCCGTCCCCGGAGACTTTGAAAGCAATACAAACAGCAAATCCTTTCCAGCCATTTGTAGAACCTGGACCACTAAGCTCCCGGCAGAACCATTCTGGAACTTTGCATTGTGGTGAACAAGTACTATAAAAGATGTTATCACCATCAAATTCCTGTCAAATAAAACTAGATATTTTTAGCTAAATTTGAGAGAGAGAGAGAGAGAGAGAGAGAGAGAGAGAGAGAGAGAGAGAGAAACCTGAAAGATTTCTCCCAACGCAGAGGCAGTCAGAAGATCATCCGGGTTACCTTCTACAATGTATTTCCTGCCTCCGTATGTTCCTAGGGCCTGGATAGAGAAAAATTTAATTAGCTTCCAACAAAAATGAGAGAGAGCAATGTGTCTATGCATTGTACTATATATAGACGATTTGAATATGCTCCATGAACACATATAAGAGCTAGAGATACCTCATAGCATTTTAAAGGCAGTGACTCAAGGCGTTCTTTCAGCGGGATGGTCAAGCGAGAATTGCATACTTGATATTCTTCTGCCCACATGGGCACTTGAGGGCTAGATGAACCAGAATTTCTTGAACTCAATAGTCTCCAAGCATTGCTTGTTATTGCTTCGATAAACCCACTAAAATCTTGTTGATTGTATAGTAGACGAGCACTACTCATCTTTATCTCCACACCTGGGATATCAGTTATAGTATAAGCCTCAATGCTCATGCACTCATTGAAGGCATTCAACCGTTGTGAAAACCATGTATATGTTATATATAGCCAATATCCAGTTGGTCCAGTGAATGGCGGGAGAGTAACATTTAGCTCGTGGTATAAAGTTTGTTTTTGAAGAGGACCTTCGTTGGTGTCAAAGTAGCAGTCAAACTTGTGCATAACTTTAAAGGAACAACTAGTGTCAAAGGTCTCGTGAACTTCAGAACAAACATACAGAGCATATCCCATCCATGGTATGCTTTTATTATGGAACTCTGTAGGCAGCATGATTATTACAGACGAGCTACTCCTTTGATTCTCAAACCACGGTGGAATAGTGTTAGCTCCAGCTACTAAGCCATGCGCTGTTCTCAGCAGTTGACTTGTTTCTACCTGCATTTTTTTTAGGAAAAGAAAAAGATGTTAATTAATTAATTGCCGGTGAATGTGTAGTGTGTGTGTGTGTGAGAGAGAGAGAGAGAGATTAACCTCATGATATCTTTGAAGCCATGATATAAATGGTAAGGCTGACATTACAAGCCCGTAAGTGTGAGATTGTGAACGCTTAATAATATAAAGCTTTTGTTCCTCCATGTTATGCCATGAATTCCATACTTCATACTGATCAGAATCACTTGTCAATGAGGTACAACCATCTGCCGTAACGCGGAATATGCTTATTGGAAGCTTTGGAAATGACTGCAGTTTGCTACAATCTCTAACATATAGCTCTGTAAGCTTTGAAAGGCCGCAGATACTTTCAGGTATGGTTGTAAAATTGTTTCCTATCAGATTCAAATTCCTTAATGACGCTAGAGAATCAAGATCATTAGGAATTCCACCATCTAATAGGTTGCAATAGCTTAAATTTAGATTCGTCAATGAGCTTAAACCTGAGAATGAAGAAGGTAACAGCAAGCCCATTCCTGGGCAAACTGCCGGAAACCAGCGTAATCTCCAGGACGTAGACAGTTGGCCTTTGCATCCAGAGCAGGATAACATCTTGAGCTTCTTGAGACCCACAATGGACAATGGCATTTGTCTTATCGCAGTTCCACTAACATCAAGCTCTTCCAGACTTTCCACACCCCCAATTTGCTCTGGAATTTCTTCAAGATTTTCGCAGCCGGATAGAGTGATATTCTTAAGTGATGTCAGACTAGCAATGGCACTTGAAATTCGCAAAAGGTTTTTGCAATCCCTTAGATCCAACAGTGTAAGACCAGTCAGATGGTGAACTGATGATGGCAGTTCTTGTAGAGCAGTCCCATTTAAAAAAAGCTTTGACAAGCGTCCCATAGATCCCACAATCTCCGGAAATGTCTTCAGTCTTGCACAGCCAGAAAGAATAAAACTTTCAAGATTTCCCAAACTGATGGCGCATGAAAGGCTCTCAAGACTTTTGCAATTTTCCATATTTAATAACACAAGTCGTTTGAGAGTGCCAATGGATGGGTGAACCTTATATAATTTTGTGCAACCTTTAAGAATCAGAATCTCGAGATTTCGGACTCCAGAAAAGTCTGGTGTCTCGATCAAGCTTTCAGAGTGACTAAGTTCGATAGACTTTAACTTGTCCAAGAGCTGTAATAAATGGAAGAATTGTTAACACAAGTAGAATTTATGTAGTCAAAGCCATACATGCGTGAATACTGAGAAACTTTGTTACCTTGCTTCCCTTCCATAGATACTTGATATGGCTGCAACACATGTTGAGTAGAACAAGCTCGCTAGATGGGAAATTAGATGGCAATAACTTCGAAGGATATCTATGCCATTCAATAACTCTCAACTCAGTGGATAGATAATTGAGGCCTCGAGGAAGGAGCACATCAGAAATTTTAAGGAACTTTAGTTTTTTCATCTTCGTGAAAGCATCACAATTCAATTGTACCGTTTGTTCTTGAGGCAAGTTTAGGACTATCCCTTCAACTGCATCTGATCCCTGCTTACCCAAAACAATACACTTAAGAAAATAATGCAAAACATTTATATAGCAATAAATATACATGTATGGATCGAACTGCTAGCATTATATACTAGCCAACCCACACATGCTCTGAGCAAGGAGAGAGTTGAAAAACATGCATGGGAAGTGAATTGCAAAAAAAGTTTCAGGGAAGTTATCTGCCTGGTAGTTATTGTAAAGGAAAAATAGTGGGCAGTTATCTGCAGTGGAAAAATAGGGAAAAGGAGGGAGAGATCCACCCAGCTAGCTCGCCCCCACAACCAACGAGAAACCAGAGGAGGTGCCAAAGTTGCCGTCAACGAAACCCTAGAAGAGGCCACTGTCGGTGCTTGTGATTGTGAACTGATTTGTATGTATTTTCATACAAATCAGATCTCTAATCACTAGAATTATGTTAAATCATTTAGTCATTTAGTGTCTCTAATCCTTGTTTGTGTGTTTCGAAGGTGATATATGAATATATCTTAGATAGACACGGTCCTTTATATATCCATAGCATGAGAATGATACAGGGCTTGATTCATGATTCCCAAATGCATGCATCATTGGAAAATCACACATCATTATGGACTTTGGTTAGTCCGAAACCCCAATCATTTTATTATTGTTGATTTCCTTTATTTGCTTTGCTTACTTATTTGCATTCTTACTTGTTGCATTTCATATCTTTCAAATCAAAAACCCCAAAACAATCCACTACCTTTCACACTTGTTCATATACACTCACCCACACTTTCCATTTCTCATCCATTCGTTATTTGCTACAGTCTAGGTTAATAGTTCACCAAGTGGGATTTTGGGCCTTCCAAGTTCTAATTCCCGTGAACACGGTATTCTCCGGTCTTTATTAACTCATCCACTATCTTGACAACGTGCGTACGCTTATGTTAGGTGCGAAAATATGCATCAAGTCACACAGAGATAAGGAGATAAAACCCTTTTTTTTCATGTAATATTAAAAAGACTTTGATTTGTCGACAAAATTTTGACCTTAATTATGCTTTATACCACATATAACCTATATAAAATGCATTCTTAAGTGAATTAACGTAACATGACTTGAAAGTACTAATTGCACTCTGGACCCCACTTCAACTATATTAGTCAATATAAACTTACATATATTAAAAGCAAAACAGTAAACAACATAATAAAAAAAATAAGGATTAAATTCATTTTACCTTCCTGAACTTTACTCATGCAATCGTTTGTGCCCCCAATCTTTTAATTTAATCACATGTCCTCTTACACTCTCCAATTTGATCAAACATAGCCGGCCGTTAATTAATTCATCAATTTCTTTGTAAATAATTGACATAACGAGTCCACTCAAGTAAATTTTTAGCCTTGGCCATGAAATGGGTTGTTTGTTGCGGGATCCAAAGTCAAAAACTGACATGAGTGAGATCGCTATGTCAGCGATTCACGGTGAATTTGATAAATTAATTAGTTAACAATTTAGTATGATTGATTAAATTCCAGAATACAAAGGCATATGTGATCAAATTAGAAATCCGGGGCCACAAACGATTTTTGGTGTAAAGTTTAGAGAGATAAAATGAAATTAACTCATAAAAAAATATGAAAGTCTCACACCAACTTGGCCATTTACTTATTTCTTTTATGTTTTTGTTAATTTTTGATTGTTTAGTTCTTCTGTCATTTTATATTCTGACTTAAAATTTTAATTTCGAAAATAATATAATAAAACAGAAGGGCAAATGATGTGGAAAAACTAAATAGACGAGACTGTTTCTTGCACATGTACAAGAAGGCTAGTGTGTGTGTGTGTTATATTGAAAAAATAAATTTCAAACAGAAAAATGGAGTCTTATGTAAATTTCAACCATTTACGTACCTTATTATGTTGTAGTACATCAAGTGAGTCCTTCCACTGCCATAACCTACTACGGTTCCCAGGCTCCTTTGGGCATTCCTGATGAATAATTTTCCGACCCATTTCTTGAAGCAAATCATGCATCCACAGTTTCCCCTCTACTATAGTAATAAGAGCTTTCTCAATGAGAACTCTAATACTAATGTTTGGAACCAAACCAAAACTTTGTAGAATCATTGCTACGTGATCTTTGTCCGCTCCTTTAAAGAAACAAGCAATGTCTAAAAATATTTGCTTCTCTTGCGTATGCAATCCATCAAACCCTATTGCAAGTACTTTCATAATTTCGTCGTCAAGATTTCCTAATTTATATCTTGTATTGGTACTTTCCCATTCTTCTATACTTCTCCCACACAAGAAGTGACCCAAAACTTCAATAGCTAGAGGAAGTCCGTTAGTATATTTAACAAATTTGTCGGACAGAACCATATACTTTTCTTTGTCATCATGGTTTCTATTCTTGAAGGCTTTGCAACTGAAAAGCTTAAGGGCTTCATCAGTTCTCAATTTTTGGGCCTTGTATATTACATCCACCCCATGAGTGGTCAATAAATGTTCATTTCGGGTAGTTATGATGATCCTACTACCTCGACCAAACCATGCATGGCTTCCCACTAATGCTTCCAGTTGTTTTATATGATCAACATCATCGATAACAATAAAAACCTTTTTGTGGCTTAGTCTACGCTTTATTTCATCCATTCCATTGTAGACATCCAATTTTTTTGTTCCAGTTCCTATCTGGGCATCAGAAAGTAGTTTTTGTTGTAAAGTAACAATACCATCTCTTTCGGCTGAAACCTCTCTGACATTATTGAGAAAGCTTGTAGCATCATATTGATTGGCCATTTTGTCAACAAAACAATGTGCAAGGGTGGTTTTGCCAATACCGCCCATCCCCCATATTCCTATAAAGTAGACATCATTATTTTGTTTCGTACCTGCACATAATTTCATCATTTCCTGTACACGAGAGCCAATTCCGACAAGGTCTCTAGAAACACTTGGGAGTGTACGGTCCAAACTACTTGCTATGTATTCAACAATTTCTTCAATAAATTCGTACTCATGCCTGGAAACAAAGTGTAAGCGATTCATTATAGATATTTAAAACCATTAATTAAAGATTTTCATAAATAAACTTTTTACCCGAGTTGTTTTCAAAAATAAAAGTGTCACTTGAAAAAAAGGTAGGAAGAACTTGTTAATTCAATGTAGGAAGAACGTTATATTCATGAAATGGGAATAGTAATAGATAATTCAATGTGTCCAAACATCCATTTTTGGTAAAGCGAAAATTCTTCAGTACACGGCGTGCACATACACGATACAATCTAAGCCGTCCAAAACTAGAAAAAAATATTAATCCATTTTTCTGACCCAATTTAGACGACTCAAATTGCATCGTATATGTGCACGCTGTGTACTGAAGCTAAGAGTACTAAAGCTTTAGGAAAAAATAAATAATAATAAGCTTAAGGGTCCAGAGGCACCCTATTATTAGAGACTCACTATTTTAATTTTCTCAAGGCTTTTGTGAAGAATTGTCAATGTATAATGAGTATTATTGATGAATATTGCAAGGCTTCTGGTCAGAGAGTTAATTTTGAGAAGTCAAGCTTATTTTTCAATTCTAATACGCCTTTGGAGCTGAAGATGATTTTAAGTGGTGTTATGGGAATTCATGGCTCTAATGACCCTGGGAAATATCTTGGTCTGCCCACTATGTGGGGAAGATCGAAAGAGCAAGTTCTTGCTTTTGTGAAAGATAGGATTGCTAATAAGGTGCAGGGATGGAAGCAAGCTCATCTTTCCCAAGCTGGAAAGGAGATTCTGATTAAATCTGTTCTTTGTGCTATCCCTTCCTACCCTATGTATGTCTTTCTTTTTATAGATGGTGTTTGCAAAGATTTTGATGCTGAGTTTGCTAAGTTTTGGTGGGAAAGCACAGATGGAAATAGGAAAATCCATTGGATGCGTTGGTCAAAAATGGGTCTTCCAAAATCTAAGGGTGGTCTTGGTTTCAAAGGCCTAAACGAATTTAATATGTCTCTTCTTGCCAAAATGTGTTGGAGAATTATTCAGCAACTCGAGGCTCTTTGGGTGCAGGTTCTCAAAGGATTGTATTTCACTCGATCTGATTTTTTGAGTGCTTCAGGGATCTCGTGCTTCTTGGGCATGGAGTAGCATTTTGGAAGGAAGGAAAGTTGTTGAGGAGTTTGCTCAGTGGCAGGTTATTAATGGTGAATCCATCAGAACTTGGGAGGATAGGTGGGTTCCTAACATTCCAGGTGGTAAATTACATGCCGCTCATTTAGCTGCTTCTGATTTTGACCCATATCAGAGAGTTGCTGATCTGGTTAATTGGGACGTGCCTTATTGGGATCTCATTCCTATTATTGAACACCTATTTGTGGAGGAACAAGTTGCTATTAATTATATCCCTCTTTCTGTTGAATGGGAGAATGATAAACTAGTGTGGCCTTATGAAAAGACTGGGCACTTCACTGTGAGATCAGGGTATCACAAGTTGCTTGAGTCAAGATGTTCACCTTCTATTCAACACTCACATTGCTATCATTTGGTTAATCCTGTTGTTTGGAAGTTAATTTGGAGTATTAATTCTATACCAAAGGTCCTTCATTTTCTTTGGAAAGCATGCACAATCTTCCTACAATGGTAAGCCTGTTTACAAAAAAGGTTGTCAAATCTCCCCTCTGCCCTATTTGCCATGAGTACCCTGAGTCAATTGAACATTTGCTGTTTCTTTGTCCATGGGTGAGGGGAGTTTGGATTAGTATCCCTTTGTACTACAAAGTGAATTTGCAACAAATTTCTACTATTGATGATTGGCTGTTGTTGGTAAGTTCTAAGCTTAAAGTTTGCATGGTTTCCAAAAGGGAAGTGTGACGTTGGATCTCCTTCACCTTGTGGACTATTTGGAAGGCTCGATGTGAGGTGATTTATGAACATGTTGCTCTTAACCCCATTAGCACTGGGCATAGGATTGGTGCTGCTGTCAATGAATTTTTTGGTGTTAAGTCTCTGCCTCCTACTGATGACCCTAGCTTTTCCAGCTGCAAGGTTGCGAATGAGGTTAGATGGAGTGCCCCCGACCCTGGTATGGTTAAGGTGAACTGTGATGGGGCTTGGGACCTTGGTACTAAAATGGCTAGTACTGGAGTTATTGTGAGGAATGAGGATGGTCAAGTGGTGTCTGGTTCTTCTTCACCTTCTTTTTTCTAATTCTGTTTGGTGTTTGCGGCTTCTGCTGCTTTGGGGGTTTGAGATTAGCTAATTCTCTTGATTTTCAAAATGTTGTCATGGAGATTGATTATGAGCAGGTGTTTAGGTGTTTCTTTGTTAAGAATCCTTCCAAGTGTGCTGTTTAGGAAATCTACCCTCTTATCAAAGAAATCATAAGGCTTCAAGGGACTTTTAAATTTTGCAGCTGGAATTTGGTGAAGAGAAGTGCTAATGCTGCGGCTGATTGGCTTGCTTGTCGAGCTAAAATGAGGATGGATATAGGGGATTGGCTTTCGTGCCCTCATCGTCATTGGTTCGAGTCTTGAAGAATGATGGTCTGCATGCCCCGCCTATGTCCTAGTTTTTTTTGTGTTGTAGTTGTCTGGGATTTTGTTGTAGTTGTCTAGTACTATGAATTTGCTGGTGTTTGTTCTTATTGTGTTCTTTCCTCTGCCTTGTGTAGTTTAATGAAATTTTCATTGTCAAAAAAAAAAAAACCAGAACTGTGCCACAAATGTTGCAACAATTGAAGGATGTTTCAGAGAAGTGGCATGCAAGTTACAATCTTTTCTTTCTTCCGTCGAATTTGCAGGTATCAATTCTAATCTCTCTCCATCAAATATTTCGATTTGGGTAAGAGTTTCTTCATCTAAGGTTTTTCCTTTTCTAAATATTGAGACAATTATAGTTTTTTCTTTTCTGTGCTCTTTCATTTGTCAAATTAAAAATAAAGTTCGAATCTCAATCATTTTGTTCAAGTTTTGTTTTGCCCATAATTTTTACTGCAATACCTAACCGCAATTATGTGATTGTGAAGGTCATGTTTTGGATCTCTACATATGCCAAAATGGATCTTTGGTCTGGCAATATGATTGTGTTTCGAGGTGAGAGATGATGGATGGCTTTGGCTTTTTTGAAAGAATGGTGTAATATGTATTACATTTGGCATTGCTAAAAGGTAAAGAACTAAATAAGTCAATAACTATTTTGGTTTTGATTTGAAGGTTTCCGTTTTGATTCTCCTTGCCTCTAATCAAATACAAGTTAGATATAGATAAAGCGTTAAACACATATGAATTGTTTTTATGATGACCCCTGCGTTCGTTTTTCATGTTGCATATCACGTGTTCGATGAAATGCATGTGTAAAGTATATATTATTACGCTTCCTGTTCATTGGAATTATTTTTCTTACTATAAATATTTGTAAATCCCTCTGCAAAATACTCATTCGTGTTCAATTTAATATCATTTACATTAGGTGTTTGTCTCAATTTATCAACAATTGGATCCGGCATTGTCTCTAGCTATTTCAATTTCGTAGTCACTTAGACCATGATTAACTTAAAAGATGGCCTGAATTTAATTTTTGCTGATTTGGTTTAATTTGTCTGATACTCTGCCTAATCATTGAACTGAAACTGTATATTTTGGGTTAATGTCTGGACTGTTGATCAGAGAAAGTTCTAGCATTTGTGTTTTCATTTCACAAGCTTCAAATTATGTTCATGTTTAGATGATTTTTCTTACATTTTCCTTTTGCTAAGACTACTTCTTTTCACAGTAAGAGACATCTTTTCTCGTTTTGATGAAGGAGGAAGTCATTTGAGCATATTTTGATTTTGTTTGCTCTGTTATTTAAAGTATTTAATTGAGCTTCCATTGCAGTTAGCTTTGAGTTTAGTGTTGGTCTTTCTTTCTTTCAGGCAGTTGCTTGCCCCATGGTCAGTCTCCCTAAGCAGCTATGGGAAGTAACCTTATAAAAAGTGGTGACATTGGGGTATAAGTTACAATATGCTTGCTGACATGATGCATATGACTCTATTCTGGTATTAACTTTTTGTCAAAGGAGATCTGTATAATTTGAGGTGATCTTATGAGAGTGAAATTGCATTATTGAGAAGGATCTTCTCATAAATTTGGAATGTATTTTACAATTTTCTTTTTCAAATTCATGTTTTATTTGTTACTGGCTTCAGTAATCGAAAAAAAACTTACTATATCTCTAACAAAGATTTTCATTCTATCAGCTATATTTTCTTCAATTACAGTTTCTCAATTTTCTAAAGCTCTCTATCTTCTTTTTTTTTTGTTAATGTTTTTCTCCGTCTTTTTTTTTTTTTTCACTATTTTCAATACTGACTTTCATCAAAACAATAACAAGTTATTTCTATTGCCTTCTATTATATAGTCTACTATGTGCATTCCACATGATTTGTGTCAAGAACTGAGGTGGACGATTGTTAATGAGACTTTGACCAATTTGGGAAACTAAAGAAGTCGAGTCTCGAGAAAACATATATATGGAGCAGTTTGTATTGGTTTTATTTTTATTTTTCTAAAATGTTGCCTTTATTTTGTGTATGAGACTAAAAATCTTTTCATGATATTAATCTCATCATCTATCTCTTTTTTCCTTTTATCTCTTTATGTTTATAACTTCCCTTTCAAGTTGTCCAATAACCAATAACCAATTGGACTCGGAGAATATAATAAAAAAGCAACAAAGTTCGGAGTATAATCAGTGCAAGCACAAAACAAGAGGCAGTATAATTGTTGACATGATTTTATTTTGAAAACGAAGGCCATCATTGGCAAATAAAATAACATCATAAAATAAAGGAAAAAATAATAAACAAATTCCCAAAAAAAATTATAAGTGAAATGCTAATAATAAACATAGTTTTTGCACACGGTGTGAGAAGGCTAGTTTAATTATTAGGAATAATATCCAAAATGGTATCTGAAGTATCATCATCTAGACAATTTGGTATCATCAAAATCACCTGAAGTATCGTCAAAAATTCTGTTAAGTTTAGGGGTGGTTTCGTCCTTTCAATCCAAAACAATCACAGCCACCACTGTGAACAGTAGTTGCGCGGTGGTCATGTTTACCCAAACCACCAATTCTTCCAATCTTAGCCATAATTGATTTTTGAGCATAGAAACATGTAGAGCTCGATGAGTAGATGAAGATAGGTATCTCGTTTGTCTTCAACGGTGACCGGAGTCACTGGAAATTGTAGAAATTCGCCGAAAACCTCAAAGCTTTCAAGCTTCGATTCGTTGTGCACAATGGATCATAGGAGGAGAAATTTAAATGGATACAAAGCCGGTGAGGAGAGGAAGATTTTGGTACCTAAATATCGGTCGGAGATGGCCGGAATCATCGCCGGCTTTCGAAAAAAGTCAGCGGGCGGTCATTGTTCACATATGTGGTTTTGGACTGAAAAGACAAAACTACCCTTGAATTTTTTGCATAAGTACAAAAATTGGAAGACGGAGGATAACTATAGGTACCAAATTGTTCATTTTGTTACACCAAGTACCAAATTGTGCAGATGATGATACTTCAAATACCATTTTGGGTATTAACTCTAATTATGAACCTTGACTATATGTTGGTGTGGAGTAATTTACCTTTTTATCAAGTAAATTTTTTTTTCCTTGAATAAACGGAACTTCCCCATATCTTTGCAAGTATACTCATCATAGGTGTTTTGACTGAAATTTCGGTTAACCACTTTTGGGGTTGGATGCTGATGCTATTTAAATTCAATTTAAAAAATTAAAATTAAAATTTGTTTCCTAAATTACTAGCCTTTTAAGATGTGCTCCTCCCATGTCAATTGGTTTCTTTTCAAAAAAAAAAACAAACGTTTTAGCAGGATGTTTTCCCTCTCCTAGTTTTGTGGGAAACTTCTCTTTTTTGTTATGGGAAATGTAATTTATTATGACGTTTTAATCTAATACTAGAGACGGCAACACACCCTATGAGTGTGGGAATTGATAGTTTTTTGCTGAAAAATAGTAGGTAGTTAGTTTTTTTTAATTCTTTAATAAATTGTTCTGTTTTTTACCTTTTTGTCCTTGGCAGTTGATATTTTATCCATGGTTATTTAATATTTTATGGTTATTTAATAATAGTATAGATATTACGAATTTATTGTTGTATATATCCTTAAATATAAAATAGTTTTCTTGTCGATTTATTTATTATGTGAGGGAATTTGTGAAAGTCTAAAAATTTAACTCATCTAAAGGTTGTTCGCTTAATATATAGGACTAGAAACTGTCACCACACCCTATAGGTATGGAAGTAGGTAGTTATAGGTGATTTTTCATTTTGATTTATTTAATTAATTATCTATTTGTGTTTTCACTTTTTTATCCCTAATGATTAAAATGATGTATATGGTTATTTAATATTTAAGGGGTACTAATTAATGTAAAAAAATTCGGTTATGATTGACAACATGAGTTTTCGTAATAATGGTATAGATAAGATCTCAACAACGATCGGAGTCCCTGGAGAACGTCGCTGAACCCACCATAACTCAGAAATGTTTCTTCCTTCGAACCGCCGTCTTCCATCGCCGATTTGACAATCCGTGGACGGGGTTCTCTTCGCGCCACTGAGACGAAGATAATGGAAGCCGTGCGACGCCGGGATGTGGCCGGACGGTGGAGAAACTGCCAGGTCGGTTGCCGGGTTCACGGGACTCGATCGGGTCGCCGGGTCAACTTCAATAAAATTTTATTGACGAATAATTTTCGCACCATTTTCTTAAATTTTCTCGGAACCCACAACCACTCCCTTGGCTCTGTGACCGAGAGGTGAGATTACTCCAAGGCGTTGAAAATTTAAGCTCGGCACCGATACGGCATCATTGCTGCACTGGCGTTCTCGTTTGTCGACTTCAATAAAATTTTATTCATCCCTCAATAAAATTTTATTGACCCCTCAATAAAGTAAACCAGCGGAGGTTCGAAACTTCCGATCAAGAATTCGGCGACAAGAGGCAAAGATTCATCTCAGGTCTTGGTGGGTTTTGTAGGGTGTTAAGAGACGAACAAAACCCAATCGATCTCCCCTCTCAATTTGGCCGGAGTTGTCGGAATTTGAAAAATACTCCGAAAACTCTCAAAACTTTCCGTGCTCGATTCTCCATGTACAATCAATGATATGGTGAAAGGATGTTACAGACTTGTAGAGGGGTTAGAGACGAACAATTTGGGACTGGTTTCGTGGCCAGACGTGACGGTGGCAAAGCCGAGAAGTTTCGCCGACTAAAGGGTGGTTTTGTCCGGGGCGTGACATCTGGTTTCTCTCTCCTTCAGTCGCCGACCTCCATGCACCACCACGGTGCACCGCCGGCACAGATAAGCTCGTTGAGCTCCTCCGTCGAGTCATGCCCAGGCCTTGCCGCCTTGCGTCGTCGCCCTCAGGCTCCCACGCGCATTAGTGGCAGATTAGTTGTTTTTCATGTTTGTGAGGACAGTTTGGTAATTTCCCGTCCGTTTTGCTATTAAATGGGCCGGATGGGCACAACGTTTTTGAGCCTGAGTCAATGGGAAATAACTTAGGTATTTTGTCCTTACTGGTCAAGAACCCTTAAAGATACAGACCAAAAGTCAATGAATCTAAATTGATATACAGACTAAATCTAATAACCGATACCTATTTTAGACCGAAATCAAAAAGCCCGCTTGCTTATGAAACAAACTAGCTACAAGACTAAGTAATGGTGGGGGTGGCATGGGGTTATCCCAAGCGGTGAGAAAGAGTGTAACAAAAAAAATAGCTACAATACATGGACTAAACCTATAATTTAAGATACAAGTTAATGGATCTAAATCGATATTGTCCAAAAAAAAGAGAGGATCTAAATCGATAAAAAATACTACTGGGATCTAAATCTAATGACAGGTACTTTATAATTCACGGACTAAGCCTAAATTCATACATACCTGTTTTGCAAATGAAACCCACGGATATTGGCAATTTGAGTCAAAGTATCCCTCCACCTTTGCACCTTGTCTAAGCTATCCTTGAAACGTTGTTCATGTGCATCAAAGGCTCCTGCAAAGCTCCCAGTCTGTCTTCGTACATCTGAGGGATCTACATCATAGAAGACAGGAAGCACCGTCTGCCCCATCTGGTTCATGCACTCAACAATCTTGAGAATTTCATCCAAACACCACGTTGAAGAAGCATAGTTTCTGGAGAGAACAACAAGCGCAATCCTTGATTGTTCAATTGCTTGGAAAATACTTGTGGATATAGGTTTTCCTCTCTCCAGCTCTTCGTCGTCCCTAAAGGTGTAAATCCCTTCTCTGTCCAAAGCAGCGTATAGATGATCTGTAAAATTTTTCCGGGTGTCCTCACCTCTGAAAGTAAGGAAAACGTCATATCTCTTTGGGTTTGAATCAGATGAACCAGAAGGAGGAGGTGGCGACGAGAATTCCAAGGTTTCTTGGATAGCCATGTGAATTCAAGGTTTCAAGTATGAAATTGAACACGCTGATAAGAGATCGAGCAAAAAAAAAACAATTAATATAAACTTCAATTCTGCTTTCTTAAACAACAAAAAGCACCTATCTACCAGAAACGAATTAAACAAAGTATATTACCTAAATAATCAGCACCGTACGCATCATCTATTCTACCACTCCGGCCAACTCAAACAGTTGATAAACCAAGTGAACAATGGAGACGGGAAAAGAGAATTTAAGTGAAAATTAAGCCATCACAGAGAGAAAGAGTCTCAGGGTTTATAAATCTGAAATTTAGAGAGGCCGTGTTGATTATTCTACGGACGAAGCCAAAATATTTGGCGACCCAAAAAAATAAAAAAAATAAACAAACAAATAATTTGGGAAAGTGATCTTCCATGCATCTTCCCTATCTTGTGCATTGGCTAATGGCTCAATTATTGATCGACTACTGTATTCAATTCTTTGTAGCTTGTGGTCCTTTAGTTTTTCCTTTCTTTCTGTTTTGTTTACCTTTGCCAAAAAAAAAATTCTTTGTAGATGCCCAAGGGGAATTTATTATAACAACATTTGAGGTCCCCTCTATATACTTATATACTTTAGGTCGAGTCAAGATTCGTGAGTCATCAATTGTTTGGTTTTTTTTTTTTTGTTCTTTTTTAATACAGGAGAATCATGGGAGGAAAGAAAAGAAAAAAGAGAACCCTAGGGTTTTCTCTCCATGAACGGTGCCGTTGCGGCGCCGTTACCAGTTCAAGGGCCTCTTGCCTTTGATTTCAACGGTCGTTCTTGGGCGACCAAATTATCTTCATATCGCCTCTTTCTATGGTGGTCCAGAGTGGTTGCGTCAACTCTCATGCAGGTGGGAGGTCCGATGGTTCTTCGGCTGCGCGTGATTGGGTTGTTCGTGGTTGCTGTTATTGTCGGGGTCACGTTTCAACGTGTTCTCCTCGATTTCCTTTTTGATTCTCCGACTTCAGATCTGGTGGTACCACTCCTCTTCGGATCTCGCCGAACTGATTGGGTGTTGGTGCCTTGTCTGTTGGGTGTCAAAGATTTACAACTCCAAGGTTTCAAGGTCTGGGATCCGGGAAAGTTTTGGGTGCTTGGTTTTGACGGCTTAGCAGTTTTGGTCTTCCAAGTCATAGATCAAATTTGGTTCTTTGATTTGGGTCAATTTAATTTCTTGCTTAAGAATAAGTATGAGCAATTATGCAAGTTTAGATTGTGGTTTTACTTTCTTTTTCCATGGATTCTAATTGAGCTTGATTGGATTTACTGGTCTCAATGGCAATACTTGTCGGAATTTTTCTGTTGGAGCTGGCGATTGCTGACAGCAGTAATGCACGGTGTATGTATTGTTCTAGGTTTCGAATCATCGATTAGAATTCTAGATTTAGAATCATCGATTAGGCCTCTTGTGTGGTATGTATTGCTCCTTTTTAGGATGCACATGCTAAGGATTGTAATCCGTTATTAATTAATAAAGTTTCTGTGTTTTCCTCAAAAAAAAAATACAGGAGAATCATGAAGTTGACCGGTGGCATGCATAATATATTTGCGAGAGAAACTACATGCATGTATCAATGATCTAGTTTCCACAAACAAATACAAAATAATTCAGTACAAGTTGCATATCTAGTTGGCCACTTGGCTTAGCTACTGATTAAAACTACATCCCAAGTACTTAGTACGTACTTAATTTTATATAATTGGACTCTTTTATTTTGTCATTTTATAGTTACTAATGTTCTTCTGACCATTCAGAGGATTCGCTCAATTTTTTTGTTAAAGTAGAGGAGATCAAACCCTTAACCTAATTTAATGCTAACTTAATTCTCAACTCTCTTTTACAGAGGATTCACCAAATTTATCACCAAATAAAAAGCCGAGTCAAAGCCTTATATACATAATTAATTTTACTTAATTAATTTTAAAGGATTAAATTCATTTTATTTCCCTAATTTTATATCTAAATATTATTTGTGTCCCTACATTTTTAATTTCATCACATGTACTCTTGCATATGTGACATCCCAAACCAACTATACCCTATTATTAGTTAAATTTTCGGTGAATTGAGGAAAATTTTAATTTTCCAGTTTCGATTAATACTTTTAGGGACTCATGATATTACTTTTGTTTTGGTTAGGAATTTGATTAAACTCTTTTCATAAAAGTTGTAGAACGCGTTAAACCGAGTCTGTGGACATAAAGTACGTAAAAATCGGACTTTGTATGAGAAAGTTATGGATCACAAAAGGGGGGTTACTATGTCGGAAAACTATGCATAAATAAGGGTTTCTATTTCGGGGAATTTCCGAAAATAGAAGAGTGACCCTTGGAATTTTTCGTGTGACCCTTCAGCTCCCCGATCCCTCACCCTCGCTACAGTACCCGCGCCCCTTTCTCCGGCGATTTCTTCCTCCTCCGGCCACCTCAGGCCACAATACCGATCCCAAAATCTTCATCACTCTCTCCTCTTCAAAACCCGACAAGTCTCACGGTGAACCACCATCTGTGGCCACCAGAATTTGCTTCCAAAGTCGCGACGGCAGCCACAAACTTCGCTGATTCGATTTGCCGTTTTCCGGCCAAATCGATCGGTGAAGCTTAGTGGGTTTGAACACAACCATACAATCCTTGCTCTCTTCACTATGAACACAACCGTACCATCCTTGCTCGTCGATTTTATCTGGAAAAGGAGAATTTTGGATTTGAATTAAATTCTAGGGTTTCGGCGGTTTCGAGGCAAATTCGTGGATTTCTACTCTGATTCAGACTTCGTCACAGGTATGAAAGTTGTTGCTGGTGTTGTGATGAACATTGTGGTAAAATTTCAAGACCATCAGAGATGGTTAATCGGGCGGCGCGTGGGCCCCACACGCAACCACTTGTGGCGACGCGTCTGGCCACGATTAGTGGTGCATTTTAGCCCATTGGCTTGCACTTTTCATTACGAGCATGTTGATGTGTGGTTTGTAGGAAGTTATCGAAGTTTAGGAATTAATCCGATTAATTTAGGTTCGTTATCGTACGAGTTACAATTGACTTTACCGTGTGGCCATCGGATGGTCATCGATTCCGATTATGATGTTAAGATAATTATTTTGAGTAAAGTGTGCGGTTGGATCTTTGGATTTCGATCCAAAGGATAATTAAAGCATAATTACTATTTGTGAGATCGAATAAATTAGTTTACGTTCATTTGATTTATCGAACCGCAACAATCCGACCGTTGGAATCGTCGCCGAGTGTTTTGGATAATTAGAATTATCGAAGGGTAATTTTTGGGGTGTTGGGGTTAAAGATTTATCGTTGGATTTAAAATGTGAGTTTTATCGAAGGGAAAACCCTAATCTGTTCAATGAAGTAAATGTAGAATATCTTGTTCCGTCCGTCAAATATTAATAGCTATTATAATTGGTTTTAATCAACAGGACGTCGAGGAGGATTCTGACAAGCGTCGGACGTAGTCGGTTATCTGTGAGTGGACGTTTGCTTTAAAATTAATTATGCATGCAATTTATTTTTAGAAAATATTAGAGTTTATGAGCTTATCATCTCGAGCATGTTTTTCAGCATTAAATTGCATGATTTTATTGACGGCCAGTTGTATGCATGCATGCGTTATCTGAAGTAGGCAGGGCCCACGATGTGTCATTTGAGTTGGCAGTTTCTGTTAGTATATTTGAATGTTGGCATTCCTACACAAGTCTTGATTGAATAGGAGTCTGAACAACACCCTATGCTAGCTTCTCTACGTGACCTCAAGAATGTAATTGAATATGCATGGTAAGTATGTAATTGTGATCTCTTTGAATGGATAGGATTTCTTAATTAAATCTTTCATTTAATGGTGCTTTAAACAACATCCAATCTAGCTGATTTTATTCATCTACTTTCAGTCCTAATTGATTTAGGATCTTTTGATTGAAATCACATATCGTTCTTCTCCTAATTGACAATCTTTTTAATAAAGATATTTTCTTATAGGAAGTCAATTAGGGTTAGGACTTTAAAGTGAGGAGGAGTCTTTGGCTCCTATATAGGTTGCTCGGCAAAGGTTTTGCATGTGTGCTTTCAGAGGCAAGAGATTATTGTTTATCTCGTGTGCTGCTGCATATGTATAAAAGCATAAAAGCATAATTTGTTTTCTTGATTCACTTGTACATGTGAAGTGAATCTTTGGTTCAATATTGCATCATTCTCTCGAGGCCAATAGGGAAGGGTTGCAATTTGAAGATTGAAGGACGCGCTCAGTTCCTTATGATCAAGTGAAGATATTCAAGAAAAGAAGATTCAAGACAAACATATAAACTAGTGCTACTAGTAATTGTAATTGTGGTTAGAATTACAATTGTTTGTAAGAGATTTTCTCAACTTCTTTTAGTGATTGATCTTCCTTCTGGGCTTGTGCCTTGCAGTGATGTTTCCTCAAAGTTTGAGGTTTTACACTACGTAAACATATCGGTGTTTTCTTTAAATTTCTGTTTCCAGTAAGCTTGGGATTGCAAAGGTATCTTCAATCCCCAATACACAGAAACACGCACATTCCAGTTTTAACAGTTTCCCTCAGGTGGCATAGGATGGTCAAGTGGGCAGTGCCTTTAGTCATCACCTCCATTAGTTCGATAACTAAGTTGGCAGAGCTCTTAGTTATCACTCATTTTATTTTCAGCATTTATCATAAACTTTATTTTTCTTACAGAGAAAGAAAATTAATTAAAATGGGGAAAGCAACATACATTTGTTAAATAGATTTTTTATTTTTAGTCCACTCACTCTGACGTTTTCTTTAAATGCTTTTCCCCTGTGCTTTTCTGTTTTTCGTGGCCCAGTCTGCACGTTCGTACGTCTAGTGGCTGAGGCATAGTGACCTACTCTTCTATCCTTCCTTGTAGGTTACTTATTTAACCTACAATATGTATAATTATCTTAAATAAACTTCTAGATTGCTCTGAACACCATGTTTTAATATTTTTGAAACTTAATGTAGTAAGTTGGATTTATGGGGCAGAGTCCCATTTTATTGTGTTATTGCGGAGATTTCTAAATTTTATGGCGAGTATGTAGCTCTGAAGTGGGTTGGTTTGTGGCTATTAGAAGTGTTAAATTGTGTTTCACAGGTTTTGGGTAGTCCAATTTAGGAGAGTTTATGCCGAAATTTCGGAGAGACTTTTCTAAGGTGGGCCCTACAGGGCCACCTTGGGTTTCAGGGTGGAATCTGGGGCGGTTCCTATCAACATATATTATACAATTTGACCAATCATATGATATTATTAACTTGTCCATTTCCAGTTAACGTTTGAGTAAGGTATTGTCTTGTCTGGGGGTTGGTGTTTTCCAAGCATCGTATGATGTGGGGGTAGGTGCCTTCTAGCGTATGGACTCGTCGTGATTCCTTGTTAGTTTGTTTTGTTTGGGAGGATGGTTGCACTCCCAGGCACCGTATGGCCAAGGTAGCCGGCGTACGGATTCTTCATGTGTTTCCAGTTAGCGTTTCGTCTAGACTTTTTGTTAAGTGATTTTCCTCCCCATTCAGACTCTGTATTTGATTTGTAAATTGTTTTCACATCAACGGAAAGGATTTTAAGTAAATTATGAAGCTTGTGGGCTCAACCGAGATATTGTGGATTTAAAGGATTTTCAAGATATTTTTTTCTCAATCAAATTGCATGCATGGTTTTATAGAAATAAAAAGGAATGGAAAATCATTAATTATATTTTGAGATTTTATTATAGTCCACTTCGTTATTTTTGTCCACTCACTCTAACGTCTTTCAAATGATTTTCCCTAGGCCCTTCGGTTTTACGTTGCCCAGTCTGCAGATTAGTTTATCGAGGTAGCACGGTTGAAGCTGAGGCATAGTGACCCTTTATTCCATCTCTAATTGTAGGTTATCAGTTTAACCTACTAAATTGTATTTACACTTCCGCTTATGTTTTTAGACGCTCTGATTTACCAAACTCTCTTGTTTAAATTTGTATTTGAAAGTTTATGTATTTGGGGTAGAGACCCTTGATCTTTTTACGTTATGGAGGATTGTATTAATGTGGCAAGCAAGTAGGCTCGGGAGTTTGGTGGAAAATGATTATTAGAAGTGTTAAATGGTTTTTCGAAGGTTTTGGATAGTACATTTTTAGGGGAGGTTATGCTGAATTTTCAGTATGATCTCTTCTAAGGTGGCCCTGTGGGGGAGGTTATGCTGAATTTTCAGTATGATCTCTTCTAAGGTGGGCCCCACAGGGCCACCTCGGATTCCAGGTTGAAATCTAGGGCGGGTCCTATCACCCCAGGATTGTGTCACCCAATGCCTAGATGCAAGCTCCTATCTTCTTTTCCTTGCTCCTCCTTGGCTCCAAGTCCCAAACTTTGTGAGTCTTGAGTCCTTGAGTGAAGTAGTGAGATCCTGACTCGTATGCGATTTGCATACAAATTAGGCCTCTAATCACTTTAGTAATGTTAATCCGAAGGCCGTTTAGTGTCTCTAATCCTTGATTTGCACCATTGTAGGGCAAACGAGCATCGGACGGATATTGGGAGCGAAAGGATGCTATTTGGAGCTTTTTGGACATTTCCGGCAAAAGGACGAAAAGTCAACCCGAGGACCAAAAGTCAACTCGTGGTCAACCCCGACTTCAGAGCGTCAACGAGTCAACATGAAGTCCCGGAAGTGAGCCGCGAAAGAATTCCGGAGGTTTGGTCAAAGTCAACCCTTGGTCAAGCTCAGAAGGTTAAAGTCAAGGTCAACGACAAAGTCAACCGCGTGACTCACCCTCACAAGCCCCCAAATCAGCAAAAGAATACACTAGATATGGTGAGGTCACCCTTAGATTATTCTTTCTTTTCATTCCCCTATGAAATGACCCCCTTACCCTTCATTTAATCCATTTAGCCCTTAGATCTAACCCTTGCACATCCTAGCCCTCCATTCTCCCCCTCCTTTGCCTATTTATAGCTTAGTATTTGTCTCATTTAGGTCATTCTCAATCAGCCCCAAAAGATCCCACATTCTCCTTCCCTTTTTCTCTCTTTTCCCTTCCCTTAGGGTTTGCCCACGAACCGTTCGTCGACCGGTCGACGGCAAGGGTCAAACGGTCGACTGGCGGCGGGTCAGTCTATATCTCCACCTTCCTCACCTCCTTTCATCCTCCACCCTTCACCAAAGTTGTTCACCACGACGTCTACCACTCATCCACCATCTTGGGCAGCTGGGGATCCTCACCAAATCGTCAAGATTCATCATCAAAGCCAAAGAGGAGCAAGAGAGCATCTATTGAGCATTCCTCATCCTTACTCTCTCTTTTCCTTATGTTTAAAGCTTTAATTTGTAAATTGATGATGTATATTGAGATGATTAGTGAGTAGTTACCTTTGTTGGGGACTAGGGTTGTGTGCCCTAGTCCAATGATGTGTATTTGAACCTCTTTTAATGATATGTGATGCAATCTTGATTCATGAGCATGTTTATATTCAAACCTCATATGTTAGATGTATGGGTTAGGGAATTCACCATTTTCTATCTATGTTTCTAGCATTATCTTGATGTGAAATTGGTGGGTGGTGCCTCTAGTTTCATGGGCAATGGAATATAGCATGTGTTGTATGTTTGATTTGTGCTCATAGCCTTTTGATGCACTAGAGATCCTTGGTTGGACTCTAAGTGTGCCAATTGAGTTGATTATGGCCTTGGTTGGCATAGTCATACTTCTTATATCGTAATTGTTGTGCTCATAGCCTTTGGATTTGTAATACCCCGAAAATTTCCGTATTATTTTTATAAAATAGTTCGTGAAATTTGAAGTGAAATGGTGCGATTTCATATTTTTAGGGGTTTTCATCGTAAAACGATAATTACGGCGGTAATTATAAGTTACACAAGGTTAATTAAAGTAACTTTTCATCCGTTGATAATTTGAGAAAACTTCCTTCATGAAAGTTGTAGAACTCGTCGAATCGAGTTCGTAGGAATTTGGTTCACCGAAAACGGACATCGTATGAAGGAGTTATGGCCTTCGGAAGTTTGGAAAATTTTGTATAAATATAGGGTATTTTTCGGAAAATCCCAGAAATTTCCGGAAAATTCCGGAAAATTCCGGAATTCTCTCTAGAGGACCCGTATACCCACGTTGACCCGGTTACCCGACCCGGCGAGTGCGGGCGCGTCCGGCCTCCTCCGGCGCCAGCCCGGCCACCAACCGACGCAGACCGGCGTCGACGGTCGACCGGTGGTAGCCACCTCCGCTGCACCTCGCCGGAAACCGGCGGATCGGACCGCAAACCTTCGGGAAAAGTAGACCCGGCCACCGGCGACGTTTCCGGCCACCTCCGGCGATGAACCTTCTTGGGTTTTGCTCCCCTCCTCCCCAGCAACCTCCCCATGGTGGTGGATCACGGCGGCACGGCCTAGATCGGCGGCAACGACGATTTGCACTTTTTGGGATCAAAAACCCACCGACACCGATTCCGGCCACTTCCACTCCGATCCAGACCTCGAGGTAGTTATCAAACTTGTTGGGATTGTTGAGATGTACATGCTGGTAAAATTTGGTGTCAATCGGAGAACTTTTCTCCGGTGTCTGACCACCGCCGGCGGCGGCGCGTGGGCGGCGCGTCCGGCCGGTCTAGGAGCAGTTCTTTGCTCCGTTTGACTTGTTTCGTCGATACGAACAACTTTCGTGTTTTGACTTTTGTCAAATTCGGTCGTTTGACCGATGGTCAATTAACCCGATTAATCGGATCGTACGATTTACGATTCGAGATATCCGACCGTTGGATGATCATGAAATTTGATCGTGTGGTTAATATTGAGATTATAAGCATGTTGGACCGTTGGATTATTGAAATTAGATCGTTTGATCAACGATCAATTATGCAATGTTTATGGATCGTTAGATCCGTGATGATCCGACCGTTGGATCATCACCATTTTTGGATATGATGTTAGGATGCTAGAAATAAGCATGTTGATGGATTTTGGAAGTTTTGGATTTCGTGTGGGACCCGTTGATGAATAGTAGACGTGGGACCCACGTTGACCGACGGTTGACTTTTGGTCAAACTGTCCTGAATTATGATTATTAATGTCTAAGTGACATTTGAGGATTAATGTATCGTTTAGGAATCTATGATATGCTAAGTGGACTATTGCATGTTCATAGGAAATTGTGGAATCATAGAAGCTTCCGGATAACATTGTCGATTCCTGGTTTCTATTTGAAGACGCAGCAGGAATTAGAGGTGAGTGAATCTCACGATGTTTTTATATATGAATATTAATTCATATTGTGTTGTTGTGATTTTGGTGTTAAAACAATATTTGAAAAATGTTCATCTTATTGTTTTAATTTGTGAATTTTGTGGGAACACAATAATTCTATTAAGATATTGTGTTTGCCTATTTGAATGATTTTGTACAAACGGATTGTCCTGGGGACACCGTTAAATGGGTGAAAAATGGTAGCCCATCAGTTAGAGCTCTAGACTGCATATTGTTTGGTTAACTTGATGTATTAAAAGGAGAAGAAAAATAGTATTCTCACTTTTAATCAGGCGAAGTTAAAAATAACTTGATGTATTAAATGTGAGATGCATCTCACTTTTAATCAGGCTAAGTTATAAATGATTTTGTGTGAGTAAAGATCGAGGGTTTATATTATTTAATATACTGGATTACCCTGGTATTAACATACACGTTTATGGGGCGTGTGGGGTTAAAATACGTGGTATGGGACACGTAGGTTCAGTATATTAGATAATACGAATCTTCCGGATTTGAAATGGAACTTTTGAGTTAAATGATTCTTTGAAAATAAAACATAGATTACTCATACCAGCTTCGTAAGCTGACCGGGTTTGTTGATATAACCCGGTACACTATTCCACGGTGTAGTGGTTATACCTGCAGGTTAGGATAACCAGGAGTAAGCAAGGCTGCATACATATTATTGGTTTATAAGACTTCCGTTGTTTATGTAATAAACTCTGATGGATTAATTATTTAATATTTTGTAATAACAATTTATTATTTAATTATGGCTTGTAATATGTAACCCTAAAGAACGGGTCAGCATTTACATTTATTGGGCATGGAGTATATTGTTGTACTCGAATTAAAAGAAAAAAATTCTAGTGCATATTTGTATTTGATATTCCATGTAGTCACATTCCCGAAATTGATTTGTAATTAAAGGCAAAATGCCTTATTAATTGATTTGAAAATCGGGGCGTGACAGGATTATTCCATTGAGTTTCTACAATGTAGGATATATCACATCGACCATATCATTGTGCTCATCGCCTTTGGATGTAATTAGAGACCTTTCTTTAGGCTCTAGCTACGCCCATTGAGTTGTCTCGACCCTTAGACCGGAGAGACATATCTTAGAATATATTTTAATGCCCTCATCGCCTCAAAGTGTTATTCCAAGAACCATGACATGGCTTGGATTGACACTAGAGAGTTCACCTTGACCTTGGATGGTAAGAGTGATACATTCTCGATTAATTGGAATCATGAATCATAATTGCAAGCATCTCATTGTGGTTGTTCATTGCATTGAAGTGGGCTAGTGTTAACCCTTAGTTCCCCATCACTCTATCTTTGCATTTCCTTTACTTGCATTTAGTTTATTTGGTTGTTTGCATCATTTATTTTCACACAAAACCACCTCACTACACACTTCGCACATTGTAAACACGCACTTCACCCACTCTATTCACTCCTTGCCACCTCATATAGCTAGAGCACCCGCATACATCCACTACCGAGAAGTCGGGGACCGTCAATCCCTGTGGAACGACAACCCCCTTCTCTTCTATCACTTACCATGTATGTTTGCATTAGTCAAATCCCCAGCAGCAAGATCGATGGTTATGTAGAGGAAGTCGTGGTGAACAACTTCTATGAAGGATAGAAGTGGAAAGGAGGTGAGAAAAGTGGTGAAAAGTGGTGGAGAGTGTGGTTGCTAGCGTGGTTCGACCGGTCGACAGTGGTCGTTCGACCGGTCTACTGGTAGGCAAAAGCAAGAACAAAGGAAAAGTGGAAGAGGAAGAAAGGGAAGGTGGAGAGTGATGGGTGATGTTTGCTAGCTGAAATATGACCTAATTAATTAGGCAAAAACTATGTTTATATACTAAGGCTAATAAGGGTCAAGAGTTAGGATTAAAACTTCGGATCTAATGGCTAGGAAAAATAAGGAAAAGGGAGATAGAAAGACAAGGCTACCCTAAGAGAATGGTAGGTGGTGTGTAGGAGATATTTAGGTGATGGTCATGGGGGTAAAATCCTCTTATTTCCAGCAATAAAAAGCACAAAAGGGAAGTCAAATGAAGTAAGACAAACCCTTGGATTTGGTGAGGACAAGTGTCATTTTATTCCAAAGGGAATAAGGAAAGTATAAAGGAATAATCCAATGATGAGGTCATTGGATATTCAAGGACATCTGTACCCTTCCTTGTTGATTTTGGAGTCTTCAATGGTGAGTCACAAGGTTGACTTTCGACCTTGACCTTCGGGGTTGACCATAGTTGACTTTTCTTTATTTTTTCAGTTTCTTGGTCAATCCTCCATAATTCTCTTGTGCTTCACTTCCGATACTTGATATTTGACATGTTGGCGCTCTAAAGTCATGGTTGACCACAAGTTGACCGCCGGTCCACCGGTTGACTTTTAGTCCTCTTGTTGGAAATGCACTAAAAACCTCCAACATGCGTCGTTTTGCACCCGATATCAATCTGTTGCTCATATTCCCTACATTAATGCAAAACATGGATTAAAGACACTAAATGGCTATCGGATTAGCATTATTAAGGTGATTAGAGGCCTAATTTGTATGTAAATCACATACAAATCATATCTCACTCGTTTATTAACCAAATTCTATGATACGAAGCTTATAACATGCAGTTTTGTTCTGGAGAATATCAAAATTAATGGTCAAAAATACAATACATAATAATTTATGCAATTAAGGTTAAAATCAAGACTACCGATTTATGTACTGTTTTGGTTAATCCTTCCTTTCTGGACTTGGACACTATAGACATGTTTAGTTGGACTATACCATTGGATTCCTTGTGAAAAATTCTTCGAAAGGGTGTACTTACTTAATTAAATCGGACGTGCGATAGACAATATAAACATTAAACAAGTTTGAAGTTTGATGATTTTAATCGGAGAATCATTGATGAACTTATATGAATTTGGACATAAGCGCATAAGAACTGAAAATACTAATAGTAATATGATGCATAACTATTCCTTTAATATTTTTGCTTCTTCTTTATATGTGTTTTACTTGCATTTGCTTATTTACTTATAATCTCATTTTGATGATTTTGTTTACTAAGTGAATATGTCAACCTAGATAGTTAGTAATACATGTATGTTAATATGTAAGGAAGTATATATTGTTAAGAGTGTATTTGTGATATCACATGCATGCTTAACTTGCTTAACTTGCGCGCTTAACTTGGTAATTTACTTGATTATGTGATTTACCCACTTATGTCTTTCGTTTATGTTCTATATTACATAGGGCGAAAAAAAACTAGCACACAATTTATTCTTTGCAAATATAGAATAATGTCATGTAGTATGGATAAACAAGGGTCTCCGGCAAATGACTGATTCTAATTATTTTAACTAAAACACAAAACTACAACGACTCACTAAACACTGAAGCTAATATGAACATATAAATTGGGGGGTTTTGAGGTTGATTTGTAAACAAAGAAAACTAAATGATTGCTGGAAATTAAACAAAGATGTTGAATAATTAATTAAGAATTAATACCGCCTTAGTTACTCTTTTATCCTTAATTTATTAAATAATGTTGTTATGGACTTATATAAAGGAAAGGGCAAATGGTGAGTTTTAGAAAATTTAACCATAAGCACTATACAGACAAGATGTGCACACCAACCGAGACATATTGATATGGCTATAAGAGCATCCACTATGGGGTTGGACCCAAATTTGGGTTCAAAAACACCCATAGTGAATCAGAGAGAGTATAACGTATACTTACCGGATACTCAAATGTTGGACCCAAATATAGGTCTAGTTTGGACTCAAAAAAATTGGACCTATTTTTGTGGGTCCCCCATGTGCAACTAAAATAGAGAGATTTTGGAGAGAGAAATTTATCCAAATGAGAGACTCGAATTTGAGTCCAAAAATATGAGTCCAAAATATGAATTCAAAAATGAGTCCTGCACCACTGTGGCATGCACCCAAAAAGTAAGTCGTTTTGTACACTATTCCGATTGACTCAAATTTGGATTCCGGCCAATTTGTACCCAAATTTGGATTCCGGCCAATTTGTACCCAAATTTGAGTCCAAAAAATGAGTCCCAAAAAGAGCAAACAAGTGAAGGGAGACGAGTCATTCTTTTTTTTTTTACCAAAAAGAAAAAGAAAAAAAGGAGCAAGCGGGTCGTACGGATAGAATTAGGGTTTTGTGCGTTTGTTCAAGTGAATAAGGGATTGCCGATGGCACATTCATCCAAATCCAAAATGGAATCCGCAATCGGAAGAGGAGAGACAATAAGAGGGATAGGCCGATCATCATACACGCTAGTCACACTCACAGCTCCGGGAGATCGTCTCGATTTTTCACGATCGAGGAGAACCGGCAGAAGAAATCCGGAGTTTCCTTAGAGAATGATGAAATGACACGACTGCAAGTTCCCAATTCAGATGAAGAAGTCTGGTTCTGCAGCTTTGTGCCGTCAACTCCTGCTTATACTTCATTGGCGTTCGTAGATGCGGAAGCCAAGTAATTGCCAAGGGATATATGGTGTTGGACTTGAATAAAAAAGAAGAAAGCGGATGGCGATGGGAGCAACATGGCGAATTTTATAACATCCGCCATTGTGGGGCATTAGCTTGCGAAGATGGTTTCA
Source organism: Rubus parviflorus (assembly GCA_029955375.1). Classification (NCBI taxonomy): domain Eukaryota; kingdom Viridiplantae; phylum Streptophyta; class Magnoliopsida; order Rosales; family Rosaceae; genus Rubus; species Rubus parviflorus. The sequence continues at coordinate 17,510,670 of JARGGL010000006.1, read as the reverse complement.
TTCATACGGTGGGAGTTAGACGCACTTACCGTGTCGATCCTACCACCGGCGCCTCCGTGGTGATTCCCCAATTTCCAGAAGAAGCTTCTCGGCTATGCGCAGGGACGGGGCATCGACGGTGCCAATCTGTTGGTTTGCTGTGATTTAGAATCCGGCGGGAAATGGGAGGCCATCACCAAAAAGCCCTAGCCTTCTGGGGTTATTGGTCCAAAGGCGTGTTGTTGTACGACCGCTACTTGTTTTCTTTCGGGCTCGGGCATCCCTATGAGGATCATAGGCTTAGGACGGCCAATGTATATGTTTTTGATATTGAGCAGCGTCAATGGCTGCCCGAGCCAGTGGATGGCCTTCCCAATGATGGGAAGGTTCTTCCCGAGATTCCTCCAAACACAGAGCTTGGTGTCGGAAACGTTAATCCCTACTTGTTCTTAATAGGAGTGGACCAAGGCCTCCCCAAGTTGGCTTTGGTTTGGGCTACATGTGAGGGCGGACAGGGGAATGTTTATTGTACCAAATTCATAATTAGTCGCGATGACAGTACCGTCTCCTTGTTCAAGGCCAGAATTGTGTCAAGTGGAGCCCATCTACTTGGGAAGGACACCTGGTTCCTCGAGTGCGCAGCTAGAGTGTAAGTGCCTTACTCTGCAATCTTCTCTCTATTGTTCTGGTCAATTTCAACTCTAGCTGTGTACGTACTACGTAGTCTGCTTTGCTTGACCACTGATGGTAGAGGCAGACAAAGTGTATGATCTTATCTTTCTAGATCTTAAACTTAATTCAGCTTTTGTTTGGTTGGACAAGGGTTGAGTACGTAGCATAAATTTTTAACCAAACTGCATGCATGTTTTTCGTTTTTACTTTTCCAATATCTATAAGGCTGCTCCTGACGTTGTTTAGGGGACAAGTAAAGACCAGGGAGAGTATAGTGCGACGGGATGGATGGGGGTGGGAGGAACAAAGTCCGATTTTGGTCCCCTTTTGGACTTCTGTTCTTTTCGAATTTTGAGACGTGTAATCTTGCCATATATCTTGGCCTTGGGTTGCTTTCTTTTTCACCATCTCATTATCTTTTATGCAAAAAATTTCGGTAATTAAAGACTCTCCCCTACAGGCACACCTTGGGTTCTTGGATGAAATCTGGAGCGGGTCTGGTCACAGATTTTTACCGAAGCCGACAATACTCCCCCGATTGGAAGTCATCATTTTGATGCTTATTTGAGTTGCAACTTTAGAAGAGTTGAAGATAAGAAAATTCAGGGAATTATTGATCTCTATTGATAATTTCATTATCACCATCATGCCCAATGAGTCGGCTAATTATTCAGAGAATAAAAATATTAAGTGCGCTGATTTTCTTGGGGTGGAGATCTTTAATTTGAAGATTGTGCAAGAAGACCTGAAAGCCTCACACTTGGTCCTCAAGGAACTAACATCCAAGTACCAAATACAATATGAGTAATGAAACTTGGTTTTACAGTTGACAAACAACGTCAGAGCAAAAGAAAGACGATGACAAAGAAATGATTGATTTAGCCATTACTTTGCGTCTTTGCTCTTTGGGATTAGCCCAAGTGATGAGAGTGGGGAATTGAATTATGATTAGACTAGGTCAAGAGTTCGATTCCCTCCATTGTTACCCAAAAAAAAAATCCGTAAAGAAAAAATAACCGATCAGTTCACCAAACTCCAATTCATAATCAAGATGTAGGCTTCTCATAAACATGGGTGAAAACAAAGTCCAATTCCTACCATTTTATATGTACAAAATTTACAAGGGAAAATAGAGTGGTTGTTCAGTTTCTAGACAAACCAGAGAAGAGCTTAAATGTACTTCAGGATGATAACAGGAAGGCGATGAATAATGGAGAAAAATTCATATCAGAATGGCCTGGATCTCATTTAACCTCCAAATTTTTAATGGAATCTACCGCCTCAAGAGGAAGACATCTCAGAGCAAATGTCATCACAAAGATCCTTTAGGCAGCATCATGCCACGGGATGCAAGTGGCTAGGCCCCTAAACATTTCAATTTCAATCATTCATATTTCAGCAATGCTCATTCAGTCCCGGTCTCTTCTTCAAATAGCAAATTCCTCAATATTTTAACCATCTTATTCAAAATATCATCATTTTTAGCCAGATACTGTTCCACTGCATGTTCATTACTAAAAACCTTTCCCCATATGATGTAGTTTCTTCCTTCTTTCGCAATGACCCCATGTTCACAAGCCAATTGCAATACCTCAGATTCACAGCATAAGCCTCTACCAAACAGTATCCCCAGATCAGCCTTCTTCATTGCAGGTGCCAATTTATTTTTCACCACTTGCACAGAGATCCCAAGACCAGTAATCTGATTAAAAAATAAAAATACAAACATACGCTGTAGTGAAAGTATAGTAATCCTTGAAGAAAACAGTAAAATATCTAGCGTAAACGGAAAGAAAGAAATTTATGTTAACCAATATAGAAACTACAAACTGAAAATCCATAAAGTAGCAATGTAGCCTTAAGTACACATACACAATGCATTGAGGAAATTTTACCAACATATTCTAAGTACCTAAACCCAATGCCCCCACTAAGCAATATATGTTTTTCATAAAACTCATAATTATCAGGCTAAAAGCTCTAGCACAGTAATTACCAAGCGTTTTACTTTCAGGCTATACAAGAGATTGCAGCCAGTATAATTCATGAACAACAAAAGCAACCGTTTGCTTTTTCTTTGCAGCTTTATTGCTTTCTATACATTGGTCTTTGGTTCTTGGGGGCAACCTTTAAGGACTAGCCTTTTCTTTCCTATCAGTTCTCATTAAATTAGTTAATTGTTCTACATTATTTAACGAGCATCATTGTAGTACTCTTTGTTAGTACTCGTTGCTCGGAAAAAATGATGTTTCGCAGATGACTATTATTTACTCTTGACAGCAAAGGCCAAGATATTTGACCAAAACTCTGGGCAACAAACAAAACAAGGTACTTCTCCAGAACAGTTATGTGATTGAACCAGTGACCATCATCATAAAGAGCAAAGAAAAGTAGATTCACTACAGGAGCAAAAGCAACATTTGTTTGATGAGAAGAGCATATCTCCAAAAAGCCTGAGATTTTTCCTTATTTTTAAACTAATAAAGAATTACCTTATCCTCAGTCTTAAGCAACTGGGTTCTTTTTATTCTCAATCGAACTGCTGCATAGAATCTCAAGGCATTTCCACCACAGGTGACCTCATCCACAGGTCCAAAACCTTGTCCTGAGTTTGGACTTGATCTAATCTGGATTCAAGAAATAATGTCAGATAATATGCACCATTTCTCCTTACTGGAGATCATTTATAACATACAACAGATGGACTAAAATGTCAAGTAGAGTGGTTATAACCTGATTTATAAAAACAACAAGAGTTCGACTATGGCTTAATGAAGAATGTATTTTCCGTAGTGCTTGGGTCATTATTCTTGACTGAGCATCTGGATATGCACTACCAATTGCAACATCAAGTTCACACTGGGGGACCAGGGCAGCTACCTGAAAATCCAAGCATACAGAAAAATGTTAAACAGTTACATTCTTTATCATCAAACTTAAAATGAACCATAGTGAGCATCTACATCCCTGAAAGCTTGGCAGGACAAGTACATAAAATAAAGTAAAGGGCAAGTCCAATTACAAGCTCTCTAAGCTACATTCAACTTTAAACTCAATTATCTTTCAATATTTCATTTGTTAATAGGCACTGCGAATTTGAGTTTCTAGTTTTATCACACCAAACATACATTCATCAGTAGGTATTTACAATACAACACTATGAGTCTATGACAGTGTCACATTTATTCATCTGATCAAGGTACCCTCAAACAAAGTGCTGACAACAGCAAAAGTTCCTCCACCAAAGGAAAATAAAATTAATAACACCACTAGCATGTATGTATAGAAATGTTTACATGTATGAGGACATTTTTTTATTTTTTTATTTCTTTTTGGAAATGTATGTAGACATTTGGGGTGCACAATATCGACAGGTCTATTCATCCACACATAATGAAAGGCAAAGCGCTAGGAAGCCAACTAAACTAATCCACAATCATGTATAACTTTTATCACTTACACTATCCACAACAATTACGTCCAAGGAACCACTTTTAGTCAGAGTGTCGACCACATTCAGCACATTTTCAGCAGAATTGGGATGCGAAATAAGAAGGTTTTCTGTGTTTACACCCATCGATTCTGCAAGTGAAGGGTCCATCGCATTCTCTACATCCAGATATGCACAATATCCTGCCAAAAGAACAGTGATGACAGTCTAGTACTCTAGTGAAGCAATCATAATAGCAAATTAATATGAACTGCAACCGCTCTACTGGAATTAAGCAAATGTATAGCAGGAATATCTGATCAGACAATATTTTGAGAACAAACGGAGTTTTATTTAAGAAAGAAAATACAAACTGTGGACCAGTTGTCCACAGCAACAAAGATTAAACTAAACAATGAAAAACATTACAACAAAACCCAAGACCCAATAACTCTGCTAATAATCATCGATTCACATCAGCATTCCAATCTAAAAAGATAGAATGAAACAAAAGCTCCTTGAATTCCCCAATAACCGAAGCACACAGAGTGGACCATAAGAAAATTCTTGCCCAGAGACCCTTGACTCCTGCATTTTCAACTTCTTTAAAGACCCTTCGATTCGCACCCACCAAACCATCCAAGACACAGCTACAACCGTAACAACCAACAAGAATAAAGACTAACAAACAAGAAAGCCATGACTCTAAGACTAAATAACAGCTGCACTCCAACTAGAGAGAACTGCAAAAGTGGAACTCTTCTTGAACTCTTAAGAAATGAAGCCCATAGAGAAGCCCAAGAGCGAATCTTCTCCTGGTGCATCTTCAATAATTCATGTGTTTCTTTCCATCCTCTTACTTTCAAATTCTTCAAAAGCTCTTTCCAACCACTCCATTTTCTGAAAACTGATTGGACTGCAGTTAAGACTCTTCACTCCCCACCTTACTGCCCCATTTGTAGTATTAAACTTCTTCAATTACATCTTAATTCTCTATCATTTTTCATTCTTCCAACCAGACTATTAAATTTCTTTGCTCCTACCACTTGCCATCTTCTGGAAAAACCATAAGAACCTAATAAATTCAAATTCAAACCATTATTGGGAAGAGCCATTTTCAACCCGCTTCGCAGACTAGGGCCAAAACTGGGGTCTCCTACCGAACCCTACAATCTTTAGGAGACAGAAAACTCTACCAAATAGCTAGATAGGTACCGTGAGGAAGTTTGAACTTCAGACCATATGGGAGTAAACCACAGGTCTGACCATTACTACTAACCCCTCGTTGCTCCATATCCTCTTTGCCCTGAAGCATTTTTTGGGTAAAATGGTGAATTCTTCAAGAGTAATGGTTCCAGTTGGGGAGGTTGAAAGAATGGAGGAGCTTGGTATACAGAAGAAACAGGGTGGTTTCAGAAATGGGAATCTTTGAGTAAAGGCCAAGAGGCTAGCCAAGCAAATTATCAGCTATCATGGTTCTCAGGCTTGACCCTTCTAAACCATATCGAGTTCGAACTTGACCTGGCTTGTTCTTTATGAGCCAAGCTAAAGAGCCCAAAAATGAGCCGAACTTGATATGAACTCAAATTGCATCGAGCCAGTTTACAGCTAAATATTAGAGAGGTAAGGAAAAAGGGTTTCTCTCTCTTTATTCCGTGTACTTGGGGCAACTCCTTTTTCTTCTACAAAATTTTAATATACTATATATCCACATACATGGAGAACAAAACAAAAAACAGAGAGATATTTAGTCTATTTAAAGTTGCTTATCAGAATATTACGAAAAATGAGTAAAAGGCTCATTCCTGCTTTTCATATCAAACTAAGCTACTGCATAAATGAGACGACAAATCAACACACCTCCAAGATTTTGAGCTTCCTTGATGATGTGAAGAGCAAGCGTAGTCTTGCCAGATGCTTCTGGCCCATAAATTTCAACAATTCTTCCCTGCAGATGGCAATGTCCATCGTTCACTAGAGTTCTGAAATGATACTAATCCATCTCTTTGCATTTAAAGGAAATCAAGCGAATTCAATGCATCAATATTTGAAATCAGTTGCCAGTCTCTCATCCTAGTACAAAAGGTCTGAATGCAATGGGACCATCATCTAATATAAAGAGGCATCATCTATACAAAGATAAATATTTCTCAAGAAGAAATGACTACCAAATTAATTTACCTTTGGTAACCCTCCAGTCCCAAGAGCTATATCAAGCTTCAAGGAACCAGTGGAGATGACAGGTGCACGCCTTGATCGAAAAAACCGCTGCAAGGACAACCTGGATTCGTGCCCGAAATCACCAGAAAGCTGTGAGAGAGCCGAATGTAGTGCAGCATCTTTCTCTCTTGCTTTAGCATCGTCATTATCATCATAATCCAGTGTAGAACATTCAGCTGTAAACGCTATAACATTAAAATTTGTATATAATAAACTCTTAAGGCCCACTGAAGAAAGTGAAAAAGGAAAATTACCAATACAAGTCGTCGTGTGTCTTCTTCCTCTCTGTGGAGAAACACCAAAACAAAAACAAAATTGCTTAATTATTTGGAATCATCTTAATATACGCTACTGCAGAATATCAGAGAGACAGAGAGACAGAGAGAGAGAGAGAGAGACCTGTTGGAAGGAGAAAAGTAGAGAAGAGAGGCGAGGTTGCTTGAACGCCGCCAGACCAAGACGCTGTGCAAGTGGAGGAGAGATGAGTAACCCCATTTTGTAATGGGCTTGTCAACTAATGGGTTTTGAGGGAGTTCAAAAAGGAAGAGAAGCTGTTAAGGGTTTTAGGGTTTTAGGTTTTTGTCTTTTAAGCTCTGAGCTGTGGCGCCATTTCAGCTCTCTACTTTGAAGTTTTTTTTTTTTTTTTTTTTTTGGCAAATCTCTACTTTGAAGTTGAAGTCTGAACTTTCCCCACTATGCACGAATTGTGCTCTCTCTCTCTCTTCTTCTAAATGGGGAGGTTCAAAAGGTTTATTTTTATTTTTAGGGAAAAAATTACCTTTAGTCCCTGAACTTTGACTGATTCGACACTTTCGTTCCTGAACTTTGAAATATATCACTTTAGTTCCTGAACTTTGAAAAATACTATCACTTTCGTCCCTGACCGAAGTTTTCACCGAATAAACCTCTTATTTCGGCCAATTCGAACGACACCACATATTGGGCTTTGAAGCCCTCCTTGAGGCGAGTTCAACGCCACCAACCCCGCCTCAAACCGTCGCCGGACGGCGGAGAATTTTACAATTAAAGTTTCGGCCACCACCGGCTTTCGGGCTAAATTCGAGTCATTCTAGGCCGAATCGAGCTTAGCCCCAGTTATAAAAGTTACTCCTCTCATCCGTGCGAACATTTTGGCATAGGTTTTGCACCATTTTTTCCGGTCAGGGACGAAAGTGATAGTCGATGTCAAAGTTCATGGACGAAAGTGTCGACCAATGCAAAGTTCAGGGATTAAAAGTTTATTTTTCTCTTATTTTTATTAATAAAAGTTCTCGTCCCTAAGGCCATAAGACCACATTTAGTGGAGTGAGTTTAGACCGGTCCAAACTAAAATATACGCTCAAATTATTAAAAGTCAACTCCACTTGGGTAAGTTTAAACTAAGCTAAATTGAACAGAGCTCTAAGTTAGGCTAAAAGTGGGGTCATGCATGTGCAAGTTATTATCATCCATAAACAAAACCAAGAACAATTGAACGGCTGGAAACACAAAATTTAGGTTTTAGACTTTATGGCTAGAAATACAAAATTAATAAGAGGTCTAAATTGATTAATAGTGTCAATTTAGGAGCTTAAATTTTAGTTTAGATTTTAGTTTTTTGGCTTTATAGATGCACATGTTCTAGAGCATGTGCCCCCATAAAAACTAAATACTAAAGTCTAAACTAAAATTTAAGCTCCAAAAGTGACACTATTCATCAATTTAGATTGCCCATCACTTTTGTATTTCCACCCATAAGAGCAACTCCAACAGTTTCTCTAAAAAATCTCTATTATAGAGACTTAAAAGTTAAAATCCCTATAATTTTTATACCGTATCTCTAACAGCTTCCTTATTATATTCTCTATAATTTATTATCTATAATTAAATATGGTAATATTTTTTATTTGAAAATGTATTCAAATAATTTATGGTGCAAATGAATATAATTTGGAGTAAGAGAATAGAGAAGAGCATTAAAGATTCAAAGAAGTTGTTTCTCTATAATTTTAGAGATTGTTGTAAATATAGGGAATTTTATTCTCTCTCTACTCACTATCTCTAAAATATGGATAGGTATAGGGAAGCTATTGGAGCAAAAAAATACTCATTTTTCCTAAACTAGAGAAAAAACAAATTATAGAGAAGTTGTTGGAGATGCTCTAAGGTCTAAAGCCTAAAGTCTAATTTGTTAATTTTGTTTTCAAACAATTTTAACACAATTTAGTAACTTTTAGTGGGTAAATAATTTTACCTTGGTAATTATTATCCTTGATCTTTGAAAAAAAAAAGTTATTATTTAAAATACAAACATGTTATTCTACTAATGGATGAGGTAACCAAAGAGATTGGTTTACATTTCACTTGATTATTGTTCTAGTATACATCAAACACATGTATATTGTGGGCCCCGGAAAAATTAAAAGAATAATTTAGAATTAATAGGGATTAAATTCGTGATCTTGGTGTCTCACCTGCAAGGGTTTACGGCGGGGCGGGTTGCTCGGTTCAGACGGTGTAGTTGGCTTCTCTGCTCTGTCTCATCCTTCCAATCAGGCATCCTACACAGTCGGGTTGTGCTCTTTTTGACTCGATCCGGTTTTGTGTGTAAGCCATCATGATTTGCTGGAGAGGGCGGCCACCGGAGGTGATTTTCTGGCCGATGGGTGTGCTGATCACAACTGAGCTATTGGGTTGGGCTCACTTTTGTGGGGCTTGGAATGAGGCGCTTGGGCTTGATTCTGGGTCTGCTTTGGAGTGGGGCCTTACAATGGTTTGGGCTCTAAGGGAGGGTGCCTTGCCACCCTCATCTATTACTTAGCATGTTGGGCTTGGCCTACAATGATGACGTATATTGTCGAGAAAGCTTGTCTATGAGTCTCTAATCGTACCACAATTGCGTGCTCGGCGTTTGGATTCTCTCTAGTTAGGGTAGTTTTTTCTTGATGTATTTCAACTTTGTAGGCTCGTTTTTGAATAAACGAGAGAACAAGACTTAATATGAGCGGTTCCGTTTAGTTTTCTAGCTTGCCTGGCCTTCAGAGTTATGGGTTCGGGTCTAGGAGATTGATGTTAGGTGCCGTTTTTTTGGCCATGATTATTGATTAATACAATCTGATTATCCTTCAAAATTAAGAAGCCTTGAGAAATTTTTAGAAATTCTATTTATGTTGTAATTTCAATTTATGGACTTGGAAATGAAGTACACGTCACAACGTGTCCGTAAGAATTTTCGGGTAATTTTTCAGACATCCAAGGTATTTATTATGATATTCGAAAGTTTAAAAATTAATAAAATATATATTGCCCCAAGTATGGCTAGCTTTTGGCCCTGTTCAGTTTAGCCTTAGAGAGAGGCTAGCCTGGAAATATCCTAGTCTAAATTGACACCAGTGGAGATGATTTTTTGTAATTTTGACTTATAATTTAGTATAGACCAGCCTATAAACCTACCGCTGCACATGTTCTAAGGCCCATAACCCATCTTCACCCAAAATGACATGTATATATGATTCTCTTAATCTCCTTTTCAAAAAAAAAAAAAAAAAACTCCAACTACAAAATCACGGGAAGAAATTTCGCACCTCTACACCCCTTCCCAATTTCCATTTTGTTTCCTTTCCTAATTTCTGATTCGAATCCCACAAACCAAGAGTGAGTGTTGCAACTGTTTTAACCTATGGCTATTAAACGACTGCTACGGGGTTCGGTGATGACTAAAGATAATAGATTCTTCGTATTGATTTTCATCAAGAAAGGAGAAGAGATGAGGGAAGAGCAAGAGAGTTGAGGTTGGTTGCCAAAATATATATAGAGAGAGAGGTCAGGAAGGTATGTTCTCCCTCTTTCTCTAATTATTTTTTGAGGTTCTTCAATTAAAGTCTAATTTTGTAGTTCAATATTAGATGCAGTTGACAGGACCCGCCCCAGATTTCACCCTGAAATCTAAGGTGGTCCTGTGGGGTCCATCTTAAGAGAAATTTTACCAAAAATTCGGCATAACTTCCCTTGAAAATGGACAATGATCGATTTAGAGGTCTCTTATTATGAATCGAAAGTGTATGGGTTCTCAGCGAAAATATTACGAAAATGAGTGGAGAGTTACCTAATTACCAAGTTTCTGAAGTAGAAAATAACTTAGAAACTTACGGAAGCTTATATACTCATGTTGAGTCTTGTGTAAACAAGTTGAGATGGATAATTATTAATCCAAACTAGAGAGAATTATGGGTGTTTTTGGGATTGATAATAGGATTAAAGATATATGGAAAGAGGATGGCGAAAACCAAGAAATTGTTCTTTCAATAAATCGAAAGTTAGTGAGAACTCATGTATCGATGAATAAAGGATTTTTGGCATTGAAAGGGTAGTAGAAACACTTATTGCCAGTGGATATATTGCTAGTCTCACCTTAGGCTTTCCATTATAACAAGGTTATAGAAAAATTGGATTGTAAAAGTGTTGAATGAGTGATGCTAACTTTACTTGGTATTTTACGAATGGTGAGACAACAAAGTTTAGGAATAAGGCATTAGCGAGTGCATTGCTTCTACTGGTGGAATAGAAATCATGGGATTGAGAGTTAATCGTAGATGGTTTAAGGGAAGTTATGCCAAATTTTCGGTAGAATTTCTCTTAAGATAGACCCCACATGACCACCTTAGATTTCAGGGTGAAATCTGGGGCGGGTCATGTTAGCAGTCCTGTCACATTTTTTTTTAATTGTGGTTCATTGATTATTTTGTTAGTCCAATATTATGCATTCTTCCTAATACATTATAGGGCTGGCTTTTTTTACCGAAAAATCATGAACCGACCGAATCCTGACCCGACCCGACCCAAAAAAAGTCCCGAAAAATCGGCTCCCGAAATACCGGTACGGTAATACCGTCCCGAAATAGCAAAGTCGGTTTGGTTCTGGTATGCTTAAATAGAAAAATCGGGATGTTCCGAACCTACCGACTATGCACATGTAATATATATTTTTTTATATCTGGCATTTTTCTGACGATTGGATATCAAAATAATCGATCTGGACTGTCCATTTCGCATCAAACCTTGCAAACCCTAAAACCTCCTCTCATTTCGCTCGCCTCTCTCTCTCTCTCTCTCTCTCTCTCTCTCTCTCTCCTCAAACACGACCCTGACACTCTCTCTCTCTAACCTTCTGATCCAACCCCATAGATCCTTGCATTTTCTAACCGAAATTTACCAAACCATGCACATAAATAGATTCCCCGTACCCAAATCACCCTTTGATCTAACAAACCCGACCTCGATTCATTTTGTAAAGCTTCGATTCTCTCAATATCCAATCACCCCGTACCCAATGTCTTTGATCCCTCTTTCACTCTCAACCCAGAGCGGTAGTTGCTCTAGCCTCAAATCGATGCCCCGGCACCATCTTCTTCTCTCTCAGTTATGGTCTATCATATTCGATTTATCCTAGTTTTTGCAAAGCAATGTTGTTCGTCCAACACACCTCTGCCAGAGGGATCGATGATGAAAAAGTAACAGTCAAAAGAGTTGAAAAAAAAATTGAATTGGGCTGAAAATATGGAAAATTTCGTAGGGCCAAACTCAATTTTGGGAGGCCCATTACCCACCGGAACCGACCGATGAAGTTCGGGATACTGGAATTTCGGTAAAATCAGTAATCGAAACAGTTTTGGGAACATAAAATAACATCCCGGAATTTTCGGTTCGGTATCGAAAAAGGCAAAAAAATGTCGATTCCCGTACCGAAGCCACCCCTAATACATTACATTTATTTATCCTAATTTTGAATTTGAATTCATAAATATTAATTATCTAAACCAATATATGTTGCAAACTTCAAACTAATGTAACAGAAAAACTTTACATATATGAGTATTTAACATCATATAGAGCTAGGTATTTCACCTCACAAACATGTAAATAATTAACCTCCGAAAGAGGTAATATTTCACCTCCAAAAGAGATAAGCTTTCACCTTTCAAAAAGATGCATATTTTTCACCTAACATAGAGGTACAAATTAATTTGAATCTATGTCATAAGATCTTTCATATAGTTCTTGTGAAATGTTGCATAACAAATACATATATGACTTACTAAAATATGATACTTCAAACTATAAATATTTATGTCTAAATCAAAGATAAATGTTTAACTACTTACTATACCTCATCGACAGGTATATAAACAAAACTATCATCTAAAGGAAAACTCTAGTTATCAGTTCTACTTATCAATATATTGATAGACTAAGAGAAAAAAACATATATAAAAATGAAAACATATTAAGAACATCATGAAAACAATTTAAGTACTTGTACCTATATCATAGGGTGTGGAAATAAATGAAACAATACCTTTGTCATTCCATATAGCAAATAGTAATTTTTATATTGATGATGGAGATTTTTCGGTGATGGGATAAAAAAAAATAATTCAAATGAAAGAAGAGGAAGGAGAAAGAAGAAGAAAATGAAGTAGGAGAAGAAGAAAAGAGAAACTGTGTAGAATATGTTCTATGGACTTATTAATATAAGAGAATAACAATGGGCTAGTGTTATTCAATTGGTCAATCATAATTAATTATTACTAAATTAGAGAACTTACAATTAATGAAGTGCATAAATTTGTTAATTATTGGTTCACAATTTAAATTATTTCCATTTTTCACATAATGGGCAAAGTGAAAATATAAAAGAAGCTATAAATGCACTCACTTAAGTCAAAAGATAATATAAGGAATGTAATCCTATTTGGCATACTAGTTAGCAAACTTAGATTAAATTTCTTCACTTATATCAAATTTTGTGACTTATATCAAATTTTGTCTTTTTTTTCCTCCTCCCATCCTCTCCACATCCTTCCTCCTTTTATTATATTTTTTTTCTTTTTCTTCATCTATATTATATTTAAGAAAAGAGGTGTTATCAATCATAACTAACTTTTTTTACCTATATACCTTCTTTATATTAAAAAAAACATTAGATATCAACTTATTTAGAAATGATAATAAAGTCAAATTATAAAAAAAAAAAATCAAAATATCTCACTCTCCCACGTTTTTCTCCATCTCCTACTCCACCACACAGTGTGTGGGCTTCATCTAGTATATATAACATAGAGTTTCTCTTATTGAATTTATTATTGAAACACCTAAATAATTACACTTACAAAGAAAAAAACAGTAATTTTTCATTATGATAAAATTTCTTTACAAATAATTAAATTAACACATAGGTTGCGTCTAAATGCACCCCCATCTAGGACCTCACTACACTCCGTAATAGATTTTTATCCTACTGCCATATTGCCAAACCAAATTTCATTATGAATTTCAAATCAACCCCATTGTCATGTCGATATTGAAGGAACTAAAGTAGGTGATGAAGCCAACAGGGACCATGCTTCTCAAGATTTTAATGCAAGAAACAAACACTCATCTCTCCACAGTGATGGCTCTCAATTATAGGGATAGTAATCGTTGCTAATTGTGTTGGGATTATGAATCTTAATAATCAAATCGAATATTTAAAAAAAAACATAAACTTTATTAATCAATATAGGATTACAATCCTTAATATGAGCATCCTAAAAAAAAGCAGTACAGACCCCACAATTGGCCTAATTGATGAGTCTAAACTTAGAACAATACATATATTGTGCATCACTGCTGTCAGCAATCGCCAGCTCCAACAGAAAAATTTCGGCAAGTATTGCCATTGAGACCAATAAATCCAATCTAGCTCAAAGAGAACGTACCCATGAAAAAAGAAAGTAAAACCACAGTCGAAATTTGCACAACTGATCATGCTTATTCTAAAATAAGAAATTAAAAGGACCCAAATAAAATAACATAATCTGACTTAGGTTAAGTTTTAGCAGGGCCCCACCAGTAATAGGGTCGCCGACTTGGAACACTAAGGCTGCTAAGCCGCCAAAATTGAGCACCCAAAATTGAGCACCCAAAATTCACCCGGATCCCAGATCTTGAATCCTTGGATTTGATGACACCCAACAGAACTGACAGCGACAAGCATATCCGAATCCAAAAAGAAACTAGATCTAATCGAGGTGTCAACCATCTCTGAGAGCCTGAGAGACGCACTACAAGAGCATAACTACCAAAGGTCTGAAAAAGCATCATCATATGAAGTCGCACTAGCGATCGCTAACAGCGCTAGGATTTTTACGATTAAAAGTATAGAAAGAAACCAGAGGTTAGGAGGATAACACACGAATGTGCTGCTGGATTTAATGCGCACATAGGCGCTGCTGAGACATCTCATGGGGGCTAGGGTTTTGCTGGAGAGCGGACTCTTATGGGGGCTAGGGTTTTCTTGAACTCATCAAATCAAATATTATTTCTTAGATCGACTAGTTAGAGCTTTAATTAGCTTTCTCACTTTATTATCTACCTGTATATATTACTATAGAGATAATAAAAAAGAAACATGTACTATGTATCTTTGCCTCTAGCGCTCTGCTGATACATAATAAGAGCATTTTCACCCGTTGGGGCTTTTAGGGCAGGGGTTCTGGGGCACTACGTTAGTTACCATTTATATACTTTTTGAATGTTGCTTTCACCCGTTGGGCTGGGGTAGGGTCAAATTTTTTTTTTTTGCATTATTGAGAATGATATATTATTTTATTTATTACAAATATGAAAGATTCAACGTAAATAAATTGGAAATGAAGTTGGCGGCTAAAATATAGTTTTGAAAAAAAAATTATAAAAAATCTGACCATTGTGCAAAAAATAAGATGTGGGGTCCGTCACATGTTAAGGTTGCCACTTGGCAATTAGGTCCAGACCTGGGGCTGAAATTGCCCCAAGGATTGCCCCGGGTCAGTTTTAAACATGGCTAGAGATGATGGGTGGAAGTTAAATTTTTTTCATTTTGTGCTTTTTGGGGCTACATCTAGGTGGCAACATGGTCAAACTCCTTTAGCAGAAATGCTATTTAATCATGAGAAGTTCTCCCAAGTATTAATACACAACATGATTGTGCTGGGCATGTGCAATCTTTGGGTTTATGAATTTGATTCAATAGATTGAATATTACTCGATTCTTAGATTTACTAGTTTAATCATGTAATCACCTAGTATTAATATATAGCATGTTGTAGGGGATCTATCACTCGACGGTTTCTGTTCTCTATACAAAAAATATTTTCTTTTTCTACTATCCAAGTTGCTGGATCAATATTAAGGGAATTGAGTCCAACTTTATGCCTTTTTGTTTACCCAGAAATTAAATTATCAAATAGTATTCACTTTATTTAGTTTTATCACACCCACTGTAATTCAATTGCAGTACGAGCTAGAAGAGAAAATGGTTTTTAATTTGGAGATGGGTTGGTTGTGGGGTGTATAGAGAAGAGAATAGGGCAAACTGAGAATATTTAGGACAAAAATCTATTATTGGGTGTAGTGAGCCCTAAATAGGGTGCATTTAACCGCAACCTATCACAAAACACAGTCGCTACAAAAGCTACACCAGCAAAGATCCACTCAAGAAAAAACCAACCTAGGCACACCAGCAAATACTAGGCACTAAAGGTGCCGAAACCTGCGAAACAAAAGCTAGTAGCTATCAAGACAAAACCAAGCAACCGATAGAAAAGACTGAAGGACATGAAAAGAACTACTATCCCAATTAAACAACCTTTAAATGCCTAAAGCATCGGTTGCTTTTCTAACTAGGTCCATACTTTATCTAAAGGATGATAACAGAGACTACCAAAGAATTACAGAACTGTTCTAAGCGTTCATGTCATCCCTTTTCACAAAATCCGACTTGTCCTTTATCTGAACCTTAAAGCAAAACTCATTGCAGTAAAATGATATGATTGAACTTTCTTGTCACACCCGCATGCGCAACTGTAATTTCGTTGACAAATAAAGCTAGCTAGAGTTCTATATATAGTAGAAGTTGCATGAAGGAAATGACGAAAAGAATCAAGTTGTGTCTTCTGTAGAGATGAGTTTAGCATATTTATCACAGAGATAAGTTGGGTAGTCTTGCATTGAGGGGCTCGGAGTGGTAAGTGACGATGGATTTTATTGCAACAGGTTAAGGAGTATAAAGAGAGATCACAAGGTCTCTAACATAAGGAGCGACATGTCCACTCCAAGAAACACATAAATCAGAGGATAAAGCAAACTTGGCAAGTTTGTCAGCTCAACATTGGGCACTCGTAATTAATTGTAGATAAGTCGGTTTTGCAAGGATAATTGTAGAGGACTTTTTAGATGTGACAGTCATTAAACTAAGTTTTGCAAGGATAATTGTACAGGAATTTTGCAAGGATAATCAGAGGAATTTTCTATATATATATATACAGGGAGAGTCTCTAGTGAGAACGTTATAATAAGGACTTGATGAGAACTTAATTTAAAATCAACGGTTGAATTAGTATTTTAAAGTTTATTTGAAATATTATTTTTTAAACATACTATTCATTCAACCGTTAATTTGAAAGTCTTCACCAAGTCCTTATTATAAGGTCCTCATTAGAGACTCTCCCTATATATATATATATATATATATATATATATATATATATAGAAAAATAAAATCATTAAACTCATAACTTAGTTAATATTGATAATGATGATGAACTCTTCTTCTTGCATATTTTTTTCTTTTGTTTTATTTTTCAATCTTGTTCCAAAATAATATATATTATTTACTTTCTAGCTAGGGGTGAATTCGGTCCTTTTCGGTTTAGTTTTTACCATAAACCAAAAGCCAAACCGAACTTAACTTTTGGTTAGGTTTTTGCATTTTTAAGTACAAAACCGAATTGGTTCGGTTGGTTTTTTTTTCAAACCTATACAAAAAAAATATCATAAAGCTATTATGAGCAGGAAAAAGAAAGAAAACATTAGAAAAAAAATATATTTCAATAAACTGCATTAATCAAATCAAATAATCAACATAAGAAAAACAAAAACCATTACCTTTCTTAACTTCTTCACAAAATTTCATCTTCTCAATGGTGGCTCATGATATAATGCAACATGAGTAGTACTCCTAAGCCAATTTTGTGTAAATATTAATTATGGTCTTTCCACCATTTTGGGACTGAATGAATTAACAATGCATGATTTTGAAGCTATTGTAGATACCAGAATAGCTAGGACATCCCTTACAATGCATGCTAAAACGAAATATTTAGAAAT
The DNA here is from genome assembly GCA_029955375.1 of Rubus parviflorus. NCBI lineage: Eukaryota > Viridiplantae > Streptophyta > Magnoliopsida > Rosales > Rosaceae > Rubus > Rubus parviflorus. Next base: position 17,493,203 of record JARGGL010000006.1, on the reverse strand, counting down.
CTTATTCACTCTCCACCAATTCAAAGTGTAAAAGTTTGGATTATCATCTTCTTCAATAGCATCTTGAAGATATCTATCTACATCATTGTTTATACTACCGACTTTTCTTTCTTTTCTCCTTTGCTCACTTTATGCCAACTTTCTTTCAAGTAGTCGGTTTTTGGTTTCAAGAACCCAACCCACCCCTAGAAATTCCAGCTAGCTAGCTAGGTAAGGTGCAAAAAGCAGTGAGGGTGAGGGATGGAGAATCATTATAGGGATGTCACGGTGCTGGGATCTAAGAATATTCCAACGCCAATCAATTGTTAGGTAATAGGAATACCTTTTTTAAGTGTTCCCTCCATATTCAAACTGTCACAGTCGACCATCTCCACCTTCAAAAACTCCATTAAGTACTTGCTGCTGCTGCTATACAGATGCACCTACAGAGGCCAATGCAAACCTCAGGCCCCTACTTCCCCAGCAAAAATGATACTCGAATACTTGTATGACCAATGCGCGCATTTCTTTATTCCGACTATGACGGGCTTGAAAAAAAGGAAATGTAGAGGTGACGATTACACAAATGGCCCCCATTAATTCCACAACATTAATTAATGTTGAACTCGATCATCAACCTTAAGAATTAATGTCCCTAATACATGTTCTCATTTGGTTTGCTTTTACAGTAGAAAATCTATTCTTATATTGCCGGCCGGTGAATTGTGGCATGTTGATTATTTGTAACCGTAGAAATAATGACTTCGAATCTCACTTATGTATATGAATCACATGTTAAGAGTTGGATTTAAAAATAATAATTGCATACATACATATCTGTCATTGCATGCATGGCGTCTCTTTGATTGTTATATATATAATGGTACTTACTCAAGAAGTCAAAAGGCTATGACAAGTTTTTCCTTGAGACCTCGTGAAAGTCACATGTAACAGGACCCACTTGACTCCTCAGCCATTGGTTTTCAAGCATGCTTGTTTACATCATAATGCATTCATATATATATATCCATATATACACACATATTACTATAGAGTATAGACTGAAAATTTGATCCATTACTATAGAAGGCAAAATTCCACAATTTTATCATGCACAACCAATGGTTCATATAATCATATTCTTATTGGAAAAAAAAAATAATTGTTGTCATTATTATCATTTAAGAATATAAAAAATTAGCCATAAGGCCACTTTAGGTGGCCTTATTATTCAAAAAGCCACCAAACATTTTTTACTGAAATAAGGCCACTAATATTTACAAAAATGCCACCGCATTTTTTTTGCTATTATTTACAAAAATGCCACTGGATACGAAAAAACCAATAAAGCTACTGTCAAAGACCAATAAAGCTATTGTCGAAGACCACTAAAGCTACTGTCAAAGCACAATAAAGCTACTGTAACATCACAATAAAGCAAAGAACACTAAAGCTACTGTTAAAGAACACTAAAGCTATTGTCCAAGAACAATAAAGCTACTGTCCACGAACAATAAAGCTACTGTCCAATACTGGATACGAAAAAACCAATAAAGCTACTGTCAAAGACCAATAAAGCTACTGTCCAAGAACAATAAAGCTACTGTCCAAGAACAATAAAGCTACTGTCCACGAACAATAAAGCTACTGTCCACGAACAATAAAGCTACTGTCCAAGCACAATAAAGTTACTGTCCAAGAACACTAAAGCTACTGTGCCCTTATTTCAGTAAAAAATATTAGGTGGCCTTTTGAAAAATAAGGCCACCCAAAATGGCCTTATGTCTAATTGGCCCTTAAGAATATTGTTTTTCTCAAAACCAGAGAAAAACTATCATAACACACTCACATGTAGTCCATATTATTATCATTTGAAATAACGAAAGAAAATCTTCAAAATCTACTCGCAAGTAGTCCACGTCACTTATTTTTCACGAACGAGAAAAATTCACATAACCTACTTCATTGTGGTCCCATATTATAATTACTTTCAATTCAAAGAAATCGCTCACGACCCACACTCGGTGTCCCTATTATCATTTTATTTGTTAATGAAAAAAAAAAACAAAAGAACATGTGATTCACATCACTATTGAAAAATAATGGAGGAAAACTCTGGCCACCTAGTATCTCATTATACCGAGTAAATGCGTTTGACATTTTGACATCTGTAAGATTCTGTACTGAAAAATTAGATATTGAAGTTTACAGCTCGTCTCACGCCTTATCTTTTGTTTTGTCACTGCACCACTCTTGTCGTAGTCTATGGTGTTTTTCACGTAGGGAGTAGCATATGCTGCAGTTCACGTGGTTTAATTAAAGATGCACCGATTGAGAAAAAATCCAAAAGCCAAAAATAGATGGCGGTAGCTGCACTAGTGAAGAAAAAAGCTGCAGCTAGCAGGAGCAGGAGCAGGAGCAGGAGCAGCAGGAGGAGCGGGAGGAGGGGGAGTACTGGAGTAGGACCCCATATTCAATCCATACAACTCCCCATACACTAAGCTCGAACACCATGCAACCCAGTAGGGGGGGGCATCCCGCGGATCCCTCTCCGATCAGAAACACTACTCCATTCCTGTGGCTTACGTCATCTATGACACTTCACAGCATAACATATATATACATATATATATGCACTACGTCAATGTTCAGAATAATATATTTATCAACTCCATCAATAAAGACAGTTCAACTGTATCTGTAACGACAACTCTTTATGGCCGGTGTACGTCAACACCGTCTATAGTCTTTACCTCAAGTTTTAGCAATAGCTTACATCGGTAGATAGGTCCGGTAATAGAGGTAGAACCTGTTTACATGAAGCACTAATGTATTAGTTACAAATGAAATCTATGTCAAGACTGTTTCCGAGGGTTCGTCACTCCTACGGATGGTGTAATATCCTCTCGTGTTTGAATTCGAAAGCTCGTCTACACTATATTAATGTATTTATACATCAAGTAGACAAGCTTGATACAGAGGTAGACTGACTCTATACATTGGTAAACTAGCTCGGTCTCATCTTGAGCTGTAAGGAGTTGATCTACCTGTGATTACAAATATAATAATGTTCGATAGACTTTCCATGACTCGATCTATATTGTAACTTCCTTCCACTCGAACATCTATTTCACCTTAAGATTGAAAATAATCTAATTTCCTGATGAAATGCAGATGCTTATTTCGAAGTCAAAAGGACTAAAAGAACAAAGATTAATTGGGAAATTGTTAAAACACAACGTCACAGAGACAAGGGCAGATTGTGAAACCCAACAATGAAAAACCAAGAGAAAAGGGGACCCATAACTTTTGGTCTCGATCATTGTTGTTTGGAACTTAATCACTACTTTAATAGCGTTCAAGTATATGCGGATTTCTGCTGAATTCGTCTAGGTGCAACAAACATTCCCAAGTGTGGATAGTCACCAATCTGACGTGGAACAAGGACTTGATAGACAAAACTCGTTACTAAGAAAGAAAGAAAAAGTAGATGCACCCAATTATACAAAGCAATACAGATTTTATAAACAAAGTCACTATTAAATTTGTGTTTTGATTATGCCGCCTAAAACCTCCCCTTTAAATTCTGATCTCTACCTCTCATTTCCATATTCTCCTCTGACCTCTCCTTTCCTCTCTCTCTCTCTCTCTCTCTTTCAGACCATAGCCTCATAACACTATGGACTCACCTCCATACACCTTCTACAAACAGAACAACATTGTCTACCTCAAACTTTTCTTCATTTTATTCATGGGCTGTGTACCAGATAGAACCAACCCTTGTTGCAACCAATTGCTGGTCACCCCAACCATTATTCCATACCCCTTAGACCCCTCCGATATCGCTTCAACTTTTCAAACACTAAGCCTTGATGGTTACTTGAGTTTTGACAACAACCATCATACAGCTAAGGACTTTGGCAATATATGCCACTTCCTCCCATCAGCAGTTCTGTATCCAAAATCTGTTTCCGATATCTCCTCCACAATCAAGCTTATATATGAAATGGGTTCTGGTTCTGAGCTTACAGTTGCTGCCAGAGGCCATGGTCACTCCCTCCAAGGTCAAGCTCAAGCTCATCGAGGCATAGTCATCAACATGGAATCACTTAAGGGATCACCAGAAATGCATGTTCACACTGGAGAGCAGCCTTATGTGGATGTTTCGGGTGGTGAGTTATGGATAAATATTCTGCATGAGACACTTAAACATGGGTTGGCACCAAAATCTTGGACAGATTACCTTCACCTTACTGTCGGTGGGACTTTGTCAAATGCCGGAATCAGTGGTCAGGCATTCCGGCATGGACCTCAGATAAACAATGTCTACCAGCTGGAGGTTGTCACAGGTACATGTCGAACCAAACAGAGATATTTGACTATAACTATGTTGCATCAAAATAAAAATGCATAAAGCAGTAATAATTTCAGGAAAAAAAAAATAGAAAAAAAAAAGAAGGCAAGGGTATTTAGTGATGTGACTTACTTTTTGGCATTGAAGTTTGTACTCCTTCATACATCATACAATGTTTTGATTTTGACCATAATCTTACTCATATGCAACATATGTAATACACTATGTTGATTGCAGGAAAAGGAGACATAATTACCTGTTCAGAAAAGCAAAATGCTGACCTTTTCTATGGTGTTCTCGGAGGGCTGGGACAGTTTGGCATCATTACAAAGGCTAGAATTTCTCTTCAACCAGCACCAACGATGGTAAAGTACACTCCACTTCAAAAGTAAGGTGCATTACTGTCTTAAGAGTGTACCTTATACTGTATTTTATACAGGTGAAATGGATCAGAGTGTTGTACTCGGACTTCTCATTATTTTCCAAGGACCAAGAGTCTCTCATATCATCTGCAAATTCATTTGACTACATTGAAGGATTTGTTATAATTAACAGAACAGGTCTTCTTAATAACTGGAGATCTTCCTTCAATCCTAAAGATCCAATTCAAGCGAGCCAATTCAACTCAGATGGAAAAACACTCTACTGCCTAGAAATGGTCAAATACTTTAACCCAGAAGAAACTGATGTCATGGATCAGGTGAGACTCCACAAAATATATAATATCTTTCTTATCTTCCAATGAAAGAAGACAATATTCACTTGCTAAAGTACTTAATGCAAAGCATTGTATATATGCAGAGAACTGAGATCTTACTGTCAAGATTACATTTTATCCCATCCACTCTCTTCATGTCGGAAGTTTCCTATTTAGACTTCCTAGATAGAGTGCATTTGTCTGAGAGAAAACTTCGAGAAAAAGGATTATGGGAAGTTCCCCACCCATGGATGAACCTTCTCATCCCTAAAAGCAAGATACATGAGTTTGCTGAAGAGGTCTTTGGCAACATTCTCACAGACAATATTAATGGTCCTATCCTCATGTACCCAGTCAACAAAACCAAGTACCTCTTTCTACAGTTTTATGACTTGTACTTTAAAGTTCACAAATTTTATAATCTCAAACTGACTCTCAGTATTATGTTACAGGTGGAACAATAAAACATCTTTGGTTACCCCGGATGAAGATGTAGTCTATCTAGTGGCATTCCTATCCTCTGCAGTGCCATCTTCCACAGGAACAGATAGCTTAGATTACATTTTGACACTAAACAGAAGAATCTTAGAGTACTCTGCTACTCCTCACCTTGGTATCAAGCAATATCTGCCCCATTACAGAACCCAAGGAGAGTGGCGAGCTCACTTTGGCTCTCAATGGCAAGTTTTCTTAAAAAGGAAATCTTCTTATGACCCTTTGGCAATCCTTGCTCCTGGGCAGAGGATATTCCAAAAGGCAATGCCCATCCTATGAGACTGAAATTTTATATGAACCACACACAAACAGCCTGACATTTTCGGAGCTAGTGCCAGAAACTGTGGATTCATGACAGTTAAATCAAAATGCTCTTGGATTTCCAGAACTGTAGTAAGCAACATACAGACCATCTGGGTTGTCCGGAAATTTCGTTGAAACTATATATGGATCAAATATACAATCAGTGCATGTTGTAAACATAACTAATGACTTCAGGCCTGTAAGGGGTGTTCATATTATATTATGTACAAGATTCCTAATTTTACTTTCCCAGTTAGTTGCACGCACAGGGTCCCAATTTTACTTTTCCAGTTAGTTGCACGCACAGGGTCCCATGTTATCTCATCCAAGATAATATCATACAATGAAAAGATAAAAGTATGTCTATAATCGAAATAGGCCCAATTTTTATATAACATATTCTGATCATACCTTATACTTGAAGAAAAAAGTAGCAACGTATCAAGTACAACAAAACTTACATGTATGGTAGGGCTGGTAGCAACCAGCAACAACAGTTATTCTGTTCTTCTAGGTTTTTGTCCAGCCAAGACCTGGTCTGCAGATATCCCCCTGTGGTTCTTCATAGTCTCGAGCATCACGTATTGTAGCTTCAAAGTCAGTAGAATCACTTGCAACAGGAAGAAAACTACTTATATCGTCTCTAGCACCAAAGCCTCCAGCCCGTATAACATCATCAGGTGTTATTAATGCCTCCATATTTACTTCACCAGAGGCATCTATATCTCCAGAAGGTGCAAAATCTTTTCCACCTCTCCAATCAACCGCATTAACTTGCACTTTAGTATCTGGAGAACTAGAGAACGGTTTCAAAACATCTTTTCTATCAACCTTAAAAAGATTGGGAACAGAAACTTGATCTGTTACACCTTCTTCATGCCTTGTCTGGTTTTCGTCCTTATCTACATTCAATAATCAAATAAACTCAATTTAGGAATCAGTTCAATAATTTAGTTGCATAGCAGACATGGAATAGCATCAAATTAATAAATTATACTTTTTTTTTTGCCTCTATTTATATAACCAATACTGAAGATGACATATTTTTCAAGGCAACATTTAAGGGACACTTATGGCATGGAGAAACACATTACTATTAAATAGCTTAAGAACTATTAGAATTTAAACAGCATAAATGAAGTGCAGAACTGCAAATTCAATGAAGACAAACAAATAATAATAATAATAGTCTATTAACTTTTAGAGGAGTAAAGCATTGCCTAAACAAATCATTTTCAGTAGTTGGGATCAGTAGGGAAGAACAAAGGAAAAGTAGATGGCAATGTAATAAGTAGAATTTGAACTGTATGGACAAAATGGAAACAAGTTGGTGGCATCCTATGTCAATACAAAAAAAGTTAAGAAAGTGAAGTTCTAGAACTATTATTGGGGTATAACTATTCTTTATGGAGGAGTATTGGAATTAAAGAAACAATGAATTCATATAATGAAAATTAGAATACTAAAATGGCTGATAAGAGCGAATAGAATAGACAATTTTAAAAATCTATGTCATTAGAGAAAATAGGAGTTGCAATGATTAGTGACAAGTTAAACGAAAATAGGCTTAGGGTATTGACATAATGAACTTAGAGCAATAAATGCACCCATTGCCAAAGAAAGAGTATGGAAGTAGAAGGTAAATGATACAGAGGCCAACCAAGACTAATAAGAACGAAGTAATACAAAAGGTCTTCAAATTCACTACATAGGAAATTAATAATGTATCCAGCACAAAATAAATAAAGAAGAGAGGAAGAAAGATCATAAGACGAGACTTCAATGTTGCCGACTCAATATGACTGAGAGTCTAGGACAAATCTAAGTATCATTATCTGATTATAGCGATGACGATGATGAAATTTGACGTAATGTTTTAACTTCAGTGTCAGGCTAAACGGAAAACATAAAGGAATGACATTACTATGTTGGTGGTTTAGTATTAAAAATAAAATAAAAATTTATATAATGCTAAATGTTATCTAAATACCTGTAAGTCCAGATAATACTAGCAATTTGTGGGTTTCAACTATGCTAGCTACTTGAACAAGATTATGCACTTATGGCCTTATTGTTTTATGTACTGCAAACAAGGAGACTTCTTTAGGATGCTATTTTAGCTGTTGATATATTAGGCAAATGAAATAAACACCAAATTTTACTTTGAATGGCATGTGGTATGTGTCTGTCTTGATGACATTGACCCAAAAAAGAATTAACATAATTTTTCAGAGACATTTATTTTTTTTATCAAGAAAGTGAATGCAGATTCAGTGACAATTATGTATCATGTTTGGTGAATAGCCAATCATATAGGAGGTGCCGAGTCTGATAGAGACAACATATCATTCATGTCCCTTTAAAGAACTTCTCCCTGTGAAAACTTGAGCAAAAAATTAGAGACAACGTAGCCCTTTGAAGGTCATACATAATTAGGTGCTACAAGGACAGAATAGATAGCATGCCGGCAGAACATCTTAAAGGGGAAGACTTGTGATTATGGCATTCCTCTTCCCCCAAACGTGTAAACTCCTGTCACTATAATTAAGAAGCTTTATCCAAGTCATCTCTAAAAACGTGTGCACGCAATTGTATACAAATTAAATCGGAAATCAGACATTTACACTCCAAGATCAACAAAGTACCAGCGATAAAGTTTCTTGGAAAACAAAATAGAACAGGAAATACTTGAATGGTGTATGAATAGCAAGTACCACGCAGAACTTCATCTTGCTTGCACTCCATGTTGGATCAAATCTTGCAGTTCTGGTTTTTTTGTAGTTCTATTCACTATAAGAGCCTTCAAAATTTCTTCCGAACAAACCTAATACAACAACGGTTACCGGAAAGATTATATGCACCATATACAGTATCCAATGACACCAATATCGACCATAATAATAGTTGCTTACAGAAAAAGACGTTGCCACACACAAGCTACAAGAACATACAAACTAAGAACACTTTGCAACCGTTAAAATTATTGTAAGTCAAAATAAAACAATGACGAATGGCTCCAAACTTAACCTGGACACTGAATCTGGCAAGATATTGTCAATAAAATATTCAAATTCTATTCATCATTATTATATATTAAACAGATAATTGTTTAACTCTTCCATTAATCCTAACTCCCAACTTCTAATTGACCTTAGTTAATTTAGAAATGGGACTTTTACCAAGAGGACTCGTTCGACATCTTAATGATTCCAACGATTGATGGCGTGAGTTCACATAATGATGAGAACAAACCAAATACTCTCCTGTTAGCCCCAACCCTAAAAATCCCGAATTCGCATTTTCATCGTCTGTTTGGTTCAGGACAAACCCTAACTGAAATTAAGTGAATTTTGCGCTATACACACACAATTACAAATTAGTATCAGTGAAAACCAAAGTGTAGGAGAGATGATGATAGTGTGTACCTGGGAGTGGGATGAGGAAGAGAGGAGCTAAGCTCTGCTTTGAAAATTACACGCAAATTTTGTTACTTCATTCCGAGACGGATATTTTGCTTTAAATTAGGGTCAGCGTCGGAAATCGGGGTTCAACGTGTCCTCTGTCTTGTAGGACACGTTAGTGAGTCCTACACACTCTTGGACTTTGCGCAGGTGGGAGGAGAGCATTCAAGTTCCAAGAGCAATTCTTGTACACAGGCGGCCTCTCACTGTCGCACAAGCAGGTGAGACTTACCGCTGTGGGTCCCAACACCCTAGGTAAGGTTTGGGATTTGAGATTTGGATTTTAGAAGGTCCGGGCCCGAACGATCCAAGTCCGGCCCGGACCCGTAGTAAGCCCGCAAAAAGCCCTAGCCCTGGCCCAGCCCGTCAAAAGCCCGAATGGTCCGGCCCGTAAAAGTCCGAACGGCCCGGCCCGTAAAAGCCCGCCTAAATATTTATAATATAAAATTATAAATATTTTGTATTCTAAGTTATAGACTATATTACTATAACATATAATACAAAAATATTTATTAATGAGGAGTACAAACAAAATATTATTAATATTATTCTTACAAAATATTTATTCATGTTTAAGGGAAACGTAAATAACAATAGAGAATTAGCAGAGAATAGGATGTATTTCATTAATGAATAAAGGCCTCTATATATAGAGGAGTACAAAATACAATCTGTATCGATATAGGAAACCTATACTAATACAATCCATACTCTAGAAGGATAAACTTATTCTAAGTCCTAGTTTGACAAGGCACACAATAATGATATCCTGAAACACTCCCCCTTGTGCCGGTCACAACTAGGTGATGCTTTCCATGTTGTCTCATTAAAAACCTTGCCAAGTAACAATAAAAACTCAATGGGAAAAATAACCTTGGTCGAAGGGAAAAAGAGTACAACGCATCCTTCACATTTGAAAGTGACATGTATGTGCCAGACTCCCCCTCACGTCTGCACCTCCCCCTGATTCCTACAATCATGGGAGCTCGGATAACTTAAGCATACCAATGCTTTCAACATGTTTTTCAAATGTGGACTTAGGCAAAGACTTAGTAAATAAATCTGCCACATTCTCCTCGGATCTAACTTGATTCACTTGAATCTTGAGGAGAGTCTGTTGTTGCTGATTATAACTTTGTGCGGGTTAGAGAGATACCCGGCATCAGCACAACCCACCAAAACATCACATGAATTTTTTGGTAAAGGGGATACCAGCATCGGCGCGACCGGTCGACGCATGCTCAGCGACCGGTCGCCCGGCGGCAGCAAGTATATGATTGCCATATTTTTGCCTCTCTTTATAGGGATAAAATAAGCCCAAATCGATTGTACCCTTTAGGTATTGAAATATTGTCCTTATGCCAATCCAATGGCGTTGCGTGGGCGCAGAGCTAAATCTAGCTAACAAGTTCACAACAAAAGAGATGTCAGGTCTAGTGCATTGAGCTAAGTACAATAATGCGCCTATTGCACTTAGATATGGCACTTCGGCCCCTAGTAATTCTTCGTCATCATCCTTTGGACGAAATGGATCCTTCTTTGGATTTAGGGTCTGACCGATCATGGGAGTGCTAACTGGATGTACTTTGTCCATGTTAAACCTTCTTAACATCTTGTGGACATAAGCCAATTGATGGATTAATATTCCACTATCTCGGTGCTCTAGCTCAAGGCCTAGACAGAACCGAGTTTTCCCAAGATCTTTCATCTCAAATTCGGATTTCAAATATGTAGCAGTATCTCTCAGTTCTTTGAGAGTGCCAATTAAATTCATGTCATATACATAGACAACAATAATTGCAAATCCGGAACTTGTTCTCTTTATGAACACGCATGGGCATAAATCATTATTTATATATCCCTTCCCAATCAAGTAGTCACGTAGTGAACGTTTCAACCTTATTGCAAATGTGCTCTGTGGTCTAGAGCCACTTGATTTGGGTAAATGAAGTCCATATGACACATTCATTTATATCTCTGAATCTAGATCCCCATAGAGATATGTTGTAATCACATTCATAATTAAGCTGCATGTCAAGTTTTGTGGAAACTACCAAACCGACAAGGTAGCAGAATGTAATAACATCCTTTACGGGAGAATATGTCTCCTCGTAGTCAATCCAAGAGCATTGTGAGAAACCTTGCGCCATAAGGCGAATCTTATATCTCAAGACTTCTTTATTCTCTTTACGCTTTCTAACAAAGACTCATTTATGTCCGATAGGCTTTACACTTGGGGGCGTTAGCACTACGTACCCAAATACCTTTTTCCTTTGTTAGTGAATCTAGTTCAATAGGGATTGGATCTTTCCATTTAGGCCAATATGCTCTATGTTGACATTCTTCAACAGAGCGTGGTTCGATGTCATCATGCTCTATAATTTATTGAGCAATACATCATCAAGAATTTTGTCTCAAGCATGCATGCATTTATCGAGATTTTTGTATTCTCTGAAATTGATTCAATCATTGAGGCGTCCCCCAATATTGATTCGTTGGACATAACTATAATCAGAGATAATCTCATGAGACAGGTTTCGGGTATTGATGATGAATGGATTAGGCTGTGCCAAACTCGCTTCCTTCCTTTGGCGAGTATCCATCGAACCTAGTGGTCTCACCCTCTTCCTTTAGGGAACCACGGCCTCAACCACACCTCCACTATGTGTGGTTGTGACACCATTATTGGCGTCATATTCTCTCTTCCTTTAGAGGATTTCCAACCTTGCAGGCACGTTTGCAGCTGGTATATGTGATCTCGTCACTTTATCAATATCAGAAAATGCATCAGGCATCGAATCTGCTACGTCCTGAATATTGAGTATACTTCACACTTTACTATCACATTGTGCGGTTTGGGGATCAAGATGAGACAGAGTGGGGACAGACCACGACAATTCCTGTCGTTCCTGTTGAACATTCTTGTTCTTATCTCCCCCTAACGACGGGAAGACTGTCTCATCAAAGTGACAATCCGCAAATCTAGCAGTTAAGAGATCGCCTGTCAAGGATTCCAAGTAGCGGACAATAGTTGGAGATTTGTTACCAACATAAATACTTAAACGTCTCTGAGGACCCAATTGAATGCGCTGTGGGGGCACAATTGGCACATAAACCGTATAATCAAGTATGTGTAAAATGTGAGACATCCGGCTCATATCCAGTTACCATCTGGTACGCAGAGAACGGTTGATTAACAGTGAGTCTGAAACGAATAAGTAAAGCTGCATGCAATATTGCATAACCCCAAGCAGATTAAGGGAGATTGGTGCGCATAACCAATGCCCGAGCGACCATTTGAAGTCTCTGAATGGTGGCTTCTACGAGACCATTTTGTGTATGCACATGGGGTACGGGATGCGTAACATCAATCCCAATAAACATGCAATAATCATCAACTGTCTGTGATGTAAACTCTCTAGCATTGTCAAGACGTATTTGACTTAAGAGGATGATATGGGTGGTGAGCTGACGTGACGATAATTTCGCATTGAAAACATGTCATCTTATCGTTGTCAAAAATAGGGGATGGTATAGATTAAGACCGGGGTTGTCGTACCCAAGGGATTGGAAGGCCCTAAGACCACCTTGGTAATGTGTATGGTAACTAAGTAATTCTAGCACTAAAGTGGTGAGATAAGAGATGAACTATATACTTGTGAAGTGAAGTATGTGCACATGGTTGTAGTGTTCATATTTTTGGTGTTTTCAAAGAGAATATGCAATGAAAGTAAATAAGCAACACTTGTAAATTTGATAAACAAAGTGATTGAGCTTACAAACTCAATTCCAATTCATAGTATACATCTCAAATTACAAGAATTTAAAGTAAAGAAACTAAAGGTAAAAGAGTTAGAGAATGCTCAATGATGAATCCAAGACTTCTCCTCCTCCTTTATGAACTCCTCCTTGCTCCAAACCTCAATCCTTGCAATCTTTGATGTTGTTGTGGGGGCTGTTTTGGTGAGATGAGGGGGAGTACGAATTTTATGGTGAGAATGGAAGAGAGAAAAGAGTGAGAAATGAAGAACAAGAAAGAAAGAAGGTGGAAGAAGGTGGCTGGAATTTAGAAGAAGAAGAAGAGAAAAAGAAGAAGAAAGAGAGGAGAGGAAGAAGAGGGAGAAGGAGATGTGTTGTGTGATGGAATGTGGTCTGATCCCCTTCTCCCCTAGCAGCTGCTAGGTTAAATGTTTTCCCAAGAAAAGATGATTAAACAATAGTAAAAATCATGGGAAAAGAGAAAGTAAAATGCCTTGGAGGAAATTAGGGAAAAAGAATGCATGGGTGAAGTAAAATAAGAGTTTTCAGATTTCTAGAGTGCAATAACCCATGCATATTTCTGATTTGAATCTCTCATCCATGTGTGGTGGTGCTCCGGTGGTGGTGCCGCCACTTGTGGTGGTGGTTCGCCGGAAAAGTCGCCGGAAAAGTAATTTCTTCGTTTTTCATCTTCTTTCCGATTCTTCAAGGTATTCAATGACATCATCTTCCGAAGGTTGACTCGTGTGATCTTTGATATCCGAAAGTCACGGTTGACTTTCCGTCCTCTTCTCGGAAATGCGTCAAATGTCGTCAAAATGCACCTCTTTGTGCCGAATTACCTTCACTAAAGTAAATGACCTAAAAACATGAAAACACACATTAAATGCAACAAATGGCTTTCGGAGTAGCTTAATTCTTGTGATTAGAAATGCAATTTGCACAACAAATATGTGTAAATCACACCCCCACACTTGAATCTTTCTTGTCCTCAAGCAAACACAAGACAATACAATAAAGGAAACACAATACAACACAAGAAAGGGAAAAACAGAATTCAAAAGTTTTCTCCAACCATAGTCCTCAACGAGCTCGCTAAGTTATAAACAAGAGACTAAAGATCACATGCCAAGGCTTCATAAATTGGCTAAGTATTTAACATGCGCATTTCATTCATGCTCGGGTGAAGTGTGTGAAAACCAAATGTCAATTAATCTCATGCAATCAAATAGGCACATATGAACATACACATAACCACTAAACGCACAAGGATCGCTAAGTATTTCCGCTCAAGTGTTTAGGGTTAAACATTGCTCTCAAATAATTTCACAAGTGATGTTCCCATATGCTTGTAACTCAATCTCATCTCCACAACATCATGCACAACAAACCTTGGATCAAAAGGACTTTTATTGGATGTAATGGGGCTAAAGGCGAATGGTAAAAGAAATGAAATGGAATGGGAATTACAAATTCCAAGCAACTAGCAAGTGATGCACTTGATGAGATTTTACACATTTTAATACTCTCTTAGATGCTTGCAAGAAATCACACCGCCAAACACTTCCCAACCTTTTATTGAATTCAAAAAATAATGCAAGAAATAACTCTATTTTTGGATTTTTCTTCCATTCTTTCTCCTTTTCTATTTTTCTTTTCTTGAGGAACTTTCTTCCTTCTTTTTGTTTTTTTTTTCTTTCTTTCTTTCTTGAAACAATTACAACAACAAATAAAAATTCACCCCCACACTTGCTTTTTTTGTCACAATCCCCAAACTCACACTTTCAAGCATCAAATATTAATCTCAAATCACTTGCCACATTGCTTGGAAAGGGAAGGATAGTGTTTAAGTTAAAGGGATAAACTTTTGTGGTGGAGAGAAATGAAAGGCTAACATGTAGGCACAAAGTGGGCAATCTAAAGATATAACATTTCAGGATCAATGCTCATTTGGCCATGGTGGATTCCTAATGCCAAGATCATTTCCAAGGTATACA
Organism: Rubus parviflorus; assembly: GCA_029955375.1. Classification (NCBI taxonomy): domain Eukaryota; kingdom Viridiplantae; phylum Streptophyta; class Magnoliopsida; order Rosales; family Rosaceae; genus Rubus; species Rubus parviflorus. The sequence continues at coordinate 17,478,158 of JARGGL010000006.1, read as the reverse complement.
CATGCATGACAAAAATGTTTCGAGAGATATTATGCAAGTTCTAGGTTCACCAACTTGTGAAATTCACTCATGAAGAACAAAATAATGTATGAAAGATGCATACATATGAATATTCAATAAGCTCAAGTCCTCACAATTTCTGTGTATGCATGGTAATTCATGTCAAGTGTGCTTCTCGGATTGCAATCAACTAACCGACAAAGGTGAAGTGTACATAGAAAATCGAGCAATCACAAATTATGCATATTAAACCCAAAACAAATCACAAGAACCCTTAGCAATGATCAACATTCTCTAGGACACAACAAAGTAAGCTCAATTCATCATTGGAGTTGGAAAGAAACGACACAACAAACAAACAACAAACAAATAAAAGACATAAATTTTTTTTTTTTTAAACAACTTTTGTCGGGTTAGAACCCAAACCTCACCCCCACACTTAAACTTAACATTGTCCCCAATGTGATAAGTGAATTTAACAATTTACGTTGGGTGATGGACACGACATAAAAAAAAAACGAAACAACCAAACCAAACAAAACAAAACAAATGACACAAAACAAACTAATGTGAGTGAAGTGAAATGAAAACTCCCTTATGGCGATCTCCACGATGATGTTCAGTAGGCACCAACAATCACCAACCTCAAGGCATAAAGCCTTGACTTCCACACGTAAGCTCCAAGTGTGTTTGCAAGTGTGCACTTGAAAACAGGGGAAAACAGTAGCTCAGAATCGACCTCCTCCCAATGTTTTGGAAATAACTCCAGGAATACAAGTCACAATTGAGTGGTTCCAGTGGCATTGGAAAGTAGACTCCAATAGCTTCATGATGGCCTCTGGAATTACTGAAAAATAGTTCCTGAAGATGAAAATCTTGCTGGTCAAAGTGAGCTTCCAGAAAGTCAAAACAGAGTGGAGTAGTGCCTACTCCAAACAGAATTTCTGGAGATCCGCTGGTTCAAATGAAGTAAAATTTAATATGGGTACAGTAGACTCATAGATTCATCGTCTCACAAATTTTCAGCCAATTCCAACGATAGGATATGGAAATAAAGGCATCCAAAGTTGACTGTACAGCCCAGGCTTCTCTGTTTTTGCAGCAAACAACACTTCTTCGGTTCATCTCTCCAGAACTCCGATCATAACTCCTTCAAAACCTCCCAACCTTCTTTATTGAAAGAAAACATAACAGAAAATGATATGGGGTTGCCTCCCCACAAGCGCTTTTCTTTATAGACTTCAAGCCGGTCTTGTTTCTTCATCTTGTTGCTCACGGAGGCTCAAAGCACTCCTTGCCACCAAAACAACTCATAAAAGGTGTGGCCATGGACTTGCAGCTTGGAAACGGAGACCATTCTTGCCTCTTCATCTTGTTCACTCCAATCCCTAGAATCTCCCTTAAGCATTGGATCGCTTCTAGTTGTACCTCACTCAATGGAGGGCTTTTCTTCTTGTATAACTCATGTGTCTCAAAATTGGGAGGTGTAGGGGACAATCTATGCTCATGAAGATGAAGAGAGGGTGTTGGTAGCAATCCTCTCCTATGAACAGGACGATAAGGTGTAGGCAACAAACCCTTCATGTTCTCAAGAGTGGGAGGTGTAGAGGGCACATGCTCTTCCTTTGAAAGGGATGTTGTAGATGCACTAGGCTCATGGGCTTGCTCCACATTTGATACTTCTTCCTCAATGAGTGTAGGAACAATAATGTCAAACATATCATCATCAATATCCGAAGAAGAAGGCTCTTGTTGCTCATGGGCAGCAACCAAAGGAGGAGGATTAAATTCTTTCACTAGAGGCTCTAGTGGATTCAATGGCCCAAAGATCCTCTCACCCTTAGCTTGATCACCTCCCACCAAATCAATTTCAAACACTTTTTGGATAACCTCTTGGGGATAACTAGGTTGAAACACTTGTAGTTTCACTTTTTCTCCTAGCACCTTGAGGCATATTGTGCCTTTTTGCACATTTATTTTGACACCCGCCATAGCCATAAAAGGTCTCCCAAGGATGATAGGACGCTCCTCATTCATATGAACATCCTCATTCATGTCCAACACCACAAAATCTGCCGGAAGAATGAACTTATTGACTCTTATCAAAACATCTTCAACAATTCCAACCGGGATTCTAGTAACTCCATCCGCCAATTCTAATGAAATAGAAATAGGCTTCAAATGACCAATGGCTAGCCTTCGGTATGTGGCTAGAGGCATGATGTTAATACTTGTACCCATGTCCATGAGAGCTCCATCAAAAGACTCTTCACCAATTCTGCACCCTATAATGAAGCTTCCAAAATCTTGCTTCCTTTGAGGCAACCGATGTTGAATGATTGCACTCACCTCTTCATTTAGTTGAAACTTCTCATTCGCTGCAAATCTCCTCTTGTGCAAACAAAGACTCTTGAGAAATTGGGCATAAGCTGGTACATTATCAATGAGCTCTAGTAAAGGGACATTTGCATCTGCCCTCTTGAAGGTTTCAAAAAGTGTACGCATCAACCCATGCTTCTTCTTCCGCTTCTTCTTGGACAACTCAAGTGGTGGAGGGAACATACTAGGCCCTCTTGAACCTTGATGTTCTTGTCGATGCCCATTGTCACTCATTTCTTCCCCCATGGATGACACAATCTCATTTGTAGAAGGTGGATCATGCCTAGAAGCCTCCCTAGAGGAGTGTACGGCCAAAGAGGGGTCCCTAGCCATCATGGCCTCTCCCTCTTGTGTAATGGCAGGCCCTTCCTCATGCCTAGAAGATCTCCCATGTTTTCTCATTTCATAGTCTCTATGCTCATAATCATTCAATGACAACTGTCCAAGAACTCCTCCAAGTGAAATGTCTTCCTCCTCACTCCTTTCATCAACAATCACATTATCTTCCAATCCATTTCCCGGGAGTACATTTTCTTCCTCCCGGTTCCCATCCTCCTTTAATGTAAAATCATGATGCACAATATCATTAACAACATGGCCAAGAGGTACATTTTCTTCCCTCTCAGCCCCATATGAATGCACATCAATATCATCATTCACAAGTAAGGGATTGGAATCATAAAGCTTACTTGAGTGAAGAGTAGTGAGTCCATGATCTTGCTCAAGTGTGTTGTGTAAAGAAGCTTGCAATAACTCATTAGAAGCTTTCAATTGAGCTATCATTTCTGCCCATCTTGAGTCATTAGGTTCATACTCATGTGCTTGTTGTTGGAAGTCCGGTGGTGCACTCCAATGATTATTTGAACAATATGAAGTGTTGTGGGAATCATGGCTTGCATATTGGTGTCCTCCATGGTCTTGGTAAGATTGCTCTTGAGGAATTTGTTCAATGAGTCGATCAATCTCCGCACTTCTTTCTTGAGATTCACGCCACCATTTATCATGTGCATCTTTGAAGGAAGGATCATAAAATTGTTCTTGAGGATATGGTTGGGATACCATGCCCATGGTGTATTGATCATCATGATGCTCAAATCTTTTAGGCTCTTCCCACCGATGGCTCCATCTATCCATGTGTGAAGTAGATGATTCACTCAAGCACCTTTAAAATCACAACAAGAAGCTTAGAATCAACTAATTAATCAATAAAACCAAAGTATACAAGATATGGAACCAATTGGAGACAACAAAACAAAGAAAAACACAAATCTGGAAGGTCCCAGACGTTCGGACGGAGAGTGGCGTCCGGACTGTGTACGCGGGCAGAACCTACAGACCTCTTGGCTGGTCCCGGGAGTCCGGACGGAGTGGTGGCGTCCGGACGGATTAGTTACACAGAGAGGGTCCAGAAACACTAGTTACGGATCCTGACGACCAGCACCCGAAAACTTATTTTTTTACCTAACCTAGACTTATCCAAATGACATGAAATTTTAACCACAGATGACACACAAATAAACTAGCACAAAATTTTTTGGAATTTTCTAGGTTGATTTACTATTTTAAAAAAAATCGGCAAAACACAGTACAGTAGCAAATGACAAACAGAAAACAAATTAAGAGAACTTCCCTAGCTAGGCAAAGGAACTAACCTAACTTGAATTGAAACAAACTAAGATGCAACTACACACTAAAGAACAACAAGAACAACACTAGACACAACCTAGAAACAAATCTAACATGCAATGTAATGAGGGAAATTACACAACAACAACAACAAACAAACATACAAACTAGAAACAACAACAAATAAACTAGATGCAAACTTAAGGAAACACAAACACTTATGAACAAATACAACAATCTAAACAAGAATAGTGCTAAGAACAACCCGGAAACCAATTACCAAAGGATCAAGGATTAACCTCAATCCCCGGCAACGGCGCCATTTGACGTGACGATAATTTCGCATTGAAAACATGTCATCTTATCGTTGTTAAAAATAGGGGATGGTATAGATTAAGACCGGGGTTGTCGTACCCAAGGGATTGGAAGGCCCTAAGACCACCTTGGTAATGTGTATGGTAACTAAGTAATTCTAGCACTAAAGTGGTGAGATAAGAGATGAACTATATACTTGTGAAGTGAAGTATGTGCACATGGTTGTAGTGTTCATATTTTTGGTGTTTTCAAAGAGAATATGCAATGAAAGTAAATAAGCAACACTTGTAAATTTGATAAACAAAGTGATTGAGCTTACAAACTCAATTCCAATTCATAGTATACATCTCAAATTACAAGAATTTAAAGTAAAGAAACTAAAGGTAAAAGAGTTAGAGAATGCTCAATGATGAATCCAAGACTTCTCCTCCTCCTTTATGAACTCCTCCTTGCTCCAAACCTCAATCCTTGCAATCTTTGATGTTGTTGTGGGGGCTGTTTTGGTGAGATGAGGGGGAGTACGAATTTTATGGTGAGAATGGAAGAGAGAAAAGAGTGAGGAATGAAGAACAAGAAAGAAAGAAGGTGGAAGAAGGTGGCTGGAATTTAGAAGAAGAAGAAGAGAAAAAGAAGAAGAAAGAGAGGAGAGGAAGAAGAGGGAGAAGGAGATGTGTTGTGTGATGGAATGTAGTCTGATCCCCTTCTCCCCTAGCAGCTGCTAGGTTAAATGTTTTCCCAAGAAAAGATGATTAAACAATAGTAAAAATCATGGGAAAAGAGAAAGTAAAATGCCTTGGAGGAAATTAGGGAAAAAGAATGCATGGGTGAAGTAAAATAAGAGTTTTCAGATTTCTAAAGTGCAATAACCCATGCATATTTCTGATTTGAATCTCTCATCCATGTGTGGTGGTGCTCCGGTGGTGGTGTCGCCGCTTGTGGTGGTGGTTCGCCGGAAAAGTCGCCGGAAAAGTAATTTCTTCGTTTTTCATCTTCTTTCCGATTCTTCAAGGTATTCAATGACATCATCTTCCGAAGGTTGACTCGTGTGATCTTTGATATCCGAAAGTCATGGTTGACTTTCCGTCCACTTCTCGGAAATGCGTCAAATGTCGTCAAAATGCACCTCTTTGTGCCGAATTACCTTCACTAAAGTAAATGACCTAAAAACATGAAAACACACATTAAATGCAACAAATGGCTTTCGGAGTAGCTTAATTCTTGTGATTAGAAATGCAATTTGCACAACAAATATGTGTAAATCATGAGCCCTTGAGTGTATAATTTGTGCTAGAAGTTTAGTATAAGCAGCATTGCGTGTGAATAATAAAACAACACGTGACCAGCATGTCGATGCATCCACCATAATATATCTGAAAAGTCCGCAATATGGTTGGATGTGTCCACAAATATCTCCTTGGATACGATGTAAGAATGGAATAGTCTCTTTTGTGTCTTTAGCATAGGATGGTCTCGATCTTAATTTGCCTAAGGATCGGGCTTTGCAAAATGAGCTTTTGGCCATAGAGGCGATAGAAGCATAGGAGGCATCCTGATTAAGATTTGACTCAGGGTTCACATCAGGGGAAAAACAGACTCTGCCGTGCGACCGGTCGCCAGATTTCTCGACCGGTGGCCAATGCTTCTAGAACTTGTCGACCAGTCGCCGAGAATGCCTCGACCGGTCGCCAGAGCTTCTGGACGTTTCGGAATTGCTTCTGTGAGTTGTCGACCGGTCGCCGGGACATAGTCGACCGGTCGCCGAGACGACAGAAACGTCAGTTTCTTTTCTTTGGATCAATTTTTGATCCTTGCTTCTATTAGCTCGATAAAATGGATGTCCGTGTGAGGTTTTCAATATACGGATCATCATATCACGACCGGGATGTCCCAACCGGTCGTGCCAAAGCCTATATGTGTCAGAATCCAAGAGATCATCTCTAAAAACATTGTTGGATTCAATAATTCGAATAGTGGTTAAGTATAACCCATTAGAGCGACACATAAGTTTTTCTAATATGCGCTTTCTTCCGCAATCATTAGAAGTAATACATAAGTATTTGTTTCCATTCTTACAATTCGTTTCCAAATAATAACCGTTGGCACAAATGTCCTTAAAACTTAGGACAGTTCGGTTAGCTCGAGGAGCATAAAGTGCTTCGGTGACATTGAGCACGGTGCCATTAGGCAACATAAAATTTCGAAAATACTTGCAATACTTTGAAGAAAATTCCGAAATTTATTAATAATATGCCAACGATTACATCGAGGTCTTGTCCAGAAAATCTAATCCAAAACAAATCACTATGACAAAAGTCAATTTTAAACTAAGGCGTAGTAGCCTTTACATATACTTGGAAATAAAACAATTGCAATTTATTCGAAGTCTGGAGCTTCCATAGTCTTCTCGTTACTTTGGTTGACTTTAAAATCTGCAATTGTGAGATTGACGTCTGTGTCATCTCTAGTATCTTCTACATAGAAACTTATGAGAAACTTCCACTACAAAATGATGACATTAGAGGTGCTCATGTCTTACATATACCGTAAGTGATATAAGGCCCGTCACTCCCCTAATGCTTCTCATAAAGTGAAGTATAGCTCATTATCAATATATGCTTCATTGGCGTGTTTGGCACCTTGTGCCTTTGGAGGATGGTTTGGTGCTTTTTGGCACTCTATTGCCATGCTTTACTTTGCCGGCGTTGGCATGGCCTCCATGGCCCATGCCTCTTCCTCCTTGCCCTTTTTACGTGGTGCAATAGTTCCCACGATTTTTTGCAACGTTGTTGCGATTTCCTTCCTTATTGGGATGATTATATGAACCGGATTGTCCATTAGAATTACCCTTAACATTAGGGTTTCGCCCTCTTTTGGCCATTTTTGCCATAAGTTACTTTTGGAACTCTCTTTGTTCCGGCAGGCCTAATTATTGTTGTTCATCATGATCGTGTCATGTTTTTCAGTTACTTGCAGAAAATTGATAAGCTGATTGAAAGTCGCTTGGCAATATACTTTAATCGATATTGTATGTACAATATAAGTGCCAAAGCGTGGAACGTAGAGAGAGTTTTCTCTATTAATTCTGCTTCTGTAAGAGTCGCTTTACAAAATTGAAGCATAGCCATAGTTGAAGCATATCTGAATTATATATATTCAGCAACGGTTTTGTGAAATTACTTTATCACTTGTGAAATTACTTTATCACAACAAGAAGATACTTTAGTTTCGCAGTCTAAAAAGACATCCACGAACACTAATAAAGATTCCAAGACAATTTGGATTAGAACAAGACCAAGATGGTGTATGACCATAACTTAAACCGTTCGGTAGCTCTACCCAAGTATGACCAGGAAAGTAAGATGAGATGTCAGTAGAGCGAGGCTCACTTGACACCACTAATCTCAAATCACTTTCCTAGACATCATACCCAAGTAGGTGAGCCTAGTAATGAATAAGTCATGACCAAAAATTGGTCGAATTCGATGCTTTTGTGAAATTACTTTATCACAAAACTTTTCTTTGATGCTCATGAAATTACTTTATCATAGCATATATTATGAATCCCCACGATTCAATTAAAACTGATGCTCATGAAATTTCTTTATCATAGCATAATATATGAATCTCCATGATTCAATTAAATCTCATAAAGTCCCACGCCATAAGAGGGGTCGGGATGAAGAAGAAGGGAAGTTTTTAAATCCCCGAAAAAAAAAAAAAAAGTACGAGAATTTAAATCAAAGCAGAAACTTTTAGAAAATCTTACTTGGTTTTCTTTTCTTGCAAAATCGCAGATCCTGAGTACCAGTCCTTTGGAATTGGATATCCGAAGATCCAACGGTCTGAATTGCGTGAAATTTGAACTCGAAGTAGTAAACACACGGAGGAAACTTTTGTCAAATTTGTGGCTTGATCCGACGGATGAGAAGGGAGAAAATTGCTTCCAAAGTCAACTATCTTGTGCAGGCAGATTCTTGCGTGAAGATGCTTTGCGGTGGTGATGGTGCTAGGGTTCTAGGGTTTTGGGTTTTTGTAGCTAGGGCTAGAACTCGTGCTGATAACGTGTTTAAGGGAAACGTAAATAACAATAGAGAATGAGCAGAGAACAGGATGTATTTCATTAATGAATAAGGGCCTCTATATATAGAGGAGTACAAGATACAATCTGTATCGATATAGGAAACCTATACTAATACAATCCATACTCTAGAAGGATAAACCTATTCTAAGTCCTAGTTTGACAAGACACACAATAATGATATCCTGAAACAATTCATTAATACAAAATATTATTAACTTCTAGTCCATATTTTCATAATTTGGAATCGTTCAAAATATTATTCTTACAAAATATTAATAGCATTAGATACAAAATTATTATTAATAGCATTATATATAGTCCAAAATGGAAAAATATTATTACTATTCTTATTTAAAAATATTTATTTATTAATACAACTTATTAACTTATACAAATTTACAACTTATAAACCGTATTCATAAATTCATTGGTTATAGAAAAATGTAAATATTTAAAAAACCATATCATATCGTTAAGAAAAATGAAATTTACCAAATCAACTATTGGATGCGATGATTGAGATATTTTACACCTACGGTTAAAAATTTGGTCACTTTCGTCTTCGTTTCGACCTCGATCCACATGGTTAAGAACAATGACCATTTGTGCCCCTATATTTATTAATTAGAGTTCTCAAAGGGCAACTGCACTGAAATGGGATCTGGGGTTACAACTTTTTACATGAGTATATGGATCACAGTCATGGGAGCGTGTGGTCGCGAATTACACGAAAATCGGATTTCAGAAAGAGTCGTTAAGGCAAAATTAGCGTAAAGGATATTTTGGTAAATGACAATAAAGAATAGTTGACCTTATTGACCGAGGCCGAAACGACAACGAAAAATGCCAATTTTTTTACACGATGCCTATTACTATGCGTTAAATACATGAGCGAAGCCAAATCTTCCATTAGACATTTTTCGATGTCTTAGATCGCACCAAATCTCGATATGCCTACTAGTGTTGTCTATTATATTCATTCGTTATAAAGAAATGTATACCTATTGAAATCAACAAGGTGAAGGAAGACTTATTTGGAAAAATTGATCGTTGGATGCGAATATTGGGATAAGATAAGCATATGGTAAAAATATTAGCCACTTTCGTCTTTCTTTCGACCTCGATCCACTGTTAGATAAGAAACGCCTATGATATGAATTACATTACTAGTTATTAAATTGTTATAGATCAATTGATTTTTTTGCCGAATTATTTTTTGAGATATCCACAATTCAAAATATACATATCCAAAAATTTCGTGGAATTTTTTGGATACCCAAGTTATTTATTTTAAATTTCAGAAGTTTGGATTTTGGAGAAATGAAATTATTTAATAAAAATAAAAGAAATTAGGCCCGGCCCGGCCCGGACAATTAGGGTAGCCCGTTAAAGCCCGGCCCGCCCGGGCCCGGCCCGCTCTAGCCCGGCCCGTTGACGAGGGTCTAGGCTTTAGGGTTTAGGCTTTAGGGTTTAGGGATTAGGGATTAGGGATTAGGGTCTAGGCTTTAGGGTTTAGGGATTAGGGATTAGGGATTAAGGATTAGGGTGTAGGATTTAGGGTTTTAGGATTTAGCGTTTTGGTATTATGTTAGTGTATTTTTTTTCAACATTTTATAGTTTTGAGTTGGATATAATATATTAATTTAGATATTAATTATAGTATAATTAGAGTCATTAGATAAATTTAAAGGCTAAAAGTGTGATTAGCTTCAGTGGGAGGCTTGGTCATCACGCCTTTTTCACTAATAAGTATATATAGAATCATAAATAGATTTAAAATTATTGCTAACACTTTTGATTTGATAGGTTTTTGGAAGTATTCAACATTGATTACATAATTTTTGGATGAAAGTATATATGAATCTTTCATCCTCTGTAAGGTAAAATTTTACGTCGGGTGTCAGAATCGGTGAATTTTTTTTAATTTTTTCTATTTATGAATAGATATTACGAAAAATTTTGGCAAATTTTGAAATTGCCAAAATTTTCTTCGAAATTTCCGTAATATTGAAGTATCGAAACGAAATTAATATGCTAACCAAGTCAGGAAGTTTCCAAAATTTCTAAGCAACAAAAACATAATTTACAAAACAAGAGTCTAACTAAGAACTCTTAGACTTAACCGTCTTCTCTACCTTCTAATTATTCGATTTAATACATGTAAAACAAACAATCTATTGTAAGGGTGAGCTTTCGCCTTCGCTGCTCAGTAGAGACATAAACCATTTATTATAGATAATTAAAGAATACAAAATGATAAAATTGAAATTGATGCATGAATGTCAAATGAACTTCACTTATCTACCCATTAGTTCATATAACAAAACAAACAGAGCCTACACGTCTAATAGAGTGTATTTTACCAACTGAGGGTGATTTGTATGTGATTTGTATGTGATTGCATACAAATTAGGCCTCTAATCACTTTAGTAATGTTAATCCAATGGCCGTTTAGTGTCTCTAATATTTGATTTGCACCATTGCAGGGTTCACGAGCATCGGATTGATATCGGGAGCAAAAGGACGCGTTTTGGAGCATTTAATGAATTTCCGGCAAAAGCATGAAAAGTCAACCCGAAGACCGTCGGTCAACTCGTGGTCAACCCCAACTTTAGAGCGTCAACGAGTCAACATGAAGTCCCGGAAGTGAGTTGCAAGAGAATTCCGGAAGTTTAGCCGAAAGTCAACCTTTGGTCAACTCTGAGGGTCATGGTCAAAGTCAATGATAAAGTCAACCTTGTGACTCATCCACACAAGCTTCCAAATTAGCAAGGACCACACTAGATATCATGAGGTCATCTATAGATTATTCATTCCCTTTTATTCCCAAGTGCTTTTACCCCTTTGCCCTTCATTTATTCTATCCCACTATTAGATCTTCCCTTAGTTCATCCTAGCCTTTCATTCCCTCTCTCTCTTGCCTATAAATAGTCATTCTTTACCCATTAGGGCATCCAATTCAGTTAGCCCCCATTCACTCCACTTTTCCCATTGCATTGATTTCTTTGTTTGCTTGTCTTCCCATTGCATCATATCTTTTCACACAAACCGAACACTACACTATACCGCACATTGTCACATACACACTCACCCACTCTTTTCATCTCTTGTCACTCCATTATCGCTAGAGTTACTCGATCACACACTACCTAGAGATTAGGAACCGTCAATCCCTGTTGGAACGACAATCTCGGATCTCAATATCACTTACCACTCTTTTTGCATTTAGTCAGGGGGTGACCCTGAATGTTTCATATATATGATCTAACACCCGTAATAATTCAATCCACATATCCCTTTTGTTAGTCCTCTTGTTTTTCTCCCTGTCGCCAGTCCTGAATTAGCTTTGTGCAATTCATGTATTTTAGGCTGTCATGAGATCTAGTACCTACCGAGAGTAAGACACAACTACACAAAAGCATTTCCCATAGATTCCATTCTTTCCATATCAAATTCTATCATTCCCAACTATCAATCCTTCTATATGCCATGATGCATCACAATAATATATTATTAATAATATGCATATATTGTTCATGTATGCCAGTTGATCGAGTAGGAATATTGATAGGCATTTAGACATGTAATTTATGCTTGCATATAAGTCGTATCAATCATTGTATATCAAACAAGCATGTTATTCAAACAGCGCACGCAAACCATAATTAACAAAGTTTACCAACCTCTAAGGGTGATTTGATTTGAGTCATGCTCAAAACTAAGTACCCCATTACCTCTTTTTAACTTTTTCCCGAGTCAAATCTTTCTCCTAAAATTTACTCTATAAGATTTATTGTTTTCCCTAAATTTAGTTCTCTCATTGAGTTGAAGAATTTCGTTGTTATATGTATGGTGATTTGGCCACCTTCGTTAGATCCAGATTATTATGAGTTTAGAAAGAGTTTATTGGACAATTCGCTATTGTGCGTAAACGGATCGTTGGAGACAGAGTCACATTTAAATCCGGTCCCTATTCTACACTCGCTTCTTGGTGGGGCAGTGGTATCTATGGCGGCGTTGCTTCAGTTTATGACGATAATCATGATTTAGGTTTAACGGTTATTTAAGGGCTTTTGTTGTTTTGAGTTATGTGACATTGGTTAAGGTTTAAGCTTAGGCCACGTTTACTAAACTGTAATGGGATTGAGAAGGAGTCGGAGAGAGAAGGAATGGGAGAGAGGAGGAGTCATTCTTATTCTGCTGTTTACTTGTTATCCGGAATCGGAAACAATCCCATGATTGATTCCCATTCATGTGTTTACTAACATGTAGGAATCAGAATCATAATAAGGTTAATTACGAAAACATCCTTACGTATAACTTAATGAAATTAATAAATCATGAGGGTATTTTTGGATTATCAATAAATAATGAGGATAATTTCGGAATGAAAAATTGATTCACCACGGAATTGGAATCAATACTTAGTCCCCCCACCGGAATGAAAATGGGGGAATGATTCCTGAATTTTTTGTGGGACCCATGCAATTCCGATTCCGTTTATGGTTAGTAAACGTCCAATTTTACCCGGAATGAGAATCACTCCCTATGGAGTCATTCCCATTACGGGTTAGTAAACATGCCCTTAATGTTGACTTAATAGTTAGTGCAACTTTTGTCCGCTTTAGGTTTGCTATACTTCGTAATTCTTGTGTTGAAATTAACATATTTGCTAGTAATTTTTGTCGAGTTTTTAAAATTGATTAATTTAATAAAAAATAATAATAATAGAACGAAGAAGCCAACACGTCACCAAATTTAAATTCCTTCCTAGAGAAACCTTTCACCACTTTGTGTGAACTCTGAAGTGCACGACTGACTTAAACGAAGAGAGGCCCAACACCAAACCACCGCCCTCTTTCTCAACATTTATGTATGCTCTTCTCTGCAACTTCTAGACCCACTATAAAATTCCATCCTATTTTATTTAAATTTGTATTCACGAGAAAGAAATCCCTAGCAATTCCAAAACCCTAAATTTCCATCGCCAACTGCGCCGGAAATGTCGCCGGCGGCAGTGGATGTCCGGTCCCAGATTACCTCCCCGCTATCCAAACCCTCCTGCAATCCTCAGAACCCTAAGCCATCACCGGAGGAGATGCCTTCCTCTTCCCCCTTCAATTTCAATGTTCTTGGTACCAACGGTCCGTCCGGTCCAAATGTGTCATCACGATCAGGTCGGCCGCGGCCGCCGAGGTTGATGAAGCAGAAGAAGCAGCAGCATGCGAGGTCGAGAACTGTGTTGGCTGAGACTGGCCCGGAGATCAACCCGTTTTGCTCGGTAAGTGGTGCTGGTACTAGTGTTTCTAATGAGTTTAGTTTTTCGAATGGTGATTGTGGTGGTGTGGGTTTTGTGTTTGGCGCTAAACCAAGTGGTCTTGATGAGAATTTAGATAATGGGGCTGAGGTGAGTTCTGATAAGAAGGCTGAGGTGAATAGTGGGAATGGTAGAGAGTTCAATAAACTCGAGAGTGTGAGTGCTAAGCAGGATGATCCGGGACCGAGGAGAGATTTTTGTGAAAATGAGGGGAAGTCAGGTTATGAGGGGATTGACAGTACGAAAGTTGGTAATGAAGCTGAGGGAAGGAAATATAGTGGTATTGGTTCTGTGTTTGGTTCCGGTTGGTTTAGTTCCAGTTCAAATTTGAATGACTCTAGTGGAAATGTGGAAAAATTGGTTACTGAAGTTGGCGGGAAGATAAGAGTAGAGAGTGAAACCGAGTTTGAGAAATTGAAAGCTAATTCTTTCGAATTCCATAATGAGAAGTGTTGGAGCTCAAACAAGGATCATGATGATGGCATTTTTACATTTGGAAGCAGCAGTAAGAAAGGTTCCAGTTTGACGGATTCCAAGTTAGCTGATTGTCAAGATGAGGTGAAATCGAGTGATGAAGATTTAGGAGATTGCAAGACCAATTCAAACAGTCAGAATGATAATCTGAGTTTTGATTTCAGTAGCAAGTGTAAACTTGTATTTGAAAGTAGTAACAGCGTTCTTTCCGAGGAAAGTATTAGAGATAATCACGAAAGTACTGACCATGTTGTATTTGGAAGTGAGAGTAACGCGGCTGGTACTACCATAGGGATTTCTAGTTCCATACAGTTTACATTTCAGGCAGGACTTGGTGATAGTGTTGATGCAGGCCAGTTTCCTCAGTGCCAAATTAATAAACCCAATGCAGTTGCTGACCCATGTTCATTCTCATCAATTGGTCTTGGCTTCCAACTAAACGGTTGTGTTTCTGAAGCAGCTTCTGCGGGTGAAGTAAAAAGTACAGATGAAAGTAGGTTTACTAGCACTCCAGATGGATTTGGAGTGTGCTTTGAGGACTTCAACACTCCATTGCGGTTTCCTTCTTGTCTCAGAGAAAATCTATTTCCTGAAATAAATAAGTCGAAATTCAGTGTGAAGGGTAGATCAGTTAGGGACAAAAGATCAAGGAAAACAAGGGGAAAGTCCAAAAAACCTTCTCTGAGTAAGCAATGGCCAGCACAAGATCATGTTCCCAAGGAAAGTAGTTCCCAAGAAACCCCAGTTTCTTCTGGATGTTACTCACCCATGGATTTCTCTCCGTATGAGGAAACTACATTTGCTGATCCACATTCAAGGGAAACTTCTGCAACGTCTAATAACTCCTTCCACCTAGTCAGCAATACTGCACCTTGTGCCTCTGATGCAACAGTTCCTATTGGACCTAATGGTGATGACTTTGCTGCGGCAGAGGGAAAATTCGCTAATAAAGGTGATCAGATATATGAAGAGCCCATTGATGAGAATTCTAGGTATCATGGTGAAAGAATATTTGCTTACAATTGTTCGTCAAAAGGGTCTGGTTCTGGAGCTGAAACTCCCTGCTTTAGCTCCAAAATTGAGCATGTCAACGGTATCAGTTGTGTTGGTAAGGATTCAGCAGACTTTAGAGCTGATATTGGCGTGAATGTAGAGAGTCAAGAAAGGGATTGTGGAACACCGTGTTTTGCTTCAGGTTTTGAAAATATGGAGGGGAAAACATTTACCTTTATCGCATCATCTTTTGCAGAAGGAAGTCCAATAGTGGCAAAGCGTCGATTACGCAGAGTGAAAAATAAGATGAAAGTTGGTCGAAATACATTTGTTATAACTCCAAGTCCAAATGTTGAGTTTGAAGGTTCTGACCAATCTAGCACACCATTGATTTTCGATGCGGTAGCAAAATCTGAGCCTCAGGAACAAGTTACGGAAGTGCATATCCCTTCTACTGATGCTACTCATGAAACTTGTGAGAAGTTGCGAATCAGGTGATTATACTTAATGACTAGTTTTTATTTGTTTATAGAATTTTGTCTTTGAAATAGTTTCTTGGACCATTGGTTGTTTGGATACGGTGTCTAATGTTATATTTATATGTTACCTTGGAGATTATTTTTCAAGTTCTTCACATGTGTAAGAATTTGGTTTCTTTCAGGGGCAACAAAGCTTATAGAAACAAAAACTTTCCAAAAGCTGAAGACTTTTATACACAGGGAATAGTTTCTGTACCTTCTAGTGAAAGATCAGGAAGCTGCCTTAAGCCTCTTTTACTATGCTATAGCAATCGTGCAGCAGCAAGGATGTATTTGGGAAAGATAAGGGAAGCTTTAGGGGACTGTATGATGGCTACTGCACTAGATCCCAACTTTCTCAAAGTTCAAATGAGAGCTGCAAAGTAAGTCTTCGCTCCCTTACCCTTAAGAAACATTGACCCTAGTTATAGTTAACAGTGGTTCTTGAAACTTTCTCATTTTCTAATTACTCTATTAATAACTTTTAGGAATTGTAAGTTTGTTAAGTTATTTCCCTCCAAATTCATCAAGGTTCGTAAGAATTCGTTGAGTTTGAGTTCCAAATTGAAGAACTTCTCAGAAACTGTTTGAGGGTTGTTGCCGGTCATTTTGTGTGTGGAGTATATGGTCTATTCATGTCAATGCTGGATATCATCCTGTATTTTGCTGCATTGTTGCCCTTGTGATTCATGCAATATTACTACATTCTATGCTATCTTAATATGATTCCTATTTTGGCTTTCAGTTTCCATCTTCTTCTCGGGGAAGTTGAAAATGCAGTACGGTACTTTAATAAGTGCGTGGAATCCGGAACTGGTGTGTGTTTGGATCGGAGAATTGTAATAGATTCTGCTGATGGCATACAAAAGGCTCAGGTACTGCATTTTTTCCTGTCATACTTTTGTGATGGGGATGTAAAAACTTATTTAATCCTGTTTAGCAGTGTATATCAATTAGTTATTATAGCTTGAGTGTGGTGATTGTGCTTATAAACCAAGGAAAAACAGAGAAGAATGGTGGATAAAGATTTCGTTTCCTCATAATGTCTGATGTTTTGTTCTGAGCATGCAAATAAGATTCTTCTTGCCAGACAACCATGCAATATAAGCTTGTAGGTATGCGTTTTTTTGTAGGTCTGGAGTGTATTTGTGAGTTTTGTGGTTATTTAGGGATGCAGTGTTTGAATACAAGTTTTGATTTAAAAGTTTGATGGTAGGGGCCAGTAGCAAATGGGCGTAGTGAGCAATAAACTGGGTGCAAATAGAGTACCCATTTTATTTTTTATTTTTTATTTTTTTACATCCAACTTATTTTAGTCATTTTCCAACTTCATGGCAAACACGTGGATGGAGAGAAACATAATTTTTGAGGATATGAGGGGGGATGAGTTTGACATCTTGTGGGATAGAGTCCTCTTCTGGGCATCTTTATAGGCTTCAATTTCTTGGGTTTTAGGCCTTTTTGCTATTCATTAGACTGGAATGCAGCAGCTTGTTAATTCTTACAGTGGTGTTTGTGCTGGTGTTTCTAGGAGTTCATCTCAGTGACTCAGTGAATGCCTTGGCAACTTCTTTGTGAATTTTCTTTTGAATCAATATAATTCTGTCTATTAAAAAAAAAAGGAACTTTGAAATATAACTTAACTGTACTCTTGCTTATCTTGAGCAAGTTTTACACAATATACTAAACTATTCCTAGTAGCTTTCACATTGGATTTTCTAATTCAAGGCCAAAGCATCTACCTAATAGATCCGTAGGGTATCTTATGTGGTCTTCAGTTCATATATACCTAGTCTTCGCATGCTTGGGTTATCTTATGGTTCTCAAGGATACACTTATTTATAATATGCAACTTTTTTAAGATAATGTGACAGTGATCTATGTGGTTTCTTATTTGCAGAAAGTGGCTGAGTATACAAATCGCTCTGCCAAGCTTCTGGAACAGAGAACTACAGATGCAGCTCTCAGTGCCTTGGAAATAGTCTCTGAGGCCTTGTCTATTAGTGAATACTCGGAAAAGTTACTTGAAATGAAGGCAGAGGCTCTGTGTTTGGTATGTCTCTGTGGACATATTAGTCCACTTATTTATTTAGTTTCTTTTATTGAATCAATTGGTCTTTTGGTGGTTGGTTACTCTTGTAGATGTAATTGTTGGGTGGTCTCAATAGTTTCTATTTTTTGGTGGCACCTTGCAGTTGAGGAGGTATGAAGAGGCAATTCAACTGTGTGAACAGAGTTTGTATTTTGCTGAGAGGAATTTTTCTTCACTGAACAGTGCAGTAAATATGGATAGTGCTGGATGTGAAGATCATCCATATGCTAGGTTGTGGAGATGGTTCTTCATATCCAAATCTTACTTTCATTTGGGAAGGTTTGAGGCAGCTCTTGATTTACTTGAGAAGCTAGAGCAAGTGGGATCTATTAAATACAGGTGATACACCATGTTTTTGACCATTTGTGGACACTTTATCTCTCTCACAACTCTCTTTAATGAAAGCGCTAGTCACTTTTAGGAGTGATAGTCTCTCTTTGATAAGAGTAGTAATCTCTTTTCAGAGAGACTGGTTGATGAAAGTCTTTGCAACCAGTATAGTTGGTATCTAGTCCTCCCCATAATGTGAGTTTTTAAAAATGAAAAACAAAAAGGGTAATACAAAAAGTTTTTGATGCAGAACCAATTCTACAGTTTCAACTTCAATCTGGACTTTCCTTATATTAATGTCATGGCTGGAATTTACTGAGTCTAAATTTAACTACAGGTATGCGAGTAAGAATCTGGAATCATCAATTTCATTAGCTGTCACCATACGTGAACTTTTAAGATACAAGGTAAGCCCTCTGTTGCCTCAATTTATTATGTCACTAGGATGGAGGATTAGTGGGCAGCCATATAAATACTTTAACCTTGCTGTCATGCTTAATATGCTATGTGTAGTACGTGTTGCTTCAATTATGAAACATCTAATTTTAATGTATCCTGAGTGACTTTTGTAAGTACAAAAGAAAATATTAGTAGCGGCAACTATGCCGGTTCTGGAGCTTACAGACTTCCACGTCTAACCTTCTTTAGGATAAATGCTCTTCATTCTACAATATTATAGCATTTAATGTACACGTGTGTGTGTATTTATGTTGGTAAAAATTTGATTTGGAACGAGGTTCAGCTAACAGTCTAATGAAGTGTTTTTTTCTAATAGTTTTGAGCATCTGTGTTCATCTTTAAAGTTAAAACTGAAAGCATGAATTAATCATACCATCCTTTAAAAAACAGGACGTAGGGAATGAAGCATTTAGATCAGGAAGACATACAGAAGCAGTGGAGCATTATACCGTTGCTTTATCTCGCAATATCGAATCTCGGCCATTTTCTGCAATCTGTTTGTGCAACCGTGCTGCTGCACACCAAGCTTTGGGTCAAATTACTGATGCCATTGCTGACTGCAGTCTTGCAATAGCTCTTGATGGAAATTATGTGAAGGTATGCTGTTAAATATGCAGTTCCAGCAGAATGCTTATGATGGTAAACTACGGATGTAGTTTTTTCTTTTTCTTTAAATCAGTGAAGAGAGAAGAGACCCTGGGAATTCCACGTTTGGAAATTTAGCTGTTAATGAGAGGCTTCTGTCAGAGAGGCCCTTTATATTTCTAATTACCGAGTTGTAGATCCGTTAAAATTTGAAATATGATAGTATATTGGAAATCTTTCAAATATTGACCTTTTCCAGTATGCTCATCTGCCTTTTTACTTTTAAATATTATTGTTTCTTTATTTTTGATTGATGACTAATGGACCTTAAGCTGTTATCTGATATACCTGTTGGGAATGGTAAAGATAATTTGTGGAAGGGACAATGCATGTAACTTAAATGATTAAGTTCATTCACTGGACTCTTATGTTTGAGCTACAATGCTATTAATTTGGTTGGATGTTTGCATAAGGAAGAGGACAAGTGTATAAATTTGTTTATTTTTACTGGAACAAGTGTTTTAATTGTTTTTTATCTAATTCTTGCAAAAAAGAGCAAGTTAATACATTTGATGTTAACTGTTTTTTTTGTACATGGTCATCCTTGCCTACCTTAACTATGATTTACGAGAGGGAGTGTGGAGTATTAATAGTCTTGATTTCTCATCATTTCTCATCAAATGAATCGATTATTTTTTAGCATATAATTGCTCTAAACTTGAATAGTTATGTGATTGTGTTTAACTGGTCCTCCTGCCCTTAAACAGGCAGTTTCAAGAAGAGCTACCTTACATGAGATGATACGGGACTATGGACAGGCTGCGAGTGATCTCCAAAGACTTATTTCTGTACTGGAAAACCAATCTGGTGACAAGGC
The DNA here is from genome assembly GCA_029955375.1 of Rubus parviflorus. Classification (NCBI taxonomy): domain Eukaryota; kingdom Viridiplantae; phylum Streptophyta; class Magnoliopsida; order Rosales; family Rosaceae; genus Rubus; species Rubus parviflorus. Next base: position 17,458,112 of record JARGGL010000006.1, on the reverse strand, counting down.
CAAAGAATCTGCCTCACAAGGTTGCTCCAATGGCCGTACACAAGAATTACGGAACGCTTACCGACGTATGCCTTTAATGGAAGAGGAAGCTAAGAAAGGAATCCCCTTGAATTTTTACATCATTCTGTAAGTTCTTAATCCATTAATGCCTTCATAACTAGGTAATCCAAATGCCTAGCTCATATTTGATGCTAGAAGCCTAGTTTTTTTTTATTCAATCAGTCTAGATGGTGTTTCAAGAATCATCCGTAGAAAAGTCAACCGAATCGAAAGCATTTAGTCTTCTAACTAATGGATTGATGAGCACAATATTTCTGGAATGGGTATGTAAAACTTAGACAGTTCGGATTGTCATGTGTCTTTGTTCTGATATCTAGAATACTGAAGCTAAAAGGCTTCAAAACTTTAAATTTTGATTACACAGGATGGTCATGTTTATTCCTTCAAAGGAATCAAAGGTCTAAAAATGTAAATTGAAAACAATATGCTCCTGTTGTGAGAAGTTTGTCATTGCTAAAGCTAACCAAGAGTTTTCTAAAGTACTTTTAAAATGGAAATATTTCTAGATAGAAATTCGAGAAAATTGTTGCACTTTTGAAAGCAAATTGATATTGTTGAATTAGTTGAGTTCAGGATGTGCGATCTTATTTTCTGGAGGCTTATGCAAATGACTGCTTATTTCAATCTCAATTCCAGGGGAATTAAACCATCTGACACAAGTTCTGACATTAAGAAGGCATACCGTAAGGCTGCTCTCAAGCATCATCCCGACAAGGTTTTTACTTTCTAAACCCCGTTCACTCTTCTTCCTCAATAAAGTTGTACTCGATGTCATATGTCTTATGTACCTCTGAATCTGAAGATCCTTTTTTTTATTATTGACAATCCCTTTTTTTTTTTTTTTTTTCTATTTTTCGTTGATTTAGGCTGGCCAGTTCTTGGCAAGAAGTGAGAGTGGAGATGAAGGGCGACTCTGGAAAGAAATCTCTCTGGAGGTTCACAAGGATGCTGACAGGCTCTTTAAAATGATTGGAGAAGCATATGCAGTACTTTCAGATCCAAACAAGGTGTCTTTTCCCTTGATAGTCCTACTTGAGAGTGATTTACCGGAAAAAAAAAAAATTACTGGAACCAGGGAGCCTTTTTTGCATCTTTGCATTTGCACTATAGATCATATATCATTTAATCTACAGAACATATTAATTTTGGAAGCTCCCAGCCTCCCACAATATCAAGTATTTGCTTGTCTTAAAAGACGCCAAAAGTTATCTCTTTTTCATGCCATTTTCACAACTTAAGTTTTAAAATTGTGCAGCAACTGCAGTTTTTATAATTTTGACTTTACAGCAACCTTTTCCATTTTACATACTTTTTGTTTTTTTCCTTTTAAAATCATCATGTGTAGTTGCAGGAGTAAGATGTTGATTCATAATTCTAAGTTTTGTACCTGTGACAATTAAGTCAACGACCTTTTATAGTTTGATGTCCTTTTAGATTTGATTGAAAAAAAAAAGATGTCCTTTTAGATTACATGATGATTAGTCATATCTTGTTTGAGAGCAGTAAGTTTGTTAGAAGTGCTTGGGAGATACTTCCATCAGGACCTTGCCATAACCAACACCCTTTTTTTTTTGTGCTAACAGCGCTCAGAATATGATCTTGAGGAAGATATAAGAAAAACAGCAAATGAAAGCAAGGAACGCAGCATGTATAGAAAATCTTCAGATGTTCAGAGTCCTAGACGCAGCAGCTATAGAAAACCAGATTTTTATAGCTCTCCATTCGAGAGAAGCTCATATTGTCGGAACAGTAGGGAGAGTTGGAAGACATATGGAGATTCGTATTCTCAATGGTAAAAGGAAACTTGAGACTTGACTTCTTTTGTACAAGTTCTGGGCAGGATTTTGAGTGGCCCTAGGTTTCATAGCCGATCAATCGGGAATGTGGTTCTGGCTGCTAGTGGTCAGGTACTTATGTCCATATATTCATCCATTCAAAAGCAGCTGCTTTCTTTGATCTGATTGCGAACTTCACATGGATATGGAGATCTTGAGCTCGGTATCCATATAATTTACAGGAAAACAAATGAGATAAATTTTTTCGTCTCAATACTACCGTGAGCATACAACTTGACCATGCAGCTCTGATCTTCAACAAGTGCTAGCTGTGATAGAAGTAGAGATTTCATTGGTTTTGATGGAAAAGAAATAGGATAAAAAGATGTAAAATCTATTTGTATTAATGCTTTTCTTTTCTTTTCTTTTTTTAATTTGTTTGTAGTCCAATGTTATAAGTGCACATTTAAAGGTGCATAATGGAAAAGTTGTTGCCTACTACCTGTTGTCTTCTGCTTCTCATGTTGAATCTGTTCCTTCAGGTCACAGATAATGGATCTTACACCTTGATTATTGAAATTGTAAGTAAACTTTATCAGCATTAACAAAATTGAACTTACATCAGTATTGCATTCGTAGTTCCAGAATCTATGGCATTATGACCGCTTGATCAAAGCTGAACTAAAATTTGAAAACGGAAACCGCAAAATGAAATAAATCACAGCTAATAAGATACTCGATGCCAAATGCTTATTAATATTTGGAGATCAAAGTTTTCTTGCAATATGTCGTTTTGCTAGCGTTTTGTCTCCGACATGTGATGCGATCTTGGCTATCTCGTTCGGGTTGCAGATGGTGTTGTTGGTCGGTTTTCACTCCATTTTGGTCGGTGATGGGCGATGATTTTAGTACTCAACATTGCCATATTTTATTACCACTTGCACTCTACTTTTAACTTCATAAAAATGTAATGCAAGTGATAAAATGGAGTGCCAAAATCACTTCTCAAAAAAATTTACCTGAATCATACGCTATTTGTCTACACAACTTAAATGACTAGATGATTTCCAATTGCTAGGCCGATTTGTTGTGGAGACCATGATTCTAGCTTAGAGGAAACTAAAGGTTCAAACGATCAATAACTACATTGCAGTTGGCCGAGGAAGTGGAAGTTCACATATTTTGCCTTTTGTTTCTTATCGAGTTCTAAATCTACAGTTGATGAATCAAGGAGTTAAAATCATCCAAAGCCTTATCATGTTCAAACCACATACAAGATAAAACCATTCAGTTTCTGCTTCTCATGAATCATTGTAAGGAGTTAAAATCATTGAAGGCATGAAAATCAACTTCAAACAAAGCCAATAAGAACTAAGAACATCAACATATAATACCAATTGCAACCTCTTATACAAGATGAAAGCATTCAGTTTCTGCAAGCTGTATAATCCTATAGTTCTCATGAAAGGATCATTATTGGAAGGGGTTAAAACTACTCGAGCCTCAATGCCTCATGAGTTTCAAATTCTAATAAAGCCAGTAAGAATGAAATATTAACTTCATTTCAATTTCAATTTCAAACTCCATGAGAAAGGCTTCGAAAGCTAAAATCAGTACATCGATATGACATTAATGTGGGTTGAACGAAAAAGAAACAATATCTACAGGACATGACCATTGAGTTTTTAGAACAAGGAAAAACATTCAAATGCTGAATTCAAGAAACACTAAAACCAGTACTTATTCAAATGCTGAGTTTTTAGAATAAGCTGCCTCTTATTGGAAACTTGCATCAGTTGGCTTTGGCTGGCTCCTTACCACACAGTTCCCTGAGAGACTTGGCCAACAAATAGGGTCCTATCATGCATCTTAGTATGGGACAAGGAACAGCCGTTGTCATTTCGTCACCAGAATTAGCCAAGCAAGTGCTAAAGATACATGAGACTGCTGCTTTCTCAAACAGACCTACTCTTCTTGCCTTGGATCTTGTGTCCTACAATTGTTCAGGTATCATTTCTAGTCCTTGTAATGACTATTGGCGAGAAATGCGCAAGATTTGTGTACTGGAGCTCCTAAGTGCAAAGCGTGTGCAGTCATTTGCATTATTGAGAGAAGAAGAGACATGGAATCTTGTTGAATCAATTACTCACTTGTCACCGTTAGTAATCAACCTCAGTGAGATGATTTTCACCATGGTAACCAGAATTACTGCCCGTGCAGCCTTGGGAGAAAAAAGCAAACATGAACAAGAATTTACATCACTGGTCCATCAAACATGTATGCATGTGTCAGGCTTTGACGTGCCTGATTTGTTCCCTTCTCTCAAATTCCTCCATCAATCATGTCACAAGGGCCAAGTCTTCCCTTGAGAAAATACACCGAAAGATGGACATGATTCTTGATGAAATCATCAGTGATCATAAACTAGTGAAGACAAAGAGTACCATTAATGTCGATGAATCAGCTGATCACCTGCAGGAAGATCAAGATCTAGTCGACGTGCTTCTACAACTTCAAAAGTCTGGTGAGCTCCAATTTGAACTCACAACCAACCACATCAAAGCTGTCACCCTGGTAATCACTAATCAAGTATAATTAGTTAAGGTGAATTTAATACTTAATTTGTTCATGATGTTAACTTGGCTCAACTTTACCATTTCTTTTTTATACATAGGATATCTATTCTGCTGGAAGTGAGACTTCAGCAACTACCATAGAGTGGGCAATGTCAGAACTTCTGAGAAATCCAAGAGCAATGGAGAAAGCGCAATTCGAGGTACGACAACTTCTTGCAGGAAAGAGGAAAATTCAGGAGGCTGACATTAGGAAGCTAGACTACTTGAAGTTGGTGATAAAAGAAACTCTACGATTGCACCCTCCTGCTCCCTTAGTCCCAAGACAAGCAACTAAAAGATGCAGAGTTAGTGGATATGATGTACCATCTGAAGCAAAAGTCTTCATCAATGCCTGGGCAATAGGAAGAGACCCAAAACATTGGGGAGCCAATGCTGATCGCTTTGAGCCCGAGAGGTTCCAATGTTCTTCCATTGATTTTCGAGGAACCAGCTTTGAATTTCTTCCATTTGGGGCAGGTAAGAGAATATGTCCAGGCATATCATTTGGAACTGCAACTGTTGAGCTTGCACTATCTCAATTGCTCTACTTCTTCAACTGGAAACTCCCAAATGGGACCAAGCCACAAGGGCTTGACATGACTGAAACTATGGGATTAACTGCTAGGAAGAGGAATGACTTGGTACATATGTATAAATAATGAGTAAATGTACTTTTGGTACCTTAAGTGTAAAATACATACTTAATTGGCTGGGCGTATTATTTCTGCACAAGGAGTAGCAGTGAACCCTTCAATGATTGAAACTATCAAACAATGCCACAATGCCTAAAGCCACAGACTTTAAAAGGATTGAGAGGAGTTTTGGGAATGGCTGGGTAACCTACTACTGTAAGGTGTTTATTTTTTCTTTCTTAGAAAAAGAAGGGGATATTATTAACTGTTAGGGCTCATCCATCAATGTGGATTAACGATCAGAACCACCTATTCATTAGGTCCATATTGACCCCATTTCCATGGTCATCTTCCTTAATAAGAAAAGTGTAGATAAGAACAGCTGGGAAAAGAGTTGGAGAGTGAGAGAAGAAAGTTAAGTGAGAGAAAGGAGAAACTCTAAAAAGTAAAGAGATCAAGTTGTATTCATCTAAAAGTTGGGAACATATGACTTTATTTATAAATCTCGAATGAGACTCACAAAATATATAAAATGTGGTTCTAAATTCCACTTCTCCGTGTTGGTAAGATAAAAATTTAAAAACACGTTTCCCTTCAATTTATATATAGACCTAACCAGAACCTCCATTCTCCCTTGGAGTGTATAACAACACTGGTCTCCCATCCAACTGCTGAGTTGGCCTTGCATTTGCCTCGTATCCCTGAGATGAACAAACACAACAAGAAAGCAACATTGAAATATACACAGAGCTCTTAAACAAGGAAAATGTACAAGCAACTGATGTTTCAGCAGTGCCTTCATGGTTTAACATGCTTTAAACTTTTCTTCAATACCGCAATTATTTATCGAACCCTAGCCAATTGTCATATCAGAATATAATGATAAGTAGAACAGACTGACAGATCGAGGATAGTGGTCAGTCATTCTCTCAAACCTAAGAATAACTATTATGACTTCCAAAATGTGACTGCTGCATTCCATAATAAAAATTATACTAAAGTTATTTGAACTTGTAAACTTAAACTTTTGCTATAACACCACCAACCACTCCAATGATTTCAACCGAAAGTAGACATGTTGATCAAATCAAATTGGAATAGTTTGAAAAATATGTTAAACTTTTCAGAGGAAAAAGAAAAAAAAAAGAAAAAGTAAAAGGTCAAACATCAAGTCTGTCATCATTACCTTCAAAACAGTTCATTAGTCAAGAAGATTTTGGATCAAATAATTAGTTCCATATCGGATAAGTGATTCTTCTTCTATTTGAGAGAATATTTGATAGGATATTCATTTAACTTGCATCGCCGCATTGATTTAAACTAGCTCTCAAGGTAAATTCAAGATAACAATATCGTGCAAGTAGAGGCTAAGCCACATTGACTAACAACCAGTGGTATTTCCAAGCCAATGTTTGACTCTCAACCTGCCAAATACATGCTTGGCAGGAATGGTTTAAGACAAGTCGCACCAACATAATCCAAGTTTAAAACAAAAGCATATACAGAAAAACATTCAATTCAGAAAATACTTACATCATGAACAATCTCTCTTAGTGCTCTCACTTGCTCCCTTGAAACTGTCCTCACCTATAAAAGATAGTAATATATATGTTGGTAAGTACATCTTTGTAATAAAAAAAATATTTAAGAGAACCAGTATATTGCATAATGGTTAAGAAGAGATGATCTCTTTAATTAGTGAAAGAGTACCTTTTTGACTATTGTCCAAATTACACCCTCAGTGCAGGGAGGAACTGTGAGAGAACCAATATATCTGTAATACTTTCTGCTTCCAAACTTAATGTCTCCTGAATTAACGATCCCAATATCAACCTCTTCTTTCCCAACTGATTTTATGTGGTGGAACAGCTGCCAGAAAGAATTATAAAGAAAATAAAAAAATTAAAATGAGGGAGTGGGTAAACAAGGAAGCATGCATCTCAAAGATTATATATGATATGACTACACAATTTGAAACACAATGACATGTAGTGATGACTCTATGAATGATCAGATGTCAAAAGTATCTCTCTTCTTTTGAATTTCATTTGCAAAATTGAAGTTAAAAGAAATCATTTGTGATTGCTTAATAATTTTGAACCAATGTGCACAAAGTAATGGAGGTTATATCAGGAAGAATACGCATTCAATCTGTGCTAGAGTGGATATTAGTTTTATTCAAAGGATTAGGCTATTAGTCCTTGTAAACTCAATACATCATCATAAACATCATATAAGATCTAGAGACCAGAACAAAAAAAAAAAGCTAAGATCTAGAGAATATCTAGAATAACATTTCTTATCACAAGGGTTATGGAAGATGCATAGCAATTTCAAATAGCTGATCATAAGTGGATCATTTAAAGAGTACGTGTCTGATGTGAATTATTACAGAACTGGTGACATGGTTGTTTGACCAAACTAGATCATTACAACCCTAACTTAGACGTCGATATATTTATTCATAGATAGGACTTTTCTGCATCAGTGCATTGTGCTTACATTCATAAACTTATAATGTCTTATTTCATTGCGAATGCACCTTCAGAATTAATACCTTTGAAAGGAAGGGATCAGGTCGGCCATATTTGTATACAATTCCAATAACAGCAATCTTGTCAGTAGAGCTAGTATGAATAACGTGAAGCTCCAAAGCATACCTGAAAAGAAGATTTGAGGCAAAAAGACATTGACATCCACTAAAAGGGTTTTATGGAGAACACAGCCAATTGCTAAGTGAGTAGTAATTAAATAAAATGACATGCCTTGTACCATTAGAAGGCATTAGCTGACCACACGATTTGGTGGTTAATGTGTAATTATTACATCAACTATACTGATCTTAATGCAGTCCTTCTAGCATTACTCTTTTATTATTTTTATGACAAACAAAAAAAAATAACAGGAAAAGAAAGAGGAAAAAAAAAGAACCTTGATCCATTGAATGTGTGTTCAGAAGGTGAATGCCAATGACATTGTAGCAATTTATAGTCTGTACCATTTATTTTAATTTTTCCTGCATCTCCTTTCCACTTCACCTGAAAAAATTCATAACAAAAACAGTAACTTTTAGTTCAATCAATTGGTTTGAAGTTCTGGTTACTCGAATACTTTTGATTAGAATAAGAACAGTTATACAGACACTTAGGCATAGCTCACCGTAATGTCATGCCCTCTGTTCTTGACAGTAGCAGGGGCTGGTTTGTAATCCCTTTTCAATTTCCCCAAGTTAGGGAAAACCTGCACCCTACTGTCAAGAAGATCAATAGGAGACTGCATTTTTCCATTGTCACAAACTTTCCAATGTGGGTCAATTTGGCCCCATTTCTTTGGTCCTTTACCAGTTCCTTCAACATAAGCAAATGGAAGTTCATCACCTGTACATACAAAATAAGTTAGTAATATCAGAAGGTATTCCAATGCTAAATGGCAAGAATTAGTATATATCTTTTGACTTAAGCAATTGCCCTAGTGCCCTACTTTTGTAAAAGGCACTAAACTATTGGTTTACATTTGCGTATGTGAGAGAGAAAAAGGGAGAATCTTTTCTTTTTCAGACACAAAGAAAAGTGGTGATTCTGTAAACATCAAAAAGAAGGTTTTCTAAGTATAACATATTATAAATGAAAAGTTTAATTAAGAAAAAAAAGAAGTGAGATTGATTCAACCTATTACACATCAAAAGTTAGAGAAGCTAATACTTTCCTTGCTGCCAAGAATGCAAAAAAGAGCTCATATGGCCCATAACTGAGACACGGAATATGTTGAATGTCTGTTCAAGCACGTGACAATGCTACCCAAATTTGAAATTGAGAAATTCTATTGCATAAAAATGAAAGTAATTCTTTGGTCCACACTCCACAGTGGTACATGAGTAGCCACAAATTTGAATGACCTAGATTTGCACCAGATGCAGATATAATTTTAGTATTTGAGACTATCAAAGAGGCATTGTTGTCTGTTGACTTGATTAGCAAACAAGGTTGTCAAGATACCCAACACATGTAAGGAACCAAAACAAGAATTAAGTCTCTAGGGGTCCATTAACCCTTAAATTATAATATGTCAAGGTCAATGGAAAACTGAAAAAGACTTGAGTCTCTTCTATAAGTAACCTTTTCTTATCATAACTACCCTTTAATGGAGATTGATTTTGTGGGGTGTATCTCTATTGTTTGTATGAAATTATATTTATATATTGTTAAAAATACTCCAATCTCAGTCTTCAGGTGTTTACTTTGACAGAAAAACAAAAAAGAGACAAAAAGACAAAATAAGAACACAAAACCCAATACATAAGGGGAAAAATGCCTGAAGAATCATCAATGCTAGTGCTACACAGACCCTGAAGGAAAGTATGGAGCAACGATCATCCATAATATCCTGATATCATCATAATGGGAAAGACAGAAAACCAAAAATTGAAGAGAGGAATAGGAAATTAATTACCAACTTCAGCAGAGTCATCGAGTGCCGCTCTGCAAATGGTGAAAAAGGAATGATGGGATAAGAGGAGGAGGAGGAGGGAACCCAAAATGAGAAAGAACAAGTTGGGGTTGGGGTTGGGGTTGGTGTAGAAGAACCACATGGTTTGTTTGGAGCTTGAAAATTGAAATGGCATTGCCACAAGGAGTGAGTTGAGTCGTTTATATACAGGAGGGAGCGTATTGCGAAACAAAGCATTTGGAGCAACACAGGGGTCTGCTCTGCTAAAGACTAACGGCAGCTTTCCTTATCTCACGCTCTGCTGTCGGGCGCGTGCTACACTCGAGCCCTGCAGTTTCATTTTTGGAATTAAATGACAAATAATTATTCAATTTTCGCCGACACTTTAATCACTTCATTTTGAAAAATATCACTTTGGTCACTCAACTTATACATTCCATCTTACACTTTGGTTACTCTGTCTATTTTTCTGTTAAAAATTATCATCATATGCCCTATTTTCATAGCTAAATTATACCCTTCAGTCCTAAAATGTTAAGAAACATAGTGTAGTGTGAAAAATGTAAGTGAGTTAACGAGAATCATGTAGCGATTTTTGACAAAAAAAAAAATAGACGTAATTACCAAAGTGTAAAACGAGATATAAGTTGAATGACCAAAGTGATATTTTTTTAAAGTGAATGACTAAAGTGTCGTATGGGCGAAAACTGAGTGACCATTTGTGATTTTTTTCCTTAATTGTTTGGCAAAAAACACAAATGGTCACTGAATTTTGACCCATTCGAGACTTTGGTTCTGAGATTTCAAAAATATCACTTTAGTCACTCACATTTAGCACCGTTTTACACTTTAGTCATTGCCGTTAAATTCACTATTAAAATCTTGTAAATAATCACCATTGGGTAGTTTCGTCACTTTAGTCACTCATATTTAATACCCTCTTATACTTTAGTCACTGTCATTAAATTTACTGTTAAAATCTTGTAAATAATCAATATCTTCTAGGTATTTTCGTCACATTGATATAAGAAAATAAAAATAATAACACATAAACATGAGCCCTTGGTGGATTTGTACATATCTATGTGATTTTATAATTAAATATAACCTTCGATTCAATATAGAAAAAAACAAAATTGGGTTAAAAGATAATTATTCTTTTAATTTAAAATTTATTTTTTAGTAGTTGGACAATAATGTCTTCAATTTTAATGGCTTGTAACGGTGAATTTAAAGACAGTGACTAAAGTGTAAGACAATGCTAAATGTGAGTTACTAAAGTGATATTTTTAAAATCTCAGGGACCAAAGTCTTGAATTGATCAAAGTTCAGTCAACATTTGTGATATTTTGCCTAATTTTATTTGGAATAAAATCCACCAATGGTCATTCAACTTTTGCACGTTCAACACTTTAGTTACTCACTTTTGGAAACATGTTCTTGTCAGACTATCCTTTTTTTAGCAGCATAATTAGAAGAACCTTCTCCATATTAATTGACAATAGATGAGCCTCCTTCCTTCTTTATTATATTTTTATTGTTTGGTCTGATAAGCTATCATCAATCAGCAGCAAACCAAACCAAAATAAAGAACAAGAAAAAACTACTGTCGAAATCTATAATTGAGGAGGCCAACAAGATCCCGGCAATAAGATGCAAGCGCACAATGTGACATCTCGGATCAAAATTTACTATAGTGCTAGTTAATTTTTTTTGGCAAATTGATGAATTTTCATTTTCGAGTTTCGAATAATACTTTTAGGGGGGACTTTGAGATGAATTTTTGTTTAGTTTAGAATATAAAACTAATTTTCTTCATGAAAGTTGTAGAGCGCATTAAACCGAGTCCGTGCACATAAAGTACGTAAAAATCAGAGTTCGTACGGAAAAGTTATGAGTAACAGAAGTCGAGTTACTATTTCAGGAAGCCGCTATAAATAAAAGTTTCTATTTCGGAAAATTTTCGAAAAATCAGAGTGACCTTTGAGTTTCCGTGGGTGACAGTCACCTCCCCGTGCTACAGTACACAACGACCTTCCACCAACGCGGATTCCTCCCTCCTCCAGCCACCCCTTAGCTTGAAACCAGTTCCATTCTCTTCGTCTCTTCACTATCTCTAATTCTATACTAATTTCATTCATCGAGTCTCAGTGTAGGAAGAGAAATGTAGGAGAGAAAAATCCTAGAAATTACGTGGAACTGTCACCGTCACCAACGACATTTCCGGCCGATTCGACCTAAGCCACGTACTGAGCTTTGTAGCCCTCCTTACGGCGAATCGCCGAACCCAGTGCCACCAGTTTCGGCTCAAACCACCGCCGGACGGAGGAGAATCGAGGAGCTAAAGTTCTGGCCACCCGGAATTTCACTTGGAAATTCCGGCCAAACCACTTCGATTTGGACATCGTGGCAGGTATAAAAGTTGATTCTCATGCTGAGATGTACATGCTGGTAAAATTTCAGGATCATCGGAGGAAGTTGACCGTCGGCGCGTAGGGCCCACACGCAGACGCTAGTGGCGGCGCATCCGACCTCTTTTGGTGGTGCGTGATGAATGCAAAAGGAGTGGATGCACATTTTTAAGAACTAGAGGTTGTTGTGTCCACGGGAATCGATGGCCCTAGACTCCTAAGTAGTGTATGAACTAGGTCATTCAACAATGTAATGGAGGGATTAAGAAATGGAAAAAGTGAGTGAGAGTGATATCCACAATGTGCGAGTGTAGTGGTGTGTCGGTTTTCTTAAGAGAGTGAAATGTAAATGACAAGCAACAAGCAAGTGCAAGTAAAGTAAATGCAAGCATGCAAGTAAAAGTAAGTGTGTGCAAGTTTAGAAAACGTTGGGGTTTTGGGTTAACCCAAATTCAATGCGACAAGTAACACTCCAATAATGAATGCATGCCAATGTGAGTCATGAATCAAGTTCCGTATTCTAGCCATGTTATGGGTTTAGAACCGTGTTTCAAATAGTATTCTAGTGCCATGTTATGGGTCACTGAGTATTCTAGGTGTCATAGGGAATTTCTCTAAGTTACTTAATACCAAATTCCCTAAAGTGCTTAAGAGGTGTAAAACATTGAAACTTAGAAACTCAAACAAGTAGAACTCATCACATATGCTTCAAATTGCCTAGATTGTGCAAGGTTACCAATTGAAAGCATATGTGATGAGCTAAATCATTTTTAATTGGTATCTGTTGTGAGTCGCCTATTAACTCAAGTAGAAAAGAGAGAAAAACAAGAGAGCGAAGTGTAGAATGAATCGATTGATATTGATCATTTGGTGTGTCAAATGGTGATGCCTCAACCTCTTTATATAGTGGAGAGGTTGAGGTGTATTCATGGTACATCATAATGAGGAGAAACCCTTTAGTTTCCCCACTATCACCACTAACCCCACTAACCCCACTAACTATACCATTATGTCCTCTCATAAGTGGTGTAACCCTTATGGAGTTAATAGAAAGAAATACCAAAGGTCTTGCACAATGTATGTAGTCCACATCTTGTATCATGTTCGTACGGACCTTAGTTTAATGGACAGCCACCCCACAATGTGTCCTACAACACTCCCCCTTGGATGTCCAAAAACTGACTTTGCTGCATCTGAACTCCTTCATCTTTGAGCCTTGTATAGTTAGGTAGAGTCGAAAATAAACATTCATTCGTAGATGCCAACACACAAAACCTTAAGTCCGGAAAAACCCAGTGTGGGACAAAAAACCGGAGTTTGGGAGAAAATTGTGTTGCCGAATGATGTAGACCGAAGCACTATGAGATGTAAGTGCGCGGAGAAACTAACCACAAGAGATGTGCCTCATTAAAACCTTGCCAGAGTAAACCCAGTGGGAAAAACCTCTGGTCGAAGGAAAAAGAGTACACGGTGGTTAGAAGTATACGACTGGATACTCCCCCTGATTTCGGTAATCCTTAGTGAAGGTATGATCAATGTCAATGATTTGACAAATAGCTAGACGGTGGCTGGATGGTGTCTCGTTAAAAACCTTGCCAAGGTAAACCCAATGGGACAAACCCTTGGTCTAAGGACAAAAAGAGTACACTAGCCAAGCGTCGATCAAATACGAGCATTCTTCGGGATGCTCCCCCTCACATGCACACGACTGGGTGTGAGGTTTTCGACTTAGGCATAAATCGTTACTCTAAGGAAGCTCGGATAGCTTCCTGAGACCGATTACCTTAACGTGTTTCTAAAATGAATACTTTGGTAGTGACTTGGTGAATAAGTCAGTATGGTTGCTCTCTGAACCAATGTGCTTCACTTCGACCTTCTGGTGCTCTTATTGTTGATACATAAAGAAGAGCTTCGGCGAGATATGCTTAGTAGCGTCTCCCTTGATGTAACCATGTTTGGCTTGATCAATCACAGCAGTGTTGTCCTCATAGATGACAACTGGTTCATCAGGATTATGAGATAGCTCACAAGTACTTCGTATATGGCCAATAAGTGCTCGAAGCCATACACACTCTCTAGTCGCCTCGTAGAGAGCGAGTAGCTTAGAGTGGTTTGTCGAAGTAGCTACTAGGGTCTGTTTTCGAGACCTCCAAGATATCGCCGTATTCCCAATGGTAAAGACATAACCGGATTGAGAACGTCCCTTATGCGGGTCTGATAAGTAACTAGCATCGGTGTAACCGACAAGGGTTGCGTTATTTCGAGTGCCAAGGGGGGTAGATCCACTCGATGAAGCATAGGGATAGAACAAGCCCATATCCGTAGTACCTTTAAGGTAGCGGAAAATGTCTTTGATGCCATTCCAGTGGCGGCGTGTTGGCGCGGTGCTATGTCGAGCTAAACAATTCACGCAAAACGAGATGTTCGGTCTAGTACATTTGACCAAGTACAATAATGCGCCTATTGCACCCAGATATGAACACTCAGGGTTCAATATCTCTTCATCGTCTCCCTTAGGACGGAATGGGTCCTTGTTAATATCTAGAGTTCGAACAACCATGGGAGTAGGTAATGACTTAGCCTCATGATGACTAAAAACGTCGCAACACCTTCTGGGTGTATTTCGACTGATGTACTAGGATTCCATCTTTACGGTGCTCGATCTGCAGGCCGAGACAATACTGTGTCTTCCCAAGATCCTTCATCTCGAAGTCCTTCTTTCCAATATCCTGAAATGGATTTCTTAATAAACACGCAGGGGCATAGTTCGTTGTTCACGTATCCCATGCCGATCAAGTATTCACTTAGACGGTTATACCACATCCGTCCGAATTGTTTTAATCCATATAGTGAACGTCTCAATTTAATTGAGAACGTGTTCCGTGGTCGGGAACTACTTGATTCAGGCAACTTAAGTCCATCGGAGACTTTCATATGTATCTCTGTGTCTAGATCCCCATAGAGATAAGATATGACCACATCCATAAGCTGCATATTCAGTTTTTCGGAAACTACTAAACTGATTAAGTAGCGGAACGTTATAACGTCCAATACGAGAGAATATGTCTCCTCGTAGTCAATTCCAGGGCGATGAGAGAAGCCTTGCGCCACTAGGCGAGAACAATCTCATTATTCTCATCATGCTTCCTTACGAATACCCATTTATGACCAATTGGTTTTACATTGGGTGGTGTTGGAGCGACTGGTCCGAACACACTTCGTTTCGCTAAGGAATCCAATTAGACCTGGATTGCTTGTTTCCTTTTTAGCCAGTCGTCTCTACGTTGAAAATCATCAACGGAGCAAGGTTCGATGTCATCGCTAGTTTTGATTTCGGTAGCTACCACGAATACAATTATATCATCGATGATAATCTCATTTCGATTCCATATCTCACATAAGCATGCATTATCGAGATTTCTCTATTCTCGGAAGTAGGTTCAGATGTTGGAGCGTCCCCCAACGTCCTCTCTTCTAGGACGGACCTATAATCTGGATTATCTCATGAGATAGATCGATTGAGATTGCGATGGTAACAAGATTTATTTATGCCAAATTTACCCTCTTCTGGGGATAAGAATCATTCGAACCTAAGTAGTCCACCTCACTTCTGGGCAGGGACATATGACTGGTTAGCCGCCAAGCCGTACGTCGTCTATCTAGGACGACACGTCCTACGGGGACGTTGCATCCTTCAGAGATGACTTTGCGTCCTACTGGGACGTCTATCCTTGCAGGCAAGTTTGCAGCAGGTATATATGATCTCGTCACTTTAGCTAGATCAGAGGAAGCGTCTGGCATATTATAGGCTACACTCTGTAGATCTAGAATTCTTCGCACTTCACTTATCACATTTGTGCGGTTCGGGGATCGAGATGAGACATAGTGGGTACGTGCCACGTTAATTCACGTCGTTCCTTATCAATGTTAACGTGCGAATTGACTATTGCCAAAAGTGTGTATGTATATTTAAGATCCGGGGTTGTCGTTCCAACGGAGATCGAAGGCCCTTCAACCCCTTGGCAAATAAGCAACCAAAGAAGATGCACAAATATGATGAGACAAGAGATGAAAAGAGTGGATGAGGCGTGTATATGACAATGTGTGTGTAAAGGTGTAGTGTTTTTGGGTTTTCGAAAGATAGTGCAAAGTAATGACAAACAACAATGAAAATGCAAGAAAGTATAAATGTGCAAATAAAGTAAGATAGGTGTTGGGGTTTTCGGGCAAACCCCAAGTCCAATGCAACTAGTGATCCTCTAACACGAAACCATGTCAATGTGTCCACGAATCAAGCCCCGTATCCTAGCCATGTTATGGTTCTAGGACCATCTTATCATGTGTATTCTAGTGCCGGATTATGGATCACTAGAACTCTCTCAAATTGGTTTGAGAGGCGAAGGGCACAAAGACTTAGAAGCTCAAACAAGGGAACCTCATCACACATATTGCCAATTGCCTAGAGAAGAGTAAAGTTGTCAAGCCATACACAACTCATACAAGATGGACCAAATGCATACCAAAGAGTGACAAATCTTCCAATACACATTCAATACATATGAAAATAGACAATACACATACCCATGAACCAACAAAGGCATTTATTCATAAATCAAAGTATCACATAGTCACATTGGACTAGGGCACACAACCCTAGTCCCCAACAAAGTAACTACTCACTAAGCATCATAGTATACATCATCAATTTACAAATATAAACTCTAAACATAAGGAAAAGAGAGAGTAGAGATGAGGAATGCTCAATAGATGCTCTCTTGCTCCTCCTTGGCTTTGATGATGGGTCTTGATGACTTGGTGAGGATCCCAGCTGCCCAGGTGGTGGAGGATGTAGTAGACGTCGTGGTGATCAACTTTGGTGAAGGGTGGAGGCGGAAAAGAGGTGAGGAAGGTGGAGAAATGGTGGATCCCGTCGCCGGTCGACCGGTCGACAGGTAGTCGTCGACCGGTCGACGAACGAATCGTGGGCAAACCTAGATCTAAGGGAGAAGAGAGAAAAGGGAAAGGGAAAGTGATGGAGATGGGGGCAGCTGAATGGATACCCTAATGAGGCAACAACTAGGGTATAAATAGGCAAAGGAAGGGAGAATGAAGGGTTAAGATGAGCTAGGGTTAGATCTAAGGGTTGGATGAATTAAATGAAGGGTAAAGGGGTAAATCCTCATGGGAACAAAAAGAAGGAATAATCAATGGGTGACCTCACCATATCAAGTGTGGTCCTTAGCTGAAAATTAATTGCACAAGTGGATGAGTCACAAGGTTGACTTCGCCTTGACTTTGACCGCGACCCTCGGCGTTGACCAAAGGTTGACTTTGACCAAACTACCGGAATTCTTCTTGCGACTCCTTTCCGGGACTTCATGCTGACTCGTTGACGCTCCAAAGTCGGGGTTGACCACGAGTTGACTTTTGGTCATCGGGTTGACTTTTCGTCATTTAGCCGGAAATCCACAAAAGCTCCCAAATTGCGCTCTTTCTCTCCCGATATCCATCCGATGCTCGTGAACCCTACAATGGTGCAATTCAAGGATTAGAGGCACTAAACGGCCTTCGGATTAGCATTACTAAAGTGATTAGAGACCTAATTTGTATGCAAATCGCATACGAATCACGAATCTCCCCCTAACGACGGGAAGACAGTCTCATCAAAGTGACAATCCGCAAATGCGGTAAAGAGATCGCCTGTCAAGGGCTATAAAAAGCATGTAATGGATGAGGATTCATAATCGACATATATGCTCATCTTTTATTGATGACCCATTTGTACGTTGTGACGGCACAATTGGCACGTAAACTGCACACCCAAATACGTGTAAGTACGAAACGTCAGGTTCGTACCCAGTCACCAGCTGTAACACGGAATAAGATTTGGTAGTAGTGGGCCTCAATCGGACCAACATGGCTGCATGCAAGATTGCATAGCCCCACGTAGAAATTGGAACCTTGGTGCGCATTACCAAGGTTCATGCGATCATTTAATGAAAGCTTCTACGAGACTATTCTGGGTGTGAACATGGGAAACCAGATGTTCAACGTCAATCCCAAGGGACATGCAATAATCATCGGAAAACTTCGATGTAAACTCTCCGGCATTATCAAGTCTTCTGGACTTTATAGGATAATCCGAGTGGTGAGCCATCCGGGCTAGGAGTTTAGCGAAAAACAGCATTTGTTGTGGACAATAAGTAAACTTGTGACCATTTTGTCGATGCATCAACCAGAACCATGAAATATTTAAATGGTCCGCAGACTGGTTGGATCGGTCCACAAATATCACCTTGGATTCTCACAAGGGAATTACAAAACTAGTTTGGTGGGCTTTACACGAATTGGTTTGAGATTTGTTTTTCACATATAGAAAGCTTGGCATGGGCTTTTCGGATTAATCACGAAGTTCTTTCCTCCAAGAGGATGCCCGTTCGATGCATTCATAGTTTCTAGCATCGTATTTCGACCCGGATGTCCCAGACGGTCATGCCACAGCATATAAGTGCTCTTCTCAATTCGGCGCCAGGCGAAATGATAAAGTTATTTCCAATCAAGTGTATTGTGGTAACATAAATACCACTTGAAAAGACATCTCAATTTCTCCAAGATACGCTTTTGGCCGTATTTATTGGAGGTCATGTGTAAAGGAAATCCACACCATTTTCATGAGCGGTTTCAACATGATATTCGTTTTCTCGAATGTCCTTAAAATTCAGTAAGGTTCGACTGGACCTATGAGAGTATAAGGCCTCAGATATGGTCATAGGAGTACCATTGGACAACTCGAATTAGGCTTTGCCAAAGCCTTCGATTGGGGTCGACGGGCCCGAAATCGTTGTCACTGAGGTTACTTTAGGCGTGAAGTTGATGAAATATTATTTGATCTCGTAAGATAGTGTGGGTGGTACCACTATCAGCCAGACAATCAACTTCCCCACTAGTTATGCCTAATAGTATAATAATTTAAAGTCGATCACAATGTCAAAGGAATTTGCTCAAAATACTTTAAATTATTTCGAGAAACGAAATATTATTCAGAAAAACAAAACCATAATCCAAAAGAAAAGCGTAAACATATATCTATATGGGCTACGCCTAGACCCAATTATTATCATGAAAATTTGAAAAACACACTAATCCAAATCCATTTCAGCGACAAAGTCGGCTGCCTCAAGAGTTGCCTCCGGAGTTATTTCGACCATATTTGTTTCAGGCTTCTTTCCACGATGATAGCTTTGAACATGTTGTGCCGAAGCACGGCAAGTTCGTTGCCAATGATTCGTACCACCACAACGATAGCAAAGATTGGGCTCGTGAGCATTGTCTCTTGCTTGGGGACGACCGGCCCTGTTGTTGTTCCTTTCTCGAGGCTGTCTCGGTTGCCTTGGGGCCAAAGGTCCTCGGTTTGGACGAGAGTCCAAACCTCGCTTGGCCGGGCGAGCACGAGGCTCGTGGCGGTTTCGCGGTTGACGGGACGACTGGCCCATGTCTCGGTTCTCACGTCGTGGACAAGGTCCACGAGCAGCATTAGCCTCTGGCAATGGAATTGCCTTTGCACCAGTGGGACGAGAGTTGTTGTTCCCCATAAGGATGAGGCTATTTTTCTCGTCCAGCAGCAACTGGGTGATGAGCTCGGAAAATTTGGTGAACTTGTATTGACGGTACTGCTTCTGGAGTAAGTTATCCGAGCTAGGAAATGTGGTGTATGTCTTCTCCAATAGGTCATTGTCAGTTAACTGATCACCACAGTACTGGAGAAGAGCACGGATCCTGCAGACTTCCGCGTTATATTCAGTAACGGATTTGAAGTCTTGGAAGCGCAGGTTAAGCCAATCATGGCGAGCTTCTGGCTTCCAGATAGTTTTCTGATGGTCAAAACGATCTTTGAGGGAGTCCCATAGCTCCTTTGGGGAGGTGATGGCCACAAACTCAGATTTCATGGAATCCGACATGTGGTGGCGGAACAAGATCATCGCCTTAGCATTCATATCTCGCGTAACAGGAATCTCGCGATTGTCCTCCTCATAAATGACGTCCAGCAAGCCTTGAGCGTCCAAGTGGTTCTGGATGTCCTGGGACCAATCCAGATAGTTCTTGCCAGCGACGTCCAAGAGCGGGAAGTCAAGTTTGATCGACATAGTTTCTACAACGGGAGAAACTGGATTAGTGTATCATATAAATCGACCGGTTTATATGTTCATGATAATGTTTACGGATTAGACATGTGAACATAAGTTCAATTTCGAAAATCTTCTGGTTCGAAACATGTAATCATGGTTTTGTGAGAAATAAATTCTCATGGATTTATATCGAAATCGACAGGTCGATATAGATGAAATCTTCTGGTCATCATTTGGCAAACATACATATAATTTCTACCACATATATAATTTGTATCACATAATTGTGAGAAAATAAACAATTCTAGAATGAAAAGTTATTTACTCAACCCTTTCGGTAGCTCCAATTAAATACGACCAGGTAAGATAGGGTGAGGTTTTTGGTGGAGCGAGGCTCTCTTAAATACCGAACCGCCGAACCTTGCCTAGACATCGCATCCAACTGGGTGAGCCTAGTCGTGGAAGATTCATAACCTTTCGTGACTTAATGTGGAGATATATGTGCCATGTGTACCATTTTTCATGCTTTTATTTTTGATTTAGTGATCAAGTAATCAAACAAAAATAATAAAGCATATGCAATCCAAATTACAATTTCTCTTGACCTAAGATTAATTAGGGTTCATGCTCAATGGTTATGGTTCACTATTTTCCAAGGATTGAAAAATAAAAAAAAACATAACTTACTTGAGAAATGCACCTAAAAAAATTTAGGGTTCCACGAGTCAAGAAAAAAAATCACCAACAAATTTGGGTTGCTTCCTTCGAACTTTATGAAGGTGTTCGTTGT
Source organism: Rubus parviflorus (assembly GCA_029955375.1). NCBI lineage: Eukaryota > Viridiplantae > Streptophyta > Magnoliopsida > Rosales > Rosaceae > Rubus > Rubus parviflorus. The sequence goes on along the minus strand of JARGGL010000006.1, from coordinate 17,437,257 downwards.
TCGTCGTTCTTCCTCTTTGTTCTTCAATCTTCCTTCGAACTTTGTGAATGTGTTCGTCGTTCATCGTTCATCATTCGTCATTCGTCATTCTTCCTTGTTCTTCAATCTTGGAGCGTGCTGATAACGTGTTATGAGTCGCCTATTAACTCAAGTAGAAAAGAGAGAAAAACAAGAGAGCGAAGTGTAGAATGAATCGATTGATATTGATCATTTGGTATGTCAAATGGTGATGCCTCAACCTCTTTATATAGTGGAGAGGTTGAGGTGTATTCATGGTACATCATAATGAGGAGAAACCCTTTAGTTTCCCCACTATCACCACTAACCCCACTAACTATACCATTATGTCCTCTCATAAGTGGTGTAACCCTTATGGAGTTAATAGAAAGAAATACCAAAGGTCTTGCACAATGTATGTAGTCCACATCTTGTATCATGTTCGTACGGACCTTAGTTTAATGGACAGCCACCCCACAATGTGTCCTACAACAGTATCGACATTTTATTGTTATTTGATAATAGTTTTAAATGTTTTATTGGCGAATTTTAGTCATCAATTTTGTTTTATGAAACATAATTATGATAAATTTATACTGGATCGACAGTAAATAGAAAGTCTCATTTCTATTCTCGCACAAAAAACATGACGAAGGCGATAAGAAAAGAAAGAAAAAATATGTGTAGATTCCACCAAATAGTAGTAGCAAAAGAAGATCGAATTAAAGCAGAGCTGGAATGGTAGCTGGAATGCAAAACAAACCATCCTTGCATGGGAGGATTGTCCCGACAACATCATTCCAAATCCATCGGACAAACCCAACTACGTACTATTAATATTAATGAAAGAATTAATACGGCTTGGTTTGAAGCGTACGTTTTAGCCACTGAAGGTGAAATGCTCAAACGCTCAGTAATTAAGCAGGGTAAATCGTCTTAGTAATTAAGCATTTTACTTTGCAGTTACAAGCCCAATGATTATTATTACCTAGGGAGTGGTGGGAAGGAGTCAACAGGCCGATCGAAACAAGCTAGGGAGACCTGCAAAAGTCTGCTGCTTGAAAAAGTTGCACGACACTTGCAACACCATATTTCTGACACTATATGAACAGAATGCTTTACAAGGGTATTGAATTTGAGAAGCCTTTTTTTCATACAGATTTAAGATAAGCAAGTCAGATAAGGAAGAAACAAGATTTTGAAGTTTTTAACTTTCAGCATATTGATGTTAGAACTCAATTAAATTATGGTTGCAGAAGATTCAATAAAAGATGATATGCTGATCATGGTAGGAGTCCAAACTTGTACAGGATGCCAAACAGTTAACCATACACAAGGTTGTACATAATCCTTTGGGAATATAATGAGGATAGATTACCAAAATCCTCAATAATCTTTGATAATTTTATTTCTGATATATAATCTTTGATTCGTAATAATCCTTCAATTTATTATCCATAACTAAACCCCTTTCACACATTTCGTCCAAGACCTGCTCCACCTCACCAAACCTCTTGAGCTTAATAAGCTTGGTAGCCAAACTCCCAAAACCCTCCGTGTCCAACCATGTGTCCTTCCCACTAAAACCACTCACAAACTTCAAGGCTTGCGCGTAAAATCCCCGATTCAGCAGTGAATTGATAATGTACGCGTGTGTTGAAAGCAGCAACGGCACTCCATCATCCACCATCCTCCTCAGCAGCACCAGAGCCCCTTCCACCTTCCCCGCCTTGCACGCGCCCAGCACCAGCGCGTCGTATGTACGAGTGTCCGCCTTCATTCCTTCTTCGTCCATGCTACTCAAAATTCCAGCAATCGGAGCCAAATCACCAGAGAAGCAGTACGCCATGAGAAGATAATTATACGCCGTCAGGTCCGGCGGAGCCCCAGATTTCCTCATCAGTTCCACCACACGCCACGCCTCGTCCATCCTCGCCTTCCTAGTAAGCACATTGAGTATAGGGTGGAAGCTACACGCATTCAGGCTGTAACTCTCACGTGCCATCAAATCCACCACGCACAGCGCCTCCTCGACCCGCTCCAAAATACAGAGGCGTGCGATGAGCGAGTCGTACGCGCTCTTGCGCGTGAACCCTTTGTCAAGACGGGCAAGGGTGTGAGAGAGATCGTCGAGTACGGAGAGGGAAGCCTCGGTGTTTTTGATGAACCTGAAGGTGTTTGTGGTGTTAAAGCAGTGGTCCTTCATGCGCTTGTTGAGGAGGTAGTGGAGATTGCTGAAGTCTCTGGATTCGCCTGCGACATTGACGAGTAGGTCGTAGTAGGCGGCCGTGGGCTCATCGGGAAAAGAATTGACGGGAGGAATTTGGGTGGTGAAAAAATGGGTGGCAACGGTGAGGATTGATTTGGAATTTAGGGGTTTGTGGGGGATTTTACGGAGGAGTAACATGATTCTGGGTTTATCAGAAATGGTGGCTTTGAGGGGTTAGGGTTTAACCTGCTCAATGAAAGAAGCTTATAGCCTGCAGAGTAAATCAATAATTCTAACATTAATCGATAATCATACTAAGATTCAAAGTAAATCAAAGTAATGAACTGATTATGAATGAATTTGGAATTTGGGGTTTTGGATTTGATGCACTCACCATGTAAAATTGTTTATCAAATGAATCTGGGCGTTTTCAATCAAGTCTGGGCAAAACATGAACTTAATACAGGAGCTCTGTTCACATTCACAAAAATTTGTTAATGATGATAAAATAAGGTTCAATAAGTTGTACAAAGATTCATCAGCCTTATTAGGATACAAAATCTATACCATTGTGGGTCAAAAATGAGCCAACTGTGGTGTAAAAAAAAATTCAAAAGAACATCTTTATAGCGTTCAAAAAATGAACTTAATACATACAAAATAATGATAACAAGATCCCTAGTCTCAATAGATAAACAACAAAGGATGATGCCTTACAAATTTCAATAATGAATTGACTTGAATATTACTCAAGAGAGCCGTTACCTTAGGAACTGGGGGAGGCTTGACACTGTAGTAAGGTCTCTGCATAGATAATTAACCAAGGAATCAATGTCAGGTTTGGATTTGTATAGATATTCAGCGGCATATAAACATATAATAAGGCAGAATTCATAATCAATAAGTTGTACAAAGATTCAATCGACTGAGCTTAGACAAAGATTCAACAATCATAACATTAATCAATAATAAATAGCTCCGTAATCAATAATCAAACTAATGAACTGGGTTTGACGCACTCACCATGTAAAATTGGGGGTTCAGCTACCAATTAAGAACATTATGCTGCTTTGGAATCACTTGTTCTTCAAACTTGCAAATTGCAATGCAAAAATTTCATCAATAAATATATTCAACAAAACATAACCCATACAAAGATGAGATCGATTGATCAAAGAGTGAGTCGCTAATCGAACACACAACATCAAAATCAACTCAAAACGAAAATAAATTTAACAAAAACTATAATCGACAGTTCGAAACAATAGAAACCTTAATCGAAAACATACCAAATGGAAACGAATTCGCAGCACCAGGAAGAGGGAGAGGGGTTGTCAGGAAAAACCCAAAAGAAAATTGGCAGAGAGGCTGCGGCTATCAATGAGAAACAGAGAGGCTGAGAGAGAGAGAGAGTGTGTGTGTGTGTGTGTGTGCGCTTGGGGATTCAGGAGCGAGTTTTAAACCCAAAATATATATAATTACAATAAACAGTAACGCTCAAATTGAATAACCGTTTTGCCCTTGCCTCTTGATCAAATTACACTTTGTGCCACTCACTTCTTTTCTTTTCATCTTTTGTTTCCCCCCGTCTTCTTTTTCTTCTTCAACTCTGATTACAGACGCAAAAGTGAGACAGAGACGCAGAGACAGACCGACAGAGAAACAGAGGGCATAGACAGCGAAGATAGAGACCAATCTCCTGCGCTCTTCGAATACGCGATTCCCGATTCCGATTCCAATTTGAATTCCGATCGACAGGTACTTAATATCCTCGACTAACCAATTAATATTCCGATTTTAATTGAAAAAAACCTGATTTCCCCGAGTTTGATATTGTGAATTTGTATGGGAGTACTCTTAAGAATTGGTGCATGTTTGAGAATCTAGGACAGAGTATGAACGACAGAATGAAAAAGCAGCGAATTTTTTTCATTCAATGTGCCATCAATTTTCATTAGTTTTTGTTCTGTTAATTATTTAGGTAAGAGGATTCTTTTCCTATGGCTTTAGGATGCAAGGGACGAGTTTTATTTTATTTGGCCATCTAGAATCTATTTCATCCGTATTCTAATTGGTTGAAGAAGTTGATGAACTATTGAACTATAATTATAAGCACCTACAACTACTGCACAACCAAATAACCCATATTTTCAACCCAAATTCATCTTCATTGTGTTTATCAATTTTTAGTACGGTTGTGTGGTAGTTGTTTTATTGTTTCTGTCTGCACCGATTGCAGTCTAACAATTATCCCAGTAAGTATATAGGAATATAAGCAGCAGGTTTTGTTCTAAAAGAAGATGGATAAGACTAAACCTTGAGAGGGGGTCTGTGCTTTGGGTCTAGAAATGTAGAAGGAGTAGAAAAACAAGAAGAAGGGTTTGGGTAAAGAGAAACAACAGTTAAACTCAGGGCCATGTTTTTGTCAGACCTGTGAGTTTGGAAGGAACATAAGAGAATAAGTTCTGTTTCCTTAAGAAATAATATACAAGCTCTAAACCATGTATATACGAATAAGTTCTGCTTCCTTGAGTTTTTATTTTAATTTTTTTTCCTTTGATTATGTAGTTAGCTACGTTTGATTGATTTCTGTTGGGGTTCCAAGGAACATAACAGAAATTATTAAATTCTAAAGAGGAAAGAAGAAAAATTAGTTGACCAGCTTTCCCAACTTTATGAAATGGGGTAAAATTAGGTTTAAGCTGTATGAAATGAGGTAAATATCAGTTGGATGAAATTACAATTTCACCAAGTAATATGAAATTACAGTTACATTTTTACTACTACTTAGACATATATACTAATTTGGAGGAGAATTATGTGTTGGTAATTTGAAATGGATAATTCTTGGGGGTGAACCTCTATATTCACCCCCTCCCTATTTAGCCAATCAACCCTTGACACGTATATTTTTATTAAAAGAATTAAAAAAACCAGAATTGGGCTGCTTTTGACGTTAACGTACGCCGTTAATTTTCTACCTATTCTTTCTTTCTTTCTCCTTGCTGCTTGATTCTTCTCTGTCTTCCTCAATTCTTCTGGTTTTGATTTGGTTGATTGATGGGTCAATCCGGATTCCAACTGTCGTCGAGATCGATGTCCATGAGGAGGCTAGCCGGAGAGTTCTTGGTTTTTGAAAATTGAGAGTGAGAGGTTGGGATGGTTCTGGTTCGTGGCTTCATATATATAGGTGGTTGTTTAGCCCAGCTCTGACCATAGAAAGGATTGTCGGTGGGCGGCGAGCCTGTCTGTGCCGGTGGCGCGTCGCTTCGGCGGTCAGAGATCGGCGACTGGATGAGAGAAGTCAGATTCACTCTCTCTCCTCGAACTCTCTCTCTTATGTGGATCTCTCTGTCTCTCTCTCCTCCAAAGAACCTAGAAATTTGCTACTTGAATGAGAATTGATTCTTCTCTAATACTTTGAAGTTGAACCCAGAAATTTAATAGCTTTTCCACAACTCCATAATGCAATGGAAACTCAGAGTCGGGGTCATTCTGTGAAGTCTTCCGCTCAATCATTTGAACCACCACCGTCCTCCTCACCAGCCAAAATAAAGAAGCTCCAGGTTCTATTTTGTGGATTATTTACACTTATATGTTTGATAATTAGTTGCAAACTTGCCTGCGTTGAGATTTTAGGTTTAAATGTAATCAAATTGACGATTGATTCAAATTTGAAGGCTTGGGGATTATCCCCTATGGGTTAATTTATCAGGGACGATTGGAGAATCTGAAGAGAAGGGAAATGAAGAAGAGGACCATGTATGTTTGGGGAGTCGCCATCCTCTGCTTTCTGGTATTGATGCTCGTCACTCCTGACATCCCTCATCCCAAGAGGAAGCATATATCACATAATCATATGTTCATCATATATCCAAGAGGCACAAAACCCTGAGAAGAAAGAATAAAATTTTGAAGTAGACAAGATTCAAAGCAATAAAGAAAGAATTGAAGAGAAGATGAGCGATTTTGGGAAGGTAGAAAACGGCATCCGTTAACGTCAAAAGCAGCCAAATTCTGATTTTTTAATTTTTTTAATAAAAATATACGTGTCAGTAGCTGATTGGCTAAATAGGGAGGGGGTGAATATAGAGGTTCACCCCTGGGGTGAACCCAAGAATTATCCATTTGAAATTAGTCAAATAGAACGGGTAATAATATAGTGCTGGTAAGTTGCATAGTGGCTGGAATTAGTGTCTGAGATGTTTATACAAAGTTTTGTGCCACTTTTACATGCACTACCAGAACACAATGATTTGTAAATGTTTATTGCCTATTTTTATGGACGATTATATATTTTGATTATGTCTGAATAAGATGTGTCTTCCCTTTCTTCTCCATTTGACCTTTGGCTTAGCTTTAGAACAGTAGACGACAGCAAAAAAGATATAGTGGGATTAAATATAAACTGTAATTACCAGAAAAGAATTGGACATTTTCTTTCTGTTATTATTTTGTCATAGAAATTCACCATTCATCCTTAGGTTTCTTTATGTGAAGAGAATATCAAATTCCCAATTACCCTTCAAAATCTCTGCCCTTACTGATGAATAAGCAGGTATAAAACAATTAATTTTCTATGTGTGTCTTGGCCAAATCCTGCAGCTTCATGATTTCACCTTCACTGCTTACAAAAAATGATTTGTGTTGATACTGCTTGCTAAAGATGATATATTGTTTTCGTTTAGTTTAGATATTGATAACAAATAGGGTTTGTGTTGATGTTGGATGCTAAAGATGACATTGAGCTTATCAGCTTATGTATAGGCTAACATTTATGTATAGGAATGGCTTCTCAACAAAGAAGAAATCAACAATATATTGTTTTGGGCGAAAAAAGAAGCACAACTGACCTCACTGTTTCTCAGAGTATGGAAACTAATTTGCCAAATAAAAAGAACAAAAGACAAAAGCAAAAATCTGTTTGATGTTGCTGCAATTGAGATGTCAACTCCATATACTACCGGTAAATATATGAATTCATTTTTATAAAAGTTGTAATGTATAAGTAATTTTAGTTTTTGATAAGTTATTCATATTATTATTAATTTTTTTTCCCCTAATTTCAATTTTATGAATATGTTGACAAAATTTGCTGTCATTTTTTTTTTTTTTTTTTAAGATATGCCATTGCACCCAAGAGCTCTAAAAAGACATCCACAATCCCAAAAAGCGGTAATACATCATCATTAGTATAGTTTATTTATTAATTATAAATGAATGTTTCAGCCTAAACAAATTCTTTCTTACTCTGATTAGGTTTCAACTTTGTCAAACATCGGTCAAGCTTCATATCAGAGAAGTCGAAGCGGTAATTTTAACTGTAATGTTTAAATTATATATATATATATAAACACATATATAAACATTATAATGTTGTGTTATTACAGTATAATTTTAATTATTATTGTAGCTCTTGCCACTAAGTGATTTATATCTATATCTGATTTACAGAAATGTATTCGAGCTATGCTGATCTTGGAGATAAAATTTACGAATGTTGTCATTGTGCTGCATTATTTTGGTTAAATGAATCTATAAAATCAACACCGAGAAATCAATCTCCAACTTTCACTTTATGTTGCCAACATGGCAAAATTAAACTTCCTTTAGCACGTCCACACCAAAAATTCTTGATGAATTATTAGATCCAACAAAAGGACGCGAAAGTTTATTTTTCAGGCAAAATATTTGAATTTACAATTCCATGTTTTGCTTTACTTCAATGGGAGCAAAAATTGAGCGCACTATAAATGATGGTTCCGGTCCTTATGTTTTCAAAATTAGTGTATCATTTAATGGGATCCTTGCTACCTCCTGATGGTGAGTCTCCAAAATATGCACAACTATATATATATATATATATATATCGAATGAAGGCTATTGACAATAATGAAACAAACGATAAGGTTGATTCAAGGATTGTTATCGGTTGATTACAATGTTTGATGATGTTAATGAATTGGTTAAACTTTTTCGAACTAAAAGAGACGAATTTGAATATCATTCTTTACCAATGTTGTATGTATATGACCATGCTTGATCGGCAATCAAATGATAGTAGGCAATATGAGCAGCTTGTATGCAATGAAATTAGCAGTTTGATTGTTGGTGATATCCAATTCTTTACAACGGCGAAGACGGCTATATTCCATTTTTGACTCATGAGAAACAAATCGAAAGCAACCATATGAGAAACAAATTAGTAAATAAGAGAGCATGCCTTATCTCTTTTGCACCTAGAGATAACAACATAATGGATTTTATACACAAACCTTGGCAAAACGCCGAAACCTGGAAATTAAAGAGACATACCTTCCTAATGATTAAAGAGCAAAGAGGCGATTCATAGGAAAAGATGAGAACACTTATCATTCTGGTCTTTGAAACACCTGAAAATTAAGTCTCTTATATTATAAGATGTGTGCTTCCTTTACATCAATGTAGGAAATGAAAACTCAATTGGTTTCCTTGTGCCTATCTAATATTGAAACACAAAGAAATCTGAAATATTACAACATGAGAACTCTTCCAAATTACTCCCCTTGGGCTGTCACCTACTAAAATCCCATTCAATACATGTAAGTACATAGTGAAAGAACAAATTCAAGGATTAGCCACTTAAAAAAAAAAAAAAAAAAAGGGATTAGCCAATCCTATATTAAACCACCACTTTCAAAACTATTGGTAACCAATCCAGCCTCCCACTTACTTACGGAAGAATAGGGAACAAAAGTAACAACAAACACTCGGAGAGTTTGATATGGAGTTTTACCAAAAGAGGAGAGTGAGAAAAGTGATTACCCATGGCTAGATAAAGATAACCTAAATTATGCATTATGCTTCAAATCTTGGTGACAGCAAGATCGGGGCCACTATCTTCATTGAGCATTCCTTTATCTCTATTTACTTTCATATATTTCTTAGCTTGTCAATCTTGAGACTATTGATGTACATTCTAAGTATATGTGAGTAGTTGTTAGGGTTGGGGACTAGGGTTGTGTGCCCTAGTCCATTGATGATGGATTGGATGATTCTTATATATATACATGTTGGTTGGTATTTGGGTATGTTCATTGCCTATTTTTGTTATGTGTTAGTTTAGGAACTACCAATTCTTAAGCATGTGTTTGATCTATCTTGGTATGAAAGTGTGAGCTTGGTAACCTTACCCTTTCTAGACAATGGACAATGAATGTGATGAGCATGTCTTGTTTGGATTCCTAGGTCTTAGTGCCCTTAGCCTTAGTTTAGTAATTTGAGAACCATTGCATGGCTTAGATTATCTAAATTAAGAGTCATTGTGAACCATTGCATGGCACAAAGATACAAAAGAGAAGACCATGGCCCTAGAACCATTGCATGGCTAGGGTACGGGATTTGATCCATTAATCAACTTGGCTTTGTGTGTGAATTCCTACATGCATTTGTGCTTCACCCCCCTTCACATTTGTGAGGGAGGACCTTCATTGATAGTATTGATGAAGAGTTAACTCTTATGAACCTTTGTTGGCATAGGAATACATTAGATTGCATTACATTCCATAAACATTGCATGTGTGGAATGTGGGGAATTGGTACATGAACATTTCAACATGTGTGAATTTGATTATTTATCCATCGATATGGATTAGGGAGAGACCCGAAACTCCCAATCATTCTATCATTTCTTATCTATCCATGTTCCTCCTCTTTGCATTTCATTTGCATTAGGTTAGTTACATTACTTTATTTGCACTTATTCACCTCACACATCTTATCCACCTCTAAACACACCATTAGTGCTAGGAAACCTAGGCTATTAATCTACCAAAGGGGATCTTGGGCCACCAATCCCCAAGGTACGACAACCCCGGTCACAAACTATACATTCCACCATATTTTGACGTTCGTCAAGAACCTTGCAGCCACCACCGCTAGATCCTAGGACACCATCGTAGCCGATTCACCTGGCCACTAACAAACCGAGGTAAAGCAACAACATCCAACAACCACGACGCTGAAAACGTTCCCTCCGACAAGAGAGACACCAACTGCCCTTGAATCGGAAACCACTTCTCCAGACGATCCCCGTCGCTAGAATTTGCCGCCCACTCAATCCCTAAGCACACCAAGAGGCCATCACCAACAACGTCTGTACAACTCTCGCCGTTGAAATGCACCGCCACATCAAAAGCTAAGCAAACATCACATCCTCCATCAATGAAGATAAGGAGAACAACAAACAAAAGGCCGAAGCCAAGAAGGATCTCCATGAGGATGGAAAAGATGCAGGATGCGTCACCTTGAAAGAGCCGCCGCTCCTCAAACCCTAAAGAGTATAGGATAACCATTACCAAGTTGTGTTGAAATTATTTACCCAATAAAAGTTACTAAATAATGTTAAAATCGTTTGAAAACAAAATTAACAAATTAGACTCTAGACTTTAGAGCTTCTGGGTGGAAATACAAAAGTGATGGGAAGTCTAAATTGATGAATAATGTCACTTTTGGAGCTTAAATTTTAGTTTAGATTTTAGACTTTAGAATTTAGCACATGCTTTAGAGCATGTGCAGCCGAGTGTTTATAAGCTAGTCTATACTAAATTATAAGCCAAAACTACAACAAATCAGCTCCACTGGTATCAATTTAGACCAGCCTATATCCAGGCCGGTCTCTCTCCAGGGCTAAATTGAACAAAGCCAAAAGCCAGGCTAAACGTGGGACGTCCAGAGTGAGTACGCATGGTGGCCAAAAATTCCAAAACACCAACTTTCCATATCTTGAGTATAATTGAAATCCAATTATACCAATACGCAGAGCTTGACAAGAGGATCAAGAATGATACCTAATTTGTCCCAAACAACAATCGGAGTTGCCGGAAAAAGCAAAGGAACTGCCGAAACTTTCCGGCTTCGAACTGACGCCGTGAGCCACCATTTGGACCAAAAATCACCGGGGTAAGATTGATGAGGATGAGACGAAGCTAAAGCCATCAGTTTCGTTCGCCGACGTGGCCGGAATCGCCAAAACTCCATCAAAGGCACCAGAGCTTCTCTCCTTCAATTCTCCCTCTTCCACCGTCGACTTGACTAACTAAGACCACCGGCGTGCTCGTCGTATCGAGGCGAAGCTTTTGGTGCCAGTCCGGCATCGTGAAATGACCAGAGAATGACGTTGAAGTCAGAGGTTCACGGTGGAGAAAACGGGTCGACCCTATCGATCTGACCTTGGCTATATATACATTCAATCAACGGTCATGATTGAATAGTGATAGGGATCAAAGGCTGAGATCAAACAGCCTTTCATTTCTTTTCTTTTATATTTTTTTAATTTTCAAACTTCCGAAAATCATGATAAATACCTTGGATGTCCGAAAAATTATCCGAAAATTCTTACGGTCTCGTTGTGACGTGCACTTCATTTCCAAGTCCATAATTTGAAATTATGACATAAAGAAATTTTCTAAAAATTTCTTTAGGCTCCTAAATAATTATCAAGATCACGAATTTAATCCTGATTAATTTCAAATTATTGTTTTAATTTTTCCCGGAGCTCACAATTACGAAGTTAAAATTATTTACCCATTAAAAGTTACTAAATAGTGTTAAAATTGTTTGAAAACAAAATCAATAAATTAGACTTTAGGCTTTAGACCTTATGGATGGAAATACAAAAGTGATGAGAAGTCTAAATTGATAAATAGTGTCACTTTTGGAGCTTAAATTTTAGTTTAGACTTTAGAATTTAGTCTTTATAGGTGCACATGCTTTTAGGAGGCAAATTAGCATTTCGGTCTGAATTTAGAAGTAGATGGGATATGAGAGGTATTTAGCAAAATTGAAGGGTTATTACTGATATTTAAAGACAAAAAAAACCAAAGAGAAACCGGTAATCCTAAACCTAGAAGAGTAAAATAGAGGAGGCTGTCGCAGTTTGAAAACCCTGAGAGACCTTTTATCTGTGTGTGTGTGGGCAAAATCCAGAGAGAGTGAGTTGAGTGGCGGCTATGGCTGAGCACGACCTAACCCCGCGCATCGCGCCCAACCTTGACCGGCACCTTGTGTTCCCGTTGATGGAGTTCCTTCAGGAGAGGCAGCTTTACCCCGATGAGCAGATCCTCAAGTCGAAGATCGAGCTCCTCAACAAGACCAACATGGTCGACTACGCCATGGACATCCACAAGTCCCTCTACCACACTGAAGATGTCCCCCAAGGTAATATTTCTATATTCTACAGGCGTCTGAAAATATGTATGCAAATTGGGTTGATTGTGGATGGCATGTGTTTGATTAGATATGGTGGAGATGAGGGCGGAGGTGGTGGCTCGCCTCAAGGCTCTGGAGGAGTCGGCGGCGCCGCTTGTCAACTTCTTGCAGAACAGCGCTGCCGTTCAGGAGTTGAGGGCTGACAAGCAGTACAATCTCCAGATGCTCATTGAACGTTACCAGGTTTTCCTCAGTTTTTTCTTTTTCTTCTAATTGTGTTTCTAATTGTGTTTGAACCGTGGAGAAGTAGAAGTACTACATTCTTTCTAGGATATGTTTGCAAAATTTATTAGGTGTAGGCATTGTCCTCTCAGTTGACAAACATTGTAACATTACTTTTATCGAGGGAAAATATTAGATTTGTGTTTTTGGTTTCTTTGTTTTGGCATAAGCTGTAATCTCATGTCGTGGAGTTTTTATTATCAGATTGGTCCCCAGCAGATAGAGGCATTGTATCAGTATGCAAAATTTCAGTTTGAATGTGGCAACTACTCTGGTGCTGCTGATTATCTGTATCAGTACAGGGCTTTATGCACTAACAGTGAGAGGAGTCTGAGTGCGTTGTGGGGAAAGCTGGCAGCTGAGATATTGATGCAAAACTGGGATATTGCTCTGGAAGAGCTTAACCGCTTGAAAGAAATTATTGATTCAAAGGTTTATCATCATTTTACTCTCTTCACACACTCGACACCCACACACAAACACATGCAGATACTTGTTTATTAAACCGGGCGTGTTATTTATCAAGGTGATGCTTTTTGTTGCAGAATTTCAGTTCACCTATGAACCAGGTGCAAAGCAGAATATGGTTGATGCATTGGAGTCTCTTCATATTTTTTAACCATGACAACGGAAGAACACAAATCATTGATCTGTTTAATCAGGACAAGTATGTGATCTGCTCTCATCTTTTTGACTTTTTGGCTTTTACTAGAATCACTTCTTGCTTAAATTATTGCTAAAAAACATATGTGTTTCTATCATCTTCTTTTTTAGTTTTTATTTAATTGGAAATCACCTTGTTTCCTATCTATGTTTGTCATCTCTGTTATTGATACTCTTGTTGCTGCTGCTTCTGTTCTTAATATTGTATTGTTCTAATGTTTATCTGGTAGTAAATGTGACAACTCTTGCTTTTCCTCTTGTCAATGAAAAATTAGCTTTGATAATTCTGGTCCCTTCTACTAAATAAATAGCGTCTACATTTTGTTCTGAAGAAGACCAGTCATGGCTTGGGTGCATGATATTTCATGTTTTGTTCTGAATAAGATATGCTGTCCCTTCTCACCCCTTGTGAAAATTGGTTTTGGTGAACATCGAGTGACTTGAATTTTACTATATCTCCTTATTGAAATGTTTCACTTTTCCAGGTATCTGAATGCCATCCAAACCAATGCTCCCCATCTCATTCGTTACTTGGCCACTGCATTCATTGTCAATAAGAGAAGGAGACCTCAATTCAAGGATTTTATAAAGGTTATTCAGCAGGAGCAGCATTCTTACAGAGATCCCATCACCGAGTTTTTGACATGTGTTTATGTTAATTATGACTTTGATGGAGCACAAAAGAAGATGTGGGAGTGTCAGGAAGTAAGTGTTTGAACCCATATTGCCATGCTTTCGTATCTATGATAACGTTGTAGTTAATAATCAGTGGTGTGGTGTTTATGATCGAGTTCTGTTAATTTGAAAATTTTCTTTATGTATATTACGACTAGAAAAAGTTGATTATATGTCTTGGTCCTGGATTACACTTGATGCGACTTTTTGGGTGCTTGGGTGGTGTGACAATGCAGGTGATATTGAATGATCCCTTCCTTGGTAAGCGAGTTGAAGAAGGCAATTTCACCACTGTACCATTGAGGGATGAATTCCTTGAAAATGCTCGTCTATTTATCTTTGAGACTTACTGCCGCATACATCAGCGCATTGACATGGGGTTAGTAATTGCTTTTTATGAAGTTATTATTCTAATTGTAACATTCTCTAATACATCATGGAAAGTAATGTGTGATGAGTAACGCATCAGAGTTTGCATTTTTTTTTTTTACTTTGTTCCGTGTGCTTTTCATTGTGTTTTAGCCCCTCCTTCTCCTCCTAACAAGGCTCCTCTAATGGCATTTTTCTTTTAATTCAAATTTTTGGGTTCATTTTGACCGGTATCTACATATTTATTTGTTCTTGTCCGGAACTTGGGCAATAGAGGGGTAATGTGGGGTTGTAATTTAAGAATATGGTCAAAACTTTCAGGCATTCAATTTCTAAGATGTGGTTCAAGGCTTTTGTGTGCATATATGATTAGAAGAAATCAAAACGAGTTTTTTTACCATCCTAAAAGTTATTATCTGTTTTCTTTCTTATCTTTTGTCAGTAGGAAATAAACTTTCTTCTTTCTTCTAATCGAGTTCTTGTTTGGCAGAGTGCTTGCTGAAAAGTTGAATTTGAATTATGAGGAGGCTGAGAGATGGATTGTTAATCTTATTCGGAGCTCAAAGCTTGATGCAAAGATTGACTCGCAGTCGGGAACTGTTATCATGGAACCTAACCATCCCAATGTGTAAGTTCATTGATATATATTGCCACATTGCTAAACACTGCTACTGCTTTCTTGTTTAGGACTAATTTTTTTGTTTTTGTACTTCACTGATTTCCAGGTATGAGCAACTGATAGACCACACTAAGGCATTATCTGGGCGTACTTACAAGTTAGTTGGTCAGATTATGGAACATACTCAGTCACAGGTTGCTCGATAAGTTTGGCGGTCAATTTCCTCAAAGTTATTTCACTGTCATTTTCCAGATAACTAGACTGAGATTTGAATTAGTAGAAGTTTTGTTGACTTGTAAGTGGAAAGGGTTAAAAAGTTTTGATCAGTAACATGAGGTTTGTCGGATCAAACTGTAATTTACTTTCCGAATTGTTTTGCTGGTCTGTACTTTTGGAGCTAATGCGTATGGAAAGTTGTTATTTTTTACTATTATGCAACTATTAATAAGAAACATACAATACATCTAATCCACCCTGTCCGTAAGAATTAAGTAAGTGCTGGAATTAATTTGTAGGGAACTCTTTTATGTGAAGGCAGCAAGCTAAAACCGAAGCTTTAGTGCAAAGTGTAGTTGGTTCCAATTTCATCCTCGGATCCCAAAAAAAAAAATTTCCCCCATAAGTGGGATTGCTGTTGAGATAAATAAATAGGGCATCAAAACAAAGTACTCACAGTGGGTTAAAATCTTAGTTTTCTATTCTTTATTTTATACCAAATAATTTGGTTGACCGTCGAAAGCTACAAAACGTTCCTATTCCTAAAATTAGAATTTTTGAACCTAGATGTCCTACTTATGGGTGCTCTTGCAAAACAAGAAATCAGTGCAGTCTCTGTTCTTGCAGTCCTGCCGGCTGCCATTGAACTCTTTTGCGCCCAAGGATTAGGGTTAGAGTATCCTCTTTCGAGCAGCCAATTAACAATGAGCAAATTTTCATGGCAATCGATTAGCAGTATCGTAGACGATGTTCGAATCTTTTAGATCCTTCAAATGTCAGACAATAATACTACTCTCATACTGTTCAATTAGGCTAGAGGGGATTGGAAGTATTGCTTTTGATTCTATTAGAGTAATGATACTTCTTATTCTCCCAAAAAAAAAGAGTAATGATACTTCTAATTTAAAGAGTTGGTATTACATGCCCCCTCTGCGTCTTTTCAATACCATAAAGTTTGCCTTGTACCCCAAAGTTCCCACTGCATGTAAATGCGTGAATAAAGAAGGGAGGGAAAAAAAAATCAAATATCGTTGGTTCTATGCTCTATGTCATTGATATTTCCGCATCATTCTAGGTCATTTAGGCCACGATTATATCTAGTTAGGTAAAGACCAGAGGTGTTTGATATTGGTGACTACAAACGACCTAAAATAACCAAAACGAATAATCAACGTCTACATTTGGTGGAGACAGAGGCGAAACCAAGTATAACTAATATATACAATCATACAGCTGAGTTGGCTTCTCCGTGTCTCTGCTTCCATTGTTTCCCAGCTCCATTGGGACCAGTGATAAGAGTTGCTGGAAGTGATGCTATGCTCATGCTCATCAGTCAAATACAATTTTCTCCATTTGCATGATCTTCTCAAGCAGATAAATTGCCCTTGAGATATCTTGCCCAGCTTCTGCTTTGAAACTACCCAATCCAAACTATGCAATGCTGATATCACGTCTGCTTCGGGACCACAGGGGACGCCGCTGTAAATGCAGGCTCAAGAGTTTCATTTACACTCTTCTTTGACCTCTTTGGCCTCTTGGGTCTCGTAGCTTGTGGATCAGTATTTTGTAAGGAATCCTCCAATTCATAGCCCTCTGGTTCATCCCTACTTTGAGGATTCTTCGGCCTTGGAGTATGCTTGTCGGGCACAGTTTTCCTCTGCACAGATGTAATTATCATAAGCAGAACTGAGAAGAAAAACTGTGGAAAAAGTAGCCATAGCACTTCTATTTCTCCAGCTGTTAACTCTAAGCATGACTACAACAATTGAATGTAGAATAACTTCAGTACCTTTTTATTATTGGATTTTGATCTTTCCACATCTGGAGATTCCTCATTTCCAGTGCCCTGTGATGCAGCAGTGTTTGTTAAATCTTCCAAAGAGGCATCACCTTCTGCATCTACCCGTATACCCTTTGTCTGTTTCTTCTTTTGTCTATCCTTAACCTGGCAAAACAAAATGATATGGATTTAGGAATACTAAACTGCAGAATCATTAAGAGAGACAACAAAGAAATGCTTGTACCAAACAAAATTCAACGAGAAATTCTATCCAAAAATAAGCTCAAGTTTGGGAGAATGTAGCACCTGCAATGGAGCTTCTCTTAATTTCTGCTCCAACTGGGCATCATCGAGAAGTAGAGATACAACATCCTCGGGAGCCAAAAGGTCACCCTGAACATGACCACCCATCATTACAAGCTGCTGGACAGTATTTTTCTGACTTGCTCTTTGCAGAATCTTCTCCTCAACCGTTTCTTTACAAATTAGGCGGTAGACAGTAACCTATACCATGAGGAAGAGAGAATTTATAAAAGTAAAAAGTATAACGAGATGCCATATAAACAAGCAAAATATCTCCAAAGCACCATACAAACAGAGGGATCCACCAAAATAATGGTCAAGCCATTTGGAAGCAGGTTGGCCTAGGCTGGATTTAGCAAAGAAACTCACATCTTTTGTCTGACCCAACCGATGAGCTCTATCCATTGCCTGTAGATCCAGGGTAGGATTCCAATCACTTTCATAAAATATGACTGTATCAGCAGCTGTCAAGTTAATGCCTAGTCCACCAGCTCTTGTACTCAGCAAGAAAACAAAAATATCACTTCTGCAAGAAGATAATCATGTAAAATACATTAATGAACTAGTACGTAATGATAGGAGTTGAGAACAGATCCAGCTCTTCAAAACCATTACATGATAATAAAGCCCTACCGTTGCTGGAAGTCTCTGACCATGTCTCTACGATCCATAATGGTGGAGGATCCATCGAGTCTGAGGTATCTATATTTCCTGTAGTTCATGTAGTCCTGCACATTTAGAGTCATCAGCAAAAGAAGAAACTCCCCATAGAAGACAGATAAATAGTTAGAATACAAGTCCTATGGTGTTCCATAAAATGTAACAAAATGACAAGCTGACAGGTGAAATAACTGAAATAACAAGCTAAAACATCTAATTCAGGTCTAAGCTTCTCTTTTTTACCTTATATATATAATTTTTTTTTTCTGGTCTGGAATTCAAGTTTTGATCTAAGGAATTCTTAGGTAATCAATCAACAAGCAGAAAACAAACGCCGTTGCATTGTTACTCCAACTAACATATATGCATACATTTACTATATCCACATAAAAATATTAACAACATTAACACGAGCCGAGCCAGTAATGGCAGTTAGTGGACACCCAGAAAGTACTTTCACCTGTTAAGGCCCTCTTATCACATATCAAAGTTAACGATATACAGACAGACATGACTAAACTGGGAACCAAATAAATTTGAAAGAACCCTTGAAACTAGAGCAATCAAGATGGACTAACAAATGAATTATTATATACCTCAAGAATATTCAGCATCTTTGTCATCTGTGCAAACAAGAGAACACGATGATTTTCTGCCCTCAAGCGTTTCAACAATATATCGAGTGTCTGAAGTTTCCCCGAATCCTATATAAAAACCAGTATAAGCTCATCTTAAAAAATTTATAAAATAAAAAAGTGGTAACTACAGAATAAAAAAGAAAGCAGAAGAGAGTGTGCAATCTTACAGTGAGCATTTTTGCTGGGTCAAAGCTTTGCATGGGAGGGCAAGACCCAAAAATTCTGTATGTTAACTGAAGAGCTGGATGTGAAACAGGCAGTTCAGAATCAATCTCTTGTATTAAATGATGAGGAGTCCCAGGTTTTCTGGGTCCATTGTAGTCAGATGTTCGCGCAAAGCCAGAAAACAACCTCTTCACCCAGGGGTACTGTTGTTCTTCACTCATTTTGTAAGCGAAGTTTCGGTCTGAGCAATGGGCATTAACCTAGAAACATAATACAAGTTTTTGAGGAAGGGAATATTTTTCATACTGTTCACGGAGATAATGACAAGTGTTGTTCCTGCCGTTTGGGGGTCAGTCTGCCTGACCACAAAAATAAAAATAAGCAGTGAAGAATATGATTAAATGGAAACATACTGGGGGAGCTCTAGTTCGGGGAATGAATGTGTATGTTGAACGGAGAAGCCTAATATTAGAGAGAAGCCTATCCCGATCAGAGACAACTAGAGCCTCAAATGGAGTATCACCAGGTCCTGTTGCCAATTTCTTCTGAAAGATGGTAGTTATAGATCTTGAAGGCATCAGCAACATTCGTGTAACAGCTCTCAGTTTTCCACTATCAAGAAAGCTGCATTCAGAATCATCATCCATGGTTTCCATTAGTGTGTCTATCAATCCATCCAAAAATTTCCGGTCACATCTCATAATGGAAAACATTAGCCGCTCCATAAAAGAACCAGTTCCTAGAAATGAAACCTCTGCAGGGGACAGATCCATCAGATGAGTAAAACCAAAAGTTCCACTTCCAACCGACAACTCATCTGAGCCATTCTCTTGCAAAAATATTGATTGATACACATTTTGCGGCGAAAATATGTTAAAATGTTTCTGAAAAGATTCACTGTAGACACCATGCCGAACTGCAGAGCAAAACGTTTCAGAATTCTGGAGAATTTCTCGATACAAAAGTTTGGGGATCTGAAGAAACAAGGAAATTCCGGTTAACATTCGGTCCAGTAGTTCAGTTACTTGAAACTAAAGCACAAAACAAATAATGCAAAAGAAAAAAGAAACACATGTCGTCAAATGTCTGGTCTATGCCAATGCCAGCAAGTTTAATTTTCTTTAAGTGAATAAACATATTGAAGGTATATGGGGTACTGTAGCAATGAATGTGGTTCTGTAGGAATTAAGGTGTAAAACCCACATCACAGGAGCCATAGAACAAGGTAATAAAAAGATATTCACATTTCAACATAATCTAAGATATCATAATATGAATTGACATTTCAAGTAGCTTTGTATGACACAAAAGCAAAATCTTCATATTCCATCATACTTGTAAAATATAATTCATGCAAAAGAACAAGATCCAAAACTTCTCAAGGGTTTATTGAGGCAAAAAAAATTATAGAATCAAAACTTATGAACAGATTCAATGGATCCATAATTAGTCCAAAAACTATGACCCAAAATTGATCTAGGCTCCACGGCTGGAAAACAAAAGTTCCCAAACCCACACTACACCAGTAGCAAGCTAAACTTAGAGTCTTAGACAGTACCTCGAAACCCCTCAAATGAACAGCACAATCAATAGGCTACAAAGATGGTGGTCATTCCAGGTATTCAATGACCAAAGAGGATTCTGTGTATAGAGTGCATACAAGGGAAAAGGGTCTGAGAATGTACCATGTATGTTATAGGATTTTGACCTCCCGAGTAGTGTACGTCCTCCATCTCCCCAAATGGAGGGGGAAGAAGAGAATTTGAAATCTCACCGAAGTGAAGATATGTGCTTCCTTCATTCCTCTCAAATAACTCAGGATGGTTGCAAACCTATCATTAAACAAATGAAATACTTGTGACAATTGTTAATATTAGACACATATCACAATAATGTTGCATCCCCCCCTATAGAGTACTATATATTCTGCTTGTTGCTGAAAGAAAATTGCAATAAAATAGATAGCATACTTTTCTTAGCTGAATGACAATATTCATTAAGTTCAAAATTTTCTTCTCATTAAGATGCCCACGATTGTTGTCAAACAACTCAGCAAGAGATATCTTGTTCTTGATAGCTTGATAAAAAGCTTGTTGCCGAGAACTCAACTTGCAGTGCACAGTAACTTCAGTTTTCCTGGTCAGCTCAGAAATCACATCTGTCTTGACTCGACGGAGCATGAATGGCTTCAATATCGAATGCTGTAAGAAGAATGAGAACAGAAGTAGTATTAAGTCAGAAAGGTTAAAAAAAAGAAATCAAATCTCACAATTCCATAGATGTTCAGGGCTACAGGATGATGAAATAATAACATAGGAAACAGAATCTTATTAGCCTCACGATTTGTCAAATACAAAAGGTTAAATCGGGCATTACTGTCAAAAAACAACATTATCCAAATTTTCCCGCTAGAATATCCAATTCCATACAAAAAATCATAGCAAATGTGTATCATCCTTTACCAATCAGAAGGACCATGAACTCATGAAGAATCACCCAAGAAAACCAGCTAGTTTCAAAGATGAAGCCCTTCTGAATTTGGTAGAATTCAGAGAGAGAGAGTGGACCTGTGTTTTTGAATTTTGATGTATTATGAGTGAACTTGAAGAGTTAATCTCTCCCAGTTACCATAATACTATTCAACATGAATTATTTGTTTTGGAGCGACGGGAAAGCATTAAATTTGGTAGGGGACCTAGAGGTATAGCATATAGCCATCAACACATAATGTATTACCACTAAATCCTCATCATTAACACAATAAATATATGCTTAAAACAAACTGTAATGTACATTCATCACAAGACGAAAATCTTATGAAACAGCAGTATCGCAGCCAAGAATTAAGCTTTTTAACAAAAATTCTAGGGATTAGGTCACCCTCAACCAATTTGATTAATGTCTACCCTGAATGATGCTAATCTGTTAAATAACCTCTTCTATTACCAAGACCTTTCAATTTTGAATGGAAAATGTGTTATGCACAAGTACAATCAAAAGACAAAAGCAATTATCAGATTCAGGGTACTAACCAATCTGTTAAGCTGGTGCTCGTTCAAAGTACCCCCATGTTCCGCATGGTTTTCAATTCTGGTAATATTTAATAAAATTTAAACATTAATGAGAAAACTTAGTCAGTGGGTAAGAATTTGTGATATAAAATGCATACCCTTTTGAAAACCACTCATTGAATTGTTCATGACTGTCAAATAAGGTTGGCATAATGAAATGTAGTAGTGCCCACAACTCTGCCATATTATTCTGGATAGGTGTACCAGTAAGCAGCAAACGATTTCGACAATTAAAGCTGAGCAGTGTCTTCCATCTTATACTGTGAAACAAAAATATCCAACAACATATGAATGAGATGAGAACAAATATGATTTTAAATGAGAAAATAAATGAACCAACAATCTAATTGGCTTTGCAACATTTTTGTCCATGGTTGCTAATTAACATAATATTGTTATGTTACTATTATTATTAAATTTGTAACATTTATCGCCCATAATAAACAATTCCCTTATTGATTTTGGGCAGAGTAAATTTATGATATATGTCACTAACTATAATATCTTTAAGTTCAGAAAAAGATAAATGATGAAATATTGTAGGGTGGATTAAATAATACAAGCCTGTTGGTGAAACAGTAAAATAATAGTGGTAAATGGTAAACTATAATAACTAAAACAGTAAATTAAGAAAGACAAAAGCAAGGTTCACGAAAGAGAGAGTTGGTTTGACTTCCACCCCCCTATTGCTTAAACAGCAGGAGTTCATTTTTTCGATTTTGCTTATTTGTGTTTCATCATTTTACTCTTCAGATATTGGTGAAAATTTCTTTCAGTAAAGGGCATTTTAGGATCACAAAAATTAAACCATATCCTAAAACTTCTCCCTTCATATATTCAGTAGACACACACATCTTTTCCAACTAGGCATTAAAAATTAAAATATACGGAGAAAAAGAAAAGCAAAAACAATTTAAAACCAAAACAAACTTTAAAATGATCCACCATATAAGAAAAGAGATACAAGAAAAAAAAACATCTTTGGCATGATAATCCTAGGATATGTCAGACCACGATTTCTGCCATTTCCTAAATTTGTTTCATCTTTATGACAAATAAATTTTACTACCACAAGGCCATAAATGGAGCAACTCCTTTAGTTGATTTTTGAGAAGCCACGTCAGTGCTCAATGAGCAAGTACTAACTACATAGAGGTAACCAAGACCGAGTACAAGCAGTTCCAAAAGCCTTGCAGTAATTCATTAAGCAAGATTTTAGTCCGAACCTGTTAGAACTTTTGATAGCTTGTGCTTCATCCAATACCATATATTGCCATTTCACACGCCGGAAACACTTCTCGTCCGCCACTAGCAACTGGTAGCTGGTAATGAGAATGTGAAACCCAGCATCCCTGACAAGAAATAGAACACAAAATCTTATATAAATTACAATATATTAAGGCAGGGCATTATTCAGGTACTAGCATGTTTATGAATCAATTAAAAGTCAATCTCCTATTTTGAAAATTCATCACTAGTTTCGTGCTTCTACTAATCGTTTCTACTTTGGGTGTCGACAATTCTTATGCGGTTTGACATAGTAAAACGTTATTCCTGCGTAAAACATGCTGACACAAAAGTTCAGGAACAATGTATTGCTTTAAATTTCTTTATGCGGTTGGACATAGTAACATAGAATCCATACTTCAATAGCCAAATATCTACTTTAACAAGTTCCATTACCAAACATGACACCATCCATAGCCAGCTCAAGGGTACGGCCACACTTAGGAGGTCACCTAAGGTCCCCCCTTTAGTTGAGGCCCACTTTCAAAAACAAAACTTTTAATTGTTAAACAACTTTTTTTTTGAAAAGTTTTGTTAAACAACTTTAGTTGTTTTTTTTTAATTGTTAAAAAACAAGCTATTTAAAAATACAAAACTTTGCATCGGAAAACTTCTCAAATAACTTCATGGATTCCCCTTAGGTAAATTAATGTATGGATACATTGATACTCAGTAGTGGTAGACAACTTCTATGCAAGAAGCTAACCTACTAGTAAGTGGGCTTGTCTACTACTGCATAGAGCTAGTCTACTACTATGAAAAATTATTGTACTGATACATTAGGGGTCACTTGGTATGCAGGAGTAACGTGTACCTCCCTATGTGTTAAAGACTGTCCTGGATAAATGGGGGTGGGCTTAAGCTAAACTAATTTTAGGCTATGTTTGGTGTGACGGAGGACTAAGTTTTGCTTCTACTTTTCTTTCATTTCCTTGTTACTCAACACAATCTTTTTCTCTTCATAAAATCATCTCATCCTTCTGCAATTCGGGTACTGCAGAATTCCAGCTTGGTCATGGGATTTTGCAGTTTGGGTATTGCTTTTGAGCCTTTTGTAATCCATAAACTGAAAACCCATAATCAATTTCCAATAACCAATCAAACTCTCTCTTGGTTAGATCTCATACAATTTCTGCAGTACCCATTCTGCACAATCCGTACCAAGTTAATATTCATCAACTGCAGTAACCAAATTTTGCAAAATCCCCAGTCATATTCTGCAATAGTGCAATACCCAAATTCCCAATTGCCTTCACCCAAATCGAATGAAAAATTAGAGATGGGAGAAGTCACAATGAAGGATGACTTGGTTCTTTTCTCTATCTAAGATAAGTATGACTTGGTTATTAGAGACTAACTAAGACAATGTGTTCTTTTGAAGAGCTAAGGGAATAACTAATACAAGAAAAAGGAATATGTTCTAAACTTATCTTTCTATGATTATTACCAATTTATAGGTTATTTTTTTATATTATTTTTTTACTTTTTGCAAAGCTCTTTTTAGCATAAATATGTCTACAAGACAGCAGGAATTAGATATGAGAAACTAAATTTCTATATCGTAAGCACTGCAAGGCCTCCAAGACCAGCCAATATTTTTATTCTACAAGGATGTTTAAATCTAGGATCTCTAGTCTCTACCCTCATCCCACCCATCCCTACCACCAAGACCAGCCAATTATACCATTTTTCTTGAAATTGTAAAAATAACAGCAAGGGCATAGCAAATTACCTACGGTAAAGTTTCTTAGCGTTGATCTTTTTCCTAAGTACCGTACGCTCTTGAAGGCCACCCCAATACGGAAGAGTTTTCAAGTCGGGGCAGAAACGACTAATTTCATCAGCCCAGTTATTCAAGACAGAAGCAGGAGCAACAACCAGAAAAGGCCCCCATATGTTTTTTTCCTGAATGAGACAACCAATCCAAGTTACTACAAAAGCAAGTGATGAGAATAAAACACCAAGTCAAACAATTACCTCAGCCAAATGAGCCAAAAAGGCCATGGCCTGGATGGTCTTACCCAGGCCCATCTCATCAGCAAGGATGCCATTTAAACCCTGAAAGACAAGAAAATCTTCTAAATAGTCAATCAAAAAAAAAAAAAAATCCAAGTGAGTTATGTTGTATGTGTGCATGTGTCCATGTATATCCATTTGGGTACAGGCTAACAACCTGCTCATAACAATTAACCAGCCACTGGAGGCCTTTTAGCTGATATTCTTTAAGGGATCCTTTGAACAACTCTGGTGTCTGAACAGTTGATGTAACAGGCATGGTGGAACTGCAATTAGAAACAGAAACTTTATCAGCTCGACTGAAAAAACTAGCCTCCAATGTCCTAGTACAATCCAGAAGAAAAACAATATTAACATCAATAAAAGACCAAGTGACTGACGGGTTATGCAGATCTATGTTATTAGCTCCAGCAACATCTTGTGGTGCCTCAGGTTCAGCAGCTTCACGCAGCCTCAGACACTCATCATCAAATGCACTGGTTAACTTTTTCTGCTTTGAAACTGCATCTTGAGCAGCTTTTAATGCCTCCTTCTTCAGTTCAGCTTCCTCAGAATCTTCTTCCTCAATAGTCTCAATATCTGAGGAGCTCGGAGATACATCTTGGTCATCTTGGTTTTCATCTCCTACAGGCAGGTCTTCAGATGGCTGTGAACTCAACTTGTTCTGCATAAAGTGACTATAAAGTTCAGTCTGTTTTATGAGAAAATTGAGCCTTTGCTCCTGTCTCTTTGCTTCTCTTTCCTCCTCTAGACGCTTGCGCATTTCAATAGCTTCTTTTTCCTCTTTCTTCCTCACTTCTGCCTGCCAGAGTTTCAATAATAAAACATAAAACAATAAAAAATCAGTTGAGTTTTAATCAAAATGAAACAAAAAAAACACATTCGATCTTCAATCTTCATACTAATTTTCTTTAAGAACTAGAATTATCCACACACCCGATGGGTGTGAGAGTGGAGATGGTTACTTGGAGAATGTGGGTGGTTAAGCTAGTTTTTTTCTTTATTTTCTGTTATTTTTTATTTGACTTTTTTATCCCTTCTGGTTAATTTAGTATGCAAAGTAATTTAATATATGAGGGGTATTTGCGTAAAAAAATTCTGTTATGGTTGACAAAACCTCTTCTCTTAAATATAGTATAGATGACTGAAGACCCCACGGCAGCCAAATAACAGAAGATAGCTATCCTAATGAGAAAAATATATAGACATTTAAGCCTCCAGAGAAATAACATGACAAAACTTTGGGCATGATTTTTTTTTTTCAAGAATAACAATTTTTTTTTTTAGAAGAAACAGAATGTTTGAATAAAAAAGATGAATAAAAACTCAGTGGATGAGGAATCCACAAAACAAAAAGAAAAAACAGAGAACTCAAACAATAGTACAAACTGAAAACAACTACCCCCCTCCCACAAGAAATCTCCCTCGGGATAAAAACAAAAGAGTTCTCCGAAACTGCTGCTGCTCTCCAGTCCCTTAGGATAGAAGAGAAACTATAATCTTTAAAAACCTCCGAGACCGAAGCCCAAAGAGCCACCCAAACAATTTCAAGCCAACTAACATCTATATACCCAACTAAATTAAGGCCAATAAGATGAATGCACTTTTATATGTTCTTGCATGTAATCTGTGTACTAATGCATTTTTCATAAAGAAAGAAAGCATACCATCTCTTTGTCTATTCTCTTCCAAAGTAGTAGCATGTCTCTGGCTAGTTTCCTTGTGCGAATTGCAGCACCCCTCATCACTTTAAGTGATCTACTCACCTTCATTTTCACCTACAAAAAAACAATTCATAGCTTCAGTGTGTAGTACAACTGCCGATGATGAAAATCATTCATCAGAAAGTTAAAGAATCAGTCTGAACAAGGTCAGACTGGACACTGAAAAAAAAAACTGTACAATGAAACGAAGCAGAAGACTAAATTGCCCTTAGACATCATAAGTACCTCTCTTTGGCAGTTCTCTGAGACCCTCTTGGCATCAATTAGTTGCTTGCGGTGAAAAGTAGTAAACATCCTATGATGCTTTGGTATGTCTCTTCTTACAATGTTTACCCAAACTCTTCCAATCTTTTCCATTTCCTCCTTCTCAATCAGAGAAGGGTCTTTCTTTACCTTTTGCTTCTTCGGTAGGCTTCGTTCAATGATCTGCAGAATGCTTAGTGAAAAACCAGCCCAACTAGCACATGTAAAGAAAAACACGCACCCCATCGCCACAATATTTATAAAAAATTAAAACAAAATAAAAAAGAACATATCAACCAATCATAGCTTAAGCAGAACACAAACCTCATATGTGTCTCCTTTCTCTAAAACCTTCACATAGTAGACCTGTAAGACACCACCCTCGGACAAAATTGACCTCTTTATATTTCCAGCTGCCCCCTCTGGGATGGAGGAATTCAACCCAATATCAGAAACTTTGAGGCTGAACTTTTGAGAAGAGTTAGAAGTGGACAAGGCCTTCAATCTTGCCTGAAGGGACTCATACTGGGGCTGGGGCTCCCCCATCCCTGCCCGATTTTTAGGACCAAACCTTTTATCACTACCCATCATTTCTGCTAAGGATCCCAAATCCAATGTACCTTTTAAGTAAACTTCCTCCACACGAAAATCAGGAAAGCTTGGCAAGTGCAAAGATGTCACCAGTTTATCATAAATTGGTGGAATCTTGTAAGTGAAACCATCTCCAATATCCAGATAAGGAGGTTCATATATTACTCTGCATGAAATACATAGATGAAGATATAATAATTGAATAATTAACTTATGTGAATATAATGATACATATGCTTCATGACAGAACATAACCCATGCTCACAGCGAAACCAGAGGGAGAAAGCAAACCTATCGATGGCACTTTGTGGTGCAAAATCAGCATCATGGTAGTTCCCTGGTTTCTGAGGAATAGTATCATTGAGCCACTCAGATGTGGTTTCCATTTCATAAAACCCTCCTCGGTTCTCATTCCCCAGTTTTCTAGATTTTGAACCCTTACTCCCCTTTGGAACTGGAATCCCCATCTGGGTTGGTGCAGGACTTGATGAGGAATCCTTGAACCTCCTTTTGTACTTCTGAATGTGTTCTCCAAGCATTGATCTATACTTTTCCTCCGTAATGTGTGTTCCGTAATAACTGTCATCGTCCTCGTAATCACTGTTTTGAGACTTCCTTCTTTTCTTTACTGAATTCAGTTCCCGGTCAGACATCAGCCCATTACCAGCTCCACCTACGCATGCAATCAGCCAAAAAGCACAAACTATGAGCATATACAAGTCCACACCTCTCCTGCTCAAGCTTTCTAACCAACTTCTCTACTCGTATAGATATACACACACACAGTCTATAATATGCAAAACAAAGGTGCATTTACTAAAAATATGCAAATTGAATTCGTCTGATTAAGCTTGAGTCTAAAGATTAAGAAAAATTGCCTACCTTGGCTACCTCTGCTCTCATCCTGACTACTGTTGCCATAATAATCAAAATCATCATCTGGTTGTGGAAGTTGAAAGTTCATCAAAGACTACATTACAACAAAAGATTAACAATTAAACAATTACAATGAAATCATCGACTAGCAACCAAGAAAAACCAGTACTTGAGAAAATTCGACATTCCCAAGTCTAACAAGTGAGGTATAGACATAAAGCTCATAACGTGCCGAATCAAAGCAAACCAAGAGAGCCGAAAAGAGGTATAATTTGAGAAAAGAAACAGAACCCAAATCGTAAGAACCATGTGACAGACCTCAAGATTGAAGAGGTTGGAGTAGGAGAGAGAGTCCTTGGATTGCCTCCTGTGGTCCATGTGCTTATGGGTCGAACAGACTCTAAAGCTAACCCTAGGAGCTGAAGAAACCCAAAGTTCTACGAAGAAACCAGATATGGCGTACTTCGTCCTCCACCCGTCCACCGTACTCCATTGCGCGACACCCAAAATTATTTTATACCGTTTTACAAATTGGAACGCCTCAATTGGCGTTCAAGTTTCGTTCGCCATTAGATTTTCTCTATTTCTTTTTTTTCTTTTCTTTTTTCGATGGGATTTCTTTTCTTTTTTTTCTTTATTATTGCCATGCCATGGTGTTCTCAATTGGTGTTTTTTTTTAGGACATTGGTTTTTTATTTGAAAATTATTTATCTATTTGATTATCTATCTATCTATCACTATTACTATAATTGGAGGAGTGAGACTTTAGTGTCAAAAGATTCACCAAAGAAAAAACTCCCTAAAATGTCCATGTCTAAGAAAAAATCAGCTTGATCATTGTAAGAGGTGAAATTTTCGGAGCCAAATTGTTAATTATATGGGCCATTGAATAATAAGCCCAACAATGAAAGAGTGGAGTTTCTGTTAGTAACAACCCGGAACTGAAGTTCTACATTCCCGCCTCGAGGACCACGTGGCCTCGAGGCATTGGATGCAATCCCTATGCGCACGCCGCAAGTCATGGCTCGAGAAGTTTGCGGCGCAAGGGAACCTCGAGAGAATTGTGGCCCAAGCCGTAACCGTCGAAGAGATAAGGTTTCGTTCAGTATAAATATATGGTTCCATCAACCAGGTAAGGGATTCATTCATTCACAAGTTCACTATTCACTATTAAAGCCATTACTCATTTAGGCATCGGAGGGTCTTTTGCAGGTACCCCCACCTCGAACCACTTTTACCTCGAGCCATCAGCAAACTGCCGCAATTGATCAAGCTCACGCTCCAGTCTTATATTATTGGTGAGAGAAACTCGTATCCGAATTTTTTGTCACCAACAATCCTGCCGACCACGCCAGAGGTGGAGGCATGGAAGCATCGAGTGGCGGGTTCACAACGGAAACCGGGTGGCTACGTGACGAGAATATCTTCGTATGAGGGATGTTACCTCGAGGTAGTTCCTTAGCACCAACTTGAATTTCAACGAGTGGATTGGCAGGTGGTTCTTGAGTTGCTTGACTCGAGCTTCCGATATTCCCAATGCTCGCTGATGGTTTCTCGAGCTTTTGCTTCTTGGCCTTCTCGGAAGCTTAACTTTCTCGAGGTCTGATTTCGTCTGGGATAGTTCGAGGGACATATCCTCGATGCGCTTGGCTTTTAGCTCGAGTTCCTCTTTGTTTGCTCCAAGCAACCTATCTTTCTGCTTGATCCGATGTTTGGCCTCACTTAAGTCCATTTGCAGTTTGACATTGGACTCGTGAAGTCCAGTCATGAGGGCATGAGTCGCCAAGAGAACCTAAAAAAAAAAAAGGAACATACACGCGCAATGGTAGTAAGTAAGACATGAAAATTCTCGAGTAATGCAAACAAGTAGAAAAGTAAGTCTTACCTCAAGTTGGGAGCTACACACGGACTTAAAGAGCTCAAAAGTAGGCTTCTTGGATAAAACGTCGAGGTCGGGTTTGCGCACGGCCAAACCTCGACCACAGCAGCCGCAACAGATTTGTTGGAGAGCAGTGATTCATCCTCGGCGACGAAAAAGTTATCGCCCTTCCTGAAACTCATGGTCAAAGCTTTCGACGGATGAGGTGGAGGCATGGAAGCATCGAGTGGCGGGTTCACAACGGAAACCGGGTGGCTACGTGACGAGAATATCTTCGTATGAGGGATGTTACCTCGAGGTAGTTCCTTAGCACCAACTTGAATTTCAACGAGTGGATTGGCAGGTGGTTCTTGAGTTGCTTGACTCGAGCTTCCGATATTCCCAATGCTCGCTGATGGTTTCTCGAGCTTTTGCTTCTTGGCCTTCCGAAAGGGAGGTTGACGTGAGGTGAAGTCCCTGACGTTCATATCTTCTTCCTCGAAGGACTCCTCCGTGCCCGTGGCTGCTTTGGATTCCGTTTCGCTTCCTTCTTCCTCGCGTTCCTCCTCCCTCGAGGTAGACTCAAACTCCTCGTAGCATGGTTTCTCCTCAAGGCTTTCTACAAACAAACGTTCACAATGAGTAAACCGATAAAAGTCACTTTCAATCTCTGCAACGCGGGTGGCTAGTCTCTCCCCAAAGAGATCAGGATTGACGGGTTGGCGATAACGGTCAAAAAGCTCTCTGGTGCGATTAACGGACAAATTCTGTAAATTCTCAGGCGAGGCGAATTGTGTCGCTGGCAAACCTTGACCTATGATATGGGACTTTAACCATTAAAAGCGCTCTGGCTCAAGAGAGATATTGCTATGAGAAGGTTTAAAGTCTGCACAACAACGGGAGAAAACAAGAGTTTAAAAATAAAATAAAAAAGGAAAGAAAGAGAAACGCTTCTGGATAACAAAAATAAGGGCTTTACCAATGTCGTTTCCAAATTAGTGAGGAGGGACAAGTTGAAGTTCCTCGGGTAGCCAGTTTTCCGAAAGTATCAAGGCATTAGATTTCCATTCGGCGTAGTTCGAAGGTTTTCCCTCAATGCACTTTTGGTTGCGGTACGGTGCAAAATTGAAGTATCGCCTCAATTTGGGGATTTTCAAGCAATTGTGGACATAGAAGAAGTCTGTTAAACCTAACAATACTCCCCATCTACAACCCATCGAGAGAAAAGCTGACATAAGAAGATACGAGTTCGGATTTAATTGCATGGGGTGAAGTCCCAAATCCTCCACATGAGAACAATCACAGGATGAAGGGGAAAAGTTAGAAACCTGATGTTTTGTGGTGCAAGGATAAGAACATTTAGAGGGATATTTTTGCCGGAATAAATGTTGGCATCTCGGGGAAGAGCTGAAACCTCAATGGAGGGTGGGAGTTTCAACTTCTCCACAGCATGTTTGATTTGAGAGGCGCTCGGAGTCCAAAGCTATGGTTCGTCGACGGGGTCACTAGCCGCTTTCCGACTTTGGTTTGAAGAGCCTGTCCTTGTGATGACCATCGGGATCTTTGAAGAAAAGTAAAAAAAAAAAAAAAATAGACGGGAAAAAGAGCAAGATGGATAAGTAGACTTACCAAGAAAATACGGGAAGTGGCTAGATAGTTGGAGAAGAAGAAAAGGTTATATAAGCATGAATTTGAAAAGTGGATATTAAAATAATTAATGGGTGAGATTGTAGCAGTTATCACCTGCTAGGAATTTTGGGGAAGTGGATTGGAGATTGTGCGTACGTGGTTAATAGGCGTGGTATAGTGGTCATCATGGCAATGGAAGTTAACGGATGGGATGATTTGGATATTAAATAAAGATTTTGAAGAGAAGGGATGATAATCTCGAAGGATGGATTTGAAGAATAATTAAGTAAAATTTTGGAAGGATTGTAGGGAGAAGCACAAGTGAATGAGATTTTAAAAGGAGAATTCAAAAGATCATGTGAGGATGATGTGCAATCAAAGTGGTGATTTCACATTCAATACAGCAGACCTTGGTTTTGCGAAATAGAGTAGACATCTCAATCAAGAGACGTGAAGAAGACACAAAGAAGACGCAATTAATGCTAGAAGCATGGACTTTATGACAGGAGAAAGGTAGGTTGCTTCGAAGTATGTATATTTAAAAGTGGGAGTCGATTACGTGCTGTGGAAAGCCATGCCGGGAGTTATTTCCTTTTGGGCCTACGCAGAGCTCGGGTCCAAAAAGGAAATAAGGGGGCATTGTGGGAGGTGAAATTTTCGGAGCCAAATTGTTAATTATATGAGCCATTGAATAATAAGCCCAACAATGAAAGAGTGGAGTTTCTGTTAGTAACAACCCGGAACTGAAGTTCTACATTCCCGCCTCGAGGACCACGTGGCCTCGAGGCATTGGATGCAATCCCTATGCGCACGCCGCAAGTCATGGCTCGAGAAGTTTGCGGCGCAAGGGAACCTCGAGAGAATTGCGGCCCAAGCCGTAACCGCCGAAGAGATAAGATTTCGTTCAGTATAAATATATGGTTCCATCAACCAGGTAAGGGATTCATTCATTCACTATTAAAGCCATTACTCATTTAGGCATCAAAGGGTCTTTTGCAAGTACCCCCCCACCCCCCACCCCCACCTCGAGCCACTTTTACCTCGAGCCATCAGCAAACTGCTGCAATTGATCAAGCTCACGCTCCAGTCTTATATTATTGGTGAGAGAAACTCGTATCCGAATTTTTTGTCACCAACAATCATGAAAAATAAACAGGGTTAGCATTGTAAAATACAATGAAAAATAAAAACAATATAAATAAAAGAAAATAAGATCACGTCTGACTCTAAAATTCACGAAAAAAAGGAGAAAAAGAAAAACTGCTAAACCACGATCTGAAAGAGGAATACAGAACTGGCAGTATGCACGATCTCAAAGAGGATCAAAGAGGAACGAAGACCCTGGACAACGTGGGTGGTGATCGGAGTAGATATGGCTTCACCACTGTTGGCCTCTAACCCAATTTTCAGTTTATACAAAAGGAGAACACAACCCTGAAAGAAAAAGAGCAAACTCAAACCCAGGGAGAGGAAAATAGGAGTATCAAAATCGGTGAGTTAGCTAATTGTCATTGGGTGATATTAGTGCAGATTACACTGAAAGTTGATTTCTGTTTGTTTGGTTTTTCTTCAGTTTCAATTCGATTCAATATACGTGAAAGTTGGTATTTGTGTCCGCTAATATTGGTTCCAGATATGTTTGGGTCTGTTTAACAATTTTTTACGGTTTAGGGGAACAATCACAGTGGTCACATCGACCGTCACTGTGCATGAGTGTGTGTGAGATCGATTTATGCAGAGATCATTGATTCTTGTCTAATCAAAGATCTGAACTCTATTCGATCTCTGCATATATTGAATCTAATTTTGGACCTATGCAAGTTAATTAGAGCTACTGATCACCGGCTAGAACAATTAATTATGTCTGCCTAAAATATTAGTTATTAGCTAGGGTTTTTAATCTCTTGGGTTCAGAATAACACAAACACAATAAGCTATTCTGAAATGAATGCACGAAATAAGACCAACACTAGACTTTAGTAATCAAACACCAAGTAGTAGTTGCCATGAATGAAAACTAAGGCAATTAGTGATATTGTTTATTCAAAGAAGTTGATTACACTAAAAGTTGATTTCTAATTGTTTGGTCTTCTCTTAATCACTAGATTTTAATAATTTTTTTTTGTTCCTCAATTCATTTGAACTCTCAATCTAATTTCATTCAGTCTCTCGACGTGGTTCTCTTCTATCCCCATCTTATTTTTCTGCAGTTAATTAGTTTTATAATTGTAAGTATCAGTATTTGTTATGACTTATTCTCATTGTAGGTATCAATATTTCAGTCAAAAATTGATGCAAAAAGATGGACAAGTGATTAATATCAAAATCGGTTTGAAGGATAGGCTGAATTCATTAGTTTTCTGTCATTTGGTAATATTCATGTTCCTCTTCTTTCAAGGGAGGATTCGTTGTTGTCTTCCATGTTGTTTGGTTGTAAACTCTTTCTTTTCTTTGAATAAATTTGGTTGTGAGTTTAGATTATGGATTTTCATTGTGTGTACTTTTTTTTTACATTATTACCAATATAGCTCTGAATTTCATTTCATACATTTTGGAACAGAGTGATAACCACTGAATCTATGCTTTCTCTCACATTCGAATTTCTGATGATCAAGGTAATTTGTCTTCAGTTACAAAGTACAATATGTTGCGGTTACCAACACAATATGTTGCTATGGAGGAAGTTATTGATACATTTGAACCTTACATTTTTTTTTAGGGGAGAAACGTCAACTTTATTAAGAAGGATAAACTCAATGTTTACATTTAGTGGAGATGAAACTCCGCATTGAAGGAGGGGACTCCCCAACCGATGAAACATCCAAATTAGAAGATAAAGCAAAACGAGCAAGATTATGTGCAGTAGAATTAGCTTCACGATAAACGTGATTAAAGGTGGAGCGTAGCTCCAATAAAGAGTAGACGATGTCGTCATGCACACGTCCAAGAAGTGATGTATGTGGAACGAGATCTTTCATTGAGGTAACCAACAAACTTGAATCAGACTCAAACTGAATAGGAGATAAGTGATGAAGAAGTGCAAAAGAGCAAGCTTCCCTCCCAGCTAGAGCCTCGATCATTTCTGGAGAGGTAACATGCTCAAACACCATAGCCTTCCCTCCCACAATCAAACCCAAAGAATCTCGAATTCTGATACCAATACCACCTCGTTGACGAGTTGAATCCAAATCACCATCAATATTATCTTTCAACCAACCTGCCGATGGTTTCTACCATATTGCACGAGGAATACATGGTCTGTGCGAAGAAACACGAAACCGAACTGACTTATAACTGAAAAGCTGGAATTTTGTTTGAAAACTTAAGTCCGAAAGAGATTTCGACTTAAGTTTCCTGACCCGAGCATTCCTCTCCTTCCAAATAGACCAAAGAGCAAATAATAACAAACCAAAATTTTGCTTAGATAAAGTTTTTGAGCAGTGAACTAACCAAGACAGAAGAGAGGGATAGCTCGCACAAATGAAGGAGGAAGAAATGCAAAGAAGCTCTGGAAAAGAGGAGAGGACAGCCCGCACAAAAGATTAGTCCCTACTTACATGCTCAATACTCTCGTTCTCCCCATTACACAATGAACAACTTGGGTTGACATTAACAAATTGAGAAAGAAGTTGTGTTGTTGTTGCTAAAATACAAGAACAAGCCTTCCAAATATGCACTTTAACTTTACCTGGAACCGAAGAGAACCAGACTTTCTTCCAAAATTCAACAAAGGGAGGAGATGAACCCGTAGCAATAGTCATCGTCGAATGCAGCAAGGTAAAAGCTACCTTGCAAGCACTTTTGACTGAAAAAACTCCTTTTGGATCATAATGACAAATAAGACGATCAGGAGGGCAGCGAACACTTAAAGGCAGAGACAAAATAAGAGCAGCATCACCTTCATCAAAATTAGAATTTATCAAGGCCTCATTCCACCTTTGATCCTCCAATATCAATTCACTAACCATTACAGGAGCCGAAAGAGCATTAGGAGAGCTAATTGGACGGAATGAGTATGGTCTAGGTAACCATTTGTCAGTCCAAATATTAATAGAACGACCATCTCCGGCCTGCCAACGTATCCCAGCCACAAGGATGTCTCTGGAAGTAACCAGACTACGCCAAGAATAAGAAGGAGAAGAGGGCAGAGCAGCAGCCCAAAAATTACCATTCGGAAAGTATTTAGCCTTATAAATGTGAGCAATTAAAGAATTTGGGAAACAAATCACACGCTAAGGTTGTTTCGCAAGCATCGCAAGATTATAAGCATTGAGATCCCGAAAACCCATACCTCCTTCTTCCTTAGATTTACAGAGAGCTTTCCATGATAACCAATGAATTTTTTTTTCTGGAGTACTACCCCACCAAAAGTTAGCACACATTTGTTGTAGCTCATCACAAAAGTTCTTTGGTAACTGAAAGCAACTCATAGCATAGGAGGGTAATGTTTGTGCAACCACCCGTATCAAAATATCTTTTCCTGCACCACTAAGAAGCTTCCCTTGCCACCCATTAAGCTTCTTGCTCAATCTCTCCTTTAAATAAGCAAACGTTTCTGTTTTGGCTCTCCCCACATAAGTAGGTAAGCCTAGATATTTATCATGCTTCTCAACCACCTCCATATCTAGTGAAAAGGCCAACTGAAACTGTAACTCAGGAGACACATTTTTACTAAAAACAATATTGCACTTCCCCATATTAACTTGTTGCCCTGAAGCACGCTTGTAGCTCTTTAGGACATCCTGAAAATGATGGCATTAATTCTTCCACAGTAGCCCTCCAATACAACATACTATCATCAGCAAATAAAAGATGATGAGTTGAAGGAGTTGAAGAACACACCTGAACGCCCTGAAGTAAACCGAGCGAAGCCTTATGCTCAAGGAGAGCAGAGAAACCTTCAGCACAAAGTAAAAAGAGAAACGGGGAGATTCGATATACTTTTCATTCATGTGCAGATTATGTGTGTGATTTCTTTTTTTGGTGTATGTTTTATTAGATTTTGCTGCCAAATAACTTCATGATTATGGATTAATACCCAAAATGGTACCTGAAGTATCATGATATGGACAATTTGGTACCTGAAGTAACAAAGTGGACAATTTGGTACCTATAGTTGTCATCTGTCTTCCCATTTGGTACTTCCGTCAAAAAATCCGTTAAGTTGGTCCAATTTAAGGGGTAGTTTCGTCTTTTCAGTCTCATCTTTCTATAACGGTGTGTTTGGATGAAGTATTTTCAATTTTCACGGATATTCTCAAATGATAGGAATTATGATTCCAGGAATTTAAATTTCGTTAATTGATAATTGTATTATTTGGATTTCATTATGTAGAATTTTAAAAATGACAAAAATTAAAAATACGATTTCCCGCTTGAATGGAATTCAGAAAAGACACCTATTTTGGGAGGAATTCAAGTCGGGAATTTTTCCTCCCCAAATTCTACGATTCTTTTCCATGGGAATTGCTGATTTCATGGGATAAGGAAGCCAAACGCTAAAATTCGACGGGAGGAAATGTAAAATCCTTATTTTTAATTAGATTCCCTCACTTTTTCCCCCATCTAAACACACCGTAAAATTCACCTCCTTTGTATTTTACGTACAAATTATGCTCATTGTTTGACATGGAATCAAACCCGTCCCTTTTGGCTCGTGTGTTGCAGGCGTGCCAGCACCAATAGGTGCAAGTTATTGTTGTTGAAATTGATTACGCGCTCATCTTGACTTCTTCTCGTCACGATTGTCACACGAAGAGGAATATCTTCGTATTTAGGTTCTTGTTTATGCCTTGATACAAGGACTTTTGCTTGTAAAGCTCTTTCGAGTTTTACCAATCGATACTAGGAACGTGATCCCTAGCAGAACATTGCGTCGAGGTAAAGATTGTGTGCTGCAGTCGTAAATGCGGTGTCGCAGGTTAGCAAACAATGAGGATTGCATTCGCTAAGCGTATGTGCAGATTCTCATCTTAGTAATTGCAGTCGCAAGCGTTCGTGCAAATACCGAAGTAGCCCAAGGAGCTTGACAAGATACTATGTGGGAGTAATTTGTGTGTTTGTATACGATTGAAGGCGTCTGTAAGTCTGTAACCTTGCATGAAGCCCCTTTATATAGGCTATGAATTACTTGGTTATCAAGCAAGTAGTTTGTCGGAAATCCTTATGTAATCCCATCTATTGTAATATTTTAATTATCTAATTCATCATTCATGAATAAATTATTTTATTTAGTTAGACTTAGCTAACATCCTCTTGTCTTTGCATTATAGGCTTTGTTATAGCCTCCGTAAAAAGTAATCAATGAAGGATTGATTAATTAACTATATATGTTTGTTCACACATGCAAAATGTTCTAATTTCCCACTTGGTTGGTGACTTTCGCATTACTCTGTAGTGCTTAATCAATCAAGGTTGATTAATCAAACATTATATAATATTATTCATAAGTGTGAAACCTCTTGATTGATGGACTTTTCGCACCAATATGTCTGCCATGATCTTTTAGGAAGATTAGATTCACTTTATCTCCCATAATTTTCTTCTGCGAAAGCAGAAGAAAGGTGCGAAAAGTAGGTGATGATGAACAAGCCACCCTTGTCTTTATGATAATTAAATTGTTCATCATATTTCTTTTCACACTGCTCTATGTTCCTGATTATTCTGCAAAATGGGAAACGATAGAATTCTTGTCATTTAGAATCTTGACCACAACATCGATCTTTGGATTGATGATGTTTGGCTTATTATAATTAAATGGCTATTAAAGAGATCACTCCAAATCACTTTCCAAGAATTGCTGCTTTTTATGATCATTCACCTGCTCTAGTGGACATATCTCTTAGGCTTTTTGAGAAATGATGAATCACGTTGGTTTATTTGTCAACAAGGTTTCAGCAAAGGCTGTTCATTTGTTGAAATTATACCATGATTAAACCACTTTACGATTGTCTGAATTAATCAAAAAGCCTCATGTGCGAAACGTAGGCTTTGTTTAATATTTTAAAGAGTGCGAAGAAATTACCTAGAAAACTCCTCAGTCTTATATTGCTGCCTTTTTGTATTATGAATACATATTTTCCTTCTTTCGCATAGTAATAAGGAAAGAAAGTCAATATCAATTAATATCAAAGTAGGCTCAATTTAGCCTCTAGTGACCACTATTGGACTTTCCTTTTCTTCTTCTATCATTGTCGGAAAAGGAAAATTCAAGGGTGAAGTAAAATCTCCTTGGCTTCTTCTTTATTAATTTGATCTTGAGAACTGTGCCAATCACTTAAGGTGATTCGTTTCTGAGAAGTTGTTTCCTCTCCGGAGTCTTTTCAAAGGGAAAAGAAGAAAAGTAGAGACAGGAAAAATAGATCGAACAGTAAAGAACTATTTATGCCTCTCTTGGGCTTGAACAAGTGATGTAGGTCACGAGCATTAACCCATTGGTTGCAAGTCTAAAAGGATCCGGGCCAAATTATTTTGGGCTCAAACATTGCCCCCCAAGCTTTGAAATCCGAACAATGACTAAAAAAACTTATAAGTAGTTCCCTCATTCGCTAACTTCCCAACTACTCTCGCCTCTTTTGAAAATAGCAGTTATTATCCTTTTTCCAAAAAACGCTCCCAATTATTTCTTTCTGCATAAACCCTTATTCCTTATTTTCCTTCTTTCGCATAGTAATAAGGAAAGAAAGTCAATATCAATTAATATCAAATTAGGCTAAATTTAGCCTCTAGTGACCACTATTGGACTTTCCTTTTCTTCTTCTATCATTGTCGGAAAAGGAAAATTCAATGGTGAAGTAAAATCTCCTTGGCTTCTTCTTTATTAATTTGATCTTGAGAACTATGTCAATCACTTAAGGTGATTCGTTTCTGAGAAGTTGTTTCCTTTACGAAGTCTTTCAAAGGGAAAAGAAAAGTAGAGACAGGAAAAATAGATCGAACAGTAAAGAACTATTTATGCCCCTCTTGGGCTTGAACAAGTGATGTAGGTCACGAGCATTAACCCATTGGTTGCAGACCTAAAGGGATCCGGGCCAAATTATTTTGGGCTCAAACATTGCCCCCCAAGCTTTGAAATCCGAACAATGATTAAAAAAACTTATAAGTAGTTCCCTCATTCGCTAACTTCCCAACTACTCTCGCCTCTTTTGAAAATAGCAGTTATTATCCTTTTTCCAAAAAACGCTCCCAATTATTTCTTTCCGCGGAAACCCTTATTCCCCATTTTCTTCAAACAATCTTCATAGCCACCGAATCATATGAGATTTCAGATTATGACCGACTACGCATTGAATCTGAGCATATGGTAGATCAAATGAGGTCAATCTGTGAGTCTCTGGATATAAATTTTTCCTTCTCCAGATATACTTCGCACAAAGAACTTGCCCTTATTGGTCCTCATTATGGCCCATACGACTGGACCCAGATTGATGAAGCTCTCAATCTATGTTTCGCCCGAACAAAGCCACTTCATAGTCACTCTAGGACGGAAATCGATCTCACTCACTGGCCGACCACCGTGAAGTCTCAGAAAGTCACCGGATATTGGCCTCTTACCGACGACGATTTCATTAAATGGAGAGATGCGCTGGCGCCCCTACACAAGAAATTATGGAGGGCAACTGACATTTATGACCCAATTATGCTATCCAGTTAACAAATTAAAGGTGACAAAAATCTCATTCTTGCTGCCTTATGTTTCTGGAACACCTTTAGTAATACCTTTGATTTTCCTAATGAGCATATGAGTATTAGTTTACTGGATATTTTTGCTATTACTGGATTTACCATCCACCATAAGCCATATATTGCCGGTCTTTATCATGGTGAATCTTTTGTAACGAATTTCTATCCAAACCGCAATGTGGTTTATGATAACTGTAATAGTTATGACAAATGGGTCAAGTTTTGGATGGGAAAAGGAGGTGCTGAAGAGCACGTCGCTTTCATTGAAATAAGGCTAAACAAATTTGTATTTTGTATGAATGCGAACAAAGTCTCACATCATTGGAAAGACATGGCCATCACCCTTCATAAGGGTGAGAAATTGGATTTAGGCCACAAAGTACTTGCCTCTCTATATAGAGGGCTTCATCAAATGGTCTTATCTCCCCTGAAGTTTCAATCTGAAGGGCCAATTTGGATACTCCACTATTGGCTTTATGTATATCTTCTTGATTTTGGCGCAGACGTACAATTTTTCCCTAATCAGGTTATGAGAGAATCTCTGGTAAATGCCGGACCATCTGATCGTATTTTCCGAGAATTTTTCGAAGCTTTTAAGAGTGGCGAATATCGTCCAACATGGGGAAAAGTTGTGACTAGGAGATATCCTTATCCACTTCAGGGTTCAGGATTTTTCCCAGACCGGTCACAAAAATGGAGTAACGTACCCAGATTATTATGCCATGTTCAGAGCCGTTATTTGTTGCAAAGACTTGCACTATGGTGGAAAACTTAAACAGGACAAGCATTTGTAGATGGAGGTTTATGCCCCAAATTACTTCGCAAGGCAACTCAGATTTTTCCAGGCCGTTCCTGTGCCCCTAATAAATAGTGTGAACCACTTCACCTCGTGGTGAAAGAACCTGAAGTCATTGGCGAGTGTTGAAGGCATAAGTGAGCTTGGTGATTCAGATCCTGAGCTCGAATATATTTAAAACACTGCCAAGATTTATTGTGTTTCTGACTACTTAACATGGCTCGAAGATATGAATAAAGGCCTCTTCTCTTCAAATCATCTTCTTAGATTCATCGTTCTTTTCAACAAATTGTCTAGAACCAGTGTTCTAAAGGCTGATTTGTTGATTGTGCCATTGTCAAAGAAAAAGGTACAACTTGATGAAGAAAGGGCCTCTGAGCTTTTGCTGTCATCTCGCATGACGAGTAGCATCCAGGCAGATCAGGATTTCCTTCGTAGAGAAAGAGAAAAAGTGCTCCAAGAAAAACTGGTAATCCCCTGACTTGATTGTGAATTAGTATTCTTATTCAAATTGTCCTTTTCTTAACCTCTATTTATTTTTATAGGCTGAAGCAAAGGCCAAATCAACTGCCTCAAAAGCTGCTGCTTCTCAATCAACGCGAAAATGAACCACGTGAAAACAAATTGCTTCTAATCCTGCGCAAAAGGCCTCGCAGTCTTCTCATGTGATAAATTCTTACTCTAGGCTCTGCTTAACTTAGCCTCGAGATTGTTTCCCTTTCTTAAAATGACTATACTTCCTCTTTTGTGTATTTTTAGGCAGGAGAATCAACAACGGGGAAATGAAAAACAATTGAAGCCCCTGATAGCCCTTCCCAAAGAAAGAAAAGGGTTAAACAACCTGTTCGCAAACCTCCTCCTGAAAATGAAGACGAAAGAACTCCCACTGATGAAGATGTGGAAGATAAAGTAGTGAGTGATTTCGTCTAAACTTTCCTCTTTGTACCAATTTTGTCATATGTGACTTGAATTGAACTTTGTTACAGGCTGCT
The DNA here is from genome assembly GCA_029955375.1 of Rubus parviflorus. Taxonomy (NCBI): domain Eukaryota; kingdom Viridiplantae; phylum Streptophyta; class Magnoliopsida; order Rosales; family Rosaceae; genus Rubus; species Rubus parviflorus. Next base: position 17,394,728 of record JARGGL010000006.1, on the reverse strand, counting down.
CAAGCAAGAACTCGTCGTGAGGCCAGAGCAAGGATAGCTCAAACTGTTAGTCATCTCACTCTTTTTTAGTATACAAGGTAATATTAGCCTCTATTTTTACTATCTGAATTTGTTTTTTAGGTTCGCCCTAAGGATGAATCTCAAGTCCCAACTCTGACTCAAAACGTATAGGTATAAACATTAGAGTCTGTTCCGTGAATGTCCAAATTACGAAATTCACATCTTGGATTTTACAACTTGTCTTTCGCAGGTGGACTTGAGAAATATCCCTATTGCTCAGAGGAGTATAAGAAACCATCAGTCTTCTTCGCACGAGATTCAACAGGTATATCCTTTTACTTGTTTGAGTTTTTTAACACTGGTTTAATTTGCTGACACAAAAATCTATCTTCCAGCCCACTGTAATGATTGCTAGACCATCAAGAACTCTACCTCTCCTATCATCCCTTCAGGTTATGATTGAGGAAGTAACCAAACTCTTTTAGCCTAACAAGTTTATGTTTTGAGATGCAGATTTAATTATATCCTTTAACCCTTTATGTTTTGAACATCTGGTTCGAGCTAATTCCTCTCATTCAAGGGAAAACTGGGATTTCTATGGTTGCTCCCATAGGCTCTAAAGAATCATCAATACCAACTGCTGAAGATCAAGTCTAAGGGTCTGGACCACTTAACTTGGTTCCCTTAGACACTATTGAAGTAAACAGAGCTATATCCCTGATTTCAGCATTATCCCTTCATGAACCAACAACCATTGTCGATTTGTCCACTCCTACTGCTTCCCCTTCTCAAGAAGTTCATCCTGAAATAGAGGTGCAACCTGCTGAACCTTCAAATGCAGAACTTATGGATATGGATTACGCAACAGATGGTGCGGAGACCTCCAATCTGAGATCACCCAAGAAGTTAAAAATCCTAGGGTTTAGGGTTTAGGGTTTAGGGTGGAGATCAACAAATAATTTCAAGTTCTGCTATTGAGGATAGCGATGTCATTCATGTAGAAGTTGTGGCTTCCACTGTTGAAGTTCCCCAGGTTAATCCAACTGCGAATATGGATGCAGACACAACTATGCAACCTCCTTCTTCTATTAAGGTATATATAATTCTTTGAATTTGATCAGTTTCGGTCCTAAATGACCAATGTTAATTTTCTGGTGATTCCTTTATAGGAGATTACCACTGAAACCAGCTCTAGGCCTTGCGAAGAGAACGTAACGCCTCCTAGTTCAGGCTTTAATACCTCTGATCTTTTAAGTGATCCTCTTAAAGGTGTAGAGGTTCAGTCTGAAGATAAGAACATTGGGGAAGCTGAAGCTCCTAAAGATCAGCAACCATCAATATTCAATGATGCTGGTGATGGTAACATAGAAAGTCATGGCTCTGCAGTCTCTGTTGCTTTCGCAGATCAGGTAAATCTATTTCCTCAACAAATAAGTTTCATCTTCTTCGCACTAGTATGTTTGAACACTTAAGTTTAAATTTAAACTTGTCTTCCCCTTTGTAAGGAGCAGATGCAGGCATAGAGAATTTAGCATTGCAATCCTTGTATATAGATGACATAATACAGGACTCTTCACTGCCTCTTAATAACCACAACTTGTGATTATTACTTTTACTAAGGCAAGCCTCACAGTGGTTCTACGCAACTTGCAGATGAAATCATGTTACTCTCTCTAAGTAAAGCCTTAAATCGCTCGGAGAACTCGCAAAATAAGCCTAATTTTTCTGCTAATTCTTCACTCCAACAAGGTATTGATGCCTCTACAATTTGATAGATATAATCTATTAAATTAAGCACAAGTAACTAATTGCTGAAGATGCGAAACACATACTGCACTAATATTTTTCGCATGCATATTTTTGGCCGCACAGTCATGTAATTTAATTATATATATGGACCTTATTTTGCCTTTCATTGTATGCGAAACAAGAAATAATTAATTTTCTATGATAGACAAAAAATGCCTCTTGCGAAACATTGTTATGTTTTGACTTACTGGTCGTGCAAACACCATTTCCCATAAGCTTATGTAAAACAAACTGGGTTGACACCTTAAGAATTAGGCCGTTGATTTAAGCCTCTACATCATAACATTTCAAGATGTTCCAAACTCCTGATGTTTTGATGCACGAGAGAATCATGTCAATCATTCCTTTGTTCATTAAATATTTGTGCTATATGGGAATATGAATTGGCTACATACTTTCACCGCTTCAATTATTTATATATAACCACGTAATTATATATAATCATATCTACAATTATATATAATATTGCCACATGATTTGGCTAAAGAGTTTTGTATGGTGCAATTATATATAGCCATATGAATTGGCATTATTTATACTAGTCTTCATAGCGCGTGCGAAAAACCGTGCTCGCGCGTGCGAATATATCTTCATTTATTTTATTAACCAACCATTAGTCATCCATTAGTCATCCATTAACAAAAAAACCAAGTACATATGTCTACAATTGATCAAGAAGTTTCCATAAATATAAATGTCCACAAAAATCAAGTACATCTACATTCGATCAAGAAAAATAAAGTGCACATGCAAAATTCAGCTCCACTTTTGTCACCCATTACTCTATCCTTGATTCTCAATCTACAAAATAATGTAGACAACGAAAATATAGTTAATTGGAAATAATCTTTTAATTAATTGCCAACAATATGTGAATGTAAAAAATGCATACCATTAAAGCTGACAATTTACTCATAGCAACAGCTTTACTCCAATTGTTTTGGGATTCCTGTGGTAAAATTAAGGTATTACACTCACGATAAATATCACCTTGTTTAGATAAATATGCTCAAATTTTACCTTAATCTAATGCTTCAACTTATTCGCTTGAAGATGGGTACGATGCCTGTAAAACTGTTAGAAAAATGCAAGTTAATTTGGCAGACTGACATCTATCAATACACTCATATGCATAACACATTTAAAAACTGTTATACCTGACGTAGAAAATTCATATGCCTATAATTGATCATTTTCCTGTGTGCAAAATATAAAAAAAGTCAAACAAAATTAATTAAATCTTCTATTAAACTCATGTACATTAACAACAAATAAAAGAGCGGTGCACTTCGCATCATACCTTCTTCGTAAGACTGTTTTGAAAGTTACTTTGATATCATGAAGACATTGTGTTACCAACTCCCTACGTGCTTTCTTATAGCGCCACCTATAGAAAACCGATTTTAATAGCAGTGAAAATATTTATATAATAAAACTTTATTTAAATTTGTTTCATAAGTTTTATTGTTACACCGCAAGATAGTTTGATTTAAAATACGTACTGCTCACTCTTCTTTTTCTTCCACTCTTTCGATATCAATTTATTAAGATCAATGGTATTCATTTTCACTGAAATGCCCTATCACGCCCCCAAACCCGAGACCAATAATTCGGGTTATTACATGCCCTTTCGCCAACCAGGTGAAAAAATGGAAACACGTCTCGTAGTGCTCCCACCCATAGGTAGCGGCTTCTTTGCTTGAAATGATTTTGGCACCATTTCTGTAGAATTGAAACTGTTATTATTTTTACCATCTATAGAATTGAAAACATTTTTACCATTTTTTTATATTTACCCAAGTGAAATCTATATTAATAAAGAGGAAAAAAAAAGGAACAATACTAACTCGAAAATAATACAATGAAATAGTGAATAGTGATTGAACCTAACTGAAACAACCCGTAACCCAAAAAATATGGAATCAAGGAGAAACCCAATTGTTAATCATCTCCCACAAAAAAACATGGAATCAAGGAGAAACTCGTAACCCAAAAATCTCACCTCAAAAGCAATTATATGAACATGAAATCAACAAAATGATTCCTATACCCAATAAACCAATTCAAGAGCAAACAAATTAAAACCCAATACCCAAATAATTCCATAGCAAAAAGAAAAAGAAATAAGAAAAAGGATGGGCAAATACAAATAAAACCCAAATTAATCATTCAAGACCAAGGATGAGGAATTACCCTCTTGAGCAAAACCCTCGTATATATATGCAGTCTCTCCTCTTCAACTCGAAATTTGACAACGCAAAAGAACCTAGTCAATTAGTACACTACTCTGTTTGTCAAAGATTCAAAACTCATAACCATCAATCCATTCAATAGTAAATTTTCTGCACTCTATAAAGAACCAACTCAAATCAAATTCACCATCACCCAGAAAATCACCGAGCTTACCTTGATTAGGAAAAAAATATTAGCAGAGCTTCTACTCCTATGTCACCTTCGAATTGAAGAGGAGAGAATGTAACCCCAGTGTTTCCTTTCAACCCTTGATTATAAAAATACAGTTCGAGAATGTAGAAGAGCGATGTCGAAGACGCCAGAGAGGCCACGAAGGCTCCTGGGCAGAATGATTGATATATGATCAAATTTATACCATGACGTGGGAAATTTCATATCAATATCAAATTTGAAATAGAAGTCATACGCAGTTTATCAAAATCAAAGGACATCCAATTCAATAGAAATTGAACCGTTACAACAAAATTACAGATTTCAAAACAATGCTCAAGAACAACTACCTGGGTTCTTTTCAGACTTTTGCAACAACAGCACAACTTCAACGAACGTGGGTTTTCTGTGATTTGAATTTTGATGATTGAAATCAGTCTGATCCATCTACCACTCTTATATAATCTCATGACACCCTTCGTGTAAAGCCTTAGAATTGATGGCATCAAAAATCCCAAGCGACCATTCTCGAAACCTGAATGAAGCCGTGTGATCAATTTTATTTCTTTTGGTTTGATCGATGCCATCAATTGATGTTTCCTCGGTTACATCAAAGAGAGAAGATGAAACGCAGAAACGGAGTGGGGAGATATCAACGTGGTTAGGTTGGTAGAATTAGGTTAATTAATTTTTTTTATTTAATCACACTTCCGATTTCACTTTGTTACCCTTAGTATATTAAATTTGGATATCCTGATTAATATAGTTAGGAAGGGTCAATTTTGGGTTTTCAAAAATTTAACCAAAACTCATGTTTTGGCTTTATTAATATAGATAAAGCATGACTGCATGATAGCAACATAAATATATATACTAGCATGAACAGTACCATGCATGGAAGCAAAGTCAAGCTTCCTCTTTATTTCCACTGCATGTTTCTTCCTTTCAAAAAAAGGGTACAACACCTTTTCATTGCTTTCAAACTTTATTGCACCTACTACCTAAACCATGATTTTGTTGCCACTATCCGACCATACTACAAACATATAAATATATATATATGAGAGATATAATGATGATGGAACATCACAAGCACACGCACACAACTTTTGACTTTCACACATCCTCCACCAAAGGAGGGATATCACAACAAAACGGAAACAAGATAGTACACTACAATTGAATCATTTTATTGGTAATACAAAGGCCACAAATCAAAGCCTGGATAGGAAAATGTTTAAATTTCTCGACATTTTAAGTACCTTAGTGTACTTGTTGCTCCTTTCAGTTTTGATATACAAATATATTCATAAAAGCAAGCGAAGTATATTAAAACTGAAAATGAGTCCCTGTCATTTGTGTCTGAGAATGGGTCACCCGTTTGAAATCTGGCGCTGGTTTCGCCGGTTTTTTAAATTTCTTCGCAAAATCCCATACACTTGGATAATATTTTTTTCAAATATTTCCCGTTGATAGGATTATAATGGATTTCACCATTAATATGTTTGAGATGATATGCTCCTTTCAGCAAGATTTGGTGAATGGTATGAGGTCCTTCCCACTTTGGTGACCACTTCCCGAGGCTGTCAGTTTTTTCACAGACTGGTAAAACCATCTTCCATACCAATTCTCCTTCCTTAGAAGGATTTTCTCCTAGTGAGTTTGTCATAAACTCATGCCACCTCTGCTTTTCCGCAATCAGATTATTCAAGGTTTCAAGCCTTAATTCATTCAGCTTCTCATGTTCTTGCCACATGGCTTGAACATAATCTTCACTAATCAACTGGTGTTGTTCTCGCACGCGAAGCGACTGCACAAAAATCTCTATTAGCAACATTATTGCATCATGTCTAAATGTTAAAACACAAGGAGTTGTCGTTGTAGGTGTCCTCTTGGAAGTCCTGTAAGCCCACAATGTGTTATACAACTCATTGTGTCAATCTCTGGGATTATCAGCCGCCATCGTTTTCAAAATGTTGATAATAATCTTGTTACTGTCCTCAACTTATGGAGTTGAATGTAGGTGTTTAATTCCGAATTTATTCTTCATTTGTACTACTTCATCGGCCATCAATGATGTACCTCTATCGGTAATAATGCATTCCGGAACTCCAAATATGTAAATCAGGTTGTCAAAAATGAAATCCTTGACTTTATCCGCAGTGACGTTTTATAGGCTCTGCTTCAACCCATTTAGTGAAGAAATCAGTGGCCACAATGATGAAGTGATGTTGTTTAGAAGATGCTGGATTGATCATACCAATTAAATCCATCGCCCATCCTCGAAAAGGCCATGGTTTAATAATTGGTTGCATTGGTATATTTGGAATACGATGGATTGGTCCATGCACATGACATTCCTGACATCCCTTTGCGAAAGTGATGCAGTCCTTTAATATTGTTGGCCAATAATAGCCATGTCTTCGCAGAAGCCATCTCATTTTAGGTCCTGCCTGATGTGAACCGCAGACCCCTGAATGAATTTCTCACATGAGTCTTTTTGCTTCTCTGCCATAGACACACCAAAAGTCTACTCCTTCTTCTCCTCGTTGTCTTAACTTTTTGTTTCTGAGGAAGAAGTTCAAAAGTTGGAATTTGATTTTCTTATTTGTACTTTGGTCTGGATTTTCCAGATATTGAATCAAATGTTTTCGTCAGTCCAAGTCAATAGGCTCTTTTGACACATTAATGGCTGAAATTTCCATGGGCCACCCTCTGTCATGGACGGATGGTAAAGAACGCCTTTCCACTTTGAGGATTCGCTCTTGAATTCCATCAGTCAACTTGATTCCCGAAGCTACTTGAGCTAATTCATTGGCCGCGAAATTTCGCTCTCTGGGAATGTGTGCAATATAAACATTGCTGAATTAGGACAAAAGATTCCATGTTGCGAAGAGGTATGGTGCAAGCAATGGGTTAGCACATTTAAACTTATCAATCACCTGGTTGACCACTAAGAGTGAATCTCCATAGATATCAATGTCATATGCTTTGAGTTCAAGCAAAATTCCAGGCCAATAATGAGAGCCTCGTATTCTGCCTGGTTATTTGTGCAGGTAAAATCCAATTGAAAAAAAATATAAGAATGTCATTCCTTCTAGATTTTGCAATACAATCCCTGCCCCTGAGGTTTCTTCTGTACGTGATCCATCAAAGTAAAGAGCCCAAGGCTGTATGAAAATAGCCCAAATTTATAACTCTTTGAATGTATCACTTTCTAAGATGGGATGGTGAGCTAGAAAGTCGGCAATGGCCTGTCCTTTTACAGCCTTCGCAGGCACATATTGAAATGAAAATTCCGACAGGAACAAGATCCACTTTCCGATACGGCCCCTGAGGATAGGCCGTGATAACATGTATTTTATAAGATCAATTTGTGCAATTATGCATGTAGTGAAAGGCAACATGTAATGCCTCAATTTCGCAGCTGAGAAGTATAAAGTAAGACATAATTTTTCCATAGCTGAGTACCTGGTTTCACAATCATTCATAGTTCGACTCAAATAATAAATTGCATGCTCTACTCCTTGATCATCATGTTGAGCTAGCAAACTGCCAACTGACGCATCAATAGCTGATATATAAAGCTTCAAAGGCTTCCCTGTTCTTGGAGGCACAAGAACATGTGTACTTGTCAAATAAGCCTTGATTTTGTCAAAAGCCTCCTGATGTTTCTCTTCCCAAATGAATTGCTCTTGGTCTTTTAACTTGAGTAAAGAAGAAAACGGTTGGATTTTCCTAGCGGAGTTTGAAATAAACCTGCGAAGAAAGTTTATCTTCCCAAGAAGTCTCTAAAGCTCCTTTTTATTTTTGGGTGGAGGGTTACTGATGACAGATTTCGCTTTGTCCTCTGTGACTTTGATTCCTCTTTCGTGAACAAGAAAACCTAGAAAATTTCCCGCCTTGACTCCAAAAGCGCATTTCATAGGATTCATTTTCATATTGTGGAATCTCATTCTTGCGAAGACTTTTCGCAAGTTTTCCACGTGGTCTATTTGTCTCTTGGATTTGACCACAATATCATCAATGTATACTTCAACGATTTTTCCAAGTAAATCATGGAAAATCAAGTTCATGGCCCGCTGGTATGTCGCACCAGCATTCTTGAGTCCAAATGGCATTACTACGTATTCAAACACCCTTGCGAAGTCCTGACACCTGAATGCAATCTTATGTGTATCTTCTTCCGCAACTAGAATTTGATGATAACCTGCTGTCCCATCCATAAATGACATGATTTCATGTCTTGCCACAACATCGATGAGCATGTCTGCCATAGACATATGATATTGATCTTTTGGTGTGACCAAATTAAGACTTCTATAATCTACACATACTCGAAATTTTCCTTTTTTCTTTTTGACTGGAACAATTTTTCCAAAATGTTTGACGCGGAATCAAACCTGTCCCTTTTGGCTCGTGTGTTGCAGGCGTGCCAGCACCAATAGGTGCAAGTTGTTATTGTTGTTGAAGTTGATTACGCGCTCATCTTGACTTCTTCTCGTCACGATTGTCACACGAAGAATCTTCGTATTCAGGTTCTTGTTTATGCCTTGTTGATACAAGGACTTTTGCTTATAAAACTCTTTCGAGTTTTATCGATTGATATCAGGAACGTGATCCCTAGCAGAGCATTGCGTCAAGGTAAAGATTGTGTGCTACGGTGTTGCAGTCGCAAATGCGGTGTCACAGGTTAGCAAGCAATGAGGATTGCATTCGCTAAGTGTATATGCAGATTCTCATCTTAGTAATTGCAGTCGCAAGCGTGCAAATACCGAAGTAGCCCAAAGGGCTTGACAATTAATATACTCTGTGGGAGTAATTTGTGTGTTTGTAGATGATTGAAGGTGTATGTAACCTTGCATGAAGCCCCTTTAGATAGGCTATGAGCTACTTGGTTATCAAGCAAGTAGTTTGTCGTAAATCCTTATGTAATCCCATTTATTGGAATATTTTAATTATCCAATTCATCATTCATGAATAAATTATTTTATTTAGTTAGACTTAGCTAACACCCTCTTGTCTTTGCATTATAGGCTTTGTTATGGCCTCCATAAAAATAAATCAATCAAGGATTGATTAATTAACTATATATGTTTGTTCACACAAGCAAAATATTCTAATTTCCCACTTGGTTGGTGACTTTCGCATTACTATATAGTGCTTAATCAATCAAGGTTGATTAATCAAACATTATATAATATTATTCATAAGTGTGAAACCTCTTGATTGATGGACTTTTCGCACCAATATGTCTGCCATGATCTTTTAGGAAGATTAGATTCACTTTATCTCCCATAATTTTCTTCTGCGAAAGCAGAAGAAAGGTGCGAAAAGTAGGTGATGATGAACAAGCCACCCTTGTCTTTATGATAATTAAATTGTTCATCATATTTCTTTTCACACTGCTCTATGTTCTTGATGCTTCTGCAAAAATGGAAATCGATAGATTTCTTGTCACTTAGAATCTTTACTACAACATCGATCTTTGGATTGATGATGTTTGGCTTATTATAATTAAATAGCTATTAAAGAGATCACTCCAGATCACTTTCCAAGAATTACTGCTTTTTATGATCATTCACCTGCTCTAGTGGACATATCTCTTAGGCTTTTTGAGAAATGATGAATCACGTTGGTTCATTTGGGTTCAGCAAAGGCTGTTCATTTGTTGAAATTATGCCATGATTAAACCACTTTGCTGACGAAGCAAAAATAGTGGGATGTATAGATATTAGTGACCGGGGTTGTCGTGTCCACGGGGATTGCATTGGTGGCCCAAAACCCACTCGATAATATTGGTAACCTAGGAAACTAGCACTAGATGGTGGGGAATGAAATGGAAAGACAATAGTGATATGGATATGTGCAAGGTGAGGTAGTACATGTGTATATGTTTTGTGTTTTTGAGTAAATGAGAAACAAACCAAGCAAGTAAAGTAATAAGATAGGCAAAACTAAATGCAAGGGAAATGCAAAGATAGAGTGTAATACCCCGAAAATTTCCGATTTATTTTTATTAAATAGGTCGTGAAATTTGAAGTGAAATGGAGTGGTTTCATATTTTAGAGGTTTTCGTCGTAAAACAATAATTACGGCAGTAATTATAAGTTACACGAGGTTAATTAAGGTAACTTTTTATCCGTTCAGAATTTGGGAAAACTTCATTCATGAAAGTTGTTGAGCTCGTCGATACGAGTTCGTGGACATGTGATTCGTCGAAAACGGACATCGTATGAAGAAGTTATGGCCTTCGGAAGTTTGGATAATTTAGTATAAATATTGGGTATTTTTCAGAAATTTCATTTTTGCCCGAAAATTTCCCAAACTCTCCCAACGCAGCCGGATCTTCCTCCGGAGCGTGGTGGCGCGTCCGGCGTCCGATGGCGACGGGGTCGGTGGCGTTGGACTCGTCTCGTCCTCCTCTTCATTTCTCCCGAAGGAACCTTCTCCAAATTCTTGACGGAAAGTTGTCAACCGGAGCCGACAGTTTCTGTCGAAAATGCCTAGTTTGCCGGCGACGATTCCGGCCACCTCCGGCGACGGGACAACTTGGGTTTTGCTCCCCTCCTCCCCAGAAACCTTCCCAGGGTGGTGGATCACGGCGGCACGGCCTAGATCGGCGGGAACGAAACTTTGCACTTTTTGGGATCTAAAACCTACCGACACCGATTCCGGCCACTTGCACTCCGATCCAGACCTTGAGGTAGTTACTAAACTTGTTGGGATTGTTGAGATGTACATGCTGGAAAAATTTGGTGTCAATCGGAGAACTTTTGTCCGGCGTCTGACCACCGCCGGCGGCGGCGCGTGAGCGGCGCGTCCGGCCGATCCAGGAGCAGTTCTTTGCTCCGTTTGGCTTGGTTCGTCGATACGAACAACTTTCGTGTTTTGACTTTTGTCAAATTCGGTCGTTTGATCAATGATCAATTAAGCGATAGTTATGGATCGTTAGATCCGTGATGATCCGACCGTTGGATCATCACCAATTTTGGATATGATGTTAGGATGCTAGAAATAAGCATGTTGATGGATTTTGGAAGTTTCGGATTTTGTGTGGGACCCGTTGATGAATAGTAGACGTGGGACCCACGTTGACCGACGGTTGACTTTTGGTCAAACTGTCCCGAATTATGGTTATTGATGTCTAAGAGACATTTGAGGAATATCTGAAGTGATTGGATTTTAGAATCATCAATTTGGAAACTATGATATGCTAAGTGGAAAATTGCATGTTCATAGGTATTTTGGAATCATGAAGCATTTGGCTAGCTTTGTCGATTCCCGGGTATTATTTGAAGACGCAGCAGGAATTAGAGGTGAGTGAATCTCACGATATTTTATATATGAATATTAATTCATATTGTGTTGTTTGCGAAAATAAATAATTATATTTATTTAAATGATTTTGCGATATATAAATTAAATACAGTTTTAATTTGATATATCAGCATGTGTGATTTTGTGTTAAAACAATATTTGAAAGTATTCATTTTATTGTTTTAATTGGTGGATTTTGTGGGAACAATATTTCAAAAATTATGATATTGTGTTTGCCTACTCGAATGTTTTTGTAGCCAATGGGTGAAGGTTAGAGCTTTAGACTGTGTAGCCAATGGGTGAAGGTTAGAGCTCTAGACTGTGTAGCCAATGGTGAAGGTTAGAGCTTTAGACTGTGTAGCCAGAAGGTGAAGGTTAGAGTTCTAGACTGTGTAGCCATGTATTCATTGAAAACAAAGATGAATACTTTATGTAATAAAGGAGAAGAAAAATGGTATTCTCGCTTTATCTTGATGTATTAAAAGGAGAAGAAAAATGGTATTCTCGCTTTTAATCATTTGAAGTTGATTGTGGTTTTGTGTGAGTATGATATGAATTTGCTTCTTAAATAATTGAAGCATTGATTTATTGAATTACAATTCTTGGAGAATTATTGAATTGTATTTAGAAGTTTTTACTTCTTTAAAAATTGAAGTAATTATTATGATGATTTACTTTTCTTAAAAAGAAAGAAATCATAATTTTGGGAAACGATTTTGGGGAAGGTTTATATTGTTTAATATTCTGAATTACCCTGGGATTAACATACACGTTTATGGGACGTGTGGGGTTAAAATACGTGGTATGGGACGCGTAGGTTCAGTATATTCTATAATATGAATTTTCGGGATTAGAATTATATTTGAAGAATATAAATTACATATATATTGTTTTAAACAAAATATATATATGTATATTTTTGTTAAACGTTTTAGGGTGAGTAAACTTAGATCACTCATACCGGCTTCATAAGCTGACCGGGTTTGTTGATATAACCCGGTACACTATTCCACGGTGTAGGGGTTATACCTGCAGGTAAGGATAACCAGGAGTAAGCAAGGCTGCATACATTTTGTTGGTTTATAGACTTCCGCTGTTTGTGATAAACTCTGTTGGATTAAGTACTTAATATTTTGTAATATCAATTTATTATGTAATTTATTGGTATGTAATATTTGACTCTAAAGAACGGGTCAACATTTACATACGTTGGGCATGGAGTATGTGTTGTTGTACTTGAATTAAAAGGAAAAAAATTCTTGTACATATTTGTATTTGATATTCCATGTCGTCACGTTCCCGAATGGTTTGTAATTAAGGGCAAAATGCCTTATTAATTGATTGGAAAATCGGGGCGTGACAGATTGGTATCAGAGCAAAACAATGCTCTAAGGAAGTGATTGAGCAATGGAACGCTCTACGGAAATGAAACGAGTTGTTGAGTTGTGAAGTGAAGTTAGGGTTTAGAGCTTAGGATCGGTTAGGGTTTGACGTTAGGTTCTTAGATTCATCCAAGTGATGGTTACTTCGTATGCTTAATAGCGCACAGTATTTATCGAGTGATGGCCCGACCGCGGCGGATCCCCATCATGTGCTCTTCAGTGCTGTTGTGTTGTTAAGAATATAAAGTACAAATTACAATTCCGAAATTGATAGTCTTACATGGCTACATTTCTAATTCTCTCAACCGTACCCTGGATCAAACGACAGACTTGATCCACTGACCCTTTCTTGTTCTTCAGTAACTCAGTAGAGATCTGTGTTGCTACCGTTACTAGACAACCAATGTATGGATTGTCTGAGATCCCTTCTGTTCTTCCAGCAGTAGGCATATCTGGTAGAATTGAAAAACCCGAAGTTAGGAATACAATTGTACCTAACTCACAACCGCCTATTAACTTCTGCACCGTTGACTGACTAATAGGGGCATAAATCACGTATGACCCTGTTGAATCAGTACAACTTTCTTGGAGTATATAGGTGTTGTGCATTTGCAACAAGGAGACACAATTGCGTGGATCATGACCAGTTGTGATGTGTGCAATCTCCTGTACTTCTTTTTCCAATGCTAGATGGTCCCACTGGTTCCGAGTTTGTACGTCAATGAAGAAGTCAAAGAGCTTTCTGTGAGAGACATGATGCTGGATTATTGCAGATGCAGTTCGAGTGAGACCATGAGGCTTATTCAGCCTGTTCCAGATTTTGTTGGTGGAGACTCTTATCCCTGAACCCTTGAACTTGGTTTGTTCAGCTACCTTCCATTCATGAGCAGTAGAGTTGCCGATGTCTGTGCAAAAGTCTGTCACTATTCTGCATGCCATCTGCAACAAGTTTCTTCTTCCTTCCACAGATGGTATGACACAAAAGTCTTGAGGTGGATAAGTGTCAGCCGCGGAATAATTTAACCTTTCCGCTTGCCTCTGAAGTATTTCTACCCATCGCCTTGCTCCAAAGGCTAAGCCTGACTCCACTAGCGTTCGGTATGTTTGGTGCATGATTTGATCCTGTACATCAACATGTTCCACCCATACGACACGAGAGCTGCCATTGAACAAATCTTGGATTAAGCATCCGGATGGACGCTTCTTGCATTGAGATCTTGAGTGTGGACCCAGATTTGAGCTTAAACCGTCCACAGAGACGTCAATTATTGCCCAACTTTGTTCTGTTTGTCGTTGGCAATAACGAACAAAGTGAGTTACACGAGTGGAGACAGATGGACTGGTCACCTGGAATTCAGCAGTCATGACTTGGATGGTGTCGTGGTAGCTTTCAGTAGTCCCTGATGACAAGACATCAAGGATACTCGCCCTTGAAATGATGCTACCGAATATGGTGGACCATTGGTCCACATCCATGAAGAGATTCACGAGTACGACAGGACTGAGGGGAACAGTGGCTGTGTAGCGAGAAGCTTCAGTTTGGAAGTTAGTGGGAGTAAGATCAATACCGTTAGTGAAGATTCTCTTGTACTCTGCTTCATTCAGGAACTCATGAAGCGTGACAGAGCTGGATTTGAGTGCAGAGATCCACAGTGGCGCAGCAGCAGATGCCATGATGATTAGCTCATCTCTGACCGACACAATGATTTCAGAAATCTTAGTTGTGTCTGCCACGACAGATGCTTCTGCCACGGCAGATGCTTCTTCAGGTTCTGAACGGTTGATTTTGTCTGATGGTTGTTGTGTAGAAGAAGAGTGATGTGGGATCGACATACACTTTTGAATATCCCTCCTCATGTGAGACTTTTCCCTTGGACCGATGACTGCAGGAATTGGAAGAGTCTGAGGTTGTGGGGTAGTCTCTTCAATCCCTTTTAGTAGCTCACTATTGGGAGTGACTCGATTTCCACAATGGTTGCAGTTGATTCGGCTGAATGCAGCTTGGTACTGACTAAGTTGAGCTTGAAGCTAATTGATTTTCTGTCTCAGCAGAAAATTTTGTTGACGAGTTGTTTGGGCAGGCGTTCGGGGTCGATGCTTTATCACCCAGGCAGAGACTTGTGCAAACGTTAACCTTATTTGGTCACCCAAATCTTGTCGCTGTTGAACAGTTGGCTGTGGAAAAGCCTCGACGAAGTCCTTCAATGCTTGGACTTGGTATTTGGTGAAGCTCTTCCTCAGTGGAATACGTTGGGATGGACCAGGTTCAGCTTGTGGAGATGATACTTGTGGACTTGGGGCTACTTCAATGGCTTCGTCTTCTGCTAGAAGCATGTCTAGCATGTCGATATCGTTGTTGAATTCTATTGCTGGTGAAATTATTTCATCTAAGCCCTCAAAAAATTGGCTTTCAGAGGGATCAGATTGAAGTAATTCACTGAACGAATTCACTTTGCGTGACATGTTTGAGTTGGTGTAAATTTCTGAGAAGTGGGGTGAAGAAGTTCTCTTTGAAAGAGAAAGGAAGTTATGGCACTAATGGAAAGTATCTGTTAGTGGATGCGTAAGGGGTATATTTATTGTTGGTGGAGGATTTGAAAATTCAAAAGCAAAGGTGAGCGGCTGATTACAGCTAATTGTCGGAGACTTTGGAGATCGTGGAAGATTATTTTTCCCCGATGCATGGATTTTCCACATACAGTTCCACTCTTGTGAGACCTCGCATCTTTTGAGGAATTAATTATGCGAAAGTTAAAGTAAAGAGCCATTATGACTGGTGTTAGTGGAAGACTGAGTTTTTGTTGATTAAATCTTGTGGAATCTTGTATCGTGGGCGATACTTTTGAGTAATTGAGACAGATATGAGCAATAATTATTCTTAGTGGGTTGCTGAGTGCACCGCACTCGCATTAAAGAAAGTTTTCCCTTACGGTGGAAAGTTTGTCTTAAATACATGGGATAAAGAGTTGTGTTGCTTAACTCATATCTGTTATCAAACAACAACTCAAAATTTTCTCTTACACAATGGTGAACAAAGGAGAGTGCAGCAAGCGTTCTAAGAGTGCAGAGTGGAGTGAACTTCCGGTGGAGATCTGGAAGTATATCTTCCAATTGGTGGCTACCGCATCCCTGCAGAGCACAATGGAACTCCGTTGTGTTTCAAAGACCTTCAAGGAGTATGCCGATAGCTGGTCTACCCTTGCGGCGATCGACATGGATGGGTTTGATGGTGGATCCAGACCCACTGGTGGCGAAGACACAGATAGGCAAGTGCGTATCTTCGCAAATTGTTGCTGGGAAGCGAAGAACCCAGAGTCTCTATTCCGAATGGGAATACGAGTACTTGTCCAAGCAGCGAACTTACCTTTAGCCTTGGAGTATTTCGATGCGGCTTGCAAACCAGGAACACTGTATGGTGCACGTCCCAGTTTGGTGGTAGGTCATCACGTTGCATTTTATGCAGCGTGTATGATAAGAATGATTTTGGGACCAGAAGACGAGCAGCAAAAAATGGTGCAGCGACTGTGTGAAGTCCTCGACTGGGTGCAGAGCAGGTGGAACATTGACTACTGCAGAGAAGAAGTCAAACAGATGATGCTTCAGGCCGAGGGGTGTCATGAGCATCTGTTGAGGTATTTTCCGTCGACTACTGTTTTCCTGCCCGCCGGTAAGTGTCTTACTTGCGGTGAGTCAAGCTTCTGGCGTCCTTTTGGCCAGAACATGTGGGACGTGAATGGAGTTAGGTATGCAGGTAGAGAATGTTGCGACACTTGCAAGTGTTTCGTGGAGGCAGCATATTTCTACCAGCTGTTGATGTATGGAATTCCTAGACATCCGGCCTCTTATCCAAAGTGTCATTACTGGAGGTTTACGGATGGCTTCTGGTAGTGTAAGCCCTGTGAGGCATCTTAAATTTGTATTAGAAGTGTATGCAAGTTGTAGTTTGTTTACCTTATGTTGTGGTTTGTTGTGTACTGCTCGGTTATTAATGAATAAAACTTTGGATTTTGGAATCAAGTTGTGATAACCATGGGTGTACTCTGCGTCCTAATTTCGGGACGAAATTTCTTTAAGGAGGGTAGACTGTAATACCCCGAAAATTTCCGATTTATTTTTATTAAATAGGTCGTGAAATTTGAAGTGAAATGGAGTGGTTTCATATTTTAGAGGTTTTCGTCGTAAAACAATAATTACGGCAGTAATTATAAGTTACACGAGGTTAATTAAGGTAACTTTTTATCCGTTCAGAATTTGGGAAAACTTCATTCATGAAAGTTGTTGAGCTCGTCGATACGAGTTCGTGGACATGTGATTCGTCGAAAACGGACATCGTATGAAGAAGTTATGGCCTTCGGAAGTTTGGATAATTTAGTATAAATATTGGGTATTTTTCAGAAATTTCATTTTTGCCCGAAAATTTCCCAAACTCTCCCAACGCAGCCGGATCTTCCTCCGGAGCGTGGTGGCGCGTCCGGCGTCCGATGGCGACGGGGTCGGTGGCGTTGGACTCGTCTCGTCCTCCTCTTCATTTCTCCCGAAGGAACCTTCTCCAAATTCTTGACGGAAAGTTGTCAACCGGAGCCGACAGTTTCTGTCGAAAATGCCTAGTTTGCCGGCGACGATTCCGGCCACCTCCGGCGACGGGACAACTTGGGTTTTGCTCCCCTCCTCCCCAGCAACCTTCCCATGGTGGTGGATCACGGCGGCACGGCCTAGATCGGCGGGAACGAAACTTTGCACTTTTTGGGATCTATAACCTACCGACACCGATTCCGGCCACTTGCACTCCGATCCAGACCTTGAGGTAGTTACTAAACTTGTTGGGATTGTTGAGATGTACATGCTGGAAAAATTTGGTGTCAATCGGAGAACTTTTGTCCGGCGTCTGACCACCGCCGGCGGCGGCGCGTGAGCGGCGCGTCCGGCCGATCCAGGAGCAGTTCTTTGCTCCGTTTGGCTTGGTTCGTCGATACGAACAACTTTCGTGTTTTGACTTTTGTCAAATTCGGTCGTTTGATCAATGATCAATTAAGCGATAGTTATGGATCGTTAGATCCGTGATGATCCGACCGTTGGATCATCACCAATTTTGGATATGATGTTAGGATGCTAGAAATAAGCATGTTGATGGATTTTGGAAGTTTCGGATTTTGTGTGGGACCCGTTGATGAATAGTAGACGTGGGACCCACGTTGACCGACGGTTGACTTTTGGTCAAACTGTCCCGAATTATGGTTATTGATGTCTAAGAGACATTTGAGGAATATCTGAAGTGATTGGATTTTAGAATCATCAATTTGGAAACTATGATATGCTAAGTGGAAAATTGCATGTTCATAGGTATTTTGGAATCATGAAGCATTTGGCTAGCTTTGTCGATTCCCGGGTATTATTTGAAGACGCAGCAGGAATTAGAGGTGAGTGAATCTCACGATATTTTATATATGAATATTAATTCATATTGTGTTGTTTGCGAAAATAAATAATTATATTTATTTAAATGATTTTGCGATATATAAATTAAATACAGTTTTAATTTGATATATCAGCATGTGTGATTTTGTGTTAAAACAATATTTGAAAGTATTCATTTTATTGTTTTAATTGGTGGATTTTGTGGGAACAATATTTCAAAAATTATGATATTGTGTTTGCCTACTCGAATGTTTTTGTAGCCAATGGGTGAAGGTTAGAGCTTTAGACTGTGTAGCCAATGGGTGAAGGTTAGAGCTCTAGACTGTGTAGCCAATGGTGAAGGTTAGAGCTTTAGACTGTGTAGCCAGAAGGTGAAGGTTAGAGTTCTAGACTGTGTAGCCATGTATTCATTGAAAACAAAGATGAATACTTTATGTAATAAAGGAGAAGAAAAATGGTATTCTCGCTTTATCTTGATGTATTAAAAGGAGAAGAAAAATGGTATTCTCGCTTTTAATCATTTGAAGTTGATTGTGGTTTTGTGTGAGTATGATATGAATTTGCTTCTTAAATAATTGAAGCATTGATTTATTGAATTACAATTCTTGGAGAATTATTGAATTGTATTTAGAAGTTTTTACTTCTTTAAAAATTGAAGTAATTATTATGATGATTTACTTTTCTTAAAAAGAAAGAAATCATAATTTTGGGAAACGATTTTGGGGAAGGTTTATATTGTTTAATATTCTGAATTACCCTGGGATTAACATACACGTTTATGGGACGTGTGGGGTTAAAATACGTGGTATGGGACGCGTAGGTTCAGTATATTCTATAATATGAATTTTCGGGATTAGAATTATATTTGAAGAATATAAATTACATATATATTGTTTTAAACAAAATATATATATGTATATTTTTGTTAAACGTTTTAGGGTGAGTAAACTTAGATCACTCATACCGGCTTCATAAGCTGACCGGGTTTGTTGATATAACCCGGTACACTATTCCACGGTGTAGGGGTTATACCTGCAGGTAAGGATAACCAGGAGTAAGCAAGGCTGCATACATTTTGTTGGTTTATAGACTTCCGCTGTTTGTGATAAACTCTGTTGGATTAAGTACTTAATATTTTGTAATATCAATTTATTATGTAATTTATTGGTATGTAATATTTGACTCTAAAGAACGGGTCAACATTTACATACGTTGGGCATGGAGTATGTGTTGTTGTACTTGAATTAAAAGGAAAAAAATTCTTGTACATATTTGTATTTGATATTCCATGTCGTCACGTTCCCGAATGGTTTGTAATTAAGGGCAAAATGCCTTATTAATTGATTGGAAAATCGGGGCGTGACATAGAGTGATTAGAAAC
Organism: Rubus parviflorus; assembly: GCA_029955375.1. Taxonomy (NCBI): domain Eukaryota; kingdom Viridiplantae; phylum Streptophyta; class Magnoliopsida; order Rosales; family Rosaceae; genus Rubus; species Rubus parviflorus. The sequence goes on along the minus strand of JARGGL010000006.1, from coordinate 17,375,018 downwards.
TAAGGGTTAACACTAGCCCACTTCAATGCAATGAACAACCACAATAAGATGCTTACAATTATGATTCATGATTCCAATTAATAGAGAATGTATCACTCTTACCAACCAAGGTCAAGGTGAACTCTCTAGTGCCAATCCAAGCCATGTCATGGTTATTGGAATAACACTTTGAGGCTATGAGGGCATTAAAATATATTCTAAGATATGTCTCTCCGGTCTAAGCGTCGAGACAATTCAATGGGCGTAGCTAGAGCCTAAACAAAGGTCTCTAATTACATCCAAAGGCTATGAACACAATGAAATGGTCGATGTGATATATCCTACGTTGTAGGAACTCAATGGAATAACTAGAGCCATGCAATGGTTCCCTAGCTATATCCAAAGGCTATGAATGCTATCGAAACCCATCTAGAAAGTATGGTTATGCCGGTTAGGACTAAAACCAACTCAACTGGCACAATTAGAGCCTAACCAAAGGTCTCTAATGTATCAAGAGGCTATGACCACAACAATTACAATATAAAAAGTATGACTATGCCAACCAAGGTCATAATCAACTCAATTGGCACACTTAGAGTCCAACCAAGGATCTCTAGTGCATCAAAAGGCTATGAACATAAATCAAACATAGAACACATGCTATATTCCATTGCCCATGAAACTAGAGACACCACCCACCAATTCCACATCAAGATAATGCTAGAAACATAGCTAGAAAGTGGTGAATTCCCTAACCCATGCATCTAACATATGAAGTTTGAATATAAACATGCTCATGAATCAAGATTGCATCACATATCATTAAAAGAGGTTCAATACATATCTATGGACTAGGGCACACAACCCTAGCCCCCAATCCTAGATCTACTCACTCATGAAACAAAATATCATCATCCAAATACAAATCCTCAATAACAATAAGATATAGAGAAAGAGAAAGGGTAAGAGAATGCTCAAGGTGATTGCAAGCTTCCTCCTCTCCAAACCAAGTTCCTCCTTGCTTCTTGGTGTTGAATCATTGCTCTTCTTGGTGAATCTTGTGACCTAGGTGAAGAAATCTAGATGAAACTAAGTGAAAATGGTAGAAATGGACATGGGTGAGTCTACCCAATGAGTTAACTCACCCATGGAAGGATGAGTGGGTGAAAGGAAGAGAGAAAATAGGGTTTTTGTGAGTCAATTCGGATATGGCAGCCAAGGGGCTGATTTAGGGCATATATGATCCCTATTTTGATGGCATAGATTTGTTCTTGGAGAGGAAGTTGTGTTGGAGGGCCAAGATTAGAAGAAAATAAAGAGGAAAAGATTGGTTTGCCCTTCATTAATGAGTTGGCAAAGGAAATAAAAGATGTAATAATGAAGAGGCTATGGGGGCAATAATGAAAATGGGCAAAGAGTACATGGCAAATCTGATTTTTGACTTTCCAAGGGTTGACATTTGCTTCCATGCCTCGGAGTTGACTTTTTGGTTGACCAAGTTGACTTCTCGGGTTAACCCTTTGACTTTTGCTCCTTTAATGCTCCATACTCTGACTCTATATGTGCTCCATCTCCGAGAATAGACTTTCTCCATCTTGACATCATTTTAGTCAAGGTTGACCACGAGTTGACTTTCGGGTCAACCGGTTGACTTTTTGTCATTTTCTCGAAAACGCTCCAAAAGCTCCAAAATCGCATCCTTTTGCTCCAAATACCAATCCGATGCTCGTGAACCCTACAATGGTGCAAATCAAGGATTAGAGACACTAAACGGCCATTAGATTAGCATTACTAAAGTGATTAGAAACCTAATTTGTATGCAAATCACATACAAATCATTTGCAATTGTCTGGATTAATAAAAAAGTCTCATGTGCGAAACGTAGGCTTTGTTTATTATTTTAAAGAGTGCGAAGAAATTACCTGGAAAACTCCTCAGTCTTATATTGCTGCCTTTTTGTATTATGAATACATATTTTCCTTCTTTCGCACAGTAATAAGGAAAGAAAGTCAATGTCAATTAATATCAAGGTAGGCTCAATTTAGCCTCTAGTGACCACTATTGGACTTTACTTTTCTTCTTATTTCATTGTCGGCAAAGGAAAATTCAATGGTGAAGTAAAATCTCATTGGCTTCTTCTTTATTGATTTGATCTTGAGATCTGTGCCAATCACTTACAGTGATTCGTCTCTGAGAAGTTGTTTTCTCTCCGGAGTCTTTTCAAAGGGAAAGAAAGAAAAGTTGAGACAGAAAAGATAGATCGAACAGTAAAGAACTATTTATGCCCCTCTTGGGCTTGAACAAGTGATGTAGGTCACGAGCATTAACTCATTGGTTGCAGGCCTAAAGAGATCCGGGCCAAAATATTTTGGGCTCAAACACTCATAATAACTTGAATTAGGCATATCCCGAGGCAAAATGACATCACTAATTTATGTTTGTGTTTGTTGTAGGTCAAATAAGCGAGGAGAAGTAAAACAGGAGAAAATGACGTGATTTATGAGCATTTTGAGCCATTCCAATAAAAGGACGAAAAGTCAATTGGTTGACCTAAAAGTCAACTATTGGTCAACAAAGACTCGAAGATGACACGATGAAGAAATTTAACTCTCGGAGGTGGAGCGCAAAAAGATCTTGAGGTTCAACACAAGAAGATGAAAAACCCGACCGTTGACCCGAAAGTCAACCGGGTCAACTAGAAGAAAACTTCGAGGCAAAAACCGAGATGTCAAAGCACGACACATGTGGGAGCATGAAACACTCGAAGCATGCCAAATTAGTCATAGACCCTCCCTTTGTGATTTTTGTGATATTAATTTGGTGACACGTTTTATTTTAAATTCAAATTTAAAAATACATGTCACTATCACACACCAACATTTCTTGGACTTCAGCCTTCCATCTTGCATTCTTGTCTCTCAATCAATCCAAAAATTGTCACACCCCAACCCAAATACTTGGACTGAGACATGAAACATGTCTAAGTTGCAATAATTAAAATTACTACAACATAAACATGATAATTACCTTGGTACACAAGAAACTTTATTTGTTATTTTACAATATATCAGAGTTTGGCGAAATCGGAATAAAAATTACAATATAAGTGGTTTTAGGTTGGCTAAAAATCTATTTCGTAAAATCTTGTCTTGTAGTAGCATCACACAAAGTAATCATCAATCTCATGATCCATATCCACATTTGTAGCAATGTTACCTGCATCATCTATCAAGATGTGAGCTTTTAGAGCTCAGTAGGTATTGTAAAACCTCTCATGGTCAGTTATCATATTTAATCTTAATGGTAGATGTACCTAACATGTATGCATGATCGAACTTACTCCATATTCTAATCTTGTTAACTTACATATTAAAATACCTCGACTTATACGTCCCATACCATGTATTTAACTACTATGGCCGCGAGTACCCTAATGTATAAGTTAACCCCCGATGTTTGCCATTAACCCCAAGTTTAACTTTAATTTTGTCTTTTTATAGACAATTCATCCTCTCTCTCTTCTATCACAAGGTCACTAGTCCATCCCCTCTCTCCTAGTACCTTAGTCATTCATCTTCTACTTAACTTCATAAAGTACGTGTGCATACATGCATGGCTTTTTCTTAATGCAAACCCATGACTAAATGATTATGTACTCATCGTAACAATATAAATTAAGTCCAAGAATATTGTATCAATATCAACCATTTATTCTTCATCTAAAACAACATTAAAATGTTAATCATAATCAATAAACAAATATAGACACTATATATATATATATACTTAAGGTAGAACAAATATAAAAATAATTACCTAATAACATAGAGATTAAATATAATATAGTCCAATCATTGAGGAGCAAGGATCCTACCTTAGTCTCGACTTAGTTGTTCCTAGTTTTCTTTCCCTCGCAGCTATCCCCAAGAACGACACTCGTTTTCTTTTCTTTCCTCCTTTCTTCTTCCTTTCCTTTCCTTCCTTATTTTCTTGGCCGTTCCCTAGTTTTCTCTCTTACTCTCTTGGTTGTGTCTTTCTCTCATACGTCTTGGTTTTTTTCTTGGTAGTAAAATGACCCCTTTTTATACTAGCTAGAGCAAATATATCTTACTTTCGTAAGATGAATGCATATATTCTCTCCATTAATGAGGGTAATAAATGGCCTTCCACATGGAGTCTCCTCTCCATTCATCCTTAGTTTTTCCTTGATGTAGCACTACGCCCTCCTCATATTTTCATTTTATAATACCCTAGCCTCTAGCTAGGTAGATAGAGGTTCTTGTTGCAACATTGGCAGCCATATATATTCTGCATTCGTATAGACATAGGCCCAGTTTGGCATTGCTTCCTGGGGTACTTTTGGGACCAAAAGTGCTTCTGGGATTGAGTCCACCTTGTTTGGTAAAGAGTTAAAACGCTGCTTTTGGTACATAATTGCTTCTCCCAACAGCAAATATTGGAAGCTACAATTTACATTTTGCGGAAAGCCAATTGCAAAACACGGAAGTTTTAATGAATATTACTAAACTTCTTATTTTATCCTTTCTCTTTTCTAAAATTTATAGTGAAAATCCTTAACCCTAATTCCCTTATCCTTTATGCTTCGTGCCTCTTCTCCTTCGCGTTTTCCTTTGCCTTCTCTCCACTCTCACTGAAACCCAGAGAGCGACATCCCTTCTCCATTTCCATCGTCTTTCTCCTCCTTCACTCACTTTAACTGAAATCTCTAAGGAGCATTATTATGGGTACGTAAGTTAAGTTTCAGCTCTTCGTATTTGAATATGAGAATTTGTTCATAATTTTTTTGGTTTTTGAAAAAAAAGAAAAACAGAGAAAATCAAAACATAACAAGCGTTACTTTTCTGGGCTCCAATCAAAAAATTTGTTCATAAGATGCTTTGTATTTCTGGGTTCGGATCAAAGTAATGTTCTTATAAAACTTCCCTTATCTATTCTATCGAATTGAGACAGGGATTCTAGAATCAAAAGCATTTGATTACATAGTTCATGAAATTCTAGTTACAATTTGATTTACTGATAAATTTACTCTTTAATGGCATTGTATGGGTAGTCTTTTATCATTGTGCCTCATCAAAAATTCCATAGAGCAACACCTCTAATCTTGAAAACTTACTACCTTTGATCAATTTGCTCATATTATTTTGTCTTTTAAATTCAATTTGGTATTTGTTTTTTCATACTTGGACTTGGGTTTGTGGGGTTTCTTTCTTGTGTATTGCTGGTTTGTGATTTGTATGTTATTTACATACAAATTAGGCCTCTAATCATATTGATAATGCTAATCCAATAGCCATTTAGTGTCTCTAATCTTTGTTTTGCACTAATGTAGGGAACATGAGCATCAGATTGATATCGGGAGCAAAATGAAGCGATTTGGAGCTTTTAGTGGATTTCTGACAAGAAGACGAAAAGTCAACCCGAGGACCGACGGTCAACTCGTGGTCAACCCAACTTTAGAGCGTCAGCGTGTCAAAGATGAAGTCTCGGAATTGAAGCACAAGAGAATTCCGGAGGATTGCCAAAGAAACCGCAAAGTCAAGAAAAGTCAAATTTGGTCAACTCTGAGGGTCGAGGTCAAAGTCAAGGACGAAGTCAACCTTGTGACTCACCACTAGAGGATCAAAAATCAGCAAGGACTATGCTAGATACCATGAGGTCATCCATTGATTATTCCTCCATTTTGTTCCCATATGCATTTACCGCCTTGCGCTTTATTTACTCTATCTAACCATTAGATTTTCCCCTAGTTGATCTTAACCCTCCATTCCCTCTCCATCTCTCCTATATAAACCTAGTTTCTTCCTATTTAAGTCATCTTGCAGCTAGCCACTTTCACCCATCACTCTCCACCTTCCCTTTCTTCCTCTCCATTTTTCCCTTTAGATTTTCCCTCTGCCTGCTAGTCGACCGGTCGAACATCGACAGTTCATACCATTTCCACCACTTCCTCACCTCATTTCCTCTTCCACCCTTCATCAAATTTTCTCCACACGACGTCCACTATATCATCCATCCATTGGCTGCTGGGGATCATTACCAATTCATCAAGTCCATCATCAAAGGCCAAGGAGAAGCAAGAGAGCCATCTATTGAGCATTCATCATCCTTACTCTCTCTTCTACTTATGTTTAAAGCTTTAATTTGTAATTTGATGATGTATACCTTGAGTAGTTAACTTGTTGGGGACTAGGGTTGTGTGCCATAGTCCAATGTGACTTTGTGATGATTTTGATGATGAATAAATACCTTTGCAGCAGTACAAATTAGAGTTCAAATGCACCCCTGAATAATTAATGTGCAACAAGAAACTAGCTAAACTTGATGAGTACAAATCTCTTACTTCAACCTTTGTCTTGTTTCTAACCAATCTCAAACCTTAACCTCCTATTTTTAACCATCCTCTTCTTAAAATAATAATGAGTTTTTCTCGTACATTCATTTCACAAGTCAAAACAAGCTCTTAATGAACCATCATTTTAACTAACCGTTATGATTAGTACCTGCAAATTATATCACTACCTGCAATTTACATGCAATTTAGACAAAACATGAATAACTAATCCCTAATTATATCACTACCATATAAAGAAATTACCCAAAGATCAGAAACCTAAAGAGGTCAATAACTTGTGCACACGCAACTCAAATCTATCCCATCTATTGGTACCTGCAAATTACAAACAAATGTTAAAGCCACTGAAACCGCAAATGTAGATACACCATACTTCAATTATAGGGATTGTTCATACGGACCACCATCAGCATCAAATTATAATTCTCTTAACTCCTAACTATATGAGTAAATGACCATAAAAGAAGTAACACTTGCTATACATATTTGAGACATAAAACATTATCCATCAATATATACTTCCATATCATAAGAAAAATAAGAATGCAGTAAAAATATAGGAATCAATGGGTTAACTAAAGCTCAATTGACACTGAAACATACCTTCACCACAATTAAGGAGACTTTCTGGTGTAATGTGCAGAACCTTGGTAGGCATTCTCACTGGTCCCTTAACCCTGAGCTTCTTGTCCTTAGCACCACGAACCAAATCAGCACAAACTATAAAATGAAACAGCTATCAGACAATAGTATTCAAATGATTAAAACTTTATAATCACACAATTTCTGTGAAAATATATGCAGGAACCTTGATTTCAACCTTATCCGAAAGCAATTCAAGATTATAAAATTATTAATAGTTACCTTGGCTGCAGCTCGATGGGCTTCGGAGGAAGAGAAGGTGGATTGGATAACTTTCGAGTGAGCACGAATCTCACCATCTGGATCTTGGGTTTCGGCAGCCAAGACCATACGATCTGGTTCAATTTATTGGTGTTCTTCTACAAATTCTTCTTCTAACAGTGACGATTAGCTCTGCTCTGACCTTGTTAGAGGCGGCTGTGTGTTGAGGAAGTAGCGATTTCGACTCCCAGTGGGGGTGCGATCTTCCTGGGTCACGTGCGATGGCTTTGGTTATGTTCGTTGTCCTCTTCTCTTCCGTTTGGTGGGGGAGATGGCAGAGACGGAGAGGAGAGGCGGACGAAGATAGACGACCCTGGAAAAGAGGGTATGAGTATTGGAGAAGACGGAGAGAAAGACGAATGATTGTGGAGAAGAAGATTTTCAGTTGAGGGATCGAGCTGGGCAGTGGAGTTTTGGAGACTAGGGTTTAGGGCTGAAAAATTCTAAGTGTGGGAAAACTGAAATTTTGTTCAGCGCATTCACTTAAGAAAAAAACTTAGCGCTTCGTGTTTTAAAATTTGGAAGTTTCCGCAAAATTAAAAAAAATTTGCAGACATCGATTATTTTAAGGATCGATGTTATTGCCTATAACAGAAATCGATTGTTAAAAAAGCGATGTAAACACAAACTATTACATCAGGTGCAAAAGCAACCGATTTCTTTGAAGTGATGTATATGAGCATAATTCTAGTAGTGTTGTGTTTCATGAATATATGTATTGTGTATTCTAATATGTGTTGGATGTATATTTGAGGAATTAGCCACTCTTTGGTATGTATTTGATCCATCTTGTATGAGTGTGTATGGTTTGGCCACTTTACTCTTCTCTAGGCAATGGGCAATATGTATGATGAGCATGTTTGACTCTTGAATGATCCTTAATTCATGTTCTTTACGCCTCCTTTCTTTCTCCCCCTTTGCGGAGAGTTCTAATGACTCTAATAAGGCACTAGAATACCTTAGAAAGAATCCATTCCATATCGATAATACCGGTGGAGTGGAGGATTGTTCATGAGTTTGCTTGTTTGAGTTTTTATGTTTCGGTGCGTTATGCCTCTTAAGCACTTTAGGGGATTTGGTATTAGGTAACTTAGAGAAATCCCCTATGACACCTAGAGAGTTTGAATGACCCATAATATGACATTTGAATACCTTAGGAAACACGGTCTTAGATCCATAGTATGGCTAGGATACGAGACTTGATTTATGATCACATTGGCATGATTTCATTGTTAGAGCATTGCTTGTTGTATTGGATTTGGGGTTGACCCGAAACCCCAACACTTATCTTTACTTTGCACACACTTTCCTTTATTTACTTGCTTTGATTTATCTCGCATTTCCTTACTTGTTTTCTTGACTTTTCATCACGTCATTGCTTTCCAAACCAAACACTACACCACACTTCACACATTGTCACATGCACACATTCACCCACTCTTTCCATCTCTCATCACTTCATCATAGCTAGAGTTTCTGATTGCACACACTACTTAGGTGTCTAAGGGCCACCAATCCTTGTGGACACGACAATCCCCCAGTCTTAATATCTACACCACTCTTTTGCATTCGTCAAAATAGCGCCTTGCCGGGGATTGAGGTTCATCATTGATCCCTTGGTAGTAGTAGTCGGGTCTTTAGCATTCTTAACTAGTTGTGTTGTTCATATTGTGTTTATTTGTTTCACATGTGCTATTCACTCGGTTGTGAGAAGCATTAGGGGAGTAACGAGCCTTATATCCTTGTGGTATATATAAGACATGAGCACTTCTAATGCCATCACTTTGTAGTGGAAGTTTCTAATAAGTGTGCACATTTCATTGCTTGGTTTGATAATCATCTAGTTTCGTTTCATTCCATTTCTTGCACTAAGTGTGTTCCTAAGCTTGTGAATATTGAATTTGTGTGTTTGTTTGCTTATTTGTTGATTTAAATTACTTGTTTTGTTGTTGCTTGGGTTCCCTTATACCTCTAGGGACCTTGTTTGCTTGAGAATAAAAGAAGAAAAGCACAAAAACATAGTTTCAGGGCACTATTCGACCTGTCGACCTTGTTCCTCGACTGGTCGACATTCGTGTTTTGGGAAGGAATTTCCCCCTGTGTCATCTTAGACCGGTCGACACCTAATCTTCGACCGGTCGACTGGGAGCAATTCTTGCTTTCCATACTTTGTTTCTTCCACTCGTTAATACCATTGCTTGTTTAACCTCTCATACTTGGATTTCTTGCCTAAATTGTGGTACTTAATCGCTGTTTATTGTGTTGTGAAGGTGTATGAACCTTGCTTCAACCTTTCACACACCGATTCAACTTAGAAGCGGTAGAGTCTTAAGCGAGAACACGAGAGGAAGACCAAGAAAGAGACGTGCTCCAAGGATTGTGTGTGAGAGCGCGCCTGCTACACTTGAGAACCAACAAGACCCTTTGGAGAACCATATTCCACAAGCGACAATGGAAGAACCACACCAACCGGATCCAAATAACGATAACCATGCACCTCTCGTGAGGCATTTGAGAGAGTACACACTCTCTCATGTGGTGGATCACCCTTCGTGTATCGTGCTACCACGTACCGTGAAACACCCACTATGAGATCAAGTCGCCGACTTTGAGCATCATGCCAATATTTCATGCTTTGAAGGATGAGAGCCCTTATGATCACCTTATGGAGTTTAAGCAAGCTTGTACTACGGTGTAACTCCATGGACTACCCGAAGATGGTCTCACGCTTCGCTTATTTCCCTTCACATTGAAGGATAGGGCTAGGAAGTGGTTACTCAAGCTTCCACCGAGGTCCATTCACTCTTAATTTGAGCTTCAAGAGGCTTTTCTAGCCAAGTTCTTTCCTCCTAGCAAAGCAGGGAATGTTCGTGATTCACTAGTCAATTTCAAGAATCAATCCGGTGATGCCTTCTATGAAACTTGGGAGAGATTCAATGATCTTGTTATGAGTTGCCTACATCACGGTTTGGAACAATGGTTTCTTGTGGATGTGTTCTATTGAGGCTTATCTTCCTGTCAAAGACAAAGAATGAATACATTTCGAGGAAGTACCATAGCGAGCATGTCTCCCGATGAAGCGTGGGATACCTTTAAAGACCTAGGAGCCAACTCCGAGCTATGGGATAATTTTGGACCTCGAAAGCCTCCTCCCCCACAAGTGGAATCTTATGCACCAAAGGCATACAATATCTCAAGTGAGCCACGGGGTGATGATTTGGTGAACATCAATTTGTGAGGTTTAAAGCTTAATTGAACAAGAAGATTGACATGCTCATACAAACACAATTGAAGGCTACCCCCTCACAAGTCAATAATGTTGTTTATTCGCCTCCTTGCTTTTATTGTGGTTCTCTTGGTCATCAAACAGAGGAGTGTTCTCATTTTATTAATGCGGAAAAGGAAGAAAGGCAACACGTGAACCAAGTGGGCTCTTACTCACAAGGTTCGTATCAAGCGCCTCCGAAGCCATACAACAACTATGCACCCCGAAATGATCAAGGAAGAACTCAAGGGTATCAAGCGAAGCCTTATGGGAGCAATACTCAAGGGTACCAAGAAAAGTTTCAAAGGAGTGGTACATATGGAGGATACAAGAGCTCAACTTATGGAGCACCTCCCGGGTTCTCTACCCAAGGAGGGAACACTTATACTCAAGGTGTCTCTTCATCCTTCGCTGCCCCAAGTGTCCCCCAAGCTCAAGATTCAACGGAGCCGAGCATGAATGACATGATCGCCATTCTTGTCCAAAGCCAAGTGACGAATGATCAAGTGATTTCGGCATTGCAACAAGGGCAACAAACTCTTCAACAAGGATACCAAAGCTTGCAACAAAGCATGGCGAAGATGGAGTTACAAATGGGCCAAATGGCCAAGGACATTAGTGAGAGATCAAGGGGTGCCTTACCCAAAAAGGTGGAGCCAAACCTAAAGTTTAAGGCCAAGGAGGAATGCAATGTTATTTCCACATCTCACTCTGGTATCTCTCATGCTACTTACACACCTCCTCCCCTAATTTCTAATTACTTTATCCACTCTCCCTCAATTCTCATTCATGAGGACTTTGATCATATGCATTGCATGGAAGATGGGGCCAAGGATGAAGAAAATGTACTCCTTGGAAATTATGGGTTGAGTGAGACATATATGGAGGAAGGAGTGGTGCTTGACAAAGGATTTGGTTACTTATCTTTTGAGAATGATGTTAGCTCTTATGGTGGTGTGAAGACAACACGAGAAGAATCATTGTGTGAGGAGATTCTAGACATGAGAGTGTCACGGTTTCTAACCTTAGTGGTAAGGCTATGATGGCTATGGATCCACCAAGAACCATGAGCACCTCTAGGGAGCTCCCTAATAGTGAAATACTTGATGCTCAAGAAGTAAAGGTTGTCACAAGAAGATGACATTGATGAATGAGCTACGTGAAGTGTTCAAAAAGGTGGAGATTAACATCCCATTATTGGAGCTCATTTGCCAAGTGCCGGTCTATGCAAGGTTTCTCAAGGATGTATGTACCAAGAAGAAGAGGTTTGAGGAGCATGAGGTTTATATGATTGAAGGGTATATGAGCTCAATGATTCAACACAACATGCCTCTGAAGATGAAGGATCCCAGGAGCTTTACTATTAGATGCCAAATTGGTGACACTCACCTTGATGGAGCACTCATGGACTTAGGGGCAAGTGTCAATGTCATGCCTCTATCTCTCTACCGGAGGTTGAGCATCGGTGCCTTGCAATCTACCCTCATTGCACTTACCTTTGCGGATGGAAGTACAAGAAGACTGGCGGGTGTTGTAGAAGATGTGCTAGTAAGAGTTGATAAGTTTATTCTTCCCGCCGACTTTGTAGTGCGTGACATGGGTGAAGACCCCAATGGAGACAACAGATTACCCTTTATTTTTTGCCGACCTTTCATGGCTACAGCTAAGATTAATGTTCTCAAGGGCACCATTAGTCTCAAGGTTTTGGGCGAGAAGTGACAAAGCAAAAATAATGGTAAGTGAATATTAAGACGGGGGATTGTCGTTTCACAGGGATTGACGGTCCTCAATCTCAAGGTAGCAAGTAATCAGGTGACTCTAGCTAATGTGTGGAGTGGCAAGATGTGAAAAGAGTGAGTGAATGTGTGTTTGAACAATGTGCGGTGTGTAGTGTGGTGTCGGTTTATAGAGGAAATGGTGAAGTGCAAAGACAAACAATCAAAAAGCAAACAAGAAATGTAATGCAAGCAAGTAAAGATAAAGTGTGTGCACAATAATGTAAACCCTAACCCCAATGCAACTAACGATGCTTCGAATAACAAAATCATGCCAATGTGTCCACGAATCAAGCCCCGTATCCTAGCCATGTTATGGTTCTAGGACCGTGCTTACCTAAGGTATTCGAATGCCTTATTAGGGTCATTCGAACTCTCTAGGTGTCTTGGAGGATTCATCTAAGTTACCTAATACCGAATCCCCTAAAGTGCTTAAGAGGCGTAAAGTGTCGAAGCTTAATGACTCAAACAAGCAACACATGCATAAGCCACCACTCCACCGATATTATCGATGTAGAGTGGATTCCTTCTAAGGTATTCGTAAGCCTTATTATGGTCTTAGGGACTCTCCATGAAAAGGGAGAAAGAAAGGAGGCGTAAAGCTCATGAATTAAGGGTCATACATAGTGAAACATGTTCATCACACATATTGCCAATTGCCTAGAGTAGAATAAGGTTGCCACACCATACACAACTTATACAAGATAGACCAAATGCATACAAAAGAGTGGCAAATCTTTACATACACATTCAATACATATGAAATTAGACAATACACATAATCATGAATCAACAAAGGCATTTATTCATAAATCAAAGCATCACAAAGTCACATAATTGGACTAGGGCACACAACCCTAGTCCCCAACAAGGTAAACAACTCACTAAGCATCACAGTATACATCATCAATTTATAATTATAAGCTCTAAACATAAGGAAAAGAGAGAATAGAGATGAGGGATGCTCAATAGATGACTCTCTAGCTCCTCCTTGGCTTTGATGATGAATCTTGATGACTTGGTGAGGATCCCAACTGCCCAAGTTGGTGGATGATGGTGTAGACGTCGTGGTGAACAAGGTTGATAAAGGGTGGAGGCGGAATGGAGGTGAGGAAGGTGGAGAAAATGGCTGATCTGCCGACAGTCGACCGGTCGCCGGCTATGTGTCGACCAGTCGACGAACGAATCGTTGGCAAACCAAAGGAAAGGAAGAAGAGAGAAAAGGGGAAGGGAAAGTGATGGGTGATGGGGGCTGATTAGAGATGACCTAATAGGGCAATAACTAGGGTATATATAGGCAAATGAGGGAGAGAATGGAGGGGTAGGATGAGTAAGGGTTAGATCTAAGGGTTGGATACAATAAATGAAGGGTAATGGAGTAATTGCACTAGAGAATAAAAGGGAAGGAATGAAAGATGACATCATTGTATCTAGTGTGGTCCTTTGCTGAATTTTGGAATCCTTTGGTGATGAGTCACAAGGTTGACTTCGTCTTGACTTTGACCACGACCCTCGGAGTTGACCAAAGGTTGACTTTTGACCAATCTTCTGGAATTCTCTTGCGACTCACTTCCGGGACTTCATGTTGACTCGTTGACGCTCTAAAGTCGGGGTTGACTTTTCGTCCTTTTGCCGAAAATCCACTAAAAACTCCAAAACGCGCCCTTTCGCTCCCGATATCAATTTGATGCATGTAAACCCTACAATGGTGCAATTCAAGGATTAGAGACACTAAACGGCCTTTGGATTAGCATTACTAAAGTAATTATAGGCCTAATTTGTATGCAAATCACATACAAATCAAGAAGGTGAAGTTCGAAATGTTCAAGCCCATACATCCACCGGAGGTAGTTGAGGAGGTGTTTTCTATAAATTTGGTGAAGGGGAATAGTGCTAAAAGTGAAAGGATCTTTGGTCCTTTGAATCCACCGAAGCCGACACCTCGTGCTCAAGATCACTCCTCACCAATTTGGGGGCATGACAACCTTCTTTCCATTAAGCATACGAAGCCACCACCTTGGTCTCATGAAGGCATACTTGGGAAGGATCCATTTCTTGAGGGAGCTACAAAGAAAACTCCTCCCATGAGTGAGATGGTTGGTGAGGTCAAAAGGAAGAAGTATTCTTGGCCATCATCTCCAACATCGATTTTCAATGGCATAAAGGGCTGCTTTGTGGGAATCCATGGAGATGGTGAGACGAGCAACACAATGAGTGGGAAGAAGTTTTGCTTTGAGCCACCATGATTTGATACGGAGGAATCAAAACCAGCTTGTAGGTCTATAAACCAAAGCGCTTGTGGGGAGGCAACCCCATTTGGAGAAAAATTAGTTTTTATTATTATTTAGTAATGAATAAAAACAATCTAGGGAGGTTGGGAGGTGTTATGATAGGAGTCTTGGAGGAAGAAACCCAAGAAGTGATGATTCGCATTTGTCCAAGAGAGGCCTGGGTGACAAATGCAAAAAAGATGGTAAGTGTATTGAGACGGGGGATTGTCGTTCCACAGGGATTGACGGTCCCTAATGTCTAGATAGTATGCGGTTGGGGGACTAAAGCTAAAATGGAATAGCAAGGGGTGAAATGAGTGAGTGAAGATGTGTATGTGACAATGTGCGAAGTGTGTAGTGAGGTGGTTTTGTGTAATAGAAGGTGGAATGCCGAGACAAACAAACAACTAAAGAAAGCAAGTAATGTAATGCAAGTAAAGTAGAGTGTGTGCACAATAAGGAAAGTGTTGGGGTTTCGGGTTAGCCTAAGTCCAATCATGATGCTTAATGAACCAATTTAGTATTCGTGCCTATACAATGAATGAATCAAGTTTCGTATCTTAGCCATATTATGGGTCTAAGACCATCTTTTCTTATGTATTCATAGTGCCATATTATGGATCACTGGAACTCCCTCAAATTGGCTTGAGAGGCGAAGAGCACAAAGACTTAGAAACTCAAACAAGGGGACCTCATCACATCTATTATCAAATGCCTAGAGAGAATTATGAGTCACCCTAACAATCTTAATCAAAGTAGATTGCACACATGCTCAAAGAAATGACTAAATTCCCTAAACATGCACTCAACACAAATTGAATTGGATAATAGATATACTCATTCATCACAAAACATTCATACATAGTCAATTCATCATTGCATCACAATGGACTAGAGCACACAACCCTAGTCCCCAACAAAGTGACTACTCACTATCCATCAAGGTATACATCATCATATCACAATAGCTGACGTCCTTCTGCTCCTTGGGTCTAGATGACGTCCTTGATGTCTGGTAAGGATCCTAGCTGCCCGAAATGGTGGTGGAAGTGGCAGAAGTGGCGGAAGAAGGCTGACCCGCTGCGCGTCGACCGGTCGATGACCTGTTGTCGACCGGTCAACAACCGTGCAGAAAGTTGGATGACCTAATGAGGCAATAACTAGGGTATATATAGGCAAATGAGGGAGAGAATGGAGGGATAGGATGAGTAGGGTTTGATCTAAGGGTTGGCTAGAATAAGTGAAGGGTAAGAGGTAAATGCTTAAGGGAAGAGGAATAATCTGATGACCTCATGAGATATAGTGTGGTCCTTTGCTGAATTTTGGAATTCTTTGGTGATGAGTCACAAGGT
The DNA here is from genome assembly GCA_029955375.1 of Rubus parviflorus. Lineage (NCBI taxonomy): Eukaryota > Viridiplantae > Streptophyta > Magnoliopsida > Rosales > Rosaceae > Rubus > Rubus parviflorus. Next base: position 17,359,101 of record JARGGL010000006.1, on the reverse strand, counting down.
TAACTTCATCTTGACTTTCACCACGACCCTCGGAGTTGACCAAAGGTTGACTTTTGACCAAACTTCCGGAATTCTCTTGCGACTCACTTCTGGGACTTGATGTTGACTCGTTGACGCTCTAAAGTCGGGGTTGACCACGAGTTGACCGACGGTCCTCGGGTTGACTTTTCGTCCTTTTGCCGAAAATCTACTAAAAGCTCCAAAACGCGTTCTTTTACTCTCGATATCACTCCGATGCTCGTGAACCCTACAATGGTGAAATTCAAGGATTAGAGACACTATACGGCCATTGGATTAGCTCTACTAAAGTGATTAGAGGCCTAATTTGTATGCAAATCACATACAAATCACAGGGCAGACCAGTAAATTTAGAGGAAGTTTTCTCTACATCTGACCATTGGAATATATTGAATTTAGTCGCAGGAGCTTTTTCTATGAGTCTTCTATGTCCAGTTTAAATATCTCTTAGAAAGGACCGTTGGATCTGCTGGAATATTTGTTTAAAGGAGGAGTACTCACTGCAGTTTGACTCTCTGGAGGGTCACTTTGACCGATTCTTCATTGCATGTCTAGAAGTGATTTCTGAGTTTTTAGTAGCCAAACTAAAGCTCTTTGAGTCTACTTTCCAATGTCACTTGAATCACTCAACTTGGATGCTTATTCTTGGAGCTATGCCCAAATCTTTGGGAGAAGGTCGATGCTGCGTTACTGATTTCCCCTGTTTTCGTGTGATCCCGATGCAATCACACTTTGATGAGCGCTAATTCACTTTGGCACCCGAGGAGCAAACGTTTGGAAGTCAAGACTTCGTGCCCTGAAGTTTGTGTTTATTTGTGGTTTCTCGGCAACTAAGGGAGTCGCCTATAAGGGGGTTTTCTTACTCTATCATCCGTATGCTATATTTTGTTTGTGTGCATTCGCCCGAGTTCGCTTCCTCGCTTTCACCAACTTCAATTTCATTTTTAAACACCTCACAACATTGAGGACAATGTTGGTTTTAAGTGTGGGGGTGAGGTTGGGCCAAATTAAAGTCTCACATTTTCGGAAGCACCAAAAATTTTCAAAGTTTTCAACGAACGGTCGACCCTTGAGTCAACCGGTCGACACATGTCCAGGGAGATGTTCGATAGTCGATGACTTTTAGTCGACCGGAGTATAGAGTTAAAATGTTATGATTTTGGAACTTTGAAGTTTTTGTGTGTGTTTTGATTGTCTTTTTCAACCCCGATGATGATTTTGAGTCCATTAGGTTTTGAGTTAAGAGGATAGAGAGCATGTGCTTGAAAATCATTGAGTTGTCTTGTGATTAATTTATGTAATTGATGATTGCTTGACACTATATGCACATTTGCCATGTTGATTAGTCACTTGCAATTAGAAAAGCATATCTAGACGGTGTATTGATTTGCATGTCCCTATATGGTGAGATTTGAGCCTTATTTATATGTATGCATCATTCATACATCCTTGTTCTTCATGTGTTTGCATTCCACTAGTTTACGAGACCTATAACTTGCTCAAAAACCTCTTGAGACTATGTGTTAATTTGCGATAAATTGGAAATGATTAGGCAAAAAAACATCATGGCCAAATTAACTTCCATCCCTCTAAACACTTTCCATTAGGTTTAACCCATTTCGAGCCTCATTCATCATTAGCATTTTCTTCGTTTAACCACAAAAAACTAACCCATGTTACTAGCTTAAACATTAACCGTCCTTTGTTCGAAGTATTAGCGAGACAACGATTGTGACTTCTCATGTTCTTTGTGTTCTTGGGATTGTGAAAGGCAAGTGTGGGGGTAGATTAGTTTAGAGCTTTGTAAATGAGAAAATGGTTGCAAGGAAAGCAAAATACAAAAGAAGAAGAAAGAAGTTGAGAAAAATCAAAAAGAGTGTGTACAAAAATAAAGTTAAAAAAGAAAGTCCCAAAAGAAAAGAAATACAAAATAGGAAAAGAAAGTAGTGAGAAAAAGGAAGAGAAAAGTAGAAATAGAAAGTAAGAAAATCCAAAAATAGAGTTTTTTTTAGAATAAAAGGTTTAGGAGAATAAAAGATTAGGTTGTTTTCAAAGAAAATGAGTTTCAAAGTCCTTGAGTTGTGATTTGTATGTGATTTACATACAAATTGGACCTCTAATCACTTTAGTAATGTTAATCCAATAGTCTTTTAGTGTCTCTAATCCTTGTTTTGCACTATTGTAGGGAACATGAGCATCAGATTGATATCGGAAGCGAAATGACTCATTTTGGTGCTTTTAGTGCATTTCCGACAAGACGACGAAAAGTCAACCCTAGGACCGACCGTCAACTCGTGGTCAACCATGACTTTAGAGTGCCAACATGTCAAATATGAAGTCTGGGAATTGAAGCACAAGAGAATTCCGGAGGATTGCCAAAGAAACTGCAAAGTCAATAAAAGTCAACTTTGGTCAACCCCGAAGGTCAATGTCAAGGTCATGGTCGAAAGTCAACCTTGTAACTAACCATTGAAAACTCCAAAATCAGCAAGGAAGGGTACACATGTCCTTTGAAATCCAATGACCTAGTTATTGGATTATTCCATTATATCTTCCTAATTTTTTTTGGAATAAAATGACACTTGTCCTCACCATATCCAAGGGTTTGTCCTACTCCCTTTGACTTTCCTTTTGTGCATTTTAATTGCTGAAATTTATTGCCAATTACCTCCATGCCCCTCACCTAAAACTCTCCTAAACACCACCTAACTTTTCACCTAGGTTAGCCTTGTCATTTGACTTCTATTTTCCCTATTTTTCTTAGCCTTAAGATCCTAAGTTTTAATCCTAACCCTTTACCTTATTTCTCTTTAGTATATATACCTAGTTTTTGCCCCATTAGGTCATCATCATAGCAGTTCTCACCTTGAAATCACCCAATTCTCTCCTTTCTTCCTCTCCCAAACACTTTCTTCTTTTGCTGACCCGTCCAGGGTCGACCGGTCGAACCTCTGGCAACCTAGTGTGTTTCCTTTGTTTTCTCCTCCTTCCACCACTCCAATCATTTTCCTTCCTTCACCAACTTTCTTCCTCACTTCCTCCTCTATATCCTTGACTATTTTCTCCATCATTCTAGCACTTCTACATCACATAATCTTGGATCCATCAAGAACACCAAGATTGGGAGGCAAGAGCAAAGAGAAGCTTGGAGAAGAAGATAGAGACTTAGAAGAGGGGCTTGCTACTACTTGAGTAACACAAGGAGCTGCTGCCATCTTCATGAGAATCCCTCAACCTTCTTTTTATATTTTCCTAGTTTATAGTTTGTTGATTTTGAGACTATTGATGTGTAATCTAAGCATGTGTGACTAGATGTTTAGGATTGGGGACTAAGGTTGTGTGCCCTAGTCCATTTGTGATGTGAAGATGATTTTAACTATATATGGATGCTTGAAGGTGAATGAATATGTGTGATTACCTTATTCAATATGTGTTGGTTGCTTGTTCTTAGAATTTACTACTTCTTTGGCATGTTAATCAATCTATTTTGATGTGATTCTGTGAGATTGGTAACCTTACACAATCAAAGCAATGGGTAGCATTTGTGATGAGCCTAGCTTGAATACTCTTAAATGATCATTTGATTCATGTACTTTACGCCTCCTTTCTTTCTCCCCCTTCATGGAGAGTTCTTTAGACCCTAATAAGGCTTAACAATACCTTAGAAAGAATCCATTTCATATCTATAACATAGGTGGAATGGAGGATTGTTCATGAGTTTGCTTGTTTAAGTTCCTATGTTTCGATGCTTTACGCCTCTTAAGCACTTAAGGGAATTTGGTATTAAGTAACTTAGAGAAATTTCCTGTGACACCTAGAGAGTTCTTAGTGACCCATAACATGGCATTAGAATACCTTTTGAGACATGGTTCTAAATCCATAACATGGCTAGAATACGAAACTTGATTCATTCATCACTTATGTATTAATGCATAACCGAAACATTATTCATCATTGTGGGCTTTGGTAAACCCCGAAAACTCAATCATTTTATCTTTTTTATTCTCTTCATGTTCCTCCTCTTTATGTTTTGTGCATTAGTTAGTTTGCTTTATGTTGCTTGTTTGTATTTCACTTATTTCAACTCTTAAATAACGTTACACTAGACTCACTTGTATATCCACTTCACTTTTGCATCTTTCCATCTCTTGACTCGTCATCTTTGTGCTAGAATCTTTGGTTACTTGTTTGCCAATAGGTTTTTGGGCCATCGATCCCCGTGGATACGACAAACCCCGGTTCTTAATATTACACACCCACTTTTTGCTTCGTCATGCAAGTTGTTTTGTGAAATGCTTGAAATACTTGTTTATCCATCCATTTGTTTCACGCTAACCCCTAACTTTTGGCCCCATTACAACCAAAATAAAAGCTCTTTTGATCTAATGAGTTGCGAATTAATTAGTGGAGAGTTGGTCAATGAGCAACCTTATGGGGACGTTACTTTTGGTAATATCTTAAGAGTAAACATTTAACCCTAAACACAAGAGCGGACATATTTAGTGAATCATGTGAGTTTAGCGGTTAATCTTGTCAATATATGCTAATTTGATTGCTCTTGATTGATTACTCCATGGCTAGCACATACTTCATCAAGCATTCATGAGATACATATCTTAATCACTTGGCAAATCATGAGTTCTATGTTGTGTGTTTGATTGAATTTTGATTTGTAGTTTAGTGGATTTTCTTTGAGGATATGGTTGGAAAGGCAATTGGAAATGTGATGTTGGATTTTTTATTCTATATTTGCTTGAGGACAAACAAAACTCAAGTGTGGAGGTGTGATTTGTATATTATTTACATACAAATTAGGCCTCTAATCACCTTGATAATGTTAATCCAATAGTTGTTTAGTGTCTCTAATCCTTGTTTTGCACTATTGTAGTAAACATGAGCATCAAATTGATATCGGGAGCAAAAGGACGCGTTTTCGAGCTTTTAGTGGATTTCCGACAATAAGACGAAAAATCAACCCTAGGACCGACGGTCAACTTATGGTCAACCCCAACTTTAGAGCATCAAAGTATTAAATATGAAGTCTCGGAAGAGGAGTACAAGAGAATTCTGGAGAATTGCCAAAGAAACCGCAAAGTCAACTTTGGTCAACTCCGAGGATGAAGGTCAAAGTCAAGGACGAAATCAACCTTGTGACTCACCACAAGAGGGACCAAAATTAGCAAAGACTATTCTAGATATCATGCGGTCACCCATTGATTATTCCTACCTTTTGTTCCCATGTGCTTTTAACCCCTTGTCCTTCATTACTTCATCTAACCATTAGATATTTCCCTAATTGATCATAGCCCTACATTCCTTCTTTCTCTAGCCTAAATATACCTAGTTCTTTCCCATTTATGTCATTTTTCAGCTAGCCTCCATCTCACATCACTCTCCACCTTCCATTTCTTCCTCTCAATTTTTCCCTTTAGATTTCCTCTCTGCCTGCCAGTCGACCGGTCGACACATACCCTTCGACAGGTCGAACAGCGACGGTTCACCACATTTTCACCTACTTCCTCACCTCCTTTCCTCTTCCATCCTTCATCAAACTTGCTCCACACTATGTCCACTACATCATCCACCCATTGGCTGCTAGGGATCCACACCAATTCATCAAGTCCATCATCAAAGGCCAAGGAGAAGCAAGAGAGCCATCTATTGAGCATTCCTCATCCTTACTCTCACTTCTACTTATGTTTAGAGCTTTTAATTGTAAATTGATTATGTATACTTTGATGATTAGTGAGTAGTTACCTTGTTTGGGACTAGGGTTGTGTGCCCTAGTCCAATGTGACTATGTGATGGTTTGATTGATGAATAAATGCCTTTGTGTTTTATGAATATGTGTAGTGTCTATTCTAATATGTGTTGGATGTGTATTTGAAGAATTAGCCACTCTTTAATGTGCATTTAACCTATCTTGTATGAGAATTGTTTGGTTTGGCTACTTTACTCTTCTCTAGACTATGGCAATATGTATGATGAGCATGTTTAACTCATGTATGATCCTTAATTCATGTGTACGAAATCAACGGCAAAAGGTACACTAACGGGTACTACTTAGCTGATGGTATTTACCCGAGGTGGTCTACATTTGTCAACGCTATGTCCAAACCTAGAACCGATCAGGAGAACACTTCTGCAAAAAACAAGAGGCTTACCGAAAAGATGTGGAGCAATGTTCTGTTCTCCTCCAATCTCGTTGGGCCATACTCTGTCACGGGGCTAGGTTGTTCAAATTGGAGGACCTTCGATGCTGCATAACATGATTGTTAATGATAAGTTTGTTGAGAAAAACTTTGAAGAGTGTCATGAAGAGGACCTCATGAATCCAGCAATGTCATTCGTCTATGACTGCTATGTGGATACACGAGGACAACATATTTGAAATTCCGGTACACCGGATTGTCCCAACAACGGTATAGTCGTCCTAAACACTAATCGGAGAGTATACACAACTTTCAACAAATTAAAACTTAACTCTCCTACAAACAACAATAGGAAGCAATACAAATATGCTTCACAAAGAACAACCTAGGTTTTAACTATTGCACAAGCAATACACAATTGATAACAAATATATATGCAACAAGCACAATCAATTGTACAACCTAGAATCCCAAAGTGTGCATCAAACTAGCACACCACGGACTATATATATATCTATGTATGAACAAGCACACAATATGCTAATCAATTAAGCACAATACAATAGATATCAACAATCACACAAGCAACACAACAATGGTCACCCGGAACCTCTACCACTAGAGGAAAACCGGAGGGGAGCCGTACCCCACGCTCTTGTGTAACACTATGAAAAACGCCAAATCGGCAAACACGTACAAGGGGGAACTCCGTCCCAAACTCTACACTATCAACCCTATGACTAGTGGCAGCTCTAACCTTGTGTAGCTTCCATTTGCTTCTTCAAGTGCTCCCACCTCAAGCTTCTCCAATTGATCGAACTTCACCGGCGTGAATCCTCCAACTGCAAGACACCGACTATGCAAGTGTGTGTGTGTATGAATGAATATGAATTCAATTCGATTAACACAAGCAATTCAACAAGGAACAATTGCTTGCATTAACCAAACCGAATTGAAAAGCCTTGAATATGATTCAAGGGTTAACTAAGCTATTCACAAGGAACAATAGCTAAGCCAACAAACAACAAAGAGATTGAAACTAATGATTCAATCCTTCAACTCAGCAATTCAACAAGGAACAATTGCTAGAGTTGAATAGAATCTCCTAAATCCTATAACATAAGCTAAACAAGCAACTATGTGCAAATCAAAGTGTTTAGCAAGGATTAATCATGGAGATCAAGATGAGGAACCTACAACATGGAACTAGGATCACTCACTATACCAAAGAACTCTCTCAAAGTGTATTTTCGACTATGGGGAAAGAGTTGACCGAAATGAAACACAAGGGTTCTATTTATAGAAAACATCCCAGGGATATTTGCGATCGATCGCACGACATTATGCGATCGATCGCACAGTGTAAAATGAAGAGACAGAAACGTCTGGAAATGCGAAACCCTCATTTGCGATCGATCGCGGAAAGTTGCGATCGATCGCACGAAAAAGTCCCAACGGACATATTTTCGAAATGCAACGGTCATAAATCCAACGGACATATTTGCCACGTGGTGCGATCGATCGCATGAACAGTGACGATCGATCGCAAGGCATAAAACAGCCTTAAACATAAAGGAAAGCTAATCAAAACAAATCTATAAGAAGATCTAGCAATCCTAACATCATAAACTCAAATGTATGAAACAATGCATACAAAATTTGAGCCGGTCGCGTTGCGACCGGGTGCTTATAAAATAAGCACTCGAAACTTGTGATACAAGACACAAGTGTGGCAATCAAGCATCCTATACTTATGTGATTCACAACATAAGTGAAAGGAAAACAACCTAGATAAACCTAGGACAACAAGGAAGACAAAATGTGAATGAAGTGCATGTGCATATGCATGAGTCATACCTTGAGGTGCTTGAACGAAACCTTCGATGACCAATGATCGAAGTCCGGAGAAAAGACCGGATAAGAAAGGCGTCTTCACGAACCATCTCGAGTAAGAACAACCTAAGCCACGACACATAATCCCTAAACAATCTAGCATTGAATACAAAACAAATGCTAATACAAGGGAAGAGGTTTTGTCAAATAGGAAATAGCCAATAGCAAATATTTTGCCCTTACAATATTCCTTTCGAACCCGTTGGGAGAGATTGAGCCAATCTTCATGCATTCCTAGATCGTGAGGTTCAGTTACGTTTGCCCTACCTACACAAGTGCATCCAAGATGATTTGGTGGGGTATAATTGAAACATGGACGGTGGAGTATGAACTATCGTGAAAGTACTAGGATTTCAATAATTAATGTATGCTTTAATTCTTTGCTTTCTAATGCTTTCTTTACTTTGTAATTTTAATTAATATTTATTTCCTTTTGTGTGGCTTTGTTTAACTTCAATAAAGGTTTAAATATTACCGAACTTGAGGTTGCCACTACTATATATTTATTTAAACAAATTTCACTTTTATTTTATGAAATTAAAGTTATAAAAGATAAGCCAAGCCTAGAAATACACTACGTAAAAATCAAACGGTAATTTCCTAAACAACATTTTTATTATGACAACAAAATAAAACCTCATTGTTGAGCATCGAATTCGGGTCTATAGCAACGGCTACTACCGCTCTCCGGCATTGTTTTTGCGGTGACCTCACTCTTTCTCTTTTTCCACCAAGCCTTTGATGGTGGAGTCATATTACTAGTATCCATGGCCATAATTCTTGCATCCTCTTTCGACTCTTCCAATGCCAAGTACATCATCATGTAATGTCGGGTATCCTCGTCTCTCTTCTTTATTAGATCAACGGATGCTTGGTTTGTTTCGGCTATGGATCGAATTGCAATAGCCATTTTTTCTACGGATACTTGCGTGTTCTTTCCTTTCTTCTTTGCTTCCTTGGCTTGTTTTTGCCCCATAGGCCTTGAATGTGGGCTAGGAGTCTCCACACCTTCATCATCATCCAAATTAATTGGAGACTCGGATTGAGAAGCACCAGAAGATGGAAGTGGCGATTGTTCGTGAGGACTCATAGGTGGATCCTTGAATGTCGGATGATCCTTGATTGCTTCCCAGCAACCTCCTTTGTCGAATGCCTTTTTCTTCTTTGAAAAACTATGTTTGGGCTTGAATCAACTATGAACCAAAGAAAAACAAAAAAATTAAATACATAGACCGAATAAATATTTATATATAATAGAATTAGAGAAAAATGTGTACATCATCCATTGGATTTGTACCGCTTTGTGAAGATTTGAATTTTTATTTAGCTAATATTATGCTTTATTTTCTCTAATTTATGTTTCTTTCCACAAATATATCTAGAGCCAATTATGTCACGCCCCGATTTTCCAATCAATTAATAAGGCATTTTGCCCTTAATTACAAACCATTCGGGAACGTGACGACATGGAATATCAAATACAAATATGCACAAGAATTTTTTTTTCCTTTTAATTCAAGTACAACAACACATACTCCATGCCCAACGTATGTAAATGTTGACCCGTTCTTTAGAGTCAAACATTACATACCATAAATTACATAATAAATTGATGTTACAAAATATTAAGTAATTAATCCAACAGAGTTTATCACAAACAGCGGAAGTCTATAAACCAACAAATGTATGCAGCCTTGCTTACTCCTGGTTATCCTAACCTGCAGGTATAACCCCTACACCGTGGAATAGTGTACCGGGTTATATCAACAAACCCGGTCAGCTTATGAAGCCAGTATGAGTGATCTAAGTTTACTCACCCTAAAACATTTAACAAAAATATACATATATATATTTTGTTTAAAACAATATATATGTAATTTATATTCTTCAAATATAATTCCAATCCCGAAAATTCATATTATAGAATATACTGAACCTACGCGTCCCATACCACGTATTTTAACCCCACACGTCCCATAAACGTGTATGTTAATCCCAGGGTAATTCAGAATATTAAACAATATAAACCTTCCCCAAAATCGTTTCCCAAAATTATGATTTCTTTCTTTTTAAGAAAAGTAAATCCTCATAATAATTACTTCAATTTTTAAAGAAGTAAAAACTTCTAAATACAATTCAATAATTCTCCAAGAATTGTAATTCAATAAATCAATGCTTCAATTATTTAAGAAGCAAATTCATATCATACTCACACAAAACCACAATCAACTTCAAATGATTAAAAGCGAGAATACCATTTTTCTTCTCCTTTTAATACATCAAGATAAAGCGAGAATACCATTTTTCTTCTCCTTTATTACATAAAGTATTCATCTTTGTTTTCAATGAATACATGGCTACACAGTCTAGAACTCTAACCTTCACCTTCTGGCTACACAGTCTAAAGCTCTAACCTTCACCATTGGCTACACAGTCTAGAGCTCTAACCTTCACCCATTGGCTACACAGTCTAACGCTCTAACCTTCACCCATTGGCTACAAAAACATTCGAGTAGGCAAACACAATATCATAATTTTTGAAATATTGTTTCCCACAAAATCCACCAATTAAAACAATAAAATGAATACTTTCAAATATTGTTTTAACACAAAATCACACATGCTGATATATCAAATTAAAACTGTATTTAATTTATATATCGCAAAATCATTTAAATAAATATAATTATTTATTTTCGCAAACAACACCATATGAATTAATATTCATATATAAAATATCGTGAGATTCACTCACCTCTAATTTCTGCTGCGTCTTCAAATAATACCCGGGAATCGACAAAGCTAGCCAAATGCTTCATGATTCCAAAATACCTATGAACATGCAATTTTCCACTTAGCATATCATAGTTTCCAAATTGATGATTCTAAAATCCAATCACTTCAAATATTCCTCAAATGTCTCTTAGACATCAATAACCATAATTCGGGACAGTTTGACCAAAAGTCAACCGTCGGTCAACGTGGGTCCCACGTCTACTATTCATCAACGGGTCCCACACGAAATCCAAAACTTCCAAAATCCAACAGCATGCTTATTTCTAGCATCCTAACATCATATCCAAAATTGGTGATGATCCAACGGTCGGATCATCACGGATCTAACGATCCATAACTATCGCTTAATTGATCATTGATCAAACGACCGAATTTCACAAAAGTGTAAACACGAAAGTTGTTCGTATTGACGAACCAAGCCAAACGGAGCAAAGAACTGCTCCTGGACAGGTCGGACGCGCCGCCCACGCGCCGCCGCCGGCGGTGGTCAGACGCCGGACAAAAGTTCTCCGATTGACACCAAATTTTACCAGCATGTACATCTCAACAATCCCAACAAGTTTAGTAACTACCTCAAGGTCTGGATCGGAGTGCAAGTGGCCGGAATCGGTGTCGGTAGGTTTTAGATCCCAAAAAGTGCAAAGTTTCGTTCCCGCCGATCTAGGCCGTGCCGCCGTGATCCACCACCATGGGGAGGTTGCTGGAGAGGAGGGGAACAAAACCCAACTTGGTTCATCACCGGAGGTGGCCGAAATCGCCGTCGCCGACCGGGTCGGTTTGTACGGCGGCTGCCACGCACGATCCGCCGGTTTCCGGCATGATCCGGTGGCGGTAAACACCACAGGTCGACCGGCGACGCCGGTCTGCGTCGGTCGGTGGCCGGGCCGTGGCCGGAGGATGCCGGACGCGCCCGCACGCGCCGGGTCGGGTAACCGGGTCAACGCTGGTAAACGGGTCCCTTCGAGAGAATTTTCGGAATTTTCCGGAATTTTTCGGAATTAAATGATTTTCCGAAAATAAAAATCCTATTTATAGATCTTCGTCCAAACTTCCGATACCCGTAACTTCTTCATACGATGTCCGTTTTCGGTGAACCAAATTCCTACGAACTCGATTCGACGAGTTCTACAATTTCCTTGAAGGAAGTTTTCCCAAAATCTCAACGGATAAAAAGTTACCTTAATTAACCTTGTGTAACTTATAATTACCACCGTAATTATCGTTTTACGACGAAAACCCCTAAAAATACGAAATCACACCATTTCACTTCAAATTTCACGACCTATTTTATAAAAATAGTATCGAAATTTTCGGGGTATTACAGTCTACCCTCCTTAAAGAAATTTCGTCCCGAAATTTGGACGCAGAGTACACCCAAGGTTATCACACTTCAATTCCAAATCTCAGAATTTATTTCATTAATAACCGGGTAGTACACATCAAACCACAACACAACCACAACTTGGTTCTCACAACCTGAAATTCAAATCCCAGAATTTATTTAATAATAAACCGGGTACTACACAACCACACATAAAGTAAAGAAACTGAAGTTACAGTTCGCACACACTGCTATTACAACTTCTAAAATGCCTCACAGGGCTTACACTACCAGAAGCCATCCTTAAACCTCCAATAGTGACTTCGTGGATAAGAGGCCGGATGTCTCGGAATTCCATACATCATAAGCTGATAGAAATATGTTGCCTCCACGAAACACTTGCAAGTGTCGCAACATTCTCTAGCTGCATGCCTATCTCCATCCACGTCCCACATGTCCTGGCCAAAAGGACGCCAAAAACTTGACTCACCGCAAGTAAGACAGTTACCGGCGGGCAGGAAAGCAGTAGTCGACGGAAAATACAACAGTAGATGCTCATGACAAAACTCGGCCTGATGCATCATCCGCTCGACTTCTTCTCTACAGTAGTAGATGTTCCATCCGCTTCTCCACCAGACGAGAGCTTCACACAGTCGGTGCACCATTTTCTGCTGCTCGGCTCGTGGTCCCAATATCATCCTTATCATACACGCTGCATAAAATGCAACATGATGACCTACCACCAAACTGGGACGTGCACCATAAAATGTTCCTGGTTTGCATGCCGCATCGAAGTACTCCAGGGCCAAAGGTATGTTCGCTGCTTCTACGAGTACTCGTATTCCCATTCGGAACAGAGACTCCGGGTTCTTCGCTTCCCAGCAACGATTTGCGAAGATACGCACTTGCAGATCCGCTTCTATAGAACCAGTGGGTCTGGATCCACCATCGAATCCATCAATGTCGATCGCTGCCAAAGTAGACCAGCTATCGGCATACTCCTTGAAAGTCTTAGAGACACAACGGAGTTCCATTGTGTTCTGCAGGGATGCGGTTGCCACCAACTGGAAAATATACTTCCAGATCTCCACCGGAAGTTCACTCCAATCAGTATTCTTTGATCTCTTACTGCACTCTCCTTTGTTCACCATTGTGTAAGAGAAAATTGAGATGCTTGTTTGATAACAGATATGAGGTGAGTAACACAACTCCTTATCCCATGTATTTAAACCAAACTTTCCACCATAAGGGAAACCTTTCTTTAATGTAAGTGCGGTGCACTCAACAACCCACTAAAAATAATTATTGCTCATATCTGTCTCAATTACTCAAAAGTATCGCCCACGATACAAGATTCCACAAGATTTAAATCCACAAAATCTCAGTTTTCCACTAACATCGATCATAATGGCTCTTTACTTTAACTTTCGCATAATTAATTCCTCAAAAGATGCGAGGTCACACAAGAGTGGAACTGTATGTGGAAAATCCATGCATCGGGGAAAAGAAATCTTCCACAATCTCCAAGGGCTCCGACAATTAGCTGTAAATCAGCCACTCACTTTTGCTTTTGAATTTTCAAATCCTCCACCAACAATAAATATACCCTTACGCATCCACTAACAGATACTTTCCATTAGTGCCATAACCTCCTTTCTCTTTCAAAGAGAACTTCTTCACCCCACTTCTCAGAAATTTACACCAACTCAAACATGTCACGCAAAGTGAATTCGTTCAGTGAATTACTTCAATCTGATCCCTCTGAAAGCCAATTTTTTGAGGGCTTAGATGAAATAATTTCACCAGCAATCGAATTCAACAACGATATCGACATGCTAGACATGCTTCTAGCAGAAGACGAAGCCATTGAAGTAGCCCCAAGTATCATCTCCACAAGCTGAACCTGGTCCATCCCAACGTATTCCACTGAGGAAGAGCTTCACCAAATACCAAGTCCAAGCATTGAAGGACTTCGTCGAGGCTTTTCCACAGCCAACTGTTCAACAGCGACAAGATTTGGGTGACCAAATAAGGTTAACGTTTGCACAAGTCTCTGCCTGGGTGATAAAGCATCGACCCCGAACGCCTGCCCAAACAACTCGTCAACAAAATTTTCTGCTGAGACAGAAAATCAATGAGCTTCAAGCTCAACTTAGTCAGTACCAAGCTGCATTCAGCCGAATCAACTGCAACCATTGTGGAAATCGAGTCACTCCCAATAGTGAGCTACTAAAAGGGATTGAAGAGACTACCCCACAACCTCAGACTCTTCCAATTCCTGCAGTCATCGGTCCAAGGGAAAAGTCTCACATGAGGAGGGATATTCAAAAGTGTATGTCGATCCCACATCACTCTTCTTCTACACAACAACCATCAGACAACATCAACCGTTCAGAACCTGAAGAAGCATCTGCCGTGGCAGAAGCATCTGTCGTGGCAGACACAACTAAGATTTCTGAAATCATTGTGTCGGTCAGAGATGAGCTAATCATCATGGCATCTGCTGCTGCGCCACTGTGGATCTCTGCACTCAAATCCAGCTCTGTCACGCTTCATGAGTTCCTGAATGAAGCAGAGTACAAGAGAATCTTCACTAACGGTATTGATCTTACTCCCACTAACTTCCAAACTGAAGCTTCTCGCTACACAGCCACTGTTCCCCTCAGTCCTGTCGTACTCGTGAATCTCTTCATGGATGTGGACCAATGGTCCACCATATTCGGTAGCATCATTTCAAGGGCGAGTATCCTTGATGTCTTGTCATCAGGGACTACTGAAAGCTACCACGACACCATCCAAGTCATGACTGCTGAATTCCAGGTGACCAGTCCATCTGTCTCCACTCGTGTAACTCACTTTGTTCGTTATTGCCAACGACAAACAGAACAAAGTTGGGCAATAATTGACGTCTCTGTGGACGGTTTAAGCTCAAATCTGGGTCCACACCCAAGATCTCAATGCAAGAAGCGTCCATCCGGATGCTTAATCCAAGATTTGTTCAACGGCAGCTCTCGTGTCGTATGGGTGGAACATGTTGATGTACAGGATCAAATCATGCACCAAACATACCGAACGCTAGTGGAGTCAGGCTTAGCCTTTGGAGCAAGGCGATGGGTAGAAATACTTCAGAGGCAAGCGGAAAGGTTAAATTATTCCGCGGCTGACACTTATCCACCTCAAGACTTTTGTGTCATACCATCTGTGGAAGGAAGAAGAAACATGTTGCAGATGGCATGCAGAATAGTGACAGACTTTTGCACAGACATCGGCAACTCTACTGCTCATGAATGGAAGGTAGCTGAACAAACCAAGTTCAGGGGTTCAGGGATAAGAGTCTCCACCAACAAAATCTGGAACAGGCTGAATAAGCCTCATGGTCTCACTCGAACTGCATCTGCAATAATCCAGCATCATGTCTCTCACAGAAAGCTGTTTGACTTCCTCACTGACGTACAAACTCGGAACCAGTGGGACCATCTAGCATTGGAAAAAGAAGTACAGGAGATTGCACATATCACAACTGGTCATGATCCACGCAATTGTGTCTCCTTGTTGCAAATGCACAACACCTATATACTCCAAGAAAGTTGTACTGATTCAACAGGGTCATACGTGATTTATGCCCCTATTAGTCAGTCAACGGTGCAGAAGTTAATAGGCGGTTGTGAGTTAGGTACAATTGTATTCCTAACTTCAGGTTTTTCAATTCTACCAGATATGCCTACTGCTGGAAGAACAGAAGGGATCTCAGACAATCCATACATTGGTTGTCTAATAACGGTAGCAACACAGATCTCTATTGAGCTGCTGAAGAACAAGAAAGGATTAGTGGATCAAGTCTGTCGTTTGATCCAAGGTACGGTTGAGAGAATTAGAAATGTAGCCATGTAAGACTATCAATTTCGGAATTGTAATTTGTACTTTATATTCTTAACAACACAACAGCACTGAAGAGCACATGATGGGGATCCGCCGCGGTCGGGCCATCACTCGATAAATACTGTGCGTAATTAAGCATACGAAGTAACCATTACTTGAATGAATCTAAGAACCTAACGCCAAACCCTAAACCGATCCTAAGCTCTAAACCCTAACTTCACTTCTCAATTCCAAAACTCGTTTCATTTCCTTAGAGCGTTCCATTGCTCAATCACTTCCTTAGAGCATTGTTTTGCTCTGATACCAATCTGTCACGCCCCGATTTTCCAATCAATTAATAAGGCATTTTGCCCTTAATTACAAACCATTCGGGAACGTGACGACATGGAATATCAAATACAAATATGCACAAGAATTTTTTTTTCCTTTTAATTCAAGTACAACAACACATACTCCATGCCCAACGTATGTAAATGTTGACCCGTTCTTTACAGTCAAACATTACATACCATAAATTACATAATAAATTGATGTTACAAAATATTAAGTAATTAATCCAACAGAGTTTATCACAAACAGCGGAAGTCTATAAACCAACAAATGTATGCAGCCTTGCTTACTCCTGGTTATCCTAACCTGCAGGTATAACCCCTACACCGTGGAATAGTGTACCGGGTTATATCAACAAACCCGGTCAGCTTATGAAGCCGGTATGAGTGATCTAAGTTTACTCACCCTAAAACATTTAACAAAAATATACATATATATATTTTGTTTAAAACAATATATATGTAATTTATATTCTTCAAATATAATTCCAATCCCGAAAATTCATATTATAGAATATACTGAACCTACGCGTCCCATACCACGTATTTTAACCCCACACGTCCCATAAACGTGTATGTTAATCCCAGTGTAATTCAGAATATTAAACAATATAAACCTTCCCCAAAATCGTTTCCCAAAATTATGATTTCTTTCTTTTTAAGAAAAGTAAATCCTCATAATAATTACTTCAATTTTTAAAGAAGTAAAAACTTCTAAATACAATTCAATAATTCTCCAAGAATTGTAATTCAATAAATCAATGCTTCAATTATTTAAGAAGCAAATTCATATCATACTCACACAAAACCACAATCAACTTCAAATGATTAAAAGCGAGAATACCATTTTTCTTCTCCTTTTAATACATCAAGATAAAGCAAGAATACCATTTTTCTTCTCCTTTATTACATAAAGTATTCATCTTTGTTTTCAATGAATACATGGCTACACAGTCTAGAACTCTAACCTTCACCTTCCGGCTACACAGTCTAAAGCTCTAACCTTCACCATTGGCTACACAGTCTAGAGCTCTAACCTTCACCCATTGGCTACACAGTCTAAAGCTCTAACCTTCACCCATTGGCTACAAAAACATTCGAGTAGGCAAACACAATATCATAATTTTTGAAATATTATTTCCCACAAAATCCACCAATTAAAACAATAAAATGAATACTTTCAAATATTGTTTTAACACAAAATCACACATGCTGATATATCAAATTAAAACTGTATTTAATTTATATATCGCAAAATCATTTAAATAAATATAATTATTTATTTTCGCAAACAACACCATATGAATTAATATTCATATATAAAATATCGTGAGATTCACTCACCTCTAATTCCTGCTGCGTCTTCAAATAATACCCGGGAATCGACAAAGCTAGCCAAATGCTTCATGATTCCAAAATACCTATGAACATGCAATTTTCCACTTAGCATATCATAGTTTCCAAATTGATGATTCTAAAATCCAATCACTTCAAATATTCCTCAAATGTCTCTTAGACATCAATAACCATAATTCGGGACAGTTTGACCAAAAGTCAACCGTCGGTCAACGTGGGTCCCACGTCTACTATTCATCAACGGGTCCCACACGAAATCCAAAACTTCCAAAATCCAACAGCATGCTTATTTCTAGCATCCTAACATCATATCCAAAATTGGTGATGATCCAACGGTCGGATCATCACGGATCTAACGATCCATAACTATCGCTTAATTGATCATTGATCAAACGACCGAATTTCACAAAAGTGTAAACACGAAAGTTGTTCGTATTGACGAACCAAGCCAAACGGAGCAAAGAACTGCTCCTGGACAGGTCGGACGCGCCGCCCACGCGCCGCCGCCGGCGGTGGTCAGACGCCGGACAAAAGTTCTCCGATTGACACCAAATTTTACCAGCATGTACATCTCAACAATCCCAACAAGTTTAGTAACTACCTCAAGGTCTGGATCGGAGTGCAAGTGGCCGGAATCGGTGTCGGTAGGTTTTAGATCCCAAAAAGTGCAAAGTTTCGTTCCCGCCGATCTAGGCCGTGCCGCCGTGATCCACCACCATGGGGAGGTTGCTGGAGAGGAGGGGAACAAAACCCAACTTGGTTCATCACCGGAGGTGGCCGGAATCGCCGTCGCCGACCGGGTCGGTTTGTACGGCGGCTGCCACGCACGATCCGCCGGTTTCCGGCATGATCCGGTGGCGGTAAACACCACAGGTCGACCGGCGACGCCGGTCTGCGTCGGTCGGTGGCCGGGCCGTGGCCGGAGGATGCCGGACGCGCCCGCACGCGCCGGGTCGGGTAACCGGGTCAACGCTGGTAAACGGGTCCCTTCGAGAGAATTTTCGGAATTTTCCGGAATTTTTCGGAATTAAATGATTTTCCGAAAATAAAAATCATATTTATAGATCTTCGTCCAAACTTCCGAGACCCGTAACTTCTTCATACGATGTCCGTTTTCGGTGAACCAAATTCCTACGAACTCGATTCGACGAGTTCTACAATTTCCTTGAAGGAAGTTTTCCCAAAATCTCAACGGATAAAAAGTTACCTTAATTAACCTTGTGTAACTTATAATTACCACCGTAATTATCGTTTTACGACGAAAACCCCTAAAAATACGAAATCACACCATTTCACTTCAAATTTCACGACCTATTTTATAAAAATAGTATCGAAATTTTCGGGGTATTACAAATTACATATTAGGTCACTTTTAATGACCTTAATTGTTATTCTCTAAGTTACCAAATATTTTTATCCATCATAAAACCACCAAAATATTACAAATTTTAATATTTACAAAAATGCCACCGTATTTTTTTTCATTATTTACAAAAATGTCACTGCCTACAAAAAGTTAATGCATTGTTCTTTGGCAGTAACTTTATTGTTCTTTGATGGTAAATTTCGTGTTCTTTGACAGTAGCTTTCTTATTATTTAGCAGTAGTTTATTGTTCTTTGGGAGTGCTTTATTGTTCTTTGGTAGTAGTTTTATTGTTCTTTGGGAGTACCTTTATTGTTCTTTGGTAGTAGCTTTATTGTTCTTTGACTGTAATTTTATTGTTCTTTGACAGTAACTTTATTGTTCTTTAGCAATAACATTTTTTATTTATAAATGCAAAGTAAAAATGCGGTGAAATTTTTATAAAAATATTAAAATTCTAATATTTTGGTGGCTTTATGAAGGATAAAAATATTTGGTGGCTTAGAAAATAATAAAGTCACCAAAAGTAACCTTATTTATAATTTGTGTAACAAGGTTTTAAATTTTTTTTATTGGGTTAAAGGAATGAGTAATTTAGAATTAAAAACAAAAGAAACAAAACACCTAATATTTCTACCTGACAAGATTAATTCTTGATTGCTCAAACACCTGCTAGTTGAAACCTGCTAGTTCAAAACAACTACTCAAACACCTGCTTATTCACCTATTAACTTGAGTCTAGCACATGTACAGACAATACCAGCCACCATTGGTAGCATGACAATAAAAATTTAGACTATGCTTGCATGTGGCTGCTCTATAATCAGCTTAGAAAACTTGGGCTGAAAGAATAGCATGAGGTGGCAGATTTGGATAATTTTCAAGTTGTTTTTCAAAGCAGGAGTTGGTAGAATAGGGTGATTACCAGGTGAAATTCACTAACTATTCATAGCTAGTGAATCAGGAGGTGGCTAGTCTAGGTATAGGTAGAAATGATTACTTTTTCTCATATAAATAGAAAGACTTACCTGAAGCTAAAATATATCAAAAGGTGAAGTAAAACAGAGAACAAAAGAAAGTGAGAGACCTAGGAAGATTGTGGAAGTACCAGATGTTTGTTTTCAGACACAAATATTTAAAGAAGTCTGGAAGTACAATCTGAGGTTAAGGTAGGAGAAGTAAGGGGAACTTCAATCTATTACATATATATATACATTAGTTGTTCTGTAATCTATTACATATATATACATTAGTTGTTCTGTTTTGCTGTGAATATGTTTATTTCAGTGAATATTTATATTTCAGTGAATCTGTGTTTTGTGTATCAGTGGACCATTCATTTTATATATCTAAAGTACTGATACATCTTGATGTGGAAAAGAAAAGAACAAAAACTATTGTGTAGTTGAGGCTATTCTCGAAAGGGACCAGATTTTGCTAGCATAATGTATATAGTTAGGGATAGAAGCCCCTTCAACCAATGTTGATAAAATGATATTGTTAAGGTAGATGGCACTGGTGACCGAGATTAGTACAAGAGTTAAAAACAAAATGAGGAAAGAGAGATTATTTTATGCATACATCATACATTCATTGATATGCATTCTCTTTAAAATCATAAGGTTTGCTCTACTGGGCTTAAAGCTCACCCCTCTATAAATTTTGCAGATGAAGCACTAGAGAATTAGATTTTTAATTCTGAAAGTTGAAACTAGGAAAAGGAAATCTTGTTTCTTTGCTTTGTTGATTTTCTTTCTGTTTGTGTAATAAAACTTTTCGAATAAGTTTCAATGTAATGTAAGAACACTCTAGTTAAATATATAAAGTGTATTTCTTCAAGAATAAGTTGTTTCTCTGATCTATTTTACATTGGCTTTAAATTACAGAAGCATTTCTTTATCTTCTATGATTAAGAGATGATTCACACCTTCATTCGAAAGAAAAAAAAACATTCCCGGGTCAGGGTGCTTTGAACACGGAATTTGGTCACTAGAAGACAATTGGGCCAATATTTGAAATAAGCCTTCAAATTCTGAAAATGAGATTGGAGAGCACCCGGTGGTCGAATTTTTGTTAGATCACCCACCCAATTTTTTGTATAGTCGGCATGAACTTTTTGCCATACCTTAGTGACAGATTGCCATTTTTCAGTGATCAGACATATGGTTACACGTGCCCAAGACGCACACAATTGGTCTTCCTCAGTCGGGTGCCAATTCGTATTCGGATCTCCCATTGTTAGAGCAAAAATGAAGGAATATTGAAGGAAGAAGGTGAAGAACAGTAAAATTTTGTAAAAAAAAATTTGGTGTGGAAGTTGAATGAAAGGTCTTAGGTATTTATAGGTTTTTTGAAGAAATTTAGGGTTTTTAAAATTTGTTTACGGATTTGCTATGTGAAAAAGAAAATTGAATTAAGTAGGTCTTGACAGTTTTAAATACGCCTCAGCCATTAGATCAAAATAAATTTGAAATGAACAACCAAGATTAGCTAGCCGTACTGACTAATGCAAAAAGAGTGGTAAGTGATATTGAGATCAGAGATTGTCGTTCCAACAGGGATTGACGATTCCTAATCTCTAGGTCGTGTGTGATCGAGTAACTCTAGCAATAATAGAGTGACAAGAGGTGAAAAAAGTGGGTGAAGGTGTGTATGTGACAATGTGCGGTGTGG
Organism: Rubus parviflorus; assembly: GCA_029955375.1. Classification (NCBI taxonomy): domain Eukaryota; kingdom Viridiplantae; phylum Streptophyta; class Magnoliopsida; order Rosales; family Rosaceae; genus Rubus; species Rubus parviflorus. Next base: position 17,337,320 of record JARGGL010000006.1, on the reverse strand, counting down.
TGTAGTGTTCGGTTTGTGAAGGAATGATGAAATGAGAAGACAAGCAAACAAAGAAATAAATGCAAGCAAGTAAAGTAGAGTGTGTGCAAAGTATGAAAGTGTTAGGGTTTTCGGGAAAACCCCAAGCCCAATGCAACAAGCAATGCTTCTAATCAAGAAATCATGCTAATGTGGTCACAAATCAAGTCCCGTATCCTAGCCATGTTATGGTTCTAGCACTGTACTTTCCTAACGTATTCAAATGTCGTATTAGGGTCATTCAAACTCTCTAGGTGTCATAGGAGATCCCTCTATGTTACCTAATACTGAATCTCCTAAAGTGCTTAAGAGGCGTAAAGTGTCGAAGCTTAAAGACTCAAACAAGCAACACATGTGTAATCCACCATTCCCCCGATGTTATTGATGTGGAATGGATTCTTTCTAAGGTATTCCTAAACCTTATTAGGGTCCTAGGGACTCTCCGCGGGAGGATAGAAAGAAAGGAGGCGTAAAAGCACATGAATTAAGGATCACACACGTGAACGTGCTCATCATACATATTGCCAATTGTCTAGAGTAGAATAAAGTAACCAACTCATTCACACTCATACAAGATGGATCAAATGCATACCAAAGAGTGGTGAATTCCTCAAATACACATTCAATACATATTAAAGTAGACAATACATATACTCATGAAACACAAAGGCATTTATTCATAAATCAAAGCATCACATAGTCACATTGGACTAGGACACACAACCCTAGTCCCCAACAAGGTAACTACTCACTAATCATCCTAGTATACATCATTAAATTACAATTATAAGCTCTAAACATAAGTAGAAGAGAGAGAGATGAGGAATGCTCAATAGATGACTCTCTAGCTTCTCCTTGGCCTTTGATGATGAACTTGGTGACTTGGTGAGGATTCCAGCAGCCCAAAGTGGTGGATGTAGTAGCAGACCTCATGGTGAGCAAGGTTGATGAAGGATGGAGGCTGAAAGGAGGTGAGGGAGTGGTGTAAAGTGGCTGAACCATCGGTGCTCGACCTGTCGATGGTCTGGTGTCGACCGGTCGACTAGCGAGCAGAAGGTAAAGTGAAACGGAAAATGGGAGAGGAAGAAAGGGAAGGTGAGAGTGATGTGAGATGGGGGCTAGCTGAATGGATGACCTAATGGGGTAAAAACTTGGTATTTATAGGCAAGAGAGGGAGGAAATGAAAGGCTAGGATGAACTAAGGGAAGATCTAATGGTGGGATGAAATAAATGAAGGGCAAAGGGCTAAAAGCACTAGGGAACAAAAGGGAAGGAATAATCTATAGATGACCTCATAATATCTAGTGTGGTCCTTTGACATAGCAAAAATAGTGGTAGGTGATAGAAGAGAAGGGGGTTGTCGTTCCACGGAGGATTGACTGCTCCCCGACTTCTCGGTAGTGTGTGTGCGAGTGCTCTAGCTATATGAGGTGGCAAGAAGTGAATAGAGTGGGTGAGGTGCGTGTTTACAATGTGCGAAGTGTAAATGTTTTGGGTGTTTTCGAGTAAATGAGAAATAAAACAAACAAGCAAGTAAACTAAATGCAAGTAAAGGAAATGAAAAGATAGAGTGATGGGGAACTAAGGGTTAACACTAGCCCATTTCAATGCAATGAACAACCACAATGAGATGCTTGCAATTATGATTCATGATTCCAATTAATCGAGAATGTATCACTCTAACCATCCAAGGTCAAAGTGAACTCTCTAGTGCCAATCCAAGCCATGTCATGGTTCTTGGAATAACACTTTGAGGCGATGAGGGCATTAAAATATATTCTAAGATATGTCTCTCCGGTCTAAGGGTCGAGACAACTCAATGGGCGTAGCTAGAGCCTAAAGAAAGGTCTCTAATTACATCCAAAGGCGATGAGCACAATGATATGGTCGATGTGATATATCCTACATTGTAGGAACTCAATAGAATAATCCAAAGGCTATGAGTGATATCGAAACCCATCTAGAAAGTATGGTTATGCCGGTTAGGACTAAAACCAACTCAATTAGCACAATTAGAGCCTAATCGAAGGTCTCTAATGTGTCAAGAGGCTATGAGCACAACAATTACGATAAAAGAAGTATGACTATGCCAACCAAGGCCATAATCAACTCAATTGGCACACTTAGAGTCCAACCAAGGATCTCTAGTGCATCAAAAGGCTATGAGCACAAATCAAACATACAACACATGCTATATTCCATTGCCCATGAAACTAGAGGCACCACCCACCAATTTCACATCAAGATAATGCTAGAAACATAGCTAGGAAGTGGTGAATTCCCTAATCCATGCACCTAACATATGAAATTTGAATATAAACATGCTCATGAATCAAGATTGCATCACATATCATTAAAAGAGGTTCAAATACACATCATTGGACTAGGGCACACAACCCTAGTCCCCAACAAAGTAACTACTCACTAATCATCTCAATATACAACATCAATTTACAAATTAAAGCTTTAAACATAAGGAAAAGAGAGAGTAAGGATGAGAAATGCTCAATAGATGCTCTCTTGCTCCTCCTTGGCTTTGATGATGAATCTTGACGATTTGGTGAGGATCCCCAGCTGCCCAAGATGGTGGATGAGTGGTAGACGTCGTGGTGAACAACTTTGGTGAAGGGTGGAGGATGAAAAGAGGTGAGGAAGGTGGAGATATAGGCTGACCCGCCGCCAGTCGACCGTTCGACCCTTGCCGTCGACCGGTCGACGAACGGTTCGTGGGCAAACCCTAAAGGAAGGGAAAAGAGAGAAAAAGGGAAGGGGAATGTGGGATCTTTTGGGGCTGATTGGGAATGACCTAAATCAGGTAAAGAAGGCTATTTATAGGCTAGAGAGAGAAGGAATGAAGGGCTAGGATGGGCTAGGGTTAGATCTAAGGGTTGGATGAATTAAATGAAGGGTAAGGGGGTAATTGCCAAAGGGAATGAAAGGGGGAATAATCTAAAGGTGACCTCATGATATCTTGTGTGGTCCTTTGCTGATTTGGGGGCTTGTGAGGGTGAGTCACGCGGTTGACTTTTCGTTGACCTTGACTTTAACCTTCGGAGCTTGACCAAGGGTTGACTTTGACCAAACCTCCAGAATTCTTTCGCGGCTCACTTCCGGGACTTCATGTTGACTCGTTGACGCTCTCAAGTCGGGGTTGACCACGAGTTGACTTTTGGTCCTCGGGTTGACTTTTCGTCCTTTAGCCGGAAATCCACAAAAGCTCCCAAATTGCATCCTTTCGCTCCCGATATCCGTCCGATGCTCGATTCACCTACAATGGTGCAAATCAAGGATTAGAGACACTAAACGGCTTTCGGATTAGCATTACTAAAGTGATTAGAGGCCCAATTTGTATGCAAATCGCATACGAATCACACCCCCACACTTAAGCTTTGCTTGTCCTCAAGCAAATAAAGAATCAACAATCCATATCACATTTATTTTTGCCTTAACAACCATATCCTCAAAGAGAGCCCACTAAGCCACACATCAAGATTCAATCAAGCATCTACTCAAACCTCATGATTTGCCAAGTGTTTAATATGTGTATCTAATGCATGCTTGGTGAAGTGTGTGCTAGCCATGAAATAATCAATCAAGAGCAATCAAATTAGCATATATCGACAAGATTAACCGCTAAACTCACATGATTCACTAAATATTTCCGCTCTTGTGTTTAGGGTTAAGTGTTTACTCTCAAGACATTACCAAAAGCAACGTCCCCATAAGCTTGCTCATTGACCAACTCTCCACTAATTAATTTGCAACGCATTAAATCAAAAGGCTTTCACATGGTTGTAATGGGGCCAAAGGTTAAGGGTTAGCACGAAATGAAAGGATGGATATACAAGTATTCCAAGCATTTCACAAAACAACTCAAGGACTTTGAAACTCATTTTCTTTCGCAAACAAACCGAACTTTTATTCTCCTCAACCTTTTATTCTAAAAACAAACTCTATTTTTGGATTTTCGTACTTCCTTTTTCTACTTTTCTTTTTCTTTTTCTCACTACTTCCTTTTCCCATTTTGTATTTTCTTTTCTCTTGGGACTTTCTTTTTGAACTTTATTTTTGTACACAACTTCTTTTTTATTTTCTCAACTCCTTTTCTTCTTTTGTATTTTGCTTTCTTCCAACATTTTCTTTGTACAACGCACACTCTAAACTAATATACCCCCACACTTGCTTTTCACAAACCCATAGAACACAAAGAACATGAGAAGTCACAATCGTCGTCTCGCTAATACTTGGAACAAGGGATGGTTAGTGTTTAAGCTAAAAACATGGGTTAGATTTTAGTGGTTAAACAAAGAAAAAGCTAATGATGAATGAGGCTCAAAATGGGTTAGTCCTAATGGATTAGTGTTTAGAAGGATGAAGTTAATTTGGCCATGGTGCTTATCTAGTGCCTTAATCATTTCCAATTCATCACAAATTAACACAGTCTCAAGCGGTCTTTGAGCAAGTTCTAGGTCTCGTAAACTAGTGGAATGCACGCACATGAAGAACAATAATGTATGAATGATGCATACATATCAATGAGGCTCAAAATCTCACCATATAGGGTATATGCATGTCAATACATTGTCTAGATATGCTTTTCCAATTGCAAGTGATCAACCAACATGGCAAAGGTGCGTATAGTGTCAAGCAAGCATCAATTACATAAATTAATCACAAGGCAACTCAATGATTTCTAAGCACATGCTCTTTATCCTCCTAATTCACAACTTAGTAGGCTCACAATTATCATCGGGGTTGAAAAAGACAATCAAAACACACACAAAACCTTCAAAGCTCCAAAATCACAAAATTTTACACTTATGCACCTGTCGACCGGTCGACGGGAAGCATCGACCGTTCGACAATAACTCCCTGGATGAGTGTCGACCGGTCGACACACGGGTCGACCGTTCGTGAAAACTTTGAAAAATTTGAAAATTTTGGTGGTTTGAAAATGTGAAATCATTTTAGTTTGGCCCAACCTCACCCCCACACTTAAAACCAACATTGTCCTCAATGTTGTGAGGTGTTTAAAAGTGCAAAGCAAATTGGTGAAAGCGAGGAAGAGAAGTCGGGCGAATGCACACATACAAAATATAGCAAACGGATGATAAAGTAAGAAAAACCCCCTTTGTAGACTCCCTTAGCTAGCCGAGAAACCACAAATAGACACCAACCTCAGGGCACAAGGCCCTGACTTCCATACGTTTGCTGCTCGGGTGCCAAATGAACTAGAAAGTGTGATTGCATTGGGATCATCCAAAACAGGGGATAACAGCAACACAGCAGCGACCTTCTCCCAAATATTTGGGCATAGCTCCAAGAATAGGCATCCAAGTTGAGTGATTCCAGTGGCATTGGAAAGTAGACTCAAAGAGCTTTAGTTTGGCCACTGGAAACTCAGAAATAGCCTTCCGGACATGCAATGAAGAACCGGTCAAAGTGACCCTTCAGAAAGTCAAACTGCAGTGAGCACTCCTCCTTCAAACAAACATTACAGCAGATCCAACGGTCCATTCAGAGAAAAATTTGAACTGGGAACAGAGGACTTATAGAAGAAGCATCTTCAACTTGTTTCAATGAATTACAACGGTCGGATGTAAAGCAAACGTCCTCCAAAGTCACTGCTCTGCCCAGGCCTCTCGTAGACAAATGCAAACCAACACTTCTTGGGTTTCTTCCTCCAAGACTCCTATCAAAACACCTCCCAACCTCCCTAGATTCTTTTATTCATTACTAAATAATGCTGAAAATAAATGTGTTTCTCCAAATGGGGTTGCCTCCCCACAAGCGCTTCGGTTTATAGACCTACAAGCCGGTCTTGGTTCCTTCTCGCCAACTCATGGTGGCTCGAAGCAAAGTTTCTTCCCACTCAATGCATGGCTGGTCTCACCATCTCCATGGCTTCCTACAAAGCACCCCTTGACGCCATTGAAAATTGATGTAGGAGATGGTGACCACGCATACTTCTTCTTCTTAACCTCGCCCACCATTTCTCTCATGGCCCTAATCGTCGCCTTTTGCATTGCACTCATGGGAGGAGTCTTCTTTGTAGCTCCCTCAAGAAATGGATCCTTCCTAAGTATGCCTTCATGAGACAAAGGTGGTTTAAGAGAAACCTTCCAACCACACTTGTTTGAGCTAGCTTCACCATGGTGCGTTCCACCACAACACTTATAAGGAATAGTAGGTATTAAGGTCAGAGGTGGTGGCCAAACACACCACTTCTTCGATGTTGGTTGTTTCTTCCCCTTCTTTATCCCCACAAACTTCCTCAAGTCTTCAATGGTCTTCTCTTGTGCTTCACACAAAGGAGGGCTCTTCCTTGTGTGCTCATCATGAATAACAACCGGAGGAGGTGTAGAGATCACATGCTTTTGCCTTGAAAGGGATGTGGTAGACGTATTAAGCTCATAGACTTCCTCAAGGTTTGAAAATTGTGCATCATTGAATTCGTTAAAATATTCTTCAAACGTTGGTGCAAAAGTACCAAACATATCATCATCATCCTCCAAAGAAGATGGCTCTTGTTGCTCATGGTTTCCAACCAAAAGAGGAGGATTGTCTAGAGGCTTGGGTGGGTTCAATGGCCTAAAGATCCTCTCACTCTTAGCACTATTACCTCTCACCAAGTCGATTGAAAACACCTCTTGGATAACCTCCGATGGATACATAGGTTGAAACACTTGAAGCTTGACTTTCTCCCCTAGCACCTTGAGGCATATTGTTCCTTTTTGCACATTTATTTTAACGCCTGCCATAGCCATGAAAGGCTTGCCAAGGATGATAGGACTCTCCTCGTGCATATGAATATCCTCATTCATGTCCAACACCACGAAATCGGCCGGAAGAATGAACTTGTTGACTCTTACCAACACATCTTCAACAATTCCAACCGGAAGTCTATTAGCCTCGTCCGCTAGTTGCAATGAAATGGAAGTAGGCTTCAAAGATCCAACGCCTAGCTTTTGGTAAGTGGCTAGAGGCATAATGTTAATACTTGTATCCATATTCATGAGAGCTCCATCAAATGGTATGTCACCAATTGTGCACCCTATAACAAAGCTTCCGGGATCTTGCATCTTTGAAGGCTTTCTATGTTGAATGATGGCACTCACCTCCTCATTTAGCTCAAACTTTTCTTTGGCTTCAAATATCCTCTTGTGCAAACAAAGGCTCTTGAGAAATTGGGCATAAGCCGGTACTTGACAAATGCGGTCTAGCAAAGGGATGTTCATGTCCGCTTCCTTGAACATTTCAAACACCTTACTCATCAACCCTTGCTTCTTCTTCTTCTTCTTTTTCTTACTCTTGGATAACTCAAGTGGTGGAGGGAAGATAATAGGCCCTCTTGAACCTTGATACACTTGTTGATGCCCATTGTCACTCATTTCTTCCTCCATGGATGACTCAATCTCATATGTCGAAGGTGGAACATGCCTAGAAGCCTCCCTAGAGGAGTGCACGGCCAAAGAGGGGTCCCTAGCCATAATGGCCTCTCCTTCTTGCACAATGGTCGGCTCTTCCTCATGCCTAGAAGTACCTCTACTCAAAGATCTCTCATGTTTCCTCCTTTCATAATCTTTATGCTCATAATCATCCAATGCCAAGTGTCCAAGAACTCTCCCAAGTGAAATGTCTTCCTCCTCACTCCTTTCATCAACAATCACATCATCTTCCAATCCATTTCCCGAGAGTACATTTTCTTCCTCCCGGTTCCCATCCTCCATATAATTAAATTGATTATGCATATTATCATTCCACAAATGGCCAAGAGGTACATTTTCTTCCCTCTTGACCCCATATGTATGCACATCATCCTCATTATGCACAAGTAAGGGATTGGAATCATAAAGCTTACTTGAGTGAAGAGTTGCGAGACCATGATCTTGCTCAAGTGTGTTGTGTAAAGAACCTTCAAATTTCGCTCGACTTTTCATCAATGTCGCCATAAGATCTGCCATGCTAGGCTCATTGGATTCATACTCATGCGCTTGTCGTTGGAAGTCCGGTGGTGCACCAAATATATTAGAACCATGATGTGAACTCCAATGCTCGTTAGAGAAATATAGATTGTCGTGGGAATCATGGCTTGCATATTGGTATCTTCTATGGTCTTGGTAAGATTGCTCTTGAAGATGTGGTTGGGATACCATGTCCATGGTATATCGATAATCTTGGTGCTCAAATCTTCTAGGCTCTTCCCACCGATGGCTCCATTTATCCATGTGTGAAGTAGATCACTCACTAAAGCCCCTAGCTTGAATTGAAACCAAATAAGAGGTTGAATCAAGGTTCATGCACCTTCACAATACAATAAATAGTGGTTAAGCATCACAATTGAGGCAAGAAATAGAAAGGTAAGAGGTTAGATATGCAATGATAGCAAAGAGTGAGTGAAACAAAGTAAGGGAAGCAAGATTGCTCCCAGTCGACCGTTCGACAACAGGCGTCGACCGGTCGAGCCACGTCCAGGGAACTCCCGTCGAACGGTCGAAAAAACAGGGTCGACCGTTCGTGAAATGCCCTGAAACAATATTTTTGTGCTTTTCTCCTTTTATACCTAATCAAACAAGGTTCCTAGAAGTGCTAGGGAACCCAAATCAACACAAAAACAAGTAATAACAAGCAACTAACACGCAAACAAACACAAGAATGCAATATAGACAAGCATAGAAAACAACTTAATGCAAGAAATGGAATGAAATGAAATGTGCACTTATTAGGAACTTCAACTAGAAAGTGATAACATTAGGGGTGCTCATGTCTTACATATATCACTAAGATATAAGGCCTGTCACTCCCCTAATGTGTCTCACTCAAGAGTGAATAGCACATGTGAAACAACAAACATAATATAGACAAAGAGATTCAAACAAAAAGAAAGCTAAAGACCCGACTAACTACCAAGAAATCAAGGATCTAACCTCAATCCCCGGCAGCGGCGCCATTTTGACATAGCAAAAATAGTGGTAGGTGATAGAAGAGAAGGGGGTTGTCGTTCCACGGAGGATTGACGGCTCCCCGACTTCTCGGTAGTGTGTGTGCGAGTGCTCTAGCTATATGAGGTGGCAAGAAGTGAATAGAGTGGGTGAGGTGCGTGTTTACAATGTGCGAAGTGTAAATGTTTTGGGTGTTTTCGAGTAAATGAGAAATAAAACAAACAAGCAAGTAAACTAAATGCAAGTAAAGGAAATGAAAAGATAGAGTGATGGGGAACTAAGGGTTAACACTAGCCCATTTCAATGCAATGAACAACCACAATGAGATGCTTGCAATTATGATTCATGATTCCAATTAATCGAGAATGTATCACTCTAACCATCCAAGGTCAAAGTGAACTCTCTAGTGCCAATCCAAGCCATGACATGGTTCTTGGAATAACACTTTGAGGCGATGAGGGCATTAAAATATATTCTAAGATATGTCTCTCCGGTCTAAGGGTCGAGACAACTCAATGGGCGTAGCTAGAGCCTAAAGAAAGGTCTCTAATTACATCCAAAGGCGATGAGTACAATGATATGGTCGATGTGATATATCCTACATTGTAGGAACTCAATGGAATAATCCAAAGGCTATGAGTGATATCGAAACCCATCTAGAAAGTATGGTTATGCCGGTTAGGACTAAAACCAACTCAATTAGCACAATTAGAGCCTAATCGAAGGTCTCTAATGTGTCAAGAGGCTATGAGCACAACAATTACGATAAAAGAAGTATGACTATGCCAACCAAGGCCATAATCAACTCAATTGGAACACTTAGAGTCCAACCAAGGATCTCTAGTGCATCAAAAGGCTATGAGCACAAATCAAACATACAACACATGCTATATTCCATTGCCCATGAAACTAGAGGCACCACCCACCAATTTCACATCAAGATAATGCTAGAAACATAGCTAGGAAGTGGTGAATTCCCTAATCCATGCACCTAACATATGAAATTTGAATATAAACATGCTCATGAATCAAGATTGCATCACATATCATTAAAAGAGGTTCAAATACACATCATTGGACTAGGGCACACAACCCTAGTCCCCAACAAAGTAACTACTCACTAATCATCTCAATATACAACATCAATTTACAAATTAAAGCTTTAAACATAAGGAAAAGAGAGAGTAAGGATGAGGAATGCTCAATAGATGCTCTCTTGCTCCTCCTTGGCTTTGATGATGAATCTTGACGATTTGGTGAGGATCCCCAGCTGCCCAAGATGGTGGATGAGTGGTAGACGTCGTGGTGAACAACTTTGGTGAAGGGTGGAGGATGAAAAGAGGTGAGGAAGGTGGAGATATAGGCTGACCCGCCGCCAGTCGACCGTTCGACCCTTGCCGTCGACCGGTCGACGAACGGTTCGTGGGCAAACCCTAAAGGAAGGGAAAAGAGAGAAAAAGGGAAGGGGAATGTGGGATCTTTTGGGGCTGATTGGGAATGACCTAAATCAGGTAAAGAAGGCTATTTATAGGCTAGAGAGAGAAGGAATGAAGGGCTAGGGTTAGATCTAAGGGTTGGATGAATTAAATAAAGGGTAAGGGGGTAATTGCCAAAGGGAATGAAAGGGGGAATAATCTAAAGGTGACCTCATGATATCTTGTGTGGTCCTTTGCTGATTTGGGGGCTTGTGAGGGTGAGTCACGCGGTTGACTTTTCGTTGACCTTGACTTTAACCTTCGGAGCTTGACCAAGGGTTGACTTTGACCAAACCTCCGGAATTCTTTCGCGGCTCACTTCCGGGACTTCATGTTGACTCGTTGACGCTCTCAAGTCGGGGTTGACCACGAGTTGACTTTTGGTCCTCGGGTTGACTTTTCGTCCTTTAGCCGGAAATCCACAAAAGCTCCCAAATTGCATCCTTTCGCTCCCGATATCCGTCCGATGCTCGATTCACCTACAATGGTGCAAATCAAGGATTAGAGACACTAAACGGCCTTCGGATTAGCATTACTAAAGTGATTAGAGGCCCAATTTGTATGCAAATCGCATACGAATCATCCTTGCTGATTTTTGGGTTCCTTGTGATGAGTCACAAGGTTGAATTCGTCGTTGACTTTGATCATGACCCTCGGAGTTGACCAAATGTGACTTTCGGCCAATCTTCCGGAATTCTCTTGTGACTCACTCTCGGAACTTCATGTTGACTCGTTGACGCTCTAAAGTCAGGGTTAACCATGAGTTGATCGACGGTCCTCGAGTTGATTCGTCCTTTTGCTGAAAATCCACTAAAAGGTCCAAAAATCGTCATTTTGCTCATGATATCAATCTGATGCTCGTGAACCCTACAATGGTGCAAATCAAGGATTAGAGACACTAAACAACCATTGGATTAGCATTACTAAAGTGATTAGAGGCCTAATTTGTATGCAAATCACATACAAATCAGCCGTTGAGAAGTGAGGAGGAAAAAAAAAAGACATCTGCAGTCTTGGGGCCCGCATGTCCTCGTTAGAGGACAAACGCGTGAAGCCCACGTGCTAGAAGGAAAAAAATACGGTTGCAGCCAGCACCCCACATGCAAGTGGGCTCAGCCATTGACAATGACCAAAACGATGGCCAAGAATTGATACCCAAATCTCAGTGAGAAATTTTTAGATGTGACCGTCACGCCGTGTTATATATGTGACTTCCTAACAAAAATCTGTTAAGTTGAATTATTTTAGGATTAAATTCACTTTACCCCCCTGAGGTTTGGGTCAAAAATAATGTTAGTCCCTGGAGTTTCAATTTGATCAGCAATACCCCTACACTTTCAATTTTAATCAACCGTGTCCATTCCGTCCAAATTGAATGTTAAATGCTGACGTGTTTTTTATATTTTCCCAATCTAACCCTCTCTTCCTATTCATTATTCTCTTCTTCCTGAATATCTTCTCTTTTTCTTCCTCTTTCTTTTCTTTTCTCTGTTTTCTCTTTTCTACGCACAGCTCATCTTCTTCTTTCTTTCTTTTATTTTTTTATTTTTTTATTTCAGTTCTCTGTTTTTCCTCTCTGCCCAGCCGTACTCTCTCTCTCTCTCTCTCTCTCTCTCTGCTGCAACACCATCGCTTCTCTCTCTAGTTCTGGCGTTCCTCTGCTCTGATCACAGCTCACACAAACCAGCACCACCGCTGATATCAATCCGCTGCGCCACCTCTCAAGTCTCTAAGGACACCCAGAGCCAATTCCCAATTCAAATTCCACAAGCACAGATTCAAACCGAGAACCTCAACCTCAGCAACAATTCACAGAGCCTAGTCCTCATCATCGTCGTCGTCGCTTCAAGTCCAGTCCACTATGATCCTCGTCGGCGTCCTCAGATTGACTTTCGAGTCTCTCGGATTGCCCATCAATTACTCAGTTCACCCATCATAGCTTTGCAGCGCCACCGCCGTTCAAGTGGCAGCTCCACTACAATCTGTGCCCAGCTCCTCTCTCACCGGATTCTCTTTGGGCACCTACCTCCCACCGACGTCGCTCATTCGCTGTTGACATCAATTTGTGAGAGGGGAGAGAGCCAGAGAGGTCGACGCCAGCGCGGCCATGGCTGGGATCGATGACGAGCTGGAGTGCACGGGCTCATGGACTGGAGGTGGCGGCGTGATTGTGTGGTGGTGATCGGCTCGGCGCTGGAAGCGCGGAGGAGAGAGAGAAGCCGAGAGCAGCGGCTGAGCACAGGCTTGGGAAGCTGGCGGTGCGGCTTGGATGAATCTCAGCGTCGAGGTGGTGGCTGGCGGCAGACTGGGTATGATCGACGCTGGTGATTGGGAGCGGCAACACAGAGGCATGGCCATGGCTGGGATCGTGGCGTCGAGGAGAGAGATCGGTGGTCTCTGTGATCGAATTGAAGGGTGTCCGCGACCCCTGGGCTCGGCGGCGCACGGCTGGGCTCAGATTGTTTGCTTGGGAAGTCTGGGCAGAGAGAGAGAGAGATAGAGTACGGCTGGGCAGAGAAGAAGATGAGTTGGGCGTAGAGAAGAGAAAACATAGAAAAGAAAAGAAAAGAGGAAGAAAAAGAGAAGATATTCAGGAAGAAAAGAAGAATGAATAGGAAGAGAGGGTTATATTGGGAAAATAGAAAAAATACGTCAGCATTTAACATTTAATTTGGACGGAATGGACAAGGTTGATTAAAATTGAAAGTGTAGGGGTATTGCTGATCAAATTGAAACTCCAGGGACTAACATGATTTTTGACCCAAACCTCAAGGAGGTAAAGTGAATTTAATCCATTTTTTTAACACCTCAGCATTGAACATGTATCCTTTGGGTTTTAGGGTAGAGTTTAGGGTTCATGGTAGGGGTGGACTCGGTTCCATCGGTTCGGTTTTTTGGTACTAACCGAAACCACACCGAAAATTCAGTTAACCGACATATCGGTTCAGTTTGATTCGGTTTCGGTTAATATAAACTGCATTGACTTTAGTAAGTTGACTCATATTTTTATCAAAAAATTACTTCTTCAATTTTTATTTATATAATTAGTAATTAACTAAACAACATCAATATCCACAATTTTAATGTGAACCAAAAAACATGCATTAAAATGACAACAATATAAGATAAAAAATAAGAATAACCAAATAAAACTACAATTAAAATTAAGCTACAACTCAAATAAATTAAAGGTAGCAATAGAAAATTAAACACATGTAAGAATTATAGTATTCTACTACTTGAGAGCCTATAATAGAAAATGAAAATTAAGAGGAATTAACCTCTTATAATAAAAATATAACTTTTAACTAAGTATCGGTTCGGTTCGGTTTTTTTCGGTTAATCATATGCACTAACCGAAAACCGCATCGCGAACGTCGGTTCGGTTCGGTTTCGGTTAATTTTGGTCGGTTCGGTGCGGTTTGTCGGTTTTCGGTTCCAAAAATGCCACCCCTAGTTCATGGTTTAGAATTTACCCAATGCTGAGGTGTTAACAAAAAATTACATTTAATTGAACCAAAATGATTACATTGATAACAAAGTTACCACATTCGTTTTACACTATTTACATATAATTGAACCAAAATTACAACTTTGACAACAAATTGTTCATAAACTTGTAATAAGGTCGTAAATGTAGTAATTATCTCTAATAGAACAAAGATTATACAAAAAAATACTCTCGTTACCACAATGACAACATATTTTATTGTTACATCTCAATATTGTAGAACTTCTCTAATGCATAAAATAAAGAATTTAGAAAGTCTCATACTCCTCTTTCTATCGATGTTTTGTAAGCATATCATGATATGAAAGATTTACCCAGCCCAAAAAATTGAAAAAAAAAAAAAAAAAAAAAAAACTAGAACGGCGTCGTTTAGTGTAAGCATATCAGCGACTAAGAGTCTGCCAATTTTTGTTCTTGTTGACCAAAAAATAATTTTGTTCTTCCTTTCTTCTTCCAATTCCAGGCCAATCCTCACAGAAGTTTGCCATCATCTTCTGCGTCTTCATCTTGTCCTCTTCTAATCTCGCACAGTGTAAGTCTCTATTTGAATTATTCTTCAATTGGATACAAATTGTGGAAAATTTTAGGGTTATAACACTTTAGATGGGTTTAATTGGGAGTTAAATTTGGGGATTATCTTTGGTATTCTTAATGTTAAATTAATCTAATTTGCTCTAGTTTGTAAAATTTATATGGATTTATTTCTTCTATTGTTTGATCTCGAAAGAAGAGTAGATGATGCGTTGGTTCTGGGCATCTGGCGTTCTGCGATTTTTTTTGTTTCTTTCTTTAATCTTTAGTGCATTGTTAATTTATTATAGTACATTTCTTTCTTTAATCTTTAGTTCATGGAATCGGGGCCTAAATCAGGGGCTCTTGATGTTTTGGCTTTAGGATAAACAAAAGCAGGAATCAGTTGATGTTGAATTAGCCTCAGTTCTCCATCGCTAAGTATTAATGCTGAAAGCCTGAATCCAGCACCCAGAACCCTGATTAAGTGATTAAAGAGTTTGAAGCTTTAGGGACTTGTAGGGTTAGATTTAGATTCAGTGATTAAATGTTGTATTGCATTGCACGTTTATTTGTTATTTTGTTGTCTTTTTTGTAGTTTAATCTTTGTATAGATATACATTCGAGGGGTAAGGCTCTCTACCTCCCCCCTGACTAGGTGTATCTTTCTTTGAAATTGATAAAATTTTCTCGCACCGTCGGATTTTTTTTCTTTTACTAAGAAGTTTTAGCCCACCCAGGTTTTCATTCCTGGATCTGCCACTGGACAAAGCCAATGGCTGTTATTTGCAGCAACATTTCCCTTAGCCGTCTATTAACAACGATCGTGCTTCTGACAATTCTAGCTGCTGAGAAACGGGTGTGCATCCGGATCCCAGATCGGATCACTGAAACCACAAGGTTAGGGATCTACCCAACAACCAGCCCGCCCTTGAAATCGGCAGTTTTTGCTCTGGGTAGCTTTTGGAGATCCGAAGCTGTGTTCGGGTGCTTGAATGGGGTTCTTCAGACCACTGTTGGTTATGCTGGAGGATCCAAAACCAATCCTGAGTACACAAATTTGGGTGATCACGCTGAGTCTGTGCAGGTGGTCTCCCTTCTTTTTTTGATTGATTTTGTTTTCCCCTCTTCTACATTCACCTGGGCATTTAAACTTAAATTGAGTAGCATTCATTATCTCAACATGTTGTCTCTTTTATGATAAAATGGGGAATTTTATCTGGATAATTCTAAGAATTCAATCTTGTGCAAAATATGATCTCCCTACAATTCTCTTTTTTTTTTCTTTTTTTTTTAATATGGCATCCAAGTGTAGGTGGGCTAGAGTTTTATTGTGAATATATGTGCACTTTTCACTTCCTTTCATATGATTTTATTGTACATACCTGGCTTTTTATAAGATTGGTACCTGTATGTTTGAATGTTTCAGTGACTTTTATAGTAATGTACGTTTTGTAAATGATTTGCAGGTGGTATATGATCACAGGCTAATTAGCTTCAGGCAACTTTTGGAGATTTTCTGGTCTAGTCATGATTATAGACAAGTATTTGGGCAAGGTCCTGATGTGGGTAACCAATACAGGTAAAAGCTTGACTGACAACACACAACATATTCATTCTTGCATAACATCAACTCATCGCCACTAGTGAAATTCTTTTATGTAAACAGGTCTATCATTTTTACGAATGGAACTGAAGAGTCCAGATTGGCCTCTGTAAGCAAAGAGAGAGAGCAAACTAAGTCAAAGAGCAGCATTGTCACTACTCAAATTCAACCACTTGGAACATTTTATCCTGCCGAGCCTGAACATCAGGTACAACTCAAGATCCTTTACTTTTCTGCCAAACTCTAGTCTTAAGGAGGGAATTTTCTGTTGGATCATTTAGTCTAAACATTTCTTATATCATTTACTCGCTTAAGTGGGGTCTCTTATTTCTGGCATTTTAAACCGTACTTTGATGTGGAGCTCTTTGGGAATCTAAAAAAAAAAAAAAAGAGATAATAGCATGGCAGGTCCCTAAAGTGGACTTAAAGTTTGGACCTCCCTTCTTCAAGCTGCTGTTATTTCAGCTGAAGGGTTAGTGGTCTTGTATTATTTCTGTTGGAGACTAATAGTCTAGTGGATGAGTTTAGTATCTGGAAATGGTAGTATTATTAATTTCAAATTTCATTAATTCTTTGCTATACTTGGTATTTTATTTTTTTTCCTTTTTATACAACTCAGATCTACTTTGCTACTTGGTAATCCCAAAATTGTTGAATGACCTACTGGTTCTTTTTAATATGCAGAAGTTTGAGCTGAAGCGTAGGCCATTCCTTCTTCAACTAATTGGAAACTTACCTGAAGAGGAACTTGAGAGGTCAAATTTGGCAGCGAAACTGAATAGCTATGCAGCAGAACTTTGCCCTCCAAATATTCAAAAGAAGATTGATGTAAAGATCAATGACATTATTAAAAAAGGATGGCCTGTTTTGAGAGACTTGTAGCTGGCCTTTGCAGTAGAATTTTAGGTCTCGCACTTGTGCACCATTTATTTGCCTGTTCAATCTTGCTTACCGAGAACCCCAATCTGTAGAATAGGCAATCCAATTCACCAATGTTCTTTGCTCTGTCAGGCTGGTCGTTATATATCTATCTGGATTTCTAAGTTTCTTTATCTACGTTCACATAAAGTACACTGATCATTCGAAATCTTTTATTGCCATGACCAAGAATGAAGCTTAATTGGTCTCAGTATGTCAGATGTGATACAAGAACACCCCTACCTATTGAGAAAAAAAGAAAAGAAAAGAAAGAGATCTAGTCATCTCAGACAGAGAGAGAGACGCCTGGTCCCTATGTCAGACTCATTCAGAATTGGAAAAAGTTTCTTTGAGGAAAGGAATTTGAGGAAAGGAAAAAGTGGGGGAAAATGAATCATCCCGTACCCCTAAGAGCAATTGCACCCATCTGCCAATGGCAATTGCTAATTTGCCAATTCACTATTTATCTAAATTGGCAATTGCTTTCAGTTTTCAAATGCACAAATAAAAGGCAATTCGAATGACAATCCACTATTTGAACATACATATTTGATTTATTAATTAATTTACGAATGAAATTAAACTTAAATTTAATTAATTAATTAAATTACAAATGAGTTTAATTAATATAGTATTTAATTTTCATAAATAATATAGTGGATTTTCAAATTAGTTTTTACTCTACGGATCTACATGACACGTATCAATGCCAGATTTTTTCGAATTGCGTAACAAATATCTTAGATATAAAATTAGAGTTCGGTCCAATCACTCGATGACACGTGTCAACTACAGATTTCGTTAACTTAAGAAAAAATATCTACGATTTTAGATAAGATTTGAGACCAATTTTGTCGTTGCCACGTGTCAATTATAGAATCGTTATCTTCATAAAAAAATATCTATGGTGGTGTTTGACGTTAATGGCACAACATACACCAACGGGTACTATTTAGCTGATGGAATATACCCGAGGTGGTCGACATTTGTCAAATTAATGTCAAAACCTCGAACTGATGAGGAGAAATACTATTGCAAAAAGCAAGAGGCTTACTGAAAAGATGTGGAGACACTACAATAATGTTGGCCATAAGCCATCATTCAATTATAGGGTTTATTGGCAATTTAGCAACTGATGTCAAAGGCCAAGTGCAATAGCCACTATGCAGCCACTATATAGACATCAAAGGCCTATATAGTAGGTACTATTGTTCCAAAAGAGACTGTTTTCATAACAGAGGCAATGTATTAACATAATAAAGTATTCTTCACTATACATTTTCTTTGTATAATTATTGGTATAGTATACTATTGTATACTCTTCTTTCCCTCCCTCATCAGTGTCTATCTATAAGCAACTATTAGTCAAATGGTTGCTTTTGTAATTGTATAATGAGCTCCAAAGATCAGTGCTTATAAAAAATTAAACTACAGTATCACTTTCAAATTTAATTCATTTTACATTATAGATTAATATCTTCAAAAAAATTTATATCCAAAAAATTATATCTCAATGGAGCAAAACCAACATAACAATGCAACATTTTCTTGATTCACAGCTATAAGATCTGCAAAATATACATTCATTCATTATCCACATTACATAAAAGAGTTTTGAGCCTTGCTCTCAACTTATAGTTCTTACAAATCTAAGTTCTAAACTCTCAACATAAAGGAGAATGGCGCAAACAACAGCATATCTGTGTACCGGCATACTACAATTCCTGTAGTAATCTTTACAAAAGCCTTAAGACATAATAATTACAATGTCATTGTTGACTAAACCTATGCTGCCACTTACCTACCAACCAAAACCTACCTAACTGTTTCCAACAACAACCAAAAGGATGTGATGTTTGTAGGATTCATATTAACAAAAGATACATGAGTTATATTAGCATGATTCACAAAAAGAACTTGAAAATGTTACCTTGGAGTCAATACACATCGATAGCCATCTTCCTCATCCATTTCAACCATTTCATAATCCTCTTCAAGATTTGATGGAGCAATTGGGGCAAGGCTGGTTGAAGCATTTTCAGTTGAGACAAAGTCAAAATTCTGAAGCCAAGCTTTGATTACTTCCACAGAATTTGCTTCTGCCACATTACTTGCATCATATGAAGTGTTCTTCAAAGCATACATGAGGTCCAACATCATTCCACTCCTCATTGCAACTATTTTCAGCTCTATTTGATTCTTGTGCATCTTCATTGTATCAGCTTGTTCCTTCCTCAATTGCATAGCTAATGAGGCAGTCTCTTGAATTAGCCTAGCCTCCATATCACTTGCCTCAATTCTAAGCCTTTCAATTTCTTCATGAGCCACATTAGCAGTTTCCCTTTGAGCCTCATAAGCAGCTCTCAATGCTTGCACCTACCTATTAATTTGTTCTTCAACTACTACACCTGGCACATCTGCCCAGCCTACACCCATCCCATAACCTCTCACTCTATTTCTTTTTTCAGGCCCTAATACTTCAGCATAAACTTGAGGATGAATAGCATCAGTAACTTCTTCATTCCTCTCATAGTAAATTTGAAGCTTTTCCTTAAACTCATCCTATATAAGATAAGAAAACAAGCACATTTAATATTTGTTACATCACAGCATAATGAATTGAATATGGAGTCACTTAGTTTGGGCTAACCATTTATGTTTGGAATTACAAAATTTTGGAAAATTTATCGCTTTGGGTAAATTGGTTTTAAACCTAATTCGATCAATCTCGCCCATGAACTTGTGTACACTACAAGAAAAATTGGTCCTCTAGTTCTTTTTTCTTTTTTTATACAAGTATGCATCTTGACAACATACACATAAAATGGAGTATTGTCTTGTTTATCTTTTCAATATCTTACCAACTAAACATCTTCCCTTCATTTCATTAAATCAACATAAAAATGGGAGATGCATGATTGGAGTACACTAATCCTTTGAAAAGTAAAGCCTTTTATAAACCTCATCATGCATATATGTAAGCAATATCTACCCTCTTTCGGTTCATTTAACATAATTCTTATTTGCACGTACTAACAGACCCAATAGCTCACTCAATCACTTGTGTTGGATTCTTTGCATCCAAATATGTATGCCTAAAGCCAGGGAGACTAAAGTGTTCTATAGGCACTCATACTCTTGAGCATTTCGTCAGTACAAAATTAGGGAATACAAGTAAGGGGAAACCCCTTCCTGCCATTAAACTTGGAAGACATAATCAAACACCCTAAAAACAAAAATGTAGGAAAAGAAAAAAAAAACTAAAATTGAGGTAAAAGATAAATAAGGTAAGCCAGACTGGCAGAGTACCTTTTAGGAGAGTTATACAACATCGAACTATTCCAAAAAAGCTTCCTTTTGCAATTCGACTCACAACGATCCCTCCTAGATCGAGTTGGCCAACGCACATAGATCCACCACCTTCGTTTCTAAAATAAATATCTCCTTGCTGAATGAAAAGAGAAATAGTGTAAAATCAGATTGAGTAGATTGACAGGCAAAAACCCATTAACCCTAAAATGGAAAGATTAGACAGGAACAAAACAAAAAAAAATTAATCCTAAAATCAGTTTATCCTACTGACGATTTGATCCCCAAAATACAAAAACCCTAAGTCAAATGTGGAATTGATTGGCAAATAAACTTAACCGTAACCCTAGACTAGATTGAAATACTCTAATGAATTTGGGCTAGAGAATCTATAATTGATGACAAGGAAGAGAAACATAGGAAGATAGTGTTGTTTTTGGTGAAGGATCCATCGCTCCAGATAAACAAGTGACAAAGCAAAAATAGATGGTAAGCAATATTGAGATACGAGGATGTCGTTCCACAGGGATTAACGGTTCCCGATCTCTCGGTAGCGTGTGTAATCGGGAGACTCTAGCTAAGGGAGGGACAAGATGTGAAATGAGTGAGTGAATGTGTGTATGAACAATGTGTGAAGTGTGTCACGCCCCGATTTTCAAATCAAATAATAAGGCATTTTGCCCTTAATTACAATCAATTCGGAAACGTGACTACATGGAATCAAATACAAATATGCACTAGAATTTTTTTCCTTTAATTCGAGTACAACAAATATACTCCATGCCCAATAAATGTAAATGCTGACCCGTTCTTTAGGGTTACATATTACAAGCCATGAATTAAATAATAAATTGTTAATACAAAATATTAAATAATTAATCCATCAGAGTTTATTACATAAACAGCGGAAGTCTTATAACCCAATAATATGTATGCAGCCTTGCTTACTCCTGGTTATCCTAACCTGCAGGTATAACCACTACACCGTGGAATAGTGTACCGGGTTATATCAACAAACCCGGTCAGCTTACGAAGCTGGTATGAGTAATCTATGTTTTATTCACACTGTAACATTTTCCCAAATTGAATTCTTTTATTTTTAAAGAATCATTTAAAGACAAAGTTTCCATTTCAAATCCGGAAGATTCGTATTATCTAATATACTGAACCTACGTGCCCCATACCACGTATTTTAACCCCACACGCCCCATAAACGTGTATGTTAATACCAGGGTAATCCAGCATGTTAAATAATATAAACCCTCGATCTTTACTCACACAAAACCACATAACTTAGCCTGATTAAAAGTGAGATGCATCTCCTTTTAATACATCAAGTTATTTTTAACTTCGCCTGATTAAAAGTGAGAATACTATTTTTCTTCTCCTTTTAATACATCAAGTTAACCAAACAATATGCAGTCTAGAGCTCTAACTGAATGGGCTACCATTTTTCACCCATTTAACATTGTCCCCGGTCAGGACAGTCCGTTTGGACAAAAACATTCAAATAGGCAAACACAATATCTTAATAGAATTATTGTGTTCCCACAAAATTCACAAATTAAAACAATAAGATGAACATTTTTCAAATATTGTTTTAACACCAAAATCACAACAACACAATATGAATTAATATTCATATATAAAAACATCGTGAGATTCACTCACCTCTAATTCCTGCTGCGTCTTCAAATAGTAACCAGGAATCGACAAGCGTGTACGCAACACCTTTCATAATCACCTATGATTATGCAATATCCAATTAGCATAATACATTTCCAAAATAATCCAAAGTTCCTCAAATGTCACCTAGGACATCGGAAATATTAATCGAGACCATTTGACCAAAAGTCAACCATCGGTCAACGTGGGTCCCACGTCTACTATTCATCAACGGGTCCCACACGAAATCCAAAACTTCCAAAATCTACCAACATGCTTATTTCTAGCATCCTAACATCATATCCAAAAATGGTGATGATCCAACGGTCGGATCATCACGGATCTAACGATCCATAATCATTGCATAATTGATCATTGATCAAACGATATAATTTCAATAATCCAACGGTCCAACATGCTTATAATATCAATATTAACCCTACGATCAAATTTCATGATCATCCAACGGTCGGATCTCTCGAATCGTAAATCGTACGATCCGATTAATCGGGTTAATTGACCATCGGTCAAACGACCGAATTTGACAAAAGTCAAAACACGAAAGTTGTTCGTATCGACGAAACAAGTCAAACGGAGCAAAGAACTGCTCCCGGACCGGCCGGACGCGCCGCCCACGCGCCGCCGCCGGCGGTGGTCAGACCGCCGGTCAAGGTGGTCCGATTGACACCAAATTTTACCAGAAAGTAGATCACAACAATCCCAACAAGTTTGATAACTACCTCGAGGTCTGGATCGGAGTGGAAGTGGCCGGAATCGGTGTCGGCAAGTTCTAGATCCAAAACTTCCCGAGCTCAATCCGCCGCCTACGGAGGTTTTCGGTGAAATCCAAGGGCACCATCGTGTTCCAGGGGTTGAGGGCTTCAAAACCCGATACACGGATTGGTCCGAGGTGGCCGGAATTACGTCGGAAACTTAGGGGGCAAAACGGCCCCGCTTTGGCCGCCGCGTGCGGCGTCACGCCGGAGAACCGGGCGGCAAGACCGGGTGGGCTAGGTATGTCGGCCCGGGCTGCACCTTTTGGTGGTGGTGGTGAGACTAGGGGTGGCCGGATTGTGGTGGCCGGAAATTGCAGGTGAGGAGAGAGAGAGGGAGGACGCGGGAAGAGAGAGAGAGGGAGGAGAGAGAAAATGTTTTCCAAAAATAAAACATTTTCATGTTTTATAGAAAATCGTTTAATTTCCGAGGGCCATAACTCCTTCATACGATGTCCATTTCCGATGAACCAAATTCCTACGAACTCGATTCGACGAGTTCTACAACTTTCATGAAGGAAGTTTTCCCAAATTCTCAACGGATAAAAAGTTACCTTAATTAACCTTGTGTAACTTATAATTACCGCCGTAATTATCGTTTTACGATGAAAACCCCTAAAAATATGAAATCACACAATTTCACTTCAAATTTCACGACCTATTTTATAAAAATAGTATCGAAATTTTCGGGGTATTACAGTCTACCCTCCTTAAAGAAATTTCGTCCCGAAATTTGGACGCAGAGTACACCCAAGGTTATCACACTTCAATTCCAAATCTCAGAATTTATTTCATTAATAACCGGGTAGTACACATCAAACCACAACACAACCACAACTTGGTTCTCACAACCTGAAATTCAAATCCCAGAATTTATTTAATAATAAACCGGGTACTACACAACCACACATAAAGTAAAGAAACTGAAGTTACAGTTTGCACACACTGCTATTACAACTTCTAAAATGCCTCACAGGGCTTACACTACCAGAAGCCATCCTTAAACCTCCAGTAGTGACTTCGTGGATAAGAGGCCGGATGTCTCGGAATTCCATACATCATAAGTTGATAAAAATATGCTGCCTCTACGAAACACTTGCAAGTGTCGCAACATTCTCTAGCTGCATGCCTATCTCCATCCACGTCCCACATGTCCTGGCCAAAAGGACGCCAAAAACTTGACTCACCGCAAGTAAGACATTTACCGGCGGGTAGGAAAGCAGTAGTCGACGGAAAATACAGCAGTAGATGCTCATGACAAAACTCAGCCTGATGCATCATCCGCTCGACTTCTTGTCTACAGTAGTAGATGTTCCATCCGCTTCTCCACCAGTCGAGGGCTTCACACAGTCGCTGCACCGTTTTCTGCTGCTCGGCTCGTGGTCCTAAAATCATCTTAATCATACATGCTGCATAAAATGCAACATGATGACCTACCACCGAACTGGGACGGGAACCATAGAATGTTCCTGGTTTGCATGCCGCATCGAAATACTCCAGGGCTAGAGATATATTCGCTGCCTCCACGAGTACTCGTATTCCCATTCGGAACAGAGACTCCGGGTTCTTCGCTTCCCAGCATCGATTTGCGAAGATGCGCACCTGCCTGTCCGCTTCTATGGAACCAGTGGGTCTGGATCCACCATCGAACCCATCCATGTCGATCGCCGCCAAAGTAGACCAGCTATCGGCATACTCCTTGAAGTCCTTCGAGACACAACGGAGTTCCATTGTGCTCTGCAGGGATGCGGTAGCCACCAACTGGAATATGAACTTCCAGATCTCCACCGGAAGTTCACTCCATTCAGCATTCTTGGAACGCTTGCTGCACTCTCCTTTGCTCACCATTGTGTAAGAGAAAATTTTGAGAAGATTGATTGATAACAGATATGAGTTAAGTAACACAGCTCCTTATCCCATGTATTTAAACACAACTTTCCACCGTAAGGGAAACCTTTCTTTAATGCGAGTGCGGTGCACTCAATAACCCACTAAGAATAATTATTGCTCATATCTGTCTCAATTACTCAAAAGTATCGCCCACGATATCAGATTCCACAAGATTTAATCAACAAAAACTCAGTCTTCCACTAACACCGGTCATAATGACTCTTTTCCTTTTGCTTTCGCATAATTAATTCCTCAAAAGATGCGAGGTCTCACAAGAGTGGAACTGTATGTGGAAAAATCCATGCATCGGGGAAAAAAAATCTTCCACGATCTCCAAAGCCTCCGACAATTAGTTGTAATCAGCCACTCACTTTTGCTTTTGAAATTTTCAAATCTTCCACCAACAATAAATATACCCCTTACGCATCCACTAACAGATACTTTCCATTAGTGCTATAACCTCCTTTCTCTTTCAAAGAAAACTTCTTCACCCCACTTCTCAGAAATTTACACCAACTCAAACATGTCACGCAAAGTGAATTCGTTCAGTGAATTACTTCAATCTGATCCCTCTGAAAGCCAATTTTTTGAGGGCTTAGATGAAATAATTTCACCAGCAATCGAATTCAACAACGATATCGACATGCTAGACATGCTTCTAGCAGAAGACGAAGCCATTGAAGTAGCCCCAAGTCCACAAGTATCATCTCCACAAGCTGAACCTAGTTCATCCAAACGTATTCCACTGAGGAAGAGCTTCACCAAATACCAAGTCCAAGCATTGAAGGACTTCGTCGAGGCTTTTCCACAGCCAACTGTTCAACAGCGACAAGATTTGGGTGACCAAATAAAGTTAACGTTTGCACAAGTCTCTGCCTGGGTGATAAAGCATCGACCCAAAACGCCTGCCCAAACAACTCGTCAACAAAATTTTCTGCTGAGACAGCAAATCAATGAGCTTCAAGCTCAACTTAGCCAGTACCAAGCAGCATTCAACAGAATCAACTGCAACCACTGTGGAAAACGAGTTACTCCCAATAGTGAGCTACTAAAAGGGATTGAAGAGACTACCCCACAACCGCAGACTCTTCCAATTCCTGCAGTCATCGGTCCAAGGGAAAAGTCTCACATGAGGAGGGATGTTCAAAAGTGTATGTCGATCCCACATCACTCTTCTTCTACACAACAACCATCAGACAACATCAACCGTTCAGAACATGAAGAAGCATCTTCCGTGGCAGAAGCATCTGTCGTGGCAGACACAACTAAGATTTCTGAAATCATTGTGTCGGTCAGAGATGAGCTAATCATCATGGCATCTGCTGCTGCGCCACTGTGGATCTCTGCACTCAAATCCAGCTCTGCCACGCTTCATGAGTTCCTGAATGAAGCAGAGTACAAGAGAATCTTCACTAACGGTATTGATCTTACTCCCACTAACTTCCAAACCGAAGCTTCTCGCTACACAGCCACTATTCCCCTCAGTCCTGTCGTACTCGTGAATCTCTTCATGGATGTGGACCAATGGTCCACCATATTCGGTAGCATCATTTCAAGGGCGAGTATCCTTGATGTCTTGTCATCAGGGACTACTGAAAGCTACCACGACACCATCCAAGTCATGACTGCTGAATTCCAGGTGACCAGTCCATCTGTCTCCACTCGTGTAACTCACTTTGTTCGCTATTGCCAACGACAAACAGAACAAAGTTGGGCAATAATTGACGTCTCTGTGGACGGTTTAAGCTCAAATCTGGGTCCACACCCAAGATCTCAATGCAAGAAGCGTCCATCCGGATGCTTAATCCAAGATTTGTTCAACGGCAGCTCTCGTGTCGTATGGGTGGAACATGTTGATGTACGAGATCAACTCATGCACCAAACATACAGAACGCTAGTGGAGTCAGGCTTAGCCTTTGGAGCAAGGCGATGGGTAGAAATACTTCAGAGGCAAGCGGAAAGGTTAAATTATTCCGCGGCTGACACTTATCCTCCTCAAGACTTTTGTGTCATACCATCTGTGGAAGGAAGAAGAAACTTGTTGCAGATGGCATGCAGAATAGTGACAGACTTTTGCACAGACATCGGCAACTCTACTGCTCATGAATGGAAGGTAGCTGAACAAACCAAGTTCAGGGGTTCAGGGATAAGAGTCTCCACTAACAAAATTTGGAATAGGCCGAATAAGCCTCATGGTCTTACTCGAACTGCAACTGCAATATTCCAACATCATGTCTCTCACCGAAAGCTGTTTGACTTCTTCACTGACGTACAAACTCGGAACCAGTGGGACCACCAAGCATTGGGCAAGACAGTCCAAGAGATTGCACACATCACAACGGGTCAAGACCCACGCAACTGTGTCACCTTGATGCAAATCGACGACACCTACGTACTCCAAGAAAGTTGTACTGATTCAACAGGGTCATACGTGATTTATGCCTCTATCAGTCAGTCAACGGTCCAGAAGTTATTAGGTGGTTGTGAGTTAGGTACAATTGTATTCCTAACTTCAGGTTTTTCAATTCTACCAGATATGCCTACTGCTGGAAGAACAGAAGGGGTCTCAGACAATCCGTACATTGGTTGTCTAGTAACAGTAGCAACACAGATCTCTACTGAGTTGCTGAAGAATAAGAAAGGGTCAGTGGATCAAGTCTGTCGTTTGATCCAGGGTACGGTTGAGAGAATTAGAAATGTAGCCATGTAAGACTATCAATTTCGGAATTGTAATTTGTACTTTATATTCTTAACAACACAACAGCACTGAAGAGCACATGATGGGGATCCGCCGCGGTCGGGCCATCACTCGATAAATACTGTGCGTAATTAAGCATACGAAGTAACCATTACTTAAATAAATCTAAGAACCTAACGCCAAACCGTAAACCGATGCTAAGCTCTAAACCCTAACTTCACTTCTCAATTCTACAACTCGTTTCATTTCCGTAGAGCGTTCCATTGCTCAATCACTTCCTTAGAGCATTGTTTTGCTCTGATACCAATCTGTCACGCCCCGATTTTCAAATCAAATAATAAGGCATTTTGCCCTTAATTACAATCAATTCGGAAACGTGACTACATGGAATCAAATACAAATATGCACTAGAATTTTTTTCCTTTAATTCGAGTACAACAAATATACTCCATGCCCAATAAATGTAAATGCTGACCCGTTCTTTAGGGTTACATATTACAAGCCATGAATTAAATAATAAATTGTTAATACAAAATATTAAATAATTAATCCATCAGAGTTTATTACATAAACAGCGGAAGTCTTATAACCCAATAATATGTATGCAGCCTTGCTTACTCCTGGTTATCCTAACCTGCAGGTATAACCACTACACCGTGGAATAGTGTACCGGGTTATATCAACAAACCCGGTCAGCTTACGAAGCTGGTATGAGTAATCTATGTTTTATTCACACTGTAACATTTTCCCAAATTGAATTCTTTTATTTTTAAAGAATCATTTAAAGACAAAGTTTCCATTTCAAATCCGGAAGATTCGTATTATCTAATATACTGAACCTACGTGCCCCATACCACGTATTTTAACCCCACACGCCCCATAAACGTGTATGTTAATACCAGGGTAATCCAGCATGTTAAATAATATAAACCCTCGATCTTTACTCACACAAAACCACATAACTTAGCCTGATTAAAAGTGAGATGCATCTCCTTTTAATACATCAAGTTATTTTTAACTTCGCCTGATTAAAAGTGAGAATACTATTTTTCTTCTCCTTTTAATACATCAAGTTAACCAAACAATATGCAGTCTAGAGCTCTAACTGAATGGGCTACCATTTTTCACCCATTTAACATTGTCCCCGGTCAGGACAGTCCGTTTGGACAAAAACATTCAAATAGGCAAACACAATATCTTAATAGAATTATTGTGTTCCCACAAAATTCACAAATTAAAACAATAAGATGAACATTTTTCAAATATTGTTTTAACACCAAAATCACAACAACACAATATGAATTAATATTCATATATAAAAACATCGTGAGATTCACTCACCTCTAATTCCTGCTGCGTCTTCAAATAGTAACCAGGAATCGACAAGCGTGTACGCAACACCTTTCATAATCACCTATGATTATGCAATATCCAATTAGCATAATACATTTCCA
This sequence comes from Rubus parviflorus, assembly GCA_029955375.1. Classification (NCBI taxonomy): domain Eukaryota; kingdom Viridiplantae; phylum Streptophyta; class Magnoliopsida; order Rosales; family Rosaceae; genus Rubus; species Rubus parviflorus. Next base: position 17,308,551 of record JARGGL010000006.1, on the reverse strand, counting down.
AAATAATCCAAAGTTCCTCAAATGTCACCTAGGACATCGGAAATATTAATCGAGACCATTTGACCAAAAGTCAACCATCGGTCAACGTGGGTCCCACGTCTACTATTCATCAACGGGTCCCACACGAAATCCAAAACTTCCAAAATCTACCAACATGCTTATTTCTAGCATCCTAACATCATATCCAAAAATGGTGATGATCCAACGGTCGGATCATCACGGATCTAACGATCCATAATCATTGCATAATTGATCATTGATCAAACGATATAATTTCAATAATCCAACGGTCCAACATGCTTATAATATCAATATTAACCCTACGATCAAATTTCATGATCATCCAACGGTCGGATCTCTCGAATCGTAAATCGTACGATCCGATTAATCGGGTTAATTGACCATCGGTCAAACGACCGAATTTGACAAAAGTCAAAACACGAAAGTTGTTCGTATCGACGAAACAAGTCAAACGGAGCAAAGAACTGCTCCCGGACCGGCCGGACGCGCCGCCCACGCGCCGCCGCCGGCGGTGGTCAGACCGCCGGTCAAGGTGGTCCGATTGACACCAAATTTTACCAGAAAGTAGATCACAACAATCCCAACAAGTTTGATAACTACCTCGAGGTCTGGATCGGAGTGGAAGTGGCCGGAATCGGTGTCGGCAAGTTCTAGATCCAAAACTTCCCGAGCTCAATCCGCCGCCTACGGAGGTTTTCGGTGAAATCCAAGGGCACCATCGTGTTCCAGGGGTTGAGGGCTTCAAAACCCGATACACGGATTGGTCCGAGGTGGCCGGAATTACGTCGGAAACTTAGGGGGCAAAACGGCCCCGCTTTGGCCGCCGCGTGCGGCGTCACGCCGGAGAACCGGGCGGCAAGACCGGGTGGGCTAGGTATGTCGGCCCGGGCTGCACCTTTTGGTGGTGGTGGTGAGACTAGGGGTGGCCGGATTGTGGTGGCCGGAAATTGCAGGTGAGGAGAGAGAGAGGGAGGACGCGGGAAGAGAGAGAGAGGGAGGAGAGAGAAAATGTTTTCCAAAAATAAAACATTTTCATGTTTTATAGAAAATCGTTTAATTTCCGAGGGCCATAACTCCTTCATACGATGTCCATTTCCGATGAACCAAATTCCTACGAACTCGATTCGACGAGTTCTACAACTTTCATGAAGGAAGTTTTCCCAAATTCTCAACGGATAAAAAGTTACCTTAATTAACCTTGTGTAACTTATAATTACCGCCGTAATTATCGTTTTACGATGAAAACCCCTAAAAATATGAAATCACACAATTTCACTTCAAATTTCACGACCTATTTTATAAAAATAGTATCGAAATTTTCGGGGTATTACAGTCTACCCTCCTTAAAGAAATTTCGTCCCGAAATTTGGACGCAGAGTACACCCAAGGTTATCACACTTCAATTCCAAATCTCAGAATTTATTTCATTAATAACCGGGTAGTACACATCAAACCACAACACAACCACAACTTGGTTCTCACAACCTGAAATTCAAATCCCAGAATTTATTTAATAATAAACCGGGTACTACACAACCACACATAAAGTAAAGAAACTGAAGTTACAGTTTGCACACACTGCTATTACAACTTCTAAAATGCCTCACAGGGCTTACACTACCAGAAGCCATCCTTAAACCTCCAGTAGTGACTTCGTGGATAAGAGGCCGGATGTCTCGGAATTCCATACATCATAAGTTGATAAAAATATGCTGCCTCTACGAAACACTTGCAAGTGTCGCAACATTCTCTAGCTGCATGCCTATCTCCATCCACGTCCCACATGTCCTGGCCAAAAGGACGCCAAAAACTTGACTCACCGCAAGTAAGACATTTACCGGCGGGTAGGAAAGCAGTAGTCGACGGAAAATACAGCAGTAGATGCTCATGACAAAACTCAGCCTGATGCATCATCCGCTCGACTTCTTGTCTACAGTAGTAGATGTTCCATCCGCTTCTCCACCAGTCGAGGGCTTCACACAGTCGCTGCACCGTTTTCTGCTGCTCGGCTCGTGGTCCTAAAATCATCTTAATCATACATGCTGCATAAAATGCAACATGATGACCTACCACCGAACTGGGACGGGAACCATAGAATGTTCCTGGTTTGCATGCCGCATCGAAATACTCCAGGGCTAGAGATATATTCGCTGCCTCCACGAGTACTCGTATTCCCATTCGGAACAGAGACTCCGGGTTCTTCGCTTCCCAGCATCGATTTGCGAAGATGCGCACCTGCCTGTCCGCTTCTATGGAACCAGTGGGTCTGGATCCACCATCGAACCCATCCATGTCGATCGCCGCCAAAGTAGACCAGCTATCGGCATACTCCTTGAAGTCCTTCGAGACACAACGGAGTTCCATTGTGCTCTGCAGGGATGCGGTAGCCACCAACTGGAATATGAACTTCCAGATCTCCACCGGAAGTTCACTCCATTCAGCATTCTTGGAACGCTTGCTGCACTCTCCTTTGCTCACCATTGTGTAAGAGAAAATTTTGAGAAGATTGATTGATAACAGATATGAGTTAAGTAACACAGCTCCTTATCCCATGTATTTAAACACAACTTTCCACCGTAAGGGAAACCTTTCTTTAATGCGAGTGCGGTGCACTCAATAACCCACTAAGAATAATTATTGCTCATATCTGTCTCAATTACTCAAAAGTATCGCCCACGATATCAGATTCCACAAGATTTAATCAACAAAAACTCAGTCTTCCACTAACACCGGTCATAATGACTCTTTTCCTTTTGCTTTCGCATAATTAATTCCTCAAAAGATGCGAGGTCTCACAAGAGTGGAACTGTATGTGGAAAAATCCATGCATCGGGGAAAAAAAATCTTCCACGATCTCCAAAGCCTCCGACAATTAGTTGTAATCAGCCACTCACTTTTGCTTTTGAAATTTTCAAATCTTCCACCAACAATAAATATACCCCTTACGCATCCACTAACAGATACTTTCCATTAGTGCTATAACCTCCTTTCTCTTTCAAAGAAAACTTCTTCACCCCACTTCTCAGAAATTTACACCAACTCAAACATGTCACGCAAAGTGAATTCGTTCAGTGAATTACTTCAATCTGATCCCTCTGAAAGCCAATTTTTTGAGGGCTTAGATGAAATAATTTCACCAGCAATCGAATTCAACAACGATATCGACATGCTAGACATGCTTCTAGCAGAAGACGAAGCCATTGAAGTAGCCCCAAGTCCACAAGTATCATCTCCACAAGCTGAACCTAGTTCATCCAAACGTATTCCACTGAGGAAGAGCTTCACCAAATACCAAGTCCAAGCATTGAAGGACTTCGTCGAGGCTTTTCCACAGCCAACTGTTCAACAGCGACAAGATTTGGGTGACCAAATAAAGTTAACGTTTGCACAAGTCTCTGCCTGGGTGATAAAGCATCGACCCAAAACGCCTGCCCAAACAACTCGTCAACAAAATTTTCTGCTGAGACAGCAAATCAATGAGCTTCAAGCTCAACTTAGCCAGTACCAAGCAGCATTCAACAGAATCAACTGCAACCACTGTGGAAAACGAGTTACTCCCAATAGTGAGCTACTAAAAGGGATTGAAGAGACTACCCCACAACCGCAGACTCTTCCAATTCCTGCAGTCATCGGTCCAAGGGAAAAGTCTCACATGAGGAGGGATGTTCAAAAGTGTATGTCGATCCCACATCACTCTTCTTCTACACAACAACCATCAGACAACATCAACCGTTCAGAACATGAAGAAGCATCTTCCGTGGCAGAAGCATCTGTCGTGGCAGACACAACTAAGATTTCTGAAATCATTGTGTCGGTCAGAGATGAGCTAATCATCATGGCATCTGCTGCTGCGCCACTGTGGATCTCTGCACTCAAATCCAGCTCTGCCACGCTTCATGAGTTCCTGAATGAAGCAGAGTACAAGAGAATCTTCACTAACGGTATTGATCTTACTCCCACTAACTTCCAAACCGAAGCTTCTCGCTACACAGCCACTATTCCCCTCAGTCCTGTCGTACTCGTGAATCTCTTCATGGATGTGGACCAATGGTCCACCATATTCGGTAGCATCATTTCAAGGGCGAGTATCCTTGATGTCTTGTCATCAGGGACTACTGAAAGCTACCACGACACCATCCAAGTCATGACTGCTGAATTCCAGGTGACCAGTCCATCTGTCTCCACTCGTGTAACTCACTTTGTTCGCTATTGCCAACGACAAACAGAACAAAGTTGGGCAATAATTGACGTCTCTGTGGACGGTTTAAGCTCAAATCTGGGTCCACACCCAAGATCTCAATGCAAGAAGCGTCCATCTGGATGCTTAATCCAAGATTTGTTCAACGGCAGCTCTCGTGTCGTATGGGTGGAACATGTTGATGTACGAGATCAACTCATGCACCAAACATACAGAACGCTAGTGGAGTCAGGCTTAGCCTTTGGAGCAAGGCGATGGGTAGAAATACTTCAGAGGCAAGCGGAAAGGTTAAATTATTCCGCGGCTGACACTTATCCTCCTCAAGACTTTTGTGTCATACCATCTGTGGAAGGAAGAAGAAACTTGTTGCAGATGGCATGCAGAATAGTGACAGACTTTTGCACAGACATCGGCAACTCTACTGCTCATGAATGGAAGGTAGCTGAACAAACCAAGTTCAGGGGTTCAGGGATAAGAGTCTCCACTAACAAAATTTGGAATAGGCCGAATAAGCCTCATGGTCTTACTCGAACTGCAACTGCAATATTCCAACATCATGTCTCTCACCGAAAGCTGTTTGACTTCTTCACTGACGTACAAACTCGGAACCAGTGGGACCACCAAGCATTGGGCAAGACAGTCCAAGAGATTGCACACATCACAACGGGTCAAGACCCACGCAACTGTGTCACCTTGATGCAAATCGACGACACCTACGTACTCCAAGAAAGTTGTACTGATTCAACAGGGTCATACGTGATTTATGCCTCTATCAGTCAGTCAACGGTCCAGAAGTTATTAGGTGGTTGTGAGTTAGGTACAATTGTATTCCTAACTTCAGGTTTTTCAATTCTACCAGATATGCCTACTGCTGGAAGAACAGAAGGGGTCTCAGACAATCCGTACATTGGTTGTCTAGTAACAGTAGCAACACAGATCTCTACTGAGTTGCTGAAGAATAAGAAAGGGTCAGTGGATCAAGTCTGTCGTTTGATCCAGGGTACGGTTGAGAGAATTAGAAATGTAGCCATGTAAGACTATCAATTTCGGAATTGTAATTTGTACTTTATATTCTTAACAACACAACAGCACTGAAGAGCACATGATGGGGATCCGCCGCGGTCGGGCCATCACTCGATAAATACTGTGCGTAATTAAGCATACGAAGTAACCATTACTTAAATAAATCTAAGAACCTAACGCCAAACCGTAAACCGATGCTAAGCTCTAAACCCTAACTTCACTTCTCAATTCTACAACTCGTTTCATTTCCGTAGAGCGTTCCATTGCTCAATCACTTCCTTAGAGCATTGTTTTGCTCTGATACCAATCTGTCACGCCCCGATTTTCAAATCAAATAATAAGGCATTTTGCCCTTAATTACAATCAATTCGGAAACGTGACTACATGGAATCAAATACAAATATGCACTAGAATTTTTTTCCTTTAATTCGAGTACAACAAATATACTCCATGCCCAATAAATGTAAATGCTGACCCGTTCTTTAGGGTTACATATTACAAGCCATGAATTAAATAATAAATTGTTAATACAAAATATTAAATAATTAATCCATCAGAGTTTATTACATAAACAGCGGAAGTCTTATAACCCAATAATATGTATGCAGCCTTGCTTACTCCTGGTTATCCTAACCTGCAGGTATAACCACTACACCGTGGAATAGTGTACCGGGTTATATCAACAAACCCGGTCAGCTTACGAAGCTGGTATGAGTAATCTATGTTTTATTCACACTGTAACATTTTCCCAAATTGAATTCTTTTATTTTTAAAGAATCATTTAAAGACAAAGTTTCCATTTCAAATCCGGAAGATTCGTATTATCTAATATACTGAACCTACGTGCCCCATACCACGTATTTTAACCCCACACGCCCCATAAACGTGTATGTTAATACCAGGGTAATCCAGCATGTTAAATAATATAAACCCTCGATCTTTACTCACACAAAACCACATAACTTAGCCTGATTAAAAGTGAGATGCATCTCCTTTTAATACATCAAGTTATTTTTAACTTCGCCTGATTAAAAGTGAGAATACTATTTTTCTTCTCCTTTTAATACATCAAGTTAACCAAACAATATGCAGTCTAGAGCTCTAACTGAATGGGCTACCATTTTTCACCCATTTAACATTGTCCCCGGTCAGGACAGTCCGTTTGGACAAAAACATTCAAATAGGCAAACACAATATCTTAATAGAATTATTGTGTTCCCACAAAATTCACAAATTAAAACAATAAGATGAACATTTTTCAAATATTGTTTTAACACCAAAATCACAACAACACAATATGAATTAATATTCATATATAAAAACATCGTGAGATTCACTCACCTCTAATTCCTGCTGCGTCTTCAAATAGTAACCAGGAATCGACAAGCGTGTACGCAACACCTTTCATAATCACCTATGATTATGCAATATCCAATTAGCATAATACATTTCCAAAATAATCCAAAGTTCCTCAAATGTCACCTAGGACATCGGAAATATTAATCGAGACCATTTGACCAAAAGTCAACCATCGGTCAACGTGGGTCCCACGTCTACTATTCATCAACGGGTCCCACACGAAATCCAAAACTTCCAAAATCTACCAACATGCTTATTTCTAGCATCCTAACATCATATCCAAAAATGGTGATGATCCAACGGTCGGATCATCACGGATCTAACGATCCATAATCATTGCATAATTGATCATTGATCAAACGATATAATTTCAATAATCCAACGGTCCAACATGCTTATAATATCAATATTAACCCTACGATCAAATTTCATGATCATCCAACGGTCGGATCTCTCGAATCGTAAATCGTACGATCCGATTAATCGGGTTAATTGACCATCGGTCAAACGACCGAATTTGACAAAAGTCAAAACACGAAAGTTGTTCGTATCGACGAAACAAGTCAAACGGAGCAAAGAACTGCTCCCGGACCGGCCGGACGCGCCGCCCACGCGCCGCCGCCGGCGGTGGTCAGACCGCCGGTCAAGGTGGTCCGATTGACACCAAATTTTACCAGAAAGTAGATCACAACAATCCCAACAAGTTTGATAACTACCTCGAGGTCTGGATCGGAGTGGAAGTGGCCGGAATCGGTGTCGGCAAGTTCTAGATCCAAAACTTCCCGAGCTCAATCCGCCGCCTACGGAGGTTTTCGGTGAAATCCAAGGGCACCATCGTGTTCCAGGGGTTGAGGGCTTCAAAACCCGATACACGGATTGGTCCGAGGTGGCCGGAATTACGTCGGAAACTTAGGGGGCAAAACGGCCCCGCTTTGGCCGCCGCGTGCGGCGTCACGCCGGAGAACCGGGCGGCAAGACCGGGTGGGCTAGGTATGTCGGCCCGGGCTGCACCTTTTGGTGGTGGTGGTGAGACTAGGGGTGGCCGGATTGTGGTGGCCGGAAATTGCAGGTGAGGAGAGAGAGAGGGAGGACGCGGGAAGAGAGAGAGAGGGAGGAGAGAGAAAATGTTTTCCAAAAATAAAACATTTTCATGTTTTATAGAAAATCGTTTAATTTCCGAGGGCCATAACTCCTTCATACGATGTCCATTTCCGATGAACCAAATTCCTACGAACTCGATTCGACGAGTTCTACAACTTTCATGAAGGAAGTTTTCCCAAATTCTCAACGGATAAAAAGTTACCTTAATTAACCTTGTGTAACTTATAATTACCGCCGTAATTATCGTTTTACGATGAAAACCCCTAAAAATATGAAATCACACAATTTCACTTCAAATTTCACGACCTATTTTATAAAAATAGTATCGAAATTTTCGGGGTATTACAAAGTGTGAGTGTGGTGAGTTTGGTTTTGGAAAGATAATGATGCAAAGGAAATGAAACAATCAACAAGTAAGGAAAGCAAGTAAGTAAATAATGTAAAGTGTGTGCAATAGATAAAAGTGTTGGGGTTTTCGGGCAAACCCCAAGTCCAATGCAACTAGTGATGCTCTAAATGTCAATTTATGCCAATGTGTCTACGAATCAAGCCCCGTATCCTAGCCATATTATGGGTCTAGGACCGTGCTTTCCTAAGGTATTCGAATGCCATGGGTCATTCGGACTCTCTAGGTGTCATAGGGGATTCCCCTAAGTTACCTAATACCGAATCTCTTAAAGTGCTTAAGAGGCGTAAGAGTGTCGAAGCTTAGGGACTCAAACAAGCAACATATGCTCATCACACATATTGCCAATTGCCTAAAGTTGAACTAGGTAACCAACCCAATCAAACTCATACAAAATGGACCAAATGCATACAAAAGAGTGGTGAAATCTTCAATACACATTCAATACATATTAAATTAGACAATACACATACTCATGAATCAACAAAGACATTTATTTATAAATCAAAGTATCACAATATCACATTGGACTAGGACACACAACCCTAGTCCCCAACAAAGGTAACTACTCACTAATCATCTCAATAGACATCATCATTTTACACAATAAAGCTTTAAACATAAGTAGAAGAGAGAGTAATGATGAGGAATGCTCAATAGATGCTCTCTTGCTCCTCTTTGGCCTTGGATGATGAATCTTGACGATTTGGTGAGGATCCCCAGCTGCCCAAGATGGTGGATGAGTGATAGACGTCGTGGTGAGGAACTTCTATGAAGGGTGGTTGAGGAAAGGAGGTGAGGAAGGTGGAGAAATAAGCTGACCCGTCGATGGTCGACCGTTCGACGACCTGGTGTCGACCGGTCGACGGCCGAGCAGTTGCTAAACCTAAGGGAGAAAATGAAGAGAGAAAAGGGAAAGGGAAAAATGGAATGTTGGGGGCTGATTGGAGATGACCTAAATCAGGTAATAAGTGGCTATATATAGGCAAGAGAGTGAGAGAATGAAGAGCTAGGATTGGGTAGGGTTAGATCTAAGGGTTGGATTGAATAAATGAAGGGCAAAGGGGTAAATGCTTAAAGGAATGAAAGGGAGGAATAATCAATGGGTGACCTCACCATATCTAGTATAGTCCTTTGCTGAATTTTGGATGCACATGTGGATGAGTCATAAGGTTGACTTCGTCTTGACTTTGACTGCGACCCTCGGAGTTGACCAAAGGTTGACTTTGACCAATCTTCCGGAATTTCTTGCGACTCACTTCCGGAACTTCATGTTGACTCGTTGACGCTCTAAAGTCGGGGTTGACCATGAGTTGACTTTCAATCCTCGGGTTGACTTTTCGTCCTTTTGCCGGAAATTCACTAAAAGCTCCAAAACGCGCCCTTTCGCTTCTGATATCCATCCGATGCTCGTGAACCCTACAATGGTGCAATTCAAGGATTAGAAATACTAAACAGCCCTTGGATTAGCATTGCTAGAGTGATTAGAGGCCTAATTTGTATGTAAATAACTTATAAATCAACAAGTGATTTTGGGAGGATGAAGACCTGACTCACCTGAAAGAGTCACCAAGGAAGAGGAAGAGAAAGAGGACGAGATTAGATTTGGTTTCAGAACGAGTAAAGGGGTCGGGCAAGGTAAGAAGAGAGAGTGGTTAGGGTTTGTGTTTTGGGTATTAGGATTTTTGGACCTAGATTGAATTTATGAGAGGGTGAGAGAGAATGATGACGAAGAAGACGAAGGGGAAGGGATGTGAGATTCAGTTTGGGTGTTCGGTGCATTTTCTGGGTCTAGTGGAATAGTAGAATTTTGTGTATAACTTGTAGTTTATTTTATTTGTAATTAAGATAATATTGTTGAGGAAGGTATAACTTGTGGTGGGACATGAATGCAAACTGATGTCATAGCAATAACATAGTATAGTACTGTTGAGGAAGGTATAATAGTTTATATCCACCATTTGACAGTGGAACACAATAGATATGTCACCATTTCATCCAAGAGTGGTAATAAAAAAGAACTGGGAAACCAAACTCAATCAGTGGAAATTGCATGGTGGCTTATGGCCAACATTCTTGTAGTGAGAGGTGCTTCAGTATCCTTCAATCTCGTTGGGCCATCCTCCGTCAAGGTGCTAGGTTGTTCAAGTTGGAGGACCTTCGAACAATTATGATAGCTTATATCATTCTTCATAACATGATAGTGGATGATGAGTTTGCTAAGGAAGAATTCGTGGAGCCTTATGAAGATGACCTAATGAATCCATCAGTGGCAATTGTGTATGATTGGCCGGTGGATCAACATGGACAACCTATTCCTTTTGAACCGGTAGGGAGAGATGGACAAAATCTTCCTGCATTCCTTGATCGTGAGATTCAAGTACACTCTTCCTACCTCCACAAGTGTCTACAAGATGATTTGGTGGCGCACAATTGGCAAATGGATGGTAATTGAGTATGAACTATCACGCTTTGGCAAACGGTGCTTTATTGTGTGGCTTGATTTGCTTTGTAATTTTAATTAATGTTTTATATGTTTGTGTGGCTTGATTTGCTTTGTAATTTTAATTAATGTTATCAATGCTTTGTGTGGCTTGATTTGTTTTGTAATTTTAATTAATGTAATCAATGTTTTGTGTGGCTTGATTTGCTTTGTAATTTTAATTAATATTTTATATTATTAGTATTTTCTTTCTAATTGCAAAACATTGGACTTTTATTTCATAAAATTTAAATTACATAAATGACAGGCCAAGCCTAGCTTAACGATAAAAATAAAAACTTAACTTCCTAAACGATATTTTATTATCAAATAATAAAAACCATGATATCACTTCTCGAATTGAGGTATGTAGCAATCGCTACTACTGCTCTCTGGCATTGTTTTCGCCATGATTCACCTTTCCTCTTTTTCCACCAAGCCTTCGATGGTGGACTCATAACACTAGTATCCATGGCCATAATTCTTGCATCCTCTTTCGCCTCCTCCAATTCGAACACTTTCCTCGTGTGATTTCAGGTATCCTCATCTCTTTTCTTTATTAGCTCAACTGTAGCTTGGTTTGATTCCGCCATGGATTGAATTGCAAGAGCTATACTTTCTGATGTGTCTTGCACCTTATTTCCTTTCTTCTTTGCTTCCTTGGCGGCCTTTCGCCCCATAGGCATTGAAGAGGAGTTTGAGGGCGTCTCCAAAACTTCATCATCATCCAAGTCAATGGGAGACTCGGTTTCGGAAGCACTAAAGGTCGAAAATGACGTCGGAGGTTGAGGACTACTTGCTACATCTTTAAATGTCGGGTAGTGCTTGATTGCATCCCAACACTCACCTTAATCAAAAGGCTTCCCTTTATTTCTTCCACAAAAGATCGATTGAGCTTGATTGTACTATATGTGAAAAAAAAAATTGATAAGTTATGAATATATTAAAAGTTAATACATATGGTGTAAGGGCAAAATATTTGCTTTTGGCTATTTCCTATTTGACAAAACCTCTTCCCTTGTATTAGCAATTCTTTTGTATCATTGCTAGTTTGTTTTAGGGATTAGAAGTCGTGGCTTAGGTTGTTCTTACTCGAGATGGTTCGTGAAGACGCCTTTCTTATCCGGTCTTTTCTCCGGACTTCGATCATTGGTCATCGAAGGTTTCATTCAAGCATCTCAAGGTATGACTCATGCATATGCACATGCACTTCATTGACATTTAGTCTTCCTTGTTGTCCTAGGTTTATCTAGGTTGTTTTCCTTTCACTTATGATGTGAATCACATAAGTATAGGATGCTTGTTTGCCACACTTGTGTCTTGTATCACAAGTTTCGAGTGCTTAATCACATAAGTATAGGATGCTTGTTTGCCATACTTGTGTCTTGTATCACAAGTGGCTCAAATTTTGTATGCACTTGTTCATACATTTGAGTTTATGATGTTAGGATTGCTAGATCTTCTTATAGATTTGGTTTGATTAGCATTCCTTTATGTTTAACGCTGTTTTATGCCTTGCAATCGATCGTCACTGTTCATGCGATCGATCGCACCACGTGGCAAATATGTCCGTTGGATTTATGACCGTTGCATTTCAAACTTAGTGCGGAATTTGTCCGTTGGGACTTTTCGTGCGATCGATCGCAACCTGTTATGCGATCGATCACAAATAAGGGTTTACACTTACAGACGCTTTTGGTCATTATTTTTGCACTATGCGATCGATCGCATCCTTGCCCGCGATCGATCGCACAGTACATTTTTGTGTTGATTTTGTGTAGTGCGATCGATCGTATCCTTACGGGTGATCGATCGCATAGTTATGTCCAGTTCTCTATAAATAGAACTTTGGACGATTCATTTCGGTTCAACTCTTTTATTTCTCTATCCCTTGTGCCAAAACAGATTAGAGAGTTGCTATGTTTGTTGAGTGACCCTAGTTCCATGTTATAGGCTCCTCACATCCTTGATGTTTGTTGATTTAGTTATTGTTCCTTGTGAATAACTAAATCAACCCTTGAATCATATTCAAGGCTTTGTCAATTCGGTTTGGTTAATGCAAGCAATTGTTCCTTGTTGAATTGCTTGTGTTAATTGAATTGAATTCATTCATTCATACACACACACACACTTGCATAGTCGGTGTCTTGCGGTTGGAGGATTCACGTGGTGAAGGTCGATCAATCGGAGAAGCTTGAGGTGGGAGCACTTGAAGAAGCAAATGGAAGCTACACAAGGTTAGAGCTGCCACTAGTCATAGGGTTGATAGTGTAGAGTTTGGGACGGAGTTCCCCCTTGTACGTGTTTGCCGATTTGGCGTTTTTCATAGTGTTACACAAGAGCGTGGGGTACAGCTCCCCTCCGGTTTTCCTCTAGAGGTAGAGGTTCCGGGTGACCATATTGTGTGTTGATTGTGTGATTGCTATTATCTATATTGTGCTTAATAGCTTAGCATGTTGCATGCTTGATCATATATAGATATAGTCCGTGGTATGCTAGTTTGATGCACACTTGGGATTCTAGGTTGTACAATTGATTGTGCTTGTTGCATATATATTTGTTATCAATTGTGTATTGCTTGTGCAATAGTTAAAACCTAGGTTGTTTATTGTGAAACATATTTGTATTGCTTCCTATTGTTGTTCACTACTTAGTAGAATTGTGAATATAATTGTTGTGCATGTTAATTGCACCATATAGTGAACAGTAGACCGTGGAGTGTTACTTTGACGCACTCTTTGGGTTTTAGGATTGTTTCAATCAATTGTGTTTATTGCATAAGTAATTGTATTGATTGAACAATTGTTAATTGTAGGAGAGTTAAGTTTTAATTTGTTAAAAGTGTCTATACTCTCCGTTTAGTGTTAAAGACGACTATACCGTTGTTGGGACAATCCGGGTTACCGAAATTTCATATGGTATTAATAATAATAATATATAATAATAATAATAATAATAATAATAATGGGATTAGGGATAAAAATGTGAACCTCGTCTATTGGATTTGTGCCGCTTGCTCTACGAGCACGGGATAGTTGTAGTGCATTGTGCCATTCTTTGAGAGTTTGTTTCAAATGTCGAAAATGAGATTGGAGAGCTTGAGCAGATCGAAGTTTTGTTGGATCACCCTCCCAATTCTCCTTATAGTCGGCATGAACATTTTCCCAAAATTTTGGCATTGCTTGAGAGTTGCCGGTGATCGAGCAAATGGTGATACGCCCATATGACGCGCATAATTGAACTTCCTCATCGATTTTCCAATTTGAAACCGGATCTCCCATTGTTGAAGGACAATTGAAGGAAGAGTAAAAATTAATGGAGGAAGAAGATAGAGAGTTGAAAATTTTCTGCAAATTTTGGAGTGGGAAGTGTAGGTTAGTGAATTGGTATTTATAGAAAAAAAAATTAGGGATTTTTTTGAATTTTTTCGGATTTATTTGGATTTACAAAATTAATAAAGACACTTGACCGTTGTAAACTAATATGAGCCATTGATTTAAAGTTAATGAAATCTGGCCCATTGATTTCAAATGGGGAACTGACCGTTGTAGGTTAAAAAAAAAACCTGGTTACCGTTGCAGGCACCCACGTGCGGGGGGGGCCACAAACTGATCGACCAAATGAGTTGCCAATCCAATTGCCCGGGCATGTGGGGACCATTGATTGCCTATTGATGGCCTGGGCAATAATTGACTGGTGCATTCCCTTTTTTGGGCCAATCACTCTATTGGCAATCCAATTGACCTATTGGTGCAATTGCTCTAAGAGCATCCACAATGAGAACTCAAATTTGGGTCCAAAAACACCCACAGTGAATGAGAGAGAGTAGAACCTTTACATACCGGAGACTCAAATGTTTGAGCCAAATATAGGTCTAGTTTGGACTTAAAAAAATTGGACCTATTTTTGTGGGTCCCCCATGTGCAACTAAAAGAGAGATTTTGGAGAGGAAAATTCATCCAAATGAGAGACTCAAATTTGAGTCCAAAAATGAGTCATGCACCACTGTGGCACCAAAAAAAATAAGTATTTTGTATACAAATTCGATGGACTCAAATTTGAATTCCGGCCAATTTGGACCCAAATTTGAGTCCAAAAAATGAGTCCCCATTGTGGATGCTCTAAGAGCATCTCCAATGGTTGGACTCAAACCCAAAAATCTATTATAGCAACTCCACATGAGCACTATTCATATAGGTTTGGCACTATCTTCAATGGTTGAGTGTCTAACCCAAAACTATTAATATATTTTTTTGTTTGATCATATTATATTAGTATAACATTAATGATTATATAATTATAATGTGTTTTACATTATACAAAGTAATTAAATAACAATAATATAAAAAATTATGAATAATTTTTAAAACACTGTTGCAACGGGTGGATTTTAAAAAAAAAAAAAATTTTGGTGTTTTTTTAAAATAATTTCGGGTTTAGGATCACTGAATAAGAATAGAATTAAATACAAACCGTCCAAACTAATTTAAAACAAGAATAGAATTAAAATAAAAAAATTTCGGGCCACAAGAACCGTCCATTTTTAAATGGACGAATCCTGGCCGTCAATTGATGTGACCGTTGGAGGCCTCGAAGGCTTGTCTAACTGGGTGGGGCCTAGTGTGTCGGCCACTTGCGCATCCCTCTCCCTTCCACTCGCGTGTCCTGCGAATAAGAATAGAATTAAATACAAACCGTCCAAACTAATTTAAAACAAGAATAGAATTAAAATAAAAAAAATTTCGGGCCACAAGAACCGTCCATTTTTAAATGGACGAATCCTAGCCGTCAATTGATGTGACCGTTGGAGGCCTCGAAGGCTTGTCTAACTGGGTGGGGCCTAGTGTGTCGGCCACTTGCGCATCCCTCTCCCTTCCATTCGCATGTCCTGCGAGTTTATGCTTTTCGTGCCCTTTCTTCCAGCGCGTCATGTGCATTTCTGTCTCTTTCTCTCTCCTCCTCACCCCATTTGGACTTGGGCCCCCCAAAATTAAATGGGTCTAGACTCAGTTTGGGATTGAGTTTAGCACTTGGGATAAGGCCATTCCAAGTGCGCCTCATGCGCACTTTGGAGATGAAAAAACCTATAATGTGTGCTCAATATAGGGATGAGTCCAACCATTAGAGATGTCCTAAGGGATTCATTTTTCTTCATTCTTTCCCTAGATTAATTATTTATTTTCATGCATGGACTACAAATTTTTTGAATACTTTCCCATGATTACCAAACACATGAATGGAAACCTTATCAGAATCTCATGGGAATTTTAATCTCCCGTGTCCATGGGAATGACCAATGAATTAATTTTCTTTCCAGAAACCAAACGAGACCTAAGAATCTCTTGTTTTGAGAGTTTCATCATTGGAGTTTTCAATTGCTTCCAATAGCATTTGAATTTAAATTAAGAATGAGTAGCATATAGGCTTATAACACTTGTTCATTGCCAATTATCTCGACCTTTAGGTATTTGTCTGGGCAACGCCAATTCATTTGTCTGGTTTTTATTTTTTTGGTTCTTTAATAAAATGAGGAGAGCATAAAAGGAAATTTGAGGCATAAGTTATACAAAAAATCTAGGGGGTGTGTATTTTTTATTTGAGTGGAAGATGATAGTTTATTTATTTATTTATTTTTATTGAAAAAATAAATTCATTAATAATTGGTCAATTACAACCAAAGGGCAAAATGTGGTCTCATTAGGGCATCTCCAACCCAAGAGACCCAAACCCATATATAGGTCCATATATAGGATTTATCATCTCCAACCCAACTTATTTAGAGACCCAAACCTGGTTTTTTTTGTAGACCTGAACCTATCTTGAGTCTCAAACTCAGTCCCAAACTGAGTCTGAGATCCCAAACTGACGAGGCTGGCCCATGTGCACAGTGGAGGAAGAGAAAGGAGAGAAGGTTGAGCAAAAGGACAGGCGGCAGGGAGAGTGTGTGGAGCACGCACAGGAAGAAAGAAAGGGAAAGGGAGAAATGCGCGCTACGCGCGAGTGAAAGGAGAGGAAGAGAGGTGGCACTCGGCTGCACGTGGGGGACAAGGGATGGCCCGCCAAGTCAGAGGCCCAACGGACACTCCAACGGTCATCATCTGAAAGGCCATGATTCGTCCAATTTAAAATAGACGGTCGTGGTTCGCCGAAATTTATTTTATTTAAATTAAATAAATTTGAATCTATTGGAGATCTAACGGTCCACGATTGTTTGAAATTAATTTGGACGGTTTGTATTTAATTCTATTCTTTTTAGTGATCCTAAATCCGAAATAAATTTAAAAAAAATATAAAAAAAACTACCCGTTGCAACAGTGTTTTAAATTTTTTTCAGAATTTTTCTATAAATACCAACTCAAATCTTCATAATTTTTCACACCATACTTCCACAATCTCCTCTTAAATTTTATAAATGTCACCATTGTTCTTATTGTTCAATTTTTTTTGAGAAAAAATGGGTCCAAGAAAGGAATCATGGATTAAACATGAAGATGTTGTTCTTTGTCGTGCTTGGATAATCGTTAGTGGTGATGGTGCTAAGGGCAAAGATCAATCGTCGGAGGAATTGTGGAGGAAGGTTGCAACGGAGTATGAGGCGACCAAATCCAATGAATGCAAATCTAGATCATGGTCTAGTTGTTCATCTCGTTGGAAAAAAATTTCGCAAGCATGTATGAAATGGAGAGCGGCTCTTAACAACGCCGCTCTTCTTCACCGAAGCGGAGAAAACAACAACGACGAGGTAATTGTTTTTTTTGTGTTATTATAATATTTATTGAATATAATTATTGTTTGCAATATTACATTTTTGGTGTTATGATAATATTTATTGAATTGTTTTTTTCTTATGTTATTATAATAATTATTGAATTGTGTTTATTGCTTAGCATTTTTTTGTCATATAATTACAACAAATGTTGAATTAATAATATTGTCATATTATAGAAACCAAATCTAAAATTTGATTATGTATATAGGTGATGCAAGCTAAGTCGATATACTACAACAACAATAAGCACAAAGATTTCATATTTCCGCATTGTTGGCCAATTTTGGAGAATTGTGAAAAAATTTCGAATCCCCCGTCTATGAACTTCTCTTGCCCAAATGTTTCTCCATCAATTGACTTGGACGACGATGGATCACACTCGTCCGAAGTAGATATGGCACCAAGCTCTTCAAGGCAACCTCGCCCGCCGGGACAGAAAGCTCAGAAGGCAGCAAAGAAAAAATCAAAGCAAGACACTACTGGCGCTCTAATCAAATTGCAGATGGAGAGAATGAGTGACCTAGCTGACCACGAGTTTGCTCAAAGGCAACTCATGATAGAGGAGTCGAGGGCAGCAGATGTGCGAGCTGAGGAGAGAGAAAGGCGTGCTGAGCAACGCGCGGAGGAGGCCCAAAAGCGTGCTGAGGATGGTCACACTATGCAGGTGGGCTTGGGGAAGTTTACTCCTAACAAAAGAGGCTATTGGGAGAGGAAGCAACAAGAGATAATTAACAGACACATTCAACATCATTCTAGTCCCGCAAATCAACCTCAAGCACCTACACCTCCTGAGGGACCTAACTTGGACTTGACCCCCTATGTGCCACTTCATAACACCCATTGGATTCCGTCGAACGATGAAAGCCCATAATTTTAATTTTCTAGAGTAATGTGTGGTTTGTTGGTTTGTAAGTTTAAATTTCATATGTTGTTGTAGTTATTTAATTTGTTTAAATTTCATATGTTGTTGTTGTTGGTTAATTTGTTTAAATTTAATATGTTGTTTTACCATTTATGAACATAAAAATGTTGGTTTGTGTTATTTGAATGAGTTATGATTGATTAATATGAAACACATACACATTTATTAATTGCATTCAGGACAATAAAAATAATAAAAAAACAACAACAATAAAATACAAAGATAAATCACACCACACAACAATAAAAGGAAAAAGCCAAAACACACCACACAACAATAAAAACATAAGTCATCATGACAATAACAACAACAACATATGAAATGGTTCCTCACTGTTGGTCATGCTCCCTCTGCAGCTTCATTTTCCATAGGTGTTCAACTAGATCGCCTTTGAGGTTTGTATTCACCACTGGACATCTAACCTCCCTAGTACGACGCAAAAATTCCTCAAGTTGGCCAGGGTCGCGGTCCACGCGAGTGTAACGTTTTTTGGGTCTCTTGTATATGTTTGCTCTGATTGGATCGGTCAGGTTGTCATTCGGGTCAAATGGCTCCGCTGCATATTCATCACGTTCATCTTCGACGATCATGTTGTACAAAATAATGCACGTCATCATGATGCATTGAAGATTCTCTTTACTCCACCCACGAGCTGACCCCCTTATAATTGAAAAACGAGCTTAGAGAATACCAAATGCTCTCTCCACATCTTTTCGGTATGACTCCTGCATTTTAGTAAAATGCTCCTCAGGTGGCGATCTCGGGTTTCTAATTGCTTGTACGAGAGCAGCCCATTTAGGGTATATACCATCGACTAGGTAATAGCATTGGCCGTGCTGCGTACCATTGACGTGGTATTTTACTCGAGGAGCATGACCTAGGCAAACTTCGTCGAACAAAGGTGAACTTCCAAAGACATTGATGTCATTGAGGGATCCTGGAAGTCCAAAATAGGAGTGCCATATCCTAGTATCATAAGATGCCACCGCCTCTAGGATAATTGTGGGTTTTCCCTTGTAGCCAGTATACTGCCCTGCCCATCCGGTAGGACAATTTTTCCACTGCCAATGCATACAATCAAGGCTCCCCACCATTCCTGAGAAACCCCGTGCTGCTCCGTTGTCGAGTAGCCTTCGCAAATCTGCCTTCGTTGGTCGGCGAAGGTATTCTTGGTGGTATACATTCCAGATAGCTCTTGTGAAGTGCTCCAAAATCTCGATGCATGTGGATTCGCCTATGCCAAATGACTCATCGAAGGAGTCGGCCGGACTGCCGTATGCGAGCATCCTCATGGCACATGTAAGCTTCTGTTCGGTGGAAAAGCTGAGTTTGCCGATAGCGTCTCTTGTCTGGACAAAGTAAGGGTCGTAGTTGGCCACGTCATGCATCATTCGGTCAAACACATGAGGATGCATTCTGTAGCGTCGACGAAATACATTTGGTCGATACCGGCAAGGATCAGTGAAGTATTGAGCTTTTAGTCGTTGATCCGTAAGCTCACGATCTCTGTATGTGTACTCACGACCTTCCTCAGATCCACCCCATTTGGGTTCATCATCTTCAATAGACTGGAGGTGCAAGGCAGCTGCAGACATCATCATGGTTCTTTGGCGATTTCTGGATGACGATTATTCTTGATCTTTCATCAAAAGTTTCCTCCACCTATTCATTGCAAGAAACGTAGCAAGTATTTCAAAAGACAAAGAAGAAGATAATTTTATGGAATAAGATGTGTTTGAGCAGAATTATTTGTGAGAGATGATAGAGTGAATGACTTCGTATTTATGGAGGGTGGAGATCAGATATTTGAGGATAAGATAAGACACGTGTTGGAGAATGACGAAGTCGTAATCTGGGTCTTCTCTCATCGTTTGACACGTGGCACCGACAATTTTTTTGAATGCAGGATAAGAAAATTGATATAGATAAGATAAGACACGTGGTGGAGTATAATAAATCCGTAATCTGGGCCGTGTCTCAACGTTTGACACGTGGCACCGACAATAAAACATAATTCAGGATAAGAAAGTAGGTATAGATAAGATAAGACACGTGTCGGAGAATGACAAACCGTAATCTGGGCCTTCTCTCATCGTTTGACACGTGGCACCGACTATTTTTTGAATTCAGGATAAGAAAATTGATATAGATAAGATAAGACACGTGGCGTACTATAACAAATCCGTAATCTGGGCCATATCTCAGGGGATGACACGTGGTACCGACATCACATCCTCTCATGCTTTGACACATGGCACCGAAATCACAGCCGAAATAGTAAATTGCTTATTTGAGGTCCATAAACGACGTCGGATGACCGAAAGCCACATACGTCAGGGCATAGCGCTGAGTATGACTCGGCTCGCCGTTCCCTTCTCGGAAAGGTAACTTAGTACTCAATCGGACTCCAAAACCCATAATGAATAGTGCTTTTTTTATAATTAAAATAATAAATATATTACTACTAATATTTAGTAATTACTGTGTATAATGTAAAACACATTAGTATTATATAATAATTAATATTGTACTAATATAATATGATAAAACAATAAAAACAATATTAATTCATATAGGTTTGAGTTTGGGTTTAGAGTTAGGGTTGGAGATGCCAATATATGTTTTGAGTTTGGGTTTAGGATTTAGGGTTGGAGATGCCCAAACCTATATGAATAGTACAATTTGTGAGACTCAAATATAGGATTTGAGTTTAGGTTTGAGTCCAAGGGTTGGAGATGCCCTTAGACATATCAGCTCTTACAATTTCTTTGAACCAAGGAGATCCAGCATGTCAGTACTAGGTTGTGGAACTTCAGTCCTCTGCAGTTAAGGGACATAGATAGCTCTAATGGTTCTGTTAAGGAGTGGCTTTGCACTACAATTGTAGATCTTCCAGTTCAACAACTTGATGTTTTCCTTATTCTGTTATGGGCATTGTGGTCTAAGCGGAACAATGTTCTTTGGAAGGGTGGGGAGTTTAATGCAGGTAACACAGTTGCTTGGGAACTTATGCTTTTGGAGGAGTACCACCATTTTCATCAGAAAGTTGAGCGGCAATGCAAACGTGCTATTACTTTCTGGAGGTGTCCTCCTAGTGGACGACTCAAAGTCAATGTTGATGGGGCATATAGAGGCGAAAATGGTGTGGAAGGAATTGGTGTTATTGCATGGAATGAATTTGGTGAATGTGTTACTGCTTTGGTTCGTCACTTTCCCTATGTAGGTTCAGCGTTTCAAATGGAAGCTGAGGCTTTTAGGGCATGGTTAGTTATAGCCATTCACCAAGGATGGGAGGAGGTGGAGTTTGAGAGTGATTGTGCAGTGCTTGTGAAAAACATTGCTGCAAGATTCAATGTATCTCTTTGACGTTAGGAGGATTGTTGATGATTGTCGAGAGTATTTGGCTGAGTTCCATTCAACCCAAATTCGACATATTTACCGAGAAGAAAATGGAGTAGCTCATAGGTTAGCTTCGCTTGCTTGTTCTTCTACTGTTGATGAGTTGTGGTTTGATGAGACACCTGCGATTATCCAGGATGTTCTCTATAAGGATATGTGTAATTGTTCTCGAGGTTTAGACAATATGTCCCCCTCGAGGCGCAATCGAAATTTTACTAATAATACTATGGGCACAACCAGTCCTAATGGATTGCCCACCCCTTTATCAAAAGAAAAAAGGAGATCCAGCATGTTTCCAATTTCTAGTTCCAATAGTTTACAAAGCTTCTCGGGCAATGGAATGAGTTGCCCAATCATAATTTATTGGTATCTCCTCTAACGAACTTCATCAAAGGCTCCTTTTAGATATTTGATCTCTTCCGGAATCGAACCTTCATTGCTAAGATCATTCTCAAGACAGTTTATTTTATTAGAGGCGAAGATTTTAATAATTATCTACCCAGATGGCACGACAGAAAAAGTCACTACTAAAGTAATTACACTTACTCGATTGATTATAGAGCATAGAAACAAAGATAGTACAACACTGGAAGCGAGCACTAAAATAGAGCTAAAACAAAAAGAAAAAAAATAAGAGTTGAAAAAGTCGGCTAAGGTCACCAAAAGTGTGGAAAAGGCTACTGTGGCTGCCCTCAAGCCTTGATTAATGAAAATACAAAATATAAGGGGAGACATGGTGCCTAAACCTCATATTATAATAAGCCTCAAGAGAAGGTTCCGAAATAATATCAAGAGTCTCCACTAAATCTATGTATTATAACATGCATCAATTAGCAGTTAGTGCTCTACTGGCTACTCCATTTGCTTTGCAATAACAGTGACATACAAGAAATATATTTCTTTTTATGAGGAAAAAGACTACGACAAACACTAGAGATTAAAACCTCTTACACAACCAGAACCAAATGAATCAAAATTAAAAGCAAAAGGGGCAAATAGAGGGATCCCTCTGATCCATTAGAGACTTCCTGAAATAGAGTGACCAAGATCAGTTAAATCATTGGCTGTTAAGTTTGCTTATCGATGAACATGTTTGAAAGAAATGTCTTCAAATGACTGAGCTAGCCGTAAAATATCTTTGACTAAAATTTTAATTCGCGAATGAGTGCTGCACTTTCGAATGATACTCTCTATTAGGATCTTTAAGTCTCCTTTGGCGAGAACTTTCTTGTAGCCTTTTCATAGAGCTTGAGATAAACCTTCTCGAAGAGCAAAAGCTTAGCAGAGAGGACATTGGTCCAGCCTAGATTTTTGGTACCAGCAAAAAGAGACGAGCCATGGTCATCTCGAATGACAAATCCCATAGCATTTTTGTTGTTGTTCTTAACTGAGCCATCAAAGTTGACTTTAACCCAAGAAGGAGGGGGCTTCCAGCAGATAGTAGAATCTTGAAGAGTCCTTGCAGTATGAGGCTTGATTTTCCTGAAAATCCAGTCATTTCTTGTGTTCCAGATTTGCCAGCAAATGAAATTGATTCTTGCTAACTTGTGATTATCACAAGGTTGATCAATAAAAAAATTTCTTAAGCCAATTAAGAAGATCATCATTGGGGTTAGGAACATGAACAATAGTAATGTTATCCCAAATAGCCCTAGAGAAGCTCCACTTACAAACAGATGGCAAAAGATTCAACTTCATTATAACACAATTCACACGTGGGGTCAATATTGTTTTTAAATCTAGCTAATCTTTCTTTTGTGTTTAATCTCCCTTGCAAAAGAATCAAACCAAAGACTTTAACTTTTGGAGGGAGATTAAGTTTCCGAAGTTCATCAAAGGAGTATTAGCATGAACATTTGCTTATGTACATTGCAACCAAGTTGCAGATTTCGCTGAAAATTTGTCATTTGCATTGGGCCCCAAATAAACTCATCATCTATATTAGAAAGAGGAAAAGAAATAGATTTAATTTTGTTCACCATATAAGGATCCAAGTACATTTGCAACTTACTAATGTCCCATGAATGATCGACAATAAAATCACTAATGGTACAATTTCAATCAACTTGACTTTTCTGATTTTAGTATGAAGTTGATGTAAAGGAAATGGAAAAGCCCAATTGAAAGACCAGAAATTGATGACTCTACTATTTCCTACAATCCATCTTAAACCCATTTGTTAAAATATTTCTAGAGTCATATATTCCATTCCAAGCCGTGGAATGATTTTTCTTTTTGTTCATAATAAAGAAATTATGGTTTATCATGTACTCCTTTTTAACTAACTAACTGAACCCACCAATTTTGAAGCTTAGTTAAGATTTTCAATCCTAGTTTGGCAAGAGAAGCATTGTTAAATAGTGTGAAGGTCTCATTCCCAAATTCCCAAACTTTTTGGGAAGACAGACCTCCTTCCAAGTAATTGGGGGAGATCTAGATTTTAGGAGGGCATTTAAAGCAAGACGTAACATAGTTGGACATTCTTAAAAAGTTTGACTTAATAAGAGTGAGCTTCCTTACTATTTCAACCATTAAGCTTTTTCGAAATCCTATATAGTAACTCCTTTGTATTCACAAGGTCTTTCCAAAATATGATATTATGAATTCATAGATATTTTCCAATTTATTTCAGGATATCTCTATTATGTGCCTTGTCCAACTAGGACTTAGAATAGGTTTATCCTTCTAGAGTATGGATTGTATTAGTATAGGTTTCCTATATCGATACAGATTGTATCTTGTACTCCTCTATATATAGAGGCCCTTATTCATAAATGAAATACATCTTATTCTCTGCTTATCTTTCTCTTGTTATTTACTTTTCCCTTAAACACGTTATCAGCACGAGTTCTAGCCCTAGCTACAAAAACCCAAAACCCTAGAACCCTAGCACCATCACCGCCGCATAGCATCTTCACGCAACAATCTGCCTGCACAAGACAGCCGACTTTGGAAGAACCTTTCTCCTTTCTCATCCGTCGGATCAAGCTATAAATTTGACAGAAGCTTCCCCTGTTGTCTACTGCCTCCTGTTCAAATTTCACGCAATTCAAACCGTTGGATCTTCAGATATTCAGTCCTAAAGAAGTGGAACTCTGGATCAAGATTTTCTGCGATTTTGCAAACAAGAAAACCAAGTAAGTTTTTTCTAAAAGTTCCTGCTTTGATTTAAATTCTCGTACTCTTCTTTTTCTCGGGGATTTAAAAGCTTCCCTTCTTCTTCATCCCGACCCCTCTTATGGCGTGGGACTTCTATGGTGAAAATTATGAGCAAAACAATGATAAGCTATACCTACTTTGAAAGGTTATGAGAAGCATTAGGGGAGTGATCGAGCTTTATATCGCTTGCGGTATATGTAAGTCATGAGCCCCTCTAATGTCATCATTCTCTAGTAGAAGTTAAAGAGCTTTTATGAATCGTGGGGATTCATAATATATGCTGTGATAAAGTAATTTCACAAAAGCATCGAACTCGACCGTACACCATCTTGGTCTTGTTCTAATCCAAATTTTCTTGGAATATTTATTAGTGTTCGTGGATGTCTATTATGACTGCGAAACTAATGTATCTTCTTATTTGTTTATTTCAGAATGACTGAAACGCCTAAGCTCGAATTTGACATCCTTGACTCTAAAGGAACTGAGTATCACCGATGGGTGACGGATGTTGAGACAACATTTATTGGGAAAGAAATCCTTTCCACAATCCGTGCTCCAGATGCGAACACACAAGCTCCACCTGCGTCTAAAAAGGCCCAAGCATTGATGTTTCTAAGGCGCCACATGGCCCCTTCCCTAAAATGGGAATATATGCAAGTTAAGGACCCATATGAGCTATGGACTGCTCTGAATGGGAGATTTGGAAACATCCAGGATACACTACTTCCTGAATTGAAGGTCAAGTGGAATGACATTCTTTTCTTGACTTCAAAACTGTAGTGAAATTCAATTCTGAGATACTACGACTACGGGCTATGCTTCAATTTTGTAAGGAGACTCTTACTGAAGCATACTTAATAGAGAAGACCCTCTCTACCTTCCCCGCATCGGCACTCATCCTCTCTAAGCAATATCGGATGGAATACAATGCCAAGCGGATTACTACGTTCAATCAGCTAATCAATCTTCTGCAAGTAGCTGAAAAACATGACGCGATCATGATGAACAATAACTCTAGGCCTACCGGAACAAAGAGAGTTCCAGAAGCAAATTATGGCAAAATGGCTAGAGGTGGACGGAACCCTAATACTAAGGGTAATGCTAATGGACAATCCGGTCCATATAATCGTCCCAACAAGGAAGGAAACCGCAACAACGTTGCACAAAACCGTGGGAACTTTGCACCACGTGGAAGAGGGCAAGGAGGACGTGGCATGGGCCGTGGTGGCCATGCCAACACCGGCCAAGCTTGGCGCGGCAACTTGGTGTACAACCGTACACAAAATAATCCTCCAAGGGCACAAGTTGCTAGACGCAACGATGAGGCAGGTGATGCTAACGAGCTATGCTACCGATGTGGATCAAATGATCATTGGTCTAAGCAATGCAAGGCAAGCAACAAATTGGCTGCGGATTACAAGAAGTATTGTGAATCCCGAGAGCTAGAAGCTTATTATGCAGAAGATACCGAAGATGACAAGGACGTCAATCTCACAATTGCAGATCTTCAAGTGGACCAAAGTAACGAGAAGACTCTAGAAGCTCCAGACTTCGACTAGATTGCAATTGTTCTATTTCCAAGTTTATTATATAAAGGCTTCATGCCTTAGTTTATTTGACTTTTGTCATAATGCTTTATTTTTGGATTAGAATTTCTGGACAAGACCTCGATGTAATCGTTGGCATATGAATAATAAATTTTCTGAGTTTTCCTCCAAGTACTGAGCAAAATTTTGAATTATGAGTCATATTTTTAATTCATTAGTGCCAATGGTTATTATTTGGAAACGTATTGTAAGAATGGAAACGAATACTTATGTATCACTTCTAATGATTGCGGAAGAACGCGCATATTAGACAAACTTATGTGTCGATCTAGTGGGTTATACTTAACCACTATTCGTATTATCGAATCCAATAATATTTTTAGAGATGATCTTTTGGATTCTGACACATATAGGCTTTGGCACGACCGTTTGTTATATCTTGGTCGTGATATGATGATCCGTATATTGAAAACCTCACACGGACATCCATTTTATTGAGCTAATAGAAGCAAGGATCAAAAATTGATCCAAGGAGAGGAAACTGTCGTTTCTGCCGTCCCGGCGACCGGTCGACAATGTCCCGGCGACCGGTCGACCAAACACAGAAGCTTTTCAGAAACGTACAGTAGCTCTGGCGACCGGTCGACACATTCTCGGCAACCGGTCGACAACTTCCAGAAGCTTTGGCGACCGGTCGAGAAATCTGGCGACCGGTCACACGGAAAACTCCGTTTTTCGAACAGAAAAATCCGTTTTTCGGACAGAAAAATCCATTTTCGGGCGTCTGATCGCCATTCTGTGAACCCTGATTCAAGTTTTAATCAGGATGTCTCCTATGCTTCTACAGCCTTTTTGGCCAAGAGCTCATTTTGCAAAGCCTGTTCCTTAGGCAAATTAGGATCGAGACCATCCTATGCTAAGGACACGAAAGAGATTATTCCATTCTTACATCGTATCCATGGAGATATTTGTAGACACATCCAACCATATTGCGGACTTTTAAGATATTTTATGGTTTTGGTGGATGCATCGACATACTGGTCACATGTCGCTTTATTGTCCACACACAAATGCTGCTTATGCAAAACTTCTAGCACATATTATATGCTTAAGGGCTCACCACCCATATCATCCTATTAAGTCAACTACGTCTTGACAATGCTAGAGAGTTTACATCACCGACCCCATGTGTATACACAAAATGGTCTCGCAGAAGCCACCATTAATAGACTTCAAATGGTCGCTTGGGCATTGATTATGCGCACCAATCTCTCATTATCTGCTTGGGGTTATGCAATATTGCATGCAGCTTTACTTATTCGTTTTAGACTCACTACCAATCAACCGTTCTCTGCGTACCAGATGGTAACTGGATATGAGCCGGATGTCTCACATTTTACGCATACTTGATTATACGGTTTATGTGCCAATTGCGCCCCCACAGCGCATTCAATTGGGTCCTCAGAGACGTTTAAGTATTTATGTTGGTAACGAATCTCCAACTATAGTCCGCTACTTGGAATCCTTGACAGGCGATCTCTTTACC
This sequence comes from Rubus parviflorus, assembly GCA_029955375.1. Taxonomy (NCBI): domain Eukaryota; kingdom Viridiplantae; phylum Streptophyta; class Magnoliopsida; order Rosales; family Rosaceae; genus Rubus; species Rubus parviflorus. The sequence goes on along the minus strand of JARGGL010000006.1, from coordinate 17,280,619 downwards.
GCTAGATTTGCAGATTGTCACTTTGATGAGACAGTCTTCCCGTCGTTAGGGGGAGATAAGAACAAGAATGTTCAACAGGAACGACAGGAATTGTCGTGGTCTGTCCCCATTCTGTCTCATCTTGATCCCCAAACCGCACAAAGTGATAGTGAAGTGCGTAGAATACTCAATCTTCAGAATGTAACAGATTCGATGCCTGATACATTTTCTGATATTGATAAAGTGACGAGATCACATATACCAGCTGCAAACGTGCCTGCAAGGTTGGATATCCTCTAAAGGAAGAGGGGATATGGCACCAATAATGGTGCCACAACCACACATAGTGGAGGTGTGGTTGAGGCCGTGGTTCCCTAAAGGAAGAGAGTGAGACCACTTGGTTCGATGGATACTCGCCAAAGGAAGGAAGCGAGTTTGGCACAGCCTAATCCATTCATCATCAATACCCGAGACCTGTCTCATGAGATTATCTCTGATTATAGTTATGTCCAACGAATCAATATTGGGGGACGCCTCAATGATTGAATCAATTTCAGAGAATACAAAAATCTCGATAAATGCATGCATGCTTGAGACAAAATTCTTGATGATGTATTGCTCAATAGATTATAGAGCATGATGACATCGAACCACGCTCTGTTGAAGAAAGTCAACATAGAGCATATTGGCCTAAATGGAAAGAAGCAATCCCTATTGAACTAGATTCACTAACAAAGAAAAAGGTATTTGGGTACGTAGTGCTAACGCCCCCAAGTGTAAAGCCTATTGGACATAAATGAGTCTTTGTTAGAAAGCGTAAAGAGAATAAAGAAGTCTTGAGATATAAGACTCGCCTCATGGCGCAAGGTTTCTCACAAAGCTCTGGGATTGACTACGAGGAGATATATTCTCTCGTAAAGGATGTTATTACATCCTGCTACCTTGTCAGTTTGGTAGTTTCCACAAAAACTTGACATGCAGCTTATGAATGTGGTTACAACATATCTCTATGGGGATCTAAATTCTGAGATATATTTGAAGGTGCCATATGGACTTCAATTACCCAAATCAAGTAGCTCTAGACCACAGAGCACGTTTGCAATGAGGTTGAAACGTTCACTAAGTGACTACTTGATTGGGAAGGGATATATAAATAATAATTTATGCCCATGCATGTTTATAAAGAGAACAAGTTCCGGATTTGCAATTATAGCTGTCTATGTAGATGACATGAATTTAATTGGTACTCTCGAAGAACTGAGAGATACTGCTACATATTTGAAATCCGAATTTGAGATGAAAGATCTTGGGAAAACTCGGTTTTGTCTAGGCCTTGAGGTAGAGCACCGAGATAGTGGAATATTAATCCATCAATCGGCTTATGTCCACAAGATGTTAAGAAGGTTTAACATGGACAAAGTACATCCAGTTAGCACTCCCATGATCGGTCAGACCCTAGATCCAAAGAAGGATCCATTTCGTCCAAAGGATGATGACGAAGAATTACTAGGGGCCAAAGTGTCATATCTAAGTGCAATAGGCGCATTATTGTACTTAGCTCAATGCACTAGACCTGACATCTCTTTTGTTGTGAACTTGTTAGCTAGATTTAGCTTTGCGCCCACGCAACGCCATTGGATTGGCTTAAAGACAATATTTCGATACCTAAAGGGTACAATCGATTTGGGCTTATTTTATCCCTACAAAGAGAGAAGAAAGCATGACAAACATATACCTACTGCCGCCGGCGACCGGTCGCTAGGAATGCGTCGGCCGGTCGCGCCGATGTTGGTATCCCCTTTACCAAAAATCCATGTGATGTTTTGGTTGGTTGTGCTGATGCCGGGTATCTCTCTGACCCGCACAAAGTTATATTCAGCAACAACAGACTCTCCTCAAGATTCAAGTGAATCAAGTTAGATCTGAGGAGAATGTGGCAAATTTATTTACTAAGTCTTTGCCTAAGTCCACATTTGAAAAACGTGTTAAAAGCATTGGTATGCTTAAGTTATCCGAGCTCCCATGATTGTAGGAATCAGGGGGAGGTGCAGACATTAGGGGGAGTCTGGCACATACATGTCACTTTCAAATGTGAAGGGTGCGTTGTACTCTTTTTCCCTTCGACCAAGGTTATTTTTCCCACTGGATTTTTATTGTTACTTGGCAAGGTTTTTAATGAGACAACATGGAAAGCATCACCTAGTTGTGACCGTCCCAAGGGTGAGTGTTTAGGATATCTCTATTATGTGCCTTGTCCAACTAGGACTTAGAATATGTTTATCCTTCTAGAGTATGGATTGTATTAGTATAGGTTTCCTATATCGATACAGATTGTATCTTGTACTCCTCTATATATAGAGACCCTTATTCATTAATGAAATACATCATATTCTCTGCTTATCTTTATCTTGTTATTTACTTTTCCCTTAAACACAATTGTCATTTTATGTTGTAATCCCAAAATATTGACAATGTCATTTTTAATATGAGATAAGACCTTGGGAGACAAGTGCAAAGAAGATTTATGAAAATTAATTTTCTGACATGACACCAGAGAAGTCATTTAAGATTTTACAAATATTCCTAGCTGCCTTGGTTGAAGCCTTTCTAAAGATGAGACAAACATCTGCAAACATGAGATCCGAAATTCTGATGCCAAAAGGAGAAGATGTTGCTGCTCACGACATTAAGAAACCCCTCTACCATATATATATATAGTAGCCCAAGGACTTGGAGCACATCTTATATATAGTGTGTGTGTGTGTGTATGTTATCTTGTCTCTAATAAGGTATTACTACTTGACCTAACAAAAATAAGGTAAATAACTTAACAAAAAACGTGTGTGTGTGTTATCTTGTCTCCAATAAGGTATTACTACTACTTGACCAAACAAAAATAAGGTAAATAACTAAACAAAAAACATAACTATTGAAAAGTTTTTGTTTCCGTGTATCAATCCTAAAATTCCCAAAATGTAGTCTCAACTTTCTAAGTCTACAATTGTTAATCACAAGTAATGATGATTACTGATATAAGACATATCTGAAGCTGTCGGTCACTCAGTCCACATGATACTTCAGATCAAATTATTATTAGCCATAACATTAGAATTCTGAATACACAGAATAAAACCATTTTTGGAAAATCCAAAGTTCCAAACAACAACCATAACATTCCCATAATAACATGTTATCAAAAGCAGCGTTCAAATCCATCTAGTAATCAATTAGCCAATTTCACTTCATACGCTACGAATAGCCAGTCATTGGCAATAACAGAAAAAAGCAACAATTCATATATTACTGATAACTTGGATGCTCAAAAATCACAAGTTTCACTTCCAAATGCTCAACCGGTCCTCATGATGATATGAACTCCACTGTCTGTATCCACAATGTCGCTTATCTCTCCAACCTTGAGAGCAAATGTTGCTTCTTCGAAAGGCTTCTGCATCTGGCCGCGGCCAAAAGGGCCTGCAACAAAAGTTTAACATACATTTACCAACGCTATCCATTTATATGAGATGAGGAACTGTTGCCAAGTAATAAAACTCACGGAAATATATGCTTGTTCTAGGAACTAATCCTTCTGGCTTTTTTAAACTAATCCTTGCAATCATGATAATCGGTAACTTACGAGACTAACAACAATAGATGTGAAGGGAAGACCACTTATGTCGTTACAGATATTACAAAATTGAGACACGCAACATATATAAAGAAATTCAAACTGTTTAACTTTAAATCCATATCTCTTTTTTTTTTTTTTTTGAAACTAGGGTGTCCGAGTCATTGACCCGACTAATCCCTAGGCCCCACAACATTTGGGGAACTGGAAATTCTAGCATTTGCTAGGTGGGTACCATGGGAGAGGGTCGAACCCCAGACCTCTTGGGAGCAAACCAAGGGCCTGACCGCTAGACCAACAACTCTTTGGTAACTTTTAATCCATATCTCATCAAGTAAAAGTTATACAATGTCCAAAATAAAAGCTCACAATGGACTGTTTTCTGCAATTTCTAACATTTTGCATGCCTCATTTTAGTGTTAGGCACAAGGCTTTGGAGAGGAAAGAAGGCAGAGGTCTGATGGGTGTTCACTGTTGTGATAAGAATAATAGAGTTTTGAAGGATTTTTATGGGATAAACTTTGTAGACATCAATTAGGAATTTTGTTTCTTCTTATCTAGATTTTATGGTGGTTGTTTGAAAGCTAAAGCTTTATTGCATTAGCTGCTTTGTTTGTAGTAAATACCTTGTCCACAAAAATTGTAATAGTTTTGGCTGCAGTTAAATTTTGTTCTATCAAAATAAAATTAAATGAAGCTCATAGTATCAGATACAATTTACTATAGGCTCCAAGGTTAAGAAGTACAGGTTTCTGGTTGGCTTTTTCACATTTAACTTCCTTATGTCAAAATCCAAATGCAAAACTAAACTCTGATTTTTTGAAAATTTGAAAGTAAGGAGCTGACCGAGATCACCGCCACGCTTGGCAGAGCTGCAATCAGAGAAGCGAGTAGCAACGTCGTCAAACTTCAACTTGCCAGAAACAATGTCGTCATGAAGTGACTTGAGTTGAGTGACAGCCGCGTCTCGGGTGGTGTTACTGATAACGCGACCGTCTGGATCCTTCCATGAGGCCTTTCTTCTGGAACCTTGGTGCTTGATCAGTATGTGGGATGCCCTGACCTGATTTCCCAACGATGAGGACATTTTTGTCTTTTTGCTTTTGGTGTTTCCCTGCCTTTTGTCTTTGTTATTGTCCAAATGATCTGCTGAGAGGGAAGAAGCTGCTTTCTTTCGTTTACGGTCTGACGGCTCTATCTTTGCGGCTTCGATGCAGAACCAATGATGTTTTCTTCTGCATATGTAAAAAGAAAATTTAGAAGGAATTGTTAGTTTGTCAAGTATTTCATACGAAAGTTGCCTTATCTCATGGATACAAATCTGAAATGAAAGCATATATGAAGACCGAAGAATTCTATAATATTCCTTGATGACAAAAAAGAAAAATTGAAATCTGTGCCTCTTTATAGAATGTAGAAAGCCATTTTCCCTAGAATGGGCATTCATATTGCCCACAGTAATATTTAAATTGATAGCCATCCACAAATGGAAAACAATGCTGCAATCCATCTAAGCTTCCCCAAGAAAACCAAAGTTCCGTATTTGTTGCTCACTTTAATGTTACCTGACCCATATAACCTCCCCTACACTGACCACGATTAAACTGGTGAAGTTCTATACCAAAAGAAAGTACAATTACACTTGTCGTCAAGTCTAAACCAAGTGCTCTGAAGGAAACAAACAATCTACAGTAGTCCCACCAGTGGCGGATCCAGGAATGAAAACAGTGGGCTAAAACTTCTTAGTAAAAACAAATAACCTCGATTTCAAAGAAAGATACACCTAGTCAGGGGGATGTAGTGAGCCTTAACCCTCAAATGTATATCTATACAACGATTAAACCACAAAAAAGACAACAAATAAATGTGCAATGCAACTCAACATTTAGAAAACAAAATAAACTAACTAAATCTAACCCTACAAGTCCCTAAAGCTTCAAACTCTTCAAACTCTTTCAGCATTAATACTTAGCAATGGAGAAGTGAGGCTAATTCAACATCTAGTCATCAACTGATCCCTGATTTTGTTTATCCTAAAGCCAAAACATTAAGAGCCCCTGATTCAATGAACTTTAGGCCCGGGTTCAATGAACTAAAGATTAAAGAAAGAAACAAAGAAATTGCAGAACGCCAGATGCCCAAATTTAACAGTAAAAAGATACAAGAGATAATCCCCAAATTTTAACTACCAATTAAACCCATCTAAAGTATTTTAACCCTAAAATTTTCCCCAATTCGCATCCAATTGAACAGTAATTGAAAGAGAAACTTACACTTCGCGAGATTAGAAGAGAGCAAGATGAAGATGGCAAAATTCTGAGGAGATTAGCGTAGAAATTGGAAGAAGAAAGGAAGAACGAAGACTGAAGACGTCACTCCTTCGCTAGTCCGCTGGATTTAGGTGGATATGCTTACCCTAAAGGCCTAAACGACGTCTTCTACTTATAATTTCTTTTCTAGGTTTTTTTCTTTTTTTCAAAAATTTTGAGCTGGGCTTGAGCCCACTCAGCCCGGTGGGTAGATCTGCGCCACTGAGAGAAGAAACCAAAAAAAAAAAGCAGCGATAAAGTATAGTAGTATACAAAAACTTCAAAATTCATTGGGTAATGGGCTAATGGCCTAATGGACCGAGTAGAATTGTCCAAACCTTAAATACTGGAAAAAAATAAAAACGCATACAATATATCTACCTCTACTACTATAAATAGAAGCGTAGGGTTTGATGTTAAAGACTTCACCAAATTATGAAGCGCCTATAATACCCTTCGTAATTTAAAATAAAAATTATAATAAAATAATTAAAAAAGATTATTATGTTAAAAAGCAGAAAAATATAAATATGAAAAAGAAAAAAAACTTGAAAAGATGGATAACAAAGAAACTTCCACGTTTTTCCTCTCTTCACCAATAACACGTGCATCGCACAGGTATGAGACTAGTATTAATAAAGCCAAAACATGGGTTGTGGTTAAATTTTTAAAAATCTGAAATATGCTCCTCCTCAACTATATTAAACAATCAGTAGTGTTCACATGCTCAGTAGAGTCAATGCTCAATCATGCTCAGCCACCGTTGGATTTAAATCCAACGGTGGAGAATGATGAAAAAAGAAATATGTTTAAAAAAGGCTATCATTCTCCACCGTTGGATTTAAATCCAACGGTGGCTGAGCATGACTGAGCATTGACTCTACTGAGCATGTGAACACTACTGATTAAACAATATATATACTTAAATATATTAAAGGCAAAAGAGTAAACTGCATAGTCAAAATATTAAATAAAATAATATGTGATCCCACACCAACTTGCTAACTTGCATATTTCTTTTCTTTTATTATTATTTTTAGCTTCATTTTTTTTTGTTCTCTTTTATATTCTAACATTTTTAATTATTTAATTTCAAAAATAATATGATAAAACGATGAGACAAATGATGAGAAAAAACTAAATAGGTGAAAATCTTTTGCATCCATTATGCAAAAATATTTTTAAAAATAATATAATAAAATAGAAGAATATTTAGAAAAACTAAGCGAGAAGGTTTCTCGCATGTGTGACTGCGGTTTCCCACACGTGTATTGTGCGTGCAGGAATGCTAGTATTAAATAATAGATAAAGTTCACCACTTCAAACAAAAAAAAGAGAAAGTTGACCACAAAGCTAAAAGCCAACTAATTGGTTGGCCACACGTAGATACCTATACAGGTGGCCATGAGGGAATAGCGAAGTCTTCAACTCTTCATCCAGTTTAGCCAGGGGACTTGCTTCAATTAAAGACAGGTAAAGTCATAATTGCCCCTTCTTACATTTGCCGACCTTTTTTGTTTTTGTGAGCCAACTTAATCCGGAGTTAAATCTCCATCATCCCTCACTACTTCACACTTGACCTATATTGCCTTTGGTATAATTGTTGTCTTTACTTGGATGTTAGACGAACATAATGGTAAAATGGAAGGCTGAGGTAGCAATGAATAAAGAGCAGTTGGATTGGGTGTAGTTGTTTATGAGGATTGGTTTTATACATAACAATGTCCAATCGATCCATCCAGGACTTGCACTATATATGTCGCAATTTTATGGTCAATGAGCTAGGTAGGTTTTAGAAGCATAGGAAAGTCATTTGGCTGACGATAGAGTCAGTAGGTTACAACTCACAACCAATGGGATATGAGTTGCAAAAAGGGTAAAGTTATATATATATTGCTAAGATATTGAGCCAACATTGCTAAAAAATTAATACATCGGTGATTATGATTGAATACGGATGTCAAGGACGAAACCAACGACAAAAATGTGCATAAAACGATGAACAAAACACTCTAGAGATGAAGACGTATGTATTCAGTTGCAGATTTCTAAATGTATCTCTTCCATGAGAGCATCCACAATGAGGACCCAAATTTGGGTCCAAAACCTATATTTGGGTCCAAAAACACCCACAGTGGATCGGAGGAGTAGGACTTATAGTTGCCGGAGACCTAAATTTTGGACTCAAATATAGGTCCAGTTTGGACTCAAAAATTTTGGACCTATATTTGTGGGTCCCCCCATGTGCAACTAATTTGAGAGGATTTTGGAGAGAGAAATTGATGATTCATCAATGAGAGAGAACAAGTGGGGTTTTTGGGTCAAATATCTATATGCCACAGTGGAGATGACTCAAATTTAGGACTCAAATTTGAGTCCAAAAATATAAGTCCAAAAATATGAATCCAAAAATGAGTCCTGCACCACTGTGGCACCCAAAAAAGTATGTCATTTTATTCACTATTCCGATGGACTCAAATTTGGATTACGGTCAATTTGGACCCATATTTGGGTCCAAAAAATGAGTCCCCACTGCTGATGCTCTGAGGGCAAGGGTAAGAATGGAGCTGCATTCACGTAGTGTCAATAATCGATTTCAACTCGCCTCTCGATTTTATGTTACTCATTATACATTTTTTGGGGATATTTCTGCAAATATTATGTTCTCATAACCGTGCAAAATACGTAAAATATAAAACTCTTTCTTAACATTCAAGAAGATCAAACTAGAAGCAGCGCCTACGATACCCCTGCTAAAGTTGCTTTGGAGGGTAGATGGAACTTGACTTGATCCCTTTATTGCCTTATTATATGGAAGTTATTCGTGTATAGGATCATTCCATGTGCTTTAAATTTTTTTAAAAGAAAACGTGCTATTGCCAAGGCCATGTTCAAATGAATTACTATTATAAAACAAAAAAAGTCTGCCCTCCGGATTATTTTGCTTCAAATAGTTAATTAAAAAATAATTTTGTGTTCTACGATAGTAGTAGAATATTTCAGAATTTATCTAAGTCTCATTTATGTAAACAATATATGAACACTTTCACGTTTGTCAAAATGATAAAAAAAAATTAGAAATTTAATTAGAAAGTGAAAAAAGATGATACAAAAACACGAACAAACTTATTGAGCTATCAAGAGTTCCAAAACAAAAGCCTTTAATCAAGCCAACTACATTTTATGATCCATTATAAAAAAAAAAAAAAAACTACATCTTATGATCTACTCTAATAGTATGGTCAATATTTTGTATCATTTATTATTATTTTTTAATTACATTGGAAGTAATAGTATGGTCAATATTTTGTATCATTTATTATCATTTTTAAATTACATTGGAAGGATCGAACTCATGACATATTTTAATCTAATTTTTTACTCTTCCTTATTACGTGGCCTAAGTGCCTAACTACAAGGGGTTCTATTTTTATTTTTATTGATTGTGAGTAGGCATGGGCGCGAGCCGGGCTCAACAACCGTTTTGGAGGACCGGGACCAGACCGAGAGTGTTGGGTTGGGCTTTATTATGCATGAAGCCAATGCAGGGACCGATTAAAACCCAGACCGAGAATTTTCGGGTTGGTTTTTTGAGTTTTCGGTCCCAGCAACATGACATGGTCTCTTCTGCTTCCTCTTAGGCTTGGCCTCTTCTCTGGACTTGGTTGATTTTGGAGGATGAAGAGGACTAGATTCTTCAACAATCTGGTACCCATCATCAGTACCTATGAGCAATTTCTAGTTCTTGAGAATTTGAGATTTTGAACTTAAGAATGACTTAGTGACGATCGAGTTGAAGTGCAGTGGGGACCGGAGATGATGAGAGATTGAGAAATTGAGACATTGAAGAAGATTACGAGAATTGGAGAAGAAGAAAGAGAGAGACGGTGCGAGAGAAAGGAAAAGAGGAGGAGAGAGGTGGTGCGAGTTTGCGAGAGAAAGAAAAGAAAAGAAAGAAGTGAAAGGGAGAGAGACAGGGAGCAACTGGAGTGGAGAAGTGGTGAGAAAGAAAAAGTAAAGAAAAGACATGATGTAACCACCGATGGAAAAGAAAGAAAAAGGGAGGAGGAGTTAAACTTATCAATGGAGCGGATTGACTTAAAATTCAAATATATTTAACAACAAAATTTTTTAACCCGATCTGCTTCGTTAGTCCGGCGGATTATTCCAATACTTTAAAAGACTGAGTCTTATGACTGTATATAAATATTATTTTATATTTAAAATTAATATTTTAAAAAATATTTTAAAAAAAAATTATTATTATAAAATAGAGCGGGTTATAAACGGATCGGATCTACCTAAATCCGTATTTGATCCGTTTAGTTAATGGGTTAACGGATTCATGTCGTTAATGGGTAAACAGATCAAAAAATTAAATCCAAATCCATCTAATGACCACGGATCCGGATCGGATTTTGAATTAGGATCAAAATCCGGTTCGTTGACAAGTCTAGCAAGAGTGCGGCATAAAAAAAAGGAAGAATTAGGTATGATTGGTGCTTGTGCCAAGTGGGAAAGAAAGATTAGGTCCTGCTCGGACTTAAGTTTAAATAAAATTCAAGGTTCAAAATTGGCCCGAATTTAATACATATCAGTCCGAACTCCAAAATTTTTAATTTTTCTTTTATAAAGACCGAACGAGGTTTTCGGGTCCAAACGCCTGGTCTTAATTGTGAGACGTCTAAATATTTTGATACGGGGAGTACTCGAGTAGGTAGAGCTACGAATAAAAAAAAGAACGAAAAAAAACTTGGAGCATAAGGAACAAAGAAAAAGAAAGGAAATATTTTGAAAGAAGGGCAACGATGTAATTACACAGATCTTCGAGTCTGAGCTTGCATCTTGAGTTATAATATAAATCTGAAATCTATATCAGGTCTCGCAACCGTATCGATTAGAAAACCAATTTCAGTATTCTCAGAGTCGAGAGAAAAGAAAGATGTCAGGATACCCACAACCTCCACCAGGCTACGGCTACGGCAGCGCGCCTCCACCCGGCAAACCCTACGCCGCTGCGCCTCCATACGGCGCACCTCCTCCAGGCGGCCAGCACCAACCACCGTCGCACCAACACCAGCCATCTCCGTACGGAGCTCCCTCTGCGCCCTACGCGGCTCCTCCTCCTACACACGGAAGCAGCGGCGGCGGCGGCTACCAGGCTCCTCCTCCTACTCACGGAAGCGGCGGCGGCGGCTACCAAGCTCCGTACGCGGCTCCAGCTCACGGAGGCGGTGGATACCCGGCGCCGGCTCCGGGTTACGGAAGCCCCTTCGCGGCTCTGGTGCCGTCGTCTTTCCCGCCCGGCACGGACCCGAACGTGGTGGCTTGCTTTCAGATTGCTGATCAGGACGGCAGCGGCCTCATCGACGACAAGGAGTTGCAGAAAGCGCTTTCTTCGTACAATCAGAGCTTCAGCTTGAGGACTGTCCATCTTCTCATGTATACTTTCACCCAGACCAACACCAGAAAGATCGGTAACAATTCTCTCACTTTATACTCTATAAATGTGTCTATCTATTTCTTTCTCGTCGGATTGGGGCCTCGGATCTCCGCACGGCAGCGTTCCTCCGAGTCAGTGATCGGACGGATGCCGAGTCAGTGATTGGAAATTTGAAATGTCGATGATGCCCTTGATGATCTGTTGCCACTAAAATGATATTCACGCGTCCGCGTAATCTATCCGCGTGACTGACAGGCCTTAACTGATAAATTGTAACTGCGTGGCCCACACATTTTGAGGGAAACGTTCTCATGCTTTTTTTTTTTGGATACAAAATGTTCTAATCCTTTTAGTTTGCCTTTTGAGGGTTAGTTTGACTTTGAGGGTAATTTATGGACCAATAAATATGTAATTTATGTTGCTGTTAGTTTAATGAGACAGTCAGTAACTATTATTGAATTTTTTGTTTTGGGTAAATTGTGAACACAGGGCCTAAGGAATTCACCGCGGTGTTTTACAGTCTTCAGAACTGGCGGGTAATCTCAATAATCTTTTTCTTTTTTTTGGAGATATTTTCTACTTTTTTTTTTCTTTGTGATTTGTAATTTAGACTACTTAGTGTTGTGTAATTGGGTGAATTAGGGAATATTTGAGAAGTTCGACAGAGACAGGAGTGGGAAAATTGACTCAACTGAGTTGAGAGATGCATTGGGGAGTCTGGGATTTACTGTATCACCTGTGGTTTTGGATTTGCTGGTGTCAAAGTTTGATAAGTCTGGAGGTCACATGAAGGCCATTGAATATGATAATTTCATCGAGTATGTCCTCCCTTCTTTTTCTAATTTCGTTCATTTGCTTTTTCTTTTGGTGGGTCTAAATTTCATTTCTTTAACCACTTAATCACTGAATCTGAAATTTATTATGTTTTGGTGAAATGCAGGTGTTGTCTTACTGTTAAGGTGAGCTTGCTTGTACCTAAATCTTGTTCACTGATTTTGTGCATTCACTTATACTACGACTACTTTGATTGTGCTTTGTAATATGGTTTTGGGATTGCACTATATGGTTGAATCTTAACAACTTTTTGCCTTTTGCTGGCAACCAATTTAAAAAGAAAAGAATCATGTATTTCTTTGCTCTATCTTTTTCAACTGGGATACACTTCATACCCATTTTACATTACTAGTTTTGAGTTTTTGCAATATTAAAAACTTAAAAACAAGCTTTCATCATTCACTAGTTTAACTCAAAGAAGGGAGAAAGAAAAATAAGAGAGAGGATTAGAGAATAAAGATGGCAATTCACAGGTTGACCAATAAGTTCTTAATGTTTAATGGGGATGTTCTTTTTCCCTTTGTTGTTTTTGTGTCTTGCAGGGATTAACCGAGAAGTTTAAGGAGAAGGACAAAGCATACACTGGTCATGCAACTTTCAGTTATGAAGACTTCATGTTGGTTGTTTTGCCTTTCCTCATCGCATAGGGTGTTGATAAAGAACTACTTTATGAATTCTCTTGTCTAGAGTCTAATGTAATATTTAGAACTTTGTGCCTGTTTGCTAGACTGAGCTTTAGTGGTATAGCTGTATTTGCTCGACTGCTTTGATATAATAATGTTCAAGAATTTGGTTTAACTATGTTCCTTTGCTCTTTAATTGTTCAATATTATTTTGTGAAAGTTTGCTGAAAGAGTTTGCAGTTAATGTATTCTTGCCCAACACCCTCTCTCTCAACCAGTAGTAACTATTTGTTTGCTACAAATGAGGTGAAAAGGGTAGGGGGTTCCAACTGTGGTTAATATTCCACGAAACAATAAGCCTACTCACTTCATCAGAAGGTTTGCTATTGGAATTTGATGACACATCATTTGGTAATCGAATTTTGTATAAGCTTTTGGGATCTCAACCATTTTTCATTGTGATGTGATGTCAATTCTTGTGTTATGGCAAGATAGAGAGACATACAACATGTTCTGTTATGCACATATGACCAGAAGAAGTTTATGGATAGACTTGGGAGCTAAGAACAAGAAGAATGTGAATGTAATTTTTGAAATGAATTGAAGCTCAATTTTTCCAAGTGGGAAGTGGGAAGGGGCAGTTTTTGCTCTCATGCCTGTGTCAAGATCAGGATCACCTGAACAATAACGGAGCTGAAGAGAATTTGGATCTGTTTTATGTGATCTGTTTTAGAGTTTGATTTGGCATTCCCGACTAAACAGAAATTCTCTTGAGCTGAGCAGCTACAAATACTTTGATTTGGCTTAGAAGGGAGATTTAGAAGTGATACTGCGATTTTTTTCACTTGGTATACCATCTCTTCATCCAAAACGGTCAAGCCTACATGAATTCCCCGCTTTCCGTATATTCAATTTCTCAAGATCGCTCGAGAATGTCCCTTTTCCCCAGATTCAAGCCTGCAACTGACACTGCAATTGTTTCTCTTTTCTTAAATGAAAGTAGTTTTTTTTTTTATGGGAAACATCATTCTTTATAAATATTTTCAGCTAAGTATACAACATAGTAACCCGCCTAAAGAGTGTGACAAAAAGATCACTATCTAAATAAACTTGGGACACTTATTATGTCTACGACACTACCCTACGTAGAGGGAGTGTCCTTAGACACCATGCTGCCATCACAAACTCTAACCCTAACCCTAACATGATGAAGCCCAAACCCCATCACGTTGTCATCTATGCTACCACCGCCAGCAACCTTGATGCTAACAACATGGTCGCCACCACCAAAGCTGTAGAAAGCTGCTGCAATGTTGCCTAACACCACCCCAGCAGCATCAGTTCCACGTACCTAGGGCAACTCCGCCTTGAGCAACACCAAAGAAACCTAGAGCCCTTGCTCCCCCAACGCCAAAACCATAGCCTCCTTCCCAACTCCAACACATTGTGAAGTCGTCACCACTAGGGCAACCGTGACTTGGATCCGAACTCGGAAAAGTGAGAAAACCGTCATCACCTAGACCTAGAACGTCTTCGCTTCAGTGAAAATCCCCACAAGATTAGCCATCATATCCACCATGATATATACAACCCAGACAAGTTTTGTTGTGGTGAAAAGCCCCGCACAACGGTCCTTCATGTATGCTGCAATTTGTCCATTCAACCCAAGTTGCATCATAAAGACCACCACCTAGATCTACTGATGAAGAAAGACGTACCCGAGTGCCACTCTTCAACAAGACCCACATAAAAAGAACTAAGGAAAGGGGATGACCAAAGCCGATCCAATGCTTGAGAGCATATGTAGTGGGGTTTGATTAGGCTGGTCTAAACTAAAATATAGGCCTAAATTACCAGAAGTCAGCTCTACTAGAGTAAGTTTAAACTAAGCTAACTACAGGCTAACTTCTTGAAAAGGCTAAATTGAACATGACTCTCAGCTAGGCCAAAAGTGGGGCAAACCTTGTGCAAGTTGTTATCAGCCATTAAAAGAACTTTTGTTTTTGTTTTTTTGGCCATAAAATGAAATTTCATTTATAACCACAAACAGTGGCAGACCAAATACAATGGACATAAGCCCAAATTTGACAAATACAACCAAAAACAAAAAGAACCCAAACAACAAAAGCCCAAATCGAAACAAAACCCTAGCTAGTAGTAAAGCAAGCCAGAGACAACAACAGCCGCCACCCGTCGCTGCCGCCAAACCTTCCGCCACACCGGCCGGAAAAACTTGCTCCACCAGCCGGAAAAACTTGCTCCGATGGCCAAAAACAGCCCCAAATCTACTAGATCTACACCAAAAAGCCTCAAAATCACCCAATCCAAACAAAATCGAACCCAAATCTGTATCACCCAACACTAATCAACATAGATCTCCACCACGAAACAAACAACGAGGCTAAAGTCGTCGGAAACCACCATGGAACCAGACAGAAGTGTCGGTACAAAGACCGGAGACGCTGCTCTGTACACCTCAATTTTACCAAAAGCATCAGAATGCGTAGGGGCGCGGCAACGAGAGTCCACCTTGGGAAACCACCCAAAGTCGTCGATCTGAAGAAGGGGAAGAAGAAATCCGATGAGGCATGCAAAGCTTGATTTCAAGGCTTCAAGATTGTAGATCCATAACAGATCTGAGGGAGAGGAAGAGAAGAAAACTGAAATAAAGAAAAAGAAAACGAACACCGCCGCCGGAGAGACGAACGGAGCCGTCAAGAGGACGGACAAAGCCGTCGGGAAGGCGGACATGGCCGCTAGCAACTGAGACACGCCACCGACTCTCAAGGTGGCTGCTTAGAGAAGGAGAGAAGAGTCTAGAGAGAAGGAGGACCCTCTCTCTCTACCCTCTCTCAGTTTTTCTTCACAACTCAATTGTTCTAAAATTTCTAAAAGAACTTTTGTTAAAACCAATAACAATTGAACGACTAGAAACATGGCTGGAAATACAATATTTAGGCTTTAGACTTCATGACTGGAAACACAAAATTAATGAGATCTAAATTGATGAATAGTGTCAATTTGGGAGTTTAAATTTAAGTTTAGACTAAAACTTTTAAGCTTTATGGATGCACATACTTTGAGGACGTGCAAAACCGTCACCATAGTGCTAGTCAACCCAGACCGGAGAGGTTAGGGTTGACGCGAGTATTAACGCTAGGGTTAGTACGAAGCGAGGCACCGTGCTAGAGAGAAAGCGAGACATTATAATTGCTAGTTTATTAAGTAATTAATTCAACTAGAATAGAGTAGCTTTGTTTGTTTCTCTCTTCTTAGAACGCGGATTTGATTTTACCAAGATTAAAAGAAAATTATAATACATTAATACCATTCTACGATACGTACACATTCCAATTGGAGGATAACCAATACTAAGGATGGTAGGAAATTCACCATTTAGACAAGTTATTATCACTGAGGCACAAACTCCACATACTACCATGGAAAATACATGTCTAAAAACATGCATCCTCCGTCAAAGAAAAACCAAAGAAGCAGATATGATCCAAAGTTCGTTAAGCTTTCTAAGGTTCCAGATTCATAACAAGCACAAGTTTCAAGGTGGTGTAGGCAGATTAACAGCTTGAGCATGGTGACGGATGTGATCATCTATGAAGGTAGAAATGAAAAAGTATGAGTGATCATAACCCGGCTGCATACGCAGTAGAAGTGGAACTTTAGCACTGTTGCATGCCTCAGTAAACTTGTGTGGCAGCAACTGATCATGCAAGAATTTGTCAGCGTCCCCCTACACCAAAATAGCAGTAATGAACTCGAGAAAAATCTAATGTAAACAAGGCGGTTACACTGTGAGAGAATAGATTATAAACACAAATAATATCCAAAAAAAGTATTCATTTATCGCGGGACCAAGATTGTATCATTCAGCTTCCCTGCATGAAAGAGTTATTGTTGTTGTTATTATTATTATTAGTATTATTTTGTTGGCTTAGTAAAGATGATATAACACAGAATAAGATTACAGTTTATCATTTTCTGTCGTAGATTTCAAATACTTTTCTTTTAGTTGAACCCCATTTTGTCATGCAAACCAGCAAAGGTGATAACCTTTTACAGTATGCCTATAATCAACACTCTTGTGCCTACGCCTAAAATGAGTTTGAATTCTTTTTGGCATCCATCGTACCGGGTCATAGTACTCTATAAACATTTTTGTTTTTTTTATCACATTGGCTGGGATCGAACCCATGACGTAACCTAATACTACCCTTTTCACACGCCCTCATCACATGTGCTAGCCTCCGGGGACTTATTCTATGCAGCAACTCCATTAACAAGTATCAGCAACCTTGAAGCATAAATTCTTAGGACTATATTTTGTGTAACCAGAGTGTTAAGCTCAAGAGAGCTTCCAGTTTTTCATTAACAAGTATGGGAATAGTAAGATTGAAATACAATAATAGTACAGCAACGTAAACTATCATTCATGGGATTGAAATGATCAACCACAATGATCCAATACCACAACTATTTTCTAAAGGTTTTGGGAAACAAGAAAAAAAAGAGTTCTGGTTACTCATCCTCCTCAACCAAGTTGCATCAATAATAAATTCACCTACAATGCTGAATGCCAATTTGGTGATGCATCTTCTAATCAATAACACTTTCAAGGGAAAATTTCTGTAGTATATAAAATAGCAATTGGCCCGCATCCTAACCTAAGGTTTTGGGAAAAATGATAACCAGAAAAATCTAACACAGGGATCAGAGCAAAGATCCTAGGTAGTAAGTTTGAACTCCTGCAATTGCAACCTCTCAGTCTATGTTGAATTGCAAATGTTGGGCCTTCTAGTCATGCAGAGAGGTTCACACATGAGAGCACTAAGAGGAAGTGATAAAACAAAAATAGTTGGCATGCAAGCAGCATGCTAACAACTTAAGGTGTTGGAAACAGTGGTAAATTAGCAATTATCATAACATGAAAGACAAACAATAAAAATCGTGGCAGGCAAAGATTGCATGACATCAAATCATACCTGATCAATTAAAATGGTGGCTGACACATCATTAACTTTCTTAACTAGGCAAGTGGCATCATATTCCTGCACTTTTGCATACAGGTTGTTACAAACTATGGACCAGAAGATCATAACAAAGAATTGATTTAATTAGATTTCTTGACTTACCTCCCAATCAGTTTTGTTGCCACCTAGATAATTTGAGAAAGCTTTTTGGCCCCACGGGCAGTTGGTAGGATTCGCAATTGGTGCGAAGGCAGATACTGACTGCCAAAATAAGTGAAATTAAAAAAAATCACAGAAAGGAGTTAGAACCAAAGTAACATTCTACAGTGATGACAACAAGATCCATTCCAATAAGGCAATAACTGCATCAGATGTCTGTCTACAGGAAACAAAACTTTACAAAGTCATTAAATAAAATTCAGCTTCTTTAAAAAGGAATTCAATTTCTGGTAAAATGTTAAGATCTGGTACCTTATATTTGTCCAGGTTTTTTAGGTAGATTGTCAAAGCACCATACCCGCCCATTGAGTGACCAGATATAGATGCCCGCAATGTATCAAGCTGTGGAAAATTTTCAGACAGAAGTTTGGGCAACTCCTTGACAACATAATCGTACATACGCCAGTTCTTCCATTTCTCCTGGGTAGCATTGAGATAAAATCCAGCACCTGTTTGAGAAAATAATAGCATGCACAAACAAAACTTGGTGATGGATCTTTACACATATCACTAAACGCTCACAACTACCATGCCAGGCTTGTCAGAATGTATTGCATGCAATAAATGGCTGCAAGAAATATACCTTGTTTTTTTATATATTTTTTTTCTTTTTGGAAAGATGCATGAAGATAATTTAGCATTAAGTGTTTATCATCTACAGGAGAAAAGGAAAAACTATTGATACGAAAGATAAGAAGATGAGAATGTTTGCACGAACAGAAACCTAGGTCATCAAGCAAAACCATTTAAAAAAAAAACATTAGCAAAACAATTAAAAAGAACTAATATTACCAAAACTTCATGAGAACAATTACTGTTTCATATTATTTAATATGATAACCATAATCTCAATCCTAGAAAAAAGATAGCCTATATGAAACTCATTAATACTAGTATTATACCCGGAATCACTCAACATCTACCACATATTCTATGTAATCATCATGCTTAAGCACTTTCGATTTGATTGAAAAAGCATTCAACTTCTCAACTTCTCCTCCATCCATGAGGGGTGGGTGAAGGAGAGAGAGCATTCAGGTGCTTCACTCAGCATAGAAGTTTTTTTCATTGTAATATAAATGGAAGTTAGAAGAATCCTAAAAGTTCGAAAGGGGTGATGCAATTGTTAGAAATAAGCCCAGAAATTTACTTGATCAGCTCATATGATAAATTTACTTACCTCAGTTTTAAAACTTTGAAGAACATGTAAGGTCCAGTTAGCTCCAAATATCCATTTATACCTCACTTAAGAAGGGATAAGATGAAAAAGACTTGCCCTAACAGAAGGAACCACCCAGCGGTCCCAAATTAAATGGGGGGAGAGGTATCTATAATCAACATAAATTTAGTCTCAAGTGACACATAAATAGGTGCTATGTTTAGCAAGGAATTCAAGCTTTTGGTATTACTGACCTCTTAAGTTGAAAAATTTCTTTTAACAAAACAAAAAAGGCATCAAATTTCTTTTAAAAAAAAAAATTTCTTCAAAGAAAGTGAATTTAATTAGCCAATGAAATAATAACATAATAGTTCATTCAGAATGGAACTTGCTTAACTTCAAAAGACATTTTGGGTTCCCAAAGAAAAAAGAAAACTTGGGTCAATGTCATTAGAAATTAAAGATGCAGACAAGTTTTTATAACCAGCAATGGATTTAGACTTGGCGCTTTTCATTGAGTTATCTAGGGATCCATGTTTAGTCTAGAAGGGTCTTCATTACCATTCTAATATTCTATATTCCCTTCGAAGGAAGAAGATCCTTTGTCCCCTTTTTTTCTCTATCCCTCTATATCCCCTACCTAAGCTTTTGACATCTGTCTTTCTTTAACAAGTAGTGACTCCATTTTAGATGCTTAAGATAAAAAAGCACTTATTGTGGAATACAGTTGCTAGACACAGACTATCTGTCCTGAGTAAAGTGATAGGATCCAAAATTACCAGGATGTAACACAATTTCTCATAAACACTTCACAAAATGAAATATAACAGTCCAATGTTGCATACCTACACCAAAATCCCAGCTCTCTGCCTCTCCTTCAATAGACAAGCCTCCTATTAAAAGTGTTTGCATGAAGAAATAGTCAGCATATGCTGGTTTACAATGAGCTTATTAAAGAAAATGAAAATCATATAAATAAAAGAAATAACAGCTTAGCCATTAACAGAAAATGAATGTGATGATTTCAATTTCCGATATACACTATTACACTTATAGCATTCCCAATTTTATGTTGCCTGTATAAAAAGACAAGATTTTAAGACATAGGAATGAGAAAAAGTTTCAAAAGATGATCACCATAGAGTGAAATCAATTGTTGCCTCGCTCAAGCTTCAAAAATTAACACCATAGTTTCAAAAGATAAATTCTGATTTGATTGGAAGTGGGCTGCCGACTTACTAGGAGATGTATCGGGGGCAATCAACGCAATACCCTCCTTTGCTGCAGCACGTTGAGCTCCTGACTTGGCTATGAAATTCTCATCTGTGCAGGTAAGGCCAGAGAGCCAGTACATAACCTGCTCAATGTAATTTGATTATTGCACATTATAATGCACAGCATATGGGACAAAGATACTACAGGAAGAAGCACCAGACAGTGGTTTTAAAATGCTCAGAGAAAAGCTGCTATGTAAAGCTTTTTAGCTACTTAAGTAACTTACGAAAAGATGTGAGCTTAGGATTACTTTTCACCAGAGATAACGATAACTCAACGACATTACTGAATTTTGCAACAAAGACAATGTTGTCAATTAAGCGCAAAACGGTTCCCAATTAGAAAGTAAACGATTATTATACCAATGGAAAACCAGAAGCCCAGTTTCCTCAATTGGGCAGAATACATGCACATAAAAGAGCATAAGCCTTAACAATTAACACCCTATATTTATTAATATACAATAAATTTCACCCACATAACCAAAGGCTGTCAAAATCGGATGAAAAACCCATTCGATTTGGGTATGACATTTTAAAATATGGAAATGGAAAAATAGTGAGGGATAGAGAAGACTTACAGGGAATTTGTGGGAAGGGGAAGAGGAAGGAGGGAAATAGATGTGGAAGGTCATGGAGCAGCCCAGTGTAGGGCTGAAATGCTTGTACCTCTTGTTGTACCCTTCAAACATCTTTGAGCTGCTAATCTCACTTGGCTTGCACTCCTCCATCGTTGCACTTCAGTGTTTTGCACTGGAATTGGGATTGGGGTTGGGACTGCAATTTATAGGTAGCACCTATTAACAAAGCTACACTAGTTTAACTTTTTTTTTTTGGACAATACACTAGTTTACTTGAATGCTCTCTCTCTCTCTCCCCTTTTTATTTTTCCTGCTCTCTCATTGGATTTTTTTCTTTTGGGTTTTTATCACATATAGTACATGAACTATTTCTCAATTATATATTTGGTAATTAAACTTCAATTTTTGTCACAAGTAGTACCCAAAGGTTTTGATTTCATCTTTTGTGGTACCTAAGGCCGACTTTTGTGATCTCTCCAGCAAATATATACGCGTGAGGGCGCATGCTCCAAAAAAAAAAGGCTAAAATGAAAAATTTTGGGTACTACTTGTAACAAAAATTGAAAACTTTGGGTACTGCTTGTAACAAAAATTGAAGTTCATGTACCATTTAGGATGAACTTGAAGAGTTCGGGTACTGGTTGTGATAAAAAATGAAGTTCAGGTGCTATGTATATAATGGAGGTAAAGTTCAGGTATTATTTGTGATAAAAATTATTTTCTTTTTTATTCTTTGATATTAGGGATGAATTCGGTTTAATCGGTTCAGTTTTTTTGTACTAACCGCTAACCGAATCCGATTTTTCATTTTTCAAAACCAAAAATAAAACCGCACCGCTTCAGTTTAGTTCGGTTTCGGTTAATTTCAACTGCATTTACTTTAACAAATTGACCCATATTTTTAACAATAATATTCACTTCTTCAATTGTAATTTTAAATAATTAGTACTTATACTACTACAATTTATATCCACTAAAATAAATTACACAAATGGTCACTCAATTATGACAATTTCGACACTTTAGTTATTATACTTTCAAAAATATCACTTTGGTCACTTAACTTTAATATCGTCTTTCACTTTGGTCACTCAACTTCAATACTTCTTTCACTTTGAGTGATCAAAGTGATATTTTTGAAAGTATAGTGACCAACGTGTCAAAATTGTCATAGTTGAGTTACTATTTGTGAAATTTTGTCTATCCACTATTTTAATTTGAACTGAATAACATGCATTGAAAGACTAAAAAGATAAAAAATTTATCTATAAGAAAAAAAAGGATTAAATTCTTGTTAGTACCTTGTACTTTAGGGGTCTAATCAGTTCAGTCCCTGAACTTTTAATTTTATCAGTTTAGTCCATGCACTCTTAATTTTCATCAAATAGGTTCATTTAGGACACGTGTCACCTATTATGGGTCGACACATGTCATTTTTATTTGTCATAAATGGACATATTTGATGAGAATTAAGAGTGCAGGGACTGAACTGATTAAATTAAAAGATCAAGGACTGAACTAATTAGACCCCTAAAGTACAAGGTAGTAACAAGAATTTAGTCAAAAAAACAAACAAACAAGCAAAGTAAACTATATTTACAATAGGAAATTAAACTACTATTCAAAGAAAAATGCAGGTTGTGGAGACAGCGTGTGGCTGATGACATCAGCCAAGTGAGTTAGTCACTTGACACTTGTCAAGTGGTGGCATAAGGAGCCTTGAATGAATGACATGTGACACAAGTGGGTAAGTTTATCACTCATTTGATGACACGTGGCTGACACTTGTTGAATTTCTAATTAAAGGGTAACACATGACAGATTTATATTGGTAACCTTAGGACTTGGATCATCTCCTCACATTTATCTCCTCATATTTCCTCATCTTTAAATCCTGACTGCTCATTTAGATCTTGCGGCCAAGAATGAAACACTTAATTTTTATTTTTTTAGTATCAAAAGCAGGTTTCTCTCTCACATCCCTCTTCTTCGGTTCTTTTCTTCGTCTCTCATCCCATCTACTACGTTTCAGTTCCAATATCTTCAGATGTGTTCATAAATTGATGATGCATAAAATTCAAAATCTAAATGGGAACACAAATAAATAGAAACAATTCTAAGATAAAATTTGAAGAAATTGCGGCATCACCAATATCAAACCGCGTTTACAGAATGGTTCTTTCTCTGTAGTTTAGTTCATCAATTATAGTTTTGATTTCTTCAAGTCTATGTAGAAGAGTTTAATTTAGCTATAGAAATTAGGGAAAGAATTAAAGGGAAAATGATGGATGTGATGATATCAATCTCTACTACTCCATCTTTGAATCCATGGGTTTCACTATAATATATAGGAACAAATTAGGAAGAAACGATTTGGATTTTGTTGGTGGTGGAGAGATGAGAGAGGAAGAAGATTTGGATATTTTTTTTTTATAGAGATGATCGAGTTGCAGAGGGTTTAGAGAGGAAGAAGATTTGGATTTTTTTGCTGATGATGAGTTGCAAACCAAAAGAAAAAAAGAGATGAGTTGCAGAGAGTCTTTTAGAGTGAAAATGAAACAAAAAAATAAAATAAACATTCCTGACCGCAAGATGAGATTGGACGACCATTATTTATTTATGTGGAAATATGAGGACCACTCCATGAGGAGAGGATCCGAGTCTGTCAACTTACTATATAAATAGCCCAATTCAGCCCATTACGTCAGTAATTCCGAGAGAGTTTCTCTCTCTAAAATGTCTTCGGATCATAACTTTTGATCCTTACCTCTAATTTAGGATCCGCGAAAGCCTACGGATTTGTCTCGACGCTCTCTTTCTATCTATGGAAGTTTAAGTGAGATCAAACAGTTATTTCTGGAAGGCTCGTTGTAAAGGCAATATTTATTGCTATTAGCTATTTCCTATTGACAAAACCTCTTCTCTTGTATTAGCATTTGTTTCGTATCAATGCTAGGTTGTTTAGGGATTAGGTGTCGTGGCTTAGGTTGTTCTTACTCAAGATGGTTCGTGAAGACGCCCTTCTTATCCAGTATTTTCTCCAAACTTAGATCAATGATCATCGAAGGTTTTGTTCAAGCGCCTAAAGGTACTCAATATATGCATATGCATTTCATTCATATTGAGTCATACCTAGATTTTACTTAGGTTGCTTGTTTATCACGTACACTTATGTTGTGAATCACGTAAGTTAAGGTTGCTTAATTTCGAAGTATTGTATGCATTTGGTTCAAACACTTCGTTTTATTATCTTAGGATTGATAGATCTCTCTTAAGATTTGTTTTGATATATTAGCATTCCTTTGTGTTTAAGACTACTTTATGCCTTGCAATCGATCGTCACTGTTCATGTGATCGATCGCACCACATGGACAATATGTCTGTTGGATTTTATGACCGTTGCATTTTGAAAATATATCCATTGTAACTTTTCGCTCGATCAATTGCAACATGTTATGCGATTGAACTCAAATGAGGGTTTCTATGTCCAGTAACTTCTGTCTTCTGATTTTACACTATGCGATCGATCATGTAATGTCGTGCGATCGTTCGCAAATACTGTTGTTCTGTTTTCTATAAATAGAACCTTTCTGGCTTCATTTCGGCCAACTCTTTCCCCATAGTCGAAAATAATTTATGAGAGAGTCTTTTGATATGTGAATGATCCTAGTTCTATGCTATAAGTTCCTCACATTTAATCTCCACAAAAATTCTTAGCTAAACACTTTGATTTGCATGTATATGCTAGTTTAGCCTATGTTTAAGATTTAGGAGATTCTATTCGATTCTAGCAATTGTTCCATGTTGAATTGCTTAATTAAATGATTGAATCTAGAGGGTTATTATCATGAATGGTACCTGAATTATACCTCCATCTTATCGATGGTACCTGAACTTCATTTTTTGTCACAAACGGTACCTGAACTTTTCGATTTCGTCTAAAGTGGTACCTGAACTTCATTTTTTGTCACAAACGGTACCTGAACTTTTCGATTTTGTCTAAAGTGGTACCTGAACTTTTCGATTTCGTCTAAAGTGGTACCTTTGGTAATTTTTATTTACCGAATGTGGCCTTAGGTACCACTTTAGAAAAAATCGAAAAGTTCAGGTACCGTTTGTGACAAAAATTAAAGTTCAGGTACCATCGATAAGATGTAGGTATAGTTCAGGTACCATTTTAGCTTTTTTCCCTTGAATCTATATTCAATCCCTTGTTGTTTGTTGGTTTAGCAAATGTTCTTTGTGATTTGCTAAATCAACCCTTGAATCATATTCAAAACTTTCAATTCGGTTTGGTTGATTCAAGAAAATGTTCCATGTGATTTGCTTTTGTCAATAGAATTGAATTTACATTCATTCACACACACACACACACACACACACACACACACACTTGCATAGTCGTAGTTCTTGCGGTTGGAGGTTCACGTTGGTGAAGTTCAATCGGAGAAGCTTGAGGAGGGATCGCTTGAAGAGCAAACGAGACTACACAAGGTTAGAGCTGCAACAAGTCTATAAATAAATTGTGTTGAGTTTGGAACCGAGTGCCCTTTTGTACGTGTTGCCGATTTGGCTTTTTCATAGTGATACTCAAAAGCGTGGCAAAACAAGGATTAGAGGCACTAAACAGCTATTGGATTAGCATTATCAAGGTGATTAGAGGCCCAATTTGTATGCAAATAACATACAAATCACACCCCCACACTTGAGTTTTGCTTGTCCTCAAGAAAATATAGAATCAAAAATCCAACATTACATTTAATTTTGCCTCCCCAACCATTTTCTCAAAGAAAACCCACTAAGCTACAAATTGAAATTGAATCAAGCACACAACATAGACCTCATGATTTGCCAAGTGATTAAGGTATGTAACTAATTCATGCTTGGTGAAGTGTGTGCTAGCC
Organism: Rubus parviflorus; assembly: GCA_029955375.1. Taxonomy (NCBI): domain Eukaryota; kingdom Viridiplantae; phylum Streptophyta; class Magnoliopsida; order Rosales; family Rosaceae; genus Rubus; species Rubus parviflorus. The sequence goes on along the minus strand of JARGGL010000006.1, from coordinate 17,254,681 downwards.
ATGGAGTAATCAATCAAGAGCAATCAAATTAGCATATATTGACAAGATTATCCGCTAAACTCACATGATTCACTAAATATTTCCGCTCTTGTGTTTAGGGTTAAGTGTTTACTCTCAATACATTACCAAAAGTAACGTCCCTATAAGCTTGCTCATTGACCAACTCTCCACTAATTAATTCGCAACTCATTAGATCAAAAAAGCTTTTATTTTGGTTGAAACGGGGCCAAAGGTTAGGGGTTAGCATGAAACAAAGGATGGATATACAAGCATTCCAAGAATTTCACAAAACAATTCAAGGACTTTGAAACTCATTTTCTTTGAAAACAACCTAATCTCTTATTCTCCTCAATCTTTTATTCTAAAACAAACTCTATTTAATTTTGGATTTTCTTACTTTCTATTTCTACTTTTCTCTTTCTTTTCCCAATTTGTATTTCTTTTCTTTTGGGACTTTCTTCTTGAACTTTTTTTTTTTGCACACAACTTCTTTTTGATTTTCTCAACTTCTTTTCTTCTTTTGTATTTTGCTTTCCTTCCAACCTTTTTCTCAATTACAAAGCTCTAAACTAATCTCCCCCCCCCCACTTGCTTTTCACAATCCCAAGAACATGAGAAGTCACAATCGTCGTCTAGCTAATACTTGAAACAAAGGGACGGTTAATGTTTAAGCTTGTAACATGGGTTAGATTTTTGTGGGTTAAATAAAGAAAAAGCTAATGATGAATGAGGCTCGAAATGGGTTAAACCTAATGAAAAGTGTTTAGAGGGATGAATGTTAATTTGGCCATGATGCTTATCTAATGCCTTAATCATTTCCAATTCATCGCAAATTAACACATAGTCTCGAGTGGTCTTTAAGCAAGTTCTAGGTCTCGTAAACTAGTGGAATGCACACATAAAGAACAAGGATGTATGAATGATGCATACATATCAATAAGGCTCAAATCTCACCATATAGGGTATATGCATGTCAATACATCGTCTAGATATGTTTTTCTAATTTCAAGTGACTAATCAACGTGGCAAATGTGCATATAGTGTCAAGTAATCATCAATTACATAAATTAATCACAAGACAACTCAATGATTTCTAAGCACATGCTCTTTATCCTCCTAATTCATAACCTAGCGGGCTTAAAATCATCATCGGGGTTGAAAAGAATAATCAAAACACACCATACACACTCTAAAGTTCCAAAATCACAACACTTTAAACTTTATGCTCCGGTTGACCGGTCGACGGGAAGTCATCGACCGGTTGAAATCCTCTATGAACAAGTGTCGACTGGTCGACTCAAAGGTCGACCGTTCGTTGAAACTTTGAAAAATTTGAAAAAATTTGGTGCTTCCGAAAATGTGAGACTTTAATGTAGCCTAACCTCGCCCCCACACTTAAAACCAACATTGTCCTCAATGTTGTGAGGTGTTTAAAAATGACATTGAAGTTGGTGAATGTGAGGAAGCGAACTCTGGCGAATGCACACAAACAAAATATAGCATACGGAAGATAGAGTAAACAAAACCCCCTTATAGACGACTCCCTTAGTTGCCGAGAAACCAAAAATAATAGACACCAACCTCAGGGCACAAAGCCCTGATTTCCAAACGTTTGCTTCTCTGGTGCCAAAGTGAATTAGCGCTTATCAAAGTGTGATTGCATCGGGATCACGTGAAAACAGAGGAAGCAGTAACACAACATCAACCTTCTCCCAAAGAATTGGGCATAGTCCAAGAATAGGTATCCAAGTTGAGTTATTCCAGTGGCATTGGAAAGTAGACTCAAAGATCTTTAGTTTGGCCACTAGAAACTCATAAATTACCTTCCGGACATGCAATGAAGAACCAGTCAAAGTGACCCTCTAGAAAGTCAAACTGCAGTGAGTACTCCTACTTTAGACAAATATTGCAGCAGATCCAATAGTCATTTTAGAGAAAAATTTAAACTGGGAACAGAGGACTCATAGAAGAATCTCCTCCAACTAGTTTTAGTATATTCCAACTGTCAGATGTAGAGAACACTGCCTCGAAAGTTACTGGTCTGCCCAGGCCACTCTTGGATAAATGCGAATCAACACTTCTCGGATTCTTCCTCCAAGACTCCTATCTTAACACCTCCCAACCTCCCTAGATTCTTTATTCATTACTAAATAATACTGAAAACTAATTTTTCTCCAAATGAGGTTGCCTCCCCACAAGAGCTTCGGTTTATAGACCTACTAGCCAGTCTTGGTTCCTTCTTATCAAATCATGGTGGCTCAAAGCAAAGTTTCTTCCCATTTATTGCAATGCTTGTCTCACCATCGCCATGGCTTCCCACAAAGCAGCCCTTTATGCCATTGAAAATCGATGTTAGAGATGGTGGCCAAGAATACTTCTTTCTTTTGACCTCATCAACCATCTCTCTCATGGCCTTAATTGTCGCCTTTTGCATTTCACTCATGGGAGGTGTCTTCTTTGTAGCACCATCAAGGAATCGATCCTTCCCAAGTATGTCTTCATGAGACCAAGGTGGTGGCTTCGTATGCTCAATAGAATGAAGATTGTCATACCCAAAAATTGGTGAGTAGTGATCTTGAGCACGAGATGTTGGCTTCGGTGGATTCAAAGGACCAAATATCCTTTCACTTTTAGCACTATTCCCCTTCACCAAGTTGATAACAAACTCCTCAACTACCTCTAGTGTGTATGGGTTTGTACATTTCGAACTTCACCTTCTCACCCAAAACCTTGAGACTAATGGTACCCTTAAGAACATTAATTTTCACACCCGCCGTAACTATGAAAGGTCGGCCAAAAATTAGGGGCAATCCATTGTCCCCACTTGGGTCATCACCCATGTTAAGCACAATAAAGTCGGCGAGAAGAATAAACTTATGAACTCTTACTAGCACAAATTGGTGACACTCACCTCGATGGAGCGCTCATGGACTTAGGGGCAAGTGTAAATGTCATGCCTCTATCTCTTTACCGGAGGTTGAGCATTGGTGTCTTGCAACCTACTCCCATTGCACTTACCTTTGCGGATGGAAGTACAAGAAGACCGGCGGGTGTTGTGGAAGATACTCTTGATTTTCCCTTAGCATCCTTCTATGTGAAATAACCTTGAAACTGTTTATCCTCCTCAGCCATCGTATCAAACTCCTTTTCATATTTGAGAGTTGCATTCAGCATCAAATATGTGCTATTCCACCTAGTGATAACATCTAAGGGAACATTAGCACTCTTATTCATGTTCTCTAGAACAAAAAAAACTCTCTAAACTTGTTTAGTCTTGATGAAGATGACCTATTAATTTTACATAGTGACAAATAGCATCTATTACATCCTCAATCTCACTGATCCCATCTTTGACAATGAGGTTTATGATGTGACATGAACATCTAAGGTGCAAGAAATCATCATCAAAGTTTAAAGTCTTCAAATGCCTTAATCTCTTCTTCATGTATGCAACTGCCATATCATTGGTACTTGTATTGTCTACTGTTATTGTGAAGACATTATTTATGCCCCACTGCCTAAGACACTATTCCATAACCCTTACCGTGTCTTCTCCCTTGTGACCAGTAATTACACAAAAGTTTATTATTCTTTTGTGCAATTTCTAGTCACTGTCCAAAATATAGGTAGTGAGAACCATATAGTACACATCTTGAATACTTGTTCAAGTATCAGTTAGTGTCTACACTAACCCTTGTAGAGTGTGTTGCAAAATCACTCATTAGTTTAGCCTTCTCTGTTTGGTATAATTCCCATACACTTCTAGCAATTACTTTTCTGCTTCGTTGTTTATACCTAGGCTACAGTTCATAAATAAATTCCTTACGAGTAAATCCCTTCAACATGCCTAAATGGTAGCTTATCCCTAATAATGTACTTTATACACTTCTGATCACATCTAGCTTGGCTAAACTTGTGATATGTCACTGCCCTAGTGACATGCATTATCCCTATTAAGTGTCTTTTGGTTTTTATCCAATGCCTCATACAAGGGGTTTAGCTTGCATTTCCTACCATGAGCCCACTGGGATGAGGTACCATTTTTCATAATATGGCAAGGTATTGTTTCTTCACAATAGTTGCACTTGCAATTCACAGGGTCAAGATTTCCATCAGGCAGTTTTAATCGAGTGAAGTGATCCCAAACTTCACTCTTCCCACTCTTCCTTTTACTACCCACTTTGGGTGGCAATGGAGGTTGCCCTACATTTGGATCAATAGCTAAATCTGATGTGGGAGTAGTAGGTTGGTTTGGGTTTTTAGTTGATTTTGGGATATGAAGTGCTCCTAGGTTGGAAGAATTAGAAGTAGAGCTTGTCTCTAGTAGAAGAAGACATATTTACAGAATTGAAAAAAAAAAACATATTCAGCATTCATCATCGATTCATTTCATCATCATTCACAATTTCAGAACCATCATATTCACCATTCACATATCATCATAATTCATTTTGATTAACTTTTAATCATTATCAGATTCATCAATCATCATCATTCAGAACATCATCATAGTACTGATTACAAAACATCATAATCATTACAATTATCAACATTCAATTATTCAATTATCAACAATCAATTATTCATCTCGGTTATGTTAACATCATCAATATATTCATCACAATTCATCATATTCAATATGTTCATCACATAATTTATAATTGTTCATCATCACAAATTCACAATTCAGAGTTTAATATATGATACCTTTGCTCCAAATTTCAAAACGTATGCTCCAGTCCAACACGTATGCCTCAACCAAACAACCACCTTCGTAGAATTTTCCTACAAGTAAATCAACCCAAATAAAAATAGTTAAAGGAAGCAAAAGGAAGAATATATGAAGTTTTAAGACATAATTTTGAACTAAACAGAAGCAAAAGAAATCATGTATTGTGATGATTTGAAACCCAGAAAAATAGATCGGCAGACTGGATTTTGAGAAATCAAATTTCAGAACTTGATATTCAAGGTCGGATTTGTTGGATCAAAAGTTGATTAGGGTATAAATATTTTATTTCTACACATGGATTAAGCAAAAGAGGCTGGAAAGTGGATGGATCGTATCCAATGGTCCATGATTAGCCACAAATATAAAAATATAATTAAAAAATAAATAGTAAATATATTTGGTCGATTTGGTATTACCGAACCGAACCGAACTCTTGCATTTGCTATAGCAAAACCGAGCCAAGCCTTTGGTTACCGTTAACCTCAGTTTTTTCTCAGTTTGACCGGTTGGTTTTCAGTCGGTTTTAGTAAATCTGGTAGAAAAAGCCACCCCTAATCCTACTAAATAAACGAATCTTTTTTTTTCCCTAGTTTTATTTCAATTGAATAAATGCAATCATGAAAAGGAACAATATAGACCATATGCAAGAGTGACCTAATCAATGAAATTTATGTTTCTCTAAAAAATTGAATAAATACAATGTCTTTTATTTTACATAACTCTTGTATTGGTTTATCCAACAAAAAAACTCTTATTATCAAACCCTATCAGCATGTTTTCTCTGCACGCTAACCCTAGCCTCCCTCTATTGCAAACCCTAGGTTTGCTATCTCTCTTTCTGCAGTTTCCAACTCCTTGTCCTCTCTCCATGGCTTTCATCGACACTGTGACTGTGAGTTTTGCTGCCTCCTTGGCTATTACTGGCGGCATGGTTTGCAAGTCCTCCCAGAGCTTTCTGTTGGGCAAGATTCTCAATAGCATTCCTCGCTGGTCAAGAGCCATTTTTAGAAGATTTGGATCTTGGAGAAGAAAGTCAAGGTTCAAGAGAAAAGAGATCAATTTCTCTTCTCTTTTGAGTCTCTCCGGGATAAGAAGAAGGTTCTCTGGGGCGGTGCATGGAGCTTTGATAAATCTCCGGTGATTCTTGAAGATTATGATGGGATTATTCTAGTGAATACTGTTCCGATGTGGCATGTGCGGTATTGGGTTAAAATTGAAGGCATTCCTTTAGCCTTTGAAGAACTTGAGAACTTCAAATTCATTGGTGATCTGCTGGGGGGACTTTTTGAATTATGACAAGGCTTTGTTCAAACAGGGCGTAGTGCGGTTCTTCATCCAGCATAATGTCACTAAATTAGTCTTCTTGTCGAGAGTGGTGCGACTTGTTGAGGGTGTGGAGCCCTTGCTTACTTTCATCTTTGAGCACTTTGTGGGGAGATGCAAATGGTGTGGTTTAATCTCCCATATGGGTGAGCAGTGTTCAGCGCCAGCAGGGGACGTCCTTGTTGATCCTAGCCATGCCAAACTTTCGGTTTTTGGTTTTGCGAACTTGGTTTCCAGTGCTTCTTTTGTGTTTGCTTCTCAGGTGCCCTGTGCCCTTGGTTCACCTCATTTCAATCATGTGTCTCCTCTTCCTCCTGTGGTGAAGGAGCGTCGGGCTATAGTGCTTCAGAACCTTGGTGCGGCGTCTGCTCCTACAAGTGATGGGGAGTTTGTTGTAGTTTCTGCTAGTAGTGGACTTTTGGGTGATGTTTCATCTCCCAAAAAATTAAAGTTGGTCTTAACTCTTTGGCGTACTAGCTTGGAGGCTGATGCTCTGGGCTTTAATGAGGTGACTCAGGAGGAGTTGCATGTGAAATGTAAGTGAGGCCGTCCTATGGGGGCCAAGAACAAGAAGGAGAAAGTTGTGAAGAAGGCTGGATTGGAACCACTCCGTCTCACCTACCCGGTTCCTTCCTCTGTTAGTCCTTGCCCTTCTCTTAAGGGTAAGGAGAAAGTTTCCATTTAGCTTTCTTTTTTGGGGTAGCCTACATTATGGAGGTATGCCGTTGGAGAAGCTGGTCAATGAGCGTTTAACCGTATCAAAAATGAGTGATCGGTAGTTGGATTCTCTCTAGTTATGTTAGTTTATCTTGACGTACTTTATTTTGTAGAATAAACGAGCGAACATAACTTAATGAGCAGTACTATTTAGTTTTCTAGTTTTCCTGGCCTTCAGAGTTATGGGTACGGACGTAGGAGATTGATGTAATTATACCGTTTTTTTGGCCATAATTAATGATTATTATCTAATTTCATAAAATAAAAAAAAACTTAACTCTTGTATTGTGAAGTGACAATGATTTTGTTTCCTAATAAAAGTATTATTCAAATATTTTTATGTTTATTATTTTATTTAAAGATGAAATTTTATCTTCTCAACTGACACCACAAATTTCAAGTACCATATTTCAATATAATAATAGTATTGGATTTGTACATACAAATTTGTATCCATAATTTTGCATTCGAAACCTATAACTAAACATTGTTGATAAATCAGATTCAAATGTGTAAATTTAGTGACTGAGTTGTAATCAATGATAAGTTGGTTACCCAACCATTTGGGTAGAGTTTTTTAAACAATAATCTGTCACAGTCCAGTCCATTCCTCCTCATAATCTCATATAATTGAATGCATGATTGAAATCCATGATTTGTTTTTTTTTTTCTTCCTTTTTCGGTTGAGACAGCTCTAACTGTCTAACATGTGAAATCCTATACTGTTCTCTGCACATTGGGTACGAATTATCTCTGTCTGACCAAAATAGAAGCAATACATGTGATATAATACAATACACCAAGCAATTAAGGTCATCCAATATTAATGACCGTTGGAGAAGTTGGCACAGTCCAAAACTAAGTATACTATTAATGCTTTTGTCACCCCAACTGTACCTCAACAATACTCCATTAATACCTCCTTCTTTTCAATCGGACCACCCTCCCCAAATTTTATTATTTTCTCACCAAAACTCTACTTAGCTTTATTTTTTTCTCACCTCTGCATTTCACTTTCGGAGAGGCTTCAACTTTCCAGCTACCCAATTTCAATGCCGGCTCTGCTCTTGTAGTTTCCGCAAAAGGTTGGTGAATTCTTGACTTGTCTGTCTTTTTTTTTGTTTTTTTCAATATCTCACTCGTACAAGGGTTTCTGGAAGTTTAATGGTTGGGTAGATAGATTGGATGAACTACCTAAGATGGAGATAACAAAGATATGTCATTATATTTGGGTTTTCTTGTTTTGGCATTTTGTCTTTGGAACTCATAAAGTAAATAGAGAGATCACTTGTAAGTAGGCATAAAATCCTTTCCGTGTTTGTTTCAGTTTCTGCTGAATTTGGGTAGGAAAAAAAAGGAAATCTTTATTGGTGGGTCTGAAAATCCGAGTGAGTGCATTGGGAGAGGTGGGTTGTTGTTGAAATCTTGATTGCTTGAGAAATTTTTCAATATCAACTGGAGGTCAAGTTGGAAATCAAGAACATAGCTAGAGGTTTTCAGTTTTCTTTGTTATTGTTGTTGGTAGTGATTTACGTGGATAGTAAAGATGGTGGGGAGCATTGAGGCTACTAATGGAAGTTTGCACTCAAATGGGTCTGTTCAGAATTTCAATGGTTTGGAAGAGAAGCTAGACGAGCTGCGGCGCATTGTAGGCAAGGCTGATGGTGATCCATTGAGAATTGTTGGTGTTGGGGCAGGTGCTTGGGGCAGTGTTTTTGCAGCTGTTTTGCAAGACAGCTACGGTCAATTTCGGGACAAGATTCAAATAAGGATATGGAGAAGAGCAGGAAGAGCTGTTGATAGAGCCACAGCTGAACATCTTTTTGAAGTGATCAATTCCAGAGAGGATGTGTTGAGGAGGCTGATCAGGCGCTGCGCGTATTTGAAATATGTGGAGGCAAGGCTCGGGGACCGGACACTTTATGCAGATGAAATTTTGAAAGATGGGTTTTGTTTGAACATGATTGATACACCAATTTGTCATTTGAAGGTGGTGACCAATTTGCAGGAGGCTGTTTGGGATGCAGATATTGTGGTAAATGGGTTGCCTTCAACTGAAACACAAGAGGTGTTTGAAGAGATTAGTAATTATTGGAAGGAAAGAATCACAGATCCCATTATCATCTCTTTGGCCAAAGGTATAGAGGCTGCACTCAAGCCTCTTCCGCATATTATAACTCCCACGCAAATGATTAACCGCGCAAGTATGTTTCTTTCCTCTTTTAATACAAGTTTTAGTTCTAGCATGTATGCCATTAACTTGGTTCTTATAGGTAAAGGATTACAGATACTTTTACGGTAAGGTGGAAAAAAGGAAGGAGCGATAGGTGGATTTTAGTATAACTAAACTTTTACAATTCCTTACTTTAAGCTTATGATATAAAACTTTATACATAGATCTTTCATCCATTGAAGGCACTTATAAAGGTAGATTTGGTTGATGACAAGTGATGAGGGTTTCGCGAGTGGAAGCAGGGTGCACAATTCTTAGTTTAGGCTCTATTTGAATTTCTTTATTTTTTTTAATTATTATTTTTTCTTTTTTAGGGAAAGTAATCATAAAGGAACATGTTCTGATGCTTCATGTCTGTTTGAATTTATATTTTTACAAAGCCTTAAAGAAAAAGTTAAGTTTGCCAGAATGCAGCCAGTGATATAAACTCATTGATGCACATAAAGCAGCACAGTTGGCATATGCTTGATACGATAGAAACCTCAGTGTAATGATTGTGAAGAGACAAATTCTTCTTTGTCATTTTTGTTTGGTGAAGTGAATTGTTCTTAAACACCTTAAATTTTGAATAATGATGTACCTATTACTTTAACAGAACTAATGTAGTGCGAGCAAGTCATGCATTATTGTCATAGTCTTGTGAATTCCAGATGATATAAATTGAATAGCTCATACAAAACCTTAGGTCGTATGCAACCTACAATTGGGCTACATTGGAATTAGATTCCCATAATTGCAATTTCAACTCAATGTTGCTTGAAAGTTGGATGTTGCAATAGATTTCTATCTTATTCTTTTTCTTCAATATTGCTACTTCCACTTCAACATTCCCCTTTGTTCTCTAAAACTTTAGCTTATATGTCGGGCAGCTGGAATCCCTATGGAGAACATACTTTATCTGGGTGGACCAAATATTGCCTCGGAGATTTACAACAAGGAATATGCAAATGCTCGAATATGTGGAGCTGAGAAGTGGAGAAAACCTCTGGCCAAATTTTTAAGGCAACCCCATTTTATTGTCTGGGACAATAGCGACCTTGTTACGCATGAAGTCATGGGTGGCTTAAAGAATGTATATGCCATTGGAGCAGGTAAGTCTCAGTTTCATTCGGATCAGTTTATGAGATATATAATACATGGACAACTAAATCTTCCGACATCTGAAATCTAATAAAAAGAAACAAATTTTAGGTGTCTTAGGATTTAATTACCTACAAGCAACTTCTGGTGTCAATCATGTCAGTGATTTAGAAAAAAAGGAAAGAACTTGATCTTATAAAGCAACAACATTCTTATAGACTGCATATGTTATAATTGAATGCAGATGACAGACCACTAACAGGAGCAACATTCATTGGTGCTAAGAGAGAATTAATTTCATTAAAATCTTAAGGCCTGACATTACTGTTTCAAATGGAATAAATACAAGGCTGTGCTACACAAACAAACATGGAATTGGATATTGCTGGTGCCAAAAATTGGTTGAACAAGTTTATGTGGTTCACCCTTCTGACTTGTGTTTGATTTGTGGTTTCACTAATAATCAAGAGGTCACATTTTATAAGGGTTGTGGCTTAGGTGATAGCCATCAAAATGAGAGTCCCTTTTTAGAGTGGGAGAGTAGAGAACTCTTTCCTTTTTCCAATGTGAGATATGCGGGGTAGGTTGACCAATACATAGCAGGAACAGATACTATAACAAATTAAGAATAGTTGGTCCATGTCCTCATAGAAGCTTCTGGCAATTGTGGTAAACCCAATAAAGTTATTGCAATTACATGCTATAATATTCGAATGAAGTGTTGTAGTATGATAGAAATGGATCTTCTGATTTGCAACTCACAGCTGTTTTTCATTGAATTCTCTCAGGGATGGTAGCAGCCCTCACAAAAGAGAGTGCTACCAGCAAATCTGTATATTTTGCACATTGTACCTCAGAGATGATATTTATTACTCATTTGTTGGCGGAAGAGCCTGAGAAGCTTGCAGGGCCTTTGCTGGCTGACACATATGTGACCTTGTTGAAAGGCCGAAATGCATGGTACGGGCAAATGTTAGCCAAAGGTGAAATCAGCCGGGATATGGGTGAGCACATCAGCGGAAAAGGAATGATTCAGGTATATATCAATTGTGATTTACCATTTCCCTTAAAAAGAAATAGGATATATTCATTTCAAGTTACACCATGCTTAGAAGTAATGTTACTAATGAAAAGTAAATGCAATAAAGAAACTAATGAATACTGTTGAAGCTTGTAAAACAGAGAATTAGAAAATTCAGATGAGGCATATCTGTCTAAAGATTGTACATAAATGTCATTATTTTGAAGTATAAGAGGATTGTTGAAGAATGTAATTACTCTATATTAGCACTAAGAAAGGTCTGGGCTTCGTGAAACTTTGCCCTTGTGTCAATCCATGGAAGAATCCATTCAGATCTGAAAAGCCAATTGTCCTTGCAATGAGTTATCAATAGTTTCATGTTCTTCCAACTTCCAATTTACTGATCAAGACTGCCCCAAGTGGGCGGAACCTCTGCTTTTAGGGTGTCTCTGCAGTCCAAGCATTTTATGAACTTCTCAGTCAGTCGAGCCTAAATGTGTTGCATCCTGAAGAAAATAAGCAGGTTGCACCAGTAGAGCTCTGCCCCATCTTGAAGACACTATATAAAATACTGATAACAAGGTATGTAATTCTGATTTCTTGCAAATTAGTTTATTTCCATGTCCTTGTTACCTGAAGGCTGAAATTAATTATTTGCTATATATGCATATTATTTGATCTCCAGGGAGCAATCATCACAAGCTATTCTTCAAGCACTGAGAGATGAGAATTTAAATGATCCGAGGGAACGCATTGAGATTGCGCAGAGCCATGTCTTCTATAGACCTTCACTTCTTGGGCAGCCTCTGAATAATTTGAAATTGCAAGAGAAAGTGGTAACATAACTCTGGAAGCATCTAATAGTATTGGACTGCATTGGTGAAAATTAATAAGCACGCTGGTCTTGAAATATTATGTTTAATATGACTATATATACAAGTCAATTGGATATTTTTAGTTTATGCTTCCCTCATATGATAGGTATAATGTGTACATAAGAGTTCATGTACTGTACGTTCTGCTGAAACGAACCTTACCTGGTCCATTGCAAAGTTTTTACTGATGAACATGAAACTTTTTTTTATTGAAGTCAACTATCCCAGGAGGAAAATAGCCATTACAATAAGGTCCGTAAAAGATTCCAATAGTGCCTAATCATGCCTAATCATACAGACAAAAATTGACTCGCTCCTGATGAGATTACAAGAAGAAAGTTGTAATGAACTAATCATTTATCAAAGAAAATTCCGCAGCATTAGCAATGGTTAAGGCATGTACTAATACTAAATTGAAGATAACCTTGTTCTCCTATGTTATGGAAGAGAACTAAGGGAGGCTTGGAGGGACATGGAAGAGAACTAAGGGAGGCTTGGAACAAGGACCCTCCAAGCCTCTGATAGAAGTTCCAACTTCTTCGTCTCCGTAAACCTTTTCTTTGAACCGAGCTAACGGCCTTTCTTTTTGAAATTAGCAGATGGTTTCTTGAACCAAGATTTCAATCCTGAATTCCTGATGAAACTTTTGTTATTATTTAGTAACAAAACTCTTTGGGAAGAGATCAAACTAGTTTAGATGTTATAGGGACACTTCTTTGTAAGGGAGCCCCATATAGTCCAGCACATTATAGAAAGGCATGGCACTGCAATGCTCTAAATCATCAATTGGCACTATAACATCAATGCTCAAAAGACAAAAATGATCAATTGGCACCATAAGGCAATAGATTCGAGTTGGATTTCTTTTGTATTGGGGGTTGGTGAATGAATTGAGGGTAATTTTGAAATGAAAAATATCACAAATAGTCCCTCAGCTTTCACCCATTTCGGCACTAAACTCACTAACTGAAAAATATCATTTTATTCACTTAACTTAGATATCGTCTTGCACTTTGATTATTCAATCCATTTTTCCATTAAAAATCATCACGTGACTGACCTGTTAAAAGTTGTCACGTGTAAGAAGCTAGTGCCATACAGATGTAGATCAACTCTGTTGTTGTATGTTCTTCACCACGGTAAGAAGCTAGTCTATTACTACCAAAACTACAGAGGACCTGATAAGAACACAGCTTTGATCTTTTAGATCATATATGAGTGGATGCGACTTATGTGAAGATAAAATTAGGAGGACCGTGGTGCCTTCCAAATGACCCAAATGCAGCACGAATTGGAATTTGCATAACCATTTTACACTAAAGATCAATAATGAGGATAATCGAGTAGAGAAAAATCGTTCTCTTGTAGAGAATCTGTATACAAGAGTACAATACAGCATCTGACACTTCATTTATGGGTAAGCAAACAGAAATCATGCAAGCAGTACAAAAGAATTAAGAGACAGCTTCATTTATGTAAGAAATAGGTCAGAACTCGGAAGTGTTTACAAAAAGCTTCTAATAATTCCACATTAACATAAGCTTTAAATGAGAAAAAGAAATTAAACGCAGAAAAAAGGTTGCACACTACATGAGGGGGGCAAAAACAGAGACCTCTCTAAAAATGCTCTTAAATAAAATAGCCAAATTACTAATTTCTAGCTAATTCCCAAAAAAAAAAAAAAAATCTGGCTCCCTCGTCACAGCTCCTTGCCATTGCACACCTCATGACCATCGTTTTCAACTCCAACTTCCTTCAGTGCTTTCAACTTTCTGTAACCGGTATCAGTTCCAAATATGCTGAAAAATCATGCAATGAGAAAAGAATACGAGACATGATAAGAATAGTTTCAGATTCATTATTGGTTAACTGATAATTTAGTCTGCTTATTCAAAATGATTCAGAACTATACTACTAAGGATAATTGAAACATTCCATCTACAAAAAAAAAAAAAAAACAAAAAACAAAAGAATATAGAAAAAGATAAAGAGCACCAATTACATCACGCCTTCAACCAACAAGACCCATCCAGTGTAGTACATTTAAAAAATAAATCAGAAGCCAATATCTCTTGGCAAATGGTTTAGGAATTTTCAATATCACAAAATTTTTGTCTCTTAAATATAGAGCAATTTATAGATCTTGTGAATGCAACACACCACATATCACTCATACATCATACCAAGTCAACGAAATGAACAAAAATTTGGTTTCACATAGATCAATACACTATTCCATCTTTTATTCGTTTTAGACGAACAACGAACTGACAGAAAACTGAAAATATTAATTCATATTCTGATCAATCTACGTTTGACTTTAGAGATAAACTAGCAATGCTGCAATGATTTATATATAATATAACATATAGAGTTAGGGCTTCAAGCAGAATTTGATAAAAACTACCTGTCCATGTAAACAAAAGTTGATGAATAGTTGCCAGACTTGGTATAAAGCAAACGGTGATGATAGTCATGGAAATCAGCCCTGGATGATAATAGAATAAACATTTCAGCAACAAAGTTAATAAATGAACATAGATTTTATACCTATTGCTAAAAAGATAATGAATATTTTGAACTCACCCTCCATATAAAGGTAAGAAGTTTGAGAGGCTCCATGGGAAATGGTAACCACAATGAGCCTCAACTGTCTCCAGCACTCTGAGTATCATCCATAACCACAGAGTCATCAGATGAGGCCCAGTAATGGCAGGACCAATAATGGTAGCAAAGCCGAGAAATAATATCTCAGCCGGGTGAGCATATTCAGAAGTCAGTCCAAAAGGTGTAGCATATCTGGACATTTTTTTACACCAATTAGCTTACAGAAAATGCAACTCATACATAACACGAGCATTATTCAAATTTATTAGAACCCAGTAAGTTAACTTTGAACTCTCACTTACTCATGATGTACGCTGTGCACATGCTTATACAGCCATTTTGTATGCAGAACCCTATGTCCCCAGTAAAACACAAAATCCTCTAGGATGAAGTAGAAAATTATTTGTGTTGAAACCACTTTCCTGTAAAACCAGATGCAATATTTTCGTAACTATGCATTTTAAAGTTTAATGGTTCAGAAAGATAGAAAAATACCAGGACGGCAATGGAAGACTGCTTCGCATCCCCATGAATTTGAAAACAGGATATGAAGCGATCATAACTGGCAGATTCACACAAAAATGATACAGCACTAAGCGAGTGATACATTTCTCCTGAGCTGCAGGGCTGTTATTTTTTGTCTGCACAAAACTAGAATCAAGTTATCAAACTTTTTATTATAAGGTTTTAGTGAAACCACCAAGAGGCAGCACCTATGCACACAAATAGTGAAAATACTGAAGAAATATTAAATACATCAAATTAAGTTGTTAATGAATCTGCAAGCGGCCGTCTTGTCCAAGCAAACGCCTTATCTTCAACTCCATGATAGCATACTCCTCATCATCTAGTTTGCAACTCCATCCACAGACTGAAATAGCATAACTTTTCAAAAGACAAATTCATGGTGCAAATGCAATAACCTAACTAGGTTAAACCCAAGTCATCTCAATCAAAGAAGATAGATAGCTATACGCTCGACCATTGCGTAGTGTAAACTGTAACAAAAGATGGTTCATTGTCTCCTCTACCACCCTACTAAATAACACCTATTAACCAAAATCTTTGGTCTCAAACTTATTCCAGCACATACGCTCCACATGACTATATTCTTTCTATCGCCTTTAACTTAACATCAAAAATCTACAACTAACTCCATCACCCAATCTTTATATATATATAACAGATTTTATTAACAACTGAAAAAAGAATACAAGCAGTGAACAAGAAGTCCACTGAGAAAACACAACTAGCCTAGAAACAACTAGGCTGCTAGTCTGCTACACCCAGAAGATGAACACAACTAGAAGACCTATCTAAGCCATTACAACACAACTGCATTCCAATCCAACTAAATTAAGGAAATTGAAAAATCCTTAAAATCAGGGGAAGAAGAAGCCCATAATGATGCCAAAAGTGAACCATCACCCATAGATGCTCTGCTTCCTCTCTCTTTACATCATCAAAAACCCTTCTATTCGTCTCCATCCACAAAACCCAAAAGATTGCCAGCATAGCACAACTCCCCAACACCACTCCTTGCTTCTTTCCCCACCCCCCCCAAAAAAAAAAAAAAAACTATACCTCTCACAATGTAACTCCATGCAAGATACAGGGTTACCCAACATAAGGCTGCCTCTCTAAACAAAAAAGCACATAAAGCTGAGGCTACAGGACAGTGAATAAGTAGATGGTCCGTAGTTTCAGAGGCACTCCTACACATGATACACCAGTGAGGAGAGAGCGAGGAATAAGGTTGTCTCTTCTAAACCATGTCAAAAGTATTAATCTTCCCTTGAGCAATTATCCAAGCTAAAACTCATACTTTAGGAGGCACATTGGCTTTCCAGATTACAAGGGTCTTTCCAAATTAACTCCATCTCCCAATCCTTAGAACTTCTAATACAAGATGGACTACAAGCCACATTTGTCCTTACAAACCTACAAATAATTACAAACTAACGCTGCTTCTTCTTTATTTGTAGGTAAATTAATTTCCTTGTCAGGAAAATTACAAGAATAATAATACTAAGAGCCGAGTCAAAAGAAATGCACCTGAATCTTGTACTTGCTTAGCCAGCCGGCCCTCTCAAGATATATAAAAGGAAGTCCAGATAAGAAGAAAACACTCTCATGGAGAAAGAAACTTCCTAGACATGCCAGTTGAAAGTCGTTGAAATTTGTTATCAGATACTGCATAATGAGGAAAGAAGAAAAGCACAACGTGAGATAAATATCAGAAAACAATGAAGACCATTGCGAGCATGGAGTAGAAAAAATCATCATTCCATAATCGAGAGAAACCAGGTACATTTCTATTTCATTTGGAAGTGTTAAAGGTAAATAAACACCAATGGAGAAAAAAAAAAGTTAATCTCACCAGTCGCACAAAAAAAAACCATATTTTAAATTTCAAAAGCAGAACTAAAGAAATGAAAAATAAGACTTCGCGAATATAGTGACACCTGCCTAAGCAGAGTGTTGCTCATAAACTAAATTCAAATGTCAATTCAGATGTGATGCACTAATTCAGATGACCTAGTTTAAGTATGTCGCATTGTTGGTTGTTGATTGGTTCATTATCTTCTCTCTTATGAACAACAAATTTTGATTTTGAGTAGTCACAGATCATGAGACCTGTCATATAAATAAACATAACCTCCATCGGCACACAATGGGTACTCACAACAAAGTGCATCTCAATCTTAGATCCTCTGACTGGGTATCGAACTTCTATTCGTATACATTCAGCTATAGTCCTTAATCAACTAAAGAAAAGAAAATAATACAATAATATATATTGCTTCACATCCAAGCAAATTATATCACTACCAAAAAAAAAAGCATATTATCCCACAAACTCGTAGTCTAAAATTACAAGAACCGGCTTCTGTTTGAGAGAACATAATCTTAAAAAAGCGCCTCAAAATCCTAAACTGATGGATCTTGAACACCTAAATCTGTCCTAATCTCACCTTAATGGTAATAGACAAAAAAGGAGAAAGAAAGCAAATAACCAGAAAACAGTAACTGCAATATCCAAAATCACTGCACCACGCACATGATATTATTACGCTATACCACTTCAATTTAACATTATTGCTCCAAATTCAAGCATCAATACGAGTTATACTGTTTAACCACATATCTTCTGTTTGAAGAGTGTACATAATTTTACTAAAATATCTCCAAATCCGCACTTGATATCACTCTTGCACACCTAATGCTGCCCTATTGTCACTATCTCTAGTCCATATTATTTTCAATTTTTTTTTTTTAAAAACCCCCCACTATATCCAAATGCACTAGGCAGATCAAATCATTGTGTTTTTCAACACAAAAAGAAAAGATACGAAAAACACCAATCACACTCATAATTGGGGCATAGAGCAATTCCCAACAAAAGGATCAAATGGGGTCCAAGGATTGAAGAAAAAGTTTTAGACTTTGAGTAAAAAAAAATGGGGCAAGTAAATTGTGATAGAGAAGTACCCGCCAGCCAGATTCGACGATGGAAGCCATGAGAGCATGAGAGGAAGCTGATATCTGTCTGGGATTGTCCGGCGAGACTACCGGTGGAGGTTTGGTCGGAGATTGATTAGCGAGACCAGATCTATTTTCTCTCCCTCATCTCTGCATTCAGATTCGACGATTACTCAGTTTATTTGATTCTCATTCCTTAATTGGTCAAAAAATGTACTCCCACCATTTGGGTGTTACCTGTGCTCGTTGCATGTGAAACACTACCCAAAAACTGTCAAAGGATGGGCTTTGTATAGTGACAAGAGGTGGGCGCATAACAAAAGAACATCGTCCCTATCCCATCCTGCGAAATTAATTTTGGGACAAAACGGACAGCATGATCAATTTTGAAAACTAATCTCGTCACATCCCATTTGCGCGGAATCGGGACGGAACGGGATAATCCCGCTTTTAAGTAAAGTATTAAATTATTTCAGGATATCATTATTGTGTGTCTTGTCAAACTAGGACTCTCTAAACTAAATTTATGGAAGGTAAATCCTTCTAGAGTATGAATTGTATTTAGAATAGTTTTCCTACATCAATACAGATTGTATCTTGTACTCCTCTATATATAGAGGCCCTTATTCATTAATGAAATGCATCCTATTCTCTGCTCATTCTTTTTGTTATTTACGTTTCCCTTAAACACGTTATCAGCACGAGCCCTAACCCTGAGATTAAAAAGCCAAAGATATATGCAGCATAGCCTTCTGCTACGCGTCTTAACCCTAGAACCAAAACCCTAGGCTCACCGCGTTGCTCCACCACCGGCTGCTACAAAAACCAAATCTCCAAGAATCTGCCTGCACAGAACAATCAACTTCGGAAGAAATTTTTTCTCTTCTCAACCATTGGATTGAGCCGCAACTTTGACGAAAGCTTCCCCCGTGTGTCTACTACTTCCAGTTCAAATTTTACTTAATTCAGACCTAGGGATGGCAACGGGTCGGATCGGGGCCGGGTTCTGTATGCCCGAGACCCGAACCCGAAAGCATAGTTTATACCCGAACCCGAACCCCCCCCCGGAAACACCGGGTTCGGGTATTACCCGAACCCGCCCCGTCGGTAAATCATTAACCGAACCCGACCCGCCCGCCCGAAAAAAAAAAAAAAAAAAAACAATTTGACGGGGAGGTTGACTGATTAGATCCAATTTTTTTTTATGAGAAACTAATTGGATCTGATTTTTTCTTATGAGAAACTGGTTGGATCTGATGAGGCTTTGAGAGAGAGATTTGAGAATAAGATTAGAGAGAGAGAGAGAGAGAGAGAGAGAGAGAGAGAGAAAAGTTGACACAAGTGTTTCTGGAACAGGTGGGGGTGAAGGCTCCGGGGACGACGAAGAGGACAGCCGTCTTGGACTTGGTCAGCTCCGAGACGGTGACGGTTTGGACGTCGCCGGCGGCGTCGAGGTAGGATAGAGTGGATTCGGGGAGCTTATCGCCGACGGAGATGGTGGCGGAGATGGGTTTGGCGGTGGTGGTGGAGAATTTGAGGGGCTTTGAGTGGTGTTTGAGAATTTTGAAGAGAAGATCAGAGAGGTTGTAGTGGTGGCGATGGAGAGAGAGAGAGAGAGAGAGAGAGAGGGCAAAAAAAAATGATAGGTTGATTAAAGATGGTGGGATGGTGACTCTCCTGGAGAGAGAGAGAGAGAGAGAGAGGAGATTAGAGATGAATGGTTGATTATAGAAAGTGACGATGGAGACTGGAGAGAAAGAGAGAGAGAGAGAAGAGATTAGGGTTGATTAATTATTAAAGAAAGTGACGATGGAGACCGGAGAGACTGGAGAGAAAGAGAGAGAGAGAGAAGAGATTAGGGTTGATTAATTATTAAAGAAAGTGACGATGGAGACCGGAGAGAAAGAGAGATAGACGGGTTAATTAAAGAAAATAATATTAAAATAGATATTAAAAATTAATATTTATTATTATTTAAACAACGGGTCGGGTACGGGTACGGGTACGGGTTCGGGAACAACTCAACCGAACCTGACCCGAACCCGACGGGTATTTTACAAAAAAACCCGAACCCGTTTTCGCCGCCCGTTTTTTGTCTTCAAAAACCGACCCATTCAGGTCGGTTCGGGTCGGATACCCGAACCCGCGGGTTTTTTTGCCATCCCTATTCAGACCGTTGGATCTTCAGGTATTTAGTTCTAAAGAAGCGGAACTCATGATAAAAATTTCTGCGATTTTGCAATTAAGAAAACCAAATAAGATTTTCTAAAAGTTGCTGCTTTCTTTAATTTTCGCATCTTCTTTTTCTCGGGGATTTAAAAACTTCCCTTCCTCTTCATCCCGACCCCTCTTATGGCGTGGGACTTCTATGGTGAAATTTATGAGCAAAATTATAAGCTATACCTACTTTGAAAGGTTATGAGAAGCATTAGGGGAGCGATCGAGCTTTATATCGCTTGTGATATATGTAAGTCATGAGCTCCTCTAATGTCATCATTCTTTAGTAGAAGTTAAAGAGCTCTTATGAATCGTGGGGATTCATAATACATGCTATGATAAAGTAATTTCATGAGCATCAAAGAAAAATCTTTGTGATAAAGTAATTTCACGAATGCATCGAATTCGACCAATTTTTGGTCATGGCTTATTCATTACTAGACTCACCTGCGTGGGTGTGATGTCTAGGTAAGGGATTGGAATCAGTGGTACTTAAGAGAGCCTCGCTCCACCGACATTCCTTTCTCTTATATGGTCATGTTTGCGTGGAGCTATCGAACGGTTTAAGTTATGGCCATACACCATCTTGGTCTTGTTCTAATCCAAATTTTCTTGGAATCTTTATTAATGTTCGTGGATGTCTTTTTATGACTGCGAAACTAAGGTATCTTCTTATTGTGATAAAGTAATTCCACAAGTGATAAAGTGATAAAGTAATTTCACAAAACCGTTGCTGAATATAATTCAGATATGCTTCAACTATGGCTATGCTTCAATTTTGTAAGGCGACTCTTACAGAAGCAGAATTAATAGAGAAAACTCTCTCTACCTTCCCAGCTTTGGCACTTATATTGTACACACAATATCGATTAAAGTATATTGCTAAGCGACTTTCAATCAGCTTATCAATTTTCTGCAAGTAGCTGAAAAACATGACACGATCATGATGAACAACAATAATTAGGTCTGCCGGAACAAAGAGAGTTCCAAAAGTAACGTATGGCAAAAATGGCCAAAAGAGGACGAAACCCTAATGTCAAGGGTAATTCTAATGGACGATCCGGTTCATATAATCGTCCCAATAAGAAAGAAAATTGCAACAACGTTGCACAAAATCGTAAATCACAAACGACACAACATTTTCAAGTTCCGTCAAGTGGAGAACTTTCTAAAAATCATGTTTTACCATTAGGGAGGCTTTGGCACGCTCAAAGTTCAACCAAAATGGGGTTGGCCTTGTTTGGAGGTGCCAGTGCCAGAACGGGTCAAACCTGGCCGAGTTCCCTTATTTCTCCAACTGTGCCCGTGCCATAGCCTCACCAGGGGTAGAACATGACCCTCAGAAGGTGCTCCAACTGACGGCACTCGAAAAGCTCGATTCGTTTGTGAGTTATGAATTTCCTCGGTTTAATACTTTGGAAAATCGTAATCACAAACGACACAACATTTTCGAGTTCCGTCAAGTGGAGAACTTTCTAAAAATCATGTTTTACCATTAGGGAGGCTTTGGCACGCTCAAAGTTCAACCAAAATGGGGGTTGGCCTTATTTGGAGGTGCTAGGGCCAGAACGGGCCAAACCGGGTCGAGTTCCCTTCTTTCTCCAACTGTGCCCGTGCCATAACCTCACCAGGGGTAGAACATGACCCTCAGAAGGTGCTCCAACTGACGGCACTCGAAAAGCTCGATTCGTTTGTGAGGCAATAAGGTACTAAGAGCACCAATCCATCCTCCAAAGGCACATGATGCCAAACACTTTTTCTGACGAATAGTTCGTCGCTATAACTCTTTACCGACGACCAGATCCTCGCTATTGGTAACCTGTCCTTTACCAATGAATGGATCGCCAATAAAGCATGTGTTGATAATGAGTTATACTCCACTTTATGAGAAGCATTAGAAGATACCGGAGATGACAAGGACGTCAATCTCACAATTGCGTATTTTTAAGTCAACCAAAGTAACGAGAAGACTATGGAAGCTCCAGACTTCGAATAAATTGCAATTGTTTTATTTCCAAGTTTATTATGTAAAGGCTTTTATGCCTTAGTTTATTTGACTTTTGTCAAAGTGATTTGTTTTTGGATTAGATTTTCTGGACAAGACCTCGATGTAATCGTTGACATATGGTTTAATAAAGTTTTGAATTTTTCCTTGATGTAATAAAGGATATTCGTGCCAACGGTTATCATATGGAAACTCATTGTGAGAATGGAAACAAATACTTATGTATCACTTCTAATGATTGCGGAAGAAAGCGCATATTAGAAAAACTTATGTGTCGATCTCGTGGGTTATACTTAACCACTATTCATATTATCGAATCCAACAATGTTTTTAGAGATGATCTTTTGGATTCCGACACATATAGGCTTTAATTGGCACGACCGTTTGGGACATCCAGGTCGTGATATGATGATCCGTATATTGAAAACCTCATACGGACATCCTTTTTATCGAGCTAATAGAAGCAAGAATCAAAAGATGATTCAAGGAGAGGAGACTTGCGTCACTGACATGCCAAAGAAATGAGCACATTCTGTCAAACGCCAGGCGATCGATCGCGGAAGCACGTGCGATCGATCGTTCGCCTCAAGAATGCCTCGGAGAGCATTTGCGATCGATCGCAGAAGCACGTACGATCGATCGCACGTCTCCAGCATGCCTCGGACATCGTCCAGAGCGCATTTACGATCGATCGCAGAAGAACGTACGATCGATCGCACAACAACGATTGTTACTTCCCCCTCTAATCCTGATTCCAAACTTGATCAGGATACCTCCTATGCTTTTACAGCCTTTATGACTAAGGGCTCATTTTGCAAAGCCTGTTCCTTAGGCAAATTAGGATCGAGACCATCCTATGCTAAGGACACAAAAGAAATTATTTCATTCTTACATTGTATCCAAGGAGATATTTGTGGACACATCCAACCATATTGCGGACTTTTCAGATATTTTATGGTTTGGTGGATGCATCGACACGCTGGTCACATGCCGATTTATTGTCCACACACAATGCTGCTTATGCAAAACTCCTAACACAAATTATACGCTTAAAGGCTCACCACCTAGATCATTCTATTAAGTCAACTACGTCTTGACAATGCTAGAGAGTTTACATCACAGACAGTTGATGATTATTGCATGTCTATTGGGTTTGATGATGAGCATCCCGTACCCCATGTGTATACATAAAATGGTCTCGTAGAAGCCACCATTAATAGACTTCAAATGGTCGCTTGGGCATTGGTTATGCGCACCAATCTCTCATTATCTGCTTGAGGTTATGCAATATTGCATGCAGCTCTACTTATTCGTTTCAGACCCACTACCAATCAACAGTTTTATGCGTACCAAATGGTAACTGGATATGAGCCGGATGTCTCACATTTACGCATATTTGATTATACGATTTATGTGCCAATTGCGCCCCCACAACGCACTCAATTGGGTCCTCAGAGACGTTTAAGTATTTATGTTGGTAACGAATCTCCAACTATTGTCCGCTACTTGGAATCCTTGACAGACGATCTCTTTACCGCTAGATTTGCGGATTGTCACTTTGATGAGACAGTCTTCCCATCGTTAGGGAGAGATAAGAACAAGAATGTTCAACAGGAACGACAGAAATTGTCGTGGTCTGTCCTCACTCTGTCTCATCTTGATCCCCAAACCGCACAATGTGATAGTGTAGTGCGAAGTTGTCACGCCCCGGACCCGATGTCGGCGGATTTTAAGCGCCGAAATCCGATTCCGAGGTGTGAGCGTTTAAAACTAAAATAAAATATAATACCAAACCGAAATACTTTTCCGAAATCATTAAAAAATAAATTTACAAAACCTTTACAAAGAGAAATTACACCTTCTACAGTCTAACTCACTCTCGTCACAACTGTCGTAATTGAACATAACGTCG
This sequence comes from Rubus parviflorus, assembly GCA_029955375.1. Classification (NCBI taxonomy): domain Eukaryota; kingdom Viridiplantae; phylum Streptophyta; class Magnoliopsida; order Rosales; family Rosaceae; genus Rubus; species Rubus parviflorus. The sequence continues at coordinate 17,230,476 of JARGGL010000006.1, read as the reverse complement.
TCCCGTTCTAAGTTCGTGAGTCGTCTCGTTCAGTCCATTCGATACTCAAGTCGCACCTGAACAAATTGATCTATAGGGGTGAGCTTACGCTCAGTAGGGCAGGACCTTTTTAGGTGATTCTTATAGTGTTACAATCAAGTTGTCAAACAATAAAGCAATATACAGTAATCAAAACTATAATACATGAATGCGATGCTGACTCAAAGCTCATGTCGCACTCACCATCTCTTTTGTTAGTCATCTTGTTTCTCATGGTCACTAGTTCCGCAACCCGATAAGATAGTTTTGCAACCTTCAGGCGGTTGTAAGAGTTTCTATCTTTTAGATAGACAACTCCCAGGGCATACTTTCCCTTGTTTATGCACTTGTGGGCATACCATAGAATCTAGCAATCCATGCAGCAAACTCAACTACACAAAAGGATCTCTCTCTTTTCTTTCATTCTCTCTGGATTTCAATATCCATACTATTTTTCATTGCATCCATATTATTTTTCAATGGATCCTCACAATTTCTCACAATGCATCATGTATGATAGCTCTTTAATCCATAATATAGAAATTAAATAACACATGCTTGTTCATCAATTAATGAAAGCAATAACATCCAACAGGTAATTCAACCAATATCAAACAATTCACCAATTTATTGAACAACTTAACATTTTATAGAAAAGGTTCCCCAAGACCTTACCTGGATTTCCAACACTAACTAGTTCTACGTCAGCTCCACTTCACTGTTGTACTTGTCGCAGAAAACCTTCATCGAACTCACAGGTTCCTATGACAAATACAAATTATTTAAAACGTAATCCTACTTTAACTTAAAAGCTAGACAAAAGGACTTTCTAATTGGAACCTAGGACCTTTAACTACAAATACTATACTATGGTACAGCCTTAAGAAGAAGAGATAAAATCGTTTGACAGTTGGAGTTGATTTGAAATGCAAAAGAATTAACAAAGTGACTGCAGCAAAAATCGTAAAATGCAGGGTCAACCTCGTAATGACCTATAACCTTTATAGGAACTTCAAAAAGGGCAGAGCTGGTTACGTTGGAAACCTAAGAAGATCTAGTTTTTAAGTTCTGAAGACCTGAAGTAAGTTTGAACAAAGAAAGTTACTAAAATAAATAGAAAAAAGCAAAACAGTACTGCAGTTTTTCAGAAATTCCTGCAGCATACCAGTAACTTTAGAAATTCATAACTAAATTCAGAAAAATCGTTTTCAGAAGATTCCAACTCTAAAATAATCTTTGAAATGTCTACTACAACTTTCATGAAGGCACCATCCTCAAATTCCCAAAGTAAAAGTGCAGTTTTTAGTAAAAAGATCACTGGGTCAGAAATCCAGAAAAGTAAATTTGGCAGTGCAGGCTCTGTTTTCTGCCTTAAGTTTAGCTAATCAAACTTAGATAAAATTATACAAAATACAGCCTATAAGAAGACCTGATTACAAGCTTTCAAAAAAAGTAAATGGTTTCCAGAAATATGGCATAGATTAAAAACTATGGCTGTTCAAAGTTGGTCAACAGATCACGTTTTCTGAAAATTCCAGCAAACACAAATTCAATTCTTCTTCAAAACTAACCAGTTCTAGGATTCTAATATCAATCCTTAAACTTCGAAAAAAAATGATATGTATGACCTCCCTTTCACTAAGAAACATTAGTTCCTCTGGTTCTAGGCTCAAAATATAGTAAAAGTACAATATCTCAAGCTAAATATAAAAACAAACAATCAAGAATAAAAGAAATAGATTCTAGGATTGAAATAGACCTTTGAATCCTAATCAAAATTCCAACTTCCTTCTTTGTTTCCTGATTCTCTTCTCTTTCATCTCTTTCTTCTATTTCCCTCTCTTCCCTTTTCTTTTCTTCCTTCTCTTATTCTCCTTTTCGTTTCTGCTTCTCTTTTCCTTCCTGTTTCTTTCTATTCTCTCTTTTGTTTCTCTTCTTTTCTTTCCTCTGTATCCCTACTCTTCCTCTCTCCCTTCTTTTCTCTCTTTCCGTTTCTGTTTCTTTCTTTTTCTCTGCTCTCCTCTTCGTTTCCTTTTGTTTCCAGTTCAAGTAGTTCCACCGACTACTTCTGCCGACTTCAACCTATTCCTATCACCTAGAATTATACTATAATCTAGATCTTTTGAGTTCTATAAGCCACCATAAGCCACCTCCTGCTTATAAGTCCCATGCTCCTCTTTCAATTTCGAAGCTTTGTTTTACAACCAATAAGAGAGAAGATCATTAGACGTTTCTAGGCTGTTTCCATAACTTTCCAAATCTGGAAAATATCCACACATTCCAAATTTTCCAGAACAGAGAACTTACTACTTATAGTAAACAATTATCTAGAAATTACGGAACTGCCACTAGCCTCTAATACCTATAACTCATTCGTTACAACTCCGATTTACGCATTGTTTGCGGCCACAAGATGATGTCTACTTTCCAATTATGACTTCAAAAATAAAACTTAACCAATTTCAAAATTCAGGATCTCACAGAAGTATACTCAATATTCAGGACATAGCAGATTCGATGCCTGATGCGTTTTCTGATATTGATAAAGTGACGAGATCACATATACCAGCTGCAAACGTGCCTGCAAGGTTGGAAATTTCCTAAAGGAAGAGGGGATATGGTGCCAATAATGGTGCCACAACCACACATAGTGGAGGTGTGGTTGAGGCCGTGGTTCCCTAAAGGAAGAGGGTGAGAGAGGGTGAGACCACTTGATTCGATGGATACTCGCCCATGGAAGTAAGTGAGTTTGGCACAGCCTAATCCATTCATCATCAATACCCGAAACCCATCTCATGAGATTATCTCTTATTATAGTTATGTCCATGAATCAATATTGGGGGACGCCTCAATGATTGAATCAATTTCAGAGAATAGAAAAATCTCGATGAATGCATGCATGCTTGAGACGAAATTGTTAGGGCAAAATATTTGCTATTGGCTATTTCCTATTTGACAAAACCTCTTCCCTTGTATTAGCATTTGTTTTGTATTCAATGCTAGATTGTTTAGGGATTAGGTGTGTGGCTTAGGTTGTTCTTACTCGAGATGGTTCGTGAAGACGCCTTTCTTATCCGGTCTTTTCTCCGGACTTCGATCATTGGTCATCGAAGGTTTCGTTCAAGCACCTCAAGGTATGACTCATGCATATGCACATGCATTTCATTCACATTATGTCTTCCTTGTTGTCCTAGGTTTATCTAGGTTGTTTTTCTTTCACTTATGATGTGAATCACATAAGTATAGGATGCTTGTTTGCCACACTTGTGTCTTGTATCACAAGTTTCGCGTTGCTCAAATTTTGTATGCATAGTTTCATACATTTGAGTTTATGATATTAGGATTGCTAGATCTTCTTATAGATTTGTTTTGATTAGCATTCCTTTATGTTTAAGGCTGTTTTATGCCTTGCGATCGATCGTCACTGTTCATACGATCGATCGCACCACGTGGCAAAAATGTCCGTTGGATTTTTATGACCGTTGCATTTCAAAAATATGTTCGTTGGGACTTTTTGTGCGATCGATCGCACGACATTCTGCGATCGATCGCAAACAAGGGTTTCGCACTTCCAGGAGCTTCTGTCTTCTTATTTTACACTGTGTGATCGATCGTTTTCCTCTAGTGGTAGAGGTTCCGGGTGACCATATTGTGTGTTGCTTGTGTGATTGTTGATATCTATTGTATTGTGCTTAATTGATTAGCATATTGTGTGCCTGTTCATACATAGATATATATAGTCCGTGGTGTGCTAGTTTGATGCACACTTTGGGATTCTAGGTTGTACAATTGATTGTGCTTGTTGCATATATATTTGTAATCAATTGTGAATTGCTTATGCAATAGTTAGAACCTAGATTGTTTATTGTGAAGCATATTTGTATTGCTTCCTATTGTTGTTCACTACTTAGTAGAATTGTGATTATAATTGTTGTGCATGTTAATTGCATCATATAGTGAACACTAGACCGTGGAGTGCTACTTTGACGCACTCTTTGGGTTTTAGGATTGTTTCAATCAATTGTGTATATTGCATAAGTAATTGTATTGATTGAACAATTGTTGATTGTAGGAGAGTTAAGTTTTAATTTGTTCAAAGTTGTGTATACTCTCCGATTAGTGTTTAGGACGACTATACCGTTGTTGGGACAATCCGGCGTACCGGAATTTCAGAAATTCTTGATGATGTATTGCTCAAGAGACTATAGAGCATGATGACATCGAACCACGCTATGTTGAAGAATGTTAACGTAGAGCATATTGGCCTAAATGGAAAGAAGCAATCCCGATTGAACTAGATTCACTAACAAAGGAAAATGTATTTGGGTACGTAGTGCTAACGCCCCCAAGTGTAAAGCATGTTGGACATAAATGAGTCTTTGTTAGAAAGCGTAAAGAGAAGAAAGAAGTCTTGAGATATAAGACTCGCCTCATGGCGCAAGGTTTCTCATAACGCTATGGGGATTGACTACGAGGAGATATATTCTCCCGTGAGGGATGTTATTATATTCCGCTACCTTGTCAGTTTGGTAGTTTCCGAAAAACTTGACATGCAGCTTATGGATGTGGTTACTGCATATCTCTATGAGGATCTAGATTCAGAGATATATATGAAGGTGCTCGATGGACTTCAATTACCCAAGTCAAGTGACTCTAAACCACGGAGTGCGTTTTCGATTAGATTAAAACGTTCACTTTACGAATTGAAACAATCCGGACGGATGTTGTATAACCGTCTAAGTGACTACTTGATTGGAAAGGGATATATAAATAATGATTTATGACCATGCGTGTTTATAAAGAGAACAAGTTCCGGATTTGCAATTATTGCTGTCTATGTAGATGACATGAATTTAATTGGCACTCTCGAAGAACAGAGAGATACTGCTACGTATTTAAAATCCAAATTTGAGATGAAAGATCTTGGGAAAACTCGGTTCTGTCTACGCCTTGAGCTACAACACCGAGATAGTGGAATATTAATCCATCAATCAGCTTATGTCCACAAGATGTTAAGAAGGTTTAACATGGACAAAGTACATCCAGTTAGCACTCCCATGATCGGTCGGACCCTAGATCCAAAGAACGATCCATTTCGTCCAAAGGATGAAAACGAAGAATTACTAGGGGCCGAAGTGCCATATCTAAGTGCAATAGGCGCATTATTGTACTTAGCTCAATGCACTAGACCTGACATCTCTTTTACTGTGAACTTGTTAGCTAGATTTAACTTTGCGTCCACGCAACGCCATTGGAGTGGCATAAAGACAATATTTCGATACCTAAAGGGTACAATTGATTTGAGCTTATTTTATCCCTACATCAACAACAGACTCTCCTCAAGATTCAAGTGAATCAAGTTAGATCCGAGGAGAATGTGGCAGATTTATTTACTAAGTGTTTGCCTAAGTCCACATTTGAAAAATATGTTAAAATCATTGATATGCTTAAGTTATCCGAGCTCTCATGTGAAGGGTGCGCTGTACTCTTTTTTCCCTTCAACCAAGGTTTTTTTTTCCCACTGGATTTTATTGTTACTTGGCAAGGTTTTTAATGAGGCAACATGGAAAGCATCACCTAGTTGTGACCGGCACAAGGGGGAGTGTTTCATGATATCATTATTGTGTGCCTTGTCAAACTAGAACTTTCTAGAATAGGTTTATGGAAGGTAAATCCTTCTAGAGTATAGATTGTATTTAGAATAGTTTTCCTATATCAATACAGATTGTATCTTGTACTCCTCTATATATAGAGGCCCTTATTCATTAATGAAATACATCTTATTCTCTGCTCATTCTCTTTGTTATTTACGTTTCCCTTAAACATTATTATTTTTCTTGTAAGTTGCTTATTAACTCAACTATGGAAAGATAGAAAAATCAAAAATAAAAGTGTAGAATGATTCGATTGATGTGTGAAATAGTGATGCATCAACCTCTTTATATAATGGAGAGGTTGAGGTGTATCATGGTATAAAATTTGGGGGTGAGAGTGAGGAGGTGCTTGGGAGAGAGCAAACCAGTTGCATCTTGTAAGGGATAGAGGGCAAACTTGGAAACTCAAAGGCAAAAGTGTGAGTGGGAGTGTAAAATGTAAATTAAGGAGTGTCAATTTCACTCATCTAAATAAAATAGTATAGGGTCACACACCAACTTGCTCACTTGCCTATTTTTTGTTACTTTTTTTAGTTTTTTTTTATTTCATCTCTTATTTTATTTTCTAACATTACTTATTATTTAATTTGAAAAATAGTATGATAAAACGGAAAAACAGATGATGGAAAAAAAAGATAAAATAGGCAATAACATTAATTGGTACTGATCACATGCAGTTGACCGATATTGAAATTTCGATTTATGTCGAAATTTCTATTTTTTGCACCATTGAAATTTTCCCGAAAGTCGAAATTTTGGTCATTGGAAAGAAGTGTAAAAATTTGAAAAGACCACGATGACCTTTCTGTTTTTCACTTTTTTGCATTGAAGACCCGGATGACATTGAAAAATCTGACACTTTGAGTCGTTGGAAACTCGAGGCTTTTTGGTTTCATTCAAAGTCTAGCAATCTCCAACAATGGCGGAGGCTGAGAATCCTAGCGTCCTTGACCAAACCTTGAAGCCCTTTTACCAAAGGGCCTCCGAAGCCGAGGTTTCCCACTCTTTTACTTGTATACCTATATAATTATATGTGTTATTTTTTGATTCATAGCTCAAAACCTTGCTGCTCTGAACTGTTACACACTCTAATAGATGTGCATATGTGGTTCATCATATTTCCCATTACTGGAAGTTTATGGGTTTTCATTGAATTGTAAAGTTGGGATTTTGTTGCTGTCATCAGATGGTGCTATAGATGGTTGTTTGGGTGATTGGGTTGTTTGCCAGAACAGATATTGATGGATAATGGGTTCATTTATCTTGATAATTTTTGTTTTAAATTTTTTCTCTTTGTTTTAGTTTCTGATATTTGCGGAAGAAGAAATATTCTCTATTTTCAGACTTTATGCTGGGTTTTGGTTGTCAATAGTTATAATTACTCTTTAGTAGAGCCATCGGGTGGTATGCTGAGTCAGTAGCTTTTGTCTCCTTGATCCTGAAAGAATGAAAAGCCTATGTCTAAAAACTAATTCCCTTTCTCAAAAGAAAGAAGAAAAAAGAAACAGTAATAATTCCTTTTAATCTCTCAAGTGATTCATGTGATCAGTGCCATTATTATTTTCGTAAACCAAATTCCTTTCTCATTAATCTATGCATTTTTGCAATTGATCAGCAGTTGGATTAAGAGTTCAAGATGCTGCTCTATTTACGAGTTCCATTGTCAGTTAAAATCTCCAAGAATGTTCAATTATATGCCAAAAATTTATAATTGGAAAGAAGCTCTGTATAAGAAAAGGAAAGGTACATTAATTGCACCAACAATAAGCTCTAGCCTTTCACCTTCAGATGATACATTCTCTGGTAGTACTTAGAGTTAGAGTTTAGAAGCTATCGAGCTAAATATGGATAGTTATAAGGTGATGGCTTCAGCACCTTGTTTACCACCACATGCACGTCCCCTTTGCACCAATCGATCTGAAGAGGTTCATGAAACCAGGGGTAGTGAAAGCCTGTCGCTAACTGGCTAATAATGTACTGATGGATGATTTGGGTTTGATTGGATTGGGTGCAGATGATACTAAAATATATATTTTTGATGATGGAGAATGTTTTTTTTTTCCTTTTTGAAATCTTGCACTGCTTCCTAATTCCAATCAAAAATATATATATGTATGTCATTTATCTAATTTTCAATATAGCAGCATTGATATACATAATATTTCCTTGTACTGCTTCCAATATAGTTGAAAATTATGTATGTATTATGGGTATGAAGTTTATCCAATTTTCATTGATGGCTGGAACTTTTGAATTTTCCCACTGTAATTGTGCTAACTTTATCATGCTTGTTATGTAGGACCGCTTAACAAGACTTGAAGCTGCCCTTGCAAATAAGAAAGGTAGGATTTACTTTTAGGGCTTCCATACACCAATAGCGTTTTCAAGAATGGAGGTCCTTATTTTGTTTTTGTTTTTTCTTTTTCCCCTTGGGGGATGGGGGATATGAAATCTCACAGATTCTGGAAATAAGGATCATTCAAAGTTGATCAGTGAACTCCAGGAAGAGGTATTGCATCATTGCATCTGCTTTTGTTTAAGTTAGGAAGAAATGAGGACATCTTTTTTCTGTGACTTGCAGAACAAGAAGCTTGCTGCAGAGAATGCAAAACTCCAATACCGAATACACCATCTTGTTGGGGCAGTGAGAGATGCTGATGACAAGTTGGAGAAAAAGTGAGTATATTGATTGTGAAATTTAAAATTAGAGCGGTATTTCTATTAAAAAAGTAATGGGAGATTTCCTGAGAGATTACATATGGTGAGAGAAAAATATGAATGTACTTTTGAACTCTGGGACATCAGAAATAGTTCTCTCTTGGCATGCTCAATTGATAAATTAAGATGTTAAAATTGTTGGATACTGCAGTTGCCTACATGAACTCGGCCACTCGGGGATGGGGATGGTATTGTAATCCTCATCCCCAACCCGCCCCATTGTCATCCTTACCTGTTGGCATCATTTTTATGGTGTAAAATGATGGGATTGTTTGTTTTCAAGTTTTCTTTTGTTTTGTATGTGCAACTGTAAGAGTTTGTATGTATTCAGAGCACGTTAAGAGGTAAGAACATAATGATGTTCTGCAGAGAAACTGAACTTCTGAGATAGAATTTCCACAAGAAGTCAATCAACAGGGTCTGATAGAGAGTACCAAACAAGTTTGGACATTTTTTCTTATTGAGGAGAGCAGTACCAAAATGTCCTTACATTGATCCTATTATCAATCCATTTTTAGATGTTTATGATTATCCAGTTAACGTGCTCTCTCAAGTAATTGCTTTTATTTCCTCAGGTCATGATGCAGCAGTAACCTGGGATCGCTAGATATCAACATGAGTGAAATCATAGAACTTGTACCTGAATTTTTTTTTTTTTTTTTTGTGTTTGCTAAGCTGTTTAAATTCTTTTTGATATTTGCATAGAGCTAAATTCTTTAGGGTGGTTGTTATTATTATTATTTTTTCTTAATCAAAAAGATAAGCAATGTATATTACATTAGAAGGTTACAAATATTAACTTCGATATTTATCAACTCCATAAGCCATTCCTGCTCGGACAATGCAATAGAGTTCTTCACTTTCTTTTACAATGAAACTAGCTATCTCATGAGCTACCATGTTGCATTCCCTTGGTTCAAAAGAGCCAGACAGTGAAGGTGCGAAAGCCCCCATTAGTTCTCCATTCTCATTTCGGATGACAGCACCTAAGCCTCTGATGTTGTTATACATGCCTTGAGAAGGAGGCTTCCACTTCACCTTTCTGTCCACTTTTTGTTGCTTGCAAATTGCAATTGTTCGTTGGGGAGGTTTAATGCACAAGCTAGTACGTTAATGATTCTTAGCTAATTAAGCTGCTTAATGAACCACTGACAGTACTCTTCAATCTATGCAACCCCCCACCCAAAATAAAATTCGTAATTTTTCACTTTGCTGGTGTATATTCACAACATATGAACAATCACCCAACATATTTTGTGAAGATGCCGCCGAAAAATGTGAAACATAACTCCTCCAACTTCTTTCCTATTATTTTTATAGACACAAAATATTGTTCGCAAGATTTAAGTCCATGGGCAGCGACTTTAATCAAATAGTTATATCTAGCAATAAGACGCCAATAACTACTGCACAAGTGCAAGGGAGATTAAGATCGATGATAGAGTTTCTCTCTTAGATTTATCTATAAAATGTATAACAAATGTAGAGTTTGTCTCTCAGATTTACCTATAAAATGTATAAAAAAATTACAAATAAGGTCACTTTGGTGACCTTGATTTTTTTTAAGCCACCCATATATGTTTTTTTTCCTCATAAAGTCACTTACACAAAAAAAAAACATAAACATACCAGACGGAAAGAGAGAGTCATCTTTTCCATACATGGATTAATGATAAATCCAAGCTATATAAGATGTAGATCGTGACGAGAGAATTAATTCTCATAGTTGGGTCACTACTAGAGATGGCTGGAAAACGGCAAAAAACTGTCCAATTACCATAAGATTTTGAGACTCGATCTATGGTCATCGTTGATCGGATGAACGATTCATAGGAATGAGCAGACTTGCGCCGGTGAGAGGAACACAATGTCACCAGTTTGCCATCAAAAGGTGGCCGGACGGTAGAGCTCTGGCCTAGTCAAGTTTGACCTTCTTAGGTGGGGGCAATAGCTCTTGGGTCGGGGCAGTAACTTTTAAGTTGGGGTAGTAGTTTTTAAGTTCGGGATAGTAACTTTTCAAAAGATGGCAGAAGCTTTTCGAAAATTATTAGTATTTTTTAGGACGCAGTAATATTTTTGTGTATAATGAAAATTAAAAAGAGGTGACATGTTTGTAAATATTGAAAATTTTAATATTATGGTGGCTTTATAATGAATATAAGTGACTCTAAAATGATTTTATAAAAAATTACTAATAAGGTCACTTTTGGTGATCTTGTTCTTTTTTAAGTCACCAAATATATTTATCTCTCATAAAGCCACCAATATTTACAAAAATGTCACCGCGTCAATATTTACAAAAATGCCACCGCGTTTTTAATTTTCATTATTTACGAAAATGCCACTGGATATGAAAAACTACTACTAGAGACAAGAAAACTACTGTCAAAGAACAATAAAGCTATTGTTAAAGAACAATAAAACTATTGTTAAAGAACAATAAAGCTACTGTCGAAGAACAAGAAAGCTACTGTCGAAGAACAATAAAGCTACTGTCAAAGAACAATAAAACTACTGCCAAAGAATAATAAAACTACTGACGAGGAACAAGAAATGTACTTCCAAAGAATAATAAAGCTACTATCGAAGAACAATAAAGCTACTGTCATTATTTTTGTAAATAATGAGAAAAAAACGCGGTGGTATTTTTGTAAATATTAAAATTTGTTAATTACCACAAACTACAATAGACCAATGATTTCTCTCATGCGCGAGGCCCAGAAATACGCGGCCCGTGCGGTCTACTAACATAATCTACAGTAACGGGTCAGTTAATCCAATGACAAAAAGGGCACTCCAAGTTTTATAAAATTACAACAAATGCCACATCTTCTTTCCACCGTAGCTACCACTTTCATTTCGATTTCAGAATCATTCCATTGAAAATCAATACCTTTTCTCCCAAAACTCAAACCCAAATCGCTAAATCTATGGCTTCTAATCAAATTTATTGAACCACAACACAAATTCTAGCTCGAGATCGGGAAATCATTTCAAACTCTATTAAACTTCAATTTAGTCTGCTATCTAGGGCTTCAAACGGAAAGAAAAGTTAGGGATCGATTTTGAACAAGGAGGCGAAGCTAGGGCTCAATCTCAACTTGCAAATCCAGCATATTTATCAAGAAAGAAGTAGGTATTCAATCAACTCAAATCAATTCTTATTATTTTTTTTCATCATTTTTCTGCGATTTGTCCGTAGTTTTCATTTGGGGAAAAATGCCTTATCCTGCGATTTTTCCATCTCTTTACTGTTGTAATGCTTTTCTGGTTTTTATGCTGCTTATGGATTTTGTATAATGGCATTATTGCAAGAAAGGTACACCAAGGACAAAATATAGGGTAATTTTGAGTATTCAGAATATGGTGCTCATTTGTCATATGGACACTGAATTCCAGCATTGGCTTCAATGCAATATTAGGCTTATGTCTTCTCTTCTGAGGGTTAGTACTTTACTGAGGGTTAGTAGTTTATTGAAGGTCTGCAGTTTTACTTTCATACTTTTTTAGTGATTTTTCCTAGTTAAAAGTTTTCAATGCTTCTTGGAATTATATATAAGAGAAGCAATTATATGGATTTAATTGATAAAATAGCTGATTTCTTATGTTCTATGCAATGGGTGTATATACAACCCTAAGATTTTATACATCTTTCTATGTAGGTATTACTAGTCTCTGTACTATTATCTATAAATGTATTCACTTTTATTCTCTAACCTAACCAATATTGCATTATTAACGTGTTCAGTGAAATAGTTCCTCTCCACAAGTCCTTACCCTGCCCTATACACAATGTTAATTAGTGAAATAGTTAGTGACATGTTCAGTGACTTCGTCAGTGACATGTTCAGTGACATGTTCAGTGACATGTTCAGTGACTTCGTCAGTGACATGTTCAGTGACATGTTCAGTGACTTCGTCAGTGACATGTTCAGTGACTTCGTCAGTGACATGTTCAGTGACTTCGTCAGTGACATGTTCAGTGACTTCGTCAGTGACATGTTCAGTGACTTCGTCAGTGACATGTTGATTTCAATATTCTGAGGTTTGCATCTTGATTTCAATATTTTTTTTAGTCCATTTCCGTTATTTGATTCAGTAGGTCTTTATTTATTTTAGCTAGTTTGATTTCATTAGGTCAATTTGATTAAGTAATGTTTGAGTTTCAATTTGATTAGGTCCATATGATTTTCCATTAATAGATTGGTTTTATGAGGTTTAGTTCTTACTAAGAATTTCTTAGTTGCAAGTTGTTTTTAACTGCAATGTGGTTTCTTAATCTTTAACCATACCATCATGCACTTTCTTTTCTGTTAGTATTCTTAATGAGTCTCAAGTACTATATATATTTCAGTAATAATAGTATGTTGGATGCAATTCTTCGATAAAAAAAATTGTTCTATGTAGGTATTATTAGTCTTTGTACTATTTTCTATAAATGCATTCACTTTTGTTCAATGAAATAGTTCCTCTCCATAAGTCCTTACCCTGCCTATACACAAGGTTAGTGAAATAGTCAGTGACATGTTCAGTGACTTTGTTAGTGACATGTTCAGTGACTTCGTCAATGACATGTGAAAAGTCAGTGACATGTTCAGTGACTTTGTTAGTGACATGTTCAGTGACTTCGTCAATGACATGTGAAAAGTCAGTGACATGTTCAGTGACTATGTCAGTGACATGTGAAATTCACACATAGTGGTACAAATACTGAGAAGAGTACAACTTCTTTTGTGTTTTACCAACAACATTGCACCAATCAACTATACATATATTCTGTAAAACTTGAAACCATGAAAGGTAAGCCTAGCTAGAGTGATGATTTTGTTGGATGTCTAATGTGCAGGAAATGTCTTCGGACGATAATGAACCCCAGTCAAGGTCACATGAAAGGATATCGAATAAAAGACAAAGAAGAAGCACAGAGACAAAGATCATGTTGTGGACAAAGAGTACATGATCAAGCCCCAACACTTGACTCGACTCGACTCACTCCTTCGACACCTCGTAGTGACCCTTTCTTTTCAAGAAGTATCACCACCTCAATGTTTGAACGTGACGTTACACGGCCAAAATAGAACTAGGCCGGGTTGCACTTTGGGTGTCTAGCTAGATTAAAGATTGAAAATTGTATTTCTTAATTATTATGCTAAATAGTGTTGATATATTTTACGTTGCTTGGGAAGTTTAAAAGATATTGATTTTGTCTCTAGTTTGAAACCATTATCATTAGTGAATGGTCAGTAACTTGGTTAGTCACGTGGTCAGTGACATGTGAAATATTTTGATAACAAATAAAACTTCTGTGATTTACCAACTATGGTACAATAATCATCTAGGATACTGATTTTGGTAAGTTTGAAATCAGGATTGTTTTCTCTTCACAGGTACGTCAATAACCCATTTAGCGACATGATTAGTGACATGATCAGTGACCCGTTTAGTGACATGATCAGTGACCCGTTCAGTGACATCGTTAGTAACATTAGAAACTCATGCATGCTTATTAAGGCACAAAAGTAATAACAATAGAAATTAACATTGTATATTAACGTACTTCATATTCCAACAATCTTGGTAAGATAATTAATTATCTCAATTGGCACAAAGAAAATATTACACAAGAAAATTAAAGATTGCCCAAACATTACAAAGTAGTTGCCACTCAAACTTTTGTAATTCAATACTGTTTGCTTGTCTTCTTTGGGAACATGTTATTCTCAAGTAATCAAGGCATCCAAATTCACCAACCAAAGTGAAACTACATGTGTCGTGCAAGGCATAGATGCAAAAGAAGCTATTATTTCTTCTCCGACCTTACAAGAGCCTTTAGCAATTGTGCATTTATACAACTAGTCCACATTGTCAAGAATAAGACGGATAACATCTAGGGCTGAAGAGAGGGATTTCCATGAAGTTCATCACTAATGAGTGTCTTCACAAGAGTAGAGCTCAAAAGCTTACTATTCTGCTGCCTTAAAACACCAGAACAAGTATGGACATTATTATATGGTCCACACCTTTAATGAACTCTTTCCACTGCCTAGACAAATATATCAAAGAACAAATCTATGTTATCAGTTGGAAGAGGTTTGTAGATACCTATCAAACAACCAAATTAATAATCATTAAAAAAATATATAGATATCAACAAATATGAGAGGAAAAAGCATGAAAATCAGTAAGAATTGCATAGTTACACCCAAAAAATTAAAGAGAAAGAGGAAGAATGAGAAACGAAAAGAAATGAGTCATTGATTGAATTACCTAAGTTCTGCTGCTATAAACATGAGTTCTGAGCCTTTGATTAACTCCAGCTCCAACTCTGTTTTTCACATTCATATTGGTATTCCTCTCATCAATTATAGTAGATTCAAAGATCCCAAGCAAAACCTCATCTGCACAATCACAAAAAAAAAAGAAAAAAAAAACACCAAATCCTAAATTGTATTAATTTCAACACAAAACCACATCCAAACCATCAAAAAATCATGGAGAATCTTAAATCGAAACTTTAAACCTCAAAATCGACAGTAGAATCATCGATTAAACGGAAAAAAATCGCAAAACCTATTTCAAAATTAGGCTAAAGTTTTGAAGCCAAACCTGTTGTAGATTTGCTGATTTAGTGCTTCAGTGATTGTGGAGTCGAACACGGAGAACCTGAGCTCGATCTTGTTATTGTCCTTGTCGCTCTCGTCCTTCATGAAATCTAAATCAGATATGAAGAAGAATAAAGTTAACAACAACTGTGATCGATAAGAACAAATCTATGCAAAACACAAAGTATTTGAAAGCTGAAGCAAATTCATAGCAAAACAATTACCTGAACACTGGTTCATATACAAATTAAGAGCATGATCCTCTATGAAGATGGAAGAGCTCTGATTCAGAAGTAAGAGAATCAAAGCTTTGCTGCAAATTGAATTCAACAGGGAAATAACCCATAGCTGATAGAAGGGTATTTTCGTAATATACCACTTAACAGAAAATTTGAAAAAATAGACGGAAATAGGCCGCATGGAATTGAGTTTTGCTGATGGTATAATTTCATGTACTGCATGGGGTTCGCCGAAATAGGCCTTGCGCACATGAAAAGTTTCCCAAAACTTGTAGTTAGTGGTAATTTGCTAAAATTTGTAATATTTTGGTGGTTTTATGAAGAATAAAAATATTAGATGGCTTTTTTAAGAATATAGGTTATGTAAATGAACTTAGTGTAATTGGCCCATGATTTTATATGTACTTGACTCTAACATGTAACAGTTGTTGTCTCTCCTCTTTGGACAATACCCGTCGTCTCTTTGTTTTTTATGTTTTGGCCATTTCGCCATCTCTCTCTCTCTTTCTTTCTAGCACACTCCCTCTCGTTCTTGTTGAGTGACAATGCATACCCTAATCCAACAAAATTTCCAGTAAAATTCATCAGTCTAATCTCTGTCCCTCTCGTCAGTGCGAGGTATGTTAGATTATTGATTTTATTTGGACCCACAATTAATTTATCGACTGTTATTTTGATTTTGGTAATTTGCTGATACTGTGATTCTGGTTGTTCATTCTCTTGAGTTCTGATTCTAATTATTTACTTTTACTATCGGAAAGGTTCAATCTTTATACGTTTATTTATTGGAGGGTTGCTCATTCTCTTCAGATTATGAAGTCTGCATTATAGTGATTGATAACCTCGTCTTGAACTTCATTTGACCCAAAAACAAAAAGGGCTTTAGTGGTGGAGGTGCTTTTACTGTTTGAATGTTTAATCTTTTGCTGCATTTGTCTTTGGGTGTTAAGAGGGAAAGACAAGCCATTAGTTTGGTTTGTTTGGTAGTTTTTGGTTCTCCTGTAGCTTTTTTATGTTTAATGAGAAGTTGTGTTTTATATATAAATTTGCTTTATGATATCAGTACAAATCAAAATATTAATTGTATTTTCTAATGGGAGTATTGTTGAAGATGGTCCCATTTTAAATGAAACACTGATGAGGGGCAGAAATTTTACTGATGGTGATGTATGTAACATTGCCACATCTAAATATGATGGCGATGTGCGGTGCTTTGTTATTATTGTGGTGAGGGGAGGCCTCGTAGTTACCGTGCTTAAGGTATTGGAGATGGTAAATGTTACAGTGACAATTAGGGTGATCCGCGCTGTAGTACTATATGGAAAGAGCAAACTTTAAGTTCGTGAAGTCTTTGACTTTTCTGGTTTTCTATGATTCCATTCTTCCCTCTGCAAATTTTCTTTTGAAGTCCAGAGAACTAAATGAGCATTTTTCTGTAAGCTTTTTTTTTTTCTTGGTAGCAAGTGACACCAAAACAAGAAAATACAGTGTTATAGCATAGCTGTCTTAGTTAACATCTATACTAAATATTGTATACCAGATAGCTTTTCATATTTTAAGATACCAAAACCATAATCTTTTTATTATACTCAACCTCAAGTTTTCTCATCATCAGTAAAAAGGAAACAGAAAAAAAAAAACTAGAGTTGAAATAAATTTTCAGAGTACAAGTAATTGCTAGCTGACATTACCCTGTTCTATTTAAACTTCTTGCAGTTTCTAAATTTTTTTATGCAGCAGTGATGGATGACTCATCTCAGGCTACAGAATCTAATCCTGCCACTGGGTTAAATTCTAACAGTGAGCAAAGCAGGATGGCAAATGATGATCAGCGTTTTCTCTTGTATTTCATCATGGGTACCTACTTTGGTCCTGATGTTAAAGGAGAGAGGCCCCCTAAGTCAGTGTTACAGAGAATAGCTGAGGGACTTCCACCATATACTTTTGAGGAACTAGCTGGGTCCCAAATGAATACAGCAGAGGTAGAGCAGGTGTACTATTATGTTCTTAGGAAAGCTGATCAATCTGCCATTGTTAAATTACCTTTATTGCACCATTTCTTCCATGGTAATCTCCTTACCCAAGGACAAGATGACACAGCCAATTACCCTCAGTTTCCTGATCTCTTTCCTCCCCTACTTCACTACAATTCTCAGTCAAGAACCAGATTCAACTTCTTTGAGCACATTGTATTTATCAGTAACCCGGAAATACATTACATTAAGCCAGAGGATATAGAAAGATTTAAGAGGCTAACTGGGCTGGAGGGTTTTGTTCTGGATGGTGATGCTAAGAGGTTGCATGCGAATCCTGATGGAGTTGTTTTATACAATACGACGGTCCATGAGCAGGAATCTAATGGAGAGTCACCTCCCATTAGATCTTCTCGAAGCTCTACTATAAAAAAACATGTAGATGATTCCCTGGAATGTAAGGATCCTGTGAAACAACTGCATGTTGTGGCACCTACCAGTAGTGTGGAATATAATGGTACACCTGTTATGTACAGTTATATGGCTCCCTTGCCGACCAGAAATAACTCTTATGATGCGCAGAAAGTTGATCCTGCTATGATTTTTCTTCCTTCTCCTCCAACTGAAAAAGAGTGGTCAAATATTGTAGCTGCAACCAAAAATGGATTTGCATTGACTGGGAGTGCAGCAACAGGGCAGATAGGACCAACTATAGGACTCATTGACATCGGAGAGTCTGAGGACTCCTACCTGTTTCGTGTATCTCTTCCCGGAGTGAGAAGAGATGAAAGTAAGTTTCTCTATACTACCTAAAGTAAATTTTATAAGTTACAAAAACACATAATAGCTGTCCATGCTCTGAATTCCCTTCAGGACAGAATCTACAGATACATGCATACATACCGCTGTGTAGCCTTCTATAAAGACATAATAGCTTAGTGAATCATTCAAGACTTATGTTTCACTTCCAATAAATCATGGCTAAATGGTGTAGATTTATCTCTTGCTCTCTTTGTCGCCTTGTATCCCTGTTGCATGCTTCTCTCTGAAACCACTTGGTATTTACATTTCATGCTCTGGTATGCGTTATCCATGACTCCATGAGGCTCTCTTCCATGCACTTGTATACTTCATTAACTGTTCTAAAATGATGGTTTCATTTTTTACTACAGGGGAATTCAGCTGTGAAGTTGAAAATGAAGGCCAAGTATTGATAAGAGGGGTGACGATCACAGGTGAGAAGACAGTCTACAGGTACTCTCAGATGTTTGAAATGCAAACACAAAATCTTTGCCCTACAGGACATTTTTCCATCTCATTCCAGCTGCCTGGTCCAGTTAATCCCCAGCAGTTTTCTGGTAATTTTGGCACTGACGGAATCCTTGAAGGAGTTGTGATGAAACGATTAGATGTGAAATGATGCTTATGCAGAACTGATATATAATCAGCCACTGTATATATTTGTGTAGGGACTTTCAGATAAGGAGCTTTGTTTTACTACCATAATTTTGCCTTCTTTGTCCTGCTTTTCCTATGAATGCTGATGATAGCTAATTTTATGTCTTCCTTAAAATGCCTCTATTTGAGCCACTCTTATGCAGATAAAGTTAATTTGTTTTAGTCAGCTAAAATTGAATTTTGGGTAAAAGTGTGACCCCTGTGGTTTGGGGTGATAAATAATGTTATCCAGGGTGGTTTAAAAATGCATGGTAACACCTTTTTTGTTGCAACGTTACTCAATCTTGATCCAAAGCACACAAAATTTTCAATTTTACTTTCACAAAGTTGAGGGAGATATACTGCTACTCTAAATGGAACTAGTGAGATAGGTTAATGTACAATTTATTGGTGCAGAAAATACGCTTCTTAAGGTTAATGTACAACTTGGTGCAGAAAATACACTTCTTAAGGTTAATGTACAACTTATTTTCTTGCAAATGCTCCCAAAACGGACCTCATGTGTACCAATCTGGGCTCGTACCAAACCAAAACCAATCGGGCACGGTTTCTAATTTGAAAAATAACAATTCCGGCTCGTTCCGTACCGAATTGAAATATATTGAAATGGTTTTGGGGTCGATCCCGGCCCGTGCCCAGCCCTAATTTGAATTGAACTTACCGGGTCGAGTTGCCTTGGCAAGACTTAGCCCGACCGGCATTGCGGGTCTTATTGTCACTCGTACACGTACTTGCACAGGACACACGTATCTCAATCATCCACCCAAAAACGCTCCAAAAAAAATAAACACCAGAAAGCAGAAATAATAATTATTTTCCATTGAAGCTCGCTCAGATTAGAGCTTCTCCAAACAAATCCAAGCACCTGTTTGAAGGAAACACATTTAATTTAAGAAGCAATGTCCTCAAAGAAACAAGCCATTGTCATATGTTCGCTCATAGTCCTCTGGTACTCATCAAACATTGGAGTTCTCCTACTCAACAAGTTCTTACTCTCAAACTATGGCTTCAGATTCCCAATCTTCCTCACAATGTGCCACATGTCTGCCTGTGCCATTCTCAGCTACATTTCCATTGTCTTCCTCAAGATTGTGCCTTTGCAGACCCTCAAATCTAGGTCCCAGTTCATCAAGATTGCAACTTTGAGCATTGTCTTCTGTGGGTCTGTTGTGGGTGGCAACATTTCTCTCAGATACCTTGCCGTCTCCTTTAATCAGGCTGTCGGTGCTACGACGCCGTTTTTCACCGCCCTTTTCGCCTACTTGGCTACCCTTAAGAGGGAGGCTTGGGTTACCTATGCTGCTCTTGTGCCTGTTGTTGCTGGAGTCGTCATTGCTAGTGGGGTATGCTTATTTTCTGCATTGGATCATATCATTTTGTAGCTTTGACATTTGCTTCTGTGCAGTTTATAGTTTGGATTTGGTCTCTTTATTGTTTCAGCTCCTTAATCTGTTTGATAGATTGTTGAGATATGCTGCTTACTAATGCAGATCTGAACTTCAAATTAGTGTTGATGTATACTACATTTGCCAGATATTCATTCTATCTGGTTGAAACATGAACTGTCAGTTTTCTGTAATAAATGCATTGAACCAGAAATGGTATTGAAGATAGCAATAATCGGAGAAGCTCTCTTCTTTTGATACAGGGTTTCTGGGTCAGTAGATTTAAATTATATCACCTGTAGTTGATAATGGACAATGTTAAAGGGGATTTGTAAACCATACAAGCACAAGAACATTAACAAAGGAGAACAAAAGAATTAACTGTGTCGGCCCTAAACAAAACTGTGTTTGGGTAATGTAGTGATGCAAGGCTGGTGTTTAATGTATGTGTTGACATGCGACATACTTCTGATTGAACGATAACAGCCTGCTTCTTAGTTTCTCTTACCAATGTCTTTCCCTTTTGTAAACCATTCAAGCACAAGAACATTGACAAAGAACAAAAAAAAAATTAACTATTCCATTTATTGACTGCTATGGACTGTTAAGTTCCTTACTGTAATGCGTTTGATCATTTTTTTTTTCATTATTTGCAAACGCAATGTGTTTTTTCTTTTTCAATTTCAGTGGAATTACAGGAATTTCTTGGTTCATGGCAGGGTGAGCCGAGTTTTCACTTCTTTGGATTTGTTATGTGCATTAGTGCAACTGCTGCAAGGGCATTTAAGTCTGTTCTTCAGGGTATCCTACTTTCTTCTGACGGGTAAAACTTGAAAGCTTACACTGTATAATCTGTCATCTGAGCACTTGCTTATATTTATCTTTCTATATTGGGATGTTTTCTGCTGATTGACATTTACCACTGACTCTTCTCAGCATTATTGAATGTGCTAGAAATATTGTGTTGATATGGAAATTTTGAGGCATGATATGGGCTGGGATACACAACTGAAAACAT
Organism: Rubus parviflorus; assembly: GCA_029955375.1. NCBI lineage: Eukaryota > Viridiplantae > Streptophyta > Magnoliopsida > Rosales > Rosaceae > Rubus > Rubus parviflorus. The sequence goes on along the minus strand of JARGGL010000006.1, from coordinate 17,209,411 downwards.
ATATTATAAATATGAATCTACATCTAGACTTTCAGTTTTCTTAATTTATGCCTATTGTAGGGAAGGAAGTGAAATTTAGTGGATAGGGTAAAAAGTTGCACTAATCTATAAAGGATGGTTTCTGAATGTGTGAGAATTGTATTGTTGTCTGTATAATACTTTATTATGACATATTTGCTCTTCATAGGAGAATCAAGCAAGAGATGAGCCTGTAAGTACAAAAACTGTTCTGCGGTAGGATAAAGAACTATGGCATCCCTTTGAGGCTATGATTACTTAAGGCACACCATTTGGTTGATTGCCTTGACCCCTAAAGAATTCATGTTTGCGTTTAGAATGTGGACCTAGAATGATTATGCATTGATCACCCTTGTTTGTGAAGTCTATTCCAATGACAGCATTCTTAGTTTTAATTTCTGGTGAATGGACCATTACAGATCATTCAATCCTGACTAGAAGAGGTGTCCTTAAAGAAAGGCCATTTCCAAGACAAACAGAGGCTTATATATATCCTTTCCTTATCAGAAAGCTTGACTCTTTGCCATAGTTAGAAAGATATAAGATTTGCATGAATCAATCTAAATCCAATCTAAATCATTTCTTTGCACGCGCACGCATGAGCGCGCACACACACACACATTCTCTGTAAGATTGAGGTAGTTATTCTTTCTCTTATTCTACATTTTTTTAGATAATCCTCTAACTTATTCTTCCATTCTTGCTCGATTCGGTCGACGAGGAATGGACAATCTGCAAAGAGTATCATAAATCTCAGTTAGAAATTTAGAATTGTGATATTTGTTGTTAGATTTGTAATTTTTTTGCCTTTTAGGTTTCTCTATCTTATTCTCAAACCAAGCAATCTTTTCTTGCTCTGGTTTTTCCTTACTACTTGGCTTGTTTCGATGTCTTATATTTGACAGGGAAAAGTTGAACTCGATGAATTTGCTGCTTTATATGTCACCAATTGCTATTCTAGTATTGTTGCCTGCTGCACTTATAATGGAGCCTAATGTTGTAGATGTCACTCTGTCACTTGGAAGGGAGCATAAATATATGTGGTTACTTCTTTTGGTTAATTCAGTAATGGCCTATTCTGCTAATTTGTCAAATTTCTTGGTGACCAAGCATACAAGTGCACTAACGCTTCAGGTTCTGACATCTTTTTCCTTCTTCTTTTTTTAATATAAATATATATATGTTGCCTTATTTTCCCAAACTAGTAGTTTCAGAGGATCAAAACAGTATATGTGTGTGTATGTCTGTAACTCCTTGTTGTCATGCTCAAACTAAAAACTCGACCTTGGAGCCCCGAAGAAATTACTTCTGCTCTCAGAACTCCCTGTTGCATTGTCACAGATGACTGAAAACAAATCAAAACTGAGAAGAGACAAGCATGTTGCTTTTTAGTTGGGTGCAGGACTCTGTTACTAACTGAAAAATTCCACCATTTAATGATTTTACATTTACTCTCACAGAACTAATTCAAGGCTTAAATGTTGTGCACAAACTTCCAAATCCAGTTGAATCAATCTGTTCTACGCAGACTACATCGTTTCAGTTGTTTTTTTTGTTATTGTTTTTTCCTTTTAACTGTTCTTGAACTCTACTCTTTTTCCTCTACTGAATTTATGTTACAATCAGGTATTAGGCAATGCAAAAGGTGCTGTGGCCGTTGTTATCTCAATTCTTATATTCAAGAACCCTGTCACTGTTATCGGCATTGGCGGTTACATGATAACTGTTATGGGGGTTGTTGCTTATGGAGAAGCAAAGCGAAGGTTTAGATAAGTTAAGTGATCCAATTGCCATTATTTATTTTGATGACTCAACTATTTTTTTCGAAGAGGTTAGTGAGATTCTGTTCAACTAGATTCTTAGTGAATGTTGTTTTGAGAGGGCAAGGAAAGAGTGAGTTATTTGATTCTGGTGTTGTATTATTATGTATACAAGCAACTCCTTTGTACCTGATTCTACCCCTATTATTTATAGTCCATTTCACATTCAGCCTTTCTACTTTGCCTCCTTGAAAGAAAAATTTAGTGAAGGAAATACAATCATGCTTACATCTTTTTCTTTTTTGGTACAATGGAGGCCAAGGGGAGGCAGCAGTTCAAACTTCGAAGTCTGATTTTGGGCTCTCTACCACTAGACTTATATTGAGCTCCCCCTTGATACTATCAGTTTCTGAACAATGATATATCACTTGGAAGAGGGAGAGTTGATTCATTATGGTGTTGTATTTTTATTTTTACAAGCAACTCTTTTTTCTTTTACTTGATTCTATATATCCCAAGTATTTATAGGCCCTCTGTATCGATATCCTCTCCTTATTAAGGCTTAGACAACCAGTTTGTGGATGTCTCTTAGAACTGAAGAATATTCTGAACATGCATATAGATCTATGCCAATGATTCAGAATTTCAGATCACTGGAGCACCGTCGGCACATACAGACAAACTTGCTTGGACCAAGTGTGTCTGAGCCAATTTAGCAGAAACAAAATCATAGTATTACCACCATTAGAATTGGGGACTTTAATAACAAAATAACAACCCATCATGAGAATGGATTGCTGGGCTTGATGATTTAGGGCCTGTTTGGAACTGCTTTTAAAGTGGCTAAAAGCGCTTTAAAATTGACAAAAGCACTTCTCTACAAAAATATTGATGTTTGGCAAAATTTAAAAAGCGCTTTGGGGAATTTTGAAAGCATCTAAAAGTAGTTTTCTTGGAAGTGCTGCAGAGTAATATGTGATTTTAATATGTGTTTTACATTTGTATGGGCTTGGGTGCTGCTCATGATGCACGTATATTCATGGAGGCATTAAGAAGACCAAATTTGAAATTTCCTCATCCACCTACAGGTTAGTAAACATTTTTTATTTAAGTTAACAATTTAATTTGTATTTATTGTTAAATAAATGTTTTACTTATATCTGATAAGAAACTGCACAAATCTTCATTATTTGTATAGGAAAATATTATCTGGTTGATGCCGGTTATCCTCAAATGAAAGGATATTTGGGACCGTATAGGGGTGAGCGATATCATTTACCACAATTTCGACAGGGACAACGACCAGGAGGGAAGAAAGAAATTTTTAATCATAGACATTCGTCGCTAAGATGTACAATTGAAAGGACGTTCGGTGCTTGGAAAAATCGATGGGCAATGATACAACATATACATAGCTTTCCTTTGGAAAAACAAATACAACTTGTTGTTGCTTCAATGGCTATCCACAACTTCATACGACTTCATTCTGCGACTGATCCAGAGTTTCAACCTTATGATGATGATGATGAGCTACTTCCTCAAGCACATGAAGGAGAGATTAGAAGGGAAGAAGTCGTTGAAGAACAAAATTCGACTCATCAACGAGAAATGGACGATATACGCGATAACATTGCAAATCTTCTTATGGCCTGTAGAAATACGTGCTAAATTGATTGTTAGATTTTATTTTTCTACCCTTTTCTTGAAGATTTCAACAATTTTACAATAGTTTGATATGGTTGTTTACGAATTTTTTTTATATGTTTGGTAATTTTATGTTAATTACATTTAGTTATTATTTTAATATGTATTTGTAATATAAAAATAAAAGTGTTTTTTTTCTTAGGGAACCAAACACCCTGGATAAAACCAAAAGCACTTCTACGCTGCGTCGAAGCGCTTTTATTTTGTTTGCCAAACAGGAAACTGCTTTTTATTGAAAGCGCTACTTGCTGAAGCGCTATTTGCTGAAGCGCTACTGACTAGAAGCGCTTTCCAAGAAGTGATCCCAAACAGGCCCTTAATTAGCAATGACTATGTTACAGCAAGGGAAGAAAGGAGAATGTAGTTTAGGGAATTTATTTTCTCTGCAAAACTTGGGGATAGAAATTTTCAAGGTCCGACTTATATTTTTTGGATCAGAAAGAGGAAGGGGTGTGCTCTTCAAGAGAGACTATACACTTAAAAAGGACAGGTCATGGTGAGAATGTCTTGATGAACAAGCTAGCTAGGTTCTTATATATATAGGATCAGCATAAGGAGAGAATGAAGACCATTGTTTGTCATCAATGATCAAGGGTTCCGTTTAACTTGTGCAAGGAGACAATTAATAAGACTCACATTGTGCTTATCCCAAAGGTGTCTAATATCCTGATCATATTTCTCAGCTCAGACCAATCAGTCTAACTTTTCCTATATGCATGGTTCTCTTATTAGGCTGCTTTTGTGCATGGAAGACAGATTCAGGATAACATTTTGGTTATTATGATATGGGAGTGAAGGTTGAAATATTTTTAAGGACAATGCCATTTGGCATGCAGGTTTTGAATACATGGACCGAGAGGCGGTTTCCTAATACACCTGGGTAAATACATGCTTCACATCTTGCTGCTTCTGAATATGATCCTTATCAGCAAGTTTCAGATTTGATAGATTGGAGTTCTCCCTCTTAGAATTTAAACCAGCGTCTCTCATTGGAGGAGCAGTTGGCCATTGAGTCAATTCCCTCATCTTCAGTTTGGGAAGAAGATAGGCTAATTTGGCCTTACGAAAAGAAAGGTTGTTATACTGTGCGATCAAGATATCACAAGGCTCGATCATGAGGTAAGAAGAAAACCTTGTCTTCAGCATGCACATTATTCTCATGTCATAAGCAGATTTGGAACTTTGATTCAAAAAGGTAGTGTAATCTCCCTTATGTCTTGTTTGTAATAAGTACCCTAAGACTGTTGAGCTTTTTATGTCTGCAGCAATCATTCACAGAATTGGTGCTACAGAATCTGAATTTTGAGTTCTTTGTCTCTAGACTCTAAGCCTGATATGCCAAAGACAAGGAATAATGTGATGAATATGATGAAGTGGTCTAATCCCAAGGTTGGCTCTGTTAAGATCAATTATGATGGTGCTTAGGATGCAGGCTCAAATACTGCTGGTATAGGAGTACTTGCAAGGGATGGCTATGGTAACCGATGCTCGAAATACAAAATTTTTTCTCTCAGGTTCTATCTGCTCTTCATTTTGAAGCTTGTGCTGCCTTGGAGGGGTTTGAGATTTTAGCTCAATCTCATGATTTCCAGGATGTTGTAGAAAGACTCTGAACAGGTCTTCAATGCTGTTAAGAGGTCTTTTCATCGTGACATTTGGGAGATCTACACTCTTATCAAGGAGATTAGACAGGTTGAAAAGGGGCTGAAAGTTTGTAGATGGAACTTGTGAGAAGAAGTGCCAACGCTGCGCCAGTTTTGCTTGCTGTGCAAGCTAAAAGGAGGATGGATCTGGGTAATTAGGTTCCATCATCCTTGGTCAAGGTCTTGAAACATATGGACTGCCTCACTAGCTGGATATTGGGTAATTAGGATGTCTGGGAGTGGTGCTGCTTACAGATTTAGCTTTATGTTTTTCCATCTTGCAAGTCTCTTTAGTGTATTTGTTGGTTGCCACATTCTGCAGTTTGAATGAAAGATTTCACTGACCAAAAAAACCAAAAACAACCTCTAAAGTTCTATCAAGAATGGTAGAAGAAAGAGCTTGGGAGTATTTCATAAGATGCAACAATTATCAGCTAATCGAGGCAAATGGCCACAAATTTATATTGGTGTTCGATTGAACTAAAAGACTCCTGATATAGCAAGAAATGAACACAATTCAACTTCATCAATTGAAATACAAGATGACAACCAGTGGCGCAGATACTGTTGTAATCACTCTAGCAGATGCGTGTTTAAGAACAGCATTAATTTCCCCTCACAAACCAATGTTCAGGTTCACTCAGATGTGTTTCAGTGAAATCTCAACATAGTGTATTTTAATCCAAAGGGAAAGAGGGATTTGAACTTGGGACTTCTTCCAACAAAGTGAAGAGAAATACCACTAGACCAAAGGCTAGTTGGTTGTATTAAAGGAAACTGGGTCGTTTTTTTTGAGAGGACAGTAATACAAAAACCTACCTTCAATCTTGAGTTGTACACGCAATTTACCCAACCTAGATGTTCAACTTTTCTCCAACAAACAAAACTTCTTGATCTCAAAAACTTTAACCTAAAGATCATCTGAAAACTCGCCGTCTGACTAGTAGGTTCAGTCGATACAAATCGTAGAAAGATAAAAGGCTTTCACACACCCCTATTCAAACAAGGTGGTCAGCTGGAGGGCCAGCAGAGATAGCTTCATAGCCATCAGGGGGTTTAACTGTGCTTTCAACAGGTATGCATTTCAGGACAACTGCAACAGGCATGCTAACCAATCCAAGTAAAACGCAGAGTAACCATACTTGCCAGCTGAGTGGCACAGTGCTAGCAAATGCGCCCAAGAACTCTATTATGACAATTTGGAAGGCCACTGTGCAAACCATGACCCCTAGGAATACCCAGCTGTCAAACATGCCACGGAATATGTTTATCTTCTCTATATCACGACTGTTTATCTCATTAAACACCTGATAAAACAAAAGCAAAGAAACATCAGATATGACTCCTATGTAGGGTTCGAGCAATGGTGCTACTGTATTGTAATTATTGCTTTTGAGAAACAAGATTATAATCAGACCTACACACATACAGCAGTCAAATCTCAGAAAATAAAAGAGGGGGGACAACATATACAGGTTCAATACTCTCAGCTCAAGTTTCTAACCAAAATCTGAACAGCATAACTGAAAGAAAATGCATTGATACCAAACTGGAATATATAGGGTTTAGGACAAAACAAACAAGAAGTAGAGTTTCCTTTAACCAGTAAAATGTACCTGGCAAAACACAAATGCGTTGAATATCACAGTGTTAAGAGTGTCAGTTGCATCTGAACCAGTAAGTCCTAGTAGCTGTGTCCCACGGAAATTGAGAACTCCAAGAACAGCCAGTTGATAAATGCTCTGACCAATGATATTCCTCCACATGGCCTTGGTGATGAAGCTTGTTCCCCTCGAAACTGGGGGCCTTTTCATAAGTCCTTCATTTGGAGGCTCTGTAGCCAGTGCCAATGCACCAAGAGTGTCCATAATCATGTTGACCCAAAGTAATTGCACAGCAGTAAGGGGAGCATCTCCTGAAAGTGGTGTGGAATTTATCATTACTTGTGTCAAAATAAATATAATTGGGTTGCATGGAAGAAAATCAGCCACAACCCAGATACCTGACACACATGCACAAACGAAATTGATGATCAGTGCAACAACGTTAACTGTTAACTGGAACTGCACAAACTTTTGAATGTTTATGTACACTGCACGTCCCCATCTGGCCACATTTACTATGGTACTAAAATTGTCATCCAATATGATGACATCAGCACTTTCTTTGGCAACCTGTATATATTATGCATGAATTGGGAACTTAGAATTTGGAAGAACAAATAATCAAGAAGCAGAGCGGAAAAAAGAAATCCCAAAGCATATAAGACCATGATAAATGACACAAAATGGAAAGTGAATCATAAACACAATTTTCACATGTAAAATAAACATCCCATTGATAATTTGTAATAATAATAATAATAAAAATCAAGAGTTCTTTTATGCTGCTCTTGCATTAAGAACTGTTTCTGAAAGATAACAGATTTTGGATTATCTAGCACCTCGCGCACCCACAGAAATAGAGAGGAAAATGAGCACAAAAGCGAGGGACTTGTCTATGAAAAGTTTAGTTCAGATACCATTCTTACAAAAGAGTAGACACAACTTTTACATTTTATATTAACTGGTACATGAAATGCACAAGAATTGACACTATGCCACCAAAAGTAGACATTGATGAAAACCAATCTTACAATTGCTTTTACTCACACATTGGGGGAAGCTGAAAGCCTCAAACTTAAGCCATCTTGCAAATATGAAGAAAGAAGTCAAAGATGCAAACACAACAGCGCAAAGAATCCATGTTGAAATTTAAAAAAATGTAAAAAAAAAAAATCAAAATCAAAAGGTAAAGAAAAAAGATCCCATATGGCACAACTAGATGATGGATAGGTAGTTAAAGATTTGAGATAATAACAAGCTAGTCAAGTAGCTGAGACACAAACCTCTGTGCCTGCTATGCCCATAGCAAGTCCAATGTCTGCCTCATGCAAAGCAGGAGCGTCATTGGTCCCATCACCTGTAACTGCAACTACCTCACGGAATGTATTCCTCAAATTCTTTACCAAGGTGTGCTTATCCAATGGTAAGGATCGGGCCATCACCTGTATACAACAACATTTAAGAAAATTGAAGCATCTTCAAATATGTATATGATTGAGTTGGGGGCCAAAGATCTGCCATGCAATTTATTTACCAACCTGAATCCTCGGTATAACAGCTTTCATCTCCGCAGGAGACATGTTACGAAATTCTGGTCCTTCTATTGCCAAACCATCCTCTGTGAGTATGCCACATTCTCTAGCTATGGCTTTAGCAGTATTTATATTGTCACCGGTGACCATTCGTACGGTTATCCCAGCAGCCAAACAAGTTTGGACTGCATCCCTCACCCCAGGACGCACAGGATCCTTGATGCCAACAACTGCTATTAATGTATAGCCATCATCTGGGATGTCATTGTTGACAGAAGAGTCATCTATATCTTTAAAAGCCAAGCAGAGAGTTCTCAATGCTTCAGAGGCAAAAGAATTTATGACATCCATGATATTATTTGCCTCTTCTCGGGAGAGATTAACTGATTCTCCATTACAGTCAATAAATTTGTTGCACATTCCCAATACTATTTCAGATGCACCTTTGCAAAAAGCTCGTATCCCACCATGAGGTTGAGCGATGAGCACAGACATCTTCTTCCTGACAGAATTGAAAGGTTCAATCTTGAGAATCTTAAACTCCCTGCGCTGGGCATCAAAATCGCCACCCAAAAGTAAACCAAATTCTAATAATGCTGACTCTGTTGGTGTTCCCAAAATGGAGGTCTTTCCATCATCCTTAATAACCTCAGAACTTGTATTTAGAAATATAACCTGCAAAAGGATGCTTAGTGCTCCAGAAATTTCTGATTTCACCAAATCTTTACTTTCATTACCTTTTACATCTATAGATTTTTCACCTATCCATGTCTTGGTAACTACCATATGATTTGTGGTTAGCGTTCCTGTTTTATCGGTGCAAATGCAACTAGCAGAACCCATTGTCTCGCAGGCTGAGAGATGCCTCACGAGTGCCTTATCATTCATTAACTTCTTCATTGCAAAAGCAAGACTCAGTGTCACTGCCAATGGTAATCCTTCAGGAACTGCAACAACAATTATAGTTACTGCAATGGCAAAGTAGTTCAAAAGTGTCATTGCATCAGTTGAAGACCAATCCGTGATCTCATTGTTAAGTGCTTTTTCCACAAAAAATCTTACTGTCAAGACCAAAAATGTCAAAACAGCGAAACCCAAACCAATTTTACCAATAAGTGTAGCAACACCATTCAGCTTCACCTGCAGTGGGGTCTCATCTTCTCCTCCCTCGATCAGAGTTTCCATCAACTTTCCCCATTCAGTCCTCATACCAACTGTTGTTACCAGCATTTTACCTGACCCATCTTGTACTTTGGTTCCTGAAAGAAGAAAAGGCTTGGCTTCATATACATTCACCGGCTCACTCTCACCTGACAAGCTTGACTCATCAATCAGTAAACTGTATCCGGATATGAAAAGTCCATCAGCTGGAACTTGGTCTCCCACTGCCAAATGAACAATATCTCCAACAAGCAAGTCATAAATGGAAACTTTTTGTCTTTTCCCATCTCTAGTGACCTGAATAAAAATCTTTTTCTTCTCCCTGTCTAAATCCTTGAATTGCATGGACTGCCTGTAGTCACTAATGGCAGTAACCAACACAACTAACTCTACACTAATTAAAATTCCCACCCCATCATACATGCCTGTTGGCCACCCTTCAGTAGCAAGTCCCACTCCTATTGAAACCACAGCACAAACCAAAAGAATAATTAATGTTAAATCCTGTAGTGCTTCCCATACAAACACCAAAAACGAGCGGGGAGGTTTCTCCGTATAACGGTTTAAGCCATACACATTTTGCCTGATTGGTATACTATTACCCCTGACACCTTCATCTACTGAGACACAGACTTTTCTTAAAAGTCCATCAACTCCACCGTGGATTTCCAAGGCCTTAATATCATGGCCACGTATGATTGATGCAAGTTCATCTGGGTGAATGCTAAAACCTTCTCTTTTAGCCTCTTCAGACAGTTTATAGTCAACTTGGCCAGGCTTTTTAGTAGCTGACTGACTATCTCCAGCTTTATAAGATGACCAAAAAAGAGACAGAGACGGAGAAAAGGATCAAAAACATGAGATCAACACACATGAAAATTGACTTAAAAGTTTATAGATGATACCCTCAATGAAATGCAGCGCTGCTTTCTGAACGTAAAGAGCAACTCGAATTTTTTCCTGCTAAAACAATAAGAACAACAAAGTCACTCAGTGCTGTAGTTGTAAACTCGCAGTAGTTCATGAGCTAAAGACTAAAACTAAGAATAACAGCAACAAACGCACGCGCACACATATACAGTTGTTTCTCTTATAAGTTCCTTAAATAATATCTTTAAATCAGGGTCCTATTTATCCCAAAACTAATGATCAGGTTCCTAATTGTCCCAAAAGGAATCAAGTAGAACTTAATTCCCAATGTTCTTCAAATCGTAGTAAATATTAACTTGTTCCTTGCCTAGACTAGCCTCTTTCTTGTTACGGCTATCGAGGGTTATATAGTTGAATGTGAACAGTAATCGTGTCACAAATGGTCAACCCTAACTCGGTAGTTAAGGAAATTGAGTAAGAATTTCACAAAAGATATCTACCTCGGTCATATTGAAACATGGAGGAAGAGAGAGAGAGAGAGAGCTTATGCTACCCTAATATATTTACTTCCAAACAGAGAAAGAAAATTCCTGCCTTACCCTTGCACAAATCCATGGATATGGCTGATTTGAAAAATTATAAGATAAAACATATATAAGATGAATGAAAATAAATGTGAAGGGTTTTAAAAAAAAAATTAGGAGGGGGATGTAGGGCTGTCAATGGGTCGTGTCGTGTCGGATTCGGGTCGTGTCAAGGTATTAAACATGTTGGAATATGTAAACCCATACCCGACCCAATTAATAAACGTGTCGAAAAATTCAAACCCAAACCCAAACACAACCTATTTATTAAACGTGTTACCCAACCCAACCCGCATAACTCATTTAGTAAAATAGTAGTGTCAATATAAATATTAGTTTATCAATTTCACACATAACAAAGAGTTTGGTTGACTCATTTAACCAATTTTAGGCTTTAAAATGCATGACATATGACTTCTCAATATTATCACTATAGATTTTGTATATATGGGAGCTTCTCTAGTGAGGACCACTTCAATGAGTACCACTTGAGGACTTTTCGATTAATGGTTGTGATATCTATTTTTCAATTACATCTCTACAAATCAACCGTTCAATGTTAAGATATTCATGAGTATATCACTTCTACAAATTTTCAACAAAATTTGAAATCGTTAAGGTACCGAACTAGACCAGATAAATGGACGAACCAAATCTGTCAATTTTGAACCATTCATATTCATAAATGGTAAATCACAATTATAGATGACTTAACGATTTCCGATTTCATTGAAAATTTATAGAAGTGATCTACTTATAAATATCTAAATATTGAACGGTTGATTTGTCGAGATTTAATAAAAAAGTAGGTCTAATCGAAAAGTCCTCAAGTGGTACTCATTATAATGGTCCTCACTAAAGAAGCTCCCTTGTATATATTACTTAAACTAGATGTAGGAAAAAATACCATACAAACATATAATATTTGAAATTTCTTGAATTTTGACCTAGTACAATAAAATAAACAGGTTAAGCGGGTGATTTGCGAGTTAACGGGTTGACCCTAAACTCACCAGTCTATTAAACGTGTCTTGGTGGGTTAACCATTTTTTAATCGTGCGAATTCAACCTGTTTTATTTCGTACGGGTTTCGAGTCGTGTTATTGGGTCGTGTCAAAATTGACAACCCTAGCCGGGATGTGACCAATTGAAAAGGTGCACAAATGGACCCTAAAAATAAAGAAAGGGAGACATATTCATGCAGTCCTAAAACCTTCTAGACTGATGAGAGTTGTTATTTACACTCGTTGAAAGTCATCATGCCACTACTCATTAACATGGACAATTAAGTTAAACTCGTGTAATACTTAAAATAATAACAAATTGAATGATTTGAATCAAATATAGGTGCTAAGTATACAATATCTATACTATATATAAGAGAAGATGAGTTGTCAATCATAACCGATTTTTTTACGTAAATGCCCCTCATATATTTAAATACTTTAAAAACAAATAAATCAAAATGGGAAAAAGCGTCAAACAACAAAATATCAGGAAAAAAAAACTAATTGCGTAACCACCCACTTTCATTAGGTTACCTTTACTTCCACACTCGTCGAGTTTGTGGATATTTCTAATTTGACATAGACAAAACAGAGCTGCATTGTGTTTGAGTGAAGTTCTTTTTCATATAAATTCAAAACTGTGTGGGGCTATTTGGGATTGCTTTTCTGAGACCCAAAAACGCTTTTGAATTAATTGAAAAAATTAATTATAAATATAACAAAATTGAAAAAAAATATATATATATATCTTGAGTGAGTTTTAGAAGTACTTGTCAAGTGCTTCCTCGTAAAAAAAAACACTTTTACCAAATTTGAAAAGCGATTTTAAGCTTTTCAAAAGCAATCACAAACATACCCAATGTTGTGAACTCTTGCAACCGTCAAACATCATGTATTGCCTAAAAAAAAAGGGTAAAAATCTGATTTGGTACCTAAACTATTGCAAAATATACTTTTTGGTACTTACAAATTTTTTTTACCCAAAATGATACCTGAACTATTGCACCGTTACTTAAAATGGTACATTTGTTAACTTGGTCGTTAAATTCGCCTACGTGGCGCATATTTAGATGAGAAATGTTATCTAATTGGACTAGGGTAAAAACATAATCTGATACCCTATTGTGAAATGTACTTTTTTGTACCTACAAATTTTTTTTACCCAAAATGATACCTGAACTATTGTGTCATTACCCAAAATGGTACCTAATTGGATGATACTTAGAGCATCAGCAGTGGGGACTCATTTTTTGGACCCAAATATGGGTCCAAATTGACCGTAATCCAAATTTGAGTCCATCGGAATAGTGAATAAAATTACTTACTTTTTTTGGTGCCACAGTGGTGCAGGACTCATTTTTGGATTCATATTTTTGGACTTATATTTTTGGACTCAAATTTGAGTCCTAAATTTGAGTTATCTCCACTGTGGCATATAAATATTAAACCCAAAAATCCCACTTGTTCTCTCTCATTGATGAATCATCAATTTCTCTCTCCAAAATTCTCTCAAATTAGTTGCACATGGGGGGACCCACAAATATAGGTCCAAAAATTTTGAGTCCAAACTGGACCTATATTTGGATCTAAAATTTAGGTCTCCGGCAACTATAAGTCCTACTCCTCCGATCCACTGTGGGTGTTTTTGGACCCAAATATAGGTTTTGGACCCAAATTTGGGTCCCCATTGTGGATGCTCTTAACGATCAAGTTAATTGTACCATTTTGGGTAACGGCCCAATAGTTCATGTACCATTTTGGGTAAAAAAATTTTGTAGGTACCAAAAAATACCTTTCACAATAGTTCAGGTATCAAATTAAGTTTTTATCCAAAAAAAATATCAAGCATCATGTTGACAGATGTATGCCGTGTCAAAGCCGCGTATAAGTCAACATCATAAGATCAAAGATTGTAACTGCCGTAACTGACTTTAAGGCAAATTAATAAGTGGTCCATAACATGTATAAGAATTTAACAGAAGGTAGTGGCCCAGGTATATTACAAAAATGTAGTGGTTGTAAGGTAGACCAGACTGATGGCTATTGAAAAGAGATCCTAATGTTCTTCTAGGATAGTGTAAAATAAAAGTAAGTTTATCACTTTGTGAGGAGGAAAAGATAACATGTGTTGTTGGCCGGCCTATGATTTTAACATTTAAGGATCAAGTAGGATAGAGAATAAGCCATCTTTATCAATATCCAACCACTACCAACAGGGCCCAATCTCATTTAAGTCTTTTCTTTAAGATTTAGTGGCAATATATATTAAAGTCAGTATTTTTGAATTTCCGCCATACGCGAAAGTTCCAGGAAATTTCGACCTTGCCATTATTGGAAAATGATGAGGTCAGAATGTCTTACTGGGACCCAGCACCACCCAGCGACCCTTCAAATGGGTTTTAATATATTCTTATCAGAACAAAAAGGAATAGAAAAAAAAAACCCTTTCATGAGTGCTTAAGAATTAAGATTCACGTGGGTGTGTACCATAAAAATAGAAGCCCCTAGTTTACCAAAGATTTTTTATTTTTTGTTTGGACAACAGGAGGTCAATAACAATGTTAATTGAACTATAGTTCAAAAATGGACTGTGGAATCATGTTACCAAAGAAAAATTAAATTTCTATTAGTGCAGATTCATATTCGCTCTCCATAGTCCATACAAACATCAACTTAATAACTCATCGCAGACAGACACGTGCTAGGTCCCAACAAGAGCTGGGCATCAGAATCTATGCGCTCTCTCTAGAATCTAGGCACACCCTAGTTAATAAATTCGCTAATAATGTTCGAATAGTATCCGTATATACGTATTTTTTTTTTATAAAATTGAATATCATACTTTTGAAGTAAAAAGTATTATACATGTATTAAATACGTTTTATTAAATATAATTACGATTTTTACTCATATAATTGAACAAAATAAATATAAATTAATATTTAAAAATTTAAAAATAAATAATTAATTAATTAAAGTGAAAGACGTTATTGAAATTGAGTGATTAAAGTGATATTTTTGAAAGTACAGTAATCAAAGTATTGAAATTATCATAGTTGAGTGACTAAAGTTAAGTGAATGTAAATATTTTTAAACATTATTGTATCCGAGAAAAAATTATATACTATGGAACACCATTAACGCAGAGCGCATTGTAGGCTGCAATGATGTATTGTTAGAAAATTATCAAAGCATGTGATGCCAAGCGCTCACGTGAAATCCATCTTCCTAAGTCCCCTTGTCTGTTTTGCAGCGGAGAAAATCACGCAAACAACAAATTATTTGTCTACTCTCAGCTCTAAATCCAAATTTGACCCCAAAAAATAAAATAAAAAAAGAGAGTTGTAAATCTCAGTCATTATTTCGTTCCCACACCAGCCTAATAAGCTTCCATTTAGCTTTCTATGGCAATAACTAATACTAAATAGGGAGGAAAATGAAATTAAATGCTGAAAATTGTTTGTTTTTTTTTTATATCATTTCTGAGCAACCAAAAAGCATGAAACGCTCCGTTTGATTGCAAGAGAAGAAGCACGGATCAAAATGTGTAAGAAATTGAAAGAGAGACGGACCTGAATTTGCTTCTTCTTCTGCTCGGCCTCGGCGCGCTTGGCAAGATCGGCGACATGACGCCACCTTCTGGCAGGGTTCTTGACGAGCCGTACAGCTTTCCTCCATTTTCCTAGAGTCTCCGATGACCGGTTCTTGTAGTCAACGACGTCGAAGTCCTTTTTCAAGTAGTTCTCCATTTCGGCTCGCTCTCGCTCGGAGGCGAAGCCAGAGAGAGAGAGAGAGAGTCAAGAGTCAAGAAGAAGAAGGTGCGGAGTCATTTCCCCTTCTTCCCTAGTATTTATGAAAATTGAAAAACAAAGAGTTTGTGGAGAACCACGCAGAAGGACGGAACAGTAAATAAGACGATAGAGGAGATGGGATCCATGTGGCCCCACAAAACTTTGTGGTGCTCGCCAACCAATGGAGGCCATGTCTACAAGTTTCTGTTATTATAATATTGTTTAAACTTTGTATAATTAGTTTTACTTTTCTACCCCTAGCAAACAAAATTGCTTTTCCACGATGGACTCGGATCCTCTCCTCACGGAGAGGTGCTTTTTTTTTTTCTTACAAGTTGATCCTAGCCCTCCAATCTGATCTTGCGGCCAGGATTTACTTGCTTTTTTTCTTTTCTTTTTTCTTCTTCTCTCTCATCCCTTTCGTTATCTCTCTTCCCGTCTCTCTCTCTGCAACTTCCCTCTCTCTCACAACTTAATCCTGGTGATTTCTCCTACCTATTTTTTTTTTGAGATTTTAATGAAAAATAGTAAAACAGTCTCACCTCTCTGTCTATCTCTCTCACGTTGCAATTTTTCTCCTTCCTTAGTTCCTTTCCACATCTAAAAATTAAAACTCATAGACATACTCTGCAACTCTCTCACTCTTCCATTGAATTTTTTTTTTCAACTCATCTGAAACAGCTTCTTCTCCTCGCTCCATCTATCTATCTCCACGTCTGAAAAATCAAATCAAAACTCCAGATCTCTTGGCCAAAAAAAAGAACAAAACTCCAGATCGATTTTTTTTTAACTGCAGAAACTATTAATTTGAAGCATTGACTCTTCTTTACAGAACTCTTTGTTCATGTTGATTCGGAAGGAGATCAATGAAATAAAAAATTAGGGAAAAACCTAAAATCTAGATGAGCTCGTGAAGGAAAATCTCTTTGTTGCTGTAAAAGGTATTGATGATCAAGCTAAGAAGCTGGTTGATCTCTGCCTGGAACGCCAAAGTCTCAGCATCAGCCATTGCCAATAATGCGATCGAAATCGAAGGTTTGCTTAGCGATTAGAAAGCGATAGCGAGCTTGAAATTGGGATTAGGATTTTCAGAGAGAGAGAGAGAGGGGAAAAGAGAGAGAGATAACGAAAAGGGCCGAGAGGGTATGAGAGGGAAGAAGAAAAAAAAAACAAGCAAATCCTGGCCGCAAGATCAGATTGGAGGGCCAGGATCAACTTGTAAGGAAAAAAAAGCACCTCTCCTCACGGAGAGGATCCGAGTCCTTCGACGATAACCCCAAAAAAAAAGTTGTACTTCATGTCCTCGTTGCTTTTCTATTTGGATCTTCCATCTTTTTTTTGTCAAGATTTCTGTTTGGATCTTTATAAATTGTAGAAATCTACCGAATTATCAAATGTCTATCATACTTTCTGTCTTTTCAGAATAAAAAAATAAAAAGTTCATCTTAAATAGATATTTATTGAAGTAAACCTACTTTGTGTGTGCCTTGTCAACCTAGGAGTATCTTAGTTAGGTTAGCATATGGATTACTTATTGAATAGAAGTCTTATTGGGACATGGATTGTACCTTTGTGTTTCTCTATATATAGAGGCACATATTCATTAATAAAGAGATGATCTATTCCTGTGCTATTTACTTTGTATTTATTTTATGTCTTGTGGTTGTAATTTGTATTTACTTAAACACGTTATCAGCACGAACCTCTAACCCTGAATCAAAAACCAAAACTCTTGAGCATAGCATCCTGCTAGCGCCAAAACCCTAGAACCCCAAAACCCTAGAGTGTGCCGGATGAACAGTGTCGATGAACAGTGCGCGCGAACAGTACCGTATGAACAGTACCGTATGAACAGTACCAGATGCACAGTACATCCGTGCAATCTCCTCTAGTTCAAGAATCTGCCTGCACAGAACAGTCAACTTCGATAGCGATTTTCTCCCTTCTCCACCGTTGGATTAAGCTGAAATTTGGACGAGAGCTTCCTCCGTGAGTCTAATATCTCCAGTTAAAAATTCAGCCAATTCGGACAGTTGGATCTCCTGATATATAACTTCGAAGAAGAGGTACTCAAGATAATCCGAGAAAAGAATCCAAGTAAGCTTTTATAAACGTTGCTGCTTTCTGAATTTAATTCAACCTTCTTTTTCTCCGGGGACTTGCAACCTCCCTTCTTCTACCTCCCACCTTTCTTATAACGTGGGATAATATACGAGACTCGCCAAACTATGAGAAGCATTAGGGGAGTGATCGAGCTTCATATCGCTTGCGGTATGTGTAAGTCATGAGCACCTCTAATGTCATCATGCTATTGGTGATGACCTCAAGAGCCGAACTGTGGGGGTTCGAGCTAATACTCCGGATGAGGAATCCGTAGAGAGAAGAGACCTTGAACGAGGAGTTCATTGAATGATTTACCTCCGGATGAGGAATCCGTAGAGAAGAAACGACATATGGTTCATGACTTATTCCCAACTAGGCTCACCTGCTTAGGTATGATGTCTAGGTAAGGAGTTTGAGATAAGTGGTATTAAGAGAGCTTGCTCCACCGACATCTCTTATAACTTACCTGGTTATATCTGAGTAGAGCTACCGAAAAGGTTTAAGGTTATGACCATACGACACCAAAGTTTCACCTAAATCCAAAATCCTTGGAAACGTTTCTTGGGAGCAAATATTGCTCAGAAACCCTCTATTGTTTCGTGGGAGTATTAACTCCGAAACTTACCCTTCATTGTTTCGTGGGAGTAATGACTCCGAAACACACCACATTCTTGTTCTCCATATTCTTGGATGTCGAACATGAATGAACTCGATTTTACTCCATTGGATTCTGCGGACATTAGATTCTGAGATGGGCTCATGATATCCTAATGTACCTATTCGCACAAGAGCTTCTAGCTCGAATCCATGAGCGTTGTTTTGAAGAAACCGCTCTAGACCCTCAAACTGTGATGTACAATGCCAGGTTATTTTTTTCCTGATGAATCGCCATATGGTATGGCACTCCAGTTTGAGTTCATGAAAGAGGTTAGCGCTAGAAGCGCTTCATGAATGTAATGGTAACATTCATCATTCCGAATTTAGAAGCATAATGGACTAATCTCCGCTTCTCTGACTTTGAAGAAGTCATGGGACATAATTCGGAAATTCTCCGCATCAAAGACTTGATGCATCTCTGTGGATAATCATCACAGATGAACAATTGATTGAGGAATCTCTCACCACCTTCCCCATCTCTGCCTTGAGGAAAGGCATGACGATGATGACGCCCCTATGGGAGGAAGCCACGAGCAAAACCCTAAATCTAGGGACGATCCCGGACATTTTGGTCCGTAGAATCTATTTGCTTATGAAGGTAATCGCCATAAGAATAAGCGATCATGCGAGCATAGGGCCGCAAAAGAGTGAGAGAAGACCGCCATTCCTATAAGAGGGACACCGCCGGTCACCGCTGGTCAGCGTTGTTGCGCCACTAGTTATGGCAGCACCGCCACCGGCCAAGGTAATCTGCCACCGTCCTAGGGACCGTGAGTACTGAGCCTGTATACCTCAATCAATGGAGAATCCTCTTCATGATGTCTATTAATGATATGGAGCGTCTGATCTATGGGCCATAGTTTGCAATACATATGAAGATGTAATTGCAATGATCAAGACGTCGAGTTTAAGGGTTAAAGACTTTGGAAGCTGATTTTGCTCAAGTCTTTATGTTTTCCAAGTTGATGATATATGGCATGTTTGCCAAGACATTGGATTTAGTTTTGATTTAAGATCAAGATGGAACTTTGAGTGTAAAGCCTTGGCTAATATCTTTAATAAAATCTGAGTTGCTTTCGTAGCCTCGATTTTAATGATGAGCTTTTAGGAATGGGTTCTGGAGAACTTGAATGTCTCGGAGATAGCAGAACCACGCATGTCATATTGCGTCATAGGCATGATGCCTACACATTCCTTTGTGACTACGATGGCAGGACCATCGAATCTTGTGCAAGGAAGAGGATATGCCCAATTCCTCTTGCCTAATGGCACTCACATTGATGTCACAAATGCTCTCTACGCTCCAAGAGGAAATAGAACTCTGTTGAGCTTTAAAGATATAAGAACCAATGGTTTCCATGCTAAGATGCATGATGAGAATGGAAAAGAATCCCTTTGCATTACCTCTAATGACTGCGGTAGAAAGCGCATCTTAGAGAAGCTTTTGTGTCTCTCTAGTGGGTAATATGTTACCACTATTCGAGCTATTGAATCAAACAATGTCATTAGGGATGACCTCTTGGATTCAGACACATATTGGCTTTGGCACGACAGGTTGTGACACCCTGGTCGTGATATGATGATCCGTGTATTGAAAACCTCGCACGGACATCCATTCTTTCGAGCTAATTGAAGCATGAATCGAATAGCGATTCAAGGAGATGAGACAGTTATGAGAAAGAGCAAATTTGCCACTGTCCGACGCCATACGATCGATCGCACGATACCTACGATCGATCGCAACCTTCCAGGCTGCGTCGTTAACAAACCCGAGAGCTCGGACGATCGATCGCATCCCCCTGCGATCGATCGTAGGTTCCTTCATGTACGTTTTCTGGAACCAGAGAGCCCGGGCGATCGATCGCACATCCCCTGCGATCGATCGCATGTCCCATCCTGCATTGTTACAGGAACCCGAGAGCACGGGCGATCGATCGCACCCCCCTTGCGATCGATCGCATAGAACAAAATACTCTCTCTCGGATGTAGACAATTCCTCCTATGCTTCTGAAGCTCCCAAAGCCAAAACGCTCATTATGCAAAGCGTATTCCTAAGGGAAATAAGGACTAAGATCGTCCTATACAAAGGATTCTAAAGTGCTTCTTCCATTCTTACAGATAATCCAAGTGGATATCTGTGGACATATTCAACCACCAAGCGGGCCATTTATGTATTTTATGGTGTTGGTTGATACATCGACATGCTGGTCACATGTCATGATGTTGTCCATTCGTTATGCTGCTTATGCTAAACTCCTAGCACAGAGTATTCGCCTGCCGGCTCACTAACCGGATCATCCCATTAACTATCAGGCTTGATAATGCTAGCGAGTTTACATCGAAAACTTTCGATGACTACTGCATGGGATAGATGTTGGGCATCTAGTCTCACATGTGCAAACCCAGTTAAGGTCCATTGATACACATATAAGAAGTACATGTGGTTTGAGGTCAACCACTGATGAACCTACATCCATTTATGAGGATAATGCTGCCTGCATTGAGCAGATGAAGCAAGGTTTCATCAAAGCCGACAACACCAAGCATATATCGCCTAAGTTCTTTTGTAATCAGCAATAGCAGAAGTTCCTTAAGATTAAAGTGAATCAAGTCCGTTATGAGGACAATGTGGCTGACTTATTTACTAAGTCACTGCCTAAATCCACATTTGAGAAGCATGTGAAAAGCATTGGTTTGCTTAAGTTATCTGACCTCCCATGATTGTGGAAATCAGGGGGAGACGCAGACTTCAGGGGGAGTCTGGCGTCCATGCAAAGTTTCCAAATGTGAAGGGTGTGTTGTACTCTTTTTCCCTTCGACCAAGGTTATTTTTCTCCCACTGGGTTTTTGTTACTTGGCAAGGTTTTTAATGAGACAACGCGAGGAGCACCACCTAGTGTTGACGCCACAAGGGGGAGTGTTGAAGGAAACCTACTTTGTGTGTGCCTTGTCAACCTAGGAGTATCTTAGTTAGGTTAGCATATGGATTACTTATTGAATAGAAGTCCTATTGGGACATGGATTGTACCTTTGTGTTTCTCTATATATAGAGGCACATATTCATTAATAAAGAGATGATCTATTCCTGTGCTATTTACTTTGTATTTACTTTATGTCTTGTGGTTGTAATTTGTATTTACTTAAACAATATTATCTTATAATAATGGAGTATAAAATTATATATAAATGAAGAATGCGAGTATCTTTGGTGTTAGCTCAAGTAGTGTTGAAGAGTGAGGCATTGAGTTAAAATTAGGCTAAATCATGAGTTTGATCTCCTCCAGCATAAAGAAAAATTCCATTAGCCAATAAAGGAAATGACATTTTCACAATTGATGTAATCCTAAGGCCGCAAAAAATGGATACCAAGCTTAACTCTAACTCTTTTACAAGGCTACGAGATATAGGGAGGACCAAAACCGGAATAGGAACCTCCAAATAAGAGCCTCGACATCGACAAAGTAAGGCTCAAGACAGGCACCTCGAAGTCACTAGGGACAACAAACTAAGTCGGTGAAGATGTAGAAGACTTGAAGCTGACTTCGATTTTCCTAGATGTTATCATCTCCATAACAAGTGTAACATGTCCAAGAACTTGCTTTCTTGTGTTGGGTGAAACGCGAGAGCTAGGGCATTGAAGAACTAGGAAAAGAAGCCATGTCCACCAAATGAAATAGAGAGGGGACAAGATGCACACCCAAGCCCAAAGTAGCTGGACTCACCATTATAATTTACAATAAAGCAATCGAAACCGATGTAGAGGCGACACCCAAAACTGTAGCAGAATAAGCCAGTCTCCAATTGTTGTGATTGTTAGAAGGAGAAATCAAAACAAACTTAACAAACCAAGAGAACAAGCAAGAGACAAAAGAACACCAGGAAATAACGTGGTTTGGCAATGTGCCAACATTCACGGGAAAGCAACATACAATAAACTATTTCACTTCATCAATAATGGGTACGTACAAGGATCCGGCTCCTCTGAAGTTCATTGATTGTGACGTTCGTGAATTTCATAAAATCTGAGCCTTTCAAACAATTGAACGGGTAAGATAAAGCCACATCATCTAATACCATTTTAAGGACTTTTGCCGTTATCCACATCCGTTAAAAAAGAAAGAAACATATTCCTTGTCTATTGTTTTAACTGGGATTTTAATGGACGCCTTGACTGATTTGGATCCAGCTCTGCACTGTTACGTTAATCGATTGCAATAGATTTTTCATTCTTGATCATGGCAGATTCATGAGACAAATCAAAATCAACCGTGACTAGCTATTATCTTAATTAGCCATTGAAGCATTGAAGGGATCGAATTAAATGGGAAGCCACCTTCGCCAAATCGAAATCTTTCATAGAGAACAAACAAATTTATGGCATGTTTACTTACTTGGAATGAGTATGGGAAATTGATTCCAATTCCTGAGTTCTCTTGCGTTTACTAACATGTACATGAATCGAAATGGTTGTGGGTCCCACTTAAAAGTAACTAAAAAAGAGGAATCCATTCCTGAATATCCGGAGGTTGATTACCAAGGGGGAGTGGGTATTAAGAATTAATTCCGATTCATTCACATTTTCATTCCAAGTAAGTAAACATGTCATTATTCTTGACCTATTCAAGGCTGAAATCTCATAGAGAAATTCAAATCAAATCACCATTACCAAACCAATTATAAGAAGAGAAACAGAAACCTACCACTGCAATCAAAATTTGAAAACCGTTGTTTCATGGGAGAGGAGAGAGAGAGAAGAAGGAAAGGCCGAAAGGAGAAAGAATGATAGTGGATCCAAACTTCCAGTCCGTAAATGGAGGTCGCTGCACTGGGTGTTTTTTTAGCCAATGGAGAAGACGGCAACTCTAACGTCAGTTTCAAAAAATAAAACAAAAACATAGGCTACATGATATGGCATTATAAGATCCGTTTGATTGTTTGGAGGATGGTGATCTAATGAACTTCACAAAAACTGCACACAATCGAACTTCAGAGGAGCTCAAGCTTATCATGAGTCGAATATGGCAACTCATCACTCCTCTCTCTGGTTCTTTTTTCTCCACGCTTATCGTGAGTCGAATATGGCAACTCATAAGCTTGCCAAGCTTGCTTTGTTCTCTAGGTTCAATCTCTCTTGGAGTGGGAATGTCCCTCTCGACATTCAACGTTTTGTAGCTTCTTATTGTATTCATTAACTTTCCAATAATTAAAATTTGTCGTCATTCTCTCAAAAAAAAAACAAGAAGAGAAAAAAGGAAATTAATATATACTTTTATTTATTTTCTCCTTTGTCACACACGTACTTTACCCTGCAATAGTGATAGTTTAATTATCTCACTCTAACCTTGAGTGGTATTTGAATTATTCTCTCTAGCTCATTGGAGTGGTTTCCTTGGTGTTTCATTGGAGTGAAACTCGCTCTAGCTTACCAGCATGGCAGCAGACACTCCGATCCTGCTTGCCTAGCTGCATGTATAATTGGAGGGATTTGCTTGTCGGCGTGCCTACCACTTACTCCTCCAATTGTCACTCCGGCCAGTTTTCCGGCCAGCATGTTTCTGCTAGCTAGCTACTGATAATTCTATGAGCCCATTCCAACACCTCTTAATCAGAGGCGGCTTAGAACAAGTGCAACGTGTGCAAAGAAACAGGGCCCCAAATTTTAGGGGCCCTATATATATAAAAAGAGGGTCTTCTTACCAGGATTCTTGTGTAGTTCAGTTGGCAATGGGTATTTTCAAGTTTCCCTTGTAGTGTGAGCTCAAACCACAATAGGCCTACATTTGCTTCTTTTCTTTTCTTTCTTTTCCTTCTTCCATTATTTTTGGGTAGGAGTGTTTCTATTGACACCTCCAAATTTGCTCACTTGACCTCACTCCATTATGAATTATTAAATGACATTTATAACCTCCTATAAAATGACTATTAAGGACAATAATTATACCAAAAATATATCATGTTTATTTTCTCTAGAGTTTCCAATTCAATAATACTAGATTGCATTCTTTATTATTTTCCTTATTTATTTTTATTTTCCAATTTCACTACATACTCATTAAAACATTTATATATATTTAATAAAAATTAAAACTATGATAGATCATGTGACATAAAAATTTGTATCATTTGTTGAACGCATATTGGTGATAGAGAACAAAAGAAATTCTACTATGACCTAAATCTAAGTCTATCCATTATATTTGCAAAAAAAAATAGCAATTAAAAAAATATATAAAATATTTAATCATGAGGTACAAAAAATAGATGAAAAAAATAAACAATAAGAATAAATGATTATTTTTTTATTGCACAACTAAAAGAGAAAAAAATAGTTAAAAAAAGATTAAAAAAAAAACAAAGAATAGTTCATGCTAAAATATTTTCTTGTTGATTAGAAATTAATTAATGGATGTGTGGTGAGTAAATTTAGAATTATAGTAGTAATTTTGTATATTTAATGTGAATTATATCATCATGGTTATTTTAGGAATTTAGAAGAGGTTTAGTAAGCAAATCTTGTATTTTAAAAGCAAAAAGGAGGTGCAAAGAATATAAGAGGTCAGGTGAGCAAATTTGGAGGTCCTAATAGAATTTCTCTTTGGGTAGATGCTACATTTATTCTTTTTTTTTTGGGCCCTAATAATTTGTTTTAGCAAGAACAAACTCTAGTCCTTTTGTTTTATTTTCCTTCTTCCATTATTTTTGGATAGATGCTACATTTATTCTTTTTTTTGGGCCCTAATAATTCCGTTATATAATTTTGCTTCTTTTAATAAAATTTGCTTTAGCAAGAACAAACTCTAGTCCTTTTTTTTTTTCAAAAGATTTACAGTAAATAAATAAGATAAGAGATCCTTTAAAACAAACAAACAAACTTGATGTTGTTAGGTTCCTTTTATATTGATGACATTATAACAAACAAAATCTAAATTGAAGATGAATTTAAACTAAATTTAAGATGATTTTTTTATAATATTTATCTCTGTATATGAATTTTTTTTCAAAATCTTCATGCAAAACCACATAAAGAGGGCCTTATTTTTAATTTCGCACAGGGCCTCTCAAACTTTTGAGACGGCTCTGCTCTTAATTTGTATATACATGCACAAAAATAGTTTTTCATTAATTAGGAAACTAATTAAATTCCTATCGGTCATAATCATGTCTTTTCTTCTTTATAACCAACAAGGTTTGCACGCAATCTTCCTTCCTCTCTTCCATTACTTTGTTGTAGGTAATCATGTCTTTTCTTCCCTCAAGTGTTCTCCGAACAAAGCGGAAACCAAAGGGAACGTGATGGAGACAGCTACACGTGGTACAAAATTTTTGAAGATGTTGTTTACTCTCTCAATCTATAGTGTGTGTGAATGAGATACTCAAATAGAGCGTGAGACACGCAGCGACGGAAAGATACACCACATAAGGGTTGTAAATTTGCCACTTCAAAATAGTTAACTTTTATTTTTTTATCAAAAATTCAACAATTCAACTTAAATATATAGTTTTATTTGTGTAAGTTTAAGCCTCTTAGCTTGACTGGATTCTATTTTTTTTTACAAGAGAATTTGAAATTGAGATCTTATTCACTATTGAACCAACTAAGTTTCGGTAAAAAGATAAAAAATAAATATATTAATAAATATTATTTTTTTGATCGGATCAAATATATTGTTTTATATAAAACTTATAATAGCATTATCATACAACTTACTGAAATGGATGGCCTCAGTGCCTCACATCGTGGGCGCGCATTTAGGCACATTAGTGATATAATGGGCAACCTGTTTCCTATCCAGAATAGAAATTGAAGGCAAATGGCACTTTATACCTAAATTAATTTATTTGTTCATCTGTAATTTAATTTTTGTATATTTATATATGAATACATTTGTGCGCTTGTCAATTATTTTGAAGTAATTAAGAGCTTTGATATTCTCATCTTTTTTTTTTTTAGAAGAAAGTCAAAATCTATTAAAGTTCAACAAGGTTACACATAACTACTGCTCTGGTGGAGCTGTTAAAAAAGTTGCTACCTAATAACCCTATCTTTTCTAACCATTAGGTCCTTACCAGATTAGCACTAGCAAATTCCGAAAAAAAATAAAAAGAGACACGAGATCCACAGTACTAATCTGCGACACCTTCCCTAAGTAAGAGAGGTCGCAGATCCTTCCACCACTGCAGCAATCTTCAATTTGCGCCCCTTAAATTTTGGGCAATCAGCAATAGCAGTAGTCAAAGGATTACCACCCTTAACCTTATTCTTGGCACCCAATGGCCTCCCTTTCTTCTTCTTAGCAGGGGAGAGAATATTCTCCCATTATCATCAACCAATGCCAAATGAGGAACCACAGCAAGTTCCAACCCCTTAGAAGCATCCAACTTCTCCACCAATTTTGCCTTCTTTCCAGGTTGAATAAGCAAGACTGCGACCGAGCATCGAGACCCACTCAGTTGAGACAACGAAGCCATAGATGACTCGTCATTCATACTAACCACCTCCTCCGGCTGCCATAACTTTGGAATAGCCGCAAAAGCTTCGGCAGAGAAGCCCTTCACAGAGAACAAAGGTTTAGGAACAGCTCCAATACCAGTCCCAGGATTGAACATCCCCAACTTGTCAGTCGAGAAAACTGGATTGTTGACTCCAAGGCCTGGAAAGCGAGGTTTAGGAATAGTTGTTACCGCAACCCCCTCTTTCCCAGTCACCGATCTGGTACCGACACCCGCAGACACCACACTCCCACCTTTCAGAATTACCTGCATGTTTGCAGAGTTAGAACTAGGCACCTCCAAAGAAAGAGAGCTCGGAACAAACGCCGATTGCACAAAAGCCTTATCACAACCCTCTGGACCATGCAAGAACAAACCACAAGCCACACAGATGCCAAAACACCTTTCGTATTTTAACTCCAGATCAACAGAGACCTCTGGAGAAAAAAGAAAACTTCGCCGCATCTGGATACAACGACGAGTATCATGCACCACTCGGATTTGTTGAACCACCTCCCTAAGCTTCAAAGCCATATGATCAGGATGAACCACCTTCCCAAGGGAACTCCCAATCAAATTCAAGGCCCTCTCATTGCGTAAAGCAAACCCCATACCCTTCACCGCCACCCAGACCTCCAAAGAATGAAGCGGAACAGCCTACACCTCCCCCAAGCCATCATACTCGGCTAAGAGTAACATTGAATGGTTATAGTGCCAAGGGCCACTATGCAGTGCCCGGTCCCTCTCAGCCTTAACCCTAAATTGAAAAACAAACAATCCATCACTCTCCTCCCGGATTGAAAGATGATCACGCAAACCCCAGACTCCCGAGATCGCCGCCATGAAGGACTGAACAACCACCTTCTTCTTAGCCATCAAGCGGCCAACCAAGTAGAAAAAAGGATCATTGAGAGCCTCACCCCCCAAAAACCCCAAATTCACCGCTGCATCATCAGATAGAGCAAGCGCAGACGTCAACCTCGCTGACATCTCATCCACCATTTTTAGGAAAAAAGGTTTTTGTGCTAGATCAGTCAAGACGGCTAGAGAGAAAACCCTAGCAGAGCAAAAACCGTCTCATAAAACTTAGCACATAGCTAAATATTATTAACATTGATATTCTCATCTTGGGTTGTGTTGCTTATATGATTGACTCATTATCAATTGGAGAAATTATTAAATAATTCCGGACTACCACGTGTTCATGGTCCCAGACAACTTGATTGATCCATATAGGCCTTATTTTGATAGTGATTCGTCCCGGCATATCAACGTGTCGCCGCTACAGTTTCCGGGACCACAGACACGTGATAATCCCGGACCACCCAATAATCACTTCATCAATTGAAAGGCCTCAAAGACTTTTCACCTTCAAATCTTCAAGCACTCCACTGATTTTGTCCAAAGATCAATAAAGCTTGGCGGTCTAGCTTCTATATTGTTGAATGTTAGGAAATTTAATAAAATTGACTAACAAAATCCAATCTAATAAGATTGGATTGAAGCCCAATAAGTTCATATTGAGTGAAATTGGGTTGTGTACTTTTTTATGTTATTTCAAAACGTACATAATTCAACTTCAATGAATCCCAACTTATTATGTTTTTTAGTTTTGTTTTATCTAATAAAATTCTTAATTCGACAAAGAGAAAAAAATCATATATGGTGTATGCGTGGCGTATACAACACTTTTGTTTATCTTTTTAGCTTTGAATTAGCAGCATCCTTCAAAGACGTTGTGTCTAATTATGTTTGTTTGATGCTGAAAGAGGCAATTTTTTTCAAGCGACAAGTAAAAGGTGATGGAGAAATTTGACTTTGGGATGCAAAGAAGCATAGCAGCGTGGGAAAATGATAGAGAAAGCATGTTATTATTGATATTTGTTGATTGCATCTCGAAATGATATGGACTACTCCTTTTGTTAGGCGGGAAATGAAAACTGTATTTATATGTTTTAAAAAAACATATAATGAAAATTGTATTAGGGCTGGCTTCGGGACGGGAATCGAGTTTTTGAGCCTCAACCGAATCCCGACCGAAATCGTTCGGGAAGCTCAAATCTGTTTCTGATGCCAAACCGGTCGGGATTCGGTTGAGGCAATACAAAGAAGAAAGAGAAAAAAGTCATAAAGAAAAGGATATGTCACTATAGATGCATGTGCTGAGATAGTTTTTTTAATGTTATTGTGTGAAAGTAGTTAAATATAATGTATTTTGTGTGTGTATATATATATATATATCAAGTGGAACACTTGGTCTAGTGGTTAAGACTCGATCTCTCTTATGAGAGGCCAAGTGTTCGAATTACAGTGAGGGCAGATATATAGACTATTTTTGGAATAATATCTACAGTCGATCGGGTTTAGATGTTTCTTTGAATAATATCTGCAGTCGGTCGGGTTTACATGTTTCTTTGAGTTAATATCACAAACAATACTGAAATCGTGTGTCATCAGTACTCCACTTTTTGACTGTGAACCACTTGTAACACGTTTGTCACATTTTTTTTATTAAACAATAACCACAGGTGTGCGACCCGAATTTTAGAGATGTTTATGTCACAAGTCACAACTCACAAAAAAGGAAAGGAAAAATCCTTAAAATACAAATTCTATTTTTTTTAAGCTGCGGCTAAATACATCCCAGTCAATACTCACTACACCCCATTTTCAAATTTTCCTACAAGAATTCTACTGTTACCCCTAGATTTAGAGCAAAGTAAAAATAAAAACTACAATTATTAGAAAAAGAAAATAAATAAATAGAAAAGCTCCATTGATGAATCCTCGGAAACTCCCGGAAGGAGAATCGAATCTAAAGGACGATAGTGAAGAAGTAAAAGGTGGGTATCAGTTCTAGCATCTTTACATGTAAAACTGAAACTGATTGGGATGCATAGCCGCAGTCTTTTTTTTTTTTTTAATATGAAAAAAGCTAATCATTTTATTTTTTACGAATGTCCAGTCGTAAATTTGGTAAATAAACAACCAAAAATAGAAACCCACTAGTTTGCGGTCAATCCACGACCATTTGGTTTGGCCACATCCTTAAAGAGGCTAATTTCGCTGCAGATAGTTTGCCAAAAAAAGATTGGACACTCAGATCAGTTGTCACTCTTCTTGCTGCTCAAAATGCCCTCTCGATGTCAAACAGTGATCTCCCTTCCAAAGTATACAAAAAAAGTGATGGCATCCTTTAAGCTGGAAGTACATTATCTACCTGAATCCTTTAGTTAACATCAAATGATGGTGATTTCTGTCACTCTGGTTTGGCAACAAATGATTCGAGCTTCTGCAGCCAGTTCACATATTGACCTTGCTCTTTTCTGTGCAGGTGGTGCATGAGGAAGTTGGTCAGCTCTTCTCCAATACCCTTGGCCACTAGATATTCCTTGAGCGCCGTTTCTAATGTGTCATGATAGTCACTGCCATAGATAATATAGACAGTAGAAACACAACAAATATAAATACAAGTTCCATTATTCAAACAAGGAAAGCAAAAGTATTGTTAGGCATCAGTACCATATTATGTGATACAATAACAAGATGGATCTATGTAGGAAAGTCCCATCAAACAATTTAAGCCTGCAAGTCTTGGTACAGCCACAAAAATCCCTCATTCACACGATATAAACCCAAATAATTAGCTAGAACAATAACAGGGGACAAGAAAAAACAGGAAGACCAAATAATATTAGCTAGAACAATGTCACAATACAGTACCATTGAACAGCTAACAAGCCCTTCCTCCTAAATAATTGCAGCAAGATCTAACCCTATCCCACAAAACCTCCTACCTTGCTCCCCTAATGCTGTCAAAAATCCTTCTGTTTCATTCTAGCTGCACCACCCAAAACAAAGCCATCACACATCTCCATAAACACCCTTCATTTCTCCCTAAAAGCCTTGGGCTGCTGGTTGCTTTAACTCCACCATAAAAAGTTCATGAGAATCAAATAAATATGCAACATCGAAAGCATACCTGATTCAAAGGTCATCTGGTAAATCCACTACATAAGCATGTATTCCTTCAATATTTGGTGTGGGCCAACTTTCCTAGAGGTTAGCTAATGATAAACTTCCTATGGAATCTTTTTCCTCAAATACACTGAAAATTCATCTTCAGTGAATTCCTTGAAATGGAAACGTTTTACATGAGCAACATAAGCATCTCCTCCATCTTCATAAACTTGTGCTTCTTCAAGTAGAGGAAAAAAATACAACACATATTGCAGCTTCTGCACACAATCAACCTTAAAAGGAGTCCTTTCAGTAGTGCAATTGACTGAGCTCTTGTAAGGAAATTCAGCATGAGGAAGAATCATATGCACATTTTTCAAATTATCATCGGTAATGCATTGCAACAATTTACCAGTACTTTATATTGACGACTAGTTTGGCCATGTTCTTGCAGTTGGCAAGTGCTAGAATGCAATTGCATTCTAACTACCTCATCAACTTGCACCCACCAGTCCCCAAGCACTTTGCAACTCTATCATGGAGATTAGAAGTAGGAACTCAATATAAAACAAACCACCCACAATTCAGTCATGTGAGATTCTCCCTTATACAAGGAAAGGAAAAGAAGAATGTTATCTTAGAGAAGAATCAACTGTAAAGCAACATGGATACATGCCATAAACAACTCTACACACACACACACACATATGAACTCATGTCCCATTTTTGTCTAAAGACATACGAAGTCCATGCTACAAAAACCCCATGTGAAGAACCAATTGGTAATGGTGTGTCCGTGTGTACAGCCTGGTATTAATAAAATAGTGATATACTCTACATCTCTTCTTTGCCCAAATTGTTTTTTTTTCCCAATAAGAACTTTTGTTAAAAGAGAACAAAACAAAACATAGGGGACAAGATGTCATCTGCAATGCTAGCTAAAAAATCTAGAGTCCAACTCAAGAAAGCATCAAACAAAACAACTCTTAAAGTCAAAAACCTAGACCCAGTACCAATCCAATTACAAAGAATAGCATGGACAGCACTATGTCTGAATTCCGAGGAAACCGATGGCCAAGAACCATTTTTCACAAAAACTCCAGTTCCCCCCCCCCCCCCCCCCTTTCACATTCTCGAAAATTGTCTTATTTCTGTCGATCCAAATAACCCAAAATACAGCCATTACAGCACATCTGCCCAACACCAATCCCTTTTTTCTCCCATCAAAAACTTGTATCTTTCACACAATAAGGCCATACGCTGGATTGTCCAACTCATATTAGACTCGTTAAATACCCTTTTCCATAGAACTAATGCAACTGGACATAGTAAAAACAAAGTTTTATCTATTAGCCACCACTAGCCAAAGTATTATGTTTCCCCAAAATTCCTAAAACCATCAGCATGTACCTCTGTAATAATTTAGTTTAGCAAGGGAACCTCTAGTATGGACTAGTTGCTAATAACAAACCATCAATCATACTAACATTTAAGTTAAAAAAAAAATCTATTAACAAAGTAAGTGAATTACAGTTTGCAGAACTGTAGCAGCACATCTTAATGTCTTCTTGGGTTTATTTTTATCGGATTATTTTAGATGATTGAGATGATATTCTTCTTTATGGGCATCAGTTGGGGGAATCAGGGATTGGTCTTCTTTTGCTATTTACTCAAACTGGGAGTGCACTGTTGTCCAGGGTCTTTGTTTTAGTTGGTTTGTTGCTATATTTGTTTTGGCTTTTTTTTTTAGATGTTTTCCTTTGGTTACTGGATTTGTTATCCAGTGTTCAGTACATTCTCTATATCAAATAAAAGTCTGTTTCCTATCAGAAACATAATTAACATTATATTCATTTCAAGGGGATAGGATTGATTTTATAATGGCTTATAGGGATTTCTTCTCTTATATAGAGGGGTTAACTATAATTCTGCTAGATTCTTACTTCTTACTTTTGGCTTTCTACTTCTCTTCAGAACTTCAGGTACTCTAATAGCAACCAAAAGAGATTTTCCAGTTTTTCCTATAAGAAACATGGGCTTCAACATCCGTCAAACTACGCTTGCAGGGTTATGCCTCATCATGCAACTGACTAGATCAGAATCTAGTTCGAAAGGATGTCATACCAAATCACTTATAGGGTTTCACTTCTGTTATAAATAGAGGGCTAACTACAAGTCTGCTAGACTCTTTACTTCCTATTTTTTGCTTTCTAGTTCTATTGAGAACTTCAGGGTTCACTATAACAGCAACCACAAGAGGATTTTCTAGTGTTTCCTGTAGAAGCATCGGCTTGAACATCCGTCGAAGTATGCCTATGTGGCTATGCCTCATCATGCAACTGATTACACCAGAATCTAGTTAGAAAGGATGTCATACCAAACCACTATGCCACAATGCCCTTGTTATCCTTAAAAAGATCCACCAAAATATCAACACACAAACAATTAGAATTAAAATTAATTTAAGACCCTCCATGGCCATATATACTCAATAACAGCAACAGGAAAAGTTTGGATTTTGTTGCAGTAAGGAGAATTCATATATTGACATTATGCAAGCTGAATACTAATATCCATTTTCAGTTCTTTTGGTAACCCTAAACACACTAACCAAGGTGTGTGGAAGGAAGAGATGAACTAGTGATCTAGAGTCCATTCATGCTCATCGATCTACCGTTTAGGAAGAGAGAGCAATGAGCACCCCAATGGCTCATAGACATAATAGGTTCAACAGCTATAATTTTCTTCAAAGATCTATGGATCGTACTACAGAAAACAACCAAAATGCTTGGATTGAGATATTAACTGTCACAAGATCAACAGAAACAATGAAAAAGCGACCCCCAAAAGTAGTGATAAAACAGTTTATCTTCACCATCGGTTGAAGTTGATATACAGTAAATGCAAATCTGACCTGAATGAGGGACCTCTATAGACTGACGGGCCAATTTGAGCCGGTGATTGACGATAATAGACTTTCTGGATGTCAAACTCAGAACCAACACCGTCTGTCTCATAAATTTCACAATCAAACTGCAGCATAGAGCTCAGACCAGGCTTCTTCACACATACCTTCATCAAAACCTGCCTTGCATACAAACTATCCTCTCTCTCAGAGGTATCAGAGCTAAAGGGACCCAACAAAGCTGAAACAGCAACCTCTTCACCAGACTCAAATTTTCTCCTTAAAACCACATCTTGGGACTGCGGTGAATCCCAATCCACCACAAAATCTCCCAATGAACTGCTTCTGCTTATCTGTATCAATAATTCAATATCAACTCAAAGACTACCTGAGAGGATCATCCATTAACAAAATAAAGCGTAGGCATGCAATTAACAAATATTATCAAAAACTAGTTTGTTTTGGTTGTTCACCATACAGGCAGTGCAGACATAGTTTCCTAAGATTAAAATATCCACAAACTGAAGCTGAAACTTTCTAGTTCTGACATCACAGATTATTCACTCAATACTTGCTATTCAAAATTATGGTTACTAAGGATTATATATTTGAGCAATTGCAGTTTGGAATAATGAGTGAGTTTGTGGTCTCACTCAAATGTTTTATCAGTTACTAATGGAATGTCTCTAAAAGAGAGTGTAAACATTAACTGTTACAAATTCTCAATTTCTTGGGGTCTCGAATGGACTTGCATATAGATAGAAAGACATATTGAAGCACCTGATAACGGTTAGAGGAAAGCTCATAGTGAATCTCAGACTGCAAGAGTTGGAGCAAGTTCAGATCCTGAAAAGCTTTGCAACCCCTCCGAATTACAGCGCTCATCTTCCGCATTCTCTCTCCTCTATTAACACTAACAGTGGTGACCACCCTGCAAGGCTGCAGGAAGGATGGACAATTCAGAATGAAGAGCGTCTTTCTTTTTTCTTTTTCTCTTTGGCAACTAGAATCATATTAAACATTTGTTTAAGAATATTCGCCATAATTTTTTCTATTAATTGAATTAAACATCATAGTAAATCGGGTATGATGGATAACATCTCGACTCAAAGTGAATGTGATTTGTATGTATTTTACATACAAATTAGGTCTCTAATCACTAGAATTATGTTAATCCAATAATCATTTAGTATCTTTAATTCACATTTGTACATTTTATAGGGGATATATGCAAGAGATCAAAGAGATTGATATTTAGTGTGAAATGACACATTTCGGATGCTTTTATTGCAACCGGTTGACCCGAGGTCAACTTGTGATCAACCATGTATTTTGAATGCCAAAATGTCAAATATCAAGTCTTGAAAGTGAATCACAAGAAAACTCCGGAGAATTACCAAGAAACCGAAAAGTCAAAGTTTTGTACGAAAAGTCAACCATGGTCAACTCCGAATGTCAAGGTCAAAAGTCAACCTTGTGACTCATCAATGGAAGCTTCCAAAATCAGTCAAGAATGTTCTTTGTGTCCTTATGTAAGCAATGACCTCACCTCTTGATTATTCTTCTAGAGAAAAGACATTTGTCCTCACAATATATCTCTCTTGTCTTATCCCATTTGACTTTGCATTTTTCATTTATTTTTGCTGAGATTTTTAGTCAATTACCTCTTTGTCCCTCACCTAGTTTTCTCGTCCATATTCACCTAACTTTCTCCTGGGTAGTCTAGCCATTTTTCCTCACCTACTCCCTTATTCCTAGCCCTAGCTTAGATCTTTAGGAATTAATCCAAGCCCTTCCTCCCTTTCCCCCTTAATACACGACAACCTCATACACATGTTGTCAAAATTAGGGTGAGTATTAAGCTCGGGGTTGTCGTGTCCACGGAGATTGGAAGACCAAAAATCGCACTTGACAAACAAGTAACCTAATTAAGGACTCTAGTTAGATGGAAAGATAAGAAATGAAAAGTGTGAGTGAAGTGTATAGACAAGTGGAGTGTAGTGAAATGTTTTGGTGTTTTTAGTTTGAAAGATAAGTAAATAATGCAAGCAACAATGACAAGCACATGAAGAAAATGCAAGATCTATAAAACGATTGGGGTTTTCGGGTTTATCAAAGTCCACAATGATGAGTGATGTTCCAATTACATATTCATGCTTATGTGATTAGTGAATCAAGCTCTGTATCCTAGCCATGTTATGGCTCTAGAACCGTGTCTCCAATGGTATTCTAGTGCAGTGTTAGGGATCACTTGGTTATGCCTAAAATTTGTATCAACAATTATGTGACCTTGTCAAGATTGAGGCCTACAAATCGTCCAAACCAAGTTGGCGTGACCTCCCTGATCATCCACCAAAGACTGCAAGATAGAAAGCCTAACAAAGGAGGCACCAATGTGGTATCGGCCAAAGACCCTCCGATGCCTCATTCAGTTGAGTAATTTGTGGAATTGGTTGATAGCTCTGGTGCTTAAGATTTGCATACCTGACAATAGGGGTCTAAGGGCCTTTATATAGAAGTAGACATAACATTGCACCACACGGAATATGTCTCCTTTGTTGTAGTGATCAAGTTAAATTAATTATCCTTCTCCACGTAGCACTCGACCAATGGTCCTCTTTGACTTATGGTTCATTCATCACTTTGGGTCTTATTAAGACTCCTAGCTCATTGAGCTCTTGTCCTATCAGGACTCGTAATTAAATTGATTAGGAAAAGATTTTACCACACCGCCTGCACCTAGATTAGAATCTAGGTCCCATTAGACGTCTACTCAGGTCGGGACAAGCGACACCTTATGCTCATCCCTCTTGGGGCTTGATCTTTTTACATCAATATAACGACCTCTTAGGTCATAACGACCTCTTGGGCTTATAGCCTCTCAAGTCCACCATGGAGCATTCGTCAAATCGTGAACCTATAGTCCACTAATATATTAATCGACTTTATTGGTGTCGTTATTTACTCATGGGTTATTATGGACCTCATGATCCGTTAGAAGAATTCATATCGTAATATGAGGCTTGTGGCCTTTGACAAAGTTAGTGCTCCCATGGAGAACGTACTTGTCCACTCGTAAAGCTTTTGAGCACGAAGAACCTCTCAAAGTTCCCAAAGAGCACTAGTCCACTCGTAAAGCTAATCAGCACGTAGCCACTTCAAGAGCTCACAAGTACTTGTAGACTATTCACCGTAGAAGATCAAGACTTTTATAGACCATATGTGCCTGTAGCTTGTTATGGATCACTTGATCACATATGGAGCATTGGAGCACTCCATCATTGTGGAGCTCTTCAATATATCTAGGATCAACTCGGTCCTTGGGTAATTTTACCCTATCAACATCACTAAAACTCTCTAGGTTACTTAAGAGGCATTATGCACCACGACTTAGAAACTCAAAGAACAATCCTCACATTCCACCAATGTTATGGATGTGGATGTGCACATAGTTCCCGTTTATATTGATAATTCTTCTTGGCAATTGACATCCCCTTATATTGTTTATAATTGGTAGTGTGTGTTTTTTTTCATGTAAATGTGGAGGATATTGTTATCTGCAAGTTAGAGAGCATAATGTCAACTCATAACCGACTAGCTAATTGACGGAAAACTATTTGTTCATTCTTTAAAAGAGATGGGGCAGTTCAGCTGGTGTGAATGTTTCAACCCCGAATCAGCAACCTCATGATGCATCTCAAGCAGTTGAACCTACATAATTTCATGCTATTTCTTCTGCATTTATTGTTGATATTCCAATTACAGATGAACAACCTCATGACACATCTGAGATACCCGAAACTAGAGAATTGCATGTTGCTGCTTCTTCATCTAATATTAATACTTCCTTACCAAATCAACAACCTCATATCACATCTGAGACAATGGAACTAAGAGCGTTTGATGCTAGTTCTTTGGAAAGAGATCCAAGGAAACATATTCAAATATATGAATGTCCTATCAATCAACGAGATGAGATTCTGCGTGCTTATATCAAATTGGGACCTTATCAACATAAAATTTGAAAGTATCCGAAAATTCGATCAGATAACCAGAATCGTCGATTTACCTATTCTTGGTTCACAAAGTTTCCATGGTTAGAATATTTCCTTTCAAAGAATAAAGCATTTTGTTTTCCATGTTTTCTGTTTGCGAATGGTCCAACAAGTAATCATGCACTAACCAGTCTCGGGTTTAGTGATTGAAAAAGAGTTAATGATGGAAAGAAATGTATCATGTTGGACGTCCATCTTCATCACATAATAAGTGTGTGTGGTGTGCTGAGGGTTTCATGAAGGCATCTCAACATATTGACATTATTATGAACTGTCAAAACCAAGAACAAATTTTGAAGAATCAGTTACGACTCAAGACAACAATTGACTGTGTTTGGTGGCTTACATATCAAGGATGTGTTTTTAGTTGTCATGATGAATATGTAGATTTAACAAACTGTGGAAATTGTATTGAACTTATAAAGCATACGACCAAGTTTAGTGATGAAGTTGTTGTTGTTGCCTTAGAAAATGCACTGAGAAATGCTACATATATCTCACTAATGAAGTTTAGTGCAATTAGATCATTTGGATTCATATTCATCTTACATTTATTGAAAGAAACTATGAGACTCACTAATATTCTTTGTCATGCATTACAACAAAAGTCTCAAGATATATTGAATGATATGCACTTAGTTGAAACAATAAAAGTTGTCCTTGGGAAATAGAGAGAATATGGTTGGGATAGTTTCTCGAAATTAAGTAGAATCATTTTGGAAGCTACATGACATATTGACATACATGATATGAATGCTAGATACATAATGGGCACAAGTCGTTCTTGTCAGCAAAGGGACCATATCACAGTTAAACATCATTATCGCTTTGACATATTTAATTCTGCAATTGATTTCAAGTTAGAAGAGTTAAATAGTAGGTTCAGTGAAAGCTATTGAAATTGAAGATATTTCCAGCCGGGCAGAGAAATTTTATCCTCAAGATTTTACTAGACAAGAGTTACATGTCTTGAGATGTGAGTTGACAATTTATCAGGCTAACGTATCTTATCATCCTGTGCTTAAAAATGTGTCTACACTTTCTGAGTTATGTCGAAGACTAGTTGAAACAAATAGGTTACAAAGATATTGTATGATTGTAGATTGATTCGCCTAGTTTTAACTCTTTCTGTTTCTACGGCAACAACAGAAAATGCTTTTTCTGCAATGAAGCGTATTAAAACTGCACTGCGTAACAAGATTAAGAATGAATTTCTTGCAGATAATATGATGGTTCATATTGAGAAAGAACTTGCTGAAAATTTCAATTCAGATTCAGTGATAAAAGACTTTTCTTCCAAAGATCGCAGGGTACAGTTTGAATAGGTACGTAC
Source organism: Rubus parviflorus (assembly GCA_029955375.1). Lineage (NCBI taxonomy): Eukaryota > Viridiplantae > Streptophyta > Magnoliopsida > Rosales > Rosaceae > Rubus > Rubus parviflorus. Next base: position 17,170,234 of record JARGGL010000006.1, on the reverse strand, counting down.
ATTTAATCTAGTTTTTTTTTTTGCTTTCAATATTCGTATTAGACTTTGACAATGACTTCTTTGATTGTTTTTTTTCGAATTTGTTGAAAATGAATGGTTAATCGTGTTTATTTTGTTTAGATTTTTGCTTTGGAAGAAATTACTCTCTTAATGTAGGTAAGCAACAAAAAAAATTTAGTTATTCCTAAAAAAAATTTAGCCCACCATAATAGAAACTCCTGGCTCTGCCATTGACGTGGGTAAAGTACGAGGTTTAATCCTTGAATAGAATTTTGCAAGCATAACAGATAAGATGTTTGAACATCAAAGTGGACTAATACGTGTTAACCCTACCGGTCATTCTTTGTATTAGAGACTTTGCATTTATTTTATTGTTTTCATTATTGAGGAACTTTACTTTTCACACTATTCTCCGATAAATAATTTACTTTGCATTGTCCATAACCGGCCATCTATGACCAAGTTAGCCCCATTCCAAGGTTTCACAACCTTGGAAGATTGCGTGCTAATGAGTGTTAGCCTTGCATTCTCACCATTTCTTGCTTTTCCCCACTAGTGCTAGGACTCTAGGTAACCATAACCTTGGTTGGTTTAGGGCTCAACAATCCCCATGGGTGATAACTTTCGAGTCTTAATACTCGATCATTCCCTATGTTGGCAAACAATATGTGTGCTTGCATATATATGGTTCAAGTCAATGGACCTATTGCCGAAGATTTAGGTTAACCGTTAATCTTTGATCCCTTGGTAATTGGTAGCCCAGATTTCTTAGTATTATTCTTTATTTTTCTTTGTTTGTTTGTTAGTTTAGTGTCCTTTGAGTGAAGCATAGTGAGGACATAAAGTTCCTTAAGCCGTGAGTATAGCTTGCTATCTTGTTGCCTTGACATCTTGCTAAGTCTCTTGTTTCCCTCCTTGTTTGTTTTTGCTTTCTTGAGTTACATGTTGAGCTAACTATTGTGTAGGAAGTATTAAGGGACTAAGGGAGTGACGAGCCTTGTATTCTTGAGATACATCTAAGACATGAGCATCCTTAATACCAATACTTAATTCGTTGAGTTTTTGTTTAGTTTGTCGTGTTTCTAGCTTGTTTTGTTAGTTTGGTTAGCTTCGATTCCCATATCTTGTGCTATTAGAGTATTAGTATATTTTTAGCTTAATTATTGTTGTTAGTAAGTGTTTGAATTACTTAATTTTAGTTTGAATTCAGTTGGATAGAGTTGTTTTAGTTCCTTTGTTTGTTTAAGAAATTTTGATATTGAAAATCATAAAAACAGAGTGCCAAGCAACCAGTCGCCCCTATTTTGCGACCGGTTGCCCTTGAAAAACCAATGCCCAGTAGTCTTTCACGACCAGTTGCCATCAGGCCAGAGAGCAACGCGACCGGTCGCCACACTGAGCACAACCGGTCACTAGCCGTTGAGTTAAAAAAAAGAAGTATAGAAATTAAAAAAATTTGTATGTAATTTTTTTTTTATTATTTTTTTTTTCACTAGGCAATGGTATCACTCATGTAGGTACACCTAGCAACAATTTCACACTCTATTGAACCTAAGAAAGAAACAAAAAAATTACCGAGTGACAATAAATCAGAATTTAAATCAAAATAAAGACAAACAAATTTTTATTGCCAAACAATAAAACCATCAAATAATTTGATATGCAAGACCTGCAACATATTCAACCATAGTCACTAGAGGGATGCATCTCTTCTTCACTAGGCAATGATATCACTCATGTAGGTATACCTAGCAACAATTTCACATTCTATTGAACCTACGAAAGAAACAAAAAATTTACTGAATGACAATAAATCAGAATTTAAATTAAAATAAAGATAAATAAATTTTTATTGCCAAACAATAAAATCATCAAATAATTCGATATGCAAAGACCTATATCAACATATTCAGCCATTCAATTCAATATGTGAACAAACTATATCAACATAAAGCAACAAATAAGGTTGTTGTAATTGAACAAAATACATGCAGCTACACTACAAAAGATGGGTGTTGTTATTAACACACTCTTATGTGTTAATAACACACCCATTCTCTCTATCTCTCTCTAGGGTGTGTGCATTAAAGGAAGAGAGAGAGAGAGAGAGAGAGAGAGAGAGAGAGAGAGAGAGAGAGAGAGAGAGAGAGAGAGAGAGAGAGAGAGAGAGAGAGAGAGAGGGGTGTGTTATTAACCCACAAGGGTGTGTTAATAACAACACCCCAAAAGATTAATAAACTAAAATTTTCAATAACGAATTGATAACATATACATCATTTGAAGAAATATAGCAGCAAACAAAAGAATAACACGATCAAATACCAAAAATTGATCTGTAATTGAAAAAATAGTTGTTATTTCAAAAATCGAACAAAAAACAAAGCAGATCAATACGACTAATAGTCAAATCATTGATGAAACTTACTTGGAATCTGACTCGTTCTAAATCAAAGACAAATGAAATTCGAACGAAATTTGATCTCTCTCCTTACAACTTTCTATCTGAATTGAAGAAGAAGCATACTCTCTCTCTCTCTCTCTCTAAGTACGAAAAACCACAAGCTTGCTTATTTCTCTCTGTACCTGTTTCTAATTAATTTTTGAAATCCTCCGCAGCTCATATGAGTAAGGGTAAAGTGGTCAACAAAATTTTCAGTTGGCTTATAGAATCCACCTAAATGGGAAAAGATGTGACCTCTTGGGCTTTTAAAATCCTTGTTGGTAAAAATTGGGAAGTCTAATGCTAATTGAGAATAAATTTGAAATTATTGACTTAATTGAGAATTTGTGGGATCTGGATCCTCTCCTAACCTATAGTTTACCTAACCTACCTAAGCTTTGAAGGAGATGCTGAAATGTGGCTATTTTTAATCTAATGGTTTATAATAAATTTAGGTTTTTTATCTCCTATTTGACTTTCATTTTCATTAGTTGCCGCGGGCTATTTTTTTCCCCCTCTTTCTTTTGTTCTTCTTGGCTGTTCCTGATATAGAAAAAAATAAGAAAGCTAAACGATTGAAGAAGGGAAGTGCAAAGGATAGGCGCAGAGAAATCTAATCAAAAGTTCAGAAATTTAGCTTCGAGTCCTCTATTTCAATCTCTCCTACATCGCACTGCAACATGTAAATGTAATAGTGATTTTGGGTTTTCTTTTCATTATTTGGGCAATTTAGTTTTTCGTTTGTTATCTTTGATATTGCTTGTGGTATTGATTATGTTTTCTATGTATTAGTTGTGCTTTTCTATTTTAGTAATTTTAAATTTAATACATTGCAGTTCATTTATAAGATATTGGGAATGGATGATTCATTGACTGCAGCAGACATTAACATAGAAAATTGTGATTTGGATTTGGATTGGAAACCTAGAAATGGAATGGAGTTTGATTCCGAACAAGCAGCATATTACTACTACAATAGATATGGAGGAAAAAAAGGGTTTAGTATTAGAAGAGAAAGTCATGGTAAGAATAGAAGAACATGAGGAATCACTTCAAGAGTATTTGTTTGTTGTAAGCAAGGTTTCCGATCCAAAGATAACAAGGATTGTATGACTAGTAAACATAGAGCTGAGACAAGAACAAGTTGTCGTACTGAACTTTGCATTACATTGAATAGAGATCGAGAACAATAAGTTCTTTGTTAATAATTTTGTTGAAGAGAACAATCATCTTCTTGTGATGCAAGAATGTGCCCACATGCTACCATCTCAACGAAAAATATCAGCCTCCCAAGCCACTGAAATAGAACTAGCAGAAGAATCTGGAATTGCTCTTAGATCTGTGTTTGAGTTGATGGGTAAGCAAGCAGGTGGAAGAGATGTTGTTGGGTATACAAAACAAGATGTAAAAAACTACCTTCGATCAAAGAGACAGAGAAGCTTGGAATATGGAGAAGCAGGATATATTATAAATTTTTTTTCTGACCAAACATTGGAAAACCCTTCATTCTATCATGCTATGCAATTAGACAATAAGGAGCAAATAACAAACATATTTTGGGCAGATGCTAAAATGATCATTGATTATGGCCAATTTGGGGATGTTGTTAGCTTTGATACAACATACAAAATTAATACATCTAATTGATCTCTTGCTGTGTTTGTTGGATTCAATCACCACCGCGAGACTAGTATATATATTTGGGGTGGCTCTAATGTATGATGAAACAACTGATTTATTTATATGGTTGTTTGAGACTTTTTTGAAGGCCATGTCTGGAAAGGTTCCAAAGACAATATTTACAAATCAAGATGCTGCAGTGGCAAAGGCTCTCCGACATGTTATGCCTGATGCATATCATAGGCTTTGCACATGGCATATATATGATGCAAAATGCCATAAAGCATGGTCATAGTATGTTGACAGAAGAAGGTGGAATCACAAGTGTTTTGTCAAGGTTCATGGAAAACATTGAGGAGGAAGATGAGTTTATATCTGCTTGGGATGCAATCCTTGATAAATATTGTGCGCATGACAATACTTGGTTGCGTATCATATATGAGTTAAGAAAAAAATGGGGGTTTTCATATGTTAAGCGAGCATGGTCAACTGGAATAAGAAGCACTCAACTGAGTGAGAACTTTAACTCTTCCTTGAAAGATTATATAGACTCGGACCATAATTTGTCACAATTTTTTTACAGACTTTGAGAGGATGGTCAATGATAAACGGTACAAGGAGTTAGAAGCAGAATATGATATGTGCTTCAGGTTGCGTATTATGAAAATGCATGTTAAAATGCTATATGAAGCAAGAGTTTACACCAAACTAATATTTCAAGAGTTTCAAGATCATTTTGAATATATCGTCTCTTGAAGAATCTATAACAAGTTGTGTTGAGATCCAGATCATGGGTTCGAGTCACCATGGGGGTAGGAGTGAAATCCTTTGATCTTCTTTAAAAAAAAAAGGAACTATAGTTAGATTTTAATACACATGTCAGCTCTATATTAATTGGTGATACCACCACTTAGTGGTTGTGGTGAGCAAATTTGTTCCCGAAAGCAAAGGGGAATAAAGAAAAAAAATATATAAATTTATTATAAACTATTAGATTAAAAATAGCCACATGTCAGCATCTCTTTCAAAGTTTAGGTAGGTTAGGTAAAATACTGGTTAGGAGATGATCCAGATCCATTTGTTTAATAGCGTCACGGCGTCACCCAATCACAAAGGTAATAATTTTATAACTAGACTTCCTAAACGCGCTATGCACGTGGAAAAACTGCGTTCGCGGGTGCGAAATGTTTTTATTTTTATTTCTAATTTATTAAAAGTTTGTTGATTTTATAAAATGAATATTCTGTTTAAGTAAAACGTAAATAAAAGAGAGAATGCTCAGAATAAGATGTATATTATTGATGAATAGGAGCCTCTATATATAGAGGAATACAAGATACACTACAAGAAAATTTGGTTTTTGCAAGGAATTTTGTCCTTGCAAAAACTCTAAAATTCCTTGCAAAACATGAAATACAAGGAATTAATTCGTTGCTCCGGTCCTTGCAAAGTTGCCCTTGTAAAAGACCAAATGCAAAGACATAAAATTCCTTGCATTTGAGTTCCCAAATGCCAAGAATTTTCCCCTCAAATGCAAGGATTTGTTCCTTGCATATAATCACCTGAGAACCATGGTTAACCATGGTTAATTGATATGCAAGGAGGACAATTCCTTGCATATCATTCCTTGCATTTGGTAGATTCAAGGACCTTTTTAGCAATTATGATGCTTCTAGTGTTTAATTACATTTAATTTCATATCAACTTCTTATCCAATCTAATAAAATCCATTGAGACTTTGAGTAAATGAATTACTTTTGATTATAAATTAGAGTAATAATTACATATATATGGAAAATTCCACAAAGATTAATAACTCAAAAGTTCACATAATTCTCGCTTAAGACGTCGATCTCATCTATGTCAAAAACTTGAGATAATCACAAAGCTTTTCAATTATAACGACATAACACTTCTAGTTGAAGCAGCCCCTCTCTTATTGATTACCTGTAGAGATGAGAATTATGATCATTATAATGAACATGGATCATGGATAGATAAATCACAACTGCAATCACTAAAAGAATCAGGAATTATATATTTCTGCACTTCAGAAAGAGTTTTTGTACTTGTATATCTGAGATTCTTTTCTTTTTCATAAACATCGATCCTCATCTACAATTTGCAGAATATCTTGTTCCTAAAATCTAAGCTGTGAAAGAAAAATCTAAGCTCATCTATATACTATCCAGAAATATGTTTATCCCGAAAATCACATACCAGTCAACCAAATGTACTTATCAGGTTCCATATCCTCTGCCTCAACTTTTTCTTAGTCACTGTCCTGCAGCAGGAATTCGTTCAAAGATTAAAGTGAATTAGAAATAAGTAATTCGACCAAGCCAGAAAAACAAAACAAATAGGGATAGAAACAGGGGAGAAACTAAACCCCAATATAAAAAATAAAACAGCAAACCAAGAAACAGAACAACATTGGTATATATAAACTCTCCTGCATACAAACAAGAAACATAACAACATTGGTATATGTAAAGGTGAATGGCCATCATGCATTTTAGATTTACTAGGTCGGGAAAATCTTTGGTCTGCAAGCAGCCATCAAATTATGGATTAGCCATAAAAAAAACAGATGCAGATCCAAATTCATTAATGGAAAACAGAGAACAATTAGTTAATGGAACCTGATATAATACCTCAATTGTAATTTTATAAATGAATTGGGTGCATCAAGCTTCATAACTCGCCTAGAGAATATATTCATAACTTATAAACCCCCATTTCTGCAGCAGACTAGACTATAGAAGGGGACAGAACAGTTAGTTTATTAATTAAATCAGCAAGCATAGTAAATAAGTATACACAAATACTACACACTCTAAGCTCCTATAACTAATTTGTACTGAACAATCAAAAGTTCAACATCCTATCTTGACAGCAAAGAAAACTGCAAAAGCAATAGGGAGATGGAAAAAATGTCAGTACTAGATGCCTCATCCCTGAACAATTTTGAGTCACAACTAAGACAATAGGTAAACAATAGATAACATAAATCACCCATCAAAACAAGGCTGGTTCTACAGTTTTTTTTTTTTTTTAAATAGTTGATGCCATGATATGTTTACTAAATTCACTTGATTTTGCATTCCCCCCTTCCCCTTCGCGTACTACATTCCCAATAATGAACAGACAAACAGACAAGGCCCCTAAGATTGGACAAATGCTTGAATGATCCCTTAAAAACTCAACACTGGGGTCTTACCTTCCGTACCGACTTCTTTGTTCCATAAAGAGTATATATGGAACTCTATATGTTTTTATTCCTTCTCATGTACAGATCAACTCTCACATACAGATGACTAAATGTCGTGCATGTTCAGGTGGAAAATATCTCAGTAACAGCTACAGGCAATAACCAACGAATCTGAAAAGTAAACCAAGTTCATATGTTAGTTTATAACTTGTGAGTCTTTCATCATCATATATGCATAATAAGCTAAAAATATAATAATTTCCCGAGGCTTTGCCTGCATTTTCTCTACAAACAAACAAAGGCTAAACACATAGTAAAAAGAAAGAATAAAAGCAATTATAAGCACCTTCCAGATCACAAAACCAATACCAGCTCCATTAATAGAGAATAACCAAAAAAAAGAAAAGAAAGGCCAAACTACAACTTCTACGGATCAGCAAGGTTTTTGAATTACCCGCCTCTACCAAAAGCACAACTCAAGGGACGGAAGACAAATGACAACTCTTGACGTAATCTAGCCACCTAAAACATATTACAATATCAAACACACAAGCTAGAAAATAAATTAAATCATCAAACCTCTTCACTTTAATTATGACAATAATTGAATAAATAAGATGCTTTGTTTGGCTATAGTTTTATTGTACCAAATCCCCTCACCATCTGATCGAAAAGCAAGTAGAAAATGCAGAAATAACATACTGGTTGAGGCCAGATAACCTTTCATATACGTGTGATTCTTAAAGTGTTTAGTACAACTCATATATGAAAGCATTCTTAATGTCGTCGTGTACAGCATGCAAAATCACAAAACCAGCTAAACAAAATAGAAGAAACAAACCGGCATACCTGCAAATGTACCCAAAACAAAAACCTCTGCAACCTGCAAATTTTGTCTGAGCCTGCTACCCATTGAATTCCTTGACATAATCACAATTCAAAACTAAAATATAACCAAAATTAACTCCAATTTACCAAAAATATAGTGCAAACATAAATCAAAACGCAAAAAAAAAAAAAAAACTAAACTAAACTACCGATAAGAAATTGAATCCAAAGCAGAAAAGTACAATAATACCTTTCAAAACAACACAAAGTAGAGCGGCCAGAATGAGATGGTTAATAGTCATGCTCAGCTCGGCGATTTGGAAAACAAAATCTCTTTGGTAATCTGTCATGAGCCAAAAATTAATTCAAACCTCATAGAATTAACCCAGTCTTCAAATTGCAAAAACAGAGAAGATAAAAGATGAAAGAGACGAGAGAGAGTGGGAGCGTGTGAGATTGGAGGTATCTGGGGCTGAGGTGTTAGGGTTTGTGTTTTGGGTATTAGGGATTTTGGGCCTGGATTGGCTTTAAGAGGCAATATATGAAGCATGATATATATGAGAGGGTGGGAAAGATCGAAGGAGGACGAAGACCGATAACGGAGGTCCGATTCAGATTTAGGTGTTTCGTTTGTTTTTCGGTCTGGGCTTTCGAGAGTGAGGTCCAGAGTGGGATGCGGATCGATAGAGAGAGAAGAAAAAGAAAAGAAATAAAAAATTGAGCAAATAAACTGGGCGCCAAGGATCCCGCTCAATGGTTGCAAGGAAATGAAAAGTTTATACAAGGACATTATACGTTTTTCCATTTTGGTAGACCAAATGCAAAGACTTAATGTATTCCTTGCAAATCGTCCAAGCTAAATGTAAGGACTTGTATCATTCTTTGTATAATCCAACCGAATGCAACGAATTTCCAACTCCTTGCATATAAACCCGTTGCAAAAACTAAAATTTCTTGTAGTGATACAATCTTTAATGAAGAAAGAATCTTATACTATATACAATCCATATTCTAGAAGGATTTACCTTTCATAAACATATTCTAGAGAATCCTAGTTTGACAAAACACACAATAATAATATCCTAAAACACTCCCCCTTATGCCGGTCAGAACTAGGTGGTGTTTTCCGTGTTGCCTCATTAAAAACCTTGCCAAGTAACAATAAAACCAAGTGGGAAAAAATAACCTTGGTCGAAGGGAAAAAGAGTACAACGCACCCTTCACATTTGAAAGTGACATGTATGTGCCAGACTCCCCTTAATGTCTGCACCTCCTTATGATTCCTACAATCATGGGAGCTTAGATAACTTAAGCATACCAATGCTTTTCACATGTTTTTCAAATGTGGACTTGGGCAATGATTTAGTAAATAAATCTGCCACATTTTCCTCGGATCTAACTTGATTCACTTGAATCTTGAGGAGAGACCGTTGTTGCTGATTATAAAAGAACTTAGGCGAAATATGTTTGGTATGGTCTGTAATACCCCAATTTTTTTTTTGTTAATAATTTCTCTAAACAAGAAATAATTATTTTGTGAAGTATTACTATTTGGCGTATTTTTACTAAATATACGTATTCTGTGTTTGCTACTTGCCTTTGGAACAACAATTAGTGTGACTCAACTGATGAGTCAGCTTTGTCTGGTGAGTCATTGCGACACGTGTTGCGATGTGGTTAACTTTCGGGTGACTTTTTTTTTACTCGGCTTATTTTCTGGAGAAACTTCTTTCACGAAATATGTGGGGGATTATTTTACTGAGTATTTCAAAATACAGTCACTCAAGCCATTAATTGAATCTTTTTTTTTGGGCCTTTGTTTGCAATGTTTAATAATCATTGAATTAAGTGGTGCTCATTAGACCATCACTTGTGATAATTAATCAATGATTCTTGTTAGTAGTGTCCATCAGACCACTAGCATCTGATTCACTCCTTCATTATAATAATTCTTGTTAACCTACTTTTGATTCCCACCGATCAATACTGACAATAATATATATATATATATTTCATAGTGTGTTGTAGTGCATGCTAATATATATTTCTTAGTGTGATGTAGTGCATGCTATCATATAATTCTTAGTGTACTGACCACTTAGACATTTTATGTAGCCCTTCTGCTGTCGAAACAAATACACAGCAATAGCCATTTTTCTATGTTATTTCCTTTCCGCTGTTTCTCTGTTATTCCATTCAATCAAAAAAAAGTTCAAGTTGTTTGATACGATCCAAGTACTGTGCGTGTACACCTACTAGGATCGAGGTTGTTGTACCCTGAAGGGTAGGCCATCATCACCTGCTACACCAAGACATAGTCTTCGAGGGGCGAATCGTGGATTTGAAGTTTTGTGGCTTTGGAGCTTTCGACGGCGATATCTCCACATCCGGCTGTTATCTCACTTCGAGGTGATTACGGAGCCGAATAGCGTTTTGCATAGTTTTGTCAATTTTCGGTTACTAATTAAAGACGCAGCGGGAATTAGAGGTGAGTAACTCTCACAATGACTTGTTGGTGAATGAAATTCATGTATTCTGTTATTAGAACGATTATTATGTTGTGAAATTATATTCATTAAAATAAATATATGTTTTGAAACAAATGAACTTGTTCAACGACGGTTCATCTGTAAGTAAAGATTTATTTTCAAAATAAATAAATTTAAATTAATATTATAAAATGTGAAATATAGTTAGCATGGTAGCATTTTTGGGATGATGACTATGTATACGTGTGTATATATATATATATATATATATATATATATATGTCTTGGTAAAAAAAAAATTATGAATCGTGATGGAAAGATTGTGTATATATATAATTATGTGAAATATATGTATCTTAGTAAAATGTGTTGAGAATTGATGGAAAATCATATGATGTGAAATAAATCATATCATTGTTTTGAGATTGAATTTGTGGTTGGCAACCAACATATTAAGAAAATAAATTAAATAAAGATCATGTTTGTGAATTGAATTGTGCATGAGAAACATTGAAGTTGAGAAAATAGTACGATCGTGTACTAAAGTGAATTACTGGTAAATGGAGTTTTTGAGGTGAATAAGCGCAGGGCTCAAGTCCCTACAGATAGTGCACTATTAGACTCATAGGAAGGAATTGCCGACCTTGAGTGTACATACTTTGGTGTTGGCCTTGGTATGCTGTCGCTTTCCCGTACACCTAGTACGCGGATTTTTATCTATGCTTGGTATTGTAAACTTTGGCTTGAGATTTATGTTGAATTGTTATTACCAGTCATCCTAAAATATTCACTGAAAAGGGGTAGTACATATTATTTTGATTGAATATTTGATTGTCATATATTGTCGGTTTGTGAATTTATGATTATTACCCATGCTTGGTATTGTGAAACCTGGCTTGAGATTTATGTGAATTTGTGATATATTGATATTGAGTTATGCTGATTGAGCATATATACTATTTTGAGTTAGTCATCTACTAATGATGCATTGTTAATTTGATTTAAAAAAAATTGTATTTGAGTCCAAAATGTATTCTCGTATTCGACTATCTAAAAGAGTTATTTGGGTGATCTGCATCTGGTAAATTAAATATGCAATATTTGACTGTATAAAAATTATTAGTACAATTTGTTAATATCATATAAATTAAGGTTACTCATACCAACTTCGTAAGCTGACCGGGTTTGTTGACATAATCTGGTACACTATTCAATGGTGTAGGGGTTAATCGTGCAGGTTAGGTATGCGTAATAGCATTTGGAGAACTGGTCGGGAATTCTAGTATTAACCGTTTGCGTTGTTGTAGACTTTTGTTGTAGTGTAATAAGCTCTAAAGAAGTATTTATTGAATTATCAATTTATTATGTAAATATATTAAATGTAATATTCGACTCTAAAGAATGAATCAATATTTACATTGTTGGGCATAGAATGAGTGAACGTTGTACATGAATTAAAAACAAAAATTATGGTGCATATTTGTAATATTCCATGTTTCGCGTCCCGAATCGGTTTTGTATTTAAAAGGCAATAAAATGCCTTGTCATTTGTTAAAAAAAATTCGGGGCGTGACATTGTCACCCTTAATGAAACCTTACTTCGGCTGGGTTTGGGAAGGCTTATTAGCAACTAGGCTTATAAGTGAAGCACCTCTCATGTATTTGGTAAATTGGAAAACATGGGCTTCTTGGGAAAGCTTGGGCTTTTTAAGCCAAAAAGTCGAAGCCCGTTGAAGGTAGCTTCTTCAGCTTAAGCTTTCGTAAACACTGTAGCGGCCTATATTGTTCATTAATGAAAATTTCATTATTACCAGTTTTATCCTCCTTGACTTTCAAAAATTACAATCATCTTCTCTCATCTCTTCGTGAAAGAAGCCCTAGCTAGACGCCACACTTCTCTTGTGAAGCTCCAGCAGACCAGCACGCCACACTCTTCAATTCGATCTCTTGGTGAAGCAACGCCTATCTCTTGGTGAAGCTCTGGCACACACGACGCTTCCACTTCTCCTCTTCGTCGAGACTGAAGACGACGACGTGGTAGTTTCTTCGTCTTCGCACTTTTGCTCTCTTCTGGATCAAGGTTAGCATCAAATTATTACCTAGTTGTCTCTCTTGTTGGTGATTTCATATTTGCTGCTTGCAATTGCAATTCCTTGTCTTGTCCACCATCACATATTACTTGCTCTTCTTGTGTTTGGAATGATTGTAGGATTAATTTAATCCATGATTGTTTAGAAATGTTTGATATTGATTGTCTCTCACATAGGTTTGATCATATTATATTGGAATTTCACATGGGTTTGATGAGAAAGTGAAAAGTGTGGGGTGCTGGAGTGAATATTCCAATGTTTGATATTTGGGATTTGAGAGTTGAAGTTGTAGCTTGAGGTTTTGGCCATTGTTTAAGATTTGCGAAAAGGTTGTGTCACGCCCCGATTTTTCAATCAATTAATAAGGCATTTTGCCCTTAATTACAAACCATTTCGGGAACGTGACGACATGGAATATCAAATACAAATATGCACTAGAATTTTTTTCTTTTTAATTCAAGTACACAACACCAACTCCATGCCCAACATTGTAATTTCAAACTCAATACAAGAGTCGAATATTACATACCAAATATTTATATAATAAATTGATACATCAAAATATTACATAAATAAATCTTCAGAGTGCGAAGCATAAAATAGCGGAAGTCTTATAACCCAACAAAAAGTATGCAGCCTTGCATTACTCCTGGTTATCCTAACCTGCAGGTATAACCCCTACACCGTGGAATAGTGTACCGGGTTATATCAACAAACCCGGTCAGCTTACGAAGCTGGTATGAGTTAACTCAGTTTTACTCACCCTAAACTGTTTAACAAAATATACATATATAGTTTGTTTTAAACAAATATATGTAACTTATACTTTTCAAAAACAATTCAAATCCCGAAAATTCATATTATAAAATATACTGAACCTACGCGCCCCATACCACGTATTTTAACCCCACACGTCCCATAAACGTGTATGTTAATCCCAGGGTAATTCAGAATATTAAACAATATAAACTTTCCCCAAAATCATTTCCCAAAATTATGATTCTTTCTTTTTAAGAATCGTAAATCATAATAATAATTACTTCAATTTTTAAAGAAGTAAAAACTTCAAAATACAATTCAATATTGTTCAAGAATTGTAATTCAATAAATCAATGCTTCAATTATTTAAGAAGCAAATTCATATCATACTCACACAAAACCACAATCAACTTCAAATGATTAAAAGCGAGAATACCATTTTTCTTCTCCTTTTAATACATCAAGATAAAGCGAGAATACCATTTTTCTTCTCCTTTATTACATAAAGTATTCATCTTTGTTTTCAATGAATACATGGCTACACAGTCTAGAACTCTAACCTTCACCTTCTGGCTACACAGTCTAAAGCTCTAACCTTCACCATTGGCTACACAGTCTAGAGCTCTAACCTTCACCCATTGGCTACACAGTCTAAAGCTCTAACCTTCACTCATTGGCTACAAAAAACATTCGAGTAGGCAAACACAATATCATAATTTTTGAAATATTGTTTCCCACAAAATCCACCAATTAAAACAATAAAATGAATACTTTCAAATATTGTTTTAACACAAAATCACACATGCTGATATATCAAATTAAAACTGTATTTAATTTATATATCGCAAAATCATTTAAATAAATATAATTATTTATTTTCGCAAACAACACAATATGAATTAATATTCATATATAAAATATCGTGAGATTCACTCACCTCTAATTCCTGCTGCGTCTTCAAATAGTAACCAGGAATCGACAAGCACGAGCTACACTTCTCGTAAACACCTATGATTATGCAATATCCAATTAGCATAATACATTTCCAAAATAATCCAAATGTTCCTCAAATGTCTCCTACGACATCGGAACATTTAATCGAGACCATTTGACCAAAAGTCAACCATCGGTCAACGTGGGTCCCACGTCTACTATTCATCAACGGGTCCCACACCAAATCTGAAACTTCCAAAATCCAACAGCATGCTTATTTCTAGCATCCTAACATCATATCCAAATATGGTGATGATCCAACGGTCGGATCATCACGGATCTAACGATCCATAACCATTGCTTAATTGATCATCGCTCAAACGACCGAATTTCACAAAACTGTAAACACGAAAGTTGTTCGTATCGACGAACCAAGTCAAACGGAGCAAAGAATTGCTCCAGGACCGACCTGACGCGCCGCCGACGCGCCGCCGGAGGTGGCTGCCGGCCGCCGGTCAAGGTGGTCCGATGGCTACCAAAATTTACCAGAATGTAGAACTCAACAAGCCCAACAAGTTTAGTAACTACCTCAAAGTCTGGATCGAAGTGGAAGTGGCCGGAATCGGTGTCGGCAAGTTCTAGATCCAAAACTTCCCGAGCTCAATCCGCCGCCTACGGTGGTTTTCGGTGAAATCCAAGGGCACCATCGTGTTCATGGGGTTGAGGGCTTCAACACCCGATACACGGATTGGTCCGGGGTGGCCGGAAAATGGCCGGAGCATGAGGAGGCCGTCGGCCTCTTCTTTGGCCGCCGCGTGCGGCGTCACGCCGGCGAGGCGGGCGGCAAGGCCGGGTGGGCTAGGTCTGTCGGCCCGAGCTGCACCTTTTGGTGGTGGCGGTGAGGCACACGGTGGCCGGTCACGGCTCGCCGGAAAACAACCAGAAGAGAGAGAAAGGGAGAGCTGCGCGGGGAGAGAGAGAGAGGGAGGAGAGAGAAAGTTCCAGAAAAAAAATAAAATCTTTCTTTTATAGAAAAACGTGGAACTTCCGAGGGCTGTAACTCCTTCATACGATGTCCATTTCCGATGAACCAAATTCCTACGAACTCGATTCGACGAGGTCTACAACTTTCATGAAGGAAGTTTTCCCAAATTCTCAACGGGTAAAAAGTTACCTTAATTAACCTTGTGTAACTTATAATTACCACCGTAATTATCGTTTTACGACGAAAACCCCTAAAAATATGAAATCGTATCATTTCACTTCAAATTTCACGAACTATTTTATAAAAATAATACGGAAATTTTCGGGGTATTACAGTCTACCCTCCTTAAAGAAATTTCGTCCCGAAATTAGGACGCAGAGTATACCTAAGGTCATCACACTTCAATTACAAAATCCAAATTTTATTGATGATAACTTAGGTAGTACACAACAAACCACAACATAACAACCACAACTTCCGAAATATTCCTATTACAAATTCTAAGATTGCCTCACAGGGCTTTAACTACCAGAAGCCATCCTTAAACCTCCAATAGTGACTTCGTGGATAAGAGGCCGGATGTCTCGGAATTCCATACATCATCAGCTGGTAGAAATATGCTGCCTCCACGAAACACTTGCAAGTGTCGCAACATTCTCTAGCTGCATGCCTATCTCCATCCACGTCCCACATGTCCTGGCCAAAAGGACGCCAAAAACTTGACTCACCGCAAGTAAGACATTTACCTGCGGGCAGGAAAGCTGTAGTCGACGGAAAATACAGCAGTAGATGCTCATGACAAAACTCGGCCTGATGCATCATCCGCTCGACTTCTTGTCTACAGTAGTAGATGTTCCATCCGCTTCTCCACCAGTCGAGGGCTTCACACAGTTGCTGCACCACTTCCTGCTGCTTGGCTCGTGGTCCCAATATCATCTTAATCATACATGCTGCATAAAACGCAACATGATGACCTACCACCGAACTTGGACGTGCACCATACAGAGTTCCTGGTTTGCATGCTCCATCGAAGTACTCCAGGGCTAAGGGTATGTTGGCCGCTTCCACAAGTACTCGTATTCCCATTCGGAATAGAGACTCCGGGTTCTTCGCTTCCCAGCAACGATTTGCGAAGATGCGCACTTGCCGATCCGCTTCTATGGAACCAGTGGGTCTGGATCCACCATCGAACCCATCCATGTCGATCGCCGCAAGAGTGGACCAACTGTCAGCATACTCCTTGAAGTCTTTCGAGACACAACGGAGTTCCATTGTGCTCTGCAGGGATGCAGTAGCCACCAATTGGAAGATATACTTCCAGATCTCCACCGGAAGTTCACTCCATTCCGTACTCTTGGAACGTTTGCTGCACTCTCCTTTGCTCACCATTTTGCAAGAGAAATTTTTGAGAAGATTGATTGATAACAGATATGAGTTAAGCAACACAACTCTTATCCCATGTATTTAAACCAAACTTTCCACTGTAAGGGAAAACTTTCTTTAATGCGAGTGCGGTGCACTCAGCAACCCACTAAGAATAATTATTGCTCATATCTGTCTCAATTACTCAAAAGTATCGCCCACGATACAAGATTCCACAAGATTTAACCAAGAAAAAACTCAGTCTTCCACTAACACCGGTCATAATGACTCTTTTCCTTTTGCTTTCGCATAATTAATTCCTCAAAAGATGCGAGGTCTCACAAGAGTGGAACTGTATGTGGAAAAACCATGCATCGGGGAAAAAAATCTTCCACGATCTCCAAGGGCTCCGACAATTAGCTGTAATCAGCCGCTCACTTTTGCTTTTGAATTTTCAAATCCTCCACCAACCATAAATATACACCTTACGCATCCACTAACAGATACTTTCCATTAGTGCCATAACCTCCTTTCTCTTTCAAAGAGGACTTCTTCACTCCACTTCTCAGAGATTTACACCAACTCAAACATGTCACGTAAAGTGAATTCGTTCAGTGAATTACTTCAATCTGATCCCTCTGAAAGCCAATTCTTTGAGGGCTTAGATGAAATAATTTCACCAGCAATCGAATTCGACAACGATATCGACATGCTAGACATGCTTCTAGCAGAAGACGAAGCCATTGAAATAGCCTCAAGTCCACAAGTATCATCTCCACAAGCTGAACCTAGTTCATCCAAACGTATTCCACTGAGGAAGAGCTTCACCAAATACCAAGTCCAAGCATTGAAGGACTTCGTCGAGGCTTTTCCACAGCCAACTGTTCAACAGCGACAAGATTTGGGTGACCAAATAAGGTTAACGTTTGCACAAGTCTCTGCCTGGGTGATAAAGCATCGACCCAAAACGCCTGCCCAAACAACTCGTCAACAAAATTTTCTGCTGAGACAGCAAATCAATGAGCTTCAAGCTCAACTTAGCCAGTACCAAGCAGCATTCAACAGAATCAACTGCAACCACTGTGGAAAACGAGTTACTCCCAATAGTGAGCTACTAAAAGGGATTGAAGAGACTACCCCACAACCTCAGACTCTTCCAATTCCTGCAGTCATCGGTCCAACGGAAAAGTCTCACATGAGGAGGGATATTCAAAAGTGTATGTCGATCCCACATCACTCTTCTTCTACACAACAACCATCAGACAAAATCAACCGTTCAGAACCTGAAGAAGCATCTGTCGTGGCAGAAGCATCTGTCGTGGCAGACACAACTAAGATTTCTGAAATCATTGTGTCGGTCAGAGATGAGCTAATCATCATGGCATCTGCTGCTGCGCCACTGTGGATCTCTGCACTCAAATCCAGCTCTGTCACGCTTCATGAGTTCCTGAATGAAGCAGAGTACAAGAGAATCTTCACTAACGGTATTGATCTTACTCCCACTAACTTCCAAACTGAAGCTTCTCGCTACACAGCCACTGTTCCCCTCAGTCCTGTCGTACTCGTGAATCTCTTCATGGATGTGGACCAATGGTCTACCATATTCGGTAGCATCATTTCAAGGGCGAGTATCCTTGATGTCTTGTCATCAGGGACTACTGAAAGCTACCACGACACCATCCAAGTCATGACTGCTGAATTCCAGGTGACCAGTCCATCTGTCTCCACTCGTGTAACTCACTTTGTTCGTTATTGCCAACGACAAACAGAACAAAGTTGGGCAATAATTGACGTCTCTGTGGACGGTTTAAGCTCAAATCTGGGTCCACACCCAAGATCTCAATGCAAGAAGCGTCCATCCGGATGCTTAATCCAAGATTTGTTCAACGGCAGCTCTCGTGTCGTATGGGTGGAACATGTTGATGTACAGGATCAAATCATGCACCAAACATACCGAACGCTAGTGGAGTCAGGCTTAGCCTTTGGAGCAAGGCGATGGGTAGAAATACTTCAGAGGCAAGCGGAAAGGTTAAATTATTCCGCGGCAGACACTTATCCACCTCAAGACTTTTGTGTCATATCATCTGTGGAAGGAAGAAGAAACTTGTTGCAGATGGCATGCAGAATAGTGACAGACTTTTTCACAGACATCGGCAACTCTACTGCTCATGAATGGAAGGTAGCTGAACAAACCAAGTTCAGGGGTTCAGGGATAAGAGTCTCCACCAACAAAATCTGGAACAGGCTGAATAAGCCTCATGGTCTCACTCGAACTGCATCTGCAATAATCCAGCATCATGTCTCTCACCGAAAGCTGTTTGACTTCTTCATTGACGTACAAACTCGGAACCAGTGGGACCATCTAGCATTGGAAAAAGAAGTACAGGCGATTGCACACATCACAACTGGTCATGATCCACGCAATTGTGTCTCCTTGTTGCAAATGCACAACACCTATATACTCCAAGAAAGTTGTACTGATTCAACAGGGTCATACGTGATTTATGCTCATATTAGTCAGTCAACGGTGCAGAAGTTAATAGGTGGTTGTGAGTTAGGTACAATTGTATTCCTAACTTCAGGTTTTTCAATTCTACCAGATATGCCTACTGCTGGAAGAACAGAAGGGGTCTCAGACAATCCGTACATTGGTTGTCTAGTAACGGTAGCAACACAGATCTCTACTGAGCTGCTGAAGAACAAGAAAGGATCAGTGGATCAAGTCTGTCGTTTGATCCAAGGTACGGTTGAGAGAATTAGAAATGTAGCCATGTAAGACTATCAATTTCGGAATTGTAATTTGTACTTTATATTCTTAACAACACAACAGCACTGAAGAGCACATGATGGGGATCCGCCGCGGTCGGGCCATCACTCGATAAATACTGTGCGTAATTAAGCATACGAAGTAACCATTAGTTGAATGAATCTAAGAACCTAACGTCAAACCCTAAACCGATCCTAAGCTCTAAACCCTAACTTCACTTCACAACTCAACAACTCGTTTCATTACAGTAGAGCGTTCCATTGCTCAATCACTTCCTTAGAGCATTGTTTTGCTCTGATACCAATCTGTCACGCCCCGATTTTTCAATCAATTAATAAGGCATTTTGCCCTTAATTACAAACCATTTCGGGAACGTGACGACATGGAATATCAAATACAAATATGCACTAGAATTTTTTTCTTTTTAATTCAAGTACACAACACCAACTCCATGCCCAACATTGTAATTTCAAACTCAATACAAGAGTCGAATATTACATACCAAATATTTATATAATAAATTGATACATCAAAATATTACATAAATAAATCTTCAGAGTGCGAAGCATAAAATAGCGGAAGTCTTATAACCCAACAAAAAGTATGCAGCCTTGCATTACTCCTGGTTATCCTAACCTGCAGGTATAACCCCTACACCGTGGAATAGTGTACCGGGTTATATCAACAAACCCGGTCAGCTTACGAAGCTGGTATGAGTTAACTCAGTTTTACTCACCCTAAACTGTTTAACAAAATATACATATATAGTTTGTTTTAAACAAATATATGTAACTTATACTTTTCAAAAACAATTCAAATCCCGAAAATTCATATTATAAAATATACTGAACCTACGCGCCCCATACCACGTATTTTAACCCCACACGTCCCATAAACGTGTATGTTAATCCCAGGGTAATTCAGAATATTAAACAATATAAACTTTCCCCAAAATCATTTCCCAAAATTATGATTCTTTCTTTTTAAGAATCGTAAATCATAATAATAATTACTTCAATTTTTAAAGAAGTAAAAACTTCAAAATACAATTCAATATTGTTCAAGAATTGTAATTCAATAAATCAATGCTTCAATTATTTAAGAAGCAAATTCATATCATACTCACACAAAACCACAATCAACTTCAAATGATTAAAAGCGAGAATACCATTTTTCTTCTCCTTTTAATACATCAAGATAAAGCGAGAATACCATTTTTCTTCTCCTTTATTACATAAAGTATTCATCTTTGTTTTCAATGAATACATGGCTACACAGTCTAGAACTCTAACCTTCACCTTCTGGCTACACAGTCTAAAGCTCTAACCTTCACCATTGGCTACACAGTCTAGAGCTCTAACCTTCACCCATTGGCTACACAGTCTAAAGCTCTAACCTTCACCCATTGGCTACAAAAAACATTCGAGTAGGCAAACACAATATCATAATTTTTGAAATATTGTTTCCCACAAAATCCACCAATTAAAACAATAAAATGAATACTTTCAAATATTGTTTTAACACAAAATCACACATGCTGATATATCAAATTAAAACTGTATTTAATTTATATATCGCAAAATCATTTAAATAAATATAATTATTTATTTTCGCAAACAACACAATATGAATTAATATTCATATATAAAATATCGTGAGATTCACTCACCTCTAATTCCTGCTGCGTCTTCAAATAGTAACCAGGAATCGACAAGCACGAGCTACACTTCTCGTAAACACCTATGATTATGCAATATCCAATTAGCATAATACATTTCCAAAATAATCCAAATGTTCCTCAAATGTCTCCTACGACATCGGAACATTTAATCGAGACCATTTGACCAAAAGTCAACCATCGGTCAACGTGGGTCCCACGTCTACTATTCATCAACGGGTCCCACACCAAATCTGAAACTTCCAAAATCCAACAGCATGCTTATTTCTAGCATCCTAACATCATATCCAAATATGGTGATGATCCAACGGTCGGATCATCACGGATCTAACGATCCATAACCATTGCTTAATTGATCATCGCTCAAACGACCGAATTTCACAAAACTGTAAACACGAAAGTTGTTCGTATCGACGAACCAAGTCAAACGGAGCAAAGAATTGCTCCAGGACCGACCTGACGCGCCGCCGACGCGCCGCCGGAGGTGGCTGCCGGCCGCCGGTCAAGGTGATCCGATGGCTACCAAAATTTACCAGAATGTAGAACTCAACAAGCCCAACAAGTTTAGTAACTACCTCAAAGTCTGGATCGAAGTGGAAGTGGCCGGAATCGGTGTCGGCAAGTTCTAGATCCAAAACTTCCCGAGCTCAATCCGCCGCCTACGGTGGTTTTCGGTGAAATCCAAGGGCACCATCGTGTTCATGGGGTTGAGGGCTTCAACACCCGATACACGGATTGGTCCGGGGTGGCCGGAAAATGGCCGGAGCATGAGGAGGCCGTCGGCCTCTTCTTTGGCCGCCGCGTGCGGCGTCACGCCGGCGAGGCGGGCGGCAAGGCCGGGTGGGCTAGGTCTGTCGGCCCGAGCTGCACCTTTTGGTGGTGGCGGTGAGGCACACGGTGGCCGGTCACGGCTCGCCGGAAAACAACCAGAAGAGAGAGAAAGGGAGAGCTGCGCGGGGAGAGAGAGAGAGGGAGGAGAGAGAAAGTTCCAGAAAAAAAATAAAATCTTTCTTTTATAGAAAAACGTGGAACTTCCGAGGGCTGTAACTCCTTCATACGATGTCCATTTCCGATGAACCAAATTCCTACGAACTCGATTCGACGAGGTCTACAACTTTCATGAAGGAAGTTTTCCCAAATTCTCAACGGGTAAAAAGTTACCTTAATTAACCTTGTGTAACTTATAATTACCACCGTAATTATCGTTTTACGACGAAAACCCCTAAAAATATGAAATCGTATCATTTCACTTCAAATTTCACGAACTATTTTATAAAAATAATACGGAAATTTTCGGGGTATTACAGGTTGTGTTTTAGGGGATAAAGGTAATAACAGGGCATCAATTGCTACGAGTCTGAGCAGAAAATGAAAGGAAGGTGAGTTGGTGATGGAACAGTTCAAGTGTAATACCCCGAAAATTTCCGTATTATTTTTATTAAATAGTTCGTGAAATTTGAAGTGAAATGGAGTGATTTCATATTTTTAGGGGTTTTCGTCGTAAAACGATAATTACGGCGGTAATTATAAGTTACACAAGGTTAATTAAGGTAACTTTTTATCCGTTGAGATTTTGGGAAATGTTCCTTCATGAAAGTTGTAGACCTCGTCGAATCGAGTTCGTAGGAATTTGGTTCACCGAAAACGGACATCGTATGAGAGAGTTATGAATTTCGGAAGTTTGGAGAGAAAAGAATTAATTTTATAATCCTTTTCTTTGTCGGCAAGATCTTGACCATTGAATCTTAGAGATTCAATCTGGCTGGCTTGGCCGCCATCCCCGGCAGCGTGACGCCGCACGCACGGGAAGAAACGGGGCCGAAATGCCCCTTGTTGCCCGGCCACATTCCGGCCAAATTGGACCAAACCCTTCTGGCTTTTGGAAGACCTCTTCATGGCAAGTCTAACCCGACTGGTTTCACCCCACGGCGACGTCGGACGGCGGCGGAGCGACGGTGTGAAGTTTTGACGATTTCAGAGGCTATTCCGGCAAGATCCGGCCAATCCAGGCACAACCGGACTTCGGGGCAGGTATAAAACTTGCTCAAATTGTTGTGATCTTGAAGATCAACGGTGTTGATCTGGTAGATTAGGACTTTGGCCGGCGGCGCGTGGGGCTCACGCGCAGCCGCTTGCGGCGGCGCGTGGCGGCGCGTCCGGCCAGTGCTCGGAGCAATTTTTGCTCCTTTGAACTTGGTTCGTCGATACGAACAAGTTTCGTGTTTTGACTTTTGTCAAATTCGGTCGTTTGACCGATGGTCAATTAACCCGATTAATCGGATCGTACGATTTACGATTCGAGAGATCCGACCGTTGGATGATCATGAAATTTGATCGTGTGGTTAATATTGAGATTATAAGCATGTTGGACCGTTGGATTATTGAAATTAGATCGTTTGATCAACGATCAATTATGCAATGCTTATGGATCGTTAGATCCGTGATGATCCGACCGTTGGATCATCACCATTTTTGGATATGATGTTAGGATGCTAGAAATAAGCATGCTGTTGAATTTTGGAAGTTTGGGATTTCGTGTGGGACCCGTTGATGAATAGTAGTCGTGGGACCCACGTTGACCGACGGTTGACTTTTGGTCAAACTGTCCCGAATTATGGTTATTGATGTCTAAGTGACATTTGAGGAATAATGTAACGTTTTGGGAAACTATGATATGCTAAATGGAAAATTGCATGTTCATAGGTATTTTGGAATCTTGAAGCTTTTGACTAGCATTGTCGATTCCCGGTTACTATTTGAAGACGCAACAGGATTAAGAGGTGAGTGAATCTCACGATGTTTTTACATATGAATATTAATTCATATTGTGTTGTTTGTGATTTTGGTGTTAAAACAATATTTGAAAAATATTCATTTTATTGTTTTGATTTGTGAATTTTGTGGGAACACAATAATTCTGAATAAGATATTGTGTTTGCCTATTTGAATGTTTTTGTCCAAACGGACTGTCCTGATCGGGGACAATGTTAAATGGGTGAAAAATGGTAGCCCATTCAGTTAGAGCTCTAGACTGCATATTGTATGATTAACTTGATGTATTAAAAGGAGAAGAAAAATAGTATTCTCACTTTTAATCAGGCGAAGTTAAAAATAACTTGATGTATTAAAAGGAGATGCATCTCACTTTTAATCAGGCTAAGTTATAAATGGTTTTGTGTGAGTAAAGATCGAGGGTTTATATTATTTAACATACTGGATTACCCTGGTATTAACATACACGTTTATGGGGCGTGTGGGGTTAAAATACGTGGTATGGGGCACGTAGGTTCAGTATATTAGATAATACGAATCTTCCGGATTTGAAATGAAACTTTTGGGTTTTAATTGATTTCTGAAAATAAAAGAATTCAATTGGGAAAATGTTACAGTGTGAATAAAACATAGATCACTCATACCAGCTTCGTAAGCTGACCGGGTTTGTTGATATAACCCGGTACACTATTCCACGGTGTAGTGGTTATACCTGCAGGTTAGGATAACCAGGAGTAAGCAAGGCTGCATACATATTATTGGTTTATAAGACTTCCGCTGTTTATGTAATAAACTCTGATGGATTAATTATTTAATATTTTGTATTAACAATTTATTATTTAATTTATGGCTTGTAATATGTAACCCTAAAGAACGGGTCAGCATTTACATTTATTGGGCATGGAGTATATTTGTTGTTCTCGAATTAAAAGAAAAAAAATTCTAGTGCATATTTGTATTTGATATTCCATGTAGTCACGTTCCCGAATTGGTTTGTAATTAAGGGCAAAATGCCTTATTAATCGATTTGAAAATCGGGGCGTGACAGATTGGTATCGGAGCAAAACAATGCTCTAAGGAAGTGATTGAGCAATGGAACGCCCTACTGTAATGAAACGAGTTGTTGAGTTGTGAAGTGAAGTTAGGGTTTAGAGCTTAGGATCGGTTTAGGGTTTGACGTTAGGTTATTAGATTCATTCAAGTAATGGTTACTTCGTATGCTTAATTACGCACAGTATTTATCGAGTGATGGCCCGACCGCGGCGGATCCCCATCATGTGCTCTTCAGTGCTGTTGTGTTGTTAAGAATATAAAGTACAAATTACAATTCCTTATATGATAGTCTTACATGGCTACATTTCTAATTCTCTCAACCGTACCCTGGATCAAACGACAGACTTGATCCACTGACCCTTTCTTGTTCTTCAGTAACTCAGTAGAGATCTGTGTTGCTACCGTTACTAGACAACCAATGTACGGATTGTCTGAGACCCCTTCTGTTCTTCCAGCAGTAGGCATATCTGGTAGAATTGAAAAACCTGAAGTTAGGAATACAATTGTACCTAACTCACAACCGCCTATTAACTTCTGCACCGTTGACTGACTAATAGGGGCATAAATCACGTATGACCCTGTTGAATCAGTACAACTTTCTTGGAGTATATAGGTGTTGTGCATTTGCAACAAGGAGACACAATTGCGTGGATCATGACCAGTTGTGATGTGTGCAATCTCCTGTACTTCTTTTTCCAATGCTAGGTGGTCCCACTGGTTCCGAGTTTGTACGTCAATGAAGAAGTCAAACAGCTTTCGGTGAGAGACATGATGCTGGATTATTGCAGATGCAGTTCGAGTGAGACCATGAGGCTTATTCAGCCTGTTCCATATTTTGTTGGTGGAGACTCTTATCCCTGAACCCCTGAACTTGGTTTGTTCAGCTACCTTCCATTCATGAGCAGTAGAGTTGCCGATGTCTGTGAAAAAGTCTGTCACTATTCTGCATGCCATCTGCAACAAGTTTCTTCTTCCTTCCACAGATGGTATGACACAAAAGTCTTGAGGAGGATAAGTGTCAGCCGCAGAATAATTTAACCGTTCCGCTTACCTCTGAAGTATTTCTACCCATCGCCTTGCTCCAAAGGCTATGCCTGACTCCACTAGCGTTCGGTATGTTTGGTGCATGATTTGATCTTGTACATCAACATGTTCCACCCATACGACACGAGAGCTGCCGTTGAACAAGTTTTGGATTAAGCATCCGGATGGACGCTTTTTGCATTGAGATCTTGGGTGTGGACCCAGATTTGAGCTTAAACCGTCCACAGAGACGTCAATTATTGCCCAACTTTGTTCTGTTTGTCGTTGGCAATAACGAACAAAGTGAGTTACACGAGTGGAGACAGATGGACTGGTCACCTGGAATTCAGCAGTCATGACTTGGATGGTGTCGTGGTAGCTTTCAGTAGTCCCTGATGACAAGACATCAAGGATACTCGCCCTTGAAATGATGCTACCGAATATGGTGGACCATTGGTCCACATCCATGAAGAGATTCACGAGTACGACAGGACTGAGGGGAATAGTGGCTGTGTAGCGAGAAGCTTCAGTTTGGAAGTTAGTGGGAGTAAGATCTATACCGTTAGTAAAGATTCTCTTGTACTCTGCTTCATTCAGGAACTCATGAAGCGTGACAGAGCTGGATTTGAGTGCAGAGATCCACAGTGGCGCATCAGCAGATGCCATGATGATTAGCTCATCTCTGACCGACACAATGATTTCAGAAATCTTAGTTGTGTCTGCCACGACAGATGCTTCTGCCACGGCAGATGCTTCTGCCACGGCAGATGCTTCTTCAGGTTCTGAACGGTTGATGTTGTCTGATGGTTGTTGTGTAGAAGAAGAGTGATGTGGGATCGACATACACTTTTGAATATCCCTCCTCATGTGAGACTTTTCCCTTGGACCGATGACTGCAGGAATTGGAAGAGTCTGAGGTTGTGGGGTAGTCTCTTCAATCCCTTTTAGTAGTTCACTATTGGGAGTAACTCGTTTTCCACAGTGGTTGCAGTTGATTCTGTTGAATGCTGCTTGGTACTGGCTAAGTTGAGCTTGAAGCTCATTGATTTGCTGTCTCAGCAGAAAATTTTGTTGACGAGTTGTTTGGGCAGGCGTTTTGGGTCGATGCTTTATCACCCACGCAGAGACTTGTGCAAACGTTAACTTTATTTGGTCACCCAAATCTTGTCGCTGTTGAACAGTTGGCTGTGGAAAAGCCTCGACGAAGTCCTTCAACGCTTGAACTTGGTATTTGGTGAAGCTCTTCCTCAGTGGAATACGTTTGGATGAACTAGGTTCAGCTTGTGGAGATGATACTTGTGGACTTGGGGCTACTTCAATGGTTTCGTCTTCTGCTAGAAGCATGTCTAGCATGTCGATATCGTTGTCGAATTCGATTGCTGGTGAAATTATTTCATCTAAGCCCTCAAAGAATTGGCTTTCAGAGGGATCAGATTGAAGTAATTCACTGAACGAATTCACTTTGCGTGACATGTTTGAGTTGGTGTAAATTCTGAGAAGTGGAGTGAAGAAGTCCTCTTTGAAAGAGAAAGGAAGTTATGGCACTAATGGAAAGTATCTGTTAGTGGATGCTTAAGGTGTATATTTATTGTTGGTGGAGGATTTGAAAATTTCAAAAGCAAAAGTGAGTGGCTGATTTACAGCTAATTGTCGGAGACCTTGGAGATCGTGGAAGATTTTTTTTCCCCGATGCATGGATTTTCCACATACAGTTCCACTCTTGTGAGACCTCGCATCTTTTGAGGAATTAATTATGCGAAAGCAAAAGGAAAAGAGTCATTATGACCGGTGTTAGTGGAAGACTGAGTTTTTGTTGATAAAATCTTGTGGAATCTTGTATCGTGGGCGATACTTTTGAGTAATTGAGACAGATATGAGCAATAATTATTCTTAGTGGGTTGTTGAGTGCACCGCACTTACATTAAAGAAAGGTTTCCCTTACGGTGGAAAGTTGTGTTTAAATGCATAAGATAAGGAGCTGTGTTACT
Source organism: Rubus parviflorus (assembly GCA_029955375.1). Taxonomy (NCBI): domain Eukaryota; kingdom Viridiplantae; phylum Streptophyta; class Magnoliopsida; order Rosales; family Rosaceae; genus Rubus; species Rubus parviflorus. The sequence continues at coordinate 17,142,236 of JARGGL010000006.1, read as the reverse complement.
TAACTCATATCTGATTTCAAACAAACACATCTACTAGAATTTGCAAAATGGTGAGCAAAGGAGAGTGCAGTAAGAGATCAAAGAATACTGATTGGAGTGAACTTCCGGTGGAGATCTGGAAGTACATATTCCAGTTGGTGGCTACCGCATCCCTGCAGAGCACAATGGAACTTCGTTGTGTCTCGAAGGACTTCAAGGAGTATGCCGATAGCTGGTCTACTTTGGCGGCGATCGACATGGATGGGTTCGATGGTGGATCCAGACCCACTGGTTCCATAGAAGCGGACAGGCAGGTGCGCATCTTCGCAAATCGATGCTGGGAAGCGAAGAACCCGGAGTCTCTGTTCCGAATGGGAATACGAGTACTCGTGGAGGCAGCGAATATATCTCTAGCCCTGGAGTATTTCGATGCGGCATGCAAACCAGGAACATTCTATGGTTCGCGTCCCAGTTCGGTGGTAGGTCATCATGTTGCATTTTATGCAGCATGTATGATTAAGATGATTTTAGGACCACGAGCCGAGCAGCAGAAAACGGTGCAGCAACTGTGTGAAGCCCTCGACTGGTGGAGAAGCGGATGGAACATCTACTACTGTAGACAAGAAGTCGAGCGGATGATGCATCAGGCTGAGTTTTGTCATGAGCATCTTCTATTATATTTTCCGTCGACTACTGCTTTCCTGCCCGCTGGTAAATGTCTTACTTGCGGTGAGTCAAGTTTTTGGCGTCCTTTTGGCCAGGACATGTGGGACGTGGATGGAGATAGGCATGCAGCTAGAGAATGTTGCGACACTTGCAAGTGTTTCGTGGAGGCAGCATATTTCTACCAGCTGATGATGTATGGAATTCCGAGACATCCGGCCTCTTATCCACGAAGTCACTACTGGAGGTTTAAGGATGGCTTCTGGTAGTTAATGCCCTGTGAGACATTTTAGAATTTGTAATAGGTGTATTTCTGAAGTTGTGTGGATGTTTATGTTTTGGCTTGATATGTACTACCTAAGTTCTTATGAATAAAACTTTGGATTTTAGAATCAAGTTGCAATAACCTTGGGTGTACTCTGCGTCCTAATTTCGGGACGAAATTTCTTTAAGGAGGGTAGACTGTAATACCCCGAAAATTTCCGTATTATTTTTATTAAATAGTTCGTGAAATTTGAAGTGAAATGGAGTGATTTCATATTTTTAGGGGTTTTCGTCGTAAAACGATAATTACGGCGGTAATTATAAGTTACACAAGGTTAATTAAGGTAACTTTTTATCCGTTGAGATTTTGGGAAATGTTCCTTCATGAAAGTTGTAGACCTCGTCGAATCGAGTTCGTAGGAATTTGGTTCACCGAAAACGGACATCGTATGAGAGAGTTATGAATTTCGGAAGTTTGGAGAGAAACGAATTAATTTTATAATCCTTTTCTTTGTCGGCAAGATCTTGACCATTGAATCTTAGAGATTCAATCTGGGCCGTCCATTCCTAATTATGATTAACTTAATTAATCACTCTCTCTCTCTCTCTCTCTCTCTCTCTCTCTCTCTCCCCGCGCGGGAACTCTCTCTCTCTCATTCTCACGGCCTCACATGGCTTTTCCGTCACCGGTCACCGCCGGAATACACCGCCCCCACCGTTGGGAGCAGACGCAGCCGGCAAGCCAGACCCGCCTGGCTTGGCCGCCATCCCCGGCAGCGTGACGCCGCACGCACGGGAAGAAACGGGGCCGAAATGCCCCTTGTTGCCCGGCCACATTCCGGCCAAATTGGACCAAACCCTTCTGGCTTTTGGAAGACCTCTTCATGGCAAGTCTAACCCGACTGGTTTCACCCCACGGCGACGTCGGACGGCGGCGGAGCGACGGTGTGAAGTTTTGACGATTTCAGAGGCTATTCCGGCAAGATCCGGCCAATCCAGGCACAACCGGACTTCGGGGCAGGTATAAAACTTGCTCAAATTGTTGTGATCTTGAAGATCAACGGTGTTGATCTGGTAGATTAGGACTTTGGCCGGCGGCGCGTGGGGCTCACGCGCAGCCGCTTGCGGCGGCGCGTGGCGGCGCGTCCGGCCAGTGCTCGGAGCAATTTTTGCTCCTTTGAACTTGGTTCGTCGATACGAACAAGTTTCGTGTTTTGACTTTTGTCAAATTCGGTCGTTTGACCGATGGTCAATTAACCCGATTAATCGGATCGTACGATTTACGATTCGAGAGATCCGACCGTTGGATGATCATGAAATTTGATCGTGTGGTTAATATTGAGATTATAAGCATGTTGGACCGTTGGATTATTGAAATTAGATCGTTTGATCAACGATCAATTATGCAATGCTTATGGATCGTTAGATCCGTGATGATCCGACCGTTGGATCATCACCATTTTTGGATATGATGTTAGGATGCTAGAAATAAGCATGCTGTTGAATTTTGGAAGTTTGGGATTTCGTGTGGGACCCGTTGATGAATAGTAGTCGTGGGACCCACGTTGACCGACGGTTGACTTTTGGTCAAACTGTCCCGAATTATGGTTATTGATGTCTAAGTGACATTTGAGGAATAATGTAACGTTTTGGGAAACTATGATATGCTAAATGGAAAATTGCATGTTCATAGGTATTTTGGAATCTTGAAGCTTTTGACTAGCATTGTCGATTCCCGGTTACTATTTGAAGACGCAACAGGATTAAGAGGTGAGTGAATCTCACGATGTTTTTACATATGAATATTAATTCATATTGTGTTGTTTGTGATTTTGGTGTTAAAACAATATTTGAAAAATATTCATTTTATTGTTTTGATTTGTGAATTTTGTGGGAACACAATAATTCTGAATAAGATATTGTGTTTGCCTATTTGAATGTTTTTGTCCAAACGGACTGTCCTGACCGGGGACAATGTTAAATGGGTGAAAAATGGTAGCCCATTCAGTTAGAGCTCTAGACTGCATATTGTATGATTAACTTGATGTATTAAAAGGAGAAGAAAAATAGTATTCTCACTTTTAATCAGGCGAAGTTAAAAATAACTTGATGTATTAAAAGGAGATGCATCTCACTTTTAATCAGGCTAAGTTATAAATGGTTTTGTGTGAGTAAAGATCGAGGGTTTATATTATTTAACATACTGGATTACCCTGGTATTAACATACACGTTTATGGGGCGTGTGGGGTTAAAATACGTGGTATGGGGCACGTAGGTTCAGTATATTAGATAATACGAATCTTCCGGATTTGAAATGAAACTTTTGGGTTTTAATTGATTTCTGAAAATAAAAGAATTCAATTGGGAAAATGTTACAGTGTGAATAAAACATAGATCACTCATACCAGCTTCGTAAGCTGACCGGGTTTGTTGATATAACCCGGTACACTATTCCACGGTGTAGTGGTTATACCTGCAGGTTAGGATAACCAGGAGTAAGCAAGGCTGCATACATATTATTGGTTTATAAGACTTCCGCTGTTTATGTAATAAACTCTGATGGATTAATTATTTAATATTTTGTATTAACAATTTATTATTTAATTTATGGCTTGTAATATGTAACCCTAAAGAACGGGTCAGCATTTACATTTATTGGGCATGGAGTATATTTGTTGTACTCGAATTAAAAGAAAAAAAATTCTAGTGCATATTTGTATTTGATATTCCATGTAGTCACGTTCCCGAATTGGTTTGTAATTAAGGGCAAAATGCCTTATTAATCGATTTGAAAATCGGGGCGTGACATCAAGTCCCAGGACTGTTGATGCCGCCAAAGGCCACACTGATCACTCCAATGTTTGATATTTGCCTTATAAAATTATATTAATTGGAATTTCACATGGGTTTGACGAGAAAGTGTGTGATTGTTTAGGGCTGCTACCATATTTAAAAAAAAAGAAAAAAAAAATCATCAGGAAGCTTGATTGGAATTTCAGCATGTTTTTTTGGTTGATTGCTACTAGTTTAATGGTCCTTTGTATAATTCCATCATTCATAAACACCCAAATTGCAGCATGCTTTTTTGGTTGATTGCTGGGTTTTTAATGGCCTCAATTTGGCTTCCCATTTGGACAATTATGAGATGAGTTTGGTATATATGTTTGCTTTAACTTGTCAGCAACACTAGTAGTATTTTTTTTTAAAAAAAAGCAACGCTGGTATTCTTAAGAACCAAGTAATTTGGTTCCATATTGATTGCTTGAATTGATTTCCTTTGATTTTGCTAAATATAGGCATGAAAGTGTGAACAATTTTTATTTATTTTTGGTCTAATGACAGTTGTGATTAATTTATTGTAGTATATCACAGGTATTGATAAAGTTAGTTGAGACATACATATATTTATTTATCATTTTATAGATATGGTTTTGTGTTTGATTCATTAATTTTATGCGTTTGTAGTTGTGGTAATGGCAGTAGTACTTTTGCATTTTTTTTTTTTACATTTCCATAGGACTTGTAAACTCATCCATATTTGAACTTTATATATGAGTATATACAGATGGGAAATGAGTCAGCTGTTTGGAATGAGAATTTAGTGGATGTATTATGTGACTTATGTATGAAGGAGGTGGATAAAGAAAATCGTCCAACTACTCACCTTAGCATAGAGGGTTACAACAATCTTATAAGTAATTTCAGTAAAGGAACAGGGAGAAATTATACCAAAAAGCAAATGAAAAATAAGTGGGATGCACTCAAAGGGGAATGGAAATTATGGAAAGAATTAAAGGGGAAGGACACCGGTCTTGGGTGGGATCACAAGTTAAATATTGTTGATGCTTCCGAGAAGTGGTGGAATAGTAAAATTCAGGTTTGTAATTTTATTTATGAGCTGCTGATTTTGTTTGTAATTTTATTTTGAACTTTTCTTTTCTTCCACATTTTTTGAATTTATTTATTTTGTTTAAATTGTCTAACAATGTAGGCAAACAAGGAATTATCAAGGTTTTGGGAAAAAAGGGTATACCTCATGATTTTGAAGTGAAATTGGATAAGATGTTCGGAGGTACTTGTGCCACTGGTATACATGCTTATGCACCATGTTTAGAATGGATAAAGAGGTATTAAGAGGGAATGAACGGCGATGTTACAACATGTTTAGAATGGATAAGGAGGTATTTCTTTGTTTATGTGATGAATTGGAAGCCAAATTTGGGTTGTTGGGTTCAAGAAGAACAAGTCACAAAGCGGTAGTGGGAATGTTTGTGCACATGCTAGAACATAATGTTTCAAATAAGTTGGCACAAGAACGGTTTCAACATTCTGGCAAAACAATTAGTCAATATTTTGGAGAGGCACTAGATATGTTTAATCTTTTAGGCAAAGAAATTATCAAACCATTGGATCCTGATTTTAATGGTGTTGCACCAGAGATATTGAGAGATAGGAGATATATGCCACATTTTAAGGTATTCATTATATTTAACATATTTCTAATCTTTAGTTTATTTTAATAATTTGGATACATTGACAAATAGAGCTTGTTATTGGTAGGATTGCATTGGTGCTATCGATGGGGTACATATTCAAGTTTCAATAACTCCTCAAGATCAAGTACCGTACATTGGTAGAAAAGGAATACCAACTCAAAATGTTATGGCCGAATGTAATTTTGACATGCAATTTATTTTTGCATATGCGGGTTGGGAAGGCTTTGCCCATGACACAAGAGTGTTTCTATCGGTTCTACGGAATCTTGATATGGAGTTCCCTAAACCTCCACCTGGTAATGACTTGAATTATAATTATGTTATTGTTTTTTATTTAGATACTTTCAACGATTGATCAATTATACATCAAATTCATTATCTAATCCTTGTTATTTGACAAGAAAATATTATCTTGTTGATTCAGGATACCCACAAATGAATGGGTTTTTGGGACCTTACAAAGGTCCAAGGCAGCATTTTCAACAATATCGTAGGCGAGAACCAACAAATGAGAGAGAGGTATTTAACCAGGCACACTCTTCTCTTAGAAGCGTCATAGAACGCATTTTTGGAGTTTGAAAAAAAAAGTGGAAAATTTTGAAGAACATGCCTACTTATTCATATGAGAAGCAAGTGAAGATTGTTATTGCAACCATGACACTTCATAATTATATCCGGAGGCATGCAAATTGTGATAAACATTTCATTAATGTGGGAGAAAGTTCATATAACATGTCAAGTAGTGGGATGGAGATAGATGCTGATGCAGAAGAAGAATATCATATTACTCACGGTCCTGGTACGTGCAAGAGAAATGGAAATAATAAGAAATAATATTACTCAAAGTTTAATGAGTGCGCGTAATATTGTGAACGTATGAAGGTGTTATGAAACTTTTTGTAACTATTTGGTGACGATAACAAACCAATTGTTTATTGAAATTATTTTATGTTGAAAGGAATTGCAAGTTATTATTTGATGTTGATGACTAACTTTGTTAACCATATATTAATTTGTTTAAAATTTGTTCAATATGGTCACAATTAATGGATAAAGAAAATTATTAGTTCAAATATAATTTTTTGTATAGAAAAAAAAAATTAAGCTAACCATAAAAGTCAATAAATTACATTACATTACCAAACAATTAGTTCAGCATTATGTCCATATTGGTCATTTTACAAACTCACAGCACTTTCAAAAAGCCAGTTTACCAAACACTCAGCTACTTTGCTTTACAACCACTTATTCTCACAGCACAACTAAAGCCAGCTTCACTTATTAAAAGCCCAGCTTTACCAAACTGGCCCTTTATCTGCTCGATGCAAGCAGTATTATCTTCATAAATACAAGTAGGTTCCTCAGTGGTAGACTTCAAACCACTTGTTCCTCGAATATGTGTAATCACATACCTCAACCATACACATTCACGAACAGCTTCATGTAGAGCAATTATCTCTGCATGATTTGAGGAAGTAGCAACTAGTGTTTGTTTGGTAGACCTCCAAGATATCGTCGTATTCCCCATGGTAAATACATAACCAGTTTGGGAACGACCTTTGTGTGGGTCAGAGAGGTACCCAGCATCAGCAAATCCTACCAAAACATCACATGGTGTTTCAGCATAGGGAGTAAGAGCGGTTTTGTCCGCCCAAATCAATTAATTGTACCTTTTAGGTATCGAAATATTGTCTTTATGCCACTCCAATCGCGTTGCGTGAGTGCAGAGCTAAATCTAGCTAACAAGTTCACAGCAAAAGAGATATCTATTCTAGTGAATTGAGCTAACCCCATACTAAGATTTCTTACCAAAACTCGACGTACGAAGAGAATCGAAGCAAAAATCGAAGCTCAGGCACCGTACTGTTCACCCGACGTCGATCTCGTTTTCCGGCCAAACCAGACCAAGCCACCTTGTAAGGGCAAAATATTTGCTATTGGCTATTTCCTATTTGACAAAACCTCTTCCCTTGTATTAGCATTTCTTTTGTATTCAATGCTAGATTGTTTAGGGATTAGGTGTCGTGGCTTAGGTTGTTCTTACTCGAGATGGTTCGTGAAGACGCCTTTCTTATCCGGTCTTTTCTCCGGACTTCGATCATTGATCATCGAAGGTTTCGTTCAAGCATCTCAAGGTATGACTCATGCATATGCACATGCATTTCACTCACATTATGTCTTCCTTGTTGTCCTAGATTTATCTTGGTTTGCTTGTTAGCCTCTCTTATGTTGTAAATCACATAAGTATAGGATGCTTGAGTGCCACACTTGTGTCGTAAATCACACAAGTTTCGCTTGCTTATTTTATACATTTGAGTTTATGATATTAGGATTGCTAGATCTTCTTATAGATTTGTTTTGATTAGCATTCCTTTATGTTTAAGGTTGTTTTATACCTTGCGATCGATCGGCACTGTTCATGCGATCGATCGCACTACGTGGCAATTTTGTCCGTTAGATTTTTATGACCGTTGCAGTTCAAAATATGTCCGTTGGGACTTTTCGTGCGATCGATCGCAACCTGTTATGCGATCGATCACAAATGAGGTTTTACACTTCCAGTAGCTTCTGGTCATTATTTTTGCACTACACGATCGATCGCATCCTTGCCCGCGATCGATCGCACAATACATCTTTGTGCTGATTTTGTGTAGTGCGATCGATCGCATCCTTTCGGGCGATCGATCACATAGTTATGTCTAGTTCTCTATAAATAGAACTTTGGACGATTCATTTCGGTTAGAACTCTTTCCCCATAGTCAAAATACACTTTGAGAGAGTTTTCTGGTATATTGAGTGAGCCTAGTTCCATGTATAGGATCCCAGTCTTTTGATCTCCATGTTTAATCCTTGCTAAACACTTTGATTTGCACATAGTTGCTTGTTTAGCTTATGTTATAGGATTTAGGAGATTCTATTCAACTCTAGCAATTGTTCCTTGTTGAATTGCTGAGTTGAAGGATTGAATTCATTTCAATTTCTTTGTTGTTTGTTTGTTTAGCTAATGATCCTTGTGATTAGTTAAACAAACCCATGAATCACTTCAAGGCTTTGTCAATTCGGTTTGGTTAATGCAAGCAATTGTTCTTTGTTGAATTGCTTGTGTTAATTGAATTGAATTTATTTAATTCATACACACACACACACTTGCATAGTTGGTGTCTTGCGGTTGGAGGATTCACGCCGGTGAAGTTCGATCAATCGGAGAAGCTTGAGGAGGTTTCGCTTGAAGAGCAAACGGGACTACACAAGGTTAGAGTTGCCATTAGAGTATAGGTACTTAGTGTTGAGTTTGGGACCGAGTGCCTCCTTGTACATGTTGCCATTTGGCTTTTCATAGTGTTACTCAAGAGCGTGGGGTATGGCTCCCCTCCGGTTTTCCTCTAGAGGTAGAGGTTCCGGGTGACCAATCTTGTGTGTTTATTGTGTGATTGTTTATCTATTGTATTGTGCTTAATTGATTAGCATATTGTGTGGTTGTTCATACATAGATATATATAGTCCGTGGTGTGCTAGTTTGATGCACACTTTGAGATTCTAGGTTGTACAATTGATTGTGCTTGTTGCATATATATATTTGTTGTCAATTGTTTATTGCTTGTGTAATAATCTAAACCTAGTTTGTGTTAAGGAGAGTTAAGTTTTAAATTGGTGTATACTCTCCGATTAGTGTTTAGGACGACTACCGTTATTGGGACAATCCGGCGAACCGGAATTTCACACTTATTGGGCTTTGAAGCCCGTCCCACGGCGAGCCTATCCCAACCGGTTTCAGCTCACGGCGACGTCGGATGGCGGCGGATCGGGGCAATTAAGTTTTGGGCGTTCCGACACTTCTCCGGCATGATCCGGCCGATCTAGGCCAAACCGGACCTTGAGTCAGGTATAAAAGTTTCTTACCTTGTTGAAATCTATCAGATCAACGGTTCAGATCTAGCTAGTTTTGAGTTTGAGTGTGGTGGCGCGTAAGGCCCACACGCCGCCGGCTGTGGCGGCGCGTGGTGGCGCGTCTGACCCCTTTTGGTGTTGGTTTTTGATTGGTTAGTTAGCGTTCGTTGTTACGATCATGTTAGTATACATTTTGAAGGAAGTTATCGCAGTTTGAGAATTTATCCGAATTAATTTAGGTTCGTTATCGTATGATTGGTAATTGACTTTGCTGTGTGACTGTCGGATGGTCACCTAAATTGAATAGGATGTTAAGATAATTAAATGGAGAGTATTGAACGGTTGGATTGTCGGAATTAGCTCAAGTGGTTACTTAAAGAATAGTTACGGTTGACAAGACCGACTAAATTAGCTACATTTGTTCGATCTATCGAACCGCGACAATCCGACAGTTGGGATCGTCGCCGAAGGTGTTTGATAATTAGATTTGTCGATATTTAAATTAATTGGAGTTGAGACCTCTAAATGGTTTAGAAGTATGAGAATTAGCGAGGAAACCCTAGCTGAAAATTTAAAGTTAGATCTTGAATTATTGTGTCGTCTGTCAAATAATAAATAGTTTCGATTCGTGTTATTCAGGAGGACGTTGAGGAAGACTTTAACGGACGTCAGGCCTAGTCGGCAATCTGTGAGTGGACAATTGTTTTAAATTAAATATGCATGCGATTTATTTTCAGAGATATAAATATATTTGTGATTTTAGAATAATTTAATATTTATGCTATTTTGCACGCATCGAGAATTTCAGCTTACGTAGTAAGTCTAATTCCACCACCTCATCCAATAGTCATAATTCAGTAGTCAGTGGCCAGTTGTCAGTCACCAATTTCCAGTCATCAGTAAATCCAGTCATTAGTATTTCCGGTCATCAGTACAGTTTCTAGCGTCTCCAGTATTCAACATTTAGTCGTTCTATTCAGTTTCTAGTAATTAACTTCCAGTTATCAGCATCCAGTTATTAGTCTTTAGTCACCAGTACCCAGTTTCTAGTGATCCCAGAAATTAGTTATCCAGTTGTCTAGGGGGGGCAGTACCTCCTATAGTTATCTAGTTTTCTAGGGGACAAGTGTTCAAACAATTTTATTCAGTATTAAACCACCCTACAGATTATCCATCGATATATCAGTTCAGATATCAGTTAGAGCATGCATGCGTCATCTAGTCGGCAGATCCCTCTAGATGACATGTTATCTGGTCGGCAGATCCCTCCAGGTAACATATGACTTATGGTCGGCAGATCCCTCTAGACTTCCCTTTTAGCATGACCGTATGGTGTGGTTTTCCTCCCCAAATCGCAGAAATTCAGATTTCACAGTTCAGCCCAGTTCAGCTCCATAGCTCAGCTCAGTTCAGTTCAGTCAGTACAGTCCAGTTCAGTCAGTACAATTCAGTTCAGTAATGGATTTATAGTTTTATTGGGTTTTCGAAAATTGAATCGCATGCACGATTTTTTAGAGAAATGAAATTTTGGGAAAACATTTAAGATATTCTTAAAGTTAATTATATATCTACTTATTGATTTTCGTCCACTCACTCTAATGGTTTTGGAAATATTTTCCCCTGGGCCCTTCGGTTTCACCTGCCCAGGTTGCAGATTAGTTGAGGTCGAGCCACCCATCGAGTCGAGGCATAGTCCACACGCTTCCGTATCATCATAGTATGACTCCTGTTTGTTTCATCTTCATTTTAATCAGTGGTATAACTAGAATTACTCTGATTTACCAAACAGTTAGACTTAAGTGTATTTGAAAGACTTCACAGTTTGGGTTAGAAACCCTAATTTTATTTATATTGGAAAAATGTTGAATCGTTATCACCGACGAGCATGAAGGCTCGGGTGTTGACTGTGGTTTGGTTGTTTGAAGTGTATTTTGGGTTTTTACAGGTTTTGGGTAGTCTACATTTAGGGGAGTTTATCGAAATTTCGGCAGAGACTCTTCTAAGATGGGCCCCGCAGGACCACTTCTGATTTCAGGGTGGAATTTGGGGCGGGTCCTGTCATAGAGGGGGAACAAAAATTGATTCCGGTCAACCGGTCGCTAATGCATTCTGGAAACAGTCGACCGGTCACCGAGATCCTCGACCGGTCGCCGATGCGTTCTGGAGACGTCCGACCGGTCGCCAAGTGTTCCTCGACCGGTTAACATGCGTTTGACGGTGACTGCTCGTTCCTTTGGCATATCAGTGACGCTAGTCTCCCTTCCTTGAATCATCTTTTGATTCTTGCTTCTATTAGCTCAATAAAATGGATGTCTGTGTGAGGTTTTCAGTATACGGATCATCATATCACGACCGTGATGTCCCAAATGGTCGTGCCAAAGCTTATATGTGTCGAAATCCAAAAGATCATCTCTGAAAATATTATTGAATTCAATGATTCGAATAGTGGTCAAATATAACCCACTAGATCGACACATAAGTTTTTTAAAGATGCGCTTTCTTCCACATTCATTAGAAGTAATACATAAGTATTCTTGTCAATTCTCACAATGAGTTTCCAAATGAAAACCATTGGCATAAAAACCTTAACATAATAATCTTGGAAATAAAACAATTGCATTTATTCGAAGTCTGGAACTTCCATGGTCCTTTCTTGACTTTGGTCGACCGTAAAATCAACAATTGTGAGATTGACGTCTGTGTCATCTCTAGTATCTTCTCCATAGTAAGCATCTTGCTCACTTGAGTCTCTATATTGCTTGTAATATGTAGCTAGCTTGTTACTTGCCTTCCATTGCCTGAACCAGTGTTCAATTGATCGACAACGGTAGCATAGCTCATTACCACTGCCTGCTTTCTTTGACTCGGTTAGCACCTAGTGCATTTGGAGGATGATTTGGTGTGTTTGGCACCCTATTGCCGCGGCCCCCTTTGGCCGTCATTGGCATGGCCTCTAACGGCCCATGCCTCTTCCTTCTTGCCCTCTTCCACGTGGTGCAATATTCCCACGATGATGTGCAACATTGTTGCGGTTTCCTTCCTTGTTAGGACGATTATATAGACCAGATCTTCCATTATAATTACCCTTGACATTAGAGTTTCGTCCTCTTTGGGGTTCTGGAACTCTCATTGTTCCGGCAGGCCTTGAATTGTTGTTCAGCATAATAGTGTCATGCTTCTCAGCTATCTGCAATAGATTGTTAAGCTGATTGAACGTAGTGAGTCGCTTGGCATTATACTCCAATTGATATTGCTTGGACAATATAAGTGCCGAAGCTGGGAATGTAGAGAGGGTCATTTCTATTAATTTAGCTTCTGTGATAGTCACCTTACAGAACTGAAGCATAGCCCGGAGTCGAAGTATCTCTGAATTATATTCAGCAATAGTTTTGAAGTCAAGGAAATGTACATCATTCTATATTTTACTGTTTTGCCCTTGATATATAAAATTTTATATTTTTTTTTTTTTTTTTTGGCAAGGATAAAATTTTATATTTTAGATGATATAAGTATGAAGAGACATTTGTTGGGTTTTTGAAAATTTATCCAAACTCATGTTTTGGTTTTATATTTATAGATATAGATAGATTCAAAATATATAGAATAAAGTTGAGATTTAAAGAAAACACAAGGACTAAAAACGAAATAAATTATAACCCGAACATAAAAGAAAGAAAAAAGAAACGCAATTGTTCCAAAACGAAGGGGGAAACTGGGAAAGGGTCTTCTGCAGTCTGATCCAATATCATTTAAAAGGTGTTAGGGCTTTGAGCTCTTAAACCCTTTCCCTCTCTTTCAGAGCTAATGCTATGGCGACCGAGCAAAACATGAGTAGCTGGACCGATCTGCTCCACTCCTCCACGAAGCTTCTCGAACAAGCCGCACCCTCCGCTCAGTTTCCTCCTCTTCAGGTTCTGCTCTGCTCCTCTCATTTTCACTTTTTCCGTTTCCGTTTGGCTCCCGATACAACGAAACAAAATTCATCTCCAAGAGAAACTGAGTGTTAGGTTTTCACTTTCCTTCCAGAAATAAGTAGCTTGGACATTGTTCAATTGACTGTTTAGGTTCCGAGAAAATTCGAGAAACTCAAAGAAAAGTTCATGTTTATTCGTTTGATTTTGGTATTGTGAGTTTGGAGAAATTGACTACTCTGCTAACTGTAGCTTCACTTGCCCTAGTTGAACAAAAAGAGATCTAGGCCATCTTAATTTCGGGACTCTGAATTCATATTCTGTTTTTGTTTCAGAGAAATTTAGATCAGTTAGAAACATTATCTAAGAAACTCAAGGCGAAAACTCTACGAAATGAGGCTCCTCAACAATCCATTGCTGCCACCAGGTACCTGAATGACTACTGTCTCAAAAGATATTATGCTTCTCAAATTTACGTTCCTTCGCGTTAATAGAGCACTTATTTTATTGATAATATTACTTAACTTCATCTGGTTGCTCTCAAAACATAAGAAAGTAGCGAATTGGAACTTTGAATTGCAGGTAGCTTTGAGGTTCAGAGCTGTCTTATATATTTGAAGTTCTGTTCCTGCGATTGAATTTTAGGAAGTATATATGGTCACTTATCCATATCAATACATTGTAGGCTTCTTGCTCGTGAGGGACTAAATGCAGAGCAGCTTGCACGGGACCTTAAGTCTTTTGAATTGAAGGTAATAATACTTCTACGTTTTATTCTTTCTATAAACGTCTAGCCTCAATACATTTGAAGCACTTTGCATGCTACATTTTAAAACCTTGCTGGTTCTCAATTCTCAAGACATTGTTGTGTTGAATTAATACGTAATGAACTAATTGGTCGAGCCATGTTCTTCTTAGAAAATTTTAATTACAGAACTATGTAAAGTAGAATAGTTTTAATGAGGATCTTCTTATAATGATAACAGAAAAAGCTGCTTATAACTTATTTCCAATAATATCAGCTTAGTTGTAACTTGTAGGTCATGCTTCTCTCGATTCTCAGTTCAACCTGATCAAGTTCAAATTCTAACTGTACTTGCTTTACTTATTTCTTGGGTACTGAGATCAATGGCTGATTTACATCTCCTGTCTTCTCTCTTATTCTCTGGGTCTTTATTTTTAGGGAACAATTGTTTCATAGAGTCCGAAATGCGTTGCTCTTTCTTCACCTTTTCACACTAATTATTTTTGGCAATCTGTTACTTTCTTTTTTCACTCAAAGACAACATTTGAGGATGTTTTTCCTGCCGAAGCAACGAGCATTGAAGACTATCTGCAGCAGGTACATTTTTAATTATTAACTTTTTACTGATGATGTGATTAGAATACTATACGTTTCTTTCATTACTTTTAACAGTTTGTCCTCTTTGATCTGCTGAAAGATGATTTTACTTCATTGCTGGCTTTAAGTTGTGTGGCATAACATGATCAAAGGAAAGCGTTACCGTTAGAAATGTTACAGTTTATTAGAAGGATCTCTTTTTGGACATTTAATATAGATATCACAGAAAGGAGCTCTAGAATTTATGATGTGGGATAATTTAGCTGAGTTTTATTCGTAATCTAGTAACATTTCTCCCTTCAATGTCAAACTGCATCTACATTCGTCTTTAAGTACCTCCAAGAAGAAAGGGGCTCTCTATTCTATTTCTGAATTTTATGCATGTCTGGCTTTAGGGAATCTATTGGTCCTTTGTAGAGAGTAGTGGTGGACTATATTATATTTACTTTATGATGGAGAACAAATTGAGTTTCATGATTTCTCTTAATTTTGTTTTTATGTCTATGTATCATGCTTTCAGAATGAAGCTTTTAAAATTGATGAAGTTTTATCTTACAATTTTTTTTTCTTTTGCATACTGTACAATGCCTATAGAGACATGCTTTTAATGTTAACATTGATTAATGAGCAAGTGTTCTAATAAGGTTGGAAAAATTTATTTTATGTGTACCTTAAAATGCTTTTATTTACTTTTCAGATGCATGCTTGTTGTACTTCATAGTGATTGATAATGTTACCTTGACCATATTGTATATAATTTTTCTTTTCTCCTTAGGTCCATGAAATGGCAATGGTCTCAGCTGTTCAGGAAGCTCAGAAGGATAACCTTAGAAGCTTTAATGATTACATGTTAAAAGTTTTGGAGGTTAGTATACCCAATGGTCTTGTTGTGATGTCGTTATCACTGGAATTTACCGTGTATAAATTTATACTATCTCTATATGACCATTCTTATTACCTATATAATGTAACATTGCTGTCCTTGGAGAAGCATTTGAACTTCCCTCATCATGTTTTTTATTTTTATTATTATTTTTATGGATGAGATGATGACGGAGTCAAATCTGGTTTAGTGTCAGAGGTTAATCCTGTGACGTTCAGTATTGACAGAAAAAAATAATTACATAGAGAAGGAAACAAAGTAATTGACACGATGGTGTTTAAAAATCACAGTTGAGCTTATGATTTTAGCTCATTCTATTTTCCACGATCATTGTTGGTTAAAATTGATATTTGGCAGGAGGATTGGCAGATGGAAAAACGTGACTTCCTTCAAAGCTTAAGCCAGATTTCAACTTTACCCAGGACTAATGTGACTTATACAATCAGCGGTGGTAGTCGTCCTGGTCAAGTAGCATCCATAACTTCCAGCCCTCATGTTTCATCTGGTCGATCTAGCATGGAGCTTGTACCCCTAGCTAGCAAGCCCATCCTTGAGAGAAAAGCCTCTGTCTATGCCGAAGTTGTAAAGAGTCTTAACAATGCAAGGCAGCGTAGTTTACCGTTTAAGGTGAGATTATTTCTTTTTAGCTTCTGTAAACTTTCAAATTCTTATTCTGTCAAGCGAAGAAACTTCTGAGATTATGAGCTTGACTGACAGTTTCGAGCTGATTTGTGGGATTTCTGGGTATGAAAAAAAGAACAAAAAAAAAATAGTGGCTGTTTTAAATTGTAATGACAGCATAACACAATATGCTGTGCACTTAGACAAATGTTCTGAGTCCAACTGCCAGCACATGCATACTGTACATGAGATATGTGCTGGTTTTTAATGTCATCCACCTTTCGTTGGTGGGTTTGGCCATTTACGGTATTTTCTTTGGAAATAGTCATCCTGTAAAAACGGAATGCTATTAACGAGTGAGTTTAGATATACTTACGAAATGATTTCTGTTTATTTGTACTTGCCTTAGCCCGCTACAGCTTTCAAGGGTGCGTATGAAAGTTTAGGCCTTCATGCATCTGGAGGAAAATCAGTGAACATGCAGAAGATATGGCACCTTCTTCAGGTAACTTCTAATCATCTTCTCTTTTTATCTGTAATATGTATGATTTCCTTCAAGTTGGCGACTCTTAGTTGTATAAGATAAGCAACTGTTGACTATATCAATCTGTTGACAGACATTGATGAGTGAAGATATAACCATACAACGAAGTGTTTCAAAAAAGATGTCATTAGTTATTGGTGCAAGGCGCCACCTGGAATGGGGGCATGAAAAATACATCATGGATACAATCCAAAGTCACCCTGCACAGGTAGAGAATTTGTTTTGTCTGTTAATTGCCTAATTGGTAAACAAATTTGCGAAAATGAGTTCCGTTCACAATGGTTATGTGCTATCTTATTGGCCTATCAACATATTTGGAATCTACTTGTGTCTCTATTTCTTGGATTTTTTTAATCTTTAAATGTTTTTTTTTTCTTACAACTTTACTTCTGCAAGAAATATTTTATTTGCTCTGTATGTATTTCTCATGGGTCATCTCTTCCATCTCCATGCAGGCCGCCCTTGGAGGGGTTGTTGGAAATTTACAAAGAATTCGCGCGTTCCTTCGGGTTTGTAATCATGTTTAAACATTGAGAACTTGCTTGTTGTTACATGTTATGCTACCCTTCAGGATCTTTTATCATGCAATTCAGTATCTATTTTGTTTCTTTGCAGATTCGTTTAAGAGATTATGGAGTTCTAGATTTTGATGCAGTCGATGCTCGTAGGCAGCCTCCTGTTGATACCACTTGGCAGCAGGTCTTTTGTTCTTAATCTTTTACATTTCTGAAGCTACATGTCTAATTCTTAGATACTCATCTTACAAGTTTCAATGCATACTCATTTCACAAATCTTGATCATTTCTATCGAGTCGTCAGTCACTTGTTAATTATGTCATTTATCAGCTATAAAGGGATCACTTTATTCTGTAACTAACTGTATAAAGAAAAGGAAATGTCCTAGAAGTATTACTTTTTTTAATGTGATGTCTATAATGCTCAACTCCTCCTTGCCCTTCTCATCTTCTATGAATTCAAAGTATATCTTATATGTATCTGGGATAGAGAATCTTTTAGAAACTTGAAGGTTTAGGAGAAACAGATAAAGCAATAAAGCAAAGCCAACAATAAAGCAAATACAAGGGAAAAAAGACACAAAACACCAGAGCACAGTAGCTTTCCAATCCAACAATAAAGCAAATAAAGAATTATCACTGTTGATACCCAGAGCGAAGCCAAATAACGAACTCTGTCCCACAAATGTTCTACTTCCTCACCCGTAGCTCCCTCAAAGAAGCACAAACGTACTTCTCTTTATTTTCATGTTTTAGTAATTGTACTTTAAAGGAAATTAAAACATAAGAATAATGGGGGACGAGTCCAAACCTTTTTTTTATAAGATGGAGAAGGCGTAAGGAGTAGTTTATGTATTTGGGTATCTTGATCACTTGTTATATAAGCAAGTTGAATGCAAAAAAATAATATTTTAACAGAAAATGCCACTGCACTATTCTTTTCTCTCCCCAAATTTCTTTGGTACAATGTGTTGGTCAACATTTTCCTTTTGTAGTACATTATCATGGAACTGTGATTTTCACTGAGTACTATCTTATATATGTGGCAGATCTACTTTTGCATGAGAACTGGCTATTATGATGAAGCAAGAGTTGTTGCTTTGTCATCTCGTGCTTCAAACCAGTTTGCTCCTCTGGTAAATATTTTTCCATATGCATAACTTTTATATATGGAACAGCCTAAGTCATTATTTCGGTTTTGGACAGCTTACTGAGTGGATTAATACTGGAGGTATGGTGCCTGCCGACATTGCAACTGCGGCATCTGAAGAATGCGAAAAAATTCTAAGAATCGGTGATCGAGCTGGTCGACCTGCATATGACAAGAAAAAGTTGTTACTATATGCTCTTATATCTGGTTCTCGTAGGCAAATCGACCGCCTGTTACGTGATCTACCAACTCTTTTCAACACTATAGAGGATTTCTTGTGGTTCAAATTGTCAGCTGTAAGAGACTGCCCAGTGGGAGCTGCATCCATTGTTATGAATGAGAGCTTGGTACCATACACATTGGATGATTTGCAGGCTTACTTAAATAAATTTGACCCATCGTATTATACAAAAAACGGAAAGGACCCTCTGGTATATCCATACATTCTGCTTTTAAGCATCCAGTTGATACCAGCTGTTGTATACTTGTCCCAGGAATCTGGAGATGAGGGATATAACATTGATGCTGCCCACATATCAATTGTGTTAGCAGACCATGGGGTCCTTTCTGAAGGTGCTGGGGCTGGACAAAAGATGGGAGTGATGGATGCTTATGCAGAGGCATCTGGCATCATCAGGCAGTATGGATCTGCGTATTTACGTGTTGATAATCTATCAATGGCATTAGAATACTATGCACAGGCTGCTGCTGCAGTTGGTGGTGGCCAATTGTCATGGTCTGGAAGAGGTAATGTGGATCAGCAAAGGCAGAGAAATTTGATGCTGAAGCAACTCCTTACAGAGCTGTTGTTGCGGGATGGTGGGGTATATCTTTTACTTGGTTCAAGAGGTGCTGGTGAAGAAGGTGAACTGAGACGATTTTTGATTGATGTAAAAGCAAGACTACAATTCTTGCTTGAAGCTG
Organism: Rubus parviflorus; assembly: GCA_029955375.1. NCBI lineage: Eukaryota > Viridiplantae > Streptophyta > Magnoliopsida > Rosales > Rosaceae > Rubus > Rubus parviflorus. The sequence goes on along the minus strand of JARGGL010000006.1, from coordinate 17,123,055 downwards.
CTCACCATTGTCAGGAAACTGGGTTGTATGAAAAAGTAATACTTCTTCCCTTGGCCTCCATGCTTTCAAAATTTTCAATTTTTCAGAAGCTGTATTTAAGTCTTTCAATCTTAGAGGCTGTTTAGAGGTGTGGAAAGGGAAAATGATTATTCTTACACGCAAGTCTGGCTGAGTATTTTAATACATAACGTTGAGTATTTTAGTACACGCAAGTCTGCTAGTACTACTGGGGGTGCGTTATGGTCAAGTTTGGACCTTTTGGACTCCATTGAGTTCAAACATGATTACAAATCGGACTTCTTGTTTGAGCAAACATTTGGACCCCATTGAACTTCTTATTTTTTTTCAGGGAGGCGGGCGGGGGTAAATTAAGTGTTGAATATTTCTTGGAAGCTCTATAATTACCTCAAACCTCATTTAGCTTTGGGGTGGAAAGCTTAGTATATTGAGTATTTTAATACATAACACTTTGTGGTTATTGTTTTGATGTTTCATGTATTGTCCCCTCATCTTCTTGCTGTCGTTGGATAAGTGGTCTCTTATTAATGAATATTAAATTTTGATTATGCCATCTTTAGATGTTAATCTATCCTACTTTAATTTATAGATTCGTTAACCACTTCTTTTAAACCTTGTTCTCCTCTCTTTATTTATTCAGTCCATAGAAATTCAGAAACGAATAGGGGCATTCTCAATGGCATTGGATACCATTAACAAGTGCCTCTCAGAAGCAATTTGTGCCCTGTCACGTGGTAGATTGGATGGTGAGAGTCGAACTGCTGGTCTCATTCATTCCGGAAATGAGATCTTGGAGATGGACAAATATTCTTCTGAAGCCAGGTCATTTTGACATACACTACCATCTTCTGTTTAACTATTTATTTATTGATTTATTTCGTCTTAATGTTAGGTTATTTGAAGTTTGAATAATGTTTCTTTTTACACTGGTGCTTGAATATTGTGAGATGCTTGTAATATAAAGAATCAATCAGGACAGACCTTCCTGTGGAGGATGTCTGGTATTCTTTGTTTAGAGAGAATTGTAATGATTAATGATTCGAATATGTAAATCATATTTCAATCCCTTGGAATATTCATAGAGTTAGCAATAACTGTTGAGAATGTTGCAGCATTTACATGATCATGCTTATTTTGCACGGGATGTACATTTCATATTTTGGGTGATTTTTTCGATCCTTTCTAGCTTTTTTAGATTATTTCTCATTGTTAATGGATTTTCACTCTTTAATATGTATCCAATTTAGCTGATGAAAGTCATTTGAATGTACCCTGCAGTCCTCAAGAGAGGGAGAGTGTTTTAGAGCAGCAGACTGTTTTAAGACAACTTGAGGCCGTACTGTCAATCCATAAGTTGGCAAGACTAGGTCATTATGTTGATGCTTTGAGGGAGGTTGCCAGACTTCAATTCCTTCCTTTAGATCCTCGAATACCAGATACTACCAATGATGTTTTCCAGAACTTAAGTCCCCATGTCCAAGCTTGTGTTCCAGACCTCCTGAAGGTTGCACTCACTTGTCTGGACAACATGGTGGATTCTGATGGATCACTCCGAGCCTTGAGGGCTAAGGTATACCTTTTTTGCATATCCTATGTATGTTGGGCCTTTTCTCTTTTAGCATTTTTTTTTAAAGCTATTTGCTTTACTTAATGGTGGTCTTTCAATAGATATCAAGCAACTTCGATCCTAATTCGGGGTAGTTACGGTGTGAAAATTGACTTGTGATGTTATGATGTGGTTCTAGCTCTGTTATATGTTTGGGCATTAGGCTAATCACTGTTTGTTTAGCTTAATTACTTGGCCTGAATTGAGCTGTTGATTACTTCCTTGCCAGTTTGAGCCATGGCTTGGATTTGAGCTGCCATGTTATCTGATTCCTCTCTCCCACTCTCTCATATCGAATAAGCCTTTCATTTGAAGATGCCTCAAGTATAGCACAAGTGTGGCTACTCCATGTAGTTTCTCTTTTGGGATTTGGCCATCCATAGTACTAAATAAAAGGAAAATTGAAGTGGTCATTAGGATACTTGTAAAGTTGTCTGAGTGGAAGTTGATCACTGGTGATGTATGTGTTTATGATTGATGAGCCATTTGGTTTTTGCAGATTGCTAGCTTCATTGCAAATAATTCCAACAGGAATTGGCCTGTTGAATTGTATGAAAAAGTTGCCCGGAGCTTGTGATGTGTGATTCGTGTAAGGCATGCCAGGAGCAGATAAACCCTTCCAGAAGACTAGCTCTCTCCTGTTTGGTTTGGTGAACAAAGACTGGCTCTACAAATGACATGCATGTTAAACTGCATTTTGCGTCTGACCCGAATTGTTTTATAGGCAATATCATATGATTTAAGCATCTAAATCACCTTTATCATTCCCAGGAACTTGGTATGTTTTTTTGTTTTGGTTCTTTTTCTCTTTCAGAAGTAGGCGAAATAGTCAGTTGGCCAAATGTATTGGAGTACTGCTGCTACTTTTTAGTTCGCAGTAGTCCATTTTGCCCTTCTATCCGGACCAACTAAAGCCTATTTTTCCCTAAAGTAGGGAAAAAACAAAATTTAGGGAATCTCTTGGAGTTGCTCTAAGTTATGACTAGTTAATATGCTTGCATGCTAGCTAGGCGAATGGTAACTGAAAAGGAAAACACGTCAGCGATTATCTGTTGATTTGCAACATAATTTTCTATCGTCTTTGAACGAAATGCTTCACATTTTTGTATTCAATCGAAGTTGTCTAGCTTGCAACCTATCTCTGGGTAGCAGGACCTGGCTTGGCAGACAACAAAGCAAGCCGCTAAAGAACCCAGCAACCCATCTCGCATCTCCCCTATGAGATTGACCCGTCGAGCCAAAAGTCCTATGCAAGCTCGCTCATTTGATCTTGCATCTCCTCTATCAGACTAGGTCTATATCCAGTGAAGGGTCGTTTTTGTGTATTGAAATGTCAAATGTTGGGGTGGGCATGTGTTAAGGAAAAAGAGACGGTATAGAATGTCTCAAATTGAGAAATTTTGAAAAAAGAAAGGCTTAATAGACAAAAGACCATCTTGCTTTTGACAAAATTTTCAATTTACGTATTAGTAAAAACTTTTGGAAAATTTTCTCACTTTTAAGTAATAGGCCAACTTGCACCTAACAGCCAAATTTTGTAGATTTGCATCATTTTTGATAGAGTTTTTATTACAAATGGTATCTAAACTTTATTTCAATTATATACATAGTACTTGAACTTCACTTTTGATCACAACCAGTATCCGAACTCTTCGAGTTCATACTAAATAGTACCTGAACTTCAATTTTTGGCACAAGTAGTACCCAAAGTTTTCAATTTTTGTCACAAGTAGTACCCAAAGTTTTCAATTTTTGTCATAAGTAGTACCCAAAGTTTTCCATTTTAACCCTTTTTTTTTAACACGCGCCCTCACGCCCATATAATATCACAAAAATCGGCCTTAGGTACCAAAAGAAGTGAAATAAAAAACTTTGGGTATTACTTGTGACAAAAATTGAAACTTTGGGTACTACTTGTGACAAATTAAAATTCAGGTACCAAGTATATAATTGAGAAATAGATCAAGTATTATATGTGATAAAAACTCTTTTTGATAATAGTGATTAGAACCTAGTCAACTTGAAAGGTTTGTTCAATACAATTCAAAAACCAAGAATGTCCTTCCTCTAACCAAAAGAAGAGTCCACCTCTCTACCTCTCTAGACAATAAATTTAGCAATGGTATGAGCAACCACATTACTTTTTCATGCCGTCTATAATGGATCTCAAATATCTTCATACAAGAAAGAGCTTGAATTTCACTAACAATAAAACCATCTACTGCGAATGACTAGATTCACTGCCTCTAAACAATTAGATTCTACAATTAAAGGATGAAAAAGACTAGCAAGAGCACATTTCAAACCCATTTTAAGCGCAAAGAGTTCAGTAGCCAAGACATAGTTATTACATGCCTTTGTTTAGCAATTGGGACCATAAGAAGACCCTTGCTATTACGAACCACCACCACGTCTTCCCTCTTTTCATGGCTCATATCAATTGGAATTTTCTCCAAAAGGATATATGTATTACAAATATATTCATTCCTCACCCATAATCAATTATTATCTGATTGTCAATCAAAATCAATGAATTTTAGCAAAAAAAAAAAAAAATCAAAATCCAAGAATTAATTCCTCATATCTAATTTAATTCTACACCAAATTCTCCTTTGTAGACAAACTCAAATATCGGGAGGGAGAAATGATAACTAGGTAAGGTAGGGGTTTAGAATGAGTCTCACTATCGAGTTGTTTTACCTAGGATCACTGCAACTCTTGTCTGGTGGCACCTCCACAATGGCCGCGGCCTCTCGGCCCGCCAGAGTAAGGCAAGTGCGGTTGGACGAGATGTTATATTGTCAAAGTAAGTTGATTTCCAGAGCATCAATAATGGGAACTCATTTTTGGGACTCAAATTTGGGTCTAAATTGTCTGGAATAGTGATATGAATCCATTTAAATAGTGTGAAAAAAGATTTACTTTTATTGGGTGACACAGTTATGCTGCTTATGCATGACTCATTTTTTAACTCATATTTTTGGACTCAATTTTGGGTCCCTCATTTGGAGAATTTTTTCCACGTGATAGTCATGCCCCGTCAGCAAGATGAAATGGCGTGACTTCCCAATTAAAACCTGTCATGTGGAGTTTTTTAACAACTCAGCCTTGACACGTGTCCACAATCTTATCTGTAACGCCCCAAATTGCACCTCTTCAATTTGAGCACGATACAGTGCCGCGAGCCTTTAAAAATACAAGCTAAATTACTAACTTATACTTTAAAGAAATGCAAGGCATTTATGAGAATAGTTTTCAGAACGCAAATGCGGAAACAAATTTAATTTGAATAGAGGTGAAACAATTGGAAATCATAAAACGATTTAAATCCAATTTTCAAATTAAACAACCGGATCAAAAAGTGAATTCATGAATGAGTTTCACATTATTGACCATGAATAAAAATAAATGGTCAACGGGTTTCAAAATAAATGAAACGATACAACGAATGAATTAATAATTTTGGAACCTGATATTCGATAAACGAATATCCGATGATAACAACTTTGCACACCCAGCTTTATCCATCGTTGTCCCGTTCCCAGTGCACAGTACCTGCATCCAAAACTATAGTAGGGGTGAGCTTTCGTCCTCGCTGCTCAGTAGGGGAATTCACCCCGGCTAGATTTAAAAACCATTAAAAATATATTTCATGGGCTAGCCAGTAAGTAAAATATAACAAGGAACAGAGTAAATCATTTTTCAAGAATAATCATGAGAAAATAATTAAATAAGTACCCGGGTAAAATATCAAACCTGATGACCGATCAATCTTGCCAACTACATCCTTACCGAAGATTAAAATCTTCAACAAACCGTAAGGAGTAGCGAGAGTGTCCATTCATGCCATACCGCCTAGATCTAGTGCCACACCTCAAAGGATGTCAGACACTATTCCGTCCGTACAGCCCCTCCGGAGGTTTAGGGGATCGAAACCCAAGGTAGTCACTATGCACCACTCACTCTCAGGTCATCACATAAATCAAATATAATTAAAAACACACATGGCGTATAAAATACCAAATCATAGCCATGCAAATCTTATTTAACATATATATACGAGAAAACACTAACCGAGAGAGTCCCAAGTTTTTCCCTACCTGGAATCTCGGAGCTTGTTCTCGTTCATCACATCAGGCCAATACCACCACCACCACACTTTACGTCTCGGGTTAACTGGAGTTCCTAGTTCGACAATAACAATATTCGAGTGTTAATATAAATTCTCGATTTAACAACACTCGACAACTTAATCAAAGTCCATTTGATTAACCATTTCCGATTTACGGAATTCATTTTCTTATCGGGTGTCATTTCCATAATTACTATGGACACCCAAGACACATTTCTTTATAATCAAATATGGACACCAATCCATATTTCAACAACAGTTCACAAATTGAACTCAACCAAGAATAATCATTACCTGCGTCGAGTATTCAATCCGAACTCGAAGCTCAAACCACACAGCAGCTAAGTAACTTCAACGGTTACTTGTTCTGGTTTAACAACGGAAACACCATGACGTCCTGGTATTCTTCTCATCTCTGTAAATGATAACTTAGGCATTAATTTGTGCTCAGAGGCACAAAGCTATACCAGAAATCAAACAACAAAGCTAAACCCGCCACCAAACACGGTGGTTCCACGGTGGCAGGACAAACCTCAAAATACCAAATCTCTAAATGTTGACCAAATGATAAAACTGAGCACAGGAACTTGTAGAGCTCGAAGAGCTGATCAAGTTCCATACCTTACTCGAAGGAATCCGTCGCCGGAGTCGCCGGAAAACCAAGAAATCCGCCGGAAAAGAAAAGAAGCTTTGGAGCTTCGATTCTCTCTCCACAAGCAACGATTCAGCAAGCCATAAGCACAGACAAGCTCGCCTTGTTGAGAGGAAGCTAAAGCCACCGGTCTTGTGCGCCGTCGTGGCCGGAATCGGAAAATGACGTCGGAGCAGACGGAACTTCTTTCCTCTGTTTCTCTCTCCACCGGCGTCGGTTTGACAAGCTACGACCACCGTTGGCCTCAGCGTGTCGGGGCGAACTCAAAGGGACCGGTCCGGCGCCGTGAAACGGCCGGACGTGGGAGTTGGGTTCAGGCGGTGTCGGCAGAGGAGAAGAGAGAGAAAATCGCGGGAGAAAATGAGGAAGAGAGAGAAGGTTCTGGGTATTTCTAACCCATTGAGTGAAATGACCATTTTGCCCTTACGCAAAATAATACTCTAATGCTATACTTCATTCTCGAGTCTTCCAGTCGAAGTTACGACAAATAGGAAATTTCTGAAAAATTTCCGAAGCTCTTTAATAGTTATCGAGATTAAGAATTTAATCTCGATTAATATCCAAATTAATCCTTTAATTTTCCGGGTCTCACATTATCCAAGGTTAAGATTTTTTATTTAATTTTTATTTTCTTATTTAAATCATCAGTTAAACATTTAGACCAGAGGGGACTCATCTTCTTCCTTCTCTTCTAGGGGTGGCTTCGGTTAGGGAACCGAGCTTTTTTTTCCTTTACCGTTACCGAACCGAAATTTCCGGGATATCATTTCTTGTTTCCGATACCGTCCCGATTACCGATTTTACCGGAATTCCAGTATCCCGAACTTCATCGGTCGGTTCGGGTCGGTAATGGGCCTACCGGAAATTGCAGAAGAAACCAGAGAAGAAGAAGAAGAAGAGCAGAAGAAACCAGAGAAGAAGAAGACGAGAACAAAAAAAGAAAGAGAGTTGCAGAAGAAAGAGAAGAAGATGAGAACAAAAAGAAAGAAAGAGAGTGATGGACTGATGGTTCAAGAAAGAGAAGAAAAAACAAGCGAAGAAGAAGAAGGAGGAGGAGGAGAAACCGAGAAAGAAGAAGAAGAAGAAGAAGAAGAAAAACACGAAAGGAAAGAGAGTGAATGAGAGTATGAGACAATGAGTGATGGGAGAAAAGAGAGAGTCAGAGAGTGGTTGAGAGAAGAGAGAGAGGGTGAGAGGAAAGAGAGAGACGTTGAGAGAATGAGTGATGGGAGAAAAGAGAGAGTCAGAGAGAGGGTGAGAGGAAAGAGAGAGAAAAGAGTGTCAGAGAGAGGAGGTTGAGAGAAAAGAGAGAAAGGAAGAGAGAGAATGATAGATATTAAAATAAAAAAGTAAAGTGGCGCACGTGAAGAGAGAGAGACTGAGCGAAATGGATGGTCCAGATGCATTCATTTCATATCTAATGGTCAGGAAAAGTTTACACATATACAAATTTGGACATACTCGGTAGGTTCGGGAATTCCCGAATTTTGGGATTGGGCATACCGGTACCGAACCGAAAACCCACTTTCGGGATGGTAATCCCGTACCGATTTTTCGGGAATTTTTCGAGTCGGCTCGGTCGGGATTCGGTCGGTTCGGGAGTTTTCGGTAAAAAAAGCCAGCCCTATTCTCTTCTTCTTTCTCTACTCACAACCACCGCCTCCAATTCTCTCTCTCCAATTGCTCTGGGCAACTAGAGCCATTGCCCATCGCACTACCATCGCTCACTGCCGCCAATTCAGAACCATTGAAGCCAACACAACCCGTGCTCCTCCATGATCCCAGTTCCTCCGCCGCCGCTTCTGGCCACGACTTCACTCCTCCGTTGCGCTTCAGACCAACGCCGTGCTCTCAGAGCACAGCTCACGTCTCTGCAACGAGCCTCCAACAACCTTAGCCGCTCACGCTGACGAGCCCAGCTTTGGACCTCTAGTTCTCCGCCGTCCTCTCTGAACCACGCTGGCAAAACTTCTGCTCCAATAGATCTGGGCACCTGCCCAGACCACCACCGCTACATCTCCAACCACCGCGCCGCCATTCAGTGCTAATAGGCACAGCCGTGCCTCTCTATCCCTCAGCCTTGCTTTGGGAGTTGGGGGAGAAAGAATGGTCTGAATGTTTAACTAATGTATTAAATAAGAAAATAAAAATTAAATGAAAAATCTTAACCTTGGTTAAGACTGTGGAGTCTCACCCTTAACTAAAGGAGGTGAGCAAAAATACAAAGAGTTGTTAGAAAACTCCACATGACATATTTTAATTAGGAAGTCACGCCATTCCAGCTTGCTGACGGGGCGTGACTGTCACATGGAAAATTTTCTCTCGAATTTGAGTCATCCCTACTATGGCACATACTCAAATTCGAGACTTTTTTTTTTTTGAATAAGTGTATATATATTTTTTGAAGTATGAAAAAGTATATCTTTAATTTTATTTTATCAAATTAAAACAAAATTAATTTGACAATTTTTTCACAAATACAAACAAAAGTTGTCCCAGGAGAGATATTGAGTTCGACTTCCCTCGGATACGGTTGTGGTGGGATGGGGGGGGGGTGTGTAAAAAAAAAACAAAACAAAAACAAAGTACAAATTTTCGGGACACCCAATAAATACAAATACAAATTGATCCATGTAGGTCTTCTTCCACAAATACAAATTTTTCCAAACAATCTGAGTGGTCCATGTAGGTCATGTATTAATGTGTCACTAATATAGTGGTCGGGACCACGGATGCGCGGTAATCCTTAACCACACAATAATTACTCGTAGTCGAGAACAACATCAGCGGGAGCGGCTGGAATGCACTGAGGTGCAATTGAACTGGCAACGTGGCGAGTTGTGAGTGGTTGATGCAATCAACTCTGATAAGGAATGTTAGCTTGGCTCGGCTTGGCTTGGCTTGGAAACCAAATCACCCCAAGCCAATGAAATTGACAAAACCCACTCCCAGCTCGATCTCCTCTCCAAATCGATTCTTCACAGGCCAAGATCAAGTGATGAGAATGATTAACTGCCCAGATCGCGCCAAAATATTCCTTTATTTCTCAAACTTCATAAAATCGTTAAAAATAGATCGGGTGTCCGAACAATTCTCTGAAAATTCCTACGAACTTGTCGTAATATATAGTTAATTCTCAAGTCTTCAAATTAGAGTTACAAATTAAAGTAAATTTATGAAAAAATTTCTGAGACTCTTTAATAAATATCGAGATTATGAATTTAATTCTAATTAAATCTAAATCATTATCTTAATTAAGGTTAATGTCTCCCTATATATAAAAAATAATATTAGTCTGCACCCCACCCAATTAAACACATCAAGAAATAATAAAGGCATTTTATTTAATTGTTAAATGACCATGAACATTTTTACCTTTTTCTATTAATTTAATATTTTTCCAAGGGAATTCGAACCATGATGATTTGCTCATTCCATATTTTTTACATGGGTAGAAAGAGCTCAACCCCACAAGAGTGTGGGCGCGATCTATGCCCCTGCAATAACCTGCATGATTTGTGACGGAGTGGTTACGAGCAATTTAGAGGTAAGGGTATTACGGTCACTACGGTTGATCACATGAATCAAGGTCTAAATGAGAACAAAATTCGGCTAAAATTTTTACCATACGCCTAAAATATCAGAATAATCGCATCCAACGGTCTGTTTGAGCATTTTTTTTTCTCCACCTTGTAAGTTTTGAAAATGTATACTTTTAGTTATAACCAATGAACTAGTTATATATTTATACCACACTAGTAGGCACATCTAGATTTTGTGCAATCCAAGAAATCGAAAAATGAAAAATTGTGGATTCGACCTTGCCAATGTATTTACTGAGTATTAATATGCCCAGTGTGAAAAAAATTGGTCTCGTTCGTGGTCATTTTGACCTTGGTCAAATCGATCAATCATTATTTAACGTTATTTACAAAAATATCATTTTCACTAAAATGACCATAACCTAATCGTCACATGTCCGGTTTGCGCGTGTTTCATGCCTATACTCTCACATGGCCGAGCTCTACTTAATGACAAAAAAATAAATCCGGCACCTCGTCTCGATTCTGTTGCCCTTTGAGAAATCTAATTTATATATATAAGGGTAAAAATGTCAAACTTGCCATGTAAAATTCTTAAAAATTATACACACATATTGATTTTGGCCGTTGAAATTAGTTGAAGACTCGAGAATTAACTACATATCAATATATCATGATGAGTTCGTAAGAATTTTTGGAGAATTGTTTGGACACCCGATCTATTTTTAACGATTTTCTGAAATCTGAGAAATAAAGGAATATTTTTGCGCGATCTGGGCCGTTAATCACTCTCATCACTTGATCTGGGCGGTTCCAATTAATTAAGGAAAGGGGTATAATTACCCAGATCAGATCGAAGCCTCTCGCGAGACCCTTTTTGCTCTGCTCCGACTTCTCCGACCTCAACCTCATGTTCCGGCAGTTTCACTGAACCAAACGGGTACCAAAATCTTCGTATTGGTGATTCGAATCCATTGGTGGTTGTAGATTGTCAAGTCGATGACCGTAGAGAAAGAATCGTAGGAAGAAAGGGTCGGTGGTCCGGCGACTTTTTCAGTGATTTCCGGCGACTCTGGCCGCTGTTTTCTTCGACTCAGTTATGTAATCTCATCAGCTCTTTGGGCTCTACATGTTTCTAGCCTCAAAATTCACTTCTGGTTGAGGTTTGGAGATTTGGTTTCCTGGGTGTTGCGCTGCCACCGTGAAGCTACTGTGATCATTGGTGGTTCCAATTACTTTTTGTCCATTCCGTCAGTATTAATGGTTGGTTTGCTCACTTCAGAGTTTGGAAATTGGAAGGAGACCAATGGGTTGTGATGTTCTTGTTGGATTGAGAGGATTTCCACTGAATTTCTCAGTCTGGTTCCATTTACATGCCTATTGGCTGTGAAGAAGTGATTTGAAGAAGCGTTGGTTATCAATCTTATGGTTTTTTTTTTTGTCTCTTCTTGGCCTGTGAAGAATCGATTTGGAGAGGAGATCGAGCTGGGAGTTTGTTTTGTCAATGTCATTCCAGAATTTTCCGACATCGGCTAGTATAAGCAAGTTTTGTCCCGAAAAAAGAGGCCAAACGGACGATCGCGATTTATTTTCTGAAGCAAGCAAGCTAGTCCCTTCCTCTGTCTTCGTTCTTCTTTTCTTCTTCAGTGTTCGTTCTTCCTGTCTTCTTCCAATTTCAGGCCGATCTTCACACAAGTTTGCCATCATCTTCATCTTGCCCTCTTGCATCCTCGCAAAGTGTAAGTATCTATTTGAATTATTGTTCAATTTGAATTATTGAGTGCCGTCATCTTCATGATTGCTCACTTCTCCATTGCTTATTAATGCTGAAAGCCTGATACCAGTACCCAGAGATTGAAGAGTTTGAAGTTTTATGGACTTGTAGGGTTAGATTTAGTTAGTTTATTTTGTTTTCTAAATGTTGTGTTGCATTGCACGTTTATTTTTTTGTGGTTTAATAGTTGTATAGATATACATTTGAGGGTAAGGCTCACTACATCCCCCAACTAGGTGTATCTTTCTTTCTTTGAATTAAAATTCTCTAGCACCATCGAGGTTAACTTTTTTTTTTCCTAAAAAGTTTTAGCCCACCCAGGTTTTCAATCCTGGATCCGCCACTGGTTCATTCGTATCTTTCTACAAGGTTTTTGTAATCTGGCTCAGTTCAGTGTTGACAAAATTTTCAGGAATAGCGCATATTGGCTCCGTCCCTGATAATGGAGGAAGTGGATTCAGCGAATATTTTGGGAGAGCCTGATATCAATGATGAAGAAGAAGAAGAAGTTTACTATGGTTCTGTGCCTGCATCCAAATTGCAACCGAGGTTGGGATCTTTACTTGAAATCAATATGTATATATATGTGTGTGTGTGTGTATGGAAATGTTACAGTATTAGTTTTATACAAGCTCTGATTTTGATTTTGATGTTGTGGGGCTCTTTCAGGGCGGTTGTATCCAAAGCTCGCTGGAATAATGAGATGGGCATGGCTGAGGTCGTAGTTCAAAAGGGCACATTTTCGAAGACTACTGGAATTGTTCGTAGTGGCAAGCTCTATTACTCCATTGAGGAAGTTTTGTAAGTGAAAAAAGCAAATATTTTTATTGTGATTCTTGCCCATGATATTTTCCACTTTAGTTTATGAAAAATATCAATTAATTTGACTTGAAAGAACTGCACTAATTTGGTCTTGATATGCTTCATTTCATTGTCTTACTGTTCTGTTTATTAGCTTCTTTGCCTCATTGAGCTTAAATTTTTGAGAATTAAATTTGTAGCTGAGCATTTTACCTTTCATAGATTAGACGGCCTTGTAGTGCCAAATTGTTGCTTTTTATCATTTTAAGAAAAATATTGTCTGGGACTTGTATGAAGCGGAACAAGTTTGGGTTTAGTGCCATAAATATAGTCTATTATGGCCTCACTACATGAACTACACTTGACCTACACATTAAGTCAAACTGGGGACATAAATGAATGTAGTAGGTGCTTTGCGTTTCATTGTCCTGAAATTTGCCTCTTTCTTATGTTGTTGAGATGGAAAGTATTTGCAAATTGTAACAATCCGTTAAAGGTTTTTGGTTGAAATAGGGGCTTTGCTTCTCATGGACGAGAGTGATACCGGCCTTTCCTTGGAAGATATATATGTGAAGATGTCAGGTGGAAAAAATAGATGCTGTTGGGAGGAATTTCGAGCTTATAGGCAACTCAAATCTCTTGGTTACATTGTTGGGCGGCATGGTATTCCATGGTCTATGAAGGGTGCCAAGAGTAATTGTGAATCTATTTCTTCCCAAGTGCTGAACTTGGAATCAGAAGAGATTAGGTCTGTTATTGGATTGTTCAATGAGATGCAGATTAATAAAGTGAGGCCGGTTTATAATGTGCATCTCCCAAACAGCAAGTTCAGGAAATCTTCTCCTGGTGATCCATGCTTTGTGCTCTGTTTTACTAGGTATTTGTTCTGGTTACTTTAAAGAATGCAACTCAATTTATTTCATTTGTGATTAGCTGCAATTGTTCTTTTTTTTTTTGTTTTAGAAACTAATCCTCATCGTCGTAAGATATGTCTGATCTGTCAATAGTCCGAATGTCATATGTATTTTGTTGAGTAATTAATGAATTGTTCCTTTTTAACTAGAAAAACATGTTCTTTTTGGTCAATAACTAGAAAACATGTTAAGTTGCACTTTAGTGAGGCACTAAATTGTAGAGGGGATTACTTTTATAGTGGAGTCATTGTTGATAAATCTTTTTATGCAGCAGAACAACATCTACTCTCTTATATTCTTTTCTTTTAGTCACTCTTGAAATTTTTATTTGGGAATCTTCTTTATTTGAGATTATAAAATGTTCTTATCCACATAAATTGAAGCCTGCACAGCTTCATGCAAACATATGAAGCCAATTCTTTTCCGAAGATTTTGCAGGGTAGTAGCAAATAGTAAAACCAAGGTTGCCAGGAACGGGGACGGGTGTGGTACGCGGAACGGGTACGGGTACGCGGTACGTTAGGTCTTAAGAACGGGTACGTTAGGGGGTAATTTAAATATTTTATATTAATTTTATTTATAGAAAAATATTACATTAATAATTTTATACATTGAATATGAATTAAATAAAAATAACTTTTTCATATTTTTTTTATCAAATACCAATGGATAAATATTTTTGAAACTCTAATTTTAATTAATAACTATTCTTGAAACTCTAATTTAATTAATAATCTATTGGAAGTTGTAAAGAGGTGGGAGACTGGTCCTCTTTCTTGTCTTTATCAATAAGAAGCAACCAAGAGTCCAAATCAAATTGAAAACTTGCAGAGTTATTAATTACAGAGTCAGAGATTGAGAGGAGAGACTGGAGCTAGAAATTTGGGAACGTAAGGAGCTAGAAATTTGGGAACGTCTGTTATAAGTACCAATACGCGAACCGTACCCGTTCTGGTACGTACGTACCGGAACGCGGAACGGAGGGGGGTGCCACGTTCCCGGCAACCTTGAGTAAAACTTTGCTTCTATGTAAATTATTTCATCTATGTGTCATCTTTAAAATATGAATTTGGAAGTCATACCCAAGTCCAATAAATGTTTTATTATCTCATTTTTAAGAGTTTGATAATTCAAATTTCATTTTGAAGTGTTTGCTATCGTCTGGATAACTAGAGAAGAAAAATATTGACATTATAGCAAAAAGAACTTTAGCAATTCCACTGATAAATGATTCTTCCTGCTTTCAGCATGCTCTTTTCTCATGAGCTTTTACCTAATGTGTGTCTGTATGAACCATGATACTAAAATATCACCTGCTAGATTTTCATATGTGTTTGAGCGTATAGTCATCTACCTTCTTAGTTTTATATGTCAGTACAATTCTAAACATTTTACTGCTTTTTTCGTTGTTGCATTTTTAACTTGCATCAAACAATTGGGGTTTTGTCCTGTATGTACATTTTCAATTCCATATTTTACTCCTCCCTTATGTTTGCAAGAATATCCTTTTGCCTTCCATTTCTTAACAGTTTACTTTGAATGTCCATTTGTGTCCCTTGCAAGAATATCCCTTTTGCTTTCTGCTTCTTAACAGTTTACTTTGAAGGTCCATTTGTGTCCTTTGAAAGAATATCCTTTTGCTCTCTGTTTCTTAACAGTTATAAGAGAGGTTACTCAGGATATATATATTATTGTCATCGCTGAGGAAAACTTCATTTGGTAGAAATCACATTGGGTTTATAGTATTTGTCTATAGCATAAACTTATTTCATGAGATGTTTACATAGCATGTGATGAAGTGTTCTTTCCTGTGATGTTGTATACTTATGTTCAAGCTCCTATGGGAATTGACATCTTGAAAGTTAATGAGGCTGGATTGATATCGTCTTTTAAAAGTTTGTTTCCCCAACCAATAGTTATATGCGGTGGAAGATGAAAAATTACCTGAAACAAATTGGGAACATGATTTTCTAGTTGGAGCTTAGATTTGATAACAAAATGTTCTTTCCTTTAACTAATAAAAACAGAATCTATGTTTTTTCTTAATTGATCAAGGTATTTCGTTCTCTTGTAATAGTATTTAAATATATGCTTGGCTTCTCTTTTAGGGGATATCCACCATCCAAAGCAGAGCTTGAAGCCCTCGAGGGACAATGTGGGAGCATTCCTTTGAAGTTCTGTAATGTGGAGCAGGGACGGGTGAGTTTCTTTTCCTTTGACAAGGTGGAACTTCCTGTCCTACCTTGACATTTGGAGTTGATTTCGTTTTGCACCGAGTTTAGAGGATAAGATATTGACAATTTTCTCTTGGCCGTGTAGAGGATAAGTTAGCATCTGACTTTTGTTGTCAAAAACATAAAACATCCATCAGCTTTTAGTAAAACAAAATGTAAAGCTGACAAGTTTTCACCTTTGATTACTACAAGCGTTTCCTTCCTTATGAGCCCGTAACTCAGTTCTTGGATATTCAAATTTTCAAGTACCGATGATGGCTTCAAGTTATTTAATGAGCAATTTATCCTCACGACATTTGCGAATGTTTCATCCTACGAGAAATGGAAAAAGAAACAGGCACTTAAATTTCAAGTTTCATTAAAATGTCCTCAGGATGACATAACCATTTGAAGCTCTTAAGGTAGATTTATAATCAGTGCATGTAAAATAATTAAATAAATGTAGTTGCTAACAAGGGGTTCTATTTAAACCTCTCGATTTGGTATCCACGCCTCTTGAAACTTTTGCTATTAAACTTTCTGTTTTGTTCTTTCTTTTTCTCTCTACACCTCAGTTAAAATGCTGTGAGTTATATATATTGTTAAGATTAGGGCTGGTTCGAAGAGTAGAGCTCAAATCAAGGATTAGTACTGAGTTTACTGCTTGTTTATCATGCCAATCCAAGCAAACGTGCCTTCTACCAGAATTTGACCTTCTTTTTTCTCCGATATTGATGCTGGGTTGAATGGCCCAATGCTTCTTGTTATCACCTAGTTTGTTCAATAGATCAATGCACTCACCTTCTATGGTTCTGTTGACATTGTAGTTGCTCCCGAAGTTGTACTTTTTGTATTCATATTGAGTAACAATGAATTCCAAGAACCCGTCGGGGAAGCAGTCCTCGAGACTAGGGACGTTATCAGGGATTTGGACTTCCACTTTGGTTTTGGTGGTTAGAAGCCATGAATATGAAACTTGGTAAAAAGTTGGTTACTATGCCTAGCTGGCTTTAAGGTTTTTGATATGAGTTTCTTGGTTGTGTACTAAAAGATTTTTATACTTCTAAAAAAGTTGATGATTTATGTGTTATTTGTTTCCTTGTATGTTATGCTCCTTTCGTCAATAAATCGGCCTTTAAGATTTTTGGCTTAAAAAGGAATGATGGTTTTTATGATTGTTGTTTAGCATTAGTATGAGAACATAACATAAGGCATACTTTTTAGGGTCTTTTCTGACTCAGTAGTCTCTAGTCTATGGGATTCTTTTTCCATTTTATCTACTAGTCTATGGGATTCTTTTTCCATTTTATCTTTTTGTGGATATTTCCTCTCAAGGTCATTTTATGAGATTTTTTTTTCCTGTTCAAACCACCGACTCTTTTTGTTGGGGTCCTTCTCTCATAAGGTAACTATGAAATTATTCTCATTTGGATCATTCATTTTTCTAGTTGGGTGTTTCCCTCTTTAGGTCATTTCATGAGATTTTTTTTCCTGATTAGACCACTGAGTTTCTTTTGTTGTGTCTTTCCTTGTTAAGATCATTGTACGAAATTTTGTTTTTTGCTTTCTCATTTCATGGATTTTTTCCCCGCTTCGACCACTGATATCTTTGTTTGAGTATGGTCTTAAATTCGCTGACCTTGCGATGGCTCCTAAAACGTTCAAACAATTACTTTACTAGCTTGTTGTATACTTGTATGTCATGATCCGATCCGGGGGTCAGTGATTTTTAGGTAATTATCTCGAATCCATAGTGTGGATATTAAAAATAAAATCAAAATAAAAGGAACGAAATATTTTTCAAAAAAAAAAGGTTGTCAATTTGATTTAAAAAAAAACAATTACAATAAGAAGTCTAGGCTAGGCTAACAATCTCATTTTGATTCTCAGTTTCAGACGTAAAATCTTCTCCTCATGGATAAGTGTGTAAATCCATATTTCCCTTTTGCTAGTCCTCTTGTATTATCCTCGATCACCAATTTTCTAAGGCTCTATTAGCCTACTTGAAATCTAGTCCTTAGAAGTTTGATTCAACTACGCAAATGATGTTTCTACATCAACAAGAATAGATGATATTTTTCCTCTTAACTCCTTCCTATTTGCTAAAGCATAACCCCCCATCAAATGTGCACTCTCACATTAGATTACAAATGCATATGAAATAATTCAATTACCATCAAAGAAATTATTCAGCAGAAGTTATACGTCACAAAGCTTAACAAAATTAGCTTTCCATCATAAATAAAAGTTGTCGGAGCTACAGAGCAAGAGTTATGCTAAAGAGAGAAAAGAATGAAAGAGCGTCTGAAATGTGAGAAGTGAGAAAGTCTAGGGTTGAAGCCCTAACATAATAATTAGGTCGGCCAAAGTCTGTGGTTCATTAAAAATCTACCATGTGTATGCAACACCTATACAAGTAAGGGAAATACTCCATAGGTCTAAACAGTGGACAATTTTTGCACACTAAGTTTACTATAGTAAAAATTTGTCCATCAAGGACATAAATATCTCTAAATTCACTGTAGTTGAATGAACAGTGACAAATTTTTTTATTGAAGTCAATATAATTTGGGTGAACAGTGGATTTTATTGATCTCAATAAAAATTATTGTTACTAAATTTTTTTATTGATGTCAGTAAAAACTGGGTGAACAATATATTTTATTGACCTCAATAAAATTTTCGGTCAATGTTTATTCCGCTACAGTGAATTTCGAGATATTTTTATCTTTAATGGAATTTTTTTTACTGTAGCAGACTTAGTGGACAAAAGATGTCCACTGTTTGGATCTAGTGAGAAAAGACTCTAATTAAGACATATGTTACACTAGTGAATTGTCAATTTGCCAATTATGTCGCTGACGTCATTAATACGTTGTTTTCTCTTCGGCGCCACGTATCAAACTATGGTCAATCATTTTGACAAAAAAAAAAAAAAGCTATGGTCAATCAAGTCAAGCCACATCAACATTTCTTATAATAATTTTCTAGTTAAAATTTAAGAAATTCATTAAAAATATTCCGAAACTCCGAAAAATTCATGAAAAATACTAGGAACTCGTTCAGTGTCTAAAATAGAATTTAACAAACTGTAAGAATTAAATAATTCTCAAGAGCATTCAAAGTATTAATGAAAAGTTTTATGTCCTCATTATGAATAGTTCAATGTAGCAAATATACATATATATATATATATATTAGAGAGACGACCTCACTATGATTCAAATTCGGAATAGAGGACGGAAAATCTTTTGAACAGTAACATCATGTATCAGTGTTTAACTTTACATCTAGACTTAATGAAAAGTTACATGCCCACCAATTGAAAGGAACATAATATGCACAAAAAGAGAGTAATCAAAGTATCTTCATATCTGCATCACCAACTCATGTTCCATTAGCTTGTGTGATAGGAAAAGTTTTATGTCCTCATTACGAATAGTTAAATGTCGGCAAGCCCCACACTCCACGCCATGGAAGAAGTATATATATAGCTGCAAAGGCACAAAATCCAAGCATCCTTGGCCCATTTATTTCTTTAGTATAAAGTACCAACTCTAAAGCTTCAAACTCTTTGGTAAAAGTTAAAACTGCTAAAAAAGAGAATTTTCAAAACCAAAGTTATTATACAGATCAATCACGGGTGCTTCTTCGGTACTCGGGGGAAGGAGGGGGGAGAGAGGAGGGAGAGTGGGGATGCATTTGCAGGGGGGGGTGGGGTGGGGTAGATGTGCCCGAACACTTAGTGTTCGGGCTATTGCAGAATTTCCTATCAATCACCAATTCATCTGGGTTTGGGGAGACAAGAGCAGTTGGGTATATTCCCCACTCCAAAGAAAAATTAAATGCTGATGGATAGAGAACGCGCCAATAAAATGCTGATGGATAGAGAACGCGCCAATAAAATGCTGATGGATAGAGAACGCGCCAATAAAATTACCATACCCAGTGCCCATATCAACAAAAGGAAAAGAGCCATAATCTCTTTGCAATCTCTACCTAATTCCTTTGCTGTGGTTGAAATTGAAATAAATTCATTGATATTAATCATACGATCGTACGAGGTCAATGTCGGGACAATACATACGCTAAAACCTAAGCTCCCGAACGAAACAGAAAAATAAGTTCGAATCATACGCCAAAGCCTGAGCTCAGTACCATAATCAAACTTATCTTTGTTTCAATCTTGCCTTCTTCAATTAAATAGGCCATAAATCCCTCGGAAACTAATGTCACCTAGCCACCCATCAATTTCAATAACTGCATGCTGCATGTGGTGGTAAATCCAATTATCCAAATCATTGGCGCAATTTCTTTAACTAGCCAATCGTAAACGCATGAAGGTTCTTCTCATGTATTTCAATAAATCAATTTGCGTGGAACACTACGTCACGCCAATAATTCCTTTAAAGTCGACAAAGTTAGCTAAACTAAGAAACCGAATAATAAATTTCACCACTTTATTGCCGATGCCCAGCACAGTAAACACAGTTGTTCATGGAATTCCGATCTATACAAAATCATTTAATATTACTTCGATGAGTAGCATTAGAAATGGTATCCGCAATAAGCTCCGAGATCTTCTTCTTTTCAAATCCATTGCACAAGCTCGCAATAGCTTACGTTGGTCATTTGTCACTTTGACGAAGCATCATTTTAGACTATTTTCTCATAAATTTGAACCGAAATCGTCAAAGTCATTACTTCCAAGTTCCAAGGAGAGTCTTGCTGGTAACTCAAATAAACTTTACCTTATGTTTGCGTCCAGGTCACTTCCCCTTGTGTAGGTTCAAACTTACACGATGCCTTCAAAAATTACTTGAAGTAACACTTTTCCTTCTCAAGATTCGAACTTCAAATTTTAATTCATCGCGTACGGTCTTCGTCTCAAGCACGTCCAAAAGGTGACACATAGACGTAGCAATTAATGAAGCATCAAGGAACATGACAACTCCAATCGACAAGTAAAGATCGATCACATACATCCTTCCTTCCATTGTAGCCGTCGATGAAGATGCTGTCACATCCGTCAAACACGAACATGCGTGCAGTTCCTAATATTCTAATTTCCATCGTACTTTTTGGCTTGAAAAAGTACCTTAAAGTCCAAAGTGTAGTTCGCGTCATGTAAATGCGCAAATGCCTCCTAGTGTCTCGAACTCAGATTCTGTGGCCATTGCTTCCTAAGAGTAAATCGATTCTTATTGATGTAGCTGGCTGCTTGGTCCTCTGACTTTGTCAAACGTTTCCTCTAAGCTTCCTTAGTCGATCGACTTATAATTCACTTTCGAAAAAGCAGACGTATCGCTCTTAACAATTGTGGTACACGTCAACATTCTGATGAGTGCTCCATTGAACAAATGCTTGTCCAAAAATATCTTCAAGCTGCGCAGTTCATTCCCCTAATTCGACAGTGGCTTTAATTCGTATACGATTCCAAAATCGGTGTCGTTTCCGGAGATGGATAAACTCGAAGGTCAATTCTTGGTCAAGAATCCTCGTCTTGCTCCACAGTAGCATGCTTGAATATTCGTTGCCCACGCGCACGTAAATACTTGTGCCAACTTCTCGAATACCGCAACATCGACGATACCAAAACAAATTGTTGCTCCTCCAATTAGCTAATTTCAAAACATGGTTGGGAAAGACCAGTCCTTGGGAAACAAACACGTGCACTAGAATCACGTCCCCAAATAACTAATACCGTCGTAACACTTGTAGGTCGTTTGTAACCAATTCACATCTACACTTGCCAAAATCCTTATGATAACATATCGAATCTTATATGCATTCTTGCACACTTACAAGTACCTGAAAAGCTAAGATTACTTACCCCAAGGAGATGTTATATTTAACCCAAATTGATACTTGATAATCTTAGTACACCACTGTTTCTTCCTCGAGTCTACAATAGTTTAGTCGGGTGCACCAGATACTCATTCCTGACTCGATCGAGCATATACCACTATCACATCCTTGTTCGCCAAAACAAGTAACAACCAAATTCTAGCAAAGTAAAACAACTCCCGACTATGGCCCCCCACCAAGATCGTACCATTTTTGTAAACTCTCAAATTTCTCTACCTTAGGCCTCCAAATTCCCCCATGACAATAATTAGGATCTCATATCCTTACGCGGGATTACTGTCCCAACATACTCCAAAACTGTTTCTTGAGGAGCTACTACTAAAACAATCTCATTCACATTTCTTTCTACTACTGAAGGATTCTCGTTCCTATGAGGTCGGCATTAACGAGGCATAGTACCTAAGAAGGAATTCAAAATTAGGTAATTGAACCAACTGACATCTCGACAGGAATCTTACACACTTGATAACCACACAAGCATGGAAGAGTACATGATGGGGATCCGCCACGGTCGGACCATCACTCGAGAGGTACTGAGTGTTATCAAGTATGTAAAGTCTATAAAATTATATAACCTAAGGCTCTGGTACCAAGTTGACAGGACCCGCCCCAACATCTCACTCTGAAACATCAAGACGACCATGTGGGCCCCAGTTTAGAGAAGATTTACCGAAAATTCGATATAACCTCTCCTAAAAATGAACTACCTGAAAACCTGTAATTATTTAAAATCCACACTTCTAAAACCAAGCCACAACCAACACCCGAGCCTACGTGCTCGCCGGTGATAATAATTCACATTTCAATAATAAAATAGTTTCCAAGAATTCCAACCCAAGTTAAAACTCTCTTCAAAGCGGTTCACATTTAAAGATTGAAATATCAGAGCATCTAAAGTTTACGTAAAATACAGTACTTAAACATAGGTAGGTTAAACTATAACCTACGAGAATAGGAAGGTAGTGGTGACTACGCCTCGACTTCAAGACGTGACCTCGGCTAGCTAGTCTGCAAACTGGGCGTTTGAAAACAGAAAAACCCAGGGAAAACATAGAAAACTATTAGCGTGAGTGGACAAAAATAATAGTTTTTAAAATAAATTATGTTATGTTTGCCAAATAAAACTATTTCCTCTAACTGGAAAACTATATCTTGAAACTGAAGTAAATCAAATAAATAAATCAACTGACCTCAAACTAGGATGACTAAGGGACCTACCCGCTTAGCCACCAATTCACTCACTGAGGGCCCTATCAACTTAGTGAACCGTCATCCGAGGGCACTACTAACTCGAAGACATGCCATGAGGGACCTACAAACTCAATGGCATAACCTGAGGGACCTACCAACTCAGGTGAGTTGCCATCCGAGGGGCCTGCCAACTCGAATGACACGTGCCAATGAGGGGACTGCCAACTCAAGTGACACATCAACTGAGGGGACTACCAACTTAGGTAACGCATGCATGCAATATCATACCTCCTGAGTACAATAATAAAATAGAAAATCTGATATGTAATTCAAGTCTGAAATATAAATCTTAAATTACTTAAGACTGAAACTGAATGAGAGAAACAAAATATCATGATCGAGGAATAATATTTCCGAAATCAAATTCTCTCTCCAAAAATATCATATGCAAACTCTGAAAATCAATAAATCCCAAGATAAATCTCCAAATTCTCAAATGTTCTTAAAACATAACTTAATTCTCATAAATTATCAACTCTCGCAATTATCTCGAACCTCGACAATTAAATCATGCCACATTTAAATCCGCAAAATAAAATCCATAACTCAAATATCAAATACGAGTAATAAAACTCATGCTCAAGAATCATAATTATAGATATTTAAGAAAAATAGAATTGCATGCATATTTAATTTAAAAACAAAAGTCTACTCACAAGAACCGGCTAAGACTGGCGTCCATCATCCTCCTCAGAAGGGTAATCCTGTCGTCCTCCCGAATAAAATCAATTATGATAATTACTAACTATTTGACGGACGAAACAATAATTTCGATAATAAATTCCTTGTTCCGACTAGGGTTTTTTTCTCGATAAACCCAATACTTCAAATTCACCGATAATTCCCAAACCTCAATTTTCCAAATAAATTACTCGTCGATAAGCCTAATTATCCAAAACACTCAGTGGCGATTCCAAAGATCGGATTGTCACGGTTCAATAATTCGAACGAACGTAAATTAATTTATTCTAACTCACAAATCGTAAAAAATCTTTAATTAACCAATTGGACTAATTCCAAAGATCCAACCGCACAACGTTCTCAAAATAATTATCTCGACATCAAACTCAAATTCGGTGACCATCCAACGATCACATAGTAATCTTAATCGTAAATCGTACCATAACGAACCTAAATTAATCGAATTAATTCTGAAACTTCAATAATTTCCAACAAATCATATACCCACAAGATCGTAGTAAAATGCACTACCGTCAGAGGCCGGACGCGCCCGCGCCCCCCTCTGTTCTCCTTCCTCTTCCTCTTCTTCTTTTTCCTCTTCTTCCTCCTCTTCTTTTTCTTTTCCTTTCTTCTCTTCTCGCCGCCGCCGTCGTCGGGCTGGATCTGCCGCTCCTCCGGAGACCAGCGGATCACCGCCGCAGCTCCATCTCTGACTGCCAGGTCACGAACCCAGCCGCCGCTCTTCCTCTCCTCACGCTCGAGCTCTCCTTTCTCTCTAAGAGAGAGAGAGAGGTAGACGCGGGAGAGAGAAATGTTTGCACTGTTCATCGGCTCGGCAGTTACTAAGCCAATGAACAGTGCGAGGAGAATTAGTATATTAAATTTCTTTCTGTGCAGCTAAACAGTGGAGGATGAGAGAGTAGAGTAGAGTGAAGGCAGACACGGCCATGGACGATCGATCTCCTTCGTCTCTGCAAGCGGCTGCGCGTGAGCCCCACGCGCCGCCTGTCAACCATTTTCGATGGTTATGAGATTTTACCACAATGTGCACAATAGCATAAAGAGCAACTTTTATACCTGCCACGAGGTCCAATTCGGAGTAGAAATCCACGAATTTCGCTTAGAAGTTCCGGGTGGCCGAAAATTTGACTGCTTGATCCACCAAGGGAGGTGAGACTGGTGACATTGAACTCGTAGTAAGGAGGTCTTCAAAGCCCACTAAGTCTTCTCGGTTGAATTGGCTGGAAATTGGGATCGGGGTTGGTGACAGTTCCGGCTAAAAAAAACCGATTTTCTCTCTAAAATTTCTCCTTCTACACTTAAATTCATGACTTGAAGTGGGTATATGATTAAAGAGAAGGAGGAGACGAAGAATTTAGGATCAGTTTCATGGCCTGAGGTGGCCAGACAGCCGAGAAATTGACCGGAGTGTGGCAGCGGAAACGGAGAGAGAGAGAGTCGGGAGGAAGGAGAGAGAAAGTGAGACTGAAAATGGAAATTTTCTTTTCGGGAATTTTCCTTAAATACTAGCTTCCCGAAATAGTAACTCTCCTTCTGTGAACCATAACTCTCTCATTCGAAGTCCGATTTTTACGTACTTTATGTCCACGGGTTCGGTTTAACGTGGTCTACATCTTCTGTGAAGAAAGTTCAAACAAATTCCTAACCAAACGAAAAGTCAACTCAAGGACCCTTAAAAGTACTAACTGAAGTTCGAAAATAAAAAAAAAGGACTAAATTCGTGTTATTACCCTGAACTTTAGGGGTCTAATCAGTTCAGTCCCTGTATTTCTAATTTCATCAAAACGGTCCCTGAACTTTCAATTCTCACCCAATAGGTCCCTCCGTCAAAATTCCGTCAATTTGGGACGTTAAATGCTGACGTGGCACACCAAAAAAAATGTGAAATGTCCATTATACCCCTAGCTTCTATTCAGTCTTTTTTTTTTTCATCTCTCTCTCTTCCTCCTCCTTCTTCTTCCTCTCATCTCTGCTCTCTTACTGTCCTCTTCCTCCTCCTTCTTCCTCTCATCTCTGATCTCTCTCTCTCCCCGACCCCTCTCTCCCTCTCCTTTTCCTCCTCCTTCTTCCTCTCATCTCTGATCTCTCTCTCTCTCCCCGATTCCTCCTCCATTCTACTCTGGACACACGCGACCATCACCGTGAGCCCATAACAGCACCTTCTCTGCTCCGGTCAACATCACCTCCGCCTTCTCCCTCTCTATCCTCTTCCCTAAACTCACTCTCTCTCGCTCTCTCTCTCTCTGCAAACATAAACAAACACAACTCTTCACTCCCTCAATTAATTTCTTCTTTGATTTCATTCTCTGGGCAGAGCAGAGCTCGGCGGTGAGTGAAAACTTCACCGGTTTGGGTCGATGGATCTGCAGCGGAGACGTGGGGGCGGAACGAGTAGCGGTTGAGGATCGATCTCGAGCTGGGATCGATGGCGGTCGGTGATTGAAGCAGAGTAGGGGTCGAATTGGGTCGCTGGTGGCTTGGTTGCTGGAATTGAAGACCATGGTCTTTGCAGCAGTAGCGGTGGCGGCTCTCCCCTCCAGTCTCCATCTCCGTTCATCACAGCCGAGCCCGTGCTCGCCTCCTTCTCTCCCGCGCCGCTCCTCCCTCCGCCGCCGCACAACAATGAGGAAGAAGAAAAGAAATAGAGAGAGAGAGATGAAAGAAACGGGGAAGAAGAAGAAGAAGAGAAAGAAAAGAAATGGAGGGGGAACATGAGAGGAAGAGAGATGAGAGGGGTCGGGAGAGAGAGAAGAAAAAGAAAGACTTCAAAAAAAAAAAAAAACTGAATAGAAGCCGGGGGTATAATGGACATTTCACATTTTTTTGGGTGTGCCACGTCAGCATTTAACGTCCCAATTTGACGGAATTTTAACGGAGGGACCTATTGGGTGAGAATTGAAAGTTCAGGGACCGTTTTGATGAAATTAGAAATATAGAGACTGAACTGATTAGACCCCTAAAGTTCAGGGTAGTAACACGAATTTAGTCCTAAAAAAAATCCACCAATTCGCCGAAAGGCTAACTAGTACGTTGGTAAGCCTTGGTCTGGGGTGTCACACTTTCATTCTGGTTTCAGATAAGTTTTCAATTAGATTTTCAGTTCAGTTTTTTTTTTATTTCTTTTTGAGGCATGGTTTTCTAGAGGGAAAACCTTACAGAAATTGTTTTGTCCACTCACGCTAATAGTTTTCTATGTTTTCTCCTGGGCTTTTATGTTTTCCAATGCCTAGATTTCAGTACTGCTAGCTGAGGTCACTAGTCGAGGTCGAGGCATGGTCACCACCATCTTCTCATTCTCGTAGGTTATAGATTAACGTACTTATGTTTAAGTATTGTATTCCTCGTAAACTTTATTAGCTGCTCTGATACTCGAGGTTTCAGTTATGTATTTAATCGAAGAGATTAAAATTTGGAATTTTGTTTAATTGTGGAAGTTGAATTATTATCACCGGCGAGTACGTAGGCTCGGGTGTTTGGTTGACTTTGTTGGTATTTGAAGTGTTGAA
Organism: Rubus parviflorus; assembly: GCA_029955375.1. Classification (NCBI taxonomy): domain Eukaryota; kingdom Viridiplantae; phylum Streptophyta; class Magnoliopsida; order Rosales; family Rosaceae; genus Rubus; species Rubus parviflorus. The sequence goes on along the minus strand of JARGGL010000006.1, from coordinate 17,096,076 downwards.
TTGTGAATTTTAGGTTTTGGGTAATCCATTTTTAGGGGAGGTTGTGTTGAGTTTTCGGCATGATCTCTTCTAAAATGAGCCCCACAGAGTCGTCTCGATGTTTCAGAGTGAGCCGTCGGGGCGGGTCCTGTCACTAAACATGCTATTAATTCTTACCAAGGTAATCAATAACAAGCTTAGATGCGTAGAGTTTTGGAGAATAGGGAATCATGCAATCCTATATTCGGCCAAGACAAATAGCCATAACCAACATTACATACATAATAATGGTACGTAAAAATAATAAAAAGTGAAAAATATTATGCTAACCTCTTGAGGATTTATCTCTAGAAGTTTTTGGCTGGAGCATTAAAGACATATCGATCATAAGATGGTCTCGGATAGATACCTACCTCATCAAAGAATACATCAAGGCGATTGATCCTATTATTATTTAGGGTTCGACAAAAGTTCCAGTCGATTTTTTTTTAATTTTTCATGGAAGAACTGAATTGCATTGTAACCACAATTTAATGTTCAATAAATATGTTAAATTGATTCAAACATATTCTAACTAATTCCATTTGTCAATAGCTAATGTTAGGAGTTATTAGTTGACTTGTGGATAACCTTATGAGGTTAAATGAGAATACAGTTATAATTATGTAAAACAAGAGTAAAAGTGTGTAGTCAAATATTCATTGCCGGACTTAGTTGGAACCTACGAGGTCGCTGACAAGAATCAAGCTCTAATTAAGTTTGCAACATCGAGGTTATCACCACCGTTGTGCCACCAAACCCTAGGTTTTATAATTAAAGAACACAAGAAAGAAAAAATAGAGAGTGTAATTAATAACTTTCATTTGCGTCCTTGGGGTTAGCCCAAGTGATGAGAGATGTGATGAGAGATGGTTGAAAATTGGATTATGATTAGGTTAGGTCAGAGGTTCGATCCCTTCCGATGTAACAAAAAAAAAACTTTCATTTTCACCCTCAGATTAATAACATGTGGACAATTCTAATAGGTTACAAATACTACCTAGTACCTAACATATATATCTCTATTTGAACAAGGACCAAAAAATTGAATTTATTGCCAAAATACAGGCGATAATTTCGGATTTTGGAGGGAGCGATATTTATTTCACTAACCGCATATATATCATTCGAAATTAATGGATATCGATTGTGATAATTTCGCAACTTTCGATTTCACGATATATTCTTTACATATCGTCATACTCTTTAACCAAAATCCAACAATGATGGGGTTTGAACTTAGGCTTTTTCAAATCAAGCTAAGTCAAACACCAATCCAACTAGATTGGTTTTGTATTCAATTGGTGACCTGTTTTATACTTATACTCTTTAACAAATAAATGGAAGATAGCTCTCGTGCATGCGTTTAAATTTTTTTTTTGTTAAATTTCACATATAATAAAGTTACTTCCGCATTTCACCCAAAGAAAAAGTGCTGGAGCGTTTTTTTAAATAGGCTGCGCTTGCTCGTGCTAATGACGGCGCTCATACCTGTGAAAAACTTTGGAAAATAACAAAACAACTCTTCTGTTTATTAATTCGTATAGTTTATTGACAAGAACCTATTACAATTTTCCACGTGTTGACAGTCACGCTCTCTCATGCGAGCGGTCCTTCTTTATCTTCAAGTTTTCATTGTCATAATGTTACCAATAATTTTTTCTTATTTTTCGTTAACCATAGCGCGTGCGAGAAGTCTACTGCGTACAACCAATTACAATTTTCCACATGTTGAAGGCCACGCTCTCGCCTGCAAGCAGTCCTGAATTTTCAAATTTTTATTATCTACATGTTACCTATAATTTTTTCTTATTTTTCGTTAATCATATTGCATGCTAAAGGCCGCGCACCTTCGCACTGCGAGAAGTTCTTTTTATTTTAATTATTTGCATGTCACATGTGAAATGTTTTTTATTTTTCGTTAATCAATATTGTTCATCCTATACTCTTTGTACTATTTTCTAAAGAAAAAAAAATCTTATTGTTCATTAATCATAGCGCGTGCGAGAAGTCCACTGTGTACAACCAATTACAATTTTTCACATGTTGAAGACCACCCTCTCGCCTGCAAGTAGTCCTTTTATCTTCAAGTTTTCATAATCTACATTTACCTATAAATTTTTCTTATTTTTTGTTCATATTGCATGCTAAAGACCGCCTTCACGTTGCGAGAAGTCCTTTTTACTATAATGTATGTTACATGTAAATTTTTCTTATTGTTCGTCTTATACTGGTTGTACTATTTTCTTACAGAAAAAAAAAATATTTTCTTTTAGAATAGGCACATCAGATTATTTTTTAAATTGAAATTGTCAATAATGATACCACTCTTAATTTTCAGTGATTATTATTTTTTGCTTATTTTTATTTTAGTCAATTGTTGATCCATGTGAGAATAAACTGAAAAGTAGGAGAAAGAAATTGAGAAACATATTGTCAATTAGGGTCAAAACTAAAATCAGAAAACGAATTAAAAGAAAGAAGTGTTAGACAATTTAGAAATTGTGTCATATGCAGTGATTATTATTTTTTGCTTATTTTTATTTTAGTCAATTGTTGATCCATGTGAGCATAAACTGAAAAGTAGGAGAAAGAAATTGAGAAACATATTGTCAATTAGGGTCAAAACTAAAATCAGAAAACGAATTAAAAGAAAGAAGTGTTAGACAATTTAGAAATTGTGTCATATGCAACAACATGAAACAGCCCAAAAAGAAACACAAAAGAATTATCTCCAATTCTTTTCCCATGTACTTCTTAAACCCAAATCATTTCATTCTCACAGGAATTCTAACTGCATTAGCCACCAAAATGTCGAACATTTGCAGCAACATATTTGACCTCAAAGCTTGCCACATGCAAAGCCAAACATAGAGCAAGTTATAACAACAAGAAAAAACATGCGAAATTAGATTTGGTCAACTACATAAACAATTCCGCAAAAAAAATATTGCTTTCAAAGAAATGAACTTCTCCTAACATAAGTGTAATACCCCGAAAATTTCGATACTATTTTTATAAAATAGGTCGTGAAATTTGAAGTGAAATGGTGTAATTTCGTATTTTTAGGGATTTTCGTCGTAAAACAATAATTACGGCGGTAATTATAAGTTACGAGAGGTTAAAAAGGTAACTTTGTATCCGTCGAGAATTTGGGAAAACTTCCTTCATGGAAATTGTAGGCCTCGTCGAATCGAGTTCGTAGGAAATTTGGTTCACCGGAAACGAACAACGTATGAAGAAGTTATGGACCTCGAAAGTTTGACGAATTTCTATAAAAATGGTTTTGGGATTTACTATTCACCAAAAACCAGATTTTCCCCCAGAAAATTACTGTTCACCCGTGCTACAGTAACCGACCGCTTTGACCGGCGATTTCTCCCAATTCCGGCCATCTCCGGTCATGAAACTTGTCCCAAATTGTTCACCACTCAATTCTCTTCAACCCTATACAAATTTCCTTGATCAATTCTTAGTATAGAAGGAGAAATCAAGAAAAGAAAAAGGGGAAAAACGCTGCAGAACTGTTCATCCGTTTCTGGGTTTGTTTCCGGCCGATTCGACCTAAGCTACTCACTGGGCTTTGTAGCCCTTGTCAGGGGCTTTCCAGCAACATAAAATACGCCTCAATCGGAGTTCGGACGAAGGAGAATTTTGGATTTGAAATCCTAGGGTTTCGGAGCTATCGAGGTAAATTCGAGACTTTTTACTTTGAATTGGCCCTTGTGGCAGTTTTGAATGTTGTTGCTGGTATTGTGTAGAACATTGTGGTAAAATTTGGTAGCCATCGGACCACCTTGACCGGCGGTCTGACCACCGCCGGCGGCGGCGCGTGGGCGGCGCGTCCGGCCAGTCCAGGAGCAGTTCTTTGCTCCGTTTGGCTTGGTTCGTCGATACGAACAACTTTCGTGTTTACACTTTTGTGAAATTCGGTCGTTTGATCAATGATCAATTAAGCGATAGTTATGGATCGTTAGATCCGTGATGATCCGACCGTTGGATCATCACCATATTTGGATATGATGTTAGGATGCTAGAAATAAGCATGCTGTTGGATTTTGGAAGTTTCGGATTTTGTGTGGGACCCGTTGATGAATAGTAGACGTGGGACCCACGTTGACCGATGGTTGACTTTTGGTCAAATGGTCTCGATTAAATGTTCCGATGTCGTAGGAGACATTTGAGGAACATTTGGATTATTTTGGAAATGTATTATGCTAATTGGATATTGCATAATCATAGGTGTTTACGAGAAGTGTAGCTCGTGCTTGTCGATTCCTGGTTACTATTTGAAGACGCAGCAGGAATAAGAGGTGAGTGAATCTCACGATGTTTTTATATATGAATATTAATTCATATTGTGTTGTTTATGAAAATGAGTAATTGTGTTTATTAAAATGATTTGGTGATATATAATTAAATAAATAATTTAATTGATATATCGGGTTTGTGATTTTGGTGTTAAAACAATATTTGAAAAATATTCATTTTATTGTTTTGATTTGTGAATTTTGTGGGAACACAACAATTCAAAATATGATATTGTGTTTGCCTACTTGAATGATTTTTGTCCAAATGGACTGTCCTGGGGACAATGGCAATGTGTGAAAAATGGTAGCCCATTCAGTTAGAGCTCTAGACTGCGTAGCCCGTATTCATTGAAAACAAAGATGAATACTTTATGTAATTAACTTGATGTATTAAAAGGAGAAGAAAAATAGTATTCTCACTTTTAATCAGGCGAAGTTAAAAATAACTTGATGTAATAAAAGGAGAAGAAAAATGGTATTCTCACTTTTAATCAGGCTAAGTTATAAATGTTTCGTGTGAGTATGGATTTTAATTATTATGATTTACAATTCTTAAAAAGAATGAAATCATAACTTTGGGAATTGATTTTTGGGAAGATTTATATTGTTTAATATTCTGAATTACCCTGGTATTAACATACACGTTTATGGGGCGTGTGGGGTTAAAATACGTGATATGGGGCGCGTAGGTTCAGTATATTATATAATATAAATTTTCTGGATTGAGATTGGATTTGGAGATTTATGGAATTTCTTTTAAATAAAAAGAAATCAGTATTTGGAGAAAATGATTTGGTGTGAGTTGATTTGAGATTACTTCTTTAATAATTGAAGTAATTACTATTTTGATTTACAATTCTTGAAAAATATTGAATTGTATTTGAAGGTTTAAATGATTCTTGAAAATAAAAGAATTCAGTTTTTGGTTCACTCATACCAGCTTCGTAAGCTGACCGGGTTTGTTGATATAACCCGGTACACTATTCCACGGTGTAGGGGTTATACCTGCAGGTTAGGATAACCAGGAGAAAGCAAGGTTGCATTAATTTATTGGTTTATAAGACTTCCGCTGTCTTGTAATAAATTACTCTGATGGATAAATTAATTAATATTTTGTAATATCAATTTATTATTTAATTTATGGTTTGTAATATGTAACCCTAAAGAACGGGTCGACATTTACATTTGTTGGGCATGGAGTATGCGTTGTTGTACTTGAATTAAAAGGAAAAAAAATTCTAGTGCATATTTGTATTGATATTCCATGTCGTCACGTTCCCGAAATGATTTGTAATTAAGGGCAAAATGCCTTATTAATTGATTTGAAAATCGGGGCGTGACAATAAGAGACTAAGTCTTATTTTCCATCATACATTCCAAGGCTGTAGGCTCAATCATCTATATTTCTAGCAATAGACAAACCGTTTTTTTTGGTTGCTCCAAGCCTCAAACGGAAATTCTCCACCGACCTGTCGAACGTCGACGTAGCTCACTTCTATCTCCATTATTACCACTTTTCAGCCTTCATCTCCACTTCCACCCTTCATGAGAGTTGCTCCTGGGGCTCTAATCTACATCATCCATTGAGGTTTAGCTAGGAATTACCACCACTTCATCAAGGGCAGCCATCCACTTGGATTGTAAGCAAGTAGAGGAAGAAGAAGGAAGAAAGTGGTCTCTAAGACATCTTCATTGAGCATTTCTTTCCCTATTCTCCCCATATTTGTATTCAATTTCATATGATGTTCCCTATAGATTGTTGTGAGTAGTTCAATAAGGTTGAGGACTAGGGTTGTGTGCCCTACTCTATTGTCATGTGATGATGAATTAATTATGTATAGATGGTGTGTGATGAATGAGTATGTTTATTATCCATTTCAATTTGTGTTGAATATATGTTTAGGGAATTTAGTCACTTCTTTGAGCATGTTTGCAATCTACTTTGATTGAGATTGTTGGGATGACTCCTAGCTTTCTCTAGGCAATTGATAATAGATATGATGAGGTCCCCTTGTTTGAGTTTCTAAGTCTTTTTGCTCATTGCCTTTCAAGCCAATTTAAGGGAGTTTTAGTGACCCATAATATGGCACTAAGAATACATAAAAGAAGATGGTCTTAGACATATAATATGGCTAAGATTCGAAACTTGATTCATTCATTACATAAACATGAATACTAAATTGGTTCATTAAGCATCAATTATGGACTTAGGCTAATCCGAAAACCTAAGTGATTTCCAATTCTTGCACACACTCTTGTTTATTTCGTCTTGCACTTATTTACTTGTTCACTTGTTACTTGTTGCATTCACATTTTTTCCAAAACCAAAATCGAAACACCTCTACACACACACACATTGTGGATATCACTCTCACTCACTCTTTCCATCTCTCATTCCCTCCATATTATTGCTAATTCACTTAGTTGCATACACTAATAGGGTGTCTAACGGCCATCGATCCTTGTGGACACGACAACCCCCGGTCTTCAATCTATACTTCCACCACTCATTTTTGACGTTCGTCAATAACTTTCCAACAAAACATATACTAACATGCTCGTAACAAAGAGTACAAGCTATTAAGCTAAAATGCAGTTCTAAAGGAGGCCGGATGCGCCGCCATGGGTAGCCACAAGCGGCTGCGCATGAGCCCCACGCGCCACCGGTCAACCATCTCCGATGATCATGAAAATTCACCAGCATGTACACAACATCACAAAGATCAACTTTTATACCTGCCATGAAGTCTGAATCGGAGTAAAAATCCACGAATATTGCTTGGAAGTTCCGGGTGGCCGGAATTTCTTTCCTTTGATCCGCCACCGTTCGACAAAGTTTGGCCACGAAATAGGTGGCATTGGAAAGCTCTCGAAGAGGGCTTTAAAGCCTAGTAGAAGGTGCAAAGCATCGACGTCGGAAAATGCCAAATCGAATAAAAGAAAAACATAGTCACCGCCGCGACTTTGAGGGCTGGTTCCGGCGGCCACAGGCGATGGTTTGCCTTGGAACTTGTTGGGTTTGGAAGAGGGAGAGAAGACGAAGAGATTGTGGGTGGTTGCGAGCAATGGGGTGGCCGGAGGAGGAAGAATTTGGCCGGAGAAGCTGCCTGGTACTGTAGTAGTCGAGAGGGAGATAGGGGGAGACGAAGAGACACGCGAGAAACCAAGGGTCACTCCCCAAAAATGAAAATGGAAACTTTCCCGAAATAGAATCTGTAGATAGAAAGTTTCCAAAATAGTAACCAAAATTCCTTTGCTCACAACTTTCCAGTACGAACTCCTATTTTTAAGTATTTTATGTCCACGGACTCAATTTAACGCGCTCTACAACTTCCGTAAAGAAAATTTAATCAAATCCTTAACGGAACGAAAAGTCAACTCTAGGGCCCCTAAATGTACTAACCGAATCTCGAAAATGAAAATTCCACCAAGTCGCCGTAACACTAACTAGCACATTAGTAATCCTTGGTCCGGGATGTCACACTATATCCATTCACCTGATATTCATTTCAACTAAGCAATTTACAATATAATAGCTTACAACTAACTTACCATGACCACGATGATAAACTTTTATATCAATTCTTAGTCTCACCAGCAAAGATTGGTCATTCGACATTCAAACTTGTTGGTAATAGACAGATAAAACTATTATACTCGATTGAAGCATTGTTTCCAAAAAGAATATTGAAATATACATACTTGTACAATTAACCTGATTTTACCAATGAATACCACTCCTAGCCTTAAGCCAACACAACTTAACTGGGATCGCTAATACCATTCTTTTGAGACATTAATTGACCTCATCTTTTGTGTATTATCTATAGAACTGCAACATTCAAATCATCTGCTATTACAGGCTGGTGCAAAATTCAAAGCAGAGCAAATTAGGGAAAAAAGAAACACCAAAACCAAATCAATCACTTGATGAGAAATGAGAGCTTGTACACCAAAATAACTAAGCACACACATGTAATCTGCACAGGAATGAAAAGTAAATACAACTGAATAGAATTGCAATTTCACCAGAGCTGTTTTGATATTTGTCAAGTGGAAATACGTACAAAAACTAATAGTACATACAAATAAAGACCAACTGATTAAACAACAAAAATTATTACTATGCTGGGTTTTGCCCCTCTCTTTTGTTTTTTTGTTTTTACTCTTTTATCCTTGGAGTGAGGGGCAAATGCTAGGTTTTCAAAAATTTAACCTCTCAACCCTTATTTTCTTAATTAATACAGATTATTATTATTTTCAAACTATAAGGTAGAGCTTTCATTAATCAATATCACAAATTACATCCTTTTCATTTGTAGATTTCAGCCAACTATTAATTATTATACCATTTTGACAGGACCCGCCTCGACGTCTCCCTCTGAAACATCGAGACGACCATGCAGGGCTCATTTTAGAAGAGATCATGCCAAAACTCGACATAACCTCCCCTAAAAATGGACTACCTAGAACCTGAAATTTACAAATCAACACTTCAAATATACTCATAAATCCAACAAACACCCGAGCTTACGTGCTCGCTAGTGATAATACTTCAACTCCACAATTAAAATTAGATTTTCTTTTCACTGAAAAACATAACTCCTTAAAACTTCAAGAAATCAAATAACTACGATAACTGAACACAAACTGGGATGACTAAGGAACCTACCCTCTTAGCCACCAATTCACTGAGGGCCCTACCAACTCAGTGAACCGTCATCCGAGGGCACTACCAACTAGGAGACATATGCCATGAGGGACCTACCAACTCAATGACATAACCTGAGGGACCTACCAACTCGGGTGAGTTGCCATCCGAGGGGCCTACCAACTCGAATGACACGTGCCAGTGAGGGGACCACCAACTCAAGTGACACATCAACTGAGGGGACTACCAACTTAGTGAATGTTACCTGAGGGGACTACCAACTCAGGTAACGCATGCATGCAATATCATACCTCCTGAGTACAATAATAAAATAGAAAATCTGATATGTAATTCAAACCTGAAATATAACTCTTAAATTACTTAAGACTGAAACTGAATGAGAGAAACAAAATATCATGATCTAGGAATAATATTTCCGGAATCAAATTCTCTCCCCAAAAATATCATATGCAACTCTAAAATCAATAAATTCCAAGATAAATCTCCAAAATCTCAAATGTTCTTAAAACATAATTTAATTCTCATAAATTATCAACTCTTGCAATTATCTCGGACCTCGACAATTAAATCATGCCACAATTAAATCCGCAAAATAAAATTCATAACTTAAATATCAAATGCGAGTAATAAAACTCATTAGGATAATTAAATCCTGGAACCGATTAGGGTTTTTCCCTCGATAAACCCAGTACTTCTAATTCACCGATAATTCTCGAACCACAATTTCCCAAACAATTTACTCGTCGATAAATATGATTATCCAAAATACTCGGTGACGATTCCAAGGGTCCGATCGTCGCAGTTCGATAAATCGAACGAACGTAAACTAATTATTCGAATTCACAACTCGTAATTATTCTTTAATTAACCAATCGATCAAATTCCAAAGATCCAACCGCACAATAAACTCAAAATAATTATCTTAACATCCTAATCAAATTCGGTGACCATCCGACGGTCACACCATAATCTAAATCGTGAATCGTTCGATAACAAACCTAAATTTAATCGGATTAATTCGTAAACTTCAATAATTTCCAACAATTCATATACCCACATGCTCGTAATGAAAAGTGCAAGTCAATAGGCTAAAATGCACCTTCAATCAAGGCTGGACGAGCTGCCACAAGCGGCTGCGCGTGGGCCCCACGTACCGCCAGGTCAACCATCTTTGATGGCCCCCAAATTTTACCACAATGTTCATAATTAAGGAGACAAGGAACAAGTTTTGTAACTACCTCAAAGTCCTAATCGAAGGTAGAACTCCACGAATTTGGCTTGGAAGTTCCGGGTGGCCGGAATTTCAAACGCTCGATTCGCCGCCGTCCGGCAACCAATGGGGGTGAGACCAGTTGCGTTGAGTTCGTGGTGAGGACTTCAAAGCCCAATAGGTCTTCTCGAACGAATTGGCCGGAAACGCCGCCGGCAAGGGTGACAGTTCCGGTGCGAAAAACCCGATTTTGTCTCTAAAATTTCTCCTTCTACACTTCAAATCGAGACTAGAAACGGGTATAAAATTGAAGAGGAGAAAGAGACGAAAAATTTGAGATTTGTTTCATGGCCAGAGATGGCCGGATGGCCGAGAAAATGGCTGGAGAAGCTTCGGGTACTGTAGCCCGATAGAGAAGAGTCGGCCTGAGGTGAGAGAAAAAGGGTTTCCCGAATTGGAAACCCTAAATCCGGAAATTCCCTTAGTTAGTAGCATCCCCAAAATAGTAACTTCATTTCCGGTGACCAAAACTTCCTCATACGAAGTCCAATTTGTACGTACTTTATGTCCACGGACTCGGTTTAACGCGCTCTACAATTTTTGTGAAGAAAGTTAAATCAAATTCCTTACTGAACGAAAAGTCATCTCAAGGGCCCCCTAAAAGTGCTAACTGAAGCTAGAAAATGAAAATTCCGCCAATTCGCCTAAATGCTAACTAGTACATTAATAAGTTTTGGTCCAGGGCGTCACACATTTTCTATCTCTTTACTTTTATTTCATTACTGTAACCCTCTTATTGAGTTTTCAATACAGAATAGTAGAAATTACTTATTATTATTATTATCAATTTTTTTTTTGTTATATTGGAGGTGGATCGAACTCATGACCTACCTTAATCTATTCTCCACCCTCTATCACCACTTAGGCTAAGTCTAAGGGCTTATCAATTATTTAGTTTGTTGTTATTCATTTTTTAGTGTTTAACAAATTTTGTTTTTTTTTTTTAGGAAAAGAAGTACCATATATTGAAATTAGTCACGATTACAATCGTCATCAAGGGCATTGTGACTATCAGGAGCAAGAGTTAACCGCATAGGATTAATATGATAATTTAAGGCAGGACAAACCTTTAGGCGTACTACACCAACTGTTTGTCACATTACAACAATGAAACTCACTTCTTGGAATTGAAAGAACAATACAACTATAAATCGATAAAAAATACCCTTATCCCAGATTAACCGGCTGCTCTGCTTGCCAATGCATGCAATTGTGGTGCTCACAATACAGTAGTCAAACTGAGAGGCATTGAAATAATAGAGAGTAATCTATATCAATTTACAGAGAAATAAATCTAAAATTAAAAAGGCTAGCAGAAAACCTGTGTCCGACTCAAAATCACACCACAAATCAAAGTACTACCTCACTTGAATTAGCCTCCAAACGAACACATGGTTTGTTATTATTAATGTAGCCCAACTATAAGACTTGTGAAGGGAAAAAAGTTCCCATTCGTCGGATCTTCCACCGGAATACCATACCCCAACACTAGGTTGGGAGATCTGGGACTCACCCCAAAATCTCATCAAAATCAAGATCAGAACCCGATTCCAAATCTGGGAAAAAAAACCACATACCTCCATGGTGATGCAATTGAGCATGAAGACTGGCAAAGAGATATCATTGAATGTCGTCGTGATACTCATCGAACTAGGTCGACGATGAAGGATCAGGTTGTAATAAGCGGAGAGAGAGCCCTCTACCCGAACTAGAGTCGACATCTTTCGACATATTTGATATCCCAAACTTTGAAGGCTAGGGTTTGGGAGGAAGAGCATAAAGCTCTTCATAGAATTTTTTGTATCCTTCTCTAATAAGTTTTAAAAGAAGCCATTTGTACAAAGACATATTTATGAGCTTAACAAGGTTGTTGATCAACCAATTACTGCATCTGTGACTTTGGAACCCGTGGTTGAGGCCATATGTGCCGAGATACGGGAGCTTTTGATTGAAGAAAATACGACTGTTAGTCCATCATTGAACCTAGCGGCTCCTATGGATGGTAATCAATATGCTATTTTGGTTAATGAAGCTTTTGAAAGCGCAGAAAACGAACATATTGAGTGCATTGCTGACATTGTGATGAATGAGTCTTGTGAGAATGTGATTGAGACATCTCCTTCTTATTCTCATATTGAGGGAACCTCTCAATCTGGAAACATAACTACTGACAATACCCAAGAGCTTATTGTTCCAAGTGAAAATATATCTGGGGGATTGATTCCAACAAGCTCTCCAGTAGCTGAGAAAGCTAAATTTTCTTGGGGTGATTTGGAAAATCAAGAACCCCTTGGGAATCATGCTCAATCTGATATCCATTCTGCTAGTTCTTGGTTTGATGAGGGTGAACCAACTTTGGAATATGAGAATCTTCTTCAAACTATTCCAAAGACTCATCCCAAAAAATTGAAGAACAAACAAAGTCAAACGAACATGCAGGATCGCTATTCCAAACTTGTTCGAACGCCTACTGTGCGTCTCAATCTTTAATTCATTTGGCTATGATTTTTGCCTTTTGAATTGTTGTTTCTTTTCTCTAAGGGGTTTCGGCTTCATGTCCCCCCTCTTAGTTGTATTCTTTTTCTTTCAATAAATTTTTTCTTCGCCAAAAAAAAAAAGATGTGTTGTCAAATTTTAATAATTATTAATTGTCCGCATACATTAATTTATCCTAAGTTATTACACCTCATTATGCAATAATGTTGGTTCAACCCAAACTTGTTCGAACGCCTATAGTGCGTCTCAATTTTTGATTCATTTGGCTATGATTTTTGCCTTTTGAATTGTTGTTTCTTTTCTCTAAGGGGTTTCGGCTTCATGTCCCCCCTCTAGTTGTATTCTTTTTCTTTCAATAATTTTTTTTTTTGCCAAAAAAAAAAGATGTGTTGTCAAATTTTAATAATTATTAATTGTCCGCATACATTAATTTACCCTAAGCTACTACACCTCATTATGCAATAATGTTAGTTCAACATTTTCTTTTAAAATAGAATAGATAATTAATCAAATAATTATCTCTTAAAGTTTCATATAAAATTTTAATGTTTTTCTTCAAATTTTCATCATTTCTCTCGAACATTTATTGATATCGATATTTCCTTAAAATTTTAGTCGAAATTTCTAATTTTTGGACCGTCGAAATTTCCTCGAAACTCGAAATTTTGGTTCTTGAGCATTCTTTGCTTCTTTTTAATTACGTGTATTGCCGTATCCCGTCAACACAAACTCTTTCTTTTGTAGTCAATTATAATGCAACCACAAGATACTAAGAATATAAATATAATTGAGTTCAGAAATTTCATCATCACTTTTGATATAATTAATTCACAGCTAGCCTGCATATATCTATCCCACACTAGCTACGTACTCGACCTAGCTTTTCAAATCTGAAAAGTTTGCTTCTTTTGTTTTCTCCGGAAACTTTTTTGACCGGTGAACATTATTAACATCTTAGCTTTAGCTTAGCATAGCTTGTCGGCAAGCATATATGCGGTAGGGCGGCTAACTATCGTTGTTTATCAATCAAGTACAAAAGAAAGAGAATGGAGAGAAACAACATACATAAAAAATGAGGAACAATAATTTGGAGCAATTAACTAGATTAGGCTACAAATTAAGTTATACGAACTTGGGTGCGTGTGTTGGTGTAGTGGTTATAGGCTGCCACGATTTGTGTGTGGTCATGGGTTCGATTCCCGTCCCCATCAAATCCTTCAAAAAAAAAAATATACGAACTTCAAAGATGAGCGAAATCCTAGCCCCATGAGATACCTCAGCAGCGCCTGTGTGCACATCAATTCCAGCAACACCTTCGTGTGCTATCCTCCTAACCTCTACCTTCTTTCTATACTTTTCATTGCGCAAATCCTAGTACCGTTAGCGATCGCTCATGCGGCTTCCTATGGTGAGGACGGTCTTGACCTCTCTCATTCTCAAGGATGGCTCTGTCCGTCATACTTTTTTCACCTTTGGTGGTTATGGTTCTGCAAGGCATCTCTTGAGCTCTCAGAGATGGTTGGCACCTCGATTAGATCGGGTTTTCTTTGGGATTCGGATATACTTTGTTGCATCACCAGATGTCAATCAAATCCAAGGATTCAAGGTCTGGGATCAGAGTGAGTGTTGGGTGCTCAGTTTTGGCAACTCAGTAGCCTTGGTGTTCCAAGTCGGCAACCCTATTACTGGTGGGGCGTTGCTAAAGTTTAACCCAAGTTAGCTTTGGTTCTTTGATTTGGGTCCATTTAATTTTTTGTTTAAGAATAAAATGATCATTTGTGCAAGTTTCAATTGTAGTTTTACTTTCTTTTTTCATGGGTTCTGCTTGAGCTAGATTGGATTTATTGTCTCAAAGGCAATACTTGTCCTAATTTTTCGGTTGGAGCTGGCGATTGCTGACAGCAGTGATGCATGATGTATACAATGTTCTAGATTTAGAATCATCGATTAGAATTTTAAGTTTAGGCTGATCGATTAGGCTACTTGTGTGGTCTGTACTGCTCTTTCTTAGAATGCTCATACTAAGGTTTGTAATCCTATATTAATTAATAAAGTTTATGCTTTTCTTACAAAAAAAAAAAAACTTTTACGAGTCTATTGTTAATTGATCACCGATATTATCTCTAACTAGATTAAATAAAGGAAAATACTCTTGTCCAATCCAGGTTGGACGTCTGTGTCCGAACTCTATCTTATTAGCATACATTCAGAAGTGTAATTTCATAATTTGAATCGTTGATCTTGTAAAGCAATCTTTACAGAACAATTCTGACGCAGCATAAGTAACCAAGGGGTTCTCCAGCGAGGAACCCTAAAAGATAATCTGGAATCCACCAGTGTTTTTGGAATCCACCAGAGAGATTTGAGAAAAGCTTCTCGTTTTATTGACAAGCCGCCAGTTAAGGTTGCTTATATAGCAAAAGAAACCCTAGTGCACTAACAAAAGGCCTAATCAATCCCACATGTTTAATTAAAATAAATAACAAAACTTAAAAGCAAAATCTAAACTAAAAAGGAAAATAAAATCCTAGAATAAAAAGAATATCAAACCTAAAAATACTAAGTCTTGACTTTTAATGCGACCCACCAGAAAAATCCAAAACCATAATTTCCTGAATACTCCAGAAGCTAATAACTTCATTGAACGAGAGTTACCAATCTTCCGGTCATTCTTCTTAATTTTGCGCCGCTTCTTTATTTTAATCTTTTTAGGGTTAAATTGACTCATTTCTTGTCCTACGTACATCAAATTCTGCAAAAAATCAAAGTAAACAGATATCGTTTATTCATGCAATTGCATCAAATAAATGAACGGTTCGTCATGAGAATGTAAGATTTTACCAAAACCGTACATTTATTTGATATAATTGGATGAGTTAACGATCTCCTAATTTGAATATTTTTTAAGATAAAGACATTGAAACAAAGTAACAAACACTGGTAATTTTAAGCAAAATTCAAGTTGGTACTTGTTGTTGTTGTTGTTGTTGTACGTTGCTTTCCCAAGTGGTTACCAAAAGAAGGGGACATGAAACAGTCTTTTTCGTAACTAATTCTCGAAAAATTCTTCAGTACACACGGCATATTATTCATCAGTAAAGGGAGAAGTGCATAGCTTTCTATCTTTATATGCATTTTTCTTCCCATTTCCATCATCATTATTATCTGGTGGATTAATTACAAAAGACCCCCCGAACTTTAGGGTCATTTTCAATTTCATACCTACGTATCAAATTTTGTCATTTTCATATCTCACATCTGATTTTGCTAAGGAATTCATACCTAGGAGGTATTAATTTGTTAATTATTTTACTAACGATTTCATACCTCCAATGTATGAATTCGTTAGCGAAATCAAACGTGAGGTATGAAAATGACAAAATTTGATACCTAGGTATGAAATTGAAAATGACCCTATAATTCGGGGTTTTTTTTTTGTAATTAATTCTTATCTGGTAATATGAGCAATAAAAGAAGACAACTCCACACGAGAAGCTCCGCCTTCCCCCATCGACCCTCGCACCGCAGCACCCAACTCTCCGGCCCTCTTCCTTATCTCATACGCTTCTCCAGATCCCATCAATTTCTTCACACCATCTTTCACCATTGACGACGTCACTGGCTCGTCCCTTCTCTCCCAATCCCTTATAACCATACCAACTTTGAGCACCCTCGTTACCAAAACCGTGTTTCTCGGTTGGTCTGAGTGCATCGGCCAACATGCTATGGGCACTCCCACGGTGATACTCTCCATGCACGAGTTCCATCCGCAGTGACTCAAGAACCAAGCAGTTGCTTTGTGCGACAGAATCTCCAACTGGGGCGCCCAATCTCTCACCACCACTCCCCTATCTTTCACTCTCTCTTCATACCCTTCTGGAAGCTCCGCCTTTCTCACTTGCTCTCCTTCAATGAAAAGGTCACCTCTATCAGCGTCCCTCAATACCCAAATGAAATTTTGGTTGCTTTGTTCCAACCCAATAGCCAGCTCCTTGATCAGTTCGTCTTTCATGGTTGTTGTTGTCCCAAAAGACACATATATTACTGAGTTTGCTTCTTGTTTATCGAGCCAATCCAAGCAAACGTGCCTTGTGCCAGAATTTGAGCCGCCTTCTTTTTTTTCCGATATTGATACCGGGTTGAATGGCCCAATAGCCCAATGCTTCTTGTTATCACCTAGTTTGTTCAATAGATCAATGTACTCACCTTCTATAGTTTTGCTAGCGTTGTAGATGTTTCCAGAGTTGTACTTCGTGTACTCATATTGAGCAGCAATGAAATCCAAGAACTCGTCGGGGAAGCAGTCCTCGAGACCCGGGACATTATCGGGGATCTTGACGTCTACCCCTTCGAGTTGGGGTGGCTTTCCCATTGGTTCCCATAAGTACAAGAAGACGGTGAAGGCTGAGACGGTGTGGAAGGTGTAGGACTCGGAGTTTACGATAGAGCTCACGTCTTGGATGATGGAAGCCATGAGGGAGTCATGGATGACGACCACTCGCCGTGTTTCGGAGGCTAATTTGCGGAGAAGTGCGGCGACAGGGTGGCGGAGATGGGTGGTTGCTTCAAATGAGGGTTGGAGATGAGAAGGGAACTTGTGTGGTGCGTTGGGGTCGGGAGGGGGGCAAAGGAAAGGAGGGATGGTGAAGTCATGGAATTGGATCTTGTCTGTCAAGTCTGTGGTTTGATCCCAGCCGTGGACTCGAATCTTGGCTTGACGGTTGTGACTGGGGGTTCCGGCAAAGTGGACGGGAATGTTGTAGGAGGAGATGCGGCGGGAGAGGTGGAGGAGCTGGTTGAGGTGGCCTTGTGCTGGTAAAGGCACCATGACGACCACCACTTCATTAGGGGCATGATTTTGGTGGTTAGAAGCCATGAATATGAATGAAACTTGTGCTGGCTAGCTATCAGGCTGCTTCTAATAAGAATTTGTTGGTTGTGACCCAAGGATTGACATTTGTAACATATATATATATATCTAGTTATATGTTGTTTTCATCAATCAATCTGCCTTTAATTAAGCTTTTTTAATTAGGAAAAAAAAAAGGATGATGATGTTAACGTTCTTATGTAATTTGTCGTTAACCTAATTTGATTTTTAATTTTTTGGATCGATCTTGAGAATTGAGATGACAACCATGAGCCGTTGTTCGATCATCACTTTCCGTAATACATATAGATGAAGGTAAGCAGCCATTCTTATCAATCTGCAGCCACACGAAAATATTGATCGAATTAATAATATTTCTGTGCACGATCATGCATTAAGATCCTCTAAGCTAGCATGTGGACGTAGGTCGGCACGAAAGATGGAGAAAACAAGAATCTTCAATAAGTTGAAGATTATAGCATATGGACATGCATCTTGTTGATATTGTTTCCAACTTAATACAAATCTAACGTGATTTATCACGCCCGAAGATCGATCGTCATTGCTTACATGAAAACTGATTGATATTTAATTACTGCAACAAAAATATTAGAGTACGTTTGAGGTACCAAGTGGATTCCACGCACCCAAGTCTCGATGGTACCAACATTATATATCTCACCAGGATATACACACAGTCACACACACACGTGTTGTTTGCCTTAAAAAGATATAAAAAACAAATAGGTTACAAAAAGAAAAATTCAAGTTGGCTACTTCCTATTATGGCTATTAATTATATTCTGTGCTTTGCTTTCCCAAGTGCCCACCAAAAGAAAGAGACCACTTCATTAAACTTTTCACTAATTTCTGGACATCAAGGCCTTTCTTTTTTTTGGCAAAAAAAACAGGGTTCTTGACCCATAAAGACAAATTTTGACAAATATTTACCATCAAAGACAAGGCAAAAACGCTGTGCCTTCCCGGTTAATTAATTGACCAATTTACGTTTCCGTCCTATATATTTTACAAAAATTACGAAACTGCCACTGACAGATTTTATTGACCTCAATAATTTTTTTTTAGAAAACGATACTTTTTGTGGTACGAGAGAAAGAACAAAGAAGCATAACTTTTGTGTATTTTTATTGAGGTCAATAAACTGTTTATTGAAGTCGACAATGAGAACGTCAGTGCAGCAACGATGAAGCATCACTTTTGTGTATTTTATTGACCTCAATAAACTGTTTTATTGAGGTCAATAAACTGTTTTATTGAGGTCAATAAATTTTATTGAAGTCGAAAATTACCATGGAACTTCACAAATACCAATAATTATTAAACAAACTCAAGTCCAGCAATTTCTTGCAAACTGCATAACACACCATTAATTATGTAGGTTTTATTGAGGGGTCAATAAAATTTTATTGACCACAATAAAAAAATTTTTTGGCTATAATTATATGTGTGAATTGCATGCATCAAGTCAAAAAAAAATTAAGGCACATATACACAAACTCATTCATCTTTTGCAAGTTATTATTTCGGTAAACCTTGACACCATGTCAAGTTTCATAGTTTACAATCTTACCTAATACTCATGGTACTTCACAAACACCAACAATTATTAAACAAACTCAAGCTTTGCAAACTGCACAACACACCATTAATTATGAAACCCGTACACATAGATTCAAACTCTTAGATTTCACACAGAAACCAAGTTTTAATTATACACTCTGATCACAATAAAAAAAAATTATTGACCACAGTAAAATAGTAGATTTGTCGACCCGGTTGAGACCCGCGAATAAGCAATCCGACCCGGCTTTTTCTCCGACGTCTGGCCACCTCTCGGTGGCGCATGGGTGCCGATCTCTTCAGATCGGCGGCGCGAAGAGAACCTCGGTCATGGATTCTCAATCTGGCGTTGGAAGACGGCGATTCGAAGGAAAAAATATTTCCAGATTCCGGCTGGTTCTATGACGTTTTCTGGCGACTCAAATCATTGTTGTTGACGAAGTAGGTATGAAACTTGACCCTCTTGTTGAGTTCTATGTGTTTTTAAGCTTTGATTCGACATTTGATCGATGTTTGTGGAAGTTGAAATTTGAACATGATGATTTGTTTGTAGTGCAGCTCAACCACGATGAAAAAAGGGCAAAAATGTCCGAAAAAAACATAACATATCAGACTTTGCATATTTTGTCCTTGATGGGAAAAAAATAGGCCTAATAGGTCCTTATTGGGAAATATTTAAAATCTCTTAAACTTGAAGAGAAATATATAGTGAAAATTAGGACCTATTAGATATTTTTCTTAAAAAAAATATTAATTGAATTAAAAAGAGTACAACTATGGGGGACAAGAAGCCAAAATTCTGTTTAAAAAAGAAACAACAATTGAAAAGGCAATACCAAAACCTATTCATTATTAACCAAAGCCCATTTAATCAAAGGTTGAGACGCTCTACACAGTAGATATATGGCTCCTCTGAAGTCCAACTAGTGTGAAGTTTCGTGAACTTCATAAAATCGTGATGCTTCATATAATGCAAGGTTTGGATAGTTGCCTTATCATTGTACACCAATTTTAAGAGTTTCAGTGGAAGCCGACGTTATCTTGCAGTTTTCTCCATAATTACAAAAAAAAAAAAAAACCCTTCCTCTTTAATCCAGTTCGTGGACGTGATGGGATCTGTCACTTCCAGTCTCTTGATTTCTCTTTTCTTGTCTCTTCCTCCATTCTTTGATTGACCAGAACTTTACTTTTGATTAATTACTTCGATTACTTCTACAACCCATGTTCTATACTTCTACTTGAGCAATTATACAATCATTTAAAAGATATCTCTATTGTATTGCGTTCTCTAGCTTTGACTCGACAATGGAGTTTGGGTCTTTATCTGGGTTTGGGTATCGATCCCTCTAGGTTTTTAACAATATGAGGATCAGAATCAAGGTAGAAATCTTTGATTTGAAAGCAAACTTCAGATATGGAGGATTGGTTTTGTACGATTCCTTCTGGGAGAGAAAAAATAATAAATCAAAACATAATGAATGGAGGGTACGTAGAGAGGGTAACGGCAGTAGGTTACTGTCAATTTAGAAAAACAACACAAAAACATATTCCAGTGACGTGGTCTCTTCTAAACCATAGGATTATTTAGATAGTTTTGATTTAACTAACTTTACAAAACTTCACACTTAAAAACTTTAGAGGAGCCGGATCTAGTCTACGAATTTGTTTGATATTTATAGACAAATATTGATCTATGATTAATTTGTGGCTAGCAAGGATTCAAATTTCGGTTTCGGTGGAAATTACGGTACTTCAAATTTATAGAAATTTCGGAGAAAGTTTCGATTTCGGTAGAAATTTCGGTTAAAAATAAAGAAATCACGAACACTATATTTATAACGTCATACATTTGGTTAGAGATTCTCTCCCCAGGAAGGATCCCTCTCAACCCTCCCCCGGGTAAGCCGAAGAGACTAATCTTCTTTCACGGAATGGGCCAAATATATCAATGTCAAAGAACGGCACATACATCAATTTCTAGGCCTCAACCTAAGTCTCTGAGGGTCAAATAAAACACTAGAGAATTAAAAGCACCGCTCACTATGCCATGTTCACTCGTTTATTCAAAACGAGCCTATAAATGAGAACAAATCTCAAGTAACACTTAATCAAACTACTGAACCAACAATCTCCAATGCACTCAATTGTGATGAAATTAAAGGTTCGTCGACTAAATGACTATGCGAAACTTGTTAACTTATATAGGCAAACACCCAACAAACTAAGTAATAAAAGAAGGTGGCAAAATACCCTCCCAAAAGGCCCAAACCAGATCAATAGCCCACACCCCATCACACCCAAAACAAGGTCCAAAGACCTCACCCCAGGCCCAACAAAGAGCAGACCACTCACCAAGCCCAGACATGAAACATGGCAGCATCCACCAACGTACCGATTGTCTCCAGTGGTCGTCCCCTCCAGCAGCCCATAGCAGCCCCACCAAGCCTCAACCCTAAGACTGGCGAAACCCTCCTGAAGAACAGACCCAAATACAAGGAAGAACTACAATAATCGATCCAAATAAGGCAATCCAAACTGGATTTAAGGTCTCCGACTCGAAGCAGACCACCACCCGAAGAGCTTGCCTTGAGACTACCCCTACATGGACGGATCCACCAGACCTGAAACAATCAGAAGAACGAGCAACGTAGGACCCGGCTACACTGTCGCCCGAGCAACCCACACCGCTATAAGTCTTTACAGGTGAAGAAGGACGTACAACCCAAATCAACACCCAGCCAAAGCCGAGGGCAAAAGAGAAGCCGCCCGTCAGTTGTAACCCGAAGGAGAGGACGAACCTTCACCTTTGCTGGATCTGAGTAAGGGTAACGAGGACCTAAGATCCGCTGCCGACTGAATACGAAACCCTAGGTTTCGTCTAGTCACTCCCTAGATAGCTCTCTTTCCTGCAAATTCAAATCATATTCTTTATTAATGTGAAAAATATCTACAACTCAACATTCTAAGTGTGTACATTTATAATAGATGTGTAATTAAGTAAGTTGTTGAACTAATATTTTCTTCTATATGTAATTATAAATGTGCAATAAATTACTAAATTGATAATATTGTTGTATTTTTTTAGGGGAGTGAAATTTACACCCTCCAAATTGTAATCCACACCCCCACTCACTTATTTTAATATTATCTATTCCACACTCTTCTGAACTTCCCAATATACCCCCCTTACGTCAGAATTTTTTTTTTCATACCTCTTTCAGCAGAACCAACCGAAATTCAAAAAACTCCTCCATTTTGCATGAGATGAGATTCGAACCTCTCACCCCATGTATGCAAGCTTACACCTTAACCAACCCAGCACAAGGTTCCCGCAATATTATATATGCAAAACATAATATTTATAAGTTACTAGTGGCAAACCAGACCCACTTGTCCACTCCTTTACTTTATTTATTGATTAATTTATTTTATATTTAAACATTTATTTCTATTTAATTTTCAAAAAATTCTTTTTCGTCTCCATTTTTCTCCTACACGCATCATTCGGGTTTGTTAAAAAACATTCATTTGTTAAAATATCAAAATGAATTACATACCCATAATCAAATCATAATTAATTAATATAAATAAAAAAGGTGACGAAGAATATTTTTTTTAAATAATAAATTTTTTAAAAATAATTGATTAATTCATTTTGTTAAAGTATCAAATTACGTACCCAGAATTAAATAGTAATTAATTAATATAAATAAAAAATGATACGAACATTTCGCACCCGTATGACATTTGTAGGAGAAAAAAGAGACAAAGAAGAATTTTTTTAAAAAATGAAATATAAATGGATGTTTAAATATAAAATAAGAAAATAAATAAAATAAAGAAGTGAACAAGTGGGTCTGGTTTGCCACTAGCAACTTATAAGTATTATGTTTTGTACATGTATTAGTAGTAGCGACTTGTGCTTTGGTGGTTGAGGTGTAAGTTTGCAAACATGGGGTGAGAGGTTCGAATCTCACCTCATGCAAAAATGAGGAGTTTTTTGAATTTGGGTTGGTTCTGCTGGAAGAGAGGTATGAAAAAAAATTCTGACGTCGGGGGTATAATGGGAAGTTCACAAGTATGAAAGATAAATAATATTAAACAATGATAGTGGGGGTGTGAATTACAATTAGGGGGGTGTGGATTTCACTCCCCTTTTTTTAAAGCTGGAACTTAGTGGGAGGCTTGGTCATCTCGTTTTTTTTACTAATAATATCATATAGAATCATAAATTGATTTAGAATTATTGCGAACACTAAATTGATTTGATAGGTTTTTGGGAGTATTCAACATTGATTGCATAATTTTTGGATGAAAGCATATTTGAATCTTTCCTCCTCTGTAAAGTAAAATTTTATGTCGGGTGTCAGAAT
Organism: Rubus parviflorus; assembly: GCA_029955375.1. Classification (NCBI taxonomy): domain Eukaryota; kingdom Viridiplantae; phylum Streptophyta; class Magnoliopsida; order Rosales; family Rosaceae; genus Rubus; species Rubus parviflorus. The sequence continues at coordinate 17,072,486 of JARGGL010000006.1, read as the reverse complement.
CAGTGAAATTTCTTTATTTTTTTTTTCTATTTATGTGTAGATATTACGGAAATTACAAATTTCGTGAAAATTTGCCGAAAATTTCGAGAAATTTCGAAAACTTCCTAACGGAAATAACGTAGCATATGAATTTAGTTTCGGTACTTCAATAATACGAAAATTTCGACAATTTCGGAGAAATTTCAATCCTTGGTGGGCATTGGCGTGGCCAGAAATATTAACCAAGGGAGTCAGGACTTAAAAAGAAATTAGGGTTTGAGGAATTACATTTGCCTTGTTTGAGAAATCTACCAAACTACCAACAAAAAAAGTTGCAAACTCATTGTTTGATCCTCTATTAATCTCTACAAATTTAGATAATCGTCTTTACAATGGATAAATTAATCCCTAAAAATTTCTAAAGCATAGTAAAATAAGATTTAAAAATTACTTTAATTCTGCAAAAGGATCGAACTATCAAAGTCTTGCATGAGTTGCAGACTACGCAGTGTACTAGGAGAAAAAAATGCTTTTTTATGTTACAGACTTGCAGACTTGGCGTAGAAATTAGAAAACAATATAAAATATATATGAGAATGTGGGATTCTTAGAGTATTTTTAACAGACTCTCTATCTTAGCTTCTTAGTTATTTTAGAGAGTATGTTTAGCTTTTCAGTTATTTTAGCAGCTGCACCAGCCTCCTAAGTGACTTTCTATTTTAGCTTTTACCTATATGGCTCCTAAATATAGAGAGCGAGATGAGACTCTCTATTATTTTTGTTAATTTAAAACATTCATTTTTAGTTGTTTTTTGTAATTATTAAATACACTTAAACTATTTTTTATTCATTAATAAAATTATTTAAATTCAATACTAGCTAAAATAGAGAACATTGGTGTAGACGTATTTTCAAACTCGTTAACCAAAATAACTTTTTAACTACTTTAACTAAAATTTAGTTAAAAAATAGCTAGCATATGATTAATTATTCAATAAATAAAATATACTTTATTTCCTTCATAATAGAGCCGTGCAACTTGCAAACTGCATTTAAAGGGTGTTTTTTTACTATTTCTTTTGTCAGAATGGGCAAATTTTATATCATAATATAACTTATCTAATAAAATATTATATAATCCAGCCAATTAGAAAAATTGAGGAGGGTCAATTGACCCCTCTCACCCCATAGTGTCTACGCTCCTATGGTGGCTAGCAAGTGATGATTCAAGTTTCGAATAAAGTAAAATAATATTAACTCATAACCTAATTATATCAACGTGTCCTTACAATATATCGATTTATATGGAGCTTAGAAAAAGGGCAACTAATAAGTCTAATATATGAGCATGTGCATGGTGATTTTATTGTTAAAGGTTAGAGCATGTGCACCCATGGGTGTTTAGACAAGCTTATACTAAATTATAAGCTAGTTTTTCCCAAACACACATGCAGCCAACTCTTTTTAAGCTAGGCTATACCTAAGCTAGCATTTCCAAGAGGCTAAACTTAGCCTCACCAAAAGCTAGGCTAAAGGTACTAAATGGTGTTAAACTTGTTTGAAAACAAAATTAACAAGGTAGATTATAGACTTTAGACTTTATGGGTGGAAATACAAAAATGATGAGAAGTCTAAATTGATGAATAGTGTCACTTTTGGAGCTTAAATTTTAGTTTAGACTTTAGTTTTTAGACTTTATGGATGCACATGCTCTTAGCTTTTCAAAACAATGCATGCAACTATTTACTAAAGTACGTACTTGAAAGGAAAGACACGTTATAATGTAGTTAATTGGAAGGTTGCAAAAACAACGAAAAAGCTGAATTTTTGTTTTTTTAGAGGAATAGACAAAAACTTTATTAAAAACTAAGAGGAAGGAATCCTTCAATAATACATCATAAATGAAACCAGGAGGTATGACCCCATGAACTACAGACATCATTTAGTAAAGCATTTAAAACAAGGCAATGAGCAACCATATTGGCCTGACGGTAAACATGATAAAAGGAAGAACCAGGCATATTAGAAAGACCATCTACGATATCTTCATAAATTGGTCCCAGTGCAGATTGAATGTGCGATTGTTGACAAACCGCAAAAGTGAGTATCATTGAATCGGTTTCAAATACTACAGGTGATAACTCTAAACAAAAAAAAAACTGAAAATAAATGTGTTTAACATTAGATTCGACAACATAAAGAGAATATTTAACAAAAGACGACGAAGCAGGGCAACTCATTTCAATAATGCTGCATTGGTATATGACAGTTGTTGTATTGAGAATTAGTCATAAGAATTCGATATTTTAGTATGTGATTTCTTTTATTTTATCATGAGCCTTTAATTAAAACGGCAATTGATTGTTTGTTTGTTAAAACGGCAATCGATGCATATCATAATATATTGATTCCAAAGACATGTATGGGGCCATTGAAAGATATTTTATCGAGTCTCTCAAAGTAAAAAAAGGCTAGGGCATTTCTTTTCTTGGTTATGGTTAGGTTTTGCAAGCACTTCGTTGACAACAAGTCAACAACCTAAGGTTTTCGCAGGCGAATCAGACTCCTTCCTTTGATCCTTAGGAATTCTTTATTGGAACTAGAATGGAGAGCTTGTCTCTCCCTTTTCCTCATTTTCTTTCTTGTCGGGGATTCTGGTTCTCGCCTGTTTGGAGCCTTTTTCATGATCTAGCTTCGACCATTTTAGATCTTCTCTTTGTGATCGATTCCATTGATATGTTCCCATACTGGTACATCTTGGTGGTCTAAAGGGGTGTTTGGTCAGATCAGCTGGTGTAGGTGGAGATGGTGGTTGTTGCGGAGGAGTGGATTATTCGATTAACATTCTTGTTTGGTGGCTTAATTTGTGTTTTTGGTGGTCTAAATTTTGGTTTTTGGGTGGTTAAGATGGCTTTGGTGGTGGAGGATATTTTGGTGTGGTGGTGGTGTGGGTGCTTCACTTGCTGAACAGATTTATGAGTTGCATCGATCATATTTTTTTCTTCTTGGGCGTGACTCTGAGTGGTATTGGTCTAGCTTGTGCGTGGCTCATATCGCAAATGATAGAGTTTTAAAGTAGTGGCCGGTTATGGCGTTTTGCGGTGTTGTTGGTGAAGGAAGTATGAAGATAAGTGTCATCACTGGTGAGGTTCACGTTGCCGACAACAATCCGTGCTCTAGGAGGATTCATTGACTTTGAACCCAAGGAAACCAAAGAGGGTGAACTTATTAAGATAGGAAACAAAAGAATTCTCTTGCACCAAAGGCTCCGAATTTGATGAGTGAAGCGGCATCAATAGTATTAGAACCCGTGCGAGTTAAGATATATTTTTTTTTTGGCAAAGTTCCAGTTGTCCATAAGAAACATAACTTAAGTAAGTTTAGGCTACTCTCTAATAAACCTAATACAGATAGTGTCCTGACAAGAAGTGACATCATGTGTATTTTTGTTGGTAATATATTATCGTCGAACCATATATATATTATAAAAAAAAAATCCAAGATATATAATATATATTCAATGATATATATAGCACATGTAAATGTACGTGTATACATTGTGATGATCCTTATCCTATGCCACACTTGATGATAAGTTCACACATGCGTCGATCCCACAAAATTTTGAAGTGAGCCCCTATGGTCGATCCCACTTGTTCAAATTTCATGCAGCATATATATTATTATATTATATTTGGATGAAGTTTGCATGAACTATCTATCTATCTATCTATCATTGTTGAATACACACGCAAACTGCGACTGAAACAACCATATAATATAATAATATATATGACTGATGAAGTTTATGTTTGTATTCAACAATGATAGATAGATAGATAGATAGTCATATCATCAGTGCATGCGAATCAAGAATAGATAAGACTAGAAATAGTGCCCACGCTTTGTTGCTTGGAGCTAACACAATGTTATTCAAGGATTAAATTTAAAAGCATAGAAAATATAGTTGACATGATCATTATATTAACAAAATATTAAGTTTGTTTTACAACAAAAGATGAAGTAGATCATGTCTTAGTAACATCAGCACCAGTACAGATGTGGTAGTACAGTGTTCAAAAAATAGGTTGTCATATTTTAAGGCTAACTTAGTTACAATTGTTGCTTACATCACGATATATTTTTCTTCCTCATTCTGATTTTGGTTTTAGTCAGCAAAGCTGAGAAGGATCCAAATTTGAAGCTTATGCTGGTGTAGGCCAGATTTGATTTTGAATTTTGTTTGGGTGGCATGATTTATTGACAATATAATTCAATATATAAGTTAGTAATTCAATAAGATATTAATCATCGTAGCAGCATGGATAAGACCCGAAATAGGGGCAGGCCCTTCCATGGCATCGGGTAACCAGACATGAAGAAAAAGTTGGGCGGATTTAGCAACTGTGCAAAGGAAGACACATAAAGTAACAAAACATTGTTATACAATAAAGGTAAAAAAATCAAAACAGTCACTGAACTTTGACACGTTTAACATTTTAGTCACTTAGTTTTCGAATATATCAATTTAGTCACTAAACTAAAACATTGTCTATCACTTTAATCACTCGTTTGTTTTTTCTGTTAAAAATTTATAAATAATACATTTAAAAAATGGTATTTTAGTCAAATTACTTTAATTTTTTTTTCTTCTCCCTCTCTCTTCTTCCTTTTTTTTTTTTATCTTTTCTTCTCATTCTTTTCCCTCCCCCACCCCCACCCCAGCCCGGCCCCCGGCCGTTCTTCTTCTTCTTTCTCTCTTCCTCTTCTTCCTTCTGTTCTTTTTCTTTTCCTTTCTTCTCTTCTCTCTGCCGAGCCACATACCCTCTGTTTTTCTCTTTGCACCCATCTTACACCGCCGGAGTCGTCCTCCAGCCCGTGCTCGAGCCGCACCTGCAATCCCATGACTGCTCTCCACTGCTCCTCCTGAGCCCAGCGGATCACCGCCACACCTCCATCTCCGACAGCCACCTCATGAACCCAGTTCTCTCTTCCCCTCCTAAAGTTCTATATATAATTTAAGGAAATTATCACAAAAAATACCTAAACTTTACCTCCATTATATGGATGGTACCTGAACTTCACTTTTTATCACAACTAGTATCTGAACTTTTAAACTTTATTCTAAATGGTACCTGTCATCCAAGGTTCGAAAAATCGCTAGGCGGTAGTCAAGCGGCGGGCAGGGGATTAGTGCCTAGGGGAATAATTGGTTTGTTTATTTTTATTTTATTTTACCACATATGAATAAATATATAAATGCAAAATTGAAGGATATATCAAAATATAAAATTATAAAGTCATACAAATGATTGAAAACATGAAAAAGAAAACTCAAAATATTAAGCATAGTAGCATACTTATTTATGAGTACTTATTTAAAAAAAATAAAAATTTAAATCCTGATTTGGGCCAATTTGGCCGATTTTTGCCGATTTTTTACCTAGTTTTCAAAAACCGATTAGTCTAATCGATTTTTGCAAAATCGAATCGGCAAGGTACCTTTCAGCGATTAATCAGACCTAATCGGAGATTTTTCAAACATTGATGCCGTCACATTTTGTCAATCTATCGTAAAAAAAATATCATGTGAGCTGTATGTGACCCCTTTTTTAGGGGCAATTTCGTCAAATTAGGTTTTTTTTTTCTTCTCTCTCTCTCTCCCCATGACTCCCTCTCTCCTCTCCCTCTGCAACCGCACGGCACCACCTCGTCTGGCGACTTCCAATCCTCCAAACCACTTGGGTTTTGAAGCCCTCTATCCCAGCAACCTCGTGGTACCCTTGGTTTTCAACGTCAGTCGACGAGGAACTTCGCCAACCTCGGGTTTCATGTGGTACTCTCGGTTTCTCGAAATTTAAGGCGGTCGACGAAAACCGCAATTTTCGCGAGGCGGTCGACGAAAACCGAAGTTTAAGGTTGACATTGAAAACCGAGGGTACCACGAAATTTAAGGCAAATTTTCGCAAAATTTGTAATTTCCGTAATATCTACACATAAATAGAAAAAATTAAATAAATTTCACCGAAATTTCGGTCGAAATTTTACCGATTCTGTAACCCAACATTAAATTTTACTTTACAAAGAAGGAAAGATTCATATATACTTTCATCCAAAAATTATGCAATCAATGTCGAATGCTCCCAAAAACAAATCAAATTAAAAGTGTTTTCAATAATTCTAAATTTATTTATGGTTCTATATATAATTATTAATGAAAAAAGGCGTGATGGCCAAGCCTCCCACTGAGTTCCAGTCATAAAAAAATACAATAATATTATCAATTTAGTAATTTACGAATCGTGGTCCTGGATTGAGCACGGTCTGTGGGTGTTCGGGTTGTGTACAGGTGATGTCTACGAATCGTGGTCCTTTTATGATTCGAATTAGGCGACGTCGGTTTGTGCAACGGATCCGGCGGAGTCTCTTGGAGCATTGAATTTGTCGGCAGTAGCCTTGGGTTCTTGGTCCTAGTTCGGGTTCAGTCTTGGTTTCTCAAGATTGGATTCCGTATTGGGTTCTTGTTTTGTTTCCGAGTCGATGTCTGGGTGTGCTTCGATATTGGTTTCGAATTTGGATATGGGATCCAGGTGGTTTGTGGAATTTGGACCTGGGTCAGCTATATCATTATTGGATATGGGATCCAGGTCTTTGGTTCTTGTTCTTGAGAGGTCGTTTGCCATCCACCAAGTTTCTGACACCCTTGGTAGGGTTCAATTTCTCGGTGTTTGGATCACCTCTTTCCAGTGTTCCTACATTGCACTGGAATTGTTGGGTTATTCACATCAGTTACAGTTACGGTTACAACTACAAATTTCACTACTTAACTGACCATCGCAGTGTATCGGTCATGCCTTTTGGCAGTTTGTTACTTTCATGTTCAGATGCGTCTGTGCATGTTATTTTACTTTTCGATGCTTTTTGCATCTTGCTAATGTACTCCTCGGTATTATTTAATATATAATCTATTGCTTTCTATCAAAAAAAAAAATGAACACATTAGTTTAGCAACCTACTTAATTACTCGTCCATATTAATTATCATAATTCTATTATAAATGTACAATCTTAGTTTAGTTTATGTAAAAATTTCATTCAAAAATTTGATGTTATTGTTGAAGGAAACCTACTTTGTGTGTGCCTTGTCAACCTAGGATTAGATTAGTTAGTATAGCATATGGATTACATATTGAATAGAAGTCCTATTGGGACATGGATTGTACCTTTGTGTTTCTCTATATATAGAGGCACCTATTCATTAATAAAGGAACGATCTATTCCTGTGCTATTTACCTTGTTATTTACTTTCAGTATTATGGTTGTAATTTATATTTACTTAAACACGTTATCAGCACGAACCTCTAGCCCTGAGATCAAAAACCAAAACTCTTTAGCATAGCATCCTGCTAGCGCCAAAACCCTAGAACCACAAAACCCTAGGGTGTGCCGGATGAACAGTGTCGATGAACAGTACCAGACGAACAGCACCGGATGAACAGTACCAGTGAATAGTACCTCCGTGCAATCTCCTCTAGTTCAAGAATCTGCCTGCACAGAACAGTCGAATTCAGAAGATATTTTCTCCCTTCTCCACCGTTGGATTAAGCTGAAATTTGGACGAGAGCTTCCTCCGTGAGTCTAATATCTCCAGTTAAAAATTCAGCCAATTCGGACCGTTGGATCTCCAGATATATAACTTCGAAGAAGAGGTACTCAAGATAATCAGAGAAAAGAATCCAAGTAAGCTTTTATAAACGTTGCTGCTTTCCGAATTTCAATTCGACTTTTCTTTTTCTCAAGGGACTTGCAACATCCCTCCTCTACCTCTCACCTTTCTATAACGTGAGATTCTTGATGTATACTTTACACGAGACTCAACAAACTATGAGAAGCATTAGGGGAGTGATCGAGCTTCATATCGCTTGCGGTATGTGTAAGTCATGAGCACCTCTAATGTCATCATGCTATTGGTGATGACCTCAAGAGCCGAACTGTAGGGGTTCGAGCTAATACTCCGGATGAGGAATCCGTAGAGAGAAGAGACTATGAACGAGGAGTTCATTGACAAATTAACCTCCGGATGAGGAATCCGTAGAGAAGAAACGACCTATGGTTTATGACTTATTCCCAACTAGGCTCACCTGCTTAGGTATGATGTCTAGGTAAGGAGTTTGAGATAAGTGGTATTAAGAGAGCTTGCTCCACCGACATCTCTTATAACTTACCTGGTTATATCTGAGTAGAGCTACCGAAAAGGTTTAAGGTTATGACCATACGACACCAAAGTTTCACCTAAATCCAAAATCCTTGGAAACGTTTCTTGGGAGCAAATATTGCTCAGAAACCCTCTATTGTTTCGTGGGAGTATTAACTCCGAAACTTACCCTTCATTGTTTCGTGGGAGTAATGACTCCGAAACACACCACATTCTTGTTCTCCATATTCTTGGATGTCGAACATGAATGAACTCGATTTTACTCCATTGGATTCTGCGGACATTATATTCTGAGATGGGCTCATGATATCCTAATGTACCTATTCGCACAAGAGCTTCTAGCTCGAATCCATGAGCGTTGTTTTGAAGAAACCGCTCTAGACCCTCAAACTGAGATGTACAATGCCAGGTTATTTTTCCTGATGAATCGCCATATGAATATGGCACTCCAGTTTGAGTTCATGAAAGAGGTTAGCGCTAGAAGCGCTTCATGAATGTTATGGTAACATTCATCATTCCGAATTTAGAAGCATAATGGACTAATCTCCGCTTCTCTGACTTTGAAGAAGTCATGGGACATAATTCGGAAATTCTCCGCATCAAAGACTTGATGCATCTCTGTGGATAATCATCACAGATGAACAATTGATTGAGGAATCTCTCACCACCTTCCCCATCTCTGCCTTGAGGAAAGGCATGACGATGATGGCGCCCCTATGGGAGGAAGCCACGAGCAAAACCCTAAATCTAGGGACGATCCCGGACATTTTGGTCCGTAGAATCTATTTGCTTATGAAGGTAATCGCCATAAGAATAAGCGATCACGTGAGCATAGGGCAGCGAAAGAGTGAGAGAAGACCGCCGTCCTTGTAAGAGGAACACCGCCGGTCACCGCCGGTCAGCATTGTTGCGCCACTAGTTATGGCAGCACCGCCACCGGCCAAGGCAATCTGCCACCGTCTTAAGGACCGTGAGTACCGAGCCTGTATGCCTCAATCAATGGAGAATCCTCTTCATGATGTCTATTAATCATATGGAGCGTCTGATCTATGGGCCATAGTTTGCAATACATATGAAGATGTAACTGCAATGATCAAGACGTCGAGTTTAAGGGTTAAAGACTTTGGAAGCTGATTTTGCTCAAGTCTTTATGTTTTCCAAGTTGATGATATATGGCATGTTTGCCAAGACATTGGATTTAGTTTTGATTTAAGATCAAGATGGAACTTTGAGTGTAAAGCCTTGGCTAATATCTTTAATAAAATTTGAGTTGCCTTCGTAGCCTCGATTTTAATGATGAGCTTATATACATCTGTGACTACGATGGCAGGACCATCGAATCTTGTGCAAGGAAGAGGATATGCCCAATTCCTCTTGCCTAATGGCACTCACATTGATGTCACAAATGCTCTCTACGCTCCAAGAGGAAATAGAACTCTGTTGAGCTTTAAAGATATAAGAGCCAATGGTTTCCATGCTAAGATGCATGATGAGAATGGAAAAAGAATCCCTTTGCACTACCTCTAATGACTGCGGTAGAAAGTGCATCTTAGAGAAGCTTATGTGTCTCTCTAGTGGGTTATACGTTACCACTATTCGAGCTATTGAATCAAACAATGTCATTCGGGATGACCTCTTGGATTCAGACACATATTGGCTTTGGCACGACAGGTTGTGACACCCTGGTCGTGATATGATGATCCGTGTATTGAAAACCTCACACGGACATCCATTCTTTCGAGCTAATTGAAGCATGAATCGAAGAGCGATTCAAGGAGATGAGACAGTTATGAGAAAGAGCAAATTTGTCACTGTCCGACGCCATACGATCGATCGCACGATACCTGCGATCGATCGCAACCTTCCAGGCTGCGTCGTTAACAAACCCGAGAGCTCGGGCGATCGATCGCATCCCCCTGCGATCGATCGTAGGTTCCTTCCTGTACGTTTTGTGGAACCAGAGAGCCCGGGCGATCGATCGCACATCCCCTGCGATCGATCGCATGTCCCATCCTGCATTGTTTCAGGAACCCGAGAGCACGGGCGATCGATCGCACCCCCCTTGCGATCGATCGCATAGAACGAAATCCTCTCTCTCGGATGTGGACAATTCCTCCTATGCTTCTGAAGCCCCCAAAGCCAAACGCTCATTATGCAAAGCGTGTTCCTAAGGGAAATAAAGGACTAAGATCGTCCTATGTAAAGGATTCTAAAGTACTTCTTCCATTCTTACAGATAATCCAAGGGGATATCTGTGGATATATTCAACCACCAAGCGGGCCATTTATGTATTTTATGGTGTTGGTTGATGCATTGACATGCTGGTCACATGTCATGATGTTGTCCATTCGTTATGCTGCTTATGCTAAACTCCTAGCACAGAGTATTCGTCTGCCGGCTCACTACCCGGATCATCCTTTTAACTTCTCAGGCTTGATAATGCTAGGGAGTTTACATCGAAAACTTTCGATGACTACTGCATGGGATAGATGTTGGGCATCTAGTCTCACATGTGCAAACCCAGAATGGTTTTGCAGAGATTGCCATTAATAGAATACAAATGGTCACGAGGACATTGGTAATGCGCACCAATCTTTCTCTCTCTGTCTGGGGACACGCAGTATTGCATGCAGCTTTGCTTATTCGTCTGAGGTCCATCACCACCCAATCTTTGTCCGCGTTACAGCTAGTGACTGGGTACGAGCCAAGCATATCGTACTTACGCATATTTGGATGTGTTGTTTATGTGCCCATTACGCCGCCACAGCGTATTAATATGGGTCCTCAGAGACGAATGAGTATTTATGTTGGATTTGAGTCTCCAACCAGAATCCGCTATGTAGAACCCTTGACAGGCGATCTATTTGTCACTTCGGTGAGACAGTCTTCCCGTCGTTAGGGGGAGATACGAACGTGAACGTTCAGCAGGAACGACTGGAATTGTCGTGGTCTGTCCCCACTCTGTCTCATAACGATCCCCCTACTGCAGAAAGTGCGTAGAATTATAGATCTTCAGAAAGTCAGAGATTCTCTTCCTGACGCTTTCTCAGATCTCAGTGACTAGATCATATATACCAGCTGCAAACATGCCTGCAAGGATGCAAGTGCCTGAACAAGGACTTGGATTCAAAGTCGCTATTGCAGCTAACCCTATGGGAGGGACAGCTGGTGGCGCCACTGCCAGTAATGGTGGTGATGTGGCTTAGGCCGTGGCTCCGCTGAGGAAGCGTTGGAGGCCACCAGGTTCGAGGGATTCGCGCCCTAGGGAATGGGCTGCGATGGCACCAAATAAACCCTCTCATCATTGATACTCAAAATCCGTCCATGAAAACGTTCCGGATTATGGTTATGTCCAAAAGACATCTTCGGGGGACGCCCTGTCGCTAAGACCTATCCGTGGGAACCTAGAGATCTCAATTATTACACTAGTGTACATGAGACGTGGGATAGAAACTCCATCACAGTTGATGATGTGTTTGCATATGCTTGTGAACAAGAGTTCATTGAGAATGATGATATTGAACCTCGCTCCATTGATGAATGCCGACGTAGAAGCTGATTGGCCTAAATGGAAATATGCGATTAAGGTTGAGTTGAACTCACTAACAAAGAGAACGGTATTCGAGCCAGGTGTGCCGATTCCTTCTGGAATAAATCCTGTTGGATATAAATAGATCTTTGTTAGAAAGCGTAGTGAGAGAACGATATATAAAGCTCGCCTTGTGGCGCAAGGCTTCTCACAACGCCCTGGAATCGACTACGATGAGACATATTCTCTCGTAAAGGACGTCATAACGTTCTGCTACCTTGTCAGTGGTAGTTTTCCGAAAAACTGAACATGCAGCTTATGGATGTGGTCATAACATATCTCTATGGGGATCTAGATATGGAGATTTATATGAAGGTCCCGGATGGGCTTCATTTACCCAAGTCAAGTGGCTCTAGACCACAGAGCACGTTTGCAATAAGATTGCAACGTTCACTATATGGATTGAAACAATCCGGACGGATGTGGTATACCCGTCTAAGTGACTACTTGATTGGAAGAGGGTATGTGAACAATAAATTATGCCCCTGCGTGAAAACAAGTTCCGGATTTGCAAGTGCCACTGAATACTTGAAATCCGTGTTTGAGATAAAAGATCTTGGGAAAGGATGCTCAGGCGATTTAATATGGATAAAGTCCATCCTGTTAGCACTCCCATGATTGGTCACAGTCTAGATCCAAGAAGGATCCGTTTCACCCAAGGGATGATGGTGAAGACGTTTTAGAGGCTGAGGTACCATACCAAAGTGCAATAGCGCATTATTGTACTTGGCACAGTGTACAAGACCCGATATCTCCTTTGTTGTTAACTTGTTAGCTAGATTTAGCTTTGCGCCCACGCAACGCCATTGGACTGGCATAAAGACTATATTTCGTTACTTGAAGGGTACGATTGATATGGGCTTGTTCTATCCCTACAGAGAGTCGAAACTAGGTGAGGAACCCATGTTTGCTGCGGTTGAACGATCCGGGCATCCGGACGAGGACTTACCGGCCGGATGGAGCACAAAGGGCACGTTACCTGCAGAAAGGCATAAAAATATGGCAAAATGGGTGAGGAACCCGTGCCTACTGCCATCGGGCGATCGATCGCAGGATATGCCACGATCGATCGTACCGAGCTTCTGCCATCGAGCGATCGATCGCAGAATGTCACGATCGATCGCACGAGTGCTGCTGCCCATTATTCCGAAAATCTTTGTGATGTTTTGGTGGGTTTTGCTGATGTTGGGTATCTCTCTGACCCATATAAAGGTTGTTCCCAAACTGGTTATGTCTTTACCATGGGTAACACTGCGATATCTTGGAGGTCTACTAAGCAGACTCTTGTCGCTACTTCTTCGAACCATGTTGAGATTATTGTTCTCCATGAAGTAATTCATGAGTGTATATGGTTAAGGTCCATTGATACACATATAAGAAGTACATGTGGTTTGAGGTCAACCATTGATGAACCTGCATCCATTTATGAGGATAATGTTGCCTGCATTGAGCAGATGAAGCAAGGTTTCATCATAGCCGACAACACCAAGCATATATCGCCTAAGTTCTTTTATAATCAGCAATAGCAGAAGTTCTTCAAGATTAAAGTGAATCAAGTCCGTTCTGAGGACAATGTGGCTGACTTATTTACTAAGTCACTGCCTAATTCCACATTTGAGAAGCATGTGAAAAGCATTGATTTGCTTAAGTTATCTGACCTCCCATGATTGTGGAAATCAGGGGGAGACGCAGACTTCAGGGGGAGTCTGGCGTCCATGCAAAGTTTCCAAATGTGAAGGGTGTGTTGTACTCTTTTTCCCTTCGACCAAGGTTATTTTTATCCCACTGGGTTTTTGTTACTTGGCAAGGTTTTTAATGAGACAACGCGAGTAGCACCACCTAGTGTTGACGCCACAAGGGGGAGTGTTGAAGGAAACCTACTTTGTGTGTGCCTTGTCAACCTAGGATTAGATTAGTTAGTATAGCATATAGATTACATATTGAATAGAAGTCCTATTGGGACATGGATTGTACCTTTGTGTTTCTCTATATATAGAGACACTTATTCATTAATAAAGGGACGATCTATTCCTGTGCTATTTACCTTGTTATTTACTTTCAGTATTATGGTTGTAATTTATATTTACTTAAACAGTTATAAATATAGTTTTTGTGATTTCTTTATTTTTAACCGAAAATTCTACCGAAATCGAAACTTGAATCCAAAATACAAATCAAGGAGTTTATAGTGGCGTAAAACCGACTCTTTGGGTAAAAAGGACACTTTCATTACAGTGAAGGGCTGTGGATTAGTAGAACACAAAAGTTGCCTCAAGCAAATTATTGGTAAAACTGAAAATATCAGTTGCTTGAAATTAAGAAAAAACTCGAATACATATTTATGCTAGTTCCAGCATTCAACTCAGTTCAGTCCTTTGATTAACATTAATTTACTATGAGAAAGGAAAAAAACCCTCAATAAAATTTAAGCCTTGCGTATTGTTCATACATCCGAATGTAGTACAACCAAGAAAAACATTCCAATCCAATTCAATTCTCGAGTAACCCGCTTCCCAACATTTCAAGGGCTGCAAAGGTTCTTGAGATCCTCCTCCTTGGCGTACCAGTTGGGTATTATCTTAGATACATGAGGATAAAGGTCTTTGTATGAGTTTCTGATAGTTCCTTCTGCAACTCCAGTAGCGAGTGAGATATCTGCACACATTGGCCATTGCTTAAGTTCAGCATTTGTTAGGAAGATAAGTTGATGAATATTTAGATTGCATGAATATGACCTGTACATATAAATAATGCAGACATTTTCTAAGATGAGAGTGGATCATAGACCATAGGAGAGAGAATATTGAACCTTTCAGAGGCTTCTTATCATCTGAAAGTTGAGTTATAATATAAATAACTGCTGCTGCTATTGATATTGGGCTCCTCCTGAAATTTAGGGATGAAACATAATGCTATAGTTAGTAGCCAGTACTGAAGAGCGTAAGTCGTTACAAAAATCCCAAAATAGAGAATCTCCGTGCCTTATGGAGGGTAGCCTAAGACTAATGAATGTCCGTCACAACAAATGTGTCAAGTACATAAAGCAGCAGAAGTCGGATATTTACTTTTGGAAGCTTAGGGAACTATGTATAATGCTGAGTAATCAAAACAATAACATAACTTTACAACCATTATGATAAACTTTTCACTCGATCCTTAGCTCTACATTGTCCAAGAAACAAGAAAATAAAGTGTTGGAAAATGAGAAAACAAACCATAATTCTCATCGAATCTCATGGCTCATGTCAAAATTGATAGGGCCAAATAGAAAATGTAAAAAGGAATCTCATTTTACTGGACGAGTTCAACCAAAAATAGCCAAAAACTTAAAGAGAGACTCACCATTGCTCAAGTCATGAAGGGCAGTTTTTATAGTTGAAACAGAAATACAGAACATCGTTTTTTCGGTATTTGTCCCAACCAATCATTTATGATGCCTCATTGTTCCTAATTAAAAAACAATTTTAACCACTATTTTGGTCATGTCAGTTGTCCCTCGTTTTACTATACTTTTCAACCCATTCTTATTATTTCCAAAAATCATATGAGATACATAACCTGGTCTTTGTTCTTAAATGAACAAAATCGGAATATTTGTGGTACAAATAGACATATGGTATAATGAACCTATGTGACTATGTTGCTGCTATACACAAAAAGAATGGAAATGCTCTGATTTTTTTTTTTGTTTCTTACGAATGAAATGGTTAGTAATGAAATTAAATACTATTTTCCTAGTAATCCATACAAAACAAGAACTACCTTATATCAAATTCTTCAGACTTCTGCACAGCTTCTTGAGCAGCTTTGACCGCTTGATTATTCATACCAAGGTTGGAACAGAAACGCCTCTGCAAGTTGATATTAAGTAAGTGGCAACATAAAACAAAGAGAAAGATAAGTACTATGAATTCTAGCCCTATATGTAGGTGAGTCAGATTCAAGGGTTGTTTTCTACTTGAAATCAAACAAGATTCAAGGGAGAGGGAAAACAATTCTCACCATAAAGTCCCCAGCATGTATTGTTCCCATCTCCACTGACTGACCCTTCTCCAATCCCAGCTGTTTCACTATGTATTCTTTTGCTCGGCCAATTTCTTTCTTTGTGGCTCCATTGGCGACGGAGCAAATTTCTATTTGAAATCCACAGGTTCAGGGAAGCTCATACACATAGGGAAAGATAATTCAGGAAGCATCCAGATGTTAAAAAAAATCATAAGCTGTACCCTTTACAGTGCGGGGCTTGTCTTCTTGTCGACAAGCAATGTATAGGCAAGCAGCCAATAACGCATCCTGATTTCGTCCTCTACTAGACTTTTGATCTTCCACCCTCTTATATATCTCATTAGCTCGATCCTTCAAATCAATCATAAAAGCACAATTAGGTATAATTAATACTCAAATCCTTAAAGAAAAACTAATAAGCAAGATTAGAAATAAACCTAAACACTAGAAACAGTGCTTCAACATTCATGTATTAAGAAAGTGACATGTGATTTATAGGCTCTAGTAAAAAGATTTTACTTGTATAGCTACCAACAACAAGAAGCGGATAATGTAAAATGATATAAGCAATATGAATTCAACTTGTTCTCATTGTCCTTACTTTAGCATATGTGTCTATACAAGTTCTACCCCCCAACTCTTCAAAACCTTGGAATCAACTGTTAAGGAAACCCATTCCACTTGACTCTTATATTTCTTTCATATGCCAAATAGTCTTCTCAAACTAAATATGCCACATGAAGCAAGAGTAAAAAGAAAAATGATCTACTGATTGTCCACTTTTTTGTCCATACACTATTAGCCAACCATTTCCCATTTAGTACCTTCTGCTTCAAAATTGTGGCCCAAAACTGTATAACCAAATAAGAAAAACTTAACTTGAGCAGCTCAGCCCAAATTCTTCTTATGTAGGCAGTTCTAAATTCTTAAATTGATAAAGGATTTTCATTTGTAGTCTTGTTGCCACTACTGTTCTTCCATAAGACTTATTTATGAAGGATACTTATATAAAATGTACGGTACTACTCTAACTTCCGGCTACTCCGAAAATTTTCAGAATAAGATTTCCTCTCTCCCCTGCTATCCTATGGATATAATTAATTACAGATTTACAGATGATACATATCCATCACTGATTCAGAATGACTTTCATATATTGTTTAATAATATGCAAGTCCTATTTCACTCACAATTACAAAAGACAATCATGAACAAATCTTTTTTCTTATTTGAGAAGAAACATAAATTTTATTAGAAAAAAGGATCACAGTACAATAGATTACAAGAAGTCTCAAAACAAAACTAAGACACTCAATACAAGCAGAAACACCAGAACTTCTTCTTCCATACCATACATGCATCCAAAATAATTAGGACTTGCTGAAATCGTACGCTAGATGGCGTAGGCATATTATTTTAAAGATGTATAGGCAGATGAATTTACTAGAACCATTGATGGTCCCATAAAGAAACAGTTACTAGTAAGCAAATAGCATACCTTGATGGTTGCAACAAGGCCCAACCTGAAACACAATGTTACCACATCAGGTATTTTTCCCTGTAGTAGCTTACAGTCTCATTTCTAAAGAAAAATAGCATAACAGGAAAATATGTAAATGTTTAGTACTCTCCACACATCACTCATTTCGAAAGGGAAGTAGCGATAATTTCACACATGAAAAAATAAAAAATCATAGTCACTGATTAGTAACAAAAGGGCAATATCTGGATAATCCTATTATCGAACTTCTAAATCAGTCTCAAATTATCAGTCAAGCTGGAACTTCGAACATAAATATAGTTGCAAGGTTGTAAATGTGTCAACTAAAAGGTAAATCAAATAGCCCATTAGCAAGTGAAAGAAAAGCCAATGCAGAGTGGTTTGGGCAGAAGTTGCAGAACTAAGAAAAACTTGATAATTACAATCTGGTCAATGCTGAGTAGGTCTATAACCGGAGTGTAGTAACCAAACTTGAGTGATATATTGCACTGCTAGATAGGAAATATGCACTAGAAACTAGGAACTTGTACATTTACTCGGAATTTGTGACTTACATTTAAATCTCGTGTATATTAATATTACGTGAGAATCATAACTAACTACAATCACCATCAACGGAATAAGTTCAGCATAAGAAATCCACTGAAACCAAAGATCACAGTACAATTTCATATAGCAATATCCTCTATTTAATTGCCATTACAACATATAAAAGAAGAAAAGATTTTTGACTCCGAGCTTCATATTTATTTGTTTTGCACATGAGTAAATCCCATATTCAGTTAGCTAAGGCATGTAGTTCCACTGAAACAAATAAAACTAAGGTCCTTGTTTGATCAGACGTTTATAACCCAGACGATAATGAGAACCTTCTCCCTCATCTTCATTACCAACCAAAGTTGTGGGATTAGAGTTCAAATTAAAACTCAACCCTAACACCATATTATTGGAAGTAGAACGCTTAAATGGACTGTATGTCCTGATATTGGTACAATTGACATTATGGCTTCAAAATGTGATAATTGTCCTTAGGAAGCATTTTATATCTTTTATTTCCATCAAGTGAGGAACCTAAAATTATGTTTTTCAATTTTGTTTGCTAGTTTCCCAACCTCAATCAGCTTCCATCCAATTCCATCCACATAGAACCACCGATCCAACTTCAACCCTCAAACAAACCCTAAATTCCAATTCAAAAGGAAAAAGGTGTATCATGACCCAAAATTCAGCAAATTTCCCAAAGGCTTACCTATCAGACATGGTAGCGATGGTTTTGAAGGCCAGTATCAAGCCCCGATCCGGATTGGAGCCGCGGTTCTGCCACCTACCCAAAGACGAAGACAGGAACTCACCAGAAGCTCCATTGGGCTTGGCTATGACGGTGGACAATCCGCCATCGGCTAAGAGCGGGTTGGTGGGTCCACCAACACGAACGGGGTCGTTATCGCCGGACTCGTTGGCGAAGGTTCGCCACTCCGATGTCTCGTCGATGGAATGGGACTCGAGCACTAAGCCGCACTCGGAGCAGACCGTGTCGCCGGCCGAGTGGTCGAACACCACCTCCGTCTGGCGCTTGCAGTCGGAGCAATACGCATCGGACATTTCTTGTTGAAAATGAATTTAGTGTTTGGGTGGGATGTAGGCAAATTTGGAGGGTGGGATGTAGGCAAATTTGGAGGGTGAGATTTTCCTGGTGAGCTCTGAAAGATCTTGAATAGATAAAATAGGAGGAGGAGGAGAAGGAGAAGAGGAAAGGGGAGGTGAGGGTATTTATAGAGAGAGGGATAGGAGGTTGCTGTTAGGAAAGACATGAAGGTTTCATGGTCTTGCTTACGTGGAAATTGGACCCTGTTGCTTCCGTGCTCTACTTGGATTGGGCTCTCGCCTCCATCCTTTGGATTGGAATGTGGGATTTTCGCTCTAAAATTGTAATAACATATACCCAAACCGTAGGGCTCATCATTCGGCCCGCGGAGGCCCGCTCGGCCCGAACGATCCAAGTCCGGCTCGGACCCGTAGTAAGCCCGCAAAAGTCCAGCCCGCAAAAAGCCCTGGCCCGACCCGTAAAAGCCCGCCTAAATATTTATAATATAAAATTATAAATATTTTGTATTCTAAGTTATAAACTATATTACTATAACATATAATGCAAAAATATTTATTAATGAGGAGTACAAACAAAATATTATTAATATTATTCTTACTGTTGTAGGACATATTATGGGGTGCCTGTCCATTAAACTAAGGTTTGTACGAACATGATACAAGATGTGGACTACATACATTGTGCAAGACCTTTGGTATTTCTTTCTATTAACTCCATAAGGGTTACACCACTTATGAGAGAACATAATGGTATAGTTAGTGGGGTTAGTGGGGTTAGTGGTGATAGTGGGGAAACTAAAGGGTTTCTCCTCATTATGATGTACCATGAATACACCTTAACCTCTCCACTATATAAAGAGGTTGAGGCATCACCATTTGACACACCAAATGATTAATATCAATCGATTCATTCTACACTTCGCTCTCTTGTTTTTCTCTCTTTTCTACTTAAGTTAATAGGCGACTCACAACACGTTATCAGCACGCTCCAAGATTGAAGAACAAGGAGGAAGAATAACGAACGACGAACACCCTCACAAAGTTGGAAGGAAGCAACCCAAATTTGTTGGTGATTTTTTTTCTTGACTCGTGGAACCCTAAATTTTTTTAGGTGCATTTCTCAAGTAAGTTATGTTTTTTTAATTTTTCAATCCTTGAAAAATAGTGAACCATAACCATTGAGCATGAACCCTAATCTTAGGTCAAGAGAAATTGTAATATATTTGGATTGCATATGCTTTATTATTTTTGTTTGATTACATGATCACTAAATCAAAAAGAAAAGCATGTAAAATAGTACACATGGCACATATATCTCCAAATTAAGTCACGAAAGGTTATGAATCTTCTACAACTAGGCTCACCTAGTTGGATGCGATGTCTAGGCAAGGTTCGGCGGTTCGGTATTTAAGAGAGCCTCGCTCCACCAAAAACCTCACCCTATCTTACCTGGTCATATTCAATTGGAGCTACCGAAAGGGTTGAGTAAATAATTTTTCACTCTAGAATTGTTTATTTTCTCGCAATTATGTGGTAGAAATTATATGTATGTTTGCCAAATGATGACCAGAAGATTTCATCTATATCGACCTGTCGATTTCGATATAAATCCATGAGAATTTATTTCTCACAAAACCATGATTACATGTTTCGAACCACAAGATTTTCGAAGTTGAACTTATGTTCACATGTCTAATCCGTAAACATTATCATGAACATATAAACCGGTCGATTTATATGATACACTAATCCAGTTTCTCCCGTTGTAGAAACTATGTCGATCCAACTTAACTTCCCGCTCTTGGACGTCACTGGCAATAACCACTTGGACGCTCAAGGCTTGCTGGACGTCATTTATGAGGAGGACAATCGCGAGATTCCTGTTATGCGAGATATGAATGCTAAGGCGATGATCTTGTTCCGCCGCCACATGTCGGATTCAATGAAATCTGAGTTCGTGGCCATCACCTCCCCAAAGGAGCTATGAGACTCCCTCAAAGATTGTTTTGACCATCAGGAAATCATCTGGCAGCCAGAAGCTCGCCATGATTGGCTTAACCTGCGCTTCCAAGACTTCAAATCCGTTACTGAATATAACGAGGAAGTCTGCAGGATCCGTGCTCTTCTCCAGTAATGTGGTGATCAGTTAACTGACAATGACCTATTGGAGAAGACCTACACCACCTTTCCTAGCTCGGATAACTTACTCCAGAAGCAGTACCGTCAATCCAAGTTTACCAAATTCTCCGAGCTCATTACCCAGTTGCTGCTAGACGAGAAAAATAGTCTCATCTTGATGAGGAATAACAACTCTCGTCCCACTGGTGCAAAGGCAATTCCATTGCCAGAGGCTAATACTGCTCGTGGATCTCGTCCACGACATGAGAACCGAGATATGGGTCAGTCGTCCCGTCAACCTCGAAACCGCCGCGAGTCTCGTGCTCGCCCGGCCAAGGCAACCGAGACAGCCTCGAGAAAGGAACAACAACAGGGCCGGTCGTCCCAAAGCAAGAGCTAGTGCTCCCGAAACCAATCTCTGCTATTGTTATGGTGGTACAGAAAATTGGAAATGAAATTAAGCCCAAAATTAATGTGGTCGAAATTACTCCATATGCAACTCTTGAGATAGCCGACTTTGTTGTTGACATGGATTTGGATTAGTATTTTTTTCTCAATTTTCATGATAATATTTGGGCCTAAGTGTAGCCCATAAATGTTTACATTTTCTTTTGGATTATGGTTTTGTTTATGAATAATATTTCAATGTTTCTCGAAATAATTTAAAGTATTTTTGAGCAAATTCCTTTGACATTGTGACCGACTTTAAATTATTATACTGTTAGGCATAACTAGTGGGGAAGTTGATTGTCTGGCTGATAGTGGTACCACCCACACTATCTTACGAGATCAAATAATATTTCATCAACTTCATGCCTAAAGTAACCTCAGTGACAACGATTTCGGGCCCGTCGATCCCAATCGAAAGCTTTGGCAAAGCCCAATTCGAGTTGTCCAATGGTACTCCTATGACCATATCTGAGGCCTTATACTCTCATAGGTCCTGTCGAACCTTATTGAGTTTTAAGAACATTCGAGCAAATGAATATCATGTTGAAACCGCTCATAAAATTGGTGTGGATTTCCTTTACACATGACCTCCAATAAATAAGGCCAAAAGCGTATCTTGGAGAAATTGAGATGTCTTTTCAAGTGGTATTTATGTTACCACAATACACTTGATTGGAAATAACTTTATCATTTTGCCTGGCGCCGAATTGATAAGAGCACTTATATGTTGTGGCATGACCGTCTGAGACATCCGGGTCATAATACGATGCTTAGAACTATGAATGCATCGAACGGGCATCCTCTTGGAGGAAAGAATTTCGTGATTAATTCGAAAAGCCCATGCCAAGCTTGCTATATTTGAAAGACAAATCTCAAACCAATTCGTGTAAAGCCCACCAAAGTAGTTTTGTAATTCCCTTGTGAGAATCCAATGTGATATTTGTGGACCTATCCAACCAGTTTGCGGACCATTTAAATATTTCATGGTTCTGGTTGATGCATCGACAAAATGGTCACGAGTTTAGTTATTGTCCACAACAAATGCTGTTTTTTTTGCGAAACTCCTAGCCCAGATGGCTCACCACTCGGATTATCCTATAAAGTCCAGAAGACTTGATAATGTCGGAGAGTTTACATCGAAGTTTTTCGATGATTATTGCATGTCCCTTGGGATTGACGTTGAACATCTGGTTTCCCATATTCACACCCAGAATAGTCACGTAGAAGCTTTCCTTAAATGATCGCATGAACCTTGGTAATGCGCACCAAGCTTCCAATTTCTACGTGGGGCTATGCAATCTTGCATGCAGCCATGTTGGTCCGCTTGAGGCCCACTGCTACCCAACCATATTCCGTGTTACAGCTGGTGACTGGGTACGAACCTGACGTTTCGTACTTACACGTATTTGGGTGTGCAGTTTATGTGCCAATTGTGCCGTCACAACGTACAAATGGGTCTTCAATAAAAGATGAGCATATATGTCGATTATGAATCCTCATCCATTACATGTTTTTTAGAGCCCTTGACAGGCGATCTCTTTACCGCATTTGCGGATTGTCACTTTTATGAGACTATCTTCCCGTCGTTAGGGGGAGATTCGCACGTTAACGTTGATAAGGAACGACGTGAATTAACGTGGGATGTAACCAATGTCTCATCTCGATCCCCGAACCGCACAAATGTGATAAGTGAAGTGCGAAGAATTCTAGATCCACAGAGTGTACCCTATAAAATGCCAGACGCTCTCTCTGATCTAGCTAAAGTGACAAGATCATATATACCTGCTGGAAACTTGCCTGCAATGATAGACGTCCCAGAAGGACGCAAAGTCATCCCTGAAGGATGCAACGTCCCTGTAGGACGTGTCGTCCTAGATAGACGACGTACGGCTTGGCGGCTAAACCAGTCATATGTCCCTGCCCAGAAGTGAGGTGGACTACTTAAGTTCGAAGGATTCTTATCCCCAGAAGAGGGTAAATTTGGCACAAACAAATCCTCTTACCATCGCAATCTCAATCGATCTATCTCACGAGATAATCCGGATTATAGGTCCGTCCTAGAAGAGACGACGTTGGGGGACGCTCCAACATCTGAACCTACTTTCGAGAATAGAGAAATCTCGATGATGCATGCTTATGTGAGATATGGAATCGAAATGAGATTATCATCGATGATATAATTGTATTCCTGGTAGCTACCGAAATCAAAACTAGCGATGACATCGAACCTTGCTCCGTTGATAATTTTCAACGTAGAGACGACTGGCTAAAAAGAAAACAAGCAATCCAGGTCAAATTGGATTCCTTAGCGAAACGAAGTGTGTTCGGACCAGTCGCTCCAACACCGCCCAATGTTAAACCAATTGGTCATAAATGGGTATTCGTAAGGAAGTGTGATGAGAATAATGAGATTGTTCTCGCCTAGTGGCGCAAGGCTTCTCTCAACGCCCTGGAATTGACTACGAGGAGACTTATTCTCTCGTAACGGACGTTATAACGTTCCGCTACTTAATCAGTTTAGTAGTTTCCGAAAAACTGAATATGCAGCTCATGGATGTGGTCATAGCTTATCTCTATGAGGATCTAGATACAGAGATATATATGAAAGTCCCTGACGGACTTAAGTTGCCTGAATCAAGTAGTTCCCGACCACGGATCGCGTTCTCAATTAAACTGAGACGTTCACTATATGGATTAAAACAATCCGGACGGATGTGGTATAACCGTCTAAGTGAATACTTGATCGGCTTGGGATACGTGAACAACGAACTATGCCCCTGCGTGTTTAGTAAGAAATTCATTTCAGGATATTGGAAAGAAAGACTTCGAGATGAAGGATCTTGGGAAGACACGGTATTGTCTCGGCCTGCAGATCGAGCACCGTAAAGATGGAATCCTAGTACATCAGTCGAACTACACCCACAAGGTGTTGCGACATTTTAGTCATCATGAGGCTAAGTCATTACCTACTCCCATGATTGTTCGAACACTAGACATTAACAAGGACCCATTCCGTCTTAAGGGAGACGATGAAGAGATATTGAACCCTGAGTGTTCATATCTGGGTGCAATAGGCGCATTATTGTACTTGGCCCAATGTACTAGATCGGACATCTCGTTTGTTGTGAATTGTTTAGCTCGACACAGCACCGTGCCAACACGCCGCCATTGGAATGGCAACAAAGACATTTTCCGCTACCTTAAAGGTACTACGGATATGGGCTTATTCTATCCCTACGCGTCATCGAGTGGATCTACCCCCCTTGGCACTCGAAATAACGCAACCTTTGTCGGTTACACTAATGCTGGTTAATTATCAGACCCGCATAAGGGATGTTCTCAATCTGGTTATGTCTTTACCATTGAGAATGGCGATATCTTGGAGGTCTCGAAAACAGACCCTAATAGCTACTTCGACAAACTACTCTGAACTACTCGCTCTCTACGAAGCGACTAGAGAGTGTGTATGGCTTCGAGCACTTATTGGCCATATACGAAGTACTTGTAAGCTATCTCTTGATCCTGATGAACCAATTATCATCTATGAGGACAACACTGTTGTGATTGATCAAGCCAAACATGGTTACATCAAGGGAGACGCTACTAAGCACATCTTGCCGAAGCTCTTCTTTACGCATCAACAACAAGAGCACCAGAAGATCGAAGTGAAGCACATTGGTTCTGAGAGCAACCAAGCTGACTTATTCACCAAGTCACTACCAAAGTATTCGTTTTAGAAACACGTTAAGGCAATCGGTCTCAGGAAGCTATCCAAGCTACCTTAGAGTAACGATTTATGCCTAAGTCGAAAACCTCGCACCCAGTCGTGTGCATGTGAGGGGGAGCATCCCGAAGAATGCTCGTATTTGATCGACGCTTGGCTAGTGTACTCTTTTTGTCCTTAGACCAAGGGTTTGTCCCACTGGGTTTACCTTGGCAAGGTTTTTAATGAGACACCATCCCAGCCATCGTCTAGTTATTTGTCAAATCATTAACATTGATCATACATTCACTAAGGATTACCGAAATCAGGGGGAGTATCCAATCGTATACTTCTAACCACCGTGTACTCTTTTTTCCTTCGACCAGAGGTTTGTCCCACTGGGTTTACTCTGGCAAGGTTTTAATGAGGCACATCTCTTGTGATTAGTTCCTCCGCGCACTTACATCTCATAGTGCTTCGGTCTACATCATTCGGCAACACAATTTTCTCCTAAACTCTGGTTTTTTGTCCCACACTGGGTTTTTCCAGACTTAAGGTTTTGTGTGTTGGCATCTGCGAATGAATGTTTATTTTCGGCTCTACCTAACTATACTTAGCACAATGCTTGAAGATGAAGGAGTTCAGATGCAGCAAAGTCAGTTTTTGGACATCCAAGGGGGAGTGTTGTAGGACATATTATGGGGTGCCTGACCATTAAACTAAGGTCCGTACGAACATGATACAAGATGTGGACTACATACATTTTGCAAGACCTTTGGTATTTCTTTCTATTAACTCCATAAGGGTTACACCACTTATGAGAGAACATAATGGTATAGTTAGTGGGGTTAGTGGGGTTAGTGGTGATAGTGGGGAAACTAAAGGGTTTCTCCTCATTATGATGTACCATGAATACACCTCAACCTCTCCACTATATAAAGAGGGTGAGGCATCACCATTTGACACACCAAATGATCAATATCAAACGATTCATTCTACACTTCGCTCTCTTGTTTTTCTCTCTTTTCTACTTGAGTTAATAGGCGACTCACAACACTTACAAAATATTTATTCATTAATAAAAAATATTATTAACTTCTAGTCCATATTTTCATAATTTGGAATCGTTCAAAATATTATTCTTACAAAATATTAATAGCATGCATTAGATACAAAATTATTATTAATAGCATTATATATAGACATATAGTCCAAAATGGAAAAATATTATTACTATTCTTTTTTAAAAATATTTATTTATTAATACAACTTATTAACTTATACAAATTTACAACTTATAAACCGTATTCATAAATTCATTGGTTATAAAAAAAATGTAAATATTTAAAAAACCGTATCATATCGTTAAGAAAAATGAAATTTACCAAATCAACTATTGGATGCGATGATTGAGATATTTTACGCCTACGATTAAAAATTTGGTCACTTTCGTCTTCGTTTCGACCTCGATCCACATGGTTAAGAACAATAACCATTTGTGCCCCTATATTTATTAATTAGAGTTCTCAAAGGGCAACTGCACTGAAATGGGATCCGGGGTTACAACTTTTTACATGAGTATATGGATCACAGTCATGGGAGCGTGTGGTCGCGAATTACACGAAAATCGGATTTCAGAAAGAGTCGTTAAGGCAAAATTAGCGTAAAAGATATTTTGGTAAATGACAATAAAAAAGAGTTGACCTTATTGACCGAGGCCGAAACGACAACGAAAAAGACCAATTTTTTTGACACGATGCCTATTACTATGCGTTAAATACATGAGCGAAGCCAAATCTTCCAGTAGACATTTTTCGATGTCTTAGATCTCACCAAATCTCGATATGCCTACTAGTGTTGTCTACTATATTCATTCGTTATAAAGAAATGTATACCTATCGAACTCAACAAGGTGAAGGAAGACTTAATTGAAAAAATTGATCGTTGGATGCGAATATTGGGATAAGATAAGCATACGGTAAAAATATTAGCCGCTTTCGTCTTTCTTTCGACCTCAATCCACCGTTAGATAAGAAACGCCTATGATATGAATTACATTACTAGTTATTAAATTGTTATAGATCCATTGATTTTTTTGCCGAATTATTTTTTGAGATAAAATTCGTGGAATTTTTTGGATACCCAAGTTATTTATTTTGAATTTCGGAAGTTTGGATTTTGGAGAAATGAAATTATTTAATAAAATAAAGAAATTAGGTCCGGCACGGCCCAAATAATTAGGGTAGCCCGTTAAAGCCCGGCCCGAAAATATATTTATTTAATTAAAGTCCGGCCCGGCCCGTTGACGAGCCCTACCCAAACCCAACTCTTCGCACCAAACGAAAAGCCATGCTTATACGGCTTAAGGGCATCTCCAACCCTGAAGGTCTATACCTATTTTGAGTTTAAAAACATCTCCGACCCTTCAATTCTCAACCCCAAATCTTGAAAAAAAATCCATATTTAGACTCAAACTCAAAACCAAACCGAGTCCAGACCCAAAATAAAGAGGCAGGCCCCGCAGCCCACATGCATCGCTGACGTCAAGTGGAAGAGAGAAATATGGAAGCTGAGCGTGCTCCACACACGCGGAAGAGAGTGGAGACCGAGAGAGGACGCGCGCACGCGCGAGTTAGGAAAGGAACCAGAAGTCAAAAGCTGGGCTCCGCACCCTATCGCACGCATTAAGTGACCTAGTGGTCACAATGATCGAACTACCAAGATAAGTCCATACCAAAATGAACGGTCCTGGTTTAAAGTAAAATTTGAACTTTAATTTTAATATTCAAACGGTTAGATTTTAAACTGGAGGGTCCAGATTCACTTCCAAATAATTTCTAACAGCTTGTATTTAAAGAGATTAATATTTATCAATCCTAAACCCGAAAAAAAATTAAAAAATACCAAAAAAAAATTTATAAAAAAATGCCCGTTGCAACAGTATATTTTGCACAAATCTATAAAAACCCACCCATTCTTTCATAAATTTTCACACCAATCTTCTTCCATCTCCTCTAAAATTCTTCAATTTGTGTACATTGTTGTTGTTATTCAATTTTAATTTATAGTAATGGGTCCAAGAAAGGAATCATGGAGTCACAATGAAGATGCTGCACTTTGCCTTTCTTGGATAAACATTGGTGGTGATAGTATTACGGGCAAAGATCAACAAGTGAAGGAGTTGTGGTTGAAAATTGAAAAGGAATACGAGGCGATAAAATCAACAAGTGAATCTCGTCGGAAAAAAATTGCCTATGCATGTTTGAAATGGCGCCAAGCTCTTAACCAATCTGCACTCCTTCACCGAAGCGGCGAAAACAACAATGACAAGGTAATTACATAATATTTGTCATGTAATGTAATTATAATAATTGATGAATTAATATTTGTAATCATGGTATGTAACAAAAAAAATTAATTTCATAATTTATTATGTATTTATGTATATAGGTTTTACAAGCTAAGTTGATATTCCACGACTTGGTCAAAGGCAAATCATCATTCACTTTTGAGCATTGTTGGCCACATTTGTTGAATTGCCAAAAGTTTTTGAATCCCCCGCCTATAGACTTTAGCAGCCCAAGTTTTCCTACATCTATTGACTTGGATGACAACGGAACACCCTCGGGTGAAGTAGATGGGCCCCCAACCTCTTCAACAAGGCGAACACGCCCGCCGGGACAAAAAGCGGCGAAAGCAGCTAAGAAAAAATGCAAGCAGGACGATGCCGCTCTCTTGCGAATGCAACTGTAGAAATTTGCAGAACAAAATGACCGCGAGTATGAACAAAGACATCAGATCTATGAGGATGCTTAGGCGGCGCAAGCTGAACGGCGGGTTGAAGACGCCCAAATGCGCGCAGAGATGTTGATTATGTGGACATGCTATTATTCATTCCCAGTAGTAACAGAGTGTTAGAAATTAATATTGTGTGTTTGGCAAAGAGGAGGATTTTTCAACCTTTTGAATTAGAAGCCTATGAAGATGAAGTAGACCACTTATTATACATTGGGCATGCCATGGATGATTTGGAATATGGGCCAGAAGCATTGTGCAATGAGCAGGGAGAAGGTAGAGATGAGCCAATTGTTGAGAATGTAGGAGAAAATAATGGGCCTAGTGTTGAGAAGATATCAAAAACAAGAGGAGCTGCATCTGCAGACAATGTCTGATATCTACTTATTTTGGAATGATCATTGTTCTGTTATTTCATTATTGCCATGTTGTTTGTGAAGTTTATTTGTTTTTGTAGCTTGATCTGTGTTGCTATGGTTGTGATTTGTGACGTTATTTATTTGATAAGTTAGTTATAATAGGGTTTATCATATTAGTTATTTGGTTTTTAGGAAGAAAAGGGAGAAGGAAAATATTTGTGTTTTTCTTCTTTTCAGCTACGTTTGAAAGGAAGTTAGTTTCTACTAGGGAGTTGAGGTTACTTAGGACTCTAGAACTTTAGAGGAGAGGGATGTGTTTAACATGGAAAGATGTTATGTTCCTACTTAGTATTATCTGGTAGATAACGTCAGTTAGTTTGGGTAGTTTACTTGTGTTTATCTTTTAGTAGCAATTAAGTGTAGTTTCCTATTTTCTAGTATAGCAGTTTTCTATTCCTATCGTTACTCTTTGTATTGTATATATATCAAACTGTTGTGTTAATAAAAACAAGTTTGAAGTATTATCCTATTGGGACTCTATCATAGGAGGTTGGTTTCCCTCGAAGAAAACCATATTTTCTTTTCAGTTTAATTCTTCTATCGATCAAAATAGGTAAAGGAAAGAATAAACTTCCTCCCTCAAGCCCTCTGCACTCTGAAAACAAACCCATCACCCGTTCTCAAAACCAAGCACGTAACATCTTGATATCAGAGCCGACTATGGCTGATCAACGTCTTAGCCGTCTTGAGTCTCAAGTTGGATCTCTCACTTCTGGTCAAGAGTGTATCCTAAAGGAGATGCAAGAGATGTTTTCTACCATGAATACCAGTTTTGAGCAAGTAGCATCTCAAACACGTGAGACAGGGGACGACTCTATCAATCGAAATGGAAGAGGTCGTGGAAATGGACAAGGTGGTATGGTTAACTCCTCATTGCCTAAGATTTCTAAGTTGGATTTTCCTCGCTTTGATGGCAGCGATGATACAACTAGTTGGATTTGCCGGGTTGAGCAGTTCTTTGAGTTCCAAAACACTCATGTAGAGGAGCAGGCTTCTTTTGCCGCTTATCACTTACAAGGGGAGGCGCAATTATGGTACCAAATGATGAAGGAAGAAGAGCGTCTGACTACTTGGGACATGCTTAAAGAAGGCCTACATGCCAGGTATGGTTCAACAATATTTGAAGATTTTTTTGGCGATCTTACAAAATTGCAGCAAACGGGCTCAGTTCGTGAGTACCAAAGCCAATTTGAGCGGCTTTTGCACCGTTCTGGAAGAATGGCACCTTCACAACAAGTAGGTTGCTTTGTTAGCGGCCTCAAAGATAGTATTCGAGTGGATGTCCAGGCCTCTCGTCCTAATAATTTGTCAGCAGCAGTTGGCTTAGCCCGTCTTTATGAAGCCAAGCATCTTTCTCAACTCAACTTGGAACAGTTAGAAGCCAAAACAACAACAAAGACTCAATCTTCATGTTCGTCTAGAATCATCAAGAAGTTGTTGCCCGTAGAGCTTAAAGAAAGAAGAGAAAAAGACTTATGTTATAATTGTGATGAAAAATTTGGACCTGGTCATCGGTGCAAGAAACTTTTTCTCATTGTAGGATGTTGGCCTGAGGTGAATGAAGAAGCTACTGCAGGAACCAGCGGCCATGACAAGGATACAACCCTTAAGGACAAGGGTTAATTTAGAGGGGGGTGTTGTTATGTTCCTACTTAGTATTATCTGGTAGATAACGTCAGTTAGTTTGGGTAGTTTACTTGTGTTTATCTTTTAGTAGCAGTTAAGTGTAGTTTCCTATTTCCTAGTATAGTAGTTTTCTATTCCTATCGTTACTCTTTGTATTGTATATATATCAAACTGTTTTGTTAATAAAAACAAGTTTGAAGTATTATCCTATTGGGACTCTATCATAGGAGGTTGGTTTCCCTCGAAGAAAACCATATTTTCTTTCCAGTTTCATTCTTCTATCGATCAAAATAGGTAAAGGAAAGAATAAACTTCCTCCCTCATGCCCTCTGCACTCTGAAAACAAACCCATCACCCGTTCTCAAAACCAAGCACGTAACAAAAGAAAAGAAAAGAAAAGAAAGGGTTCTGCACGCGGGGAGAAAGAAAAGGGAGAGACTAGCTAGTTTACATTGTTTCAATGAGAAGGGGTACTGCAGGTCTGAGTAGAGGCTTGTGACAAATTTCCTAGTTCCTGAGGTCAGGTGATTTTACTACGAGTTTGGTCAGGTAATACTTCGTATTAAATTCTGAATCTTTTGTAAGTAAAGGTAGACTTCTCATTGGTTCTATTGGCATTGGTTTCATCAGAAAATATTAAGAATTGGATATTTGGTGATTTTTCTAAGTTAGCACAGAAACGCAGGAATTTTCCTGACAAAAAATTAGCGACGAATGGAGGGCAGTGTTTAAGGAAACCAACGATCTAATATACCCTTGGGGATTTTCTGGTTTGACTGTGGTTGTGTCTAGTATCTCTATAAAAATTTTGGTGGGATTATCTTGCACATTGATTTTATTAAAAATATCGGTGATTAGCTAAACATTTTTGTTATAGTTGACAGAGACAGTTTTATTTGCTGTTTTGGGGTATTGTTTGGGATTGAGTGAGAATTGTTTTTGTTCTTAAATTATTATTGTGTGTCATTGTAGGTATACCTGGGTCGGGTATGCCAATTTTCTTTCAATTTGGGGTTATAATGTAACCTATAGAATTTTTGGAAAGGTTGTTGGCAGTGAGGGTTTTGGTTATCAACAGCAACATAGAACGGTTTTGGAAAATTCTTTGGATGAGTTCTGGGTTAACAAATGGCTAGTAATTTTTACAGTAGGTAATTTAGGATGTCGAGTTCACCCTTGTAAATTTTGAAGTCCATAGGTTGAGGGGTTTATTAAATGGGATTTTCCCTTTTGGGCAAGGTTTTTCTAAGTACTGTTATTGCAGGATTTAAGGTTTTAGTTTGTGCCTCATTTTGAGTATTTATCTGTCTATAGG
The DNA here is from genome assembly GCA_029955375.1 of Rubus parviflorus. Classification (NCBI taxonomy): domain Eukaryota; kingdom Viridiplantae; phylum Streptophyta; class Magnoliopsida; order Rosales; family Rosaceae; genus Rubus; species Rubus parviflorus. The sequence goes on along the minus strand of JARGGL010000006.1, from coordinate 17,040,167 downwards.
CTCAGAGATTCTTGACTTAGGACATACTACCAGTTGATTGGGAACCTTTGGCTTCTCGAGGTAAGTAGCTATGGCTTGTTCTGGAACCATAATGAATGTATCTATGTTTGATTTGTTATTGTACGTATATGTATTTACTATATATGCAAAGTTTTGGAGTGCGCCCGTTTGTTTTCTGATCTGATTGTGATATGTGATGTTCATGTATTTTACATCATGCAAAGTCTGACTGTTTGTATATGAGAATTTGAACTAGATGTTTTTTAGACACATCATTACCAGGAGACTATCTGGGGAGAATCTGTTCTGTAAGTGCAAGTTTTGTACTAATCTGTTGGTGCATTTTATGCATCGTCTGTTATATGGCCCACATAGTGGGTGTCACCGACGGGTGACGTCTGTCTCCTATCTCTGATAAGTTTGGGTCCCACAGGTAGGTTGTATCTAAAGGGCTCTTGAAAGTTTCTAATCTGAATTTGTTTGGGGTGCACTCCATCTATTGTAGTTATATTTTATAATTTGTATGTGATTACCCTCATCTGCTGTTGTACATGGTTTGTATTTGTTGCTTACCGGGTTTATCTCATTAGTAATTTGTTATGGTTCCAGATTCTGAGGAGGAGTTAGATGCGTGGAAGACTTGGCAGCAGCTAGGGGTTGTGTCAGAGTCCCTTACAATATTAGAATTTAAGTTTTTTTTTTGAGTCCTTGTTCAATAAGAGAGGAGTTTTCCGCTACTCCTTTAGAAACCTTTGGGTGTAAGATGAAGAAATTTTGTATTTCGTACTTTTTGGATTTGTTTTGCAACAAATAAGAGTATGCAACTTTTCATGATACTTTAGCAGCTCTGTTTTAAGTGTCATTTTTGCTAGGGTGTGACACAATGGGCAAAGTGTAAAAGGAAAAAAGAAAGTGGTTGATGATAAAGGGGAAGGAAAAAAAAGAAAAAAAAAGGACAGACCCAAGAAAGATGAGAACATGAGGTATGATACAAGATTCAAAGGGGAATGCTCTTATGCTGAAGATTTATATGGATCTGAGAGTTCCTCAAGCTCGAAAGATCCAGACTACTATTCACCAGTTGATAGTGATTATGAACTATTTGATGAAGTACTTTTTGAAACCAATGTGGATGGTGATCCAAGCAAGGTTCAAGAAGCAAAAGAGATGGGATATACAGGTCATATATTTAATGATGAAGACAATTATTCAGATGGCTTTCCTAGTTTGGATGGCTCTTCAGATGATTCTGCCGAAGACACAGGGAGGTTCAAAGTCAAGTGCAAGAAGAGGTTCTCAAAGTGGAAGGAATTCAACAAGCAGTGTGACATGAAAAGGCCAACATTTGAGATAGAAATGGCATTCCCCAACTCAGTGTTGTTTAAGAATGCAGTTAGAAAGCATGGTGTATTGACCAGGAAGGAGCTTCGATTTGGTGCAAACACAAGGAAGAAGGTGAGTGTTAGATGCAAGACTTCTCCAGGATGTCCCTTCTGGATATTTGCATCTAGTTGTGACAAATCCACTCCAACCATCTACATCAAGACTTTAAGGACTATACATAAGTGTAGTGAGGTTAAAGGAAAAATGTATCACTGCCATGCTCCATTTATAGCTGATGAGTACCTTGACAGTTTAATGAGTGATGAGAAATGGTCTAAGGAAGGGGTTCAAAATGTAGTTGGAAGGGACTTTAATATGAACATTGGATACTAGGTGTGCTATAGAGCTAAAAAAAGGGCAAAGAAGCTAGCTCAGGGTAATTATGAAGACCAATATAATATGTTGGAGAGTTATGTTCATGAGTTGAAGAAGAGAAACCCTGGAACTTCTATTTGGATACAAACTGAGATGGAGGGTGATGTTAGTATATTCAAGAGGATTTACATCTGCTTGGAGTCGCTAAAAGTTGGATGGAAGGTTGGGTGTAGGAAGGTCCTATGTTTGGATGGTTGTCATTTAAAGGGAGTGCATAAGGGTCAACTTTTAGCTATTGTTGGTGTTGATGAGAATAATGGAATATACCTTGTTGCATATGCAGTGGTTGAAAAGGAAAACAAGGATAGCTGGATATGGTTGTTGGAGTTTCTTCGGGTTGATTTAGAAATTTATAACAGTAATCACTATACATTCATGTCTGATAAACAAAAGAGACTTGAACAAGCTATTGCAACTTTGTTTCCACAAGCTGAACACATGCACTGTGTAATGCACTTACACAACAACTTCAAAGGAGATGGATTCCCTCGATTGGAGATGAAACAACTTATGTGGGTAATTGCTAGAGCAACAACTATGAATCAGTTCTCTAAAGCCATGTCAGACATAATGGCTACTTCTAAACATGCTTGAAAATGGTGCAATGACAGGTACAAAAGCATGTTGATCTCATGTATTTTTGTATGCCTTCATATCTAGTTTGTAAGTTATTACTTTGGTTGTTATTATAAAGTCTTATTACCTCTACAGGACAACAATACATTGGTCAAGGTCACATTTTCAAGAAAAGTTCAAATGTGATATTTTACTAAACAATCACTTTGAGTCCTTCAATTCTAGTTTTGTTCCAGCAAGGAAGAAGCCAATTATGGGACTATTAGAGGACATAAGGACATCAACTATGATGAGGTTGGCCAATAGAAAAAACTCTGGTTCTAGGTAGAGGTGTGAGGTAGGTCCTAGAGGTGAGAAGTTATTGAAAAAAAATTGCATAATGGAGCCATGAATACAAGGCTTTTGGGTCTAGGTCCATGAGGTTTGTAATACATGGGAGGGGTGTGGCATGTGCATCTGGAGTCATCTCTCAGCAAGTTGTGCATTTGGACAAGAAGAGTTGCAGTTGCAGAAGGTGGGATCTATGTGGAATTTGTGCACATGTTATTGCAGCAATTTACTTAAAGGGATGGTCTCCTGAGGACTTTGTTGATGAATGTTAAACATAGAAAAAATACATGATGGCTTATGCATGAACCAATGATTAACCCAATTGCTAGTGTTAGTGAGTGGGAGATAAAACACATGCCAATGTCACCTCCACTGTTTAGGAGACAACCAGGAAGGCCTAATCGCCTAAGCTCTCTAGAACCAAGGCCCCAGGTGAAGAAGAACCCCCTCTTGGAATAACAAAGCTCTCCAAGAGTTATGTACAAGGTTAGTGCTCACAAATACCCATTTCATTTAACACAAATCCATACATACCTTCCCTCTACAACACCTTCTATAATTGTGGTGGTTCGTCGCAGTCCATCTCTGAGAGGGATAACCACAATAGCAGTTGACCTACAATCCTCCAATCTCCATAGGAACTTGATAGGAGCATTATATGTGACGTTTATAATATTAATTATTATATTATTTTGGCTAGTTTTCTATTTATTCTAGTTATTTATTTAGTTTCTCATATTTTGTAGGATTTGGAAGCAAAGGAGATGAAGTTGGCTTAAATCGTGATTAAGAGGAGGAATTCCAATGACTTGAGGAAGCCTTGACAAATAAGGAAGACCGGAGCATTCAGGATTCTATCTGTTGGGCTTTTCCTTGGATTTAATGAGTCTATGACCTAAAAGGAAACGTCTAGGGTTGAGAGATCAATATAAAAAGAACTTTATTTCCCTCGAATGAGAACTTTTGCCTAGAGAGAACTCTTTCTTCATGCTTTCATACCTAGCTATGTTTGGCTAATTTTCTCTTAGTTAAGGGGCTGTTTTGAAGCCCTAGACATGATTGTGAATTTGTTATAATGTTTTCTTTGAGATTCTTATTTTATAGATAAAAGTTGTTTTGCCGGATAATCAGTGATGATTCTTTATATGTTTTCTATGGTTGCAAACATAGTAAGCATGTTTTAGGATCTATTGTTTTAGTATGTATGCATGACCGGTTGTCCCATCATATGTTCTAGTAAGAAACAATTAATTATTGATTGCGGTTAATAAGTGAAACAACTTCTAGGTATCATAGATCATGCATCATAGTTCTGTGTGCCTTGTGATTACTCAAACTTTCTTCGAACGCTAATGACTACTATGTGTTAAATCTAGGAGTGCATCACCCTAGGTTACAATTGTTAGACTAAGTTGTGTTTAGTGCATCACATTCGCGACGTACCCAGTAAGAGAAAGTAATACAATTAGATTCACTGCATCAGGTCTAATTGTGAGTGTCTTCATCTAATTAATAAGGATTGTTAAGAGAAATATAATTTGTTTGCATGATTGTCTAGTGGTGGATGACTTCCCTCTAACTAATTTCCATCAACTGTTTTCGACCTCAACATCGTAATCTCTTTAATTTATTTTCGTCATTTATTTTATGTTCTGTTTTGCTATTTATTTTCGTCACCCAAACCACCTTCAAATTCATTGAAACTTTGTCCAGGTCGTCGTTAGAGAGTCTAGTTTCTAGGGTTTTAATTTCGTGATTTTTAGAGTTAGTTACGTCTGTCTGCTAGTCGAGTTTTTCTGTCTAGGTCAGTATCGAATCGTTATTGTATATTTAGAGTCATTGATTAGCAATTAACACACAATCCTCTGTGGGAGACACCCTTGCTTTTTTATACTACCATCGACTAACCATTGTGATTGCAGAGATTTAATTGAACTATTTTTAGGTGCCAATTTTGGTGCTTGGATAGGGATGGCAAAAATCCCCACCGGGTAGGGTACCCATCGGGTATTCGACCCTAACGGGGATAAATTCGGGGGATATCGAGTAACGGGGACGGAGATCCCCAGTATTCGATTTATGAAATCGGGTACGGGGCGGGGATGATATTTTGATCCCCATCCCCACCCAATAAGAATTATTTACAAAATATATAATAATAATTATTATTATTATTATTTATTATATATATATTTTTAATATAATAAATATTTAGGTAAACTTCTTTGTTGGTTTGAATGAGTAAGTTGTGAAATTCTATTTAGCAGCCAATTGTGAACTTTTTTTTGCCAATGCATAAACTTTTATTTACTTTTGCTGTTCGTTTTAAGCCAGACTTGTATTTATTTTTTGTGCCAATTACCCATAAGGTCATTTACATAACCTATATTCTTCAAAAAGTCACATAATATTTTTATTCCTCATAAAACCATCAAAATATTACAAATTTTAATATTTACAAAAATGCCATTGCCTACAAAAAACTACTGCATTGATCTTTGACAGTAGCTTTATTGTTCTTTGACAGTAGCTTTATTGTTCTTTGACAGTAGCTTTATTGCTCTTCGACAGTAGTTTTATTGCTCTTCGACAGTAGCTTTATTGCTCTTCGACAGTAGCTTTCTTGTTCTTCGACAGTAGCTTTATTATTCTTTGGGAGTACATTTCTTGTTCCTCGCCAGTAGCTTTATTGTTCTTTGGCAGTAGCTTTATTGTTCTTTGACAGTAGTTTTATTGTTATTCGACAGTAGATTTCTTGTTCTTCGACAGTAGCTCTATTATTCTTTGGGAGTACAATACTTGTTTTTCGTCAGTAGCTTTATTGTTCTTTGGGAGTACTTTTCTTATTATTTGACAATAGCTTTATTGTTCTTTGACAGTAGCTTTATTGTTCTTTGACAAGGAAATAGCTCAAATATACAAGAAAATAAGTAAAATAACAAAAGAAAGTAAATAGCTCAAATATACAAGGAAATTAGCTAAGAAACATTTGAAATTTCGATACAAAAACATGTATAAATATGAACCTATCAGAAGACTAGAAATTGGCTCAAGTTATTGAAATCCATGGCCCAAGAATGTGGAAGTCTATTGCAACCAAAGCAGGTTTAGTATTCAAGTTGGTTATTTTTTGTTTGGGCCCAAGACATGAAGATGAATATAGACAGCGTTAATTTTCTTGTTGTTGTTATTATTGCAGGTCTAAATCGATGTGGGATGACGCAGACTGAGATGGATGAACTATCTTAGACCCAATATTAAGTGAGGCAACATATCAGACCAAGAAAAGGACTTGATACTCAGGCTTCATAAACTCCTAGCTAGGAAACATGTGAGTTAGTGTTTTCAGTTCAAATACTACAATTTTGTTCTTGGGGTTTGACAATTGGATTAAGTGGGTGTTTGTCTCAATTTAGGTAGTCGTTGATTGCGGGAAGACTACCTGGTGGAACAGACAAGGAGATTAAGAATTACTACAACTCTAATTAATTTGAGCAAGAAGATTGAGCCTTGTTTCAATTCTAGTTAATATAATGCACTTTTGACAAGGCCTTTTGCTAATTCTAGAAAAAAACCTACTCCAGATTTCTTCTATTTATACTTATTTCTTCACTGAGATTTTTCCTTGCATTAACAAATATTTGTATGGTGGTCTTCTATTAAAGCAAAGTTTCAAGAGTGATGCCAACAACTGGTTTTATTATAGGTACTAACTGGATGTGAACAAAATCAGAACTACACCTTATTAATTATTGGACATCTTAAACTCTTTGAAGTATAACTGGGGCACCGTGTTTAACCTGAAGGGTAATGCCCATACAAGGAGCATGAGTGTATGAGCTTGAGAGCTTGAACGAGAAACGTTGAAGAATCATAGCCAGAGCCATCTTTGCTTCTATCACAGCAAATGTTTGGCCCAGACATATTCTAGGTCCCCAACCAAATGGATAGAATGCCATTTGATCATTTGATACTTTCGCAACTCCTTCGGCAAATCTCTCCGGCTTGAATTCCTCAACCTGTTCACCCCAGTATTTGGGGTCATGGTGAAGAAACAGAGTGAGTAGCACAAATTCAACCCCAGCTGGGACTGAAATGCCTCCTATGTTGGTTTTTCGGTTGGTTTGCCTATAGAGTGCAGTCAAAGGTGAATATAGCCTTAGAACTTCATTTAATATCATTGATATCTGCAAAACAATTCAGGAAAAAAATGAGCAATCATTGCTAGTGGCGGATTTAACAATTTTTCTTTATATAACGAAACAATACCATTATTCAATTTGTCTCAATACTTTTGAGACATTTCACTGAACATATTTATCGGTACTTTATGAATCGATGAATTCTGTTCAGTTGAAGCAATTTGCCAATTGGCACTAGCAAACTTTTGTTTATCGATCATTATATATTGTGCAACGTTGTGCACAAGATATCTCTAACATTTTATGTTGACGGACCCTTAATGTAAACAATGCATTTCAAACGAAAAATACACATATTCAATAGTTCAGGTTAATAGTCTAACACCTTCTCAAAAAAAAAAAAAAAATTAATAGTCTAACACATTGCCAAAAAAAGCAAGGAATTCTAACAACATAATACGTCACCCTCTCATGACAGATTATATAAACTTACAATTTTGAGGTGATTTATGGCGTCCAAATCAGGTGTTTTGTTTCCACAGACACGCAGCACCTCTTCTCTTGCTTTTTCTTGCCAACTCGGATGCATAGATAAGACGATCATAGTCCAAGTGAGCCAATTGGCCGTGGTCTCTTGGCCAGCGAAGTAGAACAACTTGCATTCCTCTATCACATCCTCAACTGTCATACCATTCTGCTCTTGTTTTGTGCACTGTAACAGTAAACCCAGTAGATCATTAGCACCCACTTCTCCATTTTCAAAGGCTTGCTCTTTCTTGCGGATCATCTCCCTCAATATTGCTTTTATTTCATTGTCCAAGTTATACCTCCTCTTGTTCTTTTTAGTGGGTATGAATCTGCAGTACGGACAGAAAATTGGCGCATACATTTTATTGCTCAGTTTTATTCAATGCTAATAGTATGAAAATTGGCATCGATCATCATATTCCTCATTTGGATCAGTACCTTAAACCTGGGAAATAGAAACCACAAAAGGCTTCAAGCACTAAAACAACTTGCTGTTTCTGAAGTTCAAATATCTTCTTTCCCTCTTCATAGCTGCTTCCAAAGGCTGTCCGAGCTATGACATCGCCGGTGAGGTTTTGAAATTCAGGTGCCACATCTAGTTCGCATGACCCTTGAACACCAACTAGTTTTTCCCATCGACTTATCAGGCCAGAGCAACTGGTTTCAAATGCAGGCACCATTCCCTGTTTCACAGAATGTTCAATACTTGCAGGCAAGGCAAGGCAAGGTGTTCAATGAAATGCCAGAAAGATAAAGTTGGTGTGTACCTTTAATTTCTCATGGTGGAAGGCAGGTGTAATGAGCCTTCTGCGTTTGACCCATTGGTTTCCCTCCAAGGTTGCAACTCCTAGTTGCAGAAGATTGACAAGTGGGTTCAGTGGTGGCTTTATAATGTGGCCACTCTTGTCTGCTAATATCAACTTGATCAGCTCCGGATCCGCTATTATTAGCCTTGGTCTTGTTTCAATCCAACTCAAACTCACCTTCCCTAATTAATTACAATGCCATCATTCATAATGCTAGCTAGCTAGCTAGAAGCCTAGAAACTTAAGAATCAGCATTCACAAAGTAATGTATTGGACTTAATTAATTACCATAATTTTGCACCATTTGATAGAAGAATGGGAAGACACGTGGAGCAATCTGGTGGTTGAGGGCCATGGGTTTGGACCATGCTTCCTTGCCGGAGGTACTGAACTCTTTCATGTCACCCTGGAAAAGCCGGTAAGATCTACCTTTGATCCCTTGCTGCCTTAACTGCTTCTCTAAGCTTCTGGGTCTCCACCAATACACGTTGATAACTCTCAGAACAGGATACAAAACTAGTGAAACCAAAGAGAAGATCAACGTTTTAAAAATATAGTCCTCCATTGTTTTCTTTTGCTAAGTGCTTACTATGTTGGAACACTGAGACTATGAAAAGTAGAATAGTATTTGCTTTGAATTGAATTGAATCTATCGATACATGACAATTATATATACAGAATGCTACTGACTAGTCTAGAGAGAGAGAATGACTCCAGCTCTATAACTTGGTGACCACGTGTAGACAACTAGACATTTACAGCTTTAGCTACTTAATTTACAGTGTGGTGATCACTAGCTAGTGGAGAGTCAACTATTGCTCTGACATCTTGGTGTGGCTCACGGGCAGAACATTGATTATTCTATTTCATCATGGAGAGATCATGCAGAGATGGCTACAGCCTTGGCAGCCTTTGTATTCTTTAATAGAGACCAAGTAATGGTGAATTTATAGCAAATCAAAAACGATGGTACGTGCTCGATATGAAATAGATAGATCCCCATAATGATAAAATAATTAGATTCAAAGGGTTTGATTTCATTATTTATTTTTTTTCCTTGACGGCCAAGTTTCAACAAACAGCGAAAGGATGACTTGCATGCCTTGCCCGCCAAGTCGGCAAGATCCACAAGAGTACGTCGTATTATATGACTATTCTATTAGTCTTTTTTCGATGGAACTATTCTATTATAGTCGACTAGGCTAGGATTTGTTGTTTTTGCTTGGTTTTGTGTTCTATAATTGGATCGGACCTCGGGACTAACTCTGGGTTCTTACTGGTTTGGCTTTCGGATGACTTGTTTAAGCTTGTGAATGTAATGTTGACTTTCACTTGGGACTATCTCCGGTTTCTTACTGCTATATCCTTCCAAAAAAAACCAAGCTTCTGCTAGCTAGAGGAGTTTGATTACTATTGGCCAAAAAAAAAGAAGAGAATTTCCAAAATTGCTTGGTAGGGGGCTGTAATTCGAAATGAAGTGGGGGAGCTGATGTCGAAGGTTTCTAAGGATTTGAAGATTCACTTTTATCTGAAAGCTATTAATTGGCGGCTTCTTTGTGTTCCAAGTTGCTCGAGAAAGGGGATTGACTTGTGTTGTTTTCAGCTCAAAAAATGATGTTGGATTTACAAAGTTCCAAAGAAAACTAGGCAATTGAAGAAGATCGATCTAACGGAAAAAGTGAAGGCTTTGTTTCACTTCTTCCATACAGTTATTTATATATACTGCCAGCATCAAACAAATCGGGCAACACAACTTGTAGCAACAAATTAATGTACTTTTCTTTTTCAAGTTTCATGTTCGGATTGTGAATGGACCTAATTAACTATTTGATATTATGATATCTAATGTAAGATAACTATATGATAATGATGAAATCGATTTTTCATTGCAAAAAAAAAAACAAATTATAGGCAAAGTCACTTTTGGTGACCTTGTTATTTTCTAAGTCGTAAAATAGTATTTTCCCTCATAAGGCCACTTAGACCCAAAAAACAAAAAAGAAAATAGACGCAGAGAGAGAGAGAGAGAGAGAGAGAGAGAGAGAGGTGATCAATCTTCTCCATATATGCATTAAAAATAAAATCCAAGCTATAAAAGATGTAGATCATGACGAGAGGATCAATTTTCACACTTGGATCGGTGCTAAAGGTAGCCGGAGTCGCCAGAAAACGGCAAAAAACCGTTGGTGAATCATGAGTTTTCAAGGCTCGATCTGTTGTCATCATTGATCAGATGAACGAGCCATTGCATGAGTAGACTCGCACCGGCGAAAAGAACACATGCACCGATACGCCGTCGAAAGGTGGCCAGACGGTGCAGATCTGACTGGGTCGGGCTTGGCCTAAAAACGAATCAGTAACTTTTGAGTCGGGGTAACAGCTCTTCGGTTTGTCAACAATACCTTTTTAGTTCATCCATAGTAGCTTTTCGTTTCGAGGCAGTAGATATTCAGAAGATGATCGACAATTACTTTTCTTGTGAATGACACTAGTTTTTCAGAAGAATAACGGTAACTTTTCCATTCGTCGTCAGTAATTTTTTGAAAAATGGCAATAACTTTTTTAGAGAATGACAGTAGCTTTTCGGTTCATCGGCAGTAGTTTTTCGTACGCATTGATTTTTTTATAAATAATGAAAATGAAAAATGTGGTGCTATTTTTATAAATATTGAAATTTATAATATTTTGGTGACTTTATGAGAGATAAATATATTGAGTGGCTTTAAAAAGAACAAGGTCATCAAAGGTGACAAAATATGTAATTGGCTCAAAAAATGAATGTGAAATTTGCAATAAATTTTTTTTCATAGGTCCAACTTTATGTTTAGATATTCATCGAGGTGTGTGAGAAGTTAAACAAGATAAAATAGGGATGAAAGTTTTTTTTTTGGTTCTAAAGGTGAGAAATATGGCTGTCAATGGGTTGTATCGTGTCGGGTTCGGGTCGTGTCAAGGTATAAACGTGTTGGAATATGCAAACTCAAACCCGACCCATTTAATAAACGTGTCGGAGAATCCAAACCCAAACCTAACCCATTTATTAAACGGGTTATACGACCCAACCCATATAACCCATTTAGTAAAATAGTTGTGCCAAATAAATAATAATTGATCAATTTCACACATGTAAAAGAGTTTGGTCGACCAATTTAACTAATTTTAGGTTATAAAATGCACGACATCTGATTTCACAAGAATTATCACAATAGATTTTGTGTATAACTTACACTAAATAGAAAATACATCATACAAGCATATTTTATGCGGGTATCGAGTCGTGTTATCGGGTCGTGTCAAAATTGACAGCGAGAAAGTGAGGATAGAGAAGGGGTGGGGAAAAAGTAGGAAGTGGGACAAAGAATTTAATTACAAAATTACTATAAAAGTTTTATTTTATTAAATTTGCCTAATGTTAAAATGGTACTATCACAAGAAATTAAAAAGCACCTCAATGACCAAATTATCTCAACAAACATGACATATTCATTCAACATGACGCATAGAATCTAAGGTGGTTGATGCAGTGGTTTAGCACCAAAATTATTCCAGGAGAGATTCTAGGTTCGAATCCCCTAGGATACGTGTGTGTGTGTGTGTGTGGTGAACTAATAGGACCAGCCCCGACATCTCACTCTGAAGTATCGAGACGACCCTGTGAGGCCCACTTTAGAGAAGATTTACCGACAATTCGATATAATCTCCCCTAAAACTTGACTACCCAAAAACCTATAATTTAATAAAATTCACACTTCAAATTTTCAACTCACAACCATCACTCAAGCCTACGTGCTCGCTGGTAAAATAAAAATAAACAACTTCCAAAATTAAAATAACTTCAAGAATTCCAACCCCAAATTATAAATCTTTTCTAATTCGTTATACATTTTAAAATCTCAAAAATATCAGAGCATCTAAAGTTATACACGCAAAATAATAAAAACTTAGGTAAGTTAAACTATAACCTACAATGATGGGAAGGTGGTGGTGATTATGCCTCGACTTTAACTAGAAACCTCAGCTAGCAAGGCTGCAAACTGGGCATTGGAAAACACAAAAGCACAGGGGAAAACATTAGCTTGAGTGGACAAAAATAATAGTTTTTAAAATAATACTTTTATGTTTCCCCAAATAAAATTCTTTCCTCCAAGTGGAAAACAAATCTCCTGAAACTGGAGTAAATCAATGTAAATAAATAGCTGAAAACAAAACATGATGACTAACGGACATACCCGCTTAGCCACCAATCCACTGAGGAATCTACCAACTCAGTGCACTGTCATCTGAGGGACCTACCAACTCAGAGACATATGTCATGTGGGACCTACCAACTCAATGACACAACCTGAGGGACCTACTCACTCAGGTAGCATGTGCATACAACAAAATTCACAAATAAAAAAATCCAAATCATAATTACAATTGGGAAAATCTGAATTATGAAACGAAACTGAAAATTACACTTAAATCTTTAAATACGTAAATTCTTAAAACAAATGTCTACTCACAAAGAACCGGCTAAGACTGGCGTCCGTCGAGATTCTCCTCAGAAGGGTAATCCTACCGTCCTCTTGAATAAAACCAATTATGATAATTATTAACTATTTGACAGACGTAATAATAATTTGATATTTAATTCCTTAAAATGTTTAGGGTTTTCCCTCGATAATTCCAATACCCCTAATTCATCGATAATTCCCGAACCTCAACTCCCCAAATAATTTACTCATCGATAAATCCAATTATCAATAACACTTGGCGACGTTTCCAACGGTCGGATTGTCGCGATTCGATATATCGAACAAACGTAAACTAATTTATTCGACCTTGCAAATCATGATTTTGCTTTAATTAACCAATTGGCCTAATTCCAATTATCCAACCGCACAATATTCTCAAAATTAATATCTTAACATCCTAATCAATTTCGGTGGCTATCCAACGGTCACACACTAATGTAAATCGTAAATCGTACGCATCGAATCTAAATTAATCAGATTAAAATCCCAAACACCTCAATTCACTACAAAAATATACCAAAACGATCGTAACAAAGAATACAAGCTAACCAACCAAAAATCAACACGAAAAGGGGTCGGATGCGCCACCACGCGCCACCCCTAGCGGCTGCGCGTGGGCCCCACTTGCTGCCATCCAAACCCCAATCCAGGGGTCACAACTATACCAAAATGTTCACCATGCCAAGGGGAGTAACTTTCATACCTGGGTCGAAACTCGACTCGGCCTAGAATGGCCTGAATTTGCTTCGAAAGTCCACTGCACCAGAAAATTGAAAGATTTGATCCGCCGTCCAGCGACGGATTGAGGTGGAACCGATGGCGCCGGGTTCGCCACGAAGAGGGCTAAAAGGCTCGGTGGGTGTGGTGGCTCGTCGTTGCCAGAGAAGTGCGAATCGGGGGAGCGAAAAACTCCCGGTTATCGCTACTGTTGGAGGCTATTTTCAGCAGCCACGAGCAGCGATTCATTATGAACCTTATTGGATTTTGAAGAGGGTGAGGAGGTGAACAAAACGGAACCAGTTTCGAAGGCTATGGTGACTAGAGGAGGGAGAATTCAGCAGGAGAAGTCAACTAGTATTGTAGCAGTCGAGAGAAAGATCGGCTGAGGAGAGAGAGAGCGTGAATCCGAAAATGAAAATTTCCATTTCGGGAAATTTTCTCAAATACTAGTTTCCCGAAATAGTAACTCTCCTTCCGTGAACCATAACTCTCTCATTTGAAGTCCGATTTTTACGTATTTTATGTCCACGGACTCGGTTTAACGCGCTTTACAAGTTCCATGCAGAAATTTTATTCAAATTCCTAACCAAACGAAAAGTCACCCCGAAGGCCCCCTAAAAGTACTAACCGAAGCTCGAAAACGAAAATCTACCAATCCGCCGTAAAACTAACTAGTACATTGGTAAACCTTGGTCTAGGATATCACAATGAACTGACACCTTGAATAAAAAAAATAACATGCACGCATAGATCGAATAGAAATAATTTTGTAGTAGTACCTAGTCATTGGCTTATGCCGGAGAGCAGAGTTGAGTGATTGGTAAAAAACCGAAACATGTGCCTTCTTAAGTGTGATATAAACAAAACATTTCATCAAAAACCATGATTAGGTAAAGAAGACTGCATTAAGAAAATTGCAACTTAAAAGACGAGTAATGAATGAGCAGATACCTTCCCCCTTGGTCGAATAGACTGGACTTATGATCAAGAAACTCCTCATTCACGTAGTGCGAATCACCATAGAGTTGTATGCAGAATTCAATCACATCGTTATTGCTAATCATCTCAAGTTTAGAAGCTATGCACAGTATATTAGTTTTTTTCAAAATTGACAACGGATCTCAGAAAATCTCTGTTTTTCAGCTCCTCTTAAATAATACAGAGCCTTAGGGCCAGTCGCATGACCATCCGCTGCAACGACGCCTAAACCACAACTACATTTAGGATATACAACTACAAGTAAATGAGAGTATCTATGAAAATTCAACACAAGTCGATGATTATCTCATATTCATGATGTCCATAGATTTCGTTTAGTTTAGTTCTAAGTGATTTGCCTTCACCATAGAATCTTCTCCCCGATTATAGTAATCGGGGTGAAGAGCCAACAGTAAGGACTATAATCGGGGTGAAGAGCCAACAGTAAGGCATCTGAGAAAGAGAAAAAGGTATATGGGTCGTTATGAGTAGTGAAAGAAGCATCAGTTGCAAAGTTTTGGCTAAAATAAGTTTGTGAAAGTGATGCTTTCTATCGTCTTTGGGCGTTAATGGAGAACCTTCTGGGTACATTGACCCTTTGTGGAGTGCCTTGGAATGGAGGTTATGTTTGGAAGTCAAGGCTTAACGGCCTTGAGGTCGGGGTCTTTGGTTACATCATCGGAAGTCGTGTGTATTTGAAGGCCTACAAGAGGGAGCATTCTCTACTGTTTTCTCATCCATATGTGTTTTGTGTTGTGTTTTCTCTTTCTCTATGCTTGAATTCTATTCATTGTATGCCTAATTTTATTCTTTTCCCGGCAATGGTGCATGCCAACAATTAATACGTTAAAAAGCACACTATAAAATAGCACACAAATATCCTATTATTTGACATGAACACCCCTCGCTACCTCTCTCTCTCTCTCTCTCTCTCTCTCTATCTTTCATTTCATCTTTTCGTTGATTCTTTGTAATCTGATGATGTCTTTTTGTACCATAAGTGAGTAAATCTAAGATTTGGGGATAAAGTTGTGTGCCCTAATCCATAGAGATGTAATAAACTATTTTTTATAAATGTGAATATATATATTATCGAAAATATTAGAGCTAGATACATGTTTAGGAACTTAATCAACTCTTGAATGTGTGTTTGGCTATTTTGACTCGAAATTTGGTGAGTGATTTTTCCAATTTCAAAGGCAATAGGTAATAGATGTGGTTAGGCATGTAGATGTTAATAGTAAGAGCCTATACCTAGCTTGGATATCTTTGTCTTTATGCTTTATGCCTCCGAATTGTAGTGTAAGAACCATAGCATGGTTTATGCTATTAAACCGGAGAGTTGCTTGAACCATAACATGGCAAGAGCTATATCATAGTAGACATTGCCTTGAGACCATAGCATGGATAAATTACGGGGTTTGATTCATCAACCATTGTTGTTAGCAACATGGATGGTGGTTCGTTGCATTAAAATGGATTAGAGTAACCCTAGTTCCCGATTATCTTTGTCTTTGCATTTTCTAGATTTTTACTTTCGCTTTCATTATTGGTTTTTAATTTTGCTTTCGATTCCGAGTAAGTTTTATTTTAATAAATTATTTCTGACAATCAAAACTACCATCGCATTTTTTATAGCCATATGGGACCATAGTCAGTTTCCTTTCCATTTAGGCCTCACGGCCTTGGTTGCTTTTGTGCTAGCTTGGTGCTAGCATTTGTCTCTGATACCCTCTCTTTCCCTTCCATTTAGTGCGTAGAGATTTAGGCTCTCGAAAGCAAGGGTAGGATTAGGAACACCTAGTCTCCGAGCAGGTACAATATAACACCGAGTCTCATATATACTCCCTAACTTGACGAACTCGTACGCTTGCAAGAGCTATCAAAAGACTCAATTTTTGCCATTCTCGATTTTTGCCATTCTCATACTTGTGGAGGACATTTAGGTGGGAAGAAAACCACATTCAAAGTTCTTCAAGTGTGTTTCTTTTAAATTTGGCCCACGTACCATTTTTCAAGATTCACATACTTTTGCTCGTAATTGTGATCGTTGTGAACAAGTTGAAACATATTATCAAGAGATCAAATGCAACTAGACCAATTGGAATTTAGATCAATATATTCATATTTAACTAAATTTTGTTTTTTGTTGGCTTTTTTTTTTTTTTTTCTAAATGTTTATTCCCTTGGAAGAATACCAAGCCAGACTCAATCTAACGTAATACTAGTTCTGAAGCACGCAGTTTTTGAATCATTATTTGTCTTGACAGTCTTCATTACACCAAATACTATTCGACTTAAATTTTAATTTTTCAAATTTTTTTTTAATTTTCTGGTACATGGATTCTCTCTTAGCTACATGATCCAACAATATCATGGTTTCACAAGAACCAAAATACGACTGCCAATGATTAGACTATCTAACGTCTTGCATTATTATATTCCATGCATGACGATTAATTAGCCTCCCCTGAATATATATGTACCCATTTAGATTTAAAGGTAGCACTCCCCCTAATTAACCTTCCTTTCATTTCCTAGCTCTCTCTCTGTCTCTCTCTCTGTGTCTCTTATAAAAAGGTAAGAACCAAAACCTAATTGTCAATAAACACAAACCAATCCGATTTTATCTGGGTGTTGAAGCTGGGCTAACATCAAACCTAGGCCGGCCAATTCATAAAGCTGAACGCAGAAATCTGAAAACTGGAAAAGAACGAAAGTAGATCAATAAGAAAAAAATTCAAGCCTAGCGTTTTGTAAAAGAAATGGTATACTACCAGCGCAAAAAAGGCGAAAAGCCTACCGAGGAAGAAGATGAGGAGTCTCAGAGTTTTGCAATGGAGTGTGCAAGCTCTGCTGGTTATTACAAAAGATCAAGGCCCAAGCTTTTCACCTTTCTCTATATCTCTCTTCTCTCTTGTAGCTTCATATTAGCCCCTCATCTGATTTTTCGCTCTGTCACCACCTTCTCTCTTTTGCGTAAGTTCTTCTCCCAGCGCTAGGCTTGCCCATATTGAGTTATATATGAATTATGTTATCTGCATGTTTATAAATTTGTAGCTTTTTGTGTTTTTGTAGAATCACCACCAGTAGAAAACGAAGGCCCTGATACTGCTGCTATTATGGATGCAAATGCTCCACTGTATTCTTCAATCTCTAATGGTTTGTGCTCCATCTCTGCTTCTCTACTGGCTTTCTCTAATTTTGATTGTTTGTGCTGTAAGTTGTTACGTACCTTTCAAAGTTTTATCAACCCAGCACTATTATACTAATTTACTTATTATAAAACAAAACAGTATTATTATACCATATACATATATATATAAATAGATATATATATATATATCTGAAGGAGAAATTTCATTAACGTCGTCATCATTTTCTCCATGACCCCACCGGCCAGTCTGTTAGCCACCTCAGTTGACCGCAGCCTTAACTCCTTAAGCCTATGCCGGGAGAGACAATTCCAAACTAACTCGGAAAAACCTATCATTAGACTAACAATTAGTTGGTGCATGGTTACTTGAACACTTAGTTAATTATGGGGCCACTTCCTATAAGACCCCTTTCTAATAAGATTGTTCATCTTAAGCTCCTCTTTTTTTTTCATTTCTTTTTAAACCCTTTATTCCTTATATGTAAATTTTACATGCCTAAATTACCCATTTCCCCTATGAAACATGTTTACTCACTTAAACACTGAGTCCGTCATGTCACACGTGTATCACATGTGTATCACAGTATCACAAAAATACATTTTTACTCCATTTTTTTCAAAATTGATCATCGGGATCCCGGGCCCGCCACGTCAACCTGTATCACATGTGTATCACAGTATCATAAAAACACATTTTTACTCCATTTTTTCCAAAAATCACCATCGGTATCCTGGGTCCGCCACGTCAAATTGTATCACATGTGTATCACACGTGTATCATATGTGTATCACAGTATCACCAAAACACATTTTTACCAAAAATCACCATCGGGATCTCGGGCCCGCCATGTCAAACTGTATCACATGTGTATCACATATGTATCACATTATCACCAAAACACATATTTACCAAAAATCACCATCGGGATCTCGGGCCCGCCATGTCAAACTGTATCACATGTGTATCACAGTATCACAAAAACACATTTTTACTCCATTTTTTTCAAACATCACCATTGGTATCCTGGGCCCGCTACGTCAAACTGTATCACATGTGTATCACAGTATCACCAAAACACATTTTTACCCAAAATCACCATCGGGATCTCGGGCCCGCCATGCCAAACTGTATCACATGTGTATCACAGTATCACAAAAACACATTTTTACTCCATTTTTTTTTCAAAAATCACCATCGGTATCCTGGATCCGCCACGTCAAACTGTATCACATGTGTATCACAGTATCACCAAAACACATTTTTATTCATTTTTTTTTCTTCCAAAAATCACCATCGGGATCCCAGACCCGCCACGTCAAACTGTATCGCACACGTATCGCATGTGTATCACATGTGTATCACAGTATCACCAAAACACATTTTTACTCTATTTTTACCAAAAATCACCATCGAGATCCCGGGTCCGCACCTCAAATTGTATCACATGTGTATCATAGTATCACCAAAACACATTTTTACCAAAAATCACCATCGGGATCTCGGGCCCGCTACGTCAAACTGTATCACATGTGTATCACAGTATCACCAAAACACATTTTAACTTTTTTTTTTTTTAAATTCACCATCAGGATCCCGGGCCCGCTATGTCAAACGTGTATCACATGTGTATATCACAGTATCACCAAAACACATTTTTACTCCATTTTTTCTAAAAATCACCATCAGAACCCCTGGCCCGCCATGTCAAACTGTATATTATGTGTATGACATGTATATCACAATATCACCAAAACACATTTTTACCAAAAATCACAATCGGGACCCCGGACTCGTCATGTCATACTGTATCACATGTGTATCACAAAGTGTATCATGACCCGCTACGTGATACTGTATCACATGTGTATCACTGTATCACAAGGTGTATGAGGGTGCGCTACATAATTGGTTTGGGTATTTCTACACACCGAATAGATGCACAAAAATAACCTATTAATTACCCTACTGTGGATATGAATATCGAATGTAGTATGGAAAGTAGGGATCGTTCCCGCAAGAGAATGAGACTCGAATGCAAATTAAGACACTAAACTATAACGACTCCAAACTGACCTAGAAAGGAAAATACGAACAGCAGACAACCTAAACAGACTCTGATTGCTACGAAATTTAAACACAATAAACTAGACTCAATAATACTGACTCTGACAAAGTTTCAACGAATTCTAAGAAGTTTAAGACTACGAAAAGTAACCTGCAAGAGCAGGGCAGAGTTGATGTACGAAAATTAAAGGAAAACCAACAAAGGTTTTGTTGTGAACAGTGATGACGGAATAGCTAGAGAACAATTATCCACCCTAAACAATCATGATAAATATGCAAGGTTCCATACAAATTCCCTAATTCATGGATGACGATGCTCAAGATAAGTCAATGGCATGTTGATCAAATCCTATTGTTCTCTCATAGTTGGTACGTTAAGTGCATGGCATGTACTCCCTAACTTAGTTCTTTCATGTAACCTAGAATGGCATGTTCATAGATTCAACACTCAAGAATCATTAAGCATAAAGAGAACGAACATCACATCGGCCATAAGACATGGCATGTATCTTATGTAACCAAGAAATCTAATCACATGAATATGGTTTACCTATTCATTAGCTACTTGAGATTATATGATGATATGGCGGTCCACATATAAATCCTAGCAATAGAACCCTAATACATGCATCTAAGTAGGCCTCCAAAGAAACACATATAAAGATTCATCAATGAAAAACCAGTGAAAAGATAATCATCCAATCCATAGGAGATTTATATAAAATAATCAAAGCATCTTAACAATCATGTTCAGGGCTTCAAATAGCCCCTAACTACTAAGGAAATTAGCTACCCATAGTCATAGTAGCAACAATCGAAAACATAATAAAACTAAAGAAAGAAAGAGAAGAAGAAAGGAACACGGCGATGCTTCGGCTCTCCACGTAGATGATGTCGAACCCTTTTCCCGGCTGATTAAGAGATCTTTAAATACCCCAAGTTAGGGTTTAAAACGTCCACGGCCCAATAGGAGTCGAAGCCCATGAGGAAAATCACAAATCCTAAATGAATTAGGTTTCCAGATTCGCGCCAGATTGACCTTCGCTCACTTAATCAGCCATAACGTCTTCTAGACAACTCCGAATCATAAACCGTCAGAAGTTCCTGAAAATAGACATCTGGAGCTTTCTATCCATATATGGTACATCTTCTAGTTCATTCTGAGCTGCTCCCAGTTCTCAATCGAAGTAGGCTGATCTGCACAGGCAGATTCACCGGTTTAGCTTTTAATCTCCACTTTTTGCTTCTTTTCATCCTCAATGCTCCAAGAGTCCTATAAAACATAAAACGACATAACTAACTCGAATAAAGATGGAATGTGAGAGAATTAATATAGAATTAAGCACAATGGAGCACATAAATATGCTCCCATCAAATACCCCCACACTTAGCTTTTGCTAGTCCTCAAGCAAAACAACTAAACAGAACATAAACGAAGACTCAATCTACACCTTCCAACATTTATCTCAGAGAACCATACAAGTCAATAGCATTAAGAATAGTTTACTCATCACATCAGGTCCTAAAAACTTCATTCAAAAGTTAATAAATCCCCATAACGATCATGCTCAAGTGTAGTGTGTGAAATAACCAACAGTTAACACAACAAACCAAATCTCAATCAACATGCTTCAACCAAGTATTAACTCCATCCTCACAAGGATAATCACTCTATTTTCACTCAGATTTTCTGGCTAATTCATATGCATTCACTCAAGTTATATGTGAGAAGAATAATGTATACAAGACAACAAATAGCTCACATATGCATAACAAGAAGAAAAGCTCTTTCTGGAAATTTAAATTATGATCTCATGAAAGGAATATCAATTACTTGAATGAATAGAACACATGCCATAGGCTCACCCCTCAACACAAGTCTCCACAAACCGAAAGTGCAACTTCCAAGATCAAAAGGTCTTAATTGGGTTGTAATGGGGCCATGGGATTAAGGTTTAAAGAAACGAAGGGATAGGAAAATAACAAAATCCCTAGAAATTAATGAGACAATATCAAGGACTTTGAAACCCATTTTTCTAATACTTCATAACTTCATATGGCCAAATAGCATCTTGTTGGGCCAAATACGTCATTCTAACTTGTAACTTCCACACATCAATATGTAATCAAGATCAAGAGCACTTAACTTTATTTTTTTCTTATATGCCAGACACATATTTTTTCTTCTTTTTCGGCATATGAACTTTTTTTTTTTTATATATGGCTCTCTCGAATCTGATTTTGTACATTAACAACTCCCCCACACTTGTTCTTTGAACAATTCACAAACCTTTGAAACTTTTAGAAAAACGAGAAGTCACCATCATTGTCTCACTAACTCCTAGGAATAGGGAAGGATAACACTATACTAGGTTTAGGGTATGGTAATGTGGTTAACAAAGAAAAAGGTTCACATAAGGCTCAAAAGGGGTTAACTAAGGGATTCATGATTAGGGACACAGGCTTAATTTGGCTTTGGTGGAAAATCCTAGGTGCCTTAATCATATCAAAGTCATTGCACATTTCAGCATAAAGTTTCAAGAGGTCTCAAAGTGAGTTCTAGCAATTAGTTCACAATATGCGTCGAATTCAAGTAATCAATCAAGCAAAGAATAATAAGATCATGCAACGAATTAATCGACAAGAAAGCAAGAATTAGTGTATAACTCTCCAAAAGAATAGCAATATGGCTCAAAACTCACAAAGGTTATACAAGTTCATACAGGGCCTAACATGCTTTCTCTCAATCCAATTTATCACATTAACATGGCTATAAGTGCATAAATGGTTCAAGCATAACAATCATAGAAATCGATTAACCAAAGAATAAAATTTAGACCTAAAGCAATGCTCAAACTCATCTTTAGCTATTGAAATCAAGTTCAATTCTCATCATTGGATTGGAAGGTATCCTAAGACTCAAAACAATACAAAACAAACAAACAAACAATGACTCTTTTTGGATTTTCTGTTTTTCCAGTTTTTTTTTTTTTTTTTTTTTTTTTTTTTTTTTTTTTTGCGTCGGGCTGTCGACCGGTCGACAAAAAGTGGCGACCGGTCGCCTGGGACCAGGGAACAAACCGTCGTGCTCTGGACGATGCTCGACCGTTCGACAAAAGGGGTCGACCGGTCGACTGGGAGTTGCGAAAAAAGTTTAATTTGGGATGAATTTTCAGAACACAACGACCCGATGACACTAAGACCTTCCCCCACACTTGAAACAGGCATTGTCCTCAATGCAAGAGACATGAAACACGCGACAATGCAAAAGAAAAAGAGGGAAAGTGACACAACACACAAAAACAAGCAAAGAGTTGAAAAGAAGACAATAGAAGAGTAAAGAAAACATCCCTGATTACTCCTCCATACTTGGGTTGCCTCCCAAGAAGCGCTTGAGTTAACGTCGTCAGCCAGACGTAGCTGCGGTCATATGAGGGTGACCATTCCACAATCCTTCTTGAAGTTGGGAATGAACTTATCTAAGGAAGAAGTATGACCAATGTTAAAACAAGAGAGAAACTCAAAAGTAGGAACATACTTCCCTTTGTCAGGTGGCACGGCGTTGAGAGTGGCCACAGTTGCAATAATGCCCGATTCTTTACTCGTGACTACTCCCTTTTCATCAAAGATTGGCTTTTTTGTGGATGAATCATTAGGGTTAGCCTGCACAATTTCATTAGTCTCAACAAAATCAATACTTGGAGAAGAATCATAAGTAGGGTACCTCATGGCTTCAAAGATGTTGAAGCCCACAGTCTCTCCAAGTACTTCCATTGTCAATGTTCCTTGAAACACATCAATCTTTGTATGAGCTGTGGCCATGAAGGGCCGCCCCAAAATCAATGGCAAAGATGTAGGCATAGGTGCGTCCTCCATGTCTAACACAAAGAAATCTGCCGGTAAAATCAAACCATTCACATTCACCAACACATCCTCTATCAAACCTCTCGGATATGTCAATGAACGATCCGCTAGTTGAATTCTCACATTAGTCTCCTTTAGCTTGCCTAAATCAAGTGCTTCATAAACAGAATAGGGCATTAAATTAATAGAAGCACCTAAATCAAGCAAAGCCTTTTCAAACCTGTGTGCACCAATGGTACATGGAATCGTGAAGCTTCCGGGATCCTTAAGCTTAGGTGGTAGCTTTCTTTGAAGTACAGCAGAGACTTCCTCACTAAGAGCTATTGTTTCATGTTCCTTGAACTTCCTCTTGTTGGTACAAAGTTCTTTGAGAAACTTTGCATACCTTGGGATTTGCTTGATAGCATCAAGAAGGGGAATGTTGATTCGGACTTCCCGGAAAGTATCCAATATGTCTTTATCGCTTTGCTCCTTCTTTGATTGCATGAACCTACGAGGAAAAGGAATAGGTGGAACATGAACATTAGAACCATTTTTACTTACCTGAAGAGGATTAGGTGCGGGTGGCGGAGCCGAAGAAACTCCTAGTCCAAATGGAATTCCAGATGTTGTTGTTGCTGCCTCGGTCGACCGTTCGCCAATTTCCGTCGACGGGTCGACATTGCTTCTGTCCGTGGGTCGATCGGTCGACACTTTGGTCGACCGTTCGATTGGAGCTTCTGTCCGCTGCTCTTCTTTGCTGCCCGGTGTTTGACCTCCCTCTACAGCTTTCTTAGGTCTTCTAATGTGCACCGGCTCCTTCGGAAGTTGTTTTCCAGTCCTCAATGTGACAGCCATAATCTGCTCATGGTGAGTTCCTTTACGATTAACTTCAGTTTGAGATGGAAGCTTACCTGGCTCTCTTTGAGTAAGTTGTTCACACAACCGACCGAATTGCACCTCAAGATTAGCAATAGACTTGCCATGATGTTGCAATGTGCTCTCAGTTTTCTCCTTGAAAGTCTTATTGTCCTGCACAAGAGTTTTGGTATCATTGGCAATAGAAATTACAAGATCCTCAAGCTTACCTGAAGATTGTTGAGGTGGTGGTCCTTGGTTGAATCCGTGAGGTGCATAAGAAGAGGTGGGAGCCCCTTGTTGTTTGTTCCACCCAAAGTTAGGGTGATTCCTCAAAGCCGGATTAGAATACACATTAGAGAAACCAGCTCTCCTTTGTTGGTCAGCAAAGCTGACTTGTTCTTCACCTGAATTTGGAAAGGAATACGGACAATCTATGGTTAGATGATCACGAATGGAACAGATGGAACATACCTGAGCTGATACCATTCCTTGAGCCGGTGGAGACATGGCTTGCATCCATGCATCAAGCTTTTTTTCAATGGTAGAGATTCTATCAGCTTCTCCTCCCCAAGAATTAACTTCATAAGCATCCTTGGTCCTTGCTTCTTGAAACCCTTTTGTAGAGAATTGTTGAGAATTCTCACTCAAAGTCTCAAAGATATCAAAGGCTTGATCACTGGTCTTATTCATGAAAGCGCCTCCACATGCTGAATCTACAAGGGCCTTGTTTGTATCATTCAAACCCTCATAGAAAAATTGAACTTGATCATCCTTAGAATAGCCATGGTGTGGACACTTCCTTAGCAGCCCATTGAAGCTCTCCCAAGCTTCACAAAAGAGATCCCCTTGCTTCTGTCGGAAAGTATGAATATCTCTCCTTAATTGCCTTGTTCTCTGAGCAGGGAAGAACTTGGTGATGAACTTTGTAGATAGCTGATCCCATGTAGCAATAGTATTGGAAGGCAATGAATTCAGCCACCACTTAGCATGATCCTTCAAAGAGAAAGGAAACAAGATGAGCTTCAGCTGCTCTGCAGTCAAACCGGGAGGAAATTGAGTTCTACAAAGGTCATAGAACTCTCTCAGATGGTTGTTCGGGTCTTCATTCGGCTTGCCATAAAAATGAGGGACTGAGTTGATAAGCTGTGGAGACAAACTGAATGAAGTACCGGCGGTAGGAGTGAATGTGATGCACGAAGGTTGTGCAACACCCTGAGGAACAAAGGAAGATTTCAATGGCTTTGGTTCTTCGGCCATTGCGTTGACAGATGGTGTTTGCTCTGGTGTTTATAAACTACAAAACAAAACAAACTAAACGTTAGAAACTATTAACACAAACAAAAACAAAAACAAAAACAAAAACAAAAATTTGCAATCAAATTATTCATTCCCCGGCGACACGGCGCCAAAATTGGTTTGGGTATTTCTACACACCGAATAGATGCACAAAAATAACCTATTAATTACCCTACTGTGGATATGAATATCGAATGTAGTATGGAAAGTAGGGATCGTTCCCGCAAGAGAATGAGACTCGAATGCAAATTAAGACACTAAACTATAACGACTCTAAACTGACCTAGAAAGGAAAATACGAACAGCAGACAACCTAAACAGACTCTGATTGCTACGAAATTTAAACACAATAAACTAGACTCAATAATACTGACTCTGACAAAGTTTCAACGAATTCTAAGAAGTTTAAGACTACGAAAAGTAACCTGCAAGAGCAGGGCAGAGTTGCTGTACGAAAATTAAAGGAAAACCAACAAAGGTTTTGTTGTGAACAGTGATGACGGAATAGCTAGAGAACAATTATCCACCCTAAACAATCATGATAAATATGCAAGGTTCCATACAAATTCCCTAATTCATGGATGACGATGCTCAAGATAAGTCAATGGCATGTTGATCAAATCCTATTGTTCTCTCATAGTTGGTACGTTAAGTGCATGGCATGTACTCCCTAACTTAGTTCTTTCATGTAACCTAGAATGACATGTTCATAGATTCAACACTCAAGAATCATTAAGCATAAAGAGAACGAACATCACATCGGCCATAAGACATGGCATGTATCTTATGTAACCAAGAAATCTAATCACATGAATATGGTTTACCTATTCATTAGCTACTTGGGATTATATGATGATATGGCGGTCCACATATAAATCCTAGCAATAGAACCCTAATACATGCATCTAAGTAGGCCTCCAAAGAAACACATATAAAGATTCATCAATGAAAAACCAGTGAAAAGATAATCATCCAATCCATAGGAGATTTATATAAAATAATCAAAGCATCTTAACAATCATGTTCAGGGCTTCAAATAGCCCCTAACTACTAAGGAAATTAGCTACCCATAGTCATAGTAGCAACAATCGAAAACATAATAAAACTAAAGAAAGAAAGAGAAGAAGAAAGGAACACGGCGATGCTTCGGCTCTCCACGTAGATGATGTCGAACCCTTTTCCCGGCTGATTAAGAGATCTTTAAATACCCCAAGTTAGGGTTTAAAACGTCCACGGCCCAATAGGAGTCGAAGCCCATGAGGAAAATCACAAATCCTAAATGAATTAGGTTTCCAGATTCGCGCCAGATTGACCTTCGCTCACTTAATCAGCCATAACGTCTTCTAGACAACTCCGAATCACAAACCGTCAGAAGTTCCTGAAAATAGACATCTGGAGCTTTCTATCCATATATGGTACATCTTCTAGTTCATTCTGAACTGCTCCCAGTTCTCAATCGAAGTAGGCTGATCTGCACAGGCAGATTCACCGGTTTAGCTTTTAATCTCCACTTTTTGCTTCTTTTCATCCTCAATACTCCAAGAGTCCTATAAAACATAAAACGACATAACTAACTCGAATAAAGATGGAATGTGAGAGAATTAATATAGAATTAAGCACAATGGAGCACATAAATATGCTCCCATCAATAATACTGTATCACAAGTGTATCACATGTGTATCACAAGTGTATCACATGTGTATCACAAGTGTATCACATGTGTATCACATGTGTATCACATTTGTATCACATGTGTATCACATGTGTATCACATTTGTATCACATGTGTATCACTGTATCACAAGCTGTATGAGGGTCCGCTACATAATATTGTATCACAAGTGTATCACATGTGTATCATATGTGTATCACAAGTGTATCAGAAGTATCACATGTGTATCACAAGTGTATCACATGTGTATCACATGTGTATCACCAGTGTATCACATGTTTATCACAAGTGTATCACATGTGTATCACATGTGTATCACATTTGTATCAAAAATTCTAATGGTGAACTGATTACATTATCACGTGTATCACATGGGTATCACAGGAGGTCACATCTGTATCATAAGTGTATCACAAGCACATCACATGTGTATCACATGTGTATCACAACTGTATTATAACTGTATCACAATGTGTATTACATGTGTATTACATGTGTATCACAATGTGTCACGTGTGTATCACGTGTGTATCACGGGTGTATCAGTGTGTATCACGTGTGTATCACAGATGTATCAAAATGTGTATCACGTAGGTATCACAACTGTGTATCACATGAGTATCACAATTGTGTATCACGTGTTTCACGTGTGTATCGCGGGTGTATCACGTGTGTATCGCAGGTGTATCGCATGTGTATCGCAAGTGTATCGCAGGTGTATCACATGTGTATCACGTGTGTATCACGGGTGTATCACGTGTGTATCACGGGTGTATCGCGGGTGTATCAGTGTGTATCCCAGGTGTATCCCGTAGGTATCACAGTGTGTATCCCGTAGGTATCACAGTGTGTATCCCGTAGGTATCACAGTGTGTATCCCGTAGGTATCACAGTGTGTATCCCGTAGGTATCACAAGTGTGTATCCCGTAGGTATCACAAGTGTGTATCCCGTAGGTATCACAAGTGTGTATCCCGTAGGTATCACAAGTGTGTATCACAGTGTGTATCACCTGTGTATCACAGTGTGTATCACCTGTGTATCACTAATTGTATAGCAAGGTGTATCACTGATTGTATCGCAAGGTGTATCACTTAGTGTACACTAGAAACTACCAGTATAACTGTATCACTAATTGATTGCTAACTGTATCACATGCTATATAGAGTACAAGATACATGAAATAAGGTCTCAGTTATAGAAAACTAAAAATTTCATGATTCATTGTTTTACAAAAGTATGGTAAATATATCTTAAGAGGAAACCAAATAAAAACTAAAAAGTGTTTAGGAAAACACTATTGCCTCCTCTTTAAACTCTCAAAGTGCGTTGTTGCACCTATCCTCTATCACACTTGGTCTTTAACATGACCTGCAATTGTATAACAAAATAATATCAGTTCTCATATTTACTCTGTGATCGAAGAAAAACATTTCAAACCAATCTAATGACACTGAGATCAATACAGGACATATCAATAAATACACTACATATGTAAATAATAGAATGTTGGGTATCTTCATCGATTACACTCGCAAACAAACAAGCTTCTATGATTTTGGCTCATGCATAGAAAACCTTTGCTAATTAAGAATGATAAAGCCTCATCTGTTTCATCTTGGTAAACAAACTTGAGGTTCATATGCATGACAACCACATAGAGCATTCTTACAAAGTAAGAGAGATGCAGCTTAAAACCACTAACACATTCCTCTCGTCCCTTCTTCAGCGCATTACACTGGTCAACAAGTTCTACATGCCGCTTCTTATTGCTTTGGAGATCAGATTCAAGTCTGCTGTACACATTCCTTAGCTGCCTAACAACAAAACATATTAGCATGAATTTACTTGTACAAATTTAAGCACAATCCTATCCTATATACTTGAGGTTGAAATATAGCCATCAAATTCACATGTTCCCAGCAAATCAAGCTAGGGAGACTCCAAAAGTACACCTAAAATGTTAAAATTATATACATTACAAAACGCCAAGAGAACCAAAACAAGCATAATGTACAATTTCTTCAATTAAACATGCTCTAAAAATTCATGTGGCATGCAAGAAAGCCCTCAATTCAAATCTGATAATTGGAAGCTCTTAATACTTACAGAGGCTCCTATCTTGTCTTTGAAAATGAGGTCAGCATCCACCAAACTTTGGATCACATCTTTCACCGACTGATTAATAACACTTTTCTTTGGGCCCTTCTTCTCAAGCTCCTTTAGCTAAAATCATCAATATTAACATATATTTATGCAATATAAGCTCAAATTTTGGACATTATTCAAAATCTTGAAGAGATCGAAGAACAAATTTGAGTTCAAAATAAACGCATTTGAAGTTACAGCAACAAATTACAATCAACAAGGGGCTTAATTACAAAATAGGTAAAACTTAGACTCTTAGAGCATAATAACACTCACAAGGAAGAAATCCTGAGAATCGTAGAAGATCTGAAGCATATTCTCATGCTTTTCCTCCAACGAAATGCCTCTTTTCTTCGACTGAAGAGCAATAAAAAAAAATAGCGAGGAGAGAATTCATAATTATCTTCACCAGAAATTTCAGAAAAACGCTAATATACTCAACATGATTACTTTCGAGTTGAGAAAATAGCTAAATTTCATTTGAAATTAAGAATTATAGAGATTCTTGCTCTTTGGGGCATTTTCTCAGTAACCTGACAGAGCAAAATTAGGTGCGAACTAAGGCTATTGTAAGTTGATCAAATTCAACAACATCACGTAACCTGCCATGTCGATCTTCGAAACTGCCTTCGCCACATCCAGCTTAGGCTTCTTTGGCTTCTTCACTTTGACATTCTTCGGTTAGCCAATTTCTACGGCACCAGTGACCTTAGCATCACTATTGTCATCATCGTTATCGGAGTGCCGCTTGGATCGGATAGCAACAGAGTCTCCTGTAACGGCTTCCATCTGAGACTTTCGAATTCTTCGACCGCGCTCCGTAGAAAGCAGCTCGATCGACCGGAAGACGTCGGCTGGTATATGACCAAACGCACCGGCTTCAAAATCGTCGCCGTGATGACGTAATTCCGACGCTGGATCTTAGGAAAGAAAAATATTGAAGAGCTTGAGAACTGGGCTGGGGAGATTGGGATGAGAAGGACGTGAAAGTGAAATCAAGATAAGAGTACAGCCAAAGGTTAAAATAGTAATCTAAATTCAAAATTGTTTGAAAGAGGGCTTAAAAAGAAGTCAGGAAAAAAATGGGGCTTAATGGACTATAAACTTTTAAAAGAGGGTTTTTAATTCATTTTCTCTTAATTATGTTGGCCTTTCTCATGGGAGGGTTAATTAAGCTCAAATCTATCTAGGTCAAATCCTGAAGTCGATGAGGTTGCGCATGGGTTTGGTTGATGACATCACCGATAGCAATAGATAGGAATTCATTACTTCATTCTCATATGTATATGATTTTTTATTTATGTATGGCGAAAATTGTTCTTTTTCTTTTGATTTATTGCTAAAATGTTGTTTGTTTTGATTTTGGTAACAAATAATGTGTTAACTCGACCTAACTTGTTGATCGGTAAATGAATTCCTTGAAGACCAAGTTTGATCCACGACTTAACTTGGTGGGTTGGTTTGAGCGACTTGCTCGATCAGTTCGGCTCGATCATATTAGAATTTTCCTTGTGTTTTTATTGGACTATTTGGGTGTTCAGAGTCTGCAGACTCATTTTTTTCTTATTTAACTAACCATCCTCCCTTACACAGTTACACTTAATGCTAATCCTAATCTTCTTCACTTAAGCATAATTTGGCACCAAACAAAGAGAGAAGAGAAAGTAATTAAGCTGGGCAAAAATAAAAATTCAATTGAGAAATATTGCACCAGATGCAGGCGCTTTGGTTTGGGTGATCGAAGTTCATAACACCATATGATGTCAAATTTCATTTCATTAATTTCCCTTCTCTTCTTTTTCAGTTCTCTAGCGAAGCTATGGATTCCGTACAAACTCTCACACATTCTTTCTCCTTTCAATCTCTCACAATTACTTTCGTCTTCTTATATGTGTTCATATAAATTAGACTAATTAGTACGTTGTAATTTCTCTCTATATATATAGATGCAGGAGCTATATGTTGTGATAGAAGCAGTATCCGTTCAGATGTTTGTACCATGAAAGGAGATGTAAGAACACACTCGGCTTCCTCTTCCATCTTAGTCTATGGATCTCAAGACGAAGAAGGGAAGAATGAGGAGGAACTCCAACACGAAAAGATCAAACCATATACCAGAAAATGGGAAACAAGTATTATGGACACCATTGATGAGTTAGATCTCATTTCAAAGAAAATCACTGTAAGCATGAACCGTCATCAATGTGATGTCCAACATGAAGTTCCAGCAGTGTTTTTCTCAACCGGGGGCTACACCGGTAACGTTTACCATGAATTCAATGATGGGATTATGCCATTGTACATTACTTCCCAACATTTCCACAAGAAGGTTGTGTTCGTCATTCTTGAATTTCACAATTGGTGGCTCATGAAATATTCAGACATACTTTCACATCTCTCGGATTATCCTGTAATAGATTTTCGTGCTGATAAGAGAACTCACTGCTTCCCTGAAGCCATTGTGGGTTTGAAAATTCACGACGAGCTCACCGTGGATTCTTCATTGATGGAAGGGAATAAGAGCATTTTCGAGTTTAAGAATCTTCTAGACAGAGCTTACGGGCCTCAAATCACAAGTCTAATGCACGAACAACTGAAGCCATCTGTTTTTCCCACATTGAAAAGGCCTTCAAAGATGAGGAGAAAAGTGCAAGAGCCTCCATTTAAGAAGCCTAATCTGGTTATCATATCTCGAAATGGATCAAGGGCGATAACCAATGAGATTTTGTTGGTGAAAATGGCTGAGAAAATGGGGTTTCAAGTCCAAATTATGAGGCCGGATAGCAGGACAAAGTTAGCAGAGATTTATCGAGCTCTCAATTCAAGTGATGTCATGATTGGGGTTCATGGTGCTGCCATGACACATTTTCTGTTTATGAAGCCTGGTTCTGTATTTATCCAAGTTATTCCTCTTGGAACTGAATGGGCAGCAGAGGCATATTATGGAGAACCTGCAAAGAAGCTTGGGTTAAAATATATCGGTTACCAAATTTTCACCAAAGAGAGCTCCTTATATGACAAATATGGTAAGGATGATCCTGTTCTTAAAGATCCAAGGAGTGTAACCAAAAAGGGATGGCAATATACAAAGATGATCTATCTCGAGGGTCAAACTGTGAGATTAAACCTCCGAAGATTTCGGAAGCAGTTGGTTGGTGCATACGATTACAGCATTGATAGATTGAATCAGCAGCAGACTTCTCATCTTCAATCACATTGATTTCATTGATGTCATATGGTATTTTCAACTGAGTAAGTCTTTACCTCGCAGTAGTCAGTTT
This sequence comes from Rubus parviflorus, assembly GCA_029955375.1. NCBI lineage: Eukaryota > Viridiplantae > Streptophyta > Magnoliopsida > Rosales > Rosaceae > Rubus > Rubus parviflorus. The sequence continues at coordinate 17,007,489 of JARGGL010000006.1, read as the reverse complement.
AATTTGGAAGTTGTGTATGGCAGTGTCAGTGAACTAGAAAGGGTACGTTGCATGTACAGTGTCAACAAAATGGTGAACAATATAATTAAGACCCTGTAAAATAAGGATTGTAATCTGTAAATACTATGATTTCTGAAGCAATTAGTACCCAAAGTTTTCGATTCATCTCTTGTAGTACCTGAACTTCAATTTTTGTCACAAGTAGTACTCAAAGTTTTCAATTTTTGTCACAAGTAATACCTAAAGTTTTCAATTTTTATCACAAGTTGTACCCAAAGTTTTTCATTTTATCCTCTTTTTTTTGGAACAAACGCCCTAATATGTGACAAAAATGGTCTTAGGTACCACAAAAGATGAAATCGAAACCTTTGGGTACTACTTGTAACAAAGTTGAAAACTTTAGGTACTATTTATGACAAAAATTGAAGTTCAGGTACCAAATATATAATAGAGAAATAGTCCAGGTACTATATATGATAAAAACTCTTTTGCATAAGATAGAAATGGCACTATACCATATTGCATACGCTCTATCACCAGAGAAAAAAAGGTTCATTGCAGCCTCAAGAAGGCGAAGAGTGTCGGACCTTTCTAATATCTTGTTATTACAAGAGAATAACGAGACCTAAGCCTCTCTCTTTCTTCTTCCTCTGCTTTCTGTCTTGCATCTTCATATTAACCCCTCATCTTTGTTTCTCTAACACCATTTTCTCTCTATTACGTAAGTTGTTTCTCAATCTGTGCAGGTTTCCTACTCTTCCTCTCTAATTATCTGTAGCAGTTACTAATGTACAAAGATATACCATTCGCATTTTGGTTTCTGTAGATTCACCAGAAGTAGAAAATGAAGGCCTTGCTCCTGATATGGTTAGTAGTTTTCTTCTCCGATTTTTTTGTGTTCTTACTTGTTACTTGTTACTTGCCTAAGCTTCAACAGTTTCAAAGTTCAATGTGACAGTGAAGATGGCCAAAGATCAAAATTATCTTCATAATGAACTTTTTATCAATGGCAAGAAAGTTGGATCTACTTCATCTTTAGACAATAAACCAACTATCAATTCCATTGTCGATGCATCTGCAGAGAAACCCCTCTCTACCATTTGATGAATAAGTCCCATTGCCCTTGATGTCTCATTGTTATTGATAAACCCTCGGATGATTATGTTGTAAGTCCAATTATCTGGAAAACAGGCTTTTTCTTCCATTTCTCTACGAAAGTTTTCTGCTTCTCCTATTAGGCCCCCATCACAAAGTCCACTAATCATTATGTTATATGTCCTCACAATAGGCTGAAGTCCTCTCGATGATAAACTGCAGAAGAGATCCTTTGCAGCTTCAACTTTTCCAGCTTTGTACATACCATGAATAACAGAATTATAACTAACATTATAAGGTTCCAACTTCTTTTCTTCGATCTCTCTCAGCAATTCCATTGCCATACCAAGTTGTTGTTTTTTACATAAGCCATCCAATAAAATAGCATACGTTTGAGAATCTGGAAGTTGGCAAGAAGCTTTCATCTTAGAGAACAACTTTTGAGCATCTTGTATTCTCCCCAATTTGCAAAAACCATCCATAAGCGTGTTCTAAGTAATAGCATTTGGAACCAGTCCCTTATGAGACATTTCCTCAAATAGCACCACAGCCTCATCAATATTTTTGTGCTTACAATACCCGTTTATCAATGTGTTATTACTAAAGGCATCGACCATGGAACCCGTGCTAACCATTAGATCAAAGACTGTTCTTGCCTCGTCCATCTCTCCTTGATCTCAAACAGTAACCATCCATAAGTGAGTTGTAAGTAACTGTGTCAGGTTCAATATCTCTTTGAATCATCATTTCAACCATGCTTTTTGCTTCCACGACCATCCCCTCCTTACAAAATGTATCTACCAAGATGCTGAAGGTGTACCGATTTGGAAAGATGGTTCTACTCACCATTTCATTCAACAGCCTTGTAGCTTCTTTCCACTGACATAATCTGCATACTCCATGAATCAAGGAGGTATCGGTAATGACGTCTGGGGCAATACCCTTACTGATCATTTATGAGAAGAGGTTCAGTGCATTACCAATTAGCATGTCCTTATAAAGACTGTCGATTATGGTGCTATAGGCAACTACCCCAGGCTTACAATCTCCAGATTGTTCCATCTTCCTAAGCAATTTAAGAGCTCCACTATTGTTGCCCTTCAAGCACAAGCCCTTCATTAGTGTCTCGAAAGTAACCACATCGGGCTTACAATAACCACCCCTCTACCATTTTTCTGAAAATGCCTGCTGCCTCAGCAACTCTATGAAGACAATTAATTTTTTAGAGTAAAAATAAGTTATTACACTTCACATTACTAATTAAGATGCATAAATCATAAAATAAGTTACTATAAATGCTATCGGTTTATAAGATAAAGGAAAGAAAATATAATATAATGAAATAGTAACAAAAATAGAGAATGATCAAACTATGAAGACAATTAATTTTTCATACAGTAAGTAATGATAGTACTAATCCATGAAGTGCAGGCATCAGTAAACAGTATAAGTTTTGAAGTACCTAAAACGTCAGTAGGAAAATTTTCTATAAATATAGACTGCTCAAATCAAGTAATGTGAAATTTACTGATTTTATTTTATTAATTAGTTTTGATAATCTAATCCAGTCCTGTCAATTCAATGAATCAAAATCGTGTTTGAAACTTCAACAAAGGAAGAAAAGTCTAGACTATGTCCTTCAAGGCAAGACAAAGTGATCACTTCCATCACTTTCAAGTGCATTGAAATTTTCAATCTCTGCATAAATTCGGCTTGTATTTAAGTTCTAAGCAATAATGGAATGTTGACTTGGCTTAGTTGCAAATAACACGTATTTGTGAGGACCTTGGAAGCTAGACTATTAAACAATTGAAAGACTTAACTTGGTTTAACCCATGTATTCATGCAATTATAATATGTTCCTCTTTAACCATGCCAGTAAGGTCTCTCATACATAAAGCTACGAACTTTAAATTCAATGTTCAATATAAACAATAATGAGTAGCATACCTCGTCGTACTCCTTCTTCTCAGCCTTGGGTTGCTTCAAAGGCTTTGCTTTTCCACTTAAAACAAAAGACAAAAGGAGGAAAATTAATTTTGATTCCAAAATCCCATCAAATCTGGCAATTTTTTAGGGTTTCTTCTCCCTCTTGTTTTCTAATTGAAACTTAAAATTGAATCTGGAAACCTTAGGGCTTTTGAATTTTAAAGAACGTACCTTGCTTGGATGACATGGCTGAGATCTAGGGCAGAAGGTTTGGTCGGAATTCGAGAGCTAGAAGAAAGAAGACCCAACCCTATTTGCAGCAGCCTTACTTGAGACAGAGGATCATGACAAACCCCGAAACTACCGCTTCCGGCGAGGTAGAGCGGTGGTGGGTGGTGGATCTCGGTCGATTTGGCCGGAAAATAACAAATTGACGGCTCGAAGATCGACGCAACAGTCGCAGCTTTGTGTGCAGCGTAAAATTACAGGTATTATTCCTCCGAATCTGCCGAGAAAGAGACGCGTATTTCCAAGATCGATATAGGGAGCAATAGGATTGTGGAATTGGGGATGTGCATGCAAACCCTTGCAGTTATGGGGGAATTTCTCTAGTGAGAATCACTTCAATGAGTACCATTTGAGGACCTTTCGATTAATGGTTGTGATATCTATTTTTCGATTACATCTCGACAAATCAACCGTTCAATGTTAACATATTCATGAGTAGATCACTTCTACAAATTTTCAACAAAATTTGAAATCGTTAAGGTACCGAACTAGACCAAATAAATGGACAAACCAAATCTGTCAATTTTGAACCATTCATATTCATAAATGGTAAATCACAATTATAGATGACTTAACGATTTCCGATTTCATTGAAAATTTGTAGAAGTGATCTACTCATAAATATTTAAATATTGAACGGTTAATTTGTCGAGATATAATCAAAAAATAGGTCTAATCGAAAAGTCCTCAAGTGGTACTCATTGAAGTGGTCCTCACTAGAGAAGCTCCCGCAGTTATGGTTACAAATACGCAGCCATATTGATTGTGAAACGGAAGCAGATCGATGAAAGAAGAACTAAAGTTTGGTGAATGGCGGGATTAGCCAAGGGACAAAACCGGTAATTTCTATAATAGGCTCGGCTCGAGCCGCACTGTTCACGGCTTATGAACAGTGCATCAACTTTAGTATACGTTAATATGGAGATGGATTCTCTGCTAGAACTATAATATGCTTGGATTTCAATATGAGCCGTCGATTACAAATCAAGAGCCTATAAGTTGCCACATCAGCAAATGATACTAAAGAGATGTTTTCTCGTTAACGCCGTTTCTCATCTCCACTTCCTATCTTCTTCAGTTTTCTTCTCTCATCCCTTTTCTTCTTCAACCTTGCCCTGACATGTGAGAGATAATAGGTTGAGAATACCCCAAAGCAAATATCACATACCCATTCCAGTGAGAAAGCAAAACTTGAATGCCATGGGAAGAGTGAATTGATCTGGGCCACCACTAATTGCAGTCGCGCCGGCGGAGCTTGGTTGACGGTGTGGGCGGATTCAATTCTGCCATCTGCTTTTGATTTGCTGAGGGGATGGTGAACCATAGGTGCATTTGTGAAATGGAAGCTGATCGATCTGAGCTTCAATTTTGAGATTAATCTGTTGTTTAATTGATGAAATTGGGACTTCTACATAACTTTTGTTAAGGATCAGAAAACTAAGACAAAGAGAAACTCAACAACTGTGGGAATGATTTTTGTTAATCTTATTGAACAACTTAGGCTTATTAAATAGCCTTTACAACATAACAGAAAAGAGAAAAGCTAGCTCACGTTTGCAACAATTGCAACGAGATATCAGCAACCAACTAAACAAAAGCAGTAAACAAATATCCTGAAGACTAGGACTTATTTCAACAGAAAGCAAACTTCAAGTAAACTCCTAACATAAACTTTGACTTCTTCTCTTCATTCCCTCCCTTAAACTAGTTCCCAACTAGTTTAACTCAGGAACCCGACAAACTCCTAGCTGACTTCTGAACTTCTGAAAAGCATCCAATGTAAGAGGCTTCGTCATCACATCTGCCAACTGATCTCGAGTCCCACAATATACTAGCTCAACAACACCATCTCGAGTTAAATCACGAAGAAAATGGAAGCGCACATCAATGTGCTTGCTTCGACCATGAAGCACTGGATTCTTTGATAATTGAATAGTGGAACTGTTATCACAAAAGATTGTAGTGCACTTACTTTGCTTCAGACTCATTTTCTCAAAAATTCTTCTCATCCATACAGCTTGACTAGCACAAGCAGCTGCAGCTACGAACTCCGCTTCTGTGGTGGATAGTGTGACAATTGGTTGTTTTTTTCGAAGACCAAGCAACAGCTCCTGATCCTAGCATAAACACATAACCTGATGTGCTTTTGCGATCATTCAAATCCCCTGCATAATTACTATCTGCATATCCAACCAGGCCCTCATTTCCTCCTTTCTTGTGAAAGACCCCGAACTCAATTGTTCCTTTCAAGTACCTCATGATCCTCTTGACTGCCGACATGTGTAACTTAGTCGGTTTTGACGTGTACCTGCTCACCAAACTCACTACATGCATTAAATCTGGCCTTGTAGCCGTTAGATACATGAGAGATCCCACCATCTGCTTGTACAAAGTCTCATCCACTTGAACTCCATTTTCATCTCGAAATAGCTTGCAACCTGGAACAATAGGATTATGAACCGAGTTACATTTCTCCATTCTAAACTTCCTCAACATCTCCAGTGCGTACTTCCTTTGACACATGTAAATCCCATCTGGCCTCTGCAACACTTCTATACCAAGAAAGAATCTCATCCTTCCCAAATCAGTCATGTCAAATTCTTTCAACATAGAACTCTTAAATTCAGCGAACATCAATTCATCATTGCCAGTAAATATTAAATCATCTACATATAAACTGACAATGAGAATTTTACCTTCCTTTTTCGTCTTAATGAATAGAGTTTGCTCGCTGTAACATCTGTCAAACCCTTGACTCACAAAGTGTGCTTCAATGCGGCTGAACCAAGCTCGTGGAGCTTGTTTCAGTCCATAGAGAGTCTTTTTTAACTTATATACTTTCTGAGAGCAGCTCTTCAACTCATAACCTCTTGGATGTTCTACATATACCTCTTCATTGAGTTCCCCATGCAAGAAAGCCGATTTAACATCAAGTTGGTAGAGATTCCATCCTCTCTGAGCTGCTAGAGCCACAATCATCCTTACAGTATCCATCCTTGCAACCGGTGCAAAGACTTCTGTGTAGTCAATCCCTTGTTGTTGTACATACCCTTTAGCCACCAACCGAGCTTTGAATTTGTCCAACTCTCCATTCTCCTTGAGTTTAGTCTTATACACCCATTTCAATCCTATCTTCTTCGCACCAGTAGGCAAGTCAGTGAGCTCTCAAGTGTTGTTCTTTTCTATTGCCTTGATTTCCATGTCCATAGCCATCCTCCAATTATCATGTTTCACTGCCTCCTCAAAATGAATCGGGTCTGCTGAAGAAAACATAGCTAAATTCACATTTAAATCTTCTTCCTCTGAGAGTCCCTCCCCACTTACATAATCACGCATCCACAATGGAGTTCTTCTAACTCTTCCTTCCTCTGAACTCGATGATTCTCCGCCATTCCCAACATCTTGAGGATTATGAACTGGTTCTTCAGTGACTTCTTCAATAGCTTCTTCTTCCTCCTCACTAACTGCACTTGCATTGTCTTCATTTACAGCTCCATTTTTTTTCTCATCATTCCATTCCAAATCAGCGATCACATGTTCATCAAAACTCCTATCCCAGTTCCAAGACTTGTCCTCTTCGAACACCACATCCCTGCTAACTATCACCTTCTTTGCAGCTGGATCATAGAGCCGATACGCCTTGGATTCTTCACTAACACCCAACAGCACACACGGAAAGCTTTTTCCCTCCAACTTCGTTCTCCTCACATCAGTTACATGTACATGCGCCACACATCCGAAGACCCTAAAATGCTCCACTGAGGGTTTACTTCCACTCCAGGCTTCTTCGGGAGTTTGATTCTTCACAGCGAACGTTGGACATCGATTTAGAACATAGATCGTCCAATTCACTGCTTCTGGCCAAAAAGTCTTGGGAAGCTTCTTTTCAGATAACATACATCGAACCATATTCATCACGGTTCGATTTTTCCGCTCAGCTACTCCATTCTGTTGTGGAGTATAGGCTGCAGTCAATTGCCTTTTGATGCCATGCTCGGTGCAGAACTCATTGAATTCAACAGATGTGAATTCTCCCCCTCGATCTGTTCTCAAACATTTAATATACCGTCCTACTTCTTTCTCAACATAATTCTTAAAACGTTTGAACATGCTCAATGCTTCTGACTTTTCTACTAAAAAATAGATCCATGCTTTTCTAGTAAAATCGTCAATAAAACATATGAGGTACCTCTTCTTGCTATTGGAGATGGGAGAAATTGGTCCGCAGAGATCGGCATGAATAAGTTGTAGCTTCTCTGTAGCCCTCCAATTGCTCTTCCTTGGAACTGGATCCCTGTGTTGCTTCCCAATCAGACAATTTTCACACACCCTTGATGGAGGCTTGAATTGAGGCGTACCTTCTACCATCCTTTTGTACAGCAAGGTCCTTAATCCCTTGTAACTTAAGTGTCCGTAGCGACAATGCCATAAGTGTGCCACATCATGTGTAGAGGTATAGAGACAGTTTGGTTGCTGAGAAGTAACCTTTTGAGGTAGAGAACTTGCAAGCATCACAAACATCCGATTTGCTGTCATATCGGTTGTTATAATCAGTCCTCTCTCTGGATGGTACACCTTAAGTTTGCCATGTTGGATGAGAATTGCTAGTCCTCTTTCTTGTAGTTGTCCAATGCTCAGCAGATTATTTCTTAATTCTGGTACATAGTAAACTTCACTAACAACATGAATAAAGCCTCTTACTTGTAGTCTCACGTTGCCTCTGCCTGTCACCTCCATTCTTGTGTTATTTCCTAGCTTCACTCTATGCTTGAAGCTTTCATCGAGTTCACAGAACAAGCTCTTGTCTCCACTCATGTGATTGCTGCACCCCGAGTCTAAAAACCAGACATCTTCTCTTCGAGCTCCGCTTCCTTCTACATAAGCCATGAGCAACATCTCTTCCTCCTCTTCTAACTCAGCATAATTTGCTTCCTTATCCCAGCTTGGACACTCAAATTGAAAGTGTCCAAGTTTGTGACACTTATAACACTCCACCATGGCCTTGTTGTAGGACTGCCTGCCTCTTCCTCTTCCTCTGCTCCGAAAAGTGCCTCGACCTCGTCCTCTTTCACCTCTGTCTCTTCCTTCTTCCATGGTGACTTTCAAGGCCTGGTCTTCACCACTAGTCCTTCGGAACTTCTGTTCATGCACAATTAAAGAGCTTTGCAGCTCATCCACAGAGAGAGAATCGAGATCCTTTGATTCCTCTATGGAGCAGACAATATAGTTGAATTTCTCTGTGAGAGTGCGTAAGACTTTCTCTACAATCTTCACATCCTGCATATCCTCTCCATAGTTGCGCATGTCATTGGCCACCAACATGACTCTTGAGATGTCACGCCCCGATTTTCGAATCAATTAATAGGGCATTTTGCCCTTAATTACAAACCATTTCGGGAACGTGACGACATGGAATATCAAATACAAATATGCACTAGAATTTTTTTCTTTTTAATTCAAGTACACAACACCAACTCCATGCCCAACATTGTAATTTCAAACTCAATACAAGAGTCGAATATTACATACCAAATATTTATATAATAAATTGATACATCAAAATATTACATAAATAAATCTTCAGAGTGCGAAGCATAAAAATAGCGGAAGTCTTATAACCCAACAAAAAGTATGCAGCCTTGCATTACTCCTGGTTATCCTAACCTGCAGGTATAACCCCTACACCGTGGAATAGTGTACCGGGTTATATCAACAAACCCGGTCAGCTTACGAAGCTGGTATGAGTTAACTCAGTTTTACTCACCCTAAACCGTTTATCAAAAATATACATATATAGTTTGTTTTAAACAAATATATGTAAGTTATATTCTTCAAAAACAATTCAAATCCCGAAAATTCATATTATAAAATATAATGAACCTACGCATCCCATAATACGTATTTTAACCCCACACGTCCCATAACGTGTATGTTAATCCCAGGGTAATTCAGAATATTAAACAATATAAACCTTCCCTAAAATCATTTCCCAAAATTATGATTTCTTTCTTTTTAAGAAAAGTAAATCATCATAATAATTACTTCAATTTTTAAAGAAGTAAAAACTTCAAAATACAATTCAATATTGTTCAAGAATTGTAATTCATTTATCAATGCTTCAAATATTTAAGAAGCAAATTCATATCATACTCACACAAAACCACAATCAACTTCAAATGATTAAAAGCGAGAATACCATTTTTCTTCTCCTTTTAATACATCAAGATAAAGCGAGAATACCATTTTTCTTCTCCTTTATTACATAAAGTATTCATCTTTGTTTTCAATGAATACATGGCTACACAGTCTAGAACTCTAACCTTCACCTTCTGGCTACACAGTCTAAAGCTCTAACCTTCACCATTGGCTACACAGTCTAGAGCTCTAACCTTCACCCATTGGCTACACAGTCTAAAGCTCTAACCTTCACCCATTGGCTACAAAAACATTCGAGTAGGCAAACACAATATCATAATTTTTGAAATATTGTTCCCACAAAATCCACCAATTAAAACAATAAAATGAATACTTTCAAATATTGTTTTAACACAAAATCACACATGCTGATATATCAAATTAAAACTGTATTTAATTTATATATCGCAAAATCATTTAAATAAATATAATTATTTATTTTCGCAAACAACACAATATGAATTAATATTCATATATAAAATATCGTGAGATTCACTCACCTCTAATTCCTGCTGCGTCTTCAAATAATACCCGGGAATCGACAAAGCTAGCCAAATGCTTCATGATTCCAAAATACCTATGAACATGCAATTTTCCACTTAGCATATCATAGTTTCCAAATTGATGATTCTAAAATCCAATCACTTCAAATATTCCTCAAATGTCTCTTAGACATCAATAACCATAAATCGGGACAGTTTGACCAAAAGTCAACCGTCGGTCAACGTGGGTCTCACGTCTACTATTCATCAACGGGTCCCACACGAAATCCAAAACTTCCAAAATCCAACAGCATGCTTATTTCTAGCATCCTAACATCATATCCAAAATTGGTGATGATCCAACGGTCGGATCATCACGGATCTAACGATCCATAACTATCGCTTAATTGATCATTGATCAAACGACCGAATTCCACAAAAGTGTAAACACGAAAGTTGTTCGTATCGACGAACCAAGCCAAACGGAGCAAAGAACTGCTCCTGGACCGGCCGGACGCGCCGCCGACGCGCCGCCACCGACGGTGGCCAGCCGCCGGACAAAAGTTGTCTGATTGCTATGAAATTTTAACAGCATGTTCTACACATTACCACAAACAACTTTCATAACTACCACAAGGGCCAATTCAAAGTAAAAAGTCTCGAATTTACCTCGATAGTTCCAAAACCCTAGGATTTCAAATCCAAAATTCTCCTTCGTCCGAACTCCGATTGAGGCATATTTTATGTTGCTGGAAAGCCCCTGGCAAGGGCTACAAAGCCCAGTAGGTAAGGTGGCTCGATTTGGCCGGAAACTTGCCCAGAAACTGATGAACAGTTCGGCAGCGTTTTTCTCCTTTTTCTTTTCTTGATTTCTCTTTCTATACTGAAAATCAATGAATGAAACTAGTATAGAATCGAAGAGAATGAAGAGACAAAGAGATTGGGACAAGTCTCACACAAATTGGTGGCCGGAGGAGGGAGAAATCACCGGAGGAAGTTTCTGGTACTGTTCACGGCGTGAACAGTACATTTCTGGGATAAATTCTGATTTTCGGGTGAACAGTAAATCCCAACATTCTATTTATAGAAATTCGTCAAACTTCCGACGGCCATAACTTTTTCATACGAACTCCGTTTTTGGTGAACCAAATTCCTACGAACTCGATTCGACGAGGTCTACAACTTCCATGAAGGAAGTTTTCCCAAATTCTCAACGGATAAAAAGTTACCTTAATTAACCTTGTGTAACTTATAATTACCGCCGTAATTATCGTTTTACGACGAAAACCTCTAAAAATACAATTTCACACCATTTCACTTCAAATTTCACGACCTATTTTATAAAAATAGTATGGAAATTTTCGGGGTATTACATGAGAAGTAGTCTGTAACTGATTCACCAACCTTCATCTCTAAGACTTCAAAATCTCTGCGAAGTGCTTGGAGTTGAGCACGCTGAACTCTCTCATTCCCTTGAAACTTTCTTTTCATTGAATCCCACAGTTGCTTGGATGTGTCTTTCTGAAGAATAGTCTTCAAGATGGACTTGTCGATTGACTGAAAGAGATAATTTTTCACCTTTAAGTCTTTCAGCTTCTGCTCCTCCAACGTCCTTGTTTGTGCAGCCGTCATCACCGCTCCAGCAGCAGGCTCTGTGTATCCAGTCTCGATGAGACTCCAATATTCTTTCGACCGGAGAAGATTCTCCATGAGCATACTCCAGTGGTCGTAGTCTCCATCGAACTTAGGAATGCTCGACTGAGCAAAATTGCTTCCATCAGTTGCCATCGCACAATCACCTTTTTTTTTTCACACTGTGTTTCACTCAATCACTCTTTCTCACGAAGTGTTTCACTCCAACACTCTTTCTCACGAAGTGGTTCACTCTTTCTCTCCTGTTAGGATACTGCAGTTCCTAACCTCTCACAATCAGGCCCCTTTGCAAGGGCTCTGATACCACAATGTTAAGGATCAGAAAACTAAGACAAAGAGAAACTCAACAACTGTGGGAATGATTTTTGTTAATCTTATTGAACAACTTAGGCTTATTAAATAGCCTTTACAACATAACAGAAAAGAGAAAAGCTAGCTCACGTTTGCAACAATTGCAACGAGATATCAGCAGCCAACTAAACAAAAGCAGTAAACAAATATCCTGAAGACTAGGACTTATTTCAACAGAAAGCAAACTTCAAGTAAACTCCTAACATAAACTTTGACTTCTTCTCTTCAACTTCATTATATGGACTAGTAAGGTTAAGGAATTTTGTATGGGTTTCATCTTCAGTTTTTTTTTTTGGTCAAAAGCAGTTTCATTTTCAATTTGCTATTCTGGAATCTGGATTAGAAGCAAAGAGGACATGAGGAAGAAGAAATGCAGACGAGCAAACTCGGCAATTAGAGCATCTCCAACAATAAAAATTATTTTCATTTGCTAAAATGCTTAAAAGTTAAATATATAGCTAGTAATTTTTTGACTTCTGCTCCAGCAGTTCTAGCTATATGTAAGTTAGATTGAAAAAAAAAAACGTTGAAACTGAAAAAAATAGATTTTGGAGTATTTAGCTTTTACCTATTTTCTCTCTCCTATTTAGCTAAATATAGGTAGAGAATTTAACTTTTGTTTAGATAATCTGTTGGAGCTAGGTTTTACCTGAAATTTAGCTAGATTTTAAATTTATTTTAAAATGGGTCATCTGTTGGAAACGAAGTGGACGGGAGTTAATGCCAAACACTAACTTAGCTGATGTGGCATTTTCTTGACCTTTAGATTCATACTAGACGGCTGAGATTAATATCCAAGCATATTATAGCACACCAAATTATAGCAGAGGATCCATATCCTAAATATGTAATTATGTACCCATTTAGATTTAAAGGTAGCACTCCCCCTAATTAACCTTCCTTTCATTTCCTAGCTCTCTCTCTCTCTGTCTCTCTCTCTCTGTCTCTCTCTGTACGTGTCTCTTATAAAGGTAGGAACCAAAACGTAATTGTCAATAAACACAAACCAATCCGATTTTATCTGGGTGTTGAAGCTGGGCTAACATCAAACCTAGGCCGGCCAGTTCATAAAGCTGAACGCAGAAATCCGAAAACTGGAAAAGATCGAAAGTAGATCAATAAGAAAAAATTCAAGCCTTTTTGCAAAAGAAATGGTATACTACCAGCGCAAAAAAGGCGAAAAGCCTACCAAGGAAGAAGATGAGGAGTGTCAGAGTTTTGCAATGGAGTGTACAAGCTCTGCTGGTTATTACAAAAGATCAAGGCCCAAGCTTTTCACCTTTCTCTATATCTCTCTTCTCTCTTGTAGCTTCATATTAGCCCCTCATCTGATTTTTCGCTCTGTCACCACCTTCTCTCTTTTGCGTAAGTTCTTCTCCCAGCGCTAGGCTTGCCCATATTGAGTTATATATGAATTATGTTATCTGCATGTTTATAAATTTGTAGCTTTCTGTGTTTTTGTAGAATCACCACCAGTAGAAAACGAAGGCCCTGATACTGCTGCTATTATGGATGCAAATGCTCCACTGTATTCTTCAATCTCTAATGGTTTGTGCTCCATCTCTGCTTCTCTACTGGCTTTCTCTAATTTTGATTGTTTGTGCTGCAAGTTGTTACGTACCTTTCAAAGTTTTATCAACCCAGCGCTATTGACTATTATACTAATTTACTTACTATAAAACAAAACAGTATTATTATACCATATATATATATATATATATATATATATATATATATATATATCTGAAGGAGAAATTTCATTAACGTCGTCATCGTTTTCTCCATGACCCCACCGGCCAGTCTGTTGAGCCTATGCCGGAAGAGACAATTCCAAACTAACTCGGAAAAACCTATCATTAGACTCAGGGGCGGATCTACTATGGGGGCTACTGGAGGCTATCGGGGCTATGGCCCCCCTGCCCCCCCAAATTTTGGTAATTTATTAATTAGTATAGGGCTATTAGTGTAATAGCCCCCCCAAAAAAAAAGGGTTAGTCAGTCTATCACTATTTCAGTCTTTCTCCATATATCCTCACTCACGCCTCCAGCTCTCCACTCAAGGGCAGATCTACACTAGGGCTACATGGGCTATAACCCCCCCAAAATTTTGGTAATACATTAATTATAGGGCTATTAGTGTATTAGCCCCCTAGAAAAAAAAAAAAAAACGGGTTAGTCTCTCCCCCTCCTCACTCCCTCACGCCTCTAGTCCCTCTAATAGCCCCCCCCCCCCCCCCCCAAAAAAAAAAAAAGTTCCCCTCCTCACTCCCTCACGCCTCCAAGCTTCAGTCCCTCTATCCCTCCTTGAGTCTGGTCACTGGCCAGTGGTCCTTGTTCTTCTTTCTTCAATCCTCCTCTCACAAGATCATTCAATCAATTCCTCAAGACCTCAATCCGATGAATGTTTTTATGAGGTTTGCTTAATGGCCCAAAAAAAAAAATGTGTCTCACGGCAAAAAATTTGACCTTATAGAAGTTAGCCCCCCCCCCTATTTTTGAATCCTAGATCCGCCACTGATTAGACTAATAATTAGTTGGTGCATGGTTACTTGAACACTTAGTTAATTATGTTGGCCTTTCTCATGCATGGGAGGGTTAATTAAGCTCAAATCTATCTAGGTCAAATCCTGAAGTCGATGAGGTCGCGCATGGGTTTGGTTGATGACATCACCGATAGCAATATATAGGGAGTCATTACTTCATTCTCATATGTATATGATTTTTTATTTATGTATGGCGAAAAATGTTCTTTTTCTTTTGATTTATTGCTAAAATGTTGTTTGTTTTGATTTTGGTAACAAATAATGCGTGTGTTGATCGGTAAATGAGTTCTTTGAAGACCTCTCACACATACTTTTTCCTTTGTATTCTTCAATCTCTCACAATTACTTTCGTCTTCTTATATGTGTTCATATAAATTAGACTAATTAGTACGTTGTAATTTCTCTCTATATATATAGATGCAGGAGCTATATGTTGTGATAGAAGCAGTATCCGTTCAGATGTTTGTACCATGAAAGGAGATGTAAGAACACACTCGGCTTCCTCTTCCATCTTAGTCTATGGATCTCAAGACGAAGAAGGGAAGAATGAGGAGGAACTCCAACACGAAAAGATCAAACCATATACCAGAAAATGGGAAACAAGTATTATGGACACCATTGATGAGTTAGATCTCATTTCAAAGAAAATCACTGTAAGCATGAACCGTCATCAATGTGATGTCCAACATGAAGTTCCAGCAGTGTTTTTCTCAACCGGGGGCTACACCGGTAACGTTTACCATGAATTCAATGATGGGATTATGCCATTGTACATTACTTCCCAACATTTCCACAAGAAGGTTGTGTTCGTCATTCTTGAATTTCACAATTGGTGGCTCATGAAATATTCAGACATACTTTCACATCTCTCGGATTATCCTGTAATAGATTTTCGTGCTGATAAGAGAACTCACTGCTTCCCTGAAGCCATTGTGGGTTTGAAAATTCACGACGAGCTCACCGTGGATTCTTCATTGATGGAAGGGAATAAGAGCATTTTCGAGTTTAAGAATCTTCTAGACAGAGCTTACCGGCCTCAAATCACAAGTCTAATGCACGAACAACTGAAGCCATCTGTTTTTCCCACATTGAAAAGGCCTTCAAAGATGAGGAGCAAAGTGCAAGAGCCTCCATTTAAGAAGCCTAATCTGGTTATCATATCTCGAAATGGATCAAGGGCGATAACCAATGAGATTTTGTTGGTGAAAATGGCTGAGAAAATGGGGTTTCAAGTCCAAATTATGAGGCCGGATAGCAGGACAAAGTTAGCAGAGATTTATCGAGCTCTCAATTCAAGTGATGTCATGATTGGGGTTCATGGTGCTGCCATGACACATTTTCTGTTTATGAAGCCTGGTTCTGTATTTATCCAAGTTATTCCTCTTGGAACTGAATGGGCAGCAGAGGCATATTATGGAGAACCTGCAAAGAAGCTTGGGTTAAAATATATTGGTTACCAAATTTTCACCAAAGAGAGCTCCTTATATGACAAATATGGTAAGGATGATCCTGTTCTTAAAGATCCAAGGAGTGTAACCAAAAAGGGATGGCAATATACAAAGATGATCTATCTTGAGGGTCAAACTGTGAGATTAAACCTCCGAAGATTTCGGAAGCAGTTGGTTGGTGCATATGATTACAGCATTGATAGATTGAATCAGCAGCAGACTTCTGATCTTCAATCACATTGATTTCATTGATGTCATATGGTATTTTCAACTGAGTAAGTCTTTACCTCGCAGTAGTCAGTTTAATTTGGAAGTTGTGTATGGCAGTGTCAGTGAACTAGAAAGGGTTGCATGTACAGTGTCAACAAAATGGTGAACAATATAAGACCCTGTAAAATAAGGATTGTAATCTGTAAATACTATGATTTCTGAAGCAACTCTTTTCATGACTCATTTCATATAGTATGTATTATGTGATAGCACTATAGCAGAAATGCTTACCTAAGACGATTCTTGTGGATTCTGAAAAAAGAATGGTTTGATTTAGGAGACACATGCGCTGATAGGAGGCCCCAATAATGTGGCCTTCAATTTAGTTCTTCATTAGATGGCTTCGTGCAAGTGCATGCATATACAATTTTTTATATTTTTCAGGAAATTTAGTAATGTGCCTAAACTAAAGGAAGAGTAAAATATCTCAATCATAGTCAGACAACACCAACCCTAAAACTCCAAATGCGTAGTGCATACCATACTAGACTTTTGCTTCCTCTTTTTTTTTTTGGGATGAAATTTCTTGATCATGTAGACACCAAGGACCATTTAAAGGTATGGAACCTGGTACCAAAACACAAACAAAAACTAGGGAAATAGGATGAATTAGCTAAACCATTCTGTACTAAGAAATAGCTATCTACCCACTCACAAAACTAAGCTAGCTATTTATAGATTTGATTGCCGGCTAAGGCTGCCATTCCGGCTTAACCCAACAACAAACTCATAAACTAAGAAAGAGGTATTCCGTATCCCTATTTACCAAGTAAGTTTGTTTCCTAATCAACAAGTCATAAACAAAAAATAAATAAATAAAAAAAAGAGCATAGGTACATACTTTCTGTTCTTCAGACACACAGCTAAAGAAACACAAACCAACCCCTCTTGTTTTGCATAAGATAGAAATGGCACTATACCATATTGCATACGCTCTATCACCAGAGGAAAAAAAAGGTTCATTGCAGCCTCAAGAAGACGAAGAGTGCCGGACCTTTCTAATATCTTGTTATTACAAGAGAATAACGAGACCCAAGCTTCTCTCTTTCTTCTTCCTCTGTTTTCTGTCTTGCATCTTCATATGTTTCTCTAACACCATTTTCTCTCTATTATGTAAGTTGTTTCTCGATCTCTGCAGGTTTCCTACTCTTCCTCTCTAATTATCTGTAGCAGTTACTAATGTACAAAGATATACCTTTTGCATTTTGGTTTCTGTAGATTCACCAGAAGTAGAAAATGAAGGCCTTGTTCCTGATATGGATGTGAACCTCTTGGCTTCTTCAATCTCTAATGGTTAGTACTTTTCTTCTCCAATTTTTTTGTGTTCTTACTTGTTACTTGTTACTTGCCTAAGCTTCAACAGTTTCAAAGTTCAATGTGACAGTGAAGATGGCCAAAGATCAAAATTATCTTCATAATGAACTTTTTATCAATGGCAACAAAGCTGGATCTACTTCATCTTTAGACAATAAACCAACTATCAATTCCATTGTCGATGCATCTGCAGAGAAACCCCTCTCTACCATTTGATGAATAAGTCCCATCCCCCTTGATGTCTCATTGTTATTGATAAACCCTCAGATGATTATGTTGTAAGTCCAATTATCTGGAAAACAGGCTTTTTCTTCCATTTCTCTACGAAAGTTTTCTGCTTCACCTATTAGGCCGCCATGCTTAGTTTTTTTAGTTTTTTTTTTTTTTTTTTTTTTTATTGCTAAAAAAAAAAAAACTAAGGACGTCCGACTTTTTTCCAAAACCTTGGTTCAACAATAGAAAACGTGTTTAAGGGAATATGAAATACAATCACAAAGCAGAAAGTAAAGAACAGAGCAAATAGCACAGGAATAGATCATCTCTTTATTAATGAATAGGTGCCTCTATATATAGAGAAACACAAGGGTACAATTCATATCCCAATAGGACTTCTATTCAATATGTAATCCATATGCTATACTACCTAATCTAATCCTAGGTTGACAAGGCACACACAAAGTAGGTTTCCTTCAACACTCCCCCTTGTGGCGTCAACACTAGGTGGTGCTCCTCGCGTTGTCTCATTAAAAACCTTGCCAAGTTACAAAAACCCAGTGGGATAAAAATAACCTTGGTCGAAGGGAAAAAGAGTACAACACACCCTTCACATTTGGAAACTTTGCATGGACACTAGACTGCCCCTCAAGTCTGTGTCTCCCCCTGATTTCCACAATCATGGGAGGTCAGATAACTTAAGCAAACCAATGTTTTTCACATGTGAAATTCCGGTGTACCGGATTGTCCCAATAACGGTAGTCGTCTTAAACACTAATCGGAGAGTATATACAAATTTAAACTTAACTCTCCTATAACAAACAATTGTACAATCAATACAAATATAAATATATGCAACAAGCACAATCAATTGTACAACCTAGAATCCCAAAGTGTGCATCATACTAGCACACCACGGACTAAATATATCTATGTATGAACAAGCACACAATATGCTAATCAATTAAGCACAATACAATAGATATCAACAATCACACAAGCAACACAACAATGGTCACCCGGAACCTCTACCACTATAGGAAAACCGGAGGGGAGCCGTACCCCACGCTCTTGTGTAACACTATGAAAACGCCAAACGGCAACACGTACAAGGGGGAACTCCGTCCCAAACTCTACACTATCAACCCTATGACTAGTGGCAGCTCTAACCTTGTGTAGCCCCGAATGCTCTTCAAGTGATCCCACCTCAAGCTTCTCCGATTGATCGAACTTCACCGCGTGAATCCTCCAACCGCAAGACACCGACTATGCAAGTGTGTGTGTGTGTATGAATGAATGAATTCAATTCAATTAACACAAGCAATTCAACAAGGAACAATTGCTTGCATTAATCAAACCGAATTGAAAAGCCTTGAATATGATTCAAGGGTTTGTTTAACTAATCACAAGGATCATTAGCTAAACAAACAAACAACTAAGAAGATTGAATATAGATTCAACCATTCAATTCAGCAATTCAACATGGAACAATTGCTAGAATCGAATAGAATCTCCTAAATCCTAAACATAGGCTAAACTAGCATATAAATGCAAATCAAAGTGTTTAGCAATGGATTATAGATGGAGATTAAGGTGAGGAACCTACAACATGGAACTAGGATCACTCACAATACCAAAGAACTCTCTCAAAGTGTATTTTCGACTATGGGGAAAGAGTTGACCGAAATGAAACACAAGGGTTCTATTTATAGAAAACAGCCCAGACGTATTTGCGATCGATCGCACGATATTATGCGATCGATCGCACAGTGTAAAATCAAGTCTGGAAGTGAAAACCCTTGTTTGCGATCGATCGCGGAAAGTTGCGATCGATCGCATGAAAAAGTCCCAACGGACATATTTTCAAACTGCAACGGTCATAAATCCAACGGACAAATTTGCCACGTGGTGCGATCGATCGCATGAACAGTGACGATCGATCGCAAGGCATAAAACAGCCTTAAACATAAAGGAATGCTAATCAAAACAAATCTATAAGAAGATCTAGCAATCCTAACATCATAAACTCAAATGTATGAAACTATGCATACAAAATTTGAGCCGGTCGCGATGCGACCGGGTGCTTATAAAATAAGCACTCGAAACTTGTGATACAAGACACAAGTGTGGCAATCAAGCATCCTATACTTATGTGATTCACATCATAAGAGAAAGGAAAACAACCTAGATAAACCTAGGACAACAAGGAAGACATAATATGAATGAAATGCATGTGCATATGCATGAGTCATACCTTGAGGTGCTTGAACGAAACCTTCGATGACCAATGATCGAAGTCCGGAGAAAAGACCGGATAAGAATGGCGTCTTCACGAACCATCTCGAGTAAGAACAACCTAAGCCACGACACCAAATCCCTAATACAAACTAGCAATGATACAAAAGAGTTGCTAATACAAGGGAAGAGGTTTTGTCAAATAGGAAATAGCCAATAGCAAATATTTTGCCCTTACAACATGCTTCTCAAATGTGGATTTAGGCAATGACTTAGTAAATAAATCTGCCATATTGTCCTCAGAACGGACTTGATTCACTTTAATCTTAAGGAATTTCTGCTATTGCTGATCATAAAAGAACTTAGGCGATATATGCTTGGTGTTGTCGGCTATGATGAAACTTTGCTTCATCTGCTCAATGCAGGCAGCATTATCCTCATAAGTAGAGGTAGGTTCATCAGTGGTTGACCTCAAACCACATGTACTTCTTATATGTGTATCAATGGACCTTAACCATATACACTCATGAATTGCTTCATGGAGAACAATAATCTCAACATGGTTCAAAGAAGTAGCGACAAGAGTCTGCTTATAGACCTCCAAGATATCGCGGTGTTACCCATGGTAAAGACATAACCAGTTTAGGAACAACTTTTATATGGGTCAGAGAGATACCCAATATCAGCAAAGCCAACCAAACCATCACAAGGTGTTTGGGAAAAGGGGACGTCAGCTTTTCTGTCCGTCGGTCGACCGTTCGACGGCCGATCGTCGACCGGTCGACGGTCGTCAGTAGGCACGGGTTCCTCACCCATTTTGCCATATTTTTGAAACTCTCTGTAGGGAAAGAACAAGCCCATATCAATCGTACCCTTCAAGTATCGAAAGATAGTCTTTATGCCATTCCAATGGCGTTGCGTGGGCGCAAAGCTAAATCTTAACAAGTTAACAACAAAGGAGATATCGGGTCTTGTACACTGTGCCAAGTACAATAATGCGCTATTGCACTTAGGTATGGTACCTCAGCCTCTAAAACGTATTCACCATCATCCCTTGGGCGAAACGGATCCTTCTTGGATCTAGACTGTGACCAATCATGGGAGTGCTAACAGGATGGACCTTATCCATATTAAATCTCCTGAGCATCCTTTCCCAAGATCCTTCATCTCAAACACAGATTTCAAGTATTCAGTGGCACTTGCAAATCCGGAACTTGTTTTCACGCAGGGGCATAATTTATTGTTCACATACCCTCTTCCAATCAAGTAGTCACTTAGACGGGTATACCACATCCGTCCGGATTGTTTCAATCCATATAGTGAACGTTGCAATCTTATTGCAAACGTGCTCTGTGGTCTAGAGCCACTTGACTTGGGTAAATGAAGCCCATCCGGGACCTTCATATAACTCTCCATATCTAGATCCCCATAGAGATATGTTATGACCACATCCATAAGCTGCATGTTCAGTTTTTCGGAAACTACCACTGACAAGGTAGCAGAACGTTATGACGTCCTTTACGAGAGAATATGTCTCATCGTAGTCGATTCCAGGGCGTTGTGAGAAGCCTTGCGCCACAAGGCGAGCTTTATATCTCGTTCTCTCACTACGCTTTCTAACAAAGACCCATTTATATCAACAGGTTTTATTCCAGAAGGTATTGGTACAACTGGCCCGAATACCATTCTCTTTGTTAGTGAGTTCAACTCAACCTGAATCGCATATTTCCATTTAGGCCAATAAGCTTCTACGTCGGCATTCATCAACGGAGCGAGGTTCAACATCATCATTCTCAATGAACTCTTGTGCACAAGCATATGCAAACACATCATCAACTGTGATGAAGTTTCTATCCCACGTCTCATGTACACTAGTGTAATAATCGAGATCTCTAGGTTCCCACGGATAGGTCTTAGCGACAGGGCGTCCCCCGAAGATGTCTTTTGGACATAACCACAATCCGGAACGTTTTCATGGACGGATTTTGAGTATTAATGATGAGAGGATTATTTGGTGCCATCGCAGCCCATTCCCTAGGGCGCGAATCCCTCGAACCTGGTGGTCTCCAACGCTTCCTCAGCGGAGCCACGACCTAAGCCACATCACCACCATTACTGGCAGTGGCGCCACCAGCTGTCCCTCTCATAGGGTTAGCTGCAATAGCGGCTTTGAGTCCAAGTCCTTGTTCAGGCACTTGCATCCTTGCAGGCATGTTTGCAGCTGGTATATATATATATGATCTAGTCACTAAGATCTAAGAAAGCGTCAGGAAGAGAATCTCTGACTTTCTGAAGATCTATAATCTACGCACTTTCTGCAGTAGGGGGATCGTTATGAGACAGAGTGGGGACAAGCCACGACAATTTCAGTCGTTCCTGCTGAACGTTCACGTTCTTATCTTCCCCTAACGACGGGAAAACTGTCTCACCGAAGTGACAAATAGATCGCCTGTCAAGGGTTCTACATAGCGAATTTTGATTGGAGACTCAAATCCAACATAAATACTCATTCGTCTTTGAGGACCCAATTTAATACGCTGTGGCGGCGTAGTGGGCACATAAACAACACACCCAAATATGCGTAAGTACGATATGCTTGGCTCGTACCCAGTCACTAGTTGTAGCATAGAAAAAGATTGGGTGGTGATGGGCCTCAGATGAATAAGCAAAGCTGCATGCAATACTGCGTGTCCCCAGACAGAGAGAGAAAGGTTGGTGCGCATTACCAACGTTCTCGTGACCATTTGTATTCTATGAATGGCAGTCTCTGCAAGACCATTCTGGGTATGCACATGTGAGACTAGATGCCTAACATCTATCCCATGCAGTAGTCATCGAAAGTCTTCGATGTAAACTCCCTAGCATTATCAAGCCTGATAAGTTAAAGGAATGATCCGGGTAGTGAGCCGGCAGGCGAATCATTTGTGCTAGGAGTTTAGCATAAGCAGCATAACTAATGGACAACATCATGACATGTGACCAGCATGTCGATGCATCAACCAACACCATAAAATATATAAATGGCCCGCTTGTTGGTTGAATATGTCCACAGATATCCACTTGGATTCTCTGTAAGAATGGAAAAAGTTCTTTAGAATCCTTTGCATAGGACGGTCTCAGTCCTTATTTCCCTAAGGAACAAGCTTTGCATAATGAGCATTTGGCTTTGGGAGCTTCAGAAGCATAGGAGGATTTTGTCACGTCAGAAAATTTCTGAGGACAGTCCCAGTCGACCGTTCGACAGTAATGGTCGACCGGTCGACGGTCGCTCCCTGGAGGGGGTTCGACCGTTCGACAGGAAACTCGAACGGTCGAGGACGCACGCTGGACGAGGTCGACCGTTCGACAAGAAGAGATCGAACGGTCGACGGGCGGTGGACAGAGGCACTTTTGCCTTTTTTCATATCTGTCTCATCTCCTTGAATCAACTTTTGATTCATGCTTCGATTAGCTCGATATGATGGATGTCCGTGTGAGGTTTTCAATACACGAATCATCATATCACGACTAGGATGTCCCATCCTGTCATGCCAAAGCCAATATGTGTCTGAATCCAAGAGGTCATCCCGAATGACATTGTTTGATTCATTACCTCGAATAGTGGTAACGTATAACCCACTAGAGAGACACATAAGCTTCTCTAAGATGCGCTTTCTTCCGCAGTCATTAGAGGTAGTGCAAAGGGATTCTTTTCCATTCTCATCATGCGTCTCTGCATGGAAACCATTGGCTCTTATATCTTTAAAGCTCAACAGAGTTCTATTTCCTCTTGGAGCAAAGAGAGCATTTGTGACATCAATGTAAGTGCCATTAGGCAAGAGGAATTGGGCATATCCTCTTCCTTGCACAAAATTCGATGGTCCTGCCATCGTAGTCACAGGGGAATGTGTAGGCATCATGCCTATGACGCAATATGACATGCGTGGTTCTGCTATCTGCGAGACATTCAAGTACTCCAGAACCCATTCCTAAAAGCTCATCATTAAAATCAAGGCTACGAAAGCAACTCAGATTTTATTAAAGATATTGGCCAAGGCTTCAAAGTTCCATCTTGATCTTAAATCAAAACTAAATCCAATGTCTTGGCAAACTTGCCATATTACATCAACTTGGGAAAAATATAGAGACTTAAGCAAAATTGCTTCCAAAGTCTTTAACCCTTAAACTCGACGTCTTGATCATTACAATTACATCTTCATATGTATTGCAAACTATGGCCCATTGATCAGACGCTCCATATCATTAATAGACATCATGAAGAAGATTCTCCATTGATTGAGGCATACAGGCTCAGTACTCACGGTCCCTAGGACGGTGGCAGATTACCTTGGCCGGTGGCGGTGCTGCCATAACCAGTGGCGCAACAACGCTAACCGGCGATGACCGGCGGCGTCCCTCTTATAAGGACGGCGGTCTTCTCTCACTCTTTCGCGGCCCTATGCTCGCGTGATCGCTTAATCTTATGGCGATTACCTTCATAAGCAAATAGATTCTACGGACAAAAATGTCTGGGATCGTCCCTAGATTTAGGGTTTTGCTCGTGGCTTCCTCCCATAGGGGCGCCATCATCGTCATGCCTTTCCTCAAGGCAGAGATGGAGAAGGTGGTGAGAGTTTCCTCAATCAATCGTTCATCTGTGATGATTTTCCACAGAGATGCATCAAGTCTTTGATGCGGAGAATTTCCGAATTATATTCCATGACTTCATCAAAGTCAGAGAAGCGGAGATTAGTCCATTATGCTTCTAAATTCAGAATGATGAATGTTACCATAACATTCATGAAGCGCTTCTAGCGCTAACCTCTTTCATGAACTCAAACTGGAGTGCCATATTCATATGGCGATTCATCAGGAAAAATAACCTGGCATTGTACATCTCAGTTTGAGGGTCTAGAGCGGTTTCTTCAAAACAACGCTCATGGATTCGAGCTAGAAGCTTTTGTGCGAATAGGTACATTAGGATATCATGAGCCCATCTCAGAATCTAATGTCCACAGAATCCAATGGAGTAAAATCGAGTTCATTCATGTTCGACATCCAAGAATATGGAGAACAAGAATGTGGTGTGTTTCGGAATCATTACTCCCACGAAACAATGAAGGGTAAGTTTCGGAGTTAATACTCCCACGAAACAATAGAGGGTTTCTGAGCAATATTTGCTCCCAAGAAACGCTTCCAAGGATTTTGGATTTAGGTGAAACTTTGGTGTCGTATGGTCATAACCTTAAACCTTTTCGGTAGCTCTACTCAGATATAACCAGGTAAGTTATAAGAGATGTCGGTGGAGCAAGCTCTCTTAATACCACTTATCTCAAACTCCTTACCTAGACATCATACCTAAGCAGGTGAGCCTAGTTGGGAATAAGTTATGAACCATAGGTCGTTTCTTCTCTACGGATTCCTCATCCGGAGGTTAATTTGTCAATGAACTCCTCGTTCACAGTCTCTTCTCTCTACGGATTCCTCATCCGGAGTATTAGCTCGAACCCCCACAGTTCGGCTCTTGAGGTCATCACCAATAGCATGATGACATTAGAGGTGCTCATGACTTACACATACCGCAAGCGATATGAAGCTCGATCACTCCCCTAATGCGTCTCATAGTTTGGCGAGGCTCGTATAATATCCCACGTTATAAGAAAGGTGGGAGGTAGAAGAAGGGAGGTTGCAAGTCCCCGGAGAAAAGAAAAGGAATTTAAATGCTTAAAGCAGGAACCTTTATAAAATCTTACTTGGATTCTTTTCTCGGATTATCTTGAGTACCTCTTCTTCTGAGCTTCGTATCCGGAGATCCAACGGTCAGAACTATCTGAAATTTTAACTGCAGGTAGTCGACGCATGGGGAAAACTGTCGTCAAAGTTTCTGCTTCATCCAACGGTGGAGAAAAGAGAAAAGCTCTTCCGAAGTAGGCTGTTCTGTCCAGGCAGATTCTAGGAGCGGTGAAGGATAAGCGGCCGGTGAAGATATCCGGCAAGGAGGAGGACCGGTGGCTGCAGCAAGGATGGCCGGAGGTGCAAGGAGAACACGGAAAACCTAGGGTTTAGGTTTCTAGGGTTTAGGCTTTTTATTTAGGGCTAGAGGTTCGTGCTGATAACGTGTTTAAGGGAATATGAAATACAATCACAAAGCAGAAAGTAAAGAACAGAGCAAATAGCACAGGAATAGATCATCTCTTTATTAATGAATAGGTGCCTCTATATATAGAGAAACACAAGGGTACAATTCATATCCCAATAGGACTTCTATTCAATATGTAATCCATATGCTATACTACCTAATCTAATCCTAGGTTGACAAGGCACACACAAAGTAGGTTTCCTTCAACAAAACCTAGTTTTTTTTTCTCTCTCTTTTTTTTGAAACAAACTTTCTATTTCCAAATTTTAGAATTTAAATTTTAGATTTAGATGGATATTTTAAATTAGTAAAGTGCAGAAAAGCTCATGACATCTTTTCATTCTTAATTGAATACAACAAGATTTTGAAGCACTCTTTAAAAACTCTACAGTAATTAAATACTCATATTTTAAAATACAAACAATCTTATAAACTTTTTGAATACACCTTCCTGAACATCTCCAACAGTTCTCTAAAAAATCTCTATTATAGAGACTCAAAAATTAAAATCTCTATAATTTTTGTAACGTATCTCCAACAGCTTCTCTATCATATTCTCTATAATTTATTATCTATAATTGAATATGGTAATATTTTTTATTTGAAAATGTATTCAAATAATTTATGGTGCAAATAAATATAATTTGAAGAGAGAGAAGAGAGAAGAGCATTAAAGATTCAAAGAAAATGTTTCCCTATAATTTTTAGAGTTTACTGTAAATATAGGAAATTTTATTCTCTCTCTACTCATTATCTCTAAAATAGGGACAGGTATAGGGAAACTGTTGGAGCAAAAAAATGCTCATTTTTCTTTAAACTAGAAAAAAAACAAATTATAGGGAAGCTGTTGGAGATGCTCCTTATAGTTTAATTCTCTGACCAAAAACAAAAAGACATTTACTACAATCATATAGTACATTGACAACACTGGAGTTGTGGATGTCGGTGACCAAAATTCCGCCTACTTTTATCAATCGATCATCTCTTAAGTCTACTGGGATCTCCTTGGGTTCATTTGTTGAGTTGAATCCAGATTTTGTTGACAATGATGATGGAGTTGGCTGAATTCAGGTTGCGATGGGCTCTGAAGCACCCATTCCGGCCCTTGAACAGTTATAGTTTATCGACATCAGTGATGGCACATTTGGAGTTTGGTTATAAGCGCCTCCATGGTAGGTGTGCAATACGCGGTTTTTCCCACTAGAGTGATGGACGTGGCTATCGTCCTTTGCCAGATAACTTTGTTAGGTCGCCTCTTGTTAGAAATTCTAAAGTCGATTTTGGCCTCGTCGTTACTAGCGCTGGGGTCAGCCACTCCTCGGCTTGCTGCGGTGTCACGCGATTTGGGGAAGGATTTGTCAACTGCTTAACCCAAACATTTTGTATATTCATACATAGGCTGCAAGCATTGGAACCTAATCTGATGCTTCAAAGCTAAGTGAGGCCTAGGGTGATTTTAGACAGTGCTTGTCCAAGGCTTGGAACTTTGTTTGTTTATAGTTTTCTCACTTTTGAGTTTCATGCTTAGTTGTGACCTTTATCCAAATTCCGAGGAGCATTAGGGTCAAACGTAATCTTTAGGGTACGACATTCACCTTTAAATATTTTTCATTCTTGACAACGATACGTGCGCTTGCGCATGCATCAAGTTAGTGTGAAAAGACGTGAAAGTCCTTAGACCATATATTATCTTTAAATTATTTTTAATATTTGAGGGATATTATGATAAATAACAAAATAGTAGGAAAAATCAAATAAAAAAAAACAGTCTATAATTACCCATCATCTGCAGTTCACTTCCCACATTTTTTTCTCTCAAATAACATCATACCACACAAAAAAAAACTGCTTTACACATGCTATGCATCTTGAAGAGATGGCAAAAAATTGTTAGGGTAATTAAGAGCCCATAATGGTATTGCGAAAATACAAGTGAAAAAAGGGACCAGAAAGAAAAAAAATTGGAGGATGTTATCGAGATCTTTGTCGACTGAATATGAATCTTATTTGTAAGATTTGTGAGCTTAAAAGGAGGAATGGAGGTTGAACATGAAAGTTGAGAGTAGGAAGCTTGAAATTTCTAAGAAGAAAGAAATAGTAAAGCTTTGAGCCTGGTATGTCAATCTTTTCCTTTAGAGTTTTGTTTTTCATTACTTTCTAAGTTGGAATTTTTTTTTTAATTGTTACATTGAATATTTTTGTTATGTAAAGGGATTTGTGTTGGAAATTTTAGCGATTTAAAATTAAAATTTATTATATTTATTTGGGGGCTATTCTCGGTTTTGTGTATTATTTTATTTATAGATTTAACGATTTTTTGATTGAATTATGCTATTATTATTTGACCGTTTTAAGAGTAATGAGGCTAATGATGACCCTTAATAAGTCTTAGCCTATATAAGGGAGGATGGTTAGAGTTGGAAGGCACATGCATATGTCTAGGACTTCCGATCTAGATTGTGGGATTATGTGGGAATACGAGATGATGAGATCCACCAATGGAGAATGACACTTTCCTAAAATGCAACCATTCCAGCCAAATACCTTATTCAAAATACCCTTACAAATTATATGTTATGTTTATTTTGAGTATACACATTTTTAAGTGCACGGGTGATTAAGGTTCAAATGAGCTTCTTAGCTGCACGACGGATCTCGCAAGATTGTTATATCTTGGGGGAAGTTTATCATTCAACCATGTGCAGTAAAGAACGAATCTTCTCTTAAGACAGTGCTTTGAAGAAAAGTCATTCGAAGATATTTCAAAATTAAGATATATATATATATATATATAATTTTTTTTTTTTCAGTTTCAGAAGACTTTTGTTTGTCGACAGCGATTAGTTTCTTATTCACTTGTTATAACTTATTAGTGTTCGTCATGCCTATAGTTGTTAAGTTATTTATTGTAATGCTTATAAAAGTCTAACTAGCTACCATCTCATATTAATCATAACCAAAAGTCAGTATCACAAGCATTGATGGCTTAGGCCTTAGGGATTGAATTGTTCAACATAATCGTTACATTTAATTTAAATTAAATCTTGGAATAAGTCATATGTTGTGATCACTTTTTATTAAGTTTATATAAATGGGTTAATATCCAAAATGGTACATGAAGTATCATGGTTTGGACAATTTGGTACCTGAAGTAACAAAGTGGATAATTTGATACCTATATTTGTTCTCCGTCTTCCCATTTGGTACTTCCATAAAAAATTCCGTTAAGTTGGTCACATGTCGTGCATGTGCCCCAAATTTCAGGGGTATTTTCGACCATTCAGTTCCCAAATATTGGGGGTGCTATAATTTTGTTTATTTGGTCATATTATATTAGTATAATATTAATTAAATAATAATGTGTTTTAAATTATAAAAATTAATTAAATAATTTTTTATTTTAATTTTATTTTTCGGCAACTAAATAATTATAGAGTTGGGTGAAAAATTAGAGGAGATGGAAGAAGTTTGGTGTTAAAAATTATAAAGAAATGAGTTGGTATATTTTTTGGGTAAAACACTGTTGCAATAGGTATATTTTTTAAAATAATTTTTGGTGGTTTCTATCTAAGATTTACTTAGATAGAAACCGTTAAAAATTAAGTTAAAAAATATATATGGGCCATCAGTATGATATTTTTTTTTATAAGAACAATATGATGTCTTTGGGAGAGAAAGTGGAAGCTAGGGTCAAGGAGGTGAATTTTATAGAAAGATGAGACTGAAAAGACGAAACTATCCCTGAAATTGATCCAACTTAATGGAATTTTTGACGGAAGTACCAAATGGGAAGACGGAGAACAAGTCTAGGTACCAAATTGTCCAGACCATAATACTTCAGGTACTATTTTGGGTATTAACCCTTATATAAATTGGAATTCAAATTGTGTTCCTCACTTCCTCCCACAATAAAGATGCTCTAAAATAATCTAAGATAGTTGGTGTAGTAGTTTGGTGCAGTGGTTTGGTACAAAAGTTGTCATAGGAGAGATCATGGGTTCGACTCCTTAAAGATATTAGGGTGGAATGAGGTGTGAGTGTGTGTCCTGACGTTTTATAAAAAAAAAAAGGCAAAAAATTACTTCTCGTCACTTAAGTTTGTTAGTTTGACATATTCGACACTTTAAGCACTATAGTTTCAAAATTATTACTTTAGTTACTCAAATTTGAAATCGTATTTCGCTTTGGTCACTATAAACTATAAAAAAAAAAAAGTGGACCAAAGTGACTAAAGTAAAAGATGATTTCAAACTTAAGTGACTAAAGTGATAGTTTTGAAACTATAATGACAAAAATATCGAATATGTTAGACTTAATGACAAAAAATAATAATAATATATTTTTTTTAAAGATGCTCTAAAATATTAACAAAACATACTTTTGAGGACCAATTATTCAATTTTTCACTTCCTTCAAAAAAAAATTATTCAATTTTTCACGAGTTATTTTATTGTAGATGCTCTTAACATGCAGGTTAGACCTATGCCAAATTCTTATCTTTTCTGGTCCTGACTGGAAATTCTTTTCTTAGTGGCCAATCCATTCCCACCTACATAATCTAAATATCTAATGGGCTAAATGGGGGAGTCAGGTCAGGTCTTAGCAGTTGCCAAGCTGCACACAGCTTTCCAAGGCACGTGGGTATGGGTTGAGTGCACAAATTAAATTTCCCAGACGCCAAAAAAAGGGAGCCAAACAAAGATGAAGAAGAGCCAACCGAGGAAAGAAGGACCAACACAACGCAACAGCTCTTTTTCGCAATGCCAAGTCTCTCTCTCTCTCTCTTTAGTCTTTACACGCATTTGATTGACTGCAAACTTCAATAAAATATTAAATTTCAAAGAAACTGAATGAATGAGCCTCCCCCCTTCAGTATTTGACAGCTCCTTTTCATTTTTTTAACTCTTCCCTCTCTCTCTAAAAAGCCACAACCCATCTCTCTGAAACAGAGGAATCCAAGAAAAAACCCAACTTGCTCTTGCTCTTCTTCTCTCTCCTGGGTTTTGTTCCCAAACCATCACAACCCATAAACCTCTCTCTCTCTCTCTCTGGGTGTACTTCAAAACCAGCCCAGATTGAAAAGCTGAACAGAAAAAAAGGAGGAAGCAGGGGAAAAGAAAAATTAAAAATCCAAGCTTTATCAGCAGAAGAGTTATGGTGCGCTATCAGCGGTATCATCAGTGGAGAAAAGGCGAAAAGCATACAGAAGATGATGAAGAGTCTCAGACATTTCTAATGGAGTTTGCCAACTCTGGTTATTACAAAAGATCAAGCCCCAAGCTTCTCTATCTCCTCTTCATCTCTCTTCTCTCTTGCAGCTTCATATTAGCCCCTCATCTTTTCAGCTCCAGCACCACTTTCTCTCTGTTATGTAAGATTCTATCTCAATCCCAAAAGGGTTTACCTTATTATTATTATTAGTTTTCTCAAATTTATCTGTATATTTATGGATGTGGATATTTTTGGTTTTGCAGATTCAACACTAATAGAAGATGAAGGCCTTGCTGCTGATATGAATATAAATGCTCCCTTGTGTTCTTCAATCTCTAATGGTTGGTACTCTGCCTCTCCCTCTCCCTCTCTATATTTAGATTGTCTGTGTGATCAGTTTTTACTTTTCAAAGTTTTGTCCAACATGATTATTACACTGCTAAAGGTGTTCCTTTTGATTGTTAACATTCACTTATGAGTGTCCCTTTTGGTGCCTCAAAAGAATTTAAGAAAATCAAAGCTAAAAAAAGAGGGTTGAAAAGTAAAAATCTAATATTATTGAGCGCTTTGGCTTTGTTGAACTACTAGTTGAATTATTTCCCTCTCTCATCTGATTTGAGTTTGATCATACTATATAATCCTATGATAAAGTTCAGTGCTTTTGTTATGTTTTAAGTAAAAATTAATTGTAATTTCCTTCTGTGATTGTAGGAACTATATGTTGTGATCGAAGCAGTATTCGTTCAGATATTTGTATCATGAAAGGGGATGTAAGAACCTACTCTACTTCATTTTCGATCTTTGTATATGGATCGAAAGACAGAAGTAGCTCCAAAAGTCGTTACTCGGGTATTGTTGAGGAAAATGAGGAACTCCAACACGAAAAGATCAAACCATATACCCGGAAATGGGAAACTAGTGTGATGAACACCATTGATGAATTACAGCTCATTGCAAAGAAAGACAGTACTCTAGGCATGTACCAACAACAGTGCGATGTCCAACATAATGTTCCGGCTGTGTTTTTCTCAACTGGGGGCTATACCGGTAATGTTTATCATGAATTCAATGATGGGATTCTGCCGTTGTACATTACTTCACAGCATTTCAACAAGAAGGTTGTCTTTGTCATTCAGGATTATCATAATTGGTGGGTCATGAAATATGGAGACATTCTTTCACAGCTATCAGATTATCCACCTATAGATTTTAGTGGAGATAAGAGAACTCATTGTTTCCCTGAGGCCATTGTTGGTCTGAGAATTCATGATGAGCTCTCTGTGGATTCTTCACTGATGGAGTGGAATAAGGACATTGTTGATTTCCGGGATCTCCTGGACCGAGCTTACTGGCCTCGAATTAGAGGTCTAATTCAAGATGAGGAACGAGAAGCGCAGGAGAAGCTTTCAGTGTCTCCTACATTTGAAAGCTCCTTAGAAATAAAAAAAGAAGTGCAAGAACATCAACTTTTGAAGAAGCCTAAACTGCTAATCATATCTCGAAATGGATCAAGATCGATAACTAATGAGAATTTATTGGTGAAGATGGCTGAGAAGATCGGTTTTGATGTTGAGGTTTTGAGACCAGACCCCACGACAGAGTTAGCAAAGATTTATCGGGCACTTAATGCGAGTGATGTCATGATTGGGGTTCATGGTGCTGCCATGACTCATTTTCTGTTCATGAAGCCTCACTCTGTGTTCATTCAAGTAATTCCTCTTGGAACTGAATGGGCAGCAGAGGAGTATTATGGAGAACCTGCAAAGAAGCTTGGCTTGAAATACATTGGGTATCAAATTCTTGCAAGAGAGAGCTCTTTATATGGCAAATATGATAGAGATGATCCTGTTCTTAGAGATCCACAGAGTGTAAACAAAAAAGGATGGCAGTACACAAAGAAGATCTATCTTGATGGTCAAACTGTGAGATTAGACCTTGGAAGATTTCGGAAACGATTGGTTCGTGCTTATGATTACATGTTCAGTAGAATGAACCAGCATCTCCATCTGCAATATTCACAGTGATTTCAAAGGTTCTACTGATTCTTTACCTTACATAAATCATTTTGAATGTTGTAGATGGTACAAAATGGCTATGGTAGGAAGGTTTCTTTGTACTTTGGTAGAAATTGTTGAACATATATGACCTCTGTACATCCAGCATTGGACAAAGAAACTTAGTTTTGGTAAATACTTCTTTTTCTTCTGGGACATTTTCATTGTTTAATTATTAAGTATATCAAACGCAATTTTTTCTTTAACTGGTTCGGTGACTAATGTTGACTTTTGATTATTTGATATGTACATGAACTTTTGTTTCTTTCTGCATTTTTCTTTCTGGGTCAGTTATTGTTTGATTAGTCCAAGAAGTTTAGTGTACTTGTGTTCATACACAAGGCCTCGTTTGAAGAGGAAACCATTTTCCTAGTGCAATTTGTCAAAAACAAACATACCACTTGGGTAAAGCATGCCCGAGAATTAAGGGTTCGCTTTTCCATATCTATGTGAAATTGAATTCTTTCACTCCCCAAACCCAATGGGGCCGAAGAGTAATATATATTAACACATCAAGACTGATGTTTGTAGACTTTGTGGGATAATCGTAGCAACATCATTTTTAGATAACTGGCCCTGCCATATTTTTCTGTTTCCTGTTTGGCAAACGCACACATGGCACATGAGTGTTGTCTGCGTCTGTTTGGCAATCAATCAACCAATACAAGTCTATGAAGACATGTGAAGCAAAAATCTATCAAACCGTTCGAGGTATGCATAAGAAAGATAGATAGGTGTTGTAACCGGAAGGGATTCCGTGCATGTGCACGTTCCGCGTGCATCTCACGCGCCCGTTATGTTGAGCGGTCAACCGTTATGTTGAGCGGTCAAACAAAAAAAGGATTCCCTACACTGCACGATCCCTTCCAGGCTTCCATCATCTCCACCTTCTCCAGATCACCAACATGAACACGACGACCCCTTGGTCTCCTTCCAATTTCCAAACTTTGAATTGAGTAAACCAACTAACCAAGCATTAATATGGACAAAAACCAAGCATTAATTCAGAAGGTTCAAACGAACAAAGAGAAAAGAGATGCAACTCGAATAATCATAAATACCCAGAAAACCAAATCTCCAAACCTCAACCAAAAGTGAATTTTTAGGCTAGAAACATATAGAACTCGAAGATCTGATGAGGTTACATGACTGAGTCTAAGAAAACCGCGGCCGGAGTGGCCGGAAATCACTGAAAAAGTCGCCCGACCACCGAGCCTTTCTTCCTACGATTCTCTCTCTACGGTCGTCGACTTGACGAGATACGACCACCAATCGGTTCGTATCACCGAGACGAAGACTTTGGCACCAATTTCGTGCAGTGAAAATGCCGGAATACGAGGTGGAGATCGGAGAAGTCGCGGCGGAGCAAAACGGGTCGCGCGATTGGGACACTCCGATCTGATCTGGGTAAATCCAATTCCCTTAATTAATATGAACGGCCCAGATCAAGCGGTGAGAATAATTAACGGCCCAGATCAAGCCAAAATATTCCTTTATTTCTCAAACTTCAGAAATCTTTAAAAATTAAATCGGGTGTCCAAATAATTCTCCAAAAATTCTTACGAACTCGTCGTGATGTGTGGTTAATTCTCGACTCTTTAAATTAGAGTTACGACTTAAATTAAATTTATAAAAAAAAATCATGAAACTCTTTAATAATTACAAAGATTATGTATTTAATTCCGATTAAATCTAAATAATTCTCTAAATTAAGGTTATTGTCTCCCTATATATATAAAAAAGAATATTAGTATAAAAAAGAATATTAGTCTACACTCCACCCCTTAAACACCTCAATGAATAATAAATGCATTTTATTTAATTATTAAATGATAATGGACGTTTATACCCTTTCTTATAACTTAATATTTACTCTAGGGCAATGGAATTGCGATAATTTTCTCCCTATATTTTTTTTACATGGTTAGACAAAGCTCGACCACTCGAGATCGTGGGCTCAAACTATGCTATCTTAGTATATGTGACGGAGTGGCTGTGAGCAATTTAATGGTAGGGGTATTATGGTCACTACGGTTGACCACGTAGATCGAGGTCTAAACGATGACAAAATCGGCTAAAATTTTAACCATAGGGCAAAAATATCGCAATAGTCTCATCCAACGGTCCGTTTGACCATTTTATTTTTTCTCCATTGTGTAAGTTTTCAAATGTATACTTTTAGTTATAACTAATGAACAAGTTATACAACACTAGTAGGCACATCCACATTTCATGCAATCCGAGAAATCGAAAATGAAAAATGGTGGATTCAACCTTGCCAATGTATTTACTAAGTAGTAATATGCCCAGTGTGAAAAAATTGGATTTGTTCGTCGTCGTTTCGGCATCGGTCAAGTCGGTCAACCGTTATTTAATATAATTTACAAAAATATCCTTTTCACTAAATCGACCATAACCTAATCGTCACATGTCCGATTTGCCCGTGTTTTGCACCAACACTCTTGCATGGCCGAGCTATATTTAATGACATAAAAAAATATACCCGGCACCTTGTCTCGATTCCATTGCGCTTTGAGAAATTTAAATAATATATATAGGGGTAAAAATGTCAAACTGACCATTAAAAATTCGCAAAAATTAATTTTAAAGTCCAGGATGGCAGAGGGTGGGTATTGGTCTACACCCCGCCCCTTAAACACTCGAAGGAATAATAAATGCATTTGATTTAATTATTAAATAATAATGGACATTTTTACCCTTTCCTATAACTTAATAATTTTCTTAGGGCAACATAATTGCGATGATTTTCTCCCTTCAATATTTTTACATGGTTAGATAGAGCTCGACCCCTAGAGAGCGTGGGCGCAAATTGTGCCCTCGTATGATATGTGACGGAGTGGTTGCGACCAATTTAATGGTAGGGGTATTACGGTCATTATAGTTAACTACGTGGATCAAGGTCTAAACGAGAACAAAATTGGTTATTTTTTTTTTCATGGGCCCAAAATATCTCAATAATCACATCCGACGGCCTGTTTGAACATTTGTTTTTTTCTCCATTTTGTAAGTTGTCAAAGGTATATTTTTAGTTATAACCGATTGACAAGTTATACCACACTAGTAGGCAAATCCAAATTTCATGCAATCCGAGAAATTGAATTTGAAAAATGGTGGATTTGACCTTGCAAATATATTTACCAGTAGTATTATGGCCAATGTGAAAAAATTGGCCTCGTTCGTCGTCGTTTTTAGCCTCTATCAGGGCGGTTAATCGTTATTTAACGTTATTTACAAAAATATCATTTTCACTAAAACAACCATAACCTAATCATCACATGTCCGGTTTGCGCGTGTCATGACGAGTCCGTGAGAATTTTTGGAAAATTTTTCGAACATCCGAGATATTTATTATGAATTTATGAAATTTGAAAATTAAGAAAATAATTTTTGGAAAATTGAAAATTGTGTGGCGCAATCTGGACTGTAGATCAACTTCATCATTTGATCCGGTCCGTGAAAATTAATTAAAGGAAGGGGTATATTTCCCATCGGATCAGATTGAAGGGTCCAGAAATCCCAGACCTCGCGCGACTTCTCTCATCTCCGCGACACCGCCGTACCCAACTTCCTTCTCCGGCCATTTAACGGCGAGAAACCAGTACCAATGGCTTCGTCTTGGTGAGTCGAACCTAACGGTGGTCCTAGATTTTCAAACCGTCGACTGAAGAGATAGAATCGAAGATAGAAAGGTTCGGTGCCTCCGATGGATTTTCGGCGATTCCGGCCACGACGGCTGACGAAACCAGTGGCTTTAGCTTCGCTGATCATTATCGATATTAGCCCGTTGATTTCCGGTCCAAATGGTGGCTCACGACGTCAGTTCGAAGCCGGAAAGATTCGGCAGTTTCTCTGCTTTTCCCGGCGACTCCGATTGTTGTTTGGGTTGTTTAGGACAAGTCAGGTATCAATCCTTGAGTATTGAGACGAGAGAGCATTTAGCAACACCTGGAAGAAAGATGAAGAAATTGGGGGGATGAGGGTGGTTGTTACTGTTGATGGCCGAGGACTGAACCCTGCAATTTTTTTTGGATTCAATCTTCATATGCAACCTTAACGTCCGTTAGTCTACTAAAGGCTGAGATCGAACGAACTTAAAGACTGGCCCCCATTTGAATGAATGGTTGAAATTGAACGTGCAATAGCACTGACCGTGCATAGAATAACTTTCCGTGTTGTAACTATCCTCTTCCATGTGAAGGTGTTTCAGAGTGGGGATGCATTATTGCAACTGAGAACCAAAATCATGGGAGAAAAGGTGTAGTAGTTATCTGAAAAAGGGCATATGCAGTTTTGAGGTTCATCAATGATTATTTTTTTTGTGTCACATCATGATTATTCTGGGATTGATGAGAAATAATGAAAGGTTCTAAACACACCCTTCTAAACAATTACAAAACCTCCACAAAGAGGCAGATAATACACAAATGGACCACGAACCCACATGGTCAGTGCCAGGAACTTCTTCTTGTATGATATACGTAGTTACAGAACATGATGGTTATATATAGTGGATAGCCTCACTTGGTTTGTCACTTGTTAGGGAACAGTTTTTCTATTTTTATATTATTATTGGTATAATTTGCAAGATGTTCTTAGGTTTTAATAACAGTACTAGGTCTAAAAAAAATTATTTATTTCTAATTGTCCAAAAGACAATTATTTATATATAACTCAAAATATATTGCGGACAACACCTAAAAAAGGATTCACAATAGATCCTATCCAAAGATTATGATGAAACTCTTGGGCATGGCTAATTGGATTTAACCCATCTAGCACCCCCATAAATTTTCCTTGGGCATCGAACTTGACGGCTTTACCTTTTCCCGCATTATTCTCAGCCACCCAGAATTCTCCGTTTCTGTTTCTGTTAATATTGTCTGGGAAGCCTTGCAGTGGCGCAAAAAGTTCTGTCGTATTAGCTTTGGGTCCTCGAAGCCAATACCTTAGAATGTTCTTTCTTGTAGTTTGGGTTACTAGCACGAAAGAACCATCTATACCTACAGCTACGCCATTTGCAAAAGATAAATCACGGAGCAACACTTTCACCTTTTGTGTATTTGGATTATATCGCATTAATCTTCCAGTTTTATCACCGGTGTTGAATATCGACTCCCAATGCCTTCTTTGATAAATTGTGCTTGAATCTGTGAAATACACCATTCCACTTATGGGATTAATATCCAAAGCGTTTGTAAATCGAAAAGGAATTCCTTCTGCTGAAACTGCAAGTTGTTGCGCTATGCCACCATTGGGTCCTATCTTCAAGAGCCCAAAATAGGCATCGGCTATATAAAGCTCACATGTGCGGAGGTTGAACTTGAGGCCGAGTGGTCTCCCACAAGTTGGCTCATTGGCTTTGTTAGTGGAGCCATCGCATAATCCCCTTGGCCTAGATGGGGAGGTTGTAGCAAACTCTCTCCATCCATATTGGCGTCCAAGCCATTTAAAAATCCGGCCATCTGCAACCCCTACATAGATTGCCCCGCTGCAATCAAAAGCAACACTTTCGGGGCCAACAACCGGAACAGGAATTTCATGATGTTCAAAACTGCCAATTGATAAAGCTGCTCCTTGTGAAAAAGATGATGTTATTGTAAACAAAAAGAAAAACGTGAAGATGACAAAACTTTGTCTCACACTCATGGCTGAAAATTTTAATTGATTATGAATTCACTAGCTGTGTTTGTGCATGGAAGATCTAGTAAACCACCTATATTTATAAGGGTATCAACGTTTATGTATGTTGGAAACATGATCCAACCCGGACAAGAAAATATAATCAAACTTGCAATTGGATTACTAATTTTCTACTTGTGTTATAATTTTTGAACGTTGTGTATCACTAACCAAATCCAACACGTATTAGGACTTATGATTCGAGTTGGAGTGGACAAAGTAGCACAGGAAGCGACCCAATAATCAGTTAATTAAGCAATCAAGAAGAGATTCATATCCAGTAAAAGGTCTAGAATTTACTGAGATTTCATTTGATAATTACTTACCACAACTCCTTAAAACCAATTCATGATTCATCGGTCTTTCAGGTAAACAATTTCATCAGGTTTGTTGAAGAAGGCTGGGTCTGTGGATAATTGTCCAGGTATATATTATAGTTTATTTTTTGACCGAAGAAAAGAATGGAACACTGCTGTTTTTTTTTTTTTTTTTTTTTTGAGTTTTTCAATTTCGTAAAATCATGTAACTAATAACAATAATTCAAAATGACTTGAATGCAAAAATATTAATAAAA
The DNA here is from genome assembly GCA_029955375.1 of Rubus parviflorus. Taxonomy (NCBI): domain Eukaryota; kingdom Viridiplantae; phylum Streptophyta; class Magnoliopsida; order Rosales; family Rosaceae; genus Rubus; species Rubus parviflorus. Next base: position 16,967,816 of record JARGGL010000006.1, on the reverse strand, counting down.
CTTACCAGTCGCCACTCGCCAGTCAAAAGTTCTCTACTTTCCAAACTCTTCAAGGCATTATGCTGCACTCATTGTTCTTTTTGGGAGGGCTGAGATGCCTAATTCAACATACGAATCGTATGTCATAGAATGCTTCGTACGCTCGAGGCTCCCATGAATAATTCTTAATGCTCGAAAATCAGGGTTAACTTTTTGTCTTTTTCTGAAAAATGCTCTATAAGCTCCCAAAATGCATCTTTAAACTCCAAATTATTTTTGCTCATTTATTCAACCTAAAAATCATACAAACACACATTAATGATATTATTTGGCTCTTGAAAAAATATTATTTAAGTAGTTGAGGCACGCTTTGTACGTAAAATACGTAGAAAATAGAAATTTGATACTGATTAACCTCCAAAATCATAAATTATCTCATTTTAGGGAGCTTATTAATCAACCCTTAAGAATTAATCTGATTGGTCAATTTTTCTTTTGTTACATTGGAAGGGATTGAACAATAGACATAGTCTAATCCTAACCAAATTCTCCACACTTCCTCACTACTTGGGCTATCGAGTTCGTCAATCTTATTCTCAATTTCTTGTTGTTAAATATTGTCCCAAAAAAAAGAAGAAGATATAGCTTAATAAATCAACCTGCTCTCCTAGTCTCATACACATAAGCTCCATACGAGGTAATTTGTAATTGTCTATATCCTATATACTTTTGATGTGTAATTTAGTTTGTGCTGATGTCTTTTTTAATTCGAAGTTCAAATTCAAGAACAGGCCATGTCAACATCCATGACCTCAAACTCACATTTTGGGGTCAGTTCAGCCAAGTCTTCGGGCCAACCCCTTCGGCTTTACCTCACTCTCTTCTACCAATTGGTGAACTTACAAGAATAAGGCTGGTTGATTGGTCAAATATATCTCTGTATTAAAAAGCCCTAATGAGGCGCGCCTTGAGGCCTAAAAGGCTTAAAAAGCCACAAATTTCGCTCAAGATTTGATGGCAAGGCGCTGAGGCGTAAAAGACGTAAAAAAGTGTAAAATGCGTAAAAAAACGTACGCCTAATGAAATTATTTTTTTTGGTTAGAATCAAAACGATGTCGTTTTGATTCTAGTTGTTAAAACCTCAAAGACGACTCAAACATCGATAAGAGATTGAGAAAGAGAAGAGAGGAGTACGCAAACATATGAGCTCTAAGAGATTTGACAAGATTTGGAGATTAGGGTTTAGAAATTTTTAAGTTTGGGAGAAGGGAAGAGAGGAGTCGGGAAATAAGAAGGATAAGGTTCATGCTCTAAGGCTTACGCCTTACGCCTTACCCCCCGAAAACACCTCGGGGTACGCCTCAACGTTTTAAAACATTGAAATATATAAGTGAGGCAAACAAAAGGAATCCTCAACTTCTTTTGAACTTCCCTCTCATTAGATGTGTATATATTATGCTGAAATGTAGCTTGGAGTTGAAAAATTAACCACTTTTATTAATGGAAATACAAATCATAGATCAAACCTAGGTACAATTACAGAGGATAAGTTGACAATATGCCAGAAAATAGCAGACAAAAAATGCGGTCTGAAGTCAAGTAGATCAGCTATGATCACATGTTAGCAACCATCAATATTCCTCCTTTAATCAAGGGAAGAGTGTTAATTAAGCATTGTAAGATTGCCATAATCTGTCAGAAGGTCAACAGATCAGTATGTTTCGAGTCAAAGCACGTACAACAGCATTTTCCACTTTCGATTTTTCAAATGATCTGAAGCCACTGCTTATTATTTTTCGTTGACAAGCAGACTGGTGGAGGTGTTTTTCTCATTTCTGTTGTCATTTACACCTACAAAAGAAAAAGACCATAGGAAACTAAGCCACAGATGACTACGACATTTATCCCTTGTAAGAATTTCTAGAATGTAATGAAGTTACGTACTAGTATCTAATGGCCGGCTTCCCTCCAAGAGATCGAGGATCGTCAAGACCTGTCAGACCCTGATGTTTGAATGCCTGCTAATGATTGCTGCCTCAGAGTTCTTGCACATTTAATAGTTCGTTGAATGTGTATCCATCATAGCGCAGGTTGCTGGTTCCTGAATACTGCATGGTAAGCGTTAGTGAAAAATGGCAGCAGTAGTAAATTTGAACAGTATCCAATATGAATATGTAGTATGAGATATCAAAACAATATATATTATCGAACTGACAAGTCATATATTATCATGAAAAAAAAAAAAAAAAAACCATCCAGAGGATTCAGATTCAAAACCTCCTACCTCTTCTCAGAGCCATTAATCAGTTTACTTGCTCGGTTATTGAAGGCTAGATATTACCCAACGAGCACTTTCCTTGAGGCTCAGATTGGCTACTGTCCTTCTTATGCTTGGAGGAGTTCAATGGCAGGCAATCAGTGCTTAAGCGTGGTGTTCGATTCCAAGCTGGGTCTGGTATGAATATAAATATATGGAAGGATCCATGGCTTCCAATCCCATATAGCTTCAAACCATACTCTCCCCGACTCCCCCATTGGATGGTACTGAAGATTGGTGTGTGGGTGATCTAATTGACCATGATTCTCATGTGGCAGGAATTCAATATAAATGAGTTGTTTATGGCTGATGAAGAAACATTTATCTCCCATATTCCTTTGTCACACGGTTTAATTATCCGGACAGATTTGTGTGGCACCATGAAAAAAAGGGGCACTACACGGTGAAAAGTGGGTACCATATTGCTTGAGAGATGCTGCTGGTTGGTAGAGGGTAGGCTTCTTCTTCCTCAGGCAGACATGGGGGTTCTTGGGGCCTGCTTTGGAAGCAGCTTTGGGGTGATGCGGTGCCTCCAAAAGTGAAGTTGTTTGGGTGGAGATTTGCTATGAATCTTCTTCCTACTCGGTGCTAATCTAGCTAAAAAAGTGCAGCTTCAAGTTTCTTCTTTTGTTTTATGTGGGGTGACTGAAGATAATACCATCCATTTATTAAAAAATTGTAGCTTTGCATCTGGAGTATGGCTTCAAAGTTAGTTACGGCTTAGGGCTCCTGATCATCCGTCTACTTCTATTTTAGAATGGATGCAAGACTTAATGAGCACCTTGCCTAAGGATTTATTTGATGTTTTCTTGGTCTTTACTCTAGGACTATTTGGTGCGAGAGAAACAACTTGTTCTGGAAGGGGAGAATGGGAGATGTGCCGACCCGTGTGGTGTTCTTAAATGGGCTATGGGGTTTTTGGAGGCTTACAAAGCAGCTCAACTGCTGCCTAGGGAGAAGCCAAGACGTCAAGCAGTTCGCTGGTGTCACCCACATGGTGCAAGTCTCAAGATCAATGTAGTCAGCGGCAGTGCCTACAAGTATGGTTCTTCAAAGTGACGAGTGGGTGTGGTTGTTAGGGATGAGCATGGCCATTGTAGGGGTGCTCTCAGAAAGCAGATTGGCATTAACTCTGCCCTTCATGCTGGCTCTTAGAGAGGGTTTGATGCAGTTTGGTACGACACATCTCCGCCAAGCAAGATCAAGTTTCCGAAAAAAAAAAAAATATTCTTTGCAAGGGTCGAGAGACAAATTTATGTGCAAAGAGCCCTTGAAATGGAGCAATTGGAACATTCATCCATCATAGTTTCCATATACTGTAAAAATAGAGCACTTAGAAACAGCATGCAGTTACCTGTGACTGACATTACCCAAGAAAAATTTGCAAATAAGAGCATCTCACATGTAATTCCACAAGATCATAGTTGCTGTTGTACTTGGTAGTGAAAATTAGTAAATAAAGTTAAAAAAGATCTGAAATGAAGATCTCAACAGTCATATAAAAGATCTGATTTCAGGTTAACCCATAAGATAATAAAATGAACGATGACTTGGTGTTGCACATTAAATATTTGTAAGTTTTGTAACTGGAAAGAATTTGGGAGAGGAAAAATTGAAAGTACTGGAAGCTTATTCTCACAACGCGAAAGCAGTTTGAGACGATGAAAGAGAGAGAGATTGAGCTGACTAATCCGAAGAACAGCCTGAAAGAAGAGAATATGAAGTTAGAGACAGAACTAAGGGAAAGGAGGAAGAAATTAGAGAATTGAAACAGAACAAAAGGAGTTGGGAAGAAGAGAGAGATGTACTGATGGCAGAGAAAGCATCGATTTTGGGAAGTTGAGAATGTGCTGCTAATGGAAGAGAACGTATCGCTGTCTCACCAGGTAAAGGACCTGAAAAACTTCATTTTAGGATACAAGGATGAAGATAGTGAAGATCATCTCAATAAATCACAATGATGTGAGGAACCAGAATCAAGTCAGTGCCACACACATGTGACCGAGGAAATTTTCTCTCCAGCAGCACCTTGGGAAATTTTACGTTGTCCACAGGTGCTGGAGAGAAAATTTCCTCAGTCACGTGTGTGGCACTGACTTGGTTCTGGTTCCCACATCCTTGTGATTAATTGAGCTGATCTTCACTATATTCATTCTTGTATCCTAAAATGAAGTTTTTCAACTCTTTACCTGACGAGACACCGATACGTTCTCTTCCATTAGCAGCACATTCTCAACTTCCCAAAATCAATGCTTTCTCTGCCATCAGTACATCTCTCTCTTCTTCCCAACTCCTTTTGTTCTGTTTCAGTTCTCTAATTTCTTCCTCCTTTCCCTTCAGTTCTGTCTCTAACTTCATATTCTCTTCTTTCAGGCTATTCTTCGGATCAGTAAGCTCAATCTCTCTCTTTCATCGCCTCAAACTGCTTTCGTGCTGTGAGAAATTCTCGTACTTATGATTTTTCCTCTCCCAAATCCTTTTGTACTCACATAGCTTGTCAATCAATTCTCCAGCTGCAACCAAATTGGGTCTTTCTTTAATTTCTTCTTTTACAACCCTGTCCAATTGGTCAACTACTTTTTTTGAAGATATTTTTGCTTTTCTTTTGGTCTTTAGTGGTTCCTCTCTTCTCTGTTTGAGTGCTAACTTGACTCAACTGAAAACAAAACAATCGCACATTAATATATAATGGACAACTAGAATACTACTTAATGAGCTTTAGCTTGTACGTGAATATTCTTACCCAAATGTCCAATGATTCATCCTCCGGACTGTCATCTATCTTGGATGAAGTAGAGGAGTCTGAATCATCTTGTTCTCCCTTTAATTCAGTATCATCATATTCTTTCTCGGATTCTGAATCATCATCCATGTCTTCTTGAAACCCTTTGAATAGTCTCTAAAGACAAATATGATATTATTGTCAGTGACATGGTCAGTGATATGCTTTAGGCAAAATAAATTACAGAGAAAAACTGTATTTTCACAGCTAGGTGTCATATGAAATATTACTATATATGCTACTACATCAATCAACGAACTCACATACTGATTATATACATTAATCTTCAAATATTCAATAATCATTATTTACCATTAAATCAGTAATCTTGTAAAAGACTTTTGTAATATTCAATAATACATCATCAAGTATATCGTCCACAACTGGAAAAGACTTTTGAATCACGCCTTGAAAAGAAATGAAGATTATGAAATTTTTTGATGTTACATATGCAGGAACATATGAAATTGAAAAGAAATACAACAGGCACCAGATTTATCAACAGGCAGAGAGCAAAAAAACTATACCTGCTCATTCTGAGCACCAACATATACAATCCCAACGCCCACAATTGCACCAATTCAGATGGATGCATCTTTTTTATCAAAGTATTCGCAGAAAAGTAGCAGCAGCACCTAAGAAAAGGCATTAAGGAAGATTTAGAGATACATTTCAGATGTTATATTCAAGATGTGGATATATTAAGGCAGTCATAGGATCAAAATCATACTTGATACTGCAATTGACAAGCCCAATGACCAAAAATACACCACCAGTATTATGACTGTCATTCCCGTTGAAGTACGAGTCAATTTGGACAAGTCCTGTCATGGAGAATAACAGAGTTTTTTAATACAGTTTCAAACTTTTAATGCATACCGGACTTGCTGCAGTACTGCGTTTACCATGCTCTTCAGTCTTTGGTCTTGAAGCCAGTATCCTGAAAGAACCACCAATTGATGACCTTGATGGTCTGATGGACTGTCATCGACTTATCCTGCACCAACAGTAAGAACGAACATCGATGAAATCCACAACTAGACCACATCTAGTTGGCATATTAAATTGAGAAAAGTAAAGTTTAGTTTACTATTATTCCCGAGCTTAAGCTTGAGTATGCAATTACAGATTAACAGATGTAGCAACCAGTTTCTGTCTGAAATCGGGATCTGATACACTGGTTACCATTTAAAATGTTTGGCTTACTATTATTCCCAAAATCTTAAGTTTTTAAGAAGTAAAAACAATTATTCTCTGTTCTAACATCTTTCTGTAGTGTGAAGAGAATAACAATAGTGATTGTCAATGAGCGAAATTATCTCATAAATAATAATAAACAATATGACAACAATGCAGATGTTCAACGGTACCTCAAAAATTAAGCAAGAAATAAGGACAACATCCTGCAGTTGTAAAAATCATCTCCTATATGGCTTAAGGTGATAATTTTGGAACTCTGATCCAAAAGTAATGGACTCTTCATCGAGCTTCTTCTTCAATCTTCTCCAAGTTCTCAACATATCAGACTGTATCAACCCCCTGTAGAGTGTCTCGAAAGTAACCTTCTGAGGAAGAAGCCCCTTCTCTATCATCTCCACAAAGAACTGGCAAGCCTCTCTCCACTTCTGCTTCTCACATAGCCCATGAATCAACATTGTATACGAATCCAAATCCGGCCCTGCCCCACTCTCTTTCATGTCATCCCATATCTCTCTCACAATCTCCATCCGATTCAATTGCAAAAACATTCCCACCAATATGTTATAAGTGTGCACGCTAGGCACAAACAAACCGTCCTCCTTCATCTTCCTATACAACTTCAAAGCGCTTTCCCAGTCCTTTCTTCCCCTGTACTCTTTGAAGAAACAATTATACGTAGCTGCAGAGGGACTAACCCCAGTCCTCACCATCTCGCCCAGCAACTCCTCCGCATCCTCAAGCCTTCCGCACGAGCAGAGACACTTGACAACTGAAGTGTAAGTAGCCACAGTGGGGCAAATTCCTCTCTCTCTCATTTGCTTCAGCTTGTCAAGCGACAACTCGGGCTTGTGCGCCCGGCTATAAACATGAAGAACGATTGAAAAACTAGTGACGTCGGGCTCAATCCCTCTGCTGGACATTTCGTCGAACACCTTGTCTGCATTCCTTATCGTCCTCTCAAACCTGTCTTGAGGGTGCAAACTCGCCCGCCTACAGATACCATCAAGAAACACATTGTAAGTAACCACGTTGGGCTCAATACCGCGCTCGATCATATCCCTCAAAAATCTCTCCGCCATCTCGAAACGGCAAATCTTACACCACCCATAAACCAAAACAGTGTACATTTTGACATCGGCCACAAAACCATGTTTTTTCTTGTTAAAAACTTCAGCCGCGACCTTCACATGCCCATATTTACAGAGGGTATCAAGCAAAAAGCAGAAGTCTTGGCTACCGGGCTTGGTTTGGACGAAGGTTTCGATGTCGTCGAAGGCCCGGATGGCTTGGCGGGTGAGACCCGACGAGATCAATCTGCGAATGAGGATGAGAAACGTGGCGGCGGTGGGGGTGAGGTTGTAGCTGTCCATTTCGAGGATGAGCTGCCAAGCGACGTCGTACTGGCGGACCTTGGCGACGATGTCGATGAGGAGGTTGAAGGAGTCGGCGGTGAGGGGTGGGTCGGGGAGGGACTTGGCGTAATGGAAGAAGGCGAGGGCAATTTTGGAATTGTGCTTGAGGCGGAGGAGCGTGTGGTGGAGGAGGTCGGTGGAGAGAGTGATGCCGTGGAGCTGGAGAGAGGACTCCATGGCGTGGAAGGGGTTGTGGTGGTGGAGGAGGATCTTCGATACCAGTTCGGCGTCGTTTTGGGTTGTTGGGTTGGGGAGTGAAGAAGACAACCGGCGAACTAAAGGGAGACGAACAAGAGAGGAAAACCGACTTTGGGCCATTCCTTCCTTGCAGCTTTTACAAAGGAGCAACATTTCTCTCACTTAAATACTTGCTACAGTAAATATTATTATATGGGTTACCTACCAACTTTTTTTTCTTTTCTGGGACATGGATGCAAAAAGTGAATATGGGTTTCTCAGAGTCTTAGAAGAGAAGAAGGAGCATAGTAATGGAGCCCTGTGATTGGTAGACCTGCCTTGCCTCACTAACTCTGACCAGGAGGTACAAGTTCTTCTCAAAATTTATGAAAATGGCTTTGTCTCTTGTGGCTTAGATTTCTACCGCTCTCTTTTTCTCTGGTACCTTGTTTATGGGTTCTAATTTACTATTTGGCTCTTTATCGAAAAAAACTTACTATTAGGCTGAGCAATGTTTATCTGGTTTTTGTTATAGGTTATAAATCCAGATCAGGTTTTGTTAGCTCTTAATTAGCATGGTATCACACATTGATATATATGTTTCTATTACCTGTTTAATTTCTATAGGATATAAGACGAACCTCCAATAAGGGTAGAATTAAATGAGATATTGAGCTATGTGAGCATATATAAATATATATTTGAGGAAGTTGGTTTCCTTGTCAAATCTGCACAATTGTTATGAAGTGGAAACTTATAGCAAGCCTGTGTACCTTTGTCCTCTGAAATGTCCATGGAGCATTTGATGATTTTGTGTTCAATAGTAACAAGCAATCAAGCATGTATGCATTCCTTTTTGATAGCTAGGCTTGCCGTATAGCGTCACCATTGTCCATTCTGTGTTTAAGGTTTCAGTTGCAAGTTTATATGTATTAGGACTTTCCCAGCTGAACTACACCTATAATGATGGAATATATGAGATGCTTGTAACTTATTAGGGTTTGTATTTACCAATGGCATTTACTCTTGATAGATAGCTTTTCTGAAAGCCTCTTGGCGATGAAGCATAGAAATGGAGGGTCTGCGCGCCCCTTGGTTACCATACTAACATAGGCGTTTGCCTCATTTACTCTGATACTTGGGTACGCCCCAAATTTATGAAAATACACAACGTAACCAATAACTCTTTGCTTTGGCTTTTGTGGATTAGCTTTCATTTGCTGTCCTTTTCTCTTTATCGGGAGTCTCGTTCTTGGTTACGTTGTGAACTAATTAATTTTTCTGTCACCGGTATCATGTATAAGAAGAGTGACAACTTATGTAGAAATCTAAAGAAATATTTAGTCTTGATTTGTCTTAAATGGTTTCATTTTGTCTGATGTTTGAGCCTTCTTTCCAATTCCGGGTACTGAGATCTGTAGGAAGATGGAATAATGAGGCCCCAGTTTTGAATTCCTCTCTCAAAAGAGCATGGGAAGACCTGTATTGCAGAAAGTATGGTATCATTTCTACATTACCTGGTAATTTGGCAGCTATATATGTCTTAAAAGTTCGAAACTGTATCTTAAAAGTTTCGGTACGTTACTCTTCCTGTTGGACAGATCCAAATTGATAATTGCGTACTTTAATTCCACAGAAATGACAACCATGTTATTACTACTGCTGTATTCTAGGTGTTGGGATTGTCAGTTGAAATGATTTTGGTCCTCGTGAGTTCCATAACCTTGAAATGTATCTGCAAGTCTTTCTTAATCCATTTCCATAGGTGCTGGTGCTCAGAAGAGCAGTTAAAGTTTGTTTTTTCCTGCTTTCTGCATGCTGCTCGTTGCCGCAAATGTTGTCCTTTAAAATCAAAAACACTTGCACCTTGTATGAATCGATCTTAACAGTGAAATGTATCTGTAAGTCTTTCTTAATCCCATTTCCATAGGTGCTGCTGCTCAGAAGAGCAGGTAAAGTTTTTTTCCTGTTTTCTGCATGCTGCTCATTGCCGCAAATGTTGTCCTTTAAAATAAAAAACACCTACACCTTGTATGAATTTCTTTCTTGACTCATGAATCATAATGGTAGAAGTTTAGCAGATCATGCACTATTCTCTAGGAGGTGCTGACTAGTTATATTTGGTGGCATGAATGTTGAGTTTGGCTCGGACTACTGTCTTTTTTTCCATTCAAAGCTAAATCATCTTCATTTTTTCAGATACGTACTATGCTGACTCCTATATATCACAATAATGTACCAATGATGTTGTTGTTACATTTCAACATTCCCATTGGGGTTGATGACTTGATATATGAGTACATGACCATTGACCGTTGTAATGATCATAACTTGCCAGCGAAAAATCAGCAAAACAAATCAAATGGCATCTCGATGAGATACTGCACCACTTAGAAGAGGACCTCTATCAATAGAGGTTATTTCTGGAGATTAATGGTCACTTCGAAAAGCATTTAAAGCAGTTCATAATTGGTGCTCTCTCATTATTCTTCCTTTTTTTTTTTCTTTTGTTCTTCTTTTTTTTCAATCCCTTTCCTTGTAAAAAGCCTTTAGAATTCTTGAGCATTCTCTTAAACTTCTTTTCTGAGTTTGGTTACTTTCCTGTGTGGAAAACTTCAGTGCACAATCCTTTCTACACTTGTAGTAGGGAGCAAATTATATTCGAAAGTGCACTTGTACACTTCGTAGGGGCATGACAGTACAACTGACCCCATAATTCTTGGCTCCCTACTCATCAAAACTGCAGTCCTGTAGTGAATTTCTTCTTTGTTATAGTTGTTCAAGATTCTTCCCATTCTATGTCTGCATTCCTACTACAAGCAAGTTCAAGACCATTAGTTATCTCAGCCGCATTCCTGCATAGCATGACGGACATCATTGTTGGAGTTGATGTAAATCTGGCTTTTGATCCCTCCAATTCACCCCACTTCAAATTAGTGTGTAATATGTTGAACTACGAGAGAGATGATTATCTGCTTCAGATTTACGAATTCCAGACTAGCACTTCAATGCTCACTTAGACGTGCAATTCCCTGGTACAGTGACCAAGAGATTTTCATTTACATTTTGTGGACAAAGAGTTCCTCAACCCAATGCCTTGCCTCCTTAGTCTTTGATCAATGACAATATCCATTATTTTGTGGTGGAGTTGGACGAAGATTAATCTAAACTGTCTTTGAAGGATCATGTCTATCTTGATTCCTAAAAACTGGTTGTGGCTTCGGTTTTGAGAGTGTTTCCTGCGGCAAACCAAGTGGAATCGGAACTAGTATTGTTTGTGTTTGATATTATTGTCTTGTACAATTTGATTCTTATGAATTAGGTTCCTTGTCAAGAAGCTCCATCTCATTATTTAAAGAAGAAATGGAAGAATGTCTTTCCATTCATACAGACTCTTCCCATAAGATAAAGGTGCTCGTAAATTCTCTGAAAGTTTGAATGTGTCCTGCTCCCTAAGTGCATAACAAGTAAGCAAAAATGTGCGCCATTCATGGGGATGGACAACAACTTTTTTTCACTTGGAATCATCTCGAGTAACTTTTGATCCACCCAAAAGCTCGCACATGCTTTCATGGCATGCAATTCACTGGTCACTTCCATTTGATTCAATGTGGACAAAGAGTGATTTAATCCAATGCCCCTGCCTCCTCTGTTTTTGAACAATGGCAATCTCCATTATTTTGGGAAGTCTCGGGCCATCAGTATCAGATAATGTCCCTATTCTCAGGAGGAGGATGGCTAAGCTTAGTGTTCTGTTTTTAGTGTTTTCTGATTGCCATGATGACCTTTTACGCTGCCTTAGAAATGCATGGATTCTGATCCATCGATCACAACTTACCTCAACGTCCATTTGGAAAAAGAGCCAGAATCATAGCTTAAATTTTCTTAAACACAACTCTACCAAGTCGCCATAGGCCTCTTTATATCAGAAGGTGATGACAACTTACATTACCTGTTTCCAAAATTCTCGATCGTCTTGGCCATTGAGAGTGTTTTCTACCCCTATCATTGTTGTCTCCCTAGTTTTTTGTTTTATTTTCTATAGAAATTATAAAACCAAGGAGAAGGGAAATTGCTTCAAGCAACACTAAATTAACCAACTCCCAAGTCCTAAAGCTCATAAAGGTAATTAACCAACTCCTAAATCCAATACTAAAAGAAATGAGGCAACTATTAAAGTCTTTGCAAGTATCAGATCGAGTTGAAACAACAGCAACAAAGTAAAATAACAACAGCAGCGACCTTTTTTAATACATGTAAAAGTGAACCATCTTGCCAGGCTGAAGCACTCAAGTTAGTGTAAACCGGTTCAATACTACTTCAGCTTCCGATCCTCTGTACCATGACTCATTTTTGCCCGATCGGAGATTGCAATAGACCATTGTAGAAAGCCTGGCAAGGAAAGACAATACATTACTGCCAGAAAAGTTGGATCATTAGTCAGGCACTATATTAAGCTCATCCACATATGTGTGAAGCATCTTTAGAAGGACAAGTAGAATCTGGAGCAACAAATTCTTCACTTTACTGCCTATCTGCCAAATGAGGATCACTACGACAGGGGAAATTGCACTGATGCCCTGAAGAAGGACAAAACGGTCATGAAATAAGAGAGGAGAAGGCTGGAACTCTGAACCTTTATCATTCCAAAAAAAAAGTTTCGGTTTCAAACTTTCAATAAGCATGTCATCCTATTCCTCCAAACACTTGAACAATACCATCATAAAAAATAAAAAGAAACACTAATGATATTTTGACGGGTTGCCCCAGAAATCCTTTGGCATTTGGTATCTGCACAGCGGACACAAATGACTCATCTCGAGCCAGCGGGCAATGCAATCTCCATGATAAAGGTGCGAGCAAGGTAAGCGAGCAAGTGACTGATCATCAACACTAGCTTCTGCAAGGCCCTCCCAACAAATAGCACATGACAGCAGCAGCGTAGCTTCTTCCAAACTATCACGTCTCACTTTTTCCAGACTCTCAATCGATGATTTAGTTGCTGGAACAAGCTTGGGCTTACGTCTTTCCCTTTCCCTGGAGTCCCTTTGTAGCTTTTCAAGAAGGATACCAATACGATCGTGAACACTGCCAACCATGCATCGAGTGGGGTCCACTATTGAAACAAGTATAGGCACCACGGGGTAGGCTGCCGGAAGAATCTCCATAATTTTTGCAAGAATAGGCTGCTGCTCAGCTGCCGGGATACCTAAGCCGGAAAAAAACTCAGCCAGCTTCTTTCTAACCTTACTCAAGTAGGATGACTTGTTGAGTTTAGAAGACCGGGTGTGAAAAAATCGTTCAGTTATGAGGTTGTGTTGATAAGTAACGTCTCGAGCATCAACCTCACGGCGGCAGCGACGGCGGCTTTCGATAAGCTTGTACACTGTTACACCGATATAGATGAAGTCTTTTGTCATCATCCAGGGCTCGGGGTTTCCTTCTTGCGTCACATGGCTAAGAAAACAAGGTCTCTCAACAGACGACATGGTCGCTTTTAATGGATTCGAGAATAAAGGGCTGGGGATTTGGGATTTGATTTCTTACCCTAATTTCTTACCATTGGAAAGAGAAGTCGATCTTTATATAGGCACTTAATTTTATTCAATTTTTGACATCGATTTGAAACCGTTAGATTCAAATATATTTAACGGTTGAGATAAAAGAGTAATATTAAATATCATGGAAATTTCTCAAATTGTTGTAGAATAACGAAGCTAAAGAAGAAGAAAATAACTCTGGTATTGATGTATTTCATTGCACGTATCAGATCGAGTTGAAACAACAGCAACAAAGTAAAATAACAACAGCAGCGACCTTTTTTAATACATGTAAAAGTGAACCATCTTGCCAGGCTGAAGCACTCAAGTTATAGTGTAAACTGGTTCAATACTACTTCAGCTTCCCCTGTACCATGACTCGTTTTGGCCCGATCGGAGATTGCAATAATAGACTATTGTAGAAAGCCTGGCAAGGAAAGATAATACATTATTGTCAGAAAAGTTGGATCATTAATCAGGCACTATATTAAGCTCATCCACATATGTGTGATTGTGTGAAGCATCTTTAGAAGGACAAGTAGACTCTGGAGCAACAAATTCTCCACTTTACTGCCTATCTGCCAAATGGGGATCACTACGACAGGGGAAATTGCACTGATGCCCTGAAGAAGGGCAAAACGTTCATGAAATAAGAGTGTTTCAGCACATCACAGTTGACCCAGTTGGAGAAGGCTAACATACATATGGGACTCCAAACATATGACGTCCCGGTTGGAAAACGCTGCTGACTCATGTAAGGTGACTCTCTGGGTTATAAAACAAGATAAAATACAGCTAGCTAGCGGTAAAAAAAGTTTCAGTTTCAATAAAAAAAAGCATATATATCATGCTATTCCTCCAAACACTTGAGCAATACCATCATTAAAAAAAAAAATACTAACAATTAACAATACCATCATAAAAAATAAAAAGAAATACTAATGATATTTTGATGGGTTGCCCCTGAAACCCTTTAGCATTTGGTATCTGCACAGCGGACACATATGACTCATCTCCAGCCAGCGGGCAATGCAATCTCTATGATAAAGGTGCGAGCAAGGTAAGCGAGCAAGAGACTCATCAACACTAGCTTCTACCTTGCTCGCAAGAGACTCATCAACACTAGCTTCTGCAAGGCCCTCCCAACAAATAGCACATGACAGCAGCAGCGTAGCTTTCTCCAGACTCTCAATCGATGATTTAGTTGCTGGAACAAGCTTGGGCTTACATCTTTCCCTTTCCCTCCAGGAGTCCCTTTGTAGCTTTTCAAGAAGGATACGAAGACGATCGTGAACACTGCCAGCCATGCATCGAGTGGGGTCCACTATTGTAACAAGTATAGGCACCACGGGGTAGGCTGCCGGAAGAATCTCCATAATTTTTGCAAGAATAGGCGGCTGCTCAGCTGCCGGGATACCTAAGCCGGAAAAAAACTCAGCCAGCTTCTTTCTAACCTTACTCAAGTAGGATGACTTGTTGAGTTTAGAAGACCGGGTGTAAAAAAATCGTTCAGTTATGAGGTTGTGTTGATAAGTAACGTCTCGAGCATCAACCTCGCGGCGGCAGCGACGGCGGCTTTCGATTAGCTTGTACACCGTTACACCGATATAAATGGAGTCTTTTGTCATCATCCAGGGCTCGGGGTTTCCTTTTTGCCGCACACGGCTAAGAAAACAAGGTCTCTCAATGGACGACATGATAAAGGCTGGGGTTTGGGATTTGATTTCTTACACTAATTTCTTACCATTCGAAACAGACGTGCATGAGTACATCCTATTTATGTACTATAGGCTACGGCCTTTTTTTACTCAATTTTTGACATCGAAGATTTGAAACTATTAGATTTAAATATTTTTAATGATTGAGAAAAAAGAGTATATAATATTAAATATCAAGAAAAAAATTCCTCCATATGTGTTGTAAAATGATAGAAAATAAAGAAGAAGTGAATTGCTCTGGAATAGAATGATTTCATTGAGGAATAGGGTCCTCTATTTATAGAGGAATACAACATACAATCTTTATTGTATAAGGAATCATATTCTAATATAATCCATATTCTAGAAAGATTTACTTTCCTTATTTCAAACTAGAATTGATTATTCCTAGATTGACAAGGCACACACAAATTGAATTTCCTTCAACAAAATGCTATTTTTTTTTGCCTAATGCACATTTTGGTTATTGCATATTCAAAACTATCCTAAAAGCACTGAAACGAATTACAATTAGCAAAGGCGTAAACCACATTATTCATATAATTTTTAGTGGTTCTACAATTAATGTTATCCCCATTACTTTTAAAAATTGAAATTAGGAATCCAACTAATATTGGTGATGGCCTTCATATTAGTGGACCCAAAAAAGAATTAGAAGTTCAATCAATCAAAAAAAAAAAAAGGAATTAGAAGTGGCATGCATGCAGTGTTCTAAAAATCTATGCCTAGGCCCGACTATTCCCGCCTAGGTGTTAGGCGGAGGACAACCGCCTCGATTAGTAGCAAATCCTTCTAGGCAGGCATAGGCGGATTTTAACAAATCAGAATTGTTTTTCTTATATATGTATTCAATCAATTATAATATTTTTTATATACTTCCATTTTGCATGTATATATTTCTCAATACAAGTATGATTTTTTATTTAAGTAGGCACTTGTTTATCTTTTTATATGTTGTATAATAAAATTAAAATAAAATTAAAAAAAAAAAACTTGGGTCCGACTTGGTTCGGACGCCCTCGTCCAACCCCTATGTCGTGGCCCAATGGTGACCTGACACATGTCTTTTTCTTTTTAAATTATTTTTATCTGAAAAAAAAAGGTGGTTTCAGAAGAAAACATAAGACTCCCAAGCGTCTCTTGTCCTCCCCCACTTTCATCTTCTTCATAATTCCTACAAAGGAAGATACACAGTCTAACCTAAAAGAAGAAACCCTAAATTTGCTAGAGAATAGAAAATCGTAACCCAATTTCATAGTAATATCATCATGGAGAGGAAACAAGAAGAAGAAGAAGAATAAAATCATGGAGAGGAAACAATTTAATGCCGATGACAACGCCGGTGAGCTTGTAGAGGATTATCAGGTATGAGAGAGCAAGGAATTCGAGGATCGAATATGGAGTAATTGCAGCAGTGGTGGTGTGTGGATTGATTATGCAATCAGGGCAGGGCCTGCCCTGAGAATTCGGGGGCTCAAGGAGAAGAAATTTTTTGGGGCTCGGCTGCAAAAAAAAAAAAAAATCAATATCTTAGCCGCAAAGAGATTATAGTTTTTTTAAATTTCTTTTGGGAATTGGGGCTGCACAGCCGCAAAGACACTTTCTAAAAAAATAATAATAATAAAAGAGAGGTAAAGAGACAAGACGTCAAGACTGACATGGACTTTCAATTATTATTAGCCTATTACTCTATTGGAGTATTAGGGACGCAGACACACAGTAACTTAATTAGGGAGTCAGAAAGTCTAATTAAAACAATACTAATGCAATTTTTTTTTTCGTACTATCATATATAAAAAATCAAATAAAAATTGGGGCCTATTGGATTGGGGCCACAGACTGCAGTCTTCCCAGTCTTGGCCCAAGGCCGGCCCTGAATCTGGGAGATGAAGAACAAATTCTTCGACCATGCAAATTGAGATTAAGCAATCAATTAATGAAATTCTTTTTTCGTTTAGATTGATTTCTTGAATCTGTTGTTTTCTTCTGAAAAATTTGGGTTAGATTCTGTATTTCTTTTCTTTTTTCTTCGCATAAAGAATGAAGAAGATGAAAATGGGGAGGAAGAGAGTGAGTGCGTGAGATTGGGTCGCGCGTATATGCCTTTTTTTTTATAAGTTTATCTTTTCTCAAATAAAAAATAATTTTTTAAAAAAGAAAACGTGTCAGTTCACTATTGGGCCGCGGCAGAGGGGTTGGACGAGGGCGTCCAAACCAAGTTGGACGTAAGTTTTTTCCAAATAAAAAACCGCCTAGGCATCCGATTAGTCCCCGCCTAAGATTTATGATTAAGAATTTCGAACATGAGTTTTATGCTGCTTTAGAGGATTTTAGAACTTTATGAGGTTAAGTTTATGATTTTACGAGCATGATTTACAGTTTTAAGTTGCATGATTTTATCGGAGGCCAGTTATTCAGTCAATTATAGTTATGTGCATGCATGCGTTACCTGAAGTAGGCAAGGCCCTTCCGGTAACATCTTCGAGTAGGCAGGACCCTCGATGTGTCATTTGAGTTGACAGTTTCCCTCAGGTGGCATAAGATGACCAAGTCGGCAGGACCCTTGGTCAATGATGACTAAGTAGGCATGACCCTTAGTCATCGCCTCTGCATAACTAAGTTGGTAGGACCCTTAGTTATCATCCGTTTTATTTTTAAAGTTTTCATAAATACTATTTTCAGAAAAAGAAGATTATTTTAAATGAGGAAAGTGATTTAAATTTTGAAAAGTAAAAATTCAGTTATTTAAATTTGAAAAGTAAATTCCTTACTTTTGTCCACTCACTCTAACGTTTTCTTTAAATACTTTTCTCTTGGGCTTTTCTGTTTTCCGTTTGCCCAGCTTGCAGATTAGTTGAGGTCGGGCCACACCACGCAGTCGATGCATTAGTTTCCACCGCTTCCTTATTTTCATAGTAGACTTCTTGTACTATTTAGATTTATAGTATGTTGTTGAACAATTAGATTAGTTAGACTGCTCTGATTTACCAAACTCCTTGTCTATAAAGTGAGTTGTGAAGTATAAGTAGTTTGGGTCAGAGACCCCTTGTTTATATATGATAATGGAGAATTATTGTAGTGTTTTGTGGCGAGCATGTAGGTTCGGGAGTTTGGTTGGTTATGTTGTTATATTGGAAGTGTTGGAATTGTTTTTCACAGGTTTTTGGTAGTCCATTTTAGGGGAGTTTATGCTGAATTTACGGCAAACACTCTTCTAAGGTGGGCCCCACAGGGCCACCTTGAGTTCTAGGGTGGAATCTGGGGCGGGTCCTGTTAACTTGGTATCAGAGCATTAGGTTGTTAGATTCTGTAGACTCTACATACTTCGTGACACCCAGTAGCTCCCAAGTGATGGTCTGACCGCGGCGGACCCCCATCATATACTATTTCGTGCTGGTATGATCATCAAGTGTGTAAGGTACCGTTTGAGTGTTAGTTGATTTCAGTTGCGTATTCTTGGTTTCTTCTCAAGTATTATGCCTCATGAACATGGCCGACCTCATAGGAAACGGGAATCCTCCAACAGTAGAAAGAAATGTGAATGAGTTTGTTTATTATAAGGTTGAGATTACTACTCAGCTCCACTATGGTAGCCTATTTTTTTCCTTATTTTACTCGATACTTGAATAGAAGAAGTAAGAGATGTGATGTTATGGCAGGTACTTCCGGAAGAATCAGATGTCGTGTTCGGAATTTATAAGTCCCACTGTAATGCAAATGGTAGCTAGTCTTTGAAGTAGAACCATCCCCAATAGAGGCAACTGAGTGCCTATTAGTGGTTGTATAGTGACTAAGGTCAAATGAAACAATGTATGTTGAGTTTAAAGACCTATAAAAATTAGGGGCTTTCAAAGAGATTTGTAGTTGTGAAGGAGACTCCCCATTCTATTATTGAACTTTTGCATTTCATGTAGTTCATGACAAATATAAGTAAATTATACATTTTTATCTAGAATGTGTGTCCCCCCACCCGAAGATGCTTTTGAAATATTTGTGATCATCAGTTCATCATTGTCTCCCTACCTCTCTGTTCCTTGGGGTGCCAGACTAACTAGATTGTTTATACTACATACTACAGTTAGCTCATAGAAATTCTCAATTCTGTACCAAAAATTTCTTTCAATAGAAAATGTACACATGTAGGATGAATGACTCCCCAAAAATAATAAGGTGTACAATCAAGATTCAAAGGAGGTGTGATGCTTAGACTAGAGAAGTGAGGCTCTCTAGAGAGAGAGTCTCCTCCTTCTCTCTAGAAATATCAAACACTGGAGCTTCTACGTGCCTAGCAGATTCAAGCTCCGATGACACGCCTGTTTTGAAACCTACTTTTTTATAGAGCCACTCCCTCTTTCTCTGGAGTGTAATTTTTTTCTAGGCTTTTGTCTGGGTACTTTTTTCTTGCTTTTTTAGGCATGCCATTATTTCTCTTTTTTATAAGAAGAGTCCCATCCCCCTTTTCTGGAGAGTCTGGAAACCCAAGACTTCTGTCTGGGCACTATCTTCTCAAATTTACTTTTGAGTTTTATTTCGACGACCATACTTTGGTGTAGCTTTCGTGGTTCCGGTGAGATGGACGGAACTGATGACCGTTCGTCAGTTTCAATGGGTATGGAGGAAATTCAGACTTCTTTCGCCAAAACGTTGACGTTAACGGCGGAGGAAGCAGAAGGAATTTCTTTTGAAGAGGAAGATGATGAAGTCAATGATATGTTTCTCGCACTGAGTCTAGTTGTGCGGGTTTATACGGAGAAACCAGTTCATCGACGTGCTTTTACTGATAGAATGGTGGAACTTTGGCAACCAATGGGAGATGTTCAGGTCAAAGTCCTTGTTGGAGGGTTGTTTCTCTTTACCTTCTCTGTCAGCGAGGATAAAAAGAAAGTATTGGAGTTTGCTCCATGGTTTTTTGATAAATCTTTTATTCTCCTGGAGGAGCCTGATGGGGATACAGCTCCTTCACTCATGCAACTTAAGTTTATCGACTTATGGGTGCAATGTCATAACCTCCCTTTCAAGAAGATGTCAAAGAGAATGGGTGGCGCTATTGGAAACAAGCTGGGAAAATTCCTGGAAGTTGATTGTGATGAGGCTGGGGCTTGTGTTGGGAAGTTTTTGAGAATTAAGGTCAGACTTGATATTTCCAAACCTCTAAGTCGTGGTTTTCCTATCGATATGTCATCAGGAAAGAAGGCGTTAGTGGAGTTCCGCTATGAACGTCGGTTTGGGATTTGCTATGGGTGTGGCAGGATTGGACACAAAATCTCTAAGTGCACGTTTATATCTGAGCTACAAAAGCAGTCGAAAGATCAACCCTATGGTTCATTTATGTTCGCGAAACGAGAGGAGTTGAAGACACCAGGTTTTTTGGTTCAAAATGCAGATTTGGGGGGGAGTGATGATGATGGTGAGGATCTTTGGCAAGAGAATGCTGCTGTAAGGAATGGTATGGACCGGGATGGCATGCAACCGCCTACAATCGTGACCCAAAACCACTCATGTACTGTGGTCTCTAATGTTCCCGATAGCGATGGCAAGGGTGGCAGAACAGAGGGCAAAGATAATACCAGTTTTTTTAGGGTGAAGAACCTCTCTTTGAAGCAGAACATGGGGGTGACCAAGGGGCGCAGGGATGGTCCATACCCTACTCTGAACCACCAAAATATACAGGTTCCCTCGGCTTCTACCTCTGACCAAGAAGAGGTCCCTAAAGTGCCTGTTAGTGTGACTAATCGAAAACCCATGGAAGCTGGTCCTTTGAAAGAAAAAACATTATTTGGGGATTTTGAAGTGGTAGTCCAGCGAGGGTCTGTAAGTGCTAATCATTCAACCTCTTTGGGGAATAATGATATTAATTTTGTGCCTGTGCAAGGTAGGGTTGGTGATTGGAAACGTAAAGCTAGGGCTGTTGGCTCATCTACTACGGGTCGCAGCTTTGTTGTCGTGGGTGGAAAGCGCCCAAATGATAACATGATTACTGGTGGAAAAAACAAATGCTCAAGACCTACAGTAATTGGGTCTACTGTTGTGCAAGAGGAAGCTCTCATAAATCCAAATATGAGTCTTGGACAAACTCCAACTTGTCCATCCGTGATGGGTCCGGTATTGACCCATCACGAGCCATGAATCTTTTGTGCTGGAACTGCCAAGGAATGGGGAATTCTTGGACAGTTCAAGGGCTTAACGGGCTAATTACCCGCAATTCTCCCTCTATTATTTTTGTCAGTGAAACTCGTTGTTCAGTTAATGAAATGACGAAGATTCGTCAACGCTTAGGTTGGCGAAATGTTTTTGCTGTTTCTTGCAAATTTATTCAAAAGAAGGGTGGTAAAGGTGTGAGTCGGGCAGGAGGCATTGCGCTGCTGTGGACTGAAGATGTTATGGTTGCCCTTAATTCCTACTCAGATAATCACATTGACGTTATGGTTGGGGAAGCTTCTGACCCCAAAAGGTGGAGATTTACAGGAGTTTACGGCCACCCAAGAGTTGAAGACCGTCATCTCACTTGGTCATTGCTCAAAGCTTTGTCTCCTAGATGTGATTTGCCCTGGCTCATGGGGGGTGATTTCAACGAGATCTTATGTCGTGAGGAGAAGATGGGAGGTGCTCCTCGTAGATTTGGTCAGATGGATGATTTTCGGGATGCGATGGACTTTTGCTCCCTTTTAAATATTAACTCGGCTGGTCCTAGGTTTACTTGGCGGGGAAACAGAGGTGGTGAGGAGGTTCTGGTCAGACTGGACCGGTTCATAGCATCCAACGAATGGCTTGATTTTTTCCCTATGTCCAGAGCTTTGAATCTCAAACCTAGTAAGTCTGATCATCTCCCTATTCTCATTGAAATTAGAGAGAACCGCCCAAGGAAGAAAAAGAAGAAGAAGAGATTCCGGTTTGAGGAATTGTGGCTTCGGGATGAGGATTGCAAGAAGCTTGTTGAGGAGAATTGGAGTTTTTCTACCGATCATGACCTCGAACCCTTCTCCAAAATCTGCTGTAAAATTAGCAGAACAAGGGAAGCTCTAATGGCTTGGAGCAAGGAACGATTTGGGCACTTGCAGGAGGAAATTGAAGCTACTAGGACACAGCTTGCTCATTTTTTTGACATTTCGTTCTCGGCTGCTCCGGTTGAGAATAGGGTTCGTCTGGAGGAGAAATTCAATGACCTTTTGCACCATGAGCAAGATTTCTGGAGACAACGATCTAAAGTCTTTTGGTTGACGGATGGGGATTTGAATACTAGTTTTTTTCATCGTCAAGCTAGTAACAGGAGAAGGAAAAATTTGATCAAGGGGCTCCACAATGACAATGGAGTTTGGTGTACTGATGATGAAGACATGGAGAATATCATTCTTCAATATTATGAGACTTTGTTCACATCTTCGCAACCAACTAATATTTAGGAGACTGTTAGTCATCTTCCATGCATCATTACTGATGAAATGAACATGGAACTGTCTAAAGAGCTCACAGCTGATGAGATTTATTTGGCTCTCAAGGAAATGCATCCTTCAAAGGCCCCTGGTCCGGATGGGTTTTCTCCTTGTTTCTACCAACAATTTTGGCCTCTGGTGGGCCATGATGTTGTTAAGGCTGTGCGCTGCTTTCTTGAATCTGATCTCAGGATGAAACAGGTTAACTGCACAAATGTAACTTTAATCCCAAAGGTCAAGTCCCCCATGAACATGACTCAACTGCGCCCGATCAGTTTGTGCAATGTTTTGTACAAAATTGGATCCAAAGCCCTTGCTAATAGACTGAAACCTCTTTTGAATCAGTTCATCTCTCCATTCCAGAGTGCCTTCGTCCCTGGAAGACTCATCTCTGATAACTCCATGCTGGCTTTTGAAATTGCCCACTTTCTGAAGAGGAGGAGAGATGGGAAGGTTGGGTTCGGTGCTCTTAAGCTCGACATGAGCAAAGCTTATGACCGCATCGAATGGCACTTTCTGGAAGCTGCCATGTTGCAGCTGGGCTTCAACTCTGTGTGGATGAGCTGGATTATGAGATGCATTCGAACCGTGTCTTACTCTTTCATTTTGAATGGAGAACCAAGAGGCAACGTTATTCCTTCTCGGGGTCTTCGCCCAAGGGGATGCTATTTCTCCTTATCTGTTTTTATTATGCGCGGAGGCTCTTTCTCGGATGATCTCCAATGCAGAAATTCAAGATCGCATTCACGGGGTCAAGGTGTGCAGAAGAGCCCCAAGTATTAGTCACCTTTTCTTTGCAGACGACTCCTTCTTTTTTTTCAAAGCAAATGAGTCTGAATGTGCTGCTCTGAAGGAAGTACTCTCCTGCTATGAAAAAGCCTCTGGACAAAAAATAAATTATGGCAAGAGTTGTGTTTCCTTCAGTCGTAATGTCCCCACGGATATGCAAGAATCGTTGGCTCTGGTTCTTAATGTGGAGCGGGTGGACAAGCATGATAAATATTTGGGTTTGCCTATGGATATTAGCCATTCTAAAGTTGATGCTTTCGGATTTCTTAAGGAAAGAATTGATAAGAAGATTCAAAGTTGGCGTGGAAAAAATCTCAGTGCTGCAGGCAAAGAAGTTCTTATTAAAGCAGCTATTCAATCCATTCCTACTTATATCATGAGTTGTTTTGAGATCCCCAAACAACTCTGTCAGGAGATGCAGCAGAGCATGGCGAGGTTTTGGTGGGGGGCAAAAAGAGATGAAAAAAAAATCCATTGGTTGGCTTGGGATAAGCTTTGTGCGTCAAAAGCAGAAGGGGGAATGGGATTCAGAAAATTATCTTTGTTCAACCTTTCTCTTTTGGCAAAACAGGGCTGGCGCTTGCTAAGGTACCCAGACTCATTGGTGGCTCAGCTCTTCAAAGCTCGCTATTTTCCCAATTGCGATTTCTTAGATGCAGTGGCTCAACCCGGTATGTCATTTACTTGGAGAAGCATTCTTGCTGGGAGGGGTATCTTGCACAGAGGTATTCGATTCCAGATTGGTATGGGAAGAAATGTTTCACTGTGGAATGACCCTTGGTTGCCGCTTCCCCACAGTTTTAAACCTTTTTCTGCTCCTATGGAAGGCACAGAGTCGTGGTTGGTTAGTGATATCATCGATCTTGAAAATGGGGAGTGGGTTCACTCTGTTATTGACGAACTATTCACCAAAGAAGAAGCCAATATTATTTTGAAAATACCTCTAAGCTTGAGATCGACTGAGGATAGACTTATGTGGCACTATGACACGAAAGGTATCTTCAGTGTCAAAAGCGGGTATCATGTCGCTCGCATCTCGGAAAACCTGGACAATCATGCTTCTTCTTCTGGAAATCTGCATGCTAGCTTGTGGAATAGAATTTGGAGGCTCCGCATTCCTCCCAAAGTTCGTAGCTTTGTGTGGAGATTGTTGCGTGGTATTATCCCGACCAAGGCTGCACTTGCAAAGAAGTTCCCTTTATCTGATGTCAAGTGTGTCTTCTGTCATAATAAAGTTGAAAACGACATCCACTTGTTTAAGTTTTGTGGTGCTTTGGATCCTTTTTGGCAAGCTAGTGGCATTCATTTACCCAAAAATTGGCACAGGGGACACACTCTCACGGATTGCTTATCTGAGGTTAGTAGCTTTTTTATGGAAAAGCAAATTGAGATGCTTTGTATGTGCTGGTGGGTCATTTGGAAAGAAAGAAATAACATTGTGTGGGATGGTGGAACTTTTCATCCCATTCATATGGCTAGCTGGGCTCAGTTGAAACTTGAAGATTATCAAAAGATTCATCATCCTAGAGCTAAAAAACAGATTAGGCCTCCTTCTCATTGGGAACACCCCCTAGTGGGTATATGAAAATCAATATTGGGAGTGTCTTTTGTGATAATTTGGAGCAGGGGGGCATTGGTGTGGCTGTCCGAAATGAGTTGGGGCAATGCATGGCTGCTCTGTCTCGTCATTTGGATCATGCAGGTTCTACTATCCATGTGGCGGCTGAAGCCTGCAGAGCTGGAATTTTAATGGCTTTTCATCATAAGTGGGATAATCTCATTATGGAAACTGATTGTGCTATGATCGTCACGGCATTGACTAGTGCGGGTGATGATCTCTCTCAGATTAGTCCTATTATTGAGGATTGTAGAGTGTTTTTGCGCTCTTTTAATTCCTTTGTAATTCGACATATCTACCGTGAAGCAAACGGTGTTGCCCAACGATTGGCGCACGTTGCTAGTTCGTCTCATTCTGTTGATTTTTGGATAGAGGATACACCTTCTATTATTGAAGATGTCCTTTATGAGGACGGTTGTATTTATACCCGAGGTTTAGGCATTATGTCCCCCTCGGTATACACATGGCCTCGGCTTTCTAATTAATTCCTTTTTCCCCTCAAAAAAAAAAAAAAAAAAAAATGTACACATGTTCTCTTTTCTTAGAGCATTTCCTACAAACTAGCTGTTTCAAAATAATTTTAAAATTTGACTAATTTTGAGACAATTTACCATTTCAACAGAATACCCAAATGAAAGTCAAATTTAACATTTGCCAAAATCTCTAGCTATAGTTCACTTGTGAATATCCACTTCATATTTGCATCTCCAATCCCTTTAAGTTACTTCGTTTACCTAGAAGTTTTGGGTCTTCCAATCTCCAAGGTACGAAAACACCGAGTTTAATTTACTATCTCATACTTGACAACAAACATACGCTTGCATGAGCAAAATATGCTTCAAGTCACTAATCT
Source organism: Rubus parviflorus (assembly GCA_029955375.1). Lineage (NCBI taxonomy): Eukaryota > Viridiplantae > Streptophyta > Magnoliopsida > Rosales > Rosaceae > Rubus > Rubus parviflorus. The sequence goes on along the minus strand of JARGGL010000006.1, from coordinate 16,942,001 downwards.
CTTTGTTTTCCATCTTAGCATTGATCGACGTAGTATGAGCAACATATACAATGCATATTTAATATTTTCATCATAAACATGTTCTTATGTTATAGAATCAACAATCACTTCGGTAAATCGACATGAATTGCGTAGAAGATAGATTTATATTTGACAAAAATTTTGAACCCTGACCTATAGATTGTGAACTTCGATTTTCCAAATTTTGTCCTGATGGGTCATGGAACCAGTATTTTTTGGACAATTGTATTTTGGTTCTTGGTTGAAGACCGGCACAATTATGTAACTAAATGGCCATACTCCACGAATTCTTCAAGTTCAGTAGAACTGACATCCTCTAATTTCTTCCAGCTTCAATTATGTTTCCTTCACTCATTGAAATTGAACTTTTTTTTTGGAATGACTGGGCATAGTTTACCATATAGTTTTTGTGCATAAAATTATTCAAATCTTTGTCATATGATCTTCTTGTGCTGGAATGGATAGTTTGCTTCAACATTCTTGGTGAAACTTTTTTTGTTTAAAAAAATTAAAAATCACATATGAGAAATTTTATTCACACACTTCTATATACTAGATACACACCTTTTTTTTTCTACAATTTACACAAGACTTTGTGGGTACGTAAAATTACCAAAAAAGACATTTATATATTAAAACTAAAGAAACATAGTTGAAAGGGTGTTGTTATTAACACACCCACAATCTCTATTCACACACCCCATTTATTTTTTTATACTTTTAATTCAATTCTATTTGGTAAATGTCATAACTACCCTGCCTTCAAACCCAGATCCCAAATCCCTAAAGCTTACTGAAGACAATATAAATGGCAAAATTGGACATGCAGTTCAAAGTCCAAAGTCAAAGCCTACCATATCAATGATTCAATGAATAAACTTCATCAACTATGAGAATGCTCATGCGGAAACCAGCATAAGAAAATTCAATATAGGTTTGAAGAAAATTCAAAGGAATTCGTATGGGTTTGAAGAAAATTCAAATCAGAAGAAACCAACAATGTGGAAAATCCATAGTGATTCAAAACGAGTAAAATATTTTTGTACAAGTACACAAATCTATATAAAAAAAATTAGAATAAAATATTTAGAAATCCAATGAAGACTGAAATTTAGGAAGAAACGAGCAGAAAGAAAGACCGAGAAGGGGAAGAGAGAGAGAGAGTATAATCGATGAAAGAAAATTTTCGCTGGAGAAAAGTTGTTTTGCAATTGTAAAACGAGAGAGACAGAGACTACATCAATTGAAGAAAATTTAGTGTGGAGAAGAGTTATTTAACTTATTTTGCAATTGTAAGAGAAGGTTAGTTATGACATTTACTAAATAGAATTGAATTAAAAGTATAAAAAAATAAATGGGGTGTGTGAATAGAGATTATGAGTGTGTTAATAACAACACCCTTTAAAATTAGGGTAGTTTAAGAAGTTTGAGGTTGTGTATCTAATAAATTGTGTTTCAATAAAGTTAATAGGTGGTGTATTAATAATGGGGTGTGTATCTAGTATTTAGTCCTGTGTGAATAAAATTTCTCATCACATATTCACATCTCAAAATTAATAGCTACCAAAATCTACATATAAACAAAGAATTGCAAACAGAAGTACAGAACAAGCTACGAAAGTACGAAGTACAGCAGCAACCAAAAAGAAAAAAGAAAAAAAAAACAGACTAAAGCAAGAAGCTAGCCAGCTAGGGAAACTTGCAACAACAAAAGCAATAAAAACTAATTCTAATCAGATTGGTTGGAAGAAGGGAGATCACAACCATTGAAGGGTGATAAGCAACTTCATAGTACTGGTACGGAGCCAAGAGTCTCTATAGACCACCCCAAAGTTAGCAGACCAAGCGAATGCCATAATCATACCGCGGAGAAGTCCTTTTGCCATAACCGATAGAGTGCTTAATAAAGAGTCTCGCCACATTCAGCTTCAAAAGCTTTCGCCAATTCTAAGAACAGACGCTAGGGGGTTTAATATCCCAGAAACTCCCATTCCAATGATAGTGAGTAATCCAAGAGGACCAAAGGCTCCTGGTATCACTGAAGAGATTCCAGATGTTTAAGAATCAAATCTTTGTTCCATGTGTGCTGATTTTTAAACCTAAGCCCCCTTCATTGTTTGGAAGACAAACATCATCCCAAGAAAACTTTTCTATTTTTGGTGCAATAGAGGCCCAAGGGCTCAAACAATGAAACAGAAGAACTCTAGTAACTTATATATGTCATCAAGCACAGCAGTAGTAGCATGAGGGGGGATGATCAAAATATAGCACACTAGAATCACCATCAACACTGTACTTAGCAATGAAACAGAAGAACTCTAGTAACTTATATATGTCATCAAGCACAGCAGTACTAGCATGAGGGGGGATGATCAAAATATAGCACACTAGAATCACCATCAACACTGTACTTAGCAAGAGTATGTCTTCAGCCAAGTTGCTTTCCCGAACAATTTGATGAATCATAATCTCATCAAAGCATCAAGGAGGTGCATACAGCTATTTAGCGGAGAGCCTGAAGGGTGCAGATGGAGGGAACAATTTTGCAGCAGATTAATCAAGACAGCAGAGTTTCCACAAGCAAGTTTTTAACATTGCACTCAGCAGCCATCTTCAAACCAAAGAATAATCCCCAAGCTTCAGTATGAATCACTTCACCAACCCCTGAATTGGCCATAAAACCTTTAAGCCAATAGCCATTATGGATCACCTGCACTAATTTTTCCAGAATTACCAAATCTAGCCCCATCAACATTTGATTTGCAAGTGCTTTCAGGAGGTTTCTTCTAAAAGATAGTATTAGCACAAAGGTCCCCATCATTTCAGATCCAGCCTGGGCACATTTCCATTCAGTAGAATGGCAGAGCAACATGGATAGGATCATCCCAAGAAACATTGGCACCAGGAAGAGGAGAAATAATTTAAATGATCCCAACTTTTTCTCAATGATCAAAGCGACCTTTTTTGGAAAAAAAAAACATGCAAAGACCAATAAACTTGAATACCAAAAAAACACAGAGGTAATCAATTGAAGCCTGCCAGCAATGGAAAGAGATTTTTATGTCCCAAGCTTTGATCCTTAAATCCACTTTATCAAATAGCGAAGAGAAATCAGTGAAATTGAGCTTGGCAGTGATTAAAGGAACTCCAAGATAGTTTACAGGGCAGAACCAACAGGAAAGCCAAATATCTCGATCAAATCATCTTTACATAAGCCTGACGGCATATATGTTTATTAGGTTGCCACCCACAACCCTCAATTCCCTCCCTTTCTCTCTTACGCAGTGCAATTTTTTTGTCATCCCTAACTTTGACTGCAGGCTCCAACCACTTCCAAACAGAAAGGAGACCACTTGCATCTCCACTGAAGAACAGCCCTCCAACTCCTACCTGAATCGCCCGAACTTCTTGCTTTCCGGACAACCTGGCCCTCTCAGTGAACGATGGAAGATCATATAGGCGGATAGAATTGTCACTAGAAGAACAAACTAGGACTGGTTTACCTTCTGCATCGTGCATCCCTAATAGAGCAACAATACCATGTTCAACATTGTGAGTGTAGATCACTTCCAAGTTGAAGTTGCCTTTTTCAGTCATGTGCCACACCTTTATCGTGCAGTCCAATGAGCAGGAGATCAAAAACTGGTCCCAGCCAATAACAGACGTCACCACATCAGAATGTCCATTCAGTGTTGCAACACACTGTAAAGTTTCGAGATCCCACACCCGTATTGTATGGTCTACGGAACCTGAGTACAGCTTAGTGGCTCCGGATCCAATTCTTAAAGATACCACAGCAGCAGTGTGGCCATTGAGAGACGCAGCAAGTTGAAATGGACCTTTTGCTTTCCACACCAAAATAACACCACTGTCAGTCCCGGCGAAAAGCATTTCCTTATCACATTCCATAGCATGAACTTGGCCAACAGGTCCATCTAGACTAAATCCGGCATTGGTTTCAATGCTCCATGCCTTCACAACATTAGGAGCACCACAGAAAACCCATGGACCCTTACTAATCAAAGCACCTGCTTCACCACCAAGATTAATTACCCTGATACATTGACCAGTATTGCAATCCCAAACTCTGACTGTCCCATCTTTACTAGCTGTATAGAGCGTGCTACTCCTTTCGGGAAGGGCAATACCAGTTATAGCCTTTTCATGGCCTTGGAGATATGCCAAGGTAAGGATCTCATGTCCACGTTCTGCCATGTTAACAGAGAGAGAAACAGAGCTCAACACTGAATTTAATCTGCAAATCAGAACCCTAATAGAATTGAAACGCAAAACACTGAAACTAAAATTCACAACACTGAATCCCTTTAATCTATAATAAAAAAAAATTCAGAAACGCAAAACACAGAAAATTCAATAATCAATTTAGTAGAATTCGAAACCTAAATCATACAAAACATATAAAGTAATCTATAATCAAAAACTCAGAATTCAGAGACACCAAAACAGAAACCAAAATTCACAGTGTGGATCCAAAATCCAATAATCAATCTAATAGAATTCGAAACCCTAAAACATGCATAATCTATAAAGTAAGCTATAATCGAGAACCGGATCGAAAATCCAATGATCAATCTAATAGAATTCGAAACCCTAAAATTTATACTATATCTATGATCAAAAATTTCAGAACTCAGAAACACAACATAGAAACTAAAATTGACGGTATGAATCGAAAATCCAATAATCAATCTAATCGAGAGAGAGAGAGAGAGAGACGTTGGCGCGGGTTTGATTCATTTATATGCGTATAAGGATACGTATATGAAGATAATAGTATCTTTTTTGTCTGAATACGCGTATTCTAACGCGTATTCGCCCTTTAATTAAATTAAAGTGTGACAGCTGGAGGTGTTGTATAGGTATACGCATATATTTGGTAACGGTATACTATATACACGCAGTTTGATTTTTGAATCGAGGGGTGCTGATTTGGGCTTTTTATTAATAACTAATTCGGATCCAATAACCGCTCCGGGCCCAGTTTTAATAGTCCGGAATCCCCAAATGTGACCGTTGCAAATCAAATTCAACAGGTGAATAACTCTGGTTCTTCCCCAAACGGTAACATTCAATTCTCCAATTTCAACTGTCCCGTTGAATTCAGCTGCTACTCTACTAGGCTGCTTGATGAGCAAGTTTCCATACAGGTCTCCGGTTGTGCTATCGGACTTTCCAGATTCCGAGGGAAATGAAACTATGGGAACCCCACGATACAAAGTTACTAAGGTTAGTGATGTTGAAGAATTGAAGATCCTAATCGAGGAGCTTTAGTTCCAGTGACTGTGGAAGCTAAGTGTCTCAATTTTTCAGCCCACTTACATACATGAAAGAAGCAACTATTTGCTTTGAAAGAAATCAACTGGTGAATTGTTTAAGCATAAGGTTGGTTTTACTGCTCAACTGTTTATGAGGCAAACAAATACTAAGCATGGCTGCCTCAACAGATGTGTGTTATGCTGAAATGGACTTTATCGACTATAAATCGATAAGTAAAAGAGTGTAGCTTGGACTTGAAAAATGAACCACTTTTATTAGCGGAAATACAAATCATGGATCCAACTAGGCATTACAATTACAGAGAGGATAAGCTGACAATAAGTAAGAAAGTAGCAGACAAAAATGTGGTCTGAAGTCAACTCAACTAGATCAGCTACTAAGATCACATGTTAGCGGCTATCAATAATCCCCAATTAATCAAGGGCAGAGTGTTAAGCACTGTAAGAGTGCCCTAACCTATCAGAATGTCTCTTGCGGCTGATTGTTGGAGTGTATCCTAATGTCAACAGATCAGTATGCTTCGAGTCAAAGCACAACAGCATTTTCCTCTTTCAATTTTTCAAATGATCTAAAGCCACCGCTTGTTATTTTTCGTTGACGAGCAGACTGGTGGAGGTGTTTTCGCATTTCTGTTGTCATTTACACCTACAAAGCAGAAGGACCATAGGAAACTAAGCCACAGATGCCTACAACATTTCTCAATTGTAAGAATTTCTAGAATGTAATGAAGTTACGTACTAGTATCTACTGGTTTCCCTCCAAGAGAGGATCGTCGGGACCTGTCAGATGTTGGAATGCCTGTTAATGATTGCCGCCTCAGAGTTCTTGCGCTATTAGTAATCAGTGATTTCTCATCATTCAAACTGCCTGCACATTTAGTAGTTGAATGTGTTTCCATCATAGGCTGCTGGTTCCTGCAATATGGTAAGCATTAGTGAAAAATGGCAGCAGTAGTAAATTTGAACAGTATCCATCAAAACAATATGTTAGTGAAATGACAGTCATATATTATCATGAAAAAAAAAAGAAGCTATCAAGAGGATTCAGATTCAAAATCATCAGTTTCACCTACCTCTTCTCAGAGCCATTAATCAGTTTTCCAATGGTCCGCAGGGATCTCCTTATCTGAGATCCTTTTCCAGTTGTGCTACTTGTGAAATTAGGTGTCACATAGCCCGTAGAAAGAGTGACCTTGCTTTCCATTAAAATCTGTACCTCATTTGTGGCACGTCTTGGTGGTTCAGGTGTTGATGGAATCCGGAGAACAGGAATTTGTGTCCTACTTTCTGTTTTTAACCCTGGCTTCTGATAGGTAGCCATCCTTGGACTTCGAGGGGCATTGGGACTTCGAGGGGCCTTGGGACAAGACTCAGGAGTCGTTGGTGGCTGAGGAAGAGGAACTTGTTTTCTACCATCTGTTTCTGGCACTTGCTTCTGATAGGTAGCACTTGTTGGACTTAGAGGAGTCCTGGGATGAGGTTCAGGTGTTTTTGGTAACTGAACAGAAGGGCCTTGTGTTCTACTATTTGTTTCTAACACTTGCTTCTGAAAGGTAGCTCTTGTGGGACTTCGAGGAGCCCTGGGATGATACACTTCCAATGTTGCATTGTGATTGCTGAAATGCCCAAATGGCTTTGCAACTGCTTCTGAACCTTGAAGTTGATCATATTCCTCCACTACCTCAGATTGTAGGGAGGATTTCCCTACATCATGTGATATCTGAAGACTATCCTTCTTAACAGATCTTGGACCTTCCAAACTCAATCTTCTTATACGAGTTGGCAGAGGACTTTTTGATCCCTTTCTGTCTTCAAGGTTCCGTGCTTTCTCGGTCTTTGCAGTACTGCAATTTTCAATGCTTAATCTTCTAGTACGTTGAGGAGTTCTCTCAGTCACTGCTCCTGGTTTGTCCCAGGTTTTGTTGAACTGTATACCCTGAGATTCCTTGTTTGCTAATGCCTTTTTCAGGCTCTCAATCTGCAAAATATGAAACACAAGTTTTAGTGCCCAAACTGCTGTAATATTTGTTAATACTCTAAAATGCAAGCATGAATTTAGATAAAGGAATTAATCAAACCAAATTGAGTAAAAGTGTCCACCTGTTCTTTGAGTTGCATAACCTCACCACTCTCCTTGTTCGCACGAGCAGCACCAAGTTCAACAGTGGAAACCCTCTGAGCAAACTTCAAGGTACTAACCGTTTCACTGAAAGAATCTTCTTCTGGACTCACATGAGCAAGCATTAAAGTTTTCGCATGTCCACCTGAAGTACAAATCCCAAAAACAAGGCTGTATCAGTATCTGCACTCCTTAAATCAATACATGATGGTCTAATTTCAAAATAAGCAAACAATTCCCTAAATATCTCACCATTGTAAATGTTAAAAAATAGTGCGTTTATTGTGGCATGATCAAGCTCACGAACAAACACAAGATAATAATAAGTAGTGAATTAGGGTGGGATTTCGGTTACGATTATGCTAGGTGAGAATTCGCCAATCTAACAAAAAAAGAAGGTTGAAAAATAAAATAAAAACAATAGTGAGAGCTGTTACGAACCTAAGGAGCCTTGCAACAGAAGTGTGAGTTTGCTGTTTCTGTAAGGGATGTGAGAATTCTTCTGAGCTAAGGCTGTAATAACATCTCCTAAACAAGAAAGAGACTTGTTGATATACTGTGCCTCTTTGAGGCGGTCTCCTGTAACTTCAGATTTGTCCACCCGTTCACTTCCTGCGAGGTCAACCAAATGAAGGCAACTGCGGAAAGTACCCCCAGATGTATCTTTTCCATGCACATGGACAGTCAGGACACTAGACACATACCAAACAAATGTCAGTGATACAAAATAACTGATATATTGCTTCTCCTTTATTTTTCTTTTAAGTAGCATTTTAGCACTCAATAGTTTTAGATATGGTACCATCAGTCATAGATAAGTTGTTTCTTATAAGAGAAACAGTTAAAATAATTCAGCTGCAAAAGACTGACCTATGGGAACGGCTACTGCGGTTATTGATTGCAGTAGAACTGACAACTCGATTCACCTCACCATATTTCATGAGGTTAAGAACATCAGTGGTTGAATTCACTGAATGCATTGTAGCATCTGGAATACTCAAGCCATTATCACCAGTGCAGCTCCGGATCTCTAATTTGTGAATTGTTAAGGATACACAAAATGAATGTGGCCAGTTTTTCTTTCCAATGAAATAAATGCTTAAAGTGAGATAAAATAACCAGTATGAAAGGATATTTGGTGGTAGATGAATCTTGTACAAGAAGATCTCGTACTTGTTCATTGTAAATTTCAACCATTTGCACATGAATGTCATAATGTATGATATCCTTCCTTCTTTTTGATATCTGGAAGAGATCATTGAGAGCTAGATAATTAATTCCCATGTCGTCAGTTGACCCACCTGATGGACCACTCTGTAAAAGCATAGAAAATGTTAGTTCAGAGTTAAAAATCTTGACCAAATGCTTGCATGCAGATGAAATCTAACAGTAAATTCTTCCTCCAAGATACAGAACACGTGGCCTAATATTCAAAATTTGAAATAAATGGGCCAGATGGGAAATTGCAATAGATACCAACTGAAGCTGTTGAATTGCTTCTTACCATTGTATGTGTTTTGCCGGAACCCGTTTGACCATAAGCAAATATGCATACGTTGTAACCATCCATCACAGACCTGATCAATGGTTGAGTGTCCTTGAAAACCTCAACTGAAAAGAAAGTTCAATATAATTAAATCAAAACTGAGGATGGAAACGAGGTTGATGTAGAAAAGCCACTAAACAGTACCTTGGGTAGCAGTTGAACCAAACACTTGGTTGAACTGAAAAACTTTCCTTCCATCCTTTTGGGGCTTTGAAGGGTCCAAGATCACAAGTGATCCATCCTCTCCAATGAAATCTATCACATTTTTGGATTCACAACTGAAGGAGGGCCTAATCCTGCAGTAGACTCGAATATTACCTGAAGAAATTTTAACCAAGATCAGATCTTCATCGTTGTCAAACCCAAAATATAATAGCATGGCTAACATTTGTGTTTGAAAATTTACCGACCTTTCAAATCCTGAACCATGTTGTACAGTTTTCTATTCTCTTTCACCACCTTATGATAGCCAAGAGCAGCAGTAGACAGCTCTTGTACCTGTGTCCCTGAACCCACAAAGAGCGCAAGCAAGATCAAGTTTTAAAAAAAAAATTAATAAATAATTTGTAATTGTTGAGAGACAAATTTATGTGCATATAGCACTTGGAAATGAAGCAAGTCGAACATTTCATCCATCATAATTTCCATATACTGTAAAAATGCGGCACTTAAAAAGAGCATGCAGTTGTGAGTTGTGACTATGAACATTACCTAAGAAAAATGGCTACACATATTTCCAAAAAATACACAGTATCTTACATGTAATTCCACAAGATCATCGTTGATGTTCATAGTGAAAATTAGAAGATGTGTTAAAAAAAATCTGAAAGGAAGATCTCATTTCTGGTTTACCCATACAATAATAAAATGAACGATGATTTATTGTTGCAGATTACATATTTGTAAGTTTGTAACCGGAAGGGAAAGGTAATAGCCAAAAGGTCGGACATACCCAAGTGTGTCAAATCACTGTGCAGCTGGGACTGTAAGTCTTCGAACTCCCTTTTTGCACTTAACCACAAGGCCTTCAGATCCTGCCAAATGAACACCATTACCACTAACCACAGTACATATATATGCAATAATTCTACAATGCTATGTCTTGTAATCATTTTTCTAGAAAATTGTAAGATCAATATATTTTCATTTATACTGAAATTGATTTGTACAACCAAGAGCCTATCTGTAATCACTTTTTATGATATACCATCTATGCCAAAATGTAAGACTCTTAAAAGCACTTTTTAGAGAAGCAACAAGAGAAATACAAATCAAAGTTTTTCCAAAGCCATGACACAACACAAACAAAATTTAGGATTAACTTATACTGAAAAGATACTAGACCTACAGAAATACATAAAAAATATATATATAAAAAGATACCTACCACAAGTTCTTTCTCTTGCATTTGAAATAGAAGCCGGTGGTTGCAGTTACCCTTTCTCAAACAAGCTTTGCAGCACTATTAAAAAGATGAAGATAAAGAAACTTCAGAATCTAGGAGATGTTCATCAGATAGCACCATAGTAAAGGCTAGCTCAATAGGGAAAAATAAAAAAACTAAAAGAAGGTTACTATACATCAGCTTTGTTATAAGTGTGTGTGTGTGTGTGTGTGTGTGTGTGTGTGTGTGTGTGTGTGTGTGTGTGTGTGTGTGTGTGTGTGTGTGTGTGTGTGTGTGTGTGTGTGTGTGTGTGTGTGTGTGTGTGTGTGTGTGTGTGTGTGTGTGTGTATTGCAGGGCTATCCATCTTAAGAAGATGGACTCTACAGGATGAACATATGAGTTCCCTTAATTGTAGACTACATGATGAACTCTATATTGCAGGGGTATCCTCAGATATCATTCTTGACGTAATTTAGAACACGGTTTCTAAGTATTACCTATTTCCAAGTACATTGATTACATAAAGAAGGCTTAAATATGATAGACATACTCTTGAATTTTCAGCAGCGGATATATCCTCGAGAGGAATAGATGTTGAATGGGCAGGTGAGCTGCTTCTTCCTTTGGAGGATTCTTTTAACGTACACTCCAACTGTTTATACACAAGACCAAACGAATACTATCAAGTTCACACATTTCATGTATTTAAAAACAGTGGCAGAAAATAAAAACTCAACTAATTCAAATATGGATGAAAGTTCATAAAAGTTACAGAATTATGTATAGTTGGCTGTGCAGGAGAAAAGAGTCATATGGGACAGTAATTGTAAACCCAAAGTAAATGCAACTTATGTTGGATTGAACAAAGTTATAGATCTAATTGAGATATAAACTTTCCTTAAATACCTCCTCGGCACTTCATGCTTTAAAAACTAAATAACAATATGGCTTGTTTTGTAATTTATTCACAGAGAAAAAAAAAATCTCCTAAGCCTCAAATCAAACCAACCTCAGGTAACTTCTTTTGAAGATGTTCCTCCAGACAACTTGTCATGATCCTTCTTAAGACACTAACTGCATCCTGCAGCAGAAGAAGTTGGTTAAAAGAGATGAATCTTGACTTCAAACCTTGTCCATAGTCCAGCATTTATTTACTGAAAAAAGCAACAGTCTTCAAAAATAAATAAATAAAAAGAAAGATACCATTACCAGATCTCCATTATGGTAGGAAGCAAGAAGGTTATCGTCAATGTTTTCCTTTATGTCAACCATAGAAGCAGCAAGTAACTTGACAACAGATTCTATCGAATCCACTGCATCACAAAAAGTTACAGAAAGGACAAACGTTAGGAGATAAATTGAAGTCCATGGATTGTGTATAAGCATGACAGTATTTCTGAAGTAGAAGTAGATGTTGTCATATCTACTAACAGATAAAGAAGATTAGTATCATTCAATAGTGAAACTTTATCATCAACTCTTAGCATCGAGAAATAACCACAGCATATATATAGTTATTACCTACTATGATGCACCATTTAACTTAGTGGAAACACAATTCTTATTGTATAGTCCACAATCCTAACGTTATATCACAATAAAAAAAAATGTACTTTCACAGCTAGATGTCATATGAAATCTTACTATATATACTGCTACATGAATCAATGAACTCACGTACTGATTATGCATTAATCGTCAGATATTCAATCATTATAATTTACCATTAAATCATTAATCTTGGAAAAGTATATACATCAACAATTATATCGTCCACAACTGGAAAAGACTTGTATACTTGAAAAGAAATGAAAATTACACCAAGTTTTTTTTTAATCTTACTATATATGCTACTAGATCAATAAATGAACTTACATATGGGTTATATTAGTGCATGTTTGATGTTATATATTTCTTATCAAACATAACAATATGTCCTCATTATTAACTATAACATGTGTCACTACATATAAATATGTTATCATTTTAAGTAATTTCTGTAGATGCAAATAAGCATAAGTTGAAATGCATGTATTTGAAATGGATAAAATTATCAAGAAAAAGAAACCAATAAAACCTTCAGGTTTCTGTTTGTCACCCTCAATCGGTGGTTGTCTATCAAGTCCAGCAGACATATCCAAGTTCCTGCAAGAGTGTGAGGAGACCGTAGCTGGGGGTCTTGAATGCATTCTATTGGCAGAATGCATAACTAAGGGAGATTTTATATGTTTATAACATCCATTCCCATTGTTCATCTGCTTCCACTCATTATAGGATCTAAGGGCTAAAACACAATCAACAACCTTCCCTGCTGACCCTGCATCCAATGTATCCTGAGACATAAAGCACAATCAACAGCCTTCACTCAAACAATGTAAATGCAGGTACTATTAACATTTAACATGTAGTATAAGCAGATGATCTACCCTTTCGAGGTCAGACGCTTCAAAAGCAGGCAGCTTTAACTCTTCGGCAGCAACCAGAAAGTTACGAACATTCTCAAAGTACTGATAAGCAGGCAATGGTTGAGATTCCCTACTTAGAAATTCCAAAGGCATTTGGCTCTCCACAACCTTAAAATGATTACAAAGAAAAACATATAAAAATATAACATTTGTCCATGAACACATAAAATGATATTATATCACTTTTATTTTCTTTCTTTGTTTACAGAGGGCAAAATACAATAATCTGGGATAGAAATTTAAGTACCCTGGGTACTGCTCCGGGTTGAATCTTGTTTATGGCATTGCATATGATCAGACCATTTCTCAGGCAAGAAATGAACTCTTTCTCTGATGGTTGGTTCGGTATGCCAAGTGGACCCACTAAGCTTTCAAGCCACTCAACAGCTTGAAAACGCCTCCAGGCTGCCAAATTTACCAAATGTAGCAACTAGCAATTAACAATGGTATAATAATCCACCCATTCTTGAAAAAATCAACAATTATGCCCTTATTTGTGTTCTGAACAAAATTCAGGGAAAAAAAGATAACTACGTAATTTTCAAACTAATAAATTAATTCGTCAATTCAATTGAGCCAATTGTTCATGGTTTCCAAGAATTGCGCAATTCTTGGAAACCATACCACAAACTATTCTAAATTCTCAATCGTATCCGTTTCTTTTCTATTACACAGTCTGAGGAAGCAAAATGAAAACGACTTAATAAACCGACCAACCTGCTTCTTCAGCCTTTCTTGAAGCCCTAGTAAAATCGTGCAACCCAGTTTTTGATCGGTCCTCCATCACTTGTTTCCTGCAGATTAGAAAGAACACAATTAAAACATATCATTCCGAGGAAAACCCACCAAAAATCTTTACGAAAGAATCAAATAAACAACGAGACAGAAAGACAGAGAAAATTCAAGAACATACTCGATTCTTTATATGGGTCTCTCTCTAAAACCCTAAAAGCTCACGACCCAGAGAGAGAGAGAGAGAGAGAGAGAGAGAGAGAGAGAGAGAGAGAGAGATGGGGTTGGTGGTGCTCTGAGAGAGAATTGAGAATAGTAGATATGCGGATCCTCCTAACCCAGGTTTGGGAATCCTAACGTTTCTATTTTTTTGAATTCAAATCGGTAGGGCACCACGTGGTTTCGGTCACAGAAGATGATCTCACCCGTACAATAACAACTGCTCTATCTAATCCAACGGATGCGATCGTCTAGGATTCTGGGCCTCGGGTTTGGGCCTTTGGGATTCGGCTTTGTTACCAAGAGCTAATTAGCGGGTAATGAATCGCAACAATACGCGTGTCAACACGCTCCGTCGTCTACGCGCAATCTAAGTTGCGTTTAAAATTTCAGTTAAAGTTTCTCGCGTTTTAGTGACTTGAGGACCCAAACTCTAGGGATTTGCCAAAACGTCAACGTTTGATACTTTCTCCTCTTTGAATTCTGATTTCCTTCTAATTATTGATGAGTTGCCTTATAGTGAAATTGGGGACTTGGGGTTTTGTCATGTCATTCATTTTATTATTGTAATCCAATTGATGTTGGAAATTTAAACAGGTCAAGTTTTATTCTATAAGAGAAAATATATATCAAGTTTTATGCAAAAAAGAGGAATTGCTATGGCTTCTAGAGTTCTAGATGTATTCTCTGTGGGAAGGATTGTGAATCTTTGATTCACATTTTCAGAAATTGTTTTTTTGCCACCAATATATGGAATTGCATGGCATTGAAGTTTGAGCTTGCTGCTATCCCCTCTTCTTTATTGGATATATATGCTTTAGTTGGGGTTGAGTAATGGTCGCAACCCTCAATTAAAGGAGTTATGGGTGGCTTGTTTTACTTCAGTTCTCTAGTTCATTTGGCAGGTTAGAAATAAGGCCAAATATGATAATAAAATCTTTACTGTAGTTCGAGTCTGCAGGTTAATCTTTGGTCATCTCCAAGCTGCTAGCCAGATTGCTACGTACGGGCCATATGCACAATTCAATTCAAGACCTCAGAATTTTGAAATGTTTTGGAGTGACATGTCGACTGCGTCGTGCTCCACAAATTATTGAGGTTAATTGGCATCCTCCTTCTTTGGGTGGATAAAAATCAATTCTGATGAGGTTGGGAAGCATGAATTGGAGCATGGTCGTTATGGTGCTGTTTTCCGTGATTACAAAGGTCATGTTCTTGGTGCTTTTGCTTCTAATTTAGACATCCTTAGCTCGGTGGCGGCAGAGGTGATGGCGGTTATCAAAGCAATTGAGCTTGCTTGGGTTAGAGATTGGAAACATATTTGGCTTGAAGTTGATTCTTCTCTTATTCTTGACTTTCTTCGGTCTCCTTCTTTGGTGCCAAGGCAACTTCGGGTTCAATGAAATAATTGTTTGTTTCTTATTTCTCAAATGCGCGCAGTTTCGTGCCTCTCATATATTTCGTTCCTATGAGGTCGGCGTCCACGAGGCATAGTACCTATGAAGCATCAAGATTAGGTAATCAGCGTCTAGACACGTACTACGCATACCTGATGATACCTGATATAGGACAAGAATGAGGTCAATTTAACCCTAAAATGGTAAAAAGAAAGAAGCGGCACGTAATTAAGAATAATGATTGGAAGATTGGTAATTCCCGTTCTATGAGGTTACTAGCTTCTGGAGTATTCAGAAAATTATGGTTTTGGACTTTTCGGGTGGTTCGCATTAAAAGTCAAGATTTAATATTTTTAGGCAAATTTGATATTCTTTTTATTTTAGGATTTTATTTTCCTTTTTAGTTTAGATTTTTCTTTTAAGTTTTGTTATTTCTTTTAATTAAAATTGTGGGCTTGATTAGGCCTTTTATTAGCGCCTAGGGTTTCTTTTGCTCTATAAGCAACCTTAACTGGCGGCTTAAACTATCTTTTATATTATCAATTATCAATAAAAACGAGAAACTTATCTCAAATCTCTCTGGTGGATTCCAGATTATCTTTTAGGGTTCATCGCTTGTGAACCCCTTAGTTACTTACGTTGCGTCAGGTGGTATCACTGATGTAGGACAAGAATGAGGTCAATTTAACCCTAAAATGAGAAAAAGAAAGAAGCGGCACGTAATTAAGAATAATGATTGGAAGATGGGTAATTCTCGTTCTATGAGGTTACTAGCTTCTGGAGTATTTAGAAAATTATGATTTGGACTTTTTGGATGGTATGGGAAACATTGTAGTTATTCAAAAAAAATCAGAGAAAAATTATTATAGTTTTTTTATTTTTTTATTTAAAAATTTATATATTTTGTAAAAAAAAAAAACCAAAATACTTTTTTATTTAACAAAAATCAATTTGAAAACAAAAATATTGTGTCATTCTTCCTATTGGGTTGCTTAATATTTTTGTTCTTTAGATTTTTATTTTTTTAGGTTGAAAAAATATGTTTTTTGTGATTGGACAAAAATGCCCTCAATATTAACAACTTGTAACGGAAGATTTAACGGCAATGAGTTAAGTGTAAGAATATGCTGAATGTGATTGACCAAAGTGATATTTTTAAAAACTCAGTGAGTTAAGTATCGAACAGGTCAAAACTCTGTGACCATTTGTGATATTTTGCTTCTTCTTTTTTTTAGCTAAAAATCAGGGATATATAGGAGAGGAAAAATCCTCCCTATCACCCCATTTTATTAAAAAAGAAAAAAAAACAACAATTCAACATATATGAATTATATAAATTAAATGTTGATATTGTGAGAGTTTATGCACACAATAACATGCATGCCATTTCACGTGATAGAATCTTCTCGATAAACATTATTTTTTTTGTCTTTATAAAAAAAATTAGGGGATGCAACCCACAAGAAATAAAAATTTGTTTCACTAATTAAAAATAAAATAATTAATTAGTTTCACGTGAAAATACACATAGTACAAAGACTCATGTGAATAAGGTAATTTTGGGAGACGAAACCAACAATAAATAAAAATTTGTTTTACTAAAGACAAAATTATTAACTGGTTTCACGTGAAATACACAGTGTTCAAAGACTTCACATGAACCTAGTGAATGCATCTATGAATTACATCAATTAAACTTAGGTATTGTTATTGCTTATGACACAAAATAACTTGCATATCATATTAGAGAAATAAGAAGAGCATTAAGAGCATCTTTAGCAATGCTAGATATATTTTAACTAAATTTTAGCTAAAGTAGCTAAAAAGCTATTTTTGCTAGCCAATTTGAAAATACATTTGCACCAATGTTCTCTACTTTAGCTAGTATTGAATTTAAATTAAATTTTTAATGAATAAAAAATAGTTTAAGTGTATTTAATAATTACACAAAACAACTAAAAATGAATGTTTTAATTTAACAAAAATAATAGAGAGTTTCATCTCGCTCTCTATATTTATGAGTCATATAGCTAAAAGCTAAAATAGAGAGCCACTTAGAAGGCTGGTGCAGCTGCTAAAATATCTGAAAAACTAAACATGCTCTCTAAAATAGCTAAGGAGCTAAAATAAAAAATCTGCCAAAAATGCTCTAAGGGATTACGATCATGTCCCTACTACTCAAGGTACTCTTTGCACTCACATCGAATGAACCTCCTTAAGATCTAGATTAGGTCATGCGTTCAAATGATGGAAATTCTCACTTGCCCTTAAAATCAATGACGTACTCAATAATGGATTGCCACAAAATATGCAATCATGCATTGCCACATCAATTGTTTTTCAGGCATATTCCAACACTCCTTTATACATAATCCTTACATTTTTAGGCTTGTAATATTTACAGAAAAAAAAAATGTAACAGAAAAATCAGAAATCTTGCGACAGTTCACTTTGTAGTCGCAAATAGTGGGAATTCGAGACCGACGCAAATAACTAAAGCGCATGCAGCTTATTTTTGTAGTATAAGATGAGCTAAAAAAACAAAATAAAAAAGAGCTAGAGAAAATGAAAACTTCAAGGAAACGTTATTGTGGATCAATAACTTACTCTACGTGCAAATGTTGTGAATAATAATAATAATAAGTAAATTTTTACAACTATTTGTTTCATAAACAAACTAGTAATTTCTTTGAGTAGGGATTAAACTTTGTGCTCTACCGGTAGGGAGGAGGCTGACAACTACTAGGGTTGTCAATGGGTCGTAGTGTGTCAAGGTATTAAACGTTTCACGGTTAACAAACTCAAACCTAATCCATTTAATAATCGTGTCGGAAATGCAAACCCAAACCCAACATATTTATTAAACGAGTGACTCGCGATGACCCGCCTAACCCATTTAACAAACATGTCGTGTCTAGTTAAATACAATGACTCATTTAAACCATATAAATGGGTTCTCCATCTGACTCATTTAATTAAGACATTTAACCGGAAAAAAAAATACATACAATCTTGAAATAATAGTACATGACTTCATCACTTGACCCATATAAGAAATTCTACTTCTAATTAAATACATTTAAAATTACTTATTTTTTATGGGTCATGTATGCGGGGTATATGCAACCCGACTAGACCCCTTTAATAAATGGGTTACAAGGGTTCATTTCGTGTTAGCGGGTTGACATGCAAATAATTCATTAATTAAACGGATCTTGGCGGGTTGACATGCAAATGACCTACTTTTTAATCGTGCGGGTTTAACCCACTTTATTTTGTATGAGTTTCGAGTTGTGTTATCGGGTTATGTCAGAATTGACAGCCCTACTAACAAGGATAAAGCTGTGTGCACTAGGGTCAAGTCAATAGTAGTTAATTTATCTGCATTGTATTTATTTTCACAACCGCGACTTAATTGTCTTTAACGGGATTGCGGATTTGCGGGAATATTGTGTTAGGGATGATGCTGGCACTAGCCACTTTGGCGCAAGTTTATCTGTTATAAGTATTGGCTCTGATTCATGTATGTTTCCAATTTTTGGAATTATCAATGACAACGGCTTCTTTTAAAAAGAACTACTTTATTGGTCATTTATTTATTACGGAATCTGATAGTTGTACGTATTAAATTACTAACCGGTTAAGTGTCGGAACACTCACGTGTAAACTCTTCATAGAAATCAATAAAGCAGACGGAGAAATAATATTATATTTGCGAAGAGAAAAAAGGAGATTATTTTCAGAAAAAGAGAGAGAGAGAGATAGAGAAATAGATTTCTATCGCATAGGATTGGATAATACCTCCAAAAGAAAGATTGGATAATAGTCAGAATACCTCTAAACACGTTTTACAGAACATTCTGAATGTAGCAAGCAATGACTTACTCTCCAAGTAATGAGATATTAAAAGGGGTAATTATCTTTTCTGGCAAAGAAATTAATGTATGCCATATTTGGTTGTTTGCCACCTATAGAATTCCCATTCTGATTTGTTTCCTAATTATGGACACACTTTCCCTCATTACACCTGCGGAAACCCTATATATTTAAGCAAAACCCTTTCTCTACCCAAACAAGAAAAAAGAAAAATCCTCCTTTCCCTTGTATTTTTTCCTTTCCTCTCTGGAGAATAGAGTCGACCTAATTCATGGTGGGGAACGATCCAGAACCAAACTCACAGACCAGAAAGATGGGTAGGGGCAGAATTGAAATCAAGAAGATTGAAAATACAAGTAGCAGGCAAGTCACCTTCTCCAAACGCCGCGGCGGATTGTTCAAGAAGGCAAATGAATTGGCAGTGCTGTGCGATGCACAGGTTGCAGTCATAATTTTCTCTCAAACTGGAAAGCTTTATGAAATATCAAGCTCCAGGTATGTTTATTTTTTTTTTCTTTCTTTAATTTTTCCCCTTTTTGTTTTTTAGTTTTTACTGTTTTCTTTACGAACTTGGATGGTAGGAGGAAATTTGAACTGCATTTCTGTTAAATGACTATAGACCGCTCAATTTGTTTTTGGTTGATTTGATCTTTCGTTGATCTATAATCCAATTGTTCTTGCTGCATTCAACATAGAAGAATTCTCCGGTTGGAACTAGTGTTTTCTTGTCAAAGTCTTTATCGAATTTTTTCTTTCATTTTTATGGATTTCTAGTCTTTTTTAACTCGAAACAAATTAGGGGACTTATGATTGATATAGGAATCTGAAAACTGCTTTTGGAGTTGTCTTTCGTGGACTGAAATACTTTTCCAACAAGAAAAAATTTCCAAATTCTTTGTGGAGAAGCACAAAAACAAAAGAGTTTTGTGTAGCTGGGTGTCTTTTTTTTTTTTTTGTAAATGGAATTCGTGTTGGTAGGGAATACATGAAGCGTTTGTTTCGGAAAGGTTAGGGTTTTAGAAGCGAAAAGACTTTTTGTAAGTTTTAATTTGGAAAGTTTCACCGAATTGGAAAAGTTTGATTTGAGGATGGAAAATCAAAGATAAGGATTCGACGAGTTTTTCTGAAATAAGTAATGCACCATTAGTAGAAACCTTATTCTAGTAAAACATGATTGATTTGGTCAAGATTTGGATATATATGAATCAAATCGTACACGTAATTAAATTATTGTCGAGGAAATGGGCTGGGCTGACTAAGTTCAACTGTTCAAGTATATTTAGTAATGCTGTTCAAGTATATTTTGGTAATTAACATTACTAAATAATTACTTAATAGCATTTTTCGTTTTAAATTTTTAATAGGAAATTCTACAATATGTTTTACAAACTTACATATGATATGACATACATACAAGTATTAATTTTATGACTTAATTACTAAAATGAATTACTGAAACGAGGACTACTTTGCTCTAATGAGGACTTTATTTACCTTAATTACTTTTTTGTAGTTACCACATGTGTTGTCGAAATGGTAACATGTGTCGTCAAATGTTAAAAATATTACATAAAGTAGAACATGTATGAGATATGTTAACTTATCATTGCCTTACCCATTTTTAATTACCTCTTTTTCGCTTGACATCATGTAGAATGGAGCACATTCTTACGAGATACCGAAATTGTGCTAACAAGGGCCTCCTCCAATTAGAGTCTTCAGAAGAGCACCCGCACCCCCATGAATCTGCTGAAGAGGTATGTATGGTACGACTACTCTTCACTTGAACTTACAACATTTATCTCTTGTAAATAGATAGGTGGTATACCAATTTCCAACAATGTTAGTTATTTTAAAGTGAAAGGTGGGAAGTTAAATATGGCTAACCACCTTAAAGTTCTACTCTAGCAATTCTTACTTTTTCCAAGTTAAAATTAAATGTGTTATTATTAAGCTTTTATCATTTTTTTTTTCTGAAGCCAAAGCTAATTTTAGCAACAACCTCAGTTTTACAGTTTGTTTGGGTAGTGCATAGGAGGTAAATCATGTTTGTCAAGTATTGTTAAAATTAGCTTTTAGCTAACAGATTCTATATATGGAAATGAATTTAGAGACACGAGAGTTACTACTTAAAGGCTCTGGATAGTTTTTTTTTGGCCATGGACATATAGTTAGGTTTTCTATAATTCATTTTAGGGGTGGACTTTTTAAAACTGAAAACCGACAAGTTGCACCGAACCAACAAAAATTAACAGTAAACGAACCGAACTGATGCTTGTAGTGGGGTTTTCGGTTAGTTTTTAAGAAAAAATGACAAAACCGAACCGAACTGCAAGAGTATAATTAATTAAAATTTATATTTTTATTATGTGGCTAATTCTTATTAATTTTTAGTTTCTATTATAGGCTCTCAAACATTAGATCATCGTGTCTCTGAATCTAAATATACTTTTAAGTCTCATGGGTATTTAATTTTCTATTGTTAATTTGAACTTTTATTTTCTTTGAGTACATAGTAGCTTAATTTCCTATTGTAAATGTAGTTTACTCTGCTTGTTTGTTTTTTTTATAATTTTTTTTGTTATATTAGAGAGGATCGAATCTTTGACCTAGCCTAATTTAACCCAATCACTTGGGCTAACCCCAACAACTTAATATTACTATGGCTATCACAATGTTTTTTTCTTTATTAATTTTTGGAAAATAATCATGTTTTACATACAACAACATTATACTCTCTTTTTTTAATTGAATGTGGGGAGAGGCTTCGGACATGAGACCTCCACCAACTTTATTACTTTGTTTCATACTTATAGTCTCACTATTTTTTTCTTTTATTTGAACGATGTTTAATTATTTTTAGAATATTGTTAGCACGTACTCATAGACATACAAAGTTGCCAAGTCAAATCATGTGAAGAATGTATATTCATTCATCGATCCTTATATGTTGCTGAAATAATTACTTTTGAATAGATTAGTATCTTAATTGCATGTTCTAAATTTGTTGACCAAACCGCAGGAGCCAAAATTTGATTCAAGCGCACTGCAGAGAAAATTTGAAGCAATGCAGCAAAAGATTGAAGCATTACAGTTGGAACTCTGGTAAGTTATTGTGATGTAGAAATAAAATAGATTATATATTCTTTGATGACAAAATATATTACAAAGCAGATTCCCTTATTGGGATCTTATATAAACATTTATCAAATAACGTACATTACTTGAAATAAAGCAGTAGGAAAATTATTAGTTCAGACACAATTATGATCTTATTGATAGCCCAGAGAAGCTAGCTTATCCGCCAATATATTCGCTTCCCTATAGATATGATGATCAGATACTTGTCGAAGACTGGAAGTGTTTCGGTCTAATCCCATATGAGTAGTCTGAGGTACTAGATGAGTGGATGTTGTTAGATGTAAAGATATATGTTAACAACTATTGGACGTTACCCATCAAATGCAATATACAAGCGTCAAGAGGTAGACCGGGCTAGCTGGTTTTCACTACTCCAATGTCTAAGTTAGAACCAATATTGATGTTGACAGAGTAACGATAGATAGATATAGTGTTAATGCTTACCATCAATTATTGACAGAGTAACAGTAGGTATAGAGTTAATTTGATTTTCCATATTTTAGCCAAATGAGTAGTTGTGAGAGTTAAATAGAATAGACTATATATAATGATCTCTTTTCTAGGTTTTAGTATTTCGTTTGTAGTTTAATGATATGGATGCTATGTTTTTACTCATCTTAGGTACATAGGTTTTCTAATTCTTAAATTTTCGTCAGTTTATTTAATAAATTCTTGTTTGGTTATTTTGATTTCCCACGCACTCGTACATACAGTCGGATTAAGGGTCAGAAACTGGATGGACTGAGCTTAAATGACCTGTGTGAGCTGGAGAAACAACAAATGGAAGGGGAATTAGCTGTTAAGAACAAGAAGGAGGAAATACTTTGGGAGGAGAAACAAAAGACTACAAAGGAGAATGAGAAGGCTATGCAAAAGATTGAGAATTTGGAAAGAGAGATTGAGGAATTGAGGAGGCAAAACTACGTGCGCCCATCTATCATTGAATCCCATCCTCCGAAGAAGAGGCTTTTATACATTACAAACTCATCAAAAGCCCTTTCCAATTGTTCAACTGCATCAGAGGAGGAAAGTGTTGAGCATTCGGACACTTTTTTGCATTTGGGGTACGTATATATCTAACATCTCGATCGATCGTAATAATCTCATCATTGCCTGAAGAACCTTTTCTTTCTGTCTCAATAGACAAAAATGCTTTACATGCTCTCCTGCCATTTTTACTGGGCTGAAAGTAGTAATAGTGAAATTTAGGTCTCAGTTACATCCATTTAGAATTGAAGATATCTATTAACATGCATTCGGGTTTAATTTCTCAGGTTGTCATCGTCAAGTCACAAGAGGAAAGCAGCTAGCATTCGACCCAACTCTAATGATTCTGGGAGTCAAGTAGCCTCAGACTGATACCGTTGAATAGTTCTCAAATTCGAGATTTTCATCTTGGTTGTCAGCTAGTCATTCGTTTTTGCTTTTGATTCTTATTAGATTTTCTTTTGAATTGTAGACATTCAATAGATTCTTTTTTTTACTAATGCATATGAAACCACAGTTTTGACCAAATTACAGTTGGAAACTGCATAAATTCCAAATGTTTTTTAAATTTTTAATTTTTATGTCGGTTCTGTTCTTGGCCAGAATCCCTTTGTCTATGCATTTATGCTGCCTCTGGCCAAGCTACAGATCAAATTTATATTTTCAAATTGTCACATTGAAGCATTTAGTTCTTGTTTATATAACTAAGGATGAATGTATGTTTATTATGGTGAGAAAATAGCTAGCAAGCAGGATGAGAGTTGACTAGAAGCAAACAGAACAGCATTACCTTAAGCAGATGTATTTCTTTCCTTTCTTCTATGTGAATTTTTTTTTTAATCCAAATTGACTTATTCTGTGTTATTTTCATCCATTTGCAATTGGTTCTGTTGAATATAAGCAGATGTATTCATTTCCTTTTTCTTTTTGAATTTTTTTTGATCCAAATTGTGTTTTGTTTTTATGAAAAATCCAAATTGTGTTGTTTTTAATTTATTGAAGTAAGGTTGTTGTCCCCATATGGCTAGGTAATTTTTTTTTCTTTTTTTATTTATAATTAAATCAAGAGTTGAGCAGAGCCGTCCTGATTGAGAGGAGATAGTTTTGAACGTCCGAATCGTTTGAAGAGCTAATCTCGTGTTTCTCATCCGAGCCACCAAGCAGACATCCACCAAGGAAAACCCTTAGGAAAAGTCGTAGCCACGTACTAGATCTCCGACCCAAAAGATCCGAGAGTTGCACCAAGGCCACATGCGACCTCGGATCCGGAAATCGCAAAAACCTGCTAGCACACTAGCTAGGATTGATTGACCTCTCCTTGATGCAAGAAGAAAAACCCAAAACCCTATAAAACATATTAGATTGAACCATCGAGTAGAAGGTGCAAGATCGGTACTGCCTTTGGCAAAGACCAAAGATTAATACGAAGAAGGAAGTGGGGAGAACCCGAAAAAAGGACCGACAAGGGCCTTATGTATCCGGCAAGAGAGAGGAAAGAGAGGGCCGGAGTAAAATAGTTATTGTATGGTTTTTGAAGATAAATTAAATTGTACAAGAATATTTACTCCTATTTCAGTCTCAGTTGCATGCAGGATGTAAGACAAGCTATGATTCAATATTTTTTATCAGTCTCAGTTTCAGTCTCATATATATACGTACAATTCGGCAAATAACTCATTCCAAAGAAAACCCGACTAAGATTCTCAGCCATGCTAAGAATCATCAGTAACTTGTTGCGGGTTTAGAACTTAAAAATTGTTTTAATAAACTTTGTCTTTTATTTCCCGTTTGACTTTGGATCACGTACTCCTTGTTCAGGTAGACTAATTGCCTTTAATTAAGTTTTCTAGTAGAACAGGGCTTGAAGCTTAATTATAAAAAGGCCTACTCTAGTTGTATAACAAAAAGTTAGAATGATTAATCGAGGACTTGGGTGCATGATTATCATTAATTATAGGGTTTGGGACTTATCAATTCCAACCAGTTGAAATATTAAAACAATTCCAACCTGGCCTTGCCTTGAGTTTACTCCATCATCACTGTTCATTCTGTGGCTAGCTTATTCCGCTATCTGTGCTGGATCTTCTACAACTTTTCTTTCCCCGGCCGGCCGCCTAGTAAGTTCACCTCGTGCAGGCAGTCCTCTCTCCATTTTTGATTCCAAGTGAGAAGCTATGGGGGAGTAAGAGCGAGGGCTGGAGAGAGGACTAGATGGGGGGGGGGGATCGGGAGAAATTGGAGGGAATTAATTCTGGGTTGCGAGGAAGGGAGTCATGCAAATGGCAGTTAGGGTTGAAAGGACAAAAATAGCACTCAAATTAACATAGAAACAAATTTCTAACGGATATAATAGACGGAATGACCAAAAACAAGCATTGTGATTAAGTTGAGTGACTAAAATTATATTTTTAAAAATATAGTGACCAAAATGTCAAATTGTTAAATGACTATTTGTGATTTTTTTTCTTTTTAAATTTTATGTGGCTTACTTTGTTTATATAAAGTGAGTGAAATTAACTTGACACGTAGGCAAGAACCCTGAGTATCCTCTAAATAGAACCCTGAAGATTACTCTTAGCTAGGGTTGCTTCCTTGCACGTTAAATAAGGAAGATTCCTTCTACAATTGCCTTCCTTGCTAGGACTAGTCGATATTCTAGCTACCACATGCCTTTTTTGCCCTACAGTCCGAAGATTACTCTTAACTAGTTTACTCGATCACCACAGTTAATTCCGCTAAACTCTAAAAAAAGATATATATATATATATATATATATATATATATATAGAATGATTCTCAGGTAAGGAGATCCTTACTTTTTTAAGTTAAGGAGTTTTGATTTCAACCGTCAGATCAAAACAGATATATTTAAATGATTTGCTTTGACGGCTGAGATCAAAACTCTTTAACTTAAAAAAAATAAGGAGCTCCTTAGCAGAGAATGCCTGTATATATATATATAAAATCACATTATTTATCACGTATATTTGAATACGTAAAATGTGAACCTCCTTATCCGGACATATAAATTAATGATTATATATATATGAAATCATATTATTTACCACGTATATTTAAATGTGAATATACGATTACGTATTATACATGCAAAAGAAAAAATTGATACGTTAAAAAATTGCTAGTGATGCTGATATTTCTGTCCATACATTGCACTCTTGTATATTAACTGTTAGGCCACCAATCTATTTGGTCATGCATGCTGCAAAACATGCCTATCATAGTTTGGAACCGTCCAAACTTGTCATTAGATAAACTAAAGTTATACTAATGATGATGATAAATTAAAGAAAAGGCCGCATGTATAATATTTTGAGCATATTATTATTAATATAAAAACTACCTTTGGTTTTTGGGTTCCAAGTTGATGGGGACAAAGTGGCCCACTCACGTAACATAATTTGCATCTTGACCTTGATTGTCATGCCTCGTGTCACTTTCATCTTCCCTGACCTTTGTGTAATTGTGATGGGGTCGTCAACTTATCTCAAATGCGCCCCCCATTATTTGTATGCGTCTTGACTTTTACAAAATCTTAACTTTTATTTATAATTAGATTTTTTTTCTATTCTCTCTCGGTCCACTTAAATAGGCAGAATGAGAATTTTCGTTCCGGTGACTTTTAGTAAAATTTAATAAAATATTCATGACCGCCAATATAAACTTTATTGACCGCCAATAAAACCATATAAATATTTACTGACCTCTAATAAAAAGTTTATTGACATTAAATGAAACTTAATGAAATGTTTATCGACTCCAATAAAAACTCTACTGACCCCTAATAAAATTAACTAACACCAAGTAATTACTTTACTGACCCATGTTTATAAACACTTTTTGTCATTATTAGGAAATTCATAAATTGTTAAAACTTGTTGAAATTTTTTTAAGATTTTGGACTTATTGACAATTTTCCTTATTTATATCTTTTTGTTTTTTTATCGAATTCCTTATTTATATCTACACTATTATTAAGAGATGAAGAGGCTTTGTTTCTCAACATTGGCCAAATATTCTGATATTTCTCTTTTTCAGCTAGGTAAACTTTAGAGTAGCACTCTAAAACTAACTTGTTAGCTTTATATTATGAAGTTAACCATACTCTAAACCGTTAGATTAATTTAATGATTTAGATTAGATCAAAATTAATTTCTATTATAAAATATTCATGATATCAAATTCAAAATCCATTCAATTGTTAAAAAAGAAAAATACAAATATTATACCAAAACCTTAAACCTTAAACCCACCCCAAACCCTAAACCTACCCTAATCCCAAACCCAACACCTAGGTTTGGGGTTTGAAATTTGGGGTTTGGGGGTTAGGGTTTGGGGGATAAGGGTTAGGGTTTAGGGTTTGAGGGATAGAGGTTAGGGTTTAGGGTTTGGGGGATAGGGGTTAGAGTTTAGAGATTTAGGATTTAGTGTTTTGGTATTATGTAGGTTTTTTTTTTAACATTTTGTAATTTTAAGTCAGATATGGTATATTAATTTATATATTAATTATAATTTAATCAGAGTCATTAGATGAATCTAAAAGTTAAAAATATGGTTAGTTTTATAATATGAAGCTAACAAGTTAGTTTTAGAGCGTTACTCGTAAACTTTAATACTTTAAGGGTATTATGATAAATAGTAAAATGACAAAAAAAATCAAATAAAAAACTACCTCTTTCTATGAATCTATGCAGATAACTACCCATTTATCCACAATCTTTTTTTTTCTCCTACTTTGTTCTATACTATTGTTAAGAGAATAGATTTTGTTTCTCAAACTTTGTCATTTCTTTCGATAGTACCATTTTGTAATTAAATTCTTTCTCCCACTTCCTACCTTTTGCCCTCCCTTTCTCTGTCCTCACTTTCTCACGTTCATAACCAAAAAAAAAAAAGTTCAACTTTCACCCCTATTTTATCTACTTTAACTTCTCACACACCTCGATGAGAAAAAAAAATTAAACTTCTCACACATAATGTATGGCGCCAAACTAGCTGTTATTACTGCAGTGCAAGTTGGAGTTTCTCTATGTATAAAATCCTATTATTTAATATAGATCGATCAATTGGTTTAAATTATACACATTACATTATTCATACTGTATATGATAAGGAAGAGATGATCGGTTGAGATAGAGATGTTTGGACCATTTACTTCTTACTTAATTAAAGTGCTTGTTGAAATGTTGGTTAAGGCCGGCGAACGTTTAGGTCATTTGACAAGGATGTTTACTTAGTTATTTTGTATGGTAAAGGGTCTTTTTTTATTCTTTATATCAAAGAGATGGAGAGAGAGAGTAAATAAAATGAAATATCAAATTAGAACAAATTTCAAGATTTTATTCAAATAAAAAATGCACTTCAAATTTGTTCCCATTTGATCTCTTTTTCCCCCTCTCGAATTGTCCTTCATCCCTCTCTTCTTTTGATCTTTTATTCTCCTTATCCATCTCTTTAACTATAAAAAGAAAAAAAGCCAAAAACTTTACAACGCAAAATGACAAGAGGACTATAGTTAATTAAATGAAGTGCGGTTCCACTACGGAGCTCATCACTTTTAAAAGTTGCGTAATTCCAATATCAGCTGCCAGATATGTTTAAATGATTTGATCTAATGACTAAAATTAAAACTCCTTAACTTTTTAAAATGCGGAGCTCCGTATGGAGAAAAATTATACATATATATATATATATATCCAAGGTCTTAAATATCGAAATTTTCGCCGAAATTTCGTTTTTTTGGCATCAACGAAAGTTTCCTCACATACCACCTTAATTTCGGTCGAAAATTCGGATATTTCGCGAAATTTCTGAAATTTTTTGAAATTTTCCCGAAACTCTGATTAGATCAGCGAAGAACTATGGGGGGGGGAGAGAGAGAGAGAGAGAGAGAGAGAGAGGCCTTGTCGTATGATTCTGATATAAAACTTGGGTTTTCTTAGTTACGAATTACGATTAATAGTTAAATAACAGTTTAGTGGGTTAAGATTAATTGTTGTATTAATTTGTATCTTTTTCAGTCGGCAAATATGAAAATGTTTTTATCTAATCACAACTAAGTTTTCTTTTTGGACGAACAAAACTTAGCTTTAAACATCTAACTTTCTAACAAAATTCAAATATATATCTCTCTATAAAAAGAAAAATTTATATGCATTCACTATATTTCCTTCAAACAAATATAGTGTTAGGGAAAATCAAGCAATCTGAACCCTACTTTAACTAGGAGCATGACTATATAAGGATTCACAATCAATCTCAAACTAATATAGTTTGCATGTAAATGATTTTATGTAAAATGATATAGAAGTGGTATCATTTGATAACTAGCTTTTATAATACACAAAGGCCTCTACACGTAGAGATATAGGAGATGATGAAAATTAGAATTTTGAACTTCATAAACCTTCAAGGGGGTCTTAAATCATTCATGTAATAAGAGTTCGTAAATATTTGTGTATCTTAAAATAAATAGAAATCAAATGAAATATATTAAACCAAAATATTCAATACTTATTGTTTGTCAGCGCACATTGATTTAACCCAATTTACGCTACAATTCATTATGTAATCATGTTTGTTCAACATTTTCATTTTAAAATGAAGTAGATAATTAATCAAATAAACATCTCATAAAGTTTCATTTGCAGTTTTCATGTTTTTCCTCAAATTTTCGTTATTTTTCTCGAATATTTACCGATATTGAAATTTGCTCGATATTTATGTCGAAATTTTCATTTTTTTAGACCGTCAAAATTTCATCGAAACTCAAAATTTTGGTCATTATATATATATATATATATATATATATCCACATGTATGAATCCATAAAGTACTTGAAGAAGCTAAAGTTATATGACATGAAATTATTAGAAAATTTTGTCTACTAATGCCTTCTGGATAAATATATTTTTTCCTATTCGGATCAGGTGCTGGTTTCTTCCCCTGCAGAATTGCAGACCATTTTAAACAGTCCACAAGTGAACATAGTTTCAAATTTTTTTGTTGGGACAGGTTATTAACCCTTGGGCCAACAAATTTTCAAATATCTGACTTTTCTGAGTGATTTGATTTTTATCAAGTCAATAACATTTTTTTTAGAGAATGTCAATTAATTAAAAATTCAATGAGATTACAAATAGATATGAAACTAGCTTGAACCTCAGTTAGCTACTTGGGATTGTGAACCTACCTAGTACTCACACTACAAAGTCAAATTCTATCAAGCTAGACTCTAAATTCGACATACAGAACTCAAACCCGCAACACCAAACTTGGTACTAGAGCCCCGAAAAATGAACCTTGGCTGCTAATTCAAGTACCCTGTGCTGGCATCACTATCAAACACAAAGGTGGGATTCAAAAGCCTAGCTTGGACATTATACCCTGAAGCTATAAACCTGTATCTCAAACCAAAATTGTCTTCGTTTAACAAAATTGAGATGAGCTAAACATTTGATATAGTGGTAAGATAATTTTATCTCTCTTTTGGTGCAAAACTAAAAGCACAACTGAGACCAATTGTTTTTGTAGGGCAGCTTTTATACAAGTGTCCCACGAAGTTGGGGATTAGGGGTGCTAATGGACCACTACCATTTAATTCAAATGAAGTGCGGTTGATAAACATATCTCATTGGTAGCTAACTACCGTTTAAGTTGAGATAATATATCAACCACTAATGATCCTTAATGATTTTAATACAGCCTTCAAAATAAAATCAGAGCATATAATATGACCAAGAAATCTCTGCAATATACCAAGATATATATTAAACATTAATATCACAACACTCAAATATTCTTGATTTCTTAATTTGAATCTCAACAAAGAAATTTGTTTGATAAAATAATATTTTGGCTAAAAGGTAATGGTGCATTGTAGGACCATATAAGGTCAATTCAGCACACAATTCATGAAAATAAATAAGAGTCTAGGCTGTGATCATCATCACCACAAGCCTCCATAGTCTCCCTTTATATTGCCCACCTCCCAACACTATCATCACTTGTCGGCCTCTTTAGTTCCATCATCTTCTTCATCTTCAATTCTCTCAAAACTTCGTTCTCATTGTGTGCACGCTTTAGAATCAGAATAATTCAAACAAATCTATTACCATGAACCTGCAGAGAAGCAAAAGCATTAGTACTAGCTCCACCACAACAAGAATACTTGTCCCTTCAAACCAGTTGGTCAGATCCTCCTCATCAGCTCTCTCACCATCTCATCACCGCCGTCACCAGAACGACGACATCTCCAACAAGTTACTCATTCCGAAACACAACTCGTCATCGTCCCCGGTCTCTTTTGACCACCTCTCCAAAACCCCAACAAAGATTTCCTCACTCCTCCGCTCTTTTCTCAACCTCATCTCCTTCCCAGCCGCCATTATCAACCTCCCTGCCAGCTGCAAGTGGCTCGCCATCTCCTCCCACATCTCCGTCACGCCCTCTCTCGGCCGGAAAGTCACAGGTACCCTCTTTGGTAATCGCCGCGGCCACGTCAGCTTCGCTGTCCAGCTCGACCCCAAGTCCGAGCCCGTTTTGCTTCTCGAGCTCGCCATGTCCACGTCTTCCCTCGTCAAGGAGATGTCTTCCGGACTCGTCCGCATTGCGCTAGAGTCCGAAAGGCATCGGGGTTCCGGCCGTGGCGGCGGCCGGAAGCCTTTGTTTCACGAGCCTACCTGGACCATGTACTGCAATGGGAAGAAGTTGGGCTTGGCGACGTCTCGCACATGCGGAGAGTCGGACTGGCACGTGCTGAGTACTGTCCGGAGCGTATCGGTGGGAGCCGGGGTGATTCCGGTAGTGGACGACGGAAAAAAGGGTAGCGGGTCGTCGGAGGGTTTAGGCGAGTTGCTTTATATGAGAGCACGGTTTGAGCGAGTTGTGGGCAGCCGTGACTCGGAGGCCTTTTACATGTTGAATCCTGATGGGAGTAATGGAGGTCCTGAACTCAGTATCTTTTTGCTTAGAATATGATTTGTAAAAGACAAGAAAGGAAGTTAAAGAAATATATGGTGAATGCAGTTGTGACTTTATGTAATTTACAAATTTTAAAATGCAAGACCATGTGGTTTTATATATCTTAATTTGTTCTTATTGGTATATATTCATATATGGTTGAGAACTTGAGACTCAAGAGTTCATCGTTCACATGATGCATGCATTACAAAAAGGTTGTGGACTACTTTGTGGCTTAGCTAGCTAATTCTCTCTGGTCTCTGACCTGTACTGTTCACTGTATTTGAGTTTATAAATGCATATTACTTACTTTTATATTTTCAGAAAGAGATGGACCTTTTTATCTGTATGTGCATGTTTGTTCATCTGTGTGAAACTTTCGTGCATGTAGTTTTTTATTTTAAAAAAATAAGATTATGACCCATTTTCGTTAATAAACATGGAAATTGGCATATCTCTTTCTGTCCTTTTTTCTTATGTTGTTTGGCCTAATTTTGCTTCTTATTAGTTGCAGAATATCCAAGAAGTGTTTTAAGGTGTCTTTCTTCTTATTTATTAACTTTTTAGACCTTTTTCATGTCCAGCTACCCATAGGCCCGAAGCTAAGAGTGCGAACATTTTTGAAGCATCTTAACAAAACTGTGCAACAAATGTTCAATCACAATTATGTGTCAATCTCATTTAGCCCTAACCTTGAGGTTAGGTTGTCACGATGTCTCCGTCACAACTTCCTGTTTTTTTTTTTCCTTTTTTAATTTATTCATGAGGACACTTGAATCAGGTTTGCTTCTTTTTGTTGCCAACTAATTAAGCTGTCACTATTAAACCAACTAATTAAGCTGTCACTATTAAAGTATGTATGTGGCATATTTTCTCCCAATCTTTTCAATTGCAATTTTATGGGAACTATTTGAGTTTTTCTATTGGAACATCCAAATTTACTCACTTGACCTCCTATTTTTTATTTTTTATTTAGTAAAAGATAACATTTATTCAATAACAGAAAGATTACAGAACATGGGAGTGACAAGCTGTAATATTTCCCCCACCCACAACTCGAGTAGTGGAACAACCACGCACAACCCTAGAAATGACATTGGTTACATGAAGATTATTAAAAACAATCCAAATGAGCCAAAAAAGCCCAACTTCAAACCACAGGAATCGCCCACGTGGGCTACTGATTGATGAAGAATAATCCTGAGAGTTCCGATAACACCTCATAGACAACAGCCAGAATGACAACGCCATTTTCTACACCGCGCTCCAAAAAGTACCAGACCACGTGCAAGGATTGTATGTCAGCATATTGACAACAAAAGCATACCGAAGTTGAAACAATTAGTCCCCAGGAAAAACGCCATAACCATGGCACAAGTTTAAGACCTAACCCTAGCTCGAAAGAGTAGAGACTTATTTAACCTAACCAAAAACCACAAAATAAAACCCTAAACAAACAAATTAAGCTGCCACAGCCTGCCAACCTCACCCAAAGCACCAACTTCAGCCGCCTGGTAGCACCCGCCGTGATTCCGTGAAGATGGAAGTCAAGATCTCGACCTCAGTACCCAAGGACGATGGTGATCGAGGAAAACCCAACTATCTCCAATTTCGATAAGGCCATTGAAGATGAGAACAACCACCATCTAAACACCAACCACACCCGTCAACCATCCGCCTAAACCCATTTTGGTGTAGAAACCCAACACATGGTGCCGCCCACCCTCACATTCCTGATTGGTCCAGGTCGAACCAACACCACGCTCCGTCATCGAAAGCTAAACCACAACCAATCAAGCTGCAATGCCAAGTACCAAGACCTGCAAAGATACCACCGCCAATCTCACCATATCCCAAGTCCCACCTCTCCCCTATTAGAAAGCCACATCGAACCTCTCCAATCGAACTACCCGACCCCAAAGTACCACCATCCAAGATCCATCACTCCATCTGTAGTCTACAATCCACACAAGAACAGGACCCAACACCATTCGATTGGTGCAATAAAGCCACGATCTGGCTGCTGGCCACCTGCTCCACGCCGATTGCTAGAAAGACACCATATCCGCCTCTGCCGCCAACTCGAGAAAGAGAAGAACATGCCCAACAACTTAGACACCTGAAACCCAAAGAAATACACCACACCAAATACGTACCCGTCCGGCCGCACTCCTCTCATGTCGACGAGGCAGGAAGCCACCGTTAGCGCAGAGGCGCAGAGACGAGCACGCGTGAAAACCTAGTTTTTTCCAACCCTAATCCTCCACCCTATTTTTACTAAGCAAAAGTTCACTATTCCTTTGGTCTTGTGGTTCTGGGAGTTCTTCCAGTGTAGAACTGACCTCCTATTCTCTTTACACCTCTTATCTACTTTTAAAATTATAGAATTACTCATTAAACCTCGATCAAATTCCTAAAATAACCATAGTAATGTAATTTACATATAAACAACTTAATTGCTCTATACATCTAAATTCCTATTCAAATCTCCATTCATTTATACAACATGAATCTCTTGCCAACGAAAAAAAAAATCAAATATATAACACCAACTGTCAGGTTTAAAAATTAATATTCAATTAAATTTTTGTTTTACCTGAACTATTGTGTGTTTTTTTAATTAACAAAGGATGCAAACATGATTATTTATTCTCTAATATATATATATATATATATATATATATATATTTGTTCTCTCTCTCTCTCTCTCTCTCTCTCTCACACACACACACACACACACACACACACACTGAGTAACAATTTTAATAGTTGCTTAGATTTTTAAAAATTGTTGGTTCATTTGGATGATAATAGGGTTTTTTTGTTCTACCTCACCTTCTAAGTGCGTATTGAGATTGAAAAAGGGAAATAAATTAAACAAATAATAGATATTCATTTTATTATCATTATTATTGAATGAGAGAAAAAATTTAATTCTTCTTTAAAATTTGTTGTCCATAATAGTCATTTTATGTAAAGATATATATTTTATTTAATAATTTATAAAAGAAGGAGGTCCAATGAGCAAATTTGGAGGTTCCAATAGAAAAACTCGAATTGTTTTTAAGGATGCAGCCCTGAGATCAAGCGAGAGGAGAAGGATGAGAAATCTGAATATCAAGTATTTTGCAAGGCGAATGCAGGAAACTGTTGTGTTTGCTTGATTGCTTCAATGCTACTACAATAACACAAAGTTGCGAAATGAAATATATGTGAAATACATTCTAAAGTTGTAGAAGAGTAGGCAACGAATTATATTTTCGTCTCTAGTTCAAAAGATTGATGATATATTTGAGTAGACAATAGTTATGTGCATGCAATGTTTACCAAAAAAAAAAAACCTTGACCGTTAAAGGCGTTCCGATGTAGTTAAACAAAGTATTTCTCTGGTACGTACCTTTACCCTTATTTTCTGATGACTTCTACGGTTAAACTAGGGCTGGCTTTTTTTATCGAATTCTCCCGAACCGTTCGAATACCGACTCGACCCTAAACCCTAAAATACTGAAAAACGATTCCTGAAAACCCGGTACAAGAATCTTGAACCAAATGACCCTGTTCGGGTCGGTAACGGTAGGGGCTTGCTCCAAGTTCAGGACATCCTGACCCGACCCACTTCAGAAATTTAATCAAAAATTGGACTAAGTTTTCGCCCTCAATGTGATTCGAACACTTGACCTCTCTTAAGAAAGGTTGAGTCTTAACCACCAGACCAAGTATTCCACTTGAAATATATTTACAATACATTATATTTAATTACTTCCGCTCAATAACATTTAAAAAAAAAACCTATTATCTCAGATTCTCAGTACACCTCTCCCTTTCTTTATTACTTTTTTTTCTCTTTCTTCTTCCTCCTTTGTCTTTTCTTCTTCCTCTGTTCTTCTTTCTTCCTATTCGTTGGTTCTTCTTTTTTCTTTTCCCTCTTCATCTTCTTCTCTCCCTTCTCTTCTTCTTTCTTTACCTTCCTCGTTCTTCCCTCACGTTTCTCTACCAAGCTTCCATATATGCAGATATGAGTTATGAGCCTCAAGATCTATGCATATGAGGCTCATAATCCTCCTACGGATCAATAGTTCTACATTCTAAATCGTCGAATTCTTTTGTTGATCTTTAATTGTCGATGTGGATCAAGTGAGTTCCGTTGGAATCGATAGCCGGTCGACGTCTCGAAACCGATCATTTTTAGTCAGTAAACCGAACTTTTGGTTACCGAAAGACTGGTTCGATTTCGGAAACGGATTTGGGCTAACCGAAGGGTTTCGGTCGGTATTCGGTTGAGGCTTAAAAATCTCGGTTCCCGTACCAAAGCTTTGGCCCTAGGTTAAATGTTGCGAATCTAACTAAAGAAGTTGCTCAATCTAAAGCTTTGAACATACATTCTCATTACAACTGTTCATTTGTTTGATATAGTGGGATGAACAAATGATTTCCTTTTTTCTTTTCTTTTTTTGTAGAGATGATCTTTAAAGAGTTATTTATAAGATGTATGGTCAAATTATGAAAATATAATGCGTAAGTAAAAAAAGTATGAGTTTGGACGGGCTCATCCAAACTCATTTAGATGAGAGTATTTTCCTATTCCTAAACTATAGTTCACAAAATTTTGGAAACCCCACCTAGAAATCTTCGTTCTCTCAGGGTATATTGTGTAGTTTCATTAGAGATTTGCTTAGGTTTAAAAAAGTGGCCAATTTCTACACTAGTTTGAGTCCGACTAATAGAGTCCGAATTGACTGTTCTTCGTCCTATTTTATCATTACCTCCAAAAATTCTCTCTGATTCTCAGTTCTTGATTCTAAAAAATCAAACCATCCTCTCTCCCTCTCGCTATATCATCTTTCTCATTACTTTTATCACCATCATCCATCATCTTTCTGATAATCAATCAAGATTATTTCTTGCATTATAAGTCATGAGTGACTACTTTGAGTTCCTGGAAGACTTGCCAGAGAGAGTGCTCCTAACTCAGCCATTGAAGCAATTGGCTAGGCTCAAGAGTGTGAATAGACAGTGGCAATGGATTATCTCTGACCCACATTTTGCAAAATGCATGTTCTTGATAGAGACAACAAATGACTTCTCCCGTCACGCTCCATCTTTCTAGTACGCAACACTGATCCGTTTTTGGGTGCAATGGATTTACAGAGACTAGTTAAGCATAGAGGGAACAAACCAAGCTTCATTGCTCTTAATTTTTCTCACATACATTTCCCAGTTGTCACAATTGTAGGATCTTGTGAGGGTCTTATTTGCCTAATGGATTACACCCAAAAGCGTTTTGTTTTAAACCCAAGAAATATAATGTGTAGAATTGTGGTGGGGGATGAGACAACTTAAATAGAACCTATGCTTTTGGATGTCAGGTTAAAAAAGGTGTTTATTGCCATGTTATCATTAAGATAGTCGATCCACCCTTGCATTATTTTTAAAGTTTGAGTGTTTTCAATCTCAAAACCAACCGGTGGAGGCGCTTGAGTTTTGACTACCAATGAATGAGGCTGAACTTTTAAGTTGATATGTGATCGATATATCTAGGTTGTTCATCAAAGGATATTTTTGTTGGCTAGGCCAAGTTCAGAGGGCAATTAATGTAGGGACGACCAGGGTTCTAAATATTTGCCAATAACCCAATGTATCTCTTTTTCGAGCGAGAGATATATTTGACAAAATTCATTTTAAGTCCAAAAATCATACCGATATTGGATACAATCCGGACAAATATTTTTTTGCTAATTAAGGTCCAGTACTGACTCACCGGCCACATAGGATTTTTTTTTTTTTTTCAATTTTATCTAACTAATTTATACTTTTACGTTCCTCTTATACCTTTTTGTAATAAATTGTGGTAGATTGTCATCCTAATTAAAATAAATAATGAAGCTCAAACATTTTGCATATCTAAACGGAAAGTTGGAAAGTAAGTTTTAGTAGTTCTTTTTTCTCTAACTTTTGATTAGGAATAATGTTAAAGCTACTTTGTTCCTCTTTTTTTCCTACCTTGTACATAGATACGTTTGCACATTTAATTAGATACCTAGCTAGTGCAAAAGTGATATTCTGGAAAGAGATATGCATTTTGCATATCTTATGGGAATGTACGTTGTGGTGGTTTTTCGCTGTCTTTTGATTAGAAATAATGTTAAACCTTGATTCGAAACTAATGTGCTAATGTAACTCTGGGTATTGCTACATAAACTTTCATTACATGTCACTTAGTTTCTTCTTAGTTTCATTTTTTTTCACCCTATGACAGTGGCGGAGCCAGGATTTCATGTCGGGGGGGGGGGGGGGGGGGGGGGACTTAAAATTTTCATTCATGAAATTTTTATCTATTACAATGGTAATGGACCAAAACCAATCAAAATTTTATAATAGTAATAACGAGAAAATAGATATAGAATCTTAAAACATTATTATAAATTTACCTGATCAAGAGGGCAATTAAATATAGGTTATCGAATTCGCGGTGTCGTTTGGAATTGTTTGGCGTCGGTGCCTCTGGTTTAGATTTTAGAGTTGAGTCACTTGTGTGACTTGCGTCTGCGCCCTTCTATTTGACTATTTTGATTTGATCTGTGTCAGAGAAATAGACTTGCAATGAAAGAGGGATTTGATATATGATATTTAAATAAATAAATTATTATTATATTGTGTTATATTAATCATTTAACTGCAGCTCTGACACTTTGGCAGCTTGAGGCTTTGCGTTGACAAAGGCACAAAGCTTTGTGCAATTAACAATTAACATGGTGTGTATTTATTTAATATATATACATATACTAATATTTTTTTTTCCAGAAATTGTCAGGGGGGCACGTGTCTCTCCTCGTCCCTTGGTGGCTCCGCCCCTGCCCTATGATGTAGATACATTGAATTGTTTGAATTTTGAAATTATTGACCTTTCAAGTTTCATGTAGATATTATGTGTGTTAAATGTTTACATAGTTTTAAATGCATATGTCTATCATAATTATTTCCTAAAGTAGATTTGAGGAATTTGAAATTTAAAATTTAAAAATTTAAACTGAAAAGCAAAAACACCAAATTTAAGGGATTTTAATTTGTTTTCCTTATTTTTCACTCTAGCCTTGTGGAAAATG
Organism: Rubus parviflorus; assembly: GCA_029955375.1. Classification (NCBI taxonomy): domain Eukaryota; kingdom Viridiplantae; phylum Streptophyta; class Magnoliopsida; order Rosales; family Rosaceae; genus Rubus; species Rubus parviflorus. The sequence continues at coordinate 16,902,734 of JARGGL010000006.1, read as the reverse complement.
TGTGCGATTAGATTAATATGAGCTAGAAGTTGAGATATATTCTAGGTTACTTGTTAGAGTCGAAAGTTTCTCACTGATAGAGTGTTATTATTCGAATCTTCTTGAGGATTATGGCTAGGAACATTAAAATTCGAGTCCGAAGTACATGTAGCTATTAAAGGAGATTTGGAGGTCTTAGTACATATTAATTGACATGATCGATGAAAATATAGGGGAGATTTTTATTGGGAATCAAGTTGTTAACAAATTGATGATTCACTTTAGAGATATTATTCATAGGCTTGAACAGTGAAATTTTGAGATAGACTTAGTTTTTACTCTATATAGGGTGTATTTGCTCTGATTAGACATCTATTCGGAGTTGGGTTGATAATCCTTGGAGAATCACTTACTAATCTTTGTGATATAAGTAGGCTTGAATTCTTGGTGGATCCTTGGAGATAGAATGGTGGGAAATTGGACGGTTAGGTACTAATTAAAGTTCAAGATTATAAAGAGTTACATTATCTGATTCATTTATTGAGGAAGGAAAATGAATTTTGGTTCATGGTCTATGATATTGATCATTTGGGGTAAACTGATGAGACAACAATACTTGGCATTTGAACTTCTCTTACAGGTGATGAATTGAGTACAACAACGTACGTGAGTTATTTTCAGAGTTGTTAAAGGATTGAGCTTAGTTTTAGTAAGAGATCAAAGTCTTAAATAATCAGACTTCATACTAATTAAAGTTCGAGGTTGTATTGAGTTACTAATCGATGTGATTTGAGGAATGAAAATGGATTTCAGTGCATGGTAATCTGGGTTGAAGTTCTTTGATTGGTGATGAATGTAAGTATAGAAGTTTGGTGATTGTGTTGAAAATTGGTTTTGAGTAAGTAATCAAAGGTTCATAGTTTGGATTGTGGGGAAGAAAATTTGCATACTTCGAGATTACTTAGAATGGATTCAAATTCTTTTAAGAACATATATTCGAGGAACAAAAGCTAGTATTCGTGGACTTACATTTGAAGGGTGTTGAGAGTTAGATTGGTACATTAATCTTGTATCTAGCTAGATTGGTAGAAATATATAGGTGAGTTATCTTAACATGAATAAAGTCATCAAGAATTTAGACAATGAAGATTCATATATCGTAGTTCAAAGTTATATAGGAATTTGAGGATTAGGACCATGTAAATTTTGGGGAAGAAATTTCTTTTCAGAAGGGTGGAGTGTAAGGACCCGAATTTTTAAGTATATATTTATCGGCTAATATTATCATTATATGAGTTTGTTTATCTATATATATGTAGGAAGACAAGAATATACATCCTAGCTTATTGATATAGAGTCATCGAATAGACATATGCATTCATAGTTATATGCAAAACTAGATGAATGATGATGGATGATTATCTAGTTGTAGTTTATATGAGCTCTTGTTTAGACAATTGCTTAAAGTGGATCTTTAGGCATGAGATAGCTTGCTGGATTGTTTGTCATCTTACTATGTTTCAATATATATGAATAAGTTAATTTGGTAGATCATATTGCTACGTTTGATTCTCATTCCCTTCTCACTTAAGGCTTGTCACCATGTAATTGGTGAAGATCTTGTAAGCATGAGGTGTTGGAAGTTTAAGGAGTGATGAGATCAATTTTATCTCATTCTAGTCTTATGCAAACTTAACAACTAATAGGGGTGTATTCAATTCAGATTTTAATAGATTATGTCTGACTTTTTACAATCCATGGATTGTACAGAATCCTTAATTGGATTGTTTTAATTCCATTTGGACTTGGACATATTTTAATGCAGTGTATTATCATTATTTGTTTAGATTTTAATAAAGTCCATGGATTGTCCTAATATCAATAATATAATAAAAAATTGACCAAAGAAAAAAATCTCACTCCAAGATCTAGAACTCTATATCTTGGGTACGGTATGCGAGTGGGGGCGGATTTTTTCTTTTGATTTTGTAGTGTAGGTGTTTGAGGTAGTCTTTGATGGAGTTGTTTGGTTGTGATTTTGGGGTTCTGGATAGGGACAGATGGGATGGTGGTGGTAGATTGCAGTGGATCAGTGTTTTTCCTTGATGTTGGGTGGTAGTGAAGGTGACCCCAATCTTTTTCTTTTTCTCCCCAGGTAGTAGCAATTTCCCCTTAATCGGACTAGGAATTATCTTTGCTGCTATCTTGATCTAGGGCTGCCTTGTGGAGTCCTCGGACGAGAACGTTTGACGACAAGATCTTTTACAAGACTTCGGTCGACATCTTACTGCTGTTCTCTCGGTGAGTTCTCTAGTTTGACGAGCTTTTGCTGGGACACCCGTTTACGTTGGTTAAGGTACTGGTTTGGGTTTTTTTTCCCTATCGCTGGAGGTATGTGATGGTGCAACGGTTCTGAAGCCACTTATTTAGAGTTTGGTGGTAGAGGCTTGGCAGTTCAGATCTACTTTGGTTCTCTCCGGCAATCTGGTGTTGGTGACAAAGCTACTGTAATTGGGTGGTTGTTGGTCATTGTAGATTGCAAGTGTGGATAGACTCCGAGGATTGACTTGGGTTTGTTTTGGTTGGTTCGGTGACAAGCTGTGAACGTCTTGGTTCAATGGTTGTTTAGGCACTAGTCGTGGTTAGTTTTTGGATATGGTTTCAGATTTCAAATACGTCCTTGCTCTTTCGAGAGTCTAAGTAGATGTCATTTAACATATGAGTCTTGCCTCTTTAGCTTGGGGATACTTAGCTTTATGATGATTCCCTATGTGGTGTTGTAATTGCTTGATGTTTGTAATTACAGTTTTTATTGAAATACGAGTTTTTATCACATATAATACCTGAATTATTTCTCAATTATATATTTGGTACATGAACTTCAATTTTTGTCACAAGTAGTACCCGAAGTTTTTCGATTTCATCTCTTGTGGTACCTAAGACCAACTTTTGTGATTTCTTCGGCAAATATATGCACTTGAGGGCATGTGTTCCCAAAAAAGGAGGTGAAAAACTTTGGGTACTACTTGTGACAAAAATTGAAAACTTTGGGTAATACTTGTGACAAAAATTGAAGTTTAGGTACAATTTAGGATGAACTTGAAGAGTTCGGATACTGGTTGTGATCAAAAGTGAAGTTCAGGTACTATGTATATAATGGAGGTAAAGTTCAAGTACCATTTGTGATAAAGATCCTTGAAATAAATTATACTTTGATACAAAAAATTAGCTAAAAAATAAGAAGCATTTGCTAAACATGATCTAAATACGTGTTTTTTTGACTTTCGCAAAAAACAAAAAAGTAATTTTTGGAGTTAATAGAGTATACCTGGCATATTGTGAATGAGAAAGATTGAAGGAGAAAATAGTTTAGCATTCCTCATCATTTTGGTCTTTTTTTTTTTGGACAACCTCATCATTTTGGTCTAGAAAATAGTTTAGGAAAGACTAAGTAATTATTAAAGTGAAAATAAATAAGGGCGAAAAAAATAAAATGAAATATGCAAACATGCAGGTAATTCTGAAAGATGGGAGTGTGGTGTCTGCGGGTGTGGGTACCAGATTGGTGACTGGGAAAGAGGGGGTTGCGGTAACAACTATTCCTAAACCTCGCTTTCCAGGCCTTGGAGTCAACAATCCAGTTTTCTCGATTGACAAGTGAGGGATGTTCAATCCTGGGACTGGTATTGGAGCTGTTCCTAAACCTTTGTTCTCTGTGAAGGGCTTCTCTGCCGAAGCTTTTGCGGCTATTCCAAAGTTAGGGCAGCCGGAGGAGGTGGTTAGTATGAATGACGAGTCATCTTTGGCTTCGTTGTCTCAACTGAGTGGGTCTCGCCGCTCGGCAGCAGTCTTGCTTATTCAACCTGGAAAGAAGGCAAAATTGGTGGAGAAGTTGGGTGCTTTTAAGGGGTTAGAACTTGCTGTGGTTCCTCATTTGGCATTGGCTGATGATAATGGGAGAATTATTCTCTCCCCTGCTAAGAAGAAGAAAGGGAGGCCAATGAGTGCCAAGAATAAGGTTAAGGGTGGTAATCCTTTGACTACTGCTATTGCTGATCGCCCAAAATTCAAGGGGCGCAAACTGAAGATTGCTGCAGTGGTGGAAGGATCTGCGACCTCTCTTACTTAGGGAGGGTGTCGCAGATTAGTACTGTGGATCTCGTCTCTTTTATTTTTTCGGGATTTGCTAGTGCTAATTTGGTAAGGGCCTAATGGTTAGAAAAGATAGGGTTATTAGGTAACAATTTTTTTAACAGCTCCACCAAAGCAGTTGTTATGTGTAACATTGTTGAACTTTAATGGATTTTGACATTCCTCTAAAAAAAAAAAAAAGAAATATTATGTTTCCTTACTTTCTATGTATTGAATACGTGATTTTTGGAGTTAGTCGAGTACACCTGGCGTATTATGAATGGGTAAGCATTGGTCTACTCCGAACTCTTTCTTCTCTGAACTCTTCACCTCCCGACTTATAATCTTATCCACCACTCCTCACCTCATCAGCCGAATAAACCAACCCTTCGAAAAATGGCGGCAGCAGCAGGAGCGAGAATTAACTGCTTCTTAAACCCCATAAATTCCCTGAATTCCAAAGCCACCACACGTCTCACTACCCACCTCCACTTTCGTCTGTCAAGAAGAAGACCACCCATGTTCTGTACATGTGCCTCCGCCGCCGCCGACCCTTTTGTCCTCACCACTCCGCTTTATTACGTGAATGCCCCTCCCCATTTGGGCAGTGCCTACACCACCATCGCCGCCGACGCCATTGCTCGGTTTCAGAGGCTGTTGGGGAAGAACGTCATATTCATTACTGGGACTGATGAACATGGTGAAAAGATTGCTACTGCTGCTGCAGCAAGTAACTCCACCCCAGCCCAACATTGCGACCTCATTTCACAGTCATACATCTCTCTCTGGAAACACGTATTTTCTCTAACCCCCAGCCTTGTGAATTTACTGTTTCTTGAAATGTGTTGTGTATTCAGATTTTTTTGGCTTATTCTTTTGGGTATTTGGACTTTTGTAATTTGAATACAGTTAGACATAGCTTATGACAAGTTCATTCGGACAACTGATCCCAAGCATGAAGCAATTGTGAAGGAGTTTTACTCTAGGGTTCTTGCCAATGGAGACATTTATAGGGCTGACTATGAGGGACTTTATTGTATCAACTGTGAAGAGTATAAGGTACCAATTATTTCTTATATTCAATTTCTCTATGTCTTTTAAGCTTATTCCTATTGAAATTTTCTTGGGTTCAGATGGGTTTCTTCTGTTACTTGAACAAGTTGACATGATTTCTCATTGAGCAAAAATTCTGTTCCTATTCTTGTCAGTTAGATACATTTTGTTTACGTAACTACAGAGTTATTTTCTCAAGAATAGGTTTATAATGGATACTTAAGAAACTGGTCTCAGATCATTAGCTCTTAATATTCTGCAGGATGAGAAAGAACTGCTTGATAATAACTGTTGCCCCACGCATCTAAAGCCATGTGTTGCACGGAAAGAGGATAATTTCTTCTTCGCATTGTCAAAGTATCAAAAGCCGTTGGAAGAAACTTTGGCAAAAAATCCAAATTTTGTGCAGCCTTCATACCGTCTTAATGAGGTCAGAGAACCAAAGAACATTGGTCTGCTCATGTTTAGATTGTTTTTTTATATATGCAGAGATAGATGTAATTTCATTAATGAGCTTCATTGGGGAAACAATCAAAATTGCTGATAACAAGATTTATACTCTACACAACAATAAGAACCCTCTCTTATCTCTGTAAAGCCTTATAGCTTTTTTCTTGCTCTTAAGACCTAAAATATGTTGTTCCTTTTCCTCAAGGTACAAAGTTGGATTAAAAGCGGCCTAAGAGACTTTTCCATTTCTCGAGCATTAGTGGACTGGGGCATCCCTGTTCCTAATGATAGCAAGCAAACCATATATGTTTGGTTTGATGCTCTATTGGGGTAAAATTCCCTCTCCCTCCTGCTCCCCTCTACCTATATAACTCATGGTCAGCTTGTTTGTTTTTTTAGTTTCATTTAATATAATTAGTGTGTTCTCATGAAGTCATAGATTACTCCAAACATATGGCTGACTTAGATTAATAACTAGGAAGAGTAATGGCGACCTATTTTATTTATCAGTAGATCTCGCTCTGTATTGCTTTTAATTAGTGCTGATTAGAAATTGTTATTCATTATGACCAAAATGTTTTATGCAGTTATATATCAGCACTATCAGAGGATATTGAGCAACCTAATTTAGAAAGAGCCGTTTCATCAGGGTGGCCTGCCTCACTACACTTGATTGGCAAGGTATGATGATATCCATACTTCGTTGATGGACGTTTTCACAAGTATCTTGGTCCATTTCTTATAAGCTATCCTGAATCCTAATTAATATAAGCAGGACAATGAAATTGTCATCTTTATCTTGATTCTTCAGCTTCTTTCCAATTGATACCTGACCAATGACCATATTTGACCTATGTTGGTGCAATCTTTGAGGTGCACGCCTTTAATAATCATCCTCTAGAAACCTTATGGTTGAGCACCAATGATAACTTAGATGTGCTTTTTATTTCCCTGTAGCCTTTAGGTTATTCATATTACCACCTAGTCTTCTGGAACTTGTCGGGCTTATTGGTCTCTGGAGTATGGTACTCCACTGGCATTTTGGAGATTAGAAGATTATGAAAGGCGGCAGTCACCTACTTGGCATACACCCCAGGATGGATTTCATGAGATTCAAAACCCTGCTTTTTGCGCAAATGGACAAACATTATTTCTGCACTTGCATACACACAGCACACACATTCTGTTAAACTTTGTATCATTTCGTTTAATCTGAGTCTCAAAGCACGGAGTGGACCTTGATTAAGGTCATACTATGTGTTCAATGTAAATCAATATAAATATTCCTAGGTAGAGGAGGAGATAATCTAATATCTTACTGAAAATAATTATGCTTGTTTGCATTTCCCTGCTTCTCAATTGTTTGAACTAGTGGCAGGTTCTTGACTGTTGTCAAAAGCATTAATAGTAGATTGTTCTTATTCTGACTTTCATATTCATTTTAGAAGTTCCACTAGGATGCATAGGTTTAAATATGCTTAGTTCTATGTATATGATAGTTGATGTTCTGTTATTCTGTAGGATATTTTACGTTTCCATGCAGTATACTGGCCAGCTATGCTAATGTCTGCGGGATTGGGCCTTCCTAATACTGTGTTTGGCCATGGGTTCTTGACAAAGGTATTTAAACCTAGTATATATTAATTCTTAAAATAGCTATACCTGTAACTCATTAGTGTGATAGATTTCCTCATTGAGCTATTGGTATTGGAATCATAGATGAATGGTCATCCTCTCAATTTTAACTGGAAATTTAAAGCCTATGACACGGCAGAGTTTCTGACCTGTTCAGTGGATTTTTATTTTCTTTATATGTTCTCAATCATTGCAGTATTCATATATTTGTGTACCATGATTATGTATCCAATATGAGAGATCCCACAGGTTCATTGAATGGTGTTGCTCGAAATTAATTGTAGATAGATTGTTGGGTTTAACAATTGGGGGTTACTGGACTTATTATAGGCGTATTAAAAAGGCCAAACTCATGGTGCCCAGTCCCCTGACTATAACTAGTCAGCCTTAACTACATGTACTCCATTCAGGGTGTTTCCTTAACTGAGTTTCTGTGACTATAAATTTGAGATAGCCTTCTGCCATGTGTAGGTAATTGATAGATGACTTTGTGCAATTCAAAAGCTGCAGTCATGCTGAATTAACTCATGCCTGCAATGGTTTTCTTGGAGCATTATAAAATTGAAGCCCTGCTGAAATGTCTTCTTTGTATCAAATAGTTAAAAGTCTTACCCCCTAAAGAGGTAGGATAAGTTTCTGAATTAGCTATCGGTCCAAAGCTCTTTAGTTGACAATATCTTATCACTTGAAAGTCTCAAGAGTCAAACCCAGGGCATTACTGAAATTATCTCTCTGCAATGTGAGATTGTTGAGGCTCATCCAACTTGAAACAATAACAGTAGTGCAAGTGAGCAGGAATTTTGAATTTTCATCTCATGTATGTAATTTTATGTCATGCAGCAATGCTTTTTATTTTTAAAATTATAGGATGGTATGAAGATGGGGAAGTCACTAGGCAATACAATTGAACCAAACGAGTTGGTTCATAGATTCGGGTCTGATGCGGTCAGGTACTTCTTCCTTAGGGAGGTGGAATTTGGTAGTGACGGGGACTATTCAGAAGATCGTTTCATCAATATTGTCAATGCTCATCTTGCCAATTCAATCGGTATCTCTACGCAATTTCATTGATAGTCTTTTTTGGTTAATGTTAGGTAGTTTCGTCACTGTTATTCATTTTTCAGAACTTAATTTTAACTGTTCTTTGCAGGAAATCTGCTTAACCGTACTCTTGGACTTCTTAAGAAAAACTGTCAATCAACTTTGGTAATTGATTCAAGTATTGCAGCTGAAGGAACTACATTCAAGGACACTGTGGAGAAGTTGGTAATATTTTCATGAAATTTCTAAACTATCATGTTTTCCAAGTATACAAATTAGTGGAATCACTAAATGTTGAAGGTGGCTTAGGGTTGCAAGCCATGGAAGCCTTCTTGCAATATTACTATTCCTGTGTTTAACTGCTTGCAACCTTTTACCCTTGTCTTCCCAACATTTCCACTCCTTTATAGGTTGAAAAAGCTCGGGTTGATTATGAAAGCCTCTCGCTATCATCAGCTTGTGAGGCTGTTCTTGAAATCAGTAATGCTGGAAATTCCTACATGGATGGGCGTGCACCATGGTCTCTCTTTAAGCAAGGGGGTGCTGCAAGTGAAGCTGCTGCAAAGGTGCTCATTTGCATCCATAAATGTGTGGGTTTATATGTGTCCATAAATGCTGACCAGTTGTACATAACTTTCATTTTGTCATAAAAGGAGGTTTTTTAAATTTTAATATCATGTCAAAGTCAAACAATGTGAAAAACCTATGCTGCTGTGAGAATGTCAGTTAATGATCATATATCAACTCATAGTTGAACATTTGTATCTGAGGAGCAATAAAGAAATGCTTTTTTTCTAAAATGATTTTTGCTTTTGGAGCAGGACCTTGTGATAATATTAGAAGCAATGAGGATTATAGCAATTGCATTATCCCCTGTCACACCAAGTTTAAGTTGGAGAATATATGGACAGCTTGGCTACTCAAAGGATCAGTTTGATGCTGCTACCTGGGTATCTCTCAAAGACTTGTTGCATATGTATAATTTTTTATGCCTGATGCGTATTATCCCACTACTTGTTTGATGAACTAACATGCAGTTTTTGCATTGCAGAGTGACACCACGTGGGGTGGGCTTAAAAGTGGTCAGGTCATGGCTCAACCTAAACCAATCTTTGCAAGGATTGAAAGCCAAACAGAAGAAGAAAATGGGGTTGAAGCACCCAAAAAGGTGAAAAAGAACAAGTTACCTCAGCCTCAACAGGTGGTTGAAGCTTAAAGATTCATACTTACAATCCCTCCCTTCCCCTCATGTCATTTTTCTTTTTCTCCAAAAAACTATATCAGATCAACAAATTGCTTAGAACCTTGTTCTGTTTTCAAGATTACATTCATTACATGTAATGATAATATATCATATTCTCGATAATGTACTTCCCATAAGTCACTATTATCTTTCTTCTGGGCGCACTAGTTTTTGGGGAAACCAAATCTTGTACCTCCTTTAAGACCAAAAAAGTCCTGTAGCTTCTTTCCTGTTGAGATATCAGGCTTCTACCTCGCTGGATGAGATGCTTTTGTAGCCGATTTCCTCACATCAAACTCACTGCCCAGTATCACGAAGACCAAGTTGTGTTTTGAAGAAAGAAAAATATGCTACACCTCTTGCTCTTCTTCACCAACATATTCTTCATCATCATCACCAAGTTGGACTTTCCTTTTTCTTTTTCTTATTACGTGATCAGTTTATTTCTGAGAGTCTATCAGTTAAACTAGCACTTGGCACTCGTACCTGGAAAAACATTTAAGATTGCATCGTATATCTAATTGTGGACTTGTGGTCTATCACTCTATTTTTTCAATACCTTCCACCCAAAATTCCAAAATAGGGATATGGATTTGGTCAAATTTAATCCTAATAAGAGAATGCAAGTACTGGAATCCAAATAAGGAAGGAAAGATAACAAAATCTTTAAAGAAGCAACAATATAAGAAGGTGATGCCTTTTGAAAGTAACCACAATATAGATGACCAATGCATGCATGAAGGAAGTGTTCTGATCCACATGACTGCAGCTGGAAACAAACTCAGGAAAACGGTGGAGAAATTCATGAACAAAGCCACAATCCCTGCTCACATGTTCAATTGTTTCGAAGGCATCATTACAGAAGATACACCAATTATCAATAAACACTCCTCGGGTACGTAATTGAGAAACAGTGGGAAGAATGGCAGAACAAGCCTTCCAGTGTGTACTGTAACCTGGGGAGCCTATATGAGCTTTGGTTTTTCTTATTTAATTAATTCAAGTCCCATTGTTAAAAAAAAAAACTTAATTCAAGTCCCAATTTTTTTAATTAATTAAAATAAGTTCAATATCTCCATATATTTTAATTCAAATATAATTAATAATTAATTATATTTCATCATCAACCTTTTATTAGGGGGAGTGATTTTGGCACTCCATTTTGCTACTTGCACTCCATTTTTAACTATATAAAAGTAGAGTACAAGTGGTAAAATATATATCAAAGTGGAGTACAAGTGGTAAAATATTGGCCGAATCATAAATAATAAGGCTATCGATTAAATCATTGACTTGGATCATTTTGCAAGCGAACGAATTGCGTCAAGAATATGGTGAGTAAGTTTATACTCGGGGTTGTCGTACCACAGAGATTGGAAGACCAAGAACCTCCTCATAAACAAGTAACTTAGACTCTAGCAACTGATGAAGGAATACGAGATGGAATGAAGCTATACAAGGTGAAGTGAGAGTATGCACACATGAAAGTAGTTCGCAATTTTGGATTTTTCCGTTTTTATTTTGGAAAATATGAAATGCAACAAGTAAGCAAACAAGAATGCAGACAAAACAAAGATAAGTAAAGATAAGTAACAAATAAAAGATTGTGGTTTTCGGGTTAACTAAAGTCCAAAGTGATGATTGATATTTTGAGTACCTATGTATGCTCATGTGATTAGTGAATCAAGCTCCGTATTCCACCCATGTTATGGATATGGAACCATGTCTTCAATGGTATCTTAGTCCCATGTTATGGATCATTAAAGTCTCTCTAGGTTACTAAAGAGGCGAATCGTACCAAGATTTAGAAACTCAAACAAGGAAACCAATGACAAATTCACACATACTAAGATATCTCACTCATATTATGAATATGGAAAACTCTTTATTACAAAAACAAGCCATGTTATAGATCCCACTTAACTGAATGAAGTCATAAAGCTAGCATACAATTAGGGAATTCACACATAGGCACACAAGTCCTCATCATGCTTATTGACAATTGCCTAGAGATAGCAAAGTGGCCAACCATACAATCTCACATCAAGATAGATTAATTTGGGCGCCCTCATTTCCTCCTCCTCCTCCCGAAGAAGATAGTGGCTTCTAAAGTTTTGGGTTTTATCATTTGGGGTTTCAGATTTCAAAATTCGGGGTTCTAGGTTTTACAATTTTGGAGTTTTGGTCTTTTGATTTGGGCCAATCTAATTTGGAAACCCCCTAGTCTCCATGTTCTTTGCGGAGATTCTCCATGTTATTTTGGGCCTCATTTCTTCTTCTTCCTCCTTCCAAAGAAGGTAGTGGCTTATGAAGTTTTGGGTTTCATGATTTGGGGTTATGGATTTCAAAATTCGGGGTTATGGGTTTATGATTTTGGAGTTTTGGTCTTACGATTTGGGCCAATCTAATTTTTCCAGACTTTTCAGTTTATGCTTCAAATATGAATTGTTTGTGATTAATTTTAATGTCTCTCGAATTATTGGGTTACAATGACATTACATGATTTGTAGCTAATTCTGTTTGTTAATGAAGCATGAGACCTTGAAATTTTCAATCATGGTGATATTAGTACAATTCGTGTTTGTATATGTTCAATCTGGTAAGAGCTAGTGAGATTAAAATTTCAGAAGACTGTGTGATAGTCTGAGAGAAGTTTTTAGAGGTTCATTTGTAATGTCTGTATCATTAGAGTGAAATCAATGTGTACATATTTCTAAGATATTAAATTTGTGATGTTTAGTGTTTGCTGCATCATTACAATTATGCCTTTTTGATAGCAAAAGTTAATAGATCTGAACAATAATAGGGAAACCAGAAGGCATAAAGTAGTGTAATAATGTGATCCACTCCAAATACTTCTACTTGTTGGAGTCTAGATATGTAGCCTATGATTTTGATGAATCATAATTGTTATATACTTGTAATGTGGTACAGCTCTATGTATAATTTATTATAGAAGTGAGCATTATTTAGCCTCCTAATCATATTTGTGATGAAAATTTTGATTTAATTTAGTTTTTGTGCATGTCAAAAGATAATGTATTGGATTGCCTGTTTGGGTTCTCTTCAGCTGCCAACAATATTTTATAATCTGTGTTGTTTTATTAATGTGCCTTGTTTGCTGTTTGTATTCATCCTTAATAATTTTCAAAGATCTATTGAGAAGTATGTTCTGGAAATATGTTTGAAGGATAAGCATCTTGCTATAGAACTTCTCTTTCCTGATGTTCTATTATCTTTGGAAATGAAGAAGCTACTCCATTCTACTTCTAATTGTGAGAGCTAGACAATATGGTTTACCGCTCCGCTCAACCTGTAAAATGACGTTAAATGCCTGGCGTGGTGCCGGACAAAGACCTTTCAACGATTTAATCAGTAAAACAACTCAAAGCAGTGGGCTAGGGTTGTTTAGTATGCGTTACCAAAGAGTTTAGCTTCACATTCCTTATATACAAATGAAGAACGTAAGGGCATAATTGTTTTTACGTAAGCAACTCTAGGGGCCGGTTACTTGTCAAAGCAAGTAGAGGATTCTTAAGATATATTCTCATTCTTACTCACGGTCAACTTATTAAATGTCTACAACAGGTCTCTTGGCTGCTATTAGGGACCAGATACATGGAATGATCTTAATTATGATAAGTATTCCGAATGATCGTGTTTTATTAGGAGATTCCTTCCTATTCAGTCAGTATTTACTATGTGTATTAAGCGGTTTATGTCATTTCTTATCACATATTATGTCCATACCTAGGGGTCTCTACGGCTTAAGTCCGGATCCATTGAGGGAAAATATTGGGCCTCAATCTTGTGGACTAAGCTCATGGACTACCGCTTCCCCCAAAGGTATACATATCGTTATTTTTAATGCGTCCATACTAATGGTTTGGAAAAAAGGACTTATGACACTTTTGGTTTCAGAGGGATGTGGTGGAACCTATTACATACATAACAAATATGGGGAGAAAGTTGCAATTTTCAAGCTCAAGGACAAGGAATCAATGGCACTAAATAACCCTTGTGGAAGGACATTGCTAGCTGATGACAAAAGTTTGTAAAAGGGTGTCAAGGTTGGAGAATGTGCTATAAGGGAACTTGCTGCATATATCTTGGACCATCCAATGAGTGGTCCTTAGATTATTGATGAGAGTGGATTTGCTCGTGTTCCTCTAACTACTATGGTGAAGTGCATTCTAAAGAGTTTTGATCATTCACAATCTCTTGCCAGTGCGAAAGTTGGTTCACTACAGAGGTATATCAGCAATAAGATTGGCTAATGGGGATAAACATCCTACCAATATATTGGTTACTACGGATAATAATGGTCATAACAAACTCACTCCGATTGACTATGGTTATTGCTTGCCTGTTAATGCCAATGTAAGGTTTTAATTATTTTTCAATTGATTCTTTACAATTTAGTCACTCAGAATAATTTGTTTAGTATCGCATTTGTTTTGTTCGGTCACTTAGATTTGTTTTGGGCTGATGTCTCTTATTTCTTTTCAAAGTGTGAATGCAGTTTGAAGATTGCAGATTTGACTGGGTTCATGGGCCTCAAGCTAAACATCGATATTGCACCGATATTATTGAATATATTAGATATTTGAATGCAGACAAAGATATCACACTCTTCAAAAAGAGTGGATGTGACATACCAGATTATTTACTCACACTCCAACTTTTCACCATGCACTAGTTGCTGAAGAAAGGAGTGGAGGGAGGGCTGACTCCCTATTTGATAGGAAGCATGATAATTGGAAGGAAGAGTGCTAAGATAGCTCTTATTGAACTGATAATTGAAGAGGCATGAGAAGTTGAGAGTGAAGATGCATTTAAGGAACGAATATCCTTAATCATGGATTGTGAACTTCTTATATCCGTAATCATGGATCGTAAAACCTTTGACATTGTCCTTGATCCAAGAAGGAGCATGGATGCAGGGATATCTAGAGCAAGTATACCAAATATGTATTTGAGTTATTAAATTGTTTGTCCAAAATGTTTTGTACTGGTATGGCTTGCAGAATAGCTAGAACTTGTATTTGTGTTGAGTAAAACCAAACATGATCTGCTTTTCTCTTCTAGTATACCGTAGAAGCAGAGTTAGAATGACAAATAATGATGTGAATTTGCAATCATATCTCATGAATGTTATTGTATAGTATGGTTTTTCCAGGATTCTCAACGCATTTCCATTGTGTTAACATTTCACCATCCATATGTTGTAAGACTCTGTATTCCTTTCTTACTTTCCTCATATCTTATATGTGGATAGAGCTAGTTATTAGAGAGAAGGCGAGGGCTATAAAGGCATTATGAATAATAGTGCAATTGTGCAAGTGAGTTCATTGTGTTGAATGAATTGATTGCAATAATTTAGAATATGAAGACAAATAATTTTTATTTCAAACTTGTTACAACTTTATATGATCATCTCGACTTTCAATAAGTTTATATACTCAGTTTTACAGTACAAATAGATATTAATGACAGTAAAAGATATGGTCCACATTCTTAACAATCTTCATGACAGTAAAATATGGTCCACTAAGGTAACAACAACATTTTGGGAAAAAACCTTGTACCATACATATGGAGGAGCCACAATAAAAGATAATTACTTGCCAATGATATACAATTATCAATACAAGCTCATGTACCGCTTTTTGCATTCTCCTAATGGTATACATATCATCATTTTTCATGCGCACACACTAAATGTTTGGAAAAAGGGGTTATGCCATTTTTGGTTTCAGATGGATGTAGTGGAACCTATTACATGCATAACAAATCTGGTGAGAAAGTAGTAATTTTCAACCCCATGGATGAGGAACCAATGACACTAAATAACCTTAGTGGAAGGAA
This sequence comes from Rubus parviflorus, assembly GCA_029955375.1. NCBI lineage: Eukaryota > Viridiplantae > Streptophyta > Magnoliopsida > Rosales > Rosaceae > Rubus > Rubus parviflorus. The sequence goes on along the minus strand of JARGGL010000006.1, from coordinate 16,887,334 downwards.
TTTGTTAGATGATGACAAAAGTTTGAAGAAGGGTGTCAAGGTTGGAGAATTTGCCATAAGGGAAACTTGCTGCATATATCTTGGACCATCCAATGAGTGGTCATCGGATTATTGATGAGAGTGAATTTCCTTGTGTTCCTCCAACTACTATGGTGAACTGCATCCTAAAGAGTTTTGATCCTTCACAATCTCTTGCTAGTGTGAAAGTTTGTTTGCTACAGAGGTATATCAACAATATGGAAAGTTGTGATTATTATTGTTATAGCTCTTTTTCAAGGAAAGAACTGCATAAAATATCAGTGTTTGACATAAGATTAGCTAATGGGGATAGACATCCTGCGAATATATTGGTTACTACGGATGATAATGGTCATAACAAGCTCATTCTGATTGACCATGGTTATTGCTTACCTGCTAATAATGCCAATGTAAGGTTTTAATTATTCTTCAATTGATTCTTTACAATTTAGTCACTAAGATTTGTTAAGTATCACATTTTTTTTGTTCAGTCACTTAGATTTGTTTTGGGCTGATGTCTCTTGTTTCCTTTCAACATGTGAAGACTGTTTGGAGATTGCATATTTGATTGGGTTGATTGGCCTCAAGCTAAACATCGATATTCCACCGATATTATTGAATATATTAGATCTTTGGATGTAGACAAACATATCGCACTATTGAAAAGAATGGATGTGACATACCAGATTGTGCACTGACACTCCAACTTTCCACCATGCTGCCGAAGAAAGAAGTGAAGAGAGGACAAACTCTCTATATAACATGAAGCACGATGATTAGGAGGGAGAGTTCTAAGAAAGCTCCCATTGAATTGATGATTGAAGAGGCATGAGAAGCTGAGAATGAAAATGCATTTATGAAACAAATATCCTTAATCATGGATATCAAACTTCTTGTGATCCAAACTGCCAAGGATATGTGTTGCATAATGTGAAACCTCTAACATTGTCTTTGATCCAAGAGAGAGAATGGCTGCAGGCGTATCTAGATTCTAGAACAAGTATTTGTAATCCAAAATATGTATCTAAGTTATTAAATTGTTTGTCGAAACTATTTTGTATTGGTATGGCTTGCAGGATATCTAGAACATGTATATGTGTTGAGTAAAATCAAACATGATTTGTTTTTCTCTTTTATTGTATTGTAGAGGCAAAATTGAAATGAATTGATGATGTGAATTTGCAATCATATCTCATGAATGTTACTGTATAACATGATTTTTTTTTTCAAGATTCTCAATGCATTTCCATTGTGTTAACATTCCACATACCATCCATATGTTGCTAGACTATGTATTCTTTTATGTTTGCTCTAAATTCGTCTCGGCCATGTGTCACACGGCTGAGGGCTTCTTTTGCTTACATGTGTCCTTCTGGCTTGCCAACACTTGGTTGGGACTCATTTTTTAACGTTGAAACTGAATTGATTCGGTTCGGCTTTTTTCTGTATGGTTTTCGTTTTTTTTTTTTTTTTTCGAAAGCCTATAAAAAAAAATGGGTAGAAAGCAGAATCTGCAAATTTTAAACCCTGGGCAGAAACTGAACTTGTAATACTAGTCCAAATTACAAAAAGTTCAACATCAAAAGTTCAAAAGCTAATTGCCTAATTCAACATCACAAATTAATACCGTTCAAATCTAAATAGTCCTTACAACAAATGAAAGTCCATAATAAAATTCAACAACAAAATAACAAATGACCAAACATTACAATTCAAGATTTGAGTCTTCAACTTCAATGTTCAAACTTCAACCATCTCAAGCTCGATTGTGTGTCCTAGGCTTAGGAGGCAACATAACACTCTTCGTTGATTCTCGACATAACATTTGTACACAAATAGGAGAAGGAAATTAATAAAACATTAGAAAAAAATATATTTCTATGAACTACATTAATCAAATCAAATAATAATCAACCCAAGAAAAACAAAAACCATTACCTTTCTCAACTTCTTCACAAAATTCCATCTCCTCAATGGTTGGCTAATGATGTAATGCAACATGAGTACTCCTAAGCCAATTTTGAGTACATATCAAGGTCTCCACCATTTTGGGACTCAATGAGCTACGAAATGGATCAATCACCCGCCCACTAGTGCTAAAAGATGATTCCGAAGCTATTGTAGATACCGGAATAGCTAGAACATCCCTTGAAATGCGTGCCAAAATGGGATATTTAGAAATCTCATTCACTCTCCACCAATTCAAAATAAGTTTGAATCATCATCCCCATAAATTGCATATTGAAGATATCTATCCACATCATTGTTTATGATAATGGTTTTTCTTGCTTATCTCCTTTGCTCTTTTTCTGCCAATTTCCTTTCCACTTTCGTCATGTTTGATGAAGAGTTCACCTCAATTGAAATTGAAGCACTAGAACTACCACCACTACCTTCACTTTGTTGTGATTGTTGGGAAGCCGATGAAACATCTTCCACATAAATGTTGTACATATCATACAATAACCTTTTCACCACATTTTTGGTATTGTCAACCATTTCATCAAACTCACCATAAATCAACTCCAAATAATCACCAAGCTAGTCAAATTTGTGGTGTAGATCAAGAACCATAGCAATGAAAAAATAGTTATTCACTTTATCAATATTACCCAATACTTGTCATATTTATCTTGCATGGGTAATGAAATGGAAGACAAAAGTGTATTTCCGGTTTCTTTCAAGAGACCTTGAATTTTAACCAAATCACCAAAAATAGTATGAATTGTTGGAATATTTGAACAACATACTTTCAAGGTGACCTCATAGAAAGGTCTCAAAAAATTAGCAAACACCCCCGCCTTATCCCAATCATCATCACTAGGCGGCCATTCCCTTGCCTTTTCATGATTATCACCAACAAAATATCCAAGATAATGACCATCATCTTCTACCAATCTATGAAAGACTTTACGAAACTTCAAAGCGGCTTGCAACATCAAAAAGGTAGAATTTCACCTAGTAGGGACATCCATGATTAGAAGTCCCTTGCTCTCTATTTTAACTTTCTTCACACAAGTTTTAAACATGTCTAACCTTTGGGGGGAAGATCTTGTATATAACAACATTATGAATGCTTTGAATGCACTTATTTAACAATCCCAATCCATCATTCACAATCAAATTCAAAATATGAGCAACACACCTCATATGAAAATTCTTCCCATCATGCAAAAGTGCATTAGGGACTCTCCAATTACCTATTCTCTTAATCAAGTTGTTAAACCCAGCATCATTTGAAGAAGCATTATCAAATGTAATAGTTAAGACCCTTTCAATACCCCACTCTACCAAAAATTCCTCTAAAAGTCTAGAAATGGATTCTCCCTTATAATTTGGAATCACATAAAAGTTTAAAATTCTTTTGTGCAACATCCAATTAGCATCAATAACATGTGCAGTGAGAACCATATATTTTGTATGCATGGTGTTTAACGTTATAAAAAATTGGAAAAGGATAAATTTTTTTTTTTCGAGAACATATTGTTTTGTCCACTCACTCTAATGTTTTCAAATGTTTTTCCTTGGACCCTTCGGTTTTACGTTGCCCAGCTTGCAGATTCGTTGAGGTCGTGCCACTCACAAGGTCGAGGCATTAGTTTCCCACTGCTTTCCATTTTTTTAGTAGGCTATTCTCTCGATCTATTTGTATATGATATGTTGGGTCATTATTATGCTATGATGTACCAAACTTCTATTGTACTTGAATTCAGAAGATTTAGACTTTTGGGTCAAAGACCCCTTGATTTTTTTTGTTATTATGGAAGATTGTGGTACTGGATGGTGAGCAAGATGGCACAAGTTACCGATGCCTCGGCAGTTACCGAGTAATGTGGTATTTGAGAAGTTTCTTTGACATTGTGCTACAGAGTTAACATAAACAACCTCTGTACACAGTTACAAATGGCAACGCCACATTTCCTTGTTATCTTCAAAATATAGCCGTCCTTTCTTTATTGCATACCTTGGCTTCAAAATCATAGCCGTGGCTTTCTTTTTTGTAAACCTTGGCTTCATGAAAGCTAGCCGAGTCCTCTCTTTTTGTTAAACCTCGGCTTCAAGGCATAAACCATTGTCTGTTATAACTCGGCTTCATGAACATTAATTCTAGCCGAGTCTTTTCGTCATTTTCTATTTCTTTTGTTTTATTTTTTTGCTACTAATGAGCGACTTTTAGATGCCCTAATGAAAGATGACTTTGGCTAGGTGTCAATCGGCCTCGGTTATTCCTCGGCTATATGTTGCCGCGGTGCCAATTTCACTTGTGCCACTGATTCTTAGCCCCCCCCCCCAAGTGATAAGGTTATTGGCTGTCTAGCCACAAAACTGAATCACTTAATTTGCTTGTGAATGATGTTCCAGCATCGATTCAGCAACCTGAGAGTTTTCTGTTTAAAAAAAAACCTCGGCTAGTATCAGCTGCACTCTCAATATAGACATCGACTTCAATAAGCCATCTTTCTTTTAAAAGAAAGCAGCAAGCCCTAATGCATGGCCTTGCTTGAAAGAGATACCATGCCATCATGGATTCAAGTGAATTGAATCAAACAACGACTTTATTTATTTTTTTTTTTTTTTGAAATCAAAAATTAAATAAACATGAAAGGAAAAATAATTAAATAAATAAACAATCATGAATTCAAGGAGGTGGCTAATCATGTTTTACCCCAAGTGTTGAATGTTTTGTATTCTCGGCATGAATTTTGAATTTTTCTAAGCCGATCATTATTGACCAAAGAGGATGATTGAGATTTGGTTTCTTTTCGGCTTTCATGTGTGCCAAACTCTCATGTTCTCCATGTGCACTCATTTGACTAATTAAGGTCATTATTTCTAACTTAGCGGATAACGGCTTTATCAAGTCAGATTTCTCTCCAATAATCATGTCAAAATGCATGACTTGTTGAATCGCATAACCTTCGTCATGAACCAGACTGTGGCAATTTTCTTTTAATACATTAAGCCGACCTTCCACGGCTTCAAAATCAAGGTGTCCAAAGTGGCCAAAGTTTCAAATACGTCAGAGTTGAGGATTATTTGTGATTTTTTGCAAAAAATAAAATAAAAAAAATCTTGAACCGAATCTAAAATCACCAGCCTCTTTGAGGTTGATTCAACTTTCTATAATATATTTCATAATAAATTATGCTTTTGGTTCTTCTGAATTCTAACAAAGTAACATTCAATTAAAAACTTGTTGCATATATATATATATACAGTCCCTTTCACATGTGGACGTCCACACGTGAATTAAAATGCGAACATCCTCATTGCGAGCGCAAACTAATGATCAAAACCGTCTATATTTTAGGTCATCCTTCAAGGATAATTTTCATAAAAAAAAATTTCAAATTGGAACTTATTTAGCCATTTGATTACCACATTCATCATTTCATCTTTATCTGACAGACTGTATTTGTCTGTAACCTATACAATGAACAGATGACCAAACAATCTCTAATTCGGCTGATTTTTTGCAAGGATAATTTTTGAAAATAAATCTAAACGATGAACAGTTCCGATGATTGAATTATGTTGTTAATTGGCCGGGATGAGGATGTTCGCATTTTAATTCACGTGTGGACGTCCACATGTGAAGGGGACTGTATATATATATATATATATATATATATATATATATATATATATATATATATGATAGATGAGGAGGTTCTCAAAGGGGTTTTACCTTTCTATATCAAGGTACAAAATCGAATACCGCTATTTCATTTTCTTACTTTTCCTTGAGACGAAAGGATTTAAACTTAAGGTGTTGTTCATGCCAAGAGCACAACAAAATAGATGTTATAGATCGAGCTCCAACAACTTAATTGGGTATACTCAACCATCATAGACCACTCCAACCAAATGATACTTGTATGCTTTATTGGATGACATGGTGATTTAATGTTGTCTAAATCTCTTTGAAGTCGGCTCCAACTTTTTTTTTTCTGACCAAAAATAAAAAGTTTGCCCAAGCATGTCATAGGCCTAGATAAGAGTCAGTCATGGATTTTCTACATCAAAGCTTCCTAAATTAGGCCGAATATTACTAAACCAGTTTTTCTAGAATGCGGAAAGGGAGACCCGAAGAAAAGCTCACTATAATTGTATTCCAATAGATTTCAAGTTTCATAACAATAAAGTTGATATAAATGATACCAATTTGTAATCTACTCAGAACTAGAACTGTCACGCCCCGGACCCGGTGTCGGTGGATTTTAAGCACCTAAACCCGAATCCGAGGTGTGAGCGTTAAAAAGTAAAAACAAAACCTTACAAAGAGAAATTACACCTTCTTCTACGTTCTAACTCACTCTCGTCTTGTCTAAACTTTCCGAAACTCGTAAGTTGTACCTGAAAAACAAACCTATTGTAGTCATATTACTGAGCAGCGAGGACGAAAGCTCACCCCTACAATAGGGACCAGAACTAGTATTGTGCGGAATCAAGGTAGGGGGATCTTGGGGAACCTTTTTAAATGATTTGTTTGCTTGCGATGTTTGAACAATATGCTTGTTTGATATACGGTGATTGATATTTTATATGCAAGCATAAATACATGTTTAAATGCATATTACTAATGAGATATTTGGGAATGAATTTGATTATGATTAGTAATATGCATTTAAACATGTATTTATGCTTGCATATAAAATATCAATCACCGTATATCAAACAAGCATATTGTTCAAACATCGCAAGCAAACAAATCATTTAAAAAGGTTCCCCAAGATCCCCCTACCTTGATTCCGCACAATACTAGTTCTACGTTAGCTCCACTTCATTAGTAATATGCATTTAAACATGTATTTATGCTTGCATATAAAATATCAATCACCGTATATCAAACAAGCATATTGTTCAAACATCGCAAGCAAACAAATCATTTAAAAAGGTTCCCCAAGATCCCCCTACCTTGATTCCGCACAATACTAGTTCTACGTTAGCTCCACTTCACGTCAAGTCTCATTCGAGAATTCCAATCCAAATCAAGCTCCACAAACTTCGATACTAGACAAAATCAAACCAAACAAATACGTTCGATCACTACTTAACACTTACACAACTTAAATAAAACAAATTAAACCAAAACAAATAGAAAACCTAAAATCACCACCGCTCACGGCGGAGCCACGGTGGCCGGAGGCGGCAGGAGGTGGCCAGAACTCAACCTTAACCAAAATCTACAAAATTATATCCAAAAGAAAGCCCTTGAAGAGACTAACAACTTTATACCTTCGGGTTTTCCCAAATAACCGACGGTTTGGCCGGAATTTGAAGAATAAGCCGGCGGAGGTCCAAAACGTTCCGATCTAAAATCCGGCAACAAGAGGTAGCGATTCACATCGGGTCTTTAGGGGTTTTGTAGGGTTTTCCAAGGCAAACAAAGCCCAATAGGTTTCCCTTCCCAATTTGGCCGGAGTTGGCCGGAATTTAGAAAACATGCCGGAAAGAGTCGAATCTTTCTAGCTTCGATTCGTTGTGTACAGTAAATGATAGGGTGAGAGGTGGATACAAACTTGTAGAGGGGTTAGAGACGAATCATTTGGGACCGGTTTCATGGTCATAGGTGGTCGGACGTGACGGTGGCGACGTCGGGAAGTTCCGGCGACCAAATGGGTTTCTGCCCTATTTTGGGTCGGTTTCCAGAAATGGAAACTTTCCAGAATTGTCTAGTTTCCGGAAATTGACTTGCTATTTATAGCAAACCAAGTTCCAGAAATTACAAAACTGCCACTAACTTCTAATGCCTATAACTTCTTCGTTACAACTCCGATTTTCGCGTTCTTCGTGTCTACGAACTCGTAGTGACGTGTACTTTCTAATTGTGACCTCAAAAATAAAATTTGACCAACTTTAAAATTCGAGATCTCACAAGAACTAAGCCCGAAAAGTAAAATTTTCTTTTTAAATTGAGTTTATATTTTTCAATCTTTACATTTTGCAAAAAATATGACTGATATGTAAAACTTAATACAACCAAGAAAGAAGTATACTCTATTGTAACAAATCATATTCTATTCTAGTGAAATCATATACAATTTGATGTTGTTCATTGGACGAAAATACCAAGACAATGTAACAAAACTACTCACACAACTGCGAGAAAAACTCTTCTTTGCTTGAAGCTAGCTTCTGGAAAGAGGTTGGTCCCTCTTGGTTAGATGAGATTGTAATAGCTGATTACTTTAATTGAGGTAAGGGTTGTAACTTGACCAAGTTAAATAAAAGTATCATATTTGATTTTAAAAAAAGAAAAACATATTCACGTAAACGACTCAGGAGTTTATGTCTAATGTCTACTGTATCCTACAAACGCCCTAAGCTGACCAAAATATGTATACCATCAGTCAAAAGAAGAAGCTTTAAAACATGTATGATATATCCTCCTAGCGTTCCTCGAAGACGAAAGGACTACGTGGTACAGTAGACATATTATGAGATCATTTTATATAACAAACTTACAAAAATAAGGGTTGTTTGGAACTCTTTGGGATTTGTACTCTAGGTAAATTATCATTTTGTTGATAAGGCTAGTAGTTGGTAGTAGGTTCTTCTTAAAGTGTGCACATGATACAACATAACAAGATATCGAGTAATGAAAAAAAAATAGCAGTTATAAATACTAAAAGATATAAATACTTATACATACATGCATCTTGAGTGCAAATGTTGGGGTAAACTCTCTTAACGTCGTACGATCAAATTGAAAGAATAAGGTCCTCGTATATAAGTTATTGTACCGACTCTAATGTTGTCTCTCCAATAACATGTCCATAGTATGTTGTGAGGATAACATTTGACATCCCGTGCAAGTCACATAATGTACTGTTAAAGAAAAAGACAATAAGTTTGCGCTCTAATACACACAACACACACACACACACACACACATATAGTTGCAAGAAAAGATGTGTAATACCCCGAAAATTTCCGTATTATTATTTTTAAATAGTTCGTGAAATTTGAAGTGAAATGGAGAGAATTCATATTTTTAGGGGTTTTCTTCGTAAAACGATAATTACGGCGGTAATTATAAGTTACACAAGGTTAATTAAGGTAACTTTTTATCCGTTGAGATTTTGGGAAAACTTCCTTCATGAAAGTTGTAGACCTCGTCGAATCGAGTTCGTAGGAATTTGGTTCATCGGAAATGGACATCGTATGAAGGAGTTATGGCCCTCGGAAATTAAACGATTTTCTATAAAACATGAAAATGTTTTATTTTTGGAAAACATTTTCTCTCTCCTCCCTCTCTCTCTCTCCCCGCGTCCTCCCTCTCTCTCTACACCCTGCAAATTCCGGCCACTTGCTCCGGCCACCTGCTCATCTCACCGCCCCCGCCATCATGTGCAGCGGCCGGCGGCGAGCTAAACCAGCCGGGCCGTGCCGGCTGCCTTGCCGGCGTGACGCCGCACGCGGCGGAGAAAGAAGCTGCCGACGGTCCCTTTTGTTTCCGACGTGATTCCGGCCACCCCGGAGCACTTCATGTACTGGGTTTTGAAGCCCTCAACCCCTGGAACACGATGGTGCCCTTGGATTTCACCGAAAACCACCGTAGGCGGCGGATTGAGCTCGAGAAGTTTTTGATTTTCAAAAAGTCAACGCCGATTCCGGCCACTTCCGCTCCGATCCAGACTTTGAGGTAGTTACTAAACTTGTTGGGCTTGTTGAGTTCTACACACTGGTAAAATTTGGTAGCCATCGGACCACCTTGACCGGCGGCCGGCAGCCACCTCCGGCCGCGTCGGCGGCGCGTCAGGTCGGTCCGGGAGCAATTCTTTGCTCCGTTTGACTTGGTTCGTCGATACGAACAACTTTCGTGTTTTGACTTTTGTCAAATTCGGTCGTTTGATCAATGATCAATTAAGCGATAGTTATGGATCGTTAGATCCGTGATGATCCGACCGTTGGATCATCACCAATTTTGGATATGATGTTAGGATGCTAGAAATAAGCATGCTGTTGGATTTTGGAAGTTTCGGATTTTGTGTGGGACCCGTTGATGAATAGTAGACGTGGGACCCACGTTGACCGATGGTTGACTTTTGGTCAAATGGTCTCGATTAAATGTTCCGATGTCGTAGGAGACATTTGAGGAACATTTGGATTATTTTGGAAATGTATTATGCTAATTGGATATTGCATAATCATAGGTGTTTACGAGAAGTGTAGCTCGTGCTTGTCGATTCCTGGTTACTATTTGAAGACGCAGCAGGAATTAGAGGTGAGTGAATCTCACGATATTTTATATATGAATATTAATTCATATTGTGTTGTTTGCGAAAATAAATAATTATATTTATTTAAATGATTTTGCGATATATAAATTAAATACAGTTTTAATTTGATATATCAGCATGTGTGATTTTGTGTTAAAACAATATTTGAAAGTATTCATTTTATTGTTTTAATTGGTGGATTTTGTGGGAACAATATTTCAAAAATTATGATATTGTGTTTGCCTACTCGAATGTTTTTGTAGCCAATGGGTGAAGGTTAGAGCTTTAGACTGTGTAGCCAATGGGTGAAGGTTAGAGCTCTAGACTGTGTAGCCAATGGTGAAGGTTAGAGCTTTAGACTGTGTAGCCAGAAGGTGAAGGTTAGAGTTCTAGACTGTGTAGCCATGTATTCATTGAAAACAAAGATGAATACTTTATGTAATAAATTAAGGAGAAGAAAAATGGTATTCTCGCTTTATCTTGATGTATTAAAAGGAGAAGAAAAATGGTATTCTCGCTTTTAATCATTTGAAGTTGATTGTGGTTTTGTGTGAGTATGATATGAATTTGCTTCTTAAATATTTGAAGCATTGATAAATGAATTACAATTCTTGAACAATATTGAATTGTATTTTGAAGTTTTTACTTCTTTAAAAATTGAAGTAATTATTATGATGATTTACTTTTCTTAAAAAGAAAGAAATCATAATTTTGGGAAATGATTTTGGGGAAGGTTTATATTGTTTAATATTCTGAATTACCCTGGGATTAACATACACGTTATGGGACGTGTGGGGTTAAAATACGTATTATGGGATGCGTAGGTTCATTATATTTTATAATATGAATTTTCGGGATTTGAATTGTTTTTGAAGAATATAACTTACATATATTTGTTTAAAACAAACTATATATGTATATTTTTGATAAACGGTTTAGGGTGAGTAAAACTGAGTTAACTCATACCAGCTTCGTAAGCTGACCGGGTTTGTTGATATAACCCGGTACACTATTCCACGGTGTAGGGGTTATACCTGCAGGTTAGGATAACCAGGAGTAATGCAAGGCTGCATACTTTTTGTTGGGTTATAAGACTTCCGCTATTTTATGCTTCGCACTCTGAAGATTTATTTATGTAATATTTTGATGTATCAATTTATTATATAAATATTTGGTATGTAATATTCGACTCTTGTTTTGAGTTTGAAATTACAATGTTGGGCATGGAGTTGGTGTTGTGTACTTGAATTAAAAAGAAAAAAATTCTAGTGCATATTTGTATTTGATATTCCATGTAGTCACGTTTCCGAATTGATTGTAATTAAGGGCAAAATGCCTTATTAATTGATTTGAAAATCGGGGCGTGACAAGATGGGAAATAGATTACCTCGAAAAAGACCTCCATAGGAACAATCCTCGAGCCCTCCATCTAACAAAGATCGTCTCATGACCTCGTGTGAATAATCTCTGATCATCTCCTCAGTTATCGGCAAGCCAATATGGGCAATGTTACTGTTAGAAATTCTAAATTTAACTTAATTTATGAAACATATTTTTTTTATCAAATGGATGAATTTTATTCATAATAATCAAAAATACAAATCAACTGAGGGCTAAATGTGGTCAATACAGGAAGTGTGGTTCCGTGACTGAGAGAAGCAGCATTCAATGAATACGCTGCAGACACAAATCATGTGAAAATGGTCTTCCAAGAGGAAAATAAGGTTCCTAATATGCCCAAGTTCATGAAGACGTGGGTAAGAATTGAGGTGGGTTACAACAGAAAAGTTGCGATGGAAGCCTTTTCCGAGAGTCACACACTTCGGAGATTTCTGGGAGATATGAAGGAGGGGCTGAAATGGCATACTCCAGAGGAGTGCCTCATCTGCTCCCTCGAGTTTGTGGACATCATGGGACTCCCGAGGCTGCCAGCTGAGGAGCATGACGCCATGAGCTCCATCTTCGACTTCATTCGCCAAAAACTGTCATCCATCAATAAAGCATATTAGCAACTAGAGGAATGCTAACAACATTTCCCTTTCAACATTTCTCATCCATTCGACGCTACGTGTATTGCATTATCTCCTAAAGTAAGATGATTATTACTTTGAAAAACAAACTATTTTCATACCATGTTTGCCCTTATTTATTATGTTTTACATGTCACGCCCCAAATTTCGTAATATAAATAACAATTTGTTATTATCAATAAAACAAATCTGAAACGCGAAGGCTCGGTCAACTTACACAATCACCTGGAAATTTTTTTTCCTTTTAATACAACAACAACAACTCACCGAGCCCACCAATGTCAATACAGACTCGTTCTTTAGAGTCAAATATTACATTTCACAAATTCACATATTAAATTGACATTTCAAAATAATAAGTAAATTTACATACAGAGTTTAATTAACAGCGGAAACTAAACAATACTATCAGCAACTCCAAAGCTCTTTCAACTCAACTCTTAGTTATCCTAACCTGCAGGATAAACCCCTACACCATTGAATAGTGTACCGGGTTATAACAACAACCCGGTCAGCTTGCGAAGCTGGTATGAGTAAACAAGTAACCCCACCCACATTCCACAATTTTATCGTTCTCAACTTAATAAACAAATTAAGTAATTTCTCAAAACATCACCGCATTTATTTCAACAACTTAATGAAACTAATGTCAATCCGACAAATAACAATCACCAAAAGATTTCAATGATATATGAAATGCTTATACAAAATCATTTATCAATATATCCATGTCCAATCTGGACAATAAAAGAATGAATACTCTTGAAACATCTTTTAGAAAAATACATCACACACACAATTCCAATGATATATGTATGCTTATACAAAATCATAAATCGATAAATCCATGTCCAATCTGGACAAATAAAAGAATGAATACTCTTGAGATTTCTTTTAAAAACAATATTCTTAAATCACAAGACCAACGAATGCATGTGACTTAAAAATTGGTAGACAGACTAGAGCTCTAACCGCATTGGGACGCTTGCCCAAATTCATACCATCGGGGACGAACCCATTCCACAACACATAAGGAGGCCACACTGGACCCAACACAGTCTCATCAAAAACACAGTTATCATGATTTGAAAATATTTTCAATCAAATCATCAACAATACAATATTATGATTTAATCACACGAAATATTGTATTCTCCACACTCACCTCAAGTCCTTTAAAAACATCTCAAGCAATAACAGGTAAATAATAACCTAGATAGAAGCTAAATAAATGAGAGAGAGATTCATTCTCATGACAATGTACAATTCAATCAATAACACAATCCCGTGAAACACAATCTCCAATTAACAATCGTGAGTTTACTCACCTTTGTAAATTCCAGTTGCGTCAACGAACTCAACACTTAACCAGGTAATCAACAAGAAACGTCCGCTTGGCTACACGGTTTTCAAAAACACCTAAGAACAAGCATTTCGTTTCTCAGCACAAAAACAACCAAACGACAAACGAAAAGTGACCGTATCACTCCCAAAGTTAATCGGAAGTCCTTAGAATATCGAAAACTATAAACCGAACTAGTTTGACCAAAAGTCAACTGTCGGTCAATGTGGGTCCCACATCACTATTCCTCAAGCGGGTCCCACTCGACTATTCAATGTACGGGTCCCACCGAACTTCAAAATACTAAAATAACAGTAAGCTTATTTCTAGCATCCTAACATCAAACTCAAAAATGGTGACGATCCGACGGTCGGATTATCACGGATCGAACGATCCACAATTCCGGGTAAAATCAACCTCAGTCAAACAATCGAATCTCAGAAATCCGTAAACATGAAAGATGTTTGTATCGACAAACACAACACAACAAAGCAAAAACATCCTAAAAAGGTGGCCGGACGCGCCTTCACGCGCCGCCACAGACGGTGGTGAGAAACTCACGCGCCGCCTGTCCAAACTCAATTTCTGACAAAACCCAACGGTGGATTTGTAGAACACACTAAAAGGAACAACTTTAAAACTTGCCTCGAAGTGAGATAACGGCCGGATGTGAAGATATCGCCGTCGAAAGCCGCGGCTGCCCAAAAACTTCCAAGCTTCGATCCGCCGCGTACGGTGGTTGGTTTTCTGATCCAAGGGTTGTAGGAGGTTTCTGGGAAGAAGAGGAAGAAAACCCAGGTGGTGCGGTGCGCCGCCGTGGCCGGAGGAAGTAGATCAGACCGGGTTGACATTGCCGCAAACTGCCGTGCTCCGATCGGCGTGTTACGGCGAACATCGACGGTGGAGAATAGCTCAGGGAGGACGGCCGGTGGATGGCGAGTCGGTCTGTGGCCGGGTTGTCGCCGGAGCATGTCGGGATCGGCCGGAATTGTCGGGTCGGGTCGAAGGGTTTTCCGGCGGGTCAGAGGATTCTGGGATTTTCCGGATTTTCCAAAATTTGTGAAAAATGAATTTTTCTATTTATAGAAAAATTCTTAAATAGTAACTCGAACTTCAAAAATTCGTATCTCACTCATACGAACTCCGATTTAAGTGAATTTTATGTCCACGAACTCGTATCGACGAGCTCTACAACTCTCGTGAAGGAAGTTTTCCCAAAATCATAGCCGAACAGAAAAACACCCGAAAACCAATCGTATCGTGACACGTGTCGCATGGTGACTCACCAGACAAAGCTGAGTCACCATATGTGCTGTTCCAATCACTACCCGCCACGTGTCGGTTACTATTTAGACACTATTTGTCACTATTTGGATACTATTCATAAATACGTACAAATACGTACAAATAATTAATACGTATAATTATATCGTATTTATACAAATACGCCACATCATCAACAAGATACGCAAAAACATAAATTTCGCAAAATATTTATTTTTACATTTCTGAAAATTAAGGATGAAAATTCGGGGTATTACAATCTACCCTCCTTAAAGAAATTTCGTCCCGAAATTTAAGTATACATAAAATCAGAAATCGAGGGATTTATCCCCCTACATAAGCACAAAACTCAATCCCACAACAACAACAACCATAATCACGAATCACAACCACAACCGAGGTTATCACAACTTTAAATCCACTCCCAGAATTTATTTACTAATAAGCTGGGTAGTACACAAACACACAACATAACAAACCACAACTTACACAAACTGCTATTACAATTCTGAAAATGCCTCACAGGGCTTTAACTACCAGAAACCATCCTTAAACCTCCAATAATGACATTGTGGATAAGATGTAGGGTATCTCGGAATTCCATACATCATCAGTTGGTAGAAATATGCTGCCTCCACGAAACACTTACAAGTGTCGCAACATTCTCTACCTACATGTCTTTCTCCATTCACGTCCCACATGTTCTGGCCAAAAGGACGCCAAAAGCTTGACTCACCGCAAGTAAGACATTTATTGGCGGGCAGGAAAACATTAGTCGTCGGAAAATACGACAACAGATGCTCATGACAAAACTCAGCCTGATGCATCATCCGTTCGACTTCTTCTCTACAGTAGTAGATGTTCCAGCCGCTTCTCCACCAGTCGAGGGCTTCACACAGTTGCTGCACCATTTTCTGCCGCTCGGCTCGTGGTCCCAATATGATCCTCATCATACATGCTGCATAAAACGCAACATGATGACCTACCACCAAACTGCGACGTGCACCATACAGTGTTCCTGGCTTGCATGCCGCATCGAAGTACCACAGGGCTAAAGGTATGTTCGCTGCCTCCACGAGTACTCGTATTCCCATTCGGAACAGAGACTCCGGGTTCTTCGCTTCCCAACAACGATTTGCGAAGATACGCACTTGCAGATCCGCTTCTATAGAACCAGTGGGTCTGGATCCACCATCGAACCCATCCATGTCGATCGCCGCAAAGGTAGACCAACTGTCGGCGTACTCCTTGAAAGTCTTAGAGACACAACGGAGTTCCATTGTGTTCTGCAGGGATGCGGTTGCCACCAACTGGAATATGTACTTCCAGATTTCCACTGGAAGTTCACTCCAGTCAGTATTCCTTGATCGCTTGCTGCACTCTCCTTTGTTCACCATTGTGTAAGAGAAAATTGAGATGCTTGTTTGATAACAGATATGAGGTGAGTAACACAACTCCTTATCCCATGTATTTAAACCAAACTTTCCACCGTAAGGGAAACCTTTCTTTAATGTAAGTGCGGTGCACTCAACAACCCACTAAAAATAATTATTGCTCATATCTGTCTCAATTACTCAAAAGTATCGCCCACGATACAAGATTCCACAAGATTTATATCCACAAAATCTCAGTTTTCCACTAACGTCGATCATAATGGCTCTTTACTTTAACTTTCGCATAATTAATTCCTCAAAAGATGCGAGGTCTCACAAGAGTGGAACTGTATGTGGAAAATCCATGCATCGGGGAAAAAAAAATCTTCCACGATCTCCAAGGTCTCCGACAATTAGCTGTAAATCAGCCACTCACTTTTGCTTTTGAAAATTTCAAATCCTCCACCAACAATAAATATACACCTTACGCATCCACTAACAGATACTTTCCATTAGTGCCATAACCTCCTTTCTATTTCAAAGAGAACTTCTTCACCCCACTTCTCAGAAATTTACACCAACTCAAACATGTCACGCAAAGTGAATTCGTTCAGTGAATTACTTCAATCTGATCCCTCTGAAAGCCAATTTTTGGAGGGCTTAGATGAAATAATTTCACCAGCAATCGAATTCAACAACGATATCGACATGCTAGACATGCTTCTAGCAGAAGACGAAGCCATTGAAGTAGCCCCAAGTCCACAAGTATCATCTCCACAAGCTGAACCTGGTCCATCCCAACGTATTCCACTGAGGAAGAGCTTCACCAAATACCAAGTCCAAGCATTGAAGGACTTCGTCGAGGCTTTTCCACAGCCAACTGTTCAACAGCGACAAGATTTGGGTGACCAAATAAGGTTAACGTTTGCACAAGTCTCTGCGTGGGTGATAAAGCATCGACCCAAAACGCCTGCCCAAACAACTCGTCAACAAAATTTTCTGCTGAGACAGAAAATCAATGAGCTTCAAGCTCAACTTAGCCAGTACCAAGCAGCATTCAACAGAATCAACTGCAACCACTGTGGAAAACGAGTTACTCCCAATAGTGAGCTACTAATTGGGATTGAAGAGAATACCCCACAACCTGAGACTCTTCCAATTCCTGCAGTCATCGGTCCAAGGGAAAGGTCTCACATGAGGAGAGATGTTCAAAAGTGTATGTCGATCCCACATCACTCTTCTTCTACACACCAACAACCAGACAACATCAACCGTTCAGAACCTGAAGAAGCATCTGTCGTGGCAGACACAACCAAGATTTCTGAAATCATTGTGTCGGTCAGAGATGAGCTAATCATCATGACATCTGCTGCTGCGCCACTGTGGATCTCTGCACTCAAATCCAGCTCTGTCACGCTTCATGAGTTCCTGAATGAAGCAGAGTACAAGAGAATCTTCACTAACGGTATTGATCTCACTCCCACTAACTTCCAAACCGAAGCTTCACGCTACACAGCCACTATTCCCCTCAGTCCTGTCGTACTCGTGAATATCTTCATGGATGTGGACCAATGGTCCACCATATTCAGTAGCATCATCTCGAGGGCAACGATCCTTGACGTGTTGTCAACAGGGACAACTGAAAGCTACAACGAAACCATCCAAGTCATGACTGCTGAATTCCAGGTGACCAGTCTATCTGTCTCCACTCGTGTAACTCACTTTGTTCGTTATTGCCAACGACAAACAGAACAAAGTTGGGCAATAATTGACGTTTCTGTGGACGGTTTAAGCTCAAATCTGGGTCCACACTCAAAATCTCAATGCAAGAAGCGTCCATCCGGATGCTTAATCCAAGATTTGTTCAACGGCAGCTCTCGTGTCGTATGGGTGGAACATGTTGATGTACAGGATCAAATCATGCACCAAACATACCGAACACTAGTGGAGTCAGGCTTAGCCTTTGGAGCAAGGCGATGGGTAGAAATACTTTAGAGGCAAGCGGAACGGTTAAATTATTCCGCGGCTGACACTTATCCACCTCAAGACTTTTGTGTCATACCATCTGTGGAAGGAAGAAGAAACTTGTTGCAGATGGCATGCAGAATAGTGACAGACTTTTGCACAGACATCGGCAACTCTACTGCTCATGAATGGAAGGTAGCTGAACAAACCAAGTTCAGGGGTTCAGGGATAAGAGTCTCCACCAACAAAATCTGGAACAGGCTGAATAAGCCTCATGGCCTCACTCGAACTGCATCTGCAATAATCCAGCATCATGTCTCTCACAGAAAGCTCCTTGACTTCTTCATTGACGTACAAACTCGGAACCAGTGGGACCACCTAGCATTGGAAAAAGAAGTACAGGAGATTGCACATATCACAACTGGTCATGATCCACGCAATTGTGTCTCCTTGTTGCAAATGCACAACACCTATATACTCCAAGAAAGTTGTACTGATTCAACAGGGTCATACGTGATTTATGCCCCTATTAGTCAGTCAACGGTGCAGAAGTTAATAGGCGGTTGTGAGTTAGGCACAGTTGTATTCCTAACTTCAGGTTTTTCAATTCTACCAGATATGCCTACTGCTGGAAGAACAGAAGGGATCTCAGACAATCCATACATTGGTTGTCTAGTAACGGTAGCAACACAGATCTCTACTGAGTTACTTAAGAACAAGAAAGGGTCAGTGGATCAAGTCTGTCGTTTGATCCAAGGTACAGTTGAGCGAATTAGGAATATAGCTATGTAAGGCTCACTTTTAAAGTAATGAAATTTGTACTTTATTTATCTAACAACACAAATAATAACACAATAAACAAACACTAACTCAAATAACTAATTCAACAATTAATTTAACACAAAAACACAATCAACTTATGATTATACCAGTACCGAGAGTATCTGATGAGGAACCGCTGCAGACGGGTCATCACTCGAAAAGTACTGATTATTATAAGCATCTACACACAATTCTAACAGTTAAACCAAAGCAACTCTTGTGTAATCTCAAATCACAAGTATAGATTATAAAGACCACCTATTAATAAAAACAACCTTGCACCTTAGGATACAATCCTAACAACAAGGTAAGAGTTCAGTTCAGCTGTTCCGTTTCCTCACGGAACAACAACTCAAGAAAACTAAACTTAATTTAATTCAATCTTTTTCTCACTACTCTAATCCAACTACGTAAGTTCTACTTCTCCTACTTAGAGCCATCCAAAGTTCTTATACTACTTCAATGAGCTACAAAGCTCACTCACTTCTTGAGTCATCCTAAACTCAAAGAAGTTACACAAATACCTAATACTTCTCTACAGAGCTACCCTAGGCTCTGATACCAAACTGTCACGCCCCAAATTTCGTAATATAAATAACAATTTGTTATTATCAATAAAACAAATCTGAAACGCGAAGGCTCGGTCAACTTACACAATCACCTGGAAATTTTTTTTCCTTTTAATACAACAACAACAACTCACCGAGCCCACCAATGTCAATACAGACTCGTTCTTTAGAGTCAAATATTACATTTCACAAATTCACATATTAAATTGACATTTCAAAATAATAAGTAAATTTACATACAGAGTTTAATTAACAGCGGAAACTAAACAATACTATCAGCAACTCCAAAGCTCTTTCAACTCAACTCTTAGTTATCCTAACCTGCAGGATAAACCCCTACACCATTGAATAGTGTACCGGGTTATAACAACAACCCGGTCAGCTTGCGAAGCTGGTATGAGTAAACAAGTAACCCCACCCACATTCCACAATTTTATCGTTCTCAACTTAATAAACAAATTAAGTAATTTCTCAAAACATCACCGCATTTATTTCAACAACTTAATGAAACTAATGTCAATCCGACAAATAACAATCACCAAAAGATTTCAATGATATATGAAATGCTTATACAAAATCATTTATCAATATATCCATGTCCAATCTGGACAATAAAAGAATGAATACTCTTGAAACATCTTTTAGAAAAATACATCACACACACAATTCCAATGATATATGTATGCTTATACAAAATCATAAATCGATAAATCCATGTCCAATCTGGACAAATAAAAGAATGAATACTCTTGAGATTTCTTTTAAAAACAATATTCTTAAATCACAAGACCAACGAATGCATGTGACTTAAAAATTGGTAGACAGACTAGAGCTCTAACCGCATTGGGACGCTTGCCCAAATTCATACCATCGGGGACGAACCCATTCCACAACACATAAGGAGGCCACACTGGACCCAACACAGTCTCATCAAAAACACAGTTATCATGATTTGAAAATATTTTCAATCAAATCATCAACAATACAATATTATGATTTAATCACACGAAATATTGTATTCTCCACACTCACCTCAAGTCCTTTAAAAACATCTCAAGCAATAACAGGTAAATAATAACCTAGATAGAAGCTAAATAAATGAGAGAGAGATTCATTCTCATGACAATGTACAATTCAATCAATAACACAATCCCGTGAAACACAATCTCCAATTAACAATCGTGAGTTTACTCACCTTTGTAAATTCCAATTGCGTCAACGAACTCAACACTTAACCAGGTAATCAACAAGAAACGTCCGCTTGGCTACACGGTTTCCAAAAACACCTAAGAACAAGCATTTCGTTTCTCAGCACAAAAACAACCAAACGACAAACGAAAAGTGACCGTATCACTCCCAAAGTTAATCGGAAGTCCTTAGAATATCGAAAACTATAAACCGAACTAGTTTGACCAAAAGTCAACTGTCGGTCAATGTGGGTCCCACATCACTATTCCTCAAGCGGGTCCCACTCGACTATTCAATGTACGGGTCCCACCGAACTTCAAAATACTAAAATAACAGTAAGCTTATTTCTAGCATCCTAACATCAAACTCAAAAATGGTGACGATCCGACGGTCGGATTATCACGGATCGAACGATCCACAATTCCGGGTAAAATCAACCTCAGTCAAACAATCGAATCTCAGAAATCCGTAAACATGAAAGATGTTTGTATCGACAAACACAACACAACAAAGCAAAAACATCCTAAAAAGGTGGCCGGACGCGCCTTCACGCGCCGCCACAGACGGTGGTGAGAAACTCACGCGCCGCCTGTCCAAACTCAATTTCTGACAAAACCCAACGGTGGATTTGTAGAACACACTAAAAGGAACAACTTTAAAACTTGCCTCGAAGTGAGATAACGGCCGGATGTGAAGATATCGCCGTCGAAAGCCGCGGCTGCCCAAAAACTTCCAAGCTTCGATCCGCCGCGTACGGTGGTTGGTTTTCTGATCCAAGGGTTGTAGGAGGTTTCTGGGAAGAAGAGGAAGAAAACCCAGGTGGTGCGGTGCGCCGCCGTGGCCGGAGGAAGTAGATCAGACCGGGTTGACATTGCCGCAAACTGCCGTGCTCCGATCGGCGTGTTACGGCGAACATCGACGGTGGAGAATAGCTCAGGGAGGACGGCCGGTGGATGGCGAGTCGGTCTGTGGCCGGGTTGTCGCCGGAGCATGTCGGGATCGGCCGGAATTGTCGGGTCGGGTCGAAGGGTTTTCCGGCGGGTCAGAGGATTCTGGGATTTTCCGGATTTTCCAAAATTTGTGAAAAATGAATTTTTCTATTTATAGAAAAATTCTTAAATAGTAACTCGAACTTCAAAAATTCGTATCTCACTCATACGAACTCCGATTTAAGTGAATTTTATGTCCACGAACTCGTATCGACGAGCTCTACAACTCTCGTGAAGGAAGTTTTCCCAAAATCATAGCCGAACAGAAAAACACCCGAAAACCAATCGTATCGTGACACGTGTCGCATGGTGACTCACCAGACAAAGCTGAGTCACCATATGTGCTGTTCCAATCACTACCCGCCACGTGTCGGTTACTATTTAGACACTATTTGTCACTATTTGGATACTATTCATAAATACGTACAAATACGTACAAATAATTAATACGTATAATTATATCGTATTTATACAAATACGCCACATCATCAACAAGATACGCAAAAACATAAATTTCGCAAAATATTTATTTTTACATTTCTGAAAATTAAGGATGAAAATTCGGGGTATTACAATCTACCCTCCTTAAAGAAATTTCGTCCCGAAATTTAAGTATACATAAAATCAGAAATCGAGGGATTTATCCCCCTACATAAGCACAAAACTCAATCCCACAACAACAACAACCATAATCACGAATCACAACCACAACCGAGGTTATCACAACTTTAAATCCACTCCCAGAATTTATTTACTAATAAGCTGGGTAGTACACAAACACACAACATAACAAACCACAACTTACACAAACTGCTATTACAATTCTGAAAATGCCTCACAGGGCTTTAACTACCAGAAACCATCCTTAAACCTCCAATAATGACATTGTGGATAAGATGTAGGGTATCTCGGAATTCCATACATCATCAGTTGGTAGAAATATGCTGCCTCCACGAAACACTTACAAGTGTCGCAACATTCTCTACCTACATGTCTTTCTCCATTCACGTCCCACATGTTCTGGCCAAAAGGACGCCAAAAGCTTGACTCACCGCAAGTAAGACATTTATTGGCGGGCAGGAAAACATTAGTCGTCGGAAAATACGACAACAGATGCTCATGACAAAACTCAGCCTGATGCATCATCCGTTCGACTTCTTCTCTACAGTAGTAGATGTTCCAGCCGCTTCTCCACCAGTCGAGGGCTTCACACAGTTGCTGCACCATTTTCTGCCGCTCGGCTCGTGGTCCCAATATGATCCTCATCATACATGCTGCATAAAACGCAACATGATGACCTACCACCAAACTGCGACGTGCACCATACAGTGTTCCTGGCTTGCATGCCGCATCGAAGTACCACAGGGCTAAAGGTATGTTCGCTGCCTCCACGAGTACTCGTATTCCCATTCGGAACAGAGACTCCGGGTTCTTCGCTTCCCAACAACGATTTGCGAAGATACGCACTTGCAGATCCGCTTCTATAGAACCAGTGGGTCTGGATCCACCATCGAACTCATCCATGTCGATCGCCGCAAAGGTAGACCAACTGTCGGCGTACTCCTTGAAAGTCTTAGAGACACAACGGAGTTCCATTGTGTTCTGCAGGGATGCGGTTGCCACCAACTGGAATATGTACTTCCAGATTTCCACTGGAAGTTCACTCCAGTCAGTATTCCTTGATCGCTTGCTGCACTCTCCTTTGTTCACCATTGTGTAAGAGAAAATTGAGATGCTTGTTTGATAACAGATATGAGGTGAGTAACACAACTCCTTATCCCATGTATTTAAACCAAACTTTCCACCGTAAGGGAAACCTTTCTTTAATGTAAGTGCGGTGCACTCAACAACCCACTAAAAATAATTATTGCTCATATCTGTCTCAATTACTCAAAAGTATCGCCCACGATACAAGATTCCACAAGATTTATATCCACAAAATCTCAGTTTTCCACTAACGTCGATCATAATGGCTCTTTACTTTAACTTTCGCATAATTAATTCCTCAAAAGATGCGAGGTCTCACAAGAGTGGAACTGTATGTGGAAAATCCATGCATCGGGGAAAAAAAAATCTTCCACGATCTCCAAGGTCTCCGACAATTAGCTGTAAATCAGCCACTCACTTTTGCTTTTGAAAATTTCAAATCCTCCACCAACAATAAATATACACCTTACGCATCCACTAACAGATACTTTCCATTAGTGCCATAACCTCCTTTCTATTTCAAAGAGAACTTCTTCACCCCACTTCTCAGAAATTTACACCAACTCAAACATGTCACGCAAAGTGAATTCGTTCAGTGAATTACTTCAATCTGATCCCTCTGAAAGCCAATTTTTGGAGGGCTTAGATGAAATAATTTCACCAGCAATCGAATTCAACAACGATATCGACATGCTAGACATGCTTCTAGCAGAAGACGAAGCCATTGAAGTAGCCCCAAGTCCACAAGTATCATCTCCACAAGCTGAACCTGGTCCATCCCAACGTATTCCACTGAGGAAGAGCTTCACCAAATACCAAGTCCAAGCATTGAAGGACTTCGTCGAGGCTTTTCCACAGCCAACTGTTCAACAGCGACAAGATTTGGGTGACCAAATAAGGTTAACGTTTGCACAAGTCTCTGCGTGGGTGATAAAGCATCGACCCAAAACGCCTGCCCAAACAACTCGTCAACAAAATTTTCTGCTGAGACAGAAAATCAATGAGCTTCAAGCTCAACTTAGCCAGTACCAAGCAGCATTCAACAGAATCAACTGCAACCACTGTGGAAAACGAGTTACTCCCAATAGTGAGCTACTAATTGGGATTGAAGAGAATACCCCACAACCTGAGACTCTTCCAATTCCTGCAGTCATCGGTCCAAGGGAAAGGTCTCACATGAGGAGAGATGTTCAAAAGTGTATGTCGATCCCACATCACTCTTCTTCTACACACCAACAACCAGACAACATCAACCGTTCAGAACCTGAAGAAGCATCTGTCGTGGCAGACACAACCAAGATTTCTGAAATCATTGTGTCGGTCAGAGATGAGCTAATCATCATGACATCTGCTGCTGCGCCACTGTGGATCTCTGCACTCAAATCCAGCTCTGTCACGCTTCATGAGTTCCTGAATGAAGCAGAGTACAAGAGAATCTTCACTAACGGTATTGATCTCACTCCCACTAACTTCCAAACCGAAGCTTCACGCTACACAGCCACTATTCCCCTCAGTCCTGTCGTACTCGTGAATATCTTCATGGATGTGGACCAATGGTCCACCATATTCAGTAGCATCATCTCGAGGGCAACGATCCTTGACGTGTTGTCAACAGGGACAACTGAAAGCTACAACGAAACCATCCAAGTCATGACTGCTGAATTCCAGGTGACCAGTCTATCTGTCTCCACTCGTGTAACTCACTTTGTTCGTTATTGCCAACGACAAACAGAACAAAGTTGGGCAATAATTGACGTTTCTGTGGACGGTTTAAGCTCAAATCTGGGTCCACACTCAAAATCTCAATGCAAGAAGCGTCCATCCGGATGCTTAATCCAAGATTTGTTCAACGGCAGCTCTCGTGTCGTATGGGTGGAACATGTTGATGTACAGGATCAAATCATGCACCAAACATACCGAACACTAGTGGAGTCAGGCTTAGCCTTTGGAGCAAGGCGATGGGTAGAAATACTTTAGAGGCAAGCGGAACGGTTAAATTATTCCGCGGCTGACACTTATCCACCTCAAGACTTTTGTGTCATACCATCTGTGGAAGGAAGAAGAAACTTGTTGCAGATGGCATGCAGAATAGTGACAGACTTTTGCACAGACATCGGCAACTCTACTGCTCATGAATGGAAGGTAGCTGAACAAACCAAGTTCAGGGGTTCAGGGATAAGAGTCTCCACCAACAAAATCTGGAACAGGCTGAATAAGCCTCATGGCCTCACTCGAACTGCATCTGCAATAATCCAGCATCATGTCTCTCACAGAAAGCTCCTTGACTTCTTCATTGACGTACAAACTCGGAACCAGTGGGACCACCTAGCATTGGAAAAAGAAGTACAGGAGATTGCACATATCACAACTGGTCATGATCCACGCAATTGTGTCTCCTTGTTGCAAATGCACAACACCTATATACTCCAAGAAAGTTGTACTGATTCAACAGGGTCATACGTGATTTATGCCCCTATTAGTCAGTCAACGGTGCAGAAGTTAATAGGCGGTTGTGAGTTAGGCACAGTTGTATTCCTAACTTCAGGTTTTTCAATTCTACCAGATATGCCTACTGCTGGAAGAACAGAAGGGATCTCAGACAATCCATACATTGGTTGTCTAGTAACGGTAGCAACACAGATCTCTACTGAGTTACTTAAGAACAAGAAAGGGTCAGTGGATCAAGTCTGTCGTTTGATCCAAGGTACAGTTGAGCGAATTAGGAATATAGCTATGTAAGGCTCACTTTTAAAGTAATGAAATTTGTACTTTATTTATCTAACAACACAAATAATAACACAATAAACAAACACTAACTCAAATAACTAATTCAACAATTAATTTAACACAAAAACACAATCAACTTATGATTATACCAGTACCGAGAGTATCTGATGAGGAACCGCTGCAGACGGGTCATCACTCGAAAAGTACTGATTATTATAAGCATCTACACACAATTCTAACAGTTAAACCAAAGCAACTCTTGTGTAATCTCAAATCACAAGTATAGATTATAAAGACCACCTATTAATAAAAACAACCTTGCACCTTAGGATACAATCCTAACAACAAGGTAAGAGTTCAGTTCAGCTGTTCCGTTTCCTCACGGAACAACAACTCAAGAAAACTAAACTTAATTTAATTCAATCTTTTTCTCACTACTCTAATCCAACTACGTAAGTTCTACTTCTCCTACTTAGAGCCATCCAAAGTTCTTATACTACTTCAATGAGCTACAAAGCTCACTCACTTCTTGAGTCATCCTAAACTCAAAGAAGTTACACAAATACCTAATACTTCTCTACAGAGCTACCCTAGGCTCTGATACCAAACTGTCACGCCCCAAATTTCGTAATATAAATAACAATTTGTTATTATCAATAAAACAAATCTGAAACGCGAAGGCTCGGTCAACTTACACAATCACCTGGAAATTTTTTTTCCTTTTAATACAACAACAACAACTCACCGAGCCCACCAATGTCAATACAGACTCGTTCTTTAGAGTCAAATATTACATTTCACAAATTCACATATTAAATTGACATTTCAAAATAATAAGTAAATTTACATACAGAGTTTAATTAACAGCGGAAACTAAACAATACTATCAGCAACTCCAAAGCTCTTTCAACTCAACTCTTAGTTATCCTAACCTGCAGGATAAACCCCTACACCATTGAATAGTGTACCGGGTTATAACAACAACCCGGTCAGCTTGCGAAGCTGGTATGAGTAAACAAGTAACCCCACCCACATTCCACAATTTTATCGTTCTCAACTTAATAAACAAATTAAGTAATTTCTCAAAACATCACCGCATTTATTTCAACAACTTAATGAAACTAATGTCAATCCGACAAATAACAATCACCAAAAGATTTCAATGATATATGAAATGCTTATACAAAATCATTTATCAATATATCCATGTCCAATCTGGACAATAAAAGAATGAATACTCTTGAAACATCTTTTAGAAAAATACATCACACACACAATTCCAATGATATATGTATGCTTATACAAAATCATAAATCGATAAATCCATGTCCAATCTGGACAAATAAAAGAATGAATACTCTTGAGATTTCTTTTAAAAACAATATTCTTAAATCACAAGACCAACGAATGCATGTGACTTAAAAATTGGTAGACAGACTAGAGCTCTAACCGCATTGGGACGCTTGCCCAAATTCATACCATCGGGGACGAACCCATTCCACAACACATAAGGAGGCCACACTGGACCCAACACAGTCTCATCAAAAACACAGTTATCATGATTTGAAAATATTTTCAATCAAATCATCAACAATACAATATTATGATTTAATCACACGAAATATTGTATTCTCCACACTCACCTCAAGTCCTTTAAAAACATCTCAAGCAATAACAGGTAAATAATAACCTAGATAGAAGCTAAATAAATGAGAGAGAGATTCATTCTCATGACAATGTACAATTCAATCAATAACACAATCCCGTGAAACACAATCTCCAATTAACAATCGTGAGTTTACTCACCTTTGTAAATTCCAATTGCGTCAACGAACTCAACACTTAACCAGGTAATCAACAAGAAACGTCCGCTTGGCTACACGGTTTCCAAAAACACCTAAGAACAAGCATTTCGTTTCTCAGCACAAAAACAACCAAACGACAAACGAAAAGTGACCGTATCACTCCCAAAGTTAATCGGAAGTCCTTAGAATATCGAAAACTATAAACCGAACTAGTTTGACCAAAAGTCAACTGTCGGTCAATGTGGGTCCCACATCACTATTCCTCAAGCGGGTCCCACTCGACTATTCAATGTACGGGTCCCACCGAACTTCAAAATACTAAAATAACAGTAAGCTTATTTCTAGCATCCTAACATCAAACTCAAAAATGGTGACGATCCGACGGTCGGATTATCACGGATCGAACGATCCACAATTCCGGGTAAAATCAACCTCAGTCAAACAATCGAATCTCAGAAATCCGTAAACATGAAAGATGTTTGTATCGACAAACACAACACAACAAAGCAAAAACATCCTAAAAAGGTGGCCGGACGCGCCTTCACGCGCCGCCACAGACGGTGGTGAGAAACTCACGCGCCGCCTGTCCAAACTCAATTTCTGACAAAACCCAACGGTGGATTTGTAGAACACACTAAAAGGAACAACTTTAAAACTTGCCTCGAAGTGAGATAACGGCCGGATGTGAAGATATCGCCGTCGAAAGCCGCGGCTGCCCAAAAACTTCCAAGCTTCGATCCGCCGCGTACGGTGGTTGGTTTTCTGATCCAAGGGTTGTAGGAGGTTTCTGGGAAGAAGAGGAAGAAAACCCAGGTGGTGCGGTGCGCCGCCGTGGCCGGAGGAAGTAGATCAGACCGGGTTGACATTGCCGCAAACTGCCGTGCTCCGATCGGCGTGTTACGGCGAACATCGACGGTGGAGAATAGCTCAGGGAGGACGGCCGGTGGATGGCGAGTCGGTCTGTGGCCGGGTTGTCGCCGGAGCATGTCGGGATCGGCCGGAATTGTCGGGTCGGGTCGAAGGGTTTTCCGGCGGGTCAGAGGATTCTGGGATTTTCCGGATTTTCCAAAATTTGTGAAAAATGAATTTTTCTATTTATAGAAAAATTCTTAAATAGTAACTCGAACTTCAAAAATTCGTATCTCACTCATACGAACTCCGATTTAAGTGAATTTTATGTCCACGAACTCGTATCGACGAGCTCTACAACTCTCGTGAAGGAAGTTTTCCCAAAATCATAGCCGAACAGAAAAACACCCGAAAACCAATCGTATCGTGACACGTGTCGCATGGTGACTCACCAGACAAAGCTGAGTCACCATATGTGCTGTTCCAATCACTACCCGCCACGTGTCGGTTACTATTTAGACACTATTTGTCACTATTTGGATACTATTCATAAATACGTACAAATACGTACAAATAATTAATACGTATAATTATATCGTATTTATACAAATACGCCACATCATCAACAAGATACGCAAAAACATAAATTTCGCAAAATATTTATTTTTACATTTCTGAAAATTAAGGATGAAAATTCGGGGTATTACAATCTACCCTCCTTAAAGAAATTTCGTCCCGAAATTTAAGTATACATAAAATCAGAAATCGAGGGATTTATCCCCCTACTTAAGCACAAAACTCAATCCCACAACAACAACAACCATAATCACGAATCACAACCACAACCGAGGTTATCACAACTTTAAATCCACTCCCAGAATTTATTTACTAATAAGCTGGGTAGTACACAAACACACAACATAACAAACCACAACTTACACAAACTGCTATTACAATTCTGAAAATGCCTCACAGGGCTTTAACTACCAGAAACCATCCTTAAACCTCCAATAATGACATTGTGGATAAGATGTAGGGTATCTCGGAATTCCATACATCATCAGTTGGTAGAAATATGCTGCCTCCACGAAACACTTACAAGTGTCGCAACATTCTCTACCTACATGTCTTTCTCCATTCACGTCCCACATGTTCTGGCCAAAAGGACGCCAAAAGCTTGACTCACCGCAAGTAAGACATTTATTGGCGGGCAGGAAAACATTAGTCGTCGGAAAATACGACAACAGA
Organism: Rubus parviflorus; assembly: GCA_029955375.1. NCBI lineage: Eukaryota > Viridiplantae > Streptophyta > Magnoliopsida > Rosales > Rosaceae > Rubus > Rubus parviflorus. Next base: position 16,857,192 of record JARGGL010000006.1, on the reverse strand, counting down.
TGCTCATGACAAAACTCAGCCTGATGCATCATCCGTTCGACTTCTTCTCTACAGTAGTAGATGTTCCAGCCGCTTCTCCACCAGTCGAGGGCTTCACACAGTTGCTGCACCATTTTCTGCCGCTCGGCTCGTGGTCCCAATATGATCCTCATCATACATGCTGCATAAAACGCAACATGATGACCTACCACCAAACTGCGACGTGCACCATACAGTGTTCCTGGCTTGCATGCCGCATCGAAGTACCACAGGGCTAAAGGTATGTTCGCTGCCTCCACGAGTACTCGTATTCCCATTCGGAACAGAGACTCCGGGTTCTTCGCTTCCCAACAACGATTTGCGAAGATACGCACTTGCAGATCCGCTTCTATAGAACCAGTGGGTCTGGATCCACCATCGAACCCATCCATGTCGATCGCCGCAAAGGTAGACCAACTGTCGGCGTACTCCTTGAAAGTCTTAGAGACACAACGGAGTTCCATTGTGTTCTGCAGGGATGCGGTTGCCACCAACTGGAATATGTACTTCCAGATTTCCACTGGAAGTTCACTCCAGTCAGTATTCCTTGATCGCTTGCTGCACTCTCCTTTGTTCACCATTGTGTAAGAGAAAATTGAGATGCTTGTTTGATAACAGATATGAGGTGAGTAACACAACTCCTTATCCCATGTATTTAAACCAAACTTTCCACCGTAAGGGAAACCTTTCTTTAATGTAAGTGCGGTGCACTCAACAACCCACTAAAAATAATTATTGCTCATATCTGTCTCAATTACTCAAAAGTATCGCCCACGATACAAGATTCCACAAGATTTATATCCACAAAATCTCAGTTTTCCACTAACGTCGATCATAATGGCACTTTACTTTAACTTTCGCATAATTAATTCCTCAAAAGATGCGAGGTCTCACAAGAGTGGAACTGTATGTGGAAAATCCATGCATCGGGGAAAAAAAAATCTTCCACGATCTCCAAGGTCTCCGACAATTAGCTGTAAATCAGCCACTCACTTTTGCTTTTGAAAATTTCAAATCCTCCACCAACAATAAATATACACCTTACGCATCCACTAACAGATACTTTCCATTAGTGCCATAACCTCCTTTCTATTTCAAAGAGAACTTCTTCACCCCACTTCTCAGAAATTTACACCAACTCAAACATGTCACGCAAAGTGAATTCGTTCAGTGAATTACTTCAATCTGATCCCTCTGAAAGCCAATTTTTGGAGGGCTTAGATGAAATAATTTCACCAGCAATCGAATTCAACAACGATATCGACATGCTAGACATGCTTCTAGCAGAAGACGAAGCCATTGAAGTAGCCCCAAGTCCACAAGTATCATCTCCACAAGCTGAACCTGGTCCATCCCAACGTATTCCACTGAGGAAGAGCTTCACCAAATACCAAGTCCAAGCATTGAAGGACTTCGTCGAGGCTTTTCCACAGCCAACTGTTCAACAGCGACAAGATTTGGGTGACCAAATAAGGTTAACGTTTGCACAAGTCTCTGCGTGGGTGATAAAACATCGACCCAAAACGCCTGCCCAAACAACTCGTCAACAAAATTTTCTGCTGAGACAGAAAATCAATGAGCTTCAAGCTCAACTTAGCCAGTACCAAGCAGCATTCAACAGAATCAACTGCAACCACTGTGGAAAACGAGTTACTCCCAATAGTGAGCTACTAATTGGGATTGAAGAGAATACCCCACAACCTGAGACTCTTCCAATTCCTGCAGTCATCGGTCCAAGGGAAAGGTCTCACATGAGGAGAGATGTTCAAAAGTGTATGTCGATCCCACATCACTCTTCTTCTACACACCAACAACCAGACAACATCAACCGTTCAGAACCTGAAGAAGCATCTGTCGTGGCAGACACAACCAAGATTTCTGAAATCATTGTGTCGGTCAGAGATGAGCTAATCATCATGACATCTGCTGCTGCGCCACTGTGGATCTCTGCACTCAAATCCAGCTCTGTCACGCTTCATGAGTTCCTGAATGAAGCAGAGTACAAGAGAATCTTCACTAACGGTATTGATCTCACTCCCACTAACTTCCAAACCGAAGCTTCACGCTACACAGCCACTATTCCCCTCAGTCCTGTCGTACTCGTGAATATCTTCATGGATGTGGACCAATGGTCCACCATATTCAGTAGCATCATCTCGAGGGCAACGATCCTTGACGTGTTGTCAACAGGGACAACTGAAAGCTACAACGAAACCATCCAAGTCATGACTGCTGAATTCCAGGTGACCAGTCTATCTGTCTCCACTCGTGTAACTCACTTTGTTCGTTATTGCCAACGACAAACAGAACAAAGTTGGGCAATAATTGACGTTTCTGTGGACGGTTTAAGCTCAAATCTGGGTCCACACTCAAAATCTCAATGCAAGAAGCGTCCATCCGGATGCTTAATCCAAGATTTGTTCAACGGCAGCTCTCGTGTCGTATGGGTGGAACATGTTGATGTACAGGATCAAATCATGCACCAAACATACCGAACACTAGTGGAGTCAGGCTTAGCCTTTGGAGCAAGGCGATGGGTAGAAATACTTCAGAGGCAAGCGGAACGGTTAAATTATTCCGCGGCTGACACTTATCCACCTCAAGACTTTTGTGTCATACCATCTGTGGAAGGAAGAAGAAACTTGTTGCAGATGGCATGCAGAATAGTGACAGACTTTTGCACAGACATCGGCAACTCTACTGCTCATGAATGGAAGGTAGCTGAACAAACCAAGTTCAGGGGTTCAGGGATAAGAGTCTCCACCAACAAAATCTGGAACAGGCTGAATAAGCCTCATGGCCTCACTCGAACTGCATCTGCAATAATCCAGCATCATGTCTCTCACAGAAAGCTCCTTGACTTCTTCATTGACGTACAAACTCGGAACCAGTGGGACCACCTAGCATTGGAAAAAGAAGTACAGGAGATTGCACATATCACAACTGGTCATGATCCACGCAATTGTGTCTCCTTGTTGCAAATGCACAACACCTATATACTCCAAGAAAGTTGTACTGATTCAACAGGGTCATACGTGATTTATGCCCCTATTAGTCAGTCAACGGTGCAGAAGTTAATAGGCGGTTGTGAGTTAGGCACAGTTGTATTCCTAACTTCAGGTTTTTCAATTCTACCAGATATGCCTACTGCTGGAAGAACAGAAGGGATCTCAGACAATCCATACATTGGTTGTCTAGTAACGGTAGCAACACAGATCTCTACTGAGTTACTTAAGAACAAGAAAGGGTCAGTGGATCAAGTCTGTCGTTTGATCCAAGGTACAGTTGAGCGAATTAGGAATATAGCTATGTAAGGCTCACTTTTAAAGTAATGAAATTTGTACTTTATTTATCTAACAACACAAATAATAACACAATAAACAAACACTAACTCAAATAACTAATTCAACAATTAATTTAACACAAAAACACAATCAACTTATGATTATACCAGTACCGAGAGTATCTGATGAGGAACCGCTGCAGACGGGTCATCACTCGAAAAGTACTGATTATTATAAGCATCTACACACAATTCTAACAGTTAAACCAAAGCAACTCTTGTGTAATCTCAAATCACAAGTATAGATTATAAAGACCACCTATTAATAAAAACAACCTTGCACCTTAGGATACAATCCTAACAACAAGGTAAGAGTTCAGTTCAGCTGTTCCGTTTCCTCACGGAACAACAACTCAAGAAAACTAAACTTAATTTAATTCAATCTTTTTCTCACTACTCTAATCCAACTACGTAAGTTCTACTTCTCCTACTTAGAGCCATCCAAAGTTCTTATACTACTTCAATGAGCTACAAAGCTCACTCACTTCTTGAGTCATCCTAAACTCAAAGAAGTTACACAAATACCTAATACTTCTCTACAGAGCTACCCTAGGCTCTGATACCAAACTGTCACGCCCCAAATTTCGTAATATAAATAACAATTTGTTATTATCAATAAAACAAATCTGAAACGCGAAGGCTCGGTCAACTTACACAATCACCTGGAAATTTTTTTTCCTTTTAATACAACAACAACAACTCACCGAGCCCACCAATGTCAATACAGACTCGTTCTTTAGAGTCAAATATTACATTTCACAAATTCACATATTAAATTGACATTTCAAAATAATAAGTAAATTTACATACAGAGTTTAATTAACAGCGGAAACTAAACAATACTATCAGCAACTCCAAAGCTCTTTCAACTCAACTCTTAGTTATCCTAACCTGCAGGATAAACCCCTACACCATTGAATAGTGTACCGGGTTATAACAACAACCCGGTCAGCTTGCGAAGCTGGTATGAGTAAACAAGTAACCCCACCCACATTCCACAATTTTATCGTTCTCAACTTAATAAACAAATTAAGTAATTTCTCAAAACATCACCGCATTTATTTCAACAACTTAATGAAACTAATGTCAATCCGACAAATAACAATCACCAAAAGATTTCAATGATATATGAAATGCTTATACAAAATCATTTATCAATATATCCATGTCCAATCTGGACAATAAAAGAATGAATACTCTTGAAACATCTTTTAGAAAAATACATCACACACACAATTCCAATGATATATGTATGCTTATACAAAATCATAAATCGATAAATCCATGTCCAATCTGGACAAATAAAAGAATGAATACTCTTGAGATTTCTTTTAAAAACAATATTCTTAAATCACAAGACCAACGAATGCATGTGACTTAAAAATTGGTAGACAGACTAGAGCTCTAACCGCATTGGGACGCTTGCCCAAATTCATACCATCGGGGACGAACCCATTCCACAACACATAAGGAGGCCACACTGGACCCAACACAGTCTCATCAAAAACACAGTTATCATGATTTGAAAATATTTTCAATCAAATCATCAACAATACAATATTATGATTTAATCACACGAAATATTGTATTCTCCACACTCACCTCAAGTCCTTTAAAAACATCTCAAGCAATAACAGGTAAATAATAACCTAGATAGAAGCTAAATAAATGAGAGAGAGATTCATTCTCATGACAATGTACAATTCAATCAATAACACAATCCCGTGAAACACAATCTCCAATTAACAATCGTGAGTTTACTCACCTTTGTAAATTCCAATTGCGTCAACGAACTCAACACTTAACCAGGTAATCAACAAGAAACGTCCGCTTGGCTACACGGTTTCCAAAAACACCTAAGAACAAGCATTTCGTTTCTCAGCACAAAAACAACCAAACGACAAACGAAAAGTGACCGTATCACTCCCAAAGTTAATCGGAAGTCCTTAGAATATCGAAAACTATAAACCGAACTAGTTTGACCAAAAGTCAACTGTCGGTCAATGTGGGTCCCACATCACTATTCCTCAAGCGGGTCCCACTCGACTATTCAATGTACGGGTCCCACCGAACTTCAAAATACTAAAATAACAGTAAGCTTATTTCTAGCATCCTAACATCAAACTCAAAAATGGTGACGATCCGACGGTCGGATTATCACGGATCGAACGATCCACAATTCCGGGTAAAATCAACCTCAGTCAAACAATCGAATCTCAGAAACCCGTAAACATGAAAGATGTTTGTATCGACAAACACAACACAACAAAGCAAAAACATCCTAAAAAGGTGGCCGGACGCGCCTTCACGCGCCGCCACAGACGGTGGTGAGAAACTCACGCGCCGCCTGTCCAAACTCAATTTCTGACAAAACCCAACGGTGGATTTGTAGAACACACTAAAAGGAACAACTTTAAAACTTGCCTCGAAGTGAGATAACGGCCGGATGTGAAGATATCGCCGTCGAAAGCCGCGGCTGCCCAAAAACTTCCAAGCTTCGATCCGCCGCGTACGGTGGTTGGTTTTCTGATCCAAGGGTGTAGGAGGTTGCTGGGAAGAAGAGGAAGAAAACCCAGGTGGTGCGGTGCGCCGCCGTGGCCGGAGGAAGTAGATCAGACCGGGTTGACATTGCCGCAAACTGCCGTGCTCCGATCGGCGTGTTACGGCGAACATCGACGGTAGAGAATAGCTCAGAGAGGACGGCCGGTGGATGGCGAGTCGGTCTGTGGCCGGGTTGTCGCCGGAGCATGTCGGGATCGGCCGGAATTGTCGGGTCGGGTCGAAGGGTTTTCCGGCGGGTCAGAGGATTCTGGGATTTTCCGGATTTTCCAAAATTTGTGAAAAATGAATTTTTCTATTTATAGAAAAATTCTTAAATAGTAACTCGAACTTCAAAAATTCGTATCTCACTCATACGAACTCCGATTTAAGTGAATTTTATGTCCACGAACTCGTATCGACGAGCTCTACAACTCTCGTGAAGGAAGTTTTCCCAAAATCATAGCCGAACAGAAAAACACCCGAAAACCAATCGTATCGTGACACGTGTCGCATGGTGACTCACCAGACAAAGCTGAGTCACCATATGTGCTGTTCCAATCACTACCCGCCACGTGTCGGTTACTATTTAGACACTATTTGTCACTATTTGGATACTATTCATAAATACGTACAAATACGTACAAATAATTAATACGTATAATTATATCGTATTTATACAAATACGCCACATCATCAACAAGATACGCAAAAACATAAATTTCGCAAAATATTTATTTTTACATTTCTGAAAATTAAGGATGAAAATTCGGGGTATTACATTACATTTATTAATTTTAATAAAAAAGTAGCCGATCTCTTTTCTCTCTCTTCTTCACAGTCCACCTACCTCTCCATTTCTCTCTCTTGGGTGGGTTTGGTTTTTTCGGTTCGGTTTTTGGGTTTTTACCCAAAACCGAACCCATAACTGAACTAAAACTTTCAGTTCAGCTCGGTTCGGTTTCTTCAATTTTGAATACGAAACCGCGGTTGTTCGGTTAGGTTATTTTCGATGCGGTTTTCGATTTTTTCGGTTTTTTTTTTAACTATTAAAAAAAAATACTTGGCAACAATTAATTGGGCAACAATAAACATTCTCAAAAGTTGTTTACTTAATCTAAATAGAGGATTACATAAAATGTAAACCTCATAAGAGTTATTTTTTAAGTGAGAGAATGGTCCATTTTATAAGTATTGTTTACTAGCATCCCACATTGAAAATATGTGAGGAAGAGAGAGTCTCCCATACTTATAAAAGAGATATTTCTCTCACTTAAAAAAATATCTTTCTTAAGAGGTATACATTTTATGTAATCCTCTATTGAGATTAAGTTTAAAAGCTTTGAGATCGTTTACTAGGATCCCACATTGAAAATATGTGACGAAAAGATGGTCTCCTATACTTATAAAAGGGACATTTCTCTCACTTAAAAAAAAGGCATAATTACCAAAATGCCCCCTGAACTTGGCCATAATTGTCAATTTACACCCTCAACTTGCAATTGCGTCAATTTACCCCCTGAACTTGGTAAAAATTGTCAATTCGCACCCTGAACTTGCAATTACACTAATTTACCCCCTGAACTTGGTAAAATTGTCAATTTGCCCCCTGAACTTGGTAAAAATTGTCAAGTTGCACCCCATACGTCAATTTTAACTTTTTCCATCCAATTTTGTGACATGTGACATTTATGTGAGAGGTATTTTGGTCATTTTATGATATATATTTTTAGAAAAACACAAAAATTACATTAAAAACACAAATATACATAAAAATTACATTAAAACACAAATATACATAAAAATTACATTAAAAACACAAATATACATAAAAATGTGAATTTTTAGGGTTTAGGTGAATTTTTAAAAATTACATTAAAAAGTTGGATTTTTAATTCTTTTTAATATAATTTTTATGTATATTTGTGTTTTGCTAAAAATATATATCATAAAATGACCACAATACCCCTCACATAAATGTCACATGTCACAAAATTGAATGAAAAAAAAGTTAAAATTTACGTATGGGGTGCGAATTGACAATTTTTACCAAGTGTAGGGGGCAAATTGACAATTTTACCATGTTCAGGGGGCAAATTGGTGCAATTGCAAGTTCAGGGTGCGAATTGACAATTTTTACCAAGTTCAGGGGATAAATTGACGCAATTGCAAATTCAGGGTGTAAATTGACAATTATGGCCAAGTTCAGGGGGCATTTTGGCAATTATGCCTAAAAAAAATATCCCTCTTAAGAGGTATACATTTTATGTAATCCTCTATTGAGATCAAGTAAAAAAAAAAAATTTGGAAATACTTTTGCTAATTTCGGTGTTTTTTTTCCGATTTGGGTTGGGGTTTTTTCGGCTCGGTTTTTGGTTTTCGGTTTTTTGAACCCAACCCTACTTCTCATCTTCCTCTTCCCTTTTTTTTTGGTTCATTACAATCCCTGAGTTCCAAATCATCAGGCCAGACGATTGAGGGGAAAAGAGTTGATAAATAATATATCAAACTCTGGTTATTGTCTATATTAAACCCCAAATCCAATACAAACTACAAGGCTTAACTAGTTAACTACAACGAACGCAAAACCAAAATGGGAATTTCTGGTTTTGTAGGTTTCAACTCATTTTTTTTTTCTCAAAGTTTGATTACTGGGTTATGAAATCTATAAGGAAAATTTTAAGATCGTTTGGATTGAAATATATAGGAATTAGACTAACTTAAAAATGATCTAATCTCTAAGAATTCATTAAAATTGGGGTTTACCAATTTTTTGCTTTCAGAAAAGTCATTCCTTGTGGAACCAGGTGGATTTTCTCCATAAAAAAGTTCGAACATCGATATACGTAGATTTTATATTAAATTGGTAGATGGGCGTAGAGATCAAGAATATATATGGTTAATTTAAAGGTTGAACATTAAAAAGAAAAAAAAAAGCTAATATGAGGAGAAAAATTCATTAGAGTCAGTACTAGAACTTTAAACATTCCTGTAAATGACAAAACTCATTCTGGAAGGAAGTAGGTCCTCCTTGGCTTGAAGAATGTTTAGTTGTACGTTTAAATTAAAACTCATAATTTTGTAAATGACAAAGCTCATAATTTTGTACTTGTATGTTTAAATTTCATCACTAACATATCAAGTTACATATTACACATTACACATTACACATCATTGATGAAACTTTTATGTAGATGATATATCATCAAATGAACGTCATCTTCCATATCATATTTGGTTTCATTGAGGTCACTTGCTTTGAAATGTGTTTGCATATTACGCATTTTTAATATATCATAAGCTTAAGGTTTTGGAAACAATGTAGTTTTAAAGATATTCATAATTTCAAAACTCATTTTTTTATGTATTTAATTTATTCTCTTACTTATTTTTTCGATCTAATGTAAGTTGACTTAAATGTTAAATTTTTTTTTTTGAAGGATTTGGCTTCTCTGAAGTGCAATGAGTGTAAAATTTTGTGAAGTTCATAAAATCACGGTGCTTCAAATAATCCATGGGTCTAGAAAGTCAACGCATCATCCTTATACAAATTTTAGGGGTTTTAATCCAAACTCGCACGTGTTAACTTACCTTTAAAAAAAAACCATGTTCTCTTCCAAACAAAGTTCGTGTACGTGATCTTGGATCCATGAATTCTAATTACTCTCTTATTCCTTGCTTGTCTCTTCCTCAATTCCTTTAGCAAAAATGCCATTTAGATTTGATTCGATCATCTGAATATCAAAGCTAATTTTGAATTTTCCTTTTGCTTTTGAGATTTGAGTTTTAAAGGTTTCCACAAACAACTTCTCCAAGGCATACATATATTAACCCATTAGCAAGTAAATCCAGATTTTTAACTTAGAGGTCGACGTAGTTTCAGGCTTCTAGCACTAAAGGTAGATGACATATATGCCGTTATCATAAAATTAATAATTCTACGAGACAAAAACATGACATAATTTTATGGTATTTAACAAAGAAGAGGTATCAGACTTAAATTTTGGTGGCTCAAGAATGTAGAAGATAAAATTAAGATCAAGAGGTAAATTAATCTTATGTCATTGATTGGTTCTGTGATTGAAAACACATTAGGTTAGAGGTTGATTCATCCCTTGTGCTTGATTATATTCGCTTTCCTCCACTTGTGCCTTGGCAACTTCGAATTCGCTATTTAAATTGCTTATAATACACGACTTCGCAACTACGCTTTAGATCATCACATATCTTTTGGGAAGGAAATAAGGTAGCAGATGCTTTAGCTAATTATGGAACATCTTTATTTGAGCAAGAATGGTGGGATACACCTCTCCCTTTTATTTTGTCGTATTGTAATAGTGACATTTTGGGTCTTCCTTAGTTTAGGTTTCGTTAATTTATTCGTTTATGCTTGTTGCTTTAGGAAGTTTTGGTTAGGTCCCCCTCTTGTGTTATTCATCTCTTTTTGGTTTAATAAATTGGAGTGTTAGGGAGGTTATTCCTCTTCTATCACTCGTTTCATCAAAAAGAAAAAAAAATCTCAAGTAATGTTCAAGAAATGGTTTAGATCGAATTAAGGGAGAAGGTGTTGATTCTTTGTTTTTTGTTTTGTTTTTATTTTCATAAGTTAACTGTAGTTATGAGTACAAACCCTAAAATTGTTGTTACGATGATGTGCCAATTGTCTAGACCCTTGGATTGTTTGAAACACGATGATTTTATGAACTTCACACTTGCACATCAGAACAACCGGATCCTTCTCGAAAACTCATTAAGTATATACGGCTAAATATTATATAAATACATAGAATAAACTAGTCTACTACATGACCATGTTTTTCCACCACATTGTTCCTGGCCACATCATATTTCAATGAAATTCTTTAGACCTAATGTGCTCTGCTAGGGTTTTGTAGTCGGCGTTGTTGCCCTACCATATCTATGTCATCCTCTGATGGATGGCTGCTTTACTGTATGCTCGTCTGCCTTAGTCCTCTCTCTCTCTCTCTCTCTCTCTCTCTCTCGATGTTTGCGGCTTTTGTTTTTGGAGTCGTTCTCATGGAGGGATCTTCTTCCTCTGGTGTTGCTGCCATGGACCCGGTTCTTGGTCGGGCTATGATGGTTAGCGGTGATCTTGTAATTAACGACCCGATCCTAAAAGTCTTATCGGAAGAAAAACATCGTTACTGATTGATTTCTAATTAAATTAATATTTGAAACAAGTAGAAAATCAATCGTAAATAAAGGATACCAAAAGTATAGCAGAATAAATTTAACAACTAAAACATAAAAAAAAAAAGACCAAGTATTAGTTACAACCAAGTGTGGTTCTTTTAAAGAGACAATAAAAGAAAAAAAAATCCTACTCTCCACTATAAAAAGCCCAAACCCTTCTGAACTAAACTCTAAACAAAAACATTCTCAATGGTTTCGAAAGCAAAAAAAAGAAGACCAAAAATATCTTTAAAATTGGGTTTGAGATATCACAGATCTGGTGATTAGGTTGCCTTGGTCTGTGGATGCGTTTGTCAATCCATTCTAGGGCGCTAGTCCTCTTTGCATTCATTGGTGATGGCGGGATCATTGGATCGTCGTGGTTTGTTGATGTGGCTGGCTTTGGCATTGCCAATGTTGGTTGCCGACTTGCTCGTGTTGCTGATGCGTCGTGGTTTTATTGGCCTTGTACTTTTCATGAGAAAGATTTTGACTTAGCTCCTCTTTTTCTTATTTATAATATTTTCTTCGTTTAATAAAATTTGAGTATTAGCAAAATTCATTATCGTTAAGTTAAACTCAATATATTTCAATTATAAATGGTAGATTTATACTACAAAATTAAATAGTTATTTGTGATGAGTTGAAAGAGAGTGATTAAATGAGAATGATGAAGGGTATGAATATGATATTTCATTTTTTTTTTTTTTACCATTTTGGCTTTCGTTTTTTTTTTCTTTTCATAAAAAAAAAGCAATAAAGGAAGAAAAACACTGTGTAACAAAAAAAGAAAAGAAAAAAAACATTGCAGTTTGAGTGGTTAAAGCCCTGAACCTCCCTGAGGGGGTGTATTCAATTAAGAGTTTATAAGATTGTTTTGTATTTTAAAAGTCTATAGGTATTTAATTAGGATTTTAAAGAGTCTTTTAAAATCTTATGATATTCAATTAAGATTTTAAAATATCCGTTCAAATCTAGTTGTATTCAAAAGTCTAATGATTTTCAAAGATTTCATTAAATGAGTGATTGTGGAGGATTTTGGAGAGCTTGGTATAAATACCAACACCCATAAGAAATCCGATCACCTTACAAGAGATTTGCAAAAATCCAAGAAACAAGCCGCTCTGAGAGTTCTGGACCTCATCACCCCAAAACGAACCGTCCCTGCATCTCTTTCTATAGTCAGATTCCGATGAGCAAAACCCAAAAATGATTAACCCTTCTTCAAACCCCAATCCGCCTGAAACCATTCCTTCTTCTTCAACCAACAAATTTTCTTTGGCGAAAAGGTCCACTTCCCGAACCCGCCTAACCCATCAAACCCTAACCCGGCTACGCTCCGCGAGCAATGGAAATACGCCAAGAGGCAGTATAGCAGAATGTATTCTCACGCCTCGGGCACCGCCATTCTCGCCGGAGTTTCCTTGTTTGCCCTCGGCTGGTTTATCAAGGGATCCAATCTCTGCCCTCTTTCGGCAACCATGACGATTCTCCTCCTCTGCCTCCGGCTGAAAGTAGATGTTATAGGTGTGAATTGGTATAATTAATCTTGGTTGAATCATTTGACTATAATTAATATAAAGAAACAGTCGGACTCCGATCAATTCATTAATTCTTGCTTTCTCCAATTGATGGAGCCAGGGTGTGCTTCAACCTATGTGCAATTGACAAACCTTCAGGTTCAGGAGACCACATGGTCCGCCTCAAAACTTCATGTTGAGGATGAGTCATTAGGCCTACATACAACAATTTTAACTTGTATACCATCAATTGATGGTTGGATAGAAAATTCCTGAAGATTGTGATCTCTCTCTCTCTAATACGGAAGACAATGTTCAACATATGTTTCAACCCATGGTTCTCTCCCATCATGTTGTTGGTAGAGTTTGTCTGTGTTTAATAGGCTCTGCCTGTTGAAGTTTATGTGCAGTTTCCTTGTTGGTAATTATAGTGATTGTCGTGGTTTTGTTCTCTCCCATCATGTAATGGGTAGAGTACTTTGACTAGTTCACTTGTTTGTGTGCAGTTTTTTTTTTAATAGCGTTTGTGTGCAGTTTTTAAAAACTTCATATAGACTTATTAAAATCCAAACAAATACTGAAATAAAATGCATTAAAATCTGTCAAAATTCATATAGAATTAAAACAATCTATGGATTCTGCAAACTCCATAGATTATAAAAACTCTAACAAAGTCTTTTAAATTCTGAATTGAATACACCCCTCAGTCCACTAAAAAGTAAAAACCAGAGACCGTCCAACATTTCTGCAAGAGAAAATGGGCACCGGATTAAAGGAATTGTTGAAGAAGGGGATGGGGTTGGCAGAGATGGAGTTCATCAGCGGAGGCGGAGCCATCAACTGGTTCCCAGGCCACATGGCTGCTGCCACCACCGCCATCCGCGACCGCCTCAAGCTCGCCGACCTCGTCATTGAGGTCCGCGACGCTCGCATTCCCTTGTCCTCTGCCAATCAGGACCTTCAGCCCCAACTACGCTCCAAACGTAGCCTTATTGCCCTCAACAAGAAGGACCTCGCCAACCCCAATATCATGCACGTAATATTCCTTATCTCTCTCTCTCTCTCTGTTATTGTTGTTGTTATCATATTCTTGATGAAATTCGACGCTTATTGCTTCAATTTCTGCAGAGATGGACTCGTTTTTTCGAATCGTCCCGGCAAGATTGCCTTCCCATTAGTGCACATAGCAAGAGTTCTGTTTCCAAGGTATTAAATTCTTAGTTTGCCGTTTATATTTTAATTCGTTTGGAAAACTAAATTGTGTACTGGGTTAATCAAAGCTTCTTGAGCTGGTGGAGTATAAACTGAAGGAGGTGATTTCAAGGGAACCCACCCTGCTTGTTATGGTTGTTGGCGTTCCTAATGTTGGCAAGTCAGCTCTAATTAATTCAATTCATCAGATTGCATCGTCTCGCTTTCCTGGTGAGTTCATAATGTTAATGTTAGGGGCCGCTTTCATGAATCTAATTTTGCTGTAAAAAAAAAGAAGAACTGCATATAATATGGATGGAATTCAGCAATGCATTTTGAGGAATGACAGTTTTCGAGTTTCTTTCTTAGTGCAGGGGAAGATGAAGCGAGCTACGGTCGGTCCATTGCCTGGTGTTACTCAAGACATAGCTGGATACAAGGTCATTCACCATTTTTGTTGTTGATTTTTCCTCTTCTCTATATTTCATTGTTGTTCAAACTTTCTTGAATTGTCTATGTACAGATCGCTCATCAGCCTAGCATATATGTTCTTGACACTCCAGGTGTATTGGTTCCAAGTATCCCAGATATAGAGACAGGGTTAAAGCTAGCTCTGGCAGGTCTGTCCTTTTTTTCAGATAAACTCTCTGGATTTTCTTTTGGTAATGTTTCCTCCAGTAGTTATTAGTGTGGCTGTGGCATTGGGAATGTATTTGAACTTTCTAGGCTTACAGGGTATATAGAAAGACAAGATTTAGGAAGTTGTGATACAATTGCACTCATTATGTTTTCATATATGTTACTTTAACGTTGTCAACAATTAGTGTTATATTCTTTCTTTTGATCTTTTGGTTCCTTTCTCCTCATTTTCTTTTTTTTTTTGGTTCTTTTGCCTTTTTTGAATAGTTTATATTTTATTCTCTGTTCATAGTCCTTCAGATATGGGCTTGGGTCTACACTTGTCCTTGACAATTACATAAACTATTTCATTGAATCATATATATTTAGTATTGCACTTTCCTCAAAATAAATGGATACTGCAGCTTCCTTGCAAGGAATAAATTGTGCTTTAGGTTCCATGTCAATTTGTCTTGAAATGTAATGATGTTTTGAAATGAAAATGTATGGTAAGATTAAATAAATCCTAACCTGTAGAGACCTGTGGAAACATATACCAAATATTGAAGCCTAAAATACTACTGGATATAGTGTTGGAGAAAATGAGGGCGATTTTAACAAGTTTGTGTCTTGTGGCATTAAAGATATAAAAGGAACTTTTACTCTGATAGTGTACTTCTGATGTAGGACAAAGGATGCTGGTTCTGAGTACTTATGGTGGGCTTAAAAAGTTAGAAAGATAGGAGTTTCAACAAATAGAACAATTTTTAGCAGAAAGAGGACTTATAGCTGCTGTAGTTTCAGAGTACTAAGGGAAATAGAGAATAAAGGGAGGAGAGAGAGATAACAAGGTAGGAGAGAAGATACCAAGACCAAGCCTTCAGCAACACTCAATTTTCATTCACTCCATTTTGCCTTCATTGATAACAAATAGCCTTATTTATAGGCTTCAGATGAACTTTCTTAGATGGACTTATTAAAAGACTCATTAAGTAAGAAGATACCATTGGACACATTTTACTTACCCTAAGACTCAAATAGGCTCTTAATAGCACTAGACTCAAATGTGGGAGGGCAGTGGTGAAGAGCATAATGATCATCTTATCAAGTGGGATTTGGTTTCCAAAAGTAAGGAGAAAGGAGGGCTGGAGATTGGTAATTTAGCTGCAAAAAATATATCTTTGATGGGGAATGGCTCTGGAGATTTCCTATTGAGCAAGAATCGTTGTGGCATTGTGTAATTAGAAGCAAATATGGTTATCAAGAAAACGGTTGGGATTCCAATTTGGTGGTTCGAGGTTCGAGTAGAAGCCCCTGGAAGGATATCTCGGCTGTTTTGTGCGAAGTTTCAAAGTGTTTCCAGTTAATAGGGGTGATGGGAGAAGAGTGAGATTTTGGGAGGATTTTTGGGTGGGGGACAGACCTTTGTATGAAACTTTTCCTAGACTTTTCAGACTTTCAAGATTTCATAACAGCTCAATAGAAATCTTAACTATTCCAAACACTATCCCTGTGAGTTGGAATTTTGGGTTTAGAAGGAATTTAAATGATGAGGAGGCTTTGGAAGTTTCAGCTTTGCTGGTTTTGGTAGAAAGAGTCAGTTTGGTAAGTTCAAAAAAGGATACGAGGAGGTGGAAACTGGAAGCGTCCGGTTTTTTTTCATGCAAATCTTTTCGAAATTTTATCAGCAATGATAGTTCTGTTCCAAGTTTTGATCCTGCAAATTTTCTCTGGAAATCTAAAGTGCCTACAAAAATTAAGATTTTAGGCGGGTTGGTGGCGCATGGAAGATTGAATACGTGTGAGATGCTTAAGCGGAGAAGGCCAATTAGTTGTTTCTCACCTCACTGGTGTGTTTTATGCAAACGGAATGGAGAGAATGCAAATCATATTTTTTTGCAGTGTGAAGTGGCCTCTTATCTTTGGCAGAAGTTCTATAGGGAGGGTAATTTGGGATTCTCCAATACAGATTTCTGCTTTGTTTGTTCAAAACCTTGCTGGTTTTGGGAAAGGGAAGAAAACCAAAGTGTTATGGGGCTGTGGGATCCTTGCAATTTTTTGGGTGTTATGGATGGAAAGAAATAGAAGAATTTTTGAAGCCTACGAGAGGGTAGGGGTTGAGGTTCTTTGGGCTTCGGTCTCTGAGATCTTTAAAGATTATAGTTTCTCTTCTATTCTAAGGGACTGGAGAGCAGCAGCAGTTTAAGAGAATTTTTTTTTATCCTGAGGGAGATTTCTTGCGAGGGGGGTATTCTGTTTGTATTGCTGTTTGTGTTCTCTGTTTTTCCCTTCTGTTTTTTGTGGATTCCTCATCCACTGAGTCTGTATTCATCTTTTTAATTAATAAATTATGTTTCTTTTAAAAAAAAAAAATAGCACTAGACTCAAATAAGTACTCTTAATAAAGCTTATTATTAACTTTTAGATGGCACTGCATATATTTATTTATCTATTATCTTTTACTGTCTCAAAATCTTAAACTACCATGGAGAGTTATGTTTGGACCAAAATGCCTTAGCTTAAATTCTGGGCCGATGGGCTTAATCTTGGGCTTCCAAAGCGGGTATTTCTTCTGTCCAAGCTTTAGCAGTAGCATCATATCTTCCCCTCCAAAAGGAACTTGACTCAATTGAGTATGGAGCTGGGCCAAGTATATAGTCATATAATATACTGTTTAAGGAGGCAACTGTCTGCTGTCCTCTTGAGCTTTATAGTGGTAAGCATTGCAATTGAAAGGAGAAGAAGTTTAAGAAAAGAGAGGATGTTAATCTTCACAAGAAAGAAAAGAGAGGATGCTTTGCTTAGTTATCAATATGATGTAGGACAAAGCTAAGGACAATGTGAGTATCGTTATGGTGGGCTTAGAATGATAGAACTATTAAGAAATAGAACCGGGTTAGGGATCTCAGTTTAGGGTAGCTGTAATTGTAGAGAAGACAGAAATGTGAGAAGAATGGAGATAGAAGTGAGAGGAGAAGCTAAAGAAGAGAGTATGGAGGAGATATCAAGGCACCAAGCCTTCAACAGCACTGAATTTCATTCATTCCTATCCGCCTTCATCTATAGCAATTAGCCTTATTAATAGGCTTCAAAAAGATCTCCTCAGATGGACTTACAAAAAGACTCATTACATAACACGAGACCCTTAGAGAACTCAGACACATTGCACTCACCGCAAGACTCAAACAGACTCTTAATAGCACTAGACTCAAATAAGTATCTTAATGAAACTTAACCTTAACTCTTAGGATGGCTCTTTGTTTATTTACATATCATCTCTTACTGACTGAAACTCTTAAACTACCATGGAGACTTATAAGACGGACAAAAAATGCCTTGGCTTTAGAGCTGGGTTAATGAGCTTAATCTTGGGTTTCCAAAGAGGGTATTTCTTTCCATTCGGCTGTAGTCACTGCATTAACATGCTTTTCATTGCTGACTTTAATGGAAAGATGCTCCAATCTTTAGGAAATCTAAAGGTTATAGACTTATATTCAAACTTCCTATCTGTAAAGTGTATGATCTTTGGGAGTGTGAGTTTGATTAGCTAAATACAGACTTTGAGGCACTTCCAAATTCCATGTGTAAAAAGAAGAATGAAAATATCATGTACATGATTTAATATTGATGAATAAACTTCACTGAAGCTTCTGTTAGAAACCTGAACCCTCTGTTCCTCATATCCAGTTAAGCCATAGGTTGGCATCTGAGAGTTTGTCCTTGGCATTTACTTTTGGGTGGGGGTGGATGTTTATTAGTTTTGTCAGCATACAATATTACTGAAACTAATAAATTTATCAAATGAACCTGCAGGATCCGTTAAAGATTCGGTGGTAGGTGAGGATCGGATTGCTCAATACTTACTTGCAGTTTTAAATACACGAAGGACTCCTCTTCACTGGAGGAACTCAAATAATAGCAGAACGGAAGGCATTCAATATGAAGCCGAGGAAAAAGTTGAATATAGTCTTAAAAATCTTCGACCAAGGAGGAAGCTGCCAAATAAGTCTGATGTGCTGTACGTTGAGGTAATTGACATTCCTGTATTCTCCTTTTTATGCACAATAATACCCCAAGTTTCAGTGCATTGTGGGACTGCTTCAAACTTCTGAGGTGTACAGAATGCCCAATGCCCCTAGCATTTCATTTGTTTAAATTTCCATAATATACTTGTAGAATTTTTTCATTAGCTATGCTTTTTATATTTTAGTATCTGACCTGGCCAATTTTCTTGGGAAGTTAGCCGTGTGGTTGGCTTTTCTGTCCATGTTATGTCTACATGGGATTTTTCGTCTTCAAATAAGTTTGTAGGAATTGTGGGTGGTATGGATGGAAAGAAGGGAAGGGATTTTTTAAAATTATAGGGTGGAATTCGTGGCATAGAGAGATTTGGGACATCAGTGTGGGTTTCAATTTGATTGTTTTTTCGGGGATCAGTTTATGAACAGTTTATGTTGCTTTAATTGTTGTTTGGCTTAGGATGCTGCTGTATGTTGGGATATTTTGAAGTTATAGGATGAAATTTCTTGTATAGAGAGATTTTGGACATCAGTATGGGTTTCAATTTGATTGGTTTTTCGGCTCACTTTATGGACAGGCTGTGTTGCTTTAGTTGTTGTTTGGTTTACCGTGCTGTATGTCACCATTATTCTTTGTCTTTTGAGTAAATCCTTTTTTCCAATTGGAAGAAAGATGGTTCTGTTTAGGCCCTTCATGCAGGATGCATGGTAATAAAAACAAAGAAACACAGAGAAATAGAGAAGGAAATGGAATTCAATATTAGTTTGGGTGTTTGATCAGAACACCAAGTGTTCGTTTAACTCGATGGCTTCTTGGACTAAATATTGTTACCTTTTCACTTAAGGGTATCTGAACACAGAGTAATGGGTTATGTATAACAATAATGAATGAAGAAGAAAGTATGTCAGGGTTGTCAATAACTTCTCACATAGCAATAACAAATTTTGTGTCTTAGGCTGAATAACATAAAGACTTGCAATGAGCAATGACTCTGTACATCCAGTTAACTTTATTGTCTTGCTCATTGTAAGAAGTAAACATAAAACAAAACAAATAAATAAATAAATTATTACATGGGTGCAGGAATGGAGGAGTTTAGGGAGAGAAAGTTCTGGTGAGCTTTTTGGGCATCTGTTTATGTGGCTTTCAAGTATTACCGTCTTTTCTTATATACTGCTACTTTGGAAGACAGCTGTAGTCTAGATTTTCTTGCTTAAGGTAGTTGGTGTAAATCTTAGTTGCTAGTGTTGTATTTTATGAGTTATCTGTTGTTTTTTTCTATTGTTGACTCTAGTCCACTTATTGTTTCATGTTTTTGATCTATAGAAGTTGTGTCATCTCTTTTTTAATCAGTTTTCTTTTAAATGTTAAATTTGTAACTGAGGCTCTTACACGATCCATTTTTCATTGCCATCCATATTTGTGTAATCTGTCACTTTGCAGTTGACCTTTAGTCTATTCACAATTACAAGTATAGCTAGACAAGAGTTCTTGGTGACCCGACTTGCTGATATTTCTTCTCTTTTCAGGATCTTGTAACAAAAGTACAATGTGCACTCTATTCGACTCTGTCAGAATTCGATGGCAATGCAGATGATGAAGCTGACTTGGAGGTGCTTATAGATCAGCAGTTTGAAGCACTGCAGAAGGCACTGAAGATACCTAATAAGGGACCAGAAGCTCGTTTGATGGTATCAAAGAAATTTCTTACGTTATTTAGAACGGGTAAGTTAGGTCCTTTCATCCTTGATGATGTCCCAGATTCTAATGTACCTTCATGAAACCTATTATTTTGAACTTTTTCAAAAACATCTTTTTGCTGCAATCTACATGTATTAGTGGTCTCTTAATTTTTCTTTTCTGTTGCATTAGTTCTTATTTGGTAGTCATGCATGTTGGTTTGGTTCATGTTTGCGAACACTCTGAAGCAGGCTCCATTATTTTACCCAATATAAACCTAGGTAGATGTTGCTAGGATCAAGTTTTCTCAGTAAATTTAAGCGTACAAGTGATTACCACATCCTAAAACTATTACGAAAACTGTAGTACTGCAGACAAGTTGTCTTCCTGTAAGTTCAGAGAAACAAGATTCAACAAGGTTATGTTCCTGTACACTAATACTGCAGACAGTTCAAGGCTTTTGTGCTCCAGGAACCAAAAGCGAGTGACTAACATGTTGAAAGAAACATCTTCTACTTTATCATGAATGAGTAGTAACAGTTTGGCTACGAAGGGAAGCACTTTCTGGTGTTTGAGATTAGGTGCTGCAAGTTTAGTTTTAATGAAGTTACAATCCAAAATAGGGCGGAAGTTAAAAACTTTAATTGATTTAATCCTCCCACCCTAGGAAGGGATATATTTCATTTTAGTAATTTCAAACACTCCAAAGCAGGCTCCATGATTGCACTTAATACTCGATGCAAAGTTTGGTAAATGTAGCTTTGCTAGGAATAATACTTTGCTCGGAAAATTTAAGTGAACAACTGTTCCTTGCCACATAAAATACTACGATAACCTATTCACAAAAATTTATAGGAAAAAAAAAAAGGTCATCTTTCTGCTCAAGTCATCATAAAAAAGTGAGACAGTTGTACCCAGATTCAGTTGGTATGTCAAAAGGAACCATATCCTAGATCATCATAAGAGTAATAACGCTGCGGTAATGGAGGGAGGCAGCCATTTTCAAAACCGGGCAGAGATGGATGAGCTCCAAAGTCATGAGGGGACTGGTAGGACTGATATGCTGGGATTCCATTTGTGGGAGCTATATTTGTACCGTATTGAGCTCCGAAACCTCCAAAACCATGAGACTGATAGGACTGATGTGCTGGGATTCCATTTGTGGGAGCTATATTTGTACCGTATTGAGCTCCGAAACCACGAGGCAACACTGGACCGGCAGCAAGACTGGCAATAGCAGAGTCGACGCTGTTAATAACAGATGGCATCAAAGAGTTATGTTGATGATCTGCATGCAAATTTTTACCGAAATTTATCACCTCTTCAGATCCATTTAAACCATCAGCATACCCGTATGGTGTAGTGATCATTCCATTGTTGTTGTCTCCTCCAGCAAGGCTGGAAAGAGCAGAGCTAACGCTGTCAATAACCTGTTGTTGCGAAGAGCTTGGAAGCAACGCAAGGTTTTGTCGATGATCAGCATGCGACCTTGGACCTAAATTTGTCACCTCTTGAGACACAAAACCGGTAGTAGAGCCATATGGTACTGTCATGATTCCATTGTTGAATGGTTGCAGCACACTTTGATTGTTCATGTTGACTTGTTCACCAAGGTTCGGAGTCGCAGAGCTTTCAAGCAATGAAAGGTCCTGCTCTAATGGCTTTGAATCTATCATCTCTGTTTTATCTGCTTCATCTCTGGTATTTGGGTGAGGCTTAGCCATCTTACTTAGATACACCTTACACAAAACCCAATTATCCAACTGCACCAAAAAAGGTGTGACTATTAGAATAAGGTGAATAAGATATATACATGTATAATGAGGCTGAAATTAACGGTGCAATTGTATACGTACCCTGTTGTCACCGGGAGCTCTAGCAGTACTTCTTGTTGGTGCAATGTTTTCGTCCATTTTGAATTCATGCATAATCCAGTCGGTCTTTTCTGCTTCATCATCTGAATTCCTTTCATAAAAGACCAGTGTCTTCCTGGCTCCAATTACCTTGTTCCTTTCATTGAAAATTTGTTTATCTTTACCGGTTGCCTTCCAAAATCCATTACGTATACCATCACCAGTTATGCGGTTTGGACGGTTTCCGTTCGGATACTTCCGATCCCTTGGGCTGAAGAAGTACATTGCCTCCTCTTCTCGGAATTTATGCATATCTGTCACCCACAAAATAACAAGTCCATAAATTAAAAAAACGGTATAATCTCACAAAAAAAAATTGTAGAAATTTACGTGAAAAGTGATATATAGAAACTTTTTATTTTCCGTACGTCAATGTATAGAGTTAGAGACTTGAACCGATGAATGATGTATAATATATGTAGAGAGAGAGAGAGAGAGAGAGAGAGAGAGAGAGAGAGAGAGAGAATCAGGTGACCTGCGAGTTGCATGGGGGTGAAGTTATATATCTTGAGGTCAAGGATTTTGTTGGTGGGCAGAGGTTTATTCAAGAGTTTGTTCGTTAAGTACTGAAGAATCAACTCTTCATCACTAGGTTGAAACATAAAGCCCCGTGGAAACCTGTTGAAAAAGAACTCATATGGCTTCATCATCTCGCAATCATCATACGGAGCTGAATTCTTAGGGTTAGGGTTCGTACTAGTACCAGCCATATCGATCTTAATTATGGAGTACGTGATCAGGAGCTTGAGAGTGACTGTCTCTATATATATATAGTATAGAAAAGAAAAGACGAGAGAAGAATGAACTCCTAATCTTCTATGGTTTAGAAATAGGAACTTAATTCGGAAACCTTCTTCTTGTTGAACACTGTTTGAGTTCTGCGTACTGATTAATTACTAAATTTAAGCACACCCAAACGAAAAAGCACACCCAAATTATGTTAAGTACTCCCAAATCATGTCTGATGTTACCGGCTAGGTGTTCATCGGGTTGACTTTCTACTCATCAGGAGCTTCTTTCACAATTAGACATATCCATAGAAAACTAATTTGTAATACCATGTAAAAAAAATTAAAGGGAGAAAATCATCGCAATTTTGTCACCCTTTGGAAAGGGTGAAAAGGTCCATGGTCATTTAACAATTAAATCAAATTCATTTATAATTTTTTGGGGTGTTTAAGGGGTGAGGTGACCAGTACCCCACCCTCTGCCGTTTTGAAGACTGAAATTAATTTTCGTGAATTTGTAATGCCTAGTTGGACATTTTTACCCATATATTTATTAATTATATTTCTCAAAGGGCAATTGAATCAAGACGAGGTGTCGGGTTTAATTTTTTACCTTCGGTAAATAGAGCTTGGCCATGTGAGAGTGTAGGAGTAAAACACTCGCAAACTGGAGATGTGATGAATAGATTATGGTTGTTTTAGACTAAATGATTTTTTTTTTGTAAATGATCTCAAATCAGGATTGATCGTCTTGACCGAGTCAAAACGACGACTACGTCGTAAATACATGGGCAAAGTCAAATCTATCATTTTTTATTGAGTTTTTATCACTCACAGTGCCTGGACTTTCGCCCACCAGACTAATTGATGCCCAGACTTTTAAAACGATCACACAGATGCCCAGACTTTTAAAACCATGCCTTTGTGATACCTCCATCTCAATTCCGTCAATTCTCCGTTAAATAAGAGGCTAAATCGGTAATTTCGCACTATTTTTTTTTAATGAAATGACCTATAAGGCCTTGAGGGGATGCAAAACCTAAGCGTACTGGCAGCATCACACAAGCATCAAATTCTTAATTGTCAACTTCATATCCCCCATCCATATTGATATTATTGCCTGCACAATCTATAAGGGTGTGATCTTTGGGCTCAGTAGGGTATTAAATCCCTCATGGTCAATTATCACATTTAATTTAAGTGTGCCAACAAATTCAGTAAATATGTATATAAGGTAATCACAAAGAAATATAAATGCATGAGTATGCATCAAGTGCATAAAATTTAAGTTCTCTTCGCTACCCTTTGTCAATTCGTACTCCGGATCAAACAGACCTCGCACGTCCCATACCATACAAATTCCACTAGGTCCCGAATGACCCGTTGCACGAATCAACGCTCAGCCTTCAACATTCCAATTTTCATGTACAATTTCCGTACAATTTTTGTTTCAATGGGCCCGCAACCCTACCACTTTCTTCACCAACTATATAAGTATATATACCAAATGTCTCATGGAATCCTTTTTTTTTTTTGAGAGAAAATGTTAGACTGTATTAAGAATTCAGCAAGCAGTACAATAATGACCCACCCCTGAGGGGCCGACAGAAAAAGCCATTACATAGAGTACACCATTAGGGTACACCCCGAGTACACCTACCTTTTAGGCAATTTAACCAATGTACAAAGAAAATCCAAAACCCCAGCAGGAATAAATTTGATCCGAAATTCCAGATTTCCTTTGCATCCTCCTCTCTCAAACAGAAGAAGCCGTATCTCCCTCAACCAACACCCTAGGGGGTTTCTTCTTCCCCTGGACTATTGGACGAGGCATAAGAGACTTCGGGGTGGCCATAGAAGACCCCTTTGACTTTGGCTTATTCTTTGCACCCCGTGGACGCCCTAGCTTCCTCTTCTTATCTGGAGAAACAAGTAGCCGCCCATTCTCATTTGGAATAACCAAAGACAAATCAGTCGCTTCAGGTAAAGCCTCCTCAGAATTGGGAGTAACAATTAAGCAAGCCTTCTTACCAGCACGGATCAAGCCAACAGCAGCAGGACGTCTCTGTCCAGTGATCGGAGGTAGCTCCTCCAAAACCGGTGCATGCTTGACCACCACTTCCCCACACTTAGGAATAGCTGCCAAGGATGAAGCCGAGAAGCCCAAAACTGAAAAAAAAGCCTTCCTTAGGACGACGAAGACCCAAATCCGGCTTCCCTAGATCCCTTAACAAACCCGAAGCAAGTAAGCCTGAACGAGCTTGGTCTGATCCAAACAAACCATCCACTGCACTAATCTTGAAAGCAGAAGATGAAGTCAAACCACAAGAAGAACGTGCGCTTTGTTGCACAGGCAAAACAGAAGAGCTCCGACCCGAGGAAATGGTCGGCGCACAAAGAGACAAGGCCGCCAAAGTTTGGGTTGGTGGCACCGCCTTTCTCTGCACAGTCTCCTGCAACAACAGCTTGTCGCAATCCCCTAGGGCATGTTCCAACAATCCACAATCCCGACAGCAACCCTTGAGGCGCTCAAACTTGAACACCAAATCTACATCTACCTCGGCAGAGAAAGAGAATTACCTAGAGGTACGAATACGACGCCTGGTATCTAAAACCAAACGGATTCTCTGCTCTACCTCCTTCCGGTGAAGCGCAAGCTGATCAAACCTTAAAACCCTTCCCATGGCAGAACCAACCATGGACAGTGACACCGGATTGCGCAGTGAGGGAGGCAGACCCTTCACCGTAACCCAAAGTTCCAGAGATCGAAGTGGAGCTGCCGTCACCGATCCCAGTCCATCATACTCTCCCAGAACCAACATAACATTCCTATAAAACCATGGACCACCGCTCAGAATACGGTTACGATCCTCCTTACGATCAAATTGGAAAATGAAACGCCCCTCCATTTCACGGATAGATAGACCAGAACGTACCCGCCAAATAGAAGGAATGGAACCAATAAACCCTGTCACAAAAGGTTTCCGAGTAAGCAGTCGTCCCACGAGATAAAAATGGGTCGCTTGGATTGCAGCCGCACCCGCGATTCCCAGATCCACACGAGGAGAATCAGAAAGAGCAAAGGAGGCGGCGAGACTCGCAGCGAGTTCGTCAGCCATAAGGTTTAGAAAGGTATGAACGTTGACGGCCGTCAACGTAAAACCCTAGCAGAGAGAGCTAGGTCAGTCTAAAGTTGAGGATTTATGTCTCATGGAATCCTATTTCAACCACCATCATTATTTTCAATTTCTTTATTTTCATTCAAGTGTATGCAGAGACATATTCACATCAAATATATGAATCACAATTCCAAATCCAACTCACCATCAAACTAAATATATTAGAGTAATAATACCGTCAAATATTTCTACACAACATTAATAATAAAATTGACTGCCAATATAAGAAAACAATCATAATATTGACCACTCCTAATTTAAACACGGAAATTAGATATGATATAGTTCAATCACTGGGAGACTAGGAACCCTACCTTGGTCTCAACCTAGAAAATTAAATTTTTATTCTTCTTCCCACAGACAACGCCAAATGTTTCTAACTGATATGACCGATAGTCCCCGAGCAGATGCTATTTCTAACTGATGATAAGGGATAGGTATAGTTCTCTCTACCTCGTAGCTAGTTCTCTGTCCCAACCCTTTAGCCGTGCCATAAGATGTAAACAAAATATAAGTTAGAATCCAGATAAGTATACTACTGTGAAATTTTCTAAAGGAAAGGGAACTTACCTACTCTGTTTCTTTTTTTAACGCACAGCTCTATAAACTTTAATTCCTTATGACACCCCGTTTTTGTACTTGTAATCTATATCCCTCTATCATTTTGAAATCCAGATATTCTCTTAACCTCTTGCAATAATGGTCCGACAGATTGGATGCAATCTGTTGTCTAATAAATTTTGCTCTTTTCGCCGAAAAAAAGGCTACTAAGTAGGAATCTACTTTTGTGAATAATGGACTCTTGTCCATAACAATTAACAAAACTTGTCTTCTTCCTTAGTTTGCATTACTTAATCACTCGAGACTTACTATGCTAGCTATAATAATAATAATAATACACACACAACACATGTATAAAGATGCATTTAACCACATATAAAACTAAAGGTGGGTGCGACATAACGAATCTTACCACACCTATATGTTATATTAATATAAATAAATATATTTTTTTCAGTTATTACAGTGACCATAACCCCTGTCACAATTCTTTTGGGGGCGCAAACACTTTCGTGGAGTCGAGCTCTGTCTACCTATGTAAAAAAAATTGAGGCAGAAAATCATCGCGATTCAGTTGCCTTTAGAGAAAATTAAATTAAAGGAACTCGTATAAACGTTCCCGGCTAATTAAAAATTAAATAAAAAATTGTCTTTCACAACTTTAAACATCATAAATACACAGACTGGAGAACATGAGAGAATAACGTGAGAAATAGAGAGTTAGAGAAAAGAAAGAAAGAAACAGAAATGGAAAGAGAATCGAAGGAGAGAAACAAAGATATGTGAGGAAAGAGTAGGAAAGAAAGAAGAGGAAAAGAAGAAAGAAACATAGGAGAAAGAAAAGAAAGGAAAATAGGAAGAGAGAAACAGATGTGAGAAAGAAAGCAGTGAAGGAAGAAACGAAGGCGGAGGAGGTAACTTTATGACATTAGCTAGGAGGATTATCTTGCAAATTGGAATTTCAATTCAATTAGGCTTGAAAGATTTTGCAGGTTCTGTTTTAAATATGGGAACTATGAAGGTTAGAGAGTGGAAGCAATTAGAGTTAGAGTTTACACATGTAAGATTATTATTGAAGAATAGAATCCAATAATGTACCCTTAGTAAACCTAAGTTGTACGAATTTTCATATCGAAATAAGAAATCGATTTCATAAAATAAAAAAACATCATAAATACAGTCAGCGACGGAGCCAGGAATCAAAAATACTATGGGCTAAACTTTGCTTACAATTTTTTTTTGAACTGTTATTATTATTCTTTTTTTAGCTAATATTCAGGAATTTGGGTTTTCTCTTTAAATTTCTGGTGTTTTTTTAAACCATCTCTGAAAATTTCTCTAATATTTATGAATGTAATGGGTATTTAAAAGCCCTTATTTGGTAAATTGCCCCAAATTAAAAAAAAAACATTCCAACCAAAACTCGATCTAGAATTAAATTTTTAAAGTTAGATGCACGAACTAAAAAGAAAAAAGAAATACCTCTTGATGTCTTGATGAATGATGAATCCGTTTTTTTTTAATCCACTCATTAATTAATAATTAGCACGCCTACGATTAAAATAAGATAAAGGCACAAGTTCAAAAAAAATATTGTGTAGTGATGGACTGATAGGCAGTGATGGTATGTTTGTCGATGATGCGTCTAATATACAGAGCTGCATACCATGCAATTGCAATTCAAAAATGCATAGTTTCACATTTTTGAACGGCAATTGCATTTTAAAAACAAGAGTTGCATACCTTGCTATACATTTTTGCTAGCTTCCCTCATAAGCTCACATACGCTAGCTATAGCTTCTAATGATTAATTGTTTACCATGATGTTAGAGTTATATATAGCTAGCTAGATCCACGATATCCGAATTCAAAACTTTGGTTGGACATACATGCATCAATCATCCCCCAGGCCACTTGTTATTTATATCATTAACCACCGAAATGGATTAGGGTTGCTCAATCGATCGATCGTATATATTATTCATGCATCTCTCTAAGACTTCGAATTCACAGGACCCTACTTAGTAATATTCGGGACGGGAATTAAACGTAAAAAATACGTACATGTATAATTCGGTAACTTTTAGTGAAAAATACTTTGAAAATTCGGTCATAAAATACGAAAACGAAAAATTATAAAATTCGATACGTATGTGTTTAAAACGAGATTTAGTAAAAAATACGGACGTAAAAATACAGACATACATATATTAATATATGTCAATTATCACACTTAATTAACTAGGACCGGAACTGATGTTGATATTATAATGTGATATCATTGTCTGTATCTATATATATCGATCTATCATCTCGATCTCCTCCTCCGTCACCGTCACTATTAATTGATTGCCATTAATATATGTCATCATCAGTCCCCACTGCTAGCTAGATAGCAACCCCTTCCCGGCTTCCCCTCCCTCCCAGTTCTTACGGTTCTAATTGCTAGCTGTTACCTAAAATTAAGCTGGCCAGTTCTTACTTGATATGTATAAGTATAACCAACTAACTGCATAAATATATACCCCTTTCACAGCAACACTGACTAATAACTACTTCCTGAAATATATTAATGGAGCTATTCGTTTATTTAAGGCATGCATTCATATGTCATGTCATATGTGGGTGGTTGATTGATATAGGTCCACTACAATACTAAACGACAAAAATAAAATGTTCGCCCATACAAACTGCTTGTGGCTGGCATATAATAAAAGTTCAAATTAATTGGAATTTGTTAAAATTAAAATGACAGGATAGAGTTAAATGAAAATGACTGCAAAATTCATAGTAAAAGTTCAGTTAAAATCGGAAAAGTCGTCATAAATTTGGACGCGCAATTTCATTTTTTAACGGAAATCCAATTATATCTCGTAGGAGGTGGCCATATATGAGTGTTTCTCTTCCATCATGTATGGTGAGTATGTGAGTTTTTTTTAGGGTTCTTGACCCATAAGGACAAAATTGAGCAAATATTTACCATCAAGGACAAGACAAAAACGCGGTGCCCTCCCGGTCTATTAATTGATTAATTTACGTTTTTGTATTATACATTTCACAAAAATTACGAAACTGCCACTGACAGATTTTATTGACCTCAATAATTTTTTTTTAAGGAATCGATTTCGTTGTATGAGAGAAAGAATAAATGAGCATCACCTTTGTATATTTTACTGACCTCAATAAAATTTTATTGAGGTCGAAAACAAGAACGCCAGTGCAGCAACAAATGCTGTATCAGTTCCGATTTTATTGACCTCAATAAAAATATTATTGACCTCAATAAAAAAAAATTATTGACCTCAATAAAATTTTATTGAGGTCGACAACGAGAATGCCAATGTAGCAACAATGCAGTATCGGTCCCAAACTTGAATTTCCAACGAGAGTCTCGACAACAATCACATCATAGCAACTCCACACTTGTGCAATTCATAATCACAAGCAATTCACCACTGTGCACACATCACCACCTGCAAACGCCAAGCCCGTGCAAAATTATTGAGGTCAATAAAAAAAAAATTATTGACCTCAATAAACTATTTTATTGAAGTCGACAACGAAAACACCAGTGCAGCAATAATGTCGTATCAGTCCCGATTTTATTGACCTCAATAACAAAAAATTATTGACCTCAATAAAAAAAATTATTAACCTCAAATCGTTAGAATCCGGCATCCCCAGATCGACATTTGTATCTCAGATTGCCCACCAAGTCACAAGTACAGCCTAACAGCGGTGCTCTACCTAGCACCGCTCTAGCTCAAACCCGTACTCTTTCTTCTTCTTCATCATCTGCAATCACAATTCACACAAAACCACAACCATCCCAATTCAGACAAGCATCATGGCAGCTCCCATAAGCTCCACTGCCATACCCAGTCACAGCGCTGCTCAATCATGAGGAAGAATTATTGGGAGCTAGCTTTTCAAAAGAAGCGTGGACCTCGCTCCCTGTGAAGTCAAGTCGATCAAGTCGTTCCAAAGCAATCATTCAATATATGTTACCTTGTTATTCATTTATCTTCTTCTTCTTCTCAGGAGTTACTCTGTTATTGGTTTGATCCGAGCCAATACTTGCTACAGAATAACTCTACTTCGTCCAAATCAACAAGTATTATTGCCTTTGCATTCATGCAATTAATGGTTTAATTAACTTGCTTAATCCCTTTTTTCTTGCCTTTACCGATGGATCTGCAATTCTATTACATTGCATACAACAAGTATACTCTCTCTTCTTAATTACTTGTTTAAGCTTAATTATTTAGGAAAGACTAGTTGAATTCTACTCCTCCTACTCCTACGCTGCTCTGAACTTTAACTAGCTTCATTCAAAACCCAGACAGATAAGGTACGTAGTTACGTACGGTCTTTAATTTGATCGAGCCCAAGCTCGGATTGTCCACCACGGCTTCGCCGCTGCTCTTGGATCCTCAGACCACAGCTCACATTGCCGTGAGCTTTACAGAGCCACCGCTGCACATCCCATTCACTTGGGCACCCAATTCTGGACACCCAACCACCGCCGAGCCCGTGCTCGTCTTAGCCGCTTCTCAGCTGCGCCGCAGTCGATCTCAACAGCCCAGATGACGTCGCTTCACCATGCCCAGCTCTCGGAGTCTCTCTCTCGGCTTCCCCGAGCTCTCTCCATCCGCGACCTCAAGCCCAGGTCGATCCCAGTCCTTCAATGGACACCCATGCCTCCAATTCACGGCAACACTCATCACCATCTCATAGTCCTGAGAGTTAATATCAGCTCAAGGGTAAAAGTGTCACAAAAAATTACATTTTAATATTTTTGTCCTTGTTGGAAGTGAAAGAGGTCCAACTGAAACTTGGTGAGAATTATTTAAAATCTATCAAACTTGAAGAGAAATATGTAGTGTAAATGAGGACCTATTGGTTATTACCCTTTTTTATTATGCATTTTCCATATGTCTGCATATCTTCCTACAGATGCAAATAATTTGATCGGTAAATTTGGGTGGCCAACAGCAAATAATGCATGGCTAGCTAGCTGATCCATGGCACCCCCACATCATAAACAACAAAGAAATATATATATACCGTACTTAGCTATCGAAGAGAGAGAGAAATATAATATACTATTCACATGGGCATTTTGGTGATGCAAATATGGCAAACAGTGAGGGGCATTTTCGGGAGAAAAAATAGGTCCTAATTTTCACCTTATATTTCCCATTAAGTTTGGGGGTTTTTAATTTTTCCCAACAGGCCTAACTTAAACCCATTTTACTCCCAACAAGGACAAAAATATTGGAGGGTAATTTTTTGTGACCCTTTTGCCCTTGAGCTGATATTAAAGACACCATTGGCCATCGAGAGAGAGAACACGAAGAGGCTACAAGCCTGCAAGAACGAGAGAGAGAGAGAGAGAGAGAGAGAGAGAGAGAGAGAGAGAGAGAGAGAACAGATCGGGAGAGCTCAGGGAGAGAGAGTCCGAGAGGGCTACTGTGATGGAGGAAGCGGCCTAGGCTCAAGCGGCGGAGAACGAGAGCTGCACGGCTGGAGATAAAGAAGAGAAATCGAAAGGAAGAAGAGAGTGACTGGAATCGGGGGAGGAAGATAGGCCTGTACGACGACAATTGAAGCCTTGAAGGCGTGATTGGGGGTTCAGAAGCTCAGAGCTAGGCGGATTTGGCAGCGTGGAGCGCTGCTATGAATTGGCGTGGTTGTGGAATGGGTGGCCAGAGCATATTCGAAGGAGAGAATTCCGAGCGGTGTTTGGCAATGGAACTGATCGAAGCTGCCATTGAATTGGAGATCGGGTTGGGAGGTGGTTACATCGACGGCAATAGCTAGAGCTTGATTAAGGACTGAGACGATGGGTGTTGTGGTGATTGTATTGATTGCAGGTTTGGGCTCAGCGGCACTTGAGGTGCGGTGGAGGATTGCAAATTGAAGGATGTGATTTTGAGGCCGGCGGCTGCTATGTGAGCTGGGCACGGCTGTTGCTTGGGTTGTGAGAGAGTAGTGTTTGGAGGCTGGGCTCGGCGGTTGCTGTTTGAGCTGGGCATAAGCAAGAAAGATTGTTATTGTGGCAGAGAAAGAGAGAAGAGAGGGTTGTGAGAGGCGGTGGTTGGGTGTCCAGAATTGGGTGTCCAAATGAATGGGTGTCCAGAATTGGGTGTCCAAATGAATGGGCTGTGCGGCGGTGGCTCTATAAAGCTCACGGTGGTGTGAGCTGTGGTCTGAGGATCCAAGAGCAGTGGCGACAACGTGGTGGACAATCCGAGCTTGGGCTCGACGGATTGAGCGGCGCTGTGACTGGGTATGGTAGTGGAGCTTAATGGAGCTGCCATGATGCTTGTCTGAATTGGGATGGTTGTGGTTTTGTGTGAATTGTGATTGCAGGTGATGAAGAAGAAGAAAGAGCACGGGTTTGAGGTGGAGCAGGTAATTTCCATGGAGTAATTGACCTTTTGGTGCTCTGCATCTGTTTGCATAGAAAATGTATGAAAGCAAAAGCAATCAGACATTGTTTACTCTTATGAATTAGAACAGACGAACAGTGATGAGGGAACAAACTAATTAAAGAGGCCAACAAGTGATGAACTGATGATGATGATAAAGGGAGGTGGGCAATATTAAGGGAGACTATGCTGGCTTGTGGTGATGATGATTACAGCCTAGACTTTTTTTTTAATTATTTCTATGAATTGTGTGCTAAATTGACCCTTATATGGTCATGCAATGTGCATAATGAAAGTGGATGTATGCATAATTTTGTGTTTGAAAAATATGGTGAGTACAAAATCAAAGTGGTCTACTGATAAACAACTTTCACCTTCATCAACTGCTTAGTTACTTGTTTGGCCAATTTTTTTATTGACCTCAATAAAATGTTATTGACCTCAATAAAATTTTATTGACTCTCGAAACTCACAACTTTTCCCTTGGCTCTGCGGCCGAGAGGCGAGATTACTCCAAGACGTTGGAAATTCAAGCTCGGGATCGATACGGCATCGTTGCTGCACTGCCTTTCTCGTTTGTAGACTTCAATAAAATTTTATTGACCCCTCAACAAAATTTTATTGAGGTATTTTATTGACATCAATAAAATTTTATTGACCTCAATAAATTTTATTGGCCCCTCAACAAAATTTTATTGACCTCAATAAAATGTTATTGACCTCTCAATAAAATTTTATTGACCTCAATAAAAAAAAATTTACCTCAATAAAACAATTTATTGACCTCAATAAAATTTATTGACCTCAATAAAATTTATTGACCTCAATAAAATTTTATTGACCTCTCAATAAAATTTTATTGACCTCAATAAAATTTTATTTATCTCAATAAAACAGTTTATTGACCTCAATAAAATTTTATTGAGAGGTCAATAAAATTTTGTTGAGGGGCCAATAAAATTTATTGAGGTCAATAAAATTTTCCTACTCCAAAATTCATCATCCCACCTTTTGTGTTTGTTTATTGGTTAGGATACTGCTAGCTACTTTGTAAAATTTGTCAATGGCTCTCAATAAAATGATCTAAAACGTTCATTGACCCTTCAATAACATCTGGAGTACCGTAAAATTTATGAATGGCTTTCAATAAAGCATCTAAAACTTTTATTGACCACTTAAACACTTGTTTGATCAACATCGTTTCTATTTTTTTAATCCAATAAACTATCTAAAAATTTTATTGCTCTATCAATAAAATTTTATTGACCTTAAATTTTCTCGGAACTCACAACCTCTCCCTTGGCTCTGAGGCCGAGAGGCGAGATTACTCCAGGGCATTGGAAATTCAAGCTCATGACTGATACAGTATTGTTGCTGCACTAGCATTCTCGTTTGTCGACTTCAATAAAATTTTATTGAGGTCAATAAAATTTTATTGAGGTTTTATTGACCTCAATAAAAATTTTCATCAATAAAGAATTGTTTAACATGCCATGTGAAAAGCCATTTTTTGAAATTTCTTTTTGGCCCAGATGCATTCACCGATTTTTCTTCTTCCTCCTTTCTTCTTCTTCTCCCATTCCACCGCATGGAACTATAATCACCCATTAAAAACATGGCTTGTATTACTGCTGATATAAACACTTGAATCACATGACCCATGCCTATCAAGGCAATTAATCTGCTACAAACTTTGGCTTCTCAAATTTAGTAAAGATTAAACTCTGAAAATTTTGCAATCCGTGCTCCTTCTCTTCCTCCTCTGTCCAGCCGTGAGTACCACCTCACCTCAACACAGCAGCACCCATTCAAACACAGCAGCACCCATTCAATCACAGCAGCACCGTCCCTCTCTCTCTTTCCAGCCGTGTTGCTTCCCAGTTCTCCATTCCAGCGCTGCCGCGCCTCTCACCCACATGCCCAGTTCTCTCTTCCAATTCTAGAACCGCCTCTGGGCACCCGCCCAAACCACCATGGCTATCACTCACGCACCTCCGCCGCGCTGCACACAGCATCGCGCCTTCAATTACCTCAAGCCCAAATCGCTTCAAACCGCGCCGCTGCCGGCACAGCGAGAAAATCAAAATTGTTGAGAACTCGTCCATTTTGGAATTTCAAAATTGTTGAGAAATTGGGTGTGATCGGAAAATGGCGCATCGCCGGCACAACGAACTCGTCTGTCAAACTAAGCCGGGGGCCTTGCGTCGACCGGTATCGCCGGGGAACAAAGCTCCGTTTTCCTCTGCTGCAAAATGACAATGGCAATTGGTAATTGTGGTGAAAAGTATAGGACAAAATTGTAATTTTGTCAGCATTTATGAATTAATAGAGCTGATGGGCACCGCATTTTTCAATCATCCTTAAAGGGAAATATTTCTCAAATTATGTCCTTGCTGGTCAAGGACCCTTCTTACTATAAAAAAGGCTTCACCAATTTTTTCTCCCGAAAATGCCCCTCAAGTCTATACGTAGTCCCTGTAAGCTCATCCACAGGCGTTTAATTTAATTGATCGATAAGATCTATATATATGACTACACCTGGTACCTAGATTCTTAGATATGTTATATTTATACAATTTTACATGCATAATATACATACGACTGACTTTGCCTGGATACATACTAAAATTGAATTGCAGGCATGCAAGTAGTACTTGGTTTGGCAAAAGAGATGGATGGAATTGGATCATCAGCTGGGAAGTACTTGGTTTGGCAAGACTTAACGGTGGTTGTGCCGGCAGGAACAAGCAAATCAAAGCTGCTGTTAAATGGGATTAGTGGTTATGCTGAACCCAATCGGATTATGGCCCTGATGGGTCCTTCTGGCTCTGGAAAAACCACCTTACTTGATGCCTTGGCTGGTTTCTCTCTCTCTCTCTCTCTCTCTCTCTCCCCCTCTCTCGTACATGCTTAATTTTGAGTCTACTCTAGCTAGCTACCCAACTTCCTAGGCTCAATCAAATTTCTATCATGAGCTCGTCCACATGACGAGCAAAACAGCTGCTCGCCATTGTTGGGAGCAAACATCTTTCTGTCCTCAATGGACTGATGTTGTACCCTAGCTAACCGGGTGTGTATCTTCAGACTTCTGTCGTAGAAATTCATCTAAAACATATATCATTTATATATCCAGTCTTCAACAATCACTAATGCGATATGATGTGAGAATATTTCTTTTTTCAATTACGTTAAGGTGATCGAACCTCGTTACATGGGGATTCGTGCTATCTCTCATGGAGGTGGCTACTAGGGTATTGCCTAGTAGTTTGCCTCTTGCTTTTTTTTTTTTTTTTTTAGATCAGAGCCTTGGTCTCTGATGCAGCACCGTCTCGTCTGGTTTCGAGTTGCGGCTGAGTCTCTAGGTCCTGCTCCATCCTCTTCGTCTTGGCGTTGTGGATCTAGTGGGACGCTTTACTCTTTGTTGATGTCGATCTTTGATGGCTAGCTGGTCAATCTTGGACGTGCCTGTGGTGGCTTATTTGGCTCTTGGCGGTTGCGCGCAGCACGTTTCTACCGCCGACATCTCCTGCTTCGATTATGGAGGATGGCTTTGGTTCTCCGACCAAGGCTCGTATCGGATATATATGGGATTCGGGTATTGGGGCGATGATCCAGCATCAGCGGTTTGCTTGGCAGCGACTCTGCATGTTTGGCTAGGTGGAGGGGAGGAGGTGGCCATGGCTTATTTTGGGTCTGGGCTGTTTCTCTTTTGTTTTGCTCTGTTGTTGAAGAGTTCTAGAGTTTTTAGTTTTTTTTTTTTAGTTTGGATTTTCTTTTTTAATTGCTTTGAATAAAGTGTGTAATCCAGTCTTCAATGGTTTTTTTTTTAACCCCCACCCCGCCCCACTTTAGTATCGTAGTATGCAACCTAGTTTTTAATGTGTATTACTTACTAGGGATAGCATCCCACTCAGACCATATGTGGCTTAGATTGCTTAGGTAGGAGTGGGTTCGGTTTTTTCGGTTCTGGTTTTACCCAGAACCAAACTAGAACTTTCGGTTCGGTTCGATTTTTTCATTTTCAAACACGAAACCGCGGTTGTTCGGTTCGGTTATTTTCGGTGCAGTTTTCGGTTTTTTGAAAAATTATTTTTAAAAAAACTTGGCAAAAGTTTATTGGGCAACAATAAACATTCTTAATAGAGGATTACATAAAATGTAGACCGCATAAGCGATATTTTTTTAAGTGAGAGAATTGTTCCTTTTATAAGTATGGGAGACCCTTTATTCCTCTCAAAATTCCAATGTGGGATGCTAGTAAACATTCCCAAAATTTTTTTCTTTGATCTCAATAACATCCCACATTGAAAATATGTGAGGAAGAGAGAGTCTCTCATACTTATAAAATGGACATTTCTCTCACTTAAAAATAATATCTTTCTTAAGAGGTATGCATTTTATGTAATCCTCTCAAATAAAAAAAATAGAAATGCATTTACCCTAAACGATGTCGTTTTGGCTAACTTCGGTTTTTTCGGTGCGGTTCGGTTTTTGACAGCCAAAATCGAAACCGAACCAAATAGGAACGGTTCGGTTCGGTTTGGTTTTTCATGTTCGGTTTCGGTTTTTTTTCGATTCTGTTTTTTTTTTTTGCCGTGGCTCGGTTTTTTTCGGCTCGGTTGGCGGTTTTCGGTTTCGCGAACCCACCCCTATGCTTAGGGATCTTAATTTGTCTCTAGCGTATTTATTACTCTGACATTAACTTAGTACGGTCATATGATGAAAATAAATAAATTTATTCATTTCTCTAAAAAAATTAAAAAAAAAAAGATGATCGAACTTCTAACTTATTCTAGTCCTATCTCATTTCCACACCCTAGCTCCCTCACTAGTTAGACTAACCCTCAGGGGTTTGAGACAGTGTGGAATGCTTAGGTTAACGTACTCACTCTTGTTATTAACAAATTTTGATCTTAAATTTTCATGATCTAAACTGTTCATTTTATAAACTAGAAATGTCAACACACTTTACGGGTGTGAAAGTGGATAGTTTTTTTTTCTAAAAAGTAGTGGACAGTTTTTTTTATTGTAAATTCTTTTATTAATTATTTTGTTTTAATTTGTCCTTTTTGTCCATGATAGTTGACATTTTATACAACGTTATTTAATATTTGAGGGTTATTAAAGTAATAAAATTCGGTTATGGTTTACAAATCATCTTGACAAAAAGAAAAAAGAAAAAAATAATTCGAAGATTATTTAACTATTTAATTGTATATAAAAAAATTACAAGTTTGACGACAATTAAGATAATCAAGATGAGATGTTTATTTATTTGAAACACATTGATGAATAAAAAAAATCTTTGCATCAAGTTTTAAATTGTACGTAGACGGTTTGAATTGTAAAGTGAATACATTAATCACAACTTCATAAGCAGGATGAATGTAAGAATATTTATCGTGACTCATACAATTACTAGACAATAATATGATTCAATTAAACGATTTTGTCTTTTGAATTTTTTTAATGAAAAAAAAAGTTATGGCCAGATTTGATGATGCAATCATTGAGTAAAAGATTCATTCAAAAAATTTTAAGTTGAAATTGTTTTATTCACCATCCTTATATTTAGATTCAATATTAGTGTGTGATCAAGAATTTCCACGGTCAATTAGTGACCAGTTGCATAACAAACATTTGTGAACTAGCTTGTTTTTCTTTCTTTTGTGTACGTGTGTTATTATTATTATTATTATTATTTTAACTTTACTGATAGTAATAAAGACTCTATGAGGACCTTCAAATCAACTATTGGATGACTAGTATCTTTAAAACACTTATCCAACCGTTGATTTGAAAGTTCTCACAAAGTCTTTATTATAAGGTCTTTATTAGAGACTCTTCCTATTTTTGATAATGGTGGATATATAGGAAAACGGAACAAACATTTGAGAAAATATACATGTCAAACTTGAATGCTACGTACATTTGTTCTGACTACCATCTAAGTACATTTGTGTATATATATTTAAGTAGTAACTAGTAATTGTAAGGTTTATGCATGAAGAATCCATACGATGCCCTACAAATATTGCAGTTATGATCCAATCTTATCTCTCATTAATGCATGTCTAAAGACAATATGATCTTAGATCGATTTCTATTTAGTTATCTTTCCCATATATATCTTAAACACCGTACAAATTAATAAACCCTAACCCTAGCTAGTAGAGGATCCAATTATTGCCATCGAGTAATCACTAATTAGTGGCTTTAATTAATTTCTCTCTGTTATATCCTTATGTACGTGTTTTAAGTTCCATCCTTATATATGAATTTGAAACAGGGAGGCTGCCTACAAATGTTAGAATGTCTGGGGATGTTATACTCGATGGGAACAAAAGAAGCATAAATAGCACAGATATTGTAAGTACTATATATAGAATTCATTGGCAAATATTTTGTTATAAATTAAGGACTAAATTCTTGTCATTATCCTATACTTTAGGGATCTAATCAGTTTAGTCCTTAAACTTCTAATTTTATCAAAATGATCCTTGCACTCTCAATTCTCGTCCAATATATCCATTTATGACACGTGTCGACACATGATACGTGTAAATGTAAAAAATATATATATATATATTAACACGTGTCAACCCATGATAGGTGACACGTGTCCTAAATAGACCTATTGGATAATAACTGAGAGTGCATAGATCGTTTTGATGAAATTATAAGTTCAGCGGCTGAACTGATTAGACCCCTAAAATACAGAGTAGTAACGAGAATTTAATTCTAAAAGTAATGACTTGCAAAATTATGAAAATTATTCATGTGTGTTTATTTATTTATTTTTTTCCCTTTTCTCTTTTCTTTTTTCTTTTTTCTATGTGCATTTCAGTCTTATGTGACTCAAGAAGACATATTTATGGGATCACTCACAGTAAGAGAAACTCTTACATATTCAGCTCATTTGAGGCTTCCTTCAAAAATGACCAAAGAAGAGAAAATTGAGGTGGTAGAAGAGACCCTCACCAAAATGGGTCTTCAAGATTGTGCTGAGACTTATATAGGGAACTGGCATTTGAGAGGTATAAGTAATGGAGCAAAGAGGAGACTTAGCATTTGTATTGAAATACTAACACAGCCTCATGTGATGTTGCTTGATGAACCCACTAGCGGTCTAGATAGTGCTTCATCTTTCTTTGTGATATGGGCATTGAGA
Source organism: Rubus parviflorus (assembly GCA_029955375.1). NCBI lineage: Eukaryota > Viridiplantae > Streptophyta > Magnoliopsida > Rosales > Rosaceae > Rubus > Rubus parviflorus. The sequence continues at coordinate 16,817,085 of JARGGL010000006.1, read as the reverse complement.
AACATTGCCCATGATGGAAGGATTGTCATTTGCTCTATCCAACAACCAAATAGTGATGTGTTTAATCTCTTCAATGATCTGCTCCTCGTAGCAGGAGGTGAAACTGTTTATTTTGGAGATGCACAGAAGGCTGTGAAGGTACGTAATTAAACCTCCCTAGCTAAAGCTTATACTAAAAGTTTGCATAAAACTATCAGAGTTTGTATTCAGCAATACTTCGTTGATTTTATTCTTATCTAATTGGAGGTATATAAAGTCTTACAAGCCCTATTAGACAAAGAAAGAGACCTTTCCATAATTATAATTAATCACAATCAACTACAATTAACTACAAATAATTACAATAAGAAAACTAACTAAATGCAGATCATTGAGACTCCCTCTCAAGTTGGAGCATAGATGTCAATCATGCCCAATCGAGCTGCTGAATACTCGTCCTAAAACAACTTTTGTGAGAACATCCGTAAGTTGATCTTCAGTTGGGACAAAAGGAAACTGAATAATCTTTCGATCTAGATTCTCCTTAATGAAATGTTGATCAACCTCCTCGTGTTTAGTTCAATTATGTTGCACCGGGTTATGAGCAATTTCAATAGCAGTTGTATTGTCACAAAGCAAGTCCGTGGGTTTCCGAAACTTGAAGCCCAAATCCTTCATAATGTTTTTAATCCACAAAAGTTCACATATAGCATGAGTTATTCCTCGAAACTCTGCTTTTGCACTTGATCTAGCCACAACCTTTTGTTCTTGCTTCGCCATGTAAGCAATTTACCCCTAACAAAGGTGAAATACCTAGAAGTAGACCTTCGGTCAGTCTGATCTCCTACCCAGTTAGCATCAGTATATCCTACAGCTTTCAACTCACTCCCCTTGGCAAATAGTAAACATTTACCTGGAGTTGTCTTCAAACACCTGAGGATACGATCCACAGACTCCATGTGCTCTTTACTCGGAGAATGCATGAACTGACTGACAAGACTAACAACATATGCTATGTCAGGTCAAGTGTGAGAGAGATAAATTAATCTTCCAACTAGATGTTGATACCTGTCTTTGTCTGTTGGAATCTGATCCGGATAAATTTTCAGCTTATGATTCATCTCTATAGGTGTCTCAATCGGCTTATAGTCAAGCATTCCAGATTGAGCTAATAAATCCAAGACATACTTCCTTTGTGATAAGGAAATACATGCCTTTGACCTTGCAACTTCAATATATACCCAGAAAATACATCAGCTGGCCCAGGTCCTTCATCTCATATTCACTTGACAAGTACCTTTGCAAAGCCTCCATCTCTTTGGGATCATCTCTAGTGACAACTATGTCATCCACATACACTATCAAGGCTGTAATCTTCTTACTCTTACGTTTAATGAACAACGTATGGTCAGAATTACTCTGCCGATATTTGAATGCCTTTATGGACCTGGTGAATCCTCCAAACCATGCTCGAGGTGATTGCTTCAATCCATACAATGACTTCTTCAATTTGAACAACTTTCCAACATCAGAAGGCTTGAACTTGTTCCTGGAGGCACATCCATATTAACTTCCTCTTCCAGATATCCATTGAGAAAGACATTTTTAACATCGAATTGATGTAAAGGCCATCTCTATTAGCTGATAAGGAGATGAGGATCCGGATTGTGTTAATCTTTGCCATATGAGCAAAGGTTTCCTGATAATCCACTCTATATCGCTGTGAGTAACCCTTTGCAACCAATCTTGCCTTGTATCTGTCAATACTCTCATCTATATTGAACTTTACTGTGAACACCCAACGACACCCCACAGTTTTCTTTCTAGCTAGAATAGAGGTAAGTTCCCAAGTAGAATTCTTTTGTAAGACTTTCATCTCTTCATTCATTGCCTTTTTCCACTTGGGGTCCGCCAAAACATCTTGTACATTACTGGGAATATATACAGAAGACAATTGATTGATACTAAGAGCATATGACTCAGACAATCTATGAGTGGACATAAAGTTAGCAATCAGATATTTGGCTTTAGCTTTGAATTCTAGTTCATACTATTTCTTTGGAATACCTTTGGTAACTCTTTGTGATTTCCTAGATTCTACATTCCCTGACTCAGAAGATTGAGTGAGTGTAGGGCTTGGGCTTACCTTAGGTAGGACATTCTGAGCAGACTCTTTAGTTGACGGTGTAGAGAAAGGGAGATCTTCAGCAGTTTCTTCATAAATATCTTCAGCATGGGCTCGGTCGATCGGTCGGAAGGAATTGTCGACCAGTCGGATAGGATCAGTAGCATCTGTTTTGATTTCGACCAATTGAGTAGAATCATCGACTGATCGACTGGACGAGTACGTGGCTTCTGTGTTGACTTCGACCGATCGTCTGGACGTGTCCGTGGCTTAGGTAGCTTCTGTGTCAGTTTCGACCAGTTGAGACCATATCAAAGTTTGTATTCAGGAATACTTTGATGATGTTATTCTTCTCCAATTGGAGATATGTAAAGTGTTATAAGCCCTATTAGACAAGAAAAGAGATTTTTCCCATAATTATAATTAATCACAAATAACTACAATTAACTATGAATAATTACAATAAGAAAACTAACTAAATGCAAATCGTTGACAAAAACTATCCATTAAGGGAAAGTCGACGTTACATTAATGTTTCGGTACTTCAATGATGTAATCTTAAACCTTAGGATTACTAATAGACAATCACAAGCATATAAACACATACATATATATAGGCATGCTTTGAACTAAGTATAAAGAACATACCTGAAGCAGTGAAGGAATCAAATGCCATGGATGCAAGCTTAGGTCTTCTGCAATCTCTCTAGTTTCAAGCAAACTCTTTATGGGGTAAGTAACTGAATGTCTTGTGTATAGAGAGTGCAGGGACCTAGGCTATATATAGAGAAAGTGTCTTAGGAACCTTCCCATAAAAGTTTCCTAAACACTTAAGGTATAATCTCTATTAAACATGTATCAATGTACTTGCTTGATTTACAAACATGTTAAGCTCCTATTAAGGTAAGGAATAGATACAAGTTCCTTACATACTCAGGATTAGATCCTTAAGCAATCTCCGACTAAATCATGCTTGAGTAATTATGTGTGATTGCTTAATGAGTAAGCGTGGTCCAATTCTTACAAATGATAGACCAGCTCGTTACAGCAGTAGACCAGCTCCATGTATAGACTATCTTGAAACCAAGCCGATCTGATCTACCACTACAAGGAGTGAGTCTACTTTTGTATGAAAATGATCTACTTGATTTACTAATACATTAGACTACCGTAGATGAACCCTTTCTTTTTTATGTAACTTTATTATTTCAATCGCGCTTAATATCTTCCCTAGCTATCTCATTGTAATGATGAAAAATTTAAGAAGAGATAGACAAAAAGGTATTATGGACAATTGCAATGAAATTAATAGTAAAGATTTATTTTACTGTTCACATGTGCTATAGCTCATGTTGTTCTTAATTACATTCTTATAATTCAGTTCTTCTCTGACGCCGGATTTCCTTGTCCAACAAGGAAAAATCCTCCAGAACACTACCTTCGATGCATTAGTTCAGACTTCGACAAAGTTATTACAGCTCTTATCCTATCCCAAAGAATGAATTATGTATGTTTACCTTCTTAATTCCTCTTGTTTTTGCAAGCTTTGCTAATCAATTGTTGCTTGCATTGATTTACTTTTGGTATTTTCTTGCAGGGATCGTCATCACTCTTCTCATCAAATTCCCAGATGAATTTGACGACAGATGAGATCAAAGGAAAACTAATCAACAAATATAAGGTGTCCACATTTTCAATAGATGCAAGAAAAAGGATGCGAGAAATCTTGCTCACTGTAAGTATGCAGTTAATTAATTCAAATTCAAGAATAACCAACATGGTCATTAATTAACTGTCTTACGCCTCGATATATATAGTATAACATGCTATGTTGTTAGCCTCTTAGAGCATCCTTAGCAATGAGGCTGGTGCAGCTGCTAAAATAGTTGAAAAGCTAAACATGCTCTGTAAAATAATTAAAAAGTAAAAATAGAGAGTCTGCTAAACATATTCTTAATCTGGATCATTAATCAGGTGAAAATAATTTTGTCAAAATTGAGGTTTATATCAATTGATTGACAGTTTGGCAATATGTGCAATATCGCATTTCAAATATATGATTACGTATTATTCATGCGGGTTCTCTCTTCTACCCATATACTGAATATATACGTTTGAATTTAACTGGTACGTCTTCTTATCCGTGACTCATCAAATTCCAGGAAAACCCTTCGATGAAATCGAACAAGGTCAATAGTATTAGCTGGTGGACGCAGCTATGGACATTGATCTATCGATCTTCACTCAACATGTCTAGAGATATTGGGTACTACTGGTTAAGGAGTCTGTTCTACATTCTAATTGCAGGGAGTACTGGCTTCTTCTATTATCATATTGGGACAGGTAGTCAAGCAATTGTGTCAAGAGGAAAATGTGATGGTTTCATTTACGGCCTCATGATTTGCTTGTCCATTGGAGGCATACCCTCTGTTATTGAAGAATTGAAGGTACCTAGCTATTACTAAATTCAATCGTATATTAAGCTAATAGATCACTGTGGATCGTAAGCTGAATGTCACGTCCTCTGTCATAAACCTAGGTGTTTAGGCGTGAAAGACTTGGTGGCCACTATGGGGAAGCTTTATTTGTTCTCTCCAACTTCCTTTCAGCAATGCCTTTCATCATTCTCATGGCTCTCTCTGCTGGAACAATACTCTACTACATGGTGAAATTTCATACCGGGCTCTCTCATTACTCATATTTTTGTATCAATCTCTTGTGCTGCATTGTTGTCACGGAAGGCAGCGCGTTAATCGTTGCAGCGCTGGTTCCAAACCTCTTAATGGGCATAGGATGTGCTGCTGCTCTCATCGTAAGCGATTAATCTGGCCACCTTAGTTCTCGTTCGTAAAAGTGGAGATCTAGTAAGAATTGCATTAGCTAATTAACAACATCAAATAGTACATATGATGTTTTATCAACTACGTAATCACGATTATACTGCATTTGTTGCATAATGTGGTTAGCTAATGTGATTCGGAATTGAAACATGTCCACTATCTAATCCAATCCGGTATTTGTTGCATTTAGGTATTCATGATGATGCCATCAATTCTTTTCCGGAGGGTCTCTGAGCTTCCGAAATTCTTTTGGCAATATCCAATGTCGTACCTTAGTTATGCTGGATGGTCAATAGAGGTAAAAGGCTAAATCTGTTTATAAACACTTTGTTGGGAGTATTATCTGCACTTTGTAGCGAATTACCAATAAAGTATGTATCTCATGCAGGGTCAGTTGAAGAATGACATGATTGGGATTGAATTTGATTCTCCAGTCCAAGGAGAACCCAAGTTGAAGGGTGAGATTATCCTCCGAGACATGTTTGGGGTAAGTCCCGAGATTTCTAAGTGGTGGAATTTGGCTGCTCTTGCCTGCATCTTAATTTCTCTGAGGCTCATCTTTTACGTGGTACTCAAATACAAAGAGAGATCATCGTTATGTTTCCACAGACTTTATGCCAAGAGAACCACCTTCCATACCGATGTCAAGGAAGCTTCATTCAAGAAGGCACAGTTCATCTCTTCCTCTAAGAGACACCGGACTCTTAATCCGTTGTCTTCTCAAGACGGTCTTGGATCGCCACTTCCATAGTACGTTTTGAGAATAAACTCGAAAGAGGGTCTTGGATCACCACTTCCATAGTACGTGTTAAGAATAAACTCGAAAGAGGGTCTTGGATCACCACTTTACATTCTTGTAGTTATAATACTTTGATCACTTTGCTTTGGCCTAGATGTCTATTTGATCGGTGTACGTGTATCCTAATGGAAAGATGGGGTTTCCGATAAGTTTATACTAACAAAAAATGAAGCCAAGCCTGCATGTATGATAATAATCTACAGTATTATTGAACTAGCCTGTTTAGGAGGAACAAAATTGAATTACAAAATGAGGACAGCAGGTAAACAAAGTATCTTGAATCTTCTCATTTATTTGCTTCAATGAAAATGTGACTGGACATAGTTGAAAGTCACACCTTTCACTCTAAATAAGAAACCTCGTATTTATTTTACCTTTATTTTACTGAGAAGTAATGAGAAAAATTAAAAAAATATAAATAAAAGCAAGATTGGCGCAAAAAAGAAAGAGGCACATACAATTGCGCAAATGCACAATAGACAGAAAACTAAGAACAAAAATATAACCAACCTGATCATCTCCTTGTTTTTGAAAAACTGAACACAGGGTGTACCCATAATTCCAGAGGCCTCAGCTATTTCTTGATCTTCCTCGATATCAATTTCAACGAAATGTACATTTTGGTCAAATTCATCTATCACCTGCCAAAGTCAATTGACTTATTCTCTGATAGATACCATAAAGCATGCCATGCTGTCACAACAAATTGCAATTGGCAAAGGCATACGGTTCTTAACACCATTCGGCCAATAGGCCATCCGCAAAAGCCAATCTTGATTCCTGCATGAGAACCTTAAACTGTTCCCACCACCCTTAGCTCAATTGGCACGGTTATGATGGGATACAATGGCACATCCAAGGTTCGATTCTCCGATCTAACGGCTGACATTGGAACTCCACAACATTTGTTTTTTTAGAGAGGAACTCCACAATTTTTTAAAATGCGAAATTTCGTAGTGGAGAAAAAAAATATATATATATATACACAGTTGGTTTGTTTGCCTTAATGTAAAAACCTAGGGTCTTCATTATTTCGATATTTTTTTGTGTAGAAATTTAAAGCAGGTTTAGAGGCAGCAATATATATCAGTGTTCTAAAAATTCTCGCTTAAGTCCGACTAGTCCCTTCCTAGACGCTAGGCGGAGGCCAACCGCCTAGGCGGGCATAGACGGGTTTTAAAAAAAATAAAATTTCTATGTTGTCAATCAATTGTAGTACTTTTTATATACTTTCATTTTGCATGTTTAATTGTTTATGCTTCTCAATACAAGTATAATTTTTGTATTAAGTAGGCATTTATTTAGTTATTTATATGTTTTATAAAAAAATTAAAATAAAAAACCGCTTAGGCGTCCGACTAGTCCCCGCCGCCCGACTAGCGTCTGCCGCCCGACTAGCGCCTAACGATTTTTAGAACATTGATATATACAGTCCATTTCACGTGTAGACGTCCACATTGTATTAAAATATGAACATCTTCATCTAGACGTTCAAACTAATGATCAGAGCAGCCGTCTATATTTTAGGTCATCCTTCAAGAATCATTTTGATAAAAAAAACAAAATTTCAATGAAAATTATTTAGCCATTTGATTACTACAGTCATCGTATCAGCTTTATCTGACGAACTGTATTTGTCTGTAAACTATACAATGAACATATCACCAAACAATCTCTAATTCAGCTGATTTTTTGCAAGAATAATTCTTGAAAATAAATCTAAACGATGAAGGGTTCCAATGATTGAATTATGTTGCCAATTGGTCGCGATGAGGGAGGATGTTCACATTTTAATACAATGACGTCCACACGTGAAGGAGACTGTTGATATATATATATATATATATATATATATATATATATATATATATATATATATAGTTCCCTTCACATGTGGACGTCCGTTTTGTATTAAAATGTTGACCTTTTCATCCCGACCAATTGAGAACATAATTTAATCATCAGAACCACTCATTGTTTAGATTTGGTTTCAAGAATTATCGTTTGCAAAAAATCAATCGAATTGGAGATTGTTTGGTCATCTGTTTGTTGTATAGTTTTGCAGACAAATATATTAAACTAGATAATCCTGAAAAGATGAATGTAATAATCAAATGGCTAAATACTTTCCAATTTGAAATTTTTTTTTGTCAAAATGATCCTTGAAGGAGGACCTAAAATATGGATGGTTCTGATCATTAGTTTACACGTGAGGATGATGAGGTTCACATTTTAATACAAAATGGATGTCCACAAGTGAAGGGAACTGTATATATATATATATACACATACACGCCTTCTCCATTACGGAATTCTGCACTTTTAAAAGTTGCGGAGTTCCAATGTTGGTCGTCAGATCAAATCATTTAAACAAATCTAACGACTGACATTGGAACTCTGCAACTTTTAAAAGTGCGGAGAGCTCCGTAGTGAAGAAAAATCATATATATATATATATATAAACATTGTCTTCTTCTTTCTTTCTTTTTTGGATTAAATACAAAAGACCCTCCAAAATATAGCATCATTTTCAATTTTATACACACATATCAAATTTTATCATTTTCATACCTCACTTTGATACCTCACGTTGGAGGTATGAATTCGTTAGCAAAATAATTAACAAATTAATACCTCTCAGGTATGAATTTGTTAACGAAATCAAATGTGAGGTATGAAAATGATAAAATTTGATACTTGGGTATGAAATTTAAAATGATCTTATAGTTCGGAGGGTCTTTTATAATTAATCATTTTTTTTTCCTTTCGGTCTGCTAGAACAAAAAGCTTACAACTCAAAAGCCTAGCTAAAATGAACCTCAAACGATTAAACTTTAAGGCAGGGGACACCTCGATTAATAGGCTGGCAATAAGGATATGCACCCGAACTTTCTCGATCATTATCTATTCTTTGCTCAAGATTTGACATTGAATCCGCAACAAAATTTGAGTTACAAAAGGAATATGGTTGAACTTCAGTAATGATCACATACTTAGTATAAAGCAATATTAGTGCAAGAAAAATGTTTGCAAACCCAAACAATGTTCTTTTTCGGTTCATTTAGTAGTACAGCTCGATCCCTCAATCCAAACTCAAACAAGACCACAGTGAAATTCACATCAAATTCCACATTTTTCAAATCACAAAACAATTTAGAATCCAACGTAGAGGGGGACAATACAAATGACACAGTTTTTGAATAGTTTGAATTAAAGTTGACTAAATTAATTGCAAACCATATATATATGGCCATTACCACCACCCGTAAATTAGTTATAGTTGTACCTTGCTATACATTTTTGTTAGCTTCCCTCATAATCTCATGCTATAATATGTTTTTAATGATTGTTTAACATGATATGAGAGTACGTTATAGCTAGATATATTCCAAGATATCCGAATTCAAAACTTTTAGACGTACATGCATCAATCATCCTTCCGGCCACTTGTTATTTATATCATTAACCACCGGAATGGATTAGGCTAGGGTTGCTCGATGGATCGTATATATTATTCATGCGTCTCTCAAAGAGTTGGATTTGGATATATATAGTCATGATGAATTGATGATGATGAAGAATGTGGTATATATTATTGTCTATCTGTATCTATATATCTATCATCTCCTCCTCCGCCACCTTCCCTATTGATTACCATTGCCATTAATATATGCCACCATCATCAGTCCCCACTACTAAAGAGAAATCAACTAGCTAGCAGTCATATATAGCTAGCTAGCTAACAAGCCCTTCCCCTCCCTCCCAGTTCTTGCTGCTCGAATTGCTGTTACCTAAAAAGCTGGCCAGTTCTTACTTCATATATATGTATAACTATTAACTAAGAATTTTCCCCTTTCACATGCAACACTGACTAATAACTACTTGCTGAAATATTAATGGAGCTAGGCAAAGCTCGATCTATTCGTTTATTTAAGGCATGCATTCATATATTGGTGATAGGTCTGTGCTTCCCTCTATGTCTCCGGCCACAAAGAAATTATATTGCTATATATATAATTCTAAACGACAAAAAGAAAATGCACGCCCATACTTCTTGTGGCTGGCATATTTAATCTACGTACTAATGATGAGAGAAGTCTGTGCGTAGTTCCTGTAAGCCCATATGCAATACACAGGCATTTAATTTAATTGACAAGATCTATATATATATATATATATGACCACTCCTGTTACCTAGATTTTTTTTAAGAAAGTAATTATATATTAGATAAAATCAGGGTTACAATCGTTAATAGGGGCATCCTGAACAATAACAAAAGCAAGAATTAATCTAGAAAAGTTAATATAAAATCCTAATGCAGAACAAACCATAAGTTGTCGAATTTGTTGCTCTAGTTCCTGGCTCACTTATTGGAAATAGAAAAACAAACAACTACAAGTTGATGTCAACTATCCTCATCCCAAAAAAAAACGGTTGCGCTGCTCGCCAACGTACTCAATTGTGATACTCACAGTACAGTAGTGTGTCTAATTGAGACTCAATGAAGCAATAGAGAATAATCTCCACCAATTTGTAGGGAATGAAAAATAAACTAAATTTGAACCTGGAACTAGAGCCATCCTCGACACCAAACCACCAAGCAGTCAGCCGCAATGTAATAATAATTTACACATCTAGATATATTATGAAACTTTATATTACATTTAGGGAATTGTTATTAACACACCACAAATTGTTAGTAACACACATTTTGTTTGTTTTTATTATACCCTTAATGTAATAATGAATTTAGAATATTATGAACAATTGGTATAATAAAGACAAACAAAATGTGTGTTGTTAACAATTTGGAGTGTGTTAATAATAACACCCTATATTTATACATAATATACATACTACTTGCGTCTATATATAAGAAGAATACGCACGACTGACTTTGCGTGGATACAGGATACGTACTAAAATTGAATTGCACGCATGCAAGTAGTACTGGCTAGCTAGATAGTGAGGGAGGGATCGAATATTTCAAAAGATCGAGATGGATGAAATTGGATCATCGGCTGGGAAGTACTTGATTTGGCAGGACTTAAGGGTGGTGACGCCGGCAGCAACAAGCAGATCAAAGCTGCTGTTAAATGGGGTTAGTGGTTATGCTCAACCCGATCGGATTATGGCCCTCATGGGTCCTTCTGGCTCTGGAAAATCCACCTTACTTGATGCCTTGGCTGGTTTGTATCTCTCCCTCTCTCTCTCTCTCTCTCTCTCTCTCTCTCTCTCTCTCTCTCTCTCTCTCTCTCTCTCTCTCTCTCTCTCTCTCTCTCTCTCTCTCTCTCTCTCTCTCTCTCTCTCTCTCTCTCTCTCTCTCTCTCTCTCTCTCTCTCTCTCTCTCTCTCTCTCTCTCAGTTGTTCTCAGTTAGGATTGTTTACATTAGCTTTTTGCATGGGACGCACGTACATGCTCAATTTTGAGTCTACTCTAGCTACCCTATTTCTTAGACTCGATCAAATTTCTATCATGAGCTCGTCCACATGACGAGCAAGACAGCAGCGCAGCCGTTGCCTGCTAGCTGCAATTTTTGGGAGTAAAGATCTTTCGGTCCTCAATGGTTGTACCCTAGCTATGTATCTTCAGACTTCAGTCGTAGAAATTTATCTAAAACATATATCTCACTCAATATACTCAATCTTAAACAATAACTAGCTAATATGATGTGATGTGAGATAGTTATTCATTTTTCTTTTTTTGGTTATGTTAAGATGATTGATTGAACATCTGACTTATCCTAATTCTAACTCATTTTCATATCCTCTCTCACTAGTTAGACTAACCCAAAGGGGTTATGTGGAATGCTTAGTTTAATTAAGTCACTCGTTATTAACAAATTTTGATGTTAAACTTTCATGATGTAAATTGTTTATTTATAAATTATCTCAGTAAAAATATTAAAAATAAATAAATCGAAGATCATTTAATCATTTAATTGATATAAATTAAAAAATGAACAGTTTTGACAACAATTAAAATCATCAAGATGAATTGTCTAATTATTTGACACAACGATAACTAAAAAATCTCTAACTTTATTAGTTTTTACATAAATGAACTTTGCATTATGTTTTAAATCGTGAGAGGTTTGAATTGTAAAGTGAATACAGTAATCACAAGCAGGTTAAACATAAGAATTATCCTAACTAATACAATAGCTAACCAAGAACATTATTGAATTAAAAAATCTTGTCCTTTGAAATTTTTTTAATGCAAAACAAGTTATAGCCAGATTTGATGATGCAATCATTGAGTAAGAGATTAATTCATAAAATTTTAAGTTGAAGTTGTTTTATGTACCACCCTTATATTTAGATTCAATGGTGTTTGACCAAAAATTTCCTTGGTCAATGAACTTCACTGCAAGTAATATGCTCTTGGAATCAAATTAAATGCTGGATATATAGGAAAAGGGAACAGACAGTTGAGGAACTGTACATGTCTAACTTTAATGCTACATTTATTCTGACTGCCATATATATACCAATTAAGTAGTAACTAGTAATGGTAAGGTTTATGAAGAAGGTCTAGCATGTCTATACGTACCATACCCTCCTCTACATATATTGCAATTATATATGGTCCAAAATGACTCCAATCTCATCTCTCATTACCCATCCGGGTGACCTTTTCTGTATTAATATATATGAATATAGTATGTCTATATCTAACTATCTAAGACAAAATGATCTTAGATTTCTATTTAGTTATCTTTCCCATATATATCTCGTAAACAACTAATTAATAAACCATAACCCTACTAGAGAATCCTATAATTATAGTAGAAAACTATAATTTCGATCCATCGAGTAAACTAATATATTAGAGCATCTTTAGCAAGATTATCTATTTTTTTAATCAAATTTTAGCTAAAGTAGCTAAAAAGCTATTTTGGCTAGTCAATTTGAAAATATGTCCGTACTAATGTTTTCTATTTTAAGTTTTTAACTAGTTTTGAATTTACATCATTTTTTAATGAAGAAAATTAAACAAAACAACTAAAAATTAATGGAGTAAGGCTATGGTATGTTGACATTTCTCATACATCATGAAAAGAGAAAGTCCTTGTTAAAGTAAATAATGTCCTTATTAGAGTAAATTAGGTTCTCGTTTGAGTAACTAAGTCCTAAAAGTGGTAATTATAATATTTTACGACTTGACGACACATATTACAACTTCGACAACTAGTGTGGTAACTATAAAAAAACCCTCGTTAAGGTAAATAAGGTCCTCATTTGTGTAAATAGGTTCTCATTTGAGTAATTAAGTCCTAAAAGTTGTAATTGTACGTATGAGATACGTTAACATACACTAGAATTTTCCAAATTAATGTTTTAAATTAACAAAAATAATAGAGAGTCTTATCTCACTCTCTATATTTATATATTTATGAGTCATATAGCTAAAAGCTAAAGTAGAGAGTCACTTAAGAGACTGATGCATGTGCTAAAATAGCTGCAAAAAAAAAACTAAAATAGGGAGTCTGCTAAAAATGCTCTTAGTGGCCAATGGGTAAGTACTTAGAAATTATAATTTCCATCGAGTAATGATCACTAATTAGTGGCTGCCTGCAAATTATATCCTTGTGTGTTGTGAGTTCTATCCTTACATATGAATTGCAACAGGAAGGCTGCCTGCAAATGTTAGAATGTCTGGGGATGTTATACTCAATGGGAACAAAAGAACCATAAATTGCACAGATATTGTAAGTACTATATATAGACATCATTGGTAAAAAATTTGTTATAAAATTAATGACTTGCAAAATTACGAAAATTATATCATGTGTGTTAATTTTTTTGGGGTGTTGTCATTAACACACTCCAAATTGTTATTAACACACATTTTGTATTTTTAAATTTATTTTTATTATTTAAATAATTCATAAAACTCTTATATTGTTTAGAAAAATTGTCTTTAAAAATATAGAGTGTTAATAACAATTTGAGATGTGTTAATAACAATTCCTTTTTTTTTCTCTTTTCTTTTTGCTATGTGCATCTCAGTCTTATGTAACTCAAGAAGACATATTTTTGGGATCACTCACAGTAAGAGAGACTCTTACATATTCAGCTAATTTGAGGCTTCCTTCAAAAATGACCAAAGAAGAGAAAATTGAGGTGGTAGAAGATACCCTCACCAAAATGGGTCTTCAAGATTGTGCTGAAACTCATATCGGGAACTGGCATTTGAGAGGTATAAGTAATGGAGAAAAGAGGAGACTTAGCATTTGTATTGAAATATTAACACAGCCTCATGTGATGTTGCTTGATGAACCCACTAGCGGTCTAGATAGTGCTTCATCTTTCTTTGTGATATGGGCATTGAGAAACATTGCCTGTGATGGAAGGATTGTCATTTGCTCTATCCACCAACCAAGTAGTGATGTGTTTAATCTCTTCAATGATCTGGTCCTCATAGCAGGAGGTGAAACTGTTTATTTTGGAGATGCACAGAAGGCTATAAAGGTAAACCTCTCTAGCACTTTTTGGTAAACCTCCCTAGCTAACTCATACTAAACTTTTGCATAAAAATATTCCATTGAGGGAAAGTCGACGGTACATTAATGTAACGGTACTTCAATGATAGATTAGCTCCTTACAGCAGTAAATCAACCTCATGTACTTGAAACCAAGCCGACCTGATCTACCATTGCATGGAGCAAATCTACCTTTGTATGGAGGTGATCTACTTGATTTACCGATACATTAATGTACCATAGACGAATCTTTTCTTATGTAACTAGCTTTATTTCAATTGCGCATTCTATCTTCTCTAGCTATATCATTTTAATTTGATACAATAAAGATTAATAGTAATTTTATTCAATTGAAAATTTAATGGGCAATTGGAATGAAATCAATAGTAAAGATTAATGTGACTTCTACGTATAGCTCATGTTGTTCTTACATTCTTATATTTCAGTTCTTCTCTGCTGCCGGATTTCCTTGTCCAACAAGGAAAAATCCTCCAGAACACTACCTTAGATGCATTAGTTCAGACTTCGACAAAGTTATTACAGCTCTTATCCTATCTCTAAGAATGAATTATGTATGTTTACCTTCTTAATTCCTCTTGTTTTTGCAAGCTTTGTTAATCAATTGTTGCTTGCATTGATTTACTTTTGGTATTTTCTTGCAGGGATCGTCATCACCCTCATCAAATTCCCAAATGAATTTGACGACAGATGAGATCAAAGAAAAACTAATCAACAAGTATAAGGCGTCCACATTTTCAATAGATGCAAGAAAAAGGATCCAAGAAATCTTGCTTACCGTACGTATGCAGTTAATTCAAATTAAAGAATAACCAACATGCTAATTAACTACTGTACGCCCCGAAATTTTTTCTCTGGCCATATATACAGTATAACATGTTATGTTGTTAGCCTCTTAATCTGGATCATTAATAAGGTGAAAATAATCTTTTTGAAATGTGAGGTTTAGATTGATTGACAGTCTGACAACATAACATTTCAAATATATGATTACGTACTATTCATGCGGGATCTTTCTTTCTACCCATATACTGAACACGTTTGAATGTAACTAGTACATCTTCTTATCCTTGACTCATCAAATTTGCAGGAAAACCCTTCAACGAAATCAAACACAGTCAATAGTATTAGCTGGTGGACGCAGCTATGGACATTGATATGTCGAACTTCACTCAACATGTCTAGAGATATTGGGTACTACTGGTTAAGGAGTTTGTTCTATATTCTAATTGCATTGAGTACTGGCTCCTTCTATTACCATATTGGGACAGGCAGTCAAGCAATTGTGTCAAGAGGAAAATGTGATGGGTTCATTTACGGCCTTATGATTTGCTTGTCCATTGGAGGCATACCCTCTGTTATTGAAGAATTGAAGGTAACTAGCTATTACTAAATTCGATCATATATATATTAAGCTAATAGCTATAGATCATAAGCTGAATATCATGCCCTTTGTCATAAACCTAGGTGTTTAGGCGTGAAAGACTTGGTGGCCACTATGGGGAAGCTTTGTTTGTGCTCTCCAACTTCATTTCAGCACTGCCTTTCATCATTCTCATGGCTCTCTCTGCTGGAACAATACTCTACTACATGGTGAAATTTCATACCGGCTTCTCTCATTACTCGTATTTTTGTATCAATCTCTTGTGCTGCATTGCTGTCACCGAAGGCAGCGCCTTGATCGTTGCAGCGCTGGTTCCAAACCTCTTGATGGGCATAGGCTGTGCCGCTGCTCTCACCGTAAGCGATTAATCTAGCCACCTTAGTTCTCGTTCATAAATTTGGAGATCTAGTCAGAATTGCATTGGCTAACCACATCAAATAGTACGGATGATGTTTTATTAACTATGTGATCGCGGTTGAACTGCATCTGTTGCATAATGTGGTCAGCTAATGTGATTCAGAATTGAAACATGTTCACTCTCTAATCCAATTTGGTGGTATTTGTGCATTTAGGTATTCATGATGATGCCATCACTTCTTTTCCGGAGGGTCTCTGAGCTTCCGAAGTTCTTTTGGCAATATCCAATGTCGTACCTTAGTTATGCTGGATGGGCAATAGAGGTAAAAGGCTAAATCGATCTTTTTCAAAACACTTTGTTTGTTGTGAGTATTATCTGCACTAATCACCAATTACTTTTGCAGCAAATTACCAATAAAGTAAATTGTACCAATCATGCTCCAAAATTTCGCACATTTTTTTTTTAATTTCTTTGCGGTCAATGCTAATATCATGCATGCACCACATCAAAACTTAATTTTATGTAAGATTTTTTTTTTACATGTTTTTAGTTCATACTTTTTGTCTTTGACTCATGTCACAAGTCTAAATATGGGGGGTAGAAACTTAGCCGAAGTAAATACGATTATTATCTTCAATGGAAGTGATGGCATGCATCCATGGAAAATAACTAAATAATCTTTTTCAAAACTAATCGTATTTACTTAGACAAAAATAATCGTTATTTACTTCGGCGATTGTGTCAAAGTGAATGGTTTCCAAATATGGATGGTCATAATAATGTTAGTTTCAATGGAAGTAATGTTATGAGCGAAATAAATTTGGTTCTTATCTTGAGTGGAAGTAATTAAAGTTACGAGTTTGAAAAAACTGAAAATCTAAAAGTAACTACAAGAAAGTTTTCTGCTCTAACCCTTGGTAACTGTAACTCTTGAATCCTATGCAGGGTCAGTTGAAGAATGACATGATTGGGATTGAATTTGATTCTCCAGTCCAAGGAGAACCCAGGTTGAAGGGTGAGATTATCCTCCGAGACATGTTTGGGGTAAGTCCCGAGATTTCTAAGTGGTGGAATTTGGCTGCTCTTGCCTGCCTCTTAATTGCTCTGAGGCTCATCTTTTATGTGGTACTCAAATACAAAGAGAGATCATCGTTATTTTTCCAGAGACTTTATGCCAAGAGAACCACCTTCCAAAACCATGTCAAGGTAGCTTCATTCAGGAAGGAACAGTTCATCTCCTCCTCTAAGAGACACCGGACTCTTAATCCGTTGTCTTCTCAAGAGGGTCTTGGATCACCACTTCCATAGTACGTGTTAAGAACAAACTCGAAAGAGGGTCTTGGATAGCCACTTTACATTCTTGTAGTTATAATACTTTGATCACTTTGCTTTGGCCTGGATGTCTATTTGATCAGTGTGTATCCTAACGTGTGTAAATTGTAATGATATGTTACTCTGCAAGCTAAGTTTTACAAGTTTATTGAAAAGAAATAAATAGAACAATTATTAGCTAAAGAAGCAGGTTCTCACATGGAAAGATGGGATTTTCGATAAGTTTATACCAACAAAAATGAAGCTAAGCCTTACCAATTTTACAAATTGATGGAAGAACAGGATGGGAGAATCAAATTCCGTAACGATTCATAATAGGATCAGAGAGAGCTAGGGTTTGGTCCGTAAGAGAAGAGAGAATTTAAGCAAAATATCGAGAACTGAGAGTTTGCAATTAATGAAATGAAAATCCTTACAAGAAAATACGACCCCGAGCTATTTATAGGAAACGGAGATTAAGACAAGAATTAACCAACTAACAGAACCTATAGAATGTAAACACGTGTCAACACAGATCATGAAGCTTCTAGACTTTTAACAGCATAGCTATCACAACTCTGCATGTATAATGATAATCTACAGTGTTTATCAATACAAAAGCATACAATGTGAATACAATTACCACATATAAAGTGAAAAATGGAGGTATTATTGAACTAGCCTGCTTGGGAGGAACAAAATTGAATTACAAAATGAGGACAGCAGGCAAATAAAGTATCTTGAATCTTCTCATTTATTTGCTTCAATGAATTCTCTATACTCACTCTTCATCTTGACCCCCGATACAGTCCTACAAACAAGCATGTAACAATTAGCTAGATCAAGATCCAGTACCATGTAGGTGCAAGTTTTTTTTTTTGGTCTGACATGTAGGTGCAAGTTATAATATATGTGGTGTGGTGGATCACAGAAACAAGAAGTTACCAAAAACCTTGTGCGTAAATTTGCAAGGTGAATCTCTAGAACCGAAAGGTGACAAGACATAGTTGAAAGTCACACCTTCCAGAAACCTCGTATTTATTTTATTTTATTGAGAAGTAATGCGAGAAAGAAAAAAAATTATAAAAAAAAAAAAAGCAAGATTGGCCCAAAAAAGAAAGAGAGGCATACAATTGTGCAAATGCACAAGAGACAGAAAACTAAGAACAAAAATATAACCAACCTGATCATCTCCTTGTTTTTGAAAAACTGAACACATGGTGTACCCATAATTCCAGCGGCCTCAGCTATTTCTTGATCTTCCTCAATATCAATTTCAACGAAATGTACATTTTGGTCAAATTCATCTATCACCTGCCAAAGTCAATTATCACATACTCTATCAGTCATTTGACACATTCACTGATATATACCATAAAGCATGCCGTACTGTCACTACAAATGTCAAAGGAGGACGAAAACACCATTAGGCCCAAAGGCCATTGGCAAAAGCCCATCTTGATTCCTGCATGAGAACCTTAAAATGTATTTTCAATTAACATTTTCAACTGTTCCCACCAGCCTTAGCTCAATTGGCATGGGTATGATAGGATAAATGGCACATCCAAGGTTCAATTCCCCTTGTAACCAAAAAAGAAACACCTTTTAGTGTCAGCTAGAAGCATAAGCTTATTAAGACTCTCAAGTAGATTCCCGCGATATCTAAACAGGTTTGTGGGATATATTATAGTGTGACACATTATGATCTCCCACAATCAGATTTTGGTATTCAGTTATGAGTGGACTTATGACAAGCTGCAAGTCTGCAACCATCTCAAAACTGCTGAAAGCAAAGAAGCTATTCCTAACTGGTGCTCTCTAATCCAAGTGAATTGAAAAAAAAGGGAGCTATTCCTTTAAACCAAAGATTCATAAAGATGCCAAGAAGCAAATGCTATCCAACAAGCTGTCAAACTCATCCCCGCTGACCTTCTCAAAATTTATTTTATTCCTCTCGATCAAGATGACCCAAAACACCACAAACCGGTATTGACAAGTATGAACACAGTAGATTCAATTATGTGTCCTCCATTATGTATACAGTCACAACGTGTATGAAAGATCAACATTAATAATAACAAAAGAAACTAGCATAGGAAATGAGTATTATGTGGTACTACCAATAGTTCACTTGCATACCTTACTAAGAATTGGTTTCAAAGTCCTACATGGACCACATGTAGGTGCTGTATATAGTACACATATAAGCCTTGGACTTTCATGGTACAATTTTCGTAGGGCATACTGCAAAGAGAAGACAGAAACACAAGAATGTTACAAATTTTGAACTAAAAATATAGCTTGTAAAAGTTATTTTATAAACAACCCAAAAAAACAAAACACTCATCAACTTGTAGATATGGAAACAGAAAAATCATCAGATCATGCTTCCATATATCCAAAAGAACACATGCCTGGCCCTTATGCTTTGTAAGTGAAATGTCAAAACGTTCTTGAACATCCCTGTCTGTGAGTTCCTTTTTAGCCTCTTCAGTTTGGGGCTGTCAAAACGTAAATAAATGAGTGAGATGGGTTGAAGAAAAATGGAATTGTACACTATTAATGCAACTCCTGATTCAAATGAGATTCCACAAATTCTTTTACTGAAAACGTAGAATCGAGAGATTAAATTCCTCAATAATTAAACCAAAAATTGTACTTTCTTGAAACAATTCAGTCCTTTTTTTTTTTCATGACAGCACAGTTAATATTTACTAAAACAATGGTGGAAGAAATTAAGTAAGCAACAAATCGTGCAGTAGAAATTGTAATAAAAAAGTTAAAATTAAATGAAGGTGAGGTACGTCTATCGCTTGCTTTTAAAAAACAAAACCGTCTTTATCAGAAGTTTCTTTTACACCCAGAGCCACATTAAACAATGATAGGTCCTACAGTGTGGGATTAATAAATATAAACCTCTGAATAAGGTAGAATCGTCCAACAGAAGAAATATAATATATTTCTAGATACAAGTAGAAAAGGAAAAGTTAAGACTGCATAAGAAGTTAAATACCTGGTGAAACTCAATAATGAGATTTTTCCCCACAAGATATCTCTCAACTGATAATGCAGCAATGCATCCAGAACCTGCAGCAGTTACAGCTTGCCTCCATTCATGGTCCTATAAGGTACGTGCCAATCAGAACAAGGGTTTAAATTTGCATAACAATATGGCTACTTTTCCTCCTGAACCATTTTAAAAGCTGAAGCAAATACATAGAGTTTAAGTTTTGGCTGGATTACCTGTACATCTCCAGCAGCAAATACACCTTCAACTGAAGTTTTTGCAGTACCCTCCTCTACTAAGACATAGCCAGAACTGCCAAGCTCAACTTGGCCTTCCAACAATTGGCTATTTGGTGAATGGCCTATACCATAAAATAACCCCTTTGCTTCAATCACAGATGTCTCCTCACTATCGAGATTTCGAATTAATACTCCAGACATCTGGCCCTTTGTATTGCTAATGATGTCCACAGTCTCTGTGTTGAAGTGCACGGTGATATTTGGGTTGTTGTACACTCTGAAACATTCGCGATAATCAACCTGTTAAACAAACATTCAGGGAGTTGAAAACTCACACATACAAGGTGTTCATCAGTAATTTAGTATTAATATCATCACCTCAGAATCTATAAAACAGAAAGCAATTAACCTGAGATGAATTTGTGTCTACAGCTACGCAACTGAGGAACAGCCCAAAAGGATAACAAAAATTTGACTCTCAAATAAGATGGTCACCACATTTCTATTTCTGCCATGCAATGAAACATTGGCCTTATGTAGAAATTACAGGTCGAAAAGACCATTTCAATATGAACTGTTAATTTTTTTTTTTAATCAAAATAATGGAAGGTCCATTGAGATCACCTAAGAAATAAAGAAAAACCTTTTTGATAGGAAGAACAAATATCTCAAAAGACTATACCCGCACTTATTAACATTGTTACTCTGATCTGCAATGTCTATGTCTTCAAGAGAACCACAATTCAATGATAACTAAGAATTTGTTTCAGATGATTCATAAACTATACATGATATACAATTTCAAGCACATTTATGGCAAGTACTTAAACTAGGAATACCCGAAAAGACAGACAGTCAAGAAGCATGTGATCCCAGATGCACAATTGAACAAATTAACACTTTTTCTTCTTAAATAAATGTTAAACGTAATGATCCAAAAAAAACACTTTTTTTCTTGACTCTCTTTACAATATGAAGGAAATTAGGACACAACAGATGGTGGTGGTGAATGAAGGTGAAACAAAATTATCTTCAATGTGAAAATTTAAATTATCAAATGAATGTTTTCTGGGAAAGAAAAATAATAGAAAAACCTTTAGAAAATTTATCCTTCTGACATGACTCATGAGACACCAAGAGAATTGTGCAATTAGGTTGAGAAATCAAAGGCATCAAACAAATGGTTCATTTAATATATATAGTGATGAGGTTTCAGATAGTGCACAGATGTCTAAGTAATTCATGAATGACCAACATACAAGTATAATCTAAAAAGGGGTGCCGCAACACCATCAGAAGATCAATACAAATGGTGCCTTTTATCAATACTCACCTATCTTGCATAGCTCTAGAAGCCCTCAGTTGATCTCTACGTACAAGTAAGTGAACATGTCGAGCGTATTTAGTAAGGTACAAAGCTTCCTCTGTGGCAGTATCACCCCCTCCTACCACGGCAAGAACTTGCCCCTTAAACAAAGGTGATGCTCCATCACATATTGCACATGCACTAATTCCCCTACTCCAAAATTCATCTTCACGGGGTATCCTGAGGCGTTTTGCAGTAGCTCCTGTGGCAAAAATTAGACTGTTGCACTTGACCTGAAATATAAATGCAAAAATGAGAACTAGATATGAAATATATTACGAAACTAGTAGGTAACTTGTGGGCTATTAAAATACATAGTTCATATTGAACAAAGGTAAGAAGCTCGCATATCAAAAGTCATATTCTATAACACTGATAGATGCAGAACTTATGCATCCATTACCAACAAGCAGCAAGAAAAAAAAATAACAAGAATCCATTATCAACAATATCTTGATTACATAAACAAAGAAAGGACCACAATGCACGAGAATGGAAATACCCCTTGGACAAAATAGGATCTACTTTAGGGTCTAGAATTTAGAGCAAAGTGTATAGGGTTCAATTTTCGAGTTCTAGGTGGTAGTACAAAAGCTGAGAACTGAACCCCAAATCCTAAGCAATTAACGGGAAGGTATACAGAAATATCAACGGCCACTCGACCTGCTATTGAGCAGATTAATATCCGCTATTGAGTGGATTGACATCCGGTCAAGCGCAATGGGATCCTGCCCTCCGCAATCAATATATTTCTCCACATATTGGAAAAAGAAGAGAAAAAAAACTACGAAGTTCATGATGCAATCAGTTTTATATAATTTACAGCCATAAATAAGGATGTACCTTATTTAAAACTATTAACACTTTTTCAGAATATACTGCAGCAAGTATGTACAAGTCATTTTGCACTCATGCCCCCTCTCCGATATTGCATAGCTTGTATTGCAAGTTCGACAGGAAAGATTCACTTTAAAATTTCATTTCAAATGAACTATTGGTTTCACCTTCATCTAGCAATTGAAATCATTGTTTGACACCACGGAGAGGTAATGACATTATGATAGAACCTAATTAAATGAGGTGAACGAGAATCATCAACATACGTACAAAACCAACTTGGCGGAAAATAATACATCACCTTACGTTCACTGCTTTGTACAGTAAACGGTCTAGTTTTGACATCAATAGATTCAACATCTTCCTGGTACAATTCTGCTCCCCACCGCTCGGCTTGACGCCGCATCCTACGCACAAAAACACAATGCTGAGCTCCTTGTTCACTATCCTAACTGAAACTAGAGCTTCCTAGTTCCTACATATACAATCTGAAATCAAATGTTTGGTTGATTCACCTCTCCATTAAATCTGGACCAGTAATTCCTTCTGGGAATCCTGGGAAGTTCTCAACTTCGGTAGTAGTCATCAACTGTCCACCTGGACCTGATTGATATCCCTCAAACACTATAGGCTTCAAATTGGCTCGAGCGGCGTATATTGCTGCTGTGAATCCAGCAGGACCTGACCCAATAATTACCACATTCTCGACGTCTCGTGCTGCAAAACACACAAGCAAGCAATTTCATCTTCATACACCATAAATGCATGAAATTTACAAGAAAATTAAGCACAGCAACATTGACTTGTACTTGGAAAAGCAACAACAAATGGACCTGGAGGAGACTCCGAGGAAGCTCTGAGCGGCAGAGAGCGATTCGAGCGGGGCGAGTTGAGACGGAGGGCGCGTGGGCGGGAGGGGAGTGTTCTGAGGAAGAAGAGGCCACGAGGGAGAGGGAGAGCGTGGGGGAGAGTGGACATGGTGACTCGGTGAGTCGGAGCGGTTCCGATGCCGGTTCCTATCTTGACACCCGCAGCCATTTGTTTCAGACCATACAAAAATAATGGGGACTTGCTTCCTTCCCGTTACTCGATGCTCGCTTGCTTAAGATGATGATTCTGTTTTTGTTTTTTGGGACGGGCGGGTCAGGGTTATCCTTACTCGCTCACCCCGGGATGGAAACTCACGCGCTGTGTTTCTCTTTGCACTTTCGACCGAGCAATACAATGAATGGGGGCGAGTGCAGTGTTAGAAACACGGTCCGCAAGTGGGAAAAATGCTGCCAGTCAGTGCACATGTCTTTCTTGAACTAACTTCACTGCACTCGCATCCGTAGGTCCAAACGACACTAACCTCGATAATTCCGTAGTAGTGTCCATAAATTCCGTAGTAGTGTCCAAACGACACTAAATTCAAGAGAAAAAAAAAATAAGAGTTATTATCACATATAGTATCTAAACTATTTCTCAATTATATACTTAATATCTGAACTTTAATTTTTGTCACAAGTAGTACCCAAAGTTTTCGATTTTTTCTCTTGTGGTCTCTGAACTTCAATTTTTGTCACAAGTAGTACCCAAAGTTTTCAATTTTTATCACAAATAGTACCCAAAGTTTTTAATGTTTGTCACAAGCAGTACCCAAAGTTTTTCATTTTACATTTTTTTTTTGAGAACACGTGCATATATTGGTGACAAAAATGACCTTAGGTACCACAAGAGATGAAATTAAAAACTTTTGATACTACTTGTGACAAAATTTAAAATTTTGGGTACTACTTATGACAAAAATTGAAGTTCAGGTATCAAATATATAATTGACAAATAGTTCAGGTATTATATGTGATAAAAACTCAAAAAAAAATAATAAGGTAGTGCCATTTATAGGTCATGTTCTTGTTGGGCAAAAATAGAGAAAATATTGCTCTCCCTCTTCTCGTCTCCACACCGATCATAGAATCATAGAATACCCACAATCATGTAGACCTCGAAAAGTAATGAGTCACTAATTTCATCCATCATCATTTCACCCCAGTTTCTTAGGTTTTCCACTATATTTTCTTCACAAAAACACAAGAACATCTCAGATTCAAGAA
Organism: Rubus parviflorus; assembly: GCA_029955375.1. Taxonomy (NCBI): domain Eukaryota; kingdom Viridiplantae; phylum Streptophyta; class Magnoliopsida; order Rosales; family Rosaceae; genus Rubus; species Rubus parviflorus. Next base: position 16,792,242 of record JARGGL010000006.1, on the reverse strand, counting down.
GATTGAAGGTCATATTCAAGTGGTTGCGGGTTTAGAGTGAAGTACCCGTGGAGTTCATGCTTGTCGTGACTCCTAGTGCCTCTCATCCATCTCATATTCGCTTGCTTCTTTACTTCCATTTCTTGTAATTTGATGATATATTTTTGTGCCATGAGTGAGTGAATCTAGGATTGTGTGTCTTAGTCCATAGAGATGTAATAAACTAATTTTTATATATGTGATGCAATTATGATTCATGTATGTGTTTATCATTGGACATGTATGAGCTAGATGCATGTTTAGTAAGTAGTAACTTAATCAACTCTTGAATGTGTGTGCGGTTACTTTGACTTGAAATTTGGAGAACGATTCCTCCAAAATCGAAGGTAATGTGTGATAGATGTGGTTAGGCATGTAGATGCATGACCATAGCATGAGTCTATATCTAGCTTGGATCTATTAGTACGTCTTTAAGATTTATGCCTCCGATGTAAATTAACACTAAATATAAGTTTGTACTCTAACTAAGAACACAAAATGTAGTTACAATTAATATAAACATATTGTTAAGATGAACAAAATATAAATCATACTAACTTGGATTAGTCATGATAAGTCTTCTCCTCTATGCAATCATGTATACAGTCTCTCAATAGGGCAAAGAATAATGTAGTGCTTTCAATTGCTAGAGCAGGGACCTAAGACTCTCTTATAGGCATTGTAGGGCTTAGTACCTCCCATAAATGATTCTAGCTAAGTCATGATCCTTATACATATGTCTGGTAAACCTTAATCATGTACGTTTTAGTTTCACCATTACACAATAGATACTCTTAATCCTATACAATATAAATTAAGTATTGTAATATGTTTTAATGAATAGAGAATCTTTTAGCTTATCAATTACTTATTCTGTAAGTGCTAAAGTTAAACTGCTACATACATAGATAAACATGTTTTGTCCATATTAATTCTTACATCCGATTTATAGTGTAGGAACCATAACATGGCTTATACTATTAAATCGGAGAGTCGCTCTAGAACCATACCACGACAAAAGCAATATCACAGTAGGCACGAGCTTACGACCATAGCATGGGTAGGGTATGAGAGATTTGATTCATGGATCATTGTTATTTGAATTATGTATGGTGGTTTGTTGCATAAACTAGCTTGGATTAGAGTGACCCTAGTTCCCAATCATCTTAATCTTTGCATTTTTCTGGATTTTACTTTTGTTTTTGACAATTAGTTTATAAATTATTTAAAATTCCGAGCAATTTTTATTTCGAAAAATCATTTTCGACAATCATAACTTAATTATCAACTATTGTCCATATTCCATCTAGGGTTGTAGCTAGCTCCCATTTAGGCCTCACGGCCTAGGTTGCTTTTGTGCTAGCATTTGTCTCTGATACATTCTTTTTCCCATCCATTTAGTGCTTAAAAGGTTTAGGCTCCCGAAAACAAGGGTATGATTAGGAACACTTAGTCTCCAAGGTACGATATAACACCGATCGAGTCTCCTACTGTCTAACGTGACAAACTCATACTCTTGTGAGACTTATTGAAAGATGTGAAAAGTCAACGACCTATCTTGGATATCTCTGGCCACAGAACTTGTTAATCAAGCTATAGTTTGCAAGCTGCTTCAACATGAGATACATCAAGGTGACCTTGATAATCTAAGTTACTTGACGATATTTCACGTTACATATATCGAGATCAAGATATGTATGATAGAAGAACCAACTTGCATTGTAACTACAACTAAAGTTCAAAAAAGTATCTTGATTAAATCATGCATACATTTATCTAGGGTTGATTTCATTTGACTTCCCATAGAAGAGTCAACTTGCATTGTAACTACAACTAAGGTTCAAAAAAGTATCTTGATTAAATCATGCATACATTTATCTAGGATTAATTTCATTTTACCTCCCTGACTTTTATGCTTAAAACCATTAGTGCGCCTACACTTCCAATTTCATCACATGTGCCCTTTGCACTTTCCAATTTAATCAATCATAGCCAATTGCTAACTTGTCCGTTAATTGTTGACGTGGCGGTGTGTCACTTCAGCGCCACGTCAACAAAAATGTGTGTCATATTAGCGCAACGTCAGCAATTAACAAAAAAAAAAATGATAGACAAGTTGACAGTTGGGTATCATTGATTAAATTGGAGAGTACAATGACACAAATGATTTTGGGTGTAAACTTGAAGGAGGTAAAATGAAATTAACTCCTCTATCTATTATGGGTAGCCATGACATGCTGCTAGGTGTCACTCATGACTAGTCAAAATTCTCATGAGATTAATTTAGAATGCGATTCCAAGTGAATAAAATAGATTAATTCGTTAATCAATTTCATTACTGGTATAGTTAGAACCAAAGAGGTCACACACCTATGATAGTAATAGTACTAACGACGAATAAATATTGATGATTAAATATAATTCATTGTTAATTGTATTTGGATTTAAACATATGAGCCTATCGGACTTGTTTTAATTAATTCGGATTTGGATTAATTAAAGGAGGCAAGCCGAAAGCTCATATGCCATAACATAAGAAAAGGTGATGCATTGATGCAACAAGCCGGGCTTGTTGGAGACTGGAGAGTAACCCTATGCTTTGCTCATGGTTATAAAACTAAAGAAAAAAAATGAAAATAAAGGCATGACTTTTACCAACGAATAATTCGTCGGTACAAGTGATCAATACAATTTATTTTTTGTTTTATTTCTTGTTAGTTTCTTCAAACTATTTTCATTGTAGTATGTTTCTTAAAACATAGGACTCTTAAATGAATAAAATTACCTTTTAAAAAACTAATAAAATTAAATAATTAAACAAAATATTAAATAAGAAAAAAAAAAAGGGATTCATGGCTATTACCAATGAATTAGTCAACACGGTGCCCCAAATTTTTTATTTTTATTTTTTGTTAATTCTATAAAACTATTTTCATTTTCATCTGTTTTTCAACCTTCTTGGGCTCTTAAATGAGCCGTAGAAAAATAATCAATTCAAGTCATCCTGCAGATCGACTTGCTGTTTAGAGGCGCTGCTAGTTTTTGACCCACCAAAGTGTATATAGTATTAGAATGTACGAACTTAATTTTAGCTGCTAATTGAATTAGGTAGTAGCCTTCATCTGCTGGATTCAATATGACATCTTTTGTATGCATTTTCAGACTTTTACAGGATTTAATCGGTCGATCGACTCAATCGTTAGATTTTGTTTATGTGTGTATTCGATCATTACACCAGCATGTTTGCTGGTTAATTAGCTAGTTGTACATACGTAATTGGAGTAGAATTCCTTAATGCACTTACTATTGTTAGTCTTATTCTTGATTTCATGCGTTGTGGATATGTCGATGATTTCCTGAAGATGGAATTGCTTTTCCAGGATGATTTCTCCCCAATATTGTTAACTTCACTTTGTGTTGAGACGTTGAGTACGTAATTTATGTACCTCGATCGATCTCGTTTTTTGAATCAGTCATAATGTACGTACGTAGAGCTTCTGAAGTGAAATACGTACGTACATTGCCCTAATTAAAAAGGTTCCATGTTTTCAAACTCCCTCCCAGCTAGGCCTGGTGATAGTGCTTGGCGTTTAGATTATTGTAAATGGGAGGGGCTTGTACGTGATGATGTAAATTATTGTAAATGGGAGGAGAGGTTTTAATTGGTGCTAGTTAGCTAGCTGTACGTGTTGAGGATGAAAATGGGGATTTGCTACGCCTAATGCGCAACAATTAATCAACTAATACATGCCACTGATCTAGGAGACGAGGTTAATTTATAGTCTGTTCATGGCTGCATGCCAATGCCACTCAATCTATATATACATATATATATATATATATATATATATGTACTCTTTTCTTCTTAAGAAAAGAGGGATGATGGTTAATCATAACTGATTTTTTTGACATAAATACCCTTCATATATTAAAATATTTTAGAAACTAATTTGATAAAAAGGGTAATAAAGTCAAATTACAAAACAAGAAAAATTTAAAATAAATTAAAAAGACTTCAATTGCTTAACCACCCACACTACTTTAGATAACCACTCATAATTCTACACTCATCAGAGTGTGGAGATATCTAGTTATTATTAAGAAAACTATTGTAAACCATAACCGATTTTTTTTTATTTTAATACATTTTAAAATACATGCCACTGATCTAGGAGATGAGGTTAATTTATTGTATTTGCATGGCTGCATACCACTCAATATATATATATATAATGATTTTCAGTTAACGATGTCATTACTTTATAAGGTAAAGAGTTTTGATTTCAGCCGTCAAATCCGTTTAAATGATCTGATTTGACGGCTGAATATCAAAACTCTTTACTTTATAAAGTAAGAACATCCTTAATAGACAAACCATGTATATATAGATAGAAAAATGATTGTTGGCCTCAATTGAGATCTAAGATTTGTGGCTTCAATCCTAAGTGGCATGACATGTCATATTCACATTATTTATCAATTACAAACACATATTGTTTAAATACCACATCATTATGTGCAAAAGTCTATCTTATTCATCTATAATCCAATGACTATTGCTTTTATTGACTTTTATTTTTTGAATAATTTAAATATGTGCAAAGATAATTTGAATTAATTAATTTACAAATTAATATCCCCATCATCTATAATTCTACATCATAAGATAGAAAACCTTAAACCCAGCAACACCTTAATAACCATAGTGGTTTGTCTATCCTCCAACAAAGTTATCTCCATACATCAACATATATAACCACGAAACCTCATAAAAAACCTTACGAATAATATTCCCTCCATCTTCAAAATGGTTTATATATGCTAATAGGATCAATCAATCATCTCCAAATTTTATAAAACTAATCAATACATATCTGGGAATCGATCGAATGTTCTAATCATGCTAGTAGAACCAACCAATTAATAGAACCAATCAATTCATATCTGTATCATTTCGTACTCTCGGAGAAAATTAAGAGTATAATTGCCACTCTTCTATCTTCTTTCACTTTTTTTTTTGAAAGAGTATAAAAATTGAATATAAATATGAAAGGGTAGTACTGGTTTTGCAAAATTTGACTCAACAAGATATATTAACAAATATATGAAAATATCAATTATTTCTCATGACATGAAATGATACATAGGATTAAGGCCTTATATATTAGGCCTTAATTGAGGCCTCCTAGCATTGCCCATATAGATATGACAAAGTTTCAATGAAATTCATTTCAATATATATATATATATATATATATATATATATATATATATATATATATATATATATTGGTTAATGGTCGATCATGGATCATATATAAAAAGTAGTGAGTTGTACATGTTTGAATACCATATATACAAGACAATCGATGATGGCATGTGCGCTCTCCAATTTTGTCATTTGGTCAAGTTGATAACTTTGGTTTTTTTTTTTTTGGCCAAGTTGATCACTTGAGAATAGGGTATGAAGGGCCATCGCCAGGGCAAGCCTGCAACCTAAGCCCAGAAGGACTGACGATGTGACACGTACCTGTCACACTGCCCCCAAGTATGGATTTCCGCAGGAGACTTATAGATCGCGAACCAAACGATGCCTGTTGGTAGCGGGGATTAAACCTGTGTGGGTGATACACCTCAGGCCCGCCCTTGCCAACTGAGCCAAACCTCGTTGGCTGGATATCAAAACTCATTACTTTATAGTAATAACCCCCTTAATAAAAAAAACCTTGTATATATAGATATGACGTCAAAGTTTCAATGAAATTCATTTCGATATATATATTGGTTAATGGTCGATCATGGATCATATATATAAAAAAAAGTAGTGAGTTGTACATGTTTGAATACCATGTATAATCAATGATGGCATGTGTGCTCTCCAATTTTGTCATTTGGTCAAGTCGATCACTTAAGAGCAGGGTACGTAGGGATAGTAATTTATTCACTCCATCTTGTTATCCATTGTAGATTTCCAAGGATTGAATCAACTAGCTTAATTAGGTTTCACACTTTTTCCAAATGGAAAAGGAAAAACAAAGCTGTGGTTGGTGAGGACTAAGGACAAAACTAGCCAACAGTTTGAAAATTATTAAAAAGAATTTGATTCAACCAGTCAAGTCAAGAAAGCCCAGCGGCAAAAAATGATCAGAAACTTCCCAAATGTCCAAATGCCCTGCCCTCAATTTCAGTTTCTTCTCCACCATAAATATATATACATTTCTCACGACAACGCGTACATCTTACTCTCTCTAATTAATTAACATGGATCATTTCATCCCTATATATATTTCTATGGGTATCTGCTCTTGGTACACCAAACATTATTCTTTAATTAATTTGGGCTGCTTAATATTCATTTAGGGAATCAAAAGTTGTACCATACATTAATGTATCGATATATCAAGTAGACTACTTCGATACGGAGGTAGAATAACATTAACCATGAAACATAAATACATAACTAAAATAATAACTTCCCTTTCATATGATTTCCAATATCTATTTTCTAATGAAAGGTTTAGATCGAGCTGGACTTGATGGATCAGCCTGTAGGTACAATTTGCAGCAATTGTACGTTAATTAGTTTAAGTTGTAATAATAATGACTAGGGCGTGTTGTACACGAGCTTAATTAGTGGGTATAAATAATTCTCATTTCTCAAGCAATTAGAAGAACAGAAAGTCAAAAAGTCAGTTGCTTAATTTGTAGAAAATATTATATACCCTCCAAAAGCAATTAGAAGATTGCGGAAGAAATCAAAATCAACAACAATTTGGATTGACGAATTAGCACGTTAAATAATAGACATGCACACAGTTAATTAACAAAGAATATGTGAACGTAGAAATTAAGTACCTGAAATGGAATTCCAAGTTTCCAACTAATTAATTAACCCTTTCTTATATATGGAGTAGGAGTAGTATACCCAAGTAGTGTTGCAATGAGACAAGGAATTCATGATCACACTATCCATGGTACATCAGATCAAAGACCTAAGGACCAGATTAAGGCCTCAACACCAACTAGCTAGAAGACAGTAGAACGACAAATTAGTCCACAAATTCTAACTTAATAAAGTAGAGACTTATTGAAATTAACTAATAAAAAATAAAGATAACACCGATGAAACTAAAACCCCTTCCATAACTGTTATTGTTGACGATCAAAGATGCGATCACTCCATACGGTTCCAATCGGATTGCTGCTACTAATCGCGCCGTAAAACACCTAACAAGTCCATCGAAGACAACCGGCAACACCATAGAAAGATGGAGAGCACCCTAGCTAAGAAAAAAACCTTGAATTAACAATTATGAGCATGCAATTGTTTGGCATATATGTGTGCATATCTTATTTTTTGAAGAAACATTCGACTATAACTCAATTTCAAATCGATTAGTATTTAAAAACAGAAAGAACGAAAATTTCTCATCACTATCTTTCTGTAAAATATGAATGCTTAAATTTGCATATCGTATTAGCAATAACATTAACCTCTCTTGTATCATATTGGAAACTTCGGAAAACACGAAGGCCTAAGGAGTTTAATTGATTCATGTATGAAATTCAGAATTGACAATGCTAATAAGTAACATTGTCAAATTTTTTTTATAGATCTCACATACTGGTGTACGTAACTCTATCGCTTAATTTTATAAATTTAATTAGGTCTCACTCAAACTAAATAAACCATATGAAAACATTTTTGATGGGCTCCCTAAATAAACTTTGTTAAAATTTAGAGAAACCATAAAAATAAAAAAAATAAAAAAATTACTCTAACAATTCTCCCTACTACGGTCCTATTATATAAAATTATTAAACTTATCAGAAAATAAAAAATTATGGCTTTCTAAATTTTGAGCTAAGGTTGGAGTAAGATTTTGATGGCTTCCTAAGTAACTCATAGTTTAATTTTTAGTTATTTTTTTTATATAAATTTGATGAAAAAAATTAAGTAATACCATTGGAGATGCTATGAGATGCATGTAGGGTGACCCATGAAACAACAAGGGTGGGCAAAATAATGGTTTGCCCTTAATTAGTTGAATGGTCAAAGATATAACCCTAGCTAGCCATCCAAAATGAAGGTGAAAGTTTGATCGATCACAACTCAGATCGGATGGTTGACATCTTAATTGAGACTAGTTAACTATTCATATATAAATGCTACTAATATTGATATATATATATATATATATGTGTGTGTGTGTGTGTGTGTGTGATGTACGTGCATGCCATGAATTTTTAAAAAAGTATATAAGAAGGAAGGTAGGCTTGGTTGATACGTTTTAACAATTTCTTTGTAGCTTAGCTTATTGTAGAGAGAGAGAGAGAGAGAGAAAGAAGAGGGAAACAAATCCCCTTGCATTTCTCATGAACTGTGGAGTCGTGCTGGGTTTCTATTGTTGGGGTTGGGAGTTCTTAACGGCCCTTCTTCTCTTCTCCTCATCCCCTTATTATCTTCCTCAATCTTCTTCTTAGTTCTTCTTAAATCCATAATTCTTTCTTCTTCCTGCTCATCTTCTCGTTCTAGCTCGATCCATAGCTCCGTATTTCAGTAATATGGAGGGTGTGTTGGAATATGTGAGGAAGTCGAGCCCACCGCCGTTCTTGTTGAAGACGTACATGCTGGTGGAGGATCCGGCAACCGACAACGTGGTATCGTGGAACGAGGACGGGTCAGCCTTCGTGGTGTGGCAGCCGGCCGAGTTTGCCCGAGATCTCCTCCCAACGCTCTTCAAGCACAGTAACTTCTCTAGCTTTGTCAGGCAGCTAAATACTTACGTATGTATATATAAACTCACTATTAACTGTTTATGCATGCTGATTTTTCTAATTCAGCACATAATTCTTACACCGTAATTACAATTTTTATCTTTTTGTCCAAATGATCGAAAAAGGAAACAAAATAAATTACCCAAGTATAGTGGCCATGGTGACAGTTTTGTGATGGAGTGACCTACAAAAGTCTCCACTAATTTTGCCCAATTAAGTTGACCGGCCTAGCTAGTTTCATAAATTTGAGTTTGAGTCTGTTTTTAATTTTGGGTTGATATAGAATTAAAGGTCAACTGGTCCTTTCTGACCTAACTATGATAGTTTTGTGATTGATATAGCTAGATTTGTGTTTGTTGGGTATGAACGTACGAGCTAGCTAGGAAGTTTCATGATGTGTTCCTAGCAAGATTGACTAAACTCTTCAACTTTAATGATTATTGGAGTCAGCTCAACCATTAAAATTAATTAAGTCAGTCTAGATATTTAACTTGGACACTTGAGAAAGAAAATTAATAATTATAAGAGATAAAAGCCATTTTGACATGTGGCCAACAAGTAATTCACAGTTATCTTAGAAAATCTCAAAATATTTTATCACTTAGTTCTCCTCATGAGGCCAGTGCTCTTGCCCAGTTGCCCAGTCTCCCACATGTTTCTTTATTATTATTATTAATTTTTAGGGAGATAAATATATGCAGCTTAAAATTAAATATATGTGGGATTTGTTAAGAGAAAATCACTCAGCTAATTAATTTCTCTACATATATGTAATTAATTAATAGGGATTTCGCAAAGTTGCAACAAGCCGGTGGGAGTTTTGCAACGAAAAGTTCCGAAAGGGTGAAAAGGATGGTCTCTGTGAAATCCGTCGTAGAAAAGCATGGGCGAACAAGCAACACTCAAACGCCGGCGGCGGCCAAAGCATAGCAGCACAAGATGATCAGTCTGATGAAAGGTCTTCCTCGACGTCTTCTTCGTCTGAGTACACCTCTCTCATTGATGAAAACAAACGCCTAAAGATGGAAAACGGAGTTTTGAGCTGCGAGCTTACGAGCATGAAAAACAAATGCAAGGAGCTTTTCGATTTGGTGGCCAAGTGCGCCGACCGGGATTTGGAGAAAGATCAAGAGGAGGAGGATGACCAGAGGCCAAAGCTGTTTGGGGTGAGGTTGGAGGTTGAGGGGGAGAGGGAAAGGAAGAGAAAGAGGGCAGCAGAGACAATTAGTCAAAGCGCAACCATTTTACTATCTCAAGCATGCAAATAAAATTAATGCATGCATGTTACATAGAAACTAAGACTAGCCACTTAAAATCAATTGGCTTGATATAGTTGGAGTAAGATATATTACAATCTATGCATGTATAAACCATGTAACAATTAATGAAAGTGTTATATAGCTGAAATGTTAGTTTCAAACAAACGTTTGTAAATTTTATATAAAACAGCAGGCATAAACCATTCTATTCAAATTAAGCTATCAAAACATGCAATTTCTTATTTTTTTAACAAGTTATCTGTTATTTGTAATCTTCTAAAACTCGGCCTAGGCGGCCGCTTAGGCGCTGGAAGGTGGCCGGGTGCCTGGAGTAATAGGTAATCGGCCAGGAAAGTCGGAGAGGCATTAGGCGGATCCTAGGCGCTCTTGGGCGGACTGGGCGGTCTTAGGCGGCGACTTAAATAGGTCAGAATAGAAACGAAAAAAAAAAGTGTGTGTTCTCTCTCTCTCCTCTCCGCTCAGTTCTCTGTGCTCTCTCTCTCCTCTCCTTCTCGGCACCAAAAGTTTGTGTCCATCTCCTCTCGACCAAAGGCTTTAAGATCGGAATCATCAGGGACATCAAAATATCAGATCATTGAAAAAACTGCTTACCTTTGAGATCGGAATCATCAGATCAATTCGACGCAAATCTGTGCTTTGTTTTGGACCTTTGGTCTCTCCTCTGATTATCTCAGTCTCTGACTCTCTATAATTGTCTAATTGATTAGTCTTTAAGAGAGAGAGTGTTGACTTGATAGTAGACGACAAGAAGTTGCAATTGTTTAAATGTTTAATTAATGATGTTGTGCAACCCAACTTGGTCAAAGTTGCTTCTCACTAGCTGACTCGCATAATTAAACAATTGGCATTAAATAAATTGCAAATTGTTTAATTGATGAGGCTGTGCAACCCAACTTAGTATGCAAACAAATGCATGCACTTCAATTGACTATAAATTAGTAAATACAAAAATGTCAATTCATATTCAAGAAAATTTTTAATGTAATATTTTCCCATTTTCATAGGGATATATATATATATATATATTTAGTATTTTAAAATTAAAATTTAAAAAGAAAACCGCCTAGGAGCCGATTAATCCTCCCCTAGCCGACTAGATGCTGGAAGGTGGTCGGGCGCCCTAGTAGTGCCTAGCGAGTTTTAGAACATTGATTATTTGTAGAGAGCAACGTGTAGACACTCATTTAGTGGCAATTTAACATGCATTTTCCTTTGTACTTTAGGATATGTTTTTTTTTTCTTGTTAGTTTTGTGGTACGTACGTTGTGGCTAAATTTGTGTTTGAAGTATGTTAATTATCAACTCAATTTATTTAGTTAGGCTAGGACATGCATATTTAATGTAACCAATTGAAATAATAAACCGATGATACAAAAAAAATAAGTTGACATCCTTTACACCGATTAGCCAGATGAGTTTTATATGGTTCCCCAGCTTTTACTTTTTTTTTTTTTCCTTTTCCACCACCTATTTTGGTTGATCGACCTCCTTCTGGAGGATTGTAATTGAACATTTGTTCGTTTTGGATAAATATCGTCATTTCTTTCTCCCAAAAAAAAAAATGAACATCGGTTCTATCTAAATGACCTATGTCAAATACTAGAAACTAAATCAATTTTTTTTGTGGTAAAATGATTTCAAGGTAAGAAAAGAATTTCGTTTCACACAAAAGAATCAATGTCTAGACTCATTTGATAGATCGGGCCAATATAAAAAACCAATGTCTAGACTTGAATTTAACAACAGCTATAATTCGATTGTCTGATAATATATTCATGATCTTTTACTACATCCGCATAGACATCGGTCGGTTTATTTGTTTATTTTACATCGGTCTAAAACTGATGTATATGACTATACCAGCACAATCCTAATTAGTAGTGGCCACAATTGTCGTTGTTTAACATATCATACAAAATCATATCTTTAAAAGACAAAACATGAATAATTAAATAAACCAAGATAGTAGTTTTTAAAATTACTCTACCTATGTTAAATGGAAGGAGTAGAACAGGGAAAATGACTAAAAACTATATATATCAGACCAATATGGATTGGGACAAATACATATCCACAATTAAATTATATATATTAAGCAAAAGAACATATACATGAACTCAAACAATATATTGTAAACTTAATTCTAAGGAATAGGTTTGCTCTTCTAGGGAATGAGGAAACAGTTGCTCATGAGCTTATTGATCCCAAGGCACCTAGTGCTCCCATTTCTGGAATTGTTGCTACGTCACGTAAAGCTGGAGTGGTGCTTTTGACTGCTTTACTCACTTGTCATGTGGCTATTGACACGAACGTGATTAATGAAAGGGTAAAATACCAAAATGGTACCCAAACTATCACGGGATGCAATTTTTGGTACCCACAAATACTTAAGGACTCTAATGGTACCCAAACTATCACTCCGTTTGCCAAAATGGTACCTCGGTTATGTTTTTCGTTAAAATTGAGGGTAAATTGGTCAATACACTAAAAAAAAAAAAACTTTTCTTCTCTCTCTCCCCCCCCTCCCTGCGCGACCTCCCTCTCCTCTCCCTCTCCAGCCATGAACACTACCCGCCGCCGGCTACAAAACCATGTCACCGCCTCCACCAATAGATTCAGAGGCTCAAGGCAAGCCAAACCCACCTTGGTTCGAAGCCGCACTCGCCGGAAATCTCCCCGGCCATAAAAGCTTGAAAAGCTTGAAAATTCAAGCTTTTGTTCCGGCCACTTCTGGTCCTCCAAACCAAGTGGGCTTTGAAGCCCTCGATCCCAGCAACCTCGTGGTACCCTTGGTTTTCAAAATCAACGGCCGTACGTGGAGGACCGATGCCGTTTTCGTTTTGGTTTTTTGAACTTCCGGCATCGATATCTCGCAATCTACTTTGAATCTCACCTTGACGTAGTTATATAATTTCATTCTTGGGTTGTGCTCTTCGTGTTGATATACATTTTGTGGTCATTGGAGATAGTTGACGGCGGCGCCGACGGAGAGGAGAGAGAGGTGGCGGCGGGGAGAGAGAGAGAGGTGGCTGGGAGAGAGAGGAGAGGATGATGGGCAAAAAAGTCTTTTTGCCCCTGATTTGTTTCCCAAATGAGTGCCACGTATGCAATTTTAACGAAAAACATAACCGGGGTACCATTTTGGCAAACGGAGTGATAGTTTGGGTACCATTAGAGTCCTTAAGCATTTGTGGGTACCAAAAATTGCATCCCGTGATAGTTTGGGTACCATTTTGGTATTTTACCCTTAATGAAACTTCATCTCCTTCTAAATCTTGGCATGATACGCTTGCAGATCGAGGAGCATATTTCAAATAGATTGAGTGAGTTTGTGCTTATATGGAAAAAGGCGATGAGATCTCAATGATAACAATTTTAGTCAGTTTCACTACAAGGTACCGAAGAAGAAATTCTCAAACTAAGACACTTCAAGTTAGCTTGTATGGTCGCTACCCTTCCAAGATAGAACTCGTACCATAAAGCTTAATCTTTGATTTTAAAAAAAAATTAAAAATATTTGGAGCGAAATTCTTGAAAAATTTCTTTTAATTTCCTTTGTTGTTTTGTTTTTATTTAGCTAGCTCTTTGTCATTCTGTATCCTCCCCCCACCTCTCTATTGTTTTTTTTTCCTTTAACAAATTTCCCTAGCTTGTCGAGGTTTTTTCTTAAAAAACAAAGAAATAACAAAAACAACACTAGGAAAATCGCCTAGGCATGCTAGATAGTGTAAAACAACTCTAGGTCCAAGATAGTGAAAATCGCTTTGGATTCATGCCAGATACTATATCCTTGGACCTCATCTTTCACTAAGAGTTTACATCATGTTATGAGAGGATGAGTACAACACTAGTGAACTCACTCAATACGAGTGAAACAATAATACCAACATCAATTTAAACACAAGTTTTAAACGGTTGTCGGTTTTTAACAAGAGTAGTACATTCATCTAGAGTTGATATTGTTACACTAATCTAGAGTGTCTTTTTCTTCTTTTTTTTTGCTAAATTTAAAGTAATCATGCAATACATCTAATCTTTTCTATGGAATGTCGTTAACGCTTTCACAATAATTATAGGTGGTGAAGTTGCAAAAATTGAAATGAAAGAGCATAACAATGATTGACATACTTGATAAAAGTACTAATAAGCTTGATTCAACGTTCCGATTTATTTTATTTTTATTGAAAAACATTGCAAAGTTATGAATTGAGACTTGATTTAAGTATTGTCAAGTTTACTCGATCATCATGCTTGACATTTGATTGTGTAGTGCTCAATGGTTTGAGTGTAAAACTCGTATAGTGACTTTTTGTCAGCTAATGTTTGAAAGAAGTCGATAAAATGTAACCTGAGGACTAAGAGAAATGATTGTCATTCGTTCTCTATTTGTTGAAGTTGGTAAATTTTTATCAAATTATTAAAGTTTACATAGTCTTTACAAATTGTTGCTCAGAAAACGTGATCAATTATCTAACAAAAACAAGTACTCACTATTACAATTAAATTAAATAATTAATAAAAAAGCTCATGTTTTGGTATGTGCGAAATTTTTTTTGCAACAAACATATTAACGTGTTGGTTCACCATAGAACCTTTTTTTTCTTGAAAACAAGTCCTTTTATTTTTTAGGCTTAATTGCCAAAACACCCCCTAAACTTGGCTATAATTGTGAGTTTGCACTCCGAACTTGCAATTGTTGAAATTTACCCCCTGAACTTGGCAAAAATTGTCAATTTACACCCCCTACGTTAATTCTAACATTTTTCATCCAAATCTTGGTCATGTGCCACTCATGTAAGGGCAATATAGTCATTTCAAATCTTAAAAAATATATATTATTAATAAAAAACATTCATGCAAAAAAATTAATAAAAATGATTTCTCATGTGAGGAAAAATAATTCATACAACAAAATAAATAAATAATAATTTATGACAAGTTTTTTTTTATATAAAACAATTTATGATAAATTAAGAATATAATTCTAAATATAATCTCTCTAGAGAAAGAAATAAAAGATTTGAAAGAAAATAAATATCTTTTTTGAATATATATTTGTATTTTTTGGCATAGAATATATATTTGTTTTAAAACAAACAATTTTTAAAAAAAAATAAATTGTGACCGAAATGACCATATTGCCCCTCACATGAGTAGCACATGATCAACATTTGGATGGAAAAAGTTAGAATTGACGAAGGGGGTGTAAATTGACAATTTTTGCCAAGTTTAGGGATCAATTTTCACAATTGCAAGTTCGGGGTGCAAACTGACAATTGTAGCCAAGTTCAGGGGGTGTTTTGGCAATTATGTCTATTTTTTAACCAAATATGGCAAGCTAGTACAACTTTGAGAAAATGATAACAATTAACCATATCTGAATCTATTCACAAACTCGATTAATACAATAGTGTGTCATTTTCCTAATCTCTTCTCACGTTTCTCCTGTTTGGCCCATTCAACTTAATTTGCTAGATTAATCGGAACTATGGGGTACTCGGACTTTGCAAGTACAACCGGTCTAAATTTCTTCATTGGTCATATTTGAAAAGTTGTTATTTTTTTGAAAGGAATCAAAACTTTATTAAGACTAAATACGATTACAATCGTAAAGAATGACATCCAGAATAAAATCTGGAGCAATCGAGAATCACTCGAGGTGAATATTCGACTCATAACTAAAATTAGCAAGCTTATGAGATACTGATTTGTATGTGATTTGCATACAAATTAGGACTCTAATCACTATAGTAATGCTAATCCAAGAACCGTTTAGTGTCTCTAATCCTTGATTTGCACCATTCTAGGGTTCAGGAGCATCAGATTGATATTGGGAGCAAAATGGTGCGTTTTGGAGCTTTTAGTGGATTTCCGGCAAAAAGACGAAAAGTCAACCCGAGGACCGTCGGTCAACCGTGGTCAACCCCGACTTTAGAGCGTCAACAAGTCAACATCAAGTCCCGGGAGTGAGTTGCAAGAGAACTTCGGAAGATTGGCTGAGAAGTCAAGCAAAGTCAAGCAAGTCAACTTTGGTCAACTCCGAGGGTCATGGTCAAAGTCAACAACAAAGTCAACCTTGTGACTCATCCACAAGAGGGTCCAAAATCAGCAAGGAGCATATTAGATACCATGAGGTCACCCTTAGATTACTCCTTCCTTTTATTCCCTAGAGAATTTACCCCTTTACCATTCATTTAATCTATCTAACCATTAGATCTTTCCCTAGTTGATCCTAGCCTTTCATCCCTCTCTACCCTAGCCTATTTAAACCTAGTTTTTGCCATTTAGATTCATTCCCCACCTCTTCATAGCAGCCCTCACCTAGATCTCACCCAATTCTCTCCCTTCTTCCTCCCCCAAACACTTCCTTTTCTTGGTGATCCGTCAAGGGTCGACCGGTCAACGTACCCTTGTCGACCGGTCGACCGGCGGCAGCCGAGTTGTTTCCTTTGCTTTCTCCTCCTTCCACCTCCCAAATCATTTTCCTTCTATCACCAACTTTCTTCCTCACTTCCTCTGTCACGCCCCGATTTTCAAATCAATTAATAAGGCATTTTGCCCTTAATTACAATCAATTCGGAAACGTGACTACATGGAATATCAAATACAAATATGCACTAGAATTTTTTTCTTTTTAATTCAAGTACACAACACCAACTCCATGCCCAACATTGTAATTTCAAACTCAAAACAAGAGTCGAATATTACATACCAAATATTTATATAATAAATTGATACATCAAAATATTACATAAATAAATCTTCAGAGTGCGAAGCATAAAATAGCGGAAGTCTTATAACCCAACAAAATGTATGCAGCCTTGCATTACTCCTGGTTATCCTAACCTGCAGGTATAACCCCTACACCGTGGAATAGTGTACCGGGTTATATCAACAAACCCGGTCAGCTTACGAAGCTGGTATGAGTGATCTATGTTTTATTCACACTGTAACATTTTCCCAAATTGAATTCTTTTATTTTCAAGAATCAATTAAAACCCAAAAGTTCCATTTCAAATCCGGAAGATTCGTATTATCTAATATACTGAACCTACGTGCCCCATACCACGTATTTTAACCCCACACGCCCCATAAACGTGTATGTTAATACCAGGGTAATCCAGTATGTTAAATAATATAAACCCTCGATCTTTACTCACACAAAACCATTTATAACTTAGCCTGATTAAAAGTGAGATGCATCTCCTTTTAATACATCAAGTTATTTTTAACTTCGCCTGATTAAAAGTGAGAATACTATTTTTCTTCTCTTTTTAATACATCAAGTTAATCATACAATATGCAGTCTAGAGCTCTAACTGAATGGGCTACCATTTTTCACCCATTTAACATTGTCCCCGGTCAGGACAGTCCGTTTGGACAAAAACATGCAAATAGGCAAACACAATATCTTATTTAGAATTATTGTGTTCCCACAAAATTCACAAATCAAAACAATAAAATGAATATTTTTCAAATATTGTTTTAACACCAAAATCACAAACAACACAATATGAATTAATATTCATATATAAAAACATCGTGAGATTCACTCACCTCTAATTCCTGCTGCGTCTTCAAATAGTAACCAGGAATCGACAAGCGTGTACGCAACACCTTTCATAATCACCTATGATTATGCAATATCCAATTAGCATAATACATTTCCAAAATAATCCAAAGTTCCTCAAATGTCACCTAGGACATCGGAAATATTAATCGAGACCATTTGACCAAAAGTCAACCATCGGTCAACGTGGGTCCCACGTCTACTATTCATCAACGGGTCCCACACGAAATCCAAAACTTCCAAAATCTACCAACATGCTTATTTCTAGCATCCTAACATCATATCCAAAAATGGTGATGATCCAACGGTCGGATCATCACGGATCTAACGATCCATAATCATTGCATAATTGATCATTGATCAAACGATATAATTTCAATAATCCAACGGTCCAACATGCTTATAATATCAATATTAACCCTACGATCAAATTTCATGATCATCCAACGGTCGGATCTCTCGAATCGTAAATCGTACGATCCGATTAATCGGGTTAATTAACCATCGGTCAAACGACCGAATTTGACAAAAGTCAAAACACGAAAGTTGTTCGTATCGACGAAACAAGTCAAACGGAGCAAAGAACTGCTCCCGGACCGGCCGGACGCGCCGCCCACGCTCCGCCGCCGGCGGTGGTCAGACCGCCGGTCAAGGTGGTCCGATTGACACCAAATTTTACCAGAATGTAGATCACAACAATCCCAACAAGTTTGATAACTACCTCGAGGTCTGGATCGCAGTGGAAGTGGCCGGAATCGGTGTCGGTGGGTTTTTGATCCCAAAAAGTGCAAATCGTCGTTGCCGCCGATCTAGGCCGTGCCGCCGTGATCCACCACCATGGAGAGGTTGCTGGGGAGGAGGGGAGCAAAACCAAACTTGTCCCGTCGTCGGAGGTGGCCGGAGGAGGGAGATCGGACCGGGTCAGCCCGTATACAAACTGCCGAACCTTTGGGTGCTCCGATCGAGGCTTTCCGGCGACGATCGACCGTGAAGGTCACCGGAGGGAGGGAGAGCGGCGCCGTCTGAACCCAACGGCACCGACCCCGTGACCGGAGGTGGCCGGACGGCGAAGATAGAACCGGGTCGGGTCGGCGGGTCTGGGTCAAAACGGGAGAATTCCGGAATTTTCCGGAATTTTCCTAACTTTTTCTGATTTTTCTGAAAATTACCCTATATTTATAGGATTTCGACCAAACTTCCGAGGTCCATAACTTCTTCATACGATGTCCATTTCCGGTGAACCAAATTCCTACGAACTCGATTCAACGAGGTCTACAAATTTTATGAAGGAAGTTTTCCCAAAATCTCAACGGATAAAAAGTTACCTTAATTAACCTTGTGTAACTTATAATTACCGCCGTAATTATCGTTTTACGATGAAAACCCCTAAAAATATGAATTCTCTCCATTTCACTTCAAATTTCACGAACTATTTAATAAAAATAATACGGAAATTTTCGGGGTATTACATCCTCCTCTATATCCTTGCCTATTTTTCTCATATATATAGTCATCCTTACCTGATTTAGGTCATCTCATCATTCAGCCCCAAATTCCCATTTTTTTCTTTCCCCTTTCTCCCTTCCTTCTCTCCCTTAGGTTTAGTAGATTTTATTGACCTCAATAATTTTTTTTTAGAAAACGATACTTTCTGTGGTAGGAGGGAAATAGCAAAAAAGCATCACTTTTGTGTATTTTATTGACCTCAATACAATTTTATTGAGATCAATAAACTGTTTTATTGAGGTTAATAAAATTTTATTGAGGTCAATAAAATTTTATTGAGGTCAATAAAATTTTATTGAAGTCGACAACGAGAACGCCAGTGCAGCAACGATGAAGCATCACTTTTGTGTATTTTATTGAGGTCAATAAAATTTTATTGAAGTCGACAACGAGAACGCCAGTGCAACAACGAGAACGCCAGTGCAACAACGAGAACGCCAGTGCAACAACGAGAACGCCAGTGCAGCAACGATTAAGCATCAATTTTGTGTATTTTATTGACCTCAATAAAATTTTATTGAGGTCAATAAAATGTAATATTGAGGTCAATAAAATGTTTTATTGAGGTCAATAAAATTTTATTGAAGTCGACAACGAGAACGCCAGTGCAATAACGATGAAGCATCACTTTTGTGTATTTTATTGAGGTCAATAAACTGTTTTATTGAGGTCAATAAAATTTTATTGAAGTCGACAACGAGAACGCCAGTGCAGCAACGATGAAACATCACTTTTGTGTATTTTATTGACCTCAATAAAATTTTATGAGGTCAATAAAATGTTTTATTGAAGTCGACAATTACCATTGTACTTCACAAATACCAACAATTATTAAACAAACTCAAGTCCAGCAATTCCTTATAAACTGTACAAAACACACAATTAATTATGTAGGTTTTATTAAGGGGTCAATAAAATTTTATTGACCACAATAAAATTTTTTTTTGCTATAATTATATGTGTGAATTGCATGTACCAAGTCAAAAAAACATTAAGGCACATATACACAAACTCATTCATCTTCTGTAAGTTATTCTTTCGGTGAATCTTGACACCATGTCAAGTTTCATAGTTTACAATCTTACCTAATATTCATGGTACTTCACAAACACTAACAATTATTAAACAAACTCAAGCCTTGCAAACTGCACAACACACCATTAATTATGGAACCCGTACACATAGATTCAAACTCTTAGATTTTACACAGAAACCAAGTTTTAATTATACACTCTGACCACAATAAAAAAAAAAATATTGACCACAATAAAATAGTAGATCTGTCGACCCGGTTGAGACCCGCAAATAAGCAACCTGACCCGGCTTTTTCTCAGTCGTCTGGCCACCTCTCGGTGGCGCATGGGTGCCGATCTCTTCAGATCGGCGGCGCGAAGAGAACCTCGGCCACAGATTCTCAATCTGGCGTTGGAAGACGGCGATTCGAAGGAAAAAACATTTCCAGATTCCGGCAGGTTCTATGACGTTTTTCGGCGACTCAGATCATTGTTGTTGACGAAGTAGGTATGAAACTTGACCCTCTTGTTGAGCTCTACGTGTTTTTAAGCTTTGATTCGACATTTGATCGATGTTTGTGGAAGTTGGAATTTGAACATGGTTATTTGTTTGTAGTGCAGCTTAACCACGATGAAAAAAGGGCAAAAATGTCCGAAAAAAACATAACAGATAACTTTGCATATTTTGTCCTTGATGGGAAAAAAAATAGGCCTAATAGGTCCTTATTGGGAAATATTTAAAATCTCTTAAACTTGAAGGGAAATATATAGTGAAAATTAGGACCTATTGGATATTTCCCTTTAAAACATATATATTTATTTTGAGGTTAAAAATCACCTTTAGTCTCTCAACTTTAACATGTTCGACACTTTCGTCCCTTCAAATGGTACGTGATGCATCACGTAATTTATTTTATCGAAAAAATAGGTCGGAGGAATAAAGTGATAGTCGGTGTTGAAGTTGAGGGACGAAAGTGATATTTTTCAAAGTTCATGGACGAAAATGTCAAAAAGTTAAAGTTGAGGGACAAAATGTGATTTTTTTCTCTTATTTTGAACACCCTGTAGCGACGAACTGTTCGTCGCTACAAGTGTTATTATCTTTTTTTATTTTTTATTTTACAAAATAATAACAAGCACTTCTGGTGCTTTTAAGGTCTCACGTTGGGTTTCATTAAGCCCCTAAAATATTTTTGGACACCCGTCCAAACGTGTCGTGAGAATTTGAAAGATTTCAGTTTTTGAAAAAATCGTGTGCTATAATAAGGAAATTTTCTTCAATTTGACATAATTCATCGAATCAGTGGAAAATTCGATTTCGATAGCCAAGGTGTTACGAAATTTCTTTTGAAATGTTTAATTCATTGAGACCAAGAGTCTCAAAACTAAATTCTTTTACATTTATTAAATTAAAAAAACATTTATTTTGAACACCATGTAGCGACGAACGGTTCGTCGCTACAGGTGTTCTTATCTTTTTTTTTTTAACAAAATAAAAAGAAGCATTTCCAATGCTTGTAAGATCACATGTTGTGTTTCATTTAGCCCATAAAATACTTTGGGACACTCGTGCAATCGCTATAGGTGTTCTAATATTTTATTTTATTTTATTTTACAAAATAAAAAGAAACACTTCCGGTGCTTGTAAGGTCTCACGTTGGGTTTCATTAAGCCCATAAAATTCTTTTGGACACCCTCCCAAATGTGTCTAGAGAATTGGAAAGATTTCATTTTTCAAGAAAATCGTATGCTATAAGGAAGTTTTTTCTCAATTTGGCATAATTCACCGAATCACACGAAAACTCGATTTTGATTGTTAATGTGTTACCAAAGTTGTTTTGCATTATTTAATTCATTGAGCCCAAGAGCCTCAAAAACTAAATTATTTTACATTTCTTAAATTGAAAAAATATCTTTATTTTGAACAGTCGCTACACGTGTTCTTATATATATTTTTTTAAAAGAAGTACTTCCGGTGCTCGTATGGTCTCACGCTGGCCCATAAAATACTTTTAGACACTCATATAATTGCTACAAGTGTTTTTTTTAATTTACGAAATAAAAAGAAGTACTTCCGGTGCTCGTAAAGTCTCACGTTGCGTTTCATTAAGCACCTAAAGTATTTTTGGACACCCGTAAAAACGTGTCTTGGGAATTTGAAAGATTTCATTTTTCAAGAAAATCGTGTGCTATAATAAGAAAATTTTCCTCAATTTGGCATAATTCACCGAATCTGTTGAAACCCGATTTCGATGCCCTATGTGTTGCCAAAATTCTTTTGCATTGTTTAATTAATTGAGCGCAAGAACCCCAAAAACTAAAATGTTTTACATTTGTTAAATTAAAACATATATATTTATTTTGAGGTAAAAAATCACCTTTAGTCTCTCAACTTTAACCTGTTCGACACTTTCGTCCCTGAACTTTGAAATTCGTCCCTTCAAATGGTACGTGATGCATCACGTAATTTATTTTATTGAAAAAATAGGTCGGAGGAATAAAGTGATAGTCGGTGTTGAAGTTGAGGGACGAAAGTGATATTTTTCAAAGTTCTTCGACGAAAATGTCGAAAAAGTTAAAGTTGAGGGACAAAATGTGGATGCTTAAAGATGAATAAATATGTGTATTGTCTATTCTAATATGTGTTGGATGTATATTTGAGGAATTAGTCACTCTTTGGTATGCATTTGATCCATCTTGTATGAGTGGGTAGGGTTTGACCACTTTATTCTACTCTAGGCAATTGGCAATATGTGTGATGAGCATATTTCACTTGTGTGATCCTTTACTCATGTGCTTTTACGCCTCCTTTCTTTCTACCATCCCGCGGAGAGTCCCTAAGACCCTAATAAGGCTTAGGAATACCTTAGGAAGAGTCATTTCGACATCGATAATATCGGTGGAATGGTGGATTACACATGTGTTGCTTGTTTGAGTCCCTAGTTTCGATACTTTTACGCCTCTTAAGCACTTTAGGGGATTCAGTATTAGGTAACATAGAGGAATCCCCTATGACATCTAGAGAGTTTGAATGGCCCTAATAAGACATTTGGATACCTTAGGAAAACACGGTCCTAGAACCATAACATGGCTAGGATACGGGACTTGATTTATTCATCACTTAAGCATAAATACATAACCGGAACATCATTCATCATTGTGGGCTTTGGTAGACCCCGAATACTCAATCGTTCTATCATTTCTATTCTCTTCATGTTCCTCTTCTTTACGTTTTGTGCATTAGTTAGTTTACTTTATGTTTCGTGTTTGCATTCCACTATTTTCCAACTCTCAAATAACGTTACACTACACTCACTTGTATATCCATTTACACTATTTCATCTTCCCATCTCTTGCCTCCTCATCTTTGTGTTAGAATATTAGGTTGCTTATTTGCCAAGGGGTTGAAGGGTCATCGATCCCCGTTGGAACGACAACCCCGGTGTCACGCCCCGATTTTCAAATCAATTAATAAGGCATTTTGCCTTTAATTACAAATCAATTTCGGGAATGTGACTACATGGAATATCAAATACAAATATGCACTAGAATTTTTTTCTTTTAATTCGAGTACAACAATATACTCCATGCCCAATAAATGTAAATGCTGACCCGTTCTTTAGGGTTACATATTACAAGCCATAATTAAATAATAAATTGTTATTACAAAATATTAAATAATTAATCCATCAGAGTTTATTACATAAACAGCGGAAGTCTTATAAACCAATAATATGTATGCAGCCTTGCTTACTCCTGGTTATCCTAACCTGCAGGTATAACCACTACACCGTGGAATAGTGTACCGGGTTATATCAACAAACCCGGTCAGCTTACGAAGCTGGTATGAGTAATCTATGTTTTACTCACCCTAAAACATTTAACAAAAATATACATATATATATTTTGTTTAAAACAATATATATGTAATTTATATTCTTCAAATATAATTCCAATCCCGAAAATTCATATTATAGAATATACTGAACCTACGCGTCCCATACCACGTATTTTAACCCCACACGTCTCATAAACGTGTATGTTAATCCCAGGGTAATTCAGAATATTAAACAATATAAACCTTCCCCAAAATCGTTTCCCAAAATTATGATTTCTTTCTTTTTAAGAAAAGTAAATCCTCATAATAATTACTTCAATTTTTAAAGAAGTAAAAACTTCTAAATACAATTCAATAATTCTCCAAGAATTGTAATTCAATAAATCAATGCTTCATTTAATATTAAGAAGCAATCTCAAATCATACTCAACAAAACCAATAATCAACTCCAAATGATTAAAAGCGAGAATACCATTTTTCTTCTCCTTTTAATACATCAAGATAAAGCGAGAATACCATTTTTCTTCTCCTTTATTACATAAAGTATTCATCTTTGTTTTCAATGAATACATGGCTACACAGTCTAGAACTCTAACCTTCACCCATTGGCTACACAGTCTAAAGCTCTAACCTTCACCATTGGCTACACAGTCTAGAGCTCTAACCTTCACCCATTGGCTACACAGTCTAAAGCTCTAACCTTCACCCATTGGCTACAAAAACATTCAAGTAGGCAAACACAATATCATAATTTTGAAATATTGTTTCCCACAAAGTCCACCAATCAAAACAATAAAATGAATAATTTCAATTATTGTTTTAACACCAAATCACACATGCTGATATATCAAATTAAAAACTGTATTTAATTTATATATCGCAAAATCATTTAAATAAATATAATTATTTATTTTCGCAGACAACACAATATGAATTAATATTCATATATAAAATATCGTGAGATTCACTCACCTCTAATTCCTGCTGCGTCTTCAAATAATACCCGGGAATCGACAAAGCTAGCCAAATGCTTCATGATTCCAAAATACCTATGAACATGCAATTTTCCACTTAGCATATCATAGTTTCCAAATTGATGATTCTAAAATCCAATCACTTCAAATATTCCTCAAATGTCTCTTAGACATCAATAACCATAATTCGGGACAGTTTGACCAAAAGTCAACCGTCGGTCAACGTGGGTCCCACGTCTACTATTCATCAACGGGTCCCACACGAAATCTAAAACTTCCAAAATCCAACAGCATGCTTATTTCTAGCATCCTAACATCATATCCAAAATTGGTGATGATCCAACGGTCGGATCATCACGGATCTAACGATCCATAACTATCGCTTAATTGATCATTGATCAAACGACCGAATTTCACAAAAGTGTAAACACGAAAGTTGTTCGTATTGACGAACCAAGCCAAACGGAGCAAAGAACTGCTCCTGGACAGGTCGGACGCGACGCCCACGCGCCGCCACCGACGGTGGCCAGCCGCCGGACAAAAGTTGTCTGATTGCTATGAAATTTTAACAGCATGTTCTACACATTACCAGAAACAACTTTCATAACTACCACAAGGGCCAATTCAAAGTAAAAAGTCTCGAATTTACCTCGATAGTTCCAAAACCCTAGGATTTCAAATCCAAAATTCTCCTTCGTCCGAACTCCGATTGAAGCGTACTTTATGTTGTTAGAAAGCCCCAAGCAAGGCCTACAAAGCCCAGTAGGTAAGGTGACTCGATTTGGCCGAAAACTTGCCCAGAAACGGATGAACAGTTCGGCTGCGTTTTTCCCCTTTTTCTTTTCTTGATTTCTCCTTCTATACTAAGAATTGATCAAGGAAATTTATATAGGGTTGAAGAGAATTGAGTGGTGAACAATTTGGGACAAGTTTCATGGCCGGAGATGGCCGGAATTGGGAGAAATCGCCGGTCAAAGTGGTCGGTTACTGTAGCACGGGTGAACAGTAATTTTCTGGGGGAAATTCTGATTTTTGGTGAATAGTAAAACCCAAAATCATTTTTATAGAAATTCGTCAAACTTTCGAGGTCCATAACTTCTTCATACGATGTCCGTTTCCGGTGAACCGAAATCCTACGAACTCGATTCGACGAGTTCTACAAATCTCGTGAAGAAAGTTTTCCCAAATTCTCAACGGATACAAAGTTACCTTAATTAACCTTGTGTAACTTATAATTACCACCGTAATTATCGTTTTACGACGAAAACCCCTAAAAATACGAAATCACACCATTTCACTTCAAATTTCACGACCTATTTTATAAAAATAGTATCAAAATTTTCGGGGTATTACAGTCTACCCTCCTTAAAGAAATTTCGTCCCGAAATTTGGACGCAGAGTACACCTAAGGTTATCACACTTCAATTCCAAATCTCAGAATTTATTTCATTAATAACCGGGTAGTACACATCAAACCACAACACAACCACAACTTGGTTCTCACAACCTGAAATTCAAATCCCAGAATTTATTTAATAATAAACCGGGTACTACACAACCACACATAAAGTAAAGAAACTGAAGTTACAGTTCGCACACACTGCTATTACAACTTCTAAAATGCCTCACAGGGCTTACACTACCAGAAGCCATCCTTAAACCTCCAATAGTGACTTCGTGGATAAGAGGCCGGATGTCTCGGAATTCCGTACATCATAAGCTGATAGAAATATGCTGCCTCCACGAAACACTTGCAAGTGTCGCAACATTCTCTAGCTGCATGCCTATCTCCATCCACGTCCCACATGTCCTGGCCAAAAGGACGCCAAAAACTTGACTCACCGCAAGTAAGACATTTACCGGCGGGCAGGAAAGCAGTAGTCGACGGAAAAAACAATAACAGATGCTCATGACAAAACTCGGCCTGATGCATCATCCGCTCGACTTCTTCTCTACAGTAGTAGATGTTCCATCCGCTTCTCCACCAGACGAGGGCTTCACACAGTTGCTGCACCACTTCCTGCTGCTTGGCTCGTGGTCCCAATATCATCTTAATCATACATGCTGCATAAAACGCAACATGATGACCTACCACCGAACTTGGACGTGCACCATACAGAGTTCCTGGTTTGCATGCTGCATCGAAGTACTCCAGGGCTAAGGGTATGTTGGCCGCTTCCACAAGTACTCGTATTCCCATTCGGAACAGAGACTCCGGGTTCTTCGCTTCCCAGCAACGATTTGCGAAGATACGCACTTGCAGATCCGCTTCTATAGAACCAGTGGGTCTGGATCCACCATCGAATCCATCCATGTCGATCGCTGCCAAAGTAGACCAGCTATCGGCATACTCCTTGAAGGTCTTCGAGACACAACGGAGTTCCATTGTGCTCTGCAGGGATGCGGTAGCAACCAACTGGAATATGTACTTCCAGATCTCCACCGGAAGTTCACTCCAATCAGTATTCTTTGATCTCTTACTGCACTCTCCTTTGCTCACCATTTTGCAAATTCTAGTAGATGTGTTTGTTTGAAATCAGATATGAGTTAAGTAACACAGCTCCTTATCCTATGTATTTAAACACAACTTTCCACCGTAAGGGAAATCTTTCTTTAATGTAAGTGCGGTGCACTCAACAACCCACTAAGAATAATTATTGCTCATATCTGTCTCAATTACTCAAAAGTATCGCCCACGATGCAAGATTCCACAAGATTTAAATCAACAAAATCTCAGTTTTCCACTAACGTCGATCATAATGACTCATTACTTTAACTTTCGCATAATTAATTCCTCAAAAGATGCGAGGTCTCACAAGAGTGGAACTGTATGTGGAAAATCAGTGCATCGGGGAAAGGAAATCTTCCACGATCTCCAAGGCTCCGACAATTAGCTGTAATCAGCCGCTCACTTTTGCTTTTGAATTTTCAAATCCTCCACCAACCATAAATATACACCTTATGCATCCACTAACAGATACTTTCCATTAGTGCCATAAACTCCTTTCTCTTTCAAAGAGGACTTCTTCACCCCACTTCTCAAAAAAATACACCAACTCAACATGTCACGTAAAGTGAATTCGTTCAGTGAATTACTTCAATCTGATCCCTCTGAAAGCCAATTTTTTGAGGGCTTAGATGAAATAATTTCACCAGCAATCGAATTCGACAACGATATCGACATGCTAGACATGCTTCTAGCAGAAGACGAAACCATTGAAGTAGCCCCAAGTCCACAAGTATCATCTCCACAAGCTGAACCTAGTTCATCCAAACGTATTCCACTGAGGAAAAGCTTCACCAAATACCAAGTCCAAGCATTGAAGGACTTCGTCGAGGCTTTCCCAAAGCCAACAGTTCAACAACGTCAAGAATTGGGTGACCAGATAAAGTTAACGTTTGCACAAGTCTCTGCCTGGGTGATAAAGCATCGACCCCAAGCGCCTGCCCAAACAACTCGTCAACAAAATTTTCTGCTGAGACAGAAAATCAATGGGCTTCAAGCTCAACTTAGTCAGTACCAAGCTGCATTCAGCCGAATCAACTGCAACCATTGTGGAAATCGAGTCACTCCCAATAGTGAGCTACTAAAAGGGATTGAAGAGACTACCCCACAACCTCAGACTCTTCCAATTCCTGCAGTCATCGGTCCAAGGGAAAAGTCTCACATGAGGAGGGATATTCAAAAGTGTATGTCGATCCCACATCACTCTTCTTCTACACAACAACCATCAGACAAAATCAACCGTTCAGAACCTGAAGAAGCATCTGCCGTGGCAGAAGCATCTGTCGTGGCAGACACAACTAAGATTTCTGAAATCATTGTGTCGGTCAGAGATGAGCTAATCATCATGGCATCTGCTGCTGCGCCACTGTGGATCTCTGCACTCAAATCCAGTTCTGCCACGCTTCATGAGTTCCTGAATGAAGCAGAGTACAAGAGAATCTTCACTAACGGTATAGATCTTACACCTACTAACTTCCAAACTGAAGCTTCACGCTACACAGCCACAATTCCTCTCAGTCCTGTCGTACTCTTGAATTTCTTCATGGATGTGGACCAATGGTCCACCATATTCAGTAGCATCATTTCAAGGGCGAGTATCCTTGATGTCTTGTCAACAGGGACTACTGAAAACTACCACGACACCATCCAAGTCATGACTGCCGAGTTCCAGGTAACCACTCCATCTGTCTCCACTCGTGTCACTCACTTTGTTCGTTATTGTCAACGACAAACAGAACAGAGTTGGGCCATAGTTGATGTCTCTGTGGAGGGTTTAAGTTCAAATCTGGGTCCACACCCCAGATCTCAATGCAAGAAGCGTCCATCCGGATGCTTAATCCAAGATTTGTTCAACGGCAGCTCTCGTGTCGTATGGGTGGAACATGTTGATGTACGAGATCAACTCATGCACCAAACATACAGAACGCTAGTGGAGTCAGGTTTAGCCTTTGGAGCAAGGCGATGGGTAGAAATACTTCAGAGACAAGCAGAACGGTTCAATTATTCTGCGGCTGTCACTCATCCACCTCAAGACTTTTGTGTCATACCATCGGTAGAAGGAAGAAGAAACTTGTTGCAGATGGCATGCAGATTAGTGACGGATTTCTGCACAGGCATCGGTAACTCTACTGCTCATGAATGGAAGGTAGCTGAACAAACCAAGTTCAGGGGTTCGGGGATAAGAGTCTCCACTAACAAAATCTGGAATAGGCCGAATAAGCCCCATGGTCTTACTCGAACTGCAATAGCAATATTCCAACATCATGTCTCTCACCGAAAGCTGTTTGACTTCTTCACTGACGTACAAACTCGAAACCAGTGGGACCACCAAGCATTGGGCAAGACAGTCCAAGAGATTGCACACATCACAACGGGTCAAGACCCACGCAACTGTGTCACCTTGATGCAAATCGACGACACCTACGTACTCCAAGAAAGTTGTACTGATTCAACAGGGTCATACGTGATTTATGCCTCTATCAGTCAGTCAACGGTCCAGAAGTTATTAGGTGGTTGTGAGTTAGGTACAATTGTATTCCTAACTTCAGGTTTCTCGATCCTACCTGATATGCCTACTGCTGGAAGGACAGAAGGGGTCTCAGACAATCCGTACATTGGTTGTCTAGTAACAGTAGCAACACAGATCTCTACTGAGTTGCTGAAGAATAAGAAAGGGTCAGTGGATCAAGTCTGTCGTTTGATCCAGGGTACGGTTGAGAGAGTTAAGAATGTAGCCATGTAAGACTACCGTATAAGGAATTGTAATTTGTACTTTATATTCTTAACAACACAACAGCACTGAAGAGTACATGATGGGGATCCGCCGCGGTCGGGCCATCACTCGATAAATACTGTGTGCTATTAAGCATACGAAGTAACCATTACTTAGATGAATCTAAGAACCTAACGCCAAACCGTAAGCCAAACCTAAGC
Source organism: Rubus parviflorus (assembly GCA_029955375.1). Classification (NCBI taxonomy): domain Eukaryota; kingdom Viridiplantae; phylum Streptophyta; class Magnoliopsida; order Rosales; family Rosaceae; genus Rubus; species Rubus parviflorus. The sequence goes on along the minus strand of JARGGL010000006.1, from coordinate 16,761,825 downwards.
TCTAAACCCTAACTTCACTTCTCAATTCTACAACTCGTTTCTTTTCCGTAGAGCGTTCCATTGCTCAATCACATCCTTAGAGCATTGTTTTGCTCTGATACCAATCTGTCACGCCCCGATTTTCAAATCAATTAATAAGGCATTTTGCCTTTAATTACAAATCAATTTCGGGAATGTGACTACATGGAATATCAAATACAAATATGCACTAGAATTTTTTTCTTTTAATTCGAGTACAACAATATACTCCATGCCCAATAAATGTAAATGCTGACCCGTTCTTTAGGGTTACATATTACAAGCCATAATTAAATAATAAATTGTTATTACAAAATATTAAATAATTAATCCATCAGAGTTTATTACATAAACAGCGGAAGTCTTATAAACCAATAATATGTATGCAGCCTTGCTTACTCCTGGTTATCCTAACCTGCAGGTATAACCACTACACCGTGGAATAGTGTACCGGGTTATATCAACAAACCCGGTCAGCTTACGAAGCTGGTATGAGTAATCTATGTTTTACTCACCCTAAAACATTTAACAAAAATATACATATATATATTTTGTTTAAAACAATATATATGTAATTTATATTCTTCAAATATAATTCCAATCCCGAAAATTCATATTATAGAATATACTGAACCTACGCGTCCCATACCACGTATTTTAACCCCACACGTCCCATAAACGTGTATGTTAATCCCAGGGTAATTCAGAATATTAAACAATATAAACCTTCCCCAAAATCGTTTCCCAAAATTATGATTTCTTTCTTTTTAAGAAAAGTAAATCCTTATAATAATTACTTCAATTTTTAAAGAAGTAAAAACTTCTAAATACAATTCAATAATTCTCCAAGAATTGTAATTCAATAAATCAATGCTTCATTTAATATTAAGAAGCAATCTCAAATCATACTCAACAAAACCAATAATCAACTCCAAATGATTAAAAGCGAGAATACCATTTTTCTTCTCCTTTTAATACATCAAGATAAAGCGAGAATACCATTTTTCTTCTCCTTTATTACATAAAGTATTCATCTTTGTTTTCAATGAATACATGGCTACACAGTCTAGAACTCTAACCTTCACCCATTGGCTACACAGTCTAAAGCTCTAACCTTCACCATTGGCTACACAGTCTAGAGCTCTAACCTTCACCATTGGCTACACAGTCTAAAGCTCTAACCTTCACCCATTGGCTACAAAAACATTCAAGTAGGCAAACACAATATCATAATTTTGAAATATTGTTTCCCACAAAGTCCACCAATCAAAACAATAAAATGAATAATTTCAATTATTGTTTTAACACCAAATCACACATGCTGATATATCAAATTAAAAACTGTATTTAATTTATATATCGCAAAATCATTTAAATAAATATAATTATTTATTTTCGCAGACAACACAATATGAATTAATATTCATATATAAAATATCGTGAGATTCACTCACCTCTAATTCCTGCTGCGTCTTCAAATAATACCCGGGAATCGACAAAGCTAGCCAAATGCTTCATGATTCCAAAATACCTATGAACATGCAATTTTCCACTTAGCATATCATAGTTTCCAAATTGATGATTCTAAAATCCAATCACTTCAAATATTCCTCAAATGTCTCTTAGACATCAATAACCATAATTCGGGACAGTTTGACCAAAAGTCAACCGTCGGTCAACGTGGGTCCCACGTCTACTATTCATCAACGGGTCCCACACGAAATCTAAAACTTCCAAAATCCAACAGCATGCTTATTTCTAGCATCCTAACATCATATCCAAAATTGGTGATGATCCAACGGTCGGATCATCACGGATCTAACGATCCATAACTATCGCTTAATTGATCATTGATCAAACGACCGAATTTCACAAAAGTGTAAACACGAAAGTTGTTCGTATTGACGAACCAAGCCAAACGGAGCAAAGAACTGCTCCTGGACAGGTCGGACGCGCCGCCCACGCGCCGCCACCGACGGTGGCCAGCCGCCGGACAAAAGTTGTCTGATTGCTATGAAATTTTAACAGCATGTTCTACACATTACCAGAAACAACTTTCATAACTACCACAAGGGCCAATTCAAAGTAAAAAGTCTCGAATTTACCTCGATAGTTCCAAAACCCTAGGATTTCAAATCCAAAATTCTCCTTCGTCCGAACTCCGATTGAAGCGTACTTTATGTTGTTAGAAAGCCCCAAGCAAGGCCTACAAAGCCCAGTAGGTAAGGTGACTCGATTTGGCCGAAAACTTGCCCAGAAACGGATGAACAGTTCGGCTGCGTTTTTCCCCTTTTTCTTTTCTTGATTTCTCCTTCTATACTAAGAATTGATCAAGGAAATTTATATAGGGTTGAAGAGAATTGAGTGGTGAACAATTTGGGACAAGTTTCATGGCCGGAGATGGCCGGAATTGGGAGAAATCGCCGGTCAAATTGGTCGGTTACTGTAGCACGGGTGAACAGTAATTTTCTGGGGGAAATTCTGATTTTTGGTGAATAGTAAAACCCAAAATCATTTTTATAGAAATTCGTCAAACTTTCGAGGTCCATAACTTCTTCATACGATGTCCGTTTCCGGTGAACCGAAATCCTACGAACTCGATTCGACGAGTTCTACAAATCTCGTGAAGAAAGTTTTCCCAAATTCTCAACGGATACAAAGTTACCTTAATTAACCTTGTGTAACTTATAATTACCACCGTAATTATCGTTTTACGACGAAAACCCCTAAAAATACGAAATCACACCATTTCACTTCAAATTTCACGACCTATTTTATAAAAATAGTATCGAAATTTTCGGGGTATTACACCCGGTCTTAAATATACATACACACTTTTTGCATTTGGTAGATACAAACTTTGTAGTTCGAGAGGCATGACTAACTGAAATACCCGGAAGAGCATGAAGCAAGTCTTTGATATCCTCAATAAGATTACCAAGTGAAGAAAGATCTTCACTACTCCCATGAATAGCTTGGATTGCAAGGAGACAATCACTATGCACAATAGCACAAGAGATATCCATAGCTTTCAAAAACTGCAGGCCTGCTTGAATAGCCAGAAGTTCAATGCGGTGAGCTGAAGCCACATAATTCATTCTGGAGGAGGAGCTAGCAAGAAAAGTGTCGTGATCATTCCTAAGAACACCCCCGCCATTCCCCCAATATTACTGTTAGGAAGATGAGAGCCATCAACATTGAGTAAAACACAATCCCCAGTAGGAGGAGACCAACTTTTGACTTGTGGTGACTGAGATTGTACGTTACTCTTAGAGGATTGATTAGCTTGAAGGAAGTACTCATACCAAGCCATCGTAACAGAGATTATTACCGGACTTGGTTGAGCAACCCATTCCATAGTTGTTCATTCCTATTTTTCCATAGACTCCAAACAAACATCATTAACCTGGCAAAGTTATCAAACGACAAAGAGCAGGCCTGTTTAAACATCCATTCCTTGAAATTAAAGGACGAGTAGTACTCAGATGACAAGAAAAGGGGACTAAGAAAAAATAGCTTTGGTAGTAGGGTACTCGCAAATAAGATGCCCAACAGATTCAAAGGAATGAGAGCAGAGTAAACACCTCATGTCACCAGAATAACTTTTTTTGCTAAGATTTTCTCTTGTAAGTAGTAGACTATTGTAGGCTCTCCATGTACATATAGCAACTTTCTCTGGAACATTAGCTTTCCACAAAGCTTTCCAAAGAGATCGATAAGAAAGGATCACCAAGAGAGGAAGAAGAAATAAAGCTACCCAATACCAAATCACGTGCTACCCAATAACAAGATTTGACCAAAAAGGAACCCCTCTTCTCCAATTTCCAAGTGAGTCTATGTTAAGAGCATCTAGAGCGTAGTGGAATACAAAGAATAACATCCACAATTTCGGGAGAGAACAAATGTTGCAGAGCTTGAACATTCCAAGTTTTGGTATCAAGATGAATTAAATCTGAGACACTCTGAAAAATACAATCAGCAGGATGACGTAGAGAATTTGCAGGAATACCTGGAATCCAGTCATCCTGCCAAATACTAACATGAGCCCCGGAACCAATCTTCCAAATAAGCCTAGCGCGTAAGATATGTCTAGCGTCGAAAATGCTTCTCCAAGAGAAGGAAGGAGACTCCCCCAGCTCCGCCGTTAAGAAAGAGCCCTCTGGGAAATAAACAGCCTTAAAGAGTCTTGCAATCAAAGAGTTAGGAGAACAAATCAAACGCCAACCTTGTTTGGCCAACATTGCTAATTTGTAAGCATGCAGGTTCTTAAAACCCATACCTCCCTTTGCTTTTGATAGACACATCTGATCCCAAGACCTCCAGTGAATTTTTATTTTCTCCTCCGTATTACCCCAGAAGAATTGAGCACAAAGTTAATGAAGATCATCACACAAACCCAAAGAGAGCATATAACAATTCATGACATAGAGTGGAAATGCCTGTGCCACAACCTTTATCAAAGTTTTTACCAGCATAACTCAGAATTTTAGTACGCCAGCTTACTAATTTATTGGTTAATTTCTCCTTCAAAAACTCAAAGATGGTTGTCTTGGATTTACCAACATGTATTGGCAAACCAAGGTATTTACCATGATCCTCCACACACAGGACACCAAGAATATCTGCCAAAATGGACTTCAAATTGTAAGAATTGGAGTTAGTATACTCACTAAGTAACTACAAATAATTACTTAAGGATGATATAATCGGAGATTGCATGTAGAATCTAGTCCTATGTTTATAAGGATATTGTATCTAGATCCTTACTCATTTGGGAACTTAATATACTTGTAAATCAAGTAATATATTGGTACGTGATCTATAGAGATTATTACTTATGTGATTAGGATACTTTTATGGGAAGGATCCTAAGTCACATCCTCTATATATAGTTTAGGTCCTTGCATTCTTTAGACACAAGTTATTAAATCACTTGCCCCATTGTGAGATACTCGGACTTAGAGCTTTTGTTGAAGACCAAACTAGTTACTATAGCGTTTATAATTCCTACTCTACTCCATGTAAGTTCTTTACTTGTTCTTATTCTCTGTTCAAGCATGCCTAAAGTACTTGTGTTTATAAGTTTGTGATTGTATTATGTTTTATAGATTACACGAATCATCATGAACATTTTTGCCTAACACAACACTACTCTTCTCCAAATTTATCTTTTGACCAGACGCTCGTTCATAGATATTAAGAATCTGTCGAAACCGCAGACACTCACTTTCTATAGCTTCCCCAAAGAGAAAACTATCGTCAACAAATAATAAATGATGTATAACAGGAGCCCCAGGACACATAACCAGACCTTTTAGTGATCCTGGTAATTGAATGAGTAATTAGGGATGATAAACCTTCAGCACAAAGAATGAATAAGTAAGGGGAGAGTGGATCTCCTTGACGGATACCCCTAGAAGGAACAATATAACCAGTAGGATTCCCATTGAAAAGAATAGAGTAACTAACAGATTTAAGAGAGCACATGATAATATCAATCCAAGCCCTGGCGAAACTCAAATGTAGCAACATAGCTTCAATGAAGGATCATTCCAATATGTCATAAGCTTTACTGGTGTCAAGTTTCAGAGAAAGAAAACCATCATTTTTCCTTCAGAGCTTATGCATGAAGTGAGCCACCTCAGTAGCAACCAATGTGTTGTCTGAAATCAACCGCCCCGGAACAAAAGCACTTTGAAGAGGTGACACAATCTGAGGCAGGATAGCTTTCAAATGATTAACAAGCACCTTTAAAGCTATCTTATAAATTACGTTACACAACGCAATGGAACGTAACTCCGTTGTAAATTTAGGTTCCTTCACTTTCGGAATCAAAATTAGATGTGTAAAATTTGACTCCTGAAACAGCTGACCAGAAGTTAGAAAATTCTTCACTGCCAAACACACATCATGATGAACAATATCCCAATATTTTTGATAAAAAAAGGGAGACATTCCATCGGGTCCAAGAGCTTTAGAAGGATGCGTTTGAAAAATGGGTTGCTTGATCTCAACATCAGTATAGGAATCTAACAGAGAGTCATTCATAGCTGGAGTAACACAAGGTTGCACCGTGTGTAAAACTTCTTGCAAAGCATCTGAATCAAATCCTTCAGCATGGAAAATGCCCTCATAATAACGTACTAAAATCCCAGCAACATAAGTTGGATTGGTTTGCTAAACACCAGCCTCATCAGTCAAACCCATAACTCTGTTTCTGCTACGTCTATTAGAAGCTTTCCGATGAAAAAAAACGGAATTACAATCACCCTCCTCCAACCACAAAATACGAGACCGCTGCTTCCAGTAGATTTCATCCAAAGAAAGCAATTCATTAAATCTAATACGAAGAAAATTGTGTTCCTCAAAGAAGGCTGGATCATGAGGTTTACTCATTGCAAAAGCTAATTTTTGTTAAATCAACTGCATTTCAACTTGCCGCTGCCGGAAAACTCCCTGGTTCTAACCCATTAGAAGCTTACCCGTAGCTTGAATTTTAGAGCAAACCTGAGACATTAATTCACCAGTACAGGGAATACTCCAACCTTGCTTAATCACAGAGAAAGACTCCAAACTTTGGAACTAAACTTCCTCAAAACGAAAGCGCTTGATACGTGGGACAAAACACACAGACTCAACACTCACCTCAATCAAAAGTGTAGAATGATCAGATTTGTTAGGAGGCAAAGTGATAGTGCGTGAACAAGGATGCAGAGTATTCCAAGTAGAACTCAAACAAGCATGGTCCAGTCGTTCCTTTGTGTACCTATTAGACCAGTGAAACAAGAACCCACGAACTCCATATCAGACAAGCCACAATCCACCAAAGCTTCACGAAACCTAGCCATCGGCGCTGAATTTCGACGTGGACCACCCGACTTTTCTGTATTGCATAGAATCGCATTGAAATCCCCAGCGACTAGCCAAGGAAGAGAAGATTGAGCCGCTAAAGTAAGGAGCAAATCCCAAGTAAGTCTACGCTCACCATTAGCAGAATATCCATAGAGTCTCGTAAATCTCTAGTCATCCGGAGAGCCAAAAGGACCGACCTCCACATCAATATGTCGGGTGGAGTAGTGCCTAAGCCTAATAGGAACTGCATTCAACCAAAACAGAGCCAATCCTCGACAATCAGGCCGCTAGGGTGAACAAACACAACCATCGAAACCAAGACTGGTTTGAAAAGAATTTAATAAAGCCGTAAAGGCTAGGGTTTCTGACAGAAAAATGATACTTGGACGCTTCAATCAAACCAAAGTGATCAAAGCTCTTTGGGTAGAAGTATTAACCAATCCTTGACAATTCCACACAAGAATTTTGAAATGCAACATGATTAAATCAAAAAAGAAACTTGATTGTAATCGTGTTACTGTAGACGGTGCAGAGCACCCTAGGGTTTTTTTTTTCTTTAAATTTAAGCAAAACATTGTTGAAAAGTTGTTAATTAAGGCCTACTTAAATGATTTATTTTTGCCATATTTCTTGAAATTCTTCATGTACTCCAACTTGTTGACAATTTTTTTTTTCTCTTTAATTACTGCTCAAGTAAACGAATTACTGTTGTAGCATCCTAAGCTCAAGATACGAGCTCGTTAGAATTATATACACAGAACCACTATCATTCAGTTCATGGTTGAAAGACTTCAAGTTCACCGGTGACATAGCTTTAAATGGCACAAACTCAGTTATTATAGTTCATCACTTGAAATTGTTCACTATTTTCCTTGAATGATGGTCCTAAAAATTGTTACAAGTTCAATAAGATTCTCGATGGATACTACTCAAGATTTTTTTTTGGAGATCCTATATAATAGGGATCACTATTAAAAGTTTGAGCCTCCGAGAGGATGAATCGTTTGTTGAAGCCTATTTGTTTGTGTGGAAAAAGATCTTTATCTATTTGCTTTCACAATACTGATTATGGAAATCCAGTTATCCTTTCGCTAGAGATTCATCAAGTAGATGATAGATTAATGTACTAACTAATATATCTTTTGGCTTCATATTCATGAAAGAGACTTTTAGGATGTGATTTTATTGTTGCCATCATAATGTCTTATAGAACTCTACTACCTATTATAGTGAAGAAAAATTGTATAATTTTCATAAACTCTTCACCACCGTAATAAGGAACAAGCATAAGTGATATTTAGAGCTTGGGATCAAGCTGACGTAGGCGTAGACTTTGTTAATCGTTTATTGAAAGAAGTATAATTGACCATATCATATGTTTTTGTGTTTTCTTAAAAATAGTTAGCAAGATGTTAAGTGAATATATCATAAATAAACAAACAAAAAAAACCAATTTTCTTTTAAACCATATATCATCTTTTTCTTTTAATAATATATTATGCTTATTCCTAAGTTCTAAACCTAATCATATTACAAATTGGTATCATTAATTTATAGCAACTTTGTTGTTATGAAACTTGAAATCTATAGCAACTTTATGCTATGTTATGGAATATATTATAGAAAGTTGAATCAACCTCAAAGAGGCAGGTGATTTTCGATTCGGTTCTAGGTTTTTTTTTTTTGCAAAAAAATCACAAATAGTCATGGTGATCATGGATTCATGGTAACTAGAACCAAGATTAGAAATTGATATCATTTATAGCAACTTTGATGTTATGAAACTCCAAATCTATTGTAACAAAATTATAGTGAGCTTCTCTTCGGCCCTAAACCCTAAATATTGTACCTCAAAAAGGAACTCAAATAAGAATATAAATAAATCAATTAAATGAACATTTTTTTCTTTATTCGATGCATCTTCATCATTGTTCTAGTCCTCATCGATCATGAACTATGCAAATTTGACATTCTTTAGTTCTTTTTTTCTTTTTTTTTTAGATGAACATCAATCAAAATAAGTGAAATATATAGTTCTTTATTTTTTTATTTCTGGTTTAAAGCATTGCATTTTTTAGAATCTAATATTTAAAAATAATAATGTTTCATAAATCTTACGATATCTAAAATTCTAACAGTAACATTGGCCACATTGGCTTGCCGATGACTGAGGAGATAATCAGAGATCATACACACGAGGTCATGACACGATCTTTGTTAGATGGATAGCTCGAGGATCATTCCTCTGGAGGTCTTATTCAAGATAATCTATTTCTCATATTTTCTTGTAACTATATATATATGTTGTGTGTATTAGAATGAGTACTTATCGTCTTTTTTTTAACAGTATATTATTTGACTCGCACGAGATGTCGGATGCTTTCCTCACAGCATATCGTGGACATGTTACTAGAGAGGGATCATTGGGATAGGTTTCAAGACTTGTTTAGGACTTTATTGTTTCGATTTGATCGTATGGCATTGAGAGAGTTTACCCCCCAACATTTGCACTCAAGACTTGTGTATGTATAAGTATTTATATATTTAAGGTAATTTTAATTAGGTAATCCAAAAATATAACTGCATATGTAGGATACTGTACACATGAGTTCTTGAGTTATTTGCGTAGATAGGGTTCTCGGTGGATTTGACTTGTGGATCTTGAGACTCATGAGATTATTAGTTGGCTAGCAATTTGACTTGCATATTTGATATTCTCCAACTCGTAGTGTGGTGAATAAAAAGACTCATGAGAATATTAGTTGGCTAGTCGCCGGTTCCTTGTGTACGACGTTAAGAGAGTTTACACCTAACAATTGCACTCAAGATGCATGTATGTATATATAGGTATGTATATCTTTCAGTTAATTTTAATTAGTCAATCCAAAATTGTACTAATAGCTAACTTCTAATGTTTTCTTTCAATACTCGATATCTTATTATGCCGTTTCTGGTGCACTCTCTGGGAAGAGGACGGGAACGTTGCTTACTGTACCGCGTAGTTCTTTCGATGCACTTACTCCACTTCATTCTCGAAAAAAAAAATTCAGTATGAAGCACTTCAACTACCTGATAGATAATGGTAAATTTGAGAGTCATTGTAAGCATGATCTTGGTTGCATAGGTCTCTAGAGACTTTGGTTCCAAAATTTCGGGCAACTACAAAAAGCCCAGGCATTTGGTTAACCAAATATCCAAATTAAGGATATAGTCGAAGGTATTATATTTACCTTTGAAATAATTTATGCGAAGATGTCCTCCCAGTTGTTGTTGTCTTTTCTAGTTGCCTTCACTACAACGTGCATCAATGGCTTCAAGATTTATATATATGTTACTACCATTGAGTTTCATATTCAAAACTTATATATATTACAACATATACCGGGCCGGTCTTGAGGTTATTGAGGCCCGGGGTCAATTTTTTTTTGTGCCCATAGATAGGCATACACCATTCTTTTCAAGTGTCAAGGCACTGGAAAAATAGCAAAACAATTGTTAAAACTACTAAATTCTTAAAGAAAAGTTGCTGGATTTTGTTTGTACAACCGTATTGGCATAATCAAATGAACAAAATTGCATACACTTTGTTCCCTTGCACTTTTCTTTATTTTTCAATAAAAAGTTGTTGGATTCTTAAAGAAAAAAAATCACAATCATATTGGCAGAACAATATGAACAAAATTGCATAAACCTTGTTCGCTTGCATTTTCCCTTATTTTTCAATCAAAAGCTGTTGGATTCTTAAAGACAAAAAAAATTACAACCATAGTCATGTATAATAACAAATCAGCAGAACCATATCATATATATAGGAGGATTCATCCAAAGTATAACAATACCTTCCCTTTCCCAAAGTAGTTTATAGTCTAGTTCATCATCCAAGTGGTTGCACATACAAGATAAAAAAAAGAGGTTGCACATCCAAGAAATCTGCAGTCAAAAATGTACACAATGAAATATTACCTATTACCTAGCAGTACAATCAAAACACCAGCAAATTAACGCCTATCAATCTATAAATATGCAAGCTAAATCTAATAAGAAATTAAGAATCACACGAGCAATACCAACAAACCATCCAAAATATCAACCAAATTGACGAATACTCAATCTAATTATACATATTTTGATCTCTACAACAAATTATGTTGGCCAATACCAAAAATCTTTTTTCTATTCATTGTAGAAGAAGAGAAAAATAGACAGAAGAAAACTGGTGAGTAGATGACAGATGATGAGAAAATTGAGTTATTGATGAACCACTGAACTTTAATTTAAAGAGAAAGAATTATTGTTTTCAAGATTTTGGGGAGAGTGAGAGACCTGCTATTATTGCTTTAGGCGTTTAGAATTCTTGAAGAGGAGAAATAGCGTCTTGGCAGTTGGAACTAAGCGTTTTTTTTTACCGTACATCAGTATATTTTATATATATATAACCTTTTATAAAATAAAAAAAAATTGTGCCCCCTGATTGCTTGGGCCCTGGACCGTCGCTCAGCCTGCCTTGGCCTAAGATCGGCCCTGAACAGATATATACATACATTTTATCAAGAAAAAAAGAAGTGAACCTGAAGTTTCACTATAGTTATCCTGAGCCTGAAGTCTCGAGTACAAAACGTTTTTGAAGTTCAAAATACCAAAAATTTTGAACCCGAAGTTTTAATAGTAAAGACTCAAACCAAAGCTTCGAGATATGATTATTTTTTTAGTCAAAAAATGAACCCGAAGCTGCAATTTGGTTTTCTCGAGATTGAAGTTTCGAGCACCAAATGTTTTGAACCCGAACTAGATTCCTAAAGGTGTAATCTCGGATCCGAAACTTCGAGTACACATATGATTTGTTCATAATCAATTATTTGACTTCATGTTAGCTTCGAACCTGAAGTTCGAGTGAATTAATTTTTTTAAAGTATTATATGAATGTTTATTGTTGTTTTATGTTTATTTTATGAGCGTAATTAAATGTGGACTAGCAGTTCACTCCACTCTTAGGACCTGAAGTTCCTAATTGTGTAGACTCAAAGACTCAAACCTAAAGTTTTGAGTGATATCTAAAATTCAATGAGGGCTATGATCCCCACTCCTATTATTCCATTGGACTATAAACACATTATAAGAGAACCTGAAGTTCTCCATAAGATAAAGTTACTTTATTTTTACTCATATGGATTTGCAGTCCCAAACTCGAAATTCGAGTATAACATTTTGGCTAGAAGTTTTGCATCTTGATTCTCCTTATATAACTTGATTCGAGTATAACTTTTTTTTCTCTCTACATTTTGCATCTTGATTCTCCTTATATTTAATTCAAGTAATGATTTTTTTAAAATATTTTATCAATATATTATTATTTGATTTTAAATTTCTTTTCATAAACAACAAAAATAATTCTTCTCAACATTGTTTCTTAACAAAATGGAGATGAGAATTTTTTTTAAGAAATGAGAAAATGGAGGGACGCTATGCTGTGACCGTTGAGTCGAGTCTCAAGATTATGTCTGGCTTCTCTCTTCTTTTGGCTTCCATTGTCATGAGGTATTATTTATTTTTTGTTTCTATTTTTTCCTAGTTGAGATTTTGTTAACAATCATAAGCGACATGTTCTCCCTTACTATGACTCTCTACCCAATCATTCATGTACATCCACCTCAATTTAGGGTTTAGGGCCGAAGAGAAGCTCACTATAATTTGGATATAGTACCCTAAACCCTAAATATAGGTACCTTCTATTATCCAAATTAAGGATATAGTTGAAGGTACTATATTTAACTTTGAAATAATTTATGCGAAGATATCCTCCCAGTTGATGTTGTGTTTCCTAGCTGCCTCCACTACAACATCAATGATAACCTTGGCATTCTTTGCATTCCCATAGATAGCAATAATATCTATACAAAAAAATATATTAGATAAATAAATATATTTTTTTTAAAGAAAGAAAATCCCCATAGATAGCAACAATAATTGGCACCATTATATAGGATAAATTATATGACCTTGTATTTAAATTGAAGATGATATTATTGTTTCACTCATATTGAGTGAGTTCACTAGTGTTGAATTCATCCTCTCATAACATGATTTTAAATTTTAAAGGATGCTTCATGATAAATGGTACATGAGTCCCAATATCAATTTGAACAATTTTAGAATCATCTATAAAAATATTGTGTTGCTGTGACGACTCGGACCAAAACTTACTGTTTCACTGTGGTGTTTTCCGGCAAATTGTCGAAAGTTTCGGTTTCGAGTTTCAATTAGTACTTTTGGGGGGTCGTCGAGTTGACTTTTTGTTCGGCAAAGAATTTGATTTAAGTTTCTTCACGGAAGTTGTAGAGTGCATTAAACCGAGTTTGTGGACACTAAGTACATTTAAAACGGAGTTCGTATGAAGAAGTTATGGTTCACGAAAGTCGGGTTACTATTTCGGGGATGTTCTATTTAAGGAAATTTCCGGATTTGGGAAACCCGTTTCTCTCTCCTCAGCCCCGATCTCTCTCGCTCTCTCTACAGTACCGCCGGCTTCTCCGGCCGATATCTCTCTTCTCCAGCCACCCCAGACCTCAAGACCAGATCCTTTCTCTTCCTCTCCCCTCCCTCTTCCAAACTCGACCACTTTCACGACCAACGGTGGCCTGTACTGACCGGAATCAGACCGCAAAGTCGCGACGGCAGGGAGTATTTTCATGGCGTCGGATTTCCTTTTTCCGGCCAATCCGGCCGAGAAGGCACACTGGGCTTTGAAGCCCTCGACCAGGCGGAGCTAACGCCACCGGCCTCATCCCCATTGGACGCCGGACGGCGGCGGATCGGGGAGTTGAAATTTCCGGCAACCGTCAGCTTTCAAGGGAAATTTGAGGAATTCTAGGCTAAATCGGACTTCGTGGCAGGAGGACGAGGACGAGGATCTTGACACGCGTTGGACTTAGTCGGCAATCTGTGAGTGGACCTTTGTTTTTAAATTAACCTTGTATGAAATTTTATGTTTTTCAAGTAGTACTTTTATGATTAAATGTATGTTGAATTGCATTGGTTGCTTGAGATTGGTTACGAGACCGTGATGAGAAACGTGAGATGTACGAGTACGAATCGTGGTTCGCAATATTCGAGAAAGTGAAAGGATTGTTCGGGTATGTCTCGCCGTATTGGATTATCATGATTGGTTGTGTGTAAGTTTCACCTGTAGTGGGAACGGCCCTACAGGTGTATCGGTGAGTTTCGCCTGTAGTGGGAACGGCCATGCAGGTGTATCGTGAGTTCCGCCTGTAATGGGAACGGCCATGCAGGTATATTGGTAAGTTGGAATGGTCTTTAGCCACGTCTGTTTGTGGATTCGTCATGCTGCGGCCAAGTGGACAGAAACCTCGGTGCATCGTTATCGAACGTGCGAGATTATCGAATGTGGTAGATTATCGATCGAGTGAGCAGGACTTGTAAAAAGGGCCACTTCCTATAAGGCCCTTTACTAATAAGATTGTTCCTCTTAAGCCCCTTCTTTTTGTTCATTTCTTTTTAAACCCTTTATTCCTTATATGTAAATTTTACTTACCTAAATTACCCTTTTTCCTTATGAAACATGTTTATTCACTTAAACACTGAGCCCGCCACGTCACACGTGTATCACATGTGTATCACAGTATCACCAAAACACATTTTTACTCTATTTTTTTTCAAAAATCAATATCGGAACCCCGGGCCCGCCACGTCAAACTGTATCACATGTGTATCACAGTATCACCAAAACACATGTTTACTCCATTTTTTTCAAAAATCACCATCGGAACCCCGAGCCCGCCACGTCAAACTGTATCACACGTGTATCACATGTGTATCACAGTATCACCGAAACACATGTTTACTCCATTTTTTTCAAAAATCACAATCGGGACCTCGGGCCCGCCACGTCAAATTGTATCACATGTGTATCACAGTATCACCAAAACACATGTTTACTCCAGTTTTTTCAAAAATCACCATAGGGACCCCGAGCCCGCCACCTCAAAGTGTATCACACGTGTATCACATGTGTATCACAGTATCACCAAAACACATGTTTACTCCATTTTTTTCCAAAATCACAATCGGGACCCCGGGCCCGCCACGTCAAACTGTATCACATGTGTATCACAGTATCATCAAAACACATGTTTACTCCATTTTTTTCAAAAATCATCATCGGGACCCCGGGCCCGTCACGTCACACGTGTATCACATGTGTATCACAGTATTACCAAAACACATTTTTACTTCATTTTTTTCAAAAATCACCATCAAGACCCCAGGCCCGCCACGTTAAACTGTATCACATATGTATCACACATGTATCACATGTGTATCACAGTATCACCAAAACACATTTTTACTCCATTTTTTTCAAAAATCACCATCAGGACCCCGGGCCCGCCATGTCAAACTGTATCACATGTGTATTATACGTGTATCACATGTGTATCACTGTATCACCAAAACACATATTTACTCCATTTTTTTCAAAAATCACCATCGGGACCCTGGGCCCGCCACGTCAAACTGCATCACATGTGTATCACAGTATCACCAAAACACATGTTTACTCCATTTTTTTCAAAAATCACCATCGGGACCTCGGACCCACCACGTCAAACTCTATCAACAAAACACACTTTTCCTCCATTTTTTTTCAAAAATCACAATCGGGACTCCGGGCCCGCTACGTCAAACTCTATCACATATGTATCACAACTGTATCAAAAACTGTATCACATGTGTATCAAAACTGTATCACATGTGTATCACAAATTCTAACAGTGAACTAATCATTTCATTTGGGAGGTCCCATCGGTATCAGAAATTGTATCACAAGTGTATCTCATGTGTATCACAAGTGTATCACAACTGTATCATAACTCTGTCACAATGTGTATCACAACTGTGTCACAATGTGTAACACAACTGTGTCACAATGTGTAACACAACTGTATCACATGTGTATCATAATGTGTATCACAACTATATCACATGTGTATCACAACTATATCAGAAACTGTATCACAAGTGTATCACAAGTGTATCACATGTGTATCACATGTGTATCACATGTGTATCACAAGTGTATCACATGTGTATCACATGTGTATCACAACTGTATCACATGTGTATCACAACTGCATCACATGTGTATCACAACTGCATCACATGTGTATCACAACTGCATCACATGTGTATCAGAAACTGTATCACATGTGTATCGTATGTGTATCACAACTGTATCACATGTGTATCACAACTGTATCACATGTGTATCACAACTGTATCACATGTGTATCCCAACTCACAAAGTATCACAACTGTATCACATATGTATCACAACTGCATCACATGTGTATCACAACTGCATCACATGTGTATCACAAGTGTATCACATGTGTATCAGAAACTGTATCACATGTGTATCGCATGTGTATCAAAAGTGTATCACATGTTTATCACATGTGTATCACAACTGTATCACATGTGTATCACAAGTGTATCACATGTGTATCACATGTGTATCACAAGTGCATCACATGTGTATCACAACTGCATCACATGTGCATCACATGTGTATCACAAGTGCATCACATGTGTATCAGAAACTGTATCACATGTGTATCAGAAACTGTATCACATGTGTATCGCATGTGTATCATATGTGTATCACAACTGTATCACATGTGTATCACAACTCACAAGGTGTATCAGGGCACCCCACGTAATACTGCTGTATCACATGTGTATCACTAATTGTATCACTAATTGTACATTAGAAACTGACAATATAACTGTATCACTAGTTGTATCACTAACTGTATCATAGTCTCATAGAGCACAAGACACTTAGAAATTTCATGATTCATTGTTTTACAAAATTATGGTAAATATATCTTAAGAGCAAACCAAGTAAGAACTTAAAAGTGTTTAGCAAAACACTATTGCCTCCTTTTTAAACTCTCAAAGTGGAGAAATGGGAAGGGACCAACAAAGTGAGTGGTAAAAATTTAATACAATCATTCCATTTAAAAAGAAAACACATTCTTTCACAAAATAAATGCTGCATAAATGACTCTAATAAGTCCAATAGAATTACACCTTAACCTTGTAAAGTTCATTTTCGGATTTTCCTTTGTTTTCTAAAAACGTCCATAACTTATGGACATATGGATCAACTCTCTTTTGGTCCTCTGCTGAGATGAATGAATTACCCTCCACCCTGTCATATAGATAACCTACAAAACCCAAGAAAATTGTGATAAGTGATTCAACAACTACACAGGCCAACCTGACAAAAAAAGAAAGAAGGAAAACGTACGTACAGGCGGGCTATAAATCATGTCAAGTCTAGGTTTTCAGTTGGGAAATTATGTGTTAAAGTAACAAAGACATCTTAAACCACTAATAACTGGAAGTTTCTCCATTAACAAGACTAAAGCCAAAGACAGAATCACAACAATCAAGCCAAAGGCAGTCAAGACTCAAAACAAACTCAACAACTTTCACCGGATAGGCTCCACAGCTCGAACCTTTCTAGAGTATAAACATCAAGTTCAAACCCTTTCTAGAGTCGCGTTGAAAAGGTTTAAAGAGACATTGTCTTTGGAATCGAGGATTGTTACGCTCCTTAGCAGTACAAGAAAATAAATTTTTAATGCAAGCCAAGATGTGATATGCCTCAAATTACAACTTAAATTAATTAGCCAGAAACCAAAGATTCGCAGTAAGGTACTTAGAATTACTAGTTTCTAAATTTTTTCTAAGTTGTCCCCTTTATGGTCCAGCATTTCCTGTGATTCAATGCTATGTGTAAGGGCAAAATATTTGCTATTGGCTATTTCCTATTTGACAAAACCTCTTCCCTTGTATTAGCATTTGTTTTGTATTCAATGCTAGATTGTTTAGGGATTATGTGTCGTGGCTTAGGTTGTTCTTACTCGAGATGGTTCGTGAAGACACCTTTCTTATCCGGTCTTTTCTCCTGACTTCGATCATTGGTCATCGAAGGTTTCGTTCAAGCACCTCAAGGTATGACTCATGCATATGCACATGCATTTCATTCATATTATGTCTTCCTTGTTGTCCTAGGTTTATCTAGGTTGTTTTCCTTTCTCTTATGATGTGAATCACATAAGTATAGGATGCTTGATTGCCACACTTGTGTCTTGTATCACAAGTTTCGAGTGCTTATTTTATAAGCACCCGGTCGCAACGCGACCGGCTCAAATTTTGTATGCATAGTTTCATACATTTGAGTTTATGATGTTAGGATTGCTAGATCTTCTTATAGATTTGTTTTGATTAGCATTCCTTTATGTTTTAAGGCTGTTTCATGCCTTGCGATCGATCGTCACTGTTCATGCGATCGATCGCACCACGTGGCAAATATGTCCGTTGGATTTTTATGACCGTTGCAGTTCGAAATATGTCCGTTGGGACTTTTCGTGCGATCGATCGCACCATGTTATGCGATCGATCGCAAATGAGGGTTTATACTTACAGACGCTTCTGGTCGTTATTTTTGCACTACGCGATCGATCGCATCCTTACGGGCGATCGATCGCATAGTAATGTCCAGTTCTCTATAAATAGAACGTTGGACGATTCATTTCGGTTAGAACTCTTTCCCCATAGTCAAAATACACTTTGAGAGAGTTTTCTGGTATATGAGTGAGCCTAGTTCCATGTATAGGTTCCCACTCTTTTGATCTCCATGATTAATCCTTGCTAAACACTTTGATTTGCACATAGTTGCTTGTTTAGCTTATGTTATAGGATTTAGGAGATTCTATTCAACTCTAGCAATTGTTCCATGTTGAATTGCTGAGTTGTAGGATTGAATCATTAGTTTCAATCTTCTTTGTTGTTTGTTTGTTTAGCTAATGATCCTTGTGATTAGTTAAACAAACCCTTGAATCATATTCAAGACTTTTTAATTCGGTTTGGTTAATGCAAGCAATTGTTCCTTGTTGAATTGCTTGTGTTAATTGAATTGAATTCATTCATTCATACACACACACACTTGCATAGTCGGTGTCTTGCGGTTGGAGGATTCACGCGGTGAAGTTCGATCAATCGGAGAAGCTTGAGGTGGGATCACTTGAAGAGCATTCGGGGCTACACAAGGTTAGAGCTGCCACTAGTCATAGGGTTGATAGTGTAGAGTTTGGGACGGAGTTCCCCCTTGTACGTGTTGCCGTTTGGCGTTTTCATAGTGTTACACAAGAGCGTGGGGTACGGCTCCCCTCCGGTTTTCCTCTAGAGGTAGAGGTTCCGGGTGACCATATTGTGTGTTGATTGTGTGGTTGCTATTATCTATATTGTGCTTAATTGCTTAGCATGTTGCATGCTTGATCATATATAGATATAGTCCGTGGTGTGCTAGTTTGATGCACACTTTGGGATTCTAGGTTGTACAATCGATTGTGTATATTGCATAAGTAATTGTATTGATTGAACAATTGTTTGTTTAGGAGAGTTAAGTTTTAATTTGGTATATACTCTCCGATTAGTGTTTAAGACGACTACCGTTATTGGGACAATCCGGTACACCGGAATTTCAATTGGTATCAGAGCCTCTCTCTTGAGGCAAATAGAGTCGATCACGGTTAGTCGGTCTTGTGTGCGTCATGACAATTAGAGATTATTCCTCTTTGTCGGGTTTAAATGACGAGTATGAGAAGTTTTTACAAAGTCGTAGAAAATTCTCTAGTATAGACTCTTGTAGATCACATAGTGATGTTCCTAATGTTAGAAATTTAGAGTCTAAGAGGCGTGGTCCTCATTGTTTAACATGCGGTGGTTATGGTCACGATTTGACCGAATGTACCAATAAGGTAAAAACCGCATATACCTCTTGGAGTGATTCCAATGAGAATTGTTCTTCCTCCGATCATGAGGATGTACCTATTGTAGGTTTTATTGCTAGGGAGGACTCTTCAAGTCCATGTAATTTGGACACTTGTTCAAATGTAGATAGTGATGAGGATATTAGCGAAGATGTTCTTGAAGCTAGTATTGAGGCTTTATTTAATGGTAATGCTCAAGATGTAGATAAATTTAAATATTTGTGCATGAGCATTACGGAGCTAGAAGAAAAGTGTCAATTCCTTAGTAAGGAAAACCTTGAGCTTAAAGAGGAGGTTCTTGATAAGAATTCTCATATCAACACCCTATCACTTGAAAATGATGAGCTTAAAGTGAGTGTTGGTAATCTTAGAAATGAGGTTCTTGATTTGACCATATGTCAAGCCAAGATTGACAATGTACATGCTCTTGTTGTCAAGAGTGACATTGGTTTTGTGGAAAAGAGCTCTATCTCTTCTTCTTCTATGACCAATGATGTTATGGCTTTAGACTCAATCCCCATTGCATTAGAGTCACTAAAGCCTAAGAGTTTTGTGCCTAAATGTCACCATTGTGGTAAGATTGGACATATCAAACCAAGGTGCAATATCTATAGGAAAACTCTTAAGTCTCCTAGCTCACCTCCCATTGTTAGAGAGTTAATTAGGACCAAAAAGAAATTTATTCCTAATTGTCACAATTGTGGCAAAATTGGTCATGTTAGGCCTAAGTGCAATGCACCTAAGAAGACTTGTGTCTTTAAAGGCCTTAAATATGTGAAGGGTAAACCTAGGAAAGCCTATATTCATAAACCTTCACATGACACTTCACTTAAGGATCAAATGCAATATCTTTTGAGTGAAGTTGTCAAACTCTCTAGGGTGGTCATTCCTCAAACCCGTAGTGGTTCCTCATCTCCTCCCCTTTTCTCAAACAAGAAGGTTTGGGTCAAGAAAGTGTTGGTCAATGACCATGATTGAGTCTCCTATTTGTCCTAGACTTCACACATATGTGTTCTCTTGAAGTCTTGTTGGACATTATTAGATTAAGGGGGAGACTTAATCATTTTGTTTGATGATTTGATCATCAATTGTTTGTCCCTCAATTCGTTGATGAATTGATTGGTTTGTTTTTCTGACTTGTATGCCTATTATTTGCTTGCTTTGCTTCCATTTTATTTTGGTGTAAATGGTATGCTTTTAGACTTGATGGTGAGTCTTTAGGGTCAGAAGGTATTTGCGATCGATCACACCCTGTTTGCGATCGATCGTATGTTTATTTTGGTCGTGCGTTTATTTGTTACGATCGATCGCACCCTGTTTTGCGATCGATCGCACGCAGTGGCAGAGAGCAGTTTATTCTGTCCATTCTTTACGATCGATCGCGTTGTGTTCCACGATCGATCGTGACTCTGCTACTTGCAGTTTTTCGACCTTATTTGCTTTTTAAAGCTTTATTTCCTCTTACCTCTTCTTACTTTTGAGTATTTTATTTTGTTGAGGTTATTTTAATTGAGGAATTAAATCCCACTTTAAACTCATATCAATTTTGTTGTCAAAATTGTTGTTTCTTGAACTAGTTCTTATTGTTCTAGTTATTTTTAAATGAGTTTTGGGTATCTTGATTTGCTTCTTATTGCTCATATTTTAGATGTTTTATCTAAGTTGCAAATTAAGATTATTTGGTGGAGACCATGGTTTTAATGCACAAATTGCTTTTAATGTGTAGCAATTTTGTTTATATGTCTCCTATATATTGAGGTATAGTTGCAATATATAGCACCACAAAACCCTTTTATACTCCATAGTGAGTCTTGGTTAAAATATTGGTTCTGTGCCTCCTTCAAATGGTATTTTGTTTATCTAGAACTCAATGAGCTTCTATTGTTATGTACCATTTGATGTTTATTTGGGATGAAATGCTTGACTATATTTTTCTTTGGTATTATTGGCTTATCTTTAGTAAACTATTTGTTATAGTTTCATAGTCTTCCGCTCGCCGGGCCAATTTGCTAAAGCGTTTTATTTGGTGTCTTGCATTGCTTGCATCCCCTTAGGACTTGTTATTTGTTTGTCCTTTGTATGTGTTCCACTATGGAATGATCGTTTATTTGTCTCATGCTCTCTAGTTCTTCTATGAAGTCTAGGTCGTTGTCCGAGTTGGTTATCCAATGAGCCTTATTTTGAGCAAATAGATGTTAAAATCCTTTGCACACACCTACACAATGTGTTTATTTGGTGTCCTTCCCTTCATATATTTTGGGAAGCTTTGCATGTTTCTAAGGATTTTATTGTTTATCTTCCTTATTTTGTTTGTTGGAAGATCTTGTAGTTGTTAATCTTTGATAGATTTACAACTTGTATTGTATGTTATGGCTATTCTCCACATGTACTCTTTGTTAGTACACCCCCAAATTTTCGTACTTTTAGTTAGTACACCTCTATCTTGTACTTTTTGATTAGTACACCCCTACCTCGTTAAGGAGGAGACTCCTTGGTATTGCCTTCGAGTTTGCTTATGTCTTGAACTTCATATTTTATATCTTGTTATGACTTGCATAACTTGCATATGATAGACTAAGCTTTATTCATCTATGCTTAATGATTATTGTTTCTCATTGCATGATGTTTACTTGTTGGTATTCGTTTGAGGGGGAGACTTTGTATCCTTATGGATTATTGTTTCAAAGTCTCTCATTTATGTCGTATGTTCTCAATTGGTTTCAATTGTTTATCATGTTTATGTTGTTCATAACATGCTTTTATTACGTCTTAGTTTCTCTCCCTCCTTTGGCCTTTCTAGACAAAAAGGAGGAGAATAATATAGTAAGGAGGAGAGATATATATTAAGGGGAGAAATATTTGGTAAAGGGGATAATTACATGTTAAGGGGGAGATTTAATTGTTATTGGGAGAATATTTATTATGCCATATTGTTTATAACTCAATTGTTATACCATACATGTTTCACGGTATCTTGCGCTTTAGTGTTTGTTATTGCAGGAATGTCCTGTCGATATTGAAGATGCCAATATTATAGCATAGGTTATTTGAGTTGTATTTCTTATGAGGTTTTGTCTAGGAAATGCCAAAGGAGGAGATTGTAAGGGCAAAATATTTTCTATTGGCTATTTCCTATTTGACAAAACCTCTTCCCTTGTATTAGCATTTGTTTTGTATTCAATGCTAGATTGTTTAGGGATTATGTGTCGTGGCTTAGGTTGTTCTTACTCGAGATGGTTCGTGAAGACACCTTTCTTATCCGGTCTTTTCTCCTGACTTCGATCATTGGTCATCGAAGGTTTCGTTCAAGCACCTCAAGGTATGACTCATGCATATGCACATGCATTTCATTCATATTATGTCTTCCTTGTTGTCCTAGGTTTATCTAGGTTGTTTTCCTTTCTCTTATGATGTGAATCACATAAGTATAGGATGCTTGATTGCCACACTTGTGTCTTGTATCACAAGTTTCGAGTGCTTATTTTATAAGCACCCGGTCGCAACGCGACCGGCTCAAATTTTGTATGCATAGTTTCATACATTTGAGTTTATGATGTTAGGATTGCTAGATCTTCTTATAGATTTGTTTTGATTAGCATTCCTTTATGTTTTAAGGCTGTTTCATGCCTTGCGATCGATCGTCACTGTTCATGCGATCGATCGCACCACGTGGCAAATATGTCCGTTGGATTTTTATGACCGTTGCAGTTCGAAATATGTCCGTTGGGACTTTTCGTGCGATCGATCGCACCATGTTATGCGATCGATCGCAAATGAGGGTTTATACTTACAGACGCTTCTGGTCGTTATTTTTGCACTACGCGATCGATCGCATCCTTACGGGCGATCGATCGCATAGTAATGTCCAGTTCTCTATAAATAGAACGTTGGACGATTCATTTCGGTTAGAACTCTTTCCCCATAGTCAAAATACACTTTGAGAGAGTTTTCTGGTATATGAGTGAGCCTAGTTCCATGTATAGGTTCCCACTCTTTTGATCTCCATGATTAATCCTTGCTAAACACTTTGATTTGCACATAGTTGCTTGTTTAGCTTATGTTATAGGATTTAGGAGATTCTATTCAACTCTAGCAATTGTTCCATGTTGAATTGCTGAGTTGTAGGATTGAATCATTAGTTTCAATCTTCTTTGTTGTTTGTTTGTTTAGCTAATGATCCTTGTGATTAGTTAAACAAACCCTTGAATCATATTCAAGACTTTTTAATTCGGTTTGGTTAATGCAAGCAATTGTTCCTTGTTGAATTGCTTGTGTTAATTGAATTGAATTCATTCATTCATACACACACACACTTGCATAGTCGGTGTCTTGCGGTTGGAGGATTCACGCGGTGAAGTTCGATCAATCGGAGAAGCTTGAGGTGGGATCACTTGAAGAGCATTCGGGGCTACACAAGGTTAGAGCTGCCACTAGTCATAGGGTTGATAGTGTAGAGTTTGGGACGGAGTTCCCCCTTGTACGTGTTGCCGTTTGGCGTTTTCATAGTGTTACACAAGAGCGTGGGGTACGGCTCCCCTCCGGTTTTCCTCTAGAGGTAGAGGTTCCGGGTGACCATATTGTGTGTTGATTGTGTGGTTGCTATTATCTATATTGTGCTTAATTGCTTAGCATGTTGCATGCTTGATCATATATAGATATAGTCCGTGGTGTGCTAGTTTGATGCACACTTTGGGATTCTAGGTTGTACAATCGATTGTGTATATTGCATAAGTAATTGTATTGATTGAACAATTGTTTGTTTAGGAGAGTTAAGTTTTAATTTGGTATATACTCTCCGATTAGTGTTTAAGACGACTACCGTTATTGGGACAATCCGGTACACCGGAATTTCAATTGGTATCAGAGCCTCTCTCTTGAGGCAAATAGAGTCGATCACGGTTAGTCGGTCTTGTGTGCGTCATGACAATTAGAGATTATTCCTCTTTGTCGGGTTTAAATGACGAGTATGAGAAGTTTTTACAAAGTCGTAGAAAATTCTCTAGTATAGACTCTTGTAGATCACATAGTGATGTTCCTAATGTTAGAAATTTAGAGTCTAAGAGGCGTGGTCCTCATTGTTTAACATGCGGTGGTTATGGTCACGATTTGACCGAATGTACCAATAAGGTAAAAACCGCATATACCTCTTGGAGTGATTCCAATGAGAATTGTTCTTCCTCCGATCATGAGGATGTACCTATTGTAGGTTTTATTGCTAGGGAGGACTCTTCAAGTCCATGTAATTTGGACACTTGTTCAAATGTAGATAGTGATGAGGATATTAGCGAAGATGTTCTTGAAGCTAGTATTGAGGCTTTATTTAATGGTAATGCTCAAGATGTAGATAAATTTAAATATTTGTGCATGAGCATTACGGAGCTAGAAGAAAAGTGTCAATTCCTTAGTAAGGAAAACCTTGAGCTTAAAGAGGAGGTTCTTGATAAGAATTCTCATATCAACACCCTATCACTTGAAAATGATGAGCTTAAAGTGAGTGTTGGTAATCTTAGAAATGAGGTTCTTGATTTGACCATATGTCAAGCCAAGATTGACAATGTACATGCTCTTGTTGTCAAGAGTGACATTGGTTTTGTGGAAAAGAGCTCTATCTCTTCTTCTTCTATGACCAATGATGTTATGGCTTTAGACTCAATCCCCATTGCATTAGAGTCACTAAAGCCTAAGAGTTTTGTGCCTAAATGTCACCATTGTGGTAAGATTGGACATATCAAACCAAGGTGCAATATCTATAGGAAAACTCTTAAGTCTCCTAGCTCACCTCCCATTGTTAGAGAGTTAATTAGGACCAAAAAGAAATTTATTCCTAATTGTCACAATTGTGGCAAAATTGGTCATGTTAGGCCTAAGTGCAATGCACCTAAGAAGACTTGTGTCTTTAAAGGCCTTAAATATGTGAAGGGTAAACCTAGGAAAGCCTATATTCATAAACCTTCACATGACACTTCACTTAAGGATCAAATGCAATATCTTTTGAGTGAAGTTGTCAAACTCTCTAGGGTGGTCATTCCTCAAACCCGTAGTGGTTCCTCATCTCCTCCCCTTTTCTCAAACAAGAAGGTTTGGGTCAAGAAAGTGTTGGTCAATGACCATGATTGAGTCTCCTATTTGTCCTAGACTTCACACATATGTGTTCTCTTGAAGTCTTGTTGGACATTATTAGATTAAGGGGGAGACTTAATCATTTTGTTTGATGATTTGATCATCAATTGTTTGTCCCTCAATTCGTTGATGAATTGATTGGTTTGTTTTTCTGACTTGTATGCCTATTATTTGCTTGCTTTGCTTCCATTTTATTTTGGTGTAAATGGTATGCTTTTAGACTTGATGGTGAGTCTTTAGGGTCAGAAGGTATTTGCGATCGATCACACCCTGTTTGCGATCGATCGTATGTTTATTTTGGTCGTGCGTTTATTTGTTACGATCGATCGCACCCTGTTTTGCGATCGATCGCACGCAGTGGCAGAGAGCAGTTTATTCTGTCCATTCTTTACGATCGATCGCGTTGTGTTCCACGATCGATCGTGACTCTGCTACTTGCAGTTTTTCGACCTTATTTGCTTTTTAAAGCTTTATTTCCTCTTACCTCTTCTTACTTTTGAGTATTTTATTTTGTTGAGGTTATTTTAATTGAGGAATTAAATCCCACTTTAAACTCATATCAATTTTGTTGTCAAAATTGTTGTTTCTTGAACTAGTTCTTATTGTTCTAGTTATTTTTAAATGAGTTTTGGGTATCTTGATTTGCTTCTTATTGCTCATATTTTAGATGTTTTATCTAAGTTGCAAATTAAGATTATTTGGTGGAGACCATGGTTTTAATGCACAAATTGCTTTTAATGTGTAGCAATTTTGTTTATATGTCTCCTATATATTGAGGTATAGTTGCAATATATAGCACCACAAAACCCTTTTATACTCCATAGTGAGTCTTGGTTAAAATATTGGTTCTGTGCCTCCTTCAAATGGTATTTTGTTTATCTAGAACTCAATGAGCTTCTATTGTTATGTACCATTTGATGTTTATTTGGGATGAAATGCTTGACTATATTTTTCTTTGGTATTATTGGCTTATCTTTAGTAAACTATTTGTTATAGTTTCATAGTCTTCCGCTCGCCGGGCCAATTTGCTAAAGCGTTTTATTTGGTGTCTTGCATTGCTTGCATCCCCTTAGGACTTGTTATTTGTTTGTCCTTTGTATGTGTTCCACTATGGAATGATCGTTTATTTGTCTCATGCTCTCTAGTTCTTCTATGAAGTCTAGGTCGTTGTCCGAGTTGGTTATCCAATGAGCCTTATTTTGAGCAAATAGATGTTAAAATCCTTTGCACACACCTACACAATGTGTTTATTTGGTGTCCTTCCCTTCATATATTTTGGGAAGCTTTGCATGTTTCTAAGGATTTTATTGTTTATCTTCCTTATTTTGTTTGTTGGAAGATCTTGTAGTTGTTAATCTTTGATAGATTTACAACTTGTATTGTATGTTATGGCTATTCTCCACATGTACTCTTTGTTAGTACACCCCCAAATTTTCGTACTTTTAGTTAGTACACCTCTATCTTGTACTTTTTGATTAGTACACCCCTACCTCGTTAAGGAGGAGACTCCTTGGTATTGCCTTCGAGTTTGCTTATGTCTTGAACTTCATATTTTATATCTTGTTATGACTTGCATAACTTGCATATGATAGACTAAGCTTTATTCATCTATGCTTAATGATTATTGTTTCTCATTGCATGATGTTTACTTGTTGGTATTCGTTTGAGGGGGAGACTTTGTATCCTTATGGATTATTGTTTCAAAGTCTCTCATTTATGTCGTATGTTCTCAATTGGTTTCAATTGTTTATCATGTTTATGTTGTTCATAACATGCTTTTATTACGTCTTAGTTTCTCTCCCTCCTTTGGCCTTTCTAGACAAAAAGGAGGAGAATAATATAGTAAGGAGGAGAGATATATATTAAGGGGAGAAATATTTGGTAAAGGGGATAATTACATGTTAAGGGGGAGATTTAATTGTTATTGGGAGAATATTTATTATGCCATATTGTTTATAACTCAATTGTTATACCATACATGTTTCACGGTATCTTGCGCTTTAGTGTTTGTTATTGCAGGAATGTCCTGTCGATATTGAAGATGCCAATATTATAGCATAGGTTATTTGAGTTGTATTTCTTATGAGGTTTTGTCTAGGAAATGCCAAAGGAGGAGATTGTAAGGGCAAAATATTTTCTATTGGCTATTTCCTATTTGACAAAACCTCTTCCCTTGTATTAGCATTTGTTTTGTATTCAATGCTAGATTGTTTAGGGATTATGTGTCGTGGCTTAGGTTGTTCTTACTCGAGATGGTTCGTGAAGACACCTTTCTTATCCGGTCTTTTCTCCTGACTTCGATCATTGGTCATCGAAGGTTTCGTTCAAGCACCTCAAGGTATGACTCATGCATATGCACATGCATTTCATTCATATTATGTCTTCCTTGTTGTCCTAGGTTTATCTAGGTTGTTTTCCTTTCTCTTATGATGTGAATCACATAAGTATAGGATGCTTGATTGCCACACTTGTGTCTTGTATCACAAGTTTCGAGTGCTTATTTTATAAGCACCCGGTCGCAACGCGACCGGCTCAAATTTTGTATGCATAGTTTCATACATTTGAGTTTATGATGTTAGGATTGCTAGATCTTCTTATAGATTTGTTTTGATTAGCATTCCTTTATGTTTTAAGGCTGTTTCATGCCTTGCGATCGATCGTCACTGTTCATGCGATCGATCGCACCACGTGGCAAATATGTCCGTTGGATTTTTATGACCGTTGCAGTTCGAAATATGTCCGTTGGGACTTTTCGTGCGATCGATCGCACCATGTTATGCGATCGATCGCAAATGAGGGTTTATACTTACAGACGCTTCTGGTCGTTATTTTTGCACTACGCGATCGATCGCATCCTTACGGGCGATCGATCGCATAGTAATGTCCAGTTCTCTATAAATAGAACGTTGGACGATTCATTTCGGTTAGAACTCTTTCCCCATAGTCAAAATACACTTTGAGAGAGTTTTCTGGTATATGAGTGAGCCTAGTTCCATGTATAGGTTCCCACTCTTTTGATCTCCATGATTAATCCTTGCTAAACACTTTGATTTGCACATAGTTGCTTGTTTAGCTTATGTTATAGGATTTAGGAGATTCTATTCAACTCTAGCAATTGTTCCATGTTGAATTGCTGAGTTGTAGGATTGAATCATTAGTTTCAATCTTCTTTGTTGTTTGTTTGTTTAGCTAATGATCCTTGTGATTAGTTAAACAAACCCTTGAATCATATTCAAGACTTTTTAATTCGGTTTGGTTAATGCAAGCAATTGTTCCTTGTTGAATTGCTTGTGTTAATTGAATTGAATTCATTCATTCATACACACACACACTTGCATAGTCGGTGTCTTGCGGTTGGAGGATTCACGCGGTGAAGTTCGATCAATCGGAGAAGCTTGAGGTGGGATCACTTGAAGAGCATTCGGGGCTACACAAGGTTAGAGCTGCCACTAGTCATAGGGTTGATAGTGTAGAGTTTGGGACGGAGTTCCCCCTTGTACGTGTTGCCGTTTGGCGTTTTCATAGTGTTACACAAGAGCGTGGGGTACGGCTCCCCTCCGGTTTTCCTCTAGAGGTAGAGGTTCCGGGTGACCATATTGTGTGTTGATTGTGTGGTTGCTATTATCTATATTGTGCTTAATTGCTTAGCATGTTGCATGCTTGATCATATATAGATATAGTCCGTGGTGTGCTAGTTTGATGCACACTTTGGGATTCTAGGTTGTACAATCGATTGTGTATATTGCATAAGTAATTGTATTGATTGAACAATTGTTTGTTTAGGAGAGTTAAGTTTTAATTTGGTATATACTCTCCGATTAGTGTTTAAGACGACTACCGTTATTGGGACAATCCGGTACACCGGAATTTCACTATGCAATGCTGCTCTTCACTACATCCAATTTCATAATTAAACACTAATCAGCCAACTAAAATTCATCAATAATCTCCAAAATTTCCATAAAAACCAATAATCAATACAAAGACACAAAGGAAACCTGATTAAAACTTGGTTCAGATAAATAGAGTAAACAATAAAGTAGCAAATTCACTTTGTACCTGATCCTTCTGATCCTCGGAAGCATAAATAGAAGCAGTGACGGATGCACCGGCATAGCAAACCGTAGAAGCAACGGTGCTGGCATTCGTGGAAACGGTCTTGAGGCACGACGATATGATCCTGAGCGAGTTCGGAAACAAGCCACCGTTGTTCCTGCCCTTCCTTACTTCATCCTCCACCTAGCCTCCACCTCTCGCGAGTTCTCTCTTACTCTCCTCCGCCGCCGTTATCCTCTTCTCCTTCTCCGCGGCCGCCGATGAGCATCTCCGATTGCAGCCAACGATTGGATATATCATTCGCTAAGGCAATCGCTAGCAAACAGTATGAAGGTCCAAAGAATTACGATGGATCTGATCGAATTGTGAAATTAAAGTCAATGCAAACACAAAGATCCGATCAGATCTGAGCACAAAATTTCAAATTCCAGTGTAGATTGTGTGTACGGGGAGAGCAGTAGATCCAAATTCCAAATCTTCCAGTGCGCACATGATTGTCATCTTCCTCCTGAGATGCCACAGCTCCGCCGACGCATGAACCATTGGCCAATATGCGCGAAGCTTCTCCGAGTCTGAGCTATGGCTGATTAAGTCCGGCTATGGATTCAGAATCAACCACGCCTGAGATGTTTAACTGAGTTTGGGCGATTAGGATGAGAATGATGTTAGTATACTCAACATCCAAAGGTTAAAACAGTAAATTTTATTGAGAAAACTTAAAAAAAAGGGCTTAAAAAGAAATCAGGAAAAAACAGGGACTTAATGGGTTATGAACTTTAAAATGAGGACTTTTTATTCATTTCCTCTAATTTTTATCATTCCCTTTTATTTGTACGTTGTTTGGAATGGATTATTTATGTTTTTAAATTGGGAAAAGCGTTATTCTTTGTTTAAATAGATTAATTATTTCTGTCCACTCACTCTAATGTTTTCTTAAAATACTTTTCCCCTGGGCTTTTCTGTTTTCCGTCGCCCAGTTTGCAGACGAGTCAGCTGAGGTCGCGTGTCGGGGTCGAGGCATAGTCAACACCACCCTTCCCTTGTTCGTAGATTGTAGTATGCTTTGATATTTTCGAGATTTAAAAATGTAAATTGATTTTGAAATGATTTTTGAATAGGAGTTGTTTATTCTTGAATGTTTGATTTATCACCGGCGAGCACGTAGGCTCGGGTGCTGTTTGTGAGTTGGAATTATTGAAGTGTTAAATGTTTTTCACAGGTTTTGGGTAGTTCGCTTTTAGGGGAGACCATGCTGGATTTTCGGTACGATCTCTTCTAAAGTGGGCCCCACAGGGCCACCTCGGATTCCAGGGTGGAATCTGGGGCCGGTCTTGTCAATTGCCGATATGTAACTTTAATTAGTTAATATAGTCGTTAGGGAATGACTTCCTTAAAGTAATGACAAGTGAACAACAAAATTTAATGTAATGACTTGTCCGAAAACCCTAGAACTCTGAGCAGCGAGGCCAGTACAAAATACGAAAACCTGAAGAGCCTTTCTCCAGTAAGAAATGGCTATGGAAAAGCTTCCCTCGTGCTTCCTTTTTACCCACAACCTCAATTCTGATGATGTTTGTCCCACAAGCCTCGTTGTCACTACTGACCCTCATGGCCCCAGAGGCCTTGCTGTCACCACTGGCCCTGATGGCCCTAGGAGCCCCTTTGGTCCCGCTGGCCCCTTCATCCATTCATACTCGGCCCTTTTATCATACCTCCTGGTGGCAGCCGTTTTCTTTGCTGGCCTCATGTTCTTTATGGTTGGAATTGTACCAAAAAAGACGAATCCTTACCTGTACATCCCTGGTGTTTGTTTGATGTGTGCTGCACTAGGTAATCTACCTCCTCTTGGAAAGCTTGGAGCAGCAACACCAAGCAGTGCAGCTCAGGCAGCAAAGCAGATAACAGCAACAGCAGAGTAGACAATAGCTTAGTGAACAATATAGCAGAAAGGACTTCAGATTTGAATAAATTGTAAAGACTAAAGATCCGAGGATCTAGAATTTTTATTATCTTTTTCTGGTTTTTAAAGTTATGGATTTTGTTACTATGGGAACATCTGATTTTGATGTTGAAGTTTATGACAATGATGGATAATGACTTGCTAAAAAAAAAAATTTAGGACGTTTGAAATGCTAGAGTTTTATCAGTTTGTAGCAACATGTTATTAAAGTGAAGAGAGAATGTATACTCCCTAGTTATAAGAAAAATTCTTGACCAATATATTTAAAAGATGTTGGAGAAAAAAGAAACAAAACTTGAGAGTATTCTTCAAGACATGCATGGGCATGAAATTGAAGCAGATCCTAAATCGTAACAAACTTCTCAACAAATAGATTATTATGTTATATATTCACCAAAACATTGACTACGACATTTGAGAGTACGTATAAATGCATATTAACAAACAAACAAACAAGCAAATGCGAGAGCTATACGGAGCTCTCTCCTCCTACGAAACCCTATCCGTCAAGGCTTGGGTTACCGATGTCATCGAAAAACGGCAAACCCAGTTCAGATAGAGATTTCCCTCATCGATTCATGCTACCTAGTTGTAGCCTATCCGTGTCGATTGTTTTCAACGAACAACAAGCCTGTTTTCGCCGAGGATTCTTTGGCATATCGGGTGCTATGTGCCGTACTTTAGATAGGTTGGCGTTGATGGAATCCAGATCTTTCAATCTGGGCTTAGGGTGTGGGATCCCCGTGGAAATCACTATGATTTGAGATTTTTCGTCTGTAGACCATTTCAAAAGTTGTTGTGCGTTGATTCTTGTCTTGGTTACTATGATCTTGGAGTTCTTTGTTCTTCGAAGGCCTTGTTTTTGGCTAGATTAATAATAAAGAGCCTTGAGTTTATTTGGCTGTGACATCACGAGTTTGCTTCATGTCGTGATTTTGTAGATGGCTTAGGTTTTCAATTTTTATTGTTAGATTTTCTTCTGCTATTATTGATTTAAAATTTGTTTTTACTTTCTTTTCTTATGGGTCACCCTTTATGAGCAAGATTGGTTTTGCTGGTTTCAATGACAATACTTGCCGAAATTTTTCTATTGGAGCTAGAGATTGCTTACGGCAGTGATACATGGTGTATGTATTGTTCTACGTTTAGAATCATTAATTAGGTCACTCTTGTGGTCTGTATTTCTCATTTTCAGGCAGTGTTCTAAAAATCGGGCTAGGCGGCGCCTAGGCGCTAGAAGGTGGCTGGCCGCCCGGATTAATGGTAAATCGGCCGGAAAAATCGGCCAAGGTCTAGGCGGGGCTGGGCGGACGTTTAGGCGGGACTGGGCGGTCCTAGGCGGGGCTGGGCGGACGTCTACGGCTGGGCGTTTCTCTCTCTATCTCATTCTCGACCCTCTCTCTCCTCTGTGATTCTCGATCGCCACCTCTCGTGATGACTATGGCAATAAAAGATAAAGGCAAAAGGGTGATGGGAAAGTGAAAATAGAGAGAGAGAGCGATGGAATAACAGTAGCAAAGAGGAAGAAGAGGCAGAGATGAAAGATGAACGATGGAGAAGAAAAAAGGTGAAAAAAATAGTAATAAAAGGGAATTAGTGAGTTGACCAAAAAACAAGGAAAGGGGATTAATGGAGGAATCGGAAGAGGAAGAGAAAGAGAATAAAAAATATAAAAAATTAGCCATAAGGCCACTTTGGGTGGCCTTATTATTTAAAAAGCCACCAAACATTTTTTTCTGAAATAAGGCCACTAATATTTACAAAAATGCCACCGAAATATTTACAAAAATGCCACCGCATTTTTTTTGCTATTATTTACAAAAATGCCACTAGATACGAAAAAATCAATAAAGCTACTGTCAAAGACCAATAAAGCTATTGTCGAAGACCACTAAAGCTACTGTCAAAGCACAATAAAGCTACTGTAACATCACAGTAAAGCAAAGAACACTAAAGCTACTGTCAAAGACCAATAAAGCTACTGTCCAAGAACAATAAAGCTACTGTCCACGAACAATAAAGCTACTGTCCAATACTGGATACGAAAAAACCAATAAAGCTACTGTCAAAGACCAATAAAGCTACTGTCCAAGAACAATAAAACTACTGTCCACGAACAATAAAGCTACTGTCCACGAACAATAAAGCTACTGTCCAAGCACAATCTAATACCCCGGTTTTTCGTTAATAATTTCTTCAAGCAAGAAATAGTTGTTTTGTGATGTTTTACTTTTTGTTGTATTGTTGTATTTATTATTATATATTTTTATTTCGACTTGTGTATTTGTGTATATTAATTATGGTTACTTGTATTTTGTATTGTATAATATTAGTATAAATACATGGCGGCAAGTTTTAATTGGTGACACTTGGCACTCTCTAGTTGGAACAACACATAAGGTGAGTCATCCTTGTCTAGGTG
This sequence comes from Rubus parviflorus, assembly GCA_029955375.1. Lineage (NCBI taxonomy): Eukaryota > Viridiplantae > Streptophyta > Magnoliopsida > Rosales > Rosaceae > Rubus > Rubus parviflorus. Next base: position 16,727,540 of record JARGGL010000006.1, on the reverse strand, counting down.
ATTCATCTAGTGAGTCACCCTTGTTGGTGATTCACCGCGGTGAGTCGTCGTGACACGTGTCACGACGTGATTAAACCGTCGTTTGACTTTTGTTTGACTTTGTTTTTCGGGAAAATTTCCTTCACGAAAGTTGTAGAGCTCGTCAATACGAGTTCGTGGGCGCAAAGTTTACTTAAATCGGAGTTCGTATGAGGGAGATATGAATTTTTGAAGTTCGGGTTACTATTTAGTTTTTTTTCTATAAATAGCAATTTCCGGTTTTAGAAAAATTAGAAAAAAATCAGAAAATCCCTTAAACCTTCAGACCCACCGGAAAACCTTCGACCCGACCCGACTTTTCTCGCCGATCCCGACCACCTCTCACCGCCGCACCAACCCAGATCAACTCGCCCCGAGCCGGCCGTCCGCTTTGTGCCACCGACCACCGACGTTTCTCACCGGAAACTACAGATCGGAGCACGGCAGTTTGTGCGTTTCTCAACCCGGTTCGATCTCTTTCCTCCGGCCACGGCGGCGCACCGTACCACTTGGGTTTTGTTCACCTCCTCCCCAGCAACCTCTTAGTGCTCGTGGATCATCAAATCGACCACCGTACACGGCGGATCGAAGCTTGGAAGTTTTGGGCAGCCGCGGCTTTCGACGGCGATATCTTCACATCCGGCCGTTATCTCACTTCGAGGCAAGTTTTAAAGTTGGTCGTTTTAGTGTGTTCTACAAGTCCACCGTTGGGATTTGTCAGTTTTTGAGTTTGGACAGGCGGCACTTTCGTGCCGTAGCCACCGCCGGCGGCGGCGCGTGGCGGCGCGTCCGGCCATTCCAGGAGCAGTTTCTTGCTCTGTTATTTTTGGTTCGTCGATACGAACATCTTTTATGTTTACCAATTTTTGAGATTCGATCATTTGACCAATGTTTAATTTTCCGTAAGTTAAGGATCGTTTGATCCGTGACAATCCGACCGTCGGATCGTCACCATTTTTGAGTATGCTGTTAAGTTACTAGAATTGAGCTTACTGTAATTTTGGTGTTATGAAGTTTGGTGGGACCCGTTTGATGAATAGTTGACGTGGGACCCACATTGACCAAGAGTTGACTTTTGGTCCAACCATTTCGGTTTAGGGTTTTTCAATGTTCTAAGTTGAGATTGCTTGTTCTTAGGCGTTTTCGGAGCTATCTAGCTAGCGGAGCAGACATTATTGTTGATTACCTGGTTAAGTGTTGATTTTGGAACGCAGCTGGATTTTCGAAGGTGAGTAAACTCACAATGGTTAATTGGTGAATATGATTCACGTGATTGTATTGTTTGTTGTCATGAGAATGAATCTCTCTCTCATTATTTAGCTCCTATCTAGGTTATTAATTACATGTTATTGCTTGGAATGTTTTTAAAGGAATTGAGATGAGTGTGGAGAATACAATATTTCGTGTGAGAAAATCATAATATTGTATTGCAGATTGAATTGATTTCAAATCATGATAAACTGTGTTTTTGATGAGACTGTGTTGGGTCCAGTGTGGCCTCCTTATGTGTTGTGGAAGGGTTTCTGACCCTATGGTATGAGTTGGGCAAGCGTCCCATCAGTTAGAGCTCTAGTCTGTCTGCCAATTTTTAAGTCACATGCATTCGTTGGTCTTGTGATTTAAGAATGTTGTTTTTAAAAGATGTCTCAAACATATTCTATCTTTTACTGTCCAGTTGGACTTATTTCAATCTTGATATTAAATTGAGAATACTATGGTTTAAATTTAATGATTAAGATTGATTTCGTGTTATTGCATAAATTGATATTAAGTTGAGAATGATAAATTGTGGAATTGTGGGTGGGGTTACTTGTTTACTCATACAAGCTTTCAAAAGCTTACCGGGTTTGTTGTTTCAACCCGGTGCACTATTCAATGGTGTAGGGGTTAATCCTGCAGGTCAGGGTAACCAGAACTGAAGCTGAGGCTTCCTTGCTGTTTGTTATCTAGGTGTGCTTCGTTAATTTTTCCGCTGTACAATAAGCTCTGTTTGGGCACTTACATTATTATTTTGAAGTTTCAATTTAATATGTAATGTTGTGTAATGTAATAAATGACTCCAAAGAGACGAGTCGATATTTACATTAGTAGGTTCGGTGTGTTTTGTTGTTGAATAAAAAGGAAAAAATTTCCTCTTGTTTTGTTGTTAACCGAACCTTCGCGTTTCAGATTTGTTTTATTAATAATAACAAGTTGTTATTTATATTCCAAAATTTGGGGCGTGACAGTTTGGTATCAGAGCTTAGGGTAGCTCTGTTAGAGAAGTATTAGATATTGTGAAGATTATATGAGTCTAGGATGACTCTAATTAGGAGAAGTAGAACTTAAGTAAGTGCTCTTCTAAAACATGCGATGTCTAGGAAAGTTCTTTAAGGAGACAACCTCTGGTGTCTAAGAGACGATGGTACTTAAGCGAGTTCATCTCCACCATCTCTCCCGGAACTTACCTGGTCGCATCTAGTGGAAGTACTAACTAGAAGTTAGAATAGTTCCGAGGAAATAGAGTGGAAGCATAAGTTAGCTTGGTTGGTCACAAGGTGTTGAGGATAGGGAACCTCTAAACTAAACACTTAGGCAAGTTGTGAGATTTTTATTTCACAGACTTTATTCTTTTCTCGAGCATCTTAGTTTTTGTTGGTTAAATTTGGTCGTATGGAAATTTTGACTTATTCTTGTATCGAAGGTTATGCAAGTATTTAATCAAATATTTCTATGCTTCTTAGGTGATGGATCCACCAAGACGCAGGGGTAGGCCTAGAGGCCCAGTTAGACGTAGAGGTCCAGTTAGGGGCAGAAACCCTCCAGTGTTGGAGGTGCATCAGGCAGAAGAAGTGGCAGAATCTCATGTAGCTCAACCTCTTCCCCAGGTGCCTGAAGCCGCTGTTGGTCCTAGTTTGGCTAATAAAACTAAGGACATCGTGAGGTTGGGAGCATCACACTTCAGTGGAGGAATTGATGCATTAGAGGCTGATAAGTGGATCAATAATCTGGCAACCTACTTTACCTTGGTCGAGTGTACTGAGGTGGAAAAAACAAAAGTAGCAGCTTTTCTGCTAAAAGATGAAGCCCGAGACTGGTGGGACTCTTTGAACAGAGGAGGAGTGGATAATCAAAACATGGATTGGTTAAGCTTTAAGGAGGCTTACCGTGTTAAGTATTTCCCTCCTTCTGTGAAGAGACAGATGGAAGCTGACTTTCTGGAGTTGGTACAAGGATTGATGACTGTGCGTCAATACGAGGCACGTTTTGCTGAGCTTTATCGCTTTTGTCGACAGATGGATGCAGAATCATTGGCACGGAAGTTCGAAGCAGGCATGAATGCAAGGACCAGATCAAAGATAGTTACACTGGAGTTAGGAACTGTAGCTGCTATTCTAAGTGCTGCTATCGCAAGTGAGCGTGATGACTCTGTTTACAAGAAGGAGCAAAGTGCACTGAGAGACTCTCAAGGAAAAGGAAAGGCTGTAGCTGAAAGCAGTAATCCAACCGGAAATAGTTGGAGGCCCTGGAAGAAACAGAAGAATCGTCAAGCTACCACTAATAGGGCTGCTGTTGGACCTATTAAAGCTGTACCTGTTCGGCAAGTTCCACCTTTGACATGTTTTAATTGTCATGAAGTGGGTCATACCTCCAAAGACTGTACAAAACCGAGGAACACGATATGCTATAATTGTGGACAGAAGGGACACATAAGCAGAGATTGTAATCAACCTCGCAGAGATGGGCAGGGAGGTCAACAGAGGCAACAACCTCAGAGGCAGGCAAGAGTCTTTGCCATAGGTCAGAACCGAGAAGGGGTGGAAGGTACTTTGTCAATCTTTAATTTCTTCGGTAGAGTTTTGTTTGATACGGGAGCATCTCATTCCTTCATATCTAGTTCAGTGGTTGAATTGTTGGGTTTGACTCCGAAGCATCTAGTTCGACCTTTGTGTGTTAAATCACCACTCGGTGTTTCTGCTATACTTGACTTGGTTTGTGATGCATGCTCTATTGTTATCTGTGGTAGAGAATTCCTTGCAGACTTGATTGTACTTCCAGATAATACATATGATGTGATATTGGGTGTGAATTGGCTGCGGCTAAATCATGCTAAGATTGATTGTTTTGAAATGGTTGTGTCCTTCCATATTCCGGGACATACGGTGTTCCGTTACCGGTGTCTTAAGGCAGATAATGTCTTAAGATCGGGACTCTTGGCTCTTGTTGAGTCTGTGAGTAGTGCTGCAATTATTGCAGAGATTGCTGTAGTTTTCGAGTACAGAGATGTATTTCAGGAAATACCGAGGTTACCTCCAAGGAGGGTAGTAGACTTTGCTATTGTTGTGATACCAGGAACTGGACCTGTATCAAAGGCACCTTATAGAATGGCACCGAAGGAACTCAAGGAGCTGAAGATTCAGATCGATGGGCTACTTGAGCAGGGATTCATCAGACCCAGTACTTCTCCTTGGGGTGCACCAGTTTTGTTCGTGAAGAAGAAGGATAATTCACTTCGGTTATGTGTGGATTATCGACAGTTGAACAAGGTGACTATCAAAAATCGTTATCCATTGCCTAGGATAGATGATTTGTTTGATCAGCTTAGAGAAGCTACGGTGTTCTCTAAGATTGATTTGAGGTCCGGATATCACCAATTGAGGGTAAAGGAGCAGGATATTCCTAAGACAGCTTTTAGGACAAGGTATGGACATTTTGAGTTTGTTGTCATGCCTTTTGGTTTAACCAATGCACCTGCTGCTTTTATGGACTTGATGAACCGTGTGTTCAATCTCTACTTGGATCAATTTGTAGTGGTGTTCGTGGATGATATTTTGATCTACTCCAAGACTATGGAGGATCATGATAAACATCTTCGGATTGTGCTACAAACTCTAAGAGATAATCAGTTATATGCGAAGTTTGAGAAGTGCGAGTTTTGGCAGAAGGAAGTCAAATTTCTTGGTCATGTGGTTTCAAAAGATGGAGTTTCAGTGGATTCTTCTAAGGTGGAGGCAGTGATGAATTGGAATCAACCTACTACAGTTACAGAGATTCGTAGTTTCCTTGGTTTAGCAGGGTATTATCGGAGATTCATTTCCGGATTCTCTAGTATTGCCTCTGCTTTGACTAAGTTAACTAGGAAGGATGTTCCGTTTGTTTGGACAGAGGAGTGTGAGAAGGCATTCAATGAGTTGAAGATCAGTTTGACTACAGCTCCAGTTTTGAGGATACCCATAAGTGGGGGTGGTTTGGTCATTTACACAGATGCATCCCATCAAGGTTTGGGGTGTGTGTTGATGCAACATGGTGGTGTTGTTGCTTATGGCTCTAGACAGTTGAAAGTGCATGAGAGGAATTACCCTACTCATGATTTAGAGCTGGCTGCTGTTGTTTTTGCTTTGAAGATTTGGAGGCATTACTTATATGGCGAGAAGTTCGAGATTTTCTCTGATCATAAGAGTTTGAAGTACTTATTCTCTCAAAAGGAATTGAATATGAGACAGAGAAGATGGATGGAATTCATAAAGGACTATGACTTCACTTTGGAATATCATCCCGGAAAAGCTAATGTTGTGGCTGATGCTTTGAGTAGGAAACCGAGGGGTATTGTGGCTTCAGTGATGGTTCAAGAATGGCTTATGCTGGAAACAATGTCAGAGTTTAATCTTTTATCATTAAGTGATGAACAAGGGACTTTTCTTGGATGTGTAACAGTTCAACCTACTTTGATTTCAAGGATTATTCAAGTTCAAGCACAAGATGAGTTTTGTCGTTCTAAGTTTGCGGAGATGACAACTGATTCTATGGGTGATGGTCCTTCTGATTGGACAGTTGGATCAGATGGTGGGGTGAGATTTAAGCTAAGACTATGTGTACCAGATAATGATGACCTCAAGAAAGAAGTTCTTGATGAGGCACATCGATCTCGGTATACTGTGCATCCAGGAAGTACTAAGATGTATAAGGATCTCAAGAGACAATTTTGGTGGAGTGGGATGAAAAAGGATGTGGCAGTATATGTTTCAAGGTGTCTTACTTGTCAACAAGTGAAAGCGGAGCATAAGAAACCTGGTGGTATGTTGAAACCCTTACCTATTCCTCTGTGGAAATGGGAACAGATCTCAATGGATTTCGTTACTGGACTACCGAAGTCAAGACAAGGTCATGATGCTATTTGGGTAATCGTGGACCGTCTAACGAAATCGGCGCATTTTCTTCCTGTGTCGATGACGTATTCGGTGGATACTTTGTGCAAGATTTATGTCAAGGAGATAGTGAGACTACATGGTGTACCTATTTCCATTGTATCTGATCGAGATGCGCGTTTCACTTCAAATTTTTGGAGCGGTTTTCAAAAGGCAATGGGAACTACATTGGACTTGAGCACGGCTTTTCATCCTCAGACAGATGGGCAGACTGAACGAGTGAACCAAGTGATGGAGGACATGTTGAGAGCTTGTGTTTTGGATTTTAAAGGAAGTTGGGAAGATCATCTATCATTGATTGAGTTTGCCTACAACAACAGTTATCACTCAAGTATTGGTATGGCGCCTTATGAAGCTCTTTATGGAAGGCCATGCAGGTCTCCTGTATGTTGGGCAGAAGTTGGAGATAAAGAATTATTGGGTCCAGAGATTGTTCAAGAGACTACGGAGAAGATCGCAATTATCAGAGATAGGATTCGAACGGCACAGAGTAGACAGAAAAGTTATGCAGATCTGAAGAGGAGAATTTTGGAGTTTGAAGTTGGAGATTATGTTTTTTTGAAAGTTTCACCTATGAAGGGAGTGGTGAGATTTGGTAAGAAGAAAGGGAAGTTGTCACCAAGGTTTGTTGGACCTTTTGAAATTCTGGAAAGAGTTGGGGATTTGGCTTACAGACTTGCCTTACCTTTTAATTTGTCTAGTGTACACAATGTTTTTCATGTGTCTATGCTAAGGATGTATATACAAGATGAATCTCATGTGATAGATCTTGGTAAAATCAAGGTGAATGAAGACGCAACTTTTGTCGTGACACCTGTTCGTATTCTAGACAAGGCTACGAAACAGCTTCGTAGAAAGAGTGTTGACTTGGTCAAGGTTCTGTGGAGTCAGCACGACGAGGGAGACGCTTCTTGGGAGTTAGAGTCAGAGATGAGGACTAAGTATCCTTATCTCTTTGTCGTGTGATAGTACTTTAATTTCGGGGACGAAATTTCCTAAGGAGGGTAGATTGTAATACCCCGGTTTTTCGTTAATAATTTCTTCAAGCAAGAAATAGTTGTTTTGTGATGTTTTACTTTTTGTTGTATTGTTGTATTTATTATTATATATTTTTATTTCGACTTGTGTATTTGTGTATATTAATTATGGTTACTTGTATTTTGTATTGTATAATATTAGTATAAATACATGGCGGCAAGTTTTAATTGGTGACACTTGGCACTCTCTAGTTGGAACAACACATAAGGTGAGTCATCCTTGTCTAGGTGATTCATCTAGTGAGTCACCCTTGTTGGTGATTCACCGCGGTGAGTCGTCGTGACACGTGTCACGACGTGATTAAACCGTCGTTTGACTTTTGTTTGACTTTGTTTTTCGGGAAAATTTCCTTCACGAAAGTTGTAGAGCTCGTCAATACGAGTTCGTGGGCGCAAAGTTTACTTAAATCGGAGTTCGTATGAGGGAGATATGAATTTTTGAAGTTCGGGTTACTATTTAGTTTTTTTTCTATAAATAGCAATTTCCGGTTTTAGAAAAATTAGAAAAAAATCAGAAAATCCCTTAAACCTTCAGACCCACCGGAAAACCTTCGACCCGACCCGACTTTTCTCGCCGATCCCGACCACCTCTCACCGCCGCACCAACCCAGATCAACTCGCCCCGAGCCGGCCGTCCGCTTTGTGCCACCGACCACCGACGTTTCTCACCGGAAACTACAGATCGGAGCACGGCAGTTTGTGCGTTTCTCAACCCGGTTCGATCTCTTTCCTCCGGCCACGGCGGCGCACCGTACCACTTGGGTTTTGTTCACCTCCTCCCCAGCAACCTCTTAGTGCTCGTGGATCATCAAATCGACCACCGTACACGGCGGATCGAAGCTTGGAAGTTTTGGGCAGCCGCGGCTTTCGACGGCGATATCTTCACATCCGGCCGTTATCTCACTTCGAGGCAAGTTTTAAAGTTGGTCGTTTTAGTGTGTTCTACAAGTCCACCGTTGGGATTTGTCAGTTTTTGAGTTTGGACAGGCGGCACTTTCGTGCCGTAGCCACCGCCGGCGGCGGCGCGTGGCGGCGCGTCCGGCCATTCCAGGAGCAGTTTCTTGCTCTGTTATTTTTGGTTCGTCGATACGAACATCTTTTATGTTTACCAATTTTTGAGATTCGATCATTTGACCAATGTTTAATTTTCCGTAAGTTAAGGATCGTTTGATCCGTGACAATCCGACCGTCGGATCGTCACCATTTTTGAGTATGCTGTTAAGTTACTAGAATTGAGCTTACTGTAATTTTGGTGTTATGAAGTTTGGTGGGACCCGTTTGATGAATAGTTGACGTGGGACCCACATTGACCAAGAGTTGACTTTTGGTCCAACCATTTCGGTTTAGGGTTTTTCAATGTTCTAAGTTGAGATTGCTTGTTCTTAGGCGTTTTCGGAGCTATCTAGCTAGCGGAGCAGACATTATTGTTGATTACCTGGTTAAGTGTTGATTTTGGAACGCAGCTGGATTTTCGAAGGTGAGTAAACTCACAATGGTTAATTGGTGAATATGATTCACGTGATTGTATTGTTTGTTGTCATGAGAATGAATCTCTCTCTCATTATTTAGCTCCTATCTAGGTTATTAATTACATGTTATTGCTTGGAATGTTTTTAAAGGAATTGAGATGAGTGTGGAGAATACAATATTTCGTGTGAGAAAATCATAATATTGTATTGCAGATTGAATTGATTTCAAATCATGATAAACTGTGTTTTTGATGAGACTGTGTTGGGTCCAGTGTGGCCTCCTTATGTGTTGTGGAAGGGTTTCTGACCCTATGGTATGAGTTGGGCAAGCGTCCCATCAGTTAGAGCTCTAGTCTGTCTGCCAATTTTTAAGTCACATGCATTCGTTGGTCTTGTGATTTAAGAATGTTGTTTTTAAAAGATGTCTCAAACATATTCTATCTTTTACTGTCCAGTTGGACTTATTTCAATCTTGATATTAAATTGAGAATACTATGGTTTAAATTTAATGATTAAGATTGATTTCGTGTTATTGCATAAATTGATATTAAGTTGAGAATGATAAATTGTGGAATTGTGGGTGGGGTTACTTGTTTACTCATACAAGCTTTCAAAAGCTTACCGGGTTTGTTGTTTCAACCCGGTGCACTATTCAATGGTGTAGGGGTTAATCCTGCAGGTCAGGGTAACCAGAACTGAAGCTGAGGCTTCCTTGCTGTTTGTTATCTAGGTGTGCTTCGTTAATTTTTCCGCTGTACAATAAGCTCTGTTTGGGCACTTACATTATTATTTTGAAGTTTCAATTTAATATGTAATGTTGTGTAATGTAATAAATGACTCCAAAGAGACGAGTCGATATTTACATTAGTAGGTTCGGTGTGTTTTGTTGTTGAATAAAAAGGAAAAAATTTCCTCTTGTTTTGTTGTTAACCGAACCTTCGCGTTTCAGATTTGTTTTATTAATAATAACAAGTTGTTATTTATATTCCAAAATTTGGGGCGTGACACACAATAAAGTTACTGTCCAAGAACACTAAAGCTATTGTGGCCTTATTTCAGTAAAAAATATTAGGTGGCCTTTTGAAAAATAAGGCCACCCAAAATGACCTTATGTCTAATTGGCCCTAAAAAATAATAATAAAGAAGAGAGGGGAGAGAAACAAGGAGGTTGTGTATAATTTGGAAAAGAGGGAAAGCTATGGAAATGTGTGTAGTAATAAAGGGAATCTCACTTTTTTTTAATAAATAAAATTGTGGTATATCATGATTTCTACATATTTCAAATAAATATAATTGTGGTGGTAACAAAAAAAATATAGTTGTTGTATATCATGAATTATACTTATTATAAATAAAATAAAATATTAAAAAAAAAAAAAAACCGCCTAGGCGGCCGACTAGTCTCCGCCTAACCGACTAGGCACTAGGCCCCTGCCCGCCGCCCGACTAGCGCCTAGCGATTTTTAGAACATTGTTTTCAGGATGAGCATGTTAAGGATTGTAATCCTTTTTAATTAATGAAATTCCTGCTTCTCTGAAAAAAAAACAAGCAAATAATTTGTCAAAATTGGTTAAAGTTGTCTGGCCTTAGAAGAGGGTGCTTTACTGCTTCTATTCATACCTTCAAAAGGAGCATTTGGACCTTCCACTTTTTTCAAGTGATAGTTGACTTTATTAACTCATATGCAATGACCAATAAGGACAAAAGAAGAAGAAAAAAAAACTGTTCTTACCTCCACCGTATTTGACAAACCCAATGTATTGTTTTACCCGTCGTTTGGACGAGCAAGTCTCTTTTCATAAATGGCAGCCTCAAATTTAAATTTATAAAGTGGCCTAACCACAAAAGATTTAACAATTAATTTGAAAACCTACTAAAATCTTACGCAAAGATAGTTAAAGTGATTTACAAACATGTAATCACCCATTTCATTTACAATTTGGAATCAATATATAGCATCCTGGTCTTTCGTTTTTTCTTCAACTGAGCATGGTTGTTATGTTCTTTTAGGTTTTCGTCATCATATTTTTTTTGGGTATGATTTCTTCAACCAAGAAGTAGATCGAACGGCTTTTTTTCAACCTCAACGCTCTTATTTTTCTGTCATTCTTCTAATGATCATCTCCACTTCCTTTTCTTGAGGTTTAACATCACTTGTAAAGAGAAAAATCCTCATATTGTACTTGAATTATTACCAAATGTAATTTTTGGTATCTAAACTTTCATAAAGAATGTGGTGGTACCTGAACTATTCATTTGTTTGTCATTATAGTATATCCGTCAAATATTCCGTTAAATTACTTATGTGGCATGGGCAAAACAGTCATTTCATTTATATTCAATTTTCAAAATAAATTAAAGGACTAAATTCGTGTTACTACCCTGAACTTTAGGGGTCTAATCAGTTCAGTCCCTGCACTTCTAATTTCATCAAAACGGTCTTTGAACTTTCAATTTTCACCCAATAAGTCCTTCCGTCAAAATTCCGTCCAATTTGGACGTTAAATGCTGACATGGCAGACCCAAAAAAATGTGAAATGTCCATTGTACCCCTGCCTTCTGTTTAGTCATTATTTTCAGTTTTTTTTTTGCAGTCTTTTTTTTTTTCTTCTTCTTCTTCTTCTCTCCCCGACCCCTCTCATCTCTCTCTCCCCCTCTTCCTTCTTCCTCTATTTCTTTTCTTTATCTTCTTCTTCTTCCCCGATCCTTTTTTTTTTCTCTCCCCGATCCCTCTCATCTCTCTCTGTCCCCGACCGCTCTCTCTCTCATCTCGCATCAAATCAGCTCAGCCACACTTATACTAAGGACACCCAACACCCAACCCTCTGCTCTTCTTCAATCACCGACCGCCATCGAGCCCAGCTTGAGATCGATCCCTCAGCCGCTACTCGTTCCGACCCCACGTCGCCGCTGCAGATCCATCGACCCAAACCGGGGAAGCTTCCACTCACTGCCGAGCTCTGCTCTGCCCAGAGAATGAGATCAAAGAAGAAATTGAGGGAGAGAATTTGTGATTGTTTGTGTTTGCAGAGAGATAGAGAGAGTGAGTTTAGGGAAGAAGATGGAGAGGGAGAAGGCGGAGGTGAGGTTGACCAGAGGAGAGGCCCCCGGCAGAGATGAGCACGAGATGGTGAGCAGTGCGACGCCGGTGGAGGCGCACGGTGGCAGAACTTGACAGAGGAGTGAAAAGGACTGGGAAAGAGAGGGGCCGGGGAGACAGAGAGAGAAATGGAGATGAGAGATGAGAGGGATCAGGGAGAGAAAAAAAAAGGATCGGGGAAGAAGAAGAAGAAGAGAAAGAAAAGAAATGGAGGAAGAAGGAGGAGGAAGAGAGAGAGAGAGAGAGATGAGAGGGGTCGGGGAGAGAGAGAAGAAGAAGAAAAAAAAAAGACTGAAAAAACAAAACTGAAAATAATGACTAAACAGAAGGCAGGGGTATAATGGACATTTCACATTTTTTTGGGTCTGCCATGTCAGCATTTAACATCCCAATTAGACGGAATTTTGACGGAATGACTTATTGGGTGAAAATTGAAAGTTCAAGGACCGTTTTGATGAAATTACAAGTGCAGGGACTGAACTGATTAGACCCCTAAAGTTCAGGGTAGTAACACGAATTTAGTCCTAAATTAAAAAATGAAAATAAACTATACAAAAAAAATATTTAGATAATTTATCCACAAATATTCAAGACTAAAAATGAGAAAAATTATTTTTATTTTTATAATATAATATATTGCCAATTTTTATGTTTTTAATATAATTTATTACCTTAATAAAAAAATTTAATTTAAATTTTTTATTATATTCAAAAAAGTAATTTACATTTTTATTATATTAAAAAAATAATGATAATTTATTTTAATTTTATAATTTAATAATAAAACCACATACATGGTATCTTTAATTTTGAATATTTGGGGATAAAAATAATTTTCGCATCTTTAATCTTGAATATTTGAGGATAAAAACCCTAATTTGATTATGTTAATATAAATCTAATTTGTTTTTGTATAATTTATTTTTATTTTTAAATTTAATAGTAAAAAAACTTTAATAACTGTTTTGCCCATGCTCTAGTCACCAAATTACAAGTTTTGCCCATTCCACATAAGCAACTTAACGAAATATTTGACAGTAGGTAGTATAATGGCAAACAGAGGAATTGTTCAGGTACCATCAGATTTTTTATGAAAGTTCAAGTACCAAAAATTACATTTGGTGATAGTTTAGGTATCATATGAGGATTTTTCTCCACTTGCAAATTGTATATCCTCTGAGATGCAATTTAGTCTGCCATTCTCACATATAGTCATTCAAAAATAGTAGTACCTCTCCTTTTGGTAGATGTGGTTGTTAAGGTTGCGGCTCAAAACTAATTCTTTGTTGGTTTCGAATTCCTTACTTGTCAAGGTTTCAGATAACTTGTTATAGTGTATTTAGGACTCTTGAAGACTTTCCTTGGAAGTAAAGGTTTAGAGAATTATTTCTAAGCCTATTGAATCTTGATATAGTTAAGAGCATATAAATAGGTTTTTAGGGATATAGTAAAATCCTCAAATGGTACCCGAACTATCACGAAATGCACTTTTTGGTACCCACAAATGCTTAGGGAGTCTGGTGGTACCCAAACTATGTCTCAGTTAGCCTCATTAGTACCTCCGTCCAATTTTCCGTTAAAAAAAAAAAGTCATCAAGAGTCGGACAAAAAACATTCACTCTTTTTTGTTATGGGCACTTTGGTAAAATCATTCACTCTTTGTGTTTTTGGTCTGACTTTTGATGACTTTTTTTTTTTTTAACGAAAAATTGGACGGAGGTACTAATGAGGCTAACAGAGACATAGTTTGGGTACCACCAGACTCCCTAAGCATTTGTGGATACCAAAAAGTGCATTTCGTGATAGTTCGGGTACCATTTGAGGATTTTACCCTTAGGGATATTACTTTTGTGTGCCCTTTTGGTGAGAGAGAGAGAGAGAGAGAGAGAGACCTTTAGAGAAGATGTGAGGGTTTGAAGATTCTAAAGTGAGACTCATACAGAAGGGTGATGTAGAGAAACCAATTTAGAGAGATTGAAATAGACCGTCAAGAGGTGTCACATGAGACACCGTTTAGAGAGATCCTTGTGTGTATTTGAGAATTCTCTATTGAGAATTTGGGTTGTGAGGAGAGAGATTATTCTAAGATTGGAAACACCAAAATGTTCTTCAATTCTAATCTTCTTCTAATCTAGTGGATCAACCAGCACCATCACCCCGGGACGTAAATCAATGTGGACTGAACCTCATCAACAAAATTCTTGTGTTATTGCTTGCATATATATATTTAGTGTTTTGGTTATTGTTGTCTTCGCTTATATTTTTGATCATGGGGATAGGGAATTCAGAATGTGACCCGAATTTCCTAACAATGGTCTATGGGTTCACTCAATTCAATGGCTAAGGTATGGGAGTGTAATTGTGTAAGGAAAACACTTGATTGCTTGCTATTGAGTGCCTTTGTAAAAATAATCCTAAGTTTGGTTCAAATTTTATGGGTTAAGGAGATTTGGAGAAAATTAGGGAGGTGTAGTTAACATATTGAATATTTGAAAAAATATATATGTTGGAGGTCTAATAAGTGGAGAGGTCCGAATATCAAATTTAGAGGTATGAATGGAAACTCTATTAAAAGTGGTTTGGTATCATTATATTTATACACTAAATGCAAAAAAGGCATAAAAATTAAAGAGATTTGGCCGTCAAGAAAGACACAGAGTTTACATCATTTGTTTTGGGTACACGGACCAACTTCTTAGTGAAAGCTTGAGGTCCAAGGATATAGCATCTGGCATGAATCCAAAGCGAATTTCACTATCAAGTTAGCGTCATTCCGACCATCCCATGAAGACAGTGGAAGATCATTCTATCATGCCGGTCAGCAAGTACTTCGCAAAGCCAACTCAGTGGCTCACTCTCTAGCTCGATATGCTGTTCTTCATGGAGTGTTAGAAAGTGTAGTTTATCCCACATTGGAGAAATACAACCTAAGAGTTTATAATGGTATCATTAGAATCTGGAGACAATGTAGGGTATCATGCCACGCTTTTGCATTTTACTTTGCAACTCATAATCTCATGCTTCTGAATTCAGGCCCTACTGCCATTACTTGATTGTTAATCCAGTCCTCGCAATCAAGCTTCTACAAACATCTTAAATGCAAATATATGGACCATATAAAGGGTTCTACAATGTCCACAATATTTGTAAAATTGAGGATGCGATTGTTGTGGAGCTTCATAGTTGAACCGAAATAGTGGATGAATATAAGAAACATTCTACAGCCTCAATAAAAAGAGCAGGATACGGAAATGACTTGAATTGCCAAGCACTTTGGTAATCATGAAGTGCAACTCATTAGAATAACTTTGTTATAGTTGAATTAGGAGCTTACAAATATTAGCATTCACAAGTCGGAGTATCACCACTTTCCATCTTGGAACTTTTGCACGCTACTTGAAAATCTTGGTCACTCTTAAATGCTACTTGGATCTCTTGTTTTTCACAATTTCTGTAACACAGCATGCACCATCCAAAGAAAGCATGGATGCTGCCATCGACTATGGTTATCAAGCCGACCCATAATTTTGTCGAAGATTGCATTTCACCAAAGTTAACTATGTACAGTATGCTGTTTCTAATATTCACAACTTGTCAGACGAGCTCAACTCTGAGAAGAACAAGAAAGCCGCTTCTACAGGTTAACAATTTGATAAGTACTGTCAAACTACGCTGAATAATATTTGTTCCCATACATGATTAAGTCTCAAGAGTTAGCTGCAAAATGATTGAATATGGTCTCCAGAGTGGACTGGCTAATACTGTATTCTGCAATGCCAAGTCGGTTTCTAAAAGAAGAGAGATATCAACATTGGTTGGGTTGGGACAAGAGAAAAATAAATGAAAAAAGAAAAAGGTATGACAGATTCACCTGTTCCGTTCAAGGTGTCCAAAGACATCTGCAAGAGAGAGGTCCGGACCACTTGGCAACTGAAACAAAATCTGGTATAAATTCCAAAATATTCTGATGTGCTAACATAAACATGGAAGACATGAAATACAAGATGCGTGTGTGTCCATAATGTGTAAACTATATGCTAGAGCCACAGATTATCCTACTGACCCTATAAAATAGAGAGGCGCTCTCATTATACCAAGAAAAAATGGCTCATTATAAGTATCCTAGAATGCCTCTGTACAAGACGCGCCATTCTCTATCCTGAAAGTACTACTGAGAAATCGGGCCAAAAAGATGAGCGTAGTAAAGGTTAAAAGTTTCTTTTACGTCTTCAATACCATCCAATTGTACATGGATTTTGATTTGCAGCAGAAATACCAAGATCAAGATCTTGTATACTTTTTAAAAAAAATAAACACAAGCGAAATCTATCAGAATTACTATAGTAACCTTAATCCAAGATCAAAATTACCTGATATTTAACACTCAAGCCATTCATGGCCTGGAACATTGCACCAGGAAATGATGATAGGACAAATGAATCGATTGCTGAAAACGTTTCATTGGACAACCACCATTCGGAAAATATTGGCAATGGTATTCCACCTGCACAAAATCCAATAGCAAGTCAAAAGCATAGCAAGGCAAAGAAGAATATAACAAGAAATGATACTATGATAGTTACCAACAATGACATTCCAATTAGAGTTTAGAACATCAACTACATATAAAACAACGTGAATTCTTTCAAAAGTTGGGAAGCAGGGCTGCTCATTTGAGAAGCATAACCAAGAACATTAATGAAGTAAGTCAGACTAAGAAAATTATAACAAAGAGACTCTAAATGCTATTTGAAACTCGGATCATATCACAATATGACAGAAATTCCTCTGCATTTTCGGGGGCTAATACAGTTCACATTACAAAGGAGGGTAATTCCTCACACGTAATTAAGGGAACCATTGACAGGTGACTAAAACACTACAAACAGGAATTACTGAAGCTATTGATAGAAGCAAAAACATGACATATATGTATATACGGTATCCATTTACTAAGGCCCTACACTATATGACAGAGCATATCAATATAAGCAAGAATGCTGCATGTCATACATATATGTATATGTGGTGTCCATTGACGAATGCTCTGCATTATCCAAAGTGCATATTAATTGTCAGATAAAATATGTATGACTGGAATACACGCAGAGAGAGAGAGAGAGGTTCTTTCTTAAGAGGGATCCGATCGCATTGCTAAGCCGCCCACAATGCAGTCCAATGATCCGAACCTATTAAGTTCCAGATATCATTTAATCATATACCTAAATGAGAAATGGGTTGACCACTGATTATAACAATGATATTTTATGCATTTAATGGAAACGATGTGGTTTCAGGGTCATAATTAGACCAATAAATGGCTGCAGATTGGGTAGATTTCAGTACGATGAGTCGATGATCCTTGAATGGAGACTTAACATATGGACGGTTTGGATTACTACATTGCATTCAGAATTGTGTCCACATGAAATCCCAGTTCTCATCAAAAGGGATCCCATAGTGGAAACACGCTAATATTTTTCTTTTCATAATCATATTTGGGACTTCTAAATTTGCACCTCCTAATATTTCAACCCAGACAGAAACATCCAAAAGAATTTCAAAGCAAAATGAACACAGATAATTAATAAATGGATTTCAAAGTAAATTTCCTCATACCATCTCGAACTAACTGCTCAAATAACTGTTCACCAAGCATCCCATCTGAAAGTGGTGTTGAAGATATAAGCGGCTTTATTCTTTCTTCATTGCCAAGCCACCGTCCAATCATAATTATCATTTCTCGAGATAAACTAATCTCTGCCACTGATGCATTTTCCGCCACGATGGAGTCAGTGGCACCAATGCAGACTTCAAGGCCATCAAGTAAGCTCCTTGGATGAGAAGGTACATACAAGAGCCTTTCTTGAATAGCTCGGCAAAGCTTGTCCAAGTCCACAGAGCTGACTTCCACAGGTTTAACCTAAGGACAGTAGCAGATGTTAATATGTCCTCTATCATATCATGAGATAATTCTATTTCCTAAGACCCCACTCCACAAGTAAAGGACAGAAGGGAAACAGAAAAGAAATACCTCTAGCTCAAGATGATTTCCAAATCGAGTTTTTAAATGCTGGGGACTTCCGATGCACCTTAATTGGCCTCCAACCTTAAAACAAAAGATAAAAGAGGTGATATCGTTATCTTCAAAGTGGAACTAACAAGTAGTTGGTGAGCAAGGTAAATTGGTACCATGATTCCAATACGGGTGCACAGAGCTTGAGCTTCATCCATACTATGGGTAGTGAGTATCACTGCTGTCTTTCCTCGTCTGGTTGATAAACGAGATATCACTTCCCACATGAATCTTTTGGCAAATGGATCCATACCTAATATAACAATAGTTAGACGAATAGGTAGGAGTCTAAATCAAGTAATACAAGTGTCTTGTTTCTTTTCTTCATTCCTTTTGTTTTCGGGAGGGGGGAATGTTCCAAAACCCTTCAACAATATTTGAAGCAGGTCAATTATGTTGTCAAAACACTTGCATCGACAGAAGATTTCTGGCTAACATCTAGACGTGATTTAATGTGTCAAAATTGTCAGTTCAGGAACCTCGTATAGGAAAAATTGTTAAATTCAGTACTCCATAGTTGTGCCTAGTACAGCAGTGCATGTGACCTTTATCCTACTATCCACTATATCACAATCTTTCCACAGAAGGAAAGTAGAAACAAAAAAAATAATCTTTATCAGGACAATAATATCCTTGTAGTAACAAGAATTTTAAAATCCAATAAATGGATATAGGATGGGTTATGTTAGATATGGAATTAATACGTAATTATAGATGTATATCCAAACATTAGAATTATTCTCATATTAAATTATGCTAGGCTATAAAGAAAGCACTACTTCCTTGGATTTCTAATTACTACTTTCTAGGAGGCTTAACCTACTAAAGTCTATTTCCATGCACAAAAATATAAATGGTACAGCTGTATGCCATTTTCATCTTCATTAACAGCAGTCTCACATTAATAAATTTAAAAAGTCTCCTAATCCTGATTTTTTTTTTCAGAAAACAACAGTACCAACTGTTCTTATCCACGCTTTCTTCCTGAGTCCTGACTAACTCTGGAGGAGGGCAAGATCAAGGGTCTCGTATTTGGGGTCTGATTGTGAGTCAAGGGCCCAGTGTTCCAGGTTTGATATCTCTGCTCTAGGGTCAGGGATCCAAGGTCCAGGGTCTCTGGTCCTCAATCCCTGGGTCTGATGTCTCTTCATTAATTGCTTCTTAGTGCTCTGTAGTTCAACTAAAGTGGTTTATGTAGAGATCCTTGCCTCATTCACTTGTGGTTTGGCTGATAGCATTGCTTAGATCACATATTAAAACCATAAAAGATTTTATTTTATCATGTATGCTCAGCAGTTTCACAAAATCTTATGCCAAAATTTGAAGGCAGCTTTATATAGAAATAATTTAAGGATAGACCGCAAAATCTTTAGATAGAAATTGTTTAAGAACTTGGCATACAAGATTTTTTTAAATTAGAGAGGGGGTGAATTAAAAAAAAAAAAAAAAAAACCAGCACGTATACCTGTTGATGGCTCATCAAGAATGACTATAGGAGGATCTCCAATCATAGCAATCGCGACAGATAATTTGCGCTTGTTTCCCCCGCTGAGGGCAAATGATGGTTTGCTGGCATACTTTAACAAGTCAAACTCCACTAACTTTTCCATTACAACCTGTTCACATAGTTTCAGGCAGAGGGTTCAACATTTGACTGATTATCTTAATACACATGCAGGGGGTTTATTTGCTAAGAAGAGAATTAAGTGCTATGAGCTTTGAAATGAGATATGTACCTCATCTATCTTATAATCCGGTACTCCTTTTATCGTGGCATAAAGCTCAAGATGCTCTTGAACAGTTAAATATTCTAACAGAGCATCAAACTGTGGGCAAAACCCAATCTGAAAACAATTGATAAAATAAAATCAGGGTTCAATAGCTATCTGATGCATATTGAAGAAAAAACATATGTGTGAACAGAACTTAGGTCCCTCTTCAAAGATCATCCCTGCATAGAATCAGTCAAATAATCTGAATGAATGAAAATCTACTTGTGCAATCAAAAGTCTGCGGATGATACGGGCAATCAAATGGCTAAACAAATTCCAATTGATCTGATTTCTTGCAGGGATTATACTTGAAGAGGGCTTCAAGGGTTGTTGTTTTCTTAGGTGCTTTGGGTGAAACATCCGTTTCTCCAAAGCTGGCCTCTCCTGTGGATCGCTTGTCCACTGTACTGTTTTCTCTCTTTATTATCTTTTAATAAAGTTGGTATCGTTTCAAAAAAAAAAAAATACAGAGTTTCACACACACACACTTCCCAGCTCCCGCAATTGATAATCCACACATATATATATGCATAGAGAGACTAGGCTTTAACATATCAGGAAATTCTGATTCATAAGACTAGGCTTAGTGGGAGTGTGGGACCTATATTATATTTTTACAAAGAGTCTTAAAATTTTCAAAAAATTACAGACGGCTCTGCACACATACACAAAAATATATGGAGAAAAATAAGGATTATACATGTTGACGAGCAGCCTTTGGATTGGAGCAAATATCCTTGCCAAATATACAAGCAGTCCCATCCGTTGGAGTTTCCTCTCCTGCTTGAAAATTATTTCATTAGAAAAGAAGGAACTGACAAAATGGTTTAGTAATGGAAGTATGCTGATTAACAAAGTAAAAGCACATGATGCCACAAACTTCAGTTCTAAGCAACCCAAAAATTGAAAATTATGTCCCTAGTATGTGCTCACAAGATTGTCAAGTTCTTAAGAAAACCGTTACATGAAATGTAATAAAGACAACTAAGAAAATTTGTCTTGGAAAAGCCTAAAAAGAAATAAGGAGAGAACTTGATATACTTGTAACATGGTTTTTCCTATTATCAATGATATGCAAGTGGTGGGTAAGAGGTGTTTACCTCCAATTTTGTTTTAGAAACAAATTTGCGAATCAGAGAAATAGTAGGCCACATGTGCATGTAAATATTTTAAATTAAAATAACCATCCAGTGTTCAACTACTATATACCAGTCAACATAGACAGAGTTGTGGTCTTCCCAGCTCCATTTGTTCCTAAAAAACCAAAACATTCTCCTTCTTGAACTGAAAAGGTCAATGAATGTACTGCAACCTTTTTACCATGCTGCTGTCCTCCCGGATACACCTGAAAGTTGACACTATTGCTATTATACAAGATTCTAAAGTATCACATTATTCTACTAAGACAACCACTAACATTATTTAAAGCAGATATAAAAGTACCTTGCGAAGATTACACAAGTAGATGATGGCATTGTCAATGGAACCTGAAAGTACCCTAGTTCTTTCTGTCTTCACATCTGTGTCCTCATCAAGGTCCAGAGTGACGGTTTCTGCGGAAGTCAGAAGGGGCTCTAGATAACTTGAAGTGCCAGGGTGGATACTTTTAATACTCTTCCACCACTCCTTCAGTGTGGCTAGTGTCAGTTTATTAAAAGGCAAGAGTTCAAGACCGAGTGCCAAAAGGAAGTAACAAATGCTCTGTAGCAGGTGAGAAATGTGAATCAGATCAGACAAACCCTACTTTTGCACATTAATTACAGTTTCTATTTCAATCATAAATTTGAGCATCTAATCAATAACAATCCAAGACATGTTACACCTCTTGCTTTAACTTATTCATTGGCGCACTAGCACATGTCAAAGGTAGCTTCACTTCAATACAACATTAAATTAAAAAAAAGTTCTTATTTTCATACCACTTCAAATGCAGCAAATAAGTATCATATCCATGGCTCAAAACAAGAAAAATATAGATTTAAGTAATTAACTATCTTTTGCTTTATTTTTGACACATGAGAAGAGAAAGAGAAAAGAGAGATAGAAGAAAGGAGAGGGGAGCAGATGAACATACCATCTAAAACAGGGTCATGGGTGCAGAACATGACTAAAGGTATCAGCAAAATCTTACAGAATTGATGGTTGGAAATTTTGAAAAGGAGACTTTTACCTACCAACCTTTTCCTATATTTTGATACATGTTTCTCCAATACCCTACATACCATGTGCTGTTTTAATTGTGTAGTTCTTCATTGTGATTATGTTCCATTCTCCTATATTTTTATTTTTATTTTTATTTATTTTTGGTTAAAACAACAAGACATGTAAGATCAACAGCAAAGATTTTGAGAGAAGGAAAGGGATGTGTGACTCTGCAAAGATTTCAATTGTAGGATTTCACCTTGCTAACATGTAACTTTTGTAAAGGTTCAATACAGAAGAGCACTTGTAACGACACTCTGAGAAGGGGTTATTGCTCATTAGCATACCATATATTCTTTTCTTTTTTTTTGGACAATGCATACCATATATTCAATTATTCATTAAAATTTCCACTTAGATACAATTTATCTAATTAAGTAAACTTGCAGATAGTTTCATGCAAAATGCCCAAGGTAAAATGCGAACCTCAATACCAAGGTAGCAGATTGAGCCACCAGTAACATTCCAATCAAAGGCCTCATTGCTAGATTTATCTTTCATATCTTGACGTAGAAGAGCCAGTGAAGCGAGTCCATCAGCAAAGCAAAATCCTGGAGATAATCTGAAAAAATTCTGGAAGCATAAACCCAAATGTCAGGGGAGATATTTGCTATTATCAAGTTATTAGCACTTGGTGCTCTATAATGAACCACAAGATTTACAAAGTGGCAAGCTAGAATCAATGATAAACAGTTTTAGACTCGTCGCTCTCAGCATTGTTGGATAATTCAAACCAACAGAATGCTAGCAAACTACAATACTAACTAAATACTGTATAAGACTTTGATAAAAAATATAAAAAATCATTAATGGTAGATTATGACATTGCAATTCGTCCTGCTTCTCAAAATGAATCAACACCATGAAAGTAAATTTCAAAGAAACTAAACTAAACTTCTACAGAATAAAGTAAGTGGGCTTCCAGCTATCAATTTGTTAGACAATTAATTATTTTATTTATCCTTTAATTGAATGAAAATTGATAATGAATTATAAGTGATATAATTCACTGGGAGTGTGCCAAATGTGTACAGACATGTGTTTTGGTCTGTTAGAAATAGACCAATAAGATGTCAGTAATTTCTAAGTTTGAAAGCACAGGAAATAACTGTAATAGGCAGTTATTGATGTTTTTCAGATTGAACAGTTGCCAAGGTAGTTATGTTGTTCTGTTTTTATCAAAGGTTGCAAACTTTGATAATTAAATACAGAAACATCTCTTCCCAAGAGGCATCTGACTATTATAAATAGACAGCCACTTCCCATTCAATTTACTCAATTGATTCATCAAAGTTTCCTAGTCCTAGAATGGCTCTCATACATATAGATTAGTAGAGTTTTGAGAGAAAGTTCAAACACTATTTTGGTTCGCTGTTTCTTGCTGATTGAAGTGCTTCCTCTGCAAGAAGGAAGATCGTTGTATCCTGGGAGACATTCGCTAATTCAAACCTTCAAGCACCTGTGAGGGGCGAATCTTGTCTTAAGGCTATAGAATCTAATTCTAGCCTCGATCTGTTAAGGTTATTTCAAGTTTTATGTTATTACATTTGTTGTTTCTGTTATTCTCTTTTCTATTCAGAATTTAGTTTTCTGTTTTCTGATATAGCATCTAGTTTCAATATATAAGTGTTCTTATATCTATAAACAGAAATATATATTATAGCAATTTTCCTATTTAGTTTGGAAAACAATCTTAAGACAAGAATTTTGTTAATTGCTATATTAGTACTTATTATATTGCTGTTATTTGTTTCTCTGCAATATATTAAGTGGTGAATTTTCCTCTGTTAAGGAAAATGGCTGGTGACGATACTAATGTTACTGGGAATGATACGGGAAAAGGAAAGGTTGTTGCTGCACCTGTGGTGATCCCTCCTTCCTCCACACATGGAGAGAAACCTGAGAAGTTTAGTGGAACAAACTTCAAATGTTGGCAGCAAAAGATGTTGTTCTACCTCACCACTCTGAACTTGGCCAAATTTCTGAAAGAAAATGCTCCTGCATCAGGGAGCACTACAGAAGCAGTTGCTGCTGTAGACGCATGGCATCATGCAGACTTTCTATGCAAGAATTACATTCTTAATGGACTGGACAATGTACTTTACAATGTGTACAGTCCAATTAAGAATGCTAAGACCCTATGGGAATCTTTAGACAAGAAATACAAGACCGAAGATGCTGGAATGAAAAAATACATAATCAGTCGTTTTCTTGACTACAAGATGGTAGACTCCAAGACTGTGTTGAGTCAAGTTGAGGAGTTTCAATTGATCCTACATGAGATGAATGCAGAAAATCTGTCTGTTGGTGAAACTCTACAAGTGGGCTGCATCATTGAGAAACTACCTCCATCTTGGAAGGATTTCAAGAATTATCTCAAGCATAAGCGCAAAGAGATGGATCTGGAGGGTTTGATTGTGAGGCTAAGGGTTGAGGAAGACAATCGTGTGTCTGACAAGAAGAGTGCTGCTAGTTCCATGGTGTTCAAGGCACATGTTGTGGAAGCTGGACCAAAGAATAAGAAGAGGAAGCATTCTGGACAAAGCTCACAGCAAGGAAACTCAAAGAAGTTCAAAGGCAAGTGCTTCAAATGCAACAAGACTGGCCATCGTGCTATGGAATGCCACAGCGGAAATCGCCAAGGCTACAAGAAGGCAAAAGTCACTGAAGCAAACATGACTGAGGGAGAGAAATTGTCTATTGAGATTGCTGACATGAATCTTTCAGCCATGGTGTCTGAAGTCAATCTGGTGGCAAATGCCAAGGAATGGTGGATCGACACAGGAGCTACTCGCCACATTTGCTGCGATAAGAATATGTTCTCAACTTATCAAGAAGTTCACCAAGGGGAACAACTTTTTATGGGAAATGCCTCTACCTCAACGGTTCAAGGCATTGGAAATATAGTTCTGAAGATGACTTCTGGCAAAGAGCTTACTCTTAACAATGTTCTTCATGTGCCTGACATTCGGAAGAACTTGGTTTCTGGATCGCTGCTGGTCAGGAATGGATTTCGTGCAGTTTTTGAAGCTAATAAGGTTGTAATAACTAAGAATGGAATGTATGTTGGGAAAGGGTATCTGAACAATGACCTTTTCAAAGCTGAATGTAATAACTATTGTACCTACAGTTATTAATAAAGTTAATTCTTCTGCTTACTTGATTGAGTCATCTAGTATTTGGCATGGTAGGCTTGGACATGTTAACTATGATACAATACGTAGATTAGTTAATATGGATCTTTTGCCTAAATTTCACATTGATGCTAATCATAAATGTGAAACGTGTGTCGAAGCAAAATTAACTAAAGCACCTTTCCAGTCTATAGAAAGAAGTACAGAACCTTTGGAATTAATCCATAGTGACATCTGTGACTTAAAGTTTTTACAAACTAGAGGTGGGAAAAAGTACTTCATTACTTTTATCGATGATTCCACCCGATATTGCTACGTTTATTTGCTAAGAAGCAAAGACGAAGCTTTGGAAATGTTCAAAAACTATAAGAACGAAGTTGAAAATCAACTTGGCAGAAAAATAAAGATTATAAGAAGCGACAGGGGAGGTGAATATGAAGCACCCTTTGCTGAGTTTTGTTCTCAACATGGGATTATTCATCAAACCACCGCTCCTTACTCACCACAACAAAACGGTATTGCTGAACGCAAAAACCGTACTTTAAAAGAAATGATGAATGCTATGTTGATCAGTTCTGGAGCACCCAGGAATTTGTGGGGGGAAGCATTGTTCTCTGCAAATTATATCCTGAATAAATTACTTCACAAGAAGTTTAATAAGACACCATATGAATTATGGAAAGGTAAACAACCTTCCTATAAATTCTTGAAAGTGTGGGGGTGTCTAGCCAAGGTAGCAATTCCTGATCCTAAAAGGGTTAAAATCGGACCTAGAACTGTTGATTGTATTTTCCTTGGATATGCTATAAACAGCAGTGCATATCGGTTTCTTGTGCATAAATCTGATAACCCAAACGTACATGTAAATACAGTCATTGAATCAAGGAATGCAATATTCTTTGAAGACATATTTCCATGTAAAGATAAACAAGAAAGAAGTTCGAAGAAAAGAACTTTTGATGATGCCAATTGTGATCATGAAGAAAGTAATCAGCAATCTGTCCAAAAAGAGTTAAAAGTCTATACTAGACGCAGCAAGAGGTTCAAGATGTCAGAGTTTTTGGAATCTGATCTCATAACTTGTCTGCTAGAAAATGAACCTCAAAGCTATAGAGAAGCTATGTCTTCTCCAGAAGCTCCTTTATGGAAAGAAGCTATCAATGCCGAAGTTGAATCCATTCTACAGAACCATACATGGGAACTGGTGGATCTTCCTCCTGGAAATAAACCTTTGGGCTACAAATGGATTTTCAAAAAGAAAATGAAGGCTGATGGATCGATTGATAAATATAAAGCACGGCTTGTTGCAAAGGGTTATAAGCAAAAAGAAGGCTTAGACTACTTTTGACACATATTCACCAGTCACGAGAATAACATCCATACGTACATTGATTGCTATTGCAGCAATATATAATCTGGAAATTCATCAAATGGATGTTAAAACGGCTTTTCTTAATGGTGATTTAGAAGAGGAGATCTATATGGAACAACCCGAAGGGTTCATTGTTCCTGGGCAAGAAAAGAAAGTATGTAGGCTTGTTAAATCGCTCTATGGATTAAAGCAAGCACCAAAACAATGGCATCAGAAATTTGACGAGATTATGTTGTCAAATGGTTTTAAAATTAATGAGTGTGATAAGTGTGTTTATACTAAAAGCACTCAAAACGGTTATGTCATTGTGTGTCTTTATGTAGACGACATGCTTATTTTTGGTAGCAATAATGATATGATTAAATCTACCAAGAGAATACTGACTAGTAAATTTGATATGAAGGATTTGGGGGTTGCAGATGTCATTCTAGGAATTAAAATCTCTAGAACAGCTCAGGGACTGGTTTTATCTCAATCACATTACATTGAGAAAATACTTGGTAAATTTAGCAAGTATATAAATAGTCCAGCAAAAACTCCTTACGATGCTAACCTTCATTTGACTAAAAATACTGGTCACGGCATATCACAAATTGAATATGCTCGTATAATTGGAAGTCTGATGTATATTGCAAATTGCACACGTCCAGATATTGCTTATTCAGTCAATAGACTGAGCAGATACACAAGCAATCCTGGAAAAGATCATTGGAAGGCAATTGTAAGAGTTCTTGGGTATTTAAAATTTACTCAAAATGATGGATTGCACTTCACTGGATATCCAGCCGTACTTGAAGGATATAGTGACGCAAACTGGATATCAGATACGAAAGACTCAAAATCCACGAGTGGATTTGTCTTTACATTAGGAGGCGCAGCCATCTCTTGGAAATCATCAAAGCAAACTTGTATTGCCAGATCAACTATGGAATCTGAGTTTATTGCTTTAGATAAAGCTGGGGAGGAAGCTGAATGGCTTCGAAATTTCTTAGAAGATATTCCTAATTGGCCAAGGCCGGTGCCCGCTATTTGTATACACTGTGATAGCCAAGCTGCTATTGGAAGGGCACAAAATCACATATATAATGGTAAGTCTCGACATATACGTCGTAGACATAATACCGTTAGACAACTTCTCTCAAATGGTATTATGACCATTGACTATATAAAGTCGATTGAAAACTTAGCGGATCCGTTTACTAAAGGTTTGTCAAGAGAGAAAGTTTACAAATCATCAAGAGGAATGGGTTTAAAGCCTATAACGTAAAAGTCGATATAATGGCAACCCAACCTAGCTGACTGGAGATCCCAAGATCTAGGTTCAAAGGGACAACCGAATTATATATGACCAAAAGTAACACTGGGAGATAATCTCCTACCCACTCCTAGGATGAAACAGTGTTTCCTGTACAAGGTTAAAGGGTAAGTTTATTTTAATGACTCCTATAGCTTGGAAATATTTCAAGTGGGGTATGGCAGGATACTCTTCATAGGAAGTCACCTATATGAGTGAGAAATGTGGCCGTTTCTATGAGAATTATGAAGGCTGAATTCTCTAAAAGCACTCACGAACACCGGGATTTGTTCACGGCCGAAATGAACACAACCGTAGAACCAAAAGTGTCCGGAGAGGTACTGTGTGAGTATTGTTGACTTGGTTTACCCAAAAAGCTGAGCAGTTCAAGACATCACGTTCACTGATTAGCGAGTAAACCCGATGGTATTTCACTAAGGAAGGTTCAAGGCCAAAAGCTACCTATCCCCATGCGGTATCTTTCCATCTGAATTCTCTCAAGTGTCTGCATTTTTATTTGCATTGTTCAATCAATTTTCTTTCATGTGGGGGATTGTTAGACAATTAATTATTTTATTTATCCTTTAATTGAATGAAAATTGATAATGAATTATAAGTGATATAATTCACTGGGAGTGTGCCAAATGTGTACAGACATGTGTTTTGGTCTGTTAGAAATAGACCAATAAGATGTCAGTAATTTCTAAGTTTGAAAGCACAGGAAATAACTGTAATAGGCAGTTATTGATGTTTTTCAGATTGAACAGTTGCCAAGGTAGTTATGTTGTTCTGTTTTTATCAAAGGTTGCAAACTTTGATAATTAAATACAGAAACATCTCTTCCCAAGAGGCATCTGACTATTATAAATAGACAGCCACTTCCCATTCAATTTACTCAATTGATTCATCAAAGTTTCCTAGTCCTAGAATGGCTCTCATACATATAGATTAGTAGAGTTTTGAGAGAAAGTTCAAACACTATTTTGGTTCGCTGTTTCTTGCTGATTGAAGTGCTTCCTCTGCAAGAAGGAAGATCGTTGTATCCTGGGAGACATTCGCTAATTCAAACCTTCAAGCACCTGTGAGGGGCGAATCTTGTCTTAAGGCTATAGAATCTAATTCTAGCCTCGATCTGTTAAGGTTATTTCAAGTTTTATGTTATTACATTTGTTGTTTCTGTTATTCTCTTTTCTATTCAGAATTTAGTTTTCTGTTTTCTGATATAGCATCTAGTTTCAATATATAAGTGTTCTTATATCTATAAACAGAAATATATATTATAGCAATTTTCCTATTTAGTCTGGAAAACAATTACCATTTCAGATTTAGGGTATTTTTCCCTCAACTAAAGTGTCTAACTATTGAAAAAATGAATAAAAATTAGAAGCTGACAGACAACAGTTGACCAAAAAAAAACGGACAGACAACACATACATCAAAATACTTACAGCACAAAGTAGTAATAGAAGTTGTAAGAACAACGAGAATAACAAGAGGGAAAAAAAGGCATATGGATGTAAGAATCCAACCTTAAGAAAAGAATTTGCACTTGCTGTCGTCTTTATAATCCCCATAATGAATGAGATAACCATAAGAACAAGTCCCGTGAAAAAGTGGACCAAGAGAACCACATTCTGAGTATGAATAAGTAGAAGGTTAATAAAGAAGAGTACAACATCCATAATCATGAACATGAATGCTTAATGCCCTGCAATACCCCACCTGAGCCATAGTGTGATCAGAAAAGAAAAACGTAAGGCAGTATGTTGATGATGCAATTGCTAATCCGTATGCCAAAAACATGATGACTGTTGACAATAAACATCCCCTTCCAATAAACTGGTCCAAACCTACATACATTTTTGTACTTTCATGAGAAATTTATAATGGAACATGAAAAATAGAATAAAGTTTAACAATGTGTCCATGACCATAATTTAGTATAAAGCAACGATTCCAGATTAGAGTTAACAATATTTTTGAGTTGGTTGGAAGCCATTGAAACCAATTACCCATTAATATTTAAGATTTGTTTCTTTTGCCTCCTATCTATCCTCAATTTAGAAAAGAGTTGGTCAACCTGCACAGCATTCAATATACTAGTCTTTGGGATCTATTTCTGACATATGCAGCCAGAAAGAGATTTAACTTTCAGTTCTTGCATGCGTATCAGTCTATAAATTTTATAACAAGTTGTCAAGATACCCATTAAAATAACAAAATACATAACAGATGTTTAATTAGTAAAAACTATCAGCAAAGCCTGAGTTCGAGAGAGCATCCATGTATGGACACACGCGCACAAGCACACACACACAAATAACCAGTAACATGATAAGAAGAAGTAATTTGCAAAACCACTGAACAATCATCCTTTGAGAGGAAAGGAACTTATCAATTATCTTCCAACTTTATTGAAGTTACTTAACATCCATATAAGAGGTTATATCCCCCCTATCCATATATCTCCAGACACCAACGAAAGAAAATGAGACAAAATAAACCAGATTCTGCTTTGACAATAACAAAATTTTACAAGCATTTTTTTCTCTTTAATCAAACATTGCATTTTTATTTCAGAAGTAATATGCATTTCCACACTTTCTAATATGCGAAAGAAAAGTGTATCCCACAAAATGTAATGGTAGACTAAAAGTCCATAGATATTGATTCGTCTCCTCCAGCCCTGGATGATATTCTTGATATTAAGTTCATACCTCAAATGAGAAATAAATTGTGAAACATCTTAGCATGATAAAATGAAGGTCTGATATGTAATAGATGACCTAAAACAGATGAGACCCCCATATCACTTCAGTTATTAAAATCTCATTTGACATTTTGAATGCCAGTTGCTGATTTTACATCCTTCCCATCAATTATATAACCAAAAATAGTCAACCCTGAAATGACATTGAAAGCTCAAAGTCCTATAAGAAAAATCAAGAAAAAAAGTTTAAGGACATACCAAATATGTAGAACAGAATTATGGCAAAAGATGAAGGAAAGAGGAAGCTGATAAAGTCCCATATGTATGTAGAAGTCCAATATGAAAGTATGGAAACCTGAGGAAGGATATTTTACAACGCAGTTAATCTTATCAGTATCACAAAAAAAATACAAGATCATAGTTGACAGTTATTTTGCCAGACAAGCAAACATACCCCACTAATCAGTTGTTGGTGTTTAGCTTTTACTTCACGTTCCTGCACCAATCAACGACACAAAAATTACTTTTCCAGGATAAAGTAGATAACTCAAACATCATAATCATCTTCTTTAAAATAAGGCTATATGCTGCTCATTTCATCTTCTTTTTTTTCTGATTGACATCGATCTAACATTTCTATTTTTGAGGTTTTTGCTTTCACCATGATTCCACTCTCCCCAAAATAGATAAACCTACAAACCAAATAACATTTCGGCCCCTATTGTGAAAACTAATGTGGATGGTGCCTGGGATAGTGAATCCCTTCATTCTGGAATGGGCGTAATCATAAGAGAAATGAATAGTAGCGTTTTGGAGGGCTGCAGTTTTCAGGGCTCCCACAACTCGACCATTGAGGTTAAGGCTGCTGCCATTGTCAAGGACCTAGAGATAGATAGATAGCTTCCAAGCTTCATATAAGTCATGTGCATTTAAAAAGTGATTGTCAAGAGATAATCAGGACTTTGGAGAACAAGATCACCAAAAGGAAACTGGAGAATCCACCCATTCATAAAAGAATTCCATCACCTGAAGGATGGTTTTGATCACTTATCTTGGTGTTGGATATCTCGTGAAGCTAACCATGAGGCTGATGGCATGGCCAAGCTTGCCAAAGAGAGGTTGTGCCCTCAGGACTTGACCAATGGTCCTCCAACCTCCATTGTCTCAGTTCTTCGAAATGAAGGTCACCCAGGGCCGCCTAGAATATGACCTTATCCATTTCCTTTTGCTCTCTCTTCTAGTTTATTTCTTTTCTCTTTGTTATGTACTTTCTAGTTTGCCTGTTCTCAGTTTCCTGTTTTCCCTTGTCGCTGTATTGCTGGCCTTTGGCAAAAAGAATAACTTGGGTCAGCTACAACATGGATACTTTTCTGCAACTCGTTCCTATGGGATTTCTTCTTCTTTTTGGTTGGTCTACGGTCTCTATGTAGCCCTATCTCTGTCTCTGTTAGATCTTAATTTTCATCTTTTCTGGCAATTTGTAATTAGTATTAACATCATTTTCAACTTTGCTCAGGCACTTTCTATCATTTTATTGCATTCAAACAACTGCTCCATGATGGCGCAAAATGGCCTTCATTCCAAAAAATCAAACCAAACCGAATCGTAGACCAAACGAACTATATATGAGAAGAATGCCAATTTTTGTAATGGATCTATACACAGTGACCATAAACTGCAATTGATGACCACCCAAAAGTTTCCATCTAAAGAGGAACTTAATTTTTTTTTCTAATTAACGAAAAATGCAATATAAAGAAACTGTTCAAGTACCAACTGCCAAGTGCTCAACTTCTGAATAGACCAAATCTCACACTGAAAGAGAGATTTCAAATAAGCAAGAAGGTGACATCGAAGTAATACACTAAGTCCACTACGCATTTTCTCAATTGATACAGAAACATATGCATATATAGTTAATTATGTGTTATATAACCTCTGATAATATAGTAAATCAGAAGTCAGATGTTAAATAGATTTTTCACCACAAATGAACATTGAAGTTAGCTTCAATTATTCTTAAGACCAGAATTAACCACTGCCAACTGTAGAATACTAGTCAATGTAAGACAGCTTCACTTTTTTCTGTAACTACAACTAATCACGTACATATCCTACTGGACAATAGTTCAGTAAATTGTGGAAAAAAAAAAAAAGACTTCATGTGGGACAATTAAAGTTGTGTTTGGTACAGTACCTTCACTATAGGAACAGCAAATGACGCAGGAATGAAGGAGAAGGCGATACTAACAATAACTGCAGCAGAGAAAGCATCCAAATCCTAAAATATCAACAAGTTAATTAAAATGAATATTCA
Organism: Rubus parviflorus; assembly: GCA_029955375.1. Lineage (NCBI taxonomy): Eukaryota > Viridiplantae > Streptophyta > Magnoliopsida > Rosales > Rosaceae > Rubus > Rubus parviflorus. The sequence goes on along the minus strand of JARGGL010000006.1, from coordinate 16,694,853 downwards.
TATATCCTCTCATTGGTAATTGAATCATATCAAAGAATTAGAGAGATTAAAGCATAACCATGCCAATGCCATGGTGGAAATTTGCCATTAGTAAAGCAAATTTCAACTGCACATATTCAGAATTTCAATTCTTCATGCAAAAATAAGGCTGCTCATTAGAATGTTATACAATGATAGCCATTGATATTTTGTGCTATTTCCTTGCGAGGATTATGAAAACTAACTTATAAGTATAAAAAATATATATTATGATATGGAAATTGAAAATGATGATCCAAGTCCAACACAGCAAAATATAAATCTACACAAACTGGCTTTCACATTTCCAAATGTATAAAGGGCGAATTTGAAAATGTTCTAAATAGAAAAATGAACAGAACAGAACCTAGAAATAAGAAAGGTGTAACATACATGACGTTGCAGATGTTGGCTTTGTGTCATTGGCAGAGGGTGATTGCGTGTTTGAATTGTCATATTCTTATTACGAGAAGCAAGCCTAAGAATTGCAGCATTCACTAAATTGATGAAGGTTGGGGCAGCATGCTGACAGGAACTGTTGTGTAGAACCGTGTACCCTAAACTCCCATCATCACTCTGATCATCCATCACTACTGCCCCATACCTACACCAAGTAAATTACATGAAAACAAAGAACACAAATAAAATTACAGGCTCATTATAGTCGACCAAAACATTTGCTGGTTTTGTTACAAGAAATCATTAATTCAACAGTGCTATCATATCGACTTTCATTTTGATGAGGCATCCTAATCCACTACTATAGATAGAATTTGTAAACAATGAGAAACTTTTAGAATCTGGTTCCACACACCTTGACTGGTAAGATTCATTAAAGCTAGACATCAAAAATTCGCTCATCGAAAGTAAAGCAGGTCCCAGAGTTTCCCCTGCTGCCTCAATTGCATCATCTAATGCCTTCCCTGAGTTGGGGAATTTATACGCACTAGGTTTTAAGGTTTGTATCCAACCCCCTTCTATGTATTCTGTAACCTGCAGCATTGGTAGCATTTAAGAGGAAATGACCATAGATTTTATAAACTATCAGAAAAATATCACAGCCAGGGGATACGGCTAAAAAAAACAACCATAGATATCAAACAATAATAAAAATAGAAGGTTAAAGCAAATTGAAGTGATTAACAAACCTCCTGTGCAATAGGCCAGGATAGATTAAAAGGAATTGGACCACCACCACCACCACCACGTAATAGTGGATTAAAATGTGAAGTTGTGAAGGTAACAGATTCCTGATCAGGATGTGGCTTGAGCTTGAGAAATAAAAGACCAAAAAATAAGAAAACTGCAGGAATTACAAGCTGGAAAACAATTGTTTTACGGTCTCTGCGGGCAGATATCGCCCTCTTTATGAATAATGCTTTAGAATGCCTCCAAAATGTCGACCTCGAAATGATACAACAGCCACAGCATTGCACACCTAAGAAGTTTAAGAAACTTAGCACTGTAGCAAAAATCAAACCACAGGCTCTTCCCACCATCGTAAATAAGACCCCAAGAATCTGTTTACAATACGCAAAAGATTTCTTTGAGTGAAAAATCTTTTTGTCTGTGGAATCATGAGAAATCAGAGACTCAGGGCACAATAGACCATTCTTCTGGTCAAAACAAGCGGCTTCATCATAGTTGCATCCTGCAACTCTCAGGAATACCTCCTCCAAAGTTGTGACCGATATGCCATAACTTTCGATGCCAATATAGTCCTTCTCATCACAACTTGTTTCTAAGTTTGATATGGATGTTCTCATGCAACTCTCAATTTCTCTAAACATACTTTCGAAGGATGTTGAGGATGCCAATGGAAGCTTAAAGGAAATCTCAGTTCCAACCTGCACAGGAATATAAAAACCACATTTATAATTTAGTATTATCAAAATTATTTGCTAGCTAATGGACTACTATAAAGTAAACAGAAATATCCATTGCCTTCCCTTGAAATTCCCGACCAACGGCAGGGAAACAACCATATCTTAACAATGGCATATGGACGTATCAAGATTTTTACTTAAAATAGTAGTAGCAGAAGAAAATGAGTCAGCTTATACCTACACGAAAGAAAAATAGTAAAACTGTAAAACTACCAAATATTGTGTGAATAAATTACTGATCTGAGATCTCTTTCTTATGAGAGCTTCATTAGTGAAAATGAAAAGGTACCCCAGACTACAAGGTGTACATATTTCCCGGACTTCATGATTATAAGATAAATTTTGGCTAATTAGCAGCAATGATAGAGTCATTGAATGTGATGGATACCTCACTCACACATGTTGCTGATGGGATATGGCGGTAAACAATATCAGCAGCCATAGAGGCAGTGGGTGCAGACTGAAATGAAAAACACATAGCATGTTATTGTTGTGTAATGATAAGAGAACCAATTCAGTACAATCCAACAAAATATGAACAAATAAGGTCATTACCTTCACTAGAGTCAGAGTATATCCAACCCCATACTGATGCTTCAAGAAAAGGGAACTGTTGAAAAAAAAAAAAATTCAGAGGTGAGAAAATCATATAATATGTTGATGAACCCGACACAAACATATGTGTGTAGAAATAGATCTCTAATAAGATTTTTTTAAGCACTCGTCCATCAAACTGTTAGGTCATATAGGGAAAAATGGGAGATAAGTCTCAACCATCCAAATCATCACTACCTGAGAAATATGAATACACATGCATACACATAATACAGGCCCATTTAGAAAGAGACCTGCGGACTCATGGACCCATGGATGCAGGGGCCCGTTCGAACGGTGCTGTTGTACCGCTGAACGGTGCGGCAATTGTAGTGAAGTCTGCAAGTCCACTTCAGAACGGACTTGTATATAATCATTTATATATATATATATATATATATATATCATAGAATATATAGGGAATATCCCAAACATGAAAACATTACAAAATAATTTTAACCCACAACAAAATTCAGAAAAAATAAAAAAATAAGAAAAAATAAACAACAACGACAAGTCGACAACAGTTAATCCACAATGTTAATTCAACGAGAAGATATAACTTGATCAGTACACGAAACCACCTATGGACTAAGTTAATATACATCACTCAAAATCACAGGAAGACTGAAGAACACGATAAGCTATTAGAGGTCAGACCTTCCGCAGCATTTCAAAGAACCATTAGCCATGATGGCTATGCGATCTCCAAGTGCCTCAGCTTCATCCATTGAGTGTGTTGTCAGTAATACAATCCTGCCCTTTCTAATCTTTTTTATTAATTGCCAAGTCAAGCGCATAGAGTATGGATCCATTCCACTAGTTGGTTCATCAAGAATTATAACCTGTAAAAGGAAACAATTAAATTTTTGAGTACATTCCAACACGGGAAAGTAACAAGAACTGTCTTTTAAATGTTGCATTACCTTACTATTTCCTATTAGTGCAATCCCAAGAGACAACTTCCTCTTCATGCCTCCAGAAAGAGCCATAACAGCAGTGTTGATTTTATCGGCCAACCCTACCTGATCATAAGGACAGAATAGTAAACAAAACTCCAACTTTGATTATGAAACAAAGAAAATCCCCAGGCTTACTGTTCACAATAATCAAAATAGCAAATTAGGGTAACAGGTACCACAATAATGTTAATATAACATAAAGCCACCAGACTACAAAGGGAGCAGCGCAGTTAGAATAGTAAACTAATAAGGGAATTTATTAAATAGCAGTCTGAAAATCAAGAAACCAGCAAACATAGCTCCGTCACATATTTTGAACATGTTGACTGAAATAGTAAGAAAATCAGATGTTGTAATGCATATTCAAATATAAAGTACGAAGAAGTCACTATGCTATAATATATCACTATTAATGAATGGCACCCTGTAACTTTTTGGAAGAAGATATAATTGATAAAAAAATAAAATAAAAGGTAAAAAGGACATGCAAGAACGCAGTTATGCAAAAAGAACTTACTTGGTCAACCATATCAATAACGACGCTGTTCAGAAAATCTTCCTGCACTCCTTTCAATATGGCGAATATTTCCAAGTGCTCCTTCACCTGGACAAAATATCTCACCGCATCAAAATGAGAAATTACTGTAGAACCAGTGTTCAGAAATGTGCATGTCTGTATGTGGATATCCATCAACAAAATTTCTATGAAACTCATCAAATGAAAGAAATATAGCATAAAATCACAGTGAGAAAACCATTCAGTTAACACCGGAAAGTCATTGTTTACGAGAAAGAAGAATCAATGACATAAAAATTCAATATAGGAAGGCCACTTACTTCCATAATAGAATATAGGTCCATGATTTATTTATGTTTTTTTTTTAGAAGAAAGAAAGTTTAAAGACAAACAAAACAGTGCAACAAAACAAGCAGCAGGGCTAGTAGTCCACTCTTAAAGTAAAAACAATACAACAAAGACAGAGCACAACACATCCAAGCTTAGGACTAGAAAGCTTCAAGGTAATAGAAGCATTCCAATCAAAGACATTAGTAGATTTAAAGTGGAAAATGAATAAAACAACTCACTTACCGTCAACTCTGGAAAAAGGATATCATGCTGAGGGCATACACCCAACTCTTTCCGTATCTCCTCCTACAAATTCAAATCAATAACATACGATCAAACAAAAATCAAACTGTACTAAAAGAAGATATTAAAAATATCTCAAAAGAAATTAAATGACACTGAAAGATTCATAAATCTAGTATCCCTTCTGTCCTTCTACGTTATGCACCACCATATACACAAAGAAAACATCAACGCACAAGAAAGAAGATGAAGAAAGAGGAGCTAAGGAGAAAAGGGGAGGCTAAACACATAGGACTTGCTTGTAAGCTTTGGCATCACTAGATATTATGACCACAGTAATACAAACGACTGCAGCACATTGTCAGGAAGGAGGTTTGCTAGCACAAAAACCATAATCTCCAAACCCAAATGTCCCCCCACCCCACTACCCTGGCCCCATGAAACCATTAGCCTATACAAAAATAACAGGTTCTGTTGACTTTCTGTTCAGTTTATTCTGAACAAATCCAAATTGATAATGAGTGATCAATGATACTCAAAAATGTGAGATACTAATCATAGAAAAGAGTGAGCTACAGCCTCTCTCTCTCTCTCTCTCTCTAAGACCATATTCATTCATGTTTGATGCTCATGTGATGCACAGAAAAGATAATTTACCATGTCTGTTATAATACTTTTTCCAAACACCAAAGCATCCCCTGAAGTAGGACGAAGAAGGCCAACAAGCATTGATATTGTTGTGCTTTTACCAGCTCCATTATGTCCTGTAAATTAAAAAATTTAAACTCAGTGCAAAACAAAAACAACTCATCCAAGCAAAAGAATATTTCTCTTTTCAGCTACTACAATATGCTAAAATTATATGGCATTATATCATAATGTAGTGTAAAACCCTCGAGAACGGAATATGTGTTCAAAAGCTTTAACCACAGATGCCATGACAATATGCAATCACAAACTCAAGAAAACTTAATAAGCCAGAAGACAGACATCCTTTTTCAAGGATATAAGGATAATCTCATATATTACAATCATATTTCAGCATTTGAATATTAAGAACCAGCTAAAACAAAATAAAAACAATCACAAATTATATGGGTAAAATATTGAACAAACTCACCTAGAAGAGCAAGAATCTGATTTTCATACATGGTGAGCTGTAATGAGTTGACAGCACAACATTTCCCCTTTTTACTAGCATAAACCTTACGCAGATTCCTTATTTGGATGCATCTACAAGTTAACTAAAATTGTTAAGAAAGCGTAAATCAAGTTGTATAAATACCTCAGCATCCAAGTTTTAGCACACATACCTACGGTCAAGCTCTTGTTGTCTCATATCGAATGTTAATGCTTCCACAGCGGCTTTAGCATTATCTTTCCCAGAAAACATTGCCTTCTTGGATACCTTGTCACAAATGTTAACTTCTGGACTGAAATTGTGGTGTTTGTTAATATTTGGATTCTTCCAAAAGCACTTCTGAAAAATGAAGTTCCAGGGATATCTAATTCCATTCTCTCTGGGAAGGACCTGTTGACAAGAATTTTTTTTCCAAGAGGGTATAAATAATAAATTTAATCTTTACCATCTAAAAACAAAATTCTTGAAAATAGAAGGTTGAAAGGTCATTCTCCAGTTCAAGCGAATTTAGGCTCATTCTCAGGTTCAAGAACATTTAATGTAAAGTTCTAAACCAAATGGATTGAAGTCTTGACATTTCAATCTGGTTCATTGGGCCAGTTGAGCAAACCAACAATGACTATAATGTCATTCAGAATCTCAATATATCTTGTTGTCATATGTCTTTCACTGGAAAAGGAAGAGGACCAGAGAATATTTAAATGAAACCTATACACGACCTGTCCTACCTTTTGGCAAGAAATTAATAAAACGAGAGATTTGAAAACAATGATATACAGCACCATGTTCCAGAATCCAAACATGGCCTTTATCACCACCACATAAATTCAAATGGTTATTCCATGGAAAAATACCAAAATCATTCTCTTCCATCCTATTTTCAGTCTTAATCCTAAACCTGTTTCAAAGAATCAAATGGCCGCTATAAGTAATGAGCATTTATTCCCTACCAGGAGCCCAAAGGAACAACAAAATAAATCATATTAGTAGAACAGTACTATCCCATTCAATTTAACATTAGCAAAACTCTATACAATAAAGAGGTAATAGGATTCTTTTCAAAAAAAAAAAAAGAGGTAATAGGACAGTACTATACCATTCTGTTAAACTTGATACATGAAAAGGTTTAGAGTAATTCTGCATGATATAACACTAATAAAGAAGCTTAAACATGAGATGCTGTCTGGTCTAGCTGTTGGCACAATTTAGGAAACTCTAATTAAACAAAAAAACAAAAACAAAAAAGATAGGATTAAAGAATATACCTTATCTAGGTAAAGACCAATTACACAGTACAGCAACGCATCGAGCAACATCATGAGGAGACAGACTGAAAAATTCACTCCCGATGATGCCTACAAAGATAATAGCAATCAAAATTAAAACACATTTATACAAATCAGAAAAGTTTTGGCAGGGAGACCCAAATACATACCCGCCATATATTGCTCCAACGAAGGCCAACATGAGCACGCTCATAATCAGCAAAGTTGATTGACCCCAAAGCAAAGGCCGTAGGTGAAAGCAGAGAAGCAATGACCTTTAAAATCCTGAAAGAGAAAACGTTAATCAGAATACGTCTGCATTCCAGAATTGCAAATTTGCACCGATAAAGAAGGGTAGGATCCACTAAAAATATCCACAAAGTTCAGGACTTACATAGGAACAGCATCGTCATTGACAGAATAATAAGGGAAAAAAGCACCCAGAAAAGCAAGAGTCCCAACCGCAACAGCTGTCTTCGCTCGTTCGAAGAATGTAGAGATTAAAAATGACAGCATAATCGCGCTTAGTCCGAAAAAGAAGAAGTAAACGAACACCACTGACTTGTCACTATACTTGAAAAGGCTATCCATCGTGCATACTGTAATAATAACAGAAGAAACTGCAAACTGCAGAAGAAGTCAAACTATTAGAAAAACAAGAACCCGTAAAAACATGACTAAAGATGCCAAACACTGAAATGACAAAAGTTATATATTCTAATACTATTTCGCAAATAAAATCAGATACAATCAGGTTTCATATTTCAGGCCAATGAGTTTGGTGTAGGGATGGCAAAAGTACCCAGATAGGTACCTGTCAGTCATCAACAACCTCCCTCTTTCCCCTCCTTACAGGAGCGAAGAGAGGAAGGATAGAAGGAAGTTGAAGATTGTAGGTCTCTAAGGAGCACTTTTGCCATCATAGGTCTTTGGGGTCAAGTTTGTATAAAGATTATTTGAAGGTAGGGAGATACAATCTCTGAAAAACTTGAGGCAGGCGTTGGGAGACACTATTACTTAAGCTCAAGGAGCTTTTGAAAAAAGGGAGGCAGATTTTGGAGGCAATTCTAATCGCCAATGAGGTGGTGGAGAAAGAAGGGAAAAAAAGCAGAATGAGTGTACAATATTAATTTTGAGAAGGCTTAGGACCAGTTTAGTGGGATATATTGGATTTTGGGAAAAAAAAAAACGGGGGGGGAGGAGGTGGGGGAGAGGTTGGGTTCTGAATTGCTTAAAGAAAATGAACAAGGCATTGTTTGAAGACAGCAAACTTTTCTGTTCTGTTATTTTACAGACATAGTGGAAGACTTATCCCCTATCTTGTAGTTTAATCTTTTCATTAATGAAAGATCCGTTTCTCATATAATTAAAATATACAGTTTCTGAAGCTCAAGGAGCTTTCGTTAAAAGTCAGCAGATTTGGATGCTGTCCTTATTGCAATTGAAGTTGTGAGGAAGTAGAAAAGAGAAGAAAGAAGGGTTGGTCCTCAAAATAGATTTTGAAAAAGCGATTTTCTGGACTTTTGGTAGAAACAGGTTTTGGTGGCACTTTCTTTTCTTGCAAATTGATCATTTCTGAGACCCAATCACTGCGCAGCAGTTACTACAACCGTGCCAACAATAGTTTAGTATTCTATCCCAAATAGGCAAAACACTGAGACTTCGAAGTTGGATGTTTATTCCAAATGTCTTCACATATCCAAAAAAGAGCATATAATAATGGCAATTCAATGTAAGAGAACGGAACTAGAACCAACCTGCAAAGCATATGCAATGAACCACGAGAGATGGAATATCCCATCTTTCAGCCCCATCATATAAAGACCTTCTCTTATCTTCTGTTCCTGAAAAAAAAATATAAAAAAATAAAAGGATTGCAGTCAGGAACTAAAAGAATGACAAATAAATTAGCATGACTTGAAACAGTTGACCAACAAAAAATAAATAAACAGAAACAATTAGGCGACAATTGTCAGCTGTATTATCAATAACAATCACCAAACCTTCTCAAACACAGAATAGCTGATCAAGCGCGAAATTGGATAGAGAAATCCCAAAAGATACCTGCTCATCCAAGTACCAGATCAACAGAATGGAGCTTGTCAGGAAAGCTAACAAATATAGATTCTGATAATTCTAACATGAAATACAGAAATAAAACTAAATAAATACAAGATACAGTAATACAAAATTCAAGAGATACGTACAATACACCCATGACACTTTTTATGATAGACTGAAACTCATCATCAGTGTATTCACGAGTTGGAAATGGGACTATACGAATATTTGACGGACCATATCGCGTCCATGGAACTTTGAGAGAGGAAGGTGTGCTAGAGGACAGCGACGAAGGAAGTTCTATATCTTTGGTATCCGATTGCTGGGCCGCAAAAATTATAAAAGAATCCAGTGCTTGCTGGAGCTGCAATATTATGAAGGCATAAGTAATGACACGGATTTTCAAAAATATGGAACCTAACTATAGTGGATGCAGTTTCACTCGCAATTTGATTGAAGATGAGGGGCTTATCAAGGCAGAATCAAATAATAGTTTTTCATTAAAAAAAATTTTATATATATATATATATATATATATTATAGAGAGTGAAAATATATGGATGAAAGTTAGAAGGTGCATATTCTTCAGAATGGACTTATTTTTTTTTTTTTTTTTGAAAAGAAACATCTTTATTGAACCAGAAACAGAAAATACAAAGAAAGTGGACAAGAGATCCACAAGCACGAAAAAAGAAAAAGAAAAGAAAAGAAGGAGAAAAGAATAAACCCCTAAAAGAAAGAAAGAGAAAACTCCCAAAAAAAACTAAACCCTAAACCTAGACTACAGCAGCCCTCCAATCAATTAAAATTAAAGAGGTACTATAATCCCTAAATTCCACTGAAACAGAAGCCCATAATGCTGCCAGGTATTTCACTCTAAGCCAAAGTTCCTCCAAACCTACCCCTCTATAATCTTCAAAGATTCGTCTATTTCTTTCCATCCAAATCACCCAAATAACAGCTAGAACACTGCTCCCCCAGAGAACTTTAGCCTTTTTGCCTGAGCCGAAACCTAACCTTCTTACACTTAAAAGCTCATGACTCCCTGCTAGTGTAACCCAATTCAAACCAGCCTCCATAAATAACCTCTCCCACAATTGAGAAACAACTTCACACTGCACAAAAACATGGTCTCCACTCTCTCCCTGTTTTTTACACAAAACACACCAATGAGGAGAGAAACAAGCTTTTGGTCTTCTTCTCTGAAGCAAATCACAAGTATTCACCCTCCCATGCGCCACCAACCAACCTAACATCTTGATCTTGGGAGGAACTTTTGACTTCCAGATCAAATTTGCAGGTAAGAAGACTGGATCAGAACTGTTCTCGATTAAACATCTGTAAAAAGATTTGGAAGAAAAAAACCCGGAAGTCTCCAATTTCCAACTTCTCTTATCCACTCTAGCTACATCCAATATGGCTCTTTCTAATATCATCAGTAAGACAGACAGCTCCTCCACCTCCACATCATTTAAACTTCTTCTGAAGCCAAAGTCCCAGCTCACAGGAAAGGTATTTGGAATAGCTAAGGTTTCGATTGTAGAGTTAAAGAACCTTGACAAACTATAAATTCTGGGAAAAGTAAGGCTAAAAGGTTGGTCCTGCAGCCACACATCTTCCCAAAATCGAACTTTTCTCCCATTACCTACTACCAATTGAAGACAAGGAGCAAACCTAATCATTTGAGCAGATATGTCTTCAGAATGGACTTATTAAAGGCGAGCACATCAAGTTTCAGAATGAAGACTGGTGAATGATTTGATACCATATTTATACTTGGTTATTCATCATTATCTCAAAATTATGAGTTAATTATGAGTTATACCGTCAAACATAGAGAAACTGTCTGAGAAGGGACAAGGAAAAAATATTTCAGTAGCCAGTATTGATATAAAGAAACCTTATCCAGCCAACTTGAGTTAGCACCATGACTCGGTCAAAACATAACTACGAGGAAAAATATCATACTTAGAAATGATCTTTGACTAGAGCACAAGGTATATATTTCACTCAACATTATGATTATTCAGGTACAACCATACAACATAGAAAAAGACTGCAGCATTTATCTTATTTACAGCACTATAAAAAAAATATAAAACCTCAAATTCATGTACTGCCGATTTATATGTTAATAGAGACAGCATGACTGATTTACATCCAAAAAGACGAATAAAAACATTTCTCTTGTAAAGGGATCAACAGAGCAATGGTACTTTTTCCCAAATTATCACTTTCATTCTCTCTTCTCTTTAAGCTATAGCAAGAATAACTTCACTAAGAAGCCAGGAAAAGAGAATCTTGTGTGTGTATACAATTATCAGCTTGATTTTCATCTTAAAATTTGGAAGGTGTTTCTTTTCAAAACAAAACAAAAAAAAAATCAACTTAACATTCTGCAAATCATATTCATAACCAGACCCTGAATTACATAAAAATACAAACCTAGTTTTATATATGGACGAATATTGGGAACACAACAGGTGAACAAAAAAATTTTAAACAAATGTTAAATGCTTCTACCAACAAATAGTTATGAAGAAGCTCCATTCCTTGACTGAAGGAACAAATAAAAACAAAATAACAATGATCAATAAGTGGAGAAGGAATGAGGCAACCATACAGTTAAAAATCCACTGACGCTGTATTGCATTGTTGGTACAGTATTCACGCCCAATTCCAAGTCATTAAAGTAAGGGCCATTTGTGTCCATGATCGATTTAACATCAGGAAATCCCGAGAAAGCCCATGTGTGATTAAGACGTATACTATAATCAAAAAGTTGAGGACCTTGATCATGAAATACTACTGCTCCTTTGATTTTTGGATTCGAGCAATTCCTAAACAAAAAGATGATTTTTTTTCAGTAACACAAATAAATTCAATAATGTGACATTCATAGAATCGAACAGCTTGATCTCATTAAAACTAACAGAATAGCCATTGAGTTGGTTACGACATAAGAATTACAGTAAGTTTCCAACTATAAGTCGGATAAAATAATAAATAAAAACTGGTTCAGGTATGATCAATCATGCCTTTTTTTTTTCTCAAAATCATGCAGATATGTTGCACTTAGACCTCACATCCAATGTGTGCAGATATGTGAGTCATACAGACAATTTCCGGAAACCAAAGAAACATTTGAAGATGTGATCATGGTGGATAAATTCAAGTAATGAAAGAAACATTAAAAAACTGAAAACTATAACGCATTGATTCATGTTATAACTTACATATAGAATCAAAGCTTATTCACATGAATCAAGCATATGCAAATATCTAGTTATGTAGTCCAAGAGATCACTAAAAAGCAAGATATTAGGAAGGCAACATTTGACCAGCACTAGAAAACTGTAAAAGAAACGATTTTGGTATCTTCATTTGTTCCGTCTTCCATAATTCTTTAGTCTCAATTATAAGAGATATTACAGGTAACATAACTTCCCTCAAAACTGTAATACAAAAGTTTGGCTTACAAGATTTGATTGCAGGTACCATAGAGATTTGAGCGTATATAGGTTTCCAGCTCCTGCTCATCTTTGTAAACTCTAGAAACAAGCTGTAAGTATGAGATGTAATTTATTTAGTTTGCGATAAGTAAGTAAATTATCTGGCAAGAAAAGATCAATTTTGCGATAAAACATACATTTAAAAGCAGGGAGCAACAAAAGAAAACAAACCAACAACAACAACGAAGTTCACGCCTCATGAGTCATGACCATTGTGTCACTCATCTGAACGTCTACTAATAAGAATACATACTACACTTAGTTATGTCATTTAATGCAACTCGTTTTCACACAACAGCCGGCAGAACCCATATGACTGAGGTCACAAGTATGCAGTTTTTAGATCAATTTGGCATATATGCAGAGAACAGTTGTAAACTTCAAGCAGTTTTGGGTAAGCAAAAAGATGTGCCCAGCATTCACACGCACAGAAAACACTTGTATATTAACATTAAGCAACTACAGAACTAACAGGGTAAAAATGTCAGTAGATAACGATGGGTACCTTCAGGAGGGGAAATTTAATCGACATCACATTAATCATTGACCTTGTCTCTTCTGTATCTGGTGCAAAAGCCAAGATCTCTTCCTTGTTCAATAGTAATTCCAAAACTTGCTCAAAATTAGGGGATATTCCTTTCCCCACTTCCACCAACATCCCTTTCCGGATATACCTGGATCAGTCTCATAAAATTTAGCACCAACAGTACTTCTCACATGAAAGCAGCATTCCATTGAAAACAAAACAAAACAAAAAATGCCCACAGCATTGTAAGGTTTCAAATTTCTTTTTTTTTTTTTTTGTTCCCTTGTTTCCCTCAAATGTATTAACTTGAGAGACTATTGATGAGACTAAAAAGATTGTCTAGACATGCCTAGTAAGACAAACACAACAACCACAAAGGGTAACAAGCATAGACCTGCATGCACACACACGAGCATGTGAATCACAAAGGCAACACATGAATTAGCCAGAGTTTTGCAATACTTACGGCTGTGAAGGGTGAATCTGCGTATCAACTTGTGTCCTTACAGCTATGAGCATCAACATTACTACTGTAGGGAGCAATATCTGCGGAAAATTATCAAATATTTTAACACTGGTTTCATCAACTTTTCTAAATAAGATATCCAATTCACAAAAGTGAAGGAGTATGATTAAAAAAATTTATTCTAATTTGCTATCATGAATAAAAACCGGGCATAAACTGCCAGTTTGCAATCAAATTATCAAAATCCAAACGGAAAAGCAGTTAATTTTAATCACTTACCTTTCCAATTAAAATAAACAAAACATAAGAAAAAAAGCAAACAACAACAACAGAAACAATGAGAACGTAACAACTACAACTATAACAACATGAGCAACACAGCGTCATTTAACCCATAGGGGCATGGCTGGTGTAATAGTTGCTCAAAAGCTTTCCCTTCAATTCTTCAGGTATGCAATGATCATCTCTTATTCCTTCCCTCATGATTGATCTAGGCAGCGAAAGTTTTCAGTGTTTGCAATCTGTTTGCCCTCGGTTGTCACCACCTCCCTATTCTTCTTTTGCTATAGTTACCTTCCAAATGTTCAGCCCGAGATATACTTATCTTAAAATCATTTGATTCTAAAGCTTCTTTTCATAACTCTAGTTTAGCATACATCCCAAATTAGGAACCTAAACGTCTCCAAATGAAGAGTAGAGCAATTCAGAACCTAACGTTCATCAAGTCAAAATAGAAACTCCACAGTAAACAAAATCCAAAGGGGGAAAAAAAAAAAGAACGCATAGTTAACAAAAACAAGAACTCTGAATTGGCGATGATCGCTGGAAACAAATGCAAATAGATTAAGAATTTGAACCTCAGCGCAGGTGACGAAAGGGTGACGAATTTTGAGAAGCCAATTCTTGCGAAGCATAGCCTTGAGCTGTCTTGTTCCGGTCCCCATCTCCGCTCTCCAAGCCCTAGCTTACCACACAGTCAGACACCGAATTCTGATTCTCTCTTTTGTGTGTTGTGTGAGAGAGAGAGAGAGTGATGATGATGACTCAGGAGGAGGTGGCGACTGGGAAATGCTTTTCTTCTTTTGAGTTAGTTTTAGGAGGACAACTGTTCTGTTGGAGGGGAGGTTGAGCTGAGCAAAGAGAGAGAGAGCGCAAAACAAAAGGACAAAAGAGAGTCGAATTTTCCTTTTTGATTAAAAATAGTAATAATAATATTATAATGTGGAGCGGAGGGAATAAAGTAAGGTCGGTTTTGTAACCAAAAAAAAAAAAGTAAGGTCGGTTTGAGTGACGTTGGATTAGGCGGGCCGGGCACTTCCCGGTACTTACCTTACCAGACGTTAACGAAAGGTCGACTGTATTGTGTGGTCATCAACTACTAATCTACTATGATCACTTCTTGCATACTACACCATTTGAATTTAACCAAGTGGTTCACTGCCAAATCCAAATTGCTTTTACCTACTACCGTGTTTGAGTGTTTGGTTCAAGGACAAGACGGGACGGGTTGATGTCATGTCACATAGCACTTCTGGCACATCCGATTTAGGGCTGTACTTGAAATTTTGAGACTTGGTAAATACAATAATTAAAAGTCAAATCATGCAAAATAAAAAATATAAGAGAATATATGCGCAAACAACCAACTGCGCTTGCGCGAGAATTTATTGAGTTTATATTTCTCATCAACTACTTAAACACCAAATAAACAATTTGGACCCCAGAGGCGATCGACAAAGGTTTGAGTGTTACGATTGAAAGCAAATCTTTAGTGAAAATATCGTGTCATGTGACATTTCTTGCATGTTAGACACATTAATCAAAATTCAAAAACGAATTGCTCCACACTCAAAAGATCTTTGCATTTCCTCCAAGATACTAAAAGTATTATTACTTTCTTTAAAATTGATCATACACGTGATAATATTGATTGGACGATCAGACAAGTTTAGTGTTCCGACCCATTAACTAAAGAGTTTCTCTTCGTTGAAGGACTTTTTTAATTGAAATGTGATATATTTTCAGCGATCTACATTCATTCGTGGTAGTTGCATGTCATAATATCATTAACAATCACCGTAAAGGGACGTGAATGATCAATTTTCTACTTTGAGAAAATTGAAGTTCCAATAACAAGTAACTTTGGGAATAAGCATTGATTGTACCTTCTTGTTACCTATTCGTCACTCTAAAGGAAGTAGGGTAGGATTCTAATAAAAACATGGTTAGCATTAAGCCAAAGGACAATGAGAAGGAAACATTGTCCCAATATATAAAATATTTTTTAGAACATAGTTGGGTTAAGAATGGAGAATTAGTTTTTTCTTTTGTTTTTTGACAAGGAAGAATGGTAATCCAATTAACTATGTATTAAAAAAAATTACTTCAGTGATTAAACTGATATTTTTGAAAATTGAGTGATCAAATTGTCAAATAGGTGGAAAAATTAAAAAGACTAGAACTCAAAACTCATGGTGCATAATTAACAGGAAAACAAAAAACAAAATTAAAATAAGAAGAATTTAAATGTAGTTATGATTTGATCATTCTTAATTTTTTTTTCTTTTTTTAAAGAGGATCAAAAGATTTCACTCCTACCTTCATGGTGACTCGAACCTATGACCTTGATCTTAAGTAGTTGGTGCTAATACCATCTTATCATTCTTAATTAAATCAAAAGAATATCAATTTTCCCAAATTACTTTACAAGATGTCCTCGTTGATAATGTGGCAGACAAAGGTGGACGAAGACTAGTACACTATTGTTGACTTGTTTCAGAAAACGGTCATGAAGCTTCCTAGAGAAAAAAACAGGCCGTGGACCCCATTCTGTTCTGTTGGACCGATTGGAGAGAGGGAGAGAGAAAAAAGAAAAGAAAAAAAAGATGCCGTTAGAGCTTGGAATTACAAAACAGAATGTTTTCGAGGAGTGGAAAGCATATTCCTTTTTTTTTTTACTTATTGAGCCAAGCTAGCTGTTTATGATTTGCGAGTTAATTACAAACATTAATCATAGGAGCTTCTAAATTAACGATTATAATACAGATGATACCAAAAAATAAATAGAAGATGGTCGGCAAGACCTGCCGTTCAACATGCAAGACATATGATTCGGAAAGGTAAGTAGCATGCAGTTGATTTTTATATTTTCTACTTTTTAGAATTTCAGGTATACTTCAATCATTTTATGCAGTTTTTCTCAAAAGGGGCATTGACTATTAAAAAGTTTTTTTTTTCCGAAGAGAAAATTTTCTAATTTTAATTAAAGTAATTTAAAAATTCTAATTTTAATACCTGAAAATTGAAACGGAAAATAGAATTAAGGACAATTCTCAGGTCCACCGCCCGGGTGAACGCCCACATTCACCCCCTCCCTAACTAGCTAATCAGGTAGGGCTGCCACTTTTTACCGAACTTTCCGAACTGATCGATTACCGACCAATTTTTTTTTTGTTTGGTAACCGATTTTCACAAGCCGAAAATCAAAAAAACCGAATCGATGAAAACCGAAAAAAGATGGTACCGAAACCGAAAATTCCGATTTACCGATTGATTACCGAAAAAAATTATCAAAAATAAACCGAATCGATTATTACCGAAATAAGCAATGTATTTGCCGATATATTTTTTGAAATATAAACAATTTAAAAATACATAAATAAATTATGTGTATTCATACTCTTAGTCATAATTTTATTGTTATTGTATTTGTTAATAAAAACAATATGACAATATTTTAGGGGCAAAATCCTATACTTTATGGTTGAGATGTCATAAGGTACTCAAACAATCTCATGTTTCAGTCTCGGCAAAAAAAAATCTCTTGTTTAAGTCCTCAACATATATAGAATTAGAGGCGCTAACGATATTTAGACGTTTTGCCCCTTTAATTTAAATTTAGGTTCAATTAAGAAAAAATTCATGATGATGTGTTATTAATTTTATTTTATTTACATTAGTAGATAGATCCCGACCACACGAGAAGTTAGGCACAAGCACCGTGTAAATCAACAATGTAACGAAAAAGTTATAGTCGTTTTAGCATTAAGGGTATATTAGTTATTGACACATAATAGAGTTGACCCACGTTGACCAACGGTGAAACCATTACGAAAATGCATAATTTTTTCAACATAGACATTTTACTTAGTGCTTATCACATCCAATGGTTGGATCGGTTATTTTTCGTCTTTAGTTTTACAGATTATACAACATTCCTATATGTATACCAGTAATGTTTATTAGTTGTAACTAAATTACATAATTTTAAAAAACCGTATATGAACATGATCATGCAACATTCCGGGCTATCATGCAAGAGTTTTCCTTTAAGTCTCATTCGCCACTAGCAACTCTAACATCTGATGTAAAGATTAGTGAATCCTTCAAAGTAGCCACTGAAGGTTTAGCTCTAACTCTCTAAGTCTGAATTTGTTTTTGGAAGGTGAATAACTTCCAAAGTTCATGAAGGCAATGAATGTATTGTTTGGTGCCAACTATTTTCCCCAAAACAAAGCCCTCATAATCAGAAAAATGATGGAGGAGTTTGTCGGCCGTGTACACCAAGTAACCGATCATTCATAAGAAATAGAGGCTAGGGTATAGGAGAGAAAATCATATGAGTGGTTGAAGCACGCCATGGAATCCGAGAAAGTATGGTTTATGAAGCAGAAAAGGGTATTGATTCTTTAGAGATCAAGATAAGTGAACTAGAGAAGCAACTTGCGTCTTTGAAACAGGAGAAACAATCAATAAGTGATGTGGCATTTCAAAAGGGTAAGTTATATTTGAAGAAACAGGAGCAGCTGAGCCAAATGGAAGAGAGGTTGAAAGATTCCCAACCCAGGCAAGACGAACTTGAGAATGAAGTTCTTGAAATGATGGCAGTTTTTGGATCTCTTAGAGTTCTTTTAGCCGGCTAGGTACTATTTACGTATTCGGCTAACTCATCGGCCGATTGGCCGTTTTTGTCGTTCCTTATGTTATGTATTGCTGAAGTATGTATGTAACCTCTTTTATTTATTCAAGAAACGATGTCTTCAATTCAAGCTTGGAATTAAGTGACAAGGAACTTTTTGCAACATTTTATGCATTTTAATTGAGTGATTGTCTATGACATACTAGCTATCATTCAGTATCCCTTGCTTCCCAGATAGTTGGATATAATTTCTTTAAGTACTAGTCGTTAATTGGCATGGCATGACGCTCACCGTCTTTATCTCGTAAATGATACACTTCTTTGCCAATCACTTTATCCACAATGAATGGACATTCCCAAGTTGGTGACTATTTACCAAATCGTGGGTCTTTCGTCCTAATTGGTAAGACAACTTTCCATACGAATTCCTCTTCTGCAAAACTTTTGTATCGAGCCTTTTTATTATAAGCTCGTGCTACTGCCTTCTTTTGTGCATGCAACCGATCATAAGCATCCAGTCTAGATTGGTCAAGATCTTCCAATTCTTGTAACATAGCTTGGCTATACTCGTTGGATGTTAATTCATTTTGTACGGCCACTCTCATAGTTTTGACTGTTATTTCTATTGGTAACATGACATTGTGGCATAGGTTAATGCAAAATGGTGTAGTCCCTGTAGCCGAGCGTTTAGATGTACGATATGCCCAAAAAGTTTCAGATAATAAATTGTGTCAATCCCTTGGGTTCCCTTGAATCATCTTTTCAAAAATTTGGATGAGTACCTTATTGCTTGCTTATGTTTGACCATTAGCTTGAGCTTAATAAGGTGTTGATTATTGCATTCTAATCCCATACTCGGCCATTTTATCGATAACCGCTTCGACTATTATAATTACATAAACAACTAAAAATGAATGTTTTAAATTAACAAAAATAATGGAGAGTCTCATCTCGCTCTTTATATTTAGGAGTTATATAACTAAAAGCTAAAGTAGAGAGTCACTTAAGAGACTGGTGCTGTTACTAAAATAGTTAAAAAGTTAAACATGCTGTATAAAATAGCTAAAAAACTAAAATAGAGAGTATGCTAAAAATGATGAAAAGATGGAGAGAATTGATTATGTATTAATTGAGTAGCAAGAAACAATGTGAAGTGTTTATAAATCACAATTGCAGTTTGGGTAATCAAGAAAGGAAAAAGTATAATTCTAAGCAAATCCACAAAGACCGGCCATTACGGTAAACAAAAAGAATCAAAATAACAAAAAAGCAGGTGTCCATAACAAAATTAACACTACAAGAAAGTTATGAATAAATCGAGACTAATAAAACAATCCAGAACAAGACTGTACGTAGCCTCCAATTTTTCGATGTATAAAAACTACATAAAAGTAGAAAAATCAATCCATTGAGTCTCATGACCAAAAAAATAGATCCATGTAGAAACCTAACACAAATAATACATCAACAAAAGAAAAGCAGATAAAGAAAACTTGAGCAAGAAGTTAGCAGTAGTACCAGTTCACCACAAAAGAGAAGTGCAGAGAACTTGAGACGAGAGAGTTGTGGAGGCAAAAACTCGATAGTAGATGGTAGGAGAAGCGCTCTGGTTTTATGCGTAGGGTTTACGTAGCGTCCTTCTTCTTTTTTTCCCGTATGGAACTTTTCTGTACCCCGCATTTTCAATATTTTTAGATTGTGTTTCTATAAAACAGGGAATCGTTTTATGAAACGTAGTCTTTTTTTGTTGTTGTTGTATTAATCGTTTTTCGTTTTCAGGATTCTTTTTTTGAAAACTTATAGCTACCAAATGCATTTTACACCCATTTTTATATTTGATAAATGAAAAACTGTTTCGAAAAATGTAACCAATGCGCTCTAATATGTCATCAATATAGACAACACTGAAATCTACTACAGGTTTGAAGATATTATCCATCTTTCTCTGAAAGATTGATGAAACTTGTTTAAAACCGAAAGACATAACTAGCCATTCATAATGTCAATTGTGGCGTACCAAAGACAGTGATTAGGTTATCTTTATATTTTTTGCTACTTTTTTCATAGAAAATTGGCGTCCATCCATCATTATGTCAGTAACAATTTTTTTATTATCTTCTATCTAGAACTTTTCTACAATAGCAAATCTTTTTGCTATCGTGAATCTTGATCCACTATCTACATAGGCATGTAGATGATACGTCTTGTGATCAGAAAATTTTAATCTAATCTCTATGTAGTTGAATCTACTAGTAGAGATGGTTTTTGACTGATGAAGTTCTTCTTTTGGTTGAATCTTTTCATTGTCTTTTATCCATGCATATGATATATATGTTGCCAACAATTTGATAAAAAATCAACCTAAAAAGAAAAATGTTGCTTAAAAATGAATTAGGAAATTTGGGCAAGAATCGTAAAGGTCTCGTTTTCACGATCTACTCTACTAATATTGGAAGCTCTCAACTAAGAAGATGCAAATTCTAAAGTGGTTGCATCAGAATTCCACTACTATTGGGACCCTAGGAAGGCCTGCTCCTCGATTTTGTGTCCCCGCCAAGGTACATAGAGAAAACCTTGGCAAAACCTTCACTGCCATTGGGCAAAAGGTATAGGGAAGACATGTTATGCTAGTCAAGAATATTGGGCTTTTCACAAAATGAGGCTAGGAACACAAGAATCTGTGCCTGCTACTACTATGAATTTAGTTAATAATCTGAGTGTTTTCTTCTTATGTCTAGAATAATTGAATTATGGGTTGCTACTACTATGCTTCATTATGTTTGAAACTCATCAAATTATTGCTTGTTTTCTTTGTTACGGGAGGATTGATGAAATAACCATTTGTTGAAAAGAGTAGTACCAATTTTTCAATATCTAGATTGTTGTCATGTCGTTTTGTTGTTTTTATGCTAATTGTCATGTTGTAGTTTTGTTGAGTTATTGTGATGCCCCAAATTGCACATCTTTAATTCGAGTACGTCACAGTGTCGCGAGTCCCTAAATCATAAGCCGAAATGTTCAACTTATGTTTTAAAGAGTCGCAAGACATTTGATTAAATAAGTTAATTTAATGGGAAGCAGTAAAGTTTGAAATTACTTTAAGGTGTAAAATATTAAAGTCTATAATTTGAGTTGTTCATCTAAAATTTAATTTAATGAATGAGTCGAAAATGTGTTAAATTTAGCAAGCTATCAACTCAATGACAAACTAAAGGTGAAGAGGTTCCGAAACACCATTACGAGACAAAGAAAGAAAGAAAGAAATAATCCGGAACCTGACACGTAATTAAGTAGAACCATTAAATCTATTTAAATCTAACGTACAACTATGAAGAGGAGAAAACTTATGTCTAAAGCTAGAATGTGTCCGTTGATCCAGACTCTTCCATTTGCGTCCAAATGTTTCTTAGCTATTCCATTTGTCTCCATTTCTTCCTCTAATGCATTACTTGTTCCATTAATTTGTGGCGCTATTAAATTTGAATGTTAATTCAATAGTAACCATTGTATTTAGCATGTTTGTAAAATCAGGACACAATCAAAATAACAACATGATCCCCAAGTTGACTGCATGAACCCTAGCTAGTCTCATTTTTCCTGCTCTAGGCTACATTTTCGTTAATGTCGCATGCTATCATATCATTCCTAATTAACAATAGCCATGTTATTTCTAGCTTGTCTTCTCTTCTCCTAGCTACCACTACCTCTTCTCCTAGCTACCACTACCCTTTCTGTTCATTATGTGCTTGTTGCAAATGGTGAACATGTGCCAACCAACCTAGTTAGATCTTGCCACTTAATTCATTTTTGCTCTCTCTCAAAAAAAAAAATCATTTTTGCTGCTATAATCCCTTCAGCAGTCTGGCTAAAGTAGAGTTTAAAGAGTTTTGGAGTTTAAAATCCATACAGAAAAACCCACCCACCTATGTTTTCATAAGATGAAATCAAACCCACAAATGATAATGAACCATTGTTGACAAACTCTAAATCAAAATCACAAAAAATTAGCGAACCTATTCTAAAAAAAGAAAATAAGAATTGGAATATCTAAAACATAAACTAGCATGAGAATCATGATATTGATGAACTTACTGAGTTTTGAGTGGGTGGGTTATGAGAATCATGATAGGGATGAGAATCATGTTTTCATAATATATTCATAAGAATGTGCCAACTACCATATTAATTGTTCCGCTACAGTATTTTGCAAGCCGCTTCCATAAGTACCTATCACATGGTTTCTGCTTTTAGCTTTAAAAAAGTCTCAACTTAAAAAAGACGCATCGTTTTTTAATTTTATCAAACATGTGGAAGTCCATTAATTGCTTCTCATTTAAGCTGCTTAAAAAAAGAAATTAAACTATTCCAAGTAGCATCATAACAGAAGATGCAAATATGAGAACAATAACAAGAAATAAGTTTCATTGTCCAAAAAAAAATTGTCCAAAAAAACAAGAATAAGTTTCAAGAAACTACAAAGTAAATAGTGTATTGGAGCAAGAACAGATCTCATTTAGCTCTAATGATATATTGAACATTTCATGAGTGCACCAATGCAATTACAATATGAGATCAAACAAGTCCCATGTATGATATGACTCTGCGTAGCATTATAATAGAAGATGACTATTTAATGGAAAATGTTCAAAAGAGGCTGTCTACTTGGAAGAGTCATTCATACCTTATCCATGGTCGATCGGGCACCTCTTGTTCAGGCTTTGCTTGCTAAATCTAGCTGGAGATTGATAAAGAAGGAGGACGGTCTCTGGAGTAAAACTCTCTATGCTAAATATTTGAAGAAAAAGAGCTTACTTGAAGGTTAAGATTCTCCATCTCATACTGGTTGGTGTTATTTGGTGCTCAGATCTTCCTAATGGGATAAGGTGGAGAGTTGGTCTTGGCAATTCTATCTCTTTTTGGTTACGGTATTGCTACTGTGCACATTCCTTCTGACCAATTATACTCCTCTCTTAATGATTACTATGGTGTTCATGGTTGGTATCTCCATAGATTTTTTCATATGCTGCTCCCAAGTCCCAAGTGATATTATGTATCAAATTGCTGGTATTAATTTGGACTCTGAGAAAACCCCTGGTATTCAAATTGCTGGTATTCATTTGGACTCTTAAGAGCTAACCAAGCTGTTTTTGACTTGAGTAAAGAAAAGAAAGAGCTAGCCAAGCTGTTTCAGTTTCCTTTACACATTCATGATTAAGTATATCTTGGCTGGGGAAATAACCTTTTCCTCCTATCCATCCAAGAAAATCAGAGGAAAGAAAAGAAAGAAAATCATAAATTGATCAATGGTCTGCTTTGTAGCGAATCAGTATCGAGCATAAATTGAAAACACCAACACTTCTCTATCAAGGAACAAAGGATATGTACTCAAGTCAAAGCATCACTTTCTAGATTCAATTCTCATAAAGCTAGAGAAACACAAGATTTTTCGATTGGTTGCACAGGACACAATTTGACTTGAAATTCTACAAAATTGAACACAAGTTAAATAACAAATTCTATCCTCACGCAAATACAACAATGTCGTTGAAAGTAATCAGAGGGGCACAGATCCGTAAAAAACTACTTCAGCTGGGCCAGTCATGTAAATATGATTGTCCTCCTCTCTCCACTCAATCTGTAATGGTCCACCGGGTAGATCAACCGTGCAATTCTGTTAGGAAAAGAGAAGCATAAACAGATGTGCATAGAGGAGAGCAAGTCAAGAAACTACAGTGATAATGAGGTTAATCTGGAGTATTACGATAGAAAAGAAAACAAACAACATTCACTTCTCTCCAAATTATACCCAAACTGGAGTTTCATGAAGGTAAGAAAAGAAGGTTTTCCTCTGTGTTTTGGTCTGTAGAAAAGAAAAATGCTGCACGATAAACGTTCACCCCATGTAATTACAAAATCATTTGGCTGTTGTGTTCATAGGCCACAAGAATCACACTAACCAACCCTGCCTTCCTTTGCATGGAGGGATGCTGCTTATGAAAGGGATATCAAACTTACAAAAATTTACCAACATGGCAATATCACAAACAGTGATGATTCTAAGATACTGGAACTATAGTTACATCATGACCATAAAAAGAAAAAATAGTTACAGTACTCTTCTGAAAAAATGAAATTAAAATGATGCTAGAGCAAATGGAAGAATTTTATTTCCATGTCACATATTTCAGTATGTAATTATGTATACCATTACTCTTCTACCAAATGGCCCAAGACTTACCCGAGCAGCACGACCCTCAAGAACTGCTGCGACAACTACAGCACAAGCACCAGTTCCACAAGCCAGTGTTGCTCCTACAATCACAAGTGACTAAGCTTCCGACTAAAAAAATGCATTCTGTATTATATCACAGTTTACTAAATGTTTCTTTTGCAACCAAAAGAACTCACCTGCCCCACGCTCCCAAACTCGCATTTTGAGGTGTGAAGGAGTGAAAACTTGAACGAATTCTGCCAATCACTATCAAATTAGATTTATGAATACAAAATCATTATTAAGAACAATATGATCAGGTAACTGTATTTTCAAGACTACTAAGACAGTGTAGAGTTAGGAGATATTTTACGTGGATAACGACATGGCATAAGTTCGTTTTACAACTTGAGGCATTTCAGATCAGAACATACAAGTGCTCAGTAGCTTCTTTTAGCTGTTTGACAAAACCAACCTTGTAAACCGAAAGACACACAATTGAACAAATACTACATTCTGGACGTATTTCTCAAAATCCCAAAGCACATTTCAACAAGTTTAAACAGAATGACACCAGAAGTTTCATATGGTTCAAATTTATGCCTTCTCAAACTTCTATTACTGTCAGAACTCAGAAGGCATAAACAAAGAATAGAAAAAAAGACGATCCGTAGTGTCTAAGTTTAGCAAAAGTAAACACTAACTGATTCCAAATTTCTAATAACAAAAGCATTTCCACAGAGTAAATAAATTCTAACCTGTGTTAGTTCGTGCTGGAAACACCTCATGATGCTCAAATTTTGGACCAATTTCAGCTAAATCCAGTTCATCAACCTGCAAATTCTGTTCCATTCCACCCAAAAGTAAATAAGTCACAGTCAGCAATGACGGATTTTGCGAGAAATAGTACTTAAACAGATTTATGCAACTTATAGCTTTGAGACATTGCTAACAGTCCAAGAAAACAAACCTAAATACACATCAAGAAACTAATATGAACCTATTTAGTAGAAATGATAAAAAAACTTTAATAATTAATACATTAGCTACTACCAAATTACTTGTGTCAAATTAGGTCATTTTCTTAAGATAGATGAGAACTATCAGAAGGAAGGAAGACTGTTAAGAGTAAACTCAGCAAACAGAATCGTAATAGAATTAAGTTGAAATGTCTGTACAGTTACCTGGTCTGTTTCGGTACCAAAAGTTACACAATGAGGATTTCCCATACTAACACAGGTTACATTCCAGGTTACTCCATCAACATCCAGACCTGACTTAACAACAGATTCATCTTTGTTTGCAGCTAGTCTAGTAGGTACATCTGATGCTTTAAGAACCGGCTCCCCCATATCAACTCTAACCTGTAATTAAAAGAATCAATGTTAGCTAAAGCGAATATGGACATCCAACACTAAAAGCATGACGAGGCATCCTGACCAGCACTGTGTGCAGAGTTTCAAAGTCGAATGCTTTGCAATCATTAGATGTTTGATGTGTTAACCTCAAATAGTTTACTTAAACCGAAATATAGGGTAAACAACAACATACCTTCCCATCATCTACAATTTCTGGAACAATTAGACCAGCACCAGTATTTACTGTAAACCTGCAATGATTTACACATACGACTAGTGTTTAGAACAAGTAGTATACATTGGAATAAGATTTATTAGTATCGAACAGGATAACTTCTTCTTGTAAATGTTATATGCAAACAAAAACAAAAAACACAATGCAGTAAATACAATCATGTACAATTAACAAACCAAAAAAAAAAAAAAAAATTCACAGCATTTCAAACCCATACCGTTGCTTCCCATGCAAATTCTCAAGCTCTGTGATGAATCTGGCAAAGCACCGGACTCCATTGCCACACATCTATACGATAATATCCAACATCAAACTTTCGGAAATAACTACCACTCATACACACACTTGCACACATATAATGCAATGCAGTAGATGCAATCAGTTAATCTCCTTTCAACCACGGAAGCAGACACCAGCACATATACAGACAATATTCAAAGAATCAAAGGAACAAAATGTTTTGTAAAATGTGAGTTACCTCAGGCTCACTCCCGTCAGAATTGAAAATCCTCATGGTATAATCGGTGCCATTGATGCCGGGAAGCGCAAAGATCACTCCATCCGCGCCAATCCCAAAGTTCCGATCACATAGCTTTGCTGCTTGCTCTGCAGTAATCTTAGGCTCCGAAGAATCCCTATTATCAACCTATCACTCGCAAAACACAAGAATCAAAACCAAACTAAATAATCCAAAACAATTCGGCGAAACTAACCCTAACTTTTCCTTTGCTTATTCAATTTTTCCAATATTTGCAGAGTGATTAAATACCAGGATGAAGTCGTTGCCGAGGCCGTGGTACTTGACAAAGTGAAGGATTCTGGCTTCTCTCCGGTCTAGAAAAGAAGCAGGTGATGCTTCTTCGGCTGCTTCGAAGCTCATTGACGACACTGCCACCACTGCTAGGCGTAAATGAGGGCTTCTCAATGAGAAAGTTTCTCTGAGAGAGTTCAATTTGAGAATAGGAGAAGAAGATGGATGAGGAATGAAGGAGGTCAGTGATCGGCAAGTTGGGGATGTGAGAGGCACTGAAATGGCAGCTGCTATGGACATGACTTTGACGTTAACAGGAGTTTCCCTCTCTAAAACAAAAGTCGAGCTGATTGTTGTTTAACTTGTTCTGTCTCAGTGCCACTCCTTTTCATTCCTTTTTTTTTTCTCACTTATGCAGTTCATGGTTCTTCCTTTCACTTCTTCATCTGATAACCAATGTTCTTTCTCTTCCCAGAGGTTTAACCTCAAAGTATATTTTTTTTTATTTTAGGGAACCTGGAATTTTGTTAAACTAAAATGAGTTTCTTCGCAGACTTGTGCAAAATTCATGTAACAAATCACAGATAAAAATTGGCCAATTTCATAATAAAATTAGAGAGAAGGAGGCTCAGAAAGGAGTTAAATCAGCAAAGATGTTCCTGCTCCTCACAAGTCTAAGCACAGTTGCAGTTTCCCAAGAAATCACTAACTGAGTAGCTCCTAGAATCTTTATGTTCTTAGCAATAAGAAACAAATCAGAAAAACAAATTTAAACAATGCAATCACTTCATAAACAGACTCCTCTCTGTCAAAGACAACCACACCACTTATCCAAAGACCAAATTTTTTTTCTGCTCAAAAGTCCTACAACAAGTTGATTAAAATTAAAATTAAAATTCGAGCCTTTAAAGCCGTTGGCGCATACCCACTATCAGTCTACCATTACCCAATTACATATCAATCAAGAAGGAAGAGACCACATTCAAACACACACCACATTGAACCCTAAAACAACCCCCAAATTCCAACCAAAACAACAAAATTGAACAATAGTTAAAAGATACTTACAATATGCAAACAAAATTGATAGGTTAAGATGCTTGATAGTTGCTATTGAGACTTGAGATTCTCATGGAGATGAAGAAGACTCTCAGTTGGTCTGAGAACTGAGCTTGTTTGGGAGAAGAAATAACCAAGATGCACTGTTGAAGACGTAAACGGCGTCGTATCCTATACATGCCACTTTTGTAATTAAATATTGATATGAGGAGCATTAGCGTAATAACACATAAAGTTACCGTTGGAACCTCTTCTGTTTCTATATAAAGAAGAAGGAGAAGAGAAGAAACCCAAAAACCAAAAACTGAGAAATTTCAAGAGCGTCCAGAAACTGCTTACTAGTTTTCAAGGGAAACCAAAATTCTTCGAACTTAATCGGTGAGTTTTCTCAAATTCTGATCTTTTTAGGGTTTTTTCTTGAAGTTATAATCGTTCTTTTGACGAACTTTTCAAGAATTGGAAGTTGAATTTTGGTGTCCGTTAGGGTTCGATGAGATAGGAAATTGAGATCTTACTTCAGTCGATCAGTCGGTCTAAAAGAAATGGGTTTTCTTAAACGAGCATCAATGATCTAAAATTTAGACTCAGATGGGTCTTCTTTCTCTGGTTGAAAGTATGTGGTTCTGAAATGGGTTTATAAATAAGATTCTGATCATCATGAACTCTGATCGTATAGGGATGAAGAATGATCTGCATGTTGTAATATAGAAATTTACTTCTTTCAATTTTCTCGCTTAGGCTTTTTGGTTCTAAAGTAATGAAGAATTTGGTCTATGTTATGATCTCAAATCTTACAACAGCTTTGTTGTTATGTTCATCGTTCTGGTATTCAAACTGGTAACTATCAACTTAGGAAAACTTAGAGTTTTGGTATTTCCGCTTCTTTCAACTTTTTTGTCTTGGTTTGACAATAATCAACAGCATTGCTGTATGATCTTTTCGGCGTAGAAATTGGTAACTCTGTTCTCACTGGAAAAGTCTGCCATATAAGGGTTCAGTTAGTTTTAGAGTTCTGAATGCATATCCAAAAAGGGGGCAAGAAACAAATTGTTGAGATTTGAGAAGTGTTTCTGCATTATATCACATGGTCTAATTTCTTTCTTTCAATTGTTTCTACAGATATCAGTAAAACAAATTGAATTGGCTAAAAAAAGCACAAATGGCATCAAAAGTTGGTCGTTTGTTTCAAGATCAGAACTTCAGTGTTCACTCTAATGGTACTCATCAAGTCTATTGCTATGTCTTTCCTTGTTGCCAAAACTTTTTGTTAGGATATTCAGTCTAACTTTTATAATATGCAACAACAGGAGCTTCTCTTGTGGGAAAGGGTGATGCAAAAACACAGAAGAAAGGGGGGTTTGGTGGAAGGAAACCTCTAGGAGATGTATCGAATACCGGGAAGCCTGAATTTACCAAGGCATCGAAAAAGCCTGCTCTTACCAATGTTCCTCAAATCATTGCCGATGCAAGCAATAAGAAAAGCCTTTCTAAAGCCTTGGATAAAGTGCAGACTCGTGGCAGCCGGAAGGCCCTATCTGATGTGTCTAACACAGTCAAACCACCTGTGCATAAGAAGTCAAGTGTTGTGGCACAACCACCATGTGGTTTTGAGGAGGAAGGTTTCCTGCATGACCATCAACAGTGCATCAAAGCTATGAGAAAGGCTAACCACATGGATCAAATGGATCTACTTATGATGATACATGGACCAGATTCATCCAACAAGCTTTCATCTCCATGTGCAGCTTCTCAGTTAAGTAAAGTTGAGGTAAGTTTGCAAAAAATTGCAATTCCTTTGTTTTCTTTTCCAGCAGTTATTTTTTGGGTATGGAATCTTTCTAAATAGTAAATATTGCTGTTTATTCATCCTTCTTTTTTCGTTTCAGCCTGAGAGTCCCATGAGGTACTTGGATTTGAAAGAGATGCCCGAGCTGTCTATCAATCTTGACTCTCCATCTCATTGCAAGTCTCCATTGTCACCAAATCATACCAAGTCCCCTTGGATTTGGGAGGACTGTGATTTTCAGGTGATGGAAACACCACAGTTGTTAAGGCATTGATTCCCCTGGAACTTCCAAAGTGTGTACTACGTGATGCACCATCAATCAACCTGAAATTGATGTAGCCAGAGTCATCCGAGAGGATTTGGTTTTTGTCAACTCTGTTCTTAGTTTTTTCTTGGTTCTTTGATATCTGAACATTTAAGAATGTTGTTCCTATCCACTCAATGGCTCTGTTATATAAATACTATTTCTTCTGTTTGACCCACATTAATGTCATATTGATTATGAATTGATGCATGGATGTATTGTTTTTTGGTTATGAAAATAGGCGACTGAGATTTCGGACCCTTCAAGCAGGCCCTTATCTTTGCTGCAGTAACTATGAAGTAACCTTTTTTTTCCCCCCTTCTTAATAACGGTATATCATCTTTTTTATGACAAAAAAATGGTATATCATGCTTTGAATGGTTTTAACTTCTTTTGTATAATTAATGAGAAAAGTAAGATTACAACTTGCAGCAACTGAATAGCCTACTCTTTTTCTTTCTTCAGACCTTAAAGAACAGCCTTCAAATATGAAATCAACGAGGTCAAATCCATTAACTATATGTTGGAAAAAGTTACAGATACCTGAAATAGCTTCATTGGGTAACTGGGTCATATTTTATTACCCAATTGTTAGAGAGAGCTAGGCAACTGAAGGACACCTTATGGTAATGGCAACTTCTAACTATATAAGTGCCTAGTAGGAGTTGCAATTATGTTGCTAAGTTAGCAATGAGCTTTGATGATGTTATTGTTTGGTAGATGGGGTTGGTTCTTGGTTGGAGCATTCTTTATAAACTGTTGTATCATTAGCAAAGTTAACTAGCAGTTGGGTCATCCAAAAACTATATACATGACAAAAACAAATTGTTTGTGGTTCACTTCTATTCATTCACTCCCTGAATCCCTTGTCACTAATACATGACAAAAACAAATTGTTTGTGGTTCACTTCTATTCATTCACTCCCTGAATCCCTTGTCACTAATTCACTATCAATAAAAGTAGTACTACTTTTGAACTACGGAAATTAATCCTCATTGAATTTCAAATTAAAACAAACAAAACAGCAAATGGCGATCATGAGCACAATGCTCTTTCATGAATCGTATTCTTGATGATCATCCATGGGTTTCTTGGCCGCTTCATCAATTGCAGCTAACCTTTCGACCAGCAACAGATGAGAACAAGAGCAAGAGATTACATCAGGCCACTCCTTAGAGGGGAAACTTTTTTATTTTGATGAACAACAGAAACAACAAACTGAGTGAACCTTCTAAGCTGCGGAGAGAACCAGAACCATACCAAATAAGCTGCTAAAAGCACAAAGAAACCGAAGACAGACAATCGAAAACAAGCTATCAAGAATGAAAAGTCAGAAACAGCTGCATCCTTTAGCAAATAATCTACACGGGCAGACTTGTCTTCGTTACACATCAGTACATGACTAATGACTAATCAGTATAACAAAAAATTTCCTCCAATCTTACTTACAAAGTGGAAGTGAAGAATTCTCAAAATACAGCTAAAACCTTACTAATCATATGACAAGTGTAAACTGATTCTTTCTTTTACATTGATCTTCAAAATTTCTATTGTTTTTTTTTTCGGGTTAGCAGATTTTGAAAGTTTATGATACTAACAAGAAAAACAGGAAGTGCCCTTAAACAACTAAGAACTAACTGATCTAAAAGAAAGGCATTTGAATCATTCAGAGGTAAGGATTGGCTCTACATAGAAACACCAAGTGACCCGAGTCAGCAACAAAATTTGCTTCCCTAATAATGGTTTGAAACTGATTTGCAAACATGTTCTTGCAAGATGAAGAATGTCTTGAACCAAGAACTTCATCCTCCATGGAGTTTAAATCAGTCCATTTAAGCTATCTATAACAATCTTTGAATCACCTTCGACTTGGATTTTGAGATGACCTTGAGCAATTGCTTGTCTAAGACCTTCACAAAGAGCCATTACTTCAGCGACAAGGACAGAAGAGTGACCAATATCTTTAGCTGAAGCTAGAAGAGGATTGCCCTCTGAGTCACGCAATACAAAACCTGCTGCTGCCTGGTGATTATGCTTCATAGAACCATCCAAAGTTTGATATAGTTTGGATCAGGGGGCTTCCAGCAAATAAGATCTCTGTGAATTTTCTTCCTATGTTGGCTAGGAGGATTTACACGCCAATTTTGAAAGGTCATAGTGGCTGCAGAATAACAAATCTGACTAGGAAGCATAGAAGTATGCTTAAAAATATGCTTATTCCTTGAATACAAATATGATGACATAAAATTGGGACTTTTGCAAAAGACTTTAAAGAATCAGTATCTTTTTGGATTCTAAAAGAATCTAACCAATCAACAAAGGAAGAATTCTAAGAAAGATGGTAAATTAAACTACAGAGATTTTCCCAAACTTTTGGGAGTAAGGACATTTCATAAAGAGATTATCAGGACATTTCATAAAGAGATTATCAATAGTTTCACTGTCAGAATTGCAGAAAGGACACGTTCTGTCAATAATCTCAGAAGTATAGATCTTATCTCTGGTTCTAATTCTATTTCTTATAAGTTGCCAACTAAATAGCTTAAACTTTAGGAGGCATTGGGAGCTTTCACATCACAGAGAGAAGGTTTGATTTGGAATAAGCATGGAGTCTTTGAACCTGAAAGTGAGAAGCAGATTTTATAGTAAACATACCATTACAGCAGGGCCTCAAATAAATTCATCATCTCTAGGAACAACGGGAAGAGGAATGGAACAGATTTTGTACACAACATCAGGAGGAAGAACTTGTAAAAGTTTATCATCATTTGAAGAGTGATTACTTATGTAGTCACTTGCAACTTCATTGCAGTTGATATGAAGTCTTTCATTTCCCCTGAGGAGATTTGAAACAAAGAAAGTTCAAAAAGTTCAAATATCAAACGCAGATCTTCAAAGTTCATACACAGAAAGTTGCTCAAACTAAACATATTAAACTCTTGAGACATTGGCATACCCATCATCCATAAACACGCTCGTACATCATTATCAGAATGATGTCTTTAAAGATGCACTGTATATAGTTGCGAAAAAAAGATGTGCTGTATATGGTGTGGAAATGAGATAAAAACTTAAAACTGTGTCCAACAAATTCATTTTCATTAGACAAAAGAAACCGTGACACAAAATAAGGGACAAAACAGCTACAATGGAGCTTTTAAAAATTAGGTAAGCACTAACAAAGGCAGTTTTAACCAAATCGCCATTTCCATGACTTCATTCCTGTTGTAGCTGATATATTTTCCAGCAAATAAATGACTGAAGAATTAGAGTATATCACAATTTACTTCGCAGCAATAGAAAGAATATTAAAGCCATTAAAGATACATAGCTGATGAAATATCGATTTCTCTGTTGGGGAGTCTTGGACTGGAAATATTAGATACCAATTAGCCTTAATAACATATAACAATATCAACAAATTGTTAATAATCAATCAACTTTTGCAACTCTGTCCTCAATCCCCAATCCGTAAGGACCTTTTACTCATTTTAGCTAAATTCCCCACCTATAATTTAGTCTCAAATCCATCAGTCCAAGTCTACCATGATTACCCATTACCAAATAGTTCTGTGTTGCTTGCAAAAGTCTGACTAATCTTCTTGTCTTAATTTTTTAACTAATTGAATGATCCAACTTCGCTGCACTTTGTAAATGCAGTCCCAAGTCCCAACAATATATCAAGACAAGGCGTACTCCAAATATCAAAGCTTTATTGCAATAGTTAAAAACTCAAATTGAGGGTGGAAAAAACTTGATAATCAAAGGTTACAGCTAAAGAATCAGAACATTTGTAACCTACATGGTCTATACATTAGATAAATACATCAGCATATCAGCACATCACAATAACTAATAAGTTCCACACCCTCAAATCAATTTTATCCCAAACATCATCAAAAATTACCATAATCTTCTTGTCTTTTATCCTGTCACATAGATGGTTCTCTTCTGGCTATAGCCTCATTATCAACATCCTTTCTTTTTGAATCCTTTCCAAGTTTGCAGTATGGTTTCACATCTAGTACTAAGACCACATCCTCGAATAAATTCTTATCTTTTGTAGCTTGCTTATAAACTTCTTTGACGAGGATCATCTGCTTCTTCCACTGTATTGACGTTTTTAAATAATTCCACATAGCAAGAAAATGGCTTAAGCTCGTTATCATCCAATTGATTGTAACTCCACTCTAGAGCCCAAGTACGCTATTTTTCAGGCGTCTCAAGGCATTTTTCCAGTTTCCACCATGCACGTAAAGCACTTCTATTTTTTTGAAGTGCTTGCAACTGTGACACCTAAAACAGGCAGACCTCCACATTAAGGCTATGTGGGTTGCTACAAATCATATAATGAGATTTGTAACAACATCACCTGCCATCTTCTCAAATAAACTCCAAGTTTTTACTTCGTCTAAAATGTCGAGCACAAACTCCTTTTGCATATGCATCCGAGTTGATGGTACTCCTCGACTTCTAGATGTCAACAAAAACTAGGAAGTTGCACAACCTCAAAATCAATTTTATCCCATACATCATCCAAAATTACAAGAATCTTCTCGTCTTTTATCCTGTCACATAGACAATGTGCTATTCCGACTGTGGTCTCATTCTCTACAGCATCCAGACCTGCTGTTTCAGAAATTTCTTTTTGAATTCTTTCCAGGTCTGGATTCTGTTTCACATCTAGTACTGAAACCACATCGTCAAATGGTTTGACGAGTGTAGCTTGCCTATAAACTTCTTTGACGAGTGTCATCTTCCCCACACCACCTATGCCATACACCCCAATCCATTCCTCCACGATTTTCTCAAGAACTGAAATCCACGATTCAAAGGGCTCATAATCTGCAGTAGCAATCTCCATTTCTCTATTGGAGCTCCACTGATCTCATCCAGAACCTAAATTGCACAGTTGATTCTCTAGATTCTGTAGTGAATTGATCCAACAATTGCAGAACCAATTGCAATGATGGATATAAACCCTAAATCAAATATGGGGATGCATTAGATTCAACTAAACAGAAAACGAAATCAAACGAGGACCAAATCTAAAAGGAGAGTGCCAGATTATCTAGTTCAGATTGGGAAATGTGGAAAGGGATAAAAAGTAACATAAAATATAAAACAGAGCAAATGAAATCAATGAAGAAAATCATAAGCACGTACCTTACATCTCTCTCTTAGACTTGTGAATGAAGATAGTGAATATCAAAATCAAACTCAAGCGTGCAGCGACTCTAAAACTTTCAAAACAGAGGATGGGATGAAGTTTAAGGAGGAATGGAGAGGGTATATATGAGGCTGAGAGTCAACGCGAGAAAAGAAAGAAAATCGAATGCCCATCTCAAAAGCAAAACTGATGATGACTCTCCACGTGGAACGCACATCTAAACCGGTTTAGATCACCAACTCTCCATACACAATAATTTTGATTGTTAAGAAAAAAAAATATATATTAGCCAAAAAACAAAAAAAAAATATATATATATATATATACAATAATTTTGACAAAAGTAATGATAGAATTATTTCTATACATCACTAGCCTTCCTAGCACGTGTGGAATATTTGTATCCTAATTTTATGTGTGATGAATTGATCTAGTAGTTTCCGATGTATCAAAAATTGATTTATTTTTTATATGATGCATGCTAAATATTCGTATCATAAAATTTGTATCCTAAATTCTAGTGCCGTAAATCTATGTATGGACCTCTAATGTTAAAAATTGGTTTATATTCAAGATCAATCAAAATTATGATTTCATTTTTTGAATTAAATAAAAAATGAATGTTCAAATGAGTAAAGAAATTAAAAAAGACTAACAAATTAAAATTGGAAGAAGTGGGTAAGAGGGGGCCATTAATATATTTTTATTTATCTTTAGTTATGTTATTTACTCTTTTGCCTTTATTTTATTAAATTTTCTATTTTGTTTGATATATGATTGGAGGGGCAAAATATATATTTTTGAATGTTTACTGTTTGACGCGGAATCAAACTATCCATTTTGGCTCGTGTGATGTAGCCATGTAGGCGTGCCAACACCAATAGATGCAAGTTTATCTTGTAGTTGTTTTTCTTGAAATTGTCTATGCGCTCATCTTTACTTATTCTCTTCACAATTGTCATATAAAGAGGGATATCTTCATGTTCAAATTCTTGTATGTGCATTGTTGATACAATGACTTTTTGTAATGTTCTTTCGAGTTTTACCAATTGATACCAGGAATGTGATCCCTAGCAGAGCTTGCGTCGAGGTAAGGATTGTTGTGCTGCGGCGCTGCAGTCGCAAATGCGGTGTTACAGGTTAGCAAACAATGAGGGTTGCATTCATTAAGCGTTCATGCAAATTCTCTCATCTTAGTATTGTAGTTGCAAGAGTTCGTGCAAATACTGAAGTAGCCCAAGGGGCTGATAAGATACTCGTTGAGAGTAGTTTGTGTGTTTGTAGATGATTGAGTTGTGTCTGTAATCTTGTGCGAAACCTTTTTATATAGGCTTTGAGACTACCTAGTCATCAACTTAGTAGTCTTCTCTGGTGCCATTTAATCATGCATTCTCTTCATTAACTTTTGTTCCTTTAGGCTTTTAATTTGTCTAAACCCCTTTAGCCTTTATGCATTATATATTCTCATCTCTTCCTTTTGGATGGAAAAAGAAAGAATCTAGCTCATTTTTAGGTTTGACAACCCAGTAGCTAGTGCCAAATACACTGGCCTATTATTTTTGCTTTAAGACTTTCGTGTTTCTCATATAGACTTTATCTCTTTGCGATATTAAATGTTGTTAATAATACTGCTGGAAATTTTCATACTACCCAATAAATGTGGCTTTATTAATTAACAAATTCAAGATGTAGGATCCACAGATTGGATTATAGTTAGAAAATCGCTCAACAATTCTCTTCACAGCCTAGGCTATTTCGTAGCCTCTATAATTGTGTATGAAAAATTATAATCAATCAAAGACTGTATATCTTGATCAATTGGCTATTGTATATGATTGTCCATTTTTGCGAATATCCTAGCTATATGACTTTTGCGCCATTTTGTTTGTTAAAAAATCTCTTACACACTTTAATGTCAAAAGGCATTCGTCTTATCTTCATCCTTGTCTTCTTTTTCTTATGTGGAAGGTGAAAAGAAGGTGCAAAAGTCTGATGGATGAACAGGTCAATCTTGGCCTCATTATGATTAATTTGTTCATCATTTTCCCCTTTATACTTCTTTGTGTTCTTGAGTCTTCTGCGAAATAGGAGATGACATACTTTTGCCATTAGAATTTAACTTATTGAGCCATATTCTTGATCTTCTGGATTTGATGATGTTTGGCTCTTCATAATTAAATGGCTATTGACGAGATTGCTCTAGATTTCTCCTAAAGGTCGCTGCTTTTCATGTTAATTCATTTAACTCTGCTTTTTATGGTATCTGGATATATCTCTGTGTTCTTTTGAGAAATGATGAACCATGTTTGTTCATTTGTCAAAAAGGCTTCAACAATGGCTGTTCATTTATAGAAATTATGCCTTCCTTGAGCCACTTTATAATTGTCTGGATTAATCAAATAGCCTCTTATTTGAGTGCGTGTGAAATATAGGTTTTGTTTATTTTTAAAAAAATGCGAAGCAATTATCAGGAAAGATTCTCAATTCCACATTGCTACCTTCAAGGTGGGTTTTTGTATTCATAGTGTATTTTTACTTCATTCGCACAGTATCATAGTGTATTCATAGTGCATTTATTTGGAAAGAAAGTCAATATGGATATGTTCATACTACATACGGCTCAAGCATAAACAACACCTCACTGCTGACCAGACCGGCTAGCAGTGGGGCTGACATGCGGACCCGACCCACAACCGGGTACCCCCTCCACGCATCCCGGGTTATGGCCAGATCATACCGTGCCCGGGACCGTTTCTACATGTACTCCAAAGTATCTTGCCGGGTAGACTCATATGCTCATTCGGATATATGAGTCCCACATCGGAAACAGGCTAGGAGAACCCTAGCGGTTCCCCTACAAATAGTGTCATTACTCCCCTTCAAAGGTAAGCAAGCAATAACTCTCACACTGTTATACTGCTAAAACATCTACCCTGAACTGACTTAAGCTTCGGAGGAGTATTGATCGGCCCGCTCGGTTACTCTCTTAACACGCGCTGCTTAATCTTGCAGGTCTAGCACAGGACAAGACAAATCACACTTATACTTGTATCAGGATCGACAGTCCTTGCATAAACAATTGGCGCCGTCTATTTAGAATACGAGTAAAATACACTCCACCACTCGTAAAACCATGTCTAACGCGGGCGACACAAGCGACAATATAACGGAGGTCGGTCGAGTGTTGACCTTTGACACACCACAGAACACCCCTTCCACCGCTACCAATGACCCAAACCCAAACCAGACTAGGTCTCATACACCAGATTACGAGGCCATGAACGAGATCATGAGACAGGATTTGGCTGCCCTTCGCGAAACACAGAGGCGGGAGCATGAGCTCATGCTAGCCTCACAAAACAGATGTCACGAGCTGGAGGCTCAGGGCGCGGAGGCCGCCCGGGTCAGAGACGCCAGTCTGACCTCTAGTACTTTAATTCTTGGTCTGACCTCTAGTTCTTTAATTCTTGGTCACCACTATTGAACTTTCCTTTTTTCTTCTTTCGTTGTTGGAAAAGGGAGGAAAATTCAATGGTGAAGTAAAATCTCCTTGGTTTCTTCTTCATCAATTTAATTTTTGAAATCTGTGTCAATCACTTAGAGTGATTTGTCTTTGAGTAGTTGTTTCCTCTCTGGTTTCTCTTCAAAGGGGAAGACAACATAGTAGAGAGAAAGGAAAGGTAGATCGAATGGTAAAGAACTATTTCTACCCCCCTTGGGCTTGGATGGGTGATATGGGCCATGAGCTTTAGCCTATTGGTTGCAGGCTTAAAGGGATCTGGTCCAAAATATTTTGGGCTTAAACATTTTCCAAAACTCATGTTTTGGTATTATATGTACTAACCTTTCTACACGCGCTTTGCAAATGTGAAAAGGTTGCGCTCGCGCGTGCGATTGTTTGCACAATTTTTAGTTTTTTAGACTTTATACTTTACAAAAATGAATTTCAAATTAGTGGTCGAATTTACTTATTTATAAAAATATGAGGAAGTTGTCGCACCGGCCCTTCTTTTAAAAAATATATATAAATAATGTGCTTCACATGTGCTAATTAACATTTTTTATTTAAAAAAAACATAAGATGGAGTGATTCATTTTTTTATAATAAGATTTAGTGACTAATTATAAGTAGATGAAAAAAAAAAGTTGTGGATAATGAGCTCAGCCTTGATTGTATAATAAAATAGTGGGCGCAGTCTTTATAAATATTTTATTTAATGCATTTACTATTTTATCTTTTATATATGAAATTTAATTTTTTGAATGATATATGTTTGGAGGAGCATTCTTGAATTTTTAAAAATTTAACGAAAACTCATGTTTTGGCTTTATTAATATAGATAGATATATATGACATGAAAAATAATAATAACCCCCCTAATAATTATGTGGGGTGGGTTCGGATCAAGAGCCCTCAGATTGAAAATGACATGAAAAATGGAGTGGCATTAATTTTCATCCTCCTAACAAAAAGTAAATAAAATTTAAATTAAACTTTTTTATAAAGAAAAAATAAACTAATTCTGGTTGCCAAATTTTCATACAACCCAACTTCATAAACTAATTCTAATTGGTTGATTCGATAACATGATTCATATCTTTGGGGAATGTAGTGATTCTTGGTAAAGAGAGCGTTCTCGTTCTTCGGCCAAAGGCCAGTTCAGTTCAATCCTAGCCTTACTCTTTGTTGATCAGTTTTCCCATATTTTTTGTCTCAGCATCAATCTTGTTTTTGTTGTGCTTGTATTCTTTCCTATGGACATGTTGGTAATGGTCTGTCAGTCCCTTCTCCGTTTTGAGCAGATGAGAGTCATGAGACATGTGTATAAGTGCAGATGTTTTGTGGCATTGTGAAATGTCTAAAGTCAATCTATTAACAATAGGTGACCGAGTAGTAGCAGACCCACCCCTTAACTTAGCATACCTATTATGAATAAATTATCATTAGTTAATACCAACTATGATATCTTCTTAACAGTATCCCTACAACTCTTTTTAAGTTGATCGAATCACACCAACAAGAGCGAAGCTTACCAAGAAAGAGCCAAAGGAGTGAATTGAAGAGCAAAACCTTTTGACCCACTTCAAAAGTTTTCCTAATGATCATCCTATTATGAAAAGCCTTGGCGTTCTCGTTGTAAATCGATGGATGACATTATATCAGATAATATCTCAGAAGAAACAGTACCCCATTCTACTTCCTCCCCTCATTTTATATATTTTTGTTGTTCTCTCGGACCAAAATAATCATCTCATTGGTACATGAATTTGAACATCATCACCTACTTCGTAGTACTCTATGGAATTCTTATAGTGTAAATATTTTTCTCTTTCCTCTTGTTCCTTTTGTCGGAGGACATGCATGGGTGGATGAAGTATGTAAAGAGAGTAGAGGTAAAGGGTGTAATAACCCGAATCTTCATATTTAATTTCTTGAATATTCTTGAAATTAATTAGGAGATTAAATCATAGTTCTCTTGTCTAGTTTATGAAGTGAGAATATTTCGGAACGAATATTGACTCGAAACATTTTATTTTCGAGGGGTCAAAAGTTGACTTTCTTATTCGTTAATTTTCTCTGATGACTTCCTTCACGAAAGTTGTAGATCTTGTCAATACGAGTTCGTAGACATGCGGCACGCTAAATTCTGATAACTTACGAAGGAGTTATGGTCAGCGGAAGTTTAACCTATTATTTTTGAAGCTTATCTGACGCAGTTGCCTATTTCGTAAAAACTGCACCAATGTGTTTATTATTTGCAGATGTGGTCTTCTAATAATTTGTAGTAGACATTTTAAAGAAACTCTCAGAGTTAGAATCTCCTGAAAATCATATTTCTAGAGTTAGTTATGATTATTACAAGATACATAGAGCACAAGAATAAATGGAATTGAGCTTGTGATGGAAGCATGACCTAACATCGATCTCAATCTTCTAGAACTGATCTAAGCAATCTAGTAGATCTGATCAAATCAATCTAGATACTGATTCAATTATTTTCAGCATAGCAAATACACCCCTTCTTCTTCCCAAGAGTCAAGTAATTTTAGTTAATTAACCTTAAGTGTGAAAATGGTTTGTTTAACTCTACCCATACTCATACTCTATAAAAAGACCTCATTCCCCCTTCTCCAAACCACAATATAATTTCAGATGAGATTTCTCACTAAGAGAATTAGTGATAGGTGTTTGTAAACTAGGAAGGAAAGGGAGTTACCAAAACTTGGTACTTACTAGGAAGGAAAGAGAGTTACCTAAACTTGGCACTTTCACATGAAAGGTTCCAATTTTACATCAAAACCTCAAGAGCTTTTCTACTTAGCTTCTGAAATCTTCATGTAAGTACAGAATACATCTTTATAGTCTTTTATTTTTAAGATTTATCAAAGTGCATGATCAAGAAGAAAATAGAAAAGAATAAGTTTTATAGAAAACTTAAATCCTCTTTTCTGAAGTTATTCCGGCAGCCAACTTGGGCACCTTTAAACTCATATTTATGATCATTTCACCATCTGGACTTCTTCATCAAAATTGTTTCATATTGTATCTATTATTCTGTGTTCAAATTTCATAGTCATCTAACGGGAATAACTTTCTGAATCTAAGTATTTAACCAGTATACTCGCTGGAAAACCTCCAAGTTGTTCATAACTTCAAGTAATCATATCTCACTCACTTCTTAATCAAATTTGATGATCATTATATCAAAACAAAGCTTAGAGCCTGAACTTCTAATTTGGAGAATATCACAACTAATTTCCAGGTTTAAAGTATCGAAATAATTTAAGTACAAAGGGTTAAAATAGAGTATAACTATTTCTGGACTGTTTGGTAAATCTTGATTTCTGGACTTAGACATTGTGGACATGTTTATTTGGACTATACCATTGGATTCTTTACTAAAAACCCTTCAAAATGGTGTATTCACTTGATTAATTCAGACTTGTGATGGACAATATAACAAGTTTTGAAGTTTGACGATTCTAATCAGAGAATCATGAACATGGGTGATGAACTTCTATAGATTTGGACTTAAGAACTGAAAATACTAATAACAATCTGAATTCCTTATATTGTCAATAATTTATCTTTAATACTTGTTCTTTATTTTTACCTATATATTCTACTTGAATTTGTTATTAGTAATCTTGTTGTTACATAAGTTCAATTACTTATGTTCTACATTTATGGGCATATGTATATGTTGTTTTACATATGTTTATGCTTATTTGCATATAATTACTTATAATCTCATAATGATTATTCTGTTTACTAAGTAGATATGTCGACTTAGTAATACATGTATGTTAGCATGTATTCATATGGAAGTATTGTTAAGTGTGTATATTTGAGACATCATTTGCTTAACTTGCTTACCTTGATTATTCACATAATTTTATGTGTATTGATGAACCTTGTTCACTACTTGAGTTTATCCAATTATGTCTTTCGTCCATGTTATATATACATTTATGTGGAAAGACTTGAGAGTGTAACTACATATGTTACGAATTATAACTTGTCTTCAATAAAGATTGTATTTTGTGGATCTAATTATGTTTGATAATTTATGACACCGAGAGACGGTATATCTTCGAGCTTAAGTGAGTTACTGGTATGAACGATCTATGGACGTTCGAAGTTAGCTGTGGGCTCACGTCCCTTCAGATAGTGCACTATTATGCTTTTAGGGTATTAAGGACCCTTGAGTATACATGCTCGGTATTAAGGACCGGGTATGCTGCGGCTTAACCTGTTAAGTTACATGTCTTATGTTTTGTTACCAGTAAATAAATCTCAATCCGAAAGAGAGTCACTAGAAAGCAAAGTATCTAATATTCTGATTGAATGAATATTTGTTTGTCATATCTTATTGGCATGTGAATCTATGATTATTATTCATGTTTGACATTATGAACCTTAATATAGGGTTTTCATGGAATTATGACCAGTTAAATATTCACTGAGAAGAGAAAATACATGTTTAATTGTGGAATATGTATTTGTGATTATGTGATGATGTTGAGCATACATCGTTTAAAGATAATCAATATCTATTTGTGAAATGTTGATAATATGCCATGTTGCGTATTTTGTTTAGAGATAATCAATATCTACTTGTGATATATTGATATTGTGATATGCCAATGATGCATTATCAATCGATTACATTTGAGACTGAATTATTTGGGTCAAAGACATTCTTGATATATGTGGATCACATTCAATAAAATTGGTATGAAGCAATATAAAATGTTCTTAGTATATTTTTGATTGGTTGTTCAATTTTGATGTCTTATAAGATACATTAATATAAGAATGTAAGCTGTACTTATTGGGCATGTGTTGCTCATGATGCTACACCTTTTTGTTTTCAGGTTACGATGCTTGGGGAAAAACGGGATGAACATATAAACGAATGTTTTCCTACTGTGATTTTAATTGAATAAATGTAATGTCTTTTATTCCGCTAAACTCTGATTTTGTAAAATAATAACGATATAGTTTTCAAATAGAAGCATTATTAAGATATTTGTTTCATTTGATTTATTTTGCTTTTAAAATTTTAGTCACACCGCAAATTCGGGTACCATATTTCATTATAATATTGGTCTCGGGTTTGGGGGCGTGACAAAGGACAAAAACAAATGTGATTTGTATATATTTTATATACAAATTAGGTCTCTAATAACTAGAATTATATTAATCCAATAGTCAATTAGTGTCTCTAATCCACATTTGTACGTTTTATAGATGATATATGTAAGAGATTGATATTTGGTGCGAAATGACGCATTTTGAAGGCTTTTAGTGCATTTCCAACAAGAAGAAGAAAAGTCAACTAGTTAACCCGAAGTAAACTCATGGTTAACCATGACTTTTGAGTGCCAAAGTGTTAAAAATCAAGTCTTGAAAGTGTATCCCAAGAATATTCCAGAGAATCGACCAAGAAACCGAAAAAGTCAAACCGGGTGAATAATGGTCAACTCCGAAGGTCAAGGTCAATAGTCAACCTTATGACTCATCATTGGAGGCTTCCAAAATCAGCCAAGAAGGTTCCTTGTGTCATTATGTGAGCAATGACCTCACTATTTGATTATTCTTTTAGATAAAAGACATTTGTCCTCACAATATCTCTTCTTTGTCTTATCCCAGTTGACTTTCCATTTTCTATTTATTTTGTTAGGATTTTCAGCTAATTACCTCATTGTCCCTCATCTAGTTTTCTCCTCTACAACTACCTAACTTTCTCTTAGGGTAGTCTTGCCATTTTTCGTCACCTACTCCCTTATGCCTAGTCCTTAGATCCTTAGGAATTAATCCTAGCCCTTCCTCCCTTTCTCCCTTAGTATATATCCTTGTTTTTACTTCGTTGAGATCATCTCCTAGCATCCCAATTCAGTCCCAAATACTCGCTCTCTCACATTTTCTCTCTTTCTCCATTTTTCCATTTTTTTCATCTTAGCGAGCGACCCGTCGTTGGAAAAGG
Organism: Rubus parviflorus; assembly: GCA_029955375.1. Classification (NCBI taxonomy): domain Eukaryota; kingdom Viridiplantae; phylum Streptophyta; class Magnoliopsida; order Rosales; family Rosaceae; genus Rubus; species Rubus parviflorus. The sequence continues at coordinate 16,650,048 of JARGGL010000006.1, read as the reverse complement.
TCGACGTACCTATCAAAGCGTCGCCCTGTTCACCTTCCACCTTTATTTTCTCCACCTTCCTCACCTCCTTTGACAAAACTTCCTTCATCAAAGTTGTTCACCACACCCATATACATCTAACCCACTGCTTTTATGCTGGATATCCTCAATCTATCCAACAAGGACTTCATCAAATACAAGAAAATGGAGCTAGGAGCCAAGAAGAACAACAAGGAGAAGAAGGAAGCTTTCCTTAAGCCTTGTTGACACGAAGATTAGAGCAGTTGCGATCTCACTGAGTACCTATCATCCTTTACTTGTTTTACTTTGATTTTAGCTTCACATCTATGGATTTGTTGATGTATTTAATAGATAGTGATCGAGTAGTTTTCTTTGGTTAGAGACTAGGGTTGTGTGCCCTAGTCCATATATGTTGATGTAATGATTTGACATAGCCGACCCTTGGGCAAGGCAGGCAAGGCCTGCGCCTATGCCCCCCCCCCCCCCCCAAACTATATTGGCCTCAAAATTCAACCCAATTGGCCCCAATATTTTTTACATATTTACTCAGTTAAAAAAATTTTGCGTAGTGCAGTCCTCTTCCCTCTTTTAATATGCCAAAACACAAAACAAGAAGCTCAATCTCTCAAGCAACAAGTTCACCAACTCTGTTATGCTTTCTCGCAAATATAGCAAGGTTTGTGATTAAGATAAGGAATATGTTGGCTCATAGATTAAATTTTTGTTTGGAACATTGTTTTTTTTTTTCCTCGAGGCCTTAAGTTTTTACTTGGCTTGAGCCCCCAATTTCTCAGGGCCGGCCCTGTGATTTGATTATTTATTTTAATATGTGTTAGATGCATTTTATAGAACTTCGTTGCCTCTAGAAGCATGTGTGCAATCTATCTTGATTTGAGATTGTGTGGTGACTCTTTGCTATCTCTAAGAAATTGGTAATATGCATGATGAGCATGATAACTCTTGAATGATTCCTTTAATTCATGTGCCTTGTTCCTTCATTCACTTTGGTGATGAAGAGTTCTCTTGACCCTAATAAGGCTTGAGAATACAATAGTAAGAATCCATTTCCACATCTATAAAATGGGTGGAATGTGAGGGTTGTTCCTTGAGTTTGCCTTGTTTGAGTTTCTAAGTCTTGGTGCATCATGCCTCTTAAGTAACCTAGCTAGAGAGTTTTAGTGATCCCTAACATGGCACTAGAATACCATTGAAGACACGGTCCTAGAACCATAACATGGCTAGGATACGAAGCTTGATTCACTAATCACAATCATGAATATGTAATCGAAACATCACTCATCATCGTAGACTTTGGTAAACCCGATTACCCAAAAACCCCAACTGTTTTATAAAACTTACATTTCCTTTACTGTACTTTCTTTGCTTGCTTTGTTTACATTCTTGCTTGTCACTAGCTTGTTGCAACACACTCTTTTGAAAACCACAAAAACATTTCACTACACTTCATTTGTCTATACACTACTTCACTCACACCTTCCATTTCTCATCCAGTCCATCTAGCTAAAGTCCTTTGGCCACTCGTTTGCCAAGTGAGATTTTGGGCTTTCCAATCCCCGTGGACACAACAACCCTAAGCATAAACTTACTCACCCTATATTTTCACAACGTGTGTACGCTTGCGTTAAGTGCAAAAATATTCACCAAGTCAAAATGCAACTAGGTTTCAAAGCAGAACGTCAATGCCCGAGAAAATATCTAGAAACTAAGTAAGTAGCAGATCTATTTTACACCCACCAAAACCCAAACTAAGCCAAAATAATCAATACGAGAAAATAAGACAAAAGTAGGAAAAGACGGCTAAATAAGCATAAATCTAAAATCCAGGAGGCCACAAACAAGAAGTCGTTAGTTTGTGTTCCAACGATGTTTCATCAACTAAGTTAAATACAATCTTCTTTGCCAAAAAAAAAAAGTTAAATACAATCTTCAAAACAAGAAAATATGTAATAACCGGTAAAATGATCAAGTTATGCATTCTAAGTTCCTAGTTAATTAATATGTATGATATGTTTTACCGCTACATAATCTAGGAACATGAAATTGAGTAATGATAATGATGTTCATCAACTCATATCCTTGTGAGTGGTTAGGGGTGGTTGTAGTGCGGGTGGCGGTTGTTGAAGATTGGATGAACCCATACCAGAAAAGTGACAAAGGAAAATATAACTTATAAATGAGTGGTTAAGTTGAATGATCTCACTACTAATTGCACCTAGCCCTAGGCCTTTTGAGTTAAAATTCAACACTCGTTTAACAACGGTGGTTTGAAAATGCAGTTATAGCCAGTAAGATGCGGTTTTATCCTTAACGTGAAAAAACAAATATTTGTAGATGACCAAATAACCTCAAAAACAACAGTATCATTAGAGCAACTCCAAGAGATTCCCCATAATTTCCCTATAATAGGGAAGCTAAAGTCAAAATCTCCATAATTTTACTTCTCTAATTCCAACAGCTTCCCTATTTTTTTTTTCCATAATTTAATTTATCAGAATTTTTTTTATATCATGAATATACTATCCCAATACGAAAACAAAGCAAAGCATCAGGACACAAAGCAAAGTTGGAGCATCAGGACACAAATCAATTTTAATTTGCAAATTTGAAATCAGCATATACTATCCCAGTACTCAGGTAGTTGGTTCCAAATTTGTAATGGCAATAGTTGCTTTTCAATTTTGTTGCGTTTGGCTGGTCAGTAGTCCATCAATAGCCCATTAGCAATTGGAGAGCAACAATAGTCCATCATCAATTAGAGAGCAATTAGGTAGGTGCAGATTGACTGATATACATATGCGTCTGCTAAACTATTGCCGATATACATATGCATATGCGTCTATTGCCGATATACATATGCGTCTCTAAAACAGAAAGACGGGAGAACTATTGCCGATATACATATGCGTCTCTCTGTTGCATAATTAATGTCCTATATTGATATACACAATTCTATTGGATTCAAATCCAGCAATGAACAGTTCGTGTAAACCCTAGCCTAAACCCTATTAATTTATTTTCAATCAATTGAAAACCCTAGAAGCTCAATTAAACTAAAATTTCATGAATCCCTTTCATAGCATGTAAAACTAACCTGAAGAAGAGATTGGTAGAAGAACGATGCAACGATGAAGAAGATGGAAGAGTGTTGTTGGAGCCGTTGGGAGACAGAGAAGACGTGAAATTTTAAAAAATTTGGATCGCTATAATTTTAGCGATTGCTGTAAATATAGGGAATTTTGTTTTCTCTCTCCTCACTATCTCTAAAATAGAGATAGGTATAGGGAAACTGTTTGAGCAAAAAAAAGTCCATTTTTCCCTAAAGTAAGGAAAAAACAAAATATGGGGAATCTCTTGGAGTTACTCTTAATACTTTAGTAGTGTGAGGTGCTATATTCCTCTCTCTTTCGGAGAACACATTTGAAACTCCAAAGGAGAAAAGGCTAGAATTGAGTTGCTCAAACGCTGAAGTATGCCAAAGATTACCAAGGAACCCTAGCTAGCACTTTCATCATTTGATAAGCTGTTTGAGCATTAAACAATAATTGTCATCCTTGGGTCGAACACAAACCAAACGGATATCTTTGAACGCTAATATCAGTCAGACCGATGTCAATAGACCAAACGGTCATGGGCTGATTGGTCATCTTGTTGAGGATGCTAATCTTCTTCCTTAGTTCTGTGAAGTTCATGTACTTCATGTTCACCGAAGTTGCAATCATGTCATGTATAGACTGTGATCATATTTCAGCCAGTACCAAGTAATAAATAAAAACATGGGAGAAGCATTTGAAATTATTATACAGCTAGGAACGAAGCCATTAGCAATGACCGGTCATTAGCAACGACTATGATTCCAATTTGTGCAAATTTTCTGTACAAAATATTCAAATCAGGAACTGATATTTTTAACTTGTTTAGCAAAACTAAAGGATTACCAATCCAACTCTTCCGAACCATAGTAAAATACATGATCTATACCTTATCTACTACATAAGATACAACTTCATCTCCCTTTCTATATTCCCTACACTCCGTGTAGGCGTGTAATATGAACCTGCAACAAATAAGTAAAAGCCTTGTTGTTAAGACTGCATTTCCTGAGCTTGTTGTGTGCTAATGCATAGGTAAACCCCTCGTAAACAGGAAATGTGACATCGACTGTTAGTACTTCACCAACTTGCAAAGCAAAAGAAAAGGGGATGTCATTCCTCGGGCCGAAATAAAGTGAAAGTTGCACTGGTCTCAGTCTTTGTAACCTGCATTGCAATAGTAAAAAGAAAATCAGGGAAAGAAGCTCTCTTTCCCTTTCCGCCTTCTCATATTGATTGGCAAGTGCGAGGAGGGAATATTAATAACTGTTTCCACTTTCCATATCATGAAGCATTTTTTTTTCAATCAATTATGGTCCCTACCGTTTCATTACTGATACACGAAAATTTAAGTGCATAGGATTAACTTATGAATGTCATCCATCAATGTCATCCCTTAACATGGAAGTACATGTGGTCATTGCCAGCAATTATACTACTGTCTATTAGTCTATATCAGAAAGGCTAAGAACAATATTTGTTGTATAATCTTTCTACATCTAAATTTCTTGTCAGATATTCAAGACATGATGCAATGTCTGACCAACCATGTCATTTTCAACAAACTGCATAAAGAAACTAGCTCAAAACTTATGTTCCAGTGGAGGTCATTTTACAGATCAAATCAAGAAAAAATATCAATTTTATTGGTATTATTAGCAAACCAGTGATCCAATGCAAGTTATTTAACAACGGTGCAATGATATCTGACCAACCGTTTCATTTTCAACAAATTGCATAAAGAAAGTAGCCCAAAACTTGTGTTCAGACAGAGGTCATTTAATAGATCAAGTCAAGAAAAAATAACAATTTAATTGGTATAATGAGCAAACCAATCAAATGCAAGTTATTTATGAGGCAAGATAAGTATAGTTTTCATTTCTCTTGGAATAGACAGAGAGAAAATACCAACCTCGGGAAGAACAGGAGCAAGAGACGTCCAAAGAATGGGGTCTACTAATGGATCAATCATGTTGTAGTTGGTCAGCAGTGGCGCAGACAAGAATGGAGTCAATGGGAATGCATTTCTCTGGAGAGACAATCCACCACTCATTCCTAATGCAGCACTTAGTCTCTCATTCCCACCATCATGACTTGTGGATTTCTCAACTGCCTTGCCATAGTCCATTTTGTGGATCGTGTTTTTGTTTTCATTCTCGTCATTATCTGCATTCTTTTCTTGCTTAATTGATGCTTTCTCTTGCAAGCTCTTATAGGCAGGTGACCGTGACAAGATGCTCATGGCAGAGACTCTGGGACCTTTATGCTTTCTACCTTCATGGCAGACACCCAAACGGGGCATCTGGTATGGTTCAGTAGGCTGGGTTTCCCATTCCAAAGTTTTGAGTTCACCTCCACTATCTCCAGCGAAGCCATGTTTTGCTTCCTCAGATGATTTCATAATGCTGTCCGCTTGGCGAGATTTGTTAGACCCCCACCACTTGATGTAACTTGTTAAATCAATCTTTCTTTCAATGCAAAAAGTTCCTAAAAATTCACTTTCTGTTGCTGGATCATCTCCTGTGCCTTTAAGTGACATAGAAAAGATGGAAAGTTGGCACTGATTCAGGTAGTAATCCAAGGGGAAAGGAATTTAACAAATATAAAAGCTAGCATCTGTCAGGCTATGTTGGCAGATGGAGTACAAGGAGACTGATTTAGCAGATCCCTCTCTTACCCAAAAAGTGGCTTCAGTTTAGAATCTGTTGATTACTTACCATAATGAATGTTATTGAAGTATTCAGATCCACCCATACGACCAAACGATGGCTCCCAACGACTGTTATGTGATAGCACAAAATAAGTATAAAAGAAGCAAAAATAAATAACTGGCAATGCATGGAATCTATGAACTGAAAGGCAACTATACTACAATGAGAAAGGTGGAGTAGCAAGCCTATGTGAAATATCACAGATAGAATATCACCACAGAATAGAATATAAATAGAATATACCTATGAATATTGTTAATAAAACTGTTAGAGTTAAGATCGGTCATGTAAAACAATTTGTAACTACTGGTGATCAATTATCATATACAAAACGCATTTCAGTTGCCCATAACCCTGTGTGGGATCAACAAAAAGGACTGGATCAACAAAAATTCAACCTTAATAAAACTCTGCGTCTCTAAGGAAAAACATAATGCGCCAGGAAATCCTATGGTACCAAAACTACATATATGATGCATACAATTAACATTTAAATGTAAACCATACCTTGAGAGCGCACGATATTTAGACATTCCTCTTGAGAAGCCACTGCTCTTCCTGCCAGAGAAAAATTTACTATAAGCAACATGGAAGCTATCAGATTCAAATATGTTCTTAAAAAACATATACGCACCTGCGAAGAGATGCAAGGTATTCCTCCCTTGACACATTCTGCATCTCTTCGAGATCTCTTGTGTAATCAGTAACCTGCAGTGATCAAAGGAAGAGTGCAATTGAGAAAATGAATACTTTATTTAACAAGAAGAATATATTCTCAAAATCCACACCATCGACCATAAGCAATGAAATAAAATTAGTGAATCAGTGACAATAATCTCACAGGAAAATTAATCAGAGTGCCAGGGCCCCAATATTTCAAGGCAGCAAGATCATAAGCTCTAGCTGCAGCCTCTTCATCATCATACGCCCCTGTCGATTACATATGCTATTCAAGGATCAACTCGACATATACACAATAATAGCAAGTTTCTTAAGGTATTTAGAGAATTGAAGCCACCAACTTACCCAAGTAAACTGGAATATTGAATTGTGCGCCAACCGGTTCCATGCACAGCAGTAATTTAAATGTAGTTAGCAATCACACATATTGTACAAGTACATCCACAGACAGACACAAAAAAGAGCTTGTATATAAGCATAATTTGCAGAGAAAGAGAGAGACCTTGCTTTCCCTTCTTATTCTGATTCTGGTTCCAGGTACTTTTATCCCAGAGATGAGCTTCGTAACGACCCGTCCACCTATGCCTAAATTTTCACACCAGTTAATAAATTTCATCAATCAGAGCTCTTCATTTTTTTTTATGCATAACAACGATATGAAATGTTCTTCATTTTCTGACCAGTAAGGAACTAAAATTGGTTTATATTCTCAGCTCAAAAACAAATCAGCCGAGTCATATATTTTCCGGGAAACGAAACAGAAACTTACCGAGTGACACCGCGGTAAATGGAGCTGCGTTTTCCAGCGGCACAGGGAGGCATTTTGCTGATGCGTTCTTTGGCCGTGCAACCTCTCTCTTTCTTAGCTTTCTTCAGCCCTCTGTAAAGCAATTGCTGATCGGTCGCCGCCGCCGCCGCCGTCACCGCTTCCGAGGCCTCCGCTCCGCCGCTGCCGCTTCCGCTTTCCGTCTTCGGACCAGGATCCGAGGACGACGAAGCCATGCTCGAACCTTCAATTGAAACCAAAAGCGAATCCTAGGGGAGATAGAGAGAGAGAGAGAGAGAGAGAGAGAGAGAGAGAGAGAGAGTGAGTGTGACTGTGATCGTTGAGTGAGTGAGTTGTTTCAGGGGGGTTTTTGTTTGTGTTTGTTCACTCTTCTTCACTGTGGAGGGGAAAAACTACAGTGAGGATGGAGGGGTGGGTTTGATTTTACGGGTTTGTCCTTGGTTTTGGTTTTATTCTATCTGGGGCATGATAATTGAGTAGTTGAGCTTAAAAAAGGTTGTAACGGCTAGGATGGGAGACGGGGTAATTATGTAATTTCAGATGCTTTGAAAATGAGCAGTGTCGGATGCGGAAGCCACATGTCTGCTGCTCGTTGCAAAGAGTCAAAAGACAGGCCAGCTCAAAGGCTGCTCTACCTCTACATGATGATGATGATGATGATGATGATTCATGCACTCGTTCAGATTGAGTACCCTGCAGTACAGAACATAAATTCATTCTGTGTGAAGAATATATGTATCATGGTCCCATCAGTGATGAATAAGATCATCAGTAATCTGCGTACCATATTGCTGCGTACCATGTTCAAAATGATATGGAACATATCAAATAAAATAAAGGGTAAATACCAAATAGTACCTGAAGTATCATGGTGACAATTTGGTACTTGGTAACAAAATGAACAATTTGGTACATATACTTATCTTCCGTCTTCTCATTTGATACTTCCGTAAAAAATGTAGAGATAGTTTCGTCCTTTCAATCCAAAACCACCATAGTCACCACTGTAAACAGTGGTTGCACGACCTACTAACCTTTTCCGAACGCCGGCAATGATTCTGGCCGTCTCCGGCTGAGATTTATGTACCAAAATCTTTGTCTCTTTACTGATTTTTTATCCATAAATTTCTCCTCCTATGATCCATTGTGTACAACGAATCGAAGTTCGAAAGCTTTGAGGTTTCCGGCATATTTTTGCAATTTCCGATGACTCTGGTCACCGTTGAAGACAAACAAGGTACCTATCTTCATTTACTCATTGAGATCTACATGTTTCTATGCTCAAATTTCAATTTTGGCTAAGATTAATGGGAAGACTGAGGATAAGTATAGCTATAAAATTGTACATTTTTGTTAAACTAAGTACCAAACTGTCCAGACCATAATACTTCAAGTACTATTTTGGAAATACCCATAAAATAAACAAATATATAAAGTATGGTTAAAGCTAACAGGTTAGTGAAGGTTAAAAATGTAGTTAGTTTCATAATATGAAGTTTAAAACAGGTTAGTTTTTCAGCGGTGCTCTATATGTCAAACTATTTTAAGTGTTTTCTCAAAAAAAAAAAAATGTAAGTGTCACATAAGTATCATCAAATTGTAGTTTCCTTAGTCACATTGTCTCATTTCTATTTCATAAAATGAAATAAAAAAAAGGTAGGTACCGTTACTACTACTAGCCACACATGCAATGAATAGTATTCGCATTTCGCAATGTAAAACTTCACTTGACTTCAGTAATTCTTGAAGCTGGATTTTGCATAAAGACTGGCCAAATATTTGCTGGAAACTTGGTAGTTGTTATACATTTTTGGTCCTTTCCCTTCGGTTTATTGAACTACAAAACCCTTTATTTATTTTAGTCGAACTTATTGAACTACAATTTCGAACTTATTGAACTACAATTTTATTACAACGCAAGGCATACTGGTGTAAAGCGTAAACACAATGCTGAACGAGCCTTCTTTTCGGTCGGAGCCTTCCAAAGTAGAATAAGGATCTCAAAAGAAACGCTAACAACTTTCTCCGAATTTCAGCTCATCTATTCTATTAATAATCTACATGAGGTTACCTTAGAAAGTAAATCACTATACCCTCAGCTCGTCTCATCTGAACCTAAAGAAAAGAGCCAGCTTTCTAATATTTCTTTTTCTCTGGTTGTATCACACCATAAAACTCAATCCATGAAACTCTCAGCTGGTTATACTATTTCAGACTTGTAACCATCCTAGTCACTTATGCTGCATATACTCTTCTTGGATTTCCATCATGTCGAGTCTTGAAATACAGATGACGCAATTTGATTCCGTGTGAATCCATCGAAACATTAGTGCCAGCACCATTGTGGTATATGCTTGGAGAACATGAAAATTTGATTCTGTCTGCAGAAAATACAGGAATATACAAACAAATAACAAAAGGCAAATATTTCATTTACAGGCTACTTCAGGCAATTAGGGATGAGCATTTTTAACAATCAAAATTATTATTACTGCTATTCCCATTTCGCATGAGCTGTACAAAAATTGCACATCATCTCATATATTCCATTTGGGCCCATCATATGTATCACAAATGGTAATCAGGTTACCGGTCCGAAACTGGATGCGTAACAGCCAATCTTGATTCGAGCAGCTTGTGGTTCTCTGCTTTTGTTTTACTTATCATCAAGGAGGTGGAGTGAGTATCGCACAGCTTTCTTATAAAGTCCTCTTCGCTAGCTTTTGTTTTCAATAATTCTGTAAATTGACGACAGAATTTCAATTGACTAATAAGTTGCTTGAATTTCATGTAGTCATTGACAAAAACACAAAGCTTATAATTTCAAGAGCACAGGAAGATATTATAGCTAAATGAAATATAAAAAAAATCCAAAAATGTTAAAGGAGCAGTTATGAGATAGCTAGAGGATAGGTGTAATTCATCAAGGGCAGCTCAGTGGAGTGGACTGAATATAATCTTCTTTTTTCCCACATCACAAAATGAAAAAGCTACTACTATAGAAAACTATACAGAAAAGTTCTCCTAGCAATACTGTAAGTTTAATCACTCAAACAAAGGGGTTGGCATGCACACCACAGCTCCCACAGCTATTGGATTAATTCTGGTATAATTGAACCTTATGACTATCATAAGTTATTTCAGATGGCTCTCAGCTCTAAAGTTGGGTTGTTCGGCTTGTGGCTCAAGGGAAATCTATGGGAAGTAGCAATCATTACTAGTCAAAGTAGATTTTTCAGAAAATATAGAGAAAACTCCTTTCAGGTGTGGTGAGAGAGATTTGGCAACAATAACTGATACTTGTAAGTACTTTTCAGAACCACATAAGATTCTTGTAACTGATTTGCTAAGCTTGTTTTGTTCATGAACTGTATTTCAAACACAAAGTTTGGAAATGTCAAGATTTGAAATCAATCAGAGTAAGTTCACATGTTTAGTTGGCAACATGTGAACCAAGTAAAAAGGCTAGAAGAATCCATCCTACATGTCATTCACAATCTAGGAGTAATTTAACCAAGTAACTTCCCTAACCATTGATAGGCCCTAAACTGGATTATTAGAATGAGATCAATTACTGTTGAGCCATCAGTAAAGGAGCACCAACAGCACTAAACAATGGTCATGGAATCTAAAAAATTTATGTCGATTGGTAAGAACAAAGCATAGATTTCAAAATAAAGTGAATTTTAGTAAAAAAAAATATGTGCATCTGCATACCGATTCTTTCATTTATAATAGAAGCATATTCAGCTCCACCACTTTTCTGTGCAAAAGATGATATATCAAGATACATTTGGCTCGAAGGTCGTATTCTGGCATCCACCATCCATTGCAATACCTGTGCAGAACACCAGTTAAGAATCAATAAACATAAGCATAGAGAATGGTAGTGTGAAAACTTACATCAAAGTGTTCATAGCCACAAATATCCTACTCCCTAATCCCTATAGAAGCAAACAGAGAAATTTATGCATGCAATCACATAGAATTGGCGGTTTCAGTAAGAGCTCAGAGCTGCGGTTCTCAATCAGAGCTTCAGCCAACTGTTCAACACAAACATATTCAACTGGTAGTTTCCCATATCATAACTTGCACATTGATCTCCATAAAGAAAAAGTTGCAATAGTTGAGTTGATGCCAACATGAGCACATAATGAAAGGTTAGCCCTATTTTAAATTATATAACTGATTCGTATGCAAAATGCATACAAATTAGGCCTCTAATCACTTTAGTAATGCTAATCCGAAGGCCGTTTAGTGTCTCTAATCCTTGATTTGCACCATTGTAGGGCAAACGAGCATCGGATGGATATCGGGAGCAAAGAGGCGCAATTTGGGAGATTTTGTGGATTTCCGGCTAAAGGACGAAAAGTCAACCCGAGGACCAAAAGTCAACTCGTGGTCAACCCCGACTTAGGAGCGTCAACGAGTCAACATGAAGTCCCGGAAGTGAGTTGCACAAGAATTCCGGAGGTTTGGTCAAAAGTCAACATTTGGTCAACTCCGAAGGTCACGGTCAAAGTCAAGGCAAAGTCAACCGTGTGACTCATCCACATGAGCATTCAAAATCAGCAAAGGACCACACTAGAAATGGTGAGGTCACCCAATGATTACTCCCACTCTTTATTCCCTTTTGGCAATTACCCCCTTACCCTTCATTTATTATAGCCAACCCTTGGATTAAACCCTAACACATCTTAGCCCTCCATTCTTCCCCTCCTTTTGCCTATTTATAGTTTAGTTGTTACCTCATTTAGATGGATCTCCATTCAGCCCCAAATCACCCATCACTTTCACCTTCCCTTTCCTCTCTCTCCATTTTTCCATCTTTGCTGCCGCACACAGTCGACCGGTCGACGGTAATCTGTCGAACGGTCGACCACCGGTCGACAGACGGCGTATCAGCCATCTTCTGCCACCTCCGCTTCTACCACCGCTTCTTCCTCTACTCTGGGCAGCTGGGGATCCTCATTAGACATCAAGGACGTCATCTAGATCAAGGGAGAAGAAGGAGACACATTTGATTGAGACTTTCTAAACCCTTTTCTCTCTTGTATTCATGTTTATTGCTTACTCTTGTGAGATGATGATGTATACTTTGATGGATAGTGAGTAGTACTCTTGTTGGGGACTAGGGTTGTGTGCCCTAGTCCAATGTGACTGTATGATGTTTTGATTAATGAATAAATGCCTTTGTTGATTCATGAATATGTGTATTGTCTATTTTAATATGTGTTGGATGTGTATTTGAAGGATTGATCACTCTTTGGTATGCATTTAACCCATCTTGTATGAGAATGGTTTGGCTTGATCACTTTACTCTTCTCTAGGCAATTGGCAATATGTGTGATGAGCATGTTTCACTATGTTTGATCCTTAATTCATGTGCTTTACGCCTCCTTTCTTTCTACCCTCCCGCGGAGAGTCCCTAGGACCCTAATAAGGCTTAGGAATACCTTAGAAGGAATCCATTCCACATCGATAACATCGGTGGAGTGGTGGGTTATGCATGTGTTGCTTGTTTGAGTCCCTAAGCTTCGACACTTTACGCCTCTTAAGCACTTTAGGGGATTCGGTATTAGGTAACATAGAGGGATCCCCTAAGACACCTAGAGAGTTCGAATGGCCCTAGTAAGGCATTTGAATACCTTAGGTAAGCACGGTCCTAGAACCATAGCATGGCTAGGATACGGGGCTTGATTCATGGATACATTGGCATGTTTAGGCATTAGAGCATCATTGGTTGCATTTGGACTTGGGTTAACCCGAAACCCCAACACCTTTATATTTTGTGCACACACTTTACATTTCCTTGCATTCCATTACTTGCTTGTTAATTTGATCGTTTTGGGGCATTCCACCATACCTTTTACACAAACCGAACACCACACTCACACTTCGCACATTGTTTATACACACATTCACTCACCCTATCCATCTCCTTATCACTCCATATTAGCTAAAGCACTCGCATACACGCTACCAAGAGTTGGGGAGCCGTCAATCCTCCGTGGAACGACACTCCCGGATCACAAAACTACCTACCACTCTTTTGCATTAGTCAATAACTATTAAAACAAAAAGGAGCCTCAATGTAAACCTGCATAAATTATGCAGCAGCTCTATCAACTAAGAATTAGGTATTGCCTCAGTATGACTTAAATATACTTGGATTTTTGGCCATCATGTCGTTTGTGTAACTAAGAAAAGTAGCTAGATGCATAACTTCAAAAAAGTAGAGAATGGAAATTGGACTTGTAGGTTACCTCAATATATTTCCTCCAACTTCCAACTGACAAAAGATTCTTCAACAAAATTGAGTAAGTATCAAAGTTGATATCACCATTGGATGCAACTATCTTGTAGAACAACTGTACGGTGAGAAGCAGAGAGACAGAGAGAGTGAATTAAAAATGACAGCAGTAAAGACATATAACCCATAAATAATCAAACGTTGCAGACGATATTTGCATATTGTTCAAAATGCATTGACTTCAGTAAAAAAGGAGGAATGGAGGCATTGCTTGCGTAAATTTGGAATGTGCTTATTTAAATAAATAAAAAATGCATCGTAGTGTGGTATGTACATTTAGCCATCAAATATTGAAGAAATTCAAAGGTACCTTCATCATAGCCTCTATCTTTCCACTTCTTCCCATAATCTGCAGAAGCTGATTTTTAAGCCCAACTGAAAGTCTAGGGAATGAGGGTTCTATCACCTTGATCAATTGAATTGTTGTTCTCCAATCTTGTAATCTTCATTCAAATTTCAATTATCAGTTTCTTGACAAGAATAGATGAAAAACATAAGACAAAAGCATGCAAACTATAATGCTTCAGTGAAGAAATTTTGAGTAATTGGAAACAGAAACGAAGTAAAACTACAGAGCATAATATTGAAGCAGTCAGTAAGGGACCAACAGAGCCACAAATTGGGGGAAAAAAAATTTGGGGGGGGGATGTTTTGTAGACCAACAGTGATCCAACATCTCAATCAAACCCGGTTCTGCGCACTATAGTAACAACAACCCAAGTAATATATAGTAACAGAAGGAAACACATTACAGAGAGAGGTTAATGCTTAAGTTTTCATGATGACCACTATAAAATAGATGCAGGATAGGATCAAATAAGCAAAGTACTTTATTCAGGATTATCAAAGGAATATAGTAAGTTTATTAGTATTTTATTTACCTAGGGTTATTAGGTATTATCTTATTGTAGTTGAGATTATCTTGGTCGCAATATATTGAGGCATTGTAAGTTGTTAGCTTAGTCGCTAACATTGAATGAACAAGTGTAATCGTTGACATATGGTGCCAAGTCACTCATCAAAATCTAAATCCAGGCAAATGAGACATCACTTTGTCACTATCACCTGAAAATCCTATCGTTCCATATATGCACTGAGTGGAGCAACCTTGGCCAAAAAGCATTTCAGCATTACTGCAAATCTCTCATGGAAAAATTGTGAAACATAGTTTCCCATTAATGTATCAACTAAAAGTAGCTAACTAGACCCAACCCCAAACAAAAAACTAAAAGTAGCTATCACATCATATAAGGCTGCTTATCATATAAGAGTACTAATTCCACGTATCATAGCTAAGAATAAATAGATACACAAGATAATTTTAATGCTTTTTTGAGAAGAAATCCTAATGTTCAACTTAAACCTTTGCAATTCACAACTCCATGCTCTGCAAGGTAATGTTGTATCAGGCACCAGTTTCTTCTGAAGTTGTTATGTTTCCATATTTTGGTCACTCTAAGTCTCTAACGTTACATTCTGGACTTTGGAGGTGGAAGAGACCAAATGGCAACAAAATCAATAGGGAAACCCATTCACAATTCACTAATTTTTTTTGTTAAAAACAAAAAATAAAAAAGTGATATCTATGAAAGCGCTTATCACTATCACATGGATGGAAAAAAAAAAAGAGCAAATTAGTCCAGCAGAAGAATATAGACATGTATTCAAGTTAAGCACAGAAGAATCTATCAATAAGAAATATAGGGGGAAAAACAAACAAATTTTGTCCAACAAAGAGCAAAAAGAAACATAAAAGACAGTGCAACTCACAAGCTACAAGCCGAAACCAGTTCAAAGAAAATGGCATCATTGAAAGGAATTTTTTTTTCTCTCATGAGTTCTGCCAGAATAAGAACCCTAGAGGGATGGCCTCCTTTGTTAAAAGCTCTCATCAAAGCTGAACATGCGATAGCATCCGGTTGGATGCCATTTGTTTCCATTTCTTGAAATAGCGCACAAGCCTTTTCCCAATTCTCTGATATACAAAGATCCTGAAAAGAATTAGTTCCGAAGGTACTCCATCCTATCAGTGTCCATTGTCCAAGCATGTCAGTGGTAACTCACAATCTTACCTACAGCACTATAAGCACGCAACATTGCAGTATACGTAACTACATCAGGAGGACATTCGGTCATCTTCATCAAGTTGAATATGGATTCCGCTTCCGTAAGTTGGCCCTGCATTTTTGTAAAGGATAGTAAATACAAATAATCTCATAATGGCAACTCCTTTCCAATAAAGAAAAAGGAAAGAAAAGAAGAAGAAAAAAAAATTGCCTTCTTGCTGTAGGCACAGAGCACAGATGAGTAGACTTCTTTGGACAAAGGAACTTTCAAATCCACCATTTCGTCAAAAAAAGTTAGTGCCTCACTGTATTTTGACATCTTACAACAACCACTTATCAACACATTGAAAGTAACAGAATCCGGTTTCACATTCTTCTTTCTCATAGATTGATACAAGTTTATAGCTTTCTCATGTTCTCCCAAATTCATATAGCTCCCAATAGCTGAATTATAGGCTATTGTGTTCAATTCAATGCCTCGGAGCTTGGCTGCTGAAAGTACAGCATCAATTTTCACCTTCTGGCCACATTGTCCACAAGCAGCCAAAAGGGTGCATATTGAGACAATGTTTGGATGAATTCCATCTTGCTCCATCTCACGCAAGACCTCAACAGCTTCAGCTAATAAACCATTGCATCCATAGGCATTAATCAGTGCGTTGTAGCTCACAAGATTTGGCTTCAAGTGGTTTCTCTTCATCATGTCAAAAACTTCCCTAGCCTTTTTAGGATGTCGTGATCTTCCATAAGCATTGAGTAGAGATGTATAAGACACAACATCTGGCCGAAAACTACTTTTCTTCATCTCATTAAAAATTGACGCCGCCTCTTTGCACATCCCATGTGAAGCATATGCACCTAATAGTGCATTATAGGAAACAATGTTAGGTTTTAGCCCTTCAGCAAGAATTGTATTAAATACTGCTGTGCAATTTTCTATCTGCCCGCTCACAGAATACAACTGAATGATGCTGGTGAATGTTACAATGTCAGGGCGACATTCTGCTCTCCTATCTCTCATGGAATTGAAAATATCAATGGCTTTCCCATACTGTCCAAGCTTCACTAGGCAATATATAACAATATTGAGGGTCGTTGTGTCTGGACGGATATTTGTTCCCTTCATCAGTTCAAAATAAGAAAAAGCTTTTGAATATTGAGCCCCAGTTTTGTATGCAGATAAAACAATGTTGTGAGTCACAAGATCAGGTCCAACTCCATTATCTGTCATTTTCTTGCAAATTTTTAAAGCTTCTCTCCAATTTCCACTAGATCCACAAGCATTGATCAGGTTGTTATATGTAGACCGACTAGGAGGGATCTGTACAAACAAGGTGAGGTCATGAAAATCTCTTCAAGATATGATATCAATTAACAAATATCTACATTACTGGACATTAGATCCAAGGAATACCATTGATCATGAATATTGTTCATAAGTCATAACTATAATATCCAGACCATCATTACAATAAATTTCGCATGCACTTAAGCAATATGTGATTCAGCAGCACAAAATCTTTGATTTATAAAGATATATGTCACTGGATGTGGTCCATCATATAAAGTTCTAAAGGAAGCTCAGTATACCTAGAAAGAAGGAATGAAAGTTGAAGGATAAAGCAATTAATCAAGTGCCATTCAACAAAGCTTTATATGTCAACAAGTGGTGACATAACTCGATTTTTGAGGACTGTTGTGGACGCTAAGATAGTCCTTAGAAATCAAAATATTTGGGAGAGACCCAATCATAAGATACAAGTAGTAATTGCAACAGCAATAGTAACATAAAAGAGTACATGGCAACTTGAACAATCAGAAGTGGAGACATAACTCAATCAACATTCAAAATCCAATCTTAACTTTAAAGCAGTGAACTACGTAAATGACCCAGAAAAACATTAAGCACTCGATACAATATGATCCTCAGTGCGACCAATAAATTAATCACTGAAATAACCCCCTTCCAAAAGAAAACAGAATGAGTGGTTATATCATGTGATACTGCACACATTTTTTACCATGCATCATTTGAGAAATCAAAGACAAAAGAAAGTTGCTCACATCAAATCACACCTACTTAGATTGTTTAGGGAAGAGGAATACAAAAATTACACACAGCTGCACGCAGCATGTCGTCCATAATGTTCATTGCCCAGCGCCATTGACCTGCTCGACCATGTGCATTGATCAGAGCATTGTAGGACTCAGCATCAGGCTTGCACCTACCAAAAATTCATTGGGTCAATATTACTTGTTATTGTTGATAAATAAATACATAAGAAAAACTTACAAACAATAGAATCACGAGCTCAAGAAGTGGTTTGTTTGTCTGTATTCTTATCTTGGACTTTTTTTCATGTTCTTAGTATGTTTGGGTTCATTGACGACAATAGGAGTACTTTATTATTGTGTGAGACCCACAACATATCTGTAAGCTGGCTGACACATTTCTCTCCTTCAATCTCTCCATCTCATTTCTTTTCGAGAAGAATTCTTCAGATAACCTTGTCGTCAGCTAAACTCTAACTTGTAATCCAAGCATCTCCACTAAGTTCTCTCTTTCTTCTTCTTTTTTATTGTTGTTGGTTTGTAGATTTGGGGGTTGGAAGCACTCTAGAATTCTAAATCTCTATTTGTGGTTGTGTGTGAAACCCTAGATGCTACCCTAAAGGCCTAAACCCTAACTAAGGACGGTTTGATCAATTGGCAACTATGGGCATCTCTCTTTTACAACAGGTACGGGTTTCAAACTTATCGATCTGTTCGTTGAGGCGCCTATCATTTCTGATATGCCTAGCTTCTCCTAATCTCAAGTTTAACCCACCTAATCTAAAGTTTAACCATAAAATTTAGAGAAAAAAGGTACCTCCATTCTTGCATTTCGAAAAACAAGCCGCGAGCTTGATCAACAAGATTATGCCTAACGTGCAATCTGATCAACATATTATAAATATCAGTGCGAGCACAATAGTTCTTGAGGGTCTTCATCCACCGGAATACTTGCATACAGTGCTCCACCGAACCCTTCTCTGTCATTTCCTACAAAGCGAGCCAATTCTCACACACACAATCGCAAACAATTATCAGCAACTCACAGAAGAATCAATCTTACTTTAATTAGAATGGGGAAGTTCTTCCTGGCGAAGCGTCCGACCCATCTATTGAGCAGGCCGTCAATGTCGTCTCCGCGACGGAGCTCATAGACTCGATTGACGACGTCAGAGACGGCCCAGTCCTTCTGGAAACGCTCCGTTTCGACTCGTAAACGGTGGTGTTTGGGGATGTCTTGTTTCCTGAAGCCGCTGATTTGGGTGAAGACCTGGTGAGTGCCCTTGTCATAGTCGACGGAGACGTGCTTCTTCTCCCGGAAGGCTGAGTCGCTGTTGTTGTTGCAGAGAATTTGACTCTTGGACCGCGGAAGGTTCACGAGGGGTGGTGGCTGAGATAAAGTGGCCATTGGGCGGAGAGATTGTGGATGGATGGATAGAGGATACTTTTGGAGGGAGTTAAAATGTGTGAAAACCTGTTTGCTATGTTAAGCGAAACTTCTGGCGTACTCCTGGCCTATGTACTCCAGGGATCGGGATCGTGTTTAACACGCGGATGACAGTTTTGTATATCACGGGACAATCACAACCCCAGGATGTGTTGATGTAAGGATGGTTGGTCCAGACATTAGTACGAGTGTTTAGTGTGAGAGAGTAAGTGTTGTGCATGACACAAGAAGTATAGTGGTTCACCTCTCCCGTGAGGAGAGGCTACGTCCACTTGATAATGTCCACTATGTCTGAGAGAGAAGTACAAGCCCATATGATGGGATAACAAGCTCATGGATCAGACTAGAGATCCATGACTAAGAGGGAGAGTGTTCCTTTTATAGATAAGGAAGCTCCTCTCATAATATATTTCTTCGATGTGGGATGCAAGTCTCATTTGCTTGTCACGAAGCCTTTTGGCGAGCATGGGAGGGGCGCCTCCCGACGAGGTCTTGGTCGGCTTCCACCATGATGAGGTAGCTCGGGTGTCGGGCTAGGTGCCGGATGTCATGGCCCGGGTCCCACACGTCATGTGGGCCCGCTAGGAGTGTGTTGATTGTGCTTGGTGGCATGTGAGGTATATGTAGTATCAACAAGTCCCCCAAGTCCTCAAGTAAAAGGGTCTTCTTGGTTGGGGAGTTGAAACTCTGATGTCGCCAAGTACAAGTGACAAACGGGCAAGGTCCTACCCATAGGAGTCCCCCAAGTCCTCAAGGAAGAAGAGCCGTGCCAAGTCTCGCCAAGAAAGCAAGCCATGTCGGTTCCAAAAGGGGATATGAGCAAGTTGCATAGAGATCCTGTCAAATAGAGAAAAGAGCAAGAAATACATATGAGGTAAGTATGGATTGCGCGAGGCAATCAAAATGTGACGTAAAAGTCAAATGTACAAATAATATATCCATGATATATTAAGTGTAAGGTGCATAATGATGCATGTATGCATGTATTGTAAAGTGTGCACGTTTAATGTGTGTTGCGTGTATCAGGTTACACATGTTTGTGTAAGTTTGATATGCGTGTGAAGTGCATATGAGACGTAGTTCCGAAAAGCTTGTTTTCGAAAAAACGTGAGTGTTAGAGCTCGTGAGTGTAAAGAGAGCAATAGCCCGTGTGAGTTTACGTTTGGTTGCAATAATGAAATGTGAAAAGAATTCAACTGTTGGAACAACAGTGAAGAATTCAATTTTCCATTAATGTAAGTAAGGGCGTGAGTGTGGAACTCGAAAAATGCCGTAAAGGCGCGCGCAAACATCGTTCGGGACAAGCATGACTTGTCCCGTTCGGGTTGTAGTATGCGCAATAGTAGTCCCGTACGGGTTAAACCCCTACCAAGTGTTTTAGACGGGATGTACCCTTAAACTCGAGTGAGACTATCTCGGGCGGGTTTGTAAGTGGCAAGTTGCCGTAGCCAAGAGGTACGGTAGCCTTGTGTGTGGCTGTAGGCTATATCCGTAAGATATAGCAGCCTTGAGTTACCTAATCCCAGCAGTCCCCCAAGTTTCGCTTTTAAGAAAGTCGAGGAGGATGGATAGACTAGGCAGCCTTTAGAACGTGGATTCGGTAGAATGCACGGGCCTAGTAAGCTGGTATGCGCAATAGCTATGGCCGCACGTCTGCGGTTGTCGTCTTGGAAAGTTTCTTTGGCTTTCAAGTTTGACAGTTGCACGGATGCAAGGGCTCTTGGAGCCGTGAGGTTCGAACCGTTTGTGTTCGCACGGATGCCAAAGTTAATCCGAGGGATACATAGCTGAAAAGCTGATGTTGCTGATTAGCGCACTTCGACCAATTGGTCGAGGGTAATAGACCCTGTAGGATGAGCTGAAAAGCTCTTTTGCTCGCGAAGGCGCGAGACTTGGGGCCCATAGCTGAAAAGCCATGGTCCTCGCACAGGTGCGAGGCGTGAATCCCGTAGCTGAAAACCAAACCTATGGTTTTTAGATACGATAATCGCACGGGTACGAGACTTGAATCCCGTAGCCGAAGGGCTATGGTGCTCGCACGAGTGCGAGGCTTTAGTTCCATAGTTGAAGAACTATGGTGCTCGCACGGGTGCGAGACTTGTATCCGATAGCTGAAGAGCTATGGTTGCTCAAGGAGCAATGACTTAAGTACCATAACTGAAGAGCTATGGGGCTCGCACGGGTGCGAGGCTTAAGTACCATAACTGAAGAGTTATGGGGCTCGCACGAGGGCGAGGCTTAAGTACCATAACTGAAGAGCTATGGGGCTCGCACGAGGGCGAGGCTTAAGTACCATAACTGAAGAGCTATGGGGCTCGCACGAGGGAGAGGCTTAAGTACCATAACTGAAGAGCTATGGGGCTCGCATAGGTGCGAGGTTTAATCCTTTGAAGGGAATTGTATATCTCGCCCGTGAGGTGAAATATTTTGACTTATTTTTAGGGAAATGCGAAAAGGATTAAGTTTGTGCCATTCTGGTTACTTAGTATCTGAAAGATGATATAAGAGAGGCACAATGGTTTGAATAATCCAATATTTTACTAAAAATAAGTCAATATTTACAAAGTGTATCCGAGCATTGAAGAGAGTCGAAAACTCGTGCATCGAGGTCATGCCCGAACGATCACTTGTAATAGTATCGTAGTTACTTGGACAGGGCCAAGTAAGAGTGTGTCGGAGTAAATCCGAGCGAGTTTACTATGTGTGAGCGTGTTGTACGCTATGCGCAAGGTGCGCGTAACAATGTATGCGTGTGTGAGGAGTGGTAGTCCCCCATGTCCCTTAGTGATTACATTAATGGAACGTGAAAGGGATTCGATTGTTGGAACAACAGTGTCTGAAGAATTCCATGTTCCATTAAGTATCGGGAATGATGCATATATGTAAGCATTTAATTGGAGTGCAATTAAATCTAGGCATGTGTATAGCATATGCTTATATGTGTAATATGTCGTGGTGAGCATATTGTGAACATAATTTAGCATGTATGAGCACATGTTGTAGGTATGCTTAGAAGTATAAAAGCATACTTGTTAGCTCTAAGTAAAAGAGCGTAAGTGTGAGCACTTATCTGGAGCCGATAGGAAGAGGTATAAGTGTCGTATGAATTTTGGAGTTGTCCGAGCGGGTGACTCCATATTCGGTAGAGCGAAGCGTCATGGTGTAGAGGACCAAAAGCATACTCGGTTGAAGCGATCGAAAATCCTCCAAAATAAAGTAAATGATTAGTACACATGTATGTAAAAATCATGTAATTACTTTAGCTTGATAAAGTAATTGCTTTGCATATATTGATTGGAAATATATGAGGCATGTAGCATGAGCAAAAAATGTTTTGCATGTACATGTTGTAGAAACGACATTTAGCTCAAAGTGAGAACTAAAGTGATCATGCTTTGACATTTGTGAATGGAATGCAATGCAATTGCATATTCAATATGTGCATGTTAAATCATGGTCTGTGAGCAAGTAACCCATAGCCTATGCTTTGACAATATGAACTTGTAATCAAAGGGGTTTGCTCTCAAGATAAGTTGCATACGTGTCATGTGAGTGAGTGAACATGTATTGTGTGAATGATCACGGAAGCATATGTTGTTATTGAAGTTGTTCATGCTTAGATTATATGCTTGGCATGCTGCGACTTTGTATCACATGCTTAATATATCACATGTTCACATAACAAGTGGTAATTGAAACATAGTTGGTATGTTCTAGCAAGTAAGCTAGCATGTAATTGTAGTAGATTTTCTACTGAAATGCTACGGAGAAGAGTAGAGCATATAGTGATCATGCTTGACATGGATACCCGTGAGATAATTGGCATGCAAGTTGATGCTATGAATCAGGTACATAGAGGATGCATGCAAGTGGACACGTGCAGTGTCATACTTGACATATATATTAGTAAGATAAGTATTATACATATATGAACCAGTTGTGTGCTTTGAACATGATCAATAAGTGCACGTGAGCACGCATGCTTAAAGAGTCATGTGATTAAGAGATATATATCAAATGGGGTAAAATCCTCATATGGTACCTGAACTATTGCGAAATGCAATTTTTGGTACCTGAAGTTTATTAAAGAGTCTTATGGTACCTGAACTATTACTCTGTGAGCTCTTTTGGTACCTCCATCTATTTTTCCGTTAAAGATACTATGTGGCACCTACGTGGCACTCTAGTGCTGATTTGGACATGGACAAAGCTGTCATTTTGTTCATATAATTATTAAAATTACAATAAAAATCAAAAATAAAAATTTATGAAATTTTAAAATTAAAAAAAAAACAAAAAACAAAAGCAAAACCCAGATCGATCGATCTCTCCCCTTCCCCCTCAAATCCAACACCGTTCTTGCACGCACCATGACGTTCTCTATCCCAGCTGGTGTTCTCGAACCCAGCCATGGAGTTCAAAGAGAACTAGACTATACATTCAATCTCTTACACATGCACATAGATTGAGGGGCTCAAGTGCTCAACTGTACTTTGAATCCATAATTATAATTCCGTTCAAAAATTATATTTGCTAAAAATATATAATTTTTGTCAAATACTAAGAGGCTCTTAAAAGTTTCTATAGTTTCTCCATTCAGCAGTGCATGTTTCTTTGATCCTTGACCTCCTGCCCAACTTGATTACTTTGTTAAGAACTCAAGTTTCATGTTCAGATGTTCCATGGTTTTATTCCCTAGTTTCATTTTTGGCTGGATACTTCCTATAGGAATTGAATAGAACCGTTGTCCTTTTCTATAATGAAATGATTGTGTACTAAATCCTGGAATTTCTGATTTTTAAACCATGGGTCTTCTCTACCCCAGATGGCTTCTCTCTCATCCCAAAAATCTCTCTAAAGATTTTCAAGAATTCGATTCGACTCAATTGTGGCAAGGAGAATAGAGAAAGGAATCTGGTGGGAGTGAGTGGGTTCAGTTGGGATCTGAAACCTCAGAAAAGAGAGAAGGGAATTATCGGGGTGGTGGTAGCCGCGGCGAATCTACCAGAACTAGAACACCATTCACCACCAATTTTTTTAATTAGTTTAATTTAATATATTGATCTGACAAAAAAAATTAATGTATTGAAGAAAAATATACGTGTAAATATCCTATTAATTGATTGATTTGTTTTTTTTTTTTACAATTGGCAAATTTTTTTTTTACACTTTTACCCTTATTTTTAACAGAAAAATAAACGGAAGTACCAAAATGGCTCACGAAGTAATAGTTCAGGTACCATCAGACTCTTTAATAAACTTCAGGTACCAAAAATTGCATTTCGCAATAGTTCAGGTACCATATGAGGATTTTACCCTATCAAATGCTTGATATGTTTGCATCCTCTTATAAGCGTGGTCATAGAAACATGTGTGAAGCATGCTTAAAGATAAAACATCGAGACATGTTATAGATGTTGTTCAACAGAAGATAAAGGATGAGAACTTATCTGGAGAAAGAATACTCGCGGCCGCTGAAAGTAATCAAGCTGGGTGTCCAACACAGATGCGTGGATGCCCAGAGCTAAATTTTTCCTCCTTTGTTGTTTTTGTGTTGCAAACTCTCGGATGAGTTTGTGAGTAATTACCCGGGTGAGGATGCTCAGCCCAGAACTCTCGTAAGAGAGATGATGCGGGTGCGTGTGTGAGTTGGACTTGAGTGGGTGTCCATAGCAAGTCCCTTTTTTTCTGTATTTGTGAGACCACGTGCCCGTGCGAGTTTGCTGTTGGTTCCCATTGAATTGCTCACCCTCTGTTGTGGTTTTTTTTTTTTTTTTTTTTTTAAACGCACGGGCGAGTTGGGGAGCAAATACCCGAATGAATATTGCTTGAGCAAGAGCTGAGGACGTGAGAAGGCACATCCCAGAACTTTGTTGGCCTTTGTCTCGGGCGAGTGTTCCTCTGGTGCCCAGATCAAGGGCTTAGATGCCGAGGTCGAGCGAGCGTAGTGGTCATTTGGCGTCTGAGATGAGCGAGACCGAGAAGGTGGAATCGAGCGTTCTCCAAGCTCGATCGAGATGAGACGATGGGCCAGGATCGAGAGCTCGGATTGAGCATCCGAGAGGCTCTGTGAAGGTCCGGGTGTTGATCGATCGATCGGTAGTGCGTTCCCGGGCGAGGTTGCAGGTCGAGCGAGGACTCGGTGAAGAAGATGAACAAGCAAAGACCAAATCGATCGAATGCGGCTCGGATGAGGTGCACGGCCTAGAGCTGAGTTCGGATGGAAAGAACCAAAGCCGTGATGAACCGGAAGTTTGCAGTTCTTGTGCTTGAACTCTGTTCTGTTGGCCGGGCTCGGACCAAATTGATTGGTCGAAGGAGTAACTTGGACGGGTTGCCGAGAAGAGAGTGCCCGGTCTAGTGAGGGATGAGCGATCGAGAGCCGTGATTGCATCTGGGTCGAGGATCTCTGTGGGATGGTGATAGCAGAGCAAGGCCGTGGGCGCTCCAAGCTTGATTGGGGCGATCCAAAGTGCTCGTGCGAGAGCAGATTACAGATTGTGGAGCTAGGATTGCTCGGACGTGGTTCGAGCGTGCTAGCTGGCTTTCTGAACTCGATAGGGCCGGCCTGGTGTTTAGAGCAATTGCTCTGTTTTGCTTTTGAAAGCAGTAAGGCTGGGTCACGGCCGAGATGAGAAGAAGAGAACGGCCCGGATTGCACAGAGCTCGAGCGAGAACGGGACATGTCTGTGTTTGAACTCGGGCTGGGATTGTCACGGGCGAGCGGGAACTTAAGATATGGCTGCCGCTGATGGCAGTGTGGTTTGGCCGAGAAGTAGTTTCAGCAGAGTCTCGGTCGAGAGAGGGTCGGGCGTGCACAAAGAGAGGTGATCGGCCGGGTGTCCAAAGAAGTTGGGAACTGGGCTTCTGAATTTGAATGGCCGGCCCGTATGGGGATCAGCGGCTTGGGCGGTTGAAGTAAGCAGCTCCATGGTGAGTGCTTGGCCGAGTGGATCATGAGTTTGACCGGATGAGAGGTTGACCAAGAGACGGGTTGGCCAAGGTGATTGATGATTGATCAAGGTGGAGTGAATCTTTGGCACGGGCGGGTGCACAAAGTGTACGTCCATGTGCATGGCTCCTTAATTAATGATAGGAGTTTGATCAAAGTTGACCGGCCGACTAGTTGACCCAAGGACTTGGGCGGGTAAGTGACATGGAAGCATGTGCGAGCTAGCTTGCATGCATGGCCGAGCAACATGACTTTTTGCTCGAAAGCCCACAAACGGCGCCAATTGTTGATGTAAGGATGGTTGGTCCAGACATTAGTACGAGTGTTTAGTGTGAGAGAGTAAGTGTTGTGCATGACACAAGAAGTATAGTGGTTCACCTCTCCCGTGAGGAGAGGCTACGTCCACTTGATAATGTCCACTATGTCTGAGAGAGAAGTACAAGCCCATATGATGGGATAACAAGCTCATGGATCAGACTAGGGATCCATGACTAAGAGGGAGAGTGTTCCTTTTATAGATAAGGAAGCTCCTCTCATAATATATTTCTTCGATGTGGGATGCAAGTCCCATTTGCTTGTCACGAAGCCTTTTGGCGAGCATGGGAGGGGCGCCTCCCGGCGAGGTCTTGGTCGGCTTCCACCATGGTGAGGTAGCTCGGGTGTCGGGCTAGGTGCCGGATGTCATGGCCCGGGTCCCACACGTCATGTGGGCCCGCTATGAGTGTGTTGATTTTGCTTGGTGGCATGTGAGGTATATGTTGTTGATGCAAGGACTGTCGGTCCTTCCCTTAGTGTGAATACGGTCTGTCCTGTTCTGTCTTACGCCTGCAAGATTAGGCAGAGCTTGTTAAGAAAATAACCGGGCGGGCCGGTCACTACTCCTCCGAAGCCTTAGTCAGTTTAGGATAGGTATTTTGGTAGTATAACAGTAGATGAGTTATTGCTTGCTTACCGTTGGAGAGGAGTAATGGTGCTATTTGTAGGGAAATCGACTGAGGTTCCCCTAGCCTGTTTCCGATGTGGGACTCATATGTCCGAAGGAGCATATGAGTTTGCCCGGCAAGGTACTCTGGGGTACCTGTATGAACAGTCCCGGGCACGGTATGGTCCGGCCATAACCCGGGATGTACAGAGTGGGACCCCGGCCATAAGCCGGGCTCGCCTGCCAGCCCCACCGGGAGCCGGTTCGGTCCACGGTGAGGTGTTGTTTATGCTTGAGCCGTATTTTGTATGAACAAGTCCCCCAAGTCCCCGGTCAAGAATCTTCTTGGTTGGGGAGTTCTATTTCTCGGCTAGCGAGTAGAAACAACACCTTGCCTAGCCCCAATAGTCCCCCAAGTCCCCAATTGTAGGAGAGTTGAGGACCGATCTTTTGAGGTAGATTTGCGCGTTGGTGTGCTCGGAACGACCATGACTATATGCGTTGGATATAGTGGCCCTGTTTGACTAGCCCCGGGAGTCCCCCAGTTCCGCGTGGCGGAAGCCGGAAAGGATGAATGGACTAGGCGGCCGATTAAACGTGTATAAGGTAGAATACACGGGCCTAGTAGCTGTGATGCGCAATAGCTTTAGTCACCGCACGTCTGCGGTTGTCTCCTTACGAGTTTCTGTGGCTCTAAGTATGACAGTTGCACGGATGCAAATAGGCTCGTACGGCCGTAAGGTTCGAACCGATTTTGTTCGCACAAGTGCGAAAGTACATCCGAGGGGTGCATAGCTGACAAGCGTATGTGGCTCCTGGGCGCACTCGGGTTGGGTTCATTAGGGTCATTAGGGGCATTAATAGTGGTGGAAGGGGTATTTTGTGGTGTGTCAAAATTGAGCACTCGACCGACCTCCGTAGTTTCGTCGCCCGTGTTGGTCATGGCTTTATGAGTGGTGGAGTTTATTACTCGTATTCTAAACAGACGGCGCCAATTGTTGATGCAAGGACTGTCGGTCCTTCCCTTAGTGTGAATACGGTCTGTCCTGTTCTGTCTTAAGCCTGCAAGATTAGGCAGGGCTTGTTAAGAGAATAACCGGGCGGGCCGGTCACTACTCCTCCGAAGCCTTAGTCAGTTTAGGATAGGTATTTTGGCAGTATAACAGTAGATGAGTTATTGCTTGCTTACCGTTGGAGAGAAGTAATGATGCTATTTGTAGGGAAATCGACTGAGGTTCCCCTAGCCTGTTTTCGATGTGGGACTCATATGTCCGAAGGAGCATATGAGTCTGCCCGGCAAGGTACTCTGGGGTACCTGTAGGAACAGTCATGGGCACGGTATGGTCCGGCCATAACCCGGGATGTACAGAGTGAGACCCCGACCATAAGCCGGGCTCGCCTGCCAGCCCCACCGGGAGCCGGCTCGGTCCACGGTGAGGTGTTGTTTATGCTTGAGCCGTATTTTGTATGAACATATGTAGTATCAACAGGATGCATCCCACCCTTCGTTTGCAAACAGACGGCATTTTGGATGACGGAGAACAAAAAAAAACAGAAAAGTAAGAAGAAATCCCAAACTGGACCGAGTTTGACTCGGTCAGACTGTGCACGAGAAATGGTCTTCCCCCTGCCGCGACACAGCCGACCTCACCCCTCTCCTCCGGTCGTTTTCCGGCGCCTCGCCTGTACCGGAAGCTTCACCTTATCGAGGCGAACACGATGGTGGAATGGGTTCGTTAAATAGACGGCTGAACAGTGAGAATTGAAGGGAAGAAGCTCTGCGAATTTTGGCGAGTTCTCGTCGAATTCCAGCGACTCCGGCAGCGGCTTGCTTCGAACCAGGTACGGAAGAGTATCTAATCTTCGAGCTCTACAAGTTGCTATGCTTGGAATTCAGTTTGGTTAATGTTTAGAAAAGTTGGGATTTTGGGTGCGGTGCTGTTCTGCCACCACGGATTCACCGTGTACGGTGGTGGTTTCGGTTTTATTAAAGGCAGTTCGAGCCCGGCTTGGTGGAATTGCTGCAGTGTTTCTGTGACTTGAATAGAGAAGAGAGTGTTTGGGTGCAGCAATCGAGCTGCTGTAATTGGTTCTGGATGATTAGAGAAAGCACGTAAGAGAAGAGAGCTGTGAGGAGAAGAGAGTGAATTGGGTGCTCAGAGTAGAAGAGAAAGAAAGAAAAAAAAGAAGAAGGGGAGAGTGGCCGGAGGAGAGGTTGCGAATTTTTTACTTCGTTATCTGACCGATTTTTTTTTCCCACCTGATTTAACAACTAACGTTGACTGTCATTGACTAACCTTCGATGGACGGCTGGATTGAGGCTGGATTAAATGAATGGCTCGGATTGAACTTGGTGGACTTCAACATGGTGGATACCAAAATTTCATGTGTGTTGGACGCATTGAAAAGTACACTGGAGTACATACTCCAGGAGTACCCAAGACTTTCTGTATATTAAGTTATTAACTAATTGAAATGGTAACAAGTTTTTTTTTTATCAAAGAAAATTTAAAGTGAATAAATTGCAATTACAAAGTGACCGCAATCGCATCACCTCGATAAACTAAAACTAAGCATCTTTACTTGAAAGAAGAAGGACTAACATGTCAATGGATCCAACGGCGGGAACTGAATTTGACAACTGACTGAGCCAAATTGACCAAATCAGCAATATCGGTAGGTCGTCCCAGGGTCTTCTGAACACATCAGAATAGGCTGGAATTGAAACACACAACCTTAAGTCGATAGGGAATTGGGTCGTGTTGACATCAGACCAGCTACCAAAATCCAAACACACATTAGAATCCATGATGATAATTCTAACTCAAAAGAGCAAAGACTTATTTGAGATCTGAAAACAAATCCAAAAACTAAAAATAAAAAACAAATAAAAGCAAAAAATGACAACACAACGTCTTCGGGGTCCGGAGTCATCCAATCCACCAACACTACCATTGTGGCTTGGAGCATGGTATTGCAATAACGTACCACGGAGATCGATGGCCCTAGACCATTCCAAGTAAAGTGCAACCAAGCTTTAGCAATGATGAGAAGACAAGAAGTGGAAAGCAATGAGTGAAGTGTATTTTCACAAGTGTGTGAAGTGTAGTGAATTGTTTTGGGTTTTTGGTTTGAAAAATATGAAAATGCAATGAGTAAGCAAGCAAGAATGTAAACAAAAGCAATAACAAAGTAAGCAAATGCAAGATTAATAAGGTGATTGAGGTTTTCAAGTTAACCAAAGTCCACAATGATGAGTGATGTTCTGATTACGTATTCATGCTTATGTGATTAGTTAGTAAATCAAGTTTCATATCCTAACCATGATATTTTTTAGGACCAAGTCTTCAATGATATCTAAGTGTCATGTTATGGTTCACCCAAGAGTCTCTAATTGCTTGGTAAAGTCATACTATGGATCCAATTAAAGCAACAACTAGCTAGAGGCATAAAACACCAAGACTATAAATTTAAACAAGGCAACCAATGATGAATACACAAAATGCTAATGTATTTCACCCATACTATGGTTATGGAAACTCTTCATTACTAATGCAAGTCATGCTATAGTTCCTACACTAATGAATGAAGGCTTAGAGCACACATGCAATTCATGGGATTCATACAAAGGCTTACAAGTCCTCATCATGCTTCTTGACATTTGCCTAGCTAGAGAAAGTAGAGTGGCCAAACCACACATTCTCATACAAGATGGATTACATGCATATTCAAGAAGTGGTTAATTTTGTAAGCATACATCTAACAAATATTAAAATAGACAATAGGCATATTCATTCATCACAAAATTATTCATACATTGCCAAAACATCACAACATCATATATGGACTAGGGTACACAACCCTAGTCCCCAACCTTAATGAACTACTCATTATCCATAAGAGTATACATCATAATCCTCATGAAATTGCAACTAGGTACAAAGATAAAGAGATAAAGATGAGAAATGCTCAGTAGATATGGCTGCTCCCAAACTTGTCACTTAAGCTTGGTGGAAGCTCCTTTTCTTCTCTTCTCTTCCCTTCTTCTCCTTGCTCTATCTTCAAGTTTCTTAAAATGCATGACTACTACAAAATACCCTTCAGACGACACCCTTAAGACGACGTTACTGAAATTAACATTGTATGAATTAATATATTCGATTTTTTACTAATATAGACGACGTATGTTAAAATATATGTCTTCTGAAACGGATTGAACCAACGCCTGGTTTTTACACTAGATTGTGAATTACTTCATAGGACAATTGTAGTTGATATCCGTTGTGTGAGTGTGAAATAATTTGAGCAAACTGCTTCCCCCAATCTTACGATTCAAGTTTGCAACTTTGCATTGGCCTATGCAATATATAACACGACAGATTTGGTCTAATACTGTGGTATGAGTTAGAAGCAAATTTTAGGAAGCACCAAATCTCTCCAAAGCGCCAAATAATCCCTCCAAAACGCCAATATCTTCCCCCCAAAACTCTTTTTTTTTGACCTGAGTCAAGGTATCCTAAAGGCTTCCTAGGCCCAAAGACTAATCCATGCGGCGCATGTGAAATGCTCCAACTATGCATTGCAGCACAGTGCCTGACCACTTTGATAGCTTCGTGATTCGAACGCGGGTTGGGGGGTTCCCAACCTGGACGCTGATCCACTAGGCCACTTGCAGTGGTTCCCCAAAACTCCTTCATACTATCCAATACGCGCGAAGCTGCAAATCCTATATTTAAAATTGGACAATTTGGGACAACGATTATATTAATTATCCGTTGTATGAACCTACTTTCAATTTGGAACAACCCACGAGCTAGCTTTGTAGCCCATTGTCTACCGATGCACGCCCAATTTTTTTTTTTTTTTTTTTTTTTTTTCAGAATGCTACACGCTCAATTTGGACAAACAAAGAACTTGAAGTGCGCACGTCAAACACACACACACACTAACTAGCAGCGGGTTCTAGGTGTCTTCGATAGTTCGACCAAAACCTCTCTTCCACCAAAACCAGCTAGCAAGCAGTTCGACCAAAATCTTTTAGGTTATTCGATCTGGGTTCTTGAAGAGCACAGTAGGGATTCTCGGGTTTGAGGGTTTGGAGAAACATCAAAGGGGGTTGTTCGATTGGGTTCTTCACTGGGTTGTTTGGGTTCTTCACAGGTATGACTGAGTTCTCGATGGATCTATAGCTTTCTCTCTAAACCTTTACCTTCTTCGCTGCTGATCTTCGCTCCTTCCATTCTCAACCCATCATCCATCGATGCCTTATCACCACCCCATCCTCTATCTCGAATGGCTTCGCCTTTGCCTTCGTCTCTCTCTCACTTCTCACTCCTCTCGATCCAAACCCACACCACCACCTCCTCCTCTTATCCCCGATCTGACCCGCAACTTCCGGCTTCCAATGCCGCGCCGGAACCGGATTCTTCAATCGGCTCAGAAGACTCATAAAATAGAAGGCCAAGAGCGACGTGGAGAAGTTCTTCTCCGGCTTCTCCAAGACCCGCGATAATCTCGCCGCCGTCATCGACGAGCTCTTGCTCTACTGGAACCTCGCCGACACCGACCGAGTCCTTGACGAGCTTGAAGAGGTAGACAAAATTTCTTGGAAAATCTGATTAATTTGGAACAAATTAAGTTTCTTTTGTATGCTTAAGGTGTAATTTGATAATTAGAGATTGGAATTGTGCTTTTGTTTTGGGTTTCAGGCTCTGCTTGTATCTGATTTTGGGCCAATGATCACGATTAAGATTGTGGAGAGTTTGAGGGAGGATATTGTAGCTGGGAAGTTGAAGTCTGGAAGTGAAATAAAGGTATTGGTAACCCTATTTGTAATTACTTAGCAGTAAATCTCTTCCCTTTCTTATGTTTGATAAGTAGAAGCTTATTTGCTCAGCTAGGAAATGAAGTGTTCATTAGTTAATTTGTGTGCAAGTGAAATGTAATGTGGTGGTGTTGCTCATTTGTTATCTACACAGGGAGATCAAAACTCTCCAGGTGTTATACCTTTGGCCATAAAAGATGTATTCAGTATGATCCAAGATGTAAGTGGTTATTTATTTATAAAGTTTATAATTTCAAAGTACTCCTGAATTTGACATTTTCCCTGTGATGTATCTTGACATTTTCCCTACAATTGGTGGATATATGTAGTATGCACAATCCCAACCCCCGCACTAGCTTTTTTAGCATCTTCTAGGGAACACAACTATGTAGCTATTTACACCATATTAATTTTGATTGTAAAATGTTTTCAGCAAGTTGTAATGTAATTTACTACATAAATTAATCATATCTGCTACTGTCTTTCTGGTGAAGCTTTGGTTTTATTGTACTGGGTATAAGAACCAACAAACATGAGTTCTACCTACCGGTTTCTGTGAAAGAGGTCCCGGACTTTTTCTATTTTAAGAATTTTCGGCATTTGCTAATGTTTTTCCAATCCTGATTTTGATTCAGTTTGGAGTTGATGCTGGTTTTGTTGTAATGAATGAGCCAGGTGAGTTTATTCTTTTATCATTCACTTCCATATTTTAAATATTTCAATTTCACTATTTTATGTTAGTATGACACTTTGTATTGGTATAAGTAGATTACATGGTGTTCAAGGTGTATTAACTAGGGCAATGGAGTTTGATTACTACATATGCATGTATTACTAGCAATTGCGATTGTGGTTATTAATTTTTTGCTGATATGCATGTATTACAGAAACAGACTATGTATAATGATTAATCACCTGCCTACTCTATTCTATATGTATTTTTGTGCCTGTTATGCAATTTCATATATTTTTCTTTAGATTCTATAATCTAATTACGTACGTAGCTGCTTTGTTAGGACTGGATTGTATAATCCCTACGAAAATGAATTCAGTTTCCTACTATAATTGTATTCTGTTTTCGAAATTCAGTTTCTAAATCTACTTATACTTGGTGACAGATATGTGCTTGCCGCCTTTGCTCCACGGAGTCTAATATCTCCAAGGTATGAAAAATATGACATATATGCAGATTGTTTTAATGAGCTTGTCATTTTGTTAGTTTACAATTCCAGTCAACCACCCAAACATGGAAAACCTGAATATTTGCTTAAGTATAGTCAGTTAGGCTTGTGTATGTTACCTGCTATGTATAACTACGCTTAAAAACTCATCTTATGTGTAATGTTTCTTTTATTGTTTTGACTATGCATTCTGACCAGATGCATATATTATTAACTTTATATTATAATGCACATTAAACTTTTATATAATGGTTTCATATGTATTGTTCTTTACTGGGCTTTTGTTATTTTTATTAGGTAATGGTTGAAGCTATTGGAGAATTGGCCGAGTTCGTGTGTCTACTGTCATCTAGGATTACATAGGATTAGAACTTATAATTAGGAATTGTTTAGTTTATTATTGTTGTTAAGTATACTGATATGAGTAATAAATACAATAGACGTCCTCTTTTCTTTCCAAAGACATTCATTTTGGGATTGTAAGGATGCTTTATAACTTTTGGTGAATGATATATTGTTAGAGCTGCTTTTGTGTTTGAGAACTGTCAAAGTAATTATCTTTGCCTTTATTGCTTCAGTGATAGTGAATGCAAGTAGTGGCCCTAGGTACGTGGTTGGTTGTTGCAGTAAAGTGGACAAAGAAAAACCAACAGCGGGCACTCGAGCTGCCTCTAATGAACCCTGAGCTTTTCCTTAGAGTGGGCATCAAACCACCCAAGGTATTTATTATATAGTATTGCTGATTCATATTCTTAGTGACTTGTTCAACAATATTATCATGCTTACACTAGCAACTTAGAAGCCTAGAATTTTCTTTAAGAAATTTTCTTTCTTGTTTTATTGAATTGTTCCAGGGTGTTCTTCTTTATGGACCTCCGGGAACAGGGAAGACATTGCTAGCCAGAGCAATTGCGAGCAACATAGATGCTAACTTTTTAAAGGTTAGTTATTTGTGTCTGGTTTTTGTACAAAGTTTTCACTTTTCCTGCTACATAGTGATACTTATTCTTATTAGTTTTGTTTGCTCATCTATACTATTTTCTGTGAATCTAGGTTGTATCAAGTGCCATTATATTAAGGCAAGATTGATTAGGGAAATGTTTGGTTTTACTCTTTTGAATTAAATTAAGGCAGCTAGCTAGCTGGTTGTTGTTGCATCGATCCGATGTGATGTTTCTTTTAGAATAAGAGTTTAAGTTCACATTGGGAAGAACACTACGTACAAGAGACTTGCTTTGCAATGGGTATAAGTCTCTCTCTCTGTCATTTATTTTTCAGCTTGTGCAGGATGGTCTTTACGAGATGAGTTTGTAAGTAGGTTTATTTTTGGTTCTTTTCCTCCCAGCTTATTGTTTATATTTGTATGCCTGGACAGAAATTGTAGAGAATGTATAGTTCTTGTGGCTTGAGTTTCTGTAAAATTGTAGAACTCACTCTATTGTGATGTGCTAATGAACTCGAGTGGTTGTTTCAATTTATTAGCAAAGTATGGAACTGCATATCCTGGTGTATTTGGTATTCACTTTCATGAAAACAATTATATATTGTGAGTTTCTCTCGCTATTTCCTGTTCTAGGCTAATGTCCCTGAGTCTCAACTTTCCAGAGAATACTATTTAGTCCAAAATATATATGCTTCAGAATAATGGGTGTGAGGCTCATTTTGTTAATTCTTTGTACTGATAACATGTTGGCCATTTATTAGTTTGCATCACTCAATTACTTAATGAGAACGGTATCATTTTGCAGTTAACTAGTGATAGCTTGGGGATCTGACCGAATGTGCCTTTGTTGCCTTAATTGGTTAGTATAAGTACATGCATTGATATACTTGTACCTTAGTCCACCCCCTAAATTCATTCTTCCCTTTTTTCTTTTACTCTTTGGTTATTGTTTAGTTACTTGAGTGATTGAATGACTTGAAATATTGATTACAGGTACAAGAATTGTTGGTGAAATTGGATTAATGGTTATCTTATGCGAGCTAGTTGATGCATATATCCAAACACATGAAGTAGAATGGGTCTTCCTGAAACAACGTACTGCAATTTTTCTCTCTTGAATTTATGGGTTCTTGATTGAAAAGTATTATGCTGTTAAGTCTCCCATAATATTTAAGGCTAGGAGTGAGATTGAACTCAATGGTAGCAATGCTAGGGGCTCTGGTTGAGATTGTTGATGATACAGTTGAAACACCACTCAAATGATAGGCTAATGTACTCTTTATTGAATCCATTTATATAAGTACATTTATGTTGGATTATAACAGCAATATATTCCTATATATTTGGATGAATTATCACTGTTCATTTGGTCAGTTTTGGCAACACAAATCAGGGCAATTCAATCCTGCTCATACTCAAACAACAAGAATAACTAAAAACTGTCGTCCTAAATGTTTTCTCACAACGGCAAGAATTCAATGTGTCGTTTCAATGCACACAACTACTTTTAAAGCTAATAGGTACAACGGCTACCAGAGTAAAACCGTCGTCTTAATGAAAGTAGGACAACCTCTACTAGAGTAAAACCGTCTTCTGAATAAAAGTAGAACAACCTCTACTAGAGTAAAACCGTCATCTGAATGAAAGTAGGACAACAACTGCTAGAGTAAAACCGTTGTATGACTGAAACTCCAACAACATATAATATGCCGATATTTTTGCCTATAGAATCCCACAACGGATATGAATTATTAGGTCGTCCGTATTATTTCCACACCACGTGTAATATATGTCGTGTGAACACGGAAGGGTCGAGGCCGCCTCAGTCAATGTAAATATTTGGGTACAGACGACGGTTTTTGACCGTCGTGTGAAGCCTTTTTTGTAGTAGTATATGTGTGATGTCCTTGGTGGATGAAGTGAGGATCTCTAGCAGAAAAGTATATGGATGTGTAAAGGAGTGCGTGGGGAAGATGTTTGGTGAAGGAAGTTTTGGGAAAAGAGGAGAAGAAGGTGTAGAAAATGTTGGATAGTCAGCCGCGTCGACTGGTCGAAATGCTAGAAATCCAAAAAATAAAAAGGCTTGGAGAAGAGGAAAGGTGAAGAGGATGAGAGTGATGGCTTAGTTGAAAGATGACCTAAATGAGGCAAAAATTAGAATATATATACCTAAGCTAAGGAGGAGGAAGGGCTAGGATTAATCCAATGGATCTAAAGGCTAAAAATGGAAGAGTAAATGAGGTAAAATGGCTTGACTACTCTAGAGGAAAGTTTGGTGAAGTGAGAAAGAAAAATTAGGTGAAGGCCAATGGAGAAAAAGCCTATAAAACTCAGGAAACAAAATGAAAAATACAAAGTCAAAGTGGATAAGACAATGAGAAGATTTGGCGACGACAAATGTCATTTTTTCTACAAGAAAAATAAGAAATAATCAAATAATGATGTCATTAACCACTAAGGACACATGGAACATTCCTAGCTGATTTTGGGGGCTTTTGTGATGAGTCACAACTCATAAGCGTGACTTTTTGACCTTGACCTTGGAGGTTACCATAGTTGAACTAGTTTGACTTTTTGGTCAAACCTTTAACTTTTCGGTTTATTGGTCGATTCTCCGAAATATTCTTGTGCTCCACTTCCAATACTTGATTTTTGACACTTTGGCACTCTAAAGTTATAGTTGACCACGAGTTGACTTCAGGTCAACCGGTTGACTTTTCCTTTTTTTTGTCGGAAATGCACTAAAAGCCTCTAACATTTCACACCATATATCAATCTCTTGTACAAATCACCTATAAAATGTATAAATATATATTATAGACACTAAATAGCTATTGGATTAACATAATTTATGTGATTAGAGACCTAATTTGTATGTAAAATACATACAAATCATACCCCTACAATTGAACTTTGCTTGTCCTCAATTAAACATAGAATCACAAATCCGAAGATAAATCCTACCACATGCATAAACAAAAGTATGGAATGCTAGCTTTTCCAACCATACCCCTTAGGGGACTCCCAATGTAAAGACCAAGATTTAATATATTAATTATGAACAAGGCTCCACAAGTTTGCTAAATGTTTAATTGTGCACATCTAATATATGCTCAAGTGTAGTGTGTGAAAACCATGTATTCAATCAACCTCAAGCAATCAAACGACTTGATTAACCGCTAAACTCACAAGATCACTAAATATTTTCGCTCATATATTTAGGGTTATGCGTTTACTCTCAAGAACATATCCACAAGCAATGTCTCCATAAGCTTGTTCATTGACCAACTCTCCACTAATTACTTCACACACCATTAGATCAAAAGGTCTTTTAACATGGTTGTAATGGGGCTGAAAGTTCACTTTTTAGTTTTTAGGCCAAATCTCTAGAATATTCTTGTGCTTCACTTCCGACACTCGACTCTTGTCATCTTGGCATCCAAAAGTTACGGTTGACTTTTTGTCATTTTCTTGAAAATGCTTCAAAAGCTCTAAAAATGCGTCCTAAAACTCTGAATTACTTCCTCTCGATCACTTATTTGAGCTACAAAACACACAAACATAGATTAGTGAAGCTATTTAGCCCTGGGAGAAGTCTAATTCAAGTAATTAGAAACATACTTTGTACGTAAAATATGTACAAATCACAAATATTATTAGTTATTCTTTTTGGAGAAAAAAAAAACTAGTTACTACAAAGAAGTTGAGGTTACTTAGGACTCTAGAACCTTATCAAATATTTTTTCTAAGGGATAGTTGAACTTATATAAGAGGAATCCAGAGAGAGAGAGGGAGAGAGAGAGGCTTGTGAGGAATTTTCAAGGTAAGCTCTTGTTTTTTTTATCAAGGTTATAACATCCAGATAACCCTTTTAGCTGTTCCATAGAGAGGTATTGTGTTTGGATGATCAAAAGAAAGGATAGAACCTAATTTGGTAATCTGATTTTTTGTTATAGTTTTTGAGGTCAGGTGGTTGTGCTATGAGTTTGATCTCTGTTAGAGATTGCATTCGTTTATTGTTTGACAATTAATAATAGTTCTCTTTTTTGTTTTCAGTTAAATGGATTTTGAAATTTGTGCTAGGTGTAGGTGCAGGAGTGATACCAAAATGGTCTTGATCGATCACTCCTTCCACCAGGTTTGATAAGCTTTGTGGTGATATTTGTCCGGAGTTTATTGTACGTTGCTTCCTTATTAACTTGGACGGATCCAGATCAACTCTCTCTCTATTCTTTCAATTAAAGGACCCATATATATCAACTCTCTCTTTCTCCTTTCAATTAAGCAAACCCAGATCTATCAACTCTCTCTTTCTCCTTTCAACTAAGCAAACCCAGATCAAAACTCTCTCTCTCTCTCTCTCTCCCTCCCTCCCTCCCTCGTTGGGAGCGTGGGTTTTTGTGAAAATCCGAAAAGCTTCACCTAGGGCGCATTGGCCTTTTCTAGATCCGAAAAATTTCGAAAATTTCTAATTTTTCGGCCAAAATCAAGGAGGAATGTTAGGTGCAAAAAAACGAAAATTTCTGAAATTTTCAAAATTTTAGACCTTAGACACCATACACAATGATAGGTGAATTAGAAAAACCCCAAGAATTAATTAATTCGTTTGGTTCCTCGTTCACTGACTTCAATTTGTCGTTAATTTCTGTCAAACAAATCCCCCTGAGCTTATGTGTTAACTTTAAAAATTCACAAAAAATTCAGTTCTTGTTGAAGGAAAAACGCATTTAGTGTGCATTCGTCAAAATAACTGACGATAAGTAATTAGGGGTTTATTTGTAATTTGATTATCATGTAATTGTTACCATATATAAAGAGAATTATCAATGAAATGAGTAGACACAATTCCATTTTTACTGTTACACGTTATCAGCACGCTCAGAGCAAAAAGCCAAGAAAAAAAACCCTAAATTTTTTTTTTTCTTCTTTCTCCCTTGTTTCCGTCGACACCAGAGAAAAAACCCTAGCTCAAGCCAAGCCGCCGGCATAGCTCAAGCCAAGCCGGCCTAGCTCAAGCCCAAGCCGCCGTTTTTCTTCTTGACCCAGACCTCGCCGGCCTCGTCGTCGTCGTTCATCCCCAGCAGCAAAGCCGACGCGCAAAGATCGATCCCGTACCTCGACGCTTTTGTTATCAAGCCCTGATCGATTTCGTCTCCGTCCACGGACAGCCGTCACCTCTTCCCAGATCGGACCCGTTATCCTCCTCTCCGGTCAGCCTCGCCTTCACCGATCGACCTCGTCGTCGTCCAAGTAGACCCGAGCGGCATCTCTCGACGACGCAGCACCTCCGATCAGCCCGAATTTGAAATCCGACTACCCAGACCCAATCGGCTTGACCCAGATCTGCATCGGCGACGCTTTTGTCTTCTCCGCCCGACGCTCCTGCCTTCTCGATCGACGACGTGCCCCCATTCGCGACGTGCCCAGCTCAGTCCTCCGCAAGCCCAGATCCGATCAGCTCCGCTCCGATCCGGTCCAGCAGACCCAGGCCCAGACGAGCCCAACAGACCCGACGTCCAGATCCGACGCAGCGGATCCCGACCCGACCCAGAAAAAAAGAGAGGATTTTTTTACCATTTCTGGTAAAACAGGTAACTTTTCAGATTTTACCATGCAGTAGCTGATAGTTACCATTAACTGTTTACCGTTTCAATATTTACTGTTTTACGAAATTTAAATGGTAAATATGTAATCTAATTTAATGGTTGATTGATTTACTGTTCTTATTTACTGTTTAAGTAAATTTGCATGCCTATATTTCATTTTTAACATTTATAGGTTATGTAGATAATATTTAAATTAAGCATGTTATCTAGGCAAATTAATTTACCATTATTGTGACATAGTCTGCAAATTTGCCATAATATGTGCTATGTTTCGTTAAATTAATTATTAAATATGCTATGTTTATTTTTGCCTATAAATTATTTTATTTAGCATATTTTATAAATTGTGTATTTCCATGATAATGAAAATTCATGGACGTTACAACATAAGTACAAACCAACCATGTGATAAAGTATTTTCACAAAGCATCGAAAAAAATGTGTGTGACCACTATAAATTTTGGTCTCGAAATCTAATTCACATTCTTGGAAAATTAATTATCGTGGATGTCTTTATGACTGCGTGATTAATATATCTTCACTCTTGTTTAAAACAGATGGCTGATCCAACTCGACCTGAATTTGAAATCCTGTACTCAGAAGGAATTGAGTACCACCGTTGGATTTCTGATGTGGAAACTATTTTCATGGGAAAGGACTTCACATCCACCATCATACCCTCCACCGACCCCAAAGACAAAGAACCGTCTGAAAAAGTCAAAGCCAATGCCCTAATGTTTCTGAGGCGGCATATTGACCCTAGCTTACGCTGGGAGTACCTCCAGTTGAAGACACCCAAAGAACTGTGGGATGCCCTCAAGGGGCATTTTGGGAACATTCATGACACTTTGCTCCCAGAGCTGACTGTACAGTGGAATGAATCCGCTTGCTTGACTACAAGAGGGTCAATGACTTCAACAAGGACATGTTGCGCCTAAAAGCACGTCTCATTTTATGTGGAAAGGAAATCACAGAAGCGATATGATAGAAAAGACTCTCTCCACTTTTCCTACTTCAACACTTATACGAGCGAACCAGTATAGGCTGGAGTATGACAACAAAAGAATCATAACATTCAATAAGCTGATCAACATGCTGCAAGTATCTGAAATGCCTGATCAGGTTCTTCTGAACAACAATGTCAGGCCTATTGGGACAAAGAAAATTCCCGAGGCGAACTATGGTAAGATGAAAAGTGGAAAGAACCCCAAAGCAAAGGGGGTTGGACGTGCTGATCCATACCCGCGTGGGAACAATGCACCACGTGGACAGGGACATGGGGACCGTGGTATGGGCCGTGGTATGGACCGTGGAGGCCCTCCCAATGTATGGCGCAGAGATGGTGGTGCTGGCCCAAGTGGCCATGGTGGTGCTGGACTTGGTGGTCATGGGCCTAGGGTGCAAAAGGCACCTAAGAACCCCCCGATACAAAGGGAAAGAGTTGGCAATGACCCTTGCTATAGGTGTGGAGCTACTGAGTATTGGTACAAGAACTGCCAGGCAAGCAACAGAGTAGCAGCGAATTACAAGAGGTATAGGGTGTGTAGAGAACAAGAGGCTCACTATATGGAAGAAGGAGGCACTACTACAAAAAGGGTTAATAGGGACATACATTTTTCCCCTTTATAAGGGTTTCTATTGCCTCTATATGTCCCCAAAAGTTAACTTTAGGGACAAATAAATATATTTGTCCCTAAAGTTAACTTTTGGGGACATATAGAGGCAATAGAAACCCTTATAAATGAGACAAATGTATGTCCCTATTAACCTTTTTTGTAGTAGTGAGGCCCTGACCCAGATGTCAACCTCACAGTTGCAGACTTCAATGGCAACAAGGACCTTGCTCAGTCAATGGATGTTCCAGATTTTGACTGATCTGCTTTATTTATTTATCTTCCAAGAAAGTTGTGAAGGCGTAATGCCTCATTTTAATTAGACTATTGTTTTTGGTCTTAAAGTTTATTTGGAATAATGGTTTGTTGAATTAGATTTATCTGGATGAGACCTTAATTTAATTACCGTTGGCTTATTAATAAATTTTGAATTTTATTCTGAAGCATTGAATTTATTCGAATTTAGTTACTACACATAAACATACATGGTTCGAAAATAAGCACTATTAAGATGTAAAGCAATACATCTAGCAAACAAAAGAAAACTATTAGAATGAAAAGTATATCATTGCATTAACTCCTTATAATTCATCTGTGACCACGATGATAGGATCATCACAATTAATAAAGGGCGAGGAACTGCCAAATTCTTGATGCCTAATGTCACAATGATTAAAGTCACAGATGCTCTAAAAGTACCAAGAGCTAATCGAACCTTGTTAAGTTTAAAAGATATTTGTGCCAACAGTTATCATTTGGAAACTCACTGAGAATGGAACTGAATACATATATATTACCTCTAATGAATGTGGAAGGAAACACATTTTAGAAATGTTGCATTTGCAAAACTCCTAG
Source organism: Rubus parviflorus (assembly GCA_029955375.1). Classification (NCBI taxonomy): domain Eukaryota; kingdom Viridiplantae; phylum Streptophyta; class Magnoliopsida; order Rosales; family Rosaceae; genus Rubus; species Rubus parviflorus. The sequence continues at coordinate 16,606,985 of JARGGL010000006.1, read as the reverse complement.
CACAGATTATACGTTTAAGGGCTCACCACCCTGATCATCTTATCAAGTCTATAAGGCTTGATAACGCTGGAGAGTTTACATCAAAAATATTTGATGATTATTGCATGTCTATAGGGATCAATGTAGAGCATCATGTACCCCATGTGCATACACAAAATGGTCTCGCAGAAGCCACCATCAAAAGGCTACAAATGGTGGCTAGGGCACTGGTTATGCACACCAACATGCCTATCTCTGCATGGGGTTACGCAATATTGCACGCAGCTTTACTTATTCGTTTCAGACCCACTACTAGCCAACCATTCCCTGCGTGCCAGTTGGTTACTGGATATAAGCCTGATATTTCACACTTACGCATATTTGGTTGCGCAGTATATGTGCCTATTACGCCCCCACAGCGCACTAAAATGGGTCATCAGAGACGATTAAGTATTTATGTTGGATATGAATCCCCAACAATTATCCGCTATTTGGAACCTTTGACAGGCGATCTCTTTACCGCTAGATTTGCGGATTGTCACTTTGATGAGACAGTCTTCCCGTCGTTAGGGGGAGATAAGAAAAAGGATTTTCTGAGGGAACGACAGGAATTGTCGTGGTTTGTCCCCACTATGTCTCATTATGATTCCCGCACTTCACAATATGAAAGCGAAGTGAAAAGAATAATCGATATTTAGAACGTAGCAGATTCGATGCCTGATGCGTTTGCTGATATCACTAAAGTGACAAGATCACATATACCAGTTGCAAATGTGCCTGCAAGGTTAGAAGTCCCCAATAAGGGGCACAACGCCGCAGACAGAGGCGTTGCAACCACACTTAGTGGAGGTGTGGTTGAGGTCGTGGCTCCCCAAAGGAAGAGGGGGAGGCCACTTGGTTCGATTGACACCCACCCAAGGAAGAAAAGGGCAGGTACGGCACAACCCGATACATTAATCATCAATGTAGAGAATTTCTCTCTTGAGATTATCTCTGATTACAGTTATGTCCATGAATCATTACTGGAGGACGCTCCAATGTTTGATATGATTCCAGAGAACAAAGAAATCTCAATGAATTATGAGAGTGCGTATGAGTTGATGGAAAGATCTTCCATACACATTGATGATGTATTTGCATACACTGTTGCTCAAGGAATCATAGAGCACGATGATATCGAACCACGCTCTGTTGCAGAGTGTCAACAAAGAGTAGATTGGCCTAAATGGAAAGAAGCAATCCAGGCAGAACTAGATTCTCTGACAAAGAGACAGGTATTTGGTCTGGTAGTGCTAGCCTCACCAAGTGTAAAGCCTGTAGGACATAAATGAGTTTTTGTCAGAAAGCGTAATGAGAAGAATGAAGTCCTGAGGTATAAGGCTCGCCTTGTGGCCGGCGCAAGGTTTCTCACAACGCCCTGGAATTGACTACGAGGAGACATACTCTCCTTCCGCTACTTAGTTAGCTTAGTAGTTTCCGAAGAACTGGAAATGCAGCTCATGTATGTGGTTACAACATATCTCTATGGAGATCTTGATTCAGAGATATACATAAAAGTGTCTGATGACCTTTCATTGCCCAAGTCAAGTGACTCTAAACCACGGAGTGCGTTTGCAATTAGATTGAAACGCTCACTTTACGGATTAAAATAATCCGGACGGATGTGGTATACCCGTCTAAGTGACTACTTGATTGGGAAGGGATATAAGAATGATGAAATATGCCCCTGCGTGTTTATAAAGAAAACAAGTTCCGGATTTGCAATTGTAGCTGTATATGTCCATGATATGAACATCATAGGTACTCTTGATGAAATAAGAGAAACCGCGAGCTACTTGAAATCCGAATTTGAGATGAAGGATCTTGGGAAAACTCGGTTATGTCTAGGCCTTGAACTAGAACACCGAGTTTGTGGAATACTAATCCACCAGTCTGCATATGTCCAAAAGATGTTCAGGCGATTTAACATGGACAAAGTGCATCCTGTTAGCACTCCCATGATCGGTCAAAGTTTGGATATAAAGAAAGATCCATTTCGTCCAAAGGAAGTTGACGAAGAGCTGTTGGGAGCTGAAATTCCCTACCTAAGTGCAATAGGTGCATTATTGTACTTAGCTCAATGTACTTGACCAGATATTGCATTCTCAGTGAACTTATTAGCTAGTTTTAGCTCAGAACCAACGCAGTGCCATTGGAATTGTATCAAGAACATATTTCAGGCCATCTTTGAGGAGCATGTGAAAAACATTAGAATGCGGAGACTTTCTAAGCTCTCTTGATTGATGTACGGATCAGGGGGAGGTGTAGACTTAAGAGGGAGTCTAAACACACACATGTTATCATCAAATGTAATAGGTGCGTTGTGCTCTTTTCCCTTTCGACCAAGCTTTATTTTTCCCACTGGGTTTTGTTACTTGGCAAGGTTTTAACGAGGCAACGATTTATGCACCAATTTGTCTTTGACTTGGCACAAGGGGGAGTGTTGAAGGAAAAACGCATTTAGTGTGCCTTCGTCAAAGTAACTGACGATAGGTAATTAGGGGTTTATTTGTAATTTGATTATCATGTAATTGTTACCCTATATAAAGGGAATTATCAATGAAATGAGTAGACACAATTCCATTTTTACTGTTACAGTTCTTAATATTTTCTTATGAAACCAACGCTAAAAGAACCCCTAAGAAGTCTACTATATTAGTCTATTATGTACAAAACAATCAGAATTAATTATGGGGTATTACCTGAACACAAGATTATTGTCAGATGATAAACTACATCAAAATTTAATAATTCAATATACAGACCTGCAACATATCCAAAAATTGATAAAACAAGGATTCAACTATAGGAAACCAACTATAAAAACAAGAAATGTTAATCAAATCTATACATCTAATGTAATCGATTAATTGAAAAGGATTCACTTCAATTAAAGTAGAATGAAACAAGAATGAAATGAAATCAAAATTTGTGAATAGAAATCAAATTTGAAATACGAATTCGTGAACAGAAATGAAATTGAAATAAAAATAAATCAAAACCACCCTATACAAAAGCAAACGAAACAGAGAAGAACAAATGAAACTCGCAATGAATTTAAGTCTCTATACATATAGCATATATTATCTACCAAGCATAATCAACATCGAACTCCCACATTGAAGAAATGTAGAATGGGAGGAAGCTCCTTACTTATAAAAGGGACTCCTCCCCCACTTAGACGAGGACTCTCTCCCTCTTGGATGACATATAATCCATGTTATCTCTTCCTCTTGTACATGTATTCCTATCACATAGTGAACTTCCAAGTGGATGTAGGATTCCTTCAAGGGGGAAGTGAACCACTATACTTCCTTGTGTCATTCATGTATGCTCTATCAGTCTCTCTACACTACACTCTCTACTTGATGCTTCACTAACCCTCACAAGTTAGATTGGAACAGTCTCAAAGTCTATAGCGATCACACTCACTAAATCTCCAACGCTATGAAATCTCTCTCCAACGAAACCAGATCAACCACATTTTCTCACTCTAACGAAGTCACTCTCTCTCTCTAACAAACTCAGTTCGCAATTGAAATTTGAAAATCTCGTAGTTGTTGTGAACTATATATATAAGTGGGGTAATTTTGTCAAGAAAAAACGCTTGGGTCAGGGCATAAAGACTGATTGGGAAAAAAATTTGACACAGTGGACTTAAATTTAAGGACTAAATTCAGTTTACCTCCCTGAGGTTTGGGTCAAAAATCATGTTAGTCCCTGGAGTTTTAATTTAATCAAGAACACCCCTACACTCTCAATTTTAATCAATTTTGTCCAAAATCATACATTCCGTCCATTTGGACGTTAAATGCTGACATGGATTTTCCACTCTTCCCAATCTAACCCTCTCTTCCTTTCTTTCTGAATTTTTTTTTTCCGGGTTGACCTGCAACTCTCTTCTTTTTTCTCTCTTCTTTCTCTTCCTCTCAAGGTTCAACCCCAGCTCTCTCTCTCTCTCTCTCTCTCTCTCGCGGATCATCCCAATAAGGCTCCCTACCACCTCCCTTGGGTGGTTTCGAAATTCATACCAACATGATTTGGCTCGGCAGATCCTCATCGGCTTGGCTTACCTCCACAGACGGCACATCGTCCACCGCGACATCAAACCTTCGAATCTCTTGATCAACAATCGGAATCAAGTCAAGATCGCCAATTTCGGTGTGAGCAGAATTTTGGCGCAGACAATGGATCCCTGCAACTCCTCGGTGGGGACCATAGCCTACATGAGCCCAGAGAGGATAGACACCGATCTCAATCAAGGCTAGTATGACGCCTACGCCGGCGATATTTGGACTGTTTCGATTGTGAGGAGGGAGGGATTGTTTCGTCTCCAAGGTGGGTTTTTGATTTCATTTGTGCTTGAATTTTGGGAAATGGGGATATGGGTATTGATGGTGAGGAGTGGTTTGGTGGTGGAAATGGCGGTGGTGGTGGTGGACTGGGTGTTGGGGATGAAATTGCGCGCCTTTTTGGTGAAGTGGGTGGCGGAAGTGAGATGGGGCGGTGATGGCCGAGAAACTGAGGTTGGTGGTGGGTTTGATGGTGGTCAAGCTTTTGGTCTTGAAGAAATTCAAGATGGATTTGAATTGAGAGAGAGAGAGAGAGAGAGAGAGCTGGGGTTGAACCTTGAGAGGAAGAGAAAGAAGAGAGATGCGGGAAAAAGAGAGAAAAAAGAAATTAAGGAGAAGGAGAGAGTTGCAGGTCAACCCGGAAAAAAAAAATTCAGAAAGAAAGGAAGAGAGGGTTAGATTGGGAAGAGTGGAAAATCCATGTCAGCATTTAACGTCCAAATGGACGGAATGTATGATTTTGGACAAAATTGATTAAAATTGAGAGTGTAGGGGTGTTCTTGATTAAATTAAAACTCCAGGGACTAACATGATTTTTGACCCAAACCTCAGGGAGGTAAACTGAATTTAGTCCTAAATTTAACCTTAATGGTAAATAGAGAGTGGCCCAAATTTGATTGGGAATATTAGTCCATATATTAACGAGCGACTTTAGTGCTCCAGGTACACCAATACATCATGTTTTAGTGCGCCTTGTACTTGACTTATATTTAAATTTAAAATTAGAAATAATGGATAAGTAATTAACAGATATAATATCTGATTAATATATGTTAAACCTTTATCATGTTAAACAAAAAATATAATATTTGATTAAAAAAATATAATTAATTGTAACAAAAAAAAAATATATATATAATTAATATCTCATATTTATACTCAAAATAATAAAAAGAAAAAAAATACAACTAAAAATTCCTAATTTTCGCTTTGTTCCATTTTTTTTCCTAGTTTCATAAATTTTAATCAAATCATTTCCAGTAATTTCTTTCCTTTTTTTTTTTTTTAAAAAATATAGGTTTCTTTATGTTGATCCCTATGAGAAAGTGATATCTACATTAATGATTAGATCGATCGAACTTGATAAATATCGCTAGATTATCGGTTATTTCTACTAAGCTAAAATTTGGCCGACTATGATAAAGTTTAACCACCCGATCGTTAAGCGATGATATTTAGGGTTTATAGAAAAACAAGTGATCTAGAAAGCAAAAATAAGTTGGACAATTATATATATATATAAAGGTTTAATTGTGTTGATCCCTATGAGGAAGTGATATCTACATTAACAATTAGATCGATCGAGCTTGATAAATATCATCAGATTATTGATTTGTATGTGATTTGCATACAAATTAGGCCTCTAATCACTTTAGTAATGCTAATCCAATGACCGTTTAGTGTCTCTAATTTTTGTTTTGCACCATTGTAGTGTTCACGAGTATCAGATTGATATCGGGAGCAAAATGACGCGTTTTGGAGCTTTTAGTGGATTTCCGGCAAAAGGACGAAAAGTCAACCTGATGACCGTCGGTCAACTCGTGGTCAACCCCAACTTTAGAGCGTCAACGAGTCAACATGAAGTCCTGGAAGTGAGTCGTAAGAGAATTCCGGAAGTTTAGCCGAAAGTCAACCTTTGGTCAACTTCGAGGGTTATGGTCAAAGTCAAGGACGACTTCAACCTTGTGACTCACCCACATGAGCATCAAAAATCAGCAAGGACCACATTAGATATCATGAGCTCACCCATTGATTATTCCTCCCCTTTGTTTCTTATATGCATTTACCCGGCCCCTTACCCTTCATTTATTCAATCCAACCATTAGATTTTGCCATACTCATCCTAGCCCTCCATTTCCTTTCCCCTTAGCCTATAAATAGTCTAGTATTTGCTCCATTAGGTCATATCTTGAGCAGCCCCATCACCCATCTGTTTTCCCTTTCTCTTTCCTCCTCTCCACCTCTCCCTTAGATTTAGGTTTTGCACGCCAGTCGACCGGTCGATACCAGACCATCGACCGGTCGAGCAACGATGGGTCAGGCCAATTCCACCGCTTCCTCACCTCCATTCCGCCTTCAACCTTGATCAACCTTGCTCACCACGACGTCTACTCCATCATCCACCATTTTGGGCAGCTAAGATCCTTACCAAGTCACCAAGTTCATCATCAAAGGCCAAGGAGAAGCAAGAGAGCACATATTGAGCATTCCTCATCTTTACTCTCTCTTTTTCTTATGTCTAGAGCTTTATTGTGTAATTTGATGATGTATACTAGGATGATTAGTGAGTAGTTTACCTTTGTTGGGGACTAGGGTTGTGTGCCCTAGTCCAATGTGACTATGTGATGCTTTGATTTATGAATAAATGCCTTTGTTGGTTCCTGAGTATGTGTATTTTCTATTTTCAATTGTATTGAATGTGTATTTGAAGATTTGCCACTCTTTGGTATGCATTTGATCCATCTTGTATGAGTTGTGTATGGTTTGGCAACCTTATTCTTCTCTAGGCAATTGACAATATGTATGATGAGCATGTTTCACTTGTGTGATCCTCAATTCGGTGCTTTATGCCTTTTTTCTTTCTACCTTCCCGCGGAGAGTACCTAAGACTCTAATAAGGCTTAGGAATACCTTAGAAGGAATCCACTCCATATCGATAATATCGGTGGAGTGGTGGATTACATATGTGTTGCTTGTTTGAGTCCCTAACCTTCGACACTTTAAGTCTCTTAAGCACTTTAGGGGATTCGGTATTAGGTAACATAGAGGAGTCTCCTATGACACCTAGAGAGTTCGAATGACCCTAATAAGACATTTGAATACCTTAGGAAAACACGGTCCTAGAACCATAATATGGCTAGGATACGGGGCTTGATTCGTGACCACATTGGCATGATTTCGTGATTTGAAGCATTGTTTGTTGCATTGGACTTGAGGTTTGCCCGAAAACCCCAACACTTTCATACTTTGCATACACTCTACTTTACTTACTTGCATTTATTTCTTTGTTTGTTTGTCTTTGCACTCCACCATTCGTTACACAAACAGAACACTACACTACACCACACCACACCGCACATTGTCACATACACACCTCCACCCACTCTTTTCATCTCTTGTCACTCCATTATTGCTAGAGTTACTCGGCCATTCACGCTACCTAGAGATTAGGAACCGTCAATCCCTGTTGGAACGACAATCTCGGATCTCAATATCACTTACCACTACTTTTTGCATTGGTCAATTATCGGTTATTGCAACCTTGCCAAAATTTGGCCGATTATGATAAACTTTGACCACTCGATCGTTAAGCGATGATATTTAAGGTTTATGAAAAAACAAGTGATCTAGGAGGCAAAAATAAGTTGGACAAATTTTTTTTATATATATAAAGGTTTCTTTATGTTGATTCATATGAGGAAGTGATATCTATATTAATGATTAGATCGATCAAGTCTGGTTAATATCATCAGATTATCGGTTCTTGCTACCACGCCAAAATTTGGCTGACTATCATAAAGTTTGACCACCTGGTCGTTAAGCGATGATATTTCGTCTTCTGCGTTGATCGAGCTCAACCGTTTTTTTTTTCTCCTTTGAAGTAGTTTAGCTTAGGGAAAAAAACTAAAATGGTACCTGAACTATACCTCAATCTTATCGATGGTACCTGAACTTTAATTTTTGTCACAAACGGTACCTGAACTTTTCGATTTCGTCTAAAGTGGTACCTAAGGCCACATTCGGTAAATAAAAATTACCAAAGGTACCACTTTAGATGAAATCGAAAAGTTCAGGTACCATTTGTGACAAAAAGTTCAGGTACCACTTTAGATGAAATCGAAAAGTTCAGGTACCACTTTAGACGAAATCGAAAAGTTCCGGTACCGTTTGTGATAAAAAATAAAGTTCAGGTACCACTTTAGACGAAATCGAAAAGTCCAGGTACCATTTGTGACAAAAAATGAAGTTCAGGTACCATCAATAAGATGGAGGTATAGTTCAGGTACCATTCATGATAATATCCCTTTAGCTTAACTCGGATTTAATTTTACAGATTGATTGTAGTTAATTATTTTTTTTTATTTTTATTTTTCCCTATCTTGATAAATGAAATTTTTTTTAGTGCCTTGTCTAATTTTTCATTGAAGTCAACGAAAACCCTAGTCACAAGTTCTCTCGTGAAACCCTAGTCACCTTCTGCAAACCCTAGTTTTGTTTTTCCTTTCGAAAATTCAGTCTCCTACTATACTCCTTTTTCATGGCTTCTATCGATTCTGTTACGGCAAGTTTTGCGGTTTCGTTGGTAATTGCTGGCGGCGGAGGTGGCCCTTTGGATCTTGAGAAACTTTCGGGTGGTGCGCCTCGGAAGTCTTCTCAGAGTTTTTTGTTGGGGAAGATTCTTAGTCGTAAACCCCTTGATTCCTCACTCATTAAGAGTCACTTTCAACGGATCTGGATTTTGGAGAAGAGGGTTAGGGTTCAAGAGAAGGGAGAGTTCCTTCTTTTTTCATTTGATTCCGTGCGCGCGCGACAAGAGAAAGGTCCTCAGGAGGGGGGGGGGCTTGGAGTTTTGACAAGGCACCAGTGGTTCTGGAAGATTATGATGGCATAATCCCTTTGGCTGACGTTCCTATGCGGCATATCCGTTTCTGGGTCAAGGTTGCAGGCCTACCTCCTGCTTTTGAAGAACCTACAAACTTCAAACTCATAGGTGATCTACTGGGGGGGCTACCTGGATTATGATAAGGTGTTGTTTCGACAGGGAGGCATTTGTGTTTTTATTCAACACGATATCTCTAAACTCATTTTCCTTTCAAGAGTGGTGTAGTTTATGGAGGGGGTTGCACCTCTTCTTAAGTTCACTTTTGAACATATTGTGGGTCATTGCAAGGGGTGTGGTTTTCTTTCTCATGTTGGGGAGCAGTGTCCATTGAAAACTGCAGATGACTCACTTGACGATCCTGGGCGTATCAAACTTCATGGATTTGGTTCTGCTGACTTGGTGCCGAGTGATTTGTATCTATTTTACATACAAAGTGTGTCTCTAACTACTTGAATAATATTTCTCCAAGAGCCAAATAATATCATTAATGTGTGTTTGTATGGTTTTAGATTGAATAAGTGAGTGCGAGTAATTTGGAGCAAAACGACGCGATTTTAGAGCTTTTGGAGCGTTTCCGAGAAAAGGACGAAAGGTCAACCGGTTGACCCGAAAGTCAACTCGTGGTCAACCTTGACTTTATGATGTCAAGATGAAGAAAGTCAATTCTCGGAGGTGGAGTACATATAGAGTCGGAGTATGGAGTATTACAAGAGCAAAAGTCAAAGGGTTCATTTGAGAAGTTAACTTGGTCAACCAAAAAGTCAACTCCGAGGCATGGAAGCAAAGGTCAACCCTTGGAAAGTAAAAAATCAGATTTGCCATGTGCTCTTTGCCTATTTTTGTTCTTGCCCCCGTAGCCTCTTCATTATTACATCTTTTATTTCTTTTGCCAACTCATTAATGAAGGGCAAACTAGTATTTTCCTCTTTATTTTCTTCTAATCTTGGCCCTCCAACACAACTTCCTCTCCAAAAACAAATCTAGGCCATCAAAATAGGGACCATATATGCCCCAAATCAGCCCCTTGGCTGCCATACCCGAATTTGCACACCAAAACCCTAATTTCTCTCTTCTTTTCACCTATTCACCCTTCCATGGGTGAGTTAACTCATTGGGTAAACTCACCCATGTCTATTTCTACCATTTTCACTTAGTTTTATCTAGATTTCTTCACCTAGATCACAAGATTCATCAAAGAAGAGCAAGGAGGAACTTGGTTTGGAGAGGAGGAAGCTTGCCATCACCTTGAGCATTCTCTTACCCTTTCTCTTTCTCTTTCTCTTTGGCTTATTGTTATTGATGATTTGTATTTGGATGATGATATTTTGTATCATGAGTGAGTAGATCTAGGATTGGGGGCTAGGGTTGTGTGCCCTAGTCCATAGCTATGTATTGAACCCCTTTTAATGATATGTGATGCAATCTTAATTCATGAGCATGTTTATATTCAAATTTCATATGTTAGATGCATGGGTTAGGGAATTCACCACTTTCTAGCTATGTTTCTAGCATTATCTTGATGTGGAATTGGTGGGTGGTGCCTCTAGTTTCATAGGCAATGGAATATAGCATGTGTTGTATGTTTAATTTGTGTTCATAGCCTTTTGATGCACTAGAGATCCTTGGTTGGACTCTAACTGTGCCAATTGAGTTGGTTTTAGTCCTAACCGGCATAACCATACTTTCTAGATGGGTTTCGATAGCATTCATAGCCTTTGGATATAGCTAGGGAACCATTGCATGGCTCTAGTTATGCCATTGAGTTCCTACGACGTAGGATATATCACATCGACCATTTCATTGTGTTCATAGCCTTTGGATGTAATTAGAGACCTTTTGTTAGGCTATAACTACGCCCATTGAGTTGTCTCAACCCTTAGATCAGAGAGACATATCTTAGAATATATTTGAATGCCCTCATAGCCTCGTGATGTATGTTAGTGACCCTAGTACGGCTCTAGCATGCACACTTGAGTTGATCATGGCCTTGGTTGGCATGTTCATACATTGTTATGATTATTGGAGCTCGTAGCCTCAAAGTGTTATTCCAAGAACCATGGCATGGCTTGGATTGGCACTTGAGAGTTCATCTTGACCTTGGTTGGCAAGAGTGATACATTCTCGATTAATTGGAATCATGAATCATAATTGTAAGCATCTCATTGTAGTTGTTCATTACATTGAAGTGAGCTAGTGTTAACCCTTAGCTCCCGATCACTCTATATTTGCATTTGCCTTGCATTTAGTTTTGCCTTAGCTTACTTTGATTGCTTGCTTGTTTGTCTTTCACTCATTCACTCACTAAAATTTATTGATTCACAAACTACACCTCACATTGCACATATATCACTTCACATTGCATAGATATTTCATTCCATTCCCCACCATTTAGTGCTAGGTTATCTTGTTACCTTGTTACCTAGGGGATCTTGGGCCACCAATCCCCGAGGTACGACAACCCCGGTTAACAATCTATACTTCCACCATATTTTGACGTTCGTCACCGAGTGCATCTTTTGTTTTCTCTTCCCAACTTCCCCGCACTCTGGGGTCCTCATTGCTTAAGCATGTGTCTCCTCTTCCTTCTCTGGTGAAGGAACGTCATCCGATTGTGATCAGGAACTTGGGGGTGGTCTTGGCGCCTCCTACTGATGATAGTGAGGGGACTCAGGTGGCTGTTGTTGTGAGTACAGTGGCGAGTACGTGTGTTTTGGGCAAAATCCCTAGAGCTTTGGGTATTGATTCTTCGCCTAAGAAGTTGAAGATGGACTGGGCTATTCGTCGTCCGACTCTAGAGGCGGCTGCTCTGGGTTTCCAGGAGGTGGACTCGGGGCGTGGTGTGAGTGAGGAGCTGTTTGCCAAGCGCAAAAGAGGTCGCCCAGTTGGGGCCAAAAACAAGAAGGAAGAATCAACGAAGAGGTCGGGTTTGGAGCCACTTCGTCTTACCTATCCGGTTCCATCTGCTGTAGTGCCTTGCCCTAATGCTATATAAGGGTAAGGGGAAAGCTATCCATTAGCTAGTTGAGTGCATTGGTGATTAGACTCTCTGTAGTTAGTTTAGTTTTCTTGATTGATTTCATTAGTTATAGGCTCGTTTTGAATAAACTAGCGAACATTGCATAGTGAGCGATGGTTTCTTTTCTAGTGTTTAGCTGACCCTAACAAACTTGGGTTCAGTCCTAGGATTTGATGTATGTGCCGTTATTTGGTATTGATATATAGTATCGTCTGATTTCCCCTAAAAAAAAAGATAAATTAATTTTTTTTAATTTAATAATATGATTAGTACTTACTATTCAAGTAACAAGTCATGAATTTTTAACCCTCAGATCATATCTATGACTAATATTTTGTCACAAAACATGGAGCACCCATACATCAGGTGCATTACAGAATTTCTGCATATATTAACTTAAATGAGAATTTGTCTAATTCTATATTTAGGCTGGTTTGGCTTAGTTTGCCCTCATAAGAAAGGTAAAAAAATTTATTTTACTTTTGCAACCGAAATGAGGCCTTAACCTTTTTTTTTTTTTTTTATCAAATAGAAGGAAACCATTCAATTAAGAGAAGAACGTTACAAACGTTGGACTCCATCAGCCATGTGGATCTAGACTTTCTAGACTTTCTTCTACAATGAACTTGGCAATGTCATGAAAAACGTACTCTATGACATTCTCGAGGCCTTAACCTTAATATTGATATTCTTGAGGTGAAATGCTTATTTGCTTTCAATTTCGAAACTCAAAGAAACATAGAATAACTACCACAATGAGAGCATGGAGCACTCAATGAAGTATAGTACGGATTAAGTTTGGTTTTTGTGAAATACTGAAGTTGATGGACACAACTGGCCGGTCTCGTTTGTACTTTGTAGTTATGGAGATGGGACCAGTCTTGTAGCTCTCGAATATATTGTCCACAAACATTCCAATCTATCTTTGAATTTTCTTCGGTGGACGAAATCATGTTATCGTGGATTGCTGATTATTCGACAAGCACAGATACGTACGTGTGGAATTTGCAATGTCCATCGTTATCTTTGATTTGATTAATTTCTCCACTTAATTGGAGATTCCATGGAGACTTCATTGGAGCAATTATAGAGAAAATAAGATGGCCTAGCCAACATCGCAAAGATAAAAACAAGGGTTATTATCATGAATGGTACCTGAACTATACCTCTATCTTATCGATGGTACCTGAACTTCATTTTTTGTCACAAACGGTACCTGAACTTTTCGATTTTGTCTAAAGTGGTACCTGAACTTTATTTTTTGTCACAAACGGTACCTGAACTTTTCGATTTCGTCTAAAGTGGTACCTTTGGTAATTTTTATTTACCGAATGTGGCTTTAGGTACCACTTTAGACGAAATCGAAAAGTTCAGGTATCATTTGTGACAAAAATTAAAGTTCAGGTACCATCGATAAGATGAAAGTATAGTTCAGGTACCATTTTAGCTTTTTTCCCTAAAAACAATTATGTCCCACATGCAGTTTCCAATATCAACAAAATAGGGAGGCAAATGACTGCACGACCCAAACACAAACTAATGGAAAACTGCGTGTAATGTTTTCCCATAAAATGGTATTTTATTTTCTTTAATTATGCAGCTATTTCTGCTTCAGGTTGGAGTTTGAAACAATGAAAGTCCAAAGGAGAATGTCTGTTCGTTATAGCTAATCACATTCTGCTCAAGACATGCCAGTTTGCATTTGGTCCATTCCATTAGTATCATCTAGGCTAGCTCTTCATTCAGAAGCTTCAAGTTGGGCCACGTCGCATCTTTTGTGTAATTTTATTTAGAATAGACTATGCATATATTAGAGTGAAATACTATGCATTAATTTGTTCAGGTGAATTGCTTATCGATCTGCTTTAAATTTCTATCTGCAACTTTAATGTAGCATTCCCCAACCCTACGAATTTACTTTGAGATCTCGTTTTTTTCACGAATTGTAGTAAGTGCAGCATTGGGAAAATAATTCCTCCCCCATGGGGAAATAAGGGGAAAATGAAACCCTAGCTCCATCATTCTTAGGGTTCATTTTTCCTTGTCAAGTCCTAGGCTCCTACCATTTGTTTTACCAAGAGTCAAGTCCTAGCATTAATCACACCATTTTATTACTAGTTTAATTACTACAGTGCTCATATTAATTCTCTGTTTACTTTCCTAATGTGAAGGTCCTAGAGGGGGGGTGAATAGGACTTTTACAACTTTTTCGCGTTAAATCGTTCTCAGGGATAGCAATGGTTATGACTATCCTAAATCACAATTGTACGATTTTGTAAAGTAAAGTTGCAATAAAAATAAATAACACAAAGATGTTTTTTACTCGCAGAAACCCTGCAACCAGGGAGAAAAACTGCGTGCCCCTAACTCTTGAAGGGCAAAACTTTCCACTATGTAATTCAACACTTCTTACAAGTTTGTAGCAACCTGGGATAGTTAGCCGCGCTTCTATCCTTCCTAGACTCTTCCTAGTCTACGACCTGTTCTACCTCACTTGTCTCTAAGTGCTTACATATGAAAGTTTACAGAAGTTTCCATCACATAACTTAGCTACTTATCAACTAATTCTTTGTGGACGCTTCTCGGGTTGTTGCACTACCAATCACGACCTCATGGTATGCAAATGCGATATGAGTTTTATGAAAAGAGTTTTTGTTCAAGCTCTAAGATTTACAATCAACAAGGAAGACTTAGAGCACAGCTGAACAATGAGAAAGACAAATGAAACTCAGAAAATGTGCTATGACAATTTTCACAAACAAAACAACCAAAGAAGCAAGGAGCACCTTGCTTCATATTTATAGGCTAGGTGAAGCTCATAGGAGAGCAGCCACATAAGCCCTCATGGTCAGAAACCTTTTGGAAAAGCTAAGCAACAGATTTGACAAGTTATCAAGCTAGCAAAAGGACGAAAAGAGACTTTCCCCAAAAGGTCAACTTTTCAAACAAAAGGCAAAAGGTTTTGCAAACTTATCAAGGTATTGATATGACCTACACAGCAAAACAGCTTTTCCCAAAAGGCTAAACATAACCTTAGCATAGGCTAAGGTAACATGTGAACCAACCATGTGCACCCTAGAACCTAGGTCACGGGTTGGAGAGTTATCCCACAACCCCAAATGAAACTTGGGCGCCAATTTTATCAGAAGCATAGCTACATGTTCAGTCATTTTGAAAAGTAAAATATCTGGAAAGATATAGACACACAAGAAAATAAAACATCAAGCATCAAACTCACTTTGTCGTAAGATGGGTATTCTGGAAACCAGGATAGAGAACATGTCTGCTATCCTCTGTGAAAAACGATGAGATGCATATGCATGATTTACCTGGGAACCATGAGATCATGTTTGGCCTTCTCTTGGACTTGGGCCTTCAGACTTCACTTGATTTGGGCCTTCAGACTTCACTTGATTTCCTAGTCATGGTTGTGTTTTGTTCAATAGAGGATTGCCAACATTTTTATACTTACAATCTCCCCCTTTGGCATTCCTGAACAAAACACACCTTGGCTATCCTAACTCTAGTATTCCAGACTTCGAACACCAACCTGCAATATCAATCTCACACGAACAAGTGAAGGATAACAGGAAATCATATGAGTCACAGAATAGGATAGCGGGGGAATTATGTATCACAGCACACATAGAAACTGACATATCCAGAATAATGTCATAATGCCCTAGAACTAGTTCTCCCCCTTTTTGTCAAGGACTGACAAAGGAAAACAGAGAGCAATTAAGATCCTCCTCAGTAGTCTTATCAGCATCACCATCAACAGAAAGGAGGTCAACAGAAGACTCCCCCTCACGATCAGCATCCTCGTTAACACAAAATTAGGAGGAGAGCTCCAATTCCTATCCCCAGCTGCAGCAACAGCAGGGCGAGCAAGTTGCCCAATCAATCCTTGGAAAGAGGTCTTCAAACGAGAAGCCGTCCTCATCAAGGGAAACTCCAAAAAGTAGGCCCTAGCCCAACTATAGACCCAATCAGAGCCCCTAATGTCAACAGACATGACCTACTAAGAGTAGGGTCTGACCTCAAGAACCAAGGTACTTAGTTAAGTTACAAAAAGTACCTGCAAATGAACCCAAGAGAACCCTTTTTGCAAACCATTTTCCAACCTTAATGTTTTAAGGAATTAGACAATTAATGTGTGTGTCACAGACTTTCAAATTCTCCCCCTAAGAACATGCATAGGAAAAATAAAGCTTTTTGTATGGAGACAAGAACAAAAAGACAAACATAAAGAGAGATTTGACAAGACACACAACCTGGGATACAATCATCTTTTCTGATCCCTTTGAATAGTTAATGCATAGACTCACAAAGTAAAACACCTTTAATTCAAATGTTCAAACGACTCTTTGAAGATACATATGTAGGTGTGACTGAATTTTAACACAATGGTCCATACTCCCAAATACAGAGTCATCAGATGTGAGTGTGTAAAATGATATAGCTTAAGGGACTTAGCAAAGTAACTCAAGGAAATGAGGGCGGACATGTTGCTGAGATTCAGGAGAGCACCGGTTCTTTCCATCCTTATAGCACCGGGGTATTCATCCTTATAACACCGTTCTCATTTTTGAGAGCAAGTTCCTTTGTTGAGTGCCTTTCTTTATTTTAAGCTCTTTTGGAAAATCATCCTCATAGGATCATATTTTAAAGAGGTCATCAACAACATCCTCAATCCCATCGAAGGATAGACTACATTCTAGGAATCCTTGCTGACCTATGTAACAAAATGTTTACCAATGACTCCCAAGTCAGTTGACTTTAGGGCATTAAGCATAACAAGGATGCTCCTGAGGGCAAACACTTCAGGTTCAGAAGAGAGAGACAACTTTATTCAGATTAATCTTTCAAGTGAACTTAATTAATCAACCACCGAGGAGACCAAACCATTCTCGTTTCTGCCCACCCTTATATCGTTGTTACGACCAAGGAATGTTTACTTTGAAAATAGCCTGGCCTATCACAAACTTGTTTTATCAACCACCGGGGTGACCAAACCATTCTTGTTTCTTCCCACCCTTATATCGTTGTTACGACTAAGGAATGTATACTTTGAGAATAGTCTGGCCAAATAGCAATCCCCAAACCTCATCTCAAAAAGTTACAAAACTTTAAGCAACCCACAAAGATTCTCAAGTGATGCATATATATTACTTCTGACTTGTAAAGAGATGGAGACCACAATTAGAACAACATATAGCAGTCAGATGCACACAAACATATGGAGTCAAAAATGCATAGAACAAAAGAAGTAAGGACACTTACTTAGGTCAAGATCAAAGACTGTCCAGGGATATCAACTTACCCTTGTATCCTGATTGTGACACAAAAACAACCCGAGAGCACAAGCAAACAAGCAAATTTTTTTATTTTCAAAAGATCTTTAAACATGCTCATGAACTATATACAGACATATACTTTTGGGGAGAATTTAATCCATGTCACACACACCAATAGCCTTTCTAAGGCTGGTAAAACGAAGGTTGTCAAGTGGCTTGGTAAACAAGTCCGCTAGTTGCTGTTCAGTGGGAATAAAAGTAAGTTCAAGCAACTGTTCTTCAACTAAATTTCTGATGAAATGATATCTAATCTCTATGTGTTTAGTCCTAGAATGCAACACAGGATTTTTAGATATATTTATAGCAGAAGTATTGTCACAAAAGAGGGATAGCAAACCTTGCTTGAATCCGTAGTCAGCGAGCATGTGCTTCATCCACAAGAGTTGGGTACAACAGCTTCCTGCCGCAATGTATTCAGCTTGGGCTGTGGACAAAGAGACACAGTTATGCTTTTTGCTGTGCCACGAGACTAAGTTGTTTCCAACAAAGAAAGCTCCTCCGGAAGTGCTTTTCCGGTCATTTGCATCACCGGCCCAATCCGAGTCCGTGTATCCTGCAATCTCCACATTAGTATCAAAAGTGTATCTAATCCCAAAATCAGTTGTTCCAGAAACATATTTAATGATACGTTTCACCGCCTTCACATGAGATTCTTTGGGATTGGCTTGATAGCGCGCGCACACACCAACACTAAAAGAAATGTCTGGTCTGCTGGCAGTGAGGTATAGGAGACTACCAATCATACTTCTGTAATGAGTTTGATAAGCATCTATACCTTCCAAATCAGCACTGATTTTGCAACTTGTTCCCATAAGATTCGGGACAGCAGAGGATGTTTCCATCCCAAATTTCTTCACTAGGTCTTTGGCATACTTGGATTGTGAAACAAACAACCCATCACTCTTTTGCACAACTTGCAGACCCAAGAAATAGTTCAACTTACCACAATGACTCATTTCAAATTCTTTTGTCATAAGATCAGAAAATTCTTTTACCATGGATTCCGATGTGGAACCAAACACAATGTCATCAACATAGATTTGTGCAATGATTATATCCTTAGAGGTAGTTTTGACAAACATGGTCTTGTCAATAGAACCTCTCACATACCCATTCTCAATCAGGTGAGTGGATAATCTCTCATACCAAGCCCTAGGTGCTTGCTTAAGGCCATAGAGGGCCTTGTCAAGCTTGTAGACATGCTCAGGATGGCTAAGGCTTTGGAATCCTGTGGGTTGTTCGACATAAACTTCTTCCTTAAGAATACCATTCAAGAAGGCACTCTTAACATCCATTTGGTATAGGGTGAATTTCAAACAGCAAGCAATGGCTAAAAGAAGTCTAACAGACTCCAACCTTGCAACCGGGGCAAAGGTTTCATCAAAGTCTAACCCCTCAACTTGTGAGTAACCTTGAACCACTAACCTAGCTTTGTTCCTGGTCACTATACCCTTCTCATCAGATTTATTCTTGAACACCCATTTGGTACCAATTACATTCTTACTATCCGGTCTTGGCACAAGGTGCCAAACCTTACTCCTTTCAAATTGGTTCAACTCTTCTTGCATGGCATTGATCCATTCAACATCACACAAGGCTTGTTTAACATTTTTAGGCTCAATGAGGGACACAAAACCATAATGAGTGATCTTGTTTATGACAAGACGATGTATAGCCAAGAAGCTTCTAAACACAACAAAATTACTTACCAACTGGTTTACCTTGCTCCTGGTTTTTCTTGGCTCATTTAACTCACCAATGATGTTAGAAGGAGAGTGATCTTTTTGCACTTGACGTTTGCCAGCTCTATGTGGTGTTGGGATGGCAAGGGTCACATCACTCCTGCCTTCTGCAAGATCCTCATCCTCATCTGAGGATTCCTCCTCTGGGATGGCAGCAACAGGTTCTGTCCCTTCTGTGGAAACATTTGGAGTTGGTTCCTGTTCAGGCATACAACCAAATTCGTGAGAGCACACAAGACCATCATTGATGGCCACATTTACAGTTTCCATGAATTTGCAAGAAACTTTGTTATAAACCCGGTATGCTCGACTATTCAAAGCATAACCTAGGAATACTCCCTTGTCACATCTTGCATCCATCTTGGTCAAGTATTCTCGGTCCTTGTAGATGAAACAAGGACTCCCAAACACTTTCAAATGAGCCACGTTTGGTCTTACCCCTTTCCAGATCTCATATGGAGTCTTGTGAGTTCCGGGCCTGAAAATGACACGATTCAAAGTATAGCAAGCATTGTTAGTAGCCTCAGCCCAAAAAGAATGTGGGAGACCAGAGGCATTAAGCATCACCCTGCTCATCTCAACTAGAACTCGATTTTTCCTTTCAACAACCCCATTTTGTTGAGGTGTGATTGGAGCAGAGAATTCATGGTGCACTCCAAATTCATCACAATAATCATCAAAGTGTGCATTATCAAATTCAGTGCCGTGATCAGTTCTAATTCTAACAATGTGTTTGTCCTCATGCTTTTTCTCAATTGAAATCCTTTTTGCAAAAGTGAAATATTCTTCAAATGTTTCAGATTTTGATGCTAAAAATTTCACCCATGTAAAACGTGAGAAATCATCAACAATCACAAGAACATACTTCTTTCCACTAACACTAGCAGTTTCAACCGGTCCTACTAAATCCATATGCAACAATTCAAGAATATTTGAAGTAGGTTGAGCATTAAGAGAAGAATGTGGGGATCGAGTAAGTTTACCAATCTTGCACTCCCCACACATACCTACAACCTTTCCGGAAAGCTTTGGAAGACCTCGGACTCCCTCCTTTGAGGAAAGCTTTACGATATCTTGGTGATTCAAATGACACATGCGCCTGTGCCATAGATCCAGTGCATCCTCAGATACCATTGAGCGAAAACACAATTGAGGCTTGAATGTATTATGAGCAAGGACACAATAGCATTGGTCTCTTGTTCTTTCACCTTTCATGATGCTTCTGCCCTTACCATCAAGAATCAGGCACTTGACTTTATCAAAGGTGACAGAGTCATGCTTATCAACAATTTGGCTCACACTCAAAAGGCTAACCTCTAGCCCTTTTACCAAGAGGACATTTTTCAGCAATGGGATACCAGGGGTGCTAACTCTCCCTTTACCTATGATCTGAGCCCTTGCTCCATCCCCAAAGGTAACATATCCAGTTGGATAATCCTCATCCATGGAGACAAGCCATTTTGAGTCGCCAGTCATGTGCATGGAACAACCACTGTCCACATACCATGAATCAGATCGTCTAGCCGACAAAGCTGTAAGAGCCACATTACACAAGGCTACCGTTCTATCATTTGGCATGGATTCAAAACATACTCTAGACAGGAGACATACAGGCTCATCTTCATCAGAGTCACGACCACAGATGTCAAAAGGTTTGGTGTCAACATGAGACACTTTAGAATGGTGTGGTTTGACTCCTCTTTTTCTAACCCAATTTGGTTTCCTTACTTGCTCACTAGATCTGGGGACAGATAGACTCTGTGCTATCCTAGAAAATTCCTTTAGAGACTTCTCCAAGGAGGCCTGAAAAGAATTTAACAACTCACTGCTCTGAGGTTTCTTAGAACTAGGCTGACTTCTGGTCAATTTCCAACAACGAGGTCGGATATGGCCAACAACACCACAATGGTGGCATGTGGGGACAAACCGTTTGTTTGTTTTGACTTGTTTGGGAGGCTCAGGTCTAGTGGGTTCTTTACTTCTAACAAACACAGTCTGGCCACTAAAATTGGAACACTGACCCATCTCAAAACCAATCCCTTTCTTATCCTTATCAGGTTTTCCCATCCCGACCATCTTAGTCAACTTATCCGACCCAATTGAGAACTTCTCAAATTGTTTCCTAGACTCTAATAGCTCTTTCTCAAGGCCTAGTTTCTCAGAGGTCAACGTTCCCACAAGTCTGATTTGAGTATCTAGACTCTCTTGAAGAGTTTTGACATTGTTGTCAAGACTTGCCTTTTCAGCCTTCCACTTGGCTTTCTGGGATTGCAACTTGTCTTGCATCCCTCCGATGGACTCCTCACTTTTGGACAACTCATTGGTTAAGGTCTCAACTCGACTAAGCATAGACTTTGAGGCAGTACACAACTGGGTATACTTCTCATGAATACTGTCATCAGTATCATCATCATCATCAAGAAACTCTCCTAACAACAAAGAAGCTACAAAAGCCACGGTTTTCTTTTCATCATCATGATCCGAGGATTGTTCGGAATCACTGTCACTCCAGGTTGCTTTGAAGGATTTCTTTTCCCTATTGATCCTGGTTGGACACTCAACAGCCCTATGCCGTACTCCACCACACTCGAAACACTTTTCATCATTTTGAAAAGATTTGGGTTTGGGAGTAGATCTGGGATTCCTAGTAGGTGAGGGATCACTGTTTCTGGGATACCTAGGAGTAGAGGATGAATCTTTTGAGAAATTCCGAGATGGAACAAAGGGTTTCCTTTTTTTCAGAAACTTCTCAAATTGTTTGGTCAGGTAGGCAAATTCTTCAACACTACAATCGGTAAACTCAGGTTTCTGCTCCTCTACCTCCTTCACAGTACTCAAAGCAATGGATTTTTCTTTCTTGGGTTTCCTCCTAGCCGACTCAAAGTTCTTTAGGTTTCCCACCAGCTCATCTAGGGTATAGGTATTCAAATCCCTAGCTTCCTCAATAGCAATTTGCTTTGACTCAAAACTAGGAGGAAGACTTCGGAGGAACTTCTTAACCATCCTTTGAGGATCTATCTCCCCATCTAAGTCTTGACATTGATTTGTGATGCTAAGCATGCGCCCATGAAACTCATCTACTGTCTCATCCTCTGTCATTTTTAATTCTTCAAACTCATGCAAAAGGGTTTGGAGCCTTTGCTATTTTACCTTGGTATTTCCTTTATGAGTCGTAGCCAAAGCTTCCCATGCTTGTTTAGCCGTGGGACAGTTTATAATTCTACGACGTTCTTTATCCGAGACAACAGTGAAAAGACTATTCAAGGTTTTGATGTTCATCCTAGAATTAGCCTTTTCAATCTCATCCCACTCATTTTTGGGTTTCTGTATAGGGATAGCAGAACCCTCAGCCAGCGGCTTCAGTGGATGCTTCCATCCATCTTCAATCATAGTCCACTGTTTCCCATCATCTTGGGAAATAAGAAAGGCGGTCATCATAACCTTCCATTGTGAATAATCCTTCCCATCGAAGTAGGGAGGATGGTTCACGGAGGATGAGACTCTTTGGTTCATTTTCCCCTCTACAAGGATCTCACTAGCAACGCTGGTGGCTGCTCTGATACCACTTGAAGGTCCTAGAGGGGGGGGGGTGAATAGGACTTTTACAACTTTTTCGCGTTAAATCGTTCTCAGGGATAGCAATGGTTATGACTATCCTAAATCACAATTGTACGATTTTGTAAAGTAAAGTTGCAATAAAAATAAATAACACAAAGATGTTTTTTACTCGCAGAAACCCTGCAACCAGGGAGAAAAACTGCGTGCCCCTAACTCTTGAAGGGCAAAACTTTCCACTATGTAATTCAACACTTCTTACAAGTTTGTAGCAACCTGGGATAGTTAGCCGCGCTTCTATCCTTCCTAGACTCATCCTAGTCTACGACCTGTTCTACCTCACTTGTCTCTAAGTGCTTACATATGAAAGTTTACAGAAGTTTCCATCACATAACTTAGCTACTTATCAACTAATTCTTTGTGGACGCTTCTCGGGTTGTTGCACTACCAATCACGACCTCATGGTATGCAAATGCGATATGAGTTTTATGAAAAGAGTTTTTGTTCAAGCTCTAAGATTTACAATCAACAAGGAAGACTTAGAGCACAGCTGAACAATGAGAAAGACAAATGAAACTCAGAAAATGTGCTATGACAATTTTCACAAACAAAACAACCAAAGAAGCAAGGAGCACCTTGCTTCATATTTATAGGCTAGGTGGAGCTCATAGGAGAGCAGCCACATAAGCCCTCATGGTCAGAAACCTTTTGGAAAAGCTAAGCAACAGATTTGACAAGTTATCAAGCTAGCAAAAGGACGAAAAGAGACTTTCCCCAAAAGGTCAACTTTTCAAACAAAAGGCAAAAGGTTTTGCAAACTTATCAAGGTATTGATATGACCTACACAGCAAAACAGCTTTTCCCAAAAGGCTAAACATAACCTTAGCATAGGCTAAGGTAACATGTGAACCAACCATGTGCACCCTAGAACCTAGGTCACGGGTTGGAGAGTTATCCCACAACCCCAAATGAAACTTGGGCGCCAATTTTATCAGAAGCATAGCTACATGTTCAGTCATTTTGAAAAGTAAAATATCTGGAAAGATATAGACACACAAGAAAATAAAACATCAAGCATCAAACTCACTTTGTCGTAAGATGGGTATTCTGGAAACCAGGATAGAGAACATGTCTGCTATCCTCTGTGAAAAACGATGAGATGCATATGCATGATTTACCTGGGAACCATGAGATCATGTTTGGCCTTCTCTTGGACTTGGGCCTTCAGACTTCACTTGATTTCCTAATCATGGTTGTGTTTTGTTCAATAGAGGATTGCCAACATTTTTATACTTACATAATGTTACCAAACAAACGAGAATCCTTGATTTCCCATAATTGAAAAAGCAAATTAAGGTATGGTCCTAAAAACATTGGGCTAGCTTAATTTCGGAGGACTGCTGGACTGGTTTAACCTGAAAACCATTCTAGTATTCTACTTCTACCATCAAGCTAGCTAGCTATAATTAATACATATGATATCATAATCATATATATATATATATATATATATATATCTCTCTCTCTCTCTCTCTCTCTCTCTCTCGTTAACATTTCATGTTAAGCCATTTCATTTCAAAATACTAACGGGTCTGTTTGGGATTGCTTTTCGGAGACCCAAAAACGTTTTTGAATTAATTAAAAAAATTAATTATAATATTAAAAAATTTGAAAAAATTTAAAATTTGTTTTGGGTGAGTTTTAGAAGCACTTGAAAGTGGTTTTGAGAAGCACTTGACAGGTGCTTCCTCATACAAAAGCGTTTTTACTAAATTTGAAAAGCGCTTTCAGGCATTTCAAAAGCAGTCCCAAACAGACCCAACACTTCACTCTGTCAACAGCTACATCTCAAAGATTTTTATACACACAATCATTTTTCTTCAGTTAGCTTTCATCTGTATTGCTCTGCATGCCCTCTTTTTGGAGGTTCATTAATCGAAGCATTTCAGTATTAAAAAAAAAACAACAACAACACAAAAGTTTTACACATGCACAAGCATTAAGCATGTTATAACAACCATGAATGATATTGCTACTATTTCAGCACAGAAATATATATATATATATATATATAGAAAGAATTGTTGAAAATTATATATGCATAACATGGAAACAATTTGAAGAAACATTTTCCTGAGCATGTCAACTGATTGTTTTACTCTAGGAGAAGCTGGTTCTGCTGAAGGAAGAGATGCAGAGGCTCTTTAGGTGTTGAAAACCACCCAAAAAAAAAAACAGGTCGATCTCAAAGAGAACAGGCAAGAAAGCAAAAACAAAGAAGCCAAGAAAAAAAGTACAGAAACCACTGTCCGTAGGGTTTAGAACCATGAATATAATCTGATGCATTTGAAATCTTATTCACATCCAAACACTGATCTTTCTGTCCCATTGATACAAGCCTAATAAATAACAACTCTTACAATCAAGGTGTATAATACTCCATCTTTCAAGGGTTGGATTGATGAATTGGATAGTTTGGACTACTTTTTTTTTTTTTTTAATTTTTTTAATTTTTTATGAAATTTTGATATTAGGGTGATTATAAAGTATATAAAAATAACATCAAGTTTTGTCGCCGAATACCATTTGGTCTAGTAGCATTAGTCCCCCATTTGTAAGTGGAAGGTCATGAGTTTGACTCACGGACGAGTAGTTATGTATTCTTAGTTATGTGATAAAAAAAATAACATCAATTGAGTTTCGTCAAAACCTTGTCTATTAGGGCTTTCTAGGTTTTCTAGCCTGTTAACATAACCTTGAACATCGTAAACACATATAATTAAAGAAACACAATCAATAGATTAAGAACGCAAACAGAGGCTAAAGAATTGAGATACTAACTTGATGATGACGCCATTGCTTATTCAATGAAGAAAACTAGATCTTCTGCTCTCTCCAATATCCTTATGCTGTCTATAATGGGGTTAGACTTTTAATGCTTGTGTATATTGTGAGAGCAAGGACCTAGCTTTATATAGGAGTCAATATTCATAAGTCCCACCCATTAGGGATTCCATATTGAATACTACTTAGACTCCAACCGCAAAGCACACTTTACATTATGTCTTAAGTGAATATTAATTCACATATAATTAGGTTTCCATTCACTACAATAATTAATCACAATCCTCATTGTAGTTAATCCGGATAGCAAATAATGTATAACCTTTAATTCTTGTTTCTTAAGTAATCTTTAAGTTGTGCTTAATTAATGACTTCTTTATTGTATGTAAGTCCAAACAAGTCTTACATAGCTCTCTAGCGTTTGTTTTAGTTTCGGTTTCCTACTACCGAATATATAATAAGGTAAGCTAAAATAATAAAATATGCGTGATTTCAACGAGCGATGACGACACAACCTTAGTAACTTATTATAGTAGCATTTACATCCACTAGAAAGTTAGCTTTGACCAAGGTCTTAAAATATCGAAAATATCCTCGAAATTTTAATTTTTTTACAAGTTTTTGATATTTTGTTTCAATACATTTGTAGTTGTTGTTGTTGTTGTTTTTTTTAATTGTGTTGTACACCGGATAGTACATTTGTAGTTAATTCTACAAATTTTATCCAAAATCTCTGTATATTTCAATCGATATCCATTCTTTGTTGTTTTTAATCGTATATTTTGAGCATTGGTTTGACCTCCATTCATTTTGAACGGAAAGCAAATTGTTTGTTTTTAATTATTTTTCTAAAGAAGGTCCTCATTAGAGTAAATAAATTGTCGTTTGACTAATTAAGTCTTAAAAGTGGTAATTGTGCATATGTCATATGTTAACATATTGTAGAATTTTCCTATTTATTGTTTGACAATAATTTAGAGAAAGGTGACACAGTTGGAAGTTTGAACATACTTTCCAATGAAGGAGAAGAGGATCGGAAGTTGCCTCTACTACCAATTCAAATTGATATATAATAATGCTGCAATGCAACTCTAGAGCAACTCAGTTGCCTCTACCTGGGTTCTTATTGTTGAACGTACTTAGGCTAAGAAGCTGATCGAAGAGCTTATTGGGTAGCTCAAGATGGAAAAAGTTGAGGACTTGAATTGCATATACAGAAACCCAAATGAACCAATTGAAGCTCGAGTCAAGGACCTCTTTTCTCGCATGACTTTGAAAGAAAAGGCGGTTAGGCGGGGCAGATCGGATGACCCAGATAGAGCGTCGGGTCGTTTACTCTTCTGCCATTAAAGACTTTTCAATCGGTACATCTCGCTCTTTCAGTCTTTCTCTCTGTATCGTTAATTTGTTATGTAATTGATGATAGAGGCTAGGGACTATATATCTATAGGGAGTATACTCAGTGGTGTAGGAAGTGGACCCTTTAATAAAGCTTTATCAGCGGACTGGGCTGATATGGTTGACAGGTTTCAGAGGTCTGCACTAGAAACCCGGCTCCGGATTCGATTGATATATGGCATTAATTGATGCGGTTCATGGGAACAATAGTGTGTATGGTGCCACTATATTTCCTCACAATATTGGTCTTGGGTCAACCAGGTTAGTCGATCCTCTTCACTCTGTCCCTTCCCTTTCGGTACGTGTTGTAGTTAATGGTTGTCGATGATGATGAGTATTGATGGCTTAATTATTTGAAGTTGGGTTACTCGATCAGAAACGTGGAAAAGAATAGAATTTGTATTTTGAAACCCCCACTAATGACGAAACAATAATTGAATTTTTCTCTGTAGTGATTGATACTTTGCTTCCACGTCAAGAAACATAATTACACAAACAAAGGGGATTTCAATCACTCAATATATATGATCGATCCAACCTTTTCAAGACTACTTAGTCCTCCTTTTTCCCTAATCTTTGAACTATGTATGTGAGAGAGATGCCAATCTGGCTCAAAGGATTGGTGTGGCAACTGCTCTTGAAGTCGGGGCGAGTGGCATTCACTACACTTTTGTTCCATGTGTGGCTGTAAGTCATTATGGATGTAATCAGTCACACTAATTATGGTTATATTTTTTTTCTTCTCAAATATTAGGCATTGTTGTAAAACACATATATAGTGAAGTAGTTGTCCAGTAAACTACCGTACGTACAAGATACAAGAAGTGGACTACATACATTGCCAAAGACCTTTGATAATTCTCTTATTTACTCTATAAGGGTTACAATACTTATGAGAGGACATAAATAGGATAGTTAGTGGGGTTCGTGGTGATAGTGGGGAAACTAAAAGGTTTCTCCTCATTATTGTATACCATGAATACACCTCAACCTCTCCACTATATAAAGAGGTTGAGGCATCACCATTTCACACACCAACACACCAAACATCAATTGAATCATTCTACACTTCTTTTTTGTTTTTCCATCTTTCCATAGTTGAGTTAATAGGCAACTTACAACACGTTATTAGCATGCTCAAAGATTGAAGAACAAGGAAGAAGAACGACGAACGTCTTTACCAAATTCGAAGAAACAACCCAAAATTCGTTGGTGCTTTTTTTCTCTTGACTCGTGGAACCCTAAATTTTTTTAGGTGCATTTCTCAAGTAAGTTATGATTTTATTTATTTTTACTATCCTTGGAAAATAGTGAACCATAACCATTGAGCATGAACCCTAATCTTAGGTCAAGAGAAATTGTAATTTGGATTGCATTTGCTTTATTATTTCGTTGATTACTTGATCACTAAATCGAAAAATAAAAGCTTGTAAAATGGTACACATGACACATATATCTCCACATTAAGTCACGAAAGTTTATGAATCTTCCACAACTAGTCTCAATCAGTTAGATGTGATGTCTAGGCAAGGTTCAGAGAATACTGACACTATTCCGAATGACGTTTGGTACTAAGAGAGCCTCGCTCCACCAAAAACCTCACTCTATCTTACCTGGTCGTATTCAATTGGAGCTACCGAAAGGGTTGAGTAAATAACTTTTCAGTCTAGAATTGTTTAATTTCTGATAATTATGTGGTAGAAATTATATGTATGTTTGCCAAATGATGACCAGAAGATTTCATCTATATCGACCTATCGATTTCGATATAAATCCATGAGAATTTTAATTCTCACAAAACCATGTTTTGTGAGAATTTTCGAACCAGAAGATTTTCGAAGTTGAACTTATGTTCACATGTCTACATCATCCGTAAACATTATCATGAACATATAAACCAGTCGATTTATATGATACACAAATCCAGTGTCTCCCGTTGTAGAAACAATGTCAATCAAAATTAACT
The DNA here is from genome assembly GCA_029955375.1 of Rubus parviflorus. Taxonomy (NCBI): domain Eukaryota; kingdom Viridiplantae; phylum Streptophyta; class Magnoliopsida; order Rosales; family Rosaceae; genus Rubus; species Rubus parviflorus. Next base: position 16,578,134 of record JARGGL010000006.1, on the reverse strand, counting down.
TTCCACTCTTGGATGTACACTAATCCAGAGGCTAATGCTGCTCGTGGACCTTACCCACGACTTGAGCGTCGAGACAAGTGTCAGTCGTCCCGTCAACCTCGGAACGGCCGCGAGCCTCGTGCTCGCCCGACCAGGTGAGGTTTGGGCTCTCGTCTAAACCGAGGACCTTTGGCCCCAAGACAACCTAGACAGCCTCGAGAAAGGAACAACAACAGGGCCAGTCGTCCCCAAGCAAGAGAGAATGCTCCCGAGCCTAATCTCTGCTATCATTGTGGTGGTACGGATGATTGACAACGAACTTGCCGTGCTTCTGCACAACAAGTTCAAAGCTATCATCATGGAAAGAACCCCGAAACTAATGTGGTCGAAATTACTTCGGAGACAGCCGACTTTGTCGCTGAAATGAATTTGGATTAGTATATTTTTCAGGTTTCATGATAATAATTGGGTCTAGGCGTAGCCCATCTAGATATATGTTTACTCTTTTCTGTTGAATTATGGTTTTGTTTATGAATAATGTTTCAACGTTTCTCGAAATAATTTAAAGTATTTTTGACATTATGACATTATGACATTATGACCGACTTTAAATTATTCTACTATTAGGCATAACTAGTGGGGCAATTGATTATCTGATGTGGTTGGTGTAGTGGTTTGACACCAAAGTGATCGCAGGAGAGATCCTGGGTTCGACTACCCTCGGATACCAGGTTGGGGTGGGGTGGGGGTGTGTGTGTGTAAAAAAAAAAAGTGTTAAAAAAAAATAGCAGGGCAGTTTGATAGGAGCATATTAATATGCTCCATTGCACTAAATCCCCTATAATATCTTAGTTAGTTCCTCATTTATTTGGGTTATTTACGTTATTTTTATATTTTGTAGGTTTCCCGAAGCATTGAGGATGAAAAGAAGCAAAAAGTGGAGATTAAAAGCTAAATTGGTGAATCTGCCTGTGCAGATCAGTCCACTTCGATGGAGAACTGGGAGCAGCTCAGAATGAACTAGAAGATATACCATATATGGATGGAAAGCCCAGGATGTCTATTTTCCGGAGCTTCTGACGGTTTGTGATTCAGAGTTTTGCAGATCAGTCCACTTCGATGGAGAACTGGGAGCAGCTCAGAATAAACTAGAAGATCGATGTACCATATATGGATGGAAAGCCCAGGATGTCTATTTTCCGGAGCTTCTGACGGTTTGTGATTCGGAGTTTTCTAGAAGAAGTTATGGCTGATTAAGTGCGAGAAGGTTAATCTGCATGCCAATCTGGAAATGTTCGGGAATTCAAGTTTTGAGACCCGAGTTGCACCGTGAAGTCCATGAGAGGTTTTGATGAGTTTCTCATGTATTTATGATATTATTGGGTATTTTAATTGGTTTTGACAAGTCTTCATACATTGGACCAATTAGAATATTTCAAGGAGTTATGAGGAGGAAGTTTCCCTAAACCTAATAGGATTCCTATCCTTATTTAAAGAAGCATCAAACGCAGCAGCAGGGAATCATCATATACCCAGAGAGCAAGAGCTGTGGAGGGAGAGCCGAACTCGCCGTTGTTGATGCAAGGACTGTCGGTCTTTATCCTAGTGTGGGTGCACACTGTCTTGTCCTGTTTGACCTGCAAGATTAGGCAGGACTTGTTAAGAGAATAACCGGGCGGGCCGGTCACTACTCCTCCGAAGCCTTAGTCAGTCTAGGATAAGTATTTTGGCAGTATAGCAGCAGGTGAGTTATTGCTTGCTTACCTTATCAGAGGAGTAATGGCGCTATTTGTAGGGGAACCAGCTGGGGTTCTCCTAGCCTGTTTCCGATGTGGGACTCATATGTCCGAAGGAGCATATGAGTCTGCCCGGCAAGGTACTCTGAGGTACCTGTACAATCAGCCCCGGGCACGGTAGAGTCTGGCCGTGACCCGGGATGTGTAGAATGGGACCCCGGCTATGAGCCGGGCCCGCGTGCCAGCCTCACCGGGAACCGGCTCGGTCCCTGGTGAGGTGTTGTTTATGCTTGAGCCGTATGTTGTATGAACAAGTCCCCCAAGTCCCCGGTCAAGAGTCTTCTTGGTTGGGGAGTTCTATTTCTCGGCTAGCGAGTAGAAACAACACCTTGCCTAGCCCCAATAGTCCCCCAAGTCCCCAATCGTAGGAGAGTTGAGGACCGGGCTTTTCAGGGAGATTTGCGCGTTGGTTTGCTCTAAACGGCCATGGCTATATGCGTTGGATATAGTGGCCCTGTGTGACTAGCCCCGGGAGTCCCCCAGTCCCGCGTAGCGGAAGGTGGAAAGGATGAACGGACTAGGCGGCCGATTAAACGTGTATACGGTAGGATACACGGGCCTGGTAGCTGTAATGCGCAATAGCTATATCTCCGCACGTCTGCGGATGCCTCCTTACGAGTTTCTGTGGCTCTAAGTATGGCAGTTGCACGGATGCAAATAGGCTCGTACGGCCGTAAGGTTCGAACCGATTTTGTTCGCACGAGTGCGAAAGTACATCTGAGGGGCGCATAGCTGGAAAGCGTATGCGGCTCCAGGGCGCACTCGGCCGAGTGCGCAAGAGTGCTAGCCCCGTAGGATGACTGGGCTTGAAAGCCTGAGTGCGGAAAAGCACTGGGTCGCGCGTGTGCGATTGGATTATCCGGGGGATACGGAGCTGAAAAGCTTGAGTGCGTGCGAGCACGTGATCGCGCGGGCGCGATTCTAGAGTATCCGAGGGATAGAGCTGAGAAGCTTGAGTGCGTGCAAGTACTAGACCGCGCGACATCGATAAGTGCATTCGAAGGATGTGGGGTCGTCAGAGTGGGTTGCTGCATGTGTACCACGCGTCGAGAGACGAATGGTCTACAGCGTGGTTGTTGGAGTTGCCTCGAGTTTTGAAAAAGTGTGCATTAAATGCGGATGAAACGAAAAGACGCAACCCTTCACGTCCGAGCGTGCTTAGGGTGGTGGTGACACGTGGCATCATCTAATGAACCGTCTCTTCGTCTGAACGGTCATGATTGAGCGTTAGATTAAATATAAGGGGGGAAGAGTTGCCGGGAGTTGGCCACTTTACCAAAACTCCCAAATTTTGAAAATTGAAGAGAGAAAAAGCAGAAGCGAGACAGCGGCGAGTCTGAGACTGGAGGTTTGCGACTACGGCCACCATTTAAGGTTAGTGTTTCAATCTGTCGACCTCTGCATTTTGAATTTGTTATGGCATCAGTATACGTAGGACAAACTAGCAAATTGGTACTGTGATATGAAATCAATAGAAAGTAGAACTGGGTTTTATGTATACGTGTGTTCCTAAATTGGGTTGCCTGGGTTTGTGTTCTTCGACAGTAAGTCCGAAGAATTTTTGTTGCAAACACCAGTGAGGGTAGTGAATCCAAAGGGAGAGGGAAGATTTTAAGTTTGAAGAATTTTTGACCATGTCAGAAGAGGGAAGTCACCGGGCGAGCGAGGAGAGAGTGGAAGAGATTATAGAGGTAATCGACAGCAGTAGCGAGGGGACGACCGTGTCGGACCCGCTATTAGACGAGCTGCTGGAGGATATTGGCATGGCCCGGGCCTTTCCATACGAGCGGCCGAGCGACCCCGTAGACGACTATACGAGAAGAGCAGATGGGCACGAGCGTGCGGTAGAGCGGGAGGAAAGTGGTAAACACGCAAGCACCTCCGTAAAACGGGCGAGTAGCGCGACTGTCGTACCGGCAGGAAGATGGAAGCTCGACAAGGTTGCGGTGGACGAGCCCGGCCGGAGTATGACCGAGGCTGAAATAAAGAAACTGAGAAAGGATTGGATAATCCCGACCTCGGTGACCCTGCGGCCCATTGAAGCGGGTGAATCTGCGACGAGACCGCCGCCCGGGCTTATCGCCGTGCATGAACCCATGTTCAAGCACGGGTTCAGCCTGCCACTGCCGGGATGGGTGCAGTATATACTGAGCGCGATGGGATTCGCACCCGCGCAGTTGAGTACGAATGCCTGGAGGCAACTCCTTGGTATGTATGTACTGTGGTTTTTTAGCGGTCAGGGCTGGCCGACATACAATGAGGTGTTAGCGTGTTACCGCCCGTCGTACTCGTCAAAGAAAGGCTGTGGTGGCACGATTAGCCTGAACGCGCGAATCGTCGGGACCGTAGTGGAAGATTTGCCGACATCACAGACCGATTGGCGGAAGACAGCATGCTTTGCTGGTGGCACATGGGAGTATGACGGGGTCGTGCCTGCCGGTCGTGTCCCTAACTGTTTCAAACCGATAGGTCTAGTTTCTAACCTTAAAATTGTGAAGTTTGAGCAATACTTCGAAATGTGTTTTAACCGTACGGTTTGACTCTTGCAGGTAAAAAAGAGTATACTGTTGGAGCGTTAGAGCGGGCGAGAATCGCACGGGTGCTGCAAGGTTGGACACAGGCCCTAGCAAGGAGCTCTTACCGCCTGATCCGGTTTCCCGTGCTCGAGCACGCGGGTGTGGGTAAAATACCAAGTAAGTTTCCTCGTAAATTTTGCGAATAACTTGTGCCTCATCTTGTGCTAACAAACCGGGCCATGCAGAAGTACGAACCAAGAAACCTGCGAGAAAGAAGATGGACCCGTTGATGGATGTGGAAGACGACTATCAGCTGATCGAGGAGCTGATCAGTCAGGGCACGGAGGTGCAGACGCTCTCCGTCGACCCCGACACGCTGCTTGTCACCCAGGAGACCGAGCGGGTTAACCTGGAATTGGGTCTGGAGGCTTACGAGGTCCCGAACGACGAAACTGCGGACAAGGCCGTGCTTGCCGACCGGGTGAAGGCCAAGAAGGGAGCCGGGACAAGGACTGAGGCGCCTGAATCATCACGCCAGGGTGTGACTCTGACTGGCAAACGTGTGGGAGAGGGCGTTGAAGTCGGGGAGAGCACTGTGTCGAAGAGAGCCAAAACCGCTATCGCGAGCACTCGCACGGTGGATGCGAGCCGAGGTTTTGGGGCTCTTGCGCCTCAAGGGCCCGAGCTGCCGAAGAGCAAGCTGAGCCGCATCCTGAACGAAGCGGGCATGGCAGACGAGCGATTTGTTCGGCGCATGGTCGAGGATTTGAAGGAGGCCCACACTGACCTATTCAAAGCCAACAACGCCACGCCCCGGGAGAACCGCGAGAGGATGCTCGCTCAGGGCATGCGGGTAAGTGCCACACTTAAAGTTGATTATATACAACATATATGCGTTAGTTTGACGGGATTCCTGTTTGTAGTTCATGCACTCGCTCTACCTTGTGGACGCCACGGAGAAGGACCCGATAACTAGGGAGCAGCTCCAAAAGGTTGAGAGGGCGTTTGATGTGGCGGAAAGCGCGCGAGCAAAGGCCGTGGCGAGTGAAGCCAAGCTGAGGGGGGAAAAAGTAGGGCTCGTTCAGAAGCTCAAGGAGAAGGAAGCCGAGCTGTCAACGCTCAAAGGAAAAAATGCGGAGCTTGAGGAGGAGCTGGGCCGAGTCCGGGTAGTCGAGGATGAATCCCGAGAGCTTGCCAAGAAAGTGGAAGAAATTCCTACTCTGGTGGCCGAGGCGGCTAAGACGGCAGCCGAGAGAGCGGTGGAGGATTTTCAGAAGTCGGCCGAATTTTCTGAACTGCTTAGCCAAGTGCATAAGAAATCGGTGACAGAAAACACTAATCTGTACAAAAGGAGAGGGTGGCTAAACATTGAGAAGATGAAAGCCGACATGGAAGCTGACCGGGCGAGAAGAGCTGAAATCCTTCAAGCGCAGGCAAGGGAGGCTGAGGAGCGAGCAGCTGCCGAGCAGGCCGAGAGGGAAGGTGATTTGGGCAATTCAGAAATCGGTGACGAGTCGCCCCGGGGAGTGCCCGAGACGCCGGGCGGCCAAACCTAATCAACTACTGACCCGTTGTAGGCTCGTTTTGTTGTTTGTTTTTTTTTTTTTTTTTTTTTAGGATGAGTTTGAGACAATGGGCCCGAGGCCACTTTTTTTTGCTATTTAACTATGAAAACGGGCCTGACTGTGCCCCCCCTTTTTGTTAAATATTTAAATTTGCAAGTAATTGCTTGGGTATTTGTGATTAAGGACTTGCATAAGTCGATCTGTTTAACCATCCCTACCTCGGTCGTGGACTTGAGTGCAATATTTTTAGGCAAACGGGAAAAAGATTAAGTTTGTGCAATATTAGTATCCGAAGGATATAATAAAGGGCACAATGGTTTGAATAATCCAATGTTGTACTAAAAATATGCGAAGTTTACAAAATGCTCGGGCATGAGAGTTATACTCGTACACTAGAAAGGTACCCGGCCGTTCATTTGTAGTAGTAACGCAAGTGCTGGATGTTCCATGGGTGACGCGAGACGTCCCCATGCTTATCCTTGATGTAGAATGAGTCTGGGGCCGTGCTCGGCATGAGCTCATAGGGACCCTCCCAGGTTGGTCGGAGTCCCTTTGGAGGAGGTATGACTTCTTTCATAGCCCAGTCCCCCACTTTGAGCGGGCGAGCTCTGACCCTGGAATTATAGTGGCGTTCAACGCGCTGCTTGTTGTCAAGGTTGCGCAGGTGGGCGCGTTCCCGTGTCTCCTCCAATAGATCCATGTCAAGGTTGAGACCTGCCGTATTGGTCTCCGGGTTGTAATGAATGACTCGCTCGGTTGGGTGTGTCATCTCGACCGGGATTACAGCCTCCGAGCCGAAAGTCATACAAAATGGCGTTTCGCCGTTTGCCCCTGTGGGTGTCGTCCGATAAGACCAAAGCACCTCTGGCAACTTCTCGGCCCATAGACCTTTGGCGTCATCAAGCTTTTTCTTCAACGTTTTCTTAATGATCTTGTTGACCGCTTCCACCTGGCCGTTAGTTTGTGGATGAGCGGGCGAAGCATAAAGAAGCTTGGTGCCATTCCGTGCTGTGAAGTCGCGAATTTCATCGTTGTCAAATTGACCGCCGTTATCCGTAATGATAGTCTCGGGCACGCCAAAACGACAATAAATGTTCTTCCACAAGAAGTGCTCGATGCGCTCGGTCGTGATGAGGGCTAGAGGCTCAGCTTCGACCCACTTTGTATTGTAGTCAACGGCCACCACGATGTATTTAAATTGGCCTTTGGCGGTCGGGAGTTTCCCGAGTAAGTCTAAGCCCCATTGGGCAAACGGCCATGGGCTGACGATGATAGATAGAAGTGCAGACGGGAGCCGCGGAACGTTGGCGTAACTCTGGCACTTGAAACAGGAGGAGGCGACCTTATGAGCATCCCGGGCGAGTGTTGGCCAGAAGTAGCCGTATCTCAGGGTTTTCTGCGCCAAGGTCCGAGCGCCCGAGTGGTTGCCACAGATCCCGCCATGTATCTTTTGTAAGATGGAGAGGCCCTCTTCAGGGGACACGCAAGAGAGGTTGGGCATAGACAAACCCCTCCTGTAGAGCCGACCGTCCCGTAAGATGTAGCGGGCCGACTTTAAGGCCAGTCGTCGGAAAGCTACTTTGTCGCTTGGACCCGCTTGTGTTGTGAGGAAAGTGGCGATCGGATCCATCCAAGTGACAGGCTTGTCGACCGGGAATACTTCTTCTAGAGTTTTAGTGATGCTGGGCTTGAGAAGTACCTCAACCGGCGGTCGACCGAACTGGTTATCGGGCTCGGATGTGGCCAACCGAGCAAGGGTGTCAGCCTTAGAGTTCTGCTCGCGCGGGATACGCGTAATAGTTGTATTTTTAAAGTGTTGCAGAAGCACTTTTACGTATCCCGCGTAAGCTGCTAGTTGGTGCTCTTTTGTTAGGAACTCGCCCGTGACCTGACCGACAACCAACTGTGAGTCACTGAAAATGTTGAGGTTGTCGGCACCGAGCTCCCTTGCCAGCTGGAGACCTGCGACAAGTGCCTCGTACTCGGCGATGTTATTTGAGGCTTTGAAGCTGAACTTGAGAGCGTACTCTGTAAGGGAACCGTCCGGGGAAATCACTATGATGCCCGCGCCACTTCTCTTCAGATTTGCGGATCCATCGACATATAGTTCCCAGAACCGGAGTTGGGACTGAGGGGCCGGCGTGACTATGGCGCCCGAGTTGAGCTGCACCTGGTCGAGCGGCGTGAGCTCAGAAATGAAGTCAGCGGCCGCCTGGCCCTTCACTATTGTCCTGCCCTTATAGTGGATATCGAACTCGCCCAGCTCAACCGCCCATTTGACCAAACGGCCGGACGTTTCAGGTTTCTGAAGTACCTGTCGGAGTGGTTGATCAGTAAGCACATGTATTGTGTGAGCCTGAAAGTATGGGCGTAGGCGTCTGGCCGACACAATTAAGGCGAGTGCCAGTTTCTCGATGTCGGGATAACGAGTTTCAGAGTCGACGAAACCCTTGCCGGCATAGTAGACGGGTAATTCGTCCGAGTCAACCCTTCGTACCAAGGCCGAGCTGACTGCCGTTGATGACACGGAGAGGTATATATAAAGTGTCTCGCCCGTGACCGGCTTGGATAACAAGGGAACCGTGGAAAGATATCCCTTGAGGGCTTGGAACGCCTGCTCGCACTCGGGCGTCCAATCCACAAACCTTTGTTTGGTGGATTTAAGGATCTTGAAAAATGGGGTGCACTTATCAGTTGATCTTGAAATAAAGCGCGAAAGTGCAGCAACCCGGCCGTTTAGACTTTGAACCTCCAGCTTAGTGGTGGGGGATTGCATATCGAGGATGGCCCTGACCTTATCCGGGTTGGCCTCTATTCCTCGCTCGCTGATGATGAAACCAAGGAACTTGCCCGCCTCGACCCCAAAAATGCACTTCTCTGGGTTTAATCGCATACCATACTTCGTAAGGATTTTGAAGATGATAGAGAGATTGTGTATATGTCCCTCGGCCGTGGTGCTCTTGACCAGCATGTCGTCGATATAGACTTCCATAATTGTTCCAATATGCTCAGAGAACATCGAATTGACAAGCCTTTGATAGGTAGCTCCTGCATTCTTGAGGCCAAAAGGCATGACCTGGTAGCAGTAGAGGCCTTTGTCGGTTGTGAAAGATGTATGTTCCTGGTCAAGGGGATCCATCTTTATCTGGTTGTAGCCAGAGTACGCGTCCATAAAGCTGAGCAGCTTATGGCCGGCCGTTGAATCGACCAATTGATCAATACGTGGTAATGGGAAACTGTCCTTAGGGCAAGCACGGTTGAGGTTGGTATAGTCCACGCACATGCGCCATTTGCCGTTTGGCTTTTTCACCATGACCACGTTCGAGAGCCATGTGGGGTAAATGACCTCCCTGATGAAACCAATTTTTTGAAGTTTAGAAACCTCGACCTGGATGGCCTTGTACTTTTCGTCATCAAAAGCTCTTCTTTTCTGCCGGATGGGATTAGCCGCCGGGTAAAGAGTGAGCTTATGTGAGATAATCTCTGTAGAAATACCCGGCATGTCTGCGTACGACCATGCAAAAACATGAGCGTTATCTTGAAGAAAAGATACCAGGGCGGTTTTGATGGCTGGGGAAAGATTTGACCCGATGCGGAGTTGGCGCTCCGGATATACGTCCGATACAGGAACAAGAGTGAGCTCCTCCACCGGTTGAGGAGAATCCATTGCCGGGTCCTCCTGCCGAGGATCGTCCGGGCTGTCATTTGGTGATTCTGGTGTAGCCAGAGCGAGTATCTCGCTATAATGACGCCCCCGGGTAATGTTAGTATTATAACATTGTCGGGCGATCTCCTGGTCGCCTCTAATGAAACCTGTCCCGGCCGGTGTGGGAAACTTCATTAGCAGCATGTGACCGGCTACAATACATTTGAGTCGCCAAAGAGCCGGTCTGCCAAGTATAGCATTGTAGGCTGAAGGGCAATCGACCACAATAAACTCCGTTTCGAGCGAGGCACACTGAGGGCTTGTGCCAAGCACAACGTTCATTTGGTCGGAACCCAATGGTTGTGTTATGTCGCCCGAGAAGCTGAGCAATGGCTCGTGGTCCTGGAACAGTTTGGACTGGTGCCGGTCCAGTTGTCGGTATGCCGGGTTGAATAAGACATTGACCGCCGATCCGCTATCGACCAGAATCCGTGCCATTCGGAATTGGTCGATCTGGGCCGTGATCAAGAATGGATCACTGTGAGGTTGCTGAAGAGATTCCTCCTCCGACTCGTCGAAGGTGATGGGTGACCAGCCCGTCTTCCGGACGGTCGAGGTCTTGTACTGATGAACGTTAAAGACCTCGAGGCCGTGTCCCGCCCGGGTACAACGTTTCTTAGAGCGCTGGGATGAAGGGCCGCCGAGGTGACCGCCACCATCGATCGTGTTGATCGTGCCCCGGACCTGTTGTGTAGTGTTGAGCTGGGGGCGCGGTTTATACTGGCTGAGCTTGCCATCATTGATGAGGGACTGGATCATGTCCTTCAGGGCGATACAGAAGTTAGTGTCATGGCCGCCATCATCGTGGTACTTGCAGTATCTGGGAGAGTTCGTGATCTTCGGTCGGCGAAAATTTTTGCGCTTAGGGCCGGGGATCTCATCCTTACACTGGTCCCAAATTTCCTCATAAGTAGCTGTAAGGACAGTGAATACTGAGTACCGGGCAGACTGAGTTGGTGATTGGTAAGGCGTGCCCTTAGCCTGCTGTCGAGCGTTTCGATCCGGGCCCGAGCTGTAAGAAGTATCCCTACTTCTCTTTGGATACGGATAAGTAGGTCGAGCGTTCGAGTGGCTGCCTGTGCTGGTAAGCGGAACGCTCCGTGCGGGCGGTTCTGGAAGGGCGGCCTTGACCGGGACCGAGCTCTCACTGCCATACGTATCGAACTCGGCCTGTGCATGGCGAACAGCTGTGGTCATGAGCCGGTCGTAATCGAGTGGCGGTCTCGTATTAAGCTCGTAAAGGAAGTTACCCCTGCGTAAGCCCTGCATGAATGCCGCGTATGCCAATGTTTTGTCGAGGTTCCGGCATCGCGTGGTTGCTGTTTGCCACCTGTTGACAAAAGTTTTAAGGGTTTCGTGCTCGCCCTGTTGGATTTTGAAGAGGTGGGCCGTTGTCCGGTACCCCTCCGTTCGGAGAACGAACCGCTCAGAAAACTCATCACACAATTGCTCGTACGAGTTGATTGAGTTTGGTTTAAGATCGAAAAACCAACTCAATGCCTCGCCCGTGAGCGTTTCCTGAAAAGCGTGGCATAGTGATGCCATTGTGTAGCCCTTGCCTGCCACAATGGACCTGAAGTTATCCACGTGAAGATCAGGATCCGTTGTGCCATCATACCGGTCGGCCTTTAAGGACTTTGTGTGGATCAGAAGGCGAGCATTAAGAATCTCGGGGGTAAAGGGTCCCGGGCGCTCCTTAAATCCCGGCCGCACAACGCGTTGCGCGTTGGCCTGTTCAGACTTCTCGACCCGGGATTCCAAACTTTGGATTGAACGGGTGAGCTGTAGAAAAATATCCCGGTCGGTTGGTTCGGGTGTGGATGTACCGGCCGTGTCTGAGGCCCTGGTTGGAAGTGGAGGTGGGCCCTTATCCTGGAGTCCTTGTGGGTTTAAACGAATGGGGATGTGAATGATTCCTGGGTTAGCGGGGTCGTAAGCCTCCTGAGACCGAGCGAGTTCTGCATTCTGAGCTTCCAACTCCCGGCACCTGTTTTGTGCGGCCGACATGATTTCGCGCTCGCTCCTTTGTGTCTCACGAAGGGCGGCCAAATCCTGCCGCATAATCTCAATCATGGCCTGGTAATCTGGAGTACGGGTCCTGGTCTGGCTTGAGTTGGGCTCATTAGGGTCATTAGGGGCATTAGTAGTGGTGGAAGGGGTATTTTGTGGTGTGTCAAAATTGAGCACGCGACCGACCTCCGTAGTTTCGTCGCCCGTGTTGGTCATGGTTTTATGAGTGGTGGAGTTTGTTACTCGTATTCTAAACAGACGGCGCCAATTGTTGATGCAAGGACTGTCGGTCTTTATCCTAGTGTGGGTGCACACTGTCTTGTCCTGTTTGACCTGCAAGATTAGGCAGGACTTGTTAAGAGAATAACCGGGCGGGCCGGTCACTACTCCTCCGAAGCCTTAGTCAGTCTAGGATAAGTATTTTGGCAGTATAGCAGCAGGTGAGTTATTGCTTGCTTACCTTATCAGAGGAGTAATGGCGCTATTTGTAGGGGAACCAGCTGGGGTTCTCCTAGCCTGTTTCCGATGTGGGACTCATATGTCCGAAGGAGCATATGAGTCTGCCCGGCAAGGTACTCTGAGGTACCTGTACAATCAGCCCCGGGCACGGTAGAGTCTGGCCGTGACCCGGGATGTGTAGAATGGGACCCCGGCTATGAGCCGGGCCCGCGTGCCAGCCTCACCGGGAACCGGCTCGGTCCCTGGTGAGGTGTTGTTTATGCTTGAGCCGTATGTTGTATGAACAGCCGTGTTTCTTTCTTTCTTCCCTTTCTTTATTTAGTTTTTATCATGTTTTTGATTTTTGCTACCATGACTATGAGTAGCTAAATTTCCTTAGTAACTAGGGGCTGTTTTAAGGCCTAGACATGTTGATCTTATGATTTTGGTTAAATTGAATTCTTCTTAGACAATTGTGTGTTTGTTGATTCATTGGTTTTTCATTGATAAACTTCTCGTTTGTTTACTTTGAGTGCACGGTTAGTAGGCATGTTAGGGTTTATTGCTATGAATATGTGCATGATCATCTTAATCATAACATGTTCTAGAGTAGCGCATGAATAATTGACCTATTCATATGAATCAATATCTAGGTAATTAGAACAACACCAGTATCGAAGTTGCCTAGCGTTACTCACAATCTCTTCGTGCTTAATGATTTCTGATTTGTTAAACCTTTTGAAAATAGCATCCTAGGTTGCTCATTAGAAGCTAATTAAGTTAGGTCGTAAACACCATACACTTAATATACCAAGTATGAGAGATTAATAGGTTAAGTTCGATAAATCATTGGCTTAACTTGGGTAATGACATTCAATTGCTAAGAAGGATAGATTGGCTTTTCATAAGTGAAACATTGTCTTGTGGTGAACATGAGCCCCTGGTTACATTCTCATCCATTGGTTTTATCTCATACAAATTCTTCATCATCTTGGATTAATTTCCAGCATTTTAATTAGATTTACTTTACTTGTTCATTAGCATAGACAAAACCAAAACCCCCCATCTTTATATTATTGTTTGAGTCGTTGTAGTTTAGTAATTAGAATCAATCCTCTGCGGGAGACCCTTGTTTATCCATACTATGTGACATTAATCTTTATTTGCAAGGATTAAATTGTGTGCTAGTTTTAGCCCTATCAATTTTTGGTGCCGTGTCGCCTGGGATTGTTTCCCTAATTACTTTACTAATTAGTTTAGTTTGTCTTATTTTTATTTTTCTTTTGAGTTAACTAATGTAGTTGTTTTTGTTTTTGTTTTGAGTTAAACATTGGTGTCGTCCAGCTGAGGAAGTTAAACCAAACGCTACTTGGGAGGCAACCCAACGCATGGAAGAAAAGGACGTGGCGATCGTGGCTCCAAATCAGATTTGTTTTCTCATTACCTTTTCTCTATTTTTCTTTTCCTTGCTTGATTATTTGCTCAACATTGCATGCTTATCTTTGTTAAACATTGAGGACAATGTTAGAATTAAGTGTGGGGGAAGGTATACAATGTGATATTGTGTCTCGGAAAAAAAATAAAAAATAAAAAAATAAAAACAGAAAATCCGAAAATCCAAAAAGAGTCTAGGTGTTTTGTTTTTAGTCTTAGGATACCTTCAATACAATGATGAGAACTGAACTTTGATTTCAATGGCTAAAGATGAGTTTAAGCATTGCTTTAGGTCTAAATTTCATTATTTGGTTAATCGATTTCTATGATTGTTATGCTTGAACCATTTATGCACTTATAGCCATGTTGATATGATGAATTGGATTAAGAAAAGCATGTTAGGCCTTGTATAGACTTGTATAACCCTTGTGAGTTTTTGAGCCATATTGCTATTATTTTGGAGAGTTATGCACTAATTCTTGCTTTCTTGTCGATGAATTCATTGCATGATCTCATTATTATTCATCTTGATTGATTACTTGAATTCGACGTGCATATTGTGAACTAATTGCTAGAACTTACTTTGAGACCTCTCAAAACTTTATGTTGAAATGTGCAATGACTTTGATGTGATTAAGATATCTAGGAATTACCACCAAAGCCAAATTAAGCCGGTGTCCCAATCATGAATCCCCTAGATAACCCCTTTGAGCTTTATGTGAGCCTTTTCTTTGTTAACCACATTACCATACCCTAAGCCTAGTATAGTTTTATCATTCCTTATTCTTAGGAGTTAGTGGGACAATGATGGTGACTTCTCGTTTTTCTAAATGTTTTCGAAGGTTTGTGAATTGTTCAATGAACAAGTGTGGGGGAATTGTAAATGTACAAATCAGATTCGAGAGAGCCATAAAAAAAAAGTTCATATGCAGAAAAAAAAAGTGTGGCATATATAAAAAACAAAGTTTAGTGCTCTTGAATTTTGATTATATATTGTTGTATGGAAGTTACAAATTAGAATGAAGCATTGGGCCCAACAAGATGACATTCGGCCGTAAAGTCTAATGAGTTTTGAAAAAAAAATGGGTTTCAAAGTCCTTGATATTGTCTCGTTGTCACGCCTAAAGTAACCTCAATGACAACGATTTCAGGCTCGTCGACCCTTATCGAAGGTTTTGGCAAAGTCTAATTCGCGTTGTCTAATGGCACTCCTATAACCATATCTGAGGCCTTATACTCTCTTAGGTCCAGTCGAACCTTACTGATTTTTAAGGACATTCGAGCAAACGAATATCATGTTGAAACCGTTCATGAAAATGGCGTGGATTTCCTTTACATGACCTCCACTAAATACGACCAAAAGCGTATCTAGGAGAAATTGCGACGTCTTTCAAGTGGTCTTTATGTTACCACAATACATTTGATTGAACATAACCTTATCATTCACCGGGCGCCGATTGATGAGAGCACTTATATGTTGTGGCATGACCGTATGGGACATCCGGGTCTTAATACGGTTCTTCGAACTACGAATGCATCGCACAGGCATCCTCTTGGAGGAAAGAATTTCGTGATTAATCCGAAAAGCCCATGCCAAGCTTGCTTTATTGGAAAGACAAATCTCAAACTAATTCTTGTAAAGCCCACCAAACTAGTTTTGAAATTCCTTGAGAGAATCCAAGGTGATATTTGTGGACCTATCCAACTAGCCTACGGACTATTTTTGAATATTTCATGGTTCTGGTTTATGCATCGACAAGATGGTCACAAGTTTGTTTATTGTCCACAAGAAATGTAGCATTTCCCAAACTCCTAGCCTAGATCATTAAGTTGCGGGCCCATCATCCGGATTATCTTATTAAGTCCATTCAACTGGATAATGCCGCGGAGTTTAAATCGAAAAGTTTCGATGACTATTTCATGACTTTGGGAATTGAAATTGAACATCCAGTCGCTTATGTTCATACCCAAAATGGCCTCGCAGAAACTTTCATTAAGCGATTGCAAATGATTGCGCGAACTTTGGTAATGCGCACAAAACTTCCTGTTTTTGTGTGGCGATATGCTATTTTGTATGATGCTGCATTGCTCCGTCTAAGGACCATGGCCACCCAAACACTATCTGCGTACTAGTTGGTTACTGGATACGAACCAGACGTCTGGTGGTGCTTAGTAAATGTTCCAATCGAGCCGCCTAAGCATTCTAAATTTGGACCTCAGAAACGACGGGGCATATATGTCGGTTATGAATCCCCATCTATCATTCGATATTTAGAACCCTTGACAGGCGATCTCTTTACTGCGAGATACGCGGATTGTGACTTTGATGAGACTGTCTTCTCGTCGTTAGGGGGAGTTCACACGTTAACATTGATAAAGAACGACTTGAATTAACGTGGCATGTACCCACTCAGTCTTATCTCGATCCCCCAAATACACACAGTGATAACGAAGTGCAGAGAATCCTAAGTCTACAAAAAGTTGCCAATCAATTGCCAGATGCATTTAATGACTTAGCAAATGTCACGAGATCCCATATACCAGCTGCAAATGTGCCTGCAAAGATAGATGTCCTTGTCGAATGCCGTGTTCCGGTCGAACACGTTGCTCTGGCCGAACCCGCAGAGAAAAGGACACTGCCTTCGGTTGTTCAGTCCGCCGCCCTTCCCAAGAAACGAGGAAGGTCGACCGGTTCCAAGGATGTTTAACCCCGAAAGAGAAAAACTCCTGCGAAACCCGTTTTGCCACACGAGATCATTAAGGATTATGGAGATGTATTAGAGGAGTGAGTTCCAGACGAAACGCCAATTACTCCCCATCCGGAGAATCTCGAAATATTTGTCAATCATGCTAGCTTAGACGATATATTGAAGCGAAACGAAACTATCATCGATGATGTGTTCATATATGTAGTGGCCGCTGACATTATGAGCAATGATGATATGGAACCACGTACCGTTGCTGAATGTCAACGAAGAACGGACTGGCATAAATGGAAACAAGCAATCCAGGTCGAATTGGATTCCTTAGCGAAACGAAGTGTGTTCGGACCAATCGCTCCAACACCGCCCAATGTTAAACCAGTTGGTCATAAATGGGTTTTCGTAAGGAAGCGTGATGAGAATAATGAGATTGTTCGATATAAAGCTCACCTAGTAGCGCAAGGCTTCTCTCAACGCTCTGAAATTGACTACGAGGAGACTTATTCTTCTGTAATGGACGTTATAACGTTTCGCTACTTAATCAGTTTAGTAGTTTCAAAAAAACTGGATATGAAGCTCATGGATGTGGTCACAACTTACCTCTATGGAGATCTAGACACAGAGATATATATATGAAAGTCCCTGTCGAACTTAAGTTGCCCGAATCAAGTAGTTCCCGACCACAGAACACGTTCTCGATTAAACTGAGACGTTTACTATATGGATTAAAATAATTCGGACGGATGTGGTATAACCGTCTAAGTGAGTACTTGATCGGCCTGGGATACGTGAACAACAAACTATGCTCTTGTGTGTTTATTAAGAAATCCACTTCAGGATACGCTATTATCGCAGTCTATGTAGATGATATAAATCTCATAGGAACCTCGAAAGAATTGATTGAAACTGCGGAACTTTTGAAGAAGAAATTTGAGATGAAGGATCTTGGGAAGAAACGATATTGTCTCGGCTTGCAGATTGAGCACCGTAAAGATGGAATCCTAGTACATCACTCGAACTATACCCATAAGGTGTTGCGACATTTTAGTCATCATGACGCTAAGTCGTTACCTACTCCCATGATCGTTTGAACTCTAGATATTAACAAGGACTCATTCCGTCCTAAGGGTGATGATGAAGAGATATTGAGCCCTGAATGCTCATATCTAGGTGCAATAGACGCATTATTGTACGTGGCCCAATGTATTAAACCGGACATCTCATTTGTTGTGAATTGTTTAGCTCAACACAACACCGCACCAACACTCCGTCACTGGAATCGCATCAAAGACATTTTTCGTTACCTCAGAGGTACTACTGTTGAATAATAAAAAAATCACAATGTATTAAAATGGCACAAAGTCATTATACATGGTAAAGTGACATGTGCTGTCACGGTGCAAAAAAAAAGAAAAAAGGGGAGAACGAAACAAAGTGAGACTTTGAATTAGCCAAAGCGGGAAGAATCAAATCAGTCTCCCTATTCAAATTACATAATCGGTACTCAAGATAAGTCAAAACAGATCAGCCATTCAAAAGAAATATGCATCAAGCATCTCAAACTAGACCAGGTTCATTCCCTGTTGGAGTTGCCGATCAGTTTATCTCCATAATTCAAGCTCATTCAAATTTTGAAATTCCATTGCAAGCGGCTCCAATCTGATCTTCTAATCCTCCTATATAAAGAGGCGGTAGCCTGAAGCAAAGGGAAGGAAAAAAAAGAGAAGAGTGAGTTAGGATCTGCAACGTTGCAAAGAGAGAGAGAGAAAAAAGTAGAGTAAAAGTTCTGCAGAGAGCAAAGTAGAGAAAAGTAGTGAAAGAGTTAGAGGTTACCTGGAGATACTGTTCCGATAGCTGAAGCAATTTCAAGACAGATATCATCTCTATATTTCTCGACAGGTATCATCTCTATATTTCTCTTAGCTGCTGCTGCGTTTCGTAAACGCATCACTTGTTCTTTCCAAAGCAGACACTCGTCTCTGTTTCATGTTTCTATCTCTTCAACTTTTTCCAAAACCAAAGCTTGTCTCTGTTTCATGTCTCTATTTCTTTAACCCTTCCAAACAAATACATATACCTTTCCACCATGGCTTGCTTACACCTCTAACCTGCCTCAAGAAAATCTCCAGCCAAGTCCAAAGAAAATTCACGAGACCTTGTTTCTCCCTTTCAGCCAAATAAAGAAAAACAAACAAAAACACAGAAAAAAAAGCCTAGCCATCTTTCAAATATCTATCAAGTGTTACAGGCAGCGTCTATTCAATTGCAATAGGAGGGAAAAAGAAGGCTCACCAGTTGTGTTAGCTCACGGAGTTGTCACTGAGTTTGCAGGCCACAAGGAGCACTCACTGCTGGAATGATCGCCAAAATTATGATCCAGTTACTGCATCAAAATCACAAAGTTAGAGTTGGAGTCAATTAGGGCAAAGTTTTTAGCAGAAAGCAGAGCCCAAGAGGAGTCATTTATTTGATGGAGGATACCTTTGTTTGTCACAGCCACAAGATGGAGTTCCTGCATAAAGGAAAATCTTTGTCAGTTGTTGGAGTGATCGGGGACGCTAGTGCAAGAAATTGAGATATAGTGATATTAATTTGGTTGCAATGGACAAAAGCAGAGCTGGTCAAAATGCATGAGATGTGATTAGAAACCAAAAGAAGTTGTTCTTGAAGCTGCAGACACGGTCTTGGCGAAATGACAATGGCAAGACTTGAGAAAGAAATCAATTTGTTCCATGCTCTACCTTCTCGCAAGCCACGAAATGGTTAAGGTTGAGGTGGTGGTCTTCGGTCTTCTTCAAATACTGCACCTGCACACAAAAGACATGAATGAGAAGGCAACATCTAATTATGTTTGCAAGTTGATTGATGAAGCTTTGGCTTTTCTATGTTTGTTTTGGCGGTGATAGTATTGCAGACAAGATTATATTCAAAGAGGCCATGAGTCAAGACAACAAAGCTACCTCTTGTGAAGCCACGTTACCACTTGAACTTCTCCAAAATAATTCCTGCATGTTATATAAAAGCATGAGGATTTCATTTTCAAGTCAAGTTGCTCCAACATTTGAGAAGCAAGAGACAAAAAAAATTCTATGCAAACGGTGGTGTTATGAATAAGCTCAATTAATAAGTATATTTACATATACTATTTGCGCTAGAGGAGCTTCACTGTTCCTCCACTGTTCATTCGATGGGCAATTACGGTTTGGCCCCTCATTGACTGTTTGTTTACAGTCCTGCCCCTCTGTCTCTCTTCTTTTGTTCTTTCCTCTTCTTTTTTATTCTTCTTCCTCCGACACCAGCAATCAGACCAGCCGGCCATAACCGGCTCAAGATTCCTGGATTTCTCCTTCAGACCAGTCATCTCCCTCTCTCCCGCGATCACCGCCATCACCGTATCTCTTCAAAAAATGAAGATTTTTCCAGATTTGTTTGAACCACGAGGTATGTAGGGCTCTAATTTCGCTTAATTTTCTAATTTAGATTAGTTTGATTAATTTTTTGGAGTTTTTATTAGTTTGGTGTTTATGGGTTTGATTTGTTGGTGTATTAGATTCTTGCGTTAAAGGGATGTCTTTGAGATTGCTGGTGCTTATAGCCACCACTCCAAGGTCATCACTTTGCTTTCGATCAATTGAATTTCGGTCAAAGATTAGTGCTTTTGTTGTGTTAGTTGTTGTTATACATCTCCTATTTGTGTTCATTAACAAGGTGTTAAGCTTTGTATTTCAAGCTTAATACGATCCGAAATTCGTAGTCTTGAAATAAACTCATCTGTTTATTTTTATTTTTCTTTTTGGCTAATTGCAAGCGAAACAACTTAATTGGTTTTTTCATTATGTTCAATTAGAATAATTATTCTGATCGGGTTGCATTTTTTTTATGGGGCAGAGTTGCTTTTCTGCTGAGTTATTTAGCATTTTGGTCTTTGGCCTACCAGAAATCTCCACTTTCAGTTCTCGGTTTCCAGACACCAATAGTATGTAAGGTTAAAGTCAAGATTTCAAAGTCGACATCATTGTCTCTTTTGTGTATTCTCAAATTTAACACTGATGAGCGAGTGTGAGTGGGTCGAATTTGAAACTCTAACAACCAGCTGTCAACTTTTCAAATTTGAATCTGTCTGTTCAGTAGGTTCTTCTAAGAATTTAGGAAATTTTCTATTCAATGGATTAATGGTTAAGAGTTATGAGTTTTTGAGAAAACATAGTAGTATATCTATATTAATAGACACAATTATTTTGCGTTGTCAGATTTCGGGTTGGAGAAGAAATGCAGACAATAAGGTAATGAGTTCCTAAACACTGGCTTAATTCCAGTTTCAAATTTATTTTGGTCTTTTCTGCAATTTGTGTGTAAACTTCTGATTTCTTTTACTTTTTTTTTTTTTTCGGTTCGGGTGTGTTTTCTTTTAATCGAACAATGCCGTGTCATAATAATTGTGCTTTTTGCTGCTTCTGATTTTGGTTGCTTTGGTTTAGTTTCAATCATTATATTATCTTCGATCTATATTTCACTTTTGGATTTAAGAATTTGGCATTTTACTGCAGATACCATCAAAACCCACAAGTTCCCAATTTCCCACCTTTTTTAGGGCTTTGTCTTGGGTTAGTGTGCGGTGCCGAGTCTGCTGACTGATCAATAGCAGGTTTGGAGTCCAAACTCAGAAATGTATGTGTGTCATACTGATTAGGTTCAACTAGGTTTGTTTTAAATACCTACTGATTATCCATTTTTATGTCATAATCTTCTCTCTTTTTTCATATCAATTTGTCAGTAATGTAATCACCATTGTGTTTATTTTACTATGTTGAATTCATTGTCATTCTTCTCAATGCTTGAATGTTAGGTTCTCTGAATCAGATTACAGATTTGTTATACACCCACTCACACATTCACAAAGAAAGGACTACAATACAAGACCTTCTTTTTAAAATGTAATGGTGAAGAAGAATTCATCTTATGATGTTAGGTTTTCAAATGGACATATATTGGTTTAGCATTCGACTCGGAAATGTCTCGAGAGATTAGAATTATTTGGAAGTTGTGATTTGATACCTACTGATAGTCTGATACCACCATGGCTTGGGATTTATTGGAGAGGCTTTCTCAATTATCATGATCTACTCTTAAGGATAACTAAACAGTTTATGCCAAAGTTTCATTGTTTTCATATGGTATTTGCTGCACTTTTCTTCTTTATGGATGATTTAGGTTTCACATATAGAGATCACTAGATCAGAAAATTTGAGAAGAAAGGTATGTGTGTATTTATTTTCTATTGTCTTTTTGGTTATGATGACAGTGTTCTTAATTTGGTTTGGAGAGATCAGAGCAAAAGATTGAAGGCAATCTATTAGGACAATGTTCACCTCTACCCGTATGACATGATTCAAGGACCCAAAGTACTGACACCTTCACAGTAATTTTGAAGGAACATTCTTCTTTCTGGAGCTTACTTCTTCACATTTGGTGTTTAGTTTGGTTGAAGCATTTTCTTGAATAGGTAGTGTGTCTTGGATATTTTTGAGTTGTAATCGAATTTGGAGAAAACATTTCTGCCTTTCATTGTCAATAATTATTTCTACGATCGAATTTATGTGTTAGCTCAAAAACCCGCAGCAAAGCGCGGGCACTATGTCTAGTGTATAATTGACAAGCCATCTACAAGAAATAACATGCCAATTTTTTCAAAGGAGCATGAGAGGCCACGTTATATGTGATTGCTGCACACAAGACAAACAAGTTTGTAAATGAGATGCATTAAAGTGGTAGTCAAACCTTAAAAAAAAACAGTGGGAACAAAGGACTATGCTGCAAGGGTCTCTCTTTCAAAACCACACCTGCAAACAAAGTCACTGAGGTTATCAAGCGGTGGACATGGCGGCAGAATTCAAAAAGCTTATTTCTCTTTATTAATTGTGCAAGTCAACAACAGACAAATTGTATAATTAATTAAGCAAACCCATGGCTGGAAAAGAAGAAAAGGCTCTGGGCACATACAAGTTTCAATCCACGCCAATAGCTTCAACAGATGCCAAGATGAAATAGCAACCGGCAATATAAAATTGAAGAAGAGAGGGCACCAAGCTTTTGAATGCTGAGCAAGAAGTACGGAGTGAAGATGTAGAGCTCCCCCATTTATACAGAGCTC
Source organism: Rubus parviflorus (assembly GCA_029955375.1). Lineage (NCBI taxonomy): Eukaryota > Viridiplantae > Streptophyta > Magnoliopsida > Rosales > Rosaceae > Rubus > Rubus parviflorus. Next base: position 16,555,837 of record JARGGL010000006.1, on the reverse strand, counting down.
GAAAGGGATCCTTATCCAATTTCGACTGGAAAGACAGATCACCATCTCCAATTTGATCTCTAACTCTAATTGATTACGCCGAACTCCAATTGATAATTATGCTGATCAATTTTTGTTGGTAAGAGTTATCAGATGCGGGTGATGTTTATCAGAAGAGGAGGATGATGATTGTCAAATATCTTTAGGGCTGAGCTTATCAAAAATGCGAGAAAATCATGAATTGGGCCTATTCAAGACTTGGACGTCCAACTACTCAAAAGTCTGCTTCAAGTTTTTGACCCGATCAAATGATTCGTCAACAAATTTCGAAGCGGAAAGTCAAGCTGTGTGAAGCCTAATCCAAGTTTGAATGCCCAGTTGCAAGGCACGACACATCGAGGGCCCAAATCAAATTTCCGGACCCGATCCAAGTCCCCAGGCTCAATTGCAAAGCTCTAGCCCAAACTTGATCCAAGCCTCAAGGCCCAGTTGCAAAGCTCAAGCCCAAATCAAATTACCGGACACTTGACCAAAATTGGGCGTCCATTCGGAAATATTCAATTAGCGGATTCACAGAAAATATATATCCGTTAATTGAAGAAATCAAAAAATTGGTACAAAACCAAAAACAAAAGCCCAAATCGTTGAACTACAGTGGTTTGATCCCTTTACAGGGTATGTAGGCAGTCTAGATTAAGTCTAGATGCAACCGCAACCTAAACCAAATCCTTGGTTTCTTACTTTCTTCCAAACCAAATTCACCAACTCAAAAATCACCATTAAATTCCAAATCCAGAAAATATCCCAAAATCCTACAAATTACCAAATGACCTTAAAGTCACCAAAAATAAGCCCAAACACACAATCAATTTTCTTCGATGGGTCATTCATCCATCTAGGATCCAAAGCTAGAACTACGAGTGGCTTGATCCCTTCTGGGGTACGTAGGCAACCTGTTAAACATCCTGGGTGCAGCTGCAAAATCAAAGAAACGCACACTTCTCCAAAACATTTCTTTTTTTCGAATTTGGAATCAAATGGTCGTTCCTTGAAATGAGGAACTGTAATTAAGAGATATTTTTCTATCTTGAATAGGTCGAACTTAACATAATAAAAACTCTATTTCCATTAATGAGATAGAGTGAGATTATGTTGGGTAAATTAAATCACAATTTTTACACAACAACTACAAATATGAGTTTGTTCTATCCCTACGCGTCATCGAGTGGATCTAGTCCCCTTGGCACTTGAAATAACATAACCGTTGTCGGTTACGCCGATATTGGTTACTTATCAGACCCGCATAAGCGATGTTCTTAATCTAGTTATGTCTTTACCATTGGGAATACGGCGATATCTTGGAGGTCTCGAAAACAGACCCTAGTAGCTACTTCGACAAACCACTGTACTACTCGATCTCTACGAGACGACTAGAGAGTGTGTATGGCTTCGAGCACGTATTGGCCATATACGAAGCACTTGTGAGCTATCTCATAATCCTGATGAACCAGTTGTCATATATGAGGACAACACTGCTGTTATTGATCAAGCTAAGCATGGTTACATTAAGGGAGACGCTACTAAGCACATCTCGCTGAAGCTCTTCTTTACGCATCAACAACAAGAGCACCAGAAGATCGAAGTGAAGCACATTGATTCAGAGAGAAACCACGCTGACTTATTCACTAAGTCATTACCAAAGTATTCGTTTCAAAAACACGTTAAGGAAATCAGTCTAAGGAAGCTATCCGAGCTACCTTAGAGTAACGATTTATGCCTAAATCGAAATTTCCGCACCCAGTTGTGTGCGTGTGAGGGGGAGCATCCCGACGCTCGTATTTGATCAATGTTTGGATAGTGTACTCTTTTTGTCCTTAGACCAAGGGTTTATCCCACTAGGTTTACCTTGGCAAAGTTTTTAACGAGACACCATCCCGGCCACCGTCTAGCTATTTGTCAAATCATTGACATTGATCATATCTTTACTAAGGATTGCCGAAATTAGGGGGAGTATCTAGTCGTATACTTCTAACCACCGTGTACTCTTTTGTCCTTCGACCAGAGGTTTGTCCCTCGACCAGAGGTTTGTCCCAGTGGGTTTACTCTGGCAAGGTTTTGATGAGGCACATCTCTTGTGGTTAGTTCCTCCGCGCACTTACATCTCATAGTGCTTCGGTTTACATCATTCAGCAACACAATTTTCTCCTAAACTCCGGTTTTTGTCCCACACTGAGTTTTCCCGGACTTAAGCTTTTATGTGTTGGCATTAGTGAATGATTATTTTCGACTCTACCTAACTATACTTAGCACAATGCTAATCGTAGTTCAATTCTGATACGATGCTCAAAGATGAAGGATTTCAGATATAGCAAAGTTAGTTTTTGGACATCCAAGGGGGAGTGTTGTAAAACACATAGTGAAGTAGTTGTCTAGTAAACTACTGTACGTACAAGATACAAGAAGTGAACTACATACGTTGCCGAAGACCTTTGGAATTTCTCATATTTACTCCATAAGGGTTACACTACTTATGAGAGGCCGGACATAAATGGGACAGTTAGTGGGGTTAGTGGAGATAGTGGGGAAACTAAAAGGTTTATCCTCATTATTGTATACCATGAATACACCTCAACCTCTCCACTATATATAGAGGTTGAGTTAATAGGCGACTTACAACAGGCATTTCAAAATTACTACTTAACGTTTTAGAGTACGTACTATAGTGGAATAGTCTACTAACTGGGCATTTAATATTATCAATATATATATATTCAATATATAGAATGGGTTTTGGCAGGTATGCCGAGATCCCAGATGGGGAAGATGCTATGAAAGTTACAGTGAAGACACTGAAATCGTTAGAAAGATGACATCGATTATGGGAAGCCACCCCAAGGACATGAAAAGGGCTACCCTTTATAATGGGAAGGTAGAGAGGACTCGCTAGTTTAAAATTTCTATCATTTCTTTTGCCAATCATAATTCATCTTAATTGTCTGAATTTGTTAATGTCTTCTTCTTTTCTTTGATGAAATTTGTTAATGTCTTTAATGATCATTGTTTCAAAGAAAATTGAATTGTTAATGTCTTTAATTTTACATTAATTCTTTTGATTCCAGAAACAACACTATTGCATATGCCAAGCATTTTGTTGGAGATGGGGGTACACATATATAAAGGTGTAAATAAGGGAAATACCGTATCATCTTACGATGACTTGGAGAGGATTCATATGGCACCTTATCTGGACTGTATTTCTCAAGGAGTTTCTACTATTATGGCATCTTATTCCAGCTGGAATGGAAATAGACTACATGCTGATCGTTTTCTCCTGACCGAAATCTTGAAAGAAAAGCTAGGTTTTAAGGTAAACAACCAAACTTTTTCTTGGTGAACAATATGAAAATACAACAGTAGTGGTAATTAATTAATGTTTTCTTACATAAGTAAGATGATATATATATATATACATACTAGTCTATTAGACGACACCTTCATATATCTGGTACAAATAGTTAGATTCAGTTGCTGTAACATTAAAATTTGTATGCTTGAATACTTATCAGGGTATGCTCTGCTGCAGGGTATTGTGATTTCTGACTGGGATATATGCACTTGGCAGACTTAGTGAACCTCGAGGGTCAAACTATCGTTTCTGCATTTTATCTGCCGTCAATGCTGGAATCGACATGGTTGATCATCTTTTATTTTAAGAGCCAAACTATTCGCGCGTTTGATCATCTTTTATTTTGGTTGTCTAATAATTGACAAGGTATGCAGGTTATGGTGCCTTTCAGATTTGAAAATTTTAGGTAACCAAAATAACCTGACACTGTCAGACCTAAAAAAAAAAATTATACAATGGTGCTTTTGGTTAGTGTGGAGGGTACGTAAATATTGCAATGTTGGTGTTTAGTCAAAGAACACAATAAAGAATGTATGTAGGCTATCTTAAATGGTCAATTGTTCATAATATATTCTCTCACTTGAGACGTACATAACTACATATGGAGTCTATCTTCTCAGACCAAGAACCTAGCACTCATCACCACAACTGTCAACTGATGCGCGAGGATGCCTCTTCCTCTACGCCATTTGGTTTTTTAAAGCCGAAACAAAATTAAGGCCAGCAAAGATATATTGTTCAAAAGATGGACCGAATTACAAAAATCAAACTTGAAACTTAATTAACCAAAATACAAATACCAAAACCACAATTTTTCCTAAATTAAATCGATGGAATAAAGCTACATTGTGCCCTACATGAAATTGATTTAGTAAAAGCTTCATGCATGACGATTAAATAATTCTTTTGCTAATAGCATGTCATTATTTGCCAGCTAATAGTAACATGCCATTAGCAAAAGAATGGATATCGACTATCTGGCAATCTTATCTATTTCATCATCATTATCAAAATTTCTTGGGTAATGGTCGATCATAAAATTCTTGGGTACGAAAACTTGCATTTCGTGATATATACTGTTGATGCCTAAAATTGGTACCAACAATTAGATGATCTCGTCAAGATTAAGGTCGACAATCCTCCACTGCCAACTTTAGCGTGACCAAGCTGGTGGTGCACCATTGCCCTAAATTAAGTCTAGTGCACAGGATTACCATTCAACATAAAACTTAAAGGAACGCAAGAGAAAACATAAATCTATAGTGGTTCACCCAATTAGGGCTATGTGTACTTTGGTGTTTGGGGTTTCACTATTGAATAAGGAGAATACAAAATGATTACAAAGTGTTTGATCACTCCCGGTCTGTAAGGACTAGTTGATAGCTTTTGTGCTTAAGCTTCTCTCTAGATTTTTCCCTCTTTTTCTCCCTCTTTTTTTCCCTCTCCTTTTTTTTAACTCTTTTTGGTGCTAGAAGGAGGCCTTTATATAGAAATAGAATTGTACCACACAGAGTAGATCTCTTTCTTGTAATGACAAAGCTGACGTAGGCCAGTAGAGCACTTGGCGATAATGGAGCATTTAATTAATGGCGCACTCATTAATGGTGCACTTGTGAGTGGGCATTCATGAGTGGCGCACTCATTAGTGGCGCACTCGTTAATGGTGGATGACGAGTCTTTAGTGGAACATTATCTCTCCTCAGTGGGGATTTAATGATAGTTTATTGAGCTCTTTTTCCTCTAGGGACTTGTAGATTTATTAGGAGAAGAATTACCATACCACTTGCACCTAGATTATGATCTAGGTCTCATTATAAGTCTACTTAGGTCGAGGCAAGCGTCGCCTTGAGTAGAGGCAAGCGTCGCTTTGAGTAGTGCACGTGGTGAGCACTTGTTGAGTGGTCCATATAATATTGGGCGGACCACTTGGTCTTCTTATGCCCAGCCCTAGCCTCTTGGGGCTTAGTCTCTTTGTAGCAATTCTAAGACCTCAAAGGTCATGATGGTCTCTTGGGCTTATAGCCTTTTGGGCTCATAGTCGGAGCAGTCCCTTAGTCATGGTCCTGTGGTCTATGGTCCATTAATATATTTGTTGACCACTTGAGCTCATGACCTCTCTGGTTCATGATGAAGTACTCCTTAAGTCATGGACCTTTAGTCCATTAATATATTTGTCCACCTTATAGGTATTCTTAGCCTTCATGGGCTATTGAGGGTCTCATGGCTCATCTGTAGAGTTCATATCATTAGCACTCATGAAGTCCTAGCATTGGAGCCCTCCTTTCATGTCGAGCACTCCTTTCAGTAGAGCACTCCTGAGGACCTCTAGTCCATTTGTTGTGCTCATATTTTATGATCAGGCTCATGGCCCTAGCCTTGAAGATCATGGAAGCGTGGAAGCACTTGACCATTTGTGGAGCACTTGACCATTTGTTGAGCCCTTTAATATTTGGGATCAGTTTGGTCCTTGGGTAATTTTACCCTATCAACATATACTTTAGGTACCATATGAGGATTTTACTCTACTCTAGTTTTAGCCAAAGTGTGAAAAATGTATAGGCTGATATTGCTCTTGTAAAGTTGATGAGTGGGTGGGTATTTTTTGGTGGGACGTAACAGCCCAAAAAGGAAGGAGGGAGGAATAAAGATTTTTTGTGGTTTGTCAAAGAGATGCCTACTATATATATGTAGTAGCTAGAATTAATTAATGCACATAATTTGTTCAAGTAAGGGAAAATGAGTACTGAGGCTTCAGCAAGACTTGTTAGTAAACTTATGAGTCTATCCCTTATCTTGACTCTTTGTCAGCTTGGATCTGAATTCAAAGCTCAGAGTATAGCTCAAACATTGCCTGATGAAGAAGGTATATATATTTATCATCAACTTCATATCTTTTTCTTCAAAAATCCGACAACAGAATACAATTCAATCCGATTAATACAATACTGAGTTAGTATTTAATTCAACCAAAGGAGTCCGAATTTAATTCAGATTGATTTGAATGCTCAGGTAAAACAATTGTATAATAAGTATTTATAGTTCCCGTACATTTTGTTATTGTAATTTTTTTTCCTTTCTAAATTTGAAAATTTAAACTCGATCAAGCTTGTTTAGTCTAATGGTATTTTTGTCCTACAACGAGCGCCCAAACACTTGTTTGCTAATATAAAATAAAATGTTGGTCGACAGCGAGAGCTCTCTATGCAGTCACAAATGAATTGAGTTCAAGCACTCCAATAATATCTGACTATAGACGCGTAATTTGCAATGGAACAAAAATAGTATCCGACATCTTAGGAGATGTTATTGGCATCTGTAACTGCAAATTCCAAAACGGCAACACTTGCCACATCACAGCAATGTAAGTTGGAAATTTTACATATATGAAAGCGTATGATCAAAATAGTTAATTATAGCTAGATAGCTTTGACATTTAATTTTGAGTGGAATATATGCACTTATATATATATGCAGTACACTGAGTAGCAGGAGTTTGGGTGGAATTATATCTGAACAAGTGGTCAATCTTACGTACCTGGAGAGACTGTAATATCTCGATCTCATTTTTCCCAACATTAATTTCATATATAATGTCATTTTTAATTACCATGGTTCATGTATGCACATTACTGTTTTGTACATGTGTACCATATATGATATTAAAAATAGTCTGGCTTTGGAACATGGAAACAATTAACCTTTAGGAAAATAAGAGTGCATTTTGGCTCACACCCCTTTGTTAATGAGTGAGCCTCACACCCCCTTAGAAAGTTGACACCTATTAAAACTCTCAATAAATATTATCCCATAGTTAACTATTGTATTTAATTCTTTTTTATAATTATTAATTCTATCTAAATATAGCTTATTCTTTAATGAGGAGCGAGAGAATAATAATTAATTGAGACAAACTTTTCCAAATAAACTTCTACACTCACTCTTAAAAAATAAAAAATAGAAACTTCTAAAAGAGAAAAAAGAACGACAAAAAAAAATCCATGCTTTGAGAAATAGAAAAAGAAAAAAATATATTCAATCCATGCTTAGCATACCAAAGTCAAATTAACACCGATAATAGATCAAGCAACTTTAAAAAAAAAAAATAAACAACGAATGATTCTGAATTTTTAAAAGCTATTGAAGAACTAAAATTAACTTTTTTAAAGCACCAAAATAATTCTGGGTTTTTTTTTTCTGCCTTGTAGAAGTTTTATTTGGAAGTTTGCCTCAATTAATTACCATTCTCGATCTCTCCTCATTAAAAAATTAATTAAATATATTTAGATAAAATTAATAATTATAAAAAGAATTAAATATAATAGTTAACGATGGACTAACATTTATTGAGTTTTTTAATAGGTGTCAATTTTCTAAAGGGGTATGAGGCTCACACCTTAACCAAGGGGTGTGAGCAAAAATGAACTCGGAAAATAATTGTTAAGGTGTACGATGTGGAAGCCTTAATCATATGTGGCATGACAAGTCATATACACATCACTGACCAATTGTCAAATTATATTGTTTAATTACCACATCATTTCAGACAAAAGTCTATTATACCTATCGATCATAGATCCAAATCATCCAATAACTATTTATTCTACTTTAAAAATTATTAATTAAATACGGAATCTTATATATATATATAGTAATTAAATTTTACAATCAATTGCCATTAAACATACAATAAAAAAAACATACGATCAAAGAAAATTTTCCAAGAGAGTTTAATCAAACAAAAGCCCCTATTTTCTGAATATAATATAATCTTATGCTCATCATCACATGTTATTAATTTTCCGAATCTCGTCATCATCTCATCAACATCACAAAAAAGGAATCACAAATTTCTTTTTATGAAATTCATATTTTTTTTTTATGAAATTCATATATTCATGAGTGGTGTAGGGTTTAGGTCATCATCATCTTTATCAAAAGCATGCAATTGTCATCTCACATTTTTATCTTTTGAAACTTTCTCTGTGATGATTCATGAAATAGATGATGAAAGTATTTATCGAAACAATTGAATGACGCAAATGCAGAAGGAAAAAAATCTATCAGCATTGCATGGATTTAAAAATATATACATATAATACTAATAGCTAGCTAGATTATATTCAAAAATCAAAAGATATATTGACATGAATTTAAAAATAGAATTTGATTTATGTGACATGACATGCCACATAGGATTAAGGTCTCCACATCTTAGGCCTTAATAAGACTCCCTAGCATTGCCCGTACCATTAATTATACGTTGTTTCAATTTTCAGGGATCTCTCAAAGAATCAATTGACTGGTTCCATACCTGTTAGCTTGGGGAATTTATCTTCGCTCTCCATACTGTAAGTATGTACTCCAAGGTATCCATAGCTCTCTTGGTTATGAAATTCCTATTTATATACGTACATGTCAAATTAATTGTCAGGGATCTTTCGTTCAATAAATTGACTGGATCCATTCCAGAGAGTTTGGGGAATATGAAATTTCAAGTATCGTTGTAAGTCTTATCACACTGACTTCAAACAAAAGTTATGGTTTAGTACTAGTGTGTAGTGGAAGATAATATGCCTATTCAGTTAACTTTAATGTCATGGTAATATTTTCAAGTATTCTCTTCAATGAGATGACAAAAAAATCTCTTTAATACGTACAGCGGCCCAAGTAGTCGCAAGGTTGATCCTACTGGGAAGCGCGCCATGTCTGTTACGTTCATACTGTAAGTATAGAGTCCATTAATAATCTTTTGCTTAAATCGTTGACTTTTTGAATTTCGGAACTTCCTACATCGATATCTCCCGATCCACTTAGAATCGGATCTCGAGGGAGTTACTAAACTTGATCTTTGAGTTGTGCTCTACATGTTGGTATAAGCTTTGTTACATTTTGTGGTGGTTGATGGTGGCGAGTGGGCTTACACACCGCCACTAGTGATTTGACAAAAATGCCCTCGATTTTAACAACTCATAACAATATATTTAACGACAGTGACTAATTAAATTGAAAAACAGTTTTTAAGTTGAGTGACTAAAGCAAGGTTCTAAAAGTCGGCCTAGGCAGCGCCTAGGCGCTAGAAGGTGGCCAGCCGCCCGAAGTATTGGGTAATCGGCAAGGTTAATCGGCAGGAGACTAAGCGGCTGAAAATCGGATCTGGGCGGCAATTAAGCGGTTCTGGGCAGCAATTTTTTAAAAAAATCTGATTTCTTTCTTGGGTGGCGGTGACTTAGATCGTCGGCGGAAATGAAGGATGACGGTGGTGGCGGTATCGCGACATTGATTCGTCGCATGTGGTGCCTATAGGTGACAGGTGCTTAAACGATAGTTGCCTTTGGAAGCTAGTTTGATTGGTGTCATGGTGTGTGTGGTGTTGTGAGGTGAAGAGAGAGGAGACTAGAGGTCAGAGAGAGGTAGAGAGAGACCGAGGAAGAGAGATGAGACCATTTGCCCAACAAAAAAAAAAAGGAGACCAAAGAAAAGAGAGCGGCTGAAGCATAGTTAGGGTTCCAAACTCATTTAGTTTATATACTGTTGTTGCGGAAAGACCAGAGTGTCCTTATATTTCCTAATTAATTGCCATACGATTTTGTCTCTCTTTCCACATAAAAAAAATCTATTGTTTCTTTTGATGAACTATATTAATAAAAGCTTTAAAACAATAAATAAATGAATAATAAAAAACTGCCGAGGCGGCAGATTAATCCCCGCCTAGCCGATTAGGCGCTGGAAGGTTGTCAGCCGCCCTAGTAACGCCTAGTGAGTTTTAGAACCTTGGCCTAAAGTAATGTTTTTGAAAGTTAAGAGACTAAAGAGTCAAATTAATCATAGTTGAGTGACTAAAGTTGTCATTTTCCCTTACTCTTATAGATATATAAATTGATAAGAGCATATATTAATTAGTTAATCTACTGGGGTATAATTTATTTATTTAATTATACGTGTTCAGGAGTCTTTATGACAACCAATTGAGTGGATCCATACCAACGACTTTAGGGAATGTGGCTATCTCTTCGGTGACATCGTAAGTTTATCCATACATATTTATATTTCACCATTTTGGATGACCAAACGGTTACCAACATGGCTGAAATTTTGCTGAGTTACTTATCAAAGAGGAATCTGAAAGATCAACGGTTCCAATTGTTGAAATTCATTGTGTCATTAACAAATTGATGACACCCGCACTTTTTAAAAAATGCGGACTTTCGTAATGGAGGCGCGCACACACACGTCACATACTAGGTTGAGAAATTGTTTAAGTGTGTTCGAATGACGTGACGTTGTTAGTTCTATCTACAAATCTTGGAAATGGCTTTGCACTGAAACTTATTATATATCAACATGCAGTGATCCAGATGCCTACCTATTGTTCAAGCTTAAGCAATATGACAGGGCTTCTGTCAACTCATTTTTCACCCTGTACGTACATGAGTAGTACTAATTAGAACTAATTTGTACATTCGTTCTAGTCCATAGTACGTACGTACATGTTAATTGTATGTCCTTTTTATTAATTGGAATTACTTTATACATTCGTTCAGAGATCTTTCAGACAATCAACTGACTGGGCCCATACCAGAGAGTTTTGGAAATTTGACTTTCGCCACAGTTCTGTAAGTGTCCTCCCTTTCATGCATGTTTCACTACGTCAACCACCATTAATCTGTTTAAGATTAACAATTACATTGAAGAACATACAGCTAGCTAGCAATAACTGTTTATACCTCGATTATTTTATTTTTCTTTACCCGGCCACCATAATATAGCAGACTGAATGACAACTTTCTCAACGGCTCTATAACAACATCTTTGGGTGCACTGACTTATCTGCAATCACTGTAAGTAAACTTTTACTTGCAATTGTTTAATTAGTTTCCCTTCCAATGATCAAATTAAATGAATTAATATTGATATACATTCTCATGTGCGAGCTCCTTATCCTTTTGTGTAGGAGGTTGAGTAACAATGAAATCTTTGGTACTCTCCCACAAACACTTGGAAATTTGACAGGCCTTTTATACTTGTAAGTTTCATTATGTGATTAAAGAGAACTAGGATCGATGATCGAAAAAATATCACATCGAACTAGAGAAAGGACCCGTTTGGAAAACTCATCAATTAGTATGAATGCACTTGAATATATCAAATACAAATCTAATAATCTATTTGTTGTTGCAGCGACGTGGGATCCAACATCATCACTGGGATATTGCCAAAAAGTTTTGTCAGCCTTACGAAAATGATGATGTTGTAATTAATAAGTTTTCCCGCCCCTCATTCAATCTTAATTAATTGTTAAGTACATATATATATATATATATATATATTAATCTGATTACTTGATTACTTAACCATTTATTCTCAGTCTGATATATAATCACTTGGTTGCATGTAGTTCTGTAGCTGCTAATCATTTGTCTGGCTCTTTCCCTGACTTCATAGCCAACTGGACTTCAATCTATGAACTGTACTGCACGCTTACTTGTGTCATTACTTGCACTTGTCCAACGAACACAAGACACAATTCATGAGGCACAATTAAGTAGCTATATTTGATTTTTTTTTGGTCAAGAATATTTGAATTTCTTCTTGCTCTAAATTAATAAAATTTCTTGCAGTTCTCTCAATGGAAACAATTTCCACGGAAATATACCTGCCAGAATTTTTAATTTGTCAAATCTACTATTTTTGTAAGTGATTTAAGTGTTCCAATTTACAGCCCTACCTAGCTATCTTTATTTATACTCATCTAGCTTTTTTAAGATAGAAATGTCATATATGCATGATGTATACTAAAATTAACTTATGTATATGTTCATTGCCTTATCTAATTTTGCTTCTTTCTACTGTAGGCAGATAAGTGATGTAGAAGACTCTCATTTCCAGTTCCCACAATCTACAAACTCGATCGGCTTGGTTTTTTTGTTAGTAAATTGTTTATTGCATATAAAATATTATATCGCTGAAATATTAGAATCAAAGGTCAAAATAATGAATTCGGAACGGATATCCTTCCCTGTAATTTGAAAGTCAAGGATACTCCCACTTCTTTTGAGTCTAATTCATAGTAAAACAAAAAAAATTCACATGGATTTCAAATAGAAACTTTAGATTAAAAACCAAGAATTTGCCAAGACAAAGAAGTAGAACTTCTGGCTCACCTCACGTCTGGCAATTTTATCTTGAAAAATGGACACAATTTTCTTTTTAATTTAATGTATAAATATAATTAAATGTAATTAACTATCATGATGCAACATTTACTTTAGCTGTAAGAACTGCCACTATTGTTTTAGTGTTATGAGTTTGAAACTCATGTAATACAACATTTGCTTAATTATTTAATACGTAAATATATTGGCCCATTTTATATTTTTGCATTGAGTTTTTTTATTGGGACCTTCAAATTTCCTCACTTGACCTCCTATACTTTTTACACCTCCCTTTATCTTTTCAAATCAAATTACAAGATTTTTTTCTCTATACCTCTCTTAAATTCTTGAAATAACCTTATTTATATAATTAACATATAAAACACTATATTACTCACTATACATCCAAATTCACTATTATACTTTCATTCTTTTTTTTTTATTCTAAGTAAAAAAAACCAAATAATTAATTTTCTTTTTCTCTAAACCTCCGTAGATTATTGAGCAATTTTATTGGAATTTTTTAATTTTCTCACACGACCTCCTTAATTTAAAAAAAGTTCATAAAATATTATTTAATTGTGAAATATAATATACTCTTGTTGAAAAATGGAGTCCCAATAGTGTTGTTTTGTTTTTTTTTTTTTTCGTTTTTTTTGTTGTACACTTTTACGAATCATGTATGTTCTTATGGTCATCACTTGTTCTTAGGTTGAAAAGGAAGTTGTACGAACAAATGAGAGTAAAATAAGAAATTTAGGGTTTGCATCAAATATTAAATTAGAAAGTTTGTAGAGAAAATATTTTTGTTTATAATTTATTATCCATAATAGTCATTTTATATGAGGATAAACGTGTAATTTAATAGCTAAAATAAAAGGGAGGTCAGGTGAAAAAATTTGGAGGTCCCAATAGAAAAACTCTTACGCCTTGGGTCTCAAAATCTCAAGTTCATGCATGATCTATATCCAATCAAAATGCCAAGTGACCAATTGGCGTGCAAACTTACATTTGCTTCGAGTTTATGTGCTCACCATGCATATTAATTGTGAATCGGTTAAATTTTTAATTTTTTTTTTACATATTTTGAAACAAATTGAGTACTATTTGTTGGATCAGTTTTTCTGAATATTAATTAATCCCTCATGCATGTCTTCATATGTCTTCTACAGGATACTAAGAAACTGCTCAATCAGTGGGCACATTCCTACATACATTGGTGATATGTCATCACTAGCATACCTGTAATTAGTTCTTCTAACTAATTTCCTTTTTAAAGATTTTCAAATAACATTCTCAAAAAAAAATTACGTTAATTCGAGTCTCTTTTGTCAAAAATTTAAGGTCATTTTGGACATTTCACGTCCAAAAGTTCGTTTCTACAAAAATTTGAAAGCTTGGACATTTTTGAAATTCCAAGTAATGCAGGGTTTATTTTTTCTTTTTCCCCTTTATTTTATGTTATATGTTTTTCTTGTATTTTGACATTTTTGTCACTCTTGATAAATATGTTTCTAAAAGTTTATTAATCTTTTGGAGTAGTTGCTCTCAAAATTTTCTGTTATGGTTGACAAAAGATGTGTTCTCTTTAATCTCCTATTAGTACTATAAGCATATGTTATATACACATTTCCATCTTGAAACGAATGCCAAATCTGAAATAGTTATTGAACGTCTCTTAAATTTGTTCATGTCTTTTTAATTTTGTGTTGTAGAGACTTGAGCTTCAACAACTTAACGGGTGGAATACCAGATTCTTTGCAAAAAGTAAATTTAAGTTACATGTAAGTGAAATATTACTCTCCATCACTTTGACCTCTCATGAATATAAACAACTAAAAATGTAGAAAATTGTGTTTCTCTTGTTGATAATATACTTCATTGTCCATGCATATTCTGTTCAGGTCTTTTTCAAACAATATGCTTACTGGGGCAGTTCCTGATTGGATTCTTAACCGGAAAATGTATGTTTCCAAATGTGTACATCCTTGTGCATCTTACCTCTTGTGTATTTAGATAATGATAATCTTTCATTTTTCTAGTATATCTGTAGATATAATGATTTTTTTTTTGGCGGGTTTGAAATCTAATTAGGAGATTATTACGTACGTACACATCTGTCTAACCTAAATCATTCTCATGTATATATTTCTTTTCCAGGGATCTTTCATACAATAATTTTTCGAAATTAACATTTAAACTGTCGCCCAAGCCACTAGTGTAAGGCATTGATTCTCTATTCTATTATTAGCGATTCTTCATATATATATATATATATATATACAATGATTCTCCACTACATAGGACTATGCACTTTTAAAGTACATAGTTCTAATGTCAGCCGTCAGATCTGTTTAAATGATCTGATCTGACGGTTGACATTAGTACTATGTACTTTAAAAGTGCATAGTCCTATGTAGTGGAGAAAGCCTGTATATATATATATATGTAACTTTAAATATTATAAGTTACATGATATCTCTCTTCATTGTTTTAGGAACTTGTTTGCCTGCTGCTGTAACTCCTCAACATGTGTGCCAAAAACGTATGTATGACCATATCTAGTCTGTTATACTAGTTGAAAATTTGACCATCGATCAAGTTATAACTTACAATCACTTTTGACAATTATGCTTACAGGATTTATCCTTCAGGAATAATTGAGAAGTATTGTCCCCGGGGAAAACCTAATTGTAAGATTGTTATTTTGAAATGTATTTATATCTAACAATTATACCTATATATAAATATATTAATAGTAAATGTGTTTAATTTCTTCAGATCATTCATTATTTATAAATTGTGGTGGTGGAGAAATAAAAAATATTGACGGAAATGTTTATGAGAAAGATAATGACACATCGCTGTTTTACTCGAGTCCAAAAGGAAACTGGGCTCGCAGCAGTGCTAGCGATACCATCCATAGCGTCAAATGTGGACTTTCTAATGAATCACCTTTATACAATATAGCTCGCTCTGCCTCTGTCTCTCTAAAGTATTACGGTTTCTGTTTACGTAATGGCAAATATCGTGTAACACTTCACTTTGCTGAAATTGTTGAGGATAAAAATTACACTACAAGCAAACGTGTATTTGATGTATATATTCAGGTAATATTGTTCTTAGTTTTGTCATCAATACTTACAATCCAACCATTTGCATTATTATTACTATTCCATGGTATGTGTTATCATTTAACCAAGTATAAATGGTGATTGATTGCTGTAGGGTGAGAGGAAACTAAAGGATTTCAACATCATAGATAAGGCAGGGGGTTCGAATAAAGTACATACAGAAAATTTCACTGTTGTTAATGTAAATAGTAGTACATTAGAGATTCACTTCTACTCGGCTGGAGACAGGTTTCTCGAGTATGGATCTCTCATATCTGCTATATCCGTAACTCCAGGTCAATATATACTTATTATTTTCCTTCTTTTACATTAACTTATTTTGATCGATCCCATCCTAAGGTAAATGTAGGGTACGAGATCATACTGTCGATCAAATTACTATAGTAATCTTTTGTATGCCTATTTAACGTACAATCTTAACAAACATACATTTTGTTTCTCTTGTCGTCATGATCATTATTAACCAATGAATTGAATTGATACTACTTCAGAGTACAAACTAGGCAAACAACTCTCTCCTTTGCACATAACGCTGATTACTGTGGCTTCAACTATAGTTTTTGTGTTGCTTTTATTGCTTTTCGCCTGGATGATGGGATGGTTGGGGAATGCAAATCACTTACAAGGTAGCATTAACTTGACGAGTATCCTTATTCAAGAATTCTTACTCAACTTTAGATCGAATTAACTAACTTATATCTCTGATTAATTGTCGTTTGTGGAACAGAAATAGATATAGGTCTAGAAAAAGCCGTCACACTCAAACAATTAAAAGATGCTACTCGAAATTTTAGCGAGAGAAACGAGATTAGTCAAGGGAGTTTTGGGACTGTTTACAAGGTAACTAATTAATTTTCTTTGTCATTGTGCATATTGTTTAGTTATTAAACTAGAAACTAGAGATCTTTAACTTGCAAATTAAGTTCTTCGTGAGAAATGGACATTAATGGTATTGCATTTGTTTGGCTGCAATTGCGTGCAGGCTGAATTGCAAGGGAAAATTGTAGCTGTGAAGAGACTTTCTTCTCCTTCAGAGGAGAGGATCAATGAATTGAAAAATGAGTTTTATACTTTAAAATCAATGAGTCATCAGAACCTTGTTCAGTTGCTGGACGTTTACAATGCGAAAGGCTTGCATTTGCTCATCTACGAATATATGCAAAACAACTCCCTTGCACACGCTTTATTTGGTAAATTATACCTTTTGTTTTTTAATATTATTAGGTCCATTTCTTTTTTATGCTTGTTATATGTTGTTTTGTTCTAACATGCTAATTTATGAGAAAATATATTGATGTATGTTCGCAGACTCAAAGTCCAAATTGAAACTTGATTGGGAAGCAAGGTTTAACATTTGCTTGGGAATAGCTAGGGGCTTGGTGTATCTACACGAACATCCCAGGCTGAAGATGGTTCATAGGGATATTAAATCTGCTAATATTCTTCTCGATGGAAACCTTAAGCCTAAGATATCAGACTTCGGATTGGCAAGCCTTTACACAGAAGATGATCAATTCAAGTTCATCAAAGTAGAAGTGCCACAGTAAGTGAAACTTAGTAATAAAATACTATTACGTACTCATTACCGCATTATACATGCCTCTTGCAATGTCTCATTTATTTTTGTTTTCGACAGGGGATATATGTCACCTGAGTACGTTCGAGGAATTGTGACATCTAAAGCTGATGTTTACAGTTTTGGGGTGGTTATACTTGAAACTGTTAGTGGAAGGACAAATGCAGGACACATGCGAGATAGCCAGGAAAGTGAATTTCTTTTAGACACGGTAAGAAAAATTGTCAGGACTTTTCTGCCTTCTTTATTTATTCGACTTCTATATCGATAATCTCATTAAGACAATTATGTGTATGTTGTGGAAATGCAGGCTTATGATTTACATATAAAAGGAAGGCTAGTGGACTTAGTTGATAAAACCTTGTCTACTAAGTACGATGCAAAACAAGCCATCATCATCTTGAATTTAGCAGTAAAGTGCACCAGTATATCCCCAACTCTGAGGCCTACTATGTCTCAAGTTGTGAGTGTTCTTGTTGGTGACAAAAAAATCGAGGAGATTTGTCTACCTGCCCCAAATGACAGTCACATTGCTCAAATTGATTCCTCTACTTCTATAAAAGTGACCTCAAGAGCATCAACATCATCAAATTTTATCAAAGGAGAAGATGAAATAGAACACATTTCTGAGAGTACCCCCTAAGGAATTCCAAATAAAAGAGAGTAATCCATGCTGCATCTAGTTGTCTATTTTCTTTTCCTCATTTTTGGACTCTACAGCCACTATTGTATTCAACCTGTATGATATTGATTTCTGGCCTTTATTGGCTTGTTTCTGAAATTGGAGGTTAGGCATCACCAATGCTATATAATGAACTTGAAATTTAAAATTCTGCTTATCCAAATTTCTGACCCAATTTGTTTTTCATGACTACATGCATAGTAAGGGTAACAAATGATGCTCTTACTGTGTTTAACGTGAAAAGGAAAGAAAGAAAAGAAAAGAGGTATGTGCGCAAGGAGAAAACAAAGAGAGAGGCTATGTTATGTTATTTTGGCCAGAAGAGTGTTGCGGGGTTGAGAAGAGGCTGTTCAATCTCAAATATAGATTTAGTACATTACTCAACTAACAACACAAAACTTAACTACAGATTTTAATCAATGTAGACATGCATAAGTACGGACAATATTAATTCTATATAAAACTTGTATTAGCCATGATTGATCTTCTCCTTTGATCAATCCTGTATGCAATCTCTTATGGGGCCGAGGTTATGAATAGTTTGGGTGATTGATAGAACAGGGACCTAAGACTATATATAGGCATTGTAAGACTAAGTACCTCCATAAAGGATTTCTAGTCCTAATTGATATAGGTCTTTGTAAACATAATACATGTACATAAAGTAATCATTACACAATAGATCCTCTTAATCCTTTATAATAGAGATTAAGTATTGTAATAGGTTTTAATGAATAGAGAATCATTTAGCTTATCGATTACTTGTTCCGCAAATACTAAAGTTAAACTGCTGTGTACGTAGATAAACATGTTTTGCCCATATTAATTCTTACAGAGGCTTGTGACGAATTTTTAAGGTAAGCTTGATCTTGTTGTTTATCAAGTTTATAACATCCAAATAATCCTTTTAGCCGTTCCATAGAGAGGTATTGTGTTTGGGTGATCAAAAGAAATGATAGAACCTAATTTGGTAATCTGATCTTTGGTTACAGTTTCTGAGATCAGGTGGTTGTTCTACGAGTTTGGTCAGCTACGTGATACCACATAAACAATTATATTGTTTTGTACATAATAGTAGACTTCTTAGGGGTTCTTTTGGTGTTGGTTTCAGAAGAAAATATTAAGAATTGAATTTTCGGTGAATTTTCAAAGTTAATACAGAATCACATGGATTTCTTCTGGCATAAATTAGCAACGAATTGAAGTCAGTGAATGAGCAACTAGAAGACTTAATTAATCCTTAGAGTTTTCCTAATTTGCCTATCGTTGTGTCTAGTGTCTCTGTACAAAATTTGGAGGGATTATCTTACACAAAATTATTTATAAATTGGTGAATAGTTAAACATTGTTTTTATAGTCGAGAGAGTGAGTTTTGGGGCGTCATTTAGGATCGAAGGAGAATTGGTTTTGTTCTGAAATTTTTACTATGTTCTTATGGGTAAGCCTATTTCAAATATGATAAATTTCAATCAAATAGGGATTGCATTGTAACCTAAAGAATATTTGGACAAGTTATATATTGGAAGTGAGGGTTCCGGTTTCTGAGAGCAACAATGTATAGCTTTGAAAAAAAACATTGGACATAAAATGACCTAAAAATTTTAAAATAGGCTACTTATGATGTCTAGTTTGTTCTTGTAAATTTTGAAGTCTTTAAGATGAAGGGTTTAACGAGAATGATTTTTCATTTAAGCAAAGATTATGCTAGTTTGCTATGGTGGCAGACTTTAAGGTTCGAGTTTCAATCTTATTTTTGGTTGCTTGTTTGGTATAAGATAAGAATCTGACTTAGAGTGCACTACAAGATACTTGTCAACATTTGATCGCCCCGAGGTAAGTACCCTAGGGTTGTTTTGGAACCATGGTTAATTTAATACTTGTTTTGAACTATTACTATGTATTAAATATAATTAAGAACATGAGTGCACTGCATTTGACATATGATTTGATTGTGATGCGGTAAGGATATGCTTATGCCTTCATTCGTATAATAATCTCTATAAGCAAATTTTGAACTAAAGACTGTTTAGGGACTTCACTACCAGCGGACTTTTTAGGAGTATTTTGTTATGTAGATGCATTATGTGCTGTTTTGTATGTGCTTTGTGCATTTTTATGTTATAAGACCCACATAGTGGCTGTCACTAATGGGTGTTGTTTGTTTCCCACATCTGTTTTGTGTATTGTTTTATATTGTGCTCTGTGCACTCTTCTATTATAAGACCTACATAGTGGGTGTCACTGACATGTGACATCTGTTTCATTTTTGTAAAAATGTAACTGAATTCCTGTAAAATTGTAGAACAAAATAATATCATAATATCATGAAAATAAGAGTAATAATGGAGATAAGAAAATAAAAGAAAAGTAAGGAAAAGTACAATTAATACTATACCGTTATAGTTTTTTTTTTTCTTAGAAAAAGAAAATTTATTATTGAATGAACAAATTACAACGCAATAGAATGACCGGTTGTGGTCACAATACCACGACACACATTCCTACCATGAACTATAGTTATTGGTTCATCACTATTAATGACATCCATGAGCCAAATGGGTCCAACTCCTAACCAACTTTTTCGCCCGCAGGCTACCAAGGAGAATCCCGAGAGTTTCGATACCACCTCATAGACAACTGCCAGAAAGACAAATGCCCTCTTCCTGATAGGAACCGCCCCAAATTCCACTATAGAATCCGAGGTGGCCCTGTGGGGCCCACTTTAGAAGAGATTTTACCAAAATATCAGCATAATCTCTCCTAAAAATGGACTACCCAAAACCTATACAAAACAAAATCAACACTTCAAATAACCATATTCCAACCAAACTCCTTAGCACTATTTGCTCACCTCAACAAATTTCAATCCTCCACAACAATAATATACTCAAGGCTAGGGTACTAACCCAAACTACATAAAAATTCAAATACATTTTTAAGACGAGTGTTTGGTAAATCAAAGCATCTAGTTATACAACTGAATAGAATAGAGATAGGATAAACAAGAATCCTATCGTTAAACTGAGGAAGCGGTGGGAAAGATCTATGCCTCGATACCAAGTACGCATGACCTCACCTAATCTGCAAGCTGGGCAACGTAAAACCGAAAGGCCAAGGGAAAAACATATTAAAATGTTAGAGTGAGTGGACAAAATAAGTAATTTACAAAATAAATCGTATAATGTTTTTCCATTTCTTTCTTTCTCTAAAATCTTGCATGCAAAAATATATATTTCAAAAAATCTTTAAAATTATCACATTTTCTGTGAACTGAGGAAAACAACTCCAAGTATCTGGAAAACATGAGTGCGAGGAAGAATCCATACTGAAAAATATAAAGGCTCATACTAAATTTGATATCCTCTTCTAAAAGCCACAAGGTAACAAAATAATCATTCATTCAAAATGCAGAAAACGTCTTTGTGCATGAGTACGATTAAATCGATAAATAATCCTCTGAAAAATACATATGTGAAATCTGAAATTAATTTTAGTCATCTAATCAAATATCTTAAACTTAACCTAGAAGAAAAACTAACATCGTATAGGTATTCTTAGAGTAGACTGCTAAAAGGAGGAAAATTACCCTCAGACGTCATACCTGAAGGGAGTCTGAAGGGAATTACTCTTAGACGTCACTTGGAGGGAGTCTGGAGAGAAATTGCCGACCAATAGCATAACTGGAAACTCATGATGAATCTGTACACCGGCTACCCTGGCCGTACGGTGCCTGGGCGTGCTAGCACCCTCCCAGACAAGACACACTGACGAGGAATCAAGATAAGTCCGTACGCCGGCTACCCAGGTCGTACGGAGTCTGGGAGTCCTACCACTCTCCCAGACGAACTGACAGACTTGAGAAGAAATCGTACATCGGCTACCCAAGTCGTACAGTGTCTGGGAGTGCTACCACTCTCCCAGACAAAGACAGACTAACAATCTGGGCGTGCTACCATGACGAATGCAAAAGAGTGGTAGTGGATATTAAGAACCGGGGGATTGTTGTGTCCACAGGGATTAATGGCCCTAGACACCTAGGTAGTAAATGTAACTAGGTCAATAGCTAATGATGGGGAGATGAGAGATGGAAAGAGTGGGTGAGTGCGTGTATTTGACAATGTGCGGTGTGGTGAAGTGTCGGTTTTATGAAAAGATAGTGAAACATAAACGACAAGCAACTAAATAAATGCAAGTAAGTAAAGACAAGTGTGTGCAAAGTAAAGATAAGTGTTGTTCGGGTCAACCCAAATCCAATGCAACAAACAATGCTCAAACACGAAATCATGCCAATGTGATCACAAATCAAGTCCCGTATCCTAGCCATGTTATGGATCTAGGACCGTGTTTCCTAAGGTATTCAAATGCTATATTTTGGGTCATTCGAACTCTCTAGGTGTCATAGAGGATTTCTGACGTGTCGTATAGTATCGCTCAAGAACAAGTGTCTTTTACGAGTGTCAACAGTTGTGGATGTATAGATTAAGACTAGGGGAATGTCGTACCCAAGGGATTGGAATGCCCAAGATCCCAATTTGGTAAACGCTGTAACTAAGAAGCAATGACACTACAAATGGTGTGGTAAGAGATGGACTATATACTTAGATGTGGAGTATGTGCAACATGGTTGTGTAGTGTTCAAAAGGGTGTCACTCTTAAGTGACTAGTGACCAAAACAGTAACCAATATAACAATGCAACTCTAAGTGAACAAATGAAAGAAACACAAGTGAATGTGCTTGATAATTGTAGAGTGTTGGGGTGACAAGTCCAACAAGTGAATGTGTTTGTGTGATCAAATGGTGAAGATGATTGGGGTTTCGGGTCTGCTCTAACCCAATCCAATGTATCTCAAACCTCATAAATATGCAATGTTGATTAATTAACAAACCAAATTCCATATCTTAGCCATGTTATGGTTCTAAGACCGAATCTTTAACATCCTCTCGTGTCAAATTGTGCTATTCACAACAACTTGAACTCCTACTCAATTAACCTAAGCCGTATTAAGGTCCCCAAGTTAATCAAGTAAGGGAAATGACTTTAACACTAGGAATTTAAACAAGGAAAGCTTCATGCTCATACTCATCATGCTCAAATGTCAACTGTCCAAGATTGTCAAGATGACTAATCTACACAATCTCACACAATACAAGTTCAACACATGCTCAAGAATTAGTCTTATTCAATAACAAGCATCAAACATGTTCATCTTTCAATCAACAAACATAGACATTAAGATTCATCAATACATCATCATGGGCTAGGGCATACAACCCTAGCCCCCAATCTAAAGAACTACTCACACATGTTCCTGAAATACATCAATATTGTCAAGAATGAAAACATAGATACAAAGATAAGTAAAGAAGAGTTTAGAAATTCTCAAGGGATGATGGCCAGCAGCTCCTTGGTGTTCTCCAAGTGTAGATGACAGCCTCCTTTCAGATTCTTCTTCTCCTCCAAACTTCTTCTTCTCCAAGTTTCTGAATTCTTTGTGTTCTTGATGGATTCCCAACTGTGGAGCTTGAAACGTGGTGTAATGGTGGTGGAATGGTTATGAAAGTGACTAATGCAAAAGAGTGGTGAGTAGTATTGAGACGGGGGATTGTCGTTCCACAAGGATTGACAGTCCCTAACCTCTCGGTAGCGTGCGTAATCGGGAGACTCTAACAAATGTGTGGGGTGACAAGGTGTGGAATGAGTGGGTGAAGTGTATATATGACAATGTGCGAAATGTGAGTGTGGTGAGTTTGGTTTTGGAAAGACAATGATGCAAAGGAAATAAAGCAAACAACAAGTAAAGAAAGCAATAAGTAAAGATAAAGTGTGTGCACAAAAAAGAAAGTGTTGGGGCTTCGGGTTAACCTAAGTCCAATCATGATGCCTAATGAACCAATTTAGTACTCATGTTTGTGCAATGAATGAATCAAGCTTTGTATCTTAGCCATATTATGGGTCTAAGACCATCTTATCTTATGTATTCTTAGTGTCATGTTATGGGTCACTAGAACTCTTTCAAATTTGGCTTGAGAGGCGAAGAGCACAGACTTAGAAACTCAAACAAGTGGACCTCATCACATCTAATATCAATTGCCTAGAGAGAGTTAGGAGTCACCCTAACAATCTCAATCAAAGTAAATTACACACATGCTCAAAGAAGTGACTAAATTCCCTAAACATGCACACAACACAAATTGAATTGGATAATAGATATACTCATTCATCACAAAACATTTATACATAGTCAATTCATCACTACATCACAATGGACTAGGACACACAACCCTAGTCCCAACAAAGTGACTACTCACTAGCCATCAAAGCATACATCATCATATAACATGTATAAATTTTAAACATAAATACAAGAGAGAAGGGTTGAGAAATTCTCAATCAATGGTGTCCCTTCTCCTCCTTGGATCTAGATGACGTCCTTGATGTCTGGTGGGGATCCCCAGCTGCCCAAATGGTGGAGGAAGTGGCAGAGATGACAGAAGTGGAGAAACTCGCCGCTCGTCGACCGGTCGTCGACTGGTCGACAGACGTGCAACAGCTAGGTTGAAGGAGAAGATGGAGAGGAGGAAAGGGAAAGGGAAAATGGAATGTTTTGGGGCTGATTGGGAATGACCTAAATGAGGCAAATACTAAGCTATATATAGACAAAGGAGGGGGAGAATGGAGGGCTAGGATAAGGTAGGGTTATATCTAAGGGTTGGATGAATTAAATGAAGGGTAAGGGGGTAATTGTTTAAGGGAATGAAGGGAAGAAAATAATCTAAGGGTGACCTCATGATATCTAGTGTGATCCTTTGCTGAATTGGAGGCTTGTTTGGGTGAGTCACACGGTTGACTTTGTCTTGACTTTGATCACGACCCTCGGAGTTGACCAAATGTTGACTTTTGACCAAACTTCTGGAATTCGCGTGCGACTCATTTCCGGGACTTCATGTTGACTCGTTGGCGCTCTCAAGTCGGGGTTGACCACGAGTTGACCGACGGTTCTCGGGTTGACTTTTCGTTCTTTTGCCGAAAATCCACTAAAAGCTCCAAATCGGGCTATTTTGTTCCCGATATCCATCCGATGCTCATGAACCCTACAATGGTGCAAATCAAGGATTAGAGACACTAAACGGCCTTTGGATTAGCATTACTAAAGTGATTAGAGACCTAATTTGTATGTAAATAACATACAAATCAGAAAGTCAGTTCCTAAGATAGATGGATGTCTTAGGAACAACTTTCGTGAAGGAAGGAAAGTGATTTGAGTAGTGGAAAATGGTGAAAATGGAAAAACAAAATTGGACAGTTTCTTGGTGTTCTTGGTGGATGATTGTGGAATGGAGTGGCTGATTCCTTCTATGAACGAAAATTGGGGAAACTAAATTAGTGTATTGGGGTGGTCTGCCAGCAGCTCTATTGTAGCCCTAGTGCTCACAATAGAATATGTGAGTGGAGGATGGGAAAGAATGCAAAAGAAAGCTATAGTGGAGGGTTGTAAGGAACTTAGTGGGAATATGGCTGCATAGTGGAGGGATGGCTGGCATTTAGCCCATGATTGCAGTAGTGCACATATGTGCAGCTGGTTAAGACAATCTCCTCCATGTGTGG
Source organism: Rubus parviflorus (assembly GCA_029955375.1). Lineage (NCBI taxonomy): Eukaryota > Viridiplantae > Streptophyta > Magnoliopsida > Rosales > Rosaceae > Rubus > Rubus parviflorus. The sequence goes on along the minus strand of JARGGL010000006.1, from coordinate 16,530,301 downwards.
TGGCTGCCAGGAAATGGAGCTGCCGCTTGTGGTGGTGGTGGTTCGCCGGAAAAATCGTCAGAAATGTAATTTCATCATTTTTCTTTCTTTTTCCGAAACTTCAAGGCAACGCCTTCCGAAAGTTGATTCGTACGGTCTTTAATGTCGAGAAGCCACGGTTGACTTTTTGTCCTCTTCTCGGAAATGTACCAAATGTCGTCAAAATGCACATTTTTGTGCCGAATTACTTCAACTCACGCTATTGACCTGAAAACATGAAAACACACTTTAAATGCAATAAATAGCCTTCGGAGAAGCTTAATTCCTGTGATTAGGAATGCAATTTGCATGACAAATATGTGCAAATCAATTTCTCTATGTTACCTAATACCAAATCTCCTAAAGTGTTTAAGAGGCATAACGTACCGAAACATAGGAACTCAAACAAGCAAACTCATGAACAATCCTTCACTCCACCGATATTATCGATATGGAGTGGATTCTTTCTAAGGTATTCCTAAGCCTTATTAGGGTCTTAAGAACTCTCCGCGAAGCGGGAGAAAGAAAGGAGGCGTAAAGAGCATGAATTAAGAACCATTCAAGAGTCAAACATGCTCATCATACATATTGACAATTGCCTAGAGAAGAGTAAAGTGGCCAAACCTAACAATTCTCATACAAGATAAGTCAAATGCACTAGTCATAAATCAAACCATCACATAGTCACATTAGACTAGGCCACACAATCCTAGTCCCCAACAAAGGTCACTACTCACTAACCATCATAATAGACTTCCTCAAATTACAAATTAAAGCCCTCGACATGGGTAGAAGTAACAGTAAGGATGAGGAATGCTCAATAAGTGGTTCTCTTCTTCTCCTTGGCTCTTGAAGATGTTCTTGGACGAACTGATGAGGATCCCAGCTGCCCAAGTGGTGGATAATATAGTGGACGTCATGTGAAACAACTTTGTAGAAGGAATTAAGTGGAAAGCAGGTGAGGAAGGTGCTGAAAATGGTGGAAGAAGCGCACAGCCGCCGCTGTTCGACCAGTCGAAGGGTCTGTGTCGACCGGTCTACTGGTGAGCAAAGAGGAAACCTAAAGGGAAAGAAAGAGAGGAGGAAAGGGAAGGTGAGAGTGATGTGAGATGGGGGCTAGCTAAAAGATTACCTAAAATGGTAAGAACTAGGTTTATATAGAAGATGGAGGGTTAGGATTGGGTAGGGCAAGATCTAATGGCTAGGAAGAATAAATGAAGGGCAAGGAGGTAAATGCATATGGGAGCAAAAAGAAGGAATAATCAATAGGTGATCTCATGATATCTAAATAGTCCTTGCAGATTTTGGACCTCTTGTGGATGAGTCACAAAGTTGACTTCGACCTTGACCTTGACTTTAACCTTCGGAGTTGACCAAACTTGACTTTGCTTGACTTTTCAACCTCTTTGGCAGTCCTTTGGAATTTCTCTTGCGCCTCACTTCTAGGACTTCATATTTGGCTCTTTGACGCTCTAAAGTCGGGGTTGACCACGAGTTGACAAACGGTCATCGGGTTGACTTTTCGTCATTTTGCCGGAAATGCACAAAAAGCACCAAAATGCGCCATTTCGCTCCCAATACCAATCAAATGCTCAATTTCCCTACAATAGTGCAAATCAAGGATTAGAGACACTAAACGGCCATTGGATTAACATTACTAAAGTGATTAAAGACCTAATTTATATGTAAATAACATACAAATCACACTACTCTCCCAGAGAAAGACAACTGAGAATTTGGGCGTGCTACCACTCTCCCAGACGGATCAACTGACTAACTGTCAATTTAAAAGAAAACCCAACTGAAGACTCTCTCCAACATCTTTTCCATTTCTCAAAAACTCATGAAAATGGAATTCAATTCTCATACTTCTAAACCATTGATAAATCTCGAACCCCAACTAATTAAATATTGACAAATCAAATTATCAAACACCCTCAGCGACGATTTCAACGGTTGGATTGTCGCGGTTTGATAAATCGAACGAACGTAAACCAACTTATTCGAACTTACAAATCGTAATTATTCTTTAACTAACCAACTAGCCTAATTTCAATGATCCAACCGTACAAAATATTGAAACCTAATATCATAACATCATAATCAAATTCGGTGACCATCCGACGGCCTAACGCTAAAGTCAATCGTAACTCGTACGATAACGAACCTAAATTAATCCGGATTAATTCCCAGACTTCGATAATTTCTCACAAACCTTATACTAACATGATCGTATCAAAAAACACAAGCAAAAGGGCTAAAATGCACCACCATTAGAGGCTGAACGGCCCACCACGCGTTGCCACTTCTCATGCGACTCACTTCCGGGACTTCATGTTGACTCATTGACGCTCTCAAGTCGGGGTTGACCACAAGTTGACTAATGGTCATCGGGTTGACTTTTCGTCCTTTTGCCGAAAATCCACTAAAAGCTCCAACTCGTGCCATTTTGCTCCCGATATCCATCCGATGTTCATGAACCCTACAATGGTGCAAATCAAGAATTAGAGACACTAAACGGCATTTGGATTAGCATTACTAAAGTGATTAGAGGCCTAATTTGTATGTAAATAACATACAAATCACACCCCCACACTTAAGCTTTGCTTGTCCTCAAGCAAATAGAGAATTAAAAATCCACATCACATTGATGTTGCCTTTCAAACCAAATCCTTAACGAGCCCACTAAGCTATGCATCAAGAGTCAATTAAACACACAACTCAAACCTCATGGTTCGCCAAATGATTAAGATATGTATCCAATACATGCTCGGTGTAGTGTGTGCTAGCCATGGAATAATCAATCAAGAGCAATCAAATTAGCATATATCGACAAGATTAACCACTAAACTCACATGATTCACTAAGTATTTCCGCTCTTGTGTTTAGGGTTAAGTGTTTACTCTCAAGACATTACCAAAAGCAACGTCCCCATAAGCTTGCTCATTGGCCAACTCTCCACTAATTAATTCGCAACTCATTAGATCAAAAGGGCTTTCATTTGGTTGTAATGGGGCCAAAGGTTAGGGTTAGCATGAAATGAAGGGATGGATATACAAGTGTTCCAAGCATTTCATAAAACAACTCAAGGACTTTGAAACTCAATTTTCTTTAACAAACAACCTAACTTTTAGTCTCCTCAACCTTTTATTCTAAAAACCAACTCTATTTTTTTTTTGGATTTTCCTTCTTCCTTTTTCGACTTTTCTCTTTCTTTTTCTCACTATTTTCTTTTCCCATTTTGTATTTTCTTTTCTCTTGGGAACTTTCTTTTTTAAGTTTATTTTTGTACATACTCTTTTTTATTTTTCTCAACTTCTTTTCTTCTTTTGTATTTTGCTTTCCTTCCAACATTTTCTTTGTACAAACTCTAAACTAATCTACCCCCACCCTGCTTTTCACAAACCCATAGAACACAAAGAACATAAGAAGTCACAATTGTCGTCTCGCTAATACTTGGAACAAGGGATGGTTAGTGTTTAAGTTTGTAACGTGGGTTAGACTTTTGTGAGTTAAACGAAGAAAAAGCTAATGATGAATGAGGCTCGAAATGGGCTAAACCTAATGAAAAGTGTTTAGAGGGATCAAGTTAATTTGGTCATGATGCGTATCTAGTGCCTTAATCATTTCCAATTTATCGCAAATTAACACGTAGTCTCAAGAGGTCTTTGAGCAAGTTCTAGGTCTCGTAAACTAGTGGAATGTACACACATGAAGAACAAGGATGTATGAATAATGCATACATATCAATGAGGCTCAAAATCTCACCATATAGGGGTATTATGCATGTTAATACATCGTCTAAAAATGCTTCTCTAATTGCAAGTGACCAACCAACATGGCAAAGTGCATATAGTGTCAAGCAGGCATCAATTACATAAATTAATCACAAGACAATCCAATGATTTTCAAGCACATGCTCTTTATCCACTTAGTTTACAACCTAGCGGGTTTAAAAATCATCATTAGGGTTGGAAAAAACAATCAAAACACACACAAAACCTTCAAAGTTCCAAGATCCAAACATTTAAACTTTTAGCCCCTATCGACCGGTGAGGTGGAAAGGAAAGGTGAGAGTGATGTGAGATGGGGGCTAGCTGAAAAATGACCTAAAATGGTAAGAACTAGGTTTATATAGAAGATGGAGGGTTAGGATTGGGTAGGGCAAGATCTAATGGCTAGGAAGAATAAATGAAGGGCAAGGAGATAAATGCATATGGGAGCAAAAGGAATGAATAATCAATAGGTGATCTCATGATATCTAAATAGTCCTTGCAGATTTTGGACCTCTTGTGGATAAGTCACAAGGTTGACTTCGACTTTGACCTTGACTTTAACCATCAGAGTTGACCAAACTTGACTTTGCTTGACTTTTCGGCCTTTTTGACAAACCTTCGGAATTTCTCTTGCGCCTCACTTCCAGGACTTCATATTTGGCTCTTTGATGCTCTAAAGTCGGGGTTGACCACGAGTTGACAAACGGTCCTCGGGTTGACTTTTCGTCCTTTTGCCGGAAATGCACAAAAAGCACCAAAATGCGCCCTTTCGCTCCCAATACCAATCCAATGCTCAATTTCCCTACAATAGTGCAAATCAAGGATTAGAGACACTAAACGGTCATTGGCTTAGCATTACTAAAGTGATTAAAAGCCCAATTTATATGTAAATAACATACAAATCACATTACTCTCCCAGAGAAAGACAACTGAGAATTTGGGCATGCTACTAGTCTCCCAAACGGATCAACTGACTAACTGTCAATTTAAAAGAAAACCCAACTGAAGACTCTCTCCAACATCCTTTCCATTTCTCAAACAACTCATGACAAAGGAATTCAATTCTCATACTTCTAAACCATTGATAAATCTCGAACCCCAACTAATTAAATATTGACAAATCAAATTATCAAACACCCTCGGCGACGATTCCAACGGTTGGATTGTCGCGGTTCGATAAATGGAACGAACGTAAACTAACTTATTCGAACTTACAAATCGTAATTATTCTTTAATTAACCAACTAGCCTAATTTCAATGATCCAACCGTACAAAATATTGAAACCTAATATCATAACATCATAATCAAATTCGGTGACCATCCGACGACCACACGCTAAAGTCAATCGTAACTCGTACGATAACTAACCTAAATTAATTCGGATTAATTCCCAGACTTCGATAATTTCTCACAAACCTTATACTAACATGATCGTATCAAAAAGCACAAGCAAAAGGGCTAAAATGTGCCACCATTAGAGGTTGAACGAGCCGCCACACGTCGCCACAAGCGGCTGCGCGTGGGACCTACCAGCCACCGGTCAACCACCTTCGATGGCCACCAAATTTTACCAGCAAGACCACAATAGCACAAGGATGATCTTTCATACCTAGCACGAAGCTCAAATCGGAGTGGAAGAGCTCGATTTTCTCTTAGAAGTTCCGAGTAGCCGGAACTTTGATTTGTATGTGATTTGCAACAAATTAGGCCTCTAATCACTTTAGTAATGCTAATCCAATGGCCGTTTAGTGTCTCTAATCCTTGATTTGTACTATTGTAGGGTTCACGAGCATCGGATGATATCGGGAGCAAAATGACGCGTTTTGGAGCTTTTAGTGGATTTCCGGCAAAAGGACGAAAAGTCAACCCGAGGACTGTCGGTCAACTCGCGGTCAACCCAGACTTTAAAGCGTCAACGAGTCAACATGAAGTCCCGAAAGTGAGTCGCAAGAGAATTTTGAAACTTTAGCCGAAAGTTAATTGTTTCTGCCGTTTCCCAACTGCTCGGTAGGGGCGCACCCGGGACACACTCGTGTACCTGAAAGCGCAAATGAGGTCAGGGGAGGTCGGCGTGTACCGACGTAATGTCCTCCGACGCTCAAGTTAGTCTAAGGGGATCTGAGCAGAGTATGGCTGGGATGCGGAGAGAACTTACTTGAATAAGGAGTGAAGACTCCTTATATATGAGTTGAGGTCGGAGACGAGCTTCCCTGGCGTGGGGGACATCCCTTGACACGAGGGAATACTCTATAATCCACTACCTCGACACGCGCATCGAGGGACGGCGGTGTCTAGTGTGGTATGGGTGTTCAGCTTAGTGCGATCCGCGAGGTAGTGGACAAGCACGTGTTGACATGTGGCAGTGCTAGTACCGATTGGATTGCGTGCCCTCGGTACCTGGTCGAGAGATGTCCCTATAAAACCGAGGGGAAGACTCGTTGTCGGTACACCTGGCCTGGTATTGCTGGAACCGCTGGGGTACCGCCAGGGCTTTGCTGGTGGGCTCGGTAGGGGATCCCTACCGAGTGGAGAGATGCCGATGGAGCGTTGCCTGGGCCACTGGGGCATTGTCAAGGCAGTACACTCGGTAGGGGATCCCTACCGAGTGGGTAGATGCCGCTGGGGCGTGATATTAGGCCCAGAGGTGGGCTGCTCAGCGATGGTGGGCTACTCCTGACCCGTCACGGGGTCTGTACCGGGACAGATATGAAATGGTAGCAACAGAATTCCCCCAAGTCCCGAGCAAGAGGAACTGCTTGGTCGGGGACTTTGTCCAGAAGTTCATATCAGGACGTAGCCAAGTGTCGGTGGGGCAGCCGCGGCGCTTTGGGTCGTCCCATGTAGTCCCCCAAGTCCCCGAACAAGGGGTTCCTCCCGGCAGGGAGTTGTAACCGCTTCCGAGTTTTTGGGGAATTTCCAAGGTCGGACCTGTTGGTATTCTCGACGTAACTGCCGAGGTAGTGGGGTGATACGTGTCGCCCCTTGGGCGACTTAAAACTGCATGGGAAGTTCAACCGTTACGTTGACACATGTCGCCATCTTGTGGAGCGACGGTTGGTGTCGTACGGTGCAGATGGCCCGAGTCCCGCTATATATATAGGGGTGAAGAGAGTTCACTTCTCCTCATTCTTGATTTTCTCATTCCAGAGCCCTATAATCTATCGGTAGAGAGAGTGAGAGCTTATTGCCGGTAACCGATAATTTGATCACCCACTTCTTCGACTTTCGACGTTTCACAGTGTAAGTACCGAGAACTCTGAGTTACTTTTGTGTTTTACCGCTTTTGTAACGTAGTTTGTGTACCGGTGTCCTGCCTTAGTACCGAGCTGGGTTGCATAGGCATATGATTGTCTTCCCGGTAAAGAACTTAGTTTACTTCTTGCAGATGTCTGATTCGGAAAGCCAAAGTGCAGGAAGTGGCAATGCCTTCTCTGGTGAAGAGCCAGAGAGGTCTCCCTCGGTAGAAATTGTCGACGTGGTCTCTATTACCGGAAGTAGTAGTAGCGAGACTCGGTCCTGTTCGTCCGGTACCGAGACCGTTCGCAACGAATCCATGTTTGAGACGGTGATGAGGAACATCACTACCGGCGAAGATATAGAGCCGTTAAATACGATCAAGGAGGGCCAGTTTATTCCTGGCAGTAGTAGTTCGGTGCCCGCCACCGAAGTGGGCGTTGTTGGAGAGGGTGGGGGGTCTTGGTCTGAGACGGAGAGCGCGGAAGGGGAGTTGCCGGTAGAGACAGCACTTGTGGGGTTTGCGGTAGACCGCCTGAAGCTCAGTGCCTCTACCGAGGATGATCTGGTGACCCTGAGGAAGGCTTTCAATATTCCGAACTCGGTAACCATGCGCCTTCCGGAGAAGGGGGAACTGAGGAGCGCTTCTTCAGTACTAGGTGAAACCTTGGTGCACCCGTTCTTTTTTGGAGAGGGTGTGCGGATTCCACTACCGGCGTACTAACAGAGGTTTCTGGCGACAGTTGGGTTGGCAATTGCACAGCTGAACCCCAACACGTGGCGGTGTCTAAACTCTTTGTACACCCTATACCGGCATTGTGGTTTCGGTGAGCTTGACCTGGCAGTCTTCTTCAGTCAATGGAGTTTGGAGGAGCATTCTAAAACTGACAAGGGTTGGTACAAGGCCAAGTCTGTACTGAAAGCTTGCGCCTCTTGCCCTCGGGATACACAGTGGGTGGACATTGTGCACAAGTATAAGGAGGTGACCCGGTGCTGCTTGATGACGAGTGCCCTGGCTCGGGAGGGTATGTCTGGGGAGACTGACATTGAAGCCCACGAGCTTGGGAGTCCCGAGATTATAAGGGACCCATTGGTGTTTGGGAATCCTACTTCCCAACAGACGTGGAAGAGTAGGTTTTTCTTTATCGGTAGGGAGTGGGAGTTCCCGGTGGGATCCAAGCTATCGGGAGAAAGGGTGCCTTGTGACTTTAGGGATGCTCCTGGTTGTTAGCCTTTCCGAGATGAAGAGTTCCCTTTATTTGCACTGTTTTTGTGTTTGTACTGATTGTATGCTCTTTTTGGATGGCAATGGATCAGTCTTGGAGGAGACTCACCGAGAAGCAGGAGGAAGAGATTGAGTGTCGGGAGAATATCTCAATAGTCCTGAGGAGGTCCACCGTTTTACTCAACCGGTACTCGCTTCACTTTTCGAGTTTAGCTCCCATCCCGTGTCCCTGTAAGTACCTACCGGTAACGCACCTGTACATGTACATTTATATATTTTTGGAGTCTCATTTCAGTATGTTGCTTTGCAGTCTTGCCTCAATTCCGTCGGTACCGTAGACTCGGGGACGAGCAAAGCATGGTGCGTGAGCACAAGGACTTCTATCAACTTAAGAAAGCCGTGGGTGAAGATTCACTTCCCGAGGCCCAGCTAATTGCTGCGGAGACTGCCGGTGCTCCTGTTGACGCTCCCGGTGCTGCTGCTGAGGTTGCCGGAAAGAGGAAGAAGAAGAAAGCCAAACGGGTTCGTGGCGCTTCTGAGGCTGATGTGGCAGAGGAGGACTCAGGTGTCCTCGAGGCTGCTGAGATCTCTGCGGAGGTTGCCACGGCGTCCTTGAAGAGGACTGCCCGGGATGAGGTAAACCCGGTGTTTGTCCGGTACTCACGCTTTTCCTTGACCCTTGCTTCCCTTGCCGGTACTTACGTTTTCGTAGTTTATTAAACAGGTGAGGGAACACCGCAAGAAGCAGAAGGTGTCTGTGGCGGCCTCTACCCAGGAGGTTGTTGAGGGTGCTGGTACGGCCTTGGCCACCCAGAGTTCTGGAGCGGCCCCGATGTTTGGTAGGGCGGCCCCATCTGAGAATTCCAAGTTGATCCTTGGCTGTGTCAATAAAGCCCTTTCCAACCCGCTCTCGGCGTCTCAGCTTGCGGACTATCCCGGGATGAGCCTGAAGCAGCAAAGGGACCTGTTCTTTGACTGCAAGCAAAAGGTACCGTTTCGACAACTTCGTACTTTCTTTCTGTCGTTGTCGCTCTCTAATGCTTGCCGGTATTTCAGTTGGCGTATGAGGAGCTTGTCCTGGACCGTCGGTACTGGTTAGAGCTTCAGAACACCGGGGCCAAGGTTGCCAGCCTTCAGGACGCGTGCGCGTGCTTCAACTTGGAAAAAGCCAAGGGGTTGGCCGAGGTTGAGCTTGCCAAAGTCAAGGAGGAAGCCGGTAGGCTTGTTCAGGAGGCGGAGGAGAAGGCCAAGGCTGTCGTGGCCTCTGAGGTCGCCCAGATCCAGGCTGACTTCGACAAGCGGTTGGAGGAAGCTCTCGGTAAGGCCAGGGAAGAGGCTGTTATGGCCTACCGGCGCGATCGTGGGCGTGCTGTGGAGCATGTCACAGCTTACATCAATGGAGGTGTCTACATCCTCGGGAAGATTAAGGATGCCTTCCCGAAGCAAGACTGGAGTCAACTCCCTGTTCCAGCCGTCACCGATGACTTCATTGATTATGAGCACAAGTTTATCCTCAAGGAGATCGATGAAGCAGCCGGTACCTCTAGCCAACCGGAGCAGCAGCGGCAGCAGCAGGAAGAGTGAAGTCCCCCTGCGTGGGCAGTATAGGCCAAGGGCCTTGTAGTCTTTCGTCCTTTTTTTTTTCTTTTTTTTTTCTTTTTTTTTTTTGGTGGGTTCAATTTCGACCCGTTTTTGAACAATTGTCCCGGTAGGGACTGCTCCCTCGCTCGCTAGTATTGTTGGCCATAAGGCTTTTATTTCATGTTGGTTAATGGTGTGTTTCGCCTTCTTTTATAAAATTGCATTTTATGAATATTTCAAGTGTTCACTCGAGAGGACTGGATTTGTCAGTCTGTCTTCCGGTATGTATTTCCTCTTTATGTGCATCGCACGAGGGTAATTGATACCGGTAACGTCGATGTATACATGGGTAAAACTGATGCATGGGGGTCGCTGGTACCGGCCACATGACTTAGAAGAGTTTTACATGGGGGTCGCTGGTACCGGCCACATGTTAAAATTTTCACATGGGAGTCGCTGGGACACGCTGCATGTCAATTATAAAAGAAAAACTTATGCATGGGGGTCGCTGGTACCGGCCACATGTTACAAATTTTCACATGGGAGTCGCTGGGACACGCTGCATGTTATGATAAAAGGGGAAAGCTTATACATGGGGGTCGCTGGTACCGGCCATATGACTTACAAGAGTTTTACATGGGGGTAGCTGGTACCGGCCGCATGTTAAAATTTTCACATGGGAGTCGTTGGGACACGCTGCATGTCGATATAAAAGAAAAACTTATGCATGGGGGTCGCTCGTACCGGCCACATGACTTACAAGAGTTTCATTGTCTTCCCTTAGGCGTCCCTCGTTGGGTGAGAATATTTCACAGTTTTAGTGAGTTGAACTTTACCGATGGTAAGTGATGCTAACTTGATAAATTGAACAAGAGGCGCTGCTCCTGGCCGGTTTATGGCCGGGCTTTTACAAGAGTACCGGTGGGAGCTCTGCTCGACCATTCCTTTGTAGTGACAATTTCCATTAGGAGGTGAGGACCCTCCTACCGGTGTGTTTCAGTGTTTTTATGGACACGGCCTACGGGTAGTAGTAGCGCAGATGCTTAATGTTCGACGGGTGTGGGAGTATGTACCCGTTGGAGTCCATTAGCCGATAAGTACCAGGCTTGACAACCTCAACTACCCGGTAGGGGCCTTCCCACTTTTGGTTGAACGTCATGGCCGCAAAGTCTTTCGTACTTAATCGTACCCGGCGCAGTGCCCAGTCCCCCAGCTTGAGGTATCAGACCTTTGCCTTTGCGTCAAACTTGCGTTTGAGCCTGTTCTTGTGTTCTGCATTCCGGAGGTTGGCTTGTTCCCGACGTTCCTCTAGTAGATCACGGTTGAGGCACAACTGCTCTTCATTTTCGTTCGAATCGAAAGTGTCGATCCTGTGGGTTGTGGAATTAATCTCAACCGGTACGACTACTTCTGCACCGAAAGCGAGGGAGAATGGGGTTTCCCCGGTGACAGCCTTGTACGAGGTGCGGTAGGCCCAAAGTACCTCCGGTAGCAATTCAGGCCATGCGCCTTTCTTTTCGCCCAGCTTGGTCCTCATTGTCCTCTTCAGGATTTTATTCACTGCCTCTACCTGACCGTTGGTCTGGGGGTGGGCTACTGATGCGAAGTGAAGAGTGATGCCCTTGCAATGGCAGAATTCCCTGAAGGAGTTGGAGTCAAATTGTCTTCCGTTATCGGTGACAATGATTTGAGGTACACCGAAGTGGCAGATGATGTTTTCCCAGATGAATGTTTGAATTTGCTGGGAAGTGATGGATTTTAGGGCCTTGGCCTCTGTCCATTTGGTGGAGTAGTCGGTGGCGACAACCACATATTCAACACCACCGGTTCCCTTTGGCATTGGGCCGATTAGGTCTAAACCCCATTGGGCGAATGGGCATGGGTTGACCATCGTCTCCAATGGCTGGGACGGCTTTGGTACATTCGGTGCATTGAACTGGCATGATTTGCATTGCCTGGTGAAAGACACGGCGTCCCGGAGAAGGGTCGGCCAGTAGTACCCAAGCCTAATGAGCTTGTGAGCCATTGCTCTTCCTCCCAGGTGGTGGCCGCATATGCCCTCATGTACCTCTCTGATCGCCTCCCGGGACTCGGCGGGTCCGAGGCATCGTAGGTACGGCATTGAGTGGGCACGGCGATAAAGATCATTATTGATGATGAGGTACCGGGAGGACCGGAATCTTACTTTCTTTGCCTCATCGTTGTTTCTCGGGAGGGAGCCATCTCGCAAATACTCTAGGATTGGTGTCATCCAGTTTGCTTCTTCGAGACGTAAGTGGTTCACCTCGACGGATGTCGTCCCGGTACTGCGGTGCTCCAGTGTGATAATGGGTACCGAGTCCCCTGGGTTGGGGTCAATAGCCGAAGCTATTCTGACTAGAGCGTCAGCCCGTTGGTTTTCATCCCTCGGTACCTTTGTTAATTTGAAACACGAGAACCCAAGTACGAGGTCCTTTACCAGGGTCACGTACCGACGCATGGTGGGGTCTTTTGCTTGGTAATCCCCCGTGACCTGGTTGACAATGAGCTGAGAATCACTGAAGGCTTGGAGTTGCCTGGCTCCCATATCGCTGGCTAGCCGAAGACCTGACAAAAGTGCTTCGTATTCGGCTTCATTGTTGGAAGCTCTGAAATTGAACCGGAGGGCACACTCCAGGTGAGATGTGTCGGGGCTCTCGGTATGTGGGGTAATGAGGATGAGTCATGCCCCGCTTCCGTGGGCGTTTGAGGCGCCGTCTCCGTACAACTGTCAGACCGGTATGGATGGATCAAACGGCTGCCCACCAACGGTAGTTGGGGCGTCTTCGGCGGGAGTTCTTTTCTCTACCGATGGCTGTTGATTGGTGTTTGCATGTTCGGGTGTGAACTCAGAGACGAAGTCCGCTAGCACTTGTGCCTTGATTGCCGGTCTGGGCCGGTAGGCTATGTCAAACTCGATGAGTTCAATGCTCCACTTCGTGAGTCTCCCCAATGCCTCAGGCTTTTGCAAGATTAGTCATAGTGGATGGTCGGTCAAGACGACAATGGGGTGAGACTGGAAGTAAGGGCGGAGCCTCCTAGCCGAGACCATGAGTGCTAAAACGAGCCGTTCTATCTCCGGGTACCGAGTTTCGGTATCCAGTAGAGATTTGCTCGCATAGTCTACCGATAAGTCTTCCTTGTTGTCGCTCCTGACCAAGATTGAGCTCACTGCCGTCCTGGATACCGATAAGTATAAGAACAGTGGCTCCCCCAACACTGGTCTACTGAGGAGCGGAGCTGCTGCTAAGTATCCTTTTAGGGTTGTGAAGGCTTGTTCGCACTCGGTGGTCCAGCCTTCGAATTTCTTCCCGGTCTTGAGTATCTTGAAGAAGAGAGCACACCGGTCGGTAGACCGTGATATGAACCGAGAGAGAGCTGTGATTCTGCCGTTAAGGCTTTGGACATCCTTGAAGGTTTTGGGAGACTTTAAATCCAGGATTGCTCGAATCTTCTTGGGGTTAGCTTCGATACCCCGGTGGTTGACCATGAAACCGAGGAACTTACCCTCACCGACACAAAAGACACATTTCTCGGGATTGAGTTTCATCCCATAGTCTTGAAGGATGGAGAAGGTCTCTTGCAGGTCGGTAAGATGATTACCTTGCTTGACACTCTTGACAAGCATGTCGTCCACGTAAACTTCCATGGTTTTGCCAATTTGCCTGGAGAACATGCGGTTGACTAACCGCTGGTATGTGGCACCGGCATTCTTCAGCCCGAAGGGCAAGACGTTGTAGCAGTAAAGACCCTGGTTGGTCATGAAGGAGGTGTGCTCCTGGTCTTCAGGGTCAAGTTTGATCTGGTTGTAGCCTGAGTAAGCATCCATGAAGCTGAGGGCCTCGTGCCCAGCGGTAGAGTTCACTAGCTGGTCGATCCTTGGTAAGGGGAAACTGTCTTTGGGGCACGCCCGATTGAGATCGGTGAAGTCGATGCACATTCGCCACTTCCCATTAGGCTTCCTTATCAGCACCGGGTTCGATAACCTTCGAGGGTACTGAACCTCGCAGATGAAACTGATGTTTAGGAGTTTGTCGACTTCTGCTTTCATGGCCTCGTATCGCTCCTGGTCTCCTACCCTTCTCTTCTGTCGTACCGGCCGGTAGGCGGAGTCTATCCCGAGCTTATGGGAGATAATGGTGGTGGAGATACCGGGCATGTCTGCATAGGACCAGGCGAAAACTGAGGCATTGTCCTTCAGGAGCTTGATCAAACTATCCCGGAGAGTTCCCGGTAGTCTGGTACCGATCTTGACAACCTTGTCAGGCTGTTCAGGGAACAGGGCGATGTGCTCTACCTCCTCCTGGGGTTTGCCCTGTACGGTCACTGCTCCTTCCCGAGGGTCATCCGGCCTGTCGGCCGTTGCTGCTCTGTCACCGGTAGTGACATTGCACACATCCCGGTAGGGACGTCGTGGCTTAGTTTCCTGAGCGTAGCAGGACCGGGCCATAGGCTAACTTCCTCTGATGGAGGCAACTCCGGCGGGAGTAGGGAATTTGAGCATGAGTAAATAGTAGCACACACAGGCCTTGATCTGACAGAGGATTGTCCTACCGAGAATGAAGTTGTAGGAGGATTCGCAATCTACCACTAATATGTGGGCAGATACCTTTCGAGACCTGGGGTACTGACCGACTTCGATGTTGAGCCAGATGCTACCGAGAGGTTGAACCAGGTCTCCCGAGAAGCTTATGAGCGGGTTCACCGTCCTCGATATGTTTTCGAGCGGCAGATCCAGCTTGAGGTATGCACTTTTGAAGATGACATTTGCCGAACTACCACCGTCCACCAGCACCTTGTGCATTAGGTCCGTGTGAACCTTGGCCGAGATCACGAGGGGATCGTCGTGGGGGTCACGATACCGGCTTCCTCGTCGTCGGAGAATTCTATCTTCCAAGGGTCTCGCTTGAGCCTTTTCTGTGCCGGTGCAGACTGTACGGAGAAGCATTGTAGGTGCTGTTTAGCCTCCTTCACATGAGACTTGTGCTCAGATCGTGAGGTACCGAAAAAGGTCGGCCCTCCACTAATGGTGAAGATTTCCTTCCGGTAGCCTTGGCTGTCCTGACCGGTGTACTGGGCCAGCTTCCCGTCTCGGTATAGCCGCTCGACCACGTCCCGAAGGGTCTGACACTCTTCGGTGTTGTGGGTCTCGGACTGATGGTGGGTACAAAATTTGCCGGTGTTAGTCCGGTTGCCGGCGTATGGTGGCCTTTTCTACGGTTGGGGGAAGAGTTTGGGGATTTCCTTGTAGATGTCCTCCAGGGGTTTGCTGAATGTCGTACATACCAGCAATTTGTCGTCGGTACCGTCCTGCTTATTAGACCTTTTGGGGCGGTTGTTCCTCCAGGGATTTTTCTTTTTGGAGTGGCGGTTATACCCAGTTTCGGTCCAACCTTGGCTTAAACCGGCCACCTGGTTGACACCGGTGGGTTGGTTGTATGGCCATTGATTTGGTTGAGACTGGGTCTCCCCGCAGGCTGAGTAGCCGGAATACTGCCCCTGCTCCTGTTGGTTGGAGTACAACTGTTCCCCGGGCTTTCTATAGCCAGGATCAACCTGGTACACCGGTCGATGTTGGTGGCTCTGGGGAGTCTGGTATTGGAGATTCTGCTCCCGGTTGGGAGGATCATACTTTCGGTTATTCTCGCGGTTCCCCCAACTGTTGTTGCGATTTCCCCCTCGGTAGGAGTTGAATTTGTTGCGCTTATCAACCTGCCGAGAGTCGTCCAGCCGGGAGTCACTACCTTGCTCTTGCTTGCGCTTATCCCCGATGGGGTCCACTGTGGTTGTGGAGGCATCGCATTGAGCTGAGACTTTCTCTCGTAGGTTAAGTAGTAACTCCGGGCATACTGCCCTGCCCGGTTCATGAGCTCAGTGTAGGTGAGGACATCGTTCGTGGCATTGAGCTTCCTGAGGAACTCGTCCGATTGCAGACCATCCCGGAAGATCTGGGCTGCACGAACATCGTCCTTGGAGGTACAGCGTCGGTAGGTAGCTTTGAACCGTTCCATGTAATCCGTTAGTCGCTCCCCGTTGGCTTGCTGGAAACCGGTGAGCTCTCCTACTGAATAAAAGAAGCTGGATTTCGTTGCATACTCGGTGGTGAAAGCTTCGACTAGTTGCTCGTAGCTATCGATCGACTCCGGCTCTAGTTGATAGAACCACAACATGGCCTCCTGAGTCAGGGTGTTGACAAAGGAGTGACACCAATCCTCGTCGGTGTAGCCCTTGCCGTTGTATGCAGATTGGAAGGCGGTTACGTGCATTACCTGGTCCTCTTTGCCGGTATAGGAGTCCATCTTCAGGTTCTTGAAGTCCCCGGTTGTGTGCATGGATCCTCCTAGTGAATGAACCGACTGGCTTTTTTGCTATGCCAAGACTGGGCGCGCTTTTGGCACCACCGGTCTCGATCCTTCTGAGTCGGTCACTGAGCTCCCGGAAGAGGTTGACCAATGTGCCTTCATCTCTTGCACCCGACCCGGGGCCGATGGCGGGCGCGCTCATGGGTAACATACCATGATCTTCGGTCCTGTCTTCGTCCGGGAAGTGGACCACTCCCGCAGCATCGAGAAATGAGACCTTGAGTGCCGAAGACTCCTGCCGAAGGTGATTTCACGCCTTGGCCCGGTTGGAAAGGGGTCTGCCGGTTTGAAGGGGGTCTCAGTTCTTGGCTGCGTTGAGATCGAGCGATCGGGAGTATGCTCATGGCTGAGCTACTCTTTGAGCAGGTTGATCTCTCGGGAGCTGGCTTCCTGGGCCACGAGCTGGTCACGGCGCAGTCGCTCGTTGCTCTCCTAGAGGTCCTGGATCATGGCCTCCAGTCTGGCTATCATCGAGGGTTCGATCTGGTGGGACTCGGGGGTCTCCGACTCGGTGGAGTGGACCGCTGCCTGCGTTTCCTCGTGGAGGGGTTCAAGACTAGCGATAGTTGTTGCGTCCTTTGATGTCCTGGATTTCTTGCTGTGCTTGGCGGGCTGTGAACCATCGCCGGCTGATTTCGTCATAGCTTGACTGATAGAGTACCTCACAGGGTGAGGGTGCTTTTGTTATGAAGTGGTGAAAATTGTTCCCACAGACGGCGCCAAATGTTTCTGCCGTTTCCCAACTGCTTGGTAGGGGCGCACCCGGGACGCACTCGTGTACCTGAAAGCGTAAATGAGTTCAAGGGAGGTCGGCGTGTACCGACCGAATGTCCTCCGACGTTCAAGTTAGTCCAAGGGGATCTGAGCAGAGTATGGCTGGGATGCAGAGAGAACTTACTTGAATAAGGAGTGAAGACTCTTTATATATGAGTTGAGATCGGAGACAAGCTTCCCTGGCGTGGGGGACATCCCTTGACACGAGGGAATACTCTATAATCCACTACCTCGACACGCGCATCGAGAGACGGCGGTGTTTAGTGCGGTATGGGTGTTCAGCTTAGTGCGATCCGCGAGGTAGTGGACAAGCACGTGTTGACAGGTGGCAGTGCTAGTACCGATTGGATTGTGTGCCCTCGTTACCTGGTCGGGAGATGTCCCTGTAAAGCCGAGGGGAAGACTCGTTGTCGGTACACCCGGCCTGGTATTGCTGGAACCGCTGGGGTACCGCCAGGGCTTTGCTGGTGGGCTCGGAAGGAGATCCCTACCGAGTGGAGAGATGTCGCTGGGGCGTTGCCTGGGCTGTTGGGGCATTGTCAAGGCAGTACACTCGGTAGGGGATCCCTACCGAGTGGGTAGATGCCGCTGGGGTGTGATATTGGGCCCAGAGGTGGGCTGCTCAACGATGGTGGGCTACTCCTGACCTGTCACGGGGTCTGTACCGGGACAGATATGAAATGGTAGCGACATTAACCTTTGGTCAACTCCGAGGGTCATGGTCAAAGTCAATGATGAAGTCAACCTTGTGACTCGCTCACCCACATGAGCATCAAAAATCAATAAGGACCACATTAGATATTATGAGCTCGCCCATTGATTATTCCTCCCCGTTGTTTCTTATATGGATTTACCCCATTTGCCCTTCATTTATTCAATCTAACCCTTAGATCTTGCCCTACTCATCCTAGCCCTCCATTTCCTTTCCCCTTAGCCTATAAATAACCTAGTATTTGCCCTATTAGGTCATCCATTCAGCAACCCCCATCACCCATCCCTTTCCCTTTCCCTTTTCTCTCTTCTTCCTTCCCTTAGGTTTGCCCACGATTCGTTCGTCGACCGGTCGACAACAGTACCTCGACCGGTCGAACTAAGACGGGATCCACCATTTCTCTACCTTCTTCACCTCCTTTCCTCCTCCACCCTTCACCAAAGTCGTTCACCACAACGTCTACGACTCCATCCACCATTTTAGGCAGCTAGGATCCTCACCAAGTCATCAAGATTCATCATCCAAGGCCAAAGAGAAGCAAGAGAGCACCCATTGAGCATTCCTCATCCTTACTCTATCTTTTTCTTATTTCTAGAGCTTTATTGTGTAATTTGATAATGTATACTATGATGCTTAGTGAGTAGTTACTTTTGTAGGGGACTAGGGTTGTGTGCCCTAGTCCAATGTGACTATGTGATGCTTTGATTTATGAGTAAATGTCTTTGTTGATTCATGAGTATGTGTATTGTCTAATTTAATATGTATTGAATGTGTATTTGAGGAATTCACCACTCTTTTGTATGCATTTGGTCCATCTTGTATGAGTTTGAATGGGTTGGTTACTTATTTCTACTCTAGGCAATTGGCAATATATGTGATTAGCATGTTTCACTTGTGTGATCCTTTATTCATGTTCTTTACGCCTTCTTTCTTTCTCCCTTCCCGCGGAGAGTCCCTAAGACCCTAATAAGTCTTAGGAATATATACCTTAGAAGGAATCCACTCCACATCGATAATATCGATGGAGTGGTGGGTTATACATGTGTTGCTTGTTTAAGTCTCTAAGCTTCGATACTTTACGCCTCTTAAGCACTTTAGGAGATTCGGTATTAGGTCACTTAGAGGAATCCCCTATGACACCTAGAGAGTTCGAATGACCCTAATAAGGCATTTGAATACCTTAGGAAAGCACGGTCCTAGAACCATAACATGGCTAGGATACGGGGCTTGATTTGTGGACACATTGGCATGATTTGGCAAGAGAGCATCATTAGTTGCATTGGGCTTGGCGTTTGCCCGAAAACCCCAACACTTATCTTTATTTGCACACATTCTACTTTACTTGCTTGCATTTACTTGTTTGTTTGCATCATTTCTTTCACAAAACCAAACACACCACACCTCATTACACTACACACCGTACATTGTTCAAACACACTTTCACTCACTCTTTTCACCTCTTGTCACTCCACATTATAGCTAGAGTCACTCGACCACACTACTTTGAGATTGGGAACTGTCCATCCCTGTTGGAACGACAATCTCGGATCTCAATACACTTATCACTCTTTTTTGCAACAAGTCAAACTTCTCTCTTTCGATTCTCTGCCGTTTGGCGATGGTTTGAGGTAAAACTTGTGGTGTTGAATTCGCCTGGATGAGGGCTTCAAAGCCCAATAAATCTCATTGATCAAATTGACTGGATTAGAGGTCGGGAATATTGTTGAACAGTTCGGCTAAAATTTTGGGTTTTCTCTACTTGATCTCTCCTCACACACTGAAATTTGATGATTGAAATTGGTATAGGATTGAAGGGTTCAAGGAGATGAAGAATTTGGGACCGGTCTCAAGTCACGGGGTGACCGAAATCACGAGAAATCGTCAACGAAAGTCGCCGGTGCTGTGCACAGGGAGAGAGGTTGGGCTGAAGAGAGAGAAAGAGAAAACTAAAATGGAAATTTCCACATTCGAAAATTTCCTAAATAGGAGCTTTCCAAATATAGTAATCCAACTTTCGCGAACCATAACTTCTTCATACGAATTCCGTTTTAAGAGTACTTCATGTCTACGAACTCGGTTTAATGTGTCCTACAACTTCCGTGAAGAAAGTTCATTCAAATTCTAAACGAAACGAAAAGTCAACCCGACGACCCCCCTTAAAAGCACTAATTGAAACTCTAAATGGAAATTTTCTCTAATTCACCGTAAAATTAACTAGTAATTAGGTAAATTGGGTCCGGGTCGTTACACTTCCACACTGTGTTCCAATCATACCAAACCATGTGCAAGAATCGCTTGTCAGCATATTGACAAAGAAGGCACGCATACCGATAATGAGAGAAATAGTTTCAGGAATAATGCCAAATCCATGGCACTACAATAGAACCAAACCCTAGCTCAAGAGAGTATGGACTTATTAGACCCAACGAAAAACCAAAAAATAAAACCCTAAGAAAACAATGTGAGGAACTGTCACGCTCCGCTATCCTCTCCCAAGGTACTAACTCCAACCAATCGATAACCCCAATGGCGATGTTGAGATTTGTGTTGCAGGTAAGCACAACTGCCCTACACAAGCAAAGTGAGCCATGGAGCACCGGCCAGCACCATCTTCGCCTCAATTGCCTGAGACTAAACCCCCAATACCCAATACTACCATACATCAACCCAAAACCACAAACCCTCCTCAGGCACTAATCCCACGAAGCCAAGAGCCACCTCCTCCCTCCATAAGGTCTACCAAAACAGTCCCAAATCTTGTTAACCAACTGCCCAAAACCTCCTATGCCCAAACTCCATGAAACTGGAACCATCTCTCTCCACATGCCTTAATGTATCACGTCCCTAACATCCCACCTCTCAGCGCCGCCAGCCCCCAGGGGTCAGATCGACCCAGATCTCGTCAACCCACTACGGCACGATTAGATCCGGCCACCCATACCACCATCACCATCGCTACCACCAAAAGGAAGAAGCAAACCAGCCTTTGAAAACTCAGCTTTACATAACCGATCTGACACCGGAAGACCAAAAAACATAACCAAACTCAGCTTTACCTGTCCGGCTGCACCCACCACCCGTCGACGAGGCATAGCGCCATCATTGACGCGAGAGGGCCGCCGGACAAGCGAACCCACAACTCTGTTTTTTTTCAAACCCTAGCGCTGCTCTCCTTTAGACCCAAGTTTCAGTCATAAACTTAATTCATTAGGCCAAATGATCGTGAAGAAAAAATTATACGGTTAGACCTCGTTTGGTTCACGGAATTGAGGCCTTAAGAAAGGAAACTCAATCATTTCCTGTGTTTGGGATGCAAAAGGAAATGAAATATTTTCCTAAAGGAAGGGAAAATAGAGGGGAAATTGGTTCATTCCATACTTCAAGCGAATTATTTTCTCTACTTACTTTCTTGCATTTATTGCACTAATTTAACATTAATTACATTACTTTTATAACTAAAATAACAATTTATGAAATTATAAATATTAATTTTGTTTTATATATTATTATTTATTTATTCTTTTCCTTAATGTTGTCAAACACTTGAAAAGAAAACTAATGAGAATTTTAGTTTCCCCTTTCTATGGAAAGAGTAAGGAATTGATTTTCTTTCATTTTCTTTCCGTGAACCAAACGAGGCCTTATAGTTGATGTTAAGCATATGCAAGGAAAAGCACAATTAATATGTTATCAATATAAAGTAATAACGGGATGAAAATACATGAAGACATTCAAAAGTTTAGAAATAGAAGAAGACCCCAAGTGTATGAAATTGATCGAGACTTCCAGAACTTCATTTGTTCAGCTTCTTCCAGTTTCCAAGCTTCCTTTTTAGAGTAGTGTGTAATATTTCCTTGGCTATAGGATGACATGAATCTCGATAACTTGCTCGAAAATTTAATTTTTAAGAAGAAACAAATTAAAAGAAAGACAAAACCTTAACACTCTCGAAATTTAAAAAATTAACTAACAATAACAAGGTCAACTGTAAGATTATACACGTCTCATAATTATTGTAATTTTAACACTCAAAATTATTACATGCATTGTACTAATTAAGAGTCGAAATGAGAACAAATGAAAAATTGATTGATAGGAATGTAATAGTCCATTTTTATAGGACGGTTGCTAGAATATTGTCATGTAGCTATTTTTAATCAAGTGCAAGGGACCATTATATTGGGCATTTAATTTAAGTAGGTGAATACAAACTAAATGGAAATGTAAACACAAAAGGGAATATCTATGTCGACCAGTAGTGTGTTGTCATCTTCCTATATATGACCAAAGAATTAGCAGAGAAACGTGAGAGGAGGAGGAGTACCAAAGTCTTTCTTAATTTGGACAGATACAAAATTACAAATGAGGCTAGGGTCAACGTACAGAAGAGATCGAAGGCCCCAAATTAAAAAGCAATAAATCGATCATGAAAGGCTGATCAGAGCTAATTAAGATCAGGGCCATAAAATAACCAGCAGGAAGAAAAGAAGCACCATCAATTAGAGTAGTGTCTAATGGAGTAGAAACATTATATGCAATCGATGTAATTATTCGATAAAAATAAAGTAAACAATATAAATAAGCTCTAACACAAATCTTCTCTTAGATTGTTGTAAAAATATGACGGAATTCTTATAAAATTATAGAACAAAATAATATCATAATATCATGAAAATAAGAGTACTAATAGAGATAAGAAAATAAAATAAAAGTAAGAAAAATAGTATAATGTATAGGTTTTTATCTAGGAAAACTTATCGAGTCGAGGCGGCAAAACACTGTTCTAAGAGAAGATTCGTCTCATACTGCACAGGGTTGAATAACAAAGTTCCCCCAAGATACAACAACCCTTTGAGCTCCGTCGTGCAGCTAAGAAGCCTCATTGAACCTTAATCACCCGTGCACTCAAAACGATGTATATTTAAGATAGATATATCGTATAATTTATAAGAAAACTTTAGATAGGTTGGGTGTTGCACTAGAGTATGTGGTTACAATATGGTGGATTGTATTTTCTCCTCACAAGCGATCCCACATATGTATCTGACCATCTCAGTATCTTACTCACATATATCCGACCATATACAACACACCTCTGCCTTCCAACTCTAGCTTTCCACCTAGCCACCCTTATATAGGCTTTGCTTACCAATGACCATAATTAGCCTCATTAAGAGCATCTTTAGTAATGCTAGCTATTTTTTAACTAAATTGTAGTTAAAGTGGCTAAAAAGTTATTTTGGCTAGCCAATTTGAAAATACATCTGCACCAATGCTCTCTACTTTAGCTAGTATTGAATTTAAATAATTTTTTAATAAATAAAAAATAGCTTAAGTGTTTTTTTTTTTTGGACAATAAGTGTATTTAATAATTACACAAAACAACTAAAAATAAATTTTTTAAATTAACAAAAATAATAGAAAGCACAATCTCGCTCTCTATATTTAAGAGCCATATAACTATAGTTAAAGTAGAGAGTCACTTAGCTAGTGTAGCTGCTAAAATAGTTGAAAAACTAAACATGTTCTCTAAAATAGCTAAAAAGCAAAAATAGAGTCTGCTAAATATGCTCTAACTATATAACGGTCAAATAATAATAATAATAATAATAATAGGGAAAAAATCACCTTTAGTCCCTGAACTTTGACTCATTCGACACTTTCGTCCTTGAATTTTGAAATATATCACTTTAGTCCCTGAACTTTGAAAAAAACTATCACTTTCGTCCCTGACCGAAGTTTTCACCGAATAAATCTCTTATTACGGCCAATTAGAACGACACCACATATTGGGCTTTGAAGCCCTCCTTGAGGCGAGTTCAACGCCACCAACCCCGCCTCAAACCGTTGCCGGACGGCGGAGAATTTTACAATTAAAGTTTCGGCCACCACCGGTTTTCGGGCTAAATTCGAGCCATTCTAGACCGAATCGAGCTTAGTCCCAGTTATAAAAGTTACTCCTCTCATCCGTGCGAACATTTTGGCATAGGTTTTGCACCATTTTTTTCCGGTCAGGGACGAAAGTGATAGTCGGTGTTGACGTTCAGGAACGAAAGTGATATATTTCAAAGTTCAGGGACGAAAGTGTCGAACGAGTCAAAATTGAGGGACTAAAGATGATTTTTTCCCATAATAATATAATAAAATATAAAAACCGTTAAATCCATAAATAAAATAATAAAAATATAACTGAAAATAATCCCCACAATAAATAGTAGAGTAAATAAAAATAATTTTAATTTTAAATCACAAAATTTCCAACATTTTACACCAAAATGGTGAAATATTACAGACAAATGCAAAGCGTCGGATAGAATTGAAATGATAAAACTTGTAATCCAAAGGCTAAGTGATTTCCGATTTGACTAAAATTTTGTATAAATTATATTTAAAGAGTGACCTATACGATGAGTGGTTCGGATCATCAAACTTAATTATATATATATACACACACTTTCTTTTATTTGATCAAGAACGCTTATCGTGTTACCAACAACAAATGTATAAAATAGCAATGAGATAGCACAGACTTCTTTACTCTCCGTCATGTGCCATTTTATCCATATATCGCTCTCCAAATCAAGCAATCCTATCATTCACCCAGACTTGTGCCTGCATACCGGTGAAGAATTCAATTTCGACGATTAATGGTACTTTCGTTAGCAAGAGTTGCTGCAGTTGTTCATTTCAAGCATATATTCAAGAAGGCCAATTTTGTAGCCAATGCAATTGCGCTACTGGTCATCAAATGGAGGTACTTGTCTGGAATAATTCTGTGCCTTTGTCAGCTGCTTCTGCCTTTCAATTTGATCAATTAGGTGTTGATTGTATTACGGGTTTCTACTTTCTACCTCTCTAGTTAAGTGCTTTTCTTTGTATCGAAAAAATTTAGTGGAGCATAGTTTTATTTATTTTATTTTTAATGTCTTAGTTATGCTACTTTGTTCTTACTATTTCACCCTTAATAAATGAAATTTTCTATTTATGCAAAGGCCTTTTTTGGTATTTGAATGTTTACCACAACTCAAGTTTTCACATTATCTATCTATCTCTATCACTCTTCTATAAAAATTTGGTGTCGAATGTTTCACTAAATTTCAAATTACCAAAAATATTTGTCACATAACTAACAAATCAAGTAAAAAAAATGTAAAGTGCCAAAAATATAAAATTAAAAAAATAACCAAACAACCACTACTTTTTTAAGCCACCTCATTTTTTTATTAACCACACAGTATCACTCACGAGAACAGTTGCTAGTATATATATAAATTAATCAATTTTATGTTGGCCACATCCCGTCTTTGTGATAACTTTTCAAATTTGTCTCAATACGGTTTAAGAAGACAAATTGAAATTAGCAAGTTCCAATTGTCTTATCAATAGTACTTGAGAAATCGAATATCACGGTGATTCCCTAACTTTACCAATCACATTACTGTCATAAGTCATTGCATACCGCCTGGATTTTCAACATACACGTCTTTATTTAAACAAATTACATGTAGCAAACAACAGACTCAATTAGTGTATAGCTTTCAAGTCATTCCTAGCACCAACAAGTGCACGTATTAGCTTCAAAACCAAGTCATCTGCTTCCTCTGGTTCTCCTCAAAAATGCAAAATGTGAAAAGCCAATTTTTGCAAGATTCCTCGATCCTGACCCTCCAGTTGAAAGCCAGATCCCACCGTCTTTTTTTCACTTCAAAGTCCCTCTGCGAAAGAAGCTAACGAGTAACAATGCAGGGGTGTGCAATTCTTGTCACCTTCCATATATGCATTTGTTATCCCACGCCCATGAAACCCTTAATTATATACTATTTCCTCCCAACTTTCTTGTGTTTGAACAATTTGGCTGTAGTACCAGGTCTCCTCACAGCAGTTGCATCCTTCTTGCCCGTATTCATCTTCCCTATCTTTCCTTTGCGACCACCAGTAGGTCTTTTACTATAATTCTCTTTGTTCGTCTTTCCACTTCTTTCTGACTGGTCTTTAAATGATTTAATACCATCAAATTGCCTACCTCTCG
The DNA here is from genome assembly GCA_029955375.1 of Rubus parviflorus. Lineage (NCBI taxonomy): Eukaryota > Viridiplantae > Streptophyta > Magnoliopsida > Rosales > Rosaceae > Rubus > Rubus parviflorus. Next base: position 16,504,571 of record JARGGL010000006.1, on the reverse strand, counting down.
TAGCCCGTTTCAGTCCATCTCCACCCTGAGAAGATATACCATCGGTGCTAGGGCTGCCATTAATGTGTTCCTTCACCCTTTTTCTTTTTCTATGTTCCATTGATCCGTCTTTCTCAGGTAGAGTACCCAATTCCTTGCGTTTTCTATGCTCCATCCTTTGAAAAAGAGGCCAACAGTAATAAGCAGATGTAAAAACTGAAAGTACAATCGGCATATGCTGATGAAAATAACAGGCGGCTGTAATAACTCATAAAAAAAAAAGAACTCAAAAGTTCTTAGAACTTCAGTCGCAGAATGAGATCAGACCTGTGGGTTGAAGAATCTGCATGTTTCGTATTTGTATCTGTGGTGGCAACTTCCTTACTACTTTTCTTGTTATCGCGGCGGCTCTGCAATAGATGTTACAGTAAAACCAATTTCTCATGTCATCGAAAGAAATTTGATTCAACTTGGGAAACACAATAGGTAAACCACAAAAGGAAAATTACCTCCAGAATACCCTTGACAAAACCCTTGTATTTATCTGGTGTAACTAACTCAACTGCAGCAGAACCACACTTCCTTAACATAATCTCCATTATGACTGTGACCTACAGATAAAAGGATCATGGTCGAGTTGTGACAAAGTAAAAAGATTCACAAATATATACGAGTATGGATTTCTATTGAGCATGTTACAAACATAAATATCCTTGTGCATTCATGTAGCCATTAAAAGCATTATGCTAAATTAGCACGTACCTTTTCTCTGAAATGATGTCTTGAGACTGGGGACCAGGGGAGAACTGCATTGACAATAGCTGGTAAAAGATTTTGCAGACTTCGAGTTTCTAAGCAAGATACTAGTACTTTCACGAACCCCAACACAGCCTGGCAAATGTGTAGCAACTAATTCATTAGCATTTCAGGAACCCCAAAAACCTCATTAGCATTGGCATATAATGAAAAGCAATAATCCTGTTCAATGTGCAACTAATTCATTAGCATTTCCTTCCCCCAACAGAACTCATTATCATTAACAGAAAATGAATAGTAATAATCTATCAACACTCACTTTGATAACTTCCAGAGCTTTGCCTTGCAGCAAAGATAAAAGAGAAGGAACAAGCTCAGGTATTGAAAGGCAAATCTCTGTATCCTTATACACCAGCACTGATAGCACAGACACTGCTCCACTCTTTATGTGAGGTGATGCACTGGAAAGATAGCCCATTATCTGAATAATGAAAAATAGGCAGTCAATACACATAAAGCAGAAGAGAACCAGATTGCAACAAAAGCCTAATTACATCTAAGAATGTTCACCGCACACTTATTACTATTTACTATACATTACTATATGGCCTTTTTTCCAGGATGCAGTACAGTTTGCTAGTTTTGATAAGACATTTTTCCATATAAATGAGCAGAGTAGATAAAATAAGCCGCATCAAATAGTTCAAGTGAGATAACTGAAGCACTTACCATGTTAATGAGTTTCTGGTAAGGTCCATCTGAACTGAGACATGATGAGTCTCTCAAGCTAAATCTTATGTTGAGGAGTATATCATAAGCTGTTTTCCTAGCTTTATCTTCGCGTGCCTGCGTATCAAGAAACCTACTACAAGTTATTAACAGATCCATGCCTTGAATCATGAAACTTATAGAAGATTAATCCAAAATTCATGATGATGTGTCATACCCAATATTAAAGAATCATGCAAATAGATAAAAGGCTCATAAATAAAGCGACTCAAAAAGCAAGCTAGACCCAGTCAAGGAGATGGAAGAACATAACAAGAATGATAACATGAATATGCTTCTTCTTTTTTTAACACTTACACACATGGATATGTTAAAAAATGAGCAAAATTCTCAAAATAGTTCTTACATCCTTCAACGTGACTATGATCTCATTTAGAATAAGAAAAGCCTTTGCATTTTCCTCCTCTGAGTCTATCTGCAAAATTATTTACAAAAGAAAAACTTCAACTGCCAACTAAATCACACTGAAATAAGCGTAGCTTTACAAGTATATAGCCGAAAAAGTAAATATGTCAACAGAGATGATTAAAATACGCCAAAAAAGTATGATTAACATGCCATTCAGAATTCAGAATAATAATCATGAAAATAATAGATTTTGGAGAAAAGGAAATATTGAAGAGGAAAGACAAAAAATATATTTTCATCACTAAAAGCTTAAAACGTCAGATACTCGAGGAATTGATGCCAACTGCCAAATTCTTTGAAGTAAAAATGCCAAAAGCCATGTGTCTGGTTACAAAGATACAAACAAGAATATGCACAACTGCATAAGATATAGTATTGTTATGTCTTAGGCTTAGGATAGATCCCTCAGTTCCTATGTTCTTGTAGTTACTGAGAGGAGTTCCCTACTGTCTTCCGATCCCCTATTCTCCTGAATATTTTGAGCATCTGATCGATTACCACAAATATCAGAAGCAATATGATGGGCAGACTTGTATACATTTTATAGCTTTTGCAGTAGTAGAGCTTTACGTTGCTCTGTTTTGTGAAAGTGGTCTTCTTGTTCTCCATTGTCTGATGTTATGTTGTTAACAAGGCTTCATTTTCTTTAAAACAAAAAACAAAACAAAAAACAAAAACAAAACAAAACAAAACAAAAATAATAACAAAAAAAAAAACAAAAAACAAAAAACAAAATCAAAGGAAAAAAAAAAGGTATCACATTACTCAACCCCCACTCCAAACGAAACTGTTCCTCAATATGCCATCTTTCCTTCCTCCCTAGAGAAAATCCAACAATCCAGAAAAGAGGAAGACCATGACGACTAAAACCAACCTCCAGTTACAGTTGACACAAATAAACTATACCCTCTACAGAAAAGAAATCAAGATTTGGAACCAAGGGGACCATATTGAAGAAAATGTTAACTGTCACAAAAAAATAGCAATGGGAATACATTGATGCGTAGATTTCTTCTACATGCAATAAAGAATCATACAAGATAAAAGAGTTGATTATGAGAAAGAGGAAAAATATGCACAGCACATAGTTTCTTGCCATCATGAAATAAGCACATGACAAGGTGCATGTAATAGCATATTTTGAAAGAGTCGTAGCATATTTTTAAAGAGAGAACATATAACAATAATCAATATTCTCCTATCCATATAATCATATTGCGCAAATATAATTATATGAACTTTTACTTCTTTAAACAAATCAAAGGTCTACAAATATCAGAAGCAATTGCATAAATAGAACGTTTCTAAAAGATGAATATGAATCACATTGTTAAGAGATAATTCTGACCTTCAAAGTATGAATCATTAAAGTCTGCAAACTAGCAAATCGACTCCTTAGAGATATGATATCGCCAGGAGATTTCAAACCAAGTAACAGATCAATCAATTCAGTAGACCGGAAAGAACAAAACCAAGTATGCTCCTGCAATATTTCATAACAAAGAAGGGATAGGAGCTCAATCGCCTCGCAAGAAGCTTTATCAATAAAAAGATTAAGACTGCCAAGATGCTCATGCGAACCTCTAGAATTCTACTGAGAGCATAGTATGCTTCACGATTTGCAACTTCCTCACTGGTCTAAATACAAAAGTTAATGTATCAATATAGAAACATAATAGTAAAGATACTAATAAGACAGAGAAATAGAAAGCATGTCATAAAACAGAAAATGTCAACTATATACCTGAAAAGTGTGCTTGATAAAGGTATAGATTAGATCAATAAGATCTTCATCGGCTCCTTCAACTAGAGAAGATGCTAGTTCCATTATCACACATCTGTTGAATAGTATAACATTAGACCACTTATTTTATAAATAATTCAAAAGAAAAAGAATAGAGTATATTGTTAATGCAATTTATTAAAAGAAGATAAATAGTCACTGTAGCCCATTTTCTTTTGAAAGGAAACCAAATTCACTAAAAAGGAGAAGGAACTGCAGAGCAGCAGTGGACAAATCAACTCAGAAATAAACATACACCTAAAAACACCACCTAAATCAACCAACCATAACAGCAGCTACAACAAACTAAACTACAGCTGCATTCTTATCTGAAAATATTGCAAAAAACTGGCCTTATATTCTGAAGAACTGAATCCTATCCCACAAGAGGTCATTTTAGCTCTTTTAGACATCTGATCATTTCCAGAGACTTCAAGTTATTAATAAGCATTGTCATACTCATAAAAATCCTAATTCAAGCAATTTTGGAAGTTGCTTCAGCAATTTACCACCTAGTGGAAGTGATTTTGAAGGAGACCTTCAAACCAGCAGAGGTAAGTGTTTTGTTTCCTTTCAACAAAACAAAATTATTAACGTTCTGTGAAAGGACCCTTATGTCCTAGAAATGAAACAATGAGCTTAGGCTTTAAACCATTTTTCCTCCCAGTATTTTGGTTGATTTTCAGTTTTGATCCCTGTGGTACAAATTAGTAAATTCGGTCACGTGTTTTTAAACATTTACAATCTTGGTCACTTTTGCCAAATTTCATCAAACTGGCATTAAAAACACATCCGAACCGCACATACAGGAGCTCAATCATCTTTTCCTATCAGTTATGCGTGCTCAATTGAGCCCATGCACGTTCACAGATAAAGTACAATCTTTAACACCAATTGGATAGAATTGGGTAAAAGTGGCCAAGATTTCAGCATTTACAAAAGAGACTGACCGAATTGCCTACATTTGAAACGTAGGGACCAAGACTGAAATTCACAAAAACACAGGGACCGCATCACATTCAGTTTAACCCATAAACTTATACCATAAAAGACAAAACAATGCCCATTCTGTGTCTAATTATAGAACCATAACTCAAACAGACAAAACTCTCGTATGTAAACTTTTCACACTTTATAAAATGTAGAACATAAGTATATGGCTTACCGCTGTGCATCTTTCTCTCTAGTACATTGATTGTGCTGTTCTTCATCGCCCGATGCATCAGTATGACTCTCCACCTTTGAAAATTCATTCCTACCATCTATGAAGTGAAACTTCCCAAGCAATGATATGAAAATATTCTTGGCAATAGAAGAATCAGTTACTGAAGCCAAGCATCCTATAGCATCCTGGAAAAATGAATAGTAGTTATATAAGTCAATACTACACTGATTTTCTTATTATTTGATACCCAGAAAATACTGATTTACGGATATAGAGTAAAATACTGGTTTTCTTATATTCACATCTGAATCCAACACGTTGTCTCACATCTCCAATAATATCATGTAGCAGATTTTTTTCAAAGACATTATTTGGTTTGGCAATGAGAAGCAATTCTTAGTTTGACATCTGAATCCAAAGCATATTTCACATTGCCAATAAAATAGCAGATTGGAAACTGAAAGAAGATTATCACCCAAACTTACCTTAATTGGTTTTTCAATGTGAAGCAATCATTCAAAATCAATAATCTTAATAAACCGAACCCTCCAATTTTCTTTTTAAAGAAAAATCAATAGAATAAAAAAGTAATGTCTGCTAGTGCACCAGAAGTCCACCAACTAAGCAAATCAAAATAGCACTCTTTCTAAAACAGACAGCTTCATCCTATCCATCCGTCTACAGCACAAAAGCATGCACAAACTCACAACAAACCAATCCATTCTTCATCAGTGGAATAGAAAAATCAATGGAATAGTAAAGTAATGTCTGCTAGTGAACGAGAAGTCCACCAACTAAGCAAATCAAAATAGAACTCTTTCTAAAACAGACAACTTCATCCTATCCATCCATCTACAGCACAAAAGCATGCACATACAACAAACCAATCCATTCTTCATCAGTTCAGATTTGTTGCTTTTGTTGGCTTTTTAACTCGGTGCTTCTAAGAACACAATGAGCCTTAATGATGGCTCAGTGCTTGAAGACAATGAGCTTAAACCATGGGCTCTGAAAATTCAATGGCAATTAAATCTTCCTATGTCAAAGTGTCAGTGCAAGCAAATAGGACTCACCTCTGAATCAAAAACAGAAGAAACACATTATACTTAATTATTGGTGGATTGACTCAATTTAACAAGACTATTGAATCTAACAAACCATTAACATAAGTAGTACAGAACCACTATAATCAGTTTTCATATTTTAAAACTGACATTAACCGTGCTTAATGAAATAACGATTTGGTTCGTTTTATGTGTTGAGACAATTTTCTGTGCACCCCTATTTACTGGTATATACAGTTAAGTGGACCCATTCCTCTTAAAAAGGCAAGCTCCTGGGGAGGGTTACTAATTTACGTGGTAGGCCACATAAGAATTAAACCTCTGTCACACTGTAACAAGGGTTTGAATTCTTTAAAGAAATTATGATAACAATATAATTAAAGAAAAAGAACTAATGGGACTGGAGTTATGAGTTGATTTATCGTATCTTCTTATTCAATTCAAATAAGTGTGGGTTCCCAAAAAAAAACACACAAAACAAAAACTAAGGAACTTTTGTTATTTGTATCAGTATATGGATGCATCTACAAGAAATCACAACCCGCATCAACATCCTCCTAGTTATGATGTGCAATCAATAGCAGTTCAATAATCTAAAAGTTGTTGGCAAAACTGATAGACTACAGAGTCCATACCCTTAACAGTAACAATCAATCCTACTTGAACAAGAATAAGTAATGACAGTTTTGCCTAAAACTGTACTAAAGTGAACCCTAAATCTACATCAACATAGCATAACACAAAAATCCATGTAGTGAACCCAAACCTGGTTAACACCAGTAATAGTGGACAGTAAATTGCACCACCTAGAACTGAGGCCATTGGTGTCGTCATAAATGCAAACCAAAACCAGCTTGAAACCAGTTCATCTCGGGTCAGGGCGATTAATGTCTACTAACTAGTGAAGTTTAAACAAGGGATGAATGGAAAACCTTTAAATATAAACGCTTCCCAGGGGCTGAATCAACAAACAAGTCTATTAGGGCCTGAAGCAACTCAGCAGAACATGCTGCCACAGCCTTTATGTTTTTTGTTGCAGTTTTCTTTGAATAAGTAGGTACATTTCCCAACTCTCGTACAGGTTCGTTTGTTGCATAGGAATTTGCCTCACCAGCACCAATTTTTTGGTTAACCACACTTTTGTTCTGATTCACAAGAGCCTACACAACAAAGCATATCAAAAATATATTACAAAGCATCAATACAATAATAACAATTCAAGTGAATCAAATGGGAAACATCACCTGTAAGGAAACGGCAACATTTTCATGCATTATAGAATCCTCCTTAAGAAATGTTACTAAAGCCTCTGCCAGAGGTCCAAAATTTTGGTACATATCAGTTGGATGACGACAAAAGGAAAGTAGCAGATCCCACAAATCACGTGCATGACCCTTTAGATCTTCACGGGTTTTAGACTTCTTAACTGGAAAAGGAGAAGCAAAAGAGATATGAATTCCAGATATTGGTGAATTACGTAAATTAACATATAAAAGGTTATGGACGCCATTCAAAAAACAAAAGACAGGAAAATCAGATTTAATAAATTGGCTTGAGACCAAAAGAAAACCTCCTCAATTCCGTGCATTTTTTTTCCTTGGTCAAAAAATCATAACTAGAAAGTAAATAAAAAATAAAAATAAAAAAACTCATCTGAAATGGAAAATATATTTCAAATATTTTTTCTCAGGATTTTTTCTTTTAAGAAAAGTTTAAGAGTGATAATAGGAAGTAAAAGGCTCAGTGTGCAAGTAATGTTTAAGTGAACTCTTGGAAACTTCAGGTTTTGAGTCTTGATTCTGTTGGTGTGGGTAAACTATTCATTTCATAGTTATTCTGTTTCTTATCAACCAAAGAAAATACCCAGCAAACAGGCCAACAGATTATTATTATTTGCCTAATCTTTATTTTGTATTTTGTACAGGATCATCCGAATTGAAAACAGAGTTATTCAAGCCAAGATGGAGGCAGCATAGATGGATACTAAAAAGAAAAAAGAAGAGAAATGCGAGAAGACAGATGGTAGAGTTAAGCTTTTCAAAAATAGACTATAGAGTAAAACTCTAGCAAGCGGGCAGGATCACATGCAGACAAATCTCTACTTCCTCCATATCTATAAGACAAGCAAAAACGAAAGAATACATAAAATAAATACCTTTACTACTGGCCAGTTGAAAGGATTTGGCAAGAGGCATAATATGCCCTATATAGTATCCCAACGATGCTCCAACAACATAATTTTTCAAAATAGGTACCAACCAAATGTTTAAACAGGTGAAGTCGCCAGCATTAAGTGATACAGGCACGAGATCTAGTAGCCTCTCAGGTCCCATAACAATTACTGCAGTTCCAATACATTTTTGAAGCTGCATGGATATGGAGATTTTATTATGAACCATGGACTAGAATCACTAGATGTATGTATCATATATATATATATATATATAGAGAGAGAGAGAGAGAGAGAGAGATTCTTTTAAGGAATGATATCCGAACCGGTAGATAGAATATGGATGGTTGAGCTGCATCTCCATGTTTCTCACCTACTGAGCTCTTTCATCTTTTAATATTCAAGAAAAACAAGACTTTATTGCTAACAATAAAGAGAGAATACACAGCAGGGCATCTCAATTTTTCTCAACTATTGTGCATTTCATTTGTCTATCTAATCTAACAGCTAAAAAAGGAATCCTAAAATAACGACCTTTTAGAGAACAATTATATATATGATGCATCTCAGCTATTGTGCATATCAAATGTCCATATCAAGTTTAACGTCTAACAAACAATCTTAAATAAGGACCCTAAAGAGCTTTGTGAACATATCTTCCCACTGGCAGCTACTTGCAAATCCAATGTAAGAGTATGACAAGCCAAACGATTTAAAACAGTTTCATATCAATAAGGAGACGGCAGATTTAGCTGTTGAAGTATAGAAGAGTTATGTCATCAACTGATAGTCTGATTTTATCAAGGAGATATTGAGATATGCCTAATCTCAACGATGTTGAAGAGCGTAGAATGTTTAAGTGTTCATTTTGCTGTCATTTTTTATTAAGAGGACCTATGTAATTGATACTTCAGTACTAAGAAAGAATGGGGAGAACCCCAGCTCCTCTTTTGACTACAAGTCATCTCTTCTCTTCCTTTCTTCTCTTCTTAATCCTTCCAAAGCATTTTAATACAAGAAATCTCCTCTCTTCTTTAAACCCATGATCGTAAAGTCTTTCACACAAAAGCGTTTGAAGTAACAAGACAGAAAAATTGGATCTAGGACCAACAAGCAACAGAAAATTGGATCTAGGACCAACAAGCAACAGAAAATTGGATTTGATAAATTCAGCTCCGCTCATGTTTAGAGTTCAAGATGTATACTGAGTTGTCATTTTGTACCAAAGCCTCAATCAGAATAGCAACATCGAATAGATCTCGATTCAGAAACTTACATGGTCAACGTAAGATTTGTCCCTACTAGCACCAGTCATTAACTCAGCAAGTTTGAGAATGATACTTTTCATATAGATACAGGAGATTTTTCCTATAACCAAAAATACAAAGTACCAATTAGAAATTGACTTATCAGTGAAAGATACAAACAGTGGAAAACAATTCTGACCACTTGTTGAAGAAAAAGTAGATATTATACACCCCAAGAGTGTGCAAGGTCAAGAACTTAGCTAACAAAACAGCAAACTTACATACTAACAAAATCAACAATTAAATGTGTTTTTACCATGAATTTGTATAATTGACTAAGAAGATAGCAAAACTTCTGAGTAGCATTCAACAAAAAAAGAAAAGTAACAAGAATTTACATGTATAATGATCATGAGAATCACCAATTCATACATACCGAGCTTGAGGAACAAAGCAGATATAACATCCAAAAGATGCTCGTTGGGCACTCCCTTACAAGAGTTAAGAGCCTCCTCAAAGATAGCACATATTGATCTCAATGCACTTGTTTTCATAATCTCTTGTCCTTCATCGTCGAAAGGTTGGTTTTCATTAACCAACAAACTTTTTAGATCCACAAATTGGCTTATCAACTCTTTCAAAACACCTGAAGCATGGGACGCAGTCCTGGCCTCAGAAGTCAGAAGACCTAGATCAGTAAAGTCAATATGTATCAGACAACCACTACAAGCAAGATCAGCATTTCCATCAATCTATAACATCATCACTATTAACAATAGAAATTATTGAAGAATGCATGAAGAATATACAGCTCTAGTAAGGATTTATAAAAGATATGACATATATGGATTGTTGAGTACCCCAATCCACATGTAACCAAAAAAAATCCTCAACTTACAGGCACAATTGAAATATAGTGAGAAATGCCAGTCAAAGGTTCATCAGCAGATATGCCTTATACACTTCAGGATATGTAGCACCCATAATATTCAAAATACAATTAAAAGAATCTTAAATTCAACCAAGCAAACAATAAAGACTCCTTATGATCTAGCAAACTGGGGAATACTAACAAGTTTTTTTTTTATATGAGAGAGAGACAGAAATTGAAATAGGTTCGTATTATAGCATTGAAACATGTCAGCAAATGGCTGTGGTGTGGCATCATCATATGGAGAAGGGCATGGTTGTGTATCTCAAGTTCTCAACTGCAATAAGGTTTTTCCAAGACTAAAATATAAATAAGATTTGGCAAATAAAGATATTGACATTCACAACATAGCCTCAAATTGTCCTACATGTCCGATTATAGTACATAGAATAAGAAGCATACCCGCCACAGAGCCACAAACTAGCGGAAGATTCTTAATCAATGATGTTGATTCACCGGTATGAAGTATGCTCAGAGAATATTTTAACAAGGTTGCTGCAGACATGACAGTGTCTGAGGGGTTCTTATTTCCCAAAGAAACATATGAAATGAGAGAAGCTAAAGTCTCCTCTGTCTTTGAAACAATGGCATCAGCTCTTGAGGACTCAAAAAGTACTTCAATAATTTGGAAAACATGCCTTGTGAGTTCTGAGAACCGTGGACCCATAAGCTTATTTATTTCTGAAAGAAGTTTTGAGCTGATTTTTGCTGATAGAAAGGGAATAGTAAGCTTCACTACATTTAGCATGTGTAGGACATCTAGATTTTTAGGTCCATCTGAAGTCCGCGAAGCACTTAATTTAACTGCCAAAGGCATATAATCTTTCAGCATAGACAATACCAACTTGCTCGCCTCCTTGATAACAGTGCGGGACTGGAGTGACTTAAAAACATTCTCGAGACAGTCTTGAGAACATTTGCGGACCTGCAACAAGGAAATAATCTATATCAATTTCCTTCAACAAGTAAGGGGTTATAAAAGGCACGAAGATCCCTCCATCACAAGGTCTGCGTGGATCAGCTGTATGCAGTACTACCCCACTAGCAGAGAGGCTGTTTACATTTCATTCACCTCCAAATCCCTTAAGAACAACCTTACCATTGCACTAAGTTACGCTCTTCAATATATAAACACAAAGATTGATCATAAGTTACTTGCACTGATTTGTACCAAGGGTTTATAATATATGCAAATAATCATAGAATTGAGTTTTTTACATAGAAGTGCTACCAAGTACCAATCTGTCTGGCAAAAAGCTCATCGTCACCTGTGTGGCTCAAACCAAGTCTATACATTTTAAGCCACTATGATAGTTAGTTCTATGTAGTAGAATCGAGGAACAAACTTTAAACCAACATTTCCTTCCTATATGACTGTGCTTTTCTAGTAAATTTAACCACAAAGAAAATTAGAGCAATGCACATATTCATATGGAAAAAGCATAATAGCCACCTTTGGTCTTTTATCAACAGAGAACTTGAGCAGTGTCTCCAGCCCCAATTTGAAGGATTCCCAATCCTCCAAATCACAAAAGCCGACCAAAGCCCCCAAGCACTTGACCACAGACCTGATGCAGGTCATGGTCAGCCCCTCCTCTCTTGCCAGAAGCTCCACCAGCATCGACAGTGCCTCGCCTGCCTTGGCCGACGAGATGCTCTGAGGTGGCACCACCGGGAGCACCAGGGCCAGAAACGACAGGAGCGCGGCTACAGCGGTAGGGTTCGTGGTCTGGGACACAGAGGAGGAGGACGACATGTCGTCGATGGCGGAGATGGTGGCGGCGAAGTAGGCAGGTGGAGTGAGGGGCAGGGATTCGGCGGCGAGGATGGAGCGCATTGCGGCGGCTGTGGCGAGGAGGTGGTGATGCTGCGGTGCCGAGGACTTGGAATAGCGGTCCATGAGCTGTTGGCAGATGTCTGCGCCATCTTTGAACGGCTCAGCCTCTACGTCGTGCTGGTGGTCTTCCCCCATCGTATGGTGGTTTAGTTTTCTCAGGGTTTTGGGACACGAGACAGGGTTTTAGACACTTTACTTGCTCGAATTTGGGTTGGGAAGTGTTGGGTACCCGACCCGTTTAAGCCTCCAGATGGATATAAATTTGGGTTGGGTGTCTTTTTTGTTGAGGATGTGATCCATACGCTATTTGTTCTTTGCACCAAAACAAATTTTTTGATGAAAGGGAGGGGCTTAAACGGCTAGACCCCAGAAAAGAAAAAGAATTCCAAGCAATTACAATGCGAGGCCTAGTTCGGCCATTACGATCATCTTCTAACTTATCCGGCAGATCAACAGAAGGACTCTCTAACACATGCCATCCCGAGTCCAAAAAATGTCCCATATGAGCAAGGTCATCGGCAACATCATTGCACTCTCTATAAACATGATTAATGCTGCAATCCCAATTACCAAGTCAGAGCCTCTTACTGTTAGAAATAAGGCCACGAAGAGGGTGAGTATTATCCCACTTTTTTTTTTGAATGAATAAATTCATTAATTAAACGTCATGTGACTGTAATAGGCCAATGTCATAGTATTACATATGTCAGGGCTTGGAGTTTATATGAAATCTTATGTTTATTTGTGTCCTTTGTTTCATTCTTTGCTTTTCATCTTCATTTCTACAAATAGGTATTAGAGGGGTCTCATCGGAGACACAATACTATGGAGCTTCGCCGTTGTCCTCTCTCTCAAACCTGACGTGGTATGGCATCGATGCTGTCCTCTCTCCCAAAGGTCCGCCGCGGCCTCTCCTCAATCTTAATAAAAGGGTTAATTGAGCAATAAAAGAAAGAAAACACCAAAATGACCAATAGAAAGCCTCATGGTACAATTGGAGTGCACCACCTATAATTGCCATGATATGTGCCAAAAAGTACCTAAACTTCAACGCTAAATCAGCAAAGATTGCTATAGACCAAGCAGACAGACCAATAGGAATTGAGTAATTAAGCATTATGATCGAATTGCATGGTGTCTGTCCACCATTATCTTCGTCATGAGTCAATGGCCAATTTTAAAGGCAGTTTCTGCATGTAATGATGGAGATGATCAATGATGATGCACAACTTTATCTGATATGCACAATTCCGAATATATGTTAATCACTTTTTTCTTAAGTCAACCGTGAAAGTCACGTATTTGAATTTCATTGACATCAATACATAAGTGAGGATCAAAATTGTCGTTTATTTTCAAACAAAAAAAATCGAAGACCAACTGATCGAGCACTTCAGAATCAAACATTTGGCACATTTCTATCTCCCAGTTTTCATTAATCCATCAACACGTATATGCTTGCTACCAAACCACTAATAAAAAGCGATGTGCACTACTTCTGCAGTACAAGTCCTCAATATGAACACGAGCAATAATATTCTAGGCTTACCTTAGTATATAGTTGACAACTTGAGCACTTCAAGAGAAATAAACTTCGACACATATGCAATAGTTGGACCAATAGCTTACTGTGAAAATGAATTACACATGCATGGACCAAGAACAATTGAATACTATCTTAGGATGAATAAAATGAGAAGTAAAAGACTAAAAGGTTATTGATCCCAGTTGGTCAATGATTTTGAAGCGTGCGATTCGAATCCCCTAATATAAGTTGTTCATAAAATGAAGTTTGATAATATAAGATCATATTCGACTATAAGGAGAGATGCAACGCTAAATCTTATGCAGTCGTTTTTTTTAAATGCAATGACTGCAAGGAATGCAGAGCTGCATATTAGACATACCTCTAGGACTATAAATTCCTGCAATTTTTTGTTGATAAATTTTTGAAGTATATTTCTGAATTCTGACTAATACTCTGGCAACTTCTTTTTTTTTTCCATGAAGACCCATATTTGTTTTCTAATCTTGGTGACACCGTGACAGGAAAAAAAAGATTTAATAAATGATTAATTTGGGGACTAGGGTTTCTAGTAAACATGGTCAGAGAGAGTCAGAAGCAACAGTCCAGTCCAGCCAACAAAGTTCAGGTCTCGATGTACGAACAGCCTCACCACCATTACCATAAAAGCTTACACCTACCAACCAAACCAAGCTGGTGACATGGCTTTAATATTGACACGTGTTCATGGCTTCATGGAAGTTTCCTTACAAACTAGATTCAGATCTAGCTAGTGAGTGATCCACCGTCGAAACAGTAACACAGGTACAAGACTCAAGAACACTCACCGGGACGGGACCCTTCATTCAATGTCGTGTTCGCAGACGATCCCCACCCGTCAGATACTCGTGTCTCGTTTCGGTCGGTGCCACTCAACCATAGACCAATGACAAATCTCACGATTCTATTTTTTATGTTTTTGGAGAATCACACATGTCGCCTTCTTTTGTTCATGAGATATTTTGTTTTTGTTCATAAATACATCCCTATATCCAGATTAAAAGAACTAAGTATGAGTGGGAAAAAAGAAAATAAAAACCTGAAAATTGAAGAATCAATTTGAACCGGCCGGTTCGGTTCGATTTTAAAATTCACCAGTTTGATCCAGTTTGGTTCTAATTGAATAGGTCTAGTTCGGTTTTCGATTTCGTACATTAATATAGACTTGTCTACTAACTGATATAATTTTTTTTTAATATAGTTATGTGACAATTTGTTAGTGGACAAGTATATACTCTCAAAATAAACTCACTCATATCCAATCTTCTACTCCAATTAATTGTTTCTTACTTTCCTCCCAATTCAGCCGCCTCTTTTTTCTTCATTTTTTTTCGTCTCTTTCTTCTTCTTCTGCAACTCCATAGTCAGCTTCTCTACAATTTCGTTTTCTCTCTTCTAGGTCACATTTTCCCTTATTTCCTCTCTCTCTCTCTCTCTCTCTCTCTCTCTCTCTCTCTCTCTCTCTCTCTCTCTCTCTCTCTCTCTCTCTCTCTCTCTCTCTCTCTCTCTTCCAATCTCTGTGAATAGATCAATCTATGATAGATCGATGATTTTTTGGGTTTAGGATAGATTGATGATCGATTTCTAGATGGTGCTAGATCAATCATTTCTAGGTTGGATTGGTGATACATCGATTGGTGATAAATCTTGATGGATGATTTGAAATGATCGATGTGAGATTTGTGCTTTCGAAATCAGATCTTAGTCCTATCGAAAAGAATTGAAACCCGAATCGGTTCGATTTTGCTCGGTTTCACATCTCCAAAACACTAAACCCGAACCGAACCGGACATGTTGATTCCAGTTCTGGTTCCAATTGTTGCCGGGACCAACCTGAACCAAACCCATCCCTAGATAAGAGTAAATAGCAAACCACATAATAAATAGAATTTTAAAGTGCAATTTGTATAGTAGTTATTGATTGTTACAACATAAGAGTGGATGATGGATACTATATAATAGTCCTTAACTAGAAAAATTGATTAGAAGATACATTTTTGTCAGAAATTATTCCTCACGTTGACAAAGTTAAATTGGCCCTTGATCTTGTTATAGAAAGGAGGTTGGCTTCGGTGGTTATTGAGTCTGATTGTTTGGAGGCTATAAGGATGATTATTGGTGTGGAGGAATGTTATGCTGCAAAGGGTGTGATTGTGGAGCAAATTCAGAGTTTAATGAGGTTTCTGATGATCCCTTCTATTTCTTTTGCTCCAAGGGAAGTTAATTTGGCGGCTCATTGTATTGCTAGTTTTGTAGCCCGAGATGATGGGCGTTACCAGTGGTTCGAGGTTGGGCTTTCTTGGCTTATGCAGATTGTTTATAACGATCTCCCTGTAACCAATGATCTTTCTAGGGATGTGCGTAATTCTCTTCTTACTCGGGTTGTGGGTGAGGGAGTATCTACAACTTGTTACTCTCATTCTTTGTAAGCTTTTTCAGTTTTGAATAAAAGTTTCCCTTTCTAAAAAAAAAAAACATTTGCTCTTTTTTTCCCGTTATATGAATATAAATTGTTATTCAGTGGCTCTCTCAAGTGATGACTTTATAATAAAGACAAAGTAAGGACTTTCAAATGAACAGTTAGATGCGTGTTTTGAATTTTAGTTGGGGTCCGGATCAGGGGACACATATTTTGACACATATTTTGACTCCTCTCAGATCTAACGGTTCTAATCAGATCTAACGGTGTTCTGATTAGTTTTGGCAAACCGTTAGATCTGATTAGAACCGTTAGATCTTAGAGGAGTCAAAATATGTGTCAAAATATGTGTCCCCTGATCCGGATCCTTTTAGTTGATATTTTCAATTTCCTACATGCAAGTCATCTAATCATTTATTTAAAAGTACTTATTTGGTCATAATTGTAAGGTCTTTATTAGAGACTCTCACTTGTAATTCTGCAATTTTATTATTTAGAAATCCACACCTCATGTACATGTGTCCATTCATTCGTCAAGTGTTAATTTATAAAATTAAATGTTACCATGTCAGTACGAGCCTTACGTACTCTAATTATTTCTATGTGTGGGGAAGAGGTCAAAGTCTTAACCTCATAGTAAAGCATTGTCATCATGAAACTTTTGAAATGAAGATAGAAGTATAAAAGTACGTAGAATTCTCTTTTAGTTAAGAAAGTGGAGAGAGAGTTCCTCAATTAATTCTCTCTAACCTTTTTTTTTAATTCTGATTCATCTCCTTAAGTACTGGTTTCAAAGGTGTTTGCATGAGTGTCAAATATGAGGCTTGCTAGGACAACCTCATGTTTTTCACAACAATATGCATTGTCAAATGTGATCCACTGAGTTTGTCCAACACTGTGGAGATCACAATTTCGAATCTCACTTGCATTTAGAGATAGGTGGGGTGGGGATAAAAATTATCATTTCTTCTTAAATCTTTTACTGCCAGACAATAATATATATTTTTTATATAAATCCCTTGATGTTAGGATTGTTAGCCCAAGTGGTGAAGTAGAGTTGAAAAATGTGTTAGGACTATGATATAAATAATAATAATAATAATTTAATATACGAATTCTCCTCGCACTGTTCATTGGCTTAGTAACAGTGCCGGCTCGAGCCAAGCAGATGGAAAATTACCATTTTGCCCCTACCTGATTGTTTTACAGTAGTGCCCCTCTGGTGATTCTTCGTTGTCCGACCACCATTAACCACAAAGTTTACATCAACACGTAGAGCACAACCCAATGATAAATTTCTATAACTACCTCAAGGTGAGATTTGAAGTGGATCGAGAGATATTAATACAGGAAGTTTCGAAACCATGAAAATCAACAACATCGATTCTCCACGTACGACGGTCGACGTTGAAAACTGAGGATACCACGAGGTTGCTGGGATGGAGGGCTTCAAAGCCCAAGTGGTTTGGAGAATCAGAAGTGGCTGGAAGAGGTGGTGCCATATGGTTGCAGAGGGAGAGGAGAGAGAGTCACGAGGAGAGAGAGGCTGATTTGACGAAATTGCCCCTAAAATATTTTATTTAATTTTTAACCTTCCAAAATTCAAAATAAATAGTTCCGCTATCCGAAAAATCCCCGAAATTCATACGAACTCATCATGACATGTACTTTATTCTCGAGTCCTCAAGTTGGACTTACGAGTTAAAAAAAATTCTAAAGAATTCCCCAAGCTTTATGATAATAATTGAGATTACAAATCTTAATTCCAATTAACTCCAAATTATTCTTTTAATTTTTTCGAGGTCTCACAATAAAGAAGGCTTGCAAACTAAAATTACAAGTCAGTATTGTTCTGTAAGTCTTTCAATGTTAGTTTTAATTGAAATATATTTCAATTATGTTGAATTTCAATTGATACTACATGTAATTGAATATCTCAATTATGTTTTTAGTACTTTCTACATATTTTAAACGCTTTTGAAACCCGCAGTATCGCGCGGGCACATATGCTAGTAACTATAAGAATGAGTCTTTATTTGAAATGTCGAAAATCTAAAATTTACTTTGCGACGAAAAATCTTTGTATTATAAAAACTGTAAACAATTTATTATGAGATAGTAAGAAAATGAAAAAAATTCCATCCGTTAAATGGGTTGGGAACAAAAAAATTGTCATCCAAATGAGAAAAAAGTCACCAAATATAGTCATGAGTCCGGGACTCATTCTTCATTTATGACGTATTAGATTATTCACATTGATGATGGCATTTGTCAAGTAAAGTGGTCAACCTATGGTAAGTATAATTAAGCACGTAATAATTACAGCGTGTATAATTCGTGAATTTACCAACTGAATATACATTTCCGTAATCTTTTCAAAACTAGTATTTGTGTCGTGTTTAAATGGTTTAATGACGATGAAATCATGGTCGATTATCACGTACATTTCTTACAGAGCAAGAGAGGCCAAACCATATACGAGTGGATCACATGCGGTCAGCACTGTAAATTTGGCCAAATGCGTACATAGACTCCCGCACAACTAGAAAAACAGGCGAAGCCTTCTGCCTACCAAGCAAGAAAAGGAGAGAGAGAGAGAGAGAGAGAGAGAGAGAGAGAGAGAGCACGTACAAAATAACAAAAAGGGACATGGGCTTCACAGCCAAGGCTAAGCCTAAGAGCAGCAGTAGCAGTCCGAGCAGCAGCGGCGAAAATTGGGGTATGGGTTTACTTCTAGTCTTCTTCCCTGAAGAGAATAGCACCAACTCCAACGCCAACGCCAGCAACGCCATTGTTGATAAAAGCAACAAGCTCTTCTCTTCTTCTTCTTCTTCTTCTTCTTCAACGCCCTCACCCTCACCACCATCTTCCTTCAAACGAAGCAATTCCAATAATGTTCTTCTCTCCAAAGCCCAGTCCACCATTTCTATTTGTGCCCTTCTCGTCTTCATCACCCTCCTCCTCTTCACCCTCTCCACCTTTGAACCCAACTCCAAATCTCACCCCATCTCCGCCACTGCTTCTAGAAGATTTCTGTCTCAAAATTCTCCACCTGTAAACAACCCCAATTTTAATGGCATTTACACCGACACCAACCACAGTTTGCTTCTCTCTTCGTCTTGGCTTGGCAAAATGTGGAAGCAGAAACAGGAGAAACAGCACAACCAGAAAACGAGCGATAACCAATTTGCTCTTCAGAGAATGGGCACTCTGTATAGGCGTGGGACTCGAGCCATGACCGATCTTGTTGTGGGTCATGTTGAGGAGAATGTTACCGAACCAGAGCTCCGACTATTTGTGAGACTATTGCACAGGTCTGGCCTCACCGCTCGCGCCGACGCGATTTTCATCTTCGCCTCTTCCGGTTTATCAAGGTTTGCGTCAGTAATTGAAGAAGAGAACCAATCCTTCTTGGAGCTCGTCCGCCATTACCGGCAATTGAACAGCACGACGAGTCGAAAACCCAGTTCCGGTTTCGATGTGAATCAGTTTATCAAAGTTGGGAAGAAGGCAACGGAAGAGCCTTTGTGGGGAAGGAGAACTAGTACTACTCGCAGCAATTCCAGCGAGGAGGCCGAGTTGACTCAGTTGAGCTATGGCTCGGTGGTGGGTTTCGAGGTGAGCGAGCTTGATCCGGAGAACTCGCTCGCTGGGTTCCTAGACCACGTGGTTCCAATGAGTCTACGAAGGTGGGCTTGCTATCCGATGCTACTCGGCCGCGTTCGAAGAAATTTCAAGCATATTATGTTGGTGGACGTGAAAAACTCGGTTGTATTCGGTGACCCACTCGGCCGAGTCAGACACAAGAGTGCCGAGTCGGTGATTTTATCGATAATGCCCAACAAGCATTGCAGGAAAAACTCGGACCCAACTCAGTCTCATTGCCCAGTTAACTCGGCCATTATCACCGGCGGCGCTCGGGGAATTCGGCGAATGTCAAGCACTGTGTTAACGGAAATCGTTCGAGCAGCTATGCAGCAGCAGCAGAGAAAGAGGAATAAGAACACGGTGACCGAGTCGGGGATTTTGAGTCAACTCGTGGGGAACGTGTTCATATCGAAGAACATCAATTTGGTCACGTCCACTGAGTCAGTCCACGACCCGAGTTCACTCGTAGCAGCATCAGTTCCTGGGTTACTGTCAGCGCACGCAGTAATTCAACGCGGTAATAGTAATCATCATGACCTTAATTCAATTATCATGAATCAAATTTGTTCTTCAGAAATAGATTCTTCTGTCTATAGGGATTGTTAGCAAACAATAATAAAACAAATAAGAAGAAAAGAATAGAAATCTTCATTAATATATTGTCAAAAAAATATTTGTTCTTTCTTTCTTATTCCCTCCATGACTCCAAATTTTGTTGTTACTTGTTTATAATATCAATTTAGCAATAAATTACATTTTTTTGTGTAATTTTGTATGATCTCAGAGCTTGGAATTGACCAGAATTTTGGTGGGTACAGACGTACAGTACAGATCAAGCAAATACAAGTGATTATTTATGTTGAAATGAAACTGATTGATCAGGAGGTATAGTTACCCCATTTGGTTTAGCAGTTTAAAACTTCCAAAAGACCCAACATTATAGATTAAGGGACTATTACCCTTTTGGTTGTGAACCCAATTTTATAATGGTAGATTGATTGAAGGGGTAAAAACTTTTATTAAGGAACTACTATTTACCCTTTTGGTTCAATTAGGATTAAAATTATGAATAAAAATATGTGGAAGACCCAACTTTTGATACTAGATTGATGGGGGGTATTTGGCACATAAGCAGCTA
Organism: Rubus parviflorus; assembly: GCA_029955375.1. Lineage (NCBI taxonomy): Eukaryota > Viridiplantae > Streptophyta > Magnoliopsida > Rosales > Rosaceae > Rubus > Rubus parviflorus. The sequence continues at coordinate 16,483,673 of JARGGL010000006.1, read as the reverse complement.
AGCAGTGGCTGTGATTGTGGAGGAAGCAAACCCTTTTTCTCCAGTGATCCAGTGATTAAATGAATAATAAAAGGGGGCTAAAAGGAAATGATTAGTGCAAGGGTGGTGGAAGTGGGTCCATAGTCCATACCCATTACATGTTTAACAAAATCCCATCCTCATGTTTTGCCTAGCTGGGCACATGAATCTCTTGCAGAGAGAGAGAAGTGGGAGATCTGAGAGCTTCAAAATGGTGAAAAGGCAATGGAAAATAAAAGACCAGACAAGAACAATAAACACAGAGAATCGAAAGAGAAGGAGGAGAGAGAGAATTGGCTAAAAATGTGTGTGTGTGTCATGGAGGAAATGTGAGTAAACTACTAGTACTAGGCTAAGGCGTAGCGGAAGGACATTGATGAGGCCATGTGCTCTGTCATCTTCTTTTACTCATCTTGCTCTTTTTCTCGCTCCGCGTTAATTTTAATTTTGGTTCCTTCACTGCTTTTTAAGCGCGCGGCAAAGAAAGCCACGTGTATTTTGCGCCTTTACTCTCTTTTGCCAGCGCGCTGCTCTCTCTTTTCTACCAAACCAAACATGTCCTTTTTAACTCCTCGTTTGGCGTCGTGTGAATAAAAACATCCCAACGGGTGTAATTCTTAGGTACCTACCTCTCATTTGGAGGTGGGGCCCACACCTTTTGTGAGATAGGAACGGAGCAACCGCATACGGGCAGCCTTATACAAGAAGTTGCTGAAGGAACATTTTTATGACATATTTACTTACTTGGAATAGAATGGAAGAATTGATTCTAATTTCTGAGAGCATCTCCAACGATAAAAGTTATTTTTATTTGTTAAAATGCTTATGTAAGTTAGATTGAAAAGAAGAACGTTGAAACTAAAATAGACGTTGGAATATTTAGATTTTACCTATTTTCTCTCTCCTGTCTACCTAAATATAGGTAGAGAATTTAACAAAAGTTAAATTTAATTTTTGTTTAGGTAATCTGTTGGAGCTAGGTTTTACCTTAAATTTAGCTAAATTTTAAATTTATTTTAAAATGGGTCATACGTTGGAGATGTTCTAAGTTCTCATGTGTTTACTAACACGTACATGAATCGGAATGGTTGTGGGTCCCATGTAAAAGTGAGTAAAAATAAGAAATTCATTCTTGAATATCCGATGTTTGATAACCAGAGGGGTATGTATTAGGAATGAATTCTGATTCATTCACATTTTCATTTAAAGTAAGTAAACATGTCATTAGAGTTTCAGTAAGGGAGTAACCATAAGGGGCAAGTGAATTTGAGCTGCAAGTATTAAATTCAACGGTTGAAATTAAATATACAGTTTTTAGTTGTTATAATCCTAGCCTTTGAATTAAATACATGTGGTTCATATTCATTTGTTTCTTATAATTCCTTATAAACTATCTTTTAGATAAACACAACTGCTATTTACCTTTTCTTATCCTTCAACACGAGTGTTGACACATTTATTGAGAAAAACCTCCATATGGTACCTGAACTATCACCAAATGCAATTTTTGGTACCTGAACTTTCATAAGGAACCTGGTGGTACCTGAACTATGCATCCGTTAGCCATTATAGTACCTACCGTTAAATATTCCGTTAAGTGCTTATGTGACATTTTAATATAGTTTATTTTTATTTTTTAATTCTTAATAAAATCACCTACATGGTAATAAATTATATTAAAAACATAAAAATTGGTAATAAATTATATTATAAAAATAAAAATAATTTTTCTCATTTTAGTCTTGAATTGTGGATAAATTATCTAAATCTTTTTTTGTATAATTTATTTAAATTTTAAAATCAAAATAAATTATCATTGTTTTTAATATAATAAAATTTAAATTATTTGTTTGAGTATAGTTTATTTTTATTTTTTAATTAATAACAAAACCATACTAAATTATATTAAAAACATAAAAATTGGCAATAAATTATATTACAAAAATAAAAATAATTTTTCTCATTTTTAATCTTGAATTGTGGATAAATTATTAAACTTTTTTTTTTGTATAATTTATTTAAATTTTAAAATCAAAATAAATTATCATTTTTTTAATATAATAAAAATTTTAATTACTTTTTTTAGTATAGTTTATTTTTATTTTTTAATTAATAAGAAAACCACCTAAATAGTAATAAATTATATTAAAAACATAAAAATTGGAAATAAATTATATTATAAAATAAAAATAATTTTTCTTATTTTTAGTCTTGAATTTTGGGATAACTTTTCTAATTTTTTTTTTGTATAATTTATTTTGAAAATTGAAAATAAATAAAATTACTGTTTTACCCATGCCATATAAGCACTTAACGGAATATTTAACGGTAGGTACTATAATGGCTAACGGAAGCATAGTTCAGGTACCATTAGGTTCTTTATGAAAGTTCAGGTACCAAAAATTGCATTTGGTGATAGTTCAGGTACCATATAGAGGTTTTTCTCTTTATTTGGGAGTCAATCGAATACCATATTCAAATCAAATGCCTAGAAATGCATTCAACACGCATGATATAACTTCGTATCGGTTAATTTTCATATCTAATACACCCACTTTTTTATTTTTATTTTTAAATAAAATCTCATTCTACCATTTGGGTGAACTCGATTGTACATATTACTTGTTATTCACAAATCATCACCTTACACTTTCTAACAGCTCATTAATATCACCCATTAAATATCATCACTATAAATTCATTTATCACAAGTAGAATAAATAAGCAAGTTCTTCTGGATAATTAAAATTGTTTTTTTTTTGTGTGGTAAATTGAACTTAAGAATTAACTTTTTGGAGAACATATATCTCCTTTATTAAGAGATGACGAGGTTGTAAGAAATCGTTTGTTGCTACTGTGTACTAGGGTGTAGTTTAGTTAGACTAAGGTAATGGTCTACCCATCACATACCCGAGTTTGAGTTTCATCCTCCTTACATTTCTCGAACTTTGAAACCTCCTCCCCCTCTCTAAAAAAAAAAAAAAACAAATCATTTGTTACTACTTCCTAGGCTTGATCTTTATTTTTTGGGTGGCTGACATATTAAATACTCTACTTGGTTTGACTTTCATTTCCTCCATTGATGGTTCGAATCATGATCTGGTGTGACCGTGTGAGTGTCATTTTTCAATGCAGTTCTAGACTTCTAGTGTCGCAACCCACAAGAGATTGGTTGGCTTTTTTTTTTTGGGTTGTGAAATCAAGTGTAAAAGGGACCTTAAACTTCCTGTAACGCATACTTTTAGGACATTTTAAAAGTGAGTGATACTATGCGTTACTATAGATTTTTTTTAACTATTTGCTCTAAATTGACCAAAAAAAGTCAACAATTTTGAGGAAAAATATATTTCACTGTAGTAGTGTAAACTTTGGAGAGAAATTATTTAATTATTTGATAAAGTAAGACTATGGTATGCTAACATTTTTCATACATAATAAAGAGAGAAAATCCTTATTAAGGTAAATAAGATCCTCATTAGAGTAAATTAAGGTTTCGTTTGAGTAATTAAGTCTTAAAAGTGGTAATTGTAATATTTTATGACTTAAGAACACATATTATCACCTTGGATTGTTTTGAATTTATTTAAGTACTGATTCATTTTGTCGTGGTCCCTAAAATCTCGTTAATAAATTTAACTTTATCCTTAAAAATAAATATGGAATTACAATGACATATGGGATGGTATCATTCATGCTTATCCTATAGAAAGGAAAAGGATAAAAAGAAAATAAAGAAGGTGATATTTTTGGCTTTGGATGCTTAACCTACTAAGTGCTCAAATGCATCAATCCATGGTAAAAGCCAAGACTAATAAGGCCACCGACACGTACTAATCCAGCGTGGACCCCTTCTAAGGACTCCGATGCCTTCATCTATAGTATATTCTTATTCTTATTATGTGTATTAGGCTATTAGCTTTCATGGTCGAGAGGAATCTTGTCTTAAATCTGGACCACTTCACGTCACATTATATATTATATAATCATTCACCTATGAGTCTATGACCTATCTCGTTTAAGTAATGTCACACAAATAGGGATTTTTTAAGAGTATATTTCCTACCCAAAAATGTTATATAATAAGAATTTATTTATGAAACCATGGACATTTTCATCCACTATTTTTTTTTTCACCCACTATTAATTGGTTATTTGGTTTCATATGATCTCGGAGACTTGGTGCTGTGTAGCGCTCTAGAGAAAACCAATTAGCTTCATAAAACAAAACAGTTAAACGGTAAAGTCTCGATGTATGATATAAAAATGAACGATGTATATTTAGTAAAAAAAAATGAGTTTTTTTTTGGACAATAAAAAAAAATGTGTTAGTGGTGCACTCTTATTATGTGATAGACGGTGGATTAATTGAGATATTGACAAGTTGGCTTAGAAGATATGATTTGAACTTTGACAAAAAAAAAAAAAAGATAGGATTTGAAGGCCATTGAGTGGATTGTGTTCAATACTATCGATTACAGAATAAGAGAATTGGAATCCTGCAAAGAGTCCAAACCCTTTTGTCTCAACACTGGCAAAAAGGCTCCACCTTTTTTTTTGATATTGACTTGGAAGATTTACAATGCTTCTCTTTTCTTCTTTTGTTTTTCTCAATACTGCCATCTAACACATTTTCCTTGCACATGCAAAATTGTAACTACTTTTATTTTTTATTTTTTATGAACAAAATAATTACAAAACAAATCTACCAGAATTTTTTATAAAAAATTACTGATAAATATTGGTGGCTTTATGAAGGATAAAAATATTTGGTGGCTTAAAAAACAAAAAAAATGCCACCGCGTTTTAAATTTTCATTATTTACAAAAATATCACTGGATAATAAAAGCTACTACTAGAGACAAGAAAGTTACTGTCAAAGAACAATAAAGCTACTGTCCAAAAACAATAAAACTACTGTCAAAGAACAATAAAGTTACTGGAGAGCAACAAGAAAGCTACTGTCAAAGAACAAGAAAGCTACTGTCGAAGAACAAGAAAGCTATTGTCAAAGAACAATAAAACTACTGTCAAAGAACAATAAAGCTACTGGCGAGGAACAAGAAATGTACTCCCAAAGAATAATAAAGCTACTGTCGAAGAACAAAAAAACTACTGTCGAATAACAAAAAAGCTACTGTCGAAGAACAATAAAACTACTGTCAAAGAACAATAAAGCTACTGTCAAAGATCAATGCAATAGTTTTTTGTAGGCAGTGACATTTTTGTAAATAATGAGAAAAAAAATGCGGTGGCATTTTTGTAAATATTAAAATTTGTAATTTTTTGGTGGCTTTATGAGGAATAAAAATATTAGGTGGCTTTTTGAAGAATATAAATTATGTAAATGAGCTTATGGGTAATTGACCCTTATAATACAAGTTTATCAAAAAAAAAATAAAGTTTGCGAGATACGAAGAGGGAAATTGTTAAATCAAACTTTAAAAGAAAAAAAAAAACTTATGAGCAAAGAGAGATCTTTAATGCAGTTGTAGACTTGTAAGTGTCACAACTCACAAGAAAAATTGTAATTTCACTTCTCTTTGCTTTGGGTCCACAATTCAAATACGTATTTCTATTTTATTTTTGAATTACTAACATATATCTTACGAAATTCATTTTGCGGCTGAAACAATTATTGGAGAAGTTCAAATATGTTCCGTTGGGATATTAAACGGTCTTGGTTTACTGGTTACTCATTTTACAGACTTTTACTCATAATCATAGACTAGATGGTATACATTGCTTGACCTTTCTTGTTCACGATTATTCATAAACTAAGTAGCACGTGACAGACAAGCTCGGATAACCACTCATAAAAAAACAAAATAAAGTTTTACATAATTTCAACTTGACAATAAAGACCCAAATTACTTTTAAAATGACAAAAATCCACGACTCGGGTAATTTTTTTTTCCGTTTTCCATCATATTCACCCACTCTTACTATGCACTACTACTAACCGTTGACACTACATTTTTTTTTTTTTTGAACTTGAAATTTATAAAATATGATTTAGAGTTCAATATTTAAGGGAGTTAGAAGTTAGGGTTTAGATTTTTTTTCCGTTAAAAAAAAAAAGGAGGACACCCACTATTACTACTACTACATCCATTGTTTAACCTATCTTAAACTACTACTACATCCTTCGTTCAAAAAAAAAAATTCGTTCAAAAAAAAAACTACTACTACATCCATTGTTTAACCTACTACATCCACGAACAATCTTTCTAGTTACTTCGTTATCTACTTCTATTTGAAAGAATTCTTAGGAAAAACATTTTGTTTCCACCAAGCTAAAACAATTTCTCAATGTCTTTAGTAAACCAAAGACATTGTTTAATAGCTTTTTTACTTCAATTTCCCCTATATAAATTTTCAATTATATAAATTGAAAATTGAAGATTTAGTTACGATTAAAAATACACTTTTTATCTTTATCCATGGGTCCTTTACTCATACTCAGTCAATTGGAAGTATTGATCCAATAAAAAAAATTATGTTTCGTAATCTCATAATCCAATTTTTCAATTTAAAATTGATTCTTGGATACAAATCACGAGAATGTATATTCTTCCTCGAATTTTTCATTGAGAGGTAAAAGATTTAATCCTTTTAAGAACTAAAGTTTTTGTTCGGAATGAATATTAATCAAACCGAAAGACCCTTTAACTATATAGGGGGTAATAGAACGAATCACCCTTTTTTTCCGTTTTCCATCATATTCACCCACTCTTACTATGCACTACTACTAACCGTTGACACTACAATTTTTTTTTTTTGAACTTGAAATTTATAAAATATGATTTAGAGTTCAATATTTAAGGGAGTTAGAAGTTAGGGTTTAGATTTTTTTTCCGTTAAAAAAAAAGAGGAGGACACCCACTATTACTACTACTACATCCATTGTTTAACCTATCTTAAACTACTACTACATCCTTCGTTCAAAAAAAAAAAAATTCGTTCAAAAAAAAAACTACTACTACATCCATTGTTTAACCTACTACATCCACGAACAATCTTTCTAGTTACTTCGTTATCTACTTCTATTTGAAAGAATTCTTAGGAAAAACATTTTGTTTGCACCGAGCTAAAACAATTTCTCAATGTCTTTAGTAAACCAAAGACATTGTTTAATAGCTTTTTTACTTCAATTTCCCCTATATAAATTTTCAATTATATAAATTGAAAATTGAAGATTTAGTTACGATTAGAAATACACTTTTTATCTTTATCCATGGGTCCTTTACTCATACTCAGTCAATTGGAAGTATTGATCCAATAAAAAAAATTATGTTTCGTAATCTCATAATCCAATTTTTCAATTTAAAATTGATTCTTGGATACAAATCACGAGAATGTATATTCTTCCTCGAATTTTTCATTGAGAGGTAAAAGATTTAATCCTTTTAAGAACTAAAGTTTTTGTTCGGAATGAATATTAATCAAACCGAAAGACCCTTTAACTATATAGGGGGTAATAGAACGAATCACACTTTTACCACTAATCTATACCCGTTACAATCCGATTATTGTATATAAATGGACCTTTTGTCGGCCCTAATCAAAAGTAAAACAAAAGATCAGAAAAAATCATGAAAACGAGAGCGTTTACGTGTTGTATCAGAGGACCTAATGAGATTAGTAAAAGAGGATTCATTTAATTTAAATAACTAAATACCAAGTGTTTTTTTTGCTTGAAGTTTTTGACCTATACGTCTCGAACTTTAACCGAAGCGCAAGCAGCTGGTGCGGCGTGAGAGAGAAATCTCGCGAAAGAAACAGAGCAGGCTTCACATTTCTCCGCTAGTCAGTTTCTATCAGAGACATGCCTGGCTGCACTGGTTGCAAAGTTAACCCTTTTCGCGAGTCTTTGCGAGACGTGCTTGCGTTTGCGAGTTTTCTGTGCTGGGCCACACAGTACGAAAGAACCAGAATTGCAGGGCGAACGACGAAAATGGAAAACCAAAAGGCCCAAAAGAAGAACGTGGAGGCTGCTTCTAGGCTTGAAGACCTTATGGTTGAAAACAATGAGAACCTCAACAAACTAAGAGAAGTTTCAGAAAAATCTCTGTTGAAACGTCTCTTCTGCTCACATCAGGAAGTTTCTTGGAGAGGAATGAAGGTTGTATTTTTTCCTTTAATTTGGTTTTGTGGATTTATCCTTTAATGAAGGTTGTTCCTTGGTTTTTTCCTTTAATGAAGGCTGCTCCTTGGATTTAAAAGAGAAGAAGAAGCCATAATACAAAAATGGATTGTGTCAAGAAACGACAATTCCCTTTTTCTTATTTAAATTGGAATAAAATGACTAACTAAGAAAGAAATGACACTTTGATTCAATATCATTTGATTCTATATCATAGAAATTGAAAAAGTTTTTTATTTTTTTCAATCGCAATAACAAGCAAATGTTTTTATTTTTTTTTTCAAAATTAAAAAATCTTTTTATTTATCATTCATTGGAACAAAAGGGCAGACCCAGCTAAGTACTGACCAGGCCGGGCTGTGGAACTAAAAAGGCCATTCGAACGAACACGAAATAAAAAAATAATAGTCTATACTATGATGGGCGTTTTCAAGCCTTATTTTCGGTAAAATGAATTATGAGCAATCGAGGCAGAGTCGGAAAACTTTGAACAATGCTTCGGAATATTTTTCATTTTTCTTCGGAATATTGGTTATCTCGGAGACGACTACCACATTGTCGAGGAAGGAAAAGAACTGAGCATTAAGGGACCTCTCTTGTCTACTGACTTTATGAGGAGGCATCTTTTTATAAGTATATTGGAATATAAAGAATGGATCTTGGTACTCCGAGATGAAATCATAAATTTCTGTGTTATTGCTGGTTCGTACACCAAGGAGATCATTTGATCCGCATCCATGGAAGTAAGGTTAGGTTTGTAGACCAAGAGTTTATGGGAACGTGGTAGATACATGTTTTCAGACCAAAACTCTTGAGAATATCTTAGATAGGACAGCTTTGCAACATGGCAGATTCGTCCACCCAATCAAAAACTTTGTTTCCAAAACACCATGTCGATACTGCCCTTTAATATTAGATGTTATTTCAACGGTTTGATTATTAGTATTCTTTGTATCTGATTCAAATATCATAGCTTGTTCGAAGAAGAAGCCACATGCCGTGAGAGGCACACAATGTTTGCCAACAATCTTAGGTTGTGCACTATATTTTTAATTGAGGAGGTTGCCCCCGTGCAGGAGATGCTTGTAGCCGAGTGTTACAAGACATTCATGACATGTTATGCATAAACCTCATATGTCAAAGGAAAAGTTCAACCGGACACCCTCAAGGTGACATACGCTGCTTAAAACCATATGTAACACTTTATTTTCACTACAAGTCTCACTATGGAGATAATGACTACTTTTCTTGCAGTTTGTTGATTCAAAATAAAAATAAAAAAAGTCATGATAAATCATCTAAAAGGGTTATTATGGTAAAAAAAAAAGTATAAAAAACATGAAAAAGTGGGTGAAGGAAAATTTTCATATTCTTTTTCTCATCACCAATAACACATGCATCACACGAGTATGAGACTACTAAATATAAACACCAATATGAATCTTTATCTCTACATTTTATCTTCTCCTTTTAAGTATTTTAAAATGCTCAATCCCTCTTTCTCGGCATTACTCTAATGCCCCCAGTCCTCACACGCCAACGCCATCTTAAGTCCTTGTTGCTTAAGACAGAAATCTGAACATGGTAAGGCCGGTAAAATGAACTACAAGCAATCGAGGCAGAGTCGGAAAATTTTGAACAATGCTTCAGAATATTTTTCATTTCGCCTTTGGAAGATCGGTTAGCCGTGGAGTGAGTGACAAACACACTCCATATTCAATCTAAAAACTGCTGCTGGCAGTTTTCTTTCAATTTCTTTTATTTCTTTCGTTGTGGGAGTTTTGTACCAAAAAGAAAAAATATATATTAGATTTATGCGTTATCTCTCCGTAAGTAGACATAGGTAGAAGGTTAGTATATATAATACACACCATAACAACCACACTTTTAGGCTTTAAATTAAATAGTAACCAAACTTGGCTGACAAAATTGATGATGTGTGTGTGTTTCGTATGGACCAAAAAAAAAAGAGGGACCATCGAACATTTTAGAAGATTACACTGAAAGATTTCAAGCCGCCCTCTCTCTTCTATATTTCTATTTGCTCTTTAGCTTACTCAACCTACCAAATCACGCTATTCAAATGATACATTGCTTACTAAAATCTAAAATGGAATTTTGATTTGCATGATTGTGAGGGAGTTTACCTTGACGACCCATTTTCTTTTTTTTGAATTATAGAATAGATTTTTCCTTTGTGATTGGTATTGTTGTGTATAATGGGGTGGAAATTTTGAAATTCAATTGTAATGTAATTTGGGTCCCAAAGGGTTTGGGAGAGATAGTTGTATAATTTTATTGAAGTAATTGGTTTTGTCTTATGATGGGAATGTTTTATCCACCCATGACAAATTAGATTTGCATAATATGATTTGATTTACGTAACTCCAAGTGCCTCTTTTGACCACTTCTTATAATTAGATATTTCTTGTTCAACACAATCGTCCATGCATGTATGAACTTATTATAAGATCCACACAAAATCAATAATTGTTTCTTAGTAGTACGAGTGTGTCGGTACAATAAATTTGATTCATAATTTAGTCTAATATTGATATCCAACTACTTTTTAAGAAGGAAAATGACATATCAAACTAACAAATTAAATTTGGGTTTTAAAATCATTATCATAATATATTTGCTTTCAATGATGAAAAAAATAACATTCATGATTCTCTAATAATGGAGATTCTATTTAAGAGATCTTACTTCAAATTAGAAATTGATGGAAGCCACCACGGGAATATTAGTTCAATGGATAATTTCATTTAGAATGAAAATAAAAATGAAGAAAAAAGAAAGAAAGAAAGAGATGAAGAAGAGCCAACCAACCAAACAAAGAAAGCAATTTTCATTTTGCTCCCTCTTATAATAACAGAAGTCAAAGAGAAAAAAGAGATACTTGGTCTTGATTATATATAGCATCGTCCTAATGAGATATATAACACTTTCAAGTTAATGGAGACTTTGCTACATTCATGTATGGATTGGAGCATATATGTCGATCGTGTCATTGTGATTTGTGAATGAGGTCAAATCTAGAAGAAGCAAGCACTCACTACTTCTCTATGGGGCATGTATTCCCACGGGTCTCTTATGAAATGTAGTCTAGATTCTAGAATAGATGGGTGCATTCTTTTTCTCTTTGCATGTGAATTGAAATGTAGTGCTTGTGATATTTGTCACTATAACTCACCTAACAGTACCTTTTATCTATAAATTAATCCTTGCTAGGTGTTTAGGGACAGTGAGACTGTGCATAATCTACGGTCACATATCTAATATGTTATGTCAGTAAAGTTATAATTACATATGTGTGAACTAATAACTATAATAGTGGTGGATAACATATTTATCTCTACGCAAAGTGAATTTTTGAATCCTACTTTTCATTTGAGTCTCTTGATAACAAATGAACAAAAAAAATGTATGATACATAATGAGCATTTATCTTTACAACAAATCTCGCGTTTGAATTCATTTTTTGTTTCGGTCGTGAGATTAACCTATGTATAAGAATACGACAATTCATAATTTTTTTTTTTTGGTAACGTAAATTGATTGCCCAAGTTGTTAACAAAATGATAACGCTGAATTCATTGCATGAATCAGACGTTGATGTGATTTAAAAAATTTAGCCTCTTAATAATGCACAATTATGTGGAACCAAAAGAAGAAAAGAGAAGGGTAAGCAAGCAGTAGCAATCACTCACTAAAAGTCTAAAACCAACAAAAGAATGCGATCATCATCCAATAGTATAATAACCCAAACAAGTGAAACAACTAATTATAATCATCTTAAAAAGTATAGGTGGCTTTTGGACAAGTGTTTGTTAATTTTATGATTGAGATGCCTTTTGATCTTCCAAACTGGGGCCCCAGAGGTTTTACAAGGCTTGATTAACAAAAATATGGAGGGTCCTAATTAAAGTTTACTTTGAATGAACTGATGGTTTATGTTTTTAAAAGCATATATGGGTTATGAAGGACTAAAATATTGGATATTGGGAAAATATCGACAGTTTTAAAAATAGAAATTTCTCCTTCTCCTTTTTGGCTCCTCCAACCCAATTCTTCCTTCTCTCTCTCCTTCTCTCCTTCTCTCCTTCTCCTTCCTCCTTTTTGGCTGTGTGAAGGAGAGAGAACAAAAAAAAAAAAACTGAGTTAATACATCGAGAGACGAAAATGCCGGTGAAAAAAAGCCACCGGGCATGGCTTAAACGGAATTATTGACGGTGAGTACCAAAATTGGATCATATTTGAAAGGTCAAGTACTAATGTGAGTTTTTAAATATCGGATACCAAAGTGATATACAATCCTTAGGTTGGGTACTGTACTACTGTTCATTATAAAAGTCCTTGATTTTTTTAGAGAATTTATCAGAAAATAAATTATTCTAATCGTTAAATATCTAGTTCTAGATTTTAAATAAAAGAGTACGTAGAACTAGACAAGAATATTGCTACGTTATATGTAGCGGACTTGTCCATGTTTACCGACCTTGTACATTATGCTCGTTTAAATTGGTAGTAACTCGGTGAACTTAACGTAAAACCTAGCAACTAGATGAAAGATGAAGCTTCCAATGGCAAATGGCTCCTATGTGTAGGTACCAAGCATTTCCAGCATGCTCTACAAATTGCCTGATTTAGTCAAAAGGCTTAAAATTTATTTAAGCAACCTACTTAAACCATGTCTCAAACAATGCTTCCTATTGTGACAAATCTTCAACATTAGAACATTAGTATCAACTCCAACGGTTGGAAGAGCACTAGATCACTAGGGCATAAATAAATCCCAGCTATCAAAATTGTAGCTAAAAGCTACTTTCCCTTTTCCCTAAATTGGATAACTGGAATTGTGTTTCCTTGGCCAAAGTGACTTTAGAAGGTGAGGATGACTTGGGGATGTGTTGTGGAGATGCCATAGCATCTTATAATTCCCCTGGAACATTAGAATTTCAGTTGGATCACTAATATATACTGCTATCAATGAAATGCAAACGACAAACAATTTCTCATCATATTGGTCACACTACAAAATACAAAATGCATTACATATACACCCCCCTCTTTTAACAAACTAAAAAAAATAAAATACCAGAGCAAACCGGAAAATGAAAGACATGGATCAAATGAAAGAATTTGACTGCGCCGTCCTTTGGACTACCATCTGTGATGATTAAAGAAGCAGCAGCAATCAAGAGGAGAAATAAGAAATATCACTCTTTAGGCAGCATCGCAATCAATACTGATACTAACCACAGCACTGTGCTCATCAAGAGCAACATGCTAGACACCAATCGAGCCATCATCACTGATAGTAAAACCACAATTACCCCACGGAGAAGCACTGATCAAAATGGATGAAGTGAAAGTTATGATGTAGAAGAGAAAAAAAAAGAAAAAAACAGAAGCACTCATCAATGTCTAAAAGAATTTGGTCTCTAGAACAAATCAGCTTTCTTCTTTTGCATGTCTTGCTTCCATTTTGGCAGTTGATAGAAAGCATCTTTCGTCATCCCAAATATGGTCTGAAAGTCCTCATCAGAGAGATAGGCCTGCAAAGCCAAACAGAACAGGTAAATCATTTCCAACACAGATGATGAAGTGTGACAACATTCACAAATGACCAACCTCTCTTCTCTTAAAATCAATTCCAGTGACTGGATTCTCAGATTTTGCCCTCAGTTGGTCATAACTGAAAGTACTTTGACTGCTTTCACTGCCATTCTCATCCTGCTCTTGCTTTGGTTCTGATACAGATGCAGGTGAAACAGCATCTGTTTCCTTGCCTTCAGGAACTTCCTGAGAACCATCTGTTTCAGAAAATGCCTTTTCACTTTTTGCTTCAGCTGTGATTATTCAAATGCATCAGATAGTCAACGAGCAATAGATACAAGGTTGGGACCAATCTCTAATAAGAAACAGATTTATTGAACAAGTAAAGAAGAAAAAACAAGGGGGAAAACTGCAAAGAGCATCATCAAGAATGGTAAGTTCAGTAATCGAGGAAAAATCTAATTTTTCCTTTTTGATACGAAAGAGAATCATTTAGTACATAGAAAAATGAACTAGAAGTTCGTCAACACAAACCAGTAAAAAAGAGGAGAAGATGACAATCAGCTAATAAGTGCCACCCAATCAAACAGAGTTGAACACTGAAATATCCCTTAAATATTTGACATTGATGCCCAAGATGCTAAAATCTAACTCTCCCCAAATACACCACTTCCTCCTGATTGTCAAAGATTCTATTTCCATCAAAACAGGCCAAAGTGAAGCCAAAGTAGACATTGCCTTCTTATTTACACGCATACCCAAAAAATCTTTTTTTTTTTGAATGCCCAAAATTCCTGAACCAATATTAATTATTTCTTGGTCAAACTGACATTCTGCAAGTCTGCAAACAAGTGTAACAACCATCCAGATTTGCGACGTGAAAAAATTGTGCAAAAAGAAAGGAAAGAAATGATCAGGGTAATCATCAACTTTGAGAAGACTACATGATCAGAGATAGACAAGCATAGAAGTAGAACATTTTCTTGGAGCATATCACAAGCATTAATTTTTCCTTGGGCCAACAGCCCCAACAGCCCAACTAAAGTGTGCTCTTTATAGGTATACCGCATATCATCCTTATAAATAATCTTATATAACTCATAAGGAGGGTCAACTAGATCTCTAACATAGAGCGAAAAAGTATTTGGTTCGCCAGAAAAAATAAAAATCCAAAAGAAAGAATATACCAAACTCTTTTGTCAGACTGAAAAGATTCAACAAGATATTAATTGACCTTCAAGTTCCTTTTAGACAGATAGCACATGACACTGGAAGAGGAAACCAGAAAAGAAATGACTACATAGGAGGTAACAGATATCAGAAGTCAACATTGGAATATTAAGTCACCATGCCAAACGTCTGGTAGAACTGACTTCTAATTACACCCCATATCATGAACTTAGACGACAAGCCAAAGAATGAATAATAACCCTGGCTCAGAAATAATGAATACAGAATAATGTACAATGCCATTCAATCAAGAGGGAGGAAGAAGGAAAAATATTATAATTAAGAAAGATGTAAATCAATATCAAAACTCAACATGCAGGATCAGAGACTAAGAATAAAAATTACAGAAACTGTTATTCTCTATCATGCATAGAATCATCTCATGTAAGTGATGTAAAACAAAAATAAAACTTGCAGGATTAGAAGATCTCTATAGTGAGGGAAAGAATGCTGAAGTTTTTCTGCTTTACTTACCACTAGTTTCTGCAGGAGGGCTTTGTACAGGGGGACTTTGCGCCGGAGAGGCATCAGGTGTTAACCTACTCTTTTCAGCTGTAAGAACGTTTGAAAGTGCAGCAACTGCTGCAGCTCTTTGTGATCCTTGATTCATTGAAGAAGGCTTGGGAATAGAAGGTTTGGTTCCAGAGGATGAACTAAATGCAGAAGATAAAGCAGCTAAAGCTTCTGCTCTTTGCCTTGGTCCTCCTTCGCTCAACCCATTGGACTTATCCTGGCCATGTGATTGCATGTAAGTTGATTTATTGAATGAATGTCTCACAAGTCATGCAAACATATCATCATGATCATCAAATTATCGTGCATCAAACTATTTAATTGATCATTGAACGAAACATGAAAAATGAAAAGGTGCTAATATATACCAATAAACCAAAGAGGCACAAAGATCAAATGAGCAAGTTCCATGTTACAACTTAATATCTGGTCCAATATGTAATAATACAACATTCATAGAAAGGGGAGGGGATGCAAGAACTAGAGCATAGAAAGGCGAGGGGATGCGCACTCTCTAGTGGAACTTTCGGAGATCAAAAACCACGGCTAGTTAATTATGAGTCCCTAGTATTTGCTTTCTGTTTTTTTTTTATGGGATGTAAAGATTTTGTTGAGAAAAGAAGCATTTACAAAATATATGTGCGAGAAATCCATCAAACTCAAAAATAACTCAATTCAGCACTCCGCGCCAATCTAGGAGAACTATACTCATAGGAGTATCTTATTTTTTTTATTTCTGACATAAGAGCCGAAAGAGAGTCCAGAATCTCATTCTATCCCCATTAAAATCCACTTCCTCCTCCTTATCCTCAAAGAGTACCTAGTATTGATTCATGGAGTGAATTACAAGTTCTGATCGTCTGCAACACCTCAGGTGAAGAATATCATCCACTACAAGTAAATGATATTGGCACAATCAATTTTAATTACCGTAGGGGATGATTTCCCAGGGGATGAATTGAATGCAGATGATAAAGCAGCTAAGGCTTCAGCTCTTTGCCTTGGCCCTCCTTGATTCCCATCGGATTTGTCCTGGCTCAGCAATAGGAATGCATTGTCCGTGTATTAGAGAGGCATAATATATGATAATGCTAAAAACATTTTTAGAATTTGACAGGTTTATTCCGTTAATGTAGTTGGATTATTTCAAATTGTTAGGACTTGGGAATAAAACGTTATTCCAGCAATTAACTTAAAATGTGAGAAGTTCCAATAGAGTAAGGAAATGAGATGTCCACACACTCATTATTATGCCACAAACCCAGGCCACTCTGAGCAAAAGCAAAGGGGGAAACAGAAATCAAAGGTTGAAGCCTTAAAACACCACCATTTCTTAACCATATAATAATGTAATACTATAATTTATATTCATAGGTATTTGCATATTCTCATCAAGACCAGAAATTTTATATTAAAAACGATGAGAAGAAATCCTTTTAACAAAACACCTAAATTGCAATGTAACTATAGTCCATCGATCTTATGCCCTATCACATCAAATAAAACCAATCTTCATAAGAACTTCCTCTTCTTTCCATATATATATATAAATGGTCATACAGAACCAGATCCTTGTAAAAATACAAGTAGCTTAAAAAAGTAACCCCTTATTTTAAGAAATATGAATAGGAAATGAAGATATCAGCAGTAAGAATAGGATATGATCATCAATCCACTGTATATACTAGACAGAATTTATTACAAGCAATTCAGACAAAACTAGCAAAGGAGATTAAGCTGCAGATAACATAGATTGCTTACCTCCACAGCATGGCCAACACCAAATAGAATGGACACCTTCTTCTGGAATGAGTTTCCTTGAACCTACAATTTAGCAGACATATTGTTAAGAAAATACACATTGAATGGAATAAAAGTAATGCATTTCCAATTTTTCCGATTTCCACTTTCTGTTTTGATAACAAACAAACTTTAATTGAACGAGGGAACCAGAAACAAGAAACAAAAGCTGTGGACAAGAAGTTCACAGCTACCAGAAACAAACATAAACAAAGAAGACTACAAAAGGACTAGCCTAAAAAAAAAACTCAAACCACTGCATCCTTTTGTTTAGAAAAATGGAAAAAGTACAGTCTTTAAATACAACCAAAACTGAAGCCCACAAGGCTAACAAGAACCTAACTTTCTCCCAAAGGTTGACAAGAATCTTTGGGAGAAATTTAAACCGCTGCAGCCTTTAGTTTAGAAATATGAAGGAGAAAGTATAGTCTTTAAATTCAATCGAAACTGAAGACCACAAGGCTATACAAGAACCTAACTTTCTCCCAAAGGTCCACCACCCTCGCTCCATTATAGTCTTCAAAGATCCTTCTATTCCTCTCCATCCAGATTACCCAAATTACAGCCAAAACACTGCAATGCCAAAGAGCTTTAGGCTTTTTCCCTTTGCCAAACCAATTTGAACTTCACTCAACAGGCAGAGCACCCTACTGGAGACGCCCAGCTCACCCCATCCTCTCTAAAAGATCTCTGACATTAATGTGAAGCCACCACACAATTCACAAAAACATGATCAGCGTTCTCTCCTTGAAGCTTACACATGGCGCATAAATCTGAAGTCACCACACAATTCACAAAAACATGATAAGCGTTCTCTCCTTGAAGCTTAGACATGACGCACTAATGTGGAGAACAAAAAAATAACATGGCCTTCTTTGAAGAAAATCACACGTGTTCACCCTTTCATGGGTAACAAGCCAGCCAAGAATTTTAATCTTGGGGGGGGGGGGACCTTAGCTTTCCAAATTGATCTCACATGAGAGAATAATGGGCAGCACTGTTATCAATGTGAAAAGACTTGCATGAGAATCCTCCAAAAGACTCTCCAGCTTCCACCTCCTAACATCTAACTTGGTTTCCACCAATCTGGCCGTCTATGAGTTCCAGCATTGAAGATACCTCTATCTCCTCATTTTTTGGACACCTCTTAACATCTAACTTGCTTTCACACAACCAACATAACTTTGGACATTCAGCCTCTAAAATATATGATCTAGTTCTGGCATCTCAAATGCACAAAAAAGAGTTACCGAAACTAAGATTTACAATTCCTTATAACATAATCACTTATAAACGTATATTCATAAGCCCTGAATCATCCACTATATATGCTTTCAAAGTCGCAATATTTCACACCAAGAATCCTTTGAATCAACTTCCTACCATCACTGTAATGATCCCAAATTACACAGTTCCTTGCCCATCCAAGCAGTTTCTCATTCAAAACGAGCATATCATTTGCTGACATGCTTCCCATGTTTGATTTGATTCTTGTTCAAAGGTCTCGAGTATCTCAATCAAATGGGTTAAAGATGAAGTAAACAATTAAAACCACCCAAAATTACAGAAAACAAGTCATACATTCAACTAGATGTGTTTCAAACTTTCAATTATTTCCTACTTCACAGAATGAACTCCATGAATATATCTGTTGGGGCATGGTATCATGTATCTGAAACTTGTCGACACAGCCAAAATATAACCGTTTTTCATATAAGCCATCAACAGATGATCATAATACCCACAAAGAATGAAGATGATTGATATATGTGTATATATATTTCAGGACATACATTAGCTTTTGCAAGATCCCATGAAAAGTATGTTGTAAAGAAGCGAGGTTCATTTCCTTCCGTAACTTTGTACAATGGTACATTAGGAGACAACCCGTCCAGAGATGCCGCCATCTCTATGTATTTCTGCACAAATCATTTATAATCAATGCAGAATATTAAAAAACAAAAAAAAACATGGAATGAAAAGGAAAAAAAAATCTAAATATTAAGGTATACCTTGCCAATTTCAAAAGCATTTTGCTTTTCTTTTGGGTCTACACATTGACCAACCCAAACAAAGACTTCAGCATGTGTATCTAGTATAAGAATATCCTCTGTAAGCAGATCATCTTGAGTAAAGTTGTAAATTTCCTCCACCTGTCCAATTAGATACAGAAGATGATTAGAAGCCACTATTATCCGAGTCAAGTTTCAATTAAGTACAGGCCGTATAACTCACCTGAAACTTTCCTGGGGAACCCACATGGAAACAGGGAAGACAAAAATAAGAACAGTTAGAATAGAACTAACTTTGCAAACAAATTTATCCAACTAAGATGTCATTTTATGTGATAAATTAATTCAACAAACAGATAAAACTTAAAGCAGTAGTGACTGAAGTAGTGGTACTTATTAACATATATTTCTACCTTTGTTGAATGAGAATGTGAACAGGTGGGGATCTCTGGAAATCTCCGGAGCAACTTTATTACTGGTGTAACTTTGTTTCCCTCCTAGGGCAAACCAGAATGCTGAGCTCTCAGTTCCTTCTTTAGCATGTTTTAAAGTAACTCCTGGCTGTATTAGCAATGCATATAAGGCTCAAATAGATAGACAGTCAATACAACAATGAGGCAAATTTGGAAACTCAAAATCTATGATATGTTTAGAGACTAGTAACTAGTAAGAAACTACATTAAGCAAGCATGGTACAAATAATGCCAATCCAATAAATACATTCCATCCAGTACATGCTCAACCAACTTAATTTTTACCAATAATGTTGACTAAAATGCATTCCTACGCCAACTTGGTTATCTCGATTACTGAACCATTTATAATAAAAAAAATTCCAGGAGAGTAGGCTCATCTGAATATGGAGTATACCTTCAAAAATTCTGCAAGTTTTGCCGCTAACTGTTGCTGCTCAGCGGTGCACTGATTTCCATTCCAAGCAAAAACTGAGGAGCCAGATTGCAAAAGGAAACACTCGGTAGAGTTCAATGATGTTGCCACCTGAACAAGAACGAAATTATACACACACACACACACACACACACATACTGCATGTATATTGAGAGGAAGCAAAGACTGTCCAACAAGAAAAAAGAGTACAAAGATAAAATCCAGCACTGGACAAGAAGTCCACCAACAAAACCAAGCAAGGAAAACATTCTCTCCAAGTATGCAGTTTCATTTTAATCTTCCCTCTACATTACTATCAGAGAAAACCCATGCCATAAAAATTAATCACCAAACTGAAGCTTCCCAATTAGTATGCAGAATAAAGAAAGGAATATCTCTAAATTCTGCAGATACCAATGCCCAGAACGAAGCTCAAAACCGTACTCTATCCCACATTCCCACATCGCCATCACCTCCTCCTCCTCCTTTACTTAAACTTTCAAGCAAAATCACTTCATATTTCTGGAGGTTGACTTTTACTTTGATATTTTATGTGATATGAAAATTTTGGACATGTGCGAGTCCCACTGCAATTTATTAGATCCTCTGATCCTATGGTCAGGTCAAGTCCTTACTAGTAATCATACCGAACCAACAAATTAGCTAAACAATGATTTATGGAAAGTATCTGAGGTCAGTTTCCCAGAATGTCTGAATAATTTCAAAGGTCACTGGAGTATATATTGTAATTTTGAGTAAGGGTCCTGTGTGATCACAGAATATGAATTAGCTCATACCGCATCAACTTGCACTGCTTTATTGTTATGAATTGAGATTCCAGATAACCGAAAGAGTGCAACACACTCTGCTGTGTAAGTTTCATCCGCCAACCCTTTCTCCTCAACAAATTTTTTATAACCAGAGCTCAGGCCACCCTAAATTGGAAGTCAATAAAATTAAACAGTTAGTTTCAAACTAAACAATTTATTTCAGTAATTAAAATCAAATCCTAATATGAAAATGAGGTTTTTGTGCAAGCTTAAACAGAATACCTTCAGGACTACCATAGGCTGAAAAAGTGCAACAAACTGTGGTGGCTCTTTACCTTGGAATATGTGACCCTGCAAGAAGCCGGTGTTATATGCATGTCACAAAAACACATTCTCCATTCAACTTGACTAAAGATCATAAAATGATACCTGAACCGGTCTTCCCTTCAGTGAGTTGGACATCGAATTCGCCAAATGAGAAGCCCTTTTCTGGTCCTCCTAAAATGGATGCAACACAAATTCTTTAGCACTCCTCAGATAACGCGGCTTAGGTTTCTAAACTCTTTTGCACTCCTCAGTGGAGCACAGAAAATGTAGAAGTAATCTAAACAAGGCCATGACTAGTCTATTTACTTCCTCCGTAATCCAAACACAACTCTAACCTTGCTTTAAGTAATAAATGGCTTGAAAGAAGAGAGACTAAACAAAGAAACTAGAACAAGAATAGTAACATTGGTATACTAAATCATTGTCTCTTTTATATGTGAATGGAACTTTTGATGGAACAATATAATTTATTTTTAAAGCACAGAATAAATTCCAGCAAAAGACAAGAAGTCCACTGAGAACAAACCAGAAACAGAAACAAAGCTAATCTAGCTCCTTCACTTCATCTTTCTTACTACACCAGTACATTTATCATCCAACTACAGCTCCCCAATGGGCATGAATAATAGGAGGAGTATCTCTAAAATCTGCAGGCTACCAAAGTCTACAAAGAAGCCAAATACCGCACTCTACTTCTCAATGAAATCAGGTCCTCCTCCTTATCTTAAGAATTCTGGCATTCCTACCTAACCAAATCATCCGAAAGACCACCAAAACACATTTCCACAAAACATTTTCTTTCAAACCCCACCAAAGCCACAATCTCAACAATCTTCTATTCTAAGGCAAAAATTCACGTTTCTGTTTCTTTATATGTAAGAACTGTAACAGAAAGCAAAGCCATTCTTTCAGTTATTTGAATTCTGAACTGGAACAAATAGAATTACCTCAATACTATCCTTTCCAAACCAACAGCACAGAAAGTAATCATCTTTTCTATCACCAGAGTGGTAGGTATAAAGAATTATGTAGCAATCTCCACTATAAAATTTGCCGATATCTTCAGTAGGCAATTGTGTTTTAGCACTGCCATCGATGCACCATACCTGAAGAAAAGAATATTCAACATTCCAGAAAATATCAACAATGCAGCCTGTTTAATTAAGTCATCACTAGAGGCATGAGAGATATATATCAACTAGACCTCCATCTTTCCACCTCCTTCAAGCAAAGGTGGGACCTCTTCATTTACGGGAGCACCCTTTGTCATGCCCTTTACACCAACACCTTGTTGCTTCAGCAATGCTAGCAGAATACAAATAATACCATATTAATAAAGCTAACCAGAAAGCATTAGAGTATAGTTCACAACTTAGGATAATAATACCTGCTACTTTTCCTCTTCCCTCCTCAGTACTAGAAGTTGCTGATCCTAATGGCCAAGAATCGAAATTGGACTTGAATGAACGCGTCTCATAACCTTGAATAAGCCGGGTTATTCGTGTTGATTTTGGTCTATTCTGACGAGAAACGAATTCCTGGTGACAATATACTATGATTACATTTATATATTTCATTGAAATGAATTCCAACCCAAATGCAGAAACAAATGCAGGTCACTACCTCAGCTGCTTGGCTAGCAGCTTTTCTGTCCTCCACTTGTGTCACACGACCAACCCAAACAAATACCTCGGAACCACAGTCCAGTAAGTAGCATTTGTTGTTTTCAAGCAAGGATTTGGATAGTTCACCTTCTACGATCTTCACTTCACCATCAGTTATGCTTTAAGACCAGTGATTACAAAGTTAGAACCTCAAAAATAAAATTCCAATGTTTTAACTACTGGCCACTCCGTTGGTGTTGGTAATTTCAGCACACCAAACTTGAAGCTGGGTGGAAGGTCGAAGGGTACCCTTTCACCCTGCCACCGAACTTTTGGCGGCATAACATTGAAACTTTGGTTTTTAACTGTCAGTAGAAACTCAAGATTCTTTTTACAACCTCAAGTCTTGGGTACATATCCACTATTATTATATTTTTTCCACACCAAAATTCCATTTCAATTTTATTAGGGTTTGTTGGAATCATCAAATTACTGAATTTTAAGCAGCTGCTGTACCACATCTGAAGCAGCTAAAAATTCAAAGTTCAAATACTAAGCAGAGTACAACTTCAAAAATTTCAAAAATGTAGTAAATTATTTTCTATTTCGTATTGGAAAAAAAATTATCTGAACTACAAGGACAAAATTATATTCATTATTGTTACTTAGGGCCATTTCTAGAGTTGATGCTTCACCTTGAAAACAAGCAGAGAAAGAACAGTGAATAGTAAGGTAGTTTCACTATTTGTTTTCCAATGAGTTCTTGATTTATGGTTAGATTGCTTAAAGTATTTTAGAATAAATGAGATGTGTGAATTAGATCTCCTATATAGCACGATGATGTGTAGCATGATTGAATCCATTTGAGCACAAAAAAAGTTAATACACCTTTTCGAGTTTATAGATCGGCATGTGCTAACTATTCACCTGTGGCATGCAAACACATGCAAAGGCACCTGCATACACGAGATGAGATGGGGAAAGAAAGTAAAAGAATATCAGAGTACCTATAAAGTGTAGCAGGAGTCGCCTCTGGAACTACATCATCTTCACTGGCAACCTTCTTGCTAATTGGAGCAAAACCACCCATTAGGACCCAGAACTCACCAGAGTCGGATTCTGTATCTAGCTTCCCATCATCTGGCATGGGGAACATTGTTTTTGAGTAAATAATTAAAGCATAAGAATGGCAAAACACAGAGATGTAAGGTAGAACCATAGAATGTGGGTTAGATTATGTAGGTTTCTTCAGCACGAGAAGAAGGGAATGCCATAAGAATTGTGTGGGGTTCTACGTATACAAAGCTACTGTATATGCACTTACCAACTATTGCAACATCACATGTCCCATCATGATACTTTTCCTTCAAATATTGGATAACTTCCAAAGACTTGGCCCTTTCCTGGATATTGGAATTCGCACCATTGAACTGATAGATCTTATTTTGACTGTCCAGGATGAACACATCATCATGATTCAGTGAAGAACGCGCAAAAGGAACCTACATAATTAAACTGAAAAGTTATTACTCAAATCTCCAGAAGAATTACAATGAAGAAAAATTGAACTCAAGACTCTAAAGCATGGATAACAGGATACCTGCTTCATTCTGACTACTCGTTTTCCTCTGCAGGTATACAGTCGAGTTTCAAATTCTTCTTCTTCAGGCTTTTTAAATCCAGATGCAACACCCCCCTCCAATGGTATAATACAAGGTTTGAAATAGGACAAAAATTTATCAGATTCATGGCCTTGAATTTCCCTATGTTGCACTGCACGTCCTCCAAGAACTGCATCTAGTTCAACAGTTTTAATAGCTGCTGTCCCAGCTTCATCCTATAATAAGTTATGACATAAAGTAAGACTATATTTTCAAGTCAGCTCTTACTTCTATATATATGTGTGTGTGTGTGTGTGAAAACATGTATATATATATATATACATATACATATATATATATATATATATATATGTAGAGAGAGAGAGAGAGAGAAGCACACCTGACTTGTATCTTTCCCAATCCAAAAGTGTATGTCATAGAGATAAGCGCCCCCTTTGTTTTGTGTTGTCTACAAAATGTGTTAGATAAGAGCATGAAAAACTTATGAATGGAAGTTATTAATAGAAAAAATAATAAACAAAAAACAAATTTCTACTTCTGCAATTCCCGGAATAAAAATTATGCTACACTAACAAATTTAATTCTTTATTAATGTTCTTGCAAGGCAAAATCAACCAGATAAAAGAAAATAACAAAATGTGGTTAAAAATTGAAGACAATTCACACCTGCAAGACAATATAAGAATCTCCCGTATAGAATTTTCCATGTTCAGATTTTGGCAAAGGAACTGGCTGGAAATCCTCAATTCGCCAAATTTCAGTCCCTCTATTATGTGTTAAGTTCAACAACCTCAACTTTGGACAACATGCTTAACAGTAATGAAAAGAATACCAAAAGAACTCACATATTCCAAAACTGGCTCAAGGTATAATCTACTTTACAATTCTGTCTACGACAACAACAAAACTTTGGCCCAACTAATTTGGGTCAGCTATATGAGGCCCGGTCCTCCAAACCATACTATCCGAGATCATAATTTTATTCAAGTCACTTTAATTTTCTGCTTGGAGTGAAAGAAACATAGCAAGATGTTAGCTCCTTTCCACTGTTAAATTTTTTTTTTTCAAAAGGAAATCTTTATATCTCCCCAAGTCACCGGCTGTGCTAAAAGGATACACTCTTTGACCTGCTCCCTGAAAAGCTGGATCCATAGCTTTTGTAGAGCTAGCCATTGCCTGAAATCCCTTTTTGTAATGTTTCCTTCAGCAGAGAAGATTACTTCGAATCCCGTGTTTCAATATCTAAAAGTTCCACCAGAGTTCACTGCAAGAAAAAAAAAAAAAAACGAAAAGTCAAGACAAACAAACAAAAGGAATTTTGTACCAAGACGTGAAGAGAATGAAAAATAAAGGCACAGCCAAGATTAATGCTACATCATTATCAAATTTCAAGGTCCAAGACTTAAGAACTG
This sequence comes from Rubus parviflorus, assembly GCA_029955375.1. Lineage (NCBI taxonomy): Eukaryota > Viridiplantae > Streptophyta > Magnoliopsida > Rosales > Rosaceae > Rubus > Rubus parviflorus. Next base: position 16,457,772 of record JARGGL010000006.1, on the reverse strand, counting down.
CCCAGATTTAAACTACTTTATTTTCTGATTTTTCGAAAATGGTACAAGGATCAGCATTTATAATCGAATCCAAAGTTTGATAGAGAGCTTCAATAATTCTTATTGCTAGTACATGTATCAGCATTGATACTCAAAGCAGAACTTAAAATAGAGATGCTTCAAAAATTCTTTTCACTATGCCAATAGTAGATGTCAGAAGACCTCTTTTCATCATTGGTCAAATTGCCAGAACTTACCACATCTCAGTTCACTATATATCTAGTAGCAACCTATTGATTTTTGCATACAGAAAATTTTACATCAAACTGGCACAAGTGCTCTTAGACAAAAAAGAAACAGATCTGTATAATGATGTCATGTATGAGAAAGAAGGTCGAGGAATGCACTGTATATTGAGTTTGATGGTCTAACATGGTTGACATGTTTCAGTCCCTTAATGTCAGGGTCATCTTTTATCTCACTGGAGATGTTCGGATATGAAAATGAAAATCATGGACTCCCCTTCCCTGAACTGGTTTCTCGAGTGAGATCTCTCTCCAAAGACATTTCCTGATCACATAATCAGTATATAACTCCCATAAGTAAATCATTGCTTCTATTTCTTGCCTTCCAAAGAGCCGGAATTTGGTCCAGATATTCTTTCAACAAGCTTATCAAACTTTTTCTTAGTTCCCAAGACCCTCGTCTTCAACCTTTGCCCGAGGAGCTTCTTTACTTGAAAGTATTGCATTTGCAGTGATACACCTGAGCTCCAACCTGACCGTATCTTTCTATAGAAGTTTGTCCCCCACTCCCCTCCCTTTGTTTTTTCTTTCCCTTCTTCCGTTGTTTACATTTGAGCATGCAGATGTCTGCAAAATGCATGCTCCAAAAGACAATGCCATTTGATAATACTTGACCCGATGACCATTTTGTCCTATAACCTAAGACTCTCCATCTTCCAGACTCCACATCCATACTACCTAGTTCCTCTACTCGTTTTTTAATTCATTTCAATAACAGAAATTTGGTATTCCCACATTTGCTGTATAAAATTCATCCATGAAGCATCTGCAAGTTGTATAGCTGCCATATCACCAAGTTGCAAACCTTGCATTTAATTACTGAGACCATAAATGAGAGGAATCCTCAATCAGGACTTTCTTTGGATCATAACATTGCTGAATCCAACTTAAAAAGAGCAAAGAGAGAATAGCTTCCCAGATTTAAAAGTCCTTCCAGTATTCCAACAAGCGAAAAGGTATCTAAGAACTGAAATATGGCATGTGATCAACATGACTACAATTACGATGGTAGACGGCTAACTACATACAGTATCAAAATGTAGTAGGATAAAAACACGCACAGATAGCATTTCACGAAAGGCATTTACAAAATTCATATACTCAGTAATAATTAAGATCTTCCGGTTTTTTTGTTCGATCACTTGCCCAAGAATTTGAACTCAACCGATACAATTCAAACCAAGAAAAGTTCACGAAAACAAAAGGTGAGATCAAACAATAGTGACAAACATACATGATCAAACAACTAACCAGCAATAGAGAGGCAAAGGACATCAGATCAAATATTCAGTTCAGTCTATCATAAGCAAAACACGAAAGCAATCAGAACCCATTAAAATTCAATACAAAACCATGAAACCCCAGACTGAAAAATCGACGATTGTAAACAAAATAAGGATCAGAGCAAGAGATCAATTGAAATTTAGAGAACAAAGGATGATCTATCTAAATAACATACAGCAAATTGGCATCGATGGAGCTGACTAGAGTATGAAGAAAGAGCGAGTGATCGATCAAAGAGAGAGAATTGACGTACCTGAAATGGATCTCTGTGTGTAATGATGGAGATGGTGGGGAGAGAGAGAGAGAGAGAGAGAGAGAGAGAGAGAGAGAGAGATGAGAGATGGGTATGGGAAGAAGGAGCTGGAAGAGCTGGCAATAAAGAGAGAGAGAGAGAAGATAGTTGGAAAGAAAAGTGAATTATTGCTGCGTGTGTGCACTTCTCTCTCTAACTTTTTCTAGCCTTTTGAGATTTCTAATTCAGAGTGAGAGAAAGAAAAAGAGACAGCGAGTTTCAGAGAGAAAGAAACAGAGGAGGAAGAATGAAAGAATTATGATGACGAAGAGTAACCGAAACAAAAACGGAGCGAACCGAAGCCAAATGATATATAGATGAGAGAGAGAGAGAGTCTGGCCAATAAAGTCGTTATTTAAGGCAAAGATCCGGTGACGGTGGCACCGGCCATGTTGGCTTTATATCTTTTGCTTATTTGGAATTTCGGATTGCATCACATTACAATTTGGACTTTGTAATAGATTTTTGGACCTGTAGTAAGCTAAACCATAAACTTTCTTTTATTGCAAGAATAGCCCAGAGATACGGCTATTTACAACCCATTTAGGACTTTTTTTTTTCTTGTTTTGAAGAACATAATTTTTTTTCTCTTGGAAAAAGCAAATAATATTCATTAATCAAAGCAAAAAACTCGTACATCAACTTTTTAGGCCTGAACCCATAAATTTGAAGGTTAAGCAAGCTAGAAAACTAGCAAGTACCGCTCATTATGTCATGTTCGCTCGTTTATTCAAAAATCGTGTCTATAAGGATGAAATACATCGAGAAAAACTTATCTAACTTGAGAGAAACTAACCGCCGAACACGCAATTGTGGTACAATTAGAAACTCATAGACCATTTTTCCGGACGACCTCAAAATAGGCAAAATTCCAACACTAAGTAATAGAAGAGGGTGGAAAGGCACCCTCCCTTAAAACCCAAAGCTGATAGATAGCCCACTTCCCATTAGGCTCAGAGTAAGGTCTAAGAACCATACCCAAAGCCAGAAGGAAAACAAACTACTCAACCAGCCGGCCAACCATATCCGGCGTCGTCCCCGCCAACCATCCAAAGCAGCCTAATCAAGAACTCGTGATACCCAACCACCAGATCGGATCACCGCCTCATAACCAATAGAGCAAAACAGAGAACTCCAAAGATCATAGAAGTTGTTGCTGCACAAACTGCCTCACCAGCTCCGATCGCCTTCACCTACAACCTTGACTAACGAACCACAAAACAAGACTACTGAGATCAAAGCCCGTCTCAAGTCGCCACTCTAGCAAATGAACCACACGTTCGTAGAACCTTAATCACCACGAACAAGATCCTAGAGTGAGACAAAGTCGAGCACTCGAAACAAAACCGCGCACTCAAACCGAAACCGCACTTGTCGTCTTCCATACGCACACTAGTGAGAGAGGAGTGGCTAGATCGAGCCGGAGCCAGCTACACTAGAGGCTCAAAGAGGAGACACCGCCACTAAAGAGAACTAGGGTTATTTTCTCCAATATCTTAATTAAACATTCAACAAAATTAAAATATAAATGTAACTTGAGAAGAAAACTCTGAAGAACAGATTGATTGCATTATGAATGATCTTAATTGATGAAAAGTATTCCACGTGACTGTGTTTTATTAGGGCATTTTCTTCTTAAATGGTCAGTATTCGCTATCCTGTTAAGTCAATATGGGTTGTTTCCTATTACTCATTACATCCGAGTCTAGGGGTCTCAAGGCCTTAGGTCCAAATCTCATGAGGGCCAATATCGGGCCTCAACTTAGTTTCTCCTCTATGGACCACTTGCTACGCCGTGTATCTACTGAACTGATTGTCATTTTTCATGCACCCACAGAAATAGGAAAACATAAAAATTTACCTTAAATTCAAATTGTTGCAACTGCATAGTACAGTTCACCTCCCTCCCCCATAAGTTGCATCTTAGCACCACTAGCTAACTGTACATTCAATATAAGTAACTTATGTACCTTAGTCTTCAAGCTTTTTAACAATGTAGGGTGTATGACCAAGAAACCAAAAAGTCAACTTTCGGTATCGAAAAGTCAACCAAAGTCAACTGGGCCCACACATGGTCAATCCTGAGGTCAAACCAGAAGGCATCACATTCCAAGCCATCCATGAGTCTCCCAAGCACACAAGGAGAGCCCATTTCATTGGTTGAAATATTTCGGTGGTGAGTTGAAATTCAAATTCAAATTGGAGACAAAGCATTTAATGCTTGAAACATATTTTGTCTCCTAGCCTTCCATCATATTTTTGCCTCCTTATGGTGTCAAAATCTGATTTCTAAAGTCTCCTCTCACATTACCACTTCATCCTTGGTGCCTTTGCATTTTTCCAACCACCCCATGTCATTTAGGTACTTTTATGTGAGTTTTATCTTTGTTTTGAACCTTAGGATCATTCCCCTTAATCATCCAAGCCTAGAGCTAAACCGTCGAGAAACCAAGCCTAGAGCACTCAATTGCTCTAGGCACTCAAGCTTCATCAACCACTGTTCTCTAGGCACTCAAGCTTCATCAACCACTGCTACATCCATCACTCTCAAGCCCTGTTGCGCCTCCATTCTCATCAACACAGCCGTCGTCGCCGTTGTTGCAAAGACCATGGCCTTCAATTCTAGCAACCAAGCCACCGACGACCTAATTCGACCCCCTGCTCTGCTTTAACCACGGACTGCAATCGAGCCCAGCTCGAGATTGATCCCTCAACCGCTACTCGTTCCGCTCCCACGTCGCCGCTGCAGATCCATCGACCCAAACTGGTGAAGCTTCCACTCACCGCCTAGCTCTGCTCTGCCCAGAGAATGAAATCAAAGAAGAAATTAAGGGAGAGAAGAATTGTGTTTGTTTGTGTTTGCAGAGAGATTGAGAGAGTGAGTTTAGGGAAGAAGATGGAGAGGGAGAAGGCAGAGGTGAGGTTGATCGAAGGAGAGGCCCCCGACAAAGATGAGCACGAGATGGTGAGCAGTGCAACACCGATGGAGGTGGTGTGGAGGTGCACGGTGGCAGAACTTGATGGAGCAGTGAAAAGGACTAGGAAAGAGAGGGGTCGGGGAGACAGAGAGAGAAATTAGACAAAGAGAGATGAAAGATGAGAGGGATCGGGGAGAGAAAAAAAAATAAAGGACTGGTGTGGAAGAGAGGGGAATAGAAGGCAGGGGTAAAATGGGGTTTTCCCAGTCTATTTGGTATGCCACGTCAGCATTAACGTCCCAATTGGACGGAGAGTGTAACAGAATGACCGATTGAGTTCAAATTGAAAGTTCAGGGACTGTTGTGATGAAATTAGAAATGCAAGGACTAAACTGATTTTAACCCCAAAGTTCAGGATAGTAACATGAATTTAGTCCTTAATATATATAATGAGTTTGGACAATACGTGTTCTATAGTTCGGGCTATATAATTAATGTAATCAATCAGTTAATATTATTACAAGGAAAACTAACTATAGAACACTACTCGAAGTTAACAAGTCGTGACTCATTGATATGATACACTAAACATTATTACAAGGAAAACTAACTATAGAACAAATGTGCCACCATCTGACCACTAGATAATCAATCTTCATTTTAATTCTTGTTATTGAATTTGCAGAGGAGTTTATATTGAGACCTCCAAATTTTCTCACATGACCTCTATTTTATTTCAATTATTAAATGACGTGTTTATCTTCAAATAAAATGACTATTATAGACAATAAATTATAAATAAAAGATATTTTCTCTACAAACTTTCTAATTTAATATTTGACACAAACCCTAAATTTCTTATTTTACTCTCATATGCGTTTACAGCCTCTTTTGAACCTAAGAACAAGTGACGACCATAAGAATTGACATGGTTAAAGTAGTACAAAAAAATTATTGTGACTCCATTTTTCAACAAGAGCATATTATATTTCACAATTGAATATAGATTTATGATTTTTTTTTAATTAAGGAGGTCAGTGAGAAAATAAAAAATTCCAATAGAGTTTCTCAATACTCAATGGAGGTTAATTTAGAGAATTTAAAAAATAATTATCTTTTTTTTTTCTCTCTCATTAAAAAAAAAGAATGAAGGTATAATTAATGAATTTGGAGATGTAGTGAGTAATATAATGTTTTGTATGTGAATTATATGACTAAAATTATTTTAGGATTTTAAGAGAAGTTTAGAGAGAAAATATTGTTATTTGAAAAATAACCGAGGTGTAAAAAATACAGAAGGTCAGGTGAGAAATTTTAGAGGTCCCAATAAATTGTTTTTTTTTGCAAAATTTAGAAGTTGTCAAAGAAATTGAGATTGGCTAAAAAAAAAAATGCATGCTGCAATTCCATTCTTGGTATTGACATGCAAGCTCCAGTCGATGGTGGCTAATTCGTTATTGACATATATAAGAGCCAAATCAAGGCATGACGGTCCACATCTCATCCACCCACTTCAATGTTTATTTATAAGGTACGTATTCTTAATTAGTTGGCATTTCAGATGTGCCCATTTGATACACTAATCTTAGTAGGTGCGAGGAAACGTATGGACAGCTAGATTTCTTTCTTTTCATTCAATTACCACCTTTTAATTTGTAAAATAGCTCATGCCGTTTTTTTTCAAGTGGTTTTAAAAGTGTGGTTCATTCGAGACAGTAGTGTTCACATGCTCAGTAGAGTCAATGCTCAGTCATGCTCAGTCATCGTTGGATTTAAATTCAACGGTGGAGAATGATGAAAAAAGAAATATGTTTAAAAAAGACTATCATTCTCCACCGTTGGATTTAAATCCAACGGTGGCTGAGCATAACTGAGCATTGACTCTACTGAGCATGTGAACACTACTGTCATTCGAGATTATAGTTACTTTTAGGGTCATTATTGAGCAACACTGAAGAGCTAATTTCGCATAATGTTTGAGTGTTCATCGTCGTTTGTCGCTAAGGGTGGCATTTTTAGAATAGAAAACCGACAAACCATACCGAACTGAACCAAACCGATAAAAATTAACCGAAACCGAACCAAACTGACCAATCGGTTATTTAAAACCGAACTAAACCAACGCTTGCGATGCGGTTTTCGGTTAGTGCTTATGATAAATCGACAAAAACTGAACCGAAATATAATTAGTTACAATTTAATATTTATTATAGGAGGTTAGTTCTTATTAGTTTTAAATTTCTATTATAGGCTCTCAAGTAGTAGAATACTTAAATTCATACGTGTTTAATTTTCTATTGCTACTTTTAATTTTTTTTTTAGTTGTAACTTAATTTTAATTGTGTTTCAGGATATCATTATTGTGTGCCTTGTCAAACTAGGACTTAGAATAGGTTTATCCTTCTAGGATATGGATTGTATTTAGCATAGATATTTCCTACATCAATATGGATTGTACCTTGTATTCCTCTATATATAGAGGCCCTTATTCATTAATGAAATACATCCTATTCTCTGCTCATTCTCTCTATTATTTACGTTTTCCTTAAACACGTTATCAGCACGAGTTCTAGCCCTAGCTACAAAAACCCAAAACCCTAGAACCCTAACTCTGAGATTAAAAAGCCAAAGATATATAATTATATTCAGCACAGCCTTCTGCTACGCGCCTTAACCCTAGAACCAAAACCTTAGGCTCACCGCGTTGCTCCACCACCGGCTGCTGCAAAAACCAAGAATCTGCCTGCACAGAACAGCCAACTTTGGAAGCAATTTTCTCCTGTCTCAACCGTTGGATCAAGCCACAACTTTGACGAAAGCTTCCTTCATGTATCTACTGCTACCAGTTCAAATTTCACGCAATTCGGACCGTTGGATCTCCAGATACGAAGTTCAGAAGAAGAGGTACTCAAGATAATCCGAGAAAAGAATCCAAGTAAGATTTTATAAAAGTTGCTGCTTTCTTTAAATTCTCGCATCTTCTTTTTCTCGGGGATTTCAAAGCTTCCCTTCTTCTTCATCCCGACCCCTCTTATGGCGTGGGACTTTATGAGTTTAATTGAATCGTGGGGATTCATAATATATGCTATGATAAAGTAAGTTCATGAGCATCAAAGAAAAATCTTTGTGATAAAGTAAGTTCACAAAAGCATCGAATTCGACCAATTTTTGGTCATGACTTATTCATTACTAGGCTCACCTACTTGGGTATGATGTCTAGGAAAGTGATTTGAGATTAGTGGTGTCAAGTGAGCCTCGCTTTACCGACATCTCATCTTACTTACCTGGTCATACTTGGGTAGAGCTACCGAACGGTTTAAGTTATCGCCATACACCATCTTGGTCTTGTTCTAATCCAAATTTTATTGGAATTTTATTTAGTGTTCGTGGATGTCTTTTTAGACTGCGAAACTACAGTATCTTCTTATTGTGATAAAGTAATTTCACAAGTGATAAAGTGATAAAGTAATTTCACAAAACCGTTGCTGAATATAATTCAGATATGCTTCAATTATGGTTATGCTTCAGTTTTGTAAGGCGACTCTTACAGAAGCATAATTAATAGAGAAAACTCTCTCTACCTTCCACGCTTTGGCACTTATATTGTACATACAATATCGATTAAAGTATATTGCCAAGCGAATTTCAATCAGCTTATCAATTTTCTGCAAGTAGCTGAAAAACATGACACGATCATGATGAACAATAATTTTTGGCCTGCCGGAACAAAGAGAGTTCCAAAAATAAATTATAGCAAAAGTAAATTATGGCCACAGTAGGACAAAACCCTAATGTCAAGGGTAATTCTAATGGACGATCCGGTTCATATAATTGTCCTAATAAGGAAGGAAATCGCAACAACGTTGCACAAAATCGTGGGAACTATTGCACCACGTAAAAAGGGTAAGGAGGAAAAGGCATGGGCCATGGAGGCCATGCCAACGCCGGCAAAGTAAAGCATGGCAATAAGGTACTAAGAGCACCAAACCATCCTCCAAAGGCACATGATGCCAAACACTTTTTCCGACGAACGGTTCGTCGCTATAACCCTTTAACAATGAACGGATTGCCAATGAAGCATATATTGATAATGAGTTATACTTCACTTGATTATGAGAAGCATTAGGGGAGTGACGAGCCTTATATCGCTTGCGGTATATGTAAGACATGAGCACCTCTAATGTCATCATTTTGTAGTGGAAGTTTCTCATAAGAAGATACTAGAGATGACAAAGACGTCAATCTCACAATTGCATATTTTAAGGTCGACCAAAGTAAAGAGAAGACCATAGAAGCTCCATACTTCAAATAATTGCAATTGTTTTATTTCCAAGTTTATATAAAGGCTGTTATGCCTTAGTTTATTTTGACTTTTGTCATAGTGATTTGTTTTGGATTAGATTTTCTGGACAAGACTGTCACGCCCCGATTTTCGAATCAATTAATAGGGCATTTTGCCCTTAATTACAAACCATTTCGGGAACGTGACGACATGGAATATCAAATACAAATATGCACTAGAATTTTTTTCTTTTTAATTCAAGTACACAACACCAACTCCATGCCCAACATTGTAATTTCAAACTCAATACAAGAGTCGAATATTACATACCAAATATTTATATAATAAATTGATACATCAAAATATTACATAAATAAATCTTCAGAGTGCGAAGCATAAAATAGCGGAAGTCTTATAACCCAACAAAAAGTATGCAGCCTTGCATTACTCCTGGTTATCCTAACCTGCAGGTATAACCCCTACACCGTGGAATAGTGTACCGGGTTATATCAACAAACCCGGTCAGCTTACGAAGCTGGTATGAGTTAACTCAGTTTTACTCACCCTAAACTGTTTATCAAAAATATACATATATAGTTTGTTTTAAACAAATATATGTAAGTTATATTCTTCAAAAACAATTCAAATCCCGAAAATTCATATTATAAAATATAATGAACCTACGCATCCCATAATACGTATTTTAACCCCACACGTCCCATAACGTGTATGTTAATCCCAGGGTAATTCAGAATATTAAACAATATAAACCTTCCCCAAAATCATTTCCCAAAATTATGATTTCTTTCTTTTTAAGAAAAGTAAATCATCATAATAATTACTTCAATTTTTAAAGAAGTAAAAACTTCAAAATACAATTCAATATTGTTCAAGAATTGTAATTCATTTATCAATGCTTCAAATATTTAAGAAGCAAATTCATATCATACTCACACAAAACCACAATCAACTTCAAATGATTAAAAGCGAGAATACCATTTTTCTTCTCCTTTTAATACATCAAGATAAAGCGAGAATACCATTTTTCTTCTCCTTTATTACATAAAGTATTCATCTTTGTTTTCAATGAATACATGGCTACACAGTCTAGAACTCTAACCTTCACCTTCTGGCTACACAGTCTAAAGCTCTAACCTTCACCATTGGCTACACAGTCTAGAGCTCTAACCTTCACCCATTGGCTACACAGTCTAAAGCTCTAACCTTCACCCATTGGCTACAAAAACATTCGAGTAGGCAAACACAATATCATAATTTTTGAAATATTGTTCCCACAAAATCCACCAATTAAAACAATAAAATGAATACTTTCAAATATTGTTTTAACACAAAATCACACATGCTGATATATCAAATTAAAACTGTATTTAATTTATATATCGCAAAATCATTTAAATAAATATAATTATTTATTTTCGCAAACAACACAATATGAATTAATATTCATATATAAAATATCGTGAGATTCACTCACCTCTAATTCCTGCTGCGTCTTCAAATAATACCCGGGAATCGACAAAGCTAGCCAAATGTTTCATGATTCCAAAATACCTATGAACATGCAATTTTCCACTTAGCATATCATAGTTTCCAAATTGATGATTCTAAAATCCAATCACTTCAAATATTCCTCAAATGTCTCTTAGACATCAATAACCATAAATCGGGACAGTTTGACCAAAAGTCAACCGTCGGTCAACGTGGGTCCCACGTCTACTATTCATCAACGGGTCCCACACGAAATCCAAAACTTCCAAAATCCAACAGCATGCTTATTTCTAGCATCCTAACATCATATCCAAAATTGGTGATGATCCAACGGTCGGATCATCACGGATCTAACGATCCATAACTATCGCTTAATTGATCATTGATCAAACGACCGAATTCCACAAAAGTGTAAACACGAAAGTTGTTCGTATCGACGAACCAAGCCAAACGGAGCAAAGAACTGCTCCTGGACCGGCCGGACGCGCCGCCGACGCGCCGCCACCGACGGTGGCCAGCCGCCGGACAAAAGTTGTCTGATTGCTATGAAATTTTAACAGCATGTTCTACACATTACCACAAACAACTTTCATAACTACCACAAGGGCCAATTCAAAGTAAAAAGTCTCGAATTTACCTCGATAGTTCCAAAACCCTATGATTTCAAATCCAAAATTCTCCTTCGTCCGAACTCCGATTGAGGCATATTTTATGTTGCTGGAAAGCCCCTGGCAAGGGCTACAAAGCCCAGTAGGTAAGGTGGCTCGATTTTGGCCGGAAACTTGCCCAGAAACTGATGAACAGTTCGGCAGCGTTTTTCTCCTTTTTCTTTTCTTGATTTCTCTTTCTATACTGAAAATCAATGAATGAAACTAGTATAGAATCGAAGAGGATGAAGAGACAAAGAGATTGGGACAAGTCTCACACAAATTGGTGGCCGGAGGAGGGAGAAATCACCGGAGGAAGTTTCTGGTACTGTTCACGGTGTGAACAGTACATTTCTGGGATAAATTCTGATTTTCGGGTGAACAGTAAATCCCAACATTCTATTTATAGAAATTCGTCAAACTTCCGACGGCCATAACTTTTTCATACGAACTCCGTTTTTAGTGAACCAAATTCCTACGAACTCGATTCGACGAGGTCTACAACTTTCATGAAGGAAGTTTTCCCAAATTCTCAACGGATAAAAAGTTACCTTAATTAACCTTGTGTAACTTATAATTACCGCCGTAATTATCGTTTTACGACGAAAACCTCTAAAAATACAATTTCACACCATTTCACTTCAAATTTCACGACCTATTTTATAAAAATAGTATGGAAATTTTCGGGGTATTACAGTCTACCCTCCTTAAAGAAATTTCGTCCCGAAATTAGGACGCAGAGTACACCCAAGTTATCACACTTCAATTCCAAAATCCAAAGTTTTTATTGATAATCACTTAGGTAGTACACAACACACTAGAAAACAACTTGCACACAACTTCTATTACAGATTCTTAAGATGCCTCACAGGGCTTACACTACCAGAAGCCATCCTTAAACCTCCAGTAGTGACTTCGTGGATAAGAGGCCGGATGTCTCGGAATTCCATACATCATCAGCTGGTAGAAATATGCTGCCTCCACGAAACACTTGCAAGTGTCGCAACATTCTCTAGCTGCATGCCTATCTCCATCCACGTCCCACATGTCCTGGCCAAAAGGACGCCAAAAACTTGACTCACCGCAAGTAAGACATTTACCAGCGGGCAGGAAAGCAGTAGTCGACGGAAAATATAATAGAAGATGCTCATGACAAAACTCAGCCTGATGCATCATCCGCTCGACTTCTTGTCTACAGTAGTAGATGTTCCATCCGCTTCTCCACCAGTCGAGGGCTTCACACAGTCGCTGCACCGTTTTCTGCTGCTCGGCTCGTGGTCCTAAAATCATCTTAATCATACATGCTGCATAAAATGCAACATGATGACCTACCACCGAACTGGGACGGGAACCATAGAATGTTCCTGGTTTGCATGCCGCATCGAAATACTCCAGGGCTAGAGATATATTCGCTGCCTCCACGAGTACTCGTATTCCCATTCGGAACAGAGACTCCGGGTTCTTCGCTTCCCAGCATCGATTTGCGAAGATGCGCACCTGCCTGTCCGCTTCTATGGAACCAGTGGGTCTGGATCCACCATCGAATCCATCCATGTCGATCGCCGCCAAAGTAGACCAGCTATCGGCATACTCCTTGAAGTCCTTTGAGACACAACGAAGTTCCATTGTGCTCTGCAGGGATGCGGTTGCCACTAACTGGAATATGTACTTCCAGATTTCCACTGGAAGTTCACTCCAGTCAGTATTCCTTGATCTCTTACTGCACTCTCCTTTGCTCACCATTTTGCAAAATCTAGAAGATGTGTTTGTTTGAAATCAGATATGAGTTAAGTAACACAGCTCCTTATCCCATGTATTTAAGACAAAATTTTCCACCGTAAGAAAACCCTTCTTTAATGCGAGTGCGGTGCACTCAGCAACCCACTAAGAATAATTATTACTCATATCTGTCTCAATTACTCAAAAGTATCGCCCACGATGCAAGATTCCACAAGATTTAAATCAACAAAATCTCAGTTTTCCACTAATGTCGATCATAATGGCTCTTTACTTTAACTTTCTCATAATTAATTCCTCAAAAAAAGCGAGGTCTCACAAGAGTGGAACTGTATGTGGAAAATCCATGCATCGGGGAAAAGAAATCTTCCACGATCTCCAAGGGCTCCGACAATTAGCTGTAAATCAGCCGCTCACTTTTGCTTTTGAATTTTTAAGTCCTCCACCAACAATAAATATACCCTTACGCATCCACTAACAGATACTTTCCATTAGTTCCATAAACTCCTTTCTCTTTCAAAGAGGACTTCTTCACCCCACTTCTCAGAAATTTACACCAACTCAACATGTCACGTAAAGTGAATTCGTTCAGTGAATTACTTCAATCTGATCCCTCTGAAAGCCAATTCTTTGAGGGCTTAGATGAAATAATTTCACCAGCAATCGAATTCAACAACGATATCGACATGCTAGACATGCTTCTAGCAGAAGACGAAGCCATTGAAGTAGCCCCAAGTCCACAAGTATCATCTCCACAAGCTGAACCTGGTTCATCCAAACGTATTCCACTGAGGAAGAGCTTCACCAAATACCAAGTCCAAGCATTGAAGGACTTCGTCGAGGCTTTTCCACAGCCAACTGTTCAACAACGACAAGATTTGGGTGACCAAATAAGGTTAACGTTTGCACAAGTCTCTGCGTGGGTGATAAAGCATCGACCCAAAACGCCTGCCCAAACAACTCGTCAACAAAATTTTCTGCTGAGACAGCAAATCAATGAGCTTCAAGCTCAACTTAGCCAGTACCAAGCAGCATTCAACAGAATTAACTGCAACCACTGTGGAAAACGAGTTACTCCCAATAGTGAGCTACTAAAAGGGATTGAAGAGACTACCCCACAACCTCAGACTCTTCCAATTCCTGCAGTCATCGGTCCAAGGGAAAAGTCTCACATGAGGAGGGATATTCAAAAGTGTATGTCGATCCCACATCACTCTTCTTCTACACAACAACCATCAGACAACATCAACCGTTCAGAACCTGAAGAAGCATCTGCCGTGGCAGAAGCATCTGTCGTGGCAGACACAACTAAGATTTCTGAAATCATTGTGTCGGTCAGAGATGAGCTAATCATCATGGCATCTGCTGCTGCGCCACTGTGGATCTCTGCACTCAAATCCAACTCTGCCACGCTTCATGAGTTCCTGAATGAAGCAGAGTACAAGAGAATCTTCACTAACGGTATTGATCTTACTCCCACTAACTTCCAAACCGAAGCTTCTCGCTACACAGCCACTATTCCCCTCAGTCCTGTCGTACTCGTGAATCTCTTCATGGATGTGGACCAATGGTCCACCATATTCGGTAGCATCATCTCGAGGGCAACGATCCTTGACGTGTTGTCAACAGGGACAACTGGAAGCTACAACGAAACCATCCAAGTCATGACTGCTGAATTTCAGGTGACCAGTCCATCTGTCTCCACTCGTGTAACTCACTTTGTTCGCTATTGCCAAAGACAAACAGAACAAAGTTGGGCAATAATTGACGTCTCTGTGGACGGTTTAAGCTCAAATCTGGGTCCACACTCAAAATCTCAATGCAAGAAGCGTCCATCCGGATGCTTAATCCAAGATTTGTTCAACGGCAGCTCTCGTGTCGTATGGGTGGAACATGTTGATGTACAAGATCAAAACATGCACCAAACATACCGAACACTAGTGGAGTCAGGCTTAGCCTTTGGAGCAAGGCGATGGGTAGAAATACTTCAGAGGCAAGCGGAAAGGTTAAATTATTCCGCGGCTGACACTTATCCACCTCAAGACTTTTGTGTCATACCATCTGTGGAAGGAAGAAGAAACATGTTGCAGATGGCATGCAGAATAGTGACAGACTTTTGCACAGACATCGGCAACTCTACTGCTCATGAATGGAAGGTAGCTGAACAAACCAAGTTCAGGGGTTCAGGAATAAGAGTCTCCACCAACAAAATCTGGAACAGGCTGAATAAGCCTCATGGTCTCACTCGAACTGCATCTGCAATAATCCAGCATCATGTCTCTCACCGAAAGCTGTTTGACTTCTTCATTGACGTACAAACTCGGAACCAGTGGGACCATCTAGCATTGGAAAAAGAAGTACAGGAGATTGCACACATCACAACTGGTCATGATCCACGCAATTGTGTCTCCTTGTTGCAAATGCACAACACCTATATACTCCAAGAAAGTTGTACTGATTCAACAGGGTCATACGTGATTTATTCCCCTATTAGTCAGTCAACGGTGCAGAAGTTAATAGGCGGTTGTGAGTTAGGTACAATTGTATTCCTAACTTCAGGTTTTTCAATTCTACCAGATATGCCTACTGCTGGAAGAACAGAAGGGATCTCAGACAATCCATACATTGGTTGTCTAGTAACGGTAGCAACACAGATCTCTACTGAGTTACTGAAGAACAAGAAAGGGTCAGTGGATCAAGTCTGTCGTTTGATCCAGGGTACGGTTGAGAGAATTAGAAATGTAGCCATGTAAGACTATTAATTTCGGAATTGTAATTTGTACTTTATATTCTTAACAACACAACAGCACTGAAGAGCACATGATGGGGATCCGCCGCGGTCGGGCCATCACTCGATAAATACTGTGCGTAATTAAGCATACGAAGTAACCATTACTTGAATGAATCTAAGAACCTAACGCCAAACCCTAAACCGATCCTAAGCTCTAAACCCTAACTTCACTTCTCAATTCCAAAACTCGTTTCATTTCCTTAGAGCGTTCCATTGCTCAATCACTTCCTTAGAGCATTGTTTTGCTCTGATACCAATCTGTCACGCCCCGATTTTCGAATCAATTAATAGGGCATTTTGCCCTTAATTACAAACCATTTCGGGAACGTGACGACATGGAATATCAAATACAAATATGCACTAGAATTTTTTTCTTTTTAATTCAAGTACACAACACCAACTCCATGCCCAACATTGTAATTTCAAACTCAATACAAGAGTCGAATATTACATACCAAATATTTATATAATAAATTGATACATCAAAATATTACATAAATAAATCTTCAGAGTGCGAAGCATAAAATAGCGGAAGTCTTATAACCCAACAAAAAGTATGCAGCCTTGCATTACTCCTGGTTATCCTAACCTGCAGGTATAACCCCTACACCGTGGAATAGTGTACCGGGTTATATCAACAAACCCGGTCAGCTTACGAAGCTGGTATGAGTTAACTCAGTTTTACTCACCCTAAACTGTTTATCAAAAATATACATATATAGTTTGTTTTAAACAAATATATGTAAGTTATATTCTTCAAAAACAATTCAAATCCCGAAAATTCATATTATAAAATATAATGAACCTACGCATCCCATAATACGTATTTTAACCCCACACGTCCCATAACGTGTATGTTAATCCCAGGGTAATTCAGAATATTAAACAATATAAACCTTCCCCAAAATCATTTCCCAAAATTATGATTTCTTTCTTTTTAAGAAAAGTAAATCATCATAATAATTACTTCAATTTTTAAAGAAGTAAAAACTTCAAAATACAATTCAATATTGTTCAAGAATTGTAATTCATTTATCAATGCTTCAAATATTTAAGAAGCAAATTCATATCATACTCACACAAAACCACAATCAACTTCAAATGATTAAAAGCGAGAATACCATTTTTCTTCTCCTTTTAATACATCAAGATAAAGCGAGAATACCATTTTTCTTCTCCTTTATTACATAAAGTATTCATCTTTGTTTTCAATGAATACATGGCTACACAGTCTAGAACTCTAACCTTCACCTTCTGGCTACACAGTCTAAAGCTCTAACCTTCACCATTGGCTACACAGTCTAGAGCTCTAACCTTCACCCATTGGCTACACAGTCTAAAGCTCTAACCTTCACCCATTGGCTACAAAAACATTCGAGTAGGCAAACACAATATCATAATTTTTGAAATATTGTTCCCACAAAATCCACCAATTAAAACAATAAAATGAATACTTTCAAATATTGTTTTAACACAAAATCACACATGCTGATATATCAAATTAAAACTGTATTTAATTTATATATCGCAAAATCATTTAAATAAATATAATTATTTATTTTCGCAAACAACACAATATGAATTAATATTCATATATAAAATATCGTGAGATTCACTCACCTCTAATTCCTGCTGCGTCTTCAAATAATACCCGGGAATCGACAAAGCTAGCCAAATGTTTCATGATTCCAAAATACCTATGAACATGCAATTTTCCACTTAGCATATCATAGTTTCCAAATTGATGATTCTAAAATCCAATCACTTCAAATATTCCTCAAATGTCTCTTAGACATCAATAACCATAAATCGGGACAGTTTGACCAAAAGTCAACCGTCGGTCAACGTGGGTCCCACGTCTACTATTCATCAACGGGTCCCACACGAAATCCAAAACTTCCAAAATCCAACAGCATGCTTATTTCTAGCATCCTAACATCATATCCAAAATTGGTGATGATCCAACGGTCGGATCATCACGGATCTAACGATCCATAACTATCGCTTAATTGATCATTGATCAAACGACCGAATTCCACAAAAGTGTAAACACGAAAGTTGTTCGTATCGACGAACCAAGCCAAACGGAGCAAAGAACTGCTCCTGGACCGGCCGGACGCGCCGCCGACGCGCCGCCACCGACGGTGGCCAGCCGCCGGACAAAAGTTGTCTGATTGCTATGAAATTTTAACAGCATGTTCTACACATTACCACAAACAACTTTCATAACTACCACAAGGGCCAATTCAAAGTAAAAAGTCTCGAATTTACCTCGATAGTTCCAAAACCCTAGGATTTCAAATCCAAAATTCTCCTTCGTCCGAACTCCGATTGAGGCATATTTTATGTTGCTGGAAAGCCCCTGGCAAGGGCTACAAAGCCCAGTAGGTAAGGTGGCTCGATTTTGGCCGGAAACTTGCCCAGAAACTGATGAACAGTTCGGCAGCGTTTTTCTCCTTTTTCTTTTCTTGATTTCTCTTTCTATACTGAAAATCAATGAATGAAACTAGTATAGAATCGAAGAGGATGAAGAGACAAAGAGATTGGGACAAGTCTCACACAAATTGGTGGCCGGAGGAGGGAGAAATCACCGGAGGAAGTTTCTGGTACTGTTCACGGCGTGAACAGTACATTTCTGGGATAAATTCTGATTTTCGGGTGAACAGTAAATCCCAACATTCTATTTATAGAAATTCGTCAAACTTCCGACGGCCATAACTTTTTCATACGAACTCCGTTTTTGGTGAACCAAATTCCTACGAACTCGATTCGACGAGGTCTACAACTTTCATGAAGGAAGTTTTCCCAAATTCTCAACGGATAAAAAGTTACCTTAATTAACCTTGTGTAACTTATAATTACCGCCGTAATTATCGTTTTACGACGAAAACCTCTAAAAATACAATTTCACACCATTTCACTTCAAATTTCACGACCTATTTTATAAAAATAGTATGAAAATTTTCGGGGTATTACAGTCTACCCTCCTTAAAGAAATTTCGTCCCGAAATTAGGACGCAGAGTACACCCAAGTTATCACACTTCAATTCCAAAATCCAAAGTTTTTATTGATAATCACTTAGGTAGTACACAACACACTAGAAAACAACTTGCACACAACTTCTATTACAGATTCTTAAGATGCCTCACAGGGCTTACACTACCAGAAGCCATCCTTAAACCTCCAGTAGTGACTTCGTGGATAAGAGGCCGGATGTCTCGGAATTCCATACATCATCAGCTGGTAGAAATATGCTGCCTCCACGAAACACTTGCAAGTGTCGCAACATTCTCTAGCTGCATGCCTATCTCCATCCACGTCCCACATGTCCTGGCCAAAAGGACGCCAAAAACTTGACTCACCGCAAGTAAGACATTTACCAGCGGGCAGGAAAGCAGTAGTCGACGGAAAATATAATAGAAGATGCTCATGACAAAACTCAGCCTGATGCATCATCCGCTCGACTTCTTGTCTACAGTAGTAGATGTTCCATCCGCTTCTCCACCAGTCGAGGGCTTCACACAGTCGCTGCACCGTTTTCTGCTGCTCGGCTCGTGGTCCTAAAATCATCTTAATCATACATGCTGCATAAAATGCAACATGATGACCTACCACCGAACTGGGACGGGAACCATAGAATGTTCCTGGTTTGCATGCCGCATCGAAATACTCCAGGGCTAGAGATATATTCGCTGCCTCCACGAGTACTCGTATTCCCATTCGGAACAGAGACTCCGGGTTCTTCGCTTCCCAGCATCGATTTGCGAAGATGCGCACCTGCCTGTCCGCTTCTATGGAACCAGTGGGTCTGGATCCACCATCGAATCCATCCATGTCGATCGCCGCCAAAGTAGACCAGCTATCGGCATACTCCTTGAAGTCCTTTGAGACACAACGAAGTTCCATTGTGCTCTGCAGGGATGCGGTTGCCACTAAC
Source organism: Rubus parviflorus (assembly GCA_029955375.1). Taxonomy (NCBI): domain Eukaryota; kingdom Viridiplantae; phylum Streptophyta; class Magnoliopsida; order Rosales; family Rosaceae; genus Rubus; species Rubus parviflorus. The sequence goes on along the minus strand of JARGGL010000006.1, from coordinate 16,438,090 downwards.
TGGAATATGTACTTCCAGATTTCCACTGGAAGTTCACTCCAGTCAGTATTCCTTGATCTCTTACTGCACTCTCCTTTGCTCACCATTTTGCAAAATCTAGAAGATGTGTTTGTTTGAAATCAGATATGAGTTAAGTAACACAGCTCCTTATCCCATGTATTTAAGACAAAATTTTCCACCGTAAGAAAACCCTTCTTTAATGCGAGTGCGGTGCACTCAGCAACCCACTAAGAATAATTATTACTCATATCTGTCTCAATTACTCAAAAGTATCGCCCACGATGCAAGATTCCACAAGATTTAAATCAACAAAATCTCAGTTTTCCACTAATGTCGATCATAATGGCTCTTTACTTTAACTTTCTCATAATTAATTCCTCAAAAAAAGCGAGGTCTCACAAGAGTGGAACTGTATGTGGAAAATCCATGCATCGGGGAAAAGAAATCTTCCACGATCTCCAAGGGCTCCGACAATTAGCTGTAAATCAGCCGCTCACTTTTGCTTTTGAATTTTTAAGTCCTCCACCAACAATAAATATACCCTTACGCATCCACTAACAGATACTTTCCATTAGTTCCATAAACTCCTTTCTCTTTCAAAGAGGACTTCTTCACCCCACTTCTCAGAAATTTACACCAACTCAACATGTCACGTAAAGTGAATTCGTTCAGTGAATTACTTCAATCTGATCCCTCTGAAAGCCAATTCTTTGAGGGCTTAGATGAAATAATTTCACCAGCAATCGAATTCAACAACGATATCGACATGCTAGACATGCTTCTAGCAGAAGACGAAGCCATTGAAGTAGCCCCAAGTCCACAAGTATCATCTCCACAAGCTGAACCTGGTTCATCCAAACGTATTCCACTGAGGAAGAGCTTCACCAAATACCAAGTCCAAGCATTGAAGGACTTCGTCGAGGCTTTTCCACAGCCAACTGTTCAACAACGACAAGATTTGGGTGACCAAATAAGGTTAACGTTTGCACAAGTCTCTGCGTGGGTGATAAAGCATCGACCCAAAACGCCTGCCCAAACAACTCGTCAACAAAATTTTCTGCTGAGACAGCAAATCAATGAGCTTCAAGCTCAACTTAGCCAGTACCAAGCAGCATTCAACAGAATTAACTGCAACCACTGTGGAAAACGAGTTACTCCCAATAGTGAGCTACTAAAAGGGATTGAAGAGACTACCCCACAACCTCAGACTCTTCCAATTCCTGCAGTCATCGGTCCAAGGGAAAAGTCTCACATGAGGAGGGATATTCAAAAGTGTATGTCGATCCCACATCACTCTTCTTCTACACAACAACCATCAGACAACATCAACCGTTCAGAACCTGAAGAAGCATCTGCCGTGGCAGAAGCATCTGTCGTGGCAGACACAACTAAGATTTCTGAAATCATTGTGTCGGTCAGAGATGAGCTAATCATCATGGCATCTGCTGCTGCGCCACTGTGGATCTCTGCACTCAAATCCAACTCTGCCACGCTTCATGAGTTCCTGAATGAAGCAGAGTACAAGAGAATCTTCACTAACGGTATTGATCTTACTCCCACTAACTTCCAAACCGAAGCTTCTCGCTACACAGCCACTATTCCCCTCAGTCCTGTCGTACTCGTGAATCTCTTCATGGATGTGGACCAATGGTCCACCATATTCGGTAGCATCATCTCGAGGGCAACGATCCTTGACGTGTTGTCAACAGGGACAACTGGAAGCTACAACGAAACCATCCAAGTCATGACTGCTGAATTTCAGGTGACCAGTCCATCTGTCTCCACTCGTGTAACTCACTTTGTTCGCTATTGCCAAAGACAAACAGAACAAAGTTGGGCAATAATTGACGTCTCTGTGGACGGTTTAAGCTCAAATCTGGGTCCACACTCAAAATCTCAATGCAAGAAGCGTCCATCCGGATGCTTAATCCAAGATTTGTTCAACGGCAGCTCTCGTGTCGTATGGGTGGAACATGTTGATGTACAAGATCAAAACATGCACCAAACATACCGAACACTAGTGGAGTCAGGCTTAGCCTTTGGAGCAAGGCGATGGGTAGAAATACTTCAGAGGCAAGCGGAAAGGTTAAATTATTCCGCGGCTGACACTTATCCACCTCAAGACTTTTGTGTCATACCATCTGTGGAAGGAAGAAGAAACATGTTGCAGATGGCATGCAGAATAGTGACAGACTTTTGCACAGACATCGGCAACTCTACTGCTCATGAATGGAAGGTAGCTGAACAAACCAAGTTCAGGGGTTCAGGAATAAGAGTCTCCACCAACAAAATCTGGAACAGGCTGAATAAGCCTCATGGTCTCACTCGAACTGCATCTGCAATAATCCAGCATCATGTCTCTCACCGAAAGCTGTTTGACTTCTTCATTGACGTACAAACTCGGAACCAGTGGGACCATCTAGCATTGGAAAAAGAAGTACAGGAGATTGCACACATCACAACTGGTCATGATCCACGCAATTGTGTCTCCTTGTTGCAAATGCACAACACCTATATACTCCAAGAAAGTTGTACTGATTCAACAGGGTCATACGTGATTTATTCCCCTATTAGTCAGTCAACGGTGCAGAAGTTAATAGGCGGTTGTGAGTTAGGTACAATTGTATTCCTAACTTCAGGTTTTTCAATTCTACCAGATATGCCTACTGCTGGAAGAACAGAAGGGATCTCAGACAATCCATACATTGGTTGTCTAGTAACGGTAGCAACACAGATCTCTACTGAGTTACTGAAGAACAAGAAAGGGTCAGTGGATCAAGTCTGTCGTTTGATCCAGGGTACGGTTGAGAGAATTAGAAATGTAGCCATGTAAGACTATTAATTTCGGAATTGTAATTTGTACTTTATATTCTTAACAACACAACAGCACTGAAGAGCACATGATGGGGATCCGCCGCGGTCGGGCCATCACTCGATAAATACTGTGCGTAATTAAGCATACGAAGTAACCATTACTTGAATGAATCTAAGAACCTAACGCCAAACCCTAAACCGATCCTAAGCTCTAAACCCTAACTTCACTTCTCAATTCCAAAACTCGTTTCATTTCCTTAGAGCGTTCCATTGCTCAATCACTTCCTTAGAGCATTGTTTTGCTCTGATACCAATCTGTCACGCCCCGATTTTCGAATCAATTAATAGGGCATTTTGCCCTTAATTACAAACCATTTCGGGAACGTGACGACATGGAATATCAAATACAAATATGCACTAGAATTTTTTTCTTTTTAATTCAAGTACACAACACCAACTCCATGCCCAACATTGTAATTTCAAACTCAATACAAGAGTCGAATATTACATACCAAATATTTATATAATAAATTGATACATCAAAATATTACATAAATAAATCTTCAGAGTGCGAAGCATAAAATAGCGGAAGTCTTATAACCCAACAAAAAGTATGCAGCCTTGCATTACTCCTGGTTATCCTAACCTGCAGGTATAACCCCTACACCGTGGAATAGTGTACCGGGTTATATCAACAAACCCGGTCAGCTTACGAAGCTGGTATGAGTTAACTCAGTTTTACTCACCCTAAACTGTTTATCAAAAATATACATATATAGTTTGTTTTAAACAAATATATGTAAGTTATATTCTTCAAAAACAATTCAAATCCCGAAAATTCATATTATAAAATATAATGAACCTACGCATCCCATAATACGTATTTTAACCCCACACGTCCCATAACGTGTATGTTAATCCCAGGGTAATTCAGAATATTAAACAATATAAACCTTCCCCAAAATCATTTCCCAAAATTATGATTTCTTTCTTTTTAAGAAAAGTAAATCATCATAATAATTACTTCAATTTTTAAAGAAGTAAAAACTTCAAAATACAATTCAATATTGTTCAAGAATTGTAATTCATTTATCAATGCTTCAAATATTTAAGAAGCAAATTCATATCATACTCACACAAAACCACAATCAACTTCAAATGATTAAAAGCGAGAATACCATTTTTCTTCTCCTTTTAATACATCAAGATAAAGCGAGAATACCATTTTTCTTCTCCTTTATTACATAAAGTATTCATCTTTGTTTTCAATGAATACATGGCTACACAGTCTAGAACTCTAACCTTCACCTTCTGGCTACACAGTCTAAAGCTCTAACCTTCACCATTGGCTACACAGTCTAGAGCTCTAACCTTCACCCATTGGCTACACAGTCTAAAGCTCTAACCTTCACCCATTGGCTACAAAAACATTCGAGTAGGCAAACACAATATCATAATTTTTGAAATATTGTTCCCACAAAATCCACCAATTAAAACAATAAAATGAATACTTTCAAATATTGTTTTAACACAAAATCACACATGCTGATATATCAAATTAAAACTGTATTTAATTTATATATCGCAAAATCATTTAAATAAATATAATTATTTATTTTCGCAAACAACACAATATGAATTAATATTCATATATAAAATATCGTGAGATTCACTCACCTCTAATTCCTGCTGCGTCTTCAAATAATACCCGGGAATCGACAAAGCTAGCCAAATGTTTCATGATTCCAAAATACCTATGAACATGCAATTTTCCACTTAGCATATCATAGTTTCCAAATTGATGATTCTAAAATCCAATCACTTCAAATATTCCTCAAATGTCTCTTAGACATCAATAACCATAAATCGGGACAGTTTGACCAAAAGTCAACCGTCGGTCAACGTGGGTCCCACGTCTACTATTCATCAACGGGTCCCACACGAAATCCAAAACTTCCAAAATCCAACAGCATGCTTATTTCTAGCATCCTAACATCATATCCAAAATTGGTGATGATCCAACGGTCGGATCATCACGGATCTAACGATCCATAACTATCGCTTAATTGATCATTGATCAAACGACCGAATTCCACAAAAGTGTAAACACGAAAGTTGTTCGTATCGACGAACCAAGCCAAACGGAGCAAAGAACTGCTCCTGGACCGGCCGGACGCGCCGCCGACGCGCCGCCACCGACGGTGGCCAGCCGCCGGACAAAAGTTGTCTGATTGCTATGAAATTTTAACAGCATGTTCTACACATTACCACAAACAACTTTCATAACTACCACAAGGGCCAATTCAAAGTAAAAAGTCTCGAATTTACCTCGATAGTTCCAAAACCCTAGGATTTCAAATCCAAAATTCTCCTTCGTCCGAACTCCGATTGAGGCATATTTTATGTTGCTGGAAAGCCCCTGGCAAGGGCTACAAAGCCCAGTAGGTAAGGTGGCTCGATTTTGGCCGGAAACTTGCCCAGAAACTGATGAACAGTTCGGCAGCGTTTTTCTCCTTTTTCTTTTCTTGATTTCTCTTTCTATACTGAAAATCAATGAATGAAACTAGTATAGAATCGAAGAGGATGAAGAGACAAAGAGATTGGGACAAGTCTCACACAAATTGGTGGCCGGAGGAGGGAGAAATCACCGGAGGAAGTTTCTGGTACTGTTCACGGCGTGAACAGTACATTTCTGGGATAAATTCTGATTTTCGGGTGAACAGTAAATCCCAACATTCTATTTATAGAAATTCGTCAAACTTCCGACGGCCATAACTTTTTCATACGAACTCCGTTTTTGGTGAACCAAATTCCTACGAACTCGATTCGACGAGGTCTACAACTTTCATGAAGGAAGTTTTCCCAAATTCTCAACGGATAAAAAGTTACCTTAATTAACCTTGTGTAACTTATAATTACCGCCGTAATTATCGTTTTACGACGAAAACCTCTAAAAATACAATTTCACACCATTTCACTTCAAATTTCACGACCTATTTTATAAAAATAGTATGGAAATTTTCGGGGTATTACAAAGACCTCGATGTAATCGTTGGCATATTCTTAATAAATTTCGGAATTTTCTTCAAAGTATTGCCAGTATTTTTCGAAATTTTATGTTGCCTACTGGCACCGTGCTCAATGTCACCGAAACACTTTATGCTCCTCGAGCTAACCAAACTGTCCTAAGTTTTAAGGACATTTGTGCCAACGGTTATTATTTGGAAACGTATTGTAAGAATGGAAACAAATACTTATGTATTACTTCTAATGATTGCGGAAGAAAGCGCATATTAGAAAAACTTATGTGTCGCTCTAGTGGGTTATACTTAACCACTATTCGAATTATTGAATCCAACAATGTTTTTAGAGATGATCTTTTTGGATTCCGACACATATAGGCTTTGGCACGACCGTTTGGGACATCCAGGTCGTGATATGATGATCCGTATATTGAAAACCTCATACGGACATCCCTTTTATCGAGCTCATAGAAGCAAGAATCAAAAGATGATTCAAGGAGAGGAGACTTGCGTCACTGACATGCCAAAGACATATGCACATTCTGTCAAACGCCAGGCGATCGATCACGGAAGCACTTGCGATCGATCGTCCGCCTCAAGCATGCCTCGGACATCGTCCAGAGAGCATTTGCGATCGATCGCAGAAGAATGTACGATCGATCGCACGTCTCCAGAATGCCTGGACAACGTCCAGTGAGCATTTGCGATCGATCGCAGAAGCGCATACGATCGATCGCACAGTAACGATTGTTACTTCCCCCTCTAATCCTGATTTCAAACTTGATCAGGCCTATGCTTCTGCAGCCTTCATGGCTAAGGGCTCATTTTGCAAAGCCTGTTCCTTAGACAAATTAGGATCGAGACCATCCTATGCTAAGGACACAAAAGAAACTATTCCATTCTTACATCGTATCCAAGGAGATATTTGTGGACACATCCAACCATATTGTGGACTTTTAAGATATTTTATGGTTTGGTGGATGCAGCAACACGCTGGTCACTTGTTGATTTATTGTCCACACGCAATGCTGGTTATACTAAACTTCTAGCACAAATTATACGCTTAAGGGCTCACCACCCATATCATCCTATTAAGTCAACTACGTCTTGACAATGCTAGAGAGTTTACATCACAGATAGTTGATGATTATTGCATGTCTATTGGAATTGATGTTGAGCATCCTGTACCCCATGTGTATACACAACATGGTCTCGCAGAAGCCACCATTAATAGACTTCAAATGGTAGCTTGGACATTGGTTATGCGCACCAATCTCCCATTATCTGCTTGGGGTTATGCAATATTGCATGCAGCTTTACTTATTCGTTTCAGACCCACTCCTAATCAACCGTTTTATGCGTACCAGATGGTAACTGGATATGAGCCGGATGTCTCACATTTACGCATATTTGATTGTAAGGTTTATGTGCCTATTGCGCCCCCACAACACACTCAATTGGGTCCTCAGAGACGTTTAAGTATTTATGTTGGTAACGAATCTCCAACTATTGTCCGCTACTTGGAATCCTTGACAGGCGATCTCTTTACCGCTAGATTTGCGGATTGTCACTTTGATGAGACAGTCTTCCCGTCGTTAGGGGGAGATAAGAACAAGAATGTTCAACAGGAACGACAGGAATTGTCGTGGTCTGTCCCCACTCTGTCTCATCTTGATCCCCAAACCGCACAATATGATAGTAAGGTGCGAAGTATACTCAATATTCAGGGCGTAGCAGATTCGATGCCTGATACGTTTTCTGATATTGATAAAGTGACGAAATCACATATACCAGCTGCAAACGTGCCTGCAAGGTTGGATATCCTCTAAAGGAAGAGAGGATATGACGCCAATAATGGTGCCACAACCACACATAGTGGAAGTGTGGTTGAGGCCGTGGTTCCCTAAAGGAAGAGGGTGAGACCACTTGGTTCGATGGATACTCGCCCAAGGAAGAAAGCGAGTTTGGCACAGCCTAATCCATTCATCATCAATACCTAAACCTGTCTCATGAGATTATCTCTGATTATAGTTATGTCCAATGAATCAATATTGGGGGACGCCTCAATGATTGATCCGATTTCAGAGAATAGAAAAATCTCGATAAATGCATGCATGCTTGAGACGAAATTCTTGATGATGTATTGCTCAATAGATTATAGAGCATGATGACATCGAACCACGCTCTGTTGAAAAATGTCAACGTAGAGCATATTGGCCTAAATGGAAAGATGCAATCCCTATTGAACTAGATTCACTAACAAAGAAAAAGGTATTTGGGTACGTAGTGCTAACGCCCCCAAGTGTAAAGCCTATTGGACATAAATGAGTCTTTGTTAGAAAGCGTAAAGAGAAGAAAGAAGTCTTGAGATATAAGACTCACCTTATGGCGCAAGGTTTCTCACAACGCCCTGGGATTGACTACGAGGAGACATATTCTCCCGTAAAGGATGATATTACATCCTGCTACCTTGTCAGTTTGGTAGTTTCCACAAAAACTTAACATGCAGCTTATGAATGTGGTTACAACATATCTCTATGGGGATCTAGATTCAGAGATATAAATGAAGGTGCCATATGGACTTCATTTACCCAAATCAAGTGGCTCTAGACCACAGAGCACGTTTGTAAGTTGAAACGTTCACTACGTGACTACTTGATTGGGAAGGGATATATAAACAATGATTTATGCCCATGCGTGTTCATAAAGAGAACAAGTTCCGGATTTGCAAATTATAGCTGTCTATGTAGATGACATGAATTTAATTGGTACTCTCGAAGAACTGAGAGATACCTCTATGTATTTGGAATCCGAATTTGAGATGAAAGATCTTGGAAAACTCGGTTTCTAGGCCTTGAGCTAGAGCACCGAGATAATGGAATATTAATCCACCAATTGGCTTATGTCCACAAGATGTTAAGAAGGTTTAACATGGACAAAAGTACATCCAGTTAGCACTCCCATGATCGGTCGGACCCTAGATCCAAAGAAGGATCCACTTCGTCCAAGGGATGATGACGAAGAATTACTAGGGGCCGAAGTGCCATATCTAAGTACAATAGGCGCATTATTGTACTTAGCTCAATGCACTAGACCTGACATCTCTTTGCTGTGAACTTGTTAGCTAGATTTAGCTCTGCGCCCACGCAACGCCATTGGAGTAGCATAAAGACAATATTTCGTTACCTTAAGGGTCAATCGATCTGGACTTGTTTTATCCCTACAGAGAGACAAGAGGAGTTGAAAAAGAAAGTTCAAACCTCAAAGGCAACGCTGCTGCCGTCGGGCGATCGATCGCAAGGAATGCGGCGATCGATCGCACGGGTGTTGAAACTCCCTTCACCGAAAATCCTTGTGATGTTTTGGTTAGTTGTGCTGATTTCGGGTATCTCTCTGACCCGCACAAAGTTATATTCAGCAACAACAGACTCTCCTCAAGATTCAAATGAATCAAATTAGATCCGAAGAGAATGTGGCAGATTTATTTACTAAGTCTTTGCCTAAGTCCACATTTGAAAAACATGTGAAAAGCATTGGTATGCTTAAGTTATCCGAGCTCCCATGATTGTAGGAATCAGGGGGAGGTGCAGACATGAGGGGGAGTCTGGCACATACATGTCATTTTCAAATGTGAAGGGTGCGTTGTACTCTTTTTCCCTTCGACCAAGGTTATTTTTCCCACTGGGTTTTTATTGTTACTTGGCAAGGTTTTTAATGAGACAACATGGAAAACATCACCTAGTTGTGACCGGCACAAGGGGGAGTGTTTCAGGATATCATTATTGTGTGCTTTGTCAAACTAGGACTTAGAATAGGTTTATCCTTCTAGGATATGGATTGTATTTAGCATAGATATTTCCTACATCAATATGGATTGTACCTTGTATTCCTCTATATATAGAGGCCCTTATTCATTAATGAAATACATCCTATTCTCTGCTCATTCTCTCTATTATTTACGTTTTCTTTAAACAAATTGTAGTTTTTTTTTCTTCTTTTTAAAGAGGATCAAACAATTTCACTTCTACCCCCATGGTAACTTAATTTTAATTGTAGTTTGATTTGCTTATTATTATTATTTTTTTATTTCTCATAGGTTTAAAATATAGAATAAGCTATAATATATTTTCAATTTCTCTGATTTTATTGGCATTTCAATGCATGTTATTCGGTTTACATTAAAAGTGTGAGTATTAATGTTGATAGGTTAATTATTAATATGTAAAATTACAATTGAAGAAGTAAATTTTTTTGTTAGAAATATGGATCAATTATTAAAGTCAACGCATTTAAAATAAACCAAAACCAATATATCGGTTAATTGACTTTTCGGTGCGGTTTTGATTTTGAAAAATGAAAAACTGAAGCCATTGATTTAGTTAGCGGTTTACGGTTAGTACTGAAAAACCGAACCGATGGAACTGAGTCCACATACCCTGATTGTAGCATCATTATCTTTTATCGAAAAAGAGAAAATAAATATCAAATAATGTTTGGGTGCTCATTATTTTACTGTCCTAACTCCATGTTTCAAAACAACACTACCAGTTTTGATTCCCATGCAATAATAGTCGAAAAATACTCTTATCCGACCTAGGTTGGACCTCTGTGTCCGAACTGTCTCTCTTATTGGCATACATTCGGAAGTGTAATTTCGTGATTTGAACCGTTAATCTTGTAAAGCAATCTTTATAGTTCAATTCTGCAAAAAATCAAAGTAAACATAGATCATTTATTTATGCAATTGCATCAAACGTACAAATGGACGGTTCTTCATGAGAATGTTAGATTTTACCAAAACCGTACATTTGTTTGATATAATTATATGAGTTAATGATCTCCTAATTTGAATATTTTTTGCAGAATTGATCTATAAAAGTTGTTTTACAAGTGCAGCGGTTCAAATCATAAAATTACGCTTCTTAATTTATGCCAATAAGAGAGAGTTCAGACACAAAGGTCCAACCTGAGTCGGACAAGAGTATTATTCATGAAAGTCATAATATTCTAGTCGCCAAAGCCCTAACCACAGATCGAACTACCCAATGACCACCACTGCAAAACTACCCTCACTATACCTGACCATCTAGCCTTGTTATCTAGAGCCACAATTATGATTGAGCCCTAATGAGAACTAAATCTGCATGCAAGAGAAATTAGATCACGGAGCCACCACTCGCAATCCATGCATCCAACAATTAATCACGCACGTCGGCTAGGGTGAAATCCACTTATTGAAATCTTGAGCCTAGTCCTTGATGGAGCTAATTAACAGAGCCCTGATTGCATACCCACCGATCATCACAAATCTCAGTTGAGGAACAACGGTAGCCTTCATCGGAGAAATCTTGTGATAAATGAGGTGCAAATGAATCCAAAGGATCAGAAGCTCAGCTTCGAGCGTTCGTGCTAGTGCAAGTAGATGGGTACGTGGAATCAATTCCACAAAATGCTAGAGGCAAATCTCGCACCATCTCTCAGGATTAGGAGACGAAAAATCCGACAAAAAAAAGCGAAAGCCCTCGATGATTGATGAGAGAGAAAAAAAGAACATTCTAAGTTTATTGTATTTTATTTTATTTTTCATTTTTTTATATTTCTTTGTATATTATATAGGGAAAAAATCACCTTTGGTCCCTGAACTTTGACTCATTCGACACTTTCGTCCCTGAACTTTGAAATATATCACTTTAGTCCCTGAACTTTGAAAAAAACTATCACTTTCGTCCCTGACCGAAGTTTTCACCGAATAAACCTCCAATTCTGGCAAATTCGAACGACACCACATACTGGGCTTTGAAGCCCTCCTTGAGGCGAGTTCAACGCCACCAACCTCGCCTCAAACCGTCGCCGGACGGCGGAGAATTTTACAATTAAAGTTTCGGCCACCACCGGCTTTCGGGCTAAATTCGAGCCATTCTAGGCCGAATCGAGTTTAGCCCCAGTTATAAAAGTTGCTCCTCTCATCCGTGCGAACATTTTGGCATAGGTTTTGCACCATTTTTTTCCGGTCAAGGACGAAAGTGATAGTCGGTGTTGAAGTTCATGGACGAAACTGATAAATTTCAAAGTTCAGGGACGAAAGTGTCGAACGAATTAAAGTTGAGGGACTAAAGATGATTTTTTTCCTATTATATATATATATATATATTTTTTTTTTTTAAAGAAATGTTACCCCTATCATCTAGGTATGATATCATATAGGATTGTGGGTCGAGGTTTTAAAGTGCATGCAGATCAAAAGTGAACATATGATATCGATCATGTGGTTTGTGGTACCACTACACCACTAAAATTGATCACTACTGTCATTCTCTAGTAGTACGTACTACGTAGTAGGAGTAGCATTTAATCTCCAGCTTATTGCAATACTCACTTCCATTTTTAGAAAAATATAACTAATTAATTAAATATTTTTGTATAATTAATATAGATGTACACCCAACACACCTACGGAGACTGGAGATGGGACAATTGTCGTAGCCAATCAATATATAGGACGGTTTGGCCGGTGCATAATTAAAATGAAAACCATCCTAATTACGCCATTGCAGTTTTTTTTTTGTACAAAAAGATAGAATTATATTTATTATAATTAGTCCCTTTTTTTGTCAACAATTTTTTTCTTTAAATAAAATTAAGTTATCTGTTGCCCTTAGTATTGGGAGGTCCACTATTATGAAAGGTTGATTTCTGGAGTCCCAAGTTAGCCAAAAAGAGTGATATAAAGGCTTTGAACTTCAGAACAAAAAAAAAAAAAAGCGGGGAAGAATATAGGGGGCAAAGATGATGATAGACTTCTTGCAGGTCAAAGAAGTCATTATGTTTGTGGATAATTCTTGCTACCACATCCCTTTGAAAATGGTGGTCCAAAGTGGGCTACCACTCTGGAGCTAGGAGCAATTGAGGTATGACCCCTCCCAAATGAATATTTTTCAAAAGTTGAGGTTCGAACCAGCGACTTTCTATTACCAGAAGTATCATTGTGGCGTTCGCTCCATTTACAACATAGCATGCTTCCACTATACCAAACTCATTGGGTTGCTACCACATCCATTTACAGCATAGGTTTTTGGGCTTCCTAATTTTTTTTTTAAATGAAAAAGTCAAATATTATTGATAATATAGTTGATATGGAACAATATGTTTCAGGATATCATTATTGTGTGCCTTGTCAAACTATGACTCTCTAGAATAGGTTTATGAAAGGTAAATCTTTCTAGAGTATGGATTGTATTTATAATAGATTTCCTACATCAATACAGATTGTATCTTGTACTCCTCTATATCTAGAGGCCCTTATTCATTAATGAAATGCATTATATTCTCTGCTCATTCTTTCTCTGTTATTTACATTTCCCTTAAACACGTTATCAGCACGACTTCTAGCCCTTATTTACGTTTCCCTTACGACCGTTTATCCTCTGATGTGAACCCTGATTCAAGTTTTAATCAGGATGCCTCCCATGCTTCTACAGTCTTTTTGGCCAAGAGCTCATTTTGCAAAGCCTGTTCCTTAGGCACATTAGGATCGAGACCATCCTATGCTAAGGACACAAAATAGACTATTCCATTCTTACATCGTATCCAAGGAGATATTTGTGGACTCATCCACCCATATTGCGGACCTTTCAGATATTTTATGGTTTTGGTGGATGCATCGACACGCTGGTCACATGTCGCTTTATTGTCCACATGCAATGCTGCTTATGCAAAACTCCTAGCACACATTATAAGCTTAAGGGCTCACCACCCATATCATCCTATTAAGTCAACTACGTCTTGACAATGCTTGAGAGTCTACATCACAGACAATTGATGATTATTGCATGTTTATTGGGATTGATGTTACGCATCCCGTACCCCATGTGCATACACAAAATGGTCTCGCAGAACCCACCATTAAGAGACTTCAAATGATCGCTTGGGCATTGGTTATGCGCACCAATCTCCCATTATCTGCTTGGGGTTATGCAATATTGTATGCAGCTTTACTTATTCGTTTCAGACCCACTACCAATCAACCGTTTTAAGCGTACCAGATGGTAACTGGATATGAGCCGGATGTCTCACATTTACGCATATTTGATTGTACGGTTTATGTGCCATTTGCACTCCCACAGCGCACCCAATTGGGTCCTCAGAGACGTTTAAGTATTTATGTTGATAACGAATCTCTAACTATTGTCCGCTACTTGGAATCCTTGACAGGCGATCTCTTTACCGTTAGATTTGCGGATTGTCACTTTAATGAGACAGTCTTCTCGTCGTTAGGGGGAGATAAGAACAAGAATATTCAACATGAACGACAGGAATTGTCGTGGTCTATCTCCACTCTGTCTCATCGTGATCCATAACTCGCACAATGTGATAATAAAGTGCGAAGTATACTCAATATTCAGGACGTAGCAGATTCGATGCCTGATGCGTTTTCTGATATTGATAAAGGGACGAGATCACATATACTAGCTGCAAACGTGCCTGCAAGGTTGGAAATCCTCTAAAGGGATATGGCGCCCATAATGGTGCCACAACCACACATAGTGGAGGTGTGGTTGAGGCCGTGGTTCCCTAAAGGAAGAGGGTGAGACCACTTAGTTCGATGGATACTCGTCAAAGGAAGGAAGCGAGTTTGGCACATCCTAATCCATTCATCATCAATACCTGAAACCCGTCTCATGAGATTATCTCTGATTATAGTTATGTCCATGAATTAATATTGGGGGACGCCTCAATGATTGAATGTTTCAGAGAATAGAAAAATCTCGATGAATGCATGCATGCTTGAGACGAAATTCTTGATGATGTATTGCTCAAGAGATTATAGAGCATGATGACATCGAACCACGCTCTGTTGAAGAATGTAAACGTAGAGCATATTGGCTTAAATGGAAAAGATGCAATCCCTACTGAACTAGATTCACTAACAAAGAAAAAGGTATTTGGGTACGTAGTACTAACGCCCCCAAGTGTAAAGTCTATTGGACATAAATGAGTCTTTGTTAGAAAGCGTAAAGAGAAGAAAGAAGTCTTGAGATATAAGACTCGCCTCGTGGCGCAAGGTTTCTCGTAACGCTTTGGGATTGACTACGAGGAGACATATTCTCTCGTGAGGGATGTTATTACGTTCCGCTACCTTGTCAGTTTGGTAGTTTCCACAAAAACTTGACATGCAGCTTATGAATGTAGTTACAACATATTTCTATGGGGATCTAGATTCAGAGATATATATGAAGGTGCCCGATGGACTTCAATTACCCAAGTCACTCTAAACCACGGAGTGCGTTTTCGATTAGATTAAAACGTTCACTTTACGGATTGAAACAATCCGGACGGATGTGGTATAACCGTCTGAGTGACTACTTGATTGGGAAGGGATATATATATAATGATGGGTTTTTATCACAAATGGTACCTGAACTTTACCTCAATTATATACATAGTACCTGAACTTCACTTTTGATCACAAATGGTACCTGAACTTTTCGTTTTGATCACAAATGGTACCTATCGTCAAATCTACCGTTAAAAAATTAAAACAAATTCATCCTACGGTCAAAAATTGAAAAGAAAAAAAAATTAAAAAAATATAGTTTTTTTTTTTTTTTTTTCTCTCTCTCTCTCTCTCTCTCTCTCCCTCCCTCTCCCCACCCGTAATCTCTCTCCTCTCCCTCTGCACCATAAGGCGCCACCACCTCCGGCCACTTCCGATCCTCCAAACCTATTGGGCTTTGAAGCCCTCCATCCCAGCAATCTCGTGGTACCCTCAATTTTCAACGTTGACCGCCGTACGTGGAGGATTGAGGTCGTCGACTTTTCGATTTTTGGAACTTCCGGCATCAATATCTCTCTATCTACTTTAAATCTCACCTTGATGTAGTTACATAATTTCATCCTTGGATTGTTATCTACATGTTGATATAAACTTTGTGGTCATTGGAGATGGTTGACGGCGGCGCCGATGGAGAGGAGAGAGAGTTCCGGCGGGAGAGAGAGAGTTCCGGCTGGAGAGAGAGAGTTTTTTTTTTTTTTCAATTTTTTTTTTTTTTACTGAAAATTGACTGTAGGTACCATTTAGGATGAAAACGAAAAGTTCAGGTACCATTTAAGATGAAAACAAAAAGTTCGGGTACTAGTTGTGATCAAAAGTGAAGTTCAGGTACCATGTATATAATTCACGTAAAGTTCAGGTACCATTTGTGATAAAAACCCTATAATGATTTATGCCCATGCGTGTTTATAAAGAGAACAAGTTTCGGATTTGCAATTATTGCTGTCTATGTAGATGACATGAATTTAATTGGTACTCTCGAAGAATTGAGAGATACTGCTACATATTTGAAATCCGAATTTGAGATGAAAGATCTTGGGAAAACTCGGTTATGTCTATGCCTTGAGCTAGAGCACCGAGATAGTGGAATATTAATCCATCAATCGGCTTATGTCCACAAGATGTTAAGAAGGTTTAACATGGACAAAGTACATCCAGTTAGCACTCCCATGATCAGTCGGACCCTAGATCCAAAGAAGGATCCATTTCGTCCAAAGGATGATGATGAAGAATTACTAGGGGCCGAAGTGCCATATCTAAGTGCATTAGGCGCATTATTGTACTTAGCTCAATGCACTAGACCTGACATCTTTTTTAATGTGAACTTGTTAGCTAGATTTAGCTTTACGCCCACACAACGCTATTGGAGTGGCATAAAGACAATATTTCGATACCTAAAGGGTACAATCGATTTGGGCTTATTTTATCCCTACAGTAACAACAGACTCTCCTCAAGATTCAAGTGAATTAAGTTATATCCGAGGAGAATGTGGCAGATTTATTTACCAAGTCTTTGCCTAAGTCCACATTTGAAAAACATGTTAAAAGCATTGATATGCTTAAGTTATCCGAGCTCCCATGATTGTAGGAATCAGGGGGAGGTGCAGACGTTAGGGGGAGTCTGGCACATACATGTCACTTTCAAATGTGAAGGGTGCGTTGTACTCTTTTTTCCTTTGACCAAGGTTATTTTTTCCCACTGGGTTTTTTTGTTACTTGGCAAGGTTTTTAATGAGGCAACATGGAAAACATCACGTAGTTGTGACCGGCACAAGGGGGAGTGTTTCAGGATATCATTATTGTGTGCTTTGTCAAACTAGGACTCTCTAGAATAGGTTTATGGAAGGTAAATCCTTCTAGAGTATGGATTGTATTTAGAATAGACTTCCTACATCAATACAAATTGTATCTTGTACTCCTCTATATATAGAGGCCCTTATTCATTAATGAAATACATCATATTCTCTGCTCATTCTTTCTCTGTTATTTACGTTTCCCTTAAACACAATAGATATTTTTCAAGCATCAAGATAAATGCCCATTTTTCGGGGAAGAAGAGATACTCCATACTACAAAGCACAACCATAATTAACCCTACAAAAATTAAACAAAGAAAACAATAAACCAACATCCATAGATTAACCAAAATATTGATGTGGTCAAAAGAGATAAACTCACAATTGAGGCAGATTTGACTGGAAAAAAAAAAGCCTGGGGACATTAGACATCATCCACTTCTTAGGTCATCTTCAATTGGGAGGGGCTAAACTTGACATAGGCTATAATTTTAACCTCCCAAAATTCATTATTCATCCAAATAGTATAGGCCATAATTTAATCGTCTCCAACCGTTAGGGCTAAAATTGACCTAGGCTAGAATTTTTTTTTTCTCCTCTTCTTCATTTCACATGCTTTGGGCCCCACCCAAGTGTTTTCATGGGCTGCTACAAGGGTTAAATTGAGCCTAGTCCTTGACCCATATAGCCCTTCAATTTTGTTTGTTTGTTTTGGCATAGCCTTTCATTGGAGATGAAAAAGGGTTATTTTGCGCTATTTTCAACCCTTTAACTCCCCAATGGGAGATAACCTTAGAATTGTTATTGGGAAACCACCCCATCCCTCAGAACATGTGCCTTTAAAGGTGAAGTTAAAGAATTATGAACAAGAGTCTCTGAACTAGTAGAATTTGGAACAAAATCTTTCATAACAATTGGAAAAAGCAACCGACATTATCGTTTTTTTTTTCTCTCTGTGAGGTACCATGAGTCTTATCTTTGCTTCCCACAGGACGCTCAATAATTTTCGTGGGTTTAGGAGAAAGAGTGGTCAAACAATCTTTTAGAGGTAAATCATCAGTATCATCTAGGCCTGGCAAATGGGTGGGCTTTGCAGTTTACGGGAGGATTTTAACGGGTTACGATGTTAACGAGTTAAGTCTACAACTCGTTAAGCTAACTGGTTATAACGAGCTAAACCCGATGGATTTGCGGGTTATCCATTGGAACCTGTTAAGACCCGGTAATCAAAAATTGTTTTTTTTTTTTTTTTTTTTTTCCGAATTTGATTCACAATCTTCCACACCATCTTTCTTGTCTAATCTCACCCCACTCTTCTTCGAAACCAACAAAATCGAACAACCGCAACCGCCATAACCCGAGCCCGACTTGGGTCGGTTCCGATTGACCATCTCAGGTGTCATCTCCATTCTCAAATGGGATTGCCCACTAAACGATGAGCAAAACCAGGAAGGAAGAAGACGAAGACGAGTGCTTCTACGAGTCCCTCGATCGCATTATCAGCTCCTCCTCTTGTTCTTGCTCCACTTCCAACTCCGACGACGACGACGACGACGACGACGACGACGACGACGACGACGACGACGACGACGACGACGACGACGACGACGACGATTCCGACCCCTCTTCTCCCAATTATGCTTCCCGCAAGCGATTTCCGACGGTGTTTCTACTACTTTATCGGTTTGTTCCCCTATTATTTGTTCTAAGATTGAGGCTCAGGTCCAGACTCTGTGAGAGACTCAGAGACTGAATGGGGGAGGGCGTGTGGTTGTAAGCGAATTTATTTGATCTATTAGATCGGTTTTCCACCTCGTTTTGCATAATTTCCAAAATGCCCTCTCCTTAATGGGTTCCGTCGGCTAACACGTTTTCGGCCATTAGTTAATGGGCTGTTAACGGGTTGATGAATTTATAACATGAAACTTTAACGGACGTTGCGGGTGGGTTATAAATAGGTGGGTTGCGTGCGGGTTCGCGGGTTGGCAACCCATTTGCCAGGCCTAGTACCATCCTTTACAACATCTTTCCATTTCTTGGAAGGAGAAACAATCATCGACTCC
This sequence comes from Rubus parviflorus, assembly GCA_029955375.1. NCBI lineage: Eukaryota > Viridiplantae > Streptophyta > Magnoliopsida > Rosales > Rosaceae > Rubus > Rubus parviflorus. Next base: position 16,419,063 of record JARGGL010000006.1, on the reverse strand, counting down.
AAAGTTTAGAGTTTACGACACAAACTAGTAGAGGAGGCCGCACTGGGTTGCTGAGACACAATTGGTGGGGTATTCCTTGGAATACGAGCACAAGTGGGTTAGGACTAACTCGAACGAGCAAAAGATGTTGATTTATACTTATTTTGTGTATAAAGTATGCTTCTAATCACTTGAATTAGGCTAATATTAAGGCTAAATGATATCACTAATTCATGTTTGTGTATTTTGTAGGTCAAATAAGCAAGAGAAAGTAATCTGGAATAAAAAGACGCAATTTGGGAGCATTTAGAGCTATTATGAGAAAATAACTAAAAGTTAACCGTTGACCAGAAAGTCAACTTTTGGTCAATCTTGACTTTATGATGTCAAGATGAAGAAAGTCAACTATCAAATCTGGAGCATGAAGAGAACCAGAGATTTGACACAAGAAGTCAAAAAGTCAACCTTTTGACCCTAAAAGTCAATCGGGTCAACTCGAAAAGTCAATCGGGTCAACATGAAAAGTCAATCGGGTCAATCTGTAGTCAACTTTGAGGCAATGACCAAAAAGACAAAGCATGCCACACTCTAGAAGGTTTCTTAATCAGTCCTTGGTACTTGGTGATTTTGTGGTTTATCATGCCATATTTCCATTTCAATATATTTTAAGGATAGTACACATGTCATCATCTCAACATTCCTTGTCCTTTAGCCTTCCATTTTCCCCCCTTATCCTAACCAATTCATATTTTTCTTTGTTTACCCTAAAATTACCACCTTATCCCTCGCCTACCCACTTCATCCCACATACCTTAGGTTATTTAGTTATTTTAGGTCTTAGATTTCCTTAATTCTAGCCATCAGATATTTCCCTCACTATCCTAGCCCTCCAATCCTCTCATTCCCTACTATTTATTCTCTCTTCCTCTCATTTTTTCATCATCATTCATCACCCATCATTCTCTCATTTCTCTCACACACCTCACTCTCTTCCTCCCAAACACTCTCACATTCTCTTCCACTTTTTGCCGGAGCGACTGGTAGTCCGTTGCCATTTCTTCAATTTTCCTCCATCTTCCCTCACTTTCCTTTTTCTACCACACCATTCACACCAGTTCCAGCCACTTTCTCATAGTTACCTACTAGTTTTCCTCACCATAACCTCAAGATCATCAAGGATTCTCAAGAGTTTGGAGCTAAGAGCAAGGAGGAGCTTGCACACACCTCGGGGCTGCTAACTATCTCATTGAGCATTCCTCAACTTCTCTACAGTTTTTCTTACTTTATTACTTCATTAACTTGTAATTTGAGATGTAGACTTTGAGCATGTGTGAGTAATTATTAGGATTGAGGGCTAGGGTTATGTGTCTTAGTTAATTCATAGAGAAAAATTGAATTCTTTCGATGATTATGTATGCTATTTGATGAATGGGTATGCTTGTTATCTATTTCAATTGTGCTAGATGTTTGTTTAGTGACAGGAACCGCCCCAGATTCCACCATGGAACCCAAGGTGGCCCTGTGGGACCCACCTGAGAAGAGCTTTTACCAAAAATTCGGCATAAAATCCCATAAAATGGAATAACCAAAACCTGTGAAAAAAATTTCCAACACTTCCAATATATCAACATATCCAACCAAACTCTCGAGCCTACATGCTTGCCACAAAACACTGCAATAATTCTCCATTATCATATAAACAAGGGGTCTTTGACCCAAAATACTTATGCTTCAAAACTCACTTTATAGACAAGAAGTTTGGTAAATCAGAGCAATCTAACCAATCTAACTAATCTAACTGTTCAACAACAGACTATAAATACAATTAGTACAAGACACCTACTATGAAAAGAGGAAGTAGTGGAAACTAATACTTCGACTGCAAGGTGTGGCCCGACCTCAACTAATCTGCAAGCTGGGCAACGGAAAATAGAAAAGCCCAGGAAAAAATCATTTAAAGAAAACGTGAGAGTGAGTAGACAAAAGTAAGGAATTTACTTTTCAAATTTTAAATCACTTTCCCATTTAAAAAAAACCTTTTTTTCTCTAAAAATAGTATATATGAAAACTCTGAAAATAAAACGGATGATAACTAAGGGTACTGCCAACTTAGTTATCTGGAGGCGATGACTAAGGGTCCTGCCTACTTGGCTGCCCTATGCCACCTGAGGGAAATTGCCAACTCAAATGACACACCGAGGGTCCTACCTAGATGTAATACCCCGAAAATTTCCGTATTATTTTTATTAAATAGTTCGTGAAATTTGAAGTGAAATGGAGTGATTTCATATTTTTAGGGGTTTTCGTCGTAAAACGATAATTACGGTGGTGATTATAAGTTACACAAGGTTAATTAAGGTAACTTTTTATCCGTTGAGATTTTGGGAAAACTTCCTTCAAGGAAATTGTAGAACTCGTCGAATCGAGTTCGTAGGAATTTGGTTCACCGAAAACGGACATCGTATGAAGAAGTTACGGGTCTCGGAAGTGTGGACGAAGATCTATAAATAGGATTTTTATTTTCGGAAAATCTTTTAATTCCGAAAAATTCCGGAAAATTCCGAAAATTCTCTCGAAGGGACCCGTTTACCCGCGTTGACCCGGTTACCCGACCCGGCGCGTGCGGGCGCGTCCGGCCTCCTCCGGCCACGGCCCGGCCACCGACCGACGCATACCGGCGTCGCCGGTCGACCTGTGGTGTTTACCGCCACCGGATCATGCCGGAAACCGGCGGATCGTGCGTGGCAGCCGCCGTACAAACCGACCCGGTCGGCGACGGCGATTCCGGCCACCTCCGGTGATGAACCAAGTTGGGTTTTGTTCCCCTCCTCTCCAGAAACCTCCCCTTGGTGGTGGATCACGGCGGCACGGCCTAGATCGGCGGCAACGACGATTTGCACTTTTTGGGATCTAAAACCTACCGACACCGATTCCGGCCACTTCCACTCCGATCCAGACTTTGAGGTAGTTACTAAACTTGTTGGGATTGTTGAGATGTACATGCTGGTAAAATTTGGTGTCAATCGGAGAACTTTTCTCCGGCGTCTGACCACCGCCGGCGGCGGCGCGTGGGCGGCGCGTCCGGCCGATCCAGGAGCATTTCTTTGCTCCGTTGTGCTTAGTTCGTCGATACGAACAACTTTCGTGTTTAGAGTTTTGTCAAATTCGGTCGTTTGATTAATGATCAATTAAGCGATATTTATGGATCGTTAGATCCGTGATGATCCGACCGTTGGATCATCACCAATTTTGGATATGATGTTAGGATGCTAGAAATAAGCATACTGTTGGATTTTGGAAGTTTCGGATTTTGTGTGGGACCCGTTGATGATTAGTAGACGTGGGACCCACGTTGACCGACGGTTGACTTTTGGTCAAACTGTCCCGAATTATGGTTATTGATGTCTAAGTGACATTTGAGGAATAATGTAACGTTTTGGGAAACTATGATATGCTAAATGGAAAATTGCATGTTCATAGGTATTTTGGAATCTTGAAGCTTTTGACTAGCATTGTCGATTCCCGGTTACTATTTGAAGACGCAGCAGGATTAAGAGGTGAGTGAATCTCACGATGTTTTTATATATATGAATATTAATTCATATTGTGTTGTTTGTGAAAATAAATGATTACATTTATTTAAATGATTTTGTGATATACAATTAAATAAATAATTTAATTGATATATCGGCTTTGTGAATTTGGTGTTAAAACAATATTTGAAAATATTCATTTTATTGTTTTGATTTGTGGATTTTGTGGGAACACAACATTTCAAAAATATGATATTGTGTTTGCCTATTTGAATGATTTTGGACAAAGTAAATGGGTGAAAAATGGTAGCCCATTCAGTTAGAGCTCTAGACTGTGTAATACTAATAAAGGAGGGGAAAAATGGTACTCTCGCTTTATCCGTCCATATTGTTTGATTAACTTGATGTATTAAAAGGAGAAGAAAAATAGTATTCTCACTTTTAATCAGGCGAAGTTAAAAATAACTTGATGTATTAAAAGGAGAAGAATCTCACTTTTAATCAGGCTAAGTTATAAATGGTTTTGTGTGAGTAAAGATCGATGGTTTATATTATTTAACATGCTGGATTACCCTGGTATTAACATACACGTTTATGGGGCGTGTGGGGTTAAAATACGTGGTATGGGACACGTAGGTTCAGTATATTAGATAATACGAATCTTCCGGATTTGAAATGGAACTTTTGAGTTTTAATTGATTCTTGAAAATAAAAGAATTCAGTTTTGGAAAATGTATTCGGTGTGAGTAAACTTAGATCACTCATACCAGCTTCGTAAGCTGACCGGGTTTGTTGATATAACCCGGTACAGTATTCCACGGTGTAGGGGTTATACCTGCAGGTTAGGATAACCAGGAGAAAGCAAGGTTGCATTCATTTATTGGTTTATAAGACTTCCGCTGTTTATGTAATAAACTCTGATGGATTAATTATTTAATATTTTGTAATAACAATTTATTATTTAATTATAGTTTGTAATATGTAACCCTAAAGAACGGGTCAGCATTTACATTTTTTGGGCATGGAGTATATTTGTTGTACTCGAATTAAAAGAAAAAAATTCTAGTGCATATTTGTATTTGATTCCATGTCGTCACGTTTCCGAATTGATTGTAATTAAGGGCAAAATGCCTTATTAATTGATTTGAAAATCGGGGCGTGACACTCCTGCCTACTCGATGATGTTACCTGAAGGGTCTTGCCTACTTCAGGTAATGCATGCATGCACATAACTATAACTGACTGAATAACTGGCCTCCGATAAAATCATGCAACTTAAAACTGTAAATCATGCTCGTAAAATCATAAATGAACCTTATAAAGTTCTAAAATCCTCTAAAGTAGCATAAAACTCATATTCGAAATTCTTAATCCTAAATCATAAAAGACTGAAAGTATACGAAATATTTAAAACAACGTTCACTCATAGATAATCTTGCTAATCCTAACGGTTGTCAAGATCCTCCTCAACGTCTTCCTGCCACAATGTCCAAATCGAAGTGGTTTGGCCGAAATTTCACTTAGAAGTTTCTGGTGGCCGGAATTTCTTTCTTTCGATCTGCTGTCGTCCGACAACCAATGAGGGTGAGACCGGTGACGTTAGATTCAGCGTGAGGAGGGCTACAAAGCCCAATACTTAGCTTAGCTCGAATCGGCCGAAATCGTCGCCGGCAACGATGAGGGTTTTTCTCAATTTCAGGTATTTTTCTCTCTAAGATTTCTCCTCCTACACTTCAATTTAAGTCTAGAAATAAGTATAGAATTGAAGAGGGTGAGGAGACGAAGAGAATGGTACTAGTTTCAAACAAAGGGGTGGCCGGATAAAGGAGATATCAGTGGTGGAAGGTCGGAGGCATTGTAGCACGGGGCGATGAACAATCACCCGTGGAAAACCAAAGGTCACTCAGATATTTTTGGAAAATTCCCGAAATAGAAACTTCTATTTATAGTGGGTTCCCGAAATAGTAACTCCTCTTCCGTGAACTATAACTCTCTCATACGAAGTCCGATTCTTACATACTTTATGTCCACGGACTCGGTTTAACGCGCTCTACAACTTTTGGAAGAAAGTTTAATCAAATTCCTAACCGAAATAAAAGTAATCTTGAGAGCCCACAAAAAGTATTATTCGGAACCCTAAAATTATAATTTTCATCAATTCACCGAAACATTAACTAATAAAAGGGTAAATTTGGTCTGGGTGTCACATTTAGGAATTTCAGCACTTCTTGAGCATGTGTTAGGCCTATTTTTATGATGTATGAATTATAATGAAATATCTCCCCTTTCTTCCTTATGTTAGTACTCTTGTACTAATCTCGGTCACCAGTGTCATCTACCTCAATAAGATCATTTTATCGACATTAGTTGAAGGGGCTTCTATCCCCAATTGTATATAATAGGTTGTCAATATCTGGTCCCTTTCGAGAATAGACTCAACTACACAAAAGTTTTTATTCTTTTCTTTCCAACATCTTGTTGTATCAGTACTTTAGATCATGAAAATATATATGATGACGGATCCTCTGAAACATAAAGCACATGTTCATTGAAACACAATTATTCACAGCAATACATAACAACTAATATGTATATATTTATAAATATATAAACCTACAGTTTGAAGTTCCCAATAGTTTCCCAACCTTAATGTTAGATCATGCTTCCAGGTTTCTCTAAAAACATGTGTCTGAAAATAAGTGTTAATCCTTCCATATCTTTTTTGGTATGTTTTATTTGATCTTTGATATATTTTGCTTCAGGTAAGTCTTACTATTTATATAAAAAAAACTCATCATTGCTACCTATATCTAGACTAGCCACCACCTGTTTCTATTGCTTGGAATAGTCAGTGAACTTCACTTGAGAATCACTCTATATTCTGCCAGCTCCTGCTATGAAAAATAACATGAGAATCAGTGAATCACCCAAATTTGTCACCTCATGCTATACTTTCAGCCCAAGTTTCCTAAGCTGCTTAGAGCAATTTTAACGGACTCTCTATTTTAGCTTTTTAGCTATTTTAGAGAGCATGTTTAGTTTTTTCGCTATTTTAACAACTACACCAGTCTCTCGTAAGTGACTATTTATTTTAGCTTTTAGTTATATGGTTCTTAAATATAATGAGCGAGACGAGACTCTCTATTATTTTTGTTAATCTAAAATATTTTTTTAGTTGTTTTGTGTAATTATTAAATACACTTAACCTATTTTTTCTTCATTTAAAAAATGATATTAATTCAAAACTAGCTAAAATAGAAAGAACTGATGGAGACGTATTTTAAAAGTGGTTAGCCAAAATAGCTATTTAGCTACTTTGACTAAAATTTAGCCGAAAAATAGTAAACATTGCTAAAGACGCTCTTATAGAGCAGCCACTTGCAAGCACACGTATACTTAACTTTCAGCCTAACATGACACCATTACATACTTTTAAGCAGCTAAATATATAAAAACAAAATCGTATTCGAAGTTTAAGCTAACAGGCGAATGCGCAGTCAAGTAATATAAGAAAATTTAATGTTTACAGCTAGAAGTAAATTAAATATTAGGTGTTTTGTTTCTTTTGTTTGTAGTTCTAAATGACTCATCATTTAGGCCAATAAAGCAGTTCAAAATATTTTTTTTTATCAAAAGGAGGTCCAACTATATTAAGATAAGAAAATTACAAAAGGAAGATGCAAAAAGCATCAAGAAAGCACGAAAGAACATCAAAAAATAAAGCAAGAACCAAGCTAGATGCACAAGCGCATTAGTTTTTACACTACCGAGGTTAGCTGTGTATTGATTTTTGTAGTCGGTGTTATGACTGACCATGCAAATCCAACGTACAAAATGACAAAAGCCAAATCCACATAGAATTGAGGGCACTCTTCCACCAAGAGATCGAAACCGGCCAAGGGTGTCAAAACATGGCCATGATGGCAAACGACCTCTAACGAATAAATACCATAATCCCGGGTCATGAACCCAAAATCAGTACCAGACATGGGCCTAAAACTAAATAGGAACCCAACCAATACAATGGGTTCATAACTTGACCAAATGCCTACCCGGATCCTAGATCCGGATCCGGATCCGGTGACAGATCTGGCAAGGCATGCCCAAACCTCTGCCTCCACCAACGGAACTCATCCGCAAAGAAAACGATCATAATAACACTTTTCGTTCACAAGCGGCTCAACTCGCCAGGACCACCATGGTAGAAAGATGCAAGATGCCACACTTCCAGACGACCCTCATCATCAACAATCGCCATCCAATCACATCCCCAACTCACCATCGATTCATCGCTCACCAATTTGAATCGACAACTTGCATCGAAAAACACCCTCCTAGCAAGAGCTGGGTGCACCGCTAGTCCTTCGCCACCAAAGATGACGAAACTAGTCAAGAAGAGATCGAAACCTATATAAATCTCCATAAAAATGGAGCAGGTGCAGGAAACGTCGATCCCAAAAAAGGGGTGCCGCTCCCAAACCCTAGCAGTTTGAAAATAAACGTCCAATCACTTTCTAAAATATTGTTTTTAGCAGTTCAAAAACTTGTTTACACTAATTCTCTAAAATGAAGAAATTCAGTAACAAGTGAATTTGTGAAAACAAATAGAGCTTAGAAAAAAAATAAAGCATAATATTATCTAAATAAAGTTCAAATAAACCTTCATGGACCAGCTGATGCCCCCTCCCCTACCAACAACACTCATTGACAAACTGACAACCCCCACCTCTTGACCTAGTGATGAATGCAAAGAGTGAAGTGTATAGATTAAAGACAGGGGGTTATCGTGTCCACGAGGATCTGTGACCCTAGACTCCTAAATAGTGTGTCAACTAGGTCATTTAGCAATATAATGGAGGGATTAAGAGATGGAAAGAGTGAGTGAGAGTGATATCCACAATGTGTGTGTGTAGAGGTGTATCGATTTGTGTAAAAGAGTGAAATGTAAATGACAAGCAAGCGAGAAATCAAATGCAAGTAAGATAAAAGTGTGTGTAAGTTTAAGAAAACATTGGAGTTTTCGGGTTAACCCAAATCCAATGCGACAAGCAACACTTCAACAACGAATGCATGCCAATGCGAGTATGAATCAAGTTCCGTATTCTAGCTATGTTATGGGTCTAGAACTGTGTCTCAAATGGTATTCTAGTGCCATGTTATGGGTCACTAAGAACTCTCTAGGTGTCATAGGGAATTTCTCTAAGTTACTTAATACCAAATTCCCTAAAGTGTTTAAGAGGCGTAAAACATTGAAATTTAGGAACTCAAACAAGTATAACTCATCACATATGCTTCCAATTGCCTAGATTGTGCAAGGCTACCAAGCTTACACAATCTCATCAAATTAGATTGATTAACATGCCAAAGAAGTGGTAAATTCTAAAAATAAGCGACCAACACATATTGAAATAGGTAAATCACACATATTCATTCATCACAAAGACATTTATTCATCAACAAAGTGTCACATAGTCACATTGGACTAGGGCACATAACCCTAGTCCCCAACAGGGTAACTACTCACTACCCATCAACATATACATCATCATAATACAAATGTAAGCCCTAGATACAAGTAGAAGAGAAAGAAAGGTTGAGAAATGCTCAATAGATGGTGACTGCCCCAGGATTGTGTCACTCAATGAGGGATGCAAGTTCATATCTCCTTCTCTTTGCTTCTTCTTGGCTCTTGATGATATCCTTGATGAGTTGGTGAGGATCTCCAGCAGCCAATGGATGGTTGATATAGTGGAAATCGTGGTGGACAACTTTGAAGAAGGATGGAAGTGGAAATGGAGTGAGGAAGGTGGTGAAAATGGAGGAAATATGTGGCAGCCGGCGACGTTCGATCGGTCGGACGACCTTAGTCGACCGGTCGAATGAAGGGCAGAGGTAAGAACAAAGGAAAAGTGGAAGAGGAAGAAAGGGAAGGTGGAGAGTGATGGATGATGGTGGCTAGCTGAAAGATGACTTAATTGGGTAAAAACTAGGTATATATACTAAGGGGAGAAATGGTTAAAGGTTAGGATTAAAACTTAAGATCCTAAGGCTAAGAAAAATAGGGAAAAAGGAAGTGAAATGACATGGCTACCTAAGTGAAATGGTAGGTGGTGTTTAGGAGAATTCTAGGTGAGGGAGAATGAGGTAATTGACATTTATTTTCAGCAATTTAAAATGAAAAGGAAAGTCAAAAGGAGTAGAAACAAATGAGTGGATTTGGTAAGGACAAGTGTCCTTTTATTTCAAAAGAAATAAGGAAAGTATAAAAGAATAATCCAATGATTAGGGTCATTGGATATTCAAAGACATGTGTACCCTTTATTGTTGATTTTGGAGCCTTCAATGGTGAGTCACAATGTTGACTTTGACCTTGATATTCAGAGTTGACCAAAGTTGACTTTTCTTGACTTTGCGGTTTCTTGGTCAATCATCCGGAATTCTATTGTGCTTCACTTCCGAGATTTGATATTTGATATGTGGCGCTCTAAAGTCATGGTTGACCACGAGTTGAATGCCGGTTCACCGGTTGAGTTTTCGTCTTTTTGTCGGAAATGCACTAAAACTTCCAAAATGCGTCATTTTGCTCCCGATATCAATCCGCTACTCATGTTCCCTACATTAATGCAAAACATAGATCAGAGACACTAAATGACTATTGGATTAACATTATCAAAGTGATTAGAGATCCAATTTATATGTTACTCACATACAAATCACATAGCTATCGAATTAAATTGTCAAATAAGATTTCATGGTTTTTGTTTTTAAAATCTATTTCCAAATTAATCTATCAAATGCATTCTCAAATCTTGAAAATAAAAAATTTAAATTACAGTTTTCATTTTCTAAACAGTTTTTGAAAAATCATTATGTACAAAACAAAAAGTAACTAACTTAATTTATAAAGTCTTTTTTGAAAAGCAACAATTAATCCAATAAAGATAAAGTAGCTTAATACAGATAACATTGTATTAAGAATTTAGGAAAGAAATATGACCTTGTACAATGCACCCGAAGTACCTACTTCTCCTATCTTTAAATCTTTTATTTTTTTCCTTTCCTTTTTACATCGAAATGTTCATGCATGTCAAAGTTAAGAAAAATGTGAAAAAAATTCTTTCAGATTTCTTACTATTTAAGGATTGGATTTCATACCATATATAATTTTCTTTGAGATTTCTTTTTTCCACCCTTGTTTTTTCCAAATCAATAATTGGTCATAAGGTGTATCTAAGGATCAGATTTCATACCATATATAATTTTCTTTGAGATTTCTTTCCTTTTAAAGCTACATGCATAATTGCAAATGAAATATGGTAACATGCATTACACCTTTGTTTTTTTTTTTAAACAACATATTATTTATTAGATCACATCTGTACATTATAAAGTTTATATTTCAAAACGATGCAACATGATATGTTACACAAGAGACATAAAAATTATTGAAAACACCTACCGTATTGTTTCGATTACTCACAAATAAGTATTTGGTACTCGATTTTGAGTTATGAACTTTACGCGTATGTTTATCTTGGCGCGAAAATGTTCGTTAATTCTGTTAAGCTTCCTTCAAATAACCATATTGACACTGCACTATTTCATACTACCAACCACATTTTCTACCATCTACGTCTCAGGTTTCTTCTATATAACTCGGCCTTTTGTTTTGATAGGCACACTTCGAATCCCTCCTTTTAGCATTCCCCTCACTCCCAAGGGCAAATCTTTTTCTCTAGTTTTCTTGTTGTTAATCTTCAGTACCTTCACTTATGGAGAGTTACACGATGGTTGAAGAGAGAAGAGAGGTAATGGTGTCACAAACTGGTGGAGATACCATTGTCAGAAAAGCTTCATTTCTCAAACCCATTGTGGCTTCATCCATTAACGAACCTCTTTCTCAGCTCCCTACCTATTCTTTCCCCTCCCTTCCTCCCAACTTTGAGCCAAGAGAATGGCCTTTGGAGGTTGGATTCCCTGGCTGGCCAATTAAGGCTCATGAAGAATGGAATTCTTGGCTTGATCTCATGGCTTCTAGTCACGAATCGACATGGAAGAATGCCGGTATACATGAAGCAATCTTCAGTTCCACATACCAAATAAAGCGAAACACTAATTTGGTATATGGGCTTGGAGAGAAATGGTGTTCTGACACCAATACCTTCATTTTTTCATGGGGGGAAGCCACCATTACATTGGAGGATGTAATGGTGTTGGGAGGTTTCTCAATTCTTGGAGAGTCCATTTTCAGCCCTTTGGAAAGCGCTGAACACAAAGAAATAGAAGAGAATCTCGATAAAGCCCGAAAAGAGCTCAACAGAACTGCTTCTAGGAAGGCTTCCACAAGCCTTTGGATGAAGAAGTTTATGATGACGGAATCTGAATACGAGCATCAGGCGTTCATAGCTCATTGGTTATCAAGGTACGTTTTCAACAGTCCTGTGATAGAAAAACGAGCTATATCCCTTGCAATTCGATTGGCTGGGGGCAGACGAATAGCGCTTGCCCCGGCTGTTCTTTCTTGTATATACAAAGACTTGAGTTTGATAAAGAACGGAATTGTAGATTATTCTACAAAACAAAAACTCATTCTCAAGTCGCCATTTCAAGTTGTTCAACTTTGGGCATGGGAAAGATTCTCAAAACTTAGCCCACAGCCTAGAGTTATCAATTCTACTGAGCCAAGACTGGCTCGTTGGCACCAAGTAAATGGTCTTGATGGAGTTGGTAATTGGAGGAAGTTTCTAGACTCAGTGGTGGAACCCGATTTCACCTGGCGCCCTTACGCCAAGGTCAGTGAAAACTTGCATGTTCCTGGATACTATCTGAACAAGGAGAAGTGGGTGGTTGTTGGTCCTGCTCTGGACGATGAGTTACTGACATTCGCCATATGCTTGAGGGTGCAGATGGAATTATCTGGATTTGATTCACAAGAACAATACCTACCACATCATGTGGCTAGGCAATTTGGTTATGATCAAGACCTCCCGTGTGGTTTTGCTGGTATAGCTGATAACCTTGCCGATATACTATCTGGGAAGGTAAAATTGTATATTCCTTCCAGGCTTTCTGAGGCGGGAGTTAGCCTGAGATACTCCAACTGGTGGAAGGAATCAATGTCAGGCCAAGAAGACAAGCGCGAAGCTGGAGAGGGTTGCTCGAACCAAGGCAATGATTCCCCATTTCCTCCAGGATTGCCACCAAAATGTAATAGGATGGAAGCTGGAGATTCTATGCAAGTGTTGAAAGACAGTAAGGGCGGTGGTCCTGCAGAGCAAAGGTCCAAAGCTAAAAGGAATGAATGTGAAGATCCTCTCGACTTGGAAGATGATGAGCCAAGTATATCACGAGTGTTGAGTTATCGTAAGAAGCATAAAAGTGTTGAAATTACTACGACACATTTGGGATGTTCAGTTTCTGAAGAAAGAGATGATGATGAGACGGTAAGCATCAATCAAGATGGATTTGATAAATCGTTTTCAGAGGCTCAACACTCGTAACGATTTTAATTTGCTTCAACACTCGTAATCATCACTCTGCAGGCTTCAATTTGTGGTTGACAAGTTGAAAGAAAATTTCGCAACAACGTCTAGGAAAAGCTAATGAACTATTTCCAGCTGTTTTCTTTCTGTTGTGTTGGGCTTTTTATCTTATCTGTTGGGCTTGTTTTGGGCCTGGACAACCAGTTGTAATGCTTTCTTTGCCCTTGTGGCTTCAATGAGGAATTTCAGTTAACCAACAAAAAAAAAACCTTGGTTTTTAGTTTTTGACTACTGTATTATTATTGCTTCAAATCCTTCAATATCAGTGATGGATATATACATTTTCATTTTCAATTTGCAAAATTCGTAATGATTTTAATGAAATTAGAATCTTTTTTATTTGCTTGCTGTTGGTCTGGGTCTACAAGAATTATTTACACATCCACGAACAATTATTTAGCTTTGTAATTACATTTTAGATGAATATATAGCTTGTAGATATTTTTTTTTTCAATTATTTGAAGATCAGTAGATGGAACCTTGTGACTTCTTGTTGTGTGCTGAACTCTAGCTATGCAGATTTATTAGGATCTTTATGTAACTAAATTCATGCTTAGCAGCTAGCTAGATTGTATCACCTTGTTACCCGTTGTGGATTGTTAATCTATATATATAATGGGAAAACTTGGGTTCTTGGTAAACATTCAAAAACTCAAGATTTGTCCCTACTAAACTATATTAGCCAATATATAAACTTAAATAAATTAAGGGCTAAACAGTAAATATAATAATAAAAAAAATTAAAACCATATTTATAAAGGCCCCACATCAACTTACCCACTTACTTATTTATTATATATATATTTTTTATTCTTTTTAAATTTTTTATTACAAAACCGAAGAGCAAATAATGCGAAAAAACTAAATAGGCGAGAACGTTTCTCTCACGCACGAACGCCGACTTCCACACGCGCAAGGCGTGTGTAGGAAAGCTAGTATACATTAATTAGATTTTTTATTTATTTAATCATTTTCTATCTTGTAACTTGCCACCTTCACCTTGATAAAAAAAGAGTCAAGGATAACATTGAAACACCAGACGCTCTCTTTTACATAAATGGATCCCCCCTAGAAGACATATTTTCACAAACACAAACTAGCTAGATCATATAGAGCTAGAAGAAGATGCTAAATCTCCTGCAATTGCTTGTTGCAAGCTTGTTGCAACCTTTTTCTTTAAAGCTAATACTGCTGGCCATTTTTCTCGTCCTGTTATACAAATGGTCCTCCACCACTAACTCATCAGTACCACCTTCTCCACCAAAGCTACCTGTGATTGGAAACCTTCACCAACTAGGCTTGCACCCTCATCACTCGCTTCAAACCCTAGCTCGCCGCCATGGGCCTCTCATGCTGCTCCACTTCGGAAGCAAGCCTGTGCTTGTGGTCTCATCGGCTGAGGCTGCCCGCGAGATCATGAAAACCCATGACTTGATCTTCTCTGACAGACCCAAGTTCGTCTTCTTCAAGAAGATGTTGTACAATTACAAAGACATCGTGACGGCACCCTATGGCGAGTACTGGAGGCAGATGAGAAGTAGTTGTGTCTTGAATCTTTTGAGCAAGAAAAGTGTTCGATCTTTTCGTGCTGTGAGAGAAGAGGAGATAAATTCCTTAATCAGCAAGATAAAGCAGTCCTGTAATTCCTCCGCATCATCGGTTTTGAACTTAAGCGAAATGCTTACAGTGCTTACTAATGATGTCATCTGCAGAGTTGCTATGGGGAGGAAATACAGTGATAGAGGAGATGGTCGTGGGAGGATGTTTATGGATCTTTCCGCATAGATCAATGAGTTATTCGCACGTGTTAACATTGGTGACTATATCCCATGGCTTGCTTGGGTCAGCCTTGTTAATGGTTTGGACGCTCAATTAGATAGTTTAGCCAAACGCTTCGATGAATTTTTGGATATGGTTGTTCAAGAACATATAGATAAGAGTACTGGAATTGTTCATATGGTTGACGAGGACCACAAGGATTTTGTGGACGTTTTGCTTTCAGTTCAGAAAGAAAACACAGCTGGTTTTCATCTCGAGAGAGTTGGCATAAAGGCTATCATCATGGTAAGTAATCAACATCTTTTCATATATAATTAAAAGCTACGTACTCCATTACCTAATTAATTTTTAATTTTTGTAGGATATATTTGTTGCTGGCAGTGATACCACATTTACTGTGTTAGAGTGGGCAATGTCGGAGCTTTTAAAACATCCAAAAGTCATGAAGAAGTTGCAGAGTGAAGTGAGGGAAATAGCCGGAACCAAGATAGACGTAACAGAGGATGATTTGGTGGGTATGCACTACTTGAGAGCAGTAATTAAGGAGACTCTTCGTTTACATCCTCCAGTTCCATTGTTACTGCCTAGGATGTCGACCCAAGATGTGAAAATAAATGGTTACAACATTAAGGCCAACACACAAGTTTTGGTGAATGCATGGCAAATTGCAAGAGATCCCAAATCATACAATGAACCAGAGAAGTACAAGCCAGAAAGGTTCTTGTATAGTGAAATAGATTTTAAAGGGAACGAATTTGATCTCATTCCATTTGGGGCTGGTAGACGAGTATGCCCCGGAATCACATTTGGCATGGTTGTTACTGAGATTGCTCTTGCAAGTATAGTGCACAACTTCACTTGGTCATTCCCTGGTGATGAAAGACTGGAGGACTTAGACATGACCGAATCCACGGGTGCAGTCGTACATAGAAAGTATCCTCTCAAAGCCGTTGCCATCCATACTCTTGCTGAAATTGTTATGAATGAACAGATTCCAACTGGCTAGCTTTCGTTTCTTCGTTTTCTTTATGATCGAATGCATACATGCGTAATATGTTTTTACATCAATATATTACCAATCTCTTTTCTATGTTATGTCATATGTTATCAATTACCAATCTCTTTGTAATATGTTTACATATGTAATATGGTAAGATGCCCATGCCACCAGGTAGTATCCTTGCCTGCAGCTAAACGCAGCTTTTCTATTAAATTTGTTATGAAATTAAGTCCCAAATTAGTCGATAAAATTCATCAAGTATATAAACATGTATCGATCACAAATAAGAGTAAAGCTATGATATGTTAACATTATTCATACATAATGAGGAGATAGAGAGTCTTCGTTAAGGTAAATAAGGTTCTCATTAGAGTAAAATAGATTCTCGGTTGAGTAATTAAGTCATAAAAGTAGTAATTATAATATTTTATAACTTGACGACAGGTGTTACTATTTCGATAACTCATGTAGTAACTACGAAAAAGTCCTCGATCGTTAAAGTAAATAAGGTTCTCTTTAGAGTAAATAGGTTCTCGTTTGAGTAATGAAGTCCTAAAAGTGGTAATTGTATGTATGTCAAATGTTAACATATTGTAGCATTTTCCCACAAGTAAAAGCTAATAGCACTAAGAAACTAATTAAGAACAAACTAGGTAAGCTTCTTGATTGATGACTCACTGGCCAACACCCTTACTCTTTGCAATTCCGCCAACATGATGGATTCCCTCGCAACTCTTGCCGCGAATCATGTCATGTTTTCATGACATAGAAACTTCCAAGGCGAATATCCGTTTGCCCCAAGACTTGGCGTAAATCTTGAAGGCCAAGTTTTTAATTTCAGTGACCATCCTATGCAGGACATCATTATCTTGTTTGATTTCGAATTCCGACAGAACCCGAGAGAGATCTGCGCCGAACTCATCGGGACTAAACAAATAGCATGCACTGATCGAATTCAGAATTTTTTGTCCTCGTCTCCTGGCGATGGTTGATGAGGGTTAGAATTCTAGCATCACATGCATGAACAAGTGTGGTAGTAATTGTGATCGATACGACAGACAAAGTGGACTTGGACTTGAGGTGGTCGATCGGTGGTCCTTTCCGGGGACTTGGTTGTGGGACGAGTGTGGCAGGACGGACAAAATCAAAGTCTGAAAACATTTTTCTCGTGAGTCATTTCCATGGATGACAATTAAGTGATCGACTGAGTGAAAGAATATGGGATGGAGCTAGTAGGGGTGGCCATGGTACAGTACCGGAGTTTTTGAGCTCCTACCATTACCGTACCGAACTTGGGATGGTATATGATATTTGAAACCACTACCGTACCATGAGGTTCAGTACCGTACTGTTTAGTATACCGAAGGATTATGGTTGGTTCAGTTGGTATTTGGCCCAAACCGAATGGTGTTGGCATCAATGCTTTGCTCCAAATTCCAAAACTCATGCTTTGTTCCAAATTCCAAAACGCATCCTCTGCTTGATTCACCTTAATCGATCTTATATGGTACATATATACAAGATAAACAAATGAGCAAAAGGTGTTATTTTAATCATCAAATGGGTTGTTTTCCAAAACAACCCAGTAGTTTATAATATTCATGATCATCCATGATTTGAAATTGAAGAAAGAGAAGAGATGCTGCTCTGACCAAGAGATGCTTCTGGCGATAGTTTGGGCTGAGTTGAAGATCAACAACAAGAAACCAGAAGCAGCTTTTCCACTTGAAAAAAAAAAGACGTATGAGAATCAAGAAGCAGAGAATCATCATCAGATTCAAACGACGATTGAGCAAATATTTTTGGGAGAGAATGAGAGATGAGATAATGGGCTGAAGTGAGGTGATGCGAAGAGAACCCTATGGTTTCAATGGTTTAGATTGAATCCAACGGCCCAGATCTTTCCACATATATAAAAATATATATTTTAGTTTATATTTCTCTAAGTTTCGGTACGGTTTGGTAATACCGTAAAATCCTGATTTGTATACCGCTACCGACCGAAACCCTTACATTCGGTATTACCGTACCGGTCAGTCGGTTACCATTTCTTTCGGTATTTTTAGGTTTTTTTTTTTTCGGTTGGTTTCGGTCTAAACGGTAAAATAAGCCACCCTTAGAGCTAGCTAGCTAGGGTTTAATTGGGGCAATTGTCGAAGTTTCTTCGATCTGGGACTACCAATTATAATGGATACAGCGTTGACCAAGGAAAAATTTAAACGGCAAACCCATGTACATCATAGAGGAAACGAGTTTCCTCTTGGACAACCGTAAACCCACGTACATTGATCATAGCTAAAATAATTTTTTAGCTACTTTAAATTTGGTTGAAAAAATAAATAGACTTGCTAAACATGCTCTAAAGAACCCAAATAATAGATTATATTTTTTTTAGTCCGTGACATATGATGTACTCATAACAACTTGTAAGGGAGTTCTTCGTTAGCAAAAAAAATAAGCTCTTGGGTGCTCATGTTGTGAAGTTTTAAGCGATGATTTTTATAACTATGTCAGTAGCTTTCTGTGTTTTGTTTCTGTATATCTAGTTGATAGAGGGGTAGCTGGAAGCTGCCATTAGCGGAATGCTACTCTATTTTTAGTAAAATTTTCTTCATTTTGCATTAAAATACTAATCTTTGTTCTTGCATAATTCTTCCAGTTTGCATTTGCAGTTGAAGATTCGGAAAATGATGCAAATTGGAATTGTTTTTTTTTTTAACATCTCTATAACATCTTGTCGCCACAAGGGAGAATTGTGACTTTTGTTACTAATCGCCATGGTGGTCTTCTGAATGCTGTTGCTAGGGTATTTCCCAATTCTCTTCATTCATACTACTAGCTACTACCACCTTAGGGAGAATGTTGTACTGGAAGCTATTTGAGAGTTGCTTTGTAGACAAAACTGTCGACGAATTTATGAGGGTTGCCTATGGTGTACTGAACGTAGTTATTACTATAATTTGCACAATTTAGAGAAAGAAGGTGGATCGTCAATCAAGAAGTTTCTTGAAAAGTTTCCTTGGGAGAAGTGGTGCAATGCGTTTTTTAAAGGAAACAGATTCGGTGAAATGACAAATAACATTGCAGTCATTTAATAGAAGAGTTGCGTTCTATGTAGTTTCCATAATTTGAAATTTTTTGCTATGATTTATAAGAAAACTATTGAATCTCATAGCTTTACTCAGTTGTTGTAACATTTTTGATCTTGGCTGTATCGTTTACCATTCCATAGTTGGTGATGCTGAAACATGATAAATTAGCTTAGCCTTCTCTTGATTTACTTGATTAATGGCTATTGTATGTCAAAAGTAACATGGATGATTATAGTTAAAAACGAAAATTTAGAGTTCGGAGACATCAAATATTCATTCATTCAACCAAAATATACATCAATTTCCATCTTATAGCTGAAAATGAAATAGACGAAACAAAATGTCATTGAAAATAGAACTAAGAACCAACAATAACAAGCTACTGTCAGAACAACAAAAAGCTACTGTCAGTAGCTACTATCAAAACTGGAAAAAACAAAATACTTATTGACTTAAACTAAGCCCTCTGCCTTCTTCTTACTCTTTCATTCCCTTTGTCTTCAGATGCTATGCCTTCTGGTGTGCCATACATGTAGTTATTGTCTTGGACCAACTTCTTTTTGTTATGTTTTATGCTCTCTACCATTGAACTTCTTCTCGTCGATGTTTTTTCTCTCTCTGTCTTCCTTTGCAACCGGTTCCTTTCGGATCTTCCTTTTGAGCTTCTTCTTCGTTCACTTCTTGATCATCATCCTCCTTTTCGCTCTCTTTTTCTTCTTCAGCATTACCATTTTTATCCTCCTTTTCGCTCCGTTCTTCTTCATTATCGACATCTTCATCCTCCTTTTCGCTCTCTTCTTCGGCAGCATCATCCTCATTTTCAGCTTGCTGGTCGCTCCCTTCTTCTTTGTCACCATCCTCATTCTCCTTTTCCATTTCCTTATCAGAATCTAGCATATTTTTCTCTCTCAATTTACTTTCCAATTTTCTCACTTTATGTTGCAGTCTGTGTATGTCATCTAACTGCTTTAAAACTACATCCTCAAATCTGTTTCTTTGCTTCTCCAATTCTAACCACTTTTTTCAGCAATTTGAACCCTTAGCCAATTTTTCATGTTTAAGCATCACCAGCTATGGAACGGTAAGATAAAAAATGCTACGACAACTGAGGAAAAAAAAAAGCTACGGGATCTAATAGAATTCTCATATAACATAGCAAAAGAAGACGAAGATATAAATTGATAATACTTAAGGCTGACTTTGACTCGGTATCGGGGAACTGTCACTCTGTTCCTCCTTCTCCTTCCGTTTCTTTAACAGCTTAGGCCTGGGCTTGACGGGCTTAAGATAACCAGCCTGTAAGGCCACCATATCCCTCAAAACCCGAATAAGCTTGGTCTCAATCTCCAACCCATTCGGCTCAAGCACTCTGAGAGCCCTTGCCACGGCCTCCATGGTACTCACGCACCCACCAAACGGCTCCTTCCTCAAAATCAACTCCGAGTCATAGATGCTCCCGCCGCTCGCATTTTCATCCACATCCAAACACACCCTTGTCGCAAATTTCGACAGGAAGCCCTCGCTGGCCCTCACCATTTCCCTCGCGTGCTTCCACGTGGCATCGAAAGCTATGAGAACCAAAGGGGTGTCTCCGTCGGGCCTCCGGAGCTGCGATACATTGACGGACGGTGAGGATTTAGTGGGCGGGAAGAGGTAGATGGCGGGAGGTGATTGGTCGAGCAGGGGAGAGAGGCCTGGCTTGAGGCGGCGGTTGATGATGGCGGTGGAGTTGGCCAGACATTTTGTGAGGATTGGCGTGGTGGAGAGCTTGTGCTGTGCCTCGTGAGGATGGTGGAGGATTATGATTTGGGTTTCGGTTGAGATGGGCTGGGCCGGAAGAGAGTGGCAGAGGCAGACTGGGCTCGGCCGGCTGCAGTTGCCGCAGATACGCCGCGGCGGCGGCGGAGAGTCGATGTCTTCAGCTTCCATGTTCAATCAGGGGAGCTCGCCAGGTAAGTATCGGTTTTTCTTTATAATTTAGAAGAGGTCAAAACGACGCCGTGTACGTGTTTTTTATATTCATTTTTTATTTTCTTCCTATTTTTTCCGTCGGAAGAGAAATATATAAATAAACAAAAATCAAATCAAGTTAGGGAAAGCGGCGAAAGAAGATGACCACCTCAAAATTGGAAGCAAGCACAAGCACTTGGGACGTTTCGCAGTTCCAGCACACCCCTTTTTACTGGTAAATCGGCAGACCGATCAACTATGCCCTGCTTTGGCTTTGGCTTTGGCTTTTTCTGGTAGTGTTTTTGCTTATCAATAATACTCGATTGCTTTTCTTATGGCTTTCTCTCCTAGTGAGGAGAATGTGTACTTGCTTTGCAAGGAACTAAGCGCAAAGGGAATAGCAGATGCCCAAAGCTCAGATCTTTTTGTGGTTTTCATTTCGAATGAAAAGAAGCAGGCATGTTCCCTTTTATACCCAACTGTGTTTTTTTTTTTTTGGAGTACGCAGATTTTATACAATTAGTTAGATTTACTGTGTGTTGCATTGTTGTGTGAATAAAATGTTATAGATCCCATTGTGGCATCAAAAGGCCAGCAACCGAGCAGATGGAGTTGTTCTCTGGGATTATCATGTCATTTGCATACAGAAGAAAGGCGGAGGTGACTCACCCTCACACAACTTAGTGTGGGATTTAGATTCAACCCTTTCGTTTCCTTGTGCTTTGGCAAGTTATGTCTCAGAAACCATCCGCCCTACATTTCAGACCTTTCCTGAGTTCCAGAGGTATTCCATCACTTGTATCTTTTTTCAATTATCCAGAAACCGGAATCGTTTTACTAAAATGTTCTCTTGCCAAACTTAATCTTAACTATTGATTTACTATTGGCTTGGTGATTGCTGATATCTCTTCTGGAATTGTGTGTTGCAGGTATTTCCGGATTGTGCATGCCCCAATATTCCTCCGTTGCTTTGCATCCGATAGAAGGCACATGAAAGATTCTGTTGGTGATTGGCTTCATCAACCTCCTCTATATGAACCTATTGTTGCTGAAGGTAAATGCCAAGTTCCACTTACACTTTTATACAGTTTGGTAGTGGTTAACAATCAGAGTACTTAGATTTGTGAATGCCACTTCTAACCATTTTTTCCGATACAAAACTGACTGACTGAGCAAAATAATCCAGCACCAAGGATGTGATTGATTATTCTCAAGTCCCCAACACCTCGTGTTTCTTCTTTGTCTTTTGAGTAAAATTGTTTCTCATTTAAAATCTCTGGTTCTTGATTTAGGTTCATTGTTGCTTGGAAAAAAACAATCTGTAAAACTCCTGCATTTTTTTCCTGATCAGTAGTTTATTCTCATTGTAGTAAGATCACTCAGTCCAGGACCTCAGGTTGTTGCTAAGCTCAAGCTTCGTGTAATTGAGTGGTGTACTTTATATTTATTATAAAAAAAAATATTTCAGACCTTCAAAGCTAGAGGTGTTACTAAATAACTATTATTTCGTCTTCGTCAATCCCTTTCTCAGTAGCTAAATAGTATTGAGGTAGAATTGAACTCCTGAAAGCTATTTAATAAGTGAGGTGGTGAGAAATGCACTACCTAAGTGAATAACGTTGTTATTATCTGGCATTATCATGCAGAGAAAAGGCAGATCACGTTGATATTATTTAACTCTTCCATCTCCTTGTCCTTTAGTACACTATTCTACGAAAATATCAAACCATTTGTTTGTGGCAGATGTATTTCTTGTCAGTGAGTCTTCCATTTCTTTGTATCTTTTTTAGTTACTCTGACTCTGACTCTGACTCGGGTTTTTGAAATTATCTGTCGTGATTCTAATATATAATACCATTTCCCTCTTGTTAGTGATTCTGACATGTTCATGTCTCGGAAACTATCTGCCCACATAGGTGAGGATCCTGTCATCCAGGAAAGATAAGAGAGAGAGAAACCTAAGTGTTCATATGATGTAGCACCAGTAGACAGGAAACAGAGAGAACTAGGAGAGAAGAGAAATACAGAAGGTGAAGAAGAATTAGATATATATTAGAAGGAATAATGGAGAAGAATTTGGGTTTAACAACAGAAAAGAGAAATTAGGGTTGGAAAAAAGAGAGGAAATAGATAAGGGTTCCACAGGATAATGGGTATTTATCTAGTCGCAATAACGACTACAATGCTTCGGGTATTAGATACCAACTAAGATAAATCCAAAACCGTAGTTTAAACAGAATAGCAATTAAACTCAAGTTAGAAATTTTTAGTTCGATGTGTCAGATTTAGGTGGAAAATGGATTAGGGGTGTGTGCGTGATGCCAAAGGTTGCGCTTCTAGATAACCAAAAGTGTGTTTGATTGTTTTGGGTTAAATAGACAGAAAGTTTGTTTGGGTTAGTAAAGTACATTGAGTGTTACTGTTTTCTAGCGAAAGTTGGTGCTTCTCTAGAAGGGGCTTGCAAGTAAATGTCTTACGAAGCACTTGGATTATTATGAAATTTGATATTTCTAACAAAAGCACTGATAAAATAGTGCTCTTAAGTAAAAGCTTTTATAGAAACATTTCCAAAACCTTACTTTTGTTGGTTTCCTATATTTTGCAGATGGAACTGTACACAACCTGAATGGCTTCTTCGACATCAGTGCTGCAGAAGCAGTGAAGGAGGCAGGAGATGGTATGTCTGATGCAGTTTTTACCCAAAAACTTGGTGTGGTCGTAGGTGAAAATCAACTGGAGGAATTCTTTTCCCAAATTCCTTGATGTAAGGAAATTCTCTTATCAGCTGCAGCCATCATATATAAAGCATTTCTTTGCCTGTATCTGAATTGAGTTCCTTACTGTATCGCATTTGGATCAGTTCATTCCATCTGCCACGTTTTCTTCTTCGGCATCTGAGAAATGGAATTAAAGCTTTGAAAGATTTTGCATTTTTCGACTTTAATGTAGGAGAGTTGTTGTTTACTTCTGCTTTCTCCATCTGCTTAGTATGAGGGAGAGGTTGTAAACAATAAGCCCCCAACATATGGGAACATTATTAATACACTACCTATTAACTTTATTAAAACACAATTTATTAGATACACAACTCCAAACTTCCTAAACTATCATAATTTTAAATACACAACTTATTTACTAAATACACTCAATGGTTATTACTTATTTAACTTTAATACTTATCATTTAATTATACTTACAATTATAATTAATTATATTTACAAATATAATTCTTATCAATCCTAGATCCGATTCCAACAGAATAATTTCAAGATCAAACAAAAAGCGTTTTTATGAACATAATCTTTTAGGGAATGAAAGATTAGGAGTAGGGGTATGGCTAAACATAATCTTTCTTCATGGAAGGAATGGCTGATCAAAGAATTATCTTATGAAGATAATCTTTTAGGGAATGAAAGCTTAGGGGTATGGCTGATCATGGAAGATTAGGGGTATGGCTTCTCATCATGGAAGGAATGGCTGATCAAAGAATTGATCAGCATATATAGAATGACGCACCAAAAAAAAAAGTAAAAATCTTAACCAATTGAGCAATCGACAGGAAAACCCTAACATCAGTTTGAAGCTTTTGTGTTCTTCTCTTTCTGTAAACTAAACGATATTGTACGTGCTTTAGGTTTAGGGCTTTCAATCTTCACTCACGTTGTTCTCGTAGAGAAGAAGAAGACTCTAACGCGGGATTGTTTATTTCAACTATGTTTCTTTAGTTTAAATATATATAAATGTCTATTTTGGTAATTTTACGTACCCACAAAGTCTTATGTAAATTGTAGGAAAAAAAGAGTGTGTATCTAGTATATAGAGGTATGTGAATAAAATTTCTCTTGTAGAAATCAAAACCTTCCATATATCAAGATAAATTAAAGAGTTGGATAAAAACAAAAAAAGCCTAAGAAAAAAGTGTCTTATCCCTACAAAGCCTCTTCGTAGCCTTGAAATTAGGAGATGGAGATGCTTGATTAGAACTCAAAGGAAGCTCTAGCCTGCAGAGTTTGTAAACTTTTACTATAAGTGGGAGAGATCAAGGATTAAAATATCGTTCGTTACAAATATATAGGGAGTTAAAAAAGAAGAAGATATATCGGCAGATATATCGTTATCGAAAAATATCGGATATATTTTTCTTTAAACACGATTTAAGGGAAATAATCATTAAAAAAATTCAATAATTGATTACAGGAGATATATGACAACTTTATCTATATCCAGCAGGACTTCCTAGCAGGTTGAAATTGCTCTCGTCCATATACTAACGTGCAATAATCAATTCAAGTCATAGAACCTATATAATTTGTATTGTAGTAATGCACATGATAGTCATAGATCTCTTTCGAGCTCCCTACTATTTCTCCTAAAAAGAGATAGTAAGGATGAATGTAATCTGGATGGGTATGTACTTCTCCAAGCTGATTATAATCATAAGTTCCATATTGCGCTTGTATATCT
This sequence comes from Rubus parviflorus, assembly GCA_029955375.1. Lineage (NCBI taxonomy): Eukaryota > Viridiplantae > Streptophyta > Magnoliopsida > Rosales > Rosaceae > Rubus > Rubus parviflorus. The sequence continues at coordinate 16,393,724 of JARGGL010000006.1, read as the reverse complement.
CCATATTGATTATAACCATAAGCTTCGTAGACAAATTGTCCACTAGAATTATGACAATGAGATTCATTTGAGTTATACCCAAACAACCAGATCTTCATCTTCATTCTAAATTTGTAAATTGATTTTTTATTTTTATGATTTTTAAACCTTTTTTCTCAAATTACATAGATATATCAGGATATTTAAGGGTATATCGGGATATATTGGCAATATCGGCAATATCGACAAATATGGAGATATTCAGCGACGTCGGAGAGATTTCAGAGATATTTGCAGACATGAAAAGTTATTGTAGATTGATATATCAGTGGCTTGAAAAAAAGAATATATCGGCAGATATTTAAGTCCTTGGGTAGATCTGCTATGAACTGCTGGAGATGAAGGTCGCTAGAGTTAGCTTTTTGATTAGCACTGCAGTGGAACAAGTATGGGCCTTCTGTGTGGGCTTGCTTTCCACAGGCTTAGTGTAAGACTTTTGGACCTTTCTTTGGGTCTGAGGTGAAGTGGGCTATCGAGAATGGCCCGGGTCTTAGGGAGCCATGGTACCCTCTCCTATCACTTAATACTTGAGATTTAGCCTATAGAAGTGAACAAGTTTCGCATAATCATTTAGTCGACGAATTTTCAATTTCACCACAAATGTGTGCCTAGGCAATTGAAGGTGTTACTTGAGACTTATTGTCTTTTGTAGGCTCGTTTTAATGAGCAACACTTATTACTTTGCTAGTTTGCTTGGCCTTCGATCAGTAATCTTAGTGATATCTTCGATCCATTTCTCAAATAAAAATGGATAACTATATATGTTTGATTCAAATATTCCAAAGTATACGTTGGGTGTAGGCTATAGCAATGTTTGCATATCATAATACCTTCTTTTTTTTTCCCATATCATAGTACTTAATTATTTGCAAAACAAGATTAGTTTAGGTATTTACTGCAACGTCTTCTCAAAACAGGTATTTACTGCAACTTTGTGTTAATAATTAAGCAGGTAAAAATTGTTAGAGAGGACAATCGGTCAATCTGTCTGTTATGTGAACGGCCATATATTTCTCCTTAACTGTTCCCTTAAACTAACAAATAAATTTTGTCAAATAGGAAGAAACCAAATAAACCGCAAAAACAAACTCAAATCGTTTGAACTCATAATGCACATTCAAAAGCTGCTGCCAAAACTCATATAAATATCCAATCTCTCAAACAGATACCCAATAAGCTAGGTACAAATAACATTTTACTTAGAGGGCAAAGATCGATCATGGGATTGTCGGATACAGAATCGTTGATCTTCTGCCTAGTACTCCTTGTTAGCATGGGGGCGTTGAACCATGAGGTCGCCGCTAGAAGGATTCCGGTTGGACTCCCTGACCCTTGCAAGAGGCCTTTGGGAAGACTACACCTGGGTTGCCCTCCTAACGATGAGGTCACCGGTAGAAGGATTCCGGTTGGATTCCCTGACCCTTGCAAGAGGCCTTTGGGAAGACTACACCTGGGTTGCCCTCCTAACGGCCAACGGAACCCTTACAAACGTGGTTGCTCAATAATTCATCGGTGCAATAATCTCAGCTAGGGGGCGGTTTTTTGCAGATCAATATGTTCTGACAGCTACCGATGGGAAATGCATGTTTGACTACAAGACTATATATGCAATCCATGATTTTTATGCTTTCTATCTTATTGGCAACAAGTTGTACGTACATTGGCCATATATATATATATGTGCTTTAAATTTAGTATTATTGCCTTTTAAATCTGGAAGCAAATAACGAGAGACTAGCTATATATATTCCTGTGATAAATTAGACTGGACTTGGAACCTTTCGACTGGACTTGATCAAAATGAAATTAAACGAATTAGTAGTTTAAACTGAATGAAACAATACTCATTTAAGGAAATCTTGATCTTTAATTTCAGCAGATCATAAGCACTAATATAACACCACACTTTTCTATTATATGGGGGAATTAGATGAGCTCGCTGCAACTCTCTTCTTCAACGATATCATGCTAAAATCTAGGCGGTGTATTAGAATGAGGAAGAACCTTGCCATTGTTCATTGAACTAATACCAAACAAGTCAAATAGTCATCAACCAAAGTAATGTGAATGTATAAAAATAAAATTTTACGGAAAAGTCTAATATGCAGTGTGCATTTTCGAATTGCAATTGCTTGTTCAAAAGGACAATTCATTATCTTTGAATAACAATTGCATATGAAATGGTCGGTTTCACTTTTTTGAACAACAATTGCAATTCAAGAATGCAATTGTATTTCAAAAAAGATGTTGTATGGGATTAAGGGTCATCATTTAGCCCTTGGGCCCTAAACCCATTTCAACCCCGCCCGGCTTGTTGGGCCGATGCCCGGCCAGTACTATAGGCCTGATTGACCTGGCCCTTTATTTTTAGGGTACGGTTTGGACTCAAGTATTTAAGCCCAGCCCATAAAGGCCTAACCCGGCCCGGCACTTAAAGCCCTTTTAAGCCCAATGATAATTGTTTTCCTATATATATATATATAAATCTTTCAATTTTTTTTATGTATTTATTAAATTATTTTAATTTAGAAGTTTGTTTGTTAATATAATAGTATGTTTATTTTTTTAATTTAGTACTAAAAAAAAAAAGTTGGCCTTACCCGACTCGACCCTATCGGCCCATTTTAGCCCTGAACCAGTGGGCGGGCTAAGACTCGTATATAGAAGCCTCGGTCCAAGCCTAAATTATGTTGACTTTGACTAGGCCCGACCCTAACCCGGCCCATGACGACCCTTACATGAGATGCAGCGCTGTACAGTAGACGGATCCTTTACATCAAGGAAAGTTAATTGAAGCTACTTTTTCTGAAGAATTCTCATGGCATCAAGGTTTAAAATTGACTTTCCACTGCCCTATACATAACTAAAAAAGACATGTATACGTATTTGACCATTCATGATATATAATAAGGGGTTTCTCAGCCCTCCTTTCAATGCAATTGCTGTGATGAATGATGAGCTCAAATTGCCTAGAGAGTTGAGTCAATTTGCTAATATGATTCAGAAGAAACCCAATCTTGAGAGGCTCAAACTACATAATTATAAGTTGGGAGGTGAAGTTGGTAGGGAGATTAAGCCGTACTACTCCCAGCTCTAATTTTTAGACCAGCTTCATGCAGTAGTGCAGTACTAAACCACTTTGAGCTCGATCGTCTACCTCTGCATGGTGCTACTCTATTGATATAAAGAGTTACACTACCAATAACGTACCGATACATACCTCGATCAACCAAAGTATCGATAAAAAATGGATGATTTTGGTAACATACAGTAATTAACATAATATATATAGATTCATGATGAACTTGTCATATATGAAATAACAATCCAAACTAGTCTGATTATACATATTATTCAATATATCATGCATCTCCAAAAGAAAAGATCAAAGAGCACATAATCTAGAGACAATTAATATGCATCAAGTGCACTAAACGAATAAGAGGGGATATTCTGCGATCTTCTCCCATGATTTGAGAGTTCTATCTTTTGAGTTAATTTTGTATAACGCAAGTCGAGTTATGGGAATGCTGAGGCTAGTAATGCTTTCATCCATAATACTGACTTTCTCTTGAGCTAATTTCCTCTCTTCTACGGTCAGATTCCCACAAAGGAGGCTCAAACGTGGCCTAAAGTCTGCAAAAGCGACAAACAAATTCTCGTTCTTAATTCAATTTTGCAGCAATCTAGTATTCATTCGTTGTCTAAATGCCCAGCAATTAATCCATAACAACAATTGGCTTCTAAGATATTTTATATTACATGGACTTCCTTTGGCCGGTTCTTACTTCAAGGAAAATAAATATAACCGTTACTGACATTACAACAAAAGGGGGCATTAGCTACGATTTTTTTTCCCACGTTTTGAGTTCTGTGGCCATGAGACATGAAACAGTGCACACCTTTATAGTTACCTCACGAATAGCTTGGTTTCGTGCCCAACAAATAAAAAATAATAAATTTTCTTTACTGTTATCTCACATTCAACTTAGTTTCGTGACTAACAAATAAAAAACCAATAAAATTCTCACACCCCAAAATTGTCTTGCTCGGTTGCTCCCACCTGATTGCTTTTTTATTTGTTTGGTACAAACAAGGTTGCTTTTTTATTCTTACAAAGCGTCTCTCTCTCCTTCCCTCCATATTCTTATCTCCTTCCCTCCATCCTTCCCTGAGTTCCCTCCATATTCTTATGTTATATTAGTAATTTCAGCAATTATTTCCTTCATATATTTCTCACCGTCTCTTCCATTTTTGTGCATTTTTCTTTACTTAGTTTATGAAAAGTTTGCCTGGTATTTTCCATCAGTGACGATGGGATTATGTAATCCTTTGGTTTCTCAATATTTTGACCACAAACAGTTTAGATGTTGTTGAATCAAATTTCTTATAATTGTTGGTTTTGTTTTGCATATCGATCTGGGCGATCTAGTGGCTGATGACTTTCTTGTTGGAATTTAAGAGATCTTGAAGCGCCGATGCCGATGCCGATGCCAAGGATTTGAAGGCCACCGTTTCTGCACAAGCTAGACATCGTTAATGTGAAGACAAATCTGACCAAACTGAAGAAGGCTTCAAGTTGTACCTCAATATTAACCAACTCCCCGCAGTGATTTCTTACTTACCAAGATCCCAACAAAAATATTCATCAGGTGCCTCTTGGATCGATCTGCATATATCGATTTTGTATTTATTTATTTGCTATTTAATTTTGTTCATAATTGTTCAAATTCGTTCTTGTAGGATTACATAATCAAACTTTCAAAATCTACAAGGGATCAAATTTCACCTGCCAGTTACTTGTAGGATTTCAGCACTATTTGATAGTCTCAAGTCTCCTCACACCATAGCCCTTGCCGAGGTCGGAAACAAGCACAAGCAAACTCGATCGAATTGGAATGGGATTGGGTTGAAGAGATCGAACTAGCAGCATCAAATTTGTTCCTTGAACAGTTCAAGATCTGCAGATCGAATTAAATGACAAAAAAACTAAATGGATGAATTAATAAAAATCATATAAAGTAAAATTCCACAATGAGGACAGCTGTACAAAACATCATCACAAGCATGTCGGGTCGCAGGTTGTGGGACCCAGCGGCTCAGTGGAGAACATCTCACGATTCTTTTTATATTCGTTAGAAAATAAGCAATAGCCACGGGAGCAAAGCAGACGAACCTGATAATCGTCGCCGCATCGTCCCCAAGCCCAATGCGCACGTAAATTCGTGGGCAACTTGCCAATGGACACGAAAAAAAAAGGTGGGTACAGGGCACTTTTTTTGTAGTGTGACTTTTGACTGTGGAGAAGCCCTATATATATATAAAGAAACATTACCCCAAATAAAGTAAAGAACTTGTTACGTACCTACGTAGAAACCGAACTCTGTAGAGCATTCTCTAGTTGCTTCCCGTAACTGAGAAAAGAAAATTTGATCCAAACAGTTCTATATAACAATAATAAATATTGGGAGTGATTGAATTACAATGTAGCTCAAGTAATTACTTAAAATATAGGGTGCTTTATAAATGAAAAGTTGTATAAACTCTGCAAATTAAATTCATAACAACTTCCATTTTCTTGATTTAAATTGACATGAATCTTATTAAAAAGCTATCCTAGGCCAAAAAGAGAAAACAGAAAAGATAAAGTCATATATGTCTGATAGTTTGTGAGATGAGTGAGAAAATCGGGTAAGTTTCTAGGTGTACAAATTTAGACTTTTATTAAAGGAATATGACACTTTTGTTGGGGTGCGGCTGGAATGTACCTGCATTGTAATGTACCTGGGGATAAATTGTCTCTTTTGCCCTTAATAAATTTTTTTGTTTGGTTTCTCCCTCTCTCTCCTCACTGTTGCCGGCACCACTACGACCGGCGACCACCGTCGGCGCCGCCGTCAACGACCTCCGATGGTCACCAAATTTTACAACAATGTACAACACAACGCAAGGAACAACTTTTATATCTACCACGAAATCCGATTCGAAGTGGAAAGGCACGAATTCGCCTTGGAAGCTTGAGGTGGCTGAAATTTCAAACCGTCGATTCGCCGTCGTCCGTCAACGTATTGAGCCACGACTGGTGGCGTTGAACTCGCAAGGACGAGGGCTTCAAAGCCCAGCAGGTATCTTAGATCGAATTGATCGGGATCGTGAACGGGAACGATGAACGGGAATGATTTTGGGTTTTTCTCTCCTTGATTTCTCTTCCTACACTGAAATTTGATACAAGAAGTGGGTATAGGATGGAAGATCTTGAGGAGACGAAGAAAATGGGACAAGTCTCATGTAATTTGGTGGCCGGAGGAGGGAGATGTCGCCGGCGACAGTGAAGAGAGAGAGGAGGCAACGGGAGAGGGAGGAAGAGAGAGAGGAGGCAACGGGAGAGAGACCAAAAAAAAAAACTTAAGGGCAAAAATGTTAATTCCCTCATTCAATTTGTAATTAAAAAATATTTAATATAAAATAAACGGTCCAGATCTTGCCACATCAGCTGGTACACACCAATTCTGGTACATTCCAGAATTGGCCCTTTTGTTGAACAGATGAGGAATACAAATTTTTCTTCAAGGACTTTTTTCTGTAGCTCGATAGCTTATCAGCTCCTACTAAGCTTAGTAGCTTAGTACATAATTGACAGAGTTACAAGCCTATGAATAGAAGAAGTTAGCTGACATTGGCCTAGTATTGAAACAGACATGGCTACTCCTAGCCACATATTGGTGCCTTGTAACTCTATTACAGGGCCTTAGATCTATATTAAAACATTGCTAGCCTAATTCGCGAACATCTCTAGAATTTCTGTTTCTCTAGCATTGTGTAGCCATTTCTAGAAATGTGCATTATATTTCAACAAAATCAAATCAAGAAAAAACAAAAGATTAAAATGATAATTAGAACTGGAAAATTAAATACCTTGCCGGATGAATCAATGAAGAGGGAGACACACTGGTAATAAAATTTTCTAGTAACCACCTTATTGACTTTAGCTTTGTATGAATAAATAATACGAGACTGGAGAGATCTAAACTTGCTAAGCACTTCATCATGCTTCATACGAATGGACCCCAAAACAGGGATGTGGGGCTCGATCTCCGGCCCAGCAAACTCAGCCCCGAGGCCTTCCATTACTTTCTTGATCCTGAGACACACATCATCTTGTGGGATGGCCCACACTGAATACGAGTGTGATATCTTGTCTACCATTGAATAACTAAATGGAGAACACTTGTAGAGAGAAAAAATAGCCTGTAGCATAAAACATATATCTATAATTTGCATGGCACATTTTTGAATATATATATATATATATATATATATTTTAAACATCCTTATTGATGCATATATTGGATAAAGAACACAGTAAGAAATTTTACATTGGTAGAATTATCTCCAGTTTCGAGTTTGTTGTCTGCTCCCAACAGTGAAACTATACTATCTACATGGACAACCACTGCAGAACCATTCGACACTCTTTGAATTGGAAGATACTTTAGATTTTTGGTACTGAACTTATAGGAGAACAAACCTCCATTTGTGTCGGCCATAAGAATCTCATCACTCTTCAAAAATGTCAATGGCTTATCATCAGAGAGTTCAAAAGTTACATGTTTTGTCCAAGCAAATTCATCCATCACCCAGATTCCAAAAGATACAGTATCATTCTTTCCAAAAAGAGCAATGGATTCATTCAACACTAGAAGGCGCAAATTATAACAATACAAATGATAACAATACAGAAATGGATCATATATACTATCTGGTAACATCATAGCATGAAATACCTCATCGCTCAAATCAAACAAAATAATCATCTCCCTGATGATTTCCCTATCCGATAAATCAAACACATTCATTTCCTTATGTTTCTCAGGGCCCAACCAATAGCACATTCCCTTGAAGCACATCTGGAACCTTTCAGGCCAGAGGACAGTAGTATCTGTTTCTAAAGCATAACTCTTCGCCTCTCTCCAAGAATCAGTACCGAGGGTGTATACTGCTGCTGTTGGAGGAAGATGAATATAAATATCATCAGATTTTTCATAATCATAAGATCCAATGAGAGCGTTAACAACTTTGTAATCGTTAGACTTGGGACAATATCCAAATCCCAATGCATCCTTGAACAGGCACCATGCGTCTTGGGGAGAGATATAATCTTCTGCCCGGGGAAAATCTGGAAGGTATGGCAGGGTGGGAAGAAGCTTGAATTCCTCAATTGCTGGGTTCCATAAAAGCACCTCCCAAGAATTAGCCATGGCTAGACAAATGATCCCATTACAATGGCCTATAATATCAAGTGACTCGCCCCTACTCTTTAGACTCATAAGAAGAGGAATGTCGACGCCCTCAGAATTAGCAAGAAAGCTATGCTCATCAATATCATTGTCATGGCAAAATGTAAGCAATGAAAATACCTCTTCAGTAGTCTGGTCAGTGTTGGTATCTTTCAGCTTCAAAAGGACCCGAGTATTGTTGTGCATGGAATTAGAGAGGTGCTTAGCTACCAACCAGGGGTTGTTGATCAGAGCATACCACTGTTTAGAGACGCATTTGAATCGCATCAGAGTTTTGGGAGGCAGAATTGATAGAATTGGCTCCACCAGCACATCTTCTCCAATATTTTTGCCAAACCCTGCCATCAACTTCCCGCTTTCCATTTCTACACACCAGATCACCCAGGTCACAAGACTCCACAGAAGAAAATATTATAGAAGATTGATTCACTTTAAGAAAATCTCCTACATATAAATATTAATTCAGACAGGGTCCCAAGACAGACAGAGACAGAGAGACAAGTGAGATAGGGTGAGATAGCAGCAAGTATGTCAATAACAGTACGTGAAGAAATTAGAGGATTGATATTAGGGATTGAGAATTGAGACTCAAGGTAGATTAGGGATTTTTAAATTAACAAACAAAATTAAATAATAAGCAAGCTTTTGAGTTATCACGTAAAAGTGAGAAATTCATTCCTGAATATCAGGAGTTTGATTACCAAGGGACCCATGTATTAGGAATAATTCTATCGGAATGATTCTATCGGAATGAATTCCGATTCATTCACAATTTTCATTCCAAGTAAGTAAACATGACATGAGTGCTTAGGGAAAGGAACACTTCAAGAGAATAAGAGATAGAAAATGACGAAATCAGAGGCTTGGGAATTGAGACGAAGACGGAGATGGAATGATGAGACTGAGTAGAATAGGAATTTATTTGCTAATTGGGATTATTGTGTTGATGGTCAAACTAGCCGATTGGCGTGCTTGGGAATTGGTTTTAATTTTTATAAATATGAAAAGTATGAAAAATGGGTTGGTGAACAAGTGTTGGCCTAATTTTTTATAATTTTTTTTTTCAATATTTTTTTTTTCAATATTTTTTTCCTTGAACAGAAGACAATCGATTATTTATTGATAATAATGTTGAAGTATATCAACCAGCAAAGCCTCACAGACATATCTTGAAGAATTTGTTGACAAGAAGCAATGACTATACAAAAGTAAAATAGGTTGCCAAAGATAATAAGCTAATGTTCAAATGGTAAACTTTCATTGCATAAGAATGAACTCTTAGCAAAATGAGATGCATAACAGGAGTTAATAAATGTTGATACATATGGCCCCATAGTCCCAGCACGAATGTTGACAATACATATTACAGAACAAACACTCCCACAACCGAGGTTGTCCATCTACCAAATAAGTTAGACCATTGGCTGCAAGCATTCGCTGGATAAGAATCACCATGAACATAGAACCGAGACTTGAACCCAACCCAGATCCACTACTAGAAAAAACCTCTTTTACAACGCGCAAATTACGGCATGTAAAGTATGTGCGCCGTAATTGATAGTCATTTACGGTGTGTTTTTTCAACGCACCGTTAATATTAGTATACATTTACTACGTGTTTTTCGAACACATCGTTAATGTTAATATACATTTACCACAGTCTTTTAAAGTGTGTCGTAAATGAGGTGTTTTTGATATCATTAACAGCCTGCTTTACCATGTGCCATAAATGATGAGCAAATTTTTGGAATCCTGCACAAATTTTTTAACTAAATTCTAATTTCCCACCGAAACCTCTAACTAAAAAAATTCATTTAAAAAAAATGATATGATCCCATATGACCACGAACAGTACCATTACTTTTTACTTTTTTATTTTTAAATTAGTTTTCTGCAACCATTTCTCTTTCCTCTTTTATTTGATCCGTATTTTTCTCACTTGTCTTATTCTCTCTTCCTTCCCAAATGGATCTGGATCTATGATCTTCTCTCCTCTCAGTCACCCATTGAGAGAACTCAGGAACACCTCCCATTCTCTTTCTATATCTGTCCCTCACCCAGTCTCTTTTCATCCATTTATTCAGCATAGCCACTGAAAAAATTATTGAAACCCTAATTTCAAAATCCTACCTTTCCTATTATCTATTTCGTTGATTCCTCTTCATTGCGACGATAAAGCACAGAATAAAGAAGAATGCTAGCTACCTTCCCCTCCAACATTCCTAACTCACTGAATGCCGCATGGATTCCACTCACATCAAAATCTAAAAATTCAAGGCACTAAAATTTTTAATACTCTATTTCCATATTTTACCCTTTCTCACTCATCTTAATTATAATTTTTCTTTTTCTTTTTTCTGTCTCTAATTTCCTAATTAGTAGTAATTACTTTTCACTTTGAATAGTTGCTACTGTTAAAGGAAACCCAATTTGTGTGTGCCTTGTCAATTTAGGATAAATCTATTTCAGATTGAATATGGAATGTAAATCCTTCTAAAAATTTAAATACTCTATTTCTGTTGTAAGACACATTATAGGGTGACTGTCCAGTAAACTAAAGTCCGTACATACAAGATACAAGATGTGGACTACATACATTGTGCAAGACTTTTGATATTTCTCCTATTTACTCCATAAGGGTTACACTACTTATGGAAGAGCATAAATGGTATAGTTAGTGGGGTTAGTGGTGATAGTGGGGAAACTAAAGGGTTTCTCCTCATTATGATGTACCATGAATACACCTCAACCTAGGGCTGTAAATTGGCTCGAGACAGCTCGAGTTCGTTCGTGTTCGGCTCGTTTATAGCTCGTTCGAGCTCGGCTCATAAATGAAACAAGCCAAGCTTGAGTTCTGGTATGCTCGGCTCGTAGAGCTCGTGAGCAGCTCGTATTTAGTTACGAGACAGCTCGAACTAAGCTTGAGCTAAGCTTAAGATCGGTTTGCTCGTTAAAGCTTGGCTCGTTTGCTCAAGCTCATTTAATATAGTTAAATATTAAATATTTTGTTTTTATAATTTTCATTAACCAAACATATATTCATTATTCAAGCATTAGAAGAAAAAAAAATTCAAAAACTGAGTTTACAATGAACTCAAATTCATAAGTTTTTATTGGTTTTCTATTTATAGTACTGAGTTTATAAGGAGGCTACTTCTCCAATCAAGCTTAAGCTCGAGCTTGTTAATTAAGCTATTCAAGAAACAAGCCAAGCCAAACCAAGCTCAAGCTTTGAAATAAGCTTGCAAGCCAAGCTCAAACACAACAAATTAAGCTTGACCATAAACAAGCCAAATATGAGCATGTAATACTCGGCTTGGTTCGACTCGTTTACACCCCTACCTCAACGTCTCTACTATATAAAGAGGTTGAGGCATCACCATTTCATACACCAATATATCAAACATCAATCGATGAATAGAAAATAACTTCTTGCTCTCCACACTTCTCTTTCTCTTTCGTTTTTCTATTTTTCCATACTTGAGTTAATAGGGGACTCACAACACGTTATCAGCACGCTCCAAGATTGAAGAACAAGGAGGAGGAACGACGAACGTCTTCACCAAATTCGAAGAAGCAACCCAAAATTTGTTGGTATTTTTTTTCTCTTGACTCGTGGAACCCTAAATTTTTTTTAGGTGCATTTCTCAAGTAAGTTATATATATATTTTTTTCAATCCTTGGAAAATAGTGAACCATAACCATTGAGCATGAACCCTAATTTTAGGTCAAGAGAAGTTGTAATTTGGATTGCATCTGCTTTATTATTTCGTTGATTACTTGATCACTAAATCGAAAAAATAAAAGCATGTCAACTGGTACACATGGCACATATATCTCCACATTAAGTCACGAAAGGTTATGAATTTTCCACGACTAGGCTCACCCAGTTCGATGCGATGTCTAGGCAAGGTTCGGAGAATACTGACTGTAATACCCCGAAAATTTCCGTATTATTTTTATAAAATAGTTCGTGAAATTTGAAGTGAAATGATACGATTTCATATTTTTAGGGGTTTTCGTCGTAAAACGATAATTACGGTGGTAATTATAAGTTACACAAGGTTAATTAAGGTAACTTTTTACCCGTTGAGAATTTGGGAAAACTTCCTTCATGAAAGTTGTAGACCTCGTCGAATCGAGTTCGTAGAAATTTGGTTCATCGGAAATGGACATCGTATGAAGGAGTTACAGCCCTCGGAAGTTCCACGTTTTTCTATAAAAGAAAGATTTTATTTTTTTTTCTGGAACTTTCTCTCTCCTCCCTCTCTCTCTCCCCGCGCAGCTCTCCCTTTCTCTCTCTTCTGGTTGTTTTCCGGCGAGCCGTGACCGGCCACCGTGTGCCTCACCGCCACCACCAAAAGGTGCAGCTCGGGCCGACAGACCTAGCCCACCCGGCCTTGCCGCCCGCCTCGCCGGCGTGACGCCGCACGCGGCGGCCAAAGAAGAGGCCGACGGCCTCCTCATGCTCCGGCCATTTTCCGGCCACCCCGGACCAATCCGTGTATCGGGTTTTGAAGCCCTCAACCCCATGAACACGATGGTGCCCTTGGATTTCACCGAAAACCACCGTAGGCGGCGGATTGAGCTCGGGAAGTTTTGGATCTAGAACTTGCCGACACCGATTCCGGCCACTTCCACTTCGATCCAGACTTTGAGGTAGTTACTAAACTTGTTGGGCTTGTTGAGTTCTACATTCTGGTAAATTTTGGTAGCCATCGGACCACCTTGACCGGCGGCCGGCAGCCACCTCCGGCGGCGCGTCGGCGGCGCGTCAGGTCGGTCCTGGAGCAATTCTTTGCTCCGTTTGACTTGGTTCGTCGATACGAACAACTTTCGTGTTTACAGTTTTGTGAAATTCGGTCGTTTGAGCGATGATCAATTAAGCAATGGTTATGGATCGTTAGATCCGTGATGATCCGACCGTTGGATCATCACCATATTTGGATATGATGTTAGGATGCTAGAAATAAGCATGCTGTTGGATTTTGGAAGTTTCAGATTTGGTGTGGGACCCGTTGATGAATAGTAGACGTGGGACCCACGTTGACCGATGGTTGACTTTTGGTCAAATGGTCTCGATTAAATGTTCCGATGTCGTAGGAGACATTTGAGGAACATTTGGATTATTTTGGAAATGTATTATGCTAATTGGATATTGCATAATCATAGGTGTTTACGAGAAGTGTAGCTCGTGCTTGTCGATTCCTGGTTACTATTTGAAGACGCAGCAGGAATTAGAGGTGAGTGAATCTCACGATATTTTATATATGAATATTAATTCATATTGTGTTGTTTGCGAAAATAAATAATTATATTTATTTAAATGATTTTGCGATATATAAATTAAATACAGTTTTAATTTGATATATCAGCATGTGTGATTTTGTGTTAAAACAATATTTGAAAGTATTCATTTTATTGTTTTAATTGGTGGATTTTGTGGGAAACAATATTTCAAAAATTATGATATTGTGTTTGCCTACTCGAATGTTTTTTGTAGCCAATGGGTGAAGGTTAGAGCTTTAGACTGTGTAGCCAATGGGTGAAGGTTAGAGCTCTAGACTGTGTAGCCAATGGTGAAGGTTAGAGCTTTAGACTGTGTAGCCAGAAGGTGAAGGTTAGAGTTCTAGACTGTGTAGCCATGTATTCATTGAAAACAAAGATGAATACTTTATGTAATAAAGGAGAAGAAAAATGGTATTCTCGCTTTATCTTGATGTATTAAAAGGAGAAGAAAAATGGTATTCTCGCTTTTAATCATTTGAAGTTGATTGTGGTTTTGTGTGAGTATGATATGAATTTGCTTCTTAAATAATTGAAGCATTGATTTATTGAATTACAATTCTTGAACAATATTGAATTGTATTTTGAAGTTTTTACTTCTTTAAAAATTGAAGTAATTATTATTATGATTTACGATTCTTAAAAAGAAAGAATCATAATTTTGGGAAATGATTTTGGGGAAAGTTTATATTGTTTAATATTCTGAATTACCCTGGGATTAACATACACGTTTATGGGACGTGTGGGGTTAAAATACGTGGTATGGGGCGCGTAGGTTCAGTATATTTTATAATATGAATTTTCGGGATTTGAATTGTTTTTGAAAAGTATAAGTTACATATATTTGTTTAAAACAAACTATATATGTATATTTTGTTAAACGGTTTAGGGTGAGTAAAACTGAGTTAACTCATACCAGCTTCGTAAGCTGACCGGGTTTGTTGATATAACCCGGTACACTATTCCACGGTGTAGGGGTTATACCTGCAGGTTAGGATAACCAAGAGTAATGCAAGGCTGCATACTTTTTGTTGGGTTATAAGACTTCCGCTATTTTATGCTTCGCACTCTGAAGATTTATTTATGTAATATTTTGATGTATCAATTTATTATATAAATATTTGGTATGTAATATTCGACTCTTGTATTGAGTTTGAAATTACAATGTTGGGCATGGAGTTGGTGTTGTGTACTTGAATTAAAAAGAAAAAAATTCTAGTGCATATTTGTATTTGATATTCCATGTCGTCACGTTCCCGAAATGGTTTGTAATTAAGGGCAAAATGCCTTATTAATTGATTGAAAAATCGGGGCGTGACACTGACACTATTTCGAATGAGGTTCGGTACTAAGAGAGCCTTGCTCCACAAAAAACCTCACCCTATCTTACCTGGTCGTATTCAATTGGAGCTACCGAAAGGGTTGAGTAAATAACTTTTCACTCTAGAATTGTTTTTTTTCTCGCAATTATGTGGTAGAAAGTATATATATGTTTGCCAAATGATGACTAGAAGATTTCATCTATATCGACCTGTCGATTTCGATATGAATCCATGAGAATTTTAATTCTCACAAAATCATGATTACATGTTTCGAACCAGAAGATTTTCGAAGTTGAACTTATGTTCACATGTCTAATCCGTAAGCATTATCATGAACATATAAACCAGTCGATTTTTATGATACACTAATCCAGTTTCTCCCGTCGTAGAAACAATGTTGATCAAACTTGACTTCCCTCTCTTAAACGTACACTAATCTAGATGCTAATGTTGTTCGTGGACCTTGTCCACGATCTGAGAACTGAGACATGGGCCAGTAGTCCCGTCAACCTCGAAACCGCCGCGAGCCTCGTGCTCTTCCGACCAAGCGAGGTTTGGGCTCTCGTCCAAACCGAGGACTTTTGTTCCCAAGAAAATTGAGATAGACTTGAGAAAGGAACAACAACAGGGCCGGTCATCCCGAAGTAAGAGACAATGCTCCCAAGCCCAATCTCTGCTATCGTTATGGTGGTACGGTTAATTGGCAATGAAACTAAGCCTGAAACTAATATGGTGGAAATAATTCAGGAGACAACTCTTGACGCAGCCGACTTTGTCGCTGACATGGATTTGGATTAGTATTTTTCCCAATTTTCATGTTAATAATTGGGCCCAAGTGTAGCCCATAAATGTTTACGCTTTCTTTTGGATTATGGTTTTGTTTTAATGAATCATGTTCCAACGTTTCTCAAAATAATTTAAAGTAATTTTGAGCAAGTTCCTTTGATATTGTGACCGCCTTTAAATTATTCTACTATTAGGCATAACTAGTGTGGAAGTTGATTGTCTGGCTGATAGTAGTACCACCCACACTATCTTACGAGATCAAAAGTATTTCATCAACTTCACGCCTAAAGTAACCTCAGTGATAACGATTACCGGCCCGTCGATCCTAATCAAAGGCTATGGCAAAGCCTAATTCGCGTTGTCTAATGGTACTCTTATGACCATATCTGAGGCCTTATACTCTCGTAGGTCCGGTCGAACCTTACTGAGTTTTAAGGACATTTGAGCAAACGAATATCATGTTGAAACCGCGCGCTCATGAAAATGGTGTGAATTTCCTTTACATGACCTCCACTAAATACGGCTAAAAGCGTATCTTGGAGAAATTGAGACGTCTTTCAAGTGGTCTTTATGTTACCACAATATACTTGATTGAAAATAACCTTATCATTCGCCGGGCACCGATTGATGAGAGCACTTATATGTTGTTGCATGACTGTCTGAGACATCCGGGTCGTAATACGATGCTTAGAACTATGAATGCATCGAACAGGCATCCTATTGGAGGAAATAATTTCGTGATTAATCCGAAAAGCCCATGCCAAGCTTGCTATATTTGAAAGACAAATCTCAAACCAATTCATGTAAAACCCACCAAACTAGTTTTGTAATTCCCTTGTGAGAATCCAAGGTGATATTTGTGGACCTATCCAACCAGCCTGCGGACCATTTAAATATTTCATGGTACTGGTTGATGCATCGACAAGATGGTCACAAGTTTATTGTCCACAAGAAACGCTGCTATTGCTAAACTCTCGCCTACATGGCTCACCACTCGGATTATCCTATAAAGTCCAAAAGACTTGATAATGCCGGAGAGTTTACATCGAAGTTTTCCGATGATTATTGGTTGTCCCTTGGGATTGACTTTGAACATCTGGTTTCCCATGTTCACACCCAGAATGGTCTCGTAGAAGCGTTCATTAAATGATCGCATGAACCCTTGGTAATGCGCACCAAGCTTCCAATTTCTACGTGGGACTATGCAATCTTGCATGCAGCCATGTTGGTCCAATTAAGGCCCACTGCTACCCAACCTTATTCTGTGTTACAGCTGGTGACTAGGTATGAACCTGACGTTTCGTACTTACGCGCATTTTGGTGTGTAGTTTATGTGTCAATTGTACCGTCACAACGTACAAATGGGTCCTCAATAAAAGATGAGCATATATGTTGATTATTAATCCTCATCCATTACACACTTTTAAAAGCCCTTGACAGACAATCTCTTTACCGCATTTGCGGATTGTCACTTTGATGAGACTGTTTTCCCATCGTTAGGGGGAGATTTGCACGTTAACATTGATAAGGAACGACGTGAATTAACGTGGCATGTACCCACTATGTCGCATCTCGATCCCCGAACCGCACAAATGTGATAAGTGAAGTGCGAAGAATTCTAGATCTACAGAGTGTAGCCTATAAAATGCCAGACACTCTCTTTGATCTAGCTAAAGTGACGAGATCATATATACCTGCAGCAAACTTGCCTGCAAGGATAGACGTCTCAGTAGGACGTAAAGTCATCCCTGAAGGATGCAACGTCCCTGTAGGACGTGTCGTCCCAGGTGGACGATGTACGTCTTGGCGGCTAACCAGTCATATGTCCCTGCCCAAAAGCGAGGTGGACTACTTAGGTTCGAAGGATTCTTATCCCCAGAAGAGGGTAAATTTGGCACAAATAAATCCTCTTACCATCGCAATCTCAATCGATCTATCTCACAAGATAATTCGGATTATGGGTCCGTCCTAGAAGAGACGACGTTGGGGGACGCTCCAACATCTGAACCCACTTTCGAGAATAGAGAAATCTCGATAATGCATGCTTATGTGAGATATGGAATCGAAATGAGATTATCATCGATGATATAATTGTATTCGTGGTAGCTACCGAAATCAAAACTAGCGATGACATCAAACCTTACTCCGTCGATAATTTTTCAACGTAGAGACGACTGGCCAAAAAGGAAACAAGCAATCCAGGTCAAATTGGATTCCTTAGCGAAACGAAGTGTGTTCGGACCAGTTGCTCCAACACCGCCCAATGTTAAACCAGTTGGTCATAAATGGGTATTCATAAGGAAGCGTGATGAGAATAATGAGATTATTCTCGCCTAGTGGCGCAAGGCTTCTCTCAACGCCCTGGAATTGACTACGAGGAGACTTATTCTCCCGTAATGGACGTTATAACGTTCCGCTACTTAATCAGTTTAGTAGTTTCCGAAAAACTGGATATGCAGCTCATGAATGTGGTCACAACTTATCTCTATGGGGATCTAGACACAGAGATATATATGAAAGTCCCTGACGAACTTAAGTTGCTGAATCAAGTAGTTCCCGACCACGGAACATGTTCTCGATTAAACTGAGACGTACGTTCACTATATGGATTAAAACAAGCCGGACGGATGTGGTATAACTGTCTAAGTGAATACTTGATCGGCTTGGGATACGTGAACAACGAACTATGCCCTTGCGTGTTTATTAAGAAATCCACTTCAGGATATGCTATTATCGCAGTCTATGTAAATGATATGAATCTCATATGAACCTCGAAAGAGTTTATTGAAACTGTTGAACTCCTGAAGAAGGAATTCGAGATGAAGGATCTTGGGAAGACACGGTATTGTCTCGGCCTGCAGATCGAGCACCATAAAGATGGAATCTTAGTACATCAGTTGAACTACACCTAGAAGGTGTTGCGACGTTTTAGTCATCATGACGCTAAGTCGTCACCTACTCCCATGATCGTTCGAACTCTAGACATTAACAAGAACCCATTCCGTCCTAAGGGAGACGATGAAGAGATATTGAGCCCTGAGTGTTCATATCTCAGTGCAATAGGCACATTATTGTACTTGGCCCAATGTACTAGACTGGACATCTCGTTTGCTGTGAATTGTTTAGCTCGACACAGCACCGCGCCAACACGTCGCCACTGGAATGGCATCAAAGATATTTTCCGCTACCTTCAAGGTACTACGGATATGGGCTTGTTCTGTCCCTATGTGTCATCGAGTGGATCTACCCCCCTTGGCACTCGAAATAAAGCAACCCTTGTCGATTACGCCGATGCTGGTTACTTATTAGACCCGCATAAGGGACATTCTCAATCCGGTTATGTCTTTACCATTGGGAACACGACAATATCTTGGAGGTCTCGAAAACAGACCCTAGTAGCTACTTCGACAAACCACTCTGAACTACTCGCTCTTTACTAGGCGACTAGAGAGTGTGTATGGCTTCGAGCACTTATTGGCCATATACGAAGTACTTGTGAGCTACCTCATAATCCTGATGAACCAGTTGTCATCTATGAGGACAACACTGCTGTGATTGATCAAGCCAAGCATGGTTACATCAAGGGAGACGCTACTAAGCACATCTCGCCGAAGCTCTTCTTTACGCATCAACAACAAGAGCACCAGAAGATCGAAGTGAAGCACATTGGTTCGAGAGCAACCACGTTGACTTATTCACCAAGTCACTACCAAAGTATTCATTTCAGAAGCACGTTAAGGCAATCGATCTCAGGAAGCTATTTGAGCTACCTTAGAGTAACGATTTATGCCTAAGTCGAAATTCCCACACCCAGTCGTGTACGTGTGAGGGGGAGCATCCCGACGAATGCTCGTATTTGATCGACGTTTGGCTTGTGTAATCTTTTTGTCCTTAGACCAAGGGTTTGTCCCACTGGGTTTACCTTGGCAAGGTTTTTAACGAGACACCATCCCAGCCACCGTCAACCTATTTGTCAAATTATTGACATTGATCATACCTTCACTAAGGATTACCGAAATCAGGGGGAGTATCCAGTCGTATACTTCTAACCACCGTGTACTCTTTTTCCTTCGACTAGAGGTTTGTCCCACTGGGTTTACTCTGCCAAGGTTTTAATGAGGCACATCTCTTGTGGTTAGTTCCTCCACACACTTACATCTCATAGTGCTTCGGTCTATATCATTCGGCAACACAATTTTCTCCTAAACTCCAGTTTTTGTCCCACACTGGGTTTTTCCGGACTTAAGGTTTTGTGTGTTGGCATCAGCGAATGAATGTTTACTTTCGACTATACCTAACTATATTTAGCACAATGCTTGAAGATGAAGGAGTTCAGATGCAGCAAAGTCAATTTTTGGACATCCAAGGGGGAGTGTTGTAGGACACATTATAGGGTGGTTGTCCAGTAAACTAAAGTTCGTACGTACAAGATACAAGATGTGGACTACATACATTGTGCAAGACTTTTGGTATTTCTCCTATTTACTCCATAAGGGTTACACTACTTATGGAAGAGCATAAATGGTATAGTTAGTGGGGTTAGTGGTAATAGTGGGGAAACTAAAGGGTTTCTCCTCATTATGATGTACCATGAATACACCGCAACCTCTCCACTATATAAAGAGGTTGAGGCATCACCATTTCATACACCAATACATCAAACATCAATCGACGAATAGAAAGCAACTTCTTGCTCTCCACACTTCTATTTCTCTTTCGTTTTTCTATCTTTCTATACTTGAGTTAATAGGCGACTCACAATAATTTCCATATTTTACCCTTTCTCACTCATCTTAATTATAATTTTTCTTTTTCTTTTTTCTGTCTCTAATTTCCTAATTAGTATTAATTACTTTTTACTTTGAATAGTTGCTACTGTTGAAGGAAACCCAATTTGTGTGTGCCTTGTCAATCTAGGAGAAATCTATTTCAGATTGAATATGGAATGTAAATCCGTCTAGAATATGGATTATATTTAGCATATGATTCCTTATGTATCTTGTATTCCTCTATAAATAGAGACCCATATTCATCAATGAAATAGATTCTATTATGAGCAATTCTCTTCTTCTTTATTTTTTGTCATTTTACAACAGCTACGTTCATATTTGTTTTTTTTATTCAACTATTTTCTTTTGCAGGTTATTTTAGATTTGTTCATCTACTCTTCTCTTGTTATAAATATATTATTATATATATGGTTGTCCACGTAAATACTCATTAGGTATGTCTTTATGATGCTAACCCTACATCTATATGAATGAGGCTAATGACTAATGAGAATTCCTTCATATCTCATGTCTCTCTATTCTCTCTCTGAATATACTTGTTTATGACACGTACGTTATTAGCACGCTCCACTCTAATTTTTTTCATTAGAACTCATTTATGATCTAAGAGTCATACGGTGCAACTTTATTGCTTTTAACTGATGTTCTTGATCTATGAGTTTCTTTCACTTGCTTTTAATTTATGTGATATTTTTTTTAATATGCCCCTCAAGATATGCAATACACATAGATGATGCAATCAACATCTAAGTTTTCTAAAGTACGATTTGATTTGGTAATCTTTATCAGAGGAAATCGTTTTAATTATTTAATGGATATTTGAAGGAATTTGACATAATTTTTTTGAGAAAAAACAGAAATTATATTAATCAATGAAGGATTACAATCCTTAGCATGAGCATCCTAAGAAGGAGCATTACAGACCACACAAGTGGCCTAATTGATGAGTCTAAACCTAGAACTCTAATCGATGATTCTAAACCTAGAACAATACATACACCGAGCATTACTATTGTCAGCAATCACCAATTCCAACAGAAAATTTCCGGCAAGTATTGCTATTGAGACCAATAAATCCAATCTAGCTCAAGAATGACACATGAAAAGAGAAAGTAAAACCACAGTCTAAACTTGCACAAATGATCATACTTATTCTTAAACAAGAAAATAAATTGACCCAAATCAAAGATCCAAATCTGACTTGGGTTAAGCTTTAGTAACACCCTACCAACAATAGGGTCGCCGTCTTGGAACACCAAGACTGCCAAATTAACATGTTTTCTACCGGGACCCCAAACTTGAAATCCATACCAAAACTCCAAAGAAAAGGTAATCCAAAATAGAGGCCAAAGACTGTACCCGAACCATGCAATCCATAGAAGAGAAAATACCCCCAGTACTAGGGGCACCAAACAACTAGACACCAAGAGGAAAACCAAACTTGTGCCGCCGCCCATATTTGCCATCTCCTTCGGCAAAATAGGAATAAAACTCATCGATGCTTGCCGACGTTGGATTGCAGCGCATGAGGACCCAGCCGACAATGGTGGTGATTCCATAGGAAATCGTTGAATACCCAAGCCATGGCGACTAAGATTTTTTTGAAGAGCTCTTGCTCTCATAGGGTTTGTTTTTTACATTTCCTTTTGCTTTTCGAATTCGACATAATTGACTATTGCTTTGGTGATATATAGCTAATTCTTTTTCATATATATGCTTCATGTGTTTTATGTGTGAAGGCGGGAAGGCGGGAAGATGACCATATGCCCTTCTTTCGATCTGAACTTTATTGAGTCATATGTATTTACAAGATCTTTAATAACTGACATGTAAAATCTGCCGGTTTTTGTGACGACCCGTACCAAAGATTTCTTTATTTAATTAATTTTTACTTGGAATTGTCGTTTTTAGGAAAATTCTGACTTCGGAAAGTATGTTTAGAGGGATTCCGGGATGACTTTTTGATTCATTTAAAATTTAAGTAAATGTTCTTCTCGAGAGTTGTAGAACGTATTAAACCGAGTTCGTAGACACGAAGTACACTTAAATCGGAGTTCGTATAGAGAACTTGTGGTCGACGAAAGTCGGATTTTTATTTTGGCAAATGGACTATTTAGGTTTGGAAGTTTCCATTTTTAGTTTTTCAGAAAACCCTTTCTCTCTCTCCTGTCACTGTGTGTGTTGCACAGCCGGCTTCTCCGGCCGGTTTCTCTTCACTACGACCACCTCACGGCCTAAAACTGATTCCATTTTCTTCACCACTAAATGCTCTTCAACCCTATACCAATTTTCTAGATCGAATCTTAGTGTAGGAGGAGAAATCTAGGAGAGAACCACCCAAAAAACGAGAAAAACTGTTGAAACTTCCCATCCTTGTTAGCGCTGATTCCGGCCTATTCGACCTAAGCCACTCACTGGGCTTTGAAGCCCTTATCACCACGAACCCATAGCCACCGATCTCACCCCTATTGGTTGTCAGACGGAGGAGAATCGTGCTGTCAAAGTTCTGGCCACCTGGAACTTTCGAGTGAAATTCCGACCAAACCATTCTGATTCAGACTTCGTGACAGGTATGAAAGTTGATCCTTATGTTGATGTGGTTATAGTGGTAAAATTTGGTAGTCATCGGAGTAGGTTGAAGGCGGTGCGTGGGGCTCACGCGCAGCCACTTGTGGCGGCGCGTCCGGCCTCCGTTGGTGGTACATTTTGGTCCATTAGCTTCTGCTTTTCGTTACAAGCATAACGATATATGGTTTGTAACAAGTTACCGATGTTTGGGATTTAACTCGATTATTTTCGATTTGTTTTTAGTACGAGTTACGATTTACATTAATGCGTGACCGTTGGATGACCATCGAATTTGGTTAGGATGTTAAGATATTAATTTAGAGATTATTGTGCGGTTGGATCATATCTTTGGAATTAGGCCAATTGGTTAATTAGAATATAATTACAATTGGTAAGTTCGAATAAATTAGTTTACGTTCGTTCAATTTATCGAACCGGGATAATCCGACTGTTAGAAACGTCGCCGAATGTTTTGAATAATTAACTGTGTCTAAGAGTAATTTATTTGAGGAGTTCGGGTTTCGAAATTCATTGTTGGATTTAGGGAAACGAGAATTCCCGATGGAAACCCTAATCGGGTTAATTCGTTAATTTTCTAATTAATCACTCGCTCGTTGAACTAATCTTTAGCGTAATTCATTTTGTTCAGGAGGACGAGTCAAGCCACCGACGTAGGAGGCTTGTGCTAGTCGTGAGGCTTAGCCACAATCTGTGACTGGACTTTTGTTTTAAAATTAATTATGCATGCGAAATAATTATTTCTCGCATTGATTTCTTACAAAATAATAAATAAATAATTATGATTCCTAATCTTCAGATATTCGACATTTGGCTTCAGTTTTAGCCTTGAGAATTTTTATATAAGTGATGTAGTATTAATGTTTCTAATTATTCGCTTGAGATTTGATATATGCTACTTGTTGAGAACTTTGAAATTGTGACTTTTATTTCTCTACTTTGCAAGAAATTGGGTTTATGCTCGTATTTATATTTTCTATATGCGTAAAGGTTTACTGGTGATGGCTTCTATTTATTGAGGAAAGACTTGTGTTTGATGACCCTTGTATTATTTCTAGAAATTTGAGGGTTAAGGGATCGATGGGGAAATTTTCAGATTTGTCGTATTTAGTGGTTCATGTCCACTTGTCAGTACACAGTTGTCTATGTCCTTATGTTAGTATCTAGTTATCTTGGCGGTTAGTGCCTCCAGGCACCGTACGACCTGTTGTGGCAGGCATGCGGCTTAGCCTTGATCTTTCATTTCCAGAGTCAACGTGCACGTGTCTTGTAGAGGACCCATGTTGGTTTATCGACTTGCGGGTATCTAGAGGTTGGTGCCTTTTAGATCACGTACGCCCAGATCAAGTGTGCAGACCTTCGAGGGACCGGTCGGTAACACTAACATGTGTGGTGTCTGGGGGTTGATGCCTTCTAGACACCGTACGATGTGGGGGTTGGTGCCTTCCCGCGTACAGACTCACTTCAGATTTCCAGTTTGAGTATCTTCCTGATTTTGTTTTTAAGAAATCTTCTCCCCAATATCGGATTGTGATTCTTAGTATTAGATTTCGTTCAGCACGAGTTGATATTACCTTTCTGTATGATTCTGGATCCTCGCACTTTTGTTTTCAGATTACTTTCATGGCTTATTTGTTTTTCAAGATATCTTTTTCAGTCGAGTTGCACGCATGGTTTTATTGAAATAAAGGAAATGGAAAAACATGAAAGATATTTTTAATTGTCATTATCACTATTTTTTATCCACTCACTCTAACGTTTTCGGAAATACTTTTCCCTGGGCCCTTCAGTTTTACGTTCCCAGTTTGTAGATTAGTTGAGGTCAGGTTACACCACACACAGCTTAGGCATAGTGTTCCCACCGCTTCGTCAATTTGATAGTAGGATTCTCATATATCCTACTTTTATGTTTATCGTTTTTCAGTTGTCTATTTAGATGCTCTGAATTACCAAACTCGCTTTGGTCTAAAATGTATTTGGAAGCTAAGTATTTGGGCTAGAGACCCTCGATTATATTTATATTATGGAGTTTGGTTGAAATATGATGATTAGAAGTGTTGAATTGGTTTTTCACAGGTTTTAGGTAGTCCATTTTTAGGAGAGGTTATGCCGAGATTTTGATAGAATCTCTTCTAAGATGGGCCCCACAGGGCCACCTTGGATTCCAGGGTGGAATCTGGGGCAGTCCTATCTGTTTTGAATATTTATTAACCTTTGATTCATTTACAGGTTTTGATGGCTAGGACATATATATTTATACTTTCATTTCAAACCGCAAATGCGGCAGAGAAGAACAACTAAACCAACACCACCACAAAGCCAATAGAAAACAGATTAAAAGGATCTATCAGATGGTGTAGGCAAATTAACCATCAACCTTCAACAAATGAACCAAGGAGTGTGGAGGGTGGTTAACCCAGTTTTCATAATCCACCTTCCTTCTAGCTTGCACAACAAGGCAATCAGCAGTAGCGTTGGCATTACTGCGCACCAAGCTCCAGCTACAACTCAAAAATCCCTCTGAACACTTCTAATTAATCTTTGACAGTAGAGGGAGAATTTCTCAACAAGCTTTGAAAGACTGGTCTGAAAAAGCATGACATCCATGAACAGAATCAGTCTCCAAGACTACTTGATGAAAACCCAAGGACTTAGCTAGGTTCAATCCCTCATAAGCTGCTGTAGCTTCAGCTAAAATGGCAGAGCTGGCATAAATTGGCTTCATAACACCAGAAACCATATAATTCCATCAGCATTCCTAATAACATGATTTGTATGTGATTTGCATACAAATTAGGCCTCTAATCACTTTAGTAATGCTAATCCAATGACCATTTAGTGTCTTTAATCCTTGATTTGCACCATTGTAGGGTTCACGAGCATCGGATTGATATCGGGAGCAAAATGACGCGTTTTAGAGCTTTTAGTGGATTTCCGGCAAAAATTTGACGTGATGATAATTTCGCGTTGAATTCATGTCTTCGTATCGTCAAAGATAGGAGATGGTATAGATTAAGGACTAGGAGTTGTCGTACCCAAGGGACTGGAAGGCCCAAAATCCACTAGGTAATTATGTGGTAACCAAGTTTCCTAGCACTAGAGTGATGAGGCAAGAAATGGAATGATAGTGTGGTGGATATACAAATGAGTGTAGTTTAATATTTTTGGTGTTTTGTGAATAAGAGTGATGCAACTAATGCAAACTAAATGCATGCAAGTTAGGGGGGACATGTATAGATATAGGAATGGTAGAATGATTGAGTTTTCATATATACAATGTATGATTAGTCTCATGAATATGCAACAAAGATATAGCTAAGGACCAAATTCCGTATCTTAACCATATTATGGTTCTAAGACCGGGTCTCATTCGTACTCTCGTGCCAAATTGTGCTCTCAACAACAACTTGAACTCCTACTCAATTTAACCTAAGCCAAGTTAAGGTCTCCAAGTTAATCAAGTAAGGCAAAGAACTTCAAACACTAGGAATTCGAATAAGGCAAACAATATCTTTCGTGCCATTTGTGGTTGCACAAATGAACTCCTACCTAGTTAACCAAATACTTGTTAAGGTACTCAATTAACTAAATAAGGCAAAAAAAAGTTCATCTCAACATGTTTAATGCTAAATACCTAGCTAAGACAATATGTACCTAGCATATAATCCTAACAAGTCAAGTTCGACACATGCTCAAGAATTAGCTAGATTGCTAAACAAGCATTTAACAAAATCGTATTTAGACAATGAACATATCCAAAACTGAATCAATATGCATATCCAACATGGTTCATCAATCCATCATCAATGAACTAGGGCATACAACCCTAGTCCCCAACCATAAGAATTTATACACACATGCTTCCACAATACATCAATAGTTTCAAGAATTAATTGAACAAAACAAAAGCAAAGATAGGTTGAGAGGTGCTCATGAAGAAAGCTAGCAGGTCCTTGCTGCCCCAAGAGTTGGCTTGCTGCTTCATGTATCCTCTTCTTCTCATCACTCCTCCTTGCTCAAAACCTCCAGGATTCCTACAGGTCCTTGCTATTCTTGATGATTCCAGAGCTTGTAAGTGAACAAACGATGGTCAAAGTTGGTCCGTAAGGCAAATGGGGGCCTTAGGAACAACTTTCGTGAAGGATTAAAGTCCAAAAAATGGACAGATCTATGAGAAAATGGACGATTACAGTAAGTGGACGGGAAGGTCCGTCCGTACGCCCTAATGGCATCCGAACGGCTGTGAGATTGCTCTTGAGTGTTTGGGAGCTTGAGAGCTTGATGGGGCTTTGTTCTCAAGTCAAAGATTGTTCGTTCTCGTCTGAAATAAGGGTTTTTAACAAGTTTAATGCAGCCCCCAAGGTTACCTGAGAGAATGTGTGAGTGGAGATATGGAGAAGTGCAAAAGGAAAACACATGGGAGGGATTTAAGGCCATGCATGCATGGGTAAATAAATTAGGGTTTTTTTTCAGCAACAGTGTCTGAACTCTTCTACCCGGCCAGAATGATACCCAACTTTTGAAAAGAGTCAATATGGTACCTGAACTCGCATTTTCTTATCAACTTCATACCTCTGTTCCATTTACTGTTAGTTCAGTTAAAAAAAACCACGTGAGGGTCACGTGGTCCTTTCTTTTTCTTTATTTCTTCTTCTTTCTTTTTCTTTCTCTCTCTCTCCCTCTCCGGTCATCTTCTTTCTCTCTTTTTTTCTTCTCTCTCTCTCTCTCTCTCTCTCTCTCTCTCTCTCTCTCTCTCTCTCTCTCTCGTTCTGCTCTAGACACCCGAAAAGGCACCCATCGTCACTCTTTCTCCTTCTTCTTCAACCAACAACCACCAGTTCATCATCAACATGGCAGCCCTCTGCCAATTTCATATATAGCCTTCAATCAAACTCCCATTCTCTGCAATTTCGATCATGGAAATCACCATGGACCATCACTGTCCTCATCAACCAGCAATTCAAAGTACTTCTAGCTCCACCATTTCGATCACAGACCACACCCAGAGCACTCAATTGCTCCGATTTCCTCTGGGCATCCACCGAGCCCAGCCTTGCACAGATTTCTCTCCTCTGCACCACCACCCACTTGCTTTGTCGCTCATCACAACAACGTCCACCAACACAGACAATCCATGACGGTGCTCCAAATCAGTTCTCCGCCACCTAGAACCCAGCACCTGCAGCGCCGCTCCCCGCCGCCCTGACGATGGGTGCCCTTTTCGAGTGTCCAGAACAGAGAGAGAGAGAGAGAGAGAGAAGAAGAAGAAGAAGGAGGAGAAGATGACCGGAGAGGGAGAGGGAGAGAAAGAAAAAGAAGGAAGAAAAAAAAGATAAAGAAGATGACCGGAGAGGGGGAGAGAGAGAAAGAAAAAGAAAGAAGAAAAAAGAGAGAAAGAAGATGACCGGCGAGGGAGAGAGAGAGAGAAAGAAGAAGAAAAAAAAAAAAAAAAAGGACCACGTGACCCTCACGTGGTTTTTTTAACTGCACTAACAGTAAATGTAACGGAGGTATGAAGTTGATAAGAAAATGTGAGTTTAGATACCATATTGACTCTTTTCAAAAGTTGGGTATCATTCTGGCCGGGACAGAAAAGTTCAGACACTGTTGCTGAAAAAAAACCCAATAAATTAATCTCTTGGGTGTGACAACCCATGCATGGAATCTGATTTGAATATCTCCTCCATGTGTGGTGGTGCTCCGGTGATGGTCTGGCGGTGCTGCCGCCTCTTGTGGTGATGGTTTGCCGGAAAAGTCATCGGAAAGGTAATTTCTTGAATTTTCTTCTCTTTCCGATTCTTCAAGGTATTCAATGACATCATCTTCCGAATGTTGACTCGTGTGGTCTTTGATGTCCGAAAGCCACGGTTGACGTTCCGTCCTCTTCTCGGAAATGCGCCAAATGTCGTCAAAATGCACCTTTTTGTGCCAATTACTTCAACTCACAAATTTAACCTAGAAACATGAAACACACATATTAAATGCAACAAATGGCCTTCGGACTAGCTTAATTCCCGTAATTAGGAATGCAATTTGCACGACAAATATGTGCAAATCACACCCCCACACTTGAATCTTGTTTGTCCTCAAGCAAACACAAGACAATACTATAAAGGAAACACAATACAATAGAAGAAAGGAAAAAAATAAAATTCAAAAGTTCTCTCCGACCATAGTCCTCAACGAGCTCGCTAGGTTATAAACAAGAGTCAAAAGATCACATGTCAAGGCTTCACAAATTTGCTAAGTATTTAACAAGCGCATTTCAATCATGCTTGGGTGAAGTGTGTAGAAACCAAGTGTACAATTAATCTCATGCAATCAAATAGGCACATTTAAACAACATTAACCACTACACTCGCAAAGATCACTAGATATTTTCGCTCAAGTGTTTAGGGTTAAGTGTTTACTCTCATAACAATTGCACAAATAATGTTCCCATGGGCTTGCTCATCAACCAACTCTCCACAATTAATCTACAAATCATTAGATCATAAGGACTTTCAATGGTGTAACGGGCCAAAGGGTGATGGGTGAATGGAATGAATGAAATGGAAATATGAGGTGGTGCTTAAGTGTTTACAAAACAAATCAACGACTTTGAAACTCAAACTTATGCTTCAAAACAACTTCCTTATTCTCCTCCAACCTTTTATTGAAACTAAACATTTTTTTTCTACTCTTTTTTTCTCCTTTTCTATTTTTCTTTTCTTGAGGAACTTACTTCCTTCTTTTTGTTTTTGATTTTCTTTCTTTCTTTCTTTGAACAAATAAAACAAAATAAAGAACTCCTCCACACTTGCCTTTTGGTATACTACCATAGAATTCCCAAGCATAAAGAATAAGAAGTCTCTATCAAAGTCTCACAAACACAATGGAATGGGTCCGGATGATGTGAGTGAACAAAGGAAAGCTAATGAGTGATAAGCTCAAAAGGGTTATTCCTAGAGTTCGTGTTAGATGGATGGTGATTACTTTGGTCATGGTGCTCAACTAATGCCTTACTTATCTCTAATTCATCACAAATTAACATATAGTTTCAAGAGGTCTTTGAGCAAGTTCTAGGTTCAAGACTTATGCAATGTACACACATGAAGAACAAGTAAATGTATGAAAGATTCATACATGTCAATTTTCAATAGGCTCAAATCCTCACAATTGGGTATGCATGTCAATGTGTAGTTCAAATGTGCTTCTCGGATTGAAATCAACTAATCGACAAAGGTGAAGTGTACTTGGAAAATCGAGCAATCATGAATCATGCATATTAAACCCAAAGCAAATCACACAAAGCCTTAACATATAATGAACATTCTCATGAACATAACAAAGTAAGCTCAATTCATCATTGGAGTTGGAAAAAAACTGACACAACAAACAAACAACACAAAACAGAAAACATAACATATAGTTTCAGAAATATGCCCAGCCGTCCGGTCAGATTAATCTGTCCGAACGACATTATCTTCTGCCCAAATCTAAAACATTGGAAATTTTTGAAAATTTTGAAACTTTTTGATGGGTTTTAACCCAAATCTCACCCACACACTTAAACTTAACATTGTCTCCAATGTGATAAGTGAATTTAACAATTTACGTTGGGTGATGGACACAACAAACAACAACACAAATGAAACAAACAACACAAAACAATGTAATGTGAGTGAAGTGAAAGAATACTCCCATATGGCGATCTCCACAATGGAATTAAGGCACCAACAATCACCAACCTCAAGGCATAAAATCTTGACTTCCTTACGTAAGCTCCAATGCATTCTCAGTGGTGAACAAAGTGAATTCGAAGTTGCTTGTAATGGATCACTTGAAGGTGAGTGCGCTCAGTAAATCAGCAATGACCTCTACCCAATACAATGGGCATAACTCCATGAGTAGGAACTAACACAAGGTGATTCCAGTGGCATTGGAAAATAGACTCAAAATGCTTCAATATAGCCATTGGACTCGCCCACCTTTCCCCTCAGAAGTCAGAGAAACAGCTAGTCAAAGTGAAGGCTGGGGTAGTCAATTCCAGCCTGAGTACCACTTCTTGTTAATTATATAACTCAGGATCCAACGGTGTGAACGACCTAAATTTGAAGTGGAAGACAGTAGACACACAGGGGAACAACATTCATGAACGGCTCAGCTCATTCTAACGGCTAGGATGAGAGAAAAGTAGTCCAGAAGTGGTCTGACCTGCCCAGGCAGTTCCTGAAACTTAGCAATAGAAAATTTAATTCACCCAACAACTCCCGGGCAAATCTGTCCGGATGGATTGACAAAATTGCAAAATTAAGCCTGTTGGCTAGAGGTGGCAAATGGGCCGTTAGGCCCGGGCCCGGCCCGAGCCCGGCACGTTAAGAAGCGGCCCGGCCCGGCCCGAGCCTGTTATAGGCCCGGCCTGAGCCCGTTATAGGCCCGGCACGTTAATTTAACGGGCCGGGCCGGGCTGAGAAATATTGGCCCAAAAGTCCGGCCCGGCCCGAGCCCGTTTTAGGCCCGGCACGGCCCGAGCCCGATAAATTACGGGCCGTAGCCCGGCCCGTTCATGAGGCGTGGATATATATATATATATAATTATATATGTATATATTATATATACATAAATATATATAATTATAATTATATATATATAATTATTAAATTATATATGTATATATTATATATACATAATTATATATATAACAAGCATTGTTTGTATGAATTTTGTGTAGTATTTATGTTTATTGTATTAATTTTATCTCAAAATAAAATTACTTTTTGTTTTTATCGAAAAAAAAAAAAATTAGTTTTCGTTTTCTTACGGCCCAAGCCCAGCCCGGCCCGGGTCCGTTATTGGCCCGGCACGAGCACGGCCCGGCACGCTATGGACTTGGGCCGGGCCGGGCCTAATGTTTGAGTATATGGGCCGGCCCGAGCCCGGGTCCGATAAGAAACGGGCCGACACGGGCCGGCCCGAGCACGGCCCATAGCCCGATTAAATGGGCCGGGCCTGGCCGGGCCGGCCTGTTTGCCACCTCTACTGTTGGCAGAGAGTTCGAAAGAAATTACGAACAATGCCACTCCAAACGACCCAAATGACTAGTACCCGGAAAAATATTTTATTACCTAACCTAAACTTAACGAAATGACATGAAATTTTAACCACAGAAACTAGACATACATATGAACTAGCACAATTATTTTTGGAATTTTCTGAGTTGATTTTCTATTTTAACAAAAATTGGGAAAACACAGGACATTTGCTAGTGAAAAACAAAAAATGAAGAGCACTTCCCTAGATAGGTTAGGGAAGGAATCTAGCTTTATTTGAAACGACAAATGAAGAAAAAAACACACAACAACAGAAGAAACAAGTCTAGAAACAACCTAGACAAAATTTCAACAAAACAATTTATTCAAACAAGATGAAACACACAACAAATTCAACTAATAAGTAATGGCATTAAGGAGGCTCATGTCTTAGATACACCACTAGGATGTAAGGCCGGTCACTTCCTTAATACTTCATACTCACAAGTGAATCACACAAACAAATAACAAACAAAACAAAGAATAATGCAAGAAACCGGGCTACCAATTACCAAGGGATCAATGTTTAACCTCAATCCCCGGCAACGGCGCCATTTGACGTAACGATAATTTCGCGTTGAATTCATGTCTTCGTATCGTCAAAGATAGGGGATGGTATAGATTAAGGACCGGGGGTTGTCGTACCCAAGGGATTGGAAGACCCGAAACCCACTCGGTAATTATGTGGTAACCAAGTTTCCTAGCACTAGAGTGATGAGGCAAGAAATGGAATGATAGTGTAGTGGATATACAAATGTGTGTAGTGTAATATTTTTGGTGTTTTGTGAATAAGAGTGATGCAAGTAAATTAAATATGCAACTAATGCAAACTAAATGCATGCAAGTTAGGGGGGACATGGATAGATATAGGAATGGTAGAATTATTGCGTTTTCATATACAATGTATGATTAGTCTCATGAATATGCAACAAAGATATAACTAAGGACCTAATTCCGTATCTTAACCATATTATGGTTCTAAGACCGGGTCTCATTCGTACTCTCGTGCCAAATTGTGCTCTCAACAACAACTTGAACTCCTACTCAATTTAACCTAAGCCAAGTTAAGGTCTCCAAGTTAATCAAGTAAGGCAAAGAACTTCAAAGACTAGGAATTCGAATAAGGCAAACAATATCTTTCGTGCCATTTGTGGTTGCACAAATGAACACCTACCTAGTTAACCAAATACTTGTTAAGGTACTCAATTAACTAAATAAGGCAAAGAAAAGTTCATCTCAACATGTTTAATGCTAAATACCTAGCTAAGACAATATGTAGCTAGCATATAATCCTAACAAATCAAGTTCAACACATGCTCAAGAATTAGCTAGATTTCTAAACAAGCATTTAACAAAATCGTATTTAGACAATGAACATATCCAAAACTGAATCAATATGCATATCCAACATGGTTCATCAATCCATCATCAATGAACTAGGGCATACAACCCTAATCCCCAACCATAAGAATTTATACACACATGCTTCCACAATACATCAATATTTTCAAGAATTAATTGAACAAAACAAAAGCAAAGATAGGTTGAGAGGTGCTCATGAAGAAAGCTAGCAGGTCCTTGCTGCCCCAAGAGTTGGCTTGCTGCTTCATGTATCCTCTTCTTCTCATCACTCCTCCTTGCTTAAAACCTCCAAGATTCCTACAGGTCCTTGCTGTTCTTGATGATTTCAGAGCATGTAAATGCACAAACGATGATGAAAGTTAGTCCGTAAGGTAAATGGCGGCCTTAGGAACAACTTTCGTGAAGGATGAAAGTCCAAAAAATGGACAGATCTATGAGAAAATGGACGATTACAATAGGTAGACGGGAATGTCCGTCCGGACGCCCTAATGGCATCCGTACGGCTGTGAGATTGCTCTTCAGTGTTTGGGAGCTTGAGAGCTTGATGGGGCTTTGTTCTCAAGTCAAAGATTGTTCATTCTCATCTGAAATGAGGGTTTTTAACAAGTTTAATGCAGCCCCCAAGGTTACCTAAGAGAATGTGTGAGTGGAGATATGGAGAAGTGCAAAAGGAAAACACATGGGAGGGATTTAAGGGCATGCATGCATGGGTAAAATAAATTAATCTATTGGGTGTGACAACCCATGCATGGAATCTGATTTGAATATCTCCTCCATGTGTGGTGGT
Organism: Rubus parviflorus; assembly: GCA_029955375.1. Classification (NCBI taxonomy): domain Eukaryota; kingdom Viridiplantae; phylum Streptophyta; class Magnoliopsida; order Rosales; family Rosaceae; genus Rubus; species Rubus parviflorus. The sequence goes on along the minus strand of JARGGL010000006.1, from coordinate 16,359,397 downwards.
GCTCTGGTGATGGTCTGGCGGTGCTGCCGCCTCTTGTGGTGATGGTTTGCCGGAAAAGTCATCGGAAATGTAATTTCTTGAATTTTCTTCCTCTTTCCGATTCTTCAAGGTATTCAATGGCATCATCTTCCGAATGTTGACTCTTGTGGTCTTTGATGTCTGAAAGCCACGGTTGACTTTCCGTCATCTTCTCGGAAATGCGCCAAATGTCGTCAAAATGCACCTTTTTGTGCCAAATTACTTCAACTCACAATTTTAACCTAGAAACATGAAACACACATATTAAATGCAACAAATGGCCTTCGGACTAGCTTAATTTCCGTAATTAGGAATGCAATTCACACGACAAATATGTGCAAATCAGGACGAAAAGTCAACCCGAGGACCGTTGGTCAACTCGTGGTCAACCCCAACTTTAGAGCGTCAACGAGTCAACATGAAGTCCCGAAAGTTAGTCGCAAGAGAATTTCGGAAGATTGGCCGAAAGTTAATTTCGGTCAACTCCGAGGGTCATGGTCAAAGTCAACCTTGTGACTCATCCACACTAGCTTCCAAGTGCTTTTCCCAAGTGCTTTTACCCCTTTGCCCTTCATTTGTTCAATCCTACCATTAGATCTCCCCTTAGTTCATCCTAACCCTCCATTTTCTCCCTCCTTTGCCTCTAAATAGCCTAGTATTTGCCTCATTAGGGCATCTATTCAGCTAGCCCCATTCCCATCACTTTCCCTTTCCCTTTCTTCCTCTCCCATTTTCCCCTGTGGTTTACTTTCTGGCCGCCAGTCGATCGGTCGACACTAGTACCTCGACCGGTCGAACATCAACGAGTTCCACCATTTCTCCACCTTCCTCACCTCTTTTCCTCCTCCACCCTTCATCAAGGCTGCTCACCACGACGTCTACTACCTCCTCCACCACTTTGGGCAGCTGGGATCCTCACCAAGTCACCAAGTTCATTATCAAAGGGCCAAGGGAGAAGAAGACTACCATATTGAGCATTCCTCATCTTTACTCTCTTTTTTTCTTATGTCTAGAGTTCATATTTGTAATTTGATGATGTTATTTGAGATGATTAGTGAGTAGTTACCTTTGTTGGGGACTAGGGTTGTGTGCCCTAGTCCAATGTGACTATGTGATGCTTTGATTAATGAATAAATTCCTTTGGTGATTCATGAGTATATGTATTGTCTAATTTAATATGTATTGAATGTGTATTTGAGGAATTAGTCACTCTTTGGTATGCATTTGATCCATCTTGTATGAGTTGTGTATGGTTTGACCACTTTACTCTTCTCTAGGCAATTGGCAATATGTATATATAATGAGCATGTTTACCTATGTTTGACCCTTAATTCATGTGCTTTACGCCTCCTTTCTTTTTACCCTCCCGTGGAGAGTCCCTAAGACCCTAATAAGGCTTAGGAATACCTTAGAAGGAATTCACTCCATATCGATAATATCGGTGGAGTGGTGGGTTATACATGTGTTGCTTGTTTGAGTCTCTAAGCTTCGACACTTTATGCCTCTTAAGCACTTTAGGAGATTCGGTATTAGGTAACATAGAGGGATCTCCTATGACACCTAGAGAGTTTGAATGACCCTAATACGGCATTTACATAGCTTAGGAAAGTACGGTCCTAGAACCATAACATGGCTAGGATACGGGGCTTGATTTGTGACAACATTGACATGATTTGGCATTAGAGCATTGTTAGTTGCATTGGACTTAGGGTTTACCTGAAAATCCCAACACTTCCATACATTGCACACACTTTACTTGCATTACTTGCTTTCTTTACTTGTTTGTTTCCTTCCCATTGCATCCAACCTTGTCACATACACCACACCACACCATACATTATCACATACACACATTCACTCAGTCTTTTCACTTCTCATCACATCATCTATTGCTAGAGTTACTCGATCACACACTACCTAGAGATTAAGAACCGTCAATCCCTGTTGGAACGACAATCTCGAATCTCAATATCACTTACCACTCTTTTTGCACTTTGTCATTACATAGCTAACCCCTACATTGAGATCATCATGCATCCAAGATCCATCCACATTTATCTTTACCTTATCTTAAATAGGTCGGAGGACACCATGAGTCTAAAGGGACAAGAGGTGATCCAGTATCACCACGTCTAGTAAATTGAACAGCTTTAGAACTCAGAAATTAATTAACAGCAGCCTCAATTTGGTGCAGGACAACTATAGGATTAGGACTAGAGTGGTCAAAAACAGCAGAGCATCTAGCTTTCCGTATATTCCAAGAAGCAAAAGCAATCCAGCACATAATATTCTTCAAACATTCTAAGGCAGGGCCAATCCCTCATATACACCAACTAACCAGTCATCAAATCTTGATATAGAAGCAAAATCAATGTGATATCCCAACTGTAAACCAAACCAGACTAAGCTTGTCGAAGACCACAACAACAACGAATGTTCAATAGATTCTGGAAATACCTTACATACTGGGTGTGGGTGCATGACATATCCCAGACTGTATATGGGTCGAGTGGAGCAGAAAGCGATCTGTGAGGCCAGCCCATGAGATTGAAGCTTAACACTAGCCTCAATGGACTTGGACTTGAGCCCATGTGATCCCTAAACTGAGAATCAGTGTGAAGGCAATAATGACCCAAATCGATGAACATTAATATCGGATACTGACTAAATAAGTAAGGAATCCCTAACTAAATACAACTACTTGAAAATACTTATCTTTAATTAAGATCATTTGATGTATCTAGTCTTCAACGATGACTAGGAGGCCCGTGGTAGACATTTGACATGTCTAGTCTCAAGCTAGAGGGAAATCCTAAGGATTCTCTACTAGCTTGGATGAAAATGGCGAGAAGACTGTTTCCGGTGACAACCTGATCAACAAGAAGGCTAGGATCACATGTAGCTTTGATTATTCTCTCTACGATCCTATACGTTGTGATTTTGGGTCGTTCCCTAATAATCTCGTGATTATTTCTACTTCAGATGACTCCAAGGAGCCCGAACCTGCTAATCGTCCCCAAAGGAGGTCGCTTTCACCCTCCTTACTGAGGTTGAAGGCGCCACTTGCAGGATGGTCTTGTATCATCCCACACAAAATCTCATAAAGGATGAGATAGGGAAGGTGGAACCGCATACGATATCTCCATTGTACAACAGAATCCTTTTTGCGAATCACACTTCCGCCATTGGGCATATGGGAATCGATTTCAGACGCCATCCTAAATATTGCGGTTACTCCCATGGATAAATCCATCCTTGCGGAGTTCCCACAGAATACGCTCATTAGGTTAACATGCTTGCCTTTTGTTCATTGCTTTCTGGTTTGTCCTTCACGTGTTTACATGTTAACTCCCTTCACTTTCCAGCTTCTGGCGACGGAAACTGCCTTATGTGACCATATCACGGGGATGTCCCATGATTACGATATGAGGCTTCAAGGGGAGATTGAAGAAAGGGAAGCTGCTAAAACCGTACTCATCAATTCTAGGAATATTGAAAAGGGAACCCTGGATAAGTTAAAAGCTCTACAGTCTCGGACGCTTGAGGAAATGAAGTTGTGGGACGAAGCAAGGGCTAAACTCAACTCCAACCTCAGCAGTGCTCGAGTTGAGCTCATGGCTGTGAAGGAAGAGCTTTCTTCCACAAGGGAATTGTGAGAGCCTGAACTTCCACAAGGTGTTTCCGGCTATGAACGAATACCTACAAAACAAACCGAATAAGACCCTCTGACGATCAAGTTAGTCACAATACAAGCAGTAGGCCGATTGTAAGCTAGAGAATGTGTTAACTGAGGAGAGAGAGATGGTCTCTCCTTATATATGGGATTGAGGAAGAGGTCTTTCACAATGAATGCGTAAAGAGAATCCTAACCCAAATCAAATCGGGAAAGAGAATTCTTATTAGATTCAATGTGTAATTCTTTAGTGAGAGAGGATTCTCGTAGATATATCCGGAGATATCCTTCCTTACAAGGACTCTACCAAATCTATTGGTTGCCACAAGCCCTAGGATACTTATCAAGACACGAATCTTAAAGGATCACTAGCTCGTCCAGGAATACTCATGTCGTCCAGCTTACGGTTCTCAGCTACAGGTCCGTAACCTGAAGCTTATGGCCCAATGAGACCGTAACCTTCCTTCTCTATGAATACAAATCTTGTTCCGCTTAATCCCCTCGTAAGATCCTTAAGACAATCTGTATGCTTAAGCCCCAAGACCAAGGATAGAGATTCGACACCTGTTTGCCTTGTTCGGAGACCCGGTTCCGTATGTGCATTTTCATGCACCCACAGGCCATAGGCTGACTTCCTCTTATTGATGCAATACCACTGGGGATAGGGAACTTGAGCATGAGTAGGTAGTAGCACACGAAGGATTTGATCTGGCAGATGATCGGCCTACCGAGAATGAAGCTGTATGAGGATTAACAATCCACGACCAACATGTGGGCTGAAACCTTTCGGGACCTTGGGTACTGCCCTATCTCGACATTGAGCCATATGCTTCCAAGGGGTTGGACCAACTCTCTTGACAAACTGATCAATGGATTCACTATCTTCGAGATGTTCTCGAGTGGCAAGTCGAGTTTGAGGTAGGCGCTTTTGAAGATGACATTGGTTGAGCTGCCGCCGTCAATCAACACTTTGTGCATGAGGTTAGTGTGGACCTTGGCTGAGATCACGAGAGGATCATCATGAGAAGTCACGATACCGGTTTCTTCTTCGTCAGAGAATCCTACCTTCCAAGGATCCCGCTTGGGTTTCTTCTGCGGTGGCGCAGGTTGTACCGAGAAGCATTGCATATGTTGCTTAGCTTCCTTCACATGAGACCTATACTAAGACCGCGAGGTGCCGAATAGAGTTAGCCCTCCACTGATGGTGAAGATTTCCTTTCGGTGGCATTATTGGCCCTGACCGGTATATTGGGAGAGTTTTCCCTCTCTGTGCAACCGTTCTGCAATGTCCCTGAGGGTCTTGCAATCCTTGGTACTGTGATGAGTACCCGACTAGTGGTGGGTATAAACTTTCCAGGTATGTGCTTGCGGCCCATCGGATTTTGCCTTCTTCTACTGCTGGGGGAAGAGTTGGGGATTTTGCTTGTAGATATCCTCTATAGAGGTATTGAAGACGGTATAGACTAGCAGTCCGTCACTAGCGTCCTCATGTTTGTCAGATTTCCTGAACCTGCTTTCTTGGAGTTCTTCTTTATGGGGTACCAGTTATAGCCGGTCTCGGTACAGCCTTGACTGGATGAGTTGACTTGGTTAATACCTGTAGGATGGCAACAATTGTTGTGCTGATTCTGGTTCTGATGACCATTGTATCCTCACTGGGCTGAGTAGCAAGAGTCATGCCCTTGGTCGTACTTATTGGAGTAAGGCTGGCTTTAGGGTTCGGAGTAACTGGTATCCATTTGGTACACAGGTTTGTGTGGAACCTCGTGACTATGAGGCACTTGGTTCTGAAACCGTTGTCCGCTGTGCTGCGGTGGATCATATTTACGGTTGTCGTTCCGGTACCCCCATTTGTCGTTTCGATCATTCCCCTGGTACTGATTTCCCCTATTCCGCTTGTCTCCCGATTGCGAGTCATTGGCTCTCGGTACACTGACTTGTTCTTGCTTGTGTTTGTCCACAGAGGGTTCCATAATTATTTAGCGGCTCTGTTGGCCTTGTGCATCACGTTGAGCTGAGATTTTCTCTCGTAGGTCAGGTAATAGCTCCGAGCCTATTGGTTTGCCCTGTTCATGAGCTCAGTATAGGTGAGGACATCGTTTGTGGAGTTGAGCTTGCGGAGGAACTCTCCTAGTATCAAGTCATCCCGAAATATTTGGGTTGCATGGACATCGTCCTTGGAACTGCATTGTCGGTGTGCGGTCTTGAACCGCTCCATGTAATCAACAAGACGCTCGTTGGGGTCCTGCTCTCGGTAAATTCTCCTACCGAGTAAAAGAAGCTAGACTTGGTAGCATACTCGATAGTGAAAGCCTCGACCAGCTTCTCGTAGCTGTCGATCGATTATGGTTCTAGTTGATAGAACCACAACATGGCTTCTTGAGTCAAAGTGTTGACAAATTCGTGGCACCAGTCTTTGTTGGTATAACCCTTGCCATTGTATGCAGAGTGGAAGGCAGTCACGTGCATGATAGGGACCTCTTTACCGAAATAAAATTCCATCTTCAAGTTCTTGGAGTCCCGGTTGCGGGCATGGATCCTCCTGGTGAAAGGGCCTACTGGTTGTTCGTGCTGCCGGTTTCAACCCTCCTGAGACGGTCGTTGAACTCTCGGAAGAGATAGGCCAGCTCTGTCCCGCCAGCTACCGGGTGGTCAAGAGAAGTCACATTTGTGTTCTCGGGAAGCTGGTCCTTCGTGCCACAGTTGGGGTTTTCTTCCGAGTTAATGTCCTCGGTACCATCCTCCTCAGAGTAGTGCATGACTCCATTAGCGTCAAGAAGTCGGCGGCTCAAGGCTGATGGCCATTGACGGTTTGTCTCTGCCTGCCGGTCTTGCCTTGCAAAGAGTGTGCTAGTTTGAGGGGCGTCTCGGTCATGAGAGGACATGAGCCAGAGGGATCTGGAGTGGCACCCTGATTGGAGTTGAGCTGCTCCTTGAGGAGACTGATCTCCCTGATGCTGGCCTCCTGTGCCGCAAGTTGGTCATGGTGCAGTTGCTCGTTGCCCTCTTAAAGGCTCCGAATCATGGCTACGAGCCTTGCGACCATTGAAGAGTAGATGCGTCGAGACTCAAGGATCTTCGACTCAGTAGAATGGGCAATGATCGGTACTTTCTCATGCAGAGGTTCTAGCCCCGCAAGGGTGTTGTCGCCCTTGGCTTGCTTGGACTTCTTAGTTTGCTTGATGGGTTGTGAGCTGCCATCACCAAATGACTTGGTCATTACTTTACCGATAGAGTTGCCTCATAGGGTGAGGGGCTTTTATTATGAAGTGGTGGAAATTGTTCCCACAGACGGCGCCAAATGTTTCTCCCGTTTCCCGACTGCTCGGTAGGGGCACCTGGGGTGCGCTCGAGTACTTGTAAGAACAAGATCAAGGTCAGGGGAGGTCGGTGTGTACCGATCGAATACCCTCTGACGCTCAAGTTAGTCCCGAGATGATCTAAGAGCAAAGTGATAGTGTAGGATTCGGAGAGAACGTACCTCAATAAGGGGTGAGAACGCCCTTATATATGAGCTGAGGTCGGAGACAGGCTTCCCTGGCATGGGGGACATCCCCTGACACGAGGGAATATTCCTTGATCCACTACCTTGATCCGTGTATCGAGGAATAACGGGGCCTAATGCGGTATGGGTGTAGGGCTCAGTGCGATCCAGAAAGTAGTGGACATGTACGTGTGCCAGCTGGGGCATCTCGGTACCGATGGAGCTGCACCTCCCCAACAAAAAAGGGATTAATTGCGAAAATGAAATGGTCCATTTATTATCATTTATGACCATTTTTGTTTTTGACAATTTTCAGCAAATATTTGGGTTAAGGTTTTACTTGAATCATTCTTCTCCAAAAAAAAAAAAGGTTTTGGTTGAATCATCATAAAGTTGTCATCATACATGAAGAAGGATAAGAGTCATCTTCAATTGGATTCGATCTACACAAGAATACGTACGTGCGTGCGCACTTCAAAACCATGACTAAGCATCTACTATTTATATGCATGATCGATCTTAACATGTTGAATTTAATTGTATACCCTAATAGCTAGGCCACGAGCTCAACTCGGGCTAGGGCATATCCCAATTGATCGAAATTTGTAGTATAACGTAAATTTTCTTCTAATATCAGAGTTACTCGAACCCTTTTACCTTATATATAAATGAAGAAGTACTTCATCATCTTCTTAATCATGTGCAAGAAAATTGTGTTATAAGTTCTCATTGTTGCCTTCTAAACCAGCCTCTTTAACTTTTGTAACAATTAACATTGTTTGCGCTGGAAATCGCAGGGGAGAGTCAAACAGTCTCTTTTGTAGAGTGCGGGCGTGCCAGTACCACGGGGTACGTTTGTTGTAGTCGATGTGTGCCACTTCTTGCTTCTGGATCAAGCGAATGTAGACAGAGAGAGCACTAACTCTGCCGGTTCGTACGTGTAACGCCTAAACGGGATTAGGTCTTCGAACGTGATCTCTTGCGAACGCAATAATCGATACTTTCTCAAGGCTGAGTAAGCACAGCAATCAATTGGGAAAGGTTTGAGAAACACTTGGGTTGCTAAAACGTAATTTTAGCTTCGCTGTGAGTCGCTGGTTTGCTCCGGGGAGGCTTTGGTTGTTAGGGTTTGCTCCGGGGAGGCTTGTATGCAAAGAATTTGCTTGTAGGTTGTACTGATTGAGAGAGAGATGCTTGCTCCGGAGAGGCTTAGGTTGCTGAAGGATGCTCCGGGGAAGCTTTGAGCTTTGCAAAGGTTGCTTGTAAAGATGTTTGTCCTTTTTTGATTTCTCTAAACCCCTTTATTTATACTAATAGGGTTAGCAGTTCCCTTGTAGACAAAGGATTACAGATTTCTTTTCCTTATAGGATTTGATATCGTTAATCAATAACCTTGATTAATTAGGTTTCCTTGAGAGATAAGGCAGATACGAAGCAAATCTACTGAGAGAATATCTCCAAGATAATAAGGCCACAAGTCTCGGCCCATGGGCTGCATCAAATATGAATAAAGCTGAAAAAATGTTAATTTTGGCTCAAACAAACATGATGAAGTCTCTTATCTCGACAGCATTGGCTCTCTTTTTCTTCTTCTTTAGTGTACTGGATGCTGGCTATCATCCAAAGAGAAACATTAATTCAAGAACCATTACAGTAGATAAGTATGGCCGAGGTAATTTTGCCTCGGTGCAACAAGCTAGCTGTTGATTCTATACCAACCTCTGATACATTCATTTACGTGTAAGTAACATTATTTCAAAGTACGTTCGATCTCTCTTTTCTTAGTCTAAAATGCAACCTCTGATACATTTTCATAACCTGCAGTGAAAGGGTTGAGATCCCGCATTCCCTCGAGGCAAACCATACATTATTCTTGAAGGAGACCCTTATAGCCTCCCTATGATTGAGTTTAGGGTTTTTATCACAAATGGTACCTGAACTTTACCTCAATTATATACGTAGTACCTGAACTTCACTTTTGATCAAAACCAGTGCCCGAACTCTTCGAGTTCACCCTAAATGGTACCTGAACTTCAATTTTTGTCACAAGTAGTACCCAAAGTTTTCAATTTTTGTAACAAGTAGTACCCAAAGTTTTCAATTTTTGTCACAAATAGTACCCAAAGTTTTTCATTTTAGTCTTTTTTTAACACGCGCATATAATATCACAAAAATCGGCTTTAGGTACCAAAAGAGATGAAATCAAAAACTTTGGGTACTACTTGTGACAAAAATTGAAACTTTAGGTACTACTTGTGACAAAAATTAATGTTCATGTACTAAGTATATAATTGAGAAATAGTTCAGGTACTATATGTGATAAAAATCCTTGAGTTTAATTAGATCAGATGCTGGAAACGTACGTTGTTAAAAGTCATGTATTTAAGTTATCTGCAGATCAGCTAGCATATATCATTATGAATTATTCAGCTAGCATATATCATTATGAATTATTCAGCACTTGTTTTCTATCTGTGTGACGTGGTAACAGAATACGTATAATATTCGATTGTTCGTCATCTACGTAAACGAAACTTTGGCTTGGGCGGAGGAAGAGTTGCCCAAGCAGTTGCAGCAGAAATATCCGGAGACAATGGGAGTTTCTATCAATGTCGTTTTATCAGCTATCAAGATAAACTATATGATAACCTAGGTCGTCACTATTTTGATGACTGCTATATTCAAAGTGCTATGGACTTAATATGGGGCAATGACCAGTTCATTTACGAGGTTCAAAATCCTATACCTTTCTAATATTGGTATTTGAAAACTTAACTAACCCAACTAGTTACATGTACTGAAGAATTTCGATACAAATTGTTTGCAGAAATGTGTAATAAATGTAACCGGCTACGGATATATTACAGCGCAGGGTCCCGAAGTTCCTAACCAAGAAACGAGTTTCGTATTCAAAAATTGTCATATAACTGGATCAGGTCCGGTATATCTGGGAAGAGCATATATACGCTAGTGTTGTTTGCTGGATCGTATATGGATAATATTATCATGCCACAAGGTTGGGACGCACAATGCATGGAATCATGGTCAATAGTAAGTTTTTCATTTTCTTATTACTATTATGACGTAGGGATTATAACATGCATGTACCGAAAAATACCTCTTGAAGTAATTATTTATTCTAATGTTTTCTCTTTTGGCACATACAGCTACATAACGACATTCGCAGAGGTGAACTGCAGCAGACATGTCCCGTCGAGTACCGTGGCGGAAGAAGCTAACAGCTATGCAAGTGAAGTATTTGACAACTATATATAGTTACTTTCATAGACCGAGATGGATGGATGGAAAGGGCTTGAGAAAACTGAAAACATAAGGGCTTTAATTTGTCTAGCAAGTCTTATGCTCATTAATTAATTTATTCTTCTGTTACTCTATGCGTAAAAAAAATATTCAATGCAATAAAGTACACCTACTTGTTTAATTAGTTATATCTGTTTATGTTATAAATTTATGAGAGATGTATTGTGCAAATGTCCACCACACACTTAAATCCATTATTGACGAAAATTATGAGCAATCATATAGTTGAGATGAAGAATGGAGTTGGTATTGGCAAACCAGTCATCCATTTTTGGCAATCCAATTGGCAAACGATGCTTTGATTTTTCAACATCCAAATCCTCCCTCCCAATTCCCAAAAACCTACCTTTTCATCTTGTTCATGGAGATTGAGAGGAACCCATGCATTTGGGATTGGCTGCAATTCTGTAAGGCAAACCCAAAACTTCTGATTTATCTGACTAAATCCCTCTCTTTAGAAACACAGACTGAAAATTTAACCCAAAAAAGATTCAAACGTTAAGTTTTTCATAGATTCTGAGAGGTACCCTATGTGTTTGAGCTGAAGTTCTCTGAACTAAGCAAAAGAGTGGAGCTTAGTTTTGGAGTCGGCATGAGTGGGCAAGAGCCCAATTGTTGTTTCAAGTTTTGGAGGTTGAAGCAACTAAGGCAATTAATGGCTTTGGCTTTTGGTACTCAAAGGTCACTCTGTCTCAGTATTACCTCAATTTCAGTTCCTTCAATTCCTCTAGATTTCGCCATTGCATTGCTTCTCGCCAATGGTTGAATTTGAACCATGTATCTATTGGTTCTCATAGGTAAGCTTGCGTTTTTGGTTTGTTATGTCTTTTGTTTAGCGAGGGGAGATGTAAGCAAGTTTTGGAGTTAGGGTTGCGCAGCCTCTTTTTTTTTTCGGGTGCTCAACTAAGGCTAATGCTTTTTACTCATAGTACGTTATTTGACTGTGAGTCTGTGATTGTCATTCTAAGTTTTAATCTTTGATAAGATGTGTTGTGTGACTTCTGTGCTCTGTTTGGTTGCTGAAATGTGAAGAAAAATGAGAGGGTAAAATTCCAAAATGGTACCCAAACTATCACGAAATGCACTTTTTATCTGTAGGTACTAAAAAGTGCATTTCGTGATAGTTTGGGTACCATTTTGGAATTTTACCCAAAAATGGGATGTACATTGTGGAGAATTTGCATTGTTTGGTGTTTTTATTATTTATGTACGTATAGTGTTTGTAAAGCAATATTTGAACCAAGTTAGTGTTCATGTATACGATGATCATTGTTTTAGCTGCTTAGAGTAAGTAAAAGAGGAGACACTAGTGGAGTTCTAAAGATTTTGAGCAATAAACAAATTTCTCTTCTTTGAAAAACCAGAATTTCTCGGTAACTAGCTAGTTAGAGTACAGTAAATGATACAAAAACTCATAAAACCATTGATCATCACTTGACAAAAATATGGAAAGTTGATTATTAACCTTCTTTTCTTCGGAACAGATTTGATATTCAAGTTGTTCAAGAACCAACACTGATGTACATTCAACCATGTGGCTACTGAAAATGAGACCCAGGGGGAATTGTACGTTCATCTTACATATCTAATATCCTGACAATCCATGACCAGCCTCACTCATACAGAACAAAGAACAAACATGTTCAGATCATTCCCACAAGCAAATTGTGTGTATAGATATATTCTTGATCATATTTCACCACGGAAATGTGCTAATTAATTAATATTGTCTTTTGTGTCTATGTCTATATTATCCGAAACACATAGTAGTTCAACTGGTGTCGATGAATACAACATTTTGTGTGTTTCCTCTTTTCTTCTATGTTTTCTTTGCTTAGATCATCTAGTTCAAAAGTCATTTGGTTTTTAGCTTCCTGCCAAGAAATAATACTCAAACATTTTCTATGTGCAAAAGACTAAACCCCCTCCGATATAGGCTTTAACTCGATCGCCCAAGCATTAAAAGTAAACCAATCCATCATTATGAAAGAGTAGAAATAAGCTTGTCATTGCAATCCAAAATCTAATTATGCTAGACATGACTACAGCAGGGACACTGAGACCGAGTCTTAGATTTGAATTATGAGAACTACTCAAATTGGAGGGGGTATTCGGCAATCTTCTCCCATGATTTGTAGTCAATTTTGTACAATGCAAGTCGAGTTACAGGGAAGCTCAAGCTGCTGATGCTTTCATCCAGAATACTGACTCTTTCTTGAGCTTTCTTCCTCTCCTCTTCTGTCAGGTACCCATAAAGGAGGCTCAAATGTGGCCTAACATCTGCAGAGGACAGACATCAGTAAATCATAATGCTGGAGTACGTGCAGATAAAGTAGCAACATTTGCAATCTAATCTTTATCGTCTAAATGCATAGCAAACCCGGCCATAGAAAGAATTGGCTTCTATGATATCTTATACTACACACGAGTTCCTTTGATTGATTCATACTTCAGGGAATATAAATATAATCTTACTAAATTAACAGGATTTAGTAACAACATTTATGCTTCAATAAAAAGAAAGTAATAAGTCTGTCATTTCAAAGAGACCAAGATCAACGGCAGAAAGATCCTCATTTTTGCTGTAGTCCTAAGATTTTGAATTGCTTGGCAACAAATTACCAGCATAACTGCTTGTAGCCACGGGTCATAATTGCGTACAGCCCAAGTTCCAAAACAGAAGTTCTCAAGGATAATGTAACAAATTTGAAAAGTCGAAAGCATGAAGATTAGTTTAATCAATAGATTGTCTCACTCTCACATGACAAAGTTTTATATCTTACCCAAACATACAAAATATTTGCATTTCCAAATAACTTATGGCTAAAGTTAATCAAAGTTACAGGTTGAATAGATAAATCATCTCAAATTCATACAGAACCAGCTCTACAATGAAAAGAACTTACCGTTCCAGAATTGGAATTCTCCACCACAGACTCCAGTTGCATACGATAACTGAGAAAAATAAAATTTGATACATGTGAAATTGTATCAAAAGGATGCCATAAACGAAAGGTGCATAAATTCTCCAAAGGAAATTTCACTTGTTTGAATCTACCATTAATCATCATACATCTATCCCAAGCCAAAAAGCCAAAAGAGAAATGGAAAATTCATACAAATCAAATCAAGAGAAAATAAAACATTAAAATGACAACAATTAATAGTGAGAAGTACAGTACCTCCGGTGACACCTTGTTGGATGAATGAATGAGGACGGAAACACATTGGTAATAAGAATTCCTAGTAACCACTTGATTAACTTTAGCTTCGAACGAAGAACTAAAATGGGACCGGAGAGATCTAAACTTTTTGAGCACACCCTCATGCGTCATGCGAATGGACCCCACAAGAGTGATGTGGGGCTCGATCTCTGACCCACCGAACTCGGCCCGGAGGCCCTCCATCACTTTCTTGATTCTGAAAGACATGTCATCTGATGGGAATGCCCACACCGAATACGAGTGACTTTTCTTCTCCACAATGGAATGACTGAATGGTGAAGAAGAGTACATGAACAAAGAAAAGCCAGCCTGCAAAATATCATGAAACATCTATAATTTGCACAATCCTACCTTTAATTTTGAACCATAATATATATATATATATATATATATATATATATATATATAATCTCAATATTCTTATTGAAACATATTTGATTAAGCATCGGAATAGGAAAAAGCCAAAAACTGTAAGAACTTATACATTGGGTGTAGAATTATCTCTGCTCTTCAGCTTGTTGCCTCCCAAGACTGAAACTATACTGTTCACATATACAACAGCGGATTTAGTCCACTTGCTTTGAATAGGAAGATAATTAAGCTTTTTGGTACCCAAGTTATAAGAGAGTATACGCCCATTTCTGTCATTCATAATAATCTCATCGCTTTTCCAAAATGCCAATGGTTTCTCCGTGGGATTAAAAGTTATGTATTTTGTCCAAGCACCAAATTCATCCATCACCCATATTCCTATAGATGCAACATAACCACTATCAAGAGTCTGCGCTCCAAAAAGAGCAATTGATTGATTCCACACTAGAAGGCGAATGCGAAAAAAATACTCATTAGGATCGTATAAACTATCCGGTAACATCATATCATGAAAGAGTTCATCCCCAGTATCAAACATAATGATAACGTTCCTAATGAATTCTTCCTCGCTAGCAGCAAACACATTTAATTCCTTGTGTTGCTCACGTCCCAACCAATAACACATTTCCTTGAAGTGCATCTGGAAATCTTCGGGCCAAAGAATACTAGTTTCTGTTTCTAAAGAATCAGTCTTGATCTCTCTCCAAGAATCAGTACCCAAGGTGTGGATAGCTGCTTTAGGGGGAAGATAAATATGAAATCCATCAGGAGTAGAATATTCTGGAGAAGTAAATCCAATGTTAACAACTTTGTATTCGTTCAAGTTCGGATCATATCCAAATCCTAAAGCATTTATGAACCGGAATAATGGGCCATGTTGCCAATCGGAATCTGGAAGGTAGGGAGAGGAGGGAAGAAGCTTGAATTCCTGAATTGCTGGGTTGCATAAAATCACCTCACCAGAAATGGAGTGAGCTAGACAAATGATCCCATTACAATGGCCTATAATATCAAGTGATTCGGGCTGAGTCTTTAGACCGGTGGAAAGAGGAATATTCATGTCCTGGATACTAAAAAGAAAGCTATGCTCATGCTCATCATCAACATTATGATCATCATGATCGTTGCGAAAATGAAGGAATGAAAATACCTCTTCAGCCTCATCATTAGTCTCATTAGTGTTGGTGTCCTTATGGAATAAACGCTTCAAAAGAACACTAGTAGTAGAGAGATTGTTGTGCATGAAATTGGAATTGGAATTGGAGAGGTGCATAGCAACGAACTTGGGATTGGTGATCAAAGCATACCACTTTTTAGAGACGCACTTGAATCGCATCAGAGCTTTGGGTAGCAGAATTGATAGGATTTGCTCCACCACATCTCCATCACTGTTATTGCCAAACTCTAACGTCATTTCAGATAGCTCTTTCCCTTCTCGATCGTCTTCTACGACTTCTATTTGCTTCACCACTTCTAACACACAGTCTAAAAACAATACCCAGACTCAAGCCAACCGGATTCTGACCTTATTCTCAACACTTCAACGCATGCAGTAAAATTAATCTCTTATATATAAATGTTCATCGCACAAGTTCAATTTGAAGAGTACATGTGCAGAAAAATTATGAAACCAAACAAAACAAAAATTTGAATTCTTTTTGGCCGGTAAAACTAGAAATTACTAAACGAAATTAAATATTGAAATATGCATAATTACCTTAGTCCTTGATCAAAAAGGTAGAACAAGATAAGGAGAAACAAATGGAGAAGAGGATGTCGAGAGAGAGAGAGAGATGCAGCAGCACTGCGAGAGCTGGAGATCGAGATGATTTTAGGGATTCCGAGTTGAAACTAAGAGAAAATACACCCTGGGGTGATTGCAAAAAATTAGCAATTGAGAGCATATTTAATGGTTAGTGCCGAATTCAAGTGTCAAATTATAGCATCTCCAAATGAGTACTATTTATATAGAAAAACCAACATATTCAATAGTTAGGTGCCAAATTCAAGTGATATAATAATTATTTTTTTTGTTTGATTATATTATATTAGTATAATATTATTTATTATATAATAATAATAATATGTTTTATATTATAAAAAGTAATTAAATAACTATAATAATCATTTTATAATTATTTTATAATTTTAAAAATAAGAATTAAAAATTATGGACTCCGGACTCCCATTGAGTACTAAATGATCTTTCCGAGAAGGGAATGAGGAGACGAGTTAAATTCAGGGTTTTGCCCTGATGTATGGGCTTTCTGGGGCATCCGACGTCGTTTAGGACCTCAAATAAGCAATTTACTATTTTCGACGAGTAAATAAAAAAAAATTCAGGGCACCAGGACCGCCCATTTTTAAATGGATGAATCTTGGCCGTCCATTGTTATTACCGTTGGAGCATCTATGCGCGTCTTACTGGGCATGGCCCAGTGTGTCGGCCACCTTTTCCCTTCCACTCACGTGTCCCATGCGTTTCTCCTTTTCCTTCCCTTCCCTTTCTTCCAGCGCATCATGCGCAAGCATTCTCCTTTCCCTTCCGTCTCTTTCTCTCTTCTCCTCACCCCACATGCACTTGGGTCTGCCGAAAATAAATGGGTTTGGACTCAGTTTTGATCTCAGTTTGGCACTTGGGATAAGTCTAAACTGAGTTTGGCCCTCAATTTTTTCACCATTAGGGCATCTCCAATGCTAACCCCTAAACTCAAACTCAAAACCTATATTTGAGTCTCTAAAATTGCACCATTCATATAGATTTGACACCATCTCCAGTGGTTCGGTGTCAAACCAATGTGAATTATAAAAAATTACTGATAAGGTCACTTTTGGTGACTTTGTTCTTTTTTAAGTCACCAAATATTTTTATCCCTCATAAAGCCATCAATATTTACAAAAATGTCACCGCGTTTTTAATTTTCATTATTTACGAAAATGTCACTGGATACGAAAAACTACTACTAGAGATAAAAAAGCTACTGCCAAATAACAATAAAGCTACTGTCAAAGAATAAGAAAAGTACTACCAAAGAACAATAAAACTATTGGCGAGAAACAAGAAATGTACTGCCAAAGAATAATAAAGCTACTGTCGAAAAAAAAAAGTTATTGTCGAAGAACAATAAAGCTACTGTCAAAGAACAATAAAACTACTGGCAAAGATCAATGCAGTATCTTTTTGTAGGCAGTGGCATTTTTGTAAATAATGAGAAAAAAACGCGGTAGCATTTTTGTAAATATTAAAATTTGTAATATTTTGATGGTTTTATGAAGAATAAAAATATTAGGTGGCTTTTTTAAGAATATAGGTTATGTAAATGACCTTATGAGTAATTGGCCCTATGAATTAATATATATTTTTTATTGTTGTGTCATATTATATCAGTACAATAGTTCCCCTATCTTTTCCTTCTTTCCCTTCTCTTTCTTCCACATGACCTTGGGCCCAGCCAAACAATTATGAGTCTCAAACTCAGTTTTGGACTGAGTTTGAGACTTGAGATAAGTTTGGGTCTAAGAAAATCCAGGTTTGGGTCCCAAAAAAATAACCATTGGAGATGAAAAAACTCATTTTGGGACCTTTATATGGGTATGACCCCTTAGCATTGGAGATGCCCTTAGAGATGTAAAGTGTCATTTTGAGACCTAAATATAGGTATAGCTTCAACCAAAGGAGATGCTATGAGGAATGCACACATGTGAATTGGGTTGATCAATTGGTGGAGTCCACGTGCATGGACCAATTCAGAAGGCAATTCTTGGCCATCAAATAGGCCTGATCATTTGCTGGACCCCATATGCAAGTGGGGCGCCAGCTTTAATGCCCTTTTTTTCCATTAGGCGCGTGAGCTACACACGTTTGTCGTGTAGCGAACATGGGGGCCATGCTTGCTGCTGCGCCATTTTTTTTCTTTGTCCTCCTCTTTAACGGTCATGTAATCCGGACTGTTTATTTCAAAATGAGAACGATCTGACAGCTGATAAAGCTTTCCAAATGTCATTTGACCGTTTTGAATATAAAAAAATTCATAAACCAAGTTCGGAAAACAATAAAATAATTTCCAAATTTTCTTCAAAAAATACTATAAATACCTAATGTCTCTCATTCATTTCCCACACTTAAATTTTTCAAAAAGTTTAGTATCCACCATCTTCTTCCTACATCAAACTTCATTCTTCCTTCAATTTTGGTCCAAAATGAGAGATCCAAATATGAATTGGCTTCCTAGTGAGGAAGAGCAATTGTGTGCATCTTGGGCACATGTTACTGTATGTCTGATCACCGAAAAATGTCAATCTATCAAACAACTATGGCAAAAAGTTCATGACGACTATGCAGAAAATTGGGTGGGTGATCAAGCAAAAATTTGAAGTGCTAGTGCTCTCCAATCTCATTTTCGGAATTTGAAGGCGTATCTCAAAGAGTGGCACAACTGTCTGCAAGTATCCAAATTCCGTGTTCAAAGCGGCGGCACTAATCCGATGGATGATGTACACATTTTTTCTCTAATTATATATATTTTAATATATATATATATATATATATATATATATATATATATTGTAACATATATATTGTAACATATATATTGAATAATGGAGATTAATGGTAATAACATTAACATATAATAACATAAATGAATTGTTAATCGTATTTATTAAAAGATGTCAGAATCCATAAAATGTTAGAACTTCAGGTTCTTAACAATGAAATAAGTTAGACTTCGTAGAGTAATTCACTCGAAACTTCGGGTTCAAGGAGACATAAAGTCGAAGAATGGATTCATAATATATCGTAATTTGCATTCGAAGCTTCGGGTTCGAGATTTCACTATTAGAACTTCGGGTCTAATATTTGATATTTTGAACTTCTGGTTCAAAAGTTTATACTCAGAACTTTAGGTTTGAGATCGATCCAAGTGAATCTTCAGGTTCACTTTATATCTATATATATATATATATATATATATATATATATATATATTGTAACATACATATAAATAGTAAATATATTAATGATTGTATTGAGTGGCCATAAAATGTAATAATAATAATAATAAAATAATAGCACATAATAATAGGCATATGCATAACGTACGGCCAAGTTATAATCATATAGGAATACATGCATATAGCCAAGACAAATATGATTGGTAGCCGAAAAGTCATGAAATATAGATTTAGCTCAATTGAACAATACTAATAAACGATAAGTGTTGCATAGACATGATCAGTTGTATAGACAAAGAGCATGAACTAATTAATAAAATGAACCATACAGGAACTCATAGATCATGAGTAATGGTCAAAAGCAACAAAGTTGCACCATATAGCTCAAGGATCATCATTGAGTTTATACAAGAAAATAAAAGAGACAAGCGTACTGATAACGTGTTATAAACTAGAAATTTACTTTGATAGAAAGTAGAACACAAATAGAAATATGTGAGATGGAATATTGGGATTCACTTCCTCATTATCATTAGCCTCTTTATGTAGAGATAGAGTTTACATAGTAGGGTATCAACTAATGAGTAATTGCATACAAGGCCTCCAAGTAAATATGTGGACAACCACATAAATAATATTATTTACAACAATTTTATTAATTTTACTCTTTGTTTTGTCACGGTTATGAGTATGCAAAAAACAAATAGTACGGAAGATAAAAAAAAAGGGTATCATTTGATAAATCAAATGACACCGTTATTAATTTGTATCCAATTAGGGGTGACTATTGCGTAATATGCTAGTAGTGACTAGTGAGAGAGGAGGACTAGACCAAAATTAACCATCTCTCATGGAAGTAACATAATAAGATAGAACCAAAAAGAAACAACACTAGGAAAGTCGAAACTTTAACGAAAATGGTAAGAAAAAAAATTTGTCAATATATATATATATATATATATATAGTCAGGCTTTCTCCACTACATAAGACTATGCACTTTTAAAATACATAGTTCTAATATCAATCGTCATATCAAATCATTTAAACAGATCTGATGGCTGACATTATAACTATGTATTTTAAAAGTACATGTCATATATAGTAGAGAAAAATTATATATATAATATATATAGTAGTCGGTAAAGAATGCAAGTCTGCTGGAAAGTATCTAACAGAAAGCAAAGAGCTACACATAAATTTAAGATCAGATTCAAGCGACAGCGTACACTTGATTCGATTGAAATATTGGAGAGACAAGTGTAGGAAAAATCAATTAACCACAGTTTATTTTAATTCATTTTCTAGCTAGTAAATATTACAAGCCACTAGAATATTTCAGGTCTTGGGGGCAATCATACATATTACACGTACTCAACAGATAGATAATAGGCAGACACAAACATAAGTACTAAACTTGTCATGAAGATTATTAATTTAGTTAGAAACCACCACTAGTGGTCGAGTTGGTAAGAGCTTTCCCCCCCCCCCCCCCACCCGGGTTCGAATTCTGCCGACTGCGGATTGGAGTTAAATCTCAATTCATTCTGTGGCTGACCAGGGGGAGGAAGCGTTCTGACAAGATCCCCGACTGCGGATTAGACCTTGGGCCTAAGAAGCCTTTGGGATACTGCGGGAGTTCTCTAAAAAAAATTATTTAGTTAGATCGATCCACCGCTGAACAACAAAGATTATTATTATTAAAGTAGCTAGCTAGCTATACGTAGTATATCATGTCCGTTGTGGTTGTGTTCATCACTTCATCTTCGGGTTACAATCTGTCTTCCGGGCACAATTGACCAGATTTGTCCCTCCGTGATCGAAACAGATGACTATTTCCCTTAAAATCAAACCAGTTGTGCTGCTCCCAGGAGTCAGGTTCCCCTCCTTGCATAGGATGAGAGGAGTCTTGTTGGTACCAATCTTGGTCTTGACTGCTGCTTCAAAATCACCCCGTGAATAAGAGTGTCGAGGCTTGATATTTTTTTTATCCAAAACGGTATAGATATCGTACTGCTTCCACAACGCGTGAGCTCTCTCAAAGTAGGCTTTCTGAGTGATAGCTGGTGCAGTACAGGACCCGTGCGTGTTATATTCGTGCTCCCAAAACTGCTCATTTGTGTTCTTTGTCTCGACGCTGGGCCAAGATTGGACAAGATCGGCTTGCAGCGATGTTGTGATCTAAAAAACAAAACAAGTACGTGGATCGATCGAGTAACTTAATTGGTTAGATAAGCATACAATATTAAACATGCATATATTAAGCAGAAAAATATTTAGTAAAAATAATTGATACCAGCGTTTTGTTGAAAGGGTATTGTTTCTTTGCCTGAATACACTTCACGATGGGATTGTAAATGTTGGTTGGCCAAACACCGTGAATGGTGAACTTGACCGGCAAACTTGATTGCGGAAAGCATTTTTGTTCGTTGTAGCAAGAACCTCTTGCATATTGCAAAACGAACTGCAGATACTTATAAGGCTCAGCGTGGGAACCCTTGAACACAATAACAGAAAGCAAGAAAATAAGACAGACTACTGCTGGTGTTTTCATTTTTCGTGTACGTACGTATATGATCGATCACGTACTCTCTTGAGTCTTGAATATTAATATTGCAGCTAGATATAATTATGGCTCATATCACCAATGAAACTCGATCTCTTTATATAGAGCGCGCCCTGCTGCAACTCTAGCTAGTGTGGTTTTAATTGATCCATATATGCAAACTACTATGTTGAATTGAAGCTCGCTTTTTTTTATCTTTTCTATATATGTCATTTCCATATGCATGCACGAATTACATTTTAGGGTTGCTCCTTGCTTTTGACAATACTATTTTGAAGCTTAATTGATACGTATTCCATTTGATCATTCTCAACTTTCTTAATGTGCAAATGACAACCAAAATGATCGTCAAAGTATACAAATTAAATTCATTGTCATCATGAGTATTGCGCACTATTAAGACTAACGTACGTTCTCAAATAGGATTAATAGCTAGCGAAAATGAAATGGTTCATGCAGTTGTTAGCATTTATGACCATTTTGTTTTTGACAATTTTCAGCAGATTTTTGGGTTTGTTGTAGGACATCTAGTATGCGAAGTGACTGTCCAGTAAACTAATTAAAGTCCGTACGAGATACAAGAAGTGAACTACATATATTGCGCAAGACATCAATTCCTGAACACCTTTGGTGTTCTCCTATTTACTCCATAAGAGTTAAACTACTTATGAGAGACATTAGTTGTATGGTTAGTGGGGTGATTAGAGGGTTGCTCCTCATTATGATGTACCATGAATACACTTCAACCTTCCATTATATAAAGAGGTTTAGGCAACACCATTTCACACATCAATCAAAACATTCACAACCAGATCAATATAAAACAACTTCTTGCTCTCTACACTTCTCTCTCTCTCTCTCTCTCTCTCTCTCTCTCTCTCTCTCTCTCTCTCTCTCTCTCTCTCGCTTTTGTTTTTCTATCTTTTCTAGTTGAGTTAATAGGCGACTCACAACAATTTTAATTATTTGTCCAATTATATAATTTTGTTAATTAAAATTGTGTTGATAATTTTATCCTTGTTTTTAATGGCAAAGTGGACGGAGGTATTATAAGGACTAACTGAGCATTAGTTCAGGTACCACCAGATTCTTTATGAAAATTCAAGTACCAAAAATTGCATTTGGTCATAGTTCAAGTATCATATGAAGATTTTTCTCTAACGAAAAAATTGAACGACAAGTTAACAATTGAGTATAATTGATTGATTGGCCGGAAATAGTTATTATCATAAATGATACCTGAACTTGTACACCATCTTATCAATGGTACCTAAATTTCACTTTGATCACAACCAATACTTGAACTTTTCGATTTCATCTCAAATGGTATCAATGCAAACTTACATCCATTCTCCGTTAAAAAAGACCATTGGGTGTTCTTTATTCCCGTGGGGCTTAAAATTTTATTGTTGATTGAATGTTTTTATTTTTCTTTTATATTAAGAAAAAGGAAAAAAACAAGAACAAAGGAAATTTTGGTTAGCTATATATTAATTTGTTTTTCAGCAAAAATTCTGAACATTTAGTAGTTATTAAAAGATCAAGATAATTTCATATTTTTGTAAATATTATTATTTATTTATTTGAAGTTTTTTTTTTAAGTTTTCACCTAAATATCAAGAAAGAGTGACTTGACGGAATTAGCCTTGAAAAATGGGTCATGTGCAATACACATGCTATTTTGACATTGATACCATTTGAGATGAAATCGAAAAGTTCAGGTGCCGGTTTTGATCAAAAGTGAAATTCAAGTACCATCGATAAGATGAAGTACAAGTTCAAATACTATTTATGATAATAATTAACTTTTTGAGTTTATATATTGTCCAACATAGTTGAGACTAATGACAAATTTTGGATTTTTGAATGTTTACTAGTCTTCTCACACTCTGTCACTTTCTCACAAAAGCGTCTACATAAAGTCATGTACGTAATCGTTCACCTTTCTCATCATTCCCAACATGGGAGTGAATATGGTACGTGCATGGGAGAGAGCTACCTATATGGCAAAACCTTGCACGTGTTCTTTTTCTCTAACACAGGTTTCTCACCTTTATAGATCGATCTTTCTTGCCCTAGCTAGCTGGTTGATGACCGGCCATGTGTGACTGCTCTAAGGCATGGGAAGGTAAACATAATCCTTGACTCTTTTCACTACTTCTTCTTCTTTGTACGTCTTCGTTAGTTTTCCACTACAACACATGTTCGTTGCTTTGAAATTTCTGCTCAATCCGACTCTAGCTAATTAACTTTATCTATATCTCTCTGTCTCCCTTACCTTCCAAGCTAGTTCCAAGCATATATGAGACGAAGATCAGAATGTACAAAGCCCCCATCCCAAAGACAGATCGTGAATTCTGTGTCCAAGAGTACTTTATGATCGATGTCTGTGCTCCTCTTCCTTTATATGAACACGTTTGTAATGTCAGAATGACGAAGAGCAAAGTCTCAAATACTTGCTATAGCTAAACCAGATCTCTTATAATTCAACTGCACAACTACTTGGCCACTAGCTCAAACTAGTAAAAGGCAACCCATGCCAAGTGCAAAATAAGTTGGCCGGGTGCTATTAAGCTTTTATTAATTCATTGTTTCTGAGATCGAGGTTAATTGGGAGCTTGTGTCTGCACAAAAGAACCAAAACAGTACGGTATTGTAGATGTAATATGCAAGTCTTCTATATATTCGCTCTGTATCTGTATTAACGAAAATTGGGAATAATAATTGTACGTGCTATATATAGGGCAAAATAAACACACACGTACGTTATAGTAACTGACCAATTTGACAGCAAGATGGCGTAAAGTTTCTGACCGAAAAACAAACAAGTGAATATGGATTTGATAGTCAAGGGCGCGGCTGGATGTACCCCAATCGATGTGTACGTACCCTGGACGGCGTTTGGGTCAGCGGCTTTATCTCTCACATCCCAGATTCTCTTCTGCAAACTCTGTAGTTGGTATGTAGGCTATCGATATGAGTTTGCCCAGATCTAAGTTTTCCCAGATCAGTCTTTGTGAAGTCTAAGCTTTATCACTCACAATCGATGGATATGAACCCAGATCAGTTGATTTTTGAGTTTTGGTCCTCCGAAACAAATCAGGAAAGAACAATTTGGGTTTTGATTTTGGAGTGATAAGAACAAGGGCTATTTACCAATACCTACAAGACCAACTTATCAATTCCCAGTAGCAAAACTAGTATAGGGAAAAGTCCTAAAAGGACTACTTGTTATAAACAACTTCAACTTAATCCAAACTGACACTATTCTAAACAGTATCATGCAATAATGGTTTAATAACAAACTTTCAGAAGCTAGCCTTCAACATGCACCAATTTCACCTACTGCGGTTACTTCCAGGGCGGAATCACTGCTGCCTCTTAGGGTTTAGGATTAAAAACAAAGCATGATAATGAGGAGTTTAACATCAAATCTGGAAAAGAGAGTTTTGTTAAAACATAAAAGGTAGAAGTAGAATAAGAAATATTTTTTGCGACGGTTTATTCTGGGCACAAACTAGAATTTCTTTATTCAAACATGATTACAGATAAAACCCAGAGCCTCACTCTTGGGTAAACAGCTATAAGCTGTTTAGCTACTCATAACTAAATACAAACTTACTTGAGAAATAAAAGACTGAAGCTGAACCAGGAAGCTTCGACTCACACTCTTGGCTTTCTATTCTCAGATATCTCAATGATAGTTCTGATTTTCGATGCCTTACAAAATGAAAGAAACACTCTTTATATAGGGAGTGGAACTCAAAGCAGAATTCAAAACTGAAAATTAAAAGATAAGATCCAGCTCATGTGGACCCTTCAATTATGCTATTCTTGGTGGAGTTTCCTGCTGATGATGCTACTTGTCTGGTGTCGGCAGAAAAAGCCAGATTCCTTCTTGATAAGGTTTGGTGCGCTTTCAGCTTTCCATCATATTTTCAATGTTGGTTAGCGCTTCGTCATCAAAGGGATAATTGGGGGACCCTGGGGACCCTGTTCCACTTGCTGCTCCTTTGTCGTAGTCTTCGACATGGAAATCTTCCAGATCTGAGTCCGGGTGAATTTTGTAGGGATTTTCTTTAGCTAGATTCTCTAGCCAGGTGTAGGTAGCTTTAGTGCAATCCACCTCATCTCTTACTAGTGAAGAGAAGCAATCACATGCTGTTGGTGGGGGATGATCATAGCTGGTGATTATAATTTTTTCACCACTTGCTAAGAGATTCGCCTCTCTGTCTTGAGGGATAATCTTTTTTATGAAATCAATAGTCATTGCCTTGATCCAAGGGATGCTTTGATTTGGTTTTCCATTGAAACCTGCCACTGCTGGTTTATCGTCCACTGTAGGACCATTGATTAATCTCACATAGTGATATGGCGCTATATATTCAACAGAGCCATCTTGCCTTCTGATCCACTCTGGTGGAGTTGAGATAAATTTGATTCTCAGAATGCAACCATCTGGCCTGATGTTCTTGACCGTATTGACTATGATTGCAGGGAGACCTCTTAAGTCATCATTTGTTTTAGTCCACAGATTATGGACAAAACCATTTTCAATAAGCCAGAGCTTATGATTCTGGTGATGATCAGCTTGAACGTTCACCACATATCTACCAAAGAAAGGACCTGATACAGGAAACAGAGTACCTGGTAATCCTTCATCTCCAGTTGTTCCGAGGACATTGTGGAATTCGAACCACTCAGGTTCTGTTAGGGCTTTTAGAGGAACCCTTGCACTTTCTGGTGAAATAACCATTTCAAGCTTTTGTTCTTTTTGAACATTTTTTCCTCCGTCATGGAGTTCTTCTGTTAATGCGAACAGAGTAGAGAACATCTGTCTGGAGTTTTTCTCTTGAAAGTTATACAAGAGATTGTCGAGCAAGACCTTCTGATCTGCAGTCAAGCGTCGTCCAGTTCTGTAGACATCTTTGTCAAATGTTAAAAGTTGATAGCCATGGACTACCGTTGTTCCAGTTGGAACATGTCTGCTTTTGGGCAAAGCAGCAGCCATCAACGGGTTTGATATGCCTTTACCGCCTACCGTTTGAGACGGGCTAGCCAGTCCTTTCCCCTGGGACTGATCAGTTGTGAAGGTTTCTTTTGGAACCTTGGTATATGTCTCAAGGACATCTTTCATTGATGAATCTTCATCATTCATTCGGCCTTTGCCTTTATCAGTTCTTCTGAACATCGCCATCTCTCTTGTGAGGGCGTCGGGGAGATAATTTTTGCTACCTGCAATTAATTCAACATTATAATCATATTGATTCAAAAATAATTGCCAGTTAGCTAATCTACCTCTATCAGCAGCTTTATCAAGTTTAAAATTTTTGAAATTTTTGACTCTAGCACAATCAGTTCTAACCGTAAAGGTTTTTCCTAAAAATGCGGGAGAATTTAAAATGGTTTTCTTGACTGCTAAAATTTCTTTTTCCCCTGTGGGATAATTCTGTTCTGCAGGGTTGAATTTACCACTGCAAAACTTGCAAATCTTTTCGATGTTAGTGCCTGGGGTTTTAGCTAAAACTATACCCGACCAGTAATTATCACTAGCATCTGTTTGTAGAATGATTTCATCATTCTCTTCAGGTTGTTGTAGAGGGGGTAAATTTTTACACAGATCTTTTATCTGTTTTACTATTTTTTCATCATCCTCTGTGAACTTCCAAGTTTTCTTAGAACTCGTCTTAGGAGATAACATTGCTGTTAGTCCTGAGATTTTGGGAATGAAATCTCTCCCATAGTTTATGACTCCTAAAAATCTCTGTAGACTCTTAGCGTCAGGAATTCTGTTTGGGAACTTCCAAACCTTTTCAAGGATATGGGGTTGGAGTTTTATCTCTCCATTTTTTATATTGATTCCGAGGAAGTCAACTTCATCTAGGATAAAGAAGATTTTCTTTTCTCCTAATATAATTCCATGTTGAACTATCAGCTTAACCACCTCATGAAGGTGTTTCATGTGTTCTTCTCTGTTCTTAGAGAAAACTAATATGTCATCTATGTAGACAACACAGAATTCTGCTATATGCTTAAAGATGTTGTCCATCTTTCTTTGAAAGATTGATGGAGCTTGCTTTAATCCAAACGGCATGACTAACCATTCGTAATGACCCTGTGGTGTTCCGAAGGCTGTTATCGGGATGCTTTCAGAATGCATCTTGACTTGCCAAAAACCTGATTTGGCATCAAACTTAGAAAAGACCTTTGCTCCTTTGAGCTGGTTTATCAGTACTCGTGCTTGAGCAATTTGATAACCGTCTTTTACGGTTTTCTTATTGACATCTCTATAGTCAATAACCATTCTTGCTTTCCCTCTAACTTCTTCTGCATGGTTTCTGACATAGAATGCAGGAGCATGATGAGGACTTGTGGAAGGTCTAATTAATTTCTTTTCTAAGAGATCAGCAATGTCTTTTCTGAACTCTTTCTGATCTTCTTCCTTGTACTGAGGAATGGCTTTTACATGACATATGGCATTCATATCATGTAATTTCAATTCACAGACTACTGGGTCTTTTTCCCAGAACTTCTGAGGATTTGTATCAATGTTTTGCTTTAACATTTTCTTTATCTCTTCTAGAGTTAGCACCTTCTGTTTTTCTATTTTGTTTTGAAGGTGTTTGATGTTGTGTTCATGAATGAAGCTTTCTTCTTCACTATCTTCTTTTTCTTCCTCTGAAGAATCTTCTATAAGCAATTCTTCTTGCTTTTTATATTGCAACACAGTTTCAAATCTTGGTTTATATTCACCACGATTTTGCTGCAACTTCTGATATTGTAAGGTGAAGTTTGGACCAACAACACTTCTTGCTTGTTTGAGTCTTTCTGTCCAAAAGGTTTTATCACCTTTCTCGAAGCCCATAACTGCTTCTTTTTGTATTATTGTCTGCTGTAATAGGAAATCATTTCCTAGCAGTATATCAGAACCTTGGCCTTCTGCTTGCCATACGGTTTTGATTGTAAAGTTTCCACCACCTATGGTGATCTTCACATCTTTTGCTACTCTTTTCATGGAAAATCTGCTTCCATCCATTTGTATTCCAGTAGCAGTTTTGTTTTTGTCTTCAGTCCAGAGTTCTTCTGGAATAGCAAATCTTTTTGCTATAGTGAATCCTGATCCACTATCTACAAAAGCATGTAGATGATATTTTCTATAATCAGGAAACTTTAATCCACTCTCTATGTAGTTGCTGAATCTACTGGTAGAGATTATCTTAGATTGTTGAATTTCTATTGACTGTGACCCTTCATCAGTCAAGGGTTTGCATCCTTCTGTAGGACACGGTATTTCTTCCATTTCTATTTCTTCGTCGATCTTTTCGACTTCTTCAACCTTAGGGACTGGTTGAATTATTTTGCTTGGAGGGACTAAGTTTACAAAGTCTTCTTTGTTATTAGCAAACTTAGCTCTTTCCATATCTCTGGCATAAAGCTCATTTCTTTCTGCCAGTCTTTTGAAGTATTCTTCATACTCTTGTTCAACTAGTTGACTGATTGAACCATTTTTTGTTTTTCTTCTGGCTTCAGCTATGAAGCATTCTTTGTGGTATGTGAAGCCTGTGCTTTCACAGAACATTGGGAGGCCATTTGTTTCATGACATTGGCAATAGTCACAGACAAATGAACCAGGCATAATACGGTAAGAAGACATTAATTCTTCTGTATTATTTTCTTCCCAATTTTTTACCTTGAGAACGTATACTTCTCTTTGGTATTCTTCTTCTGATTCTGTATCAGATCTTGAAGAGCTACTGTCTTCTTCTTCATAGGCTGAGTAGATAGATAGACTGTCTTCATCTTCAGAATAAGCTACTTCGTATCCTTTGATATTAGCTTCTTCTATGATGTCCTCGTATTCTTCGAATAGCAGGGCTTTTGAAGTTCTTTTGTTTTTCTCGGGACATTCATTGGCATAATGCCCTTCTGCCTTGCAGAGCCAACATCTGCATTTTTTCTTTTCAGGTTTTTCTTGAGACGGAGATTTCTTTTTGAAGAATCTTTTCTTCTTGTTGAATCTATTTTTTCTAAAATTGGAGCTTTTCTTAAACTTCCAATTTTTGTTCTGGTTTTTCTCAAACCTTTTTGAAAAGATTTTATCTTTTCTTTTCTTCTTCTTATGAGGATCTCTTATGTTATGACATCCCCAATTTGTAGGAGTATCGAGAATTTTATAGCAAAAATTCTCATTTCCTTTCAGTTGCTTTCTAGCCATCTTGGATTTATTATTTTCTACACACTGCTTTCTTAACAGTTCTTGTATTCTTTCTGCAACTCCTCCAACTGTAAATCTTTCTAGAGAACGTTCAGCCATGCTTTCTGCTACGGCAATATTCCAAGGGGCTGGTAACTTCCTATGAAGTAGATTAACTAGATTTTGATCATCTAGTTCTCCAATGGTACAGTAGTACTGTTGGAATTCATTTAAGTATTCTTCAAAATATCCTATGTCACATATGGACAATTTTTCAATATTTATTCTAGCAATTCTTTTGCTTCTTTCATCATGGCTCGTTACACTGCCACAGAATTGTTCATAGAAAGGAATAGCAAAATCATATGGATTTTTTGAAGATGCTATTTGTTCTAGCCAATTTTTTCCTCTTTCGGTTTCTTTAAACGTGAGGTAGAATTTTTTGGCTATTCCCGTAAGGGTTGCTTCATAGACAATCTGCATGTCTGGGGGTTCTAGTTTTCCTAGTGTTAAGGCTCCCATTAAAAAGAGACTTTCTACCCATTGATCTATAGTTTTTCTTTTATCTAGAGCTTTCTCTAAAGCTAACCATGTCCCATGGTTTGTAATAGGGACTCTTGGTATATCATTTACTGGTATATACCTTTCGGAGTTTCTTTCTCCTTTTTTACCCGTAGGGGCTTCCTTTTTTGGAAGTCTTATCCAGTCATCATCCTTGATGATATTTGTTTTTGTTCCTGAGCTTTCTCCTGTTTCCATATTCTGGAAAGGTTGGATTTTTCGCTCTTTTTTGCTTATCTTGAAATTTTCTATTTCTATGAGAAGTTGTTCTAACCTTTCTAGGTTTTCGCATGTTTCTGCTTCTTCATAAAGCTCGTAAAGCTTTTCTGACCTTAGCATTTTTGCAGGTCTATGTAGTTCTAATTCGAACTCTTCTTGTTCATCTAAGTAATTTTTTGTACTGGTAGAGGAACCTTCTCTAACAGTATTACTTCTTCTTAGACCTTGCAGGTTGAGGTTTTTAATTCCTCTATTTACTTCTTCAATATTCACGTCACTTTTTCTGTGACCCTCGAATCTAAGACTGATGTTTCCAGTCTTTCTGTCTTGATAAGACTTTGCTCTTGTATTTTCTGGCTGTAATTTTGGACCAGAGAGTTTCCATTCTATTGGAAATGTTACTTCATCCCAAGTAACTTTCTTTATCTGCTCTGAGCAGTTTTTTGGATTGGTAATGAAACCAGTAGTGAGACCAGGGATGTTTGATATCTTAGTTTTGGGCTCAACTGTTGAACTCATCAACTTGTAGTATACTCTGTATACTATTGCAAGTTCTTGCATGTTTTCTTTCATGGTAATACCATCTGTTTTCACCCTTAATCTTAAGGATTGTACTGCATCTTTTAGACTTGTAGAGAAATTTGGGAAACAGTTGAAGTATGCAACTTGATTGCATAGAGACGCTTCAAGTGTTCCTAGAAGACTTTTCTGAAAGTCTCCTAATCTATTGTCTTGTAGGACACATAGAACCGAACAATTTATGCCTTCTCTGGCTAATAATTTTATGCCTACTTGGACTGCTCCAATGTGCATAAATTCATATTTTTTCTCTTTTGCTCTAGCAACTTCGCTTGGTGTTATCATTAGGAGATCTGTTTCTCCTGTATTTGCTGGAGTTGTGAATTCTAGCATTTTGAATTGATGGCTATCCAATAATTCAAAATTTCCTCTTTTATATATTTGTCTGAATTCAAATTTTGGTATTGAAGAGTTTTTTACTCTGCTCTCGATTTCGTTGAATTCAAATTCTTCAGCGTTTACTAGCTGAACTTCTTTTTTCTTTTTGAAGATACTTAACATTTTAGTATCTCTGATAATTTCTTTAGTTCCCTTTTGAACTTTTGATATATTAGTCAGTCCTGTTGACTGTTCTATATCTGGCATGCTAAATTTAGCATGTTGTATAGGTTTTTCTAATGGTTTAAACCTATTATTTGTTTTAACAGACTGTTCTGTTATTTTTGGAAAGAGAATCTGTTTCTCTTTATTTTTTGTTAGTATTTTTACTAACTTTTCTTCTTCCTTTTCTGGAAGAGTTTTAATATAATCGAGCTTTTCTTCCAATTTTATTAATTGGTCGATTATTTTTTGAACATTCTCTAAACTTGTGTTGCATTTAGAGATTTCTTCAATAGTTTCTAGATGACTTTCATCTATTCTTTTTAATAGAGATTCCAGTTTCTCTATTATTTGTTCAGATACTGTTCCCATTTTGGGAAATTTTGAGCTAAACAAGCTCTGATACCAGTTGGACTGCGGATCTAACCGATGCTCAAATCATCAAGCATTTCTTGATAAACTTCTAGAGATTCTTTAGCTTCGTCTACTCTTTCTCTAGTATTTCTAATCCTGATTAGGATAGACCAGAAATTTGGTGATTGAATGCTAGTATTTTCTCGAAGACATACAAGATCTTTTAATTTCTTTCTTTCTCTTTCTAGTTCTTCTGTAGAATCTTTACAGTAGGATAATAAATTTTCTCTAGTTAGTAGAAGAGGAAGACTGCTCATTAGACTAAAAGTCTACTCAGGCGAGATTCTATCTCTTTTTTCTCAATTAAAAGATTTCTTATGAGATCCTTTTCTATTCGGATTTCTTCTTCGAGGACTATCTTCCTTTCTTTAGCTTTGCTAAGATTAGTGGTTCGGATATGATCTATCAAGAACTGTAGGCTTTCAATTCTTTTATAAGCGTTAGCTATAAACTCTCGTTTTAAATCTAAACTTTTTCTTAAATGAGAAGAAATAGTGCAGTAATAAGCAATATTATGAGAAAAATATAACTGTTTACCTTCGAGTGTAGAGGATAGATCTTAGCTGCAATTGTTAGAACAAATAAATTCAAAGATATGGGCCCACAACGCTCCGCCAGTTTAAAGGGGTTTTTTTTTTTTTTTTTTTTTTTTTTTTTTTTTTTTTTTTTTTTTTTTTTTTTTTTTTTAGAGGGTAAGGTTGGTATTTAAGAACTATTGCATAGTGAATTTGTACCGCATGGATACAAGTTTCCTGCTTTTGTAGTTTTGGGTAATTTGCTCTAAGAACAATTATTCAAAGCAAACGGTTTCAATCTGGGAATAATTACATATTTATAATTCGATCATATAAATTTTTTTGGTTCTCTAGCTCCCAGAAAATCAAAAGTCCGATTCATTTGGTTCTCCCTCATGTCCTACATATATTGACCATCCATCTTAATTGGGAAGAGAAGCAAACAAACCCAGTACACTAGTCACCCATCTTCTTGTCAATTTTAATAACCCATCTTCTTTTCATATTCGACTTCTGGTCAAACCACCATTTTGCAGGTTCAGATCTCATTTTGGCTCAGTTCTATTTTTCAAATCTCATTTTGAAGCAAGGGAGATACAAGTAAAAAAACAAACAGATCTCATTTTGGATTTACGCCCATTAGTTTTTACTTAGAACTTTGACGATGGCGATGGTGTCATGTATCTGTCATTGATGATGGTAGCAAAAAGTAGAGTGGGGGAATTAAAGCTCTGCCATTTCTGAGTTAACATAGAACTTTGAAACAAAGGGAAACCTATTCAATATAAGAGCTTATTCATGGCATGTTTACTTACTTGAAATGAAAATAAGAATGAATCGGAATTTTCATTCCGATTGAATCATTCCTAATACATACCCCCCTTGGTAATCAAACTCCGGATATTCAGGAATGAATTTCTCTTTTTTAGTCACTTTTTCGTATGACCCACAACCATTCTGATTCATGTGCATGTTAGTAAACACAAGAGAACTCAAGAATGGAAATCAATTCTTTCATTCTCATACTCATTTCAAGTAAGTAAATATGTCATCAATGTCATCATTATCAAAAGGATGAAAGGCTTTGCTTTCATTTACCCAGAAAAAGGATACAAATATTTAAATGCCAGCTTTCCTTTCTTTTTATTATTTTTTAGGGAAATTATCACAAATGGTACCTGAACTTTACCTTCATTATATGGATGATATCTGAATTTCACTTTTGATCACAACCGGTACCCGAACTTTTCGAATTCATCCTAACTGGTACCTACTGTCACATTTCATCAATTTTCCGTTAAAAACTCTAAAAAAAACTGAAAAAAAAAAAAATCTGTCATCATCTTCTTCCTCCTCCTCCGGTCACTCGCTCCTTCTCCGATTCCTCCTCCTCCTCCTCCGGTCACTCTCTCCTTCTCCGATTTCTTCTTCGTCCTCCTGGAGCTATCATCTCTCCCTAATCACAACACATCACTTCACCTCCACTGCAATTCCAACTCACAAGCCCATTCCATCTTCACCCATGGCTTCAATTCAAAACAACCTTCAATCCGCTTCGGCGCTTCCTCTCGGATTGCCCAAAGAAATTCGAACCACCATGGCAACACTTAAACTGATTTGGACACCCACCAAACCAGGCCCGTGCCTCCATTCACACCACCAAAGCTCTGCTGCACCTTGTCGTCATCATCACCATTTCAATTGCCCATAATCAAAGCAAACCAACTTGTGATAATTTCCCAAAACTCTTAAAAATTTTGAAAAAAAAAAAAAACTATGGAATTCTTCTTCCTTCCTCCTCCTCCGGTCACCCTCTCCTTCTCCGCCGTCCAACACTTCAATGGTTCGATCACAATCCACCGCAACTCTTCCTCTGTTCCAATTCGAGCTCCAATCCACAACCATGGCAACCCATGCCTCTGCCAGCCTTCTTCCACCGCTCAGCCCAAGCCACTCTTCTGCTAAGGACACCCCAATCAGTGCTGCCGTCGAGGTGGCCGGAGGTGGTGGCTCCTTATGGTGCAGACGGAGAAGAGAGAGGTTAGGGGGGGGGGGGGGAGAGTGAGAGAAAAAAAAACTAAAACTAAAACTTTTTTTTTTTGTTTTTTTGTTTTCAATTTTTATTTTTATTTTTTGACTGCTGGGAGGGAGGTTTTTTTTTTTTTTTTTTCAAAATGTTTAGATTTTTTATGGAAAATTGACGGAATGTAACGACAAGTACCATTTAAAATGAAAATGAAAAGTTCGGGTACTGGTTGTGATCAAAAGTAAAGTTCAGGTACCATCCATATAATGGAAGTAAAGTTCAGGTATCATTTGTGATAATTTCCCTATTTTTTAATTGAAAGCCAGCCCTCCTTCTTGGTTTATGTATTTAAGGCCGTGTTTGGCACACTTGATTGGATTTGATATATAGACACGTGATTGGAATAGGATTGAATTGGAAATGAATTGATTGCTAATCCTAATCTTAGCTTGTGTTTTGCATATGAATGGATAACAACATGGATTAGCTAATATATATCCATTAAAATCTAGTTAAAATAAAATTTCATTTATCTCTACTACTATAAATGGAAGCGTACGGTTTGGTGTCAAAGACTTTACCAAATTATGAAGCGCTTATAATACACTTCATAATATAAAATAAAAATCATAATAAAATAATTTTATAAGGTTATTATGGTAAAAAAAAATATATATAAATAAATAAATAAAAACAAAAAGCTACTGCCAAATACGAAAGTTAGTAACAAACATCCTAAAAGCTACTACCAACCCAAGTATTGATTCAAAAGTACTGCAAAACATGGAAAAGGTATTGGAAAACAGGGAGAGACTCTAATGAGTACTTTATAATGAGGACTTGTTGAGGACTTTCAAACTTAACCGTTGGATGAGCTTTTAATGAATTTTTTAAATATCAACTAACATTTAAAATATTCATCTACCGGTTGAGTTTAAAAGTCTTCAACAAGTCCTCATTGTTTGGTACTCACTAGAGAATGCCCCTTGGAAAACATCATAAATTTACTATCAAACATGGAAGTTAAGCTATTACTG
Source organism: Rubus parviflorus (assembly GCA_029955375.1). Classification (NCBI taxonomy): domain Eukaryota; kingdom Viridiplantae; phylum Streptophyta; class Magnoliopsida; order Rosales; family Rosaceae; genus Rubus; species Rubus parviflorus. The sequence goes on along the minus strand of JARGGL010000006.1, from coordinate 16,323,703 downwards.
ACCATGGAAAAGCTATTACAAAACATGAAAACACTTCCATATTCAACATGCCCATACAAATTCATCTCACTTAAGTGTAGATTGTAGTGAGAGAGAGAGAGAGAGAGATTTACTAGGTCAAACAATCGAGAGAAGCGTTGAATCACCTCAAGATGTACAGTGCGAACAATCGAGTAAAGATTGATGATTCTTAGCCGATGAATTTGAAAGAATCGATTGGATTCTTCGAGTTCAGTGCGTGGTCTACCCAATGATCTAGGTTTATGTGACAAATCAATTGGATTCAGAGAGAGAGAGAGAGAGAGAGAGAGAGAGAGAGAGAGAGAGAGAGAGAGAGAGAGAGAGAGAGAGAGAGAGAGAGAGAGAGAGAGAGAGAGAGAGAGAGAGAGAGAGAGGATTGGAAAATGAAACTGACCCCAATGAGAAGTAGTTGCTTTTGGGTCGATGGATACAGTGGCATCGTTTGTAATTTTAATGTCTAAAATTTAGGGTTTTTTCTTCTATATAGTCTTATATGGGTAAATAATATTATGTGACTTTTTAAATTATGGACTATGTAAATGACCTTATTAATAATTGACTATGTCAAGAGAATAACATTTTCAATGATTTTGTTCTGTCCATCCTTTGATTAAGATTTTGATTTTTTAAATTTGGGGACATTTTTGCCCTTCAGTATAAGGGGTGCGTGCAAATTGCCGCTATCTCCAGTAGTGGGGCATTTGAGCAGAGCAGAGCAGAGAATTACGAAAGAAGGAGAAGAGAAAGAATGCCTTGTTTTCCCCATGTGGGTTGTGTCACCGTATGCGAAATCAACCGCGACCTAAGTGAGTACCCATCCTTTCCTCCTCATTCTCTTGACCTAATTTGAAGCTGATTGATATTCTTCACATCCGCAGTCACTACTGAGAGCCTCTCGGATGAAGGAGCTAAGGACACTTATGGAAAGATTCTGGTCTGTATTGTATTTCTTCTTACTATCTATCTATCTATGTATCGTTCGTTCATTCATTGAATTCATTCATGTGAATTTGGTTTTGGTGTAGGGGATGACATTCAGCCCGGTTCCATTTCAACCCGATCATCAGCTAGGTCGGCCCAGTCCAGACCATGACCACCACACCGCCCAACATCCAACAAAGGGACTTGTACAAGCACTCTCTCTCTTCCATCCTAACCCTAACCCTAACCATGTATGTATCTTGCTTTTACTTTTCTTTCTTTTTAGTTTTTACCAATCATCACTCTTTTTTCATTGAAATAGTATTAGTGTATATCTTGTTTAGTTTAGTTTATAGTGTATGGACATTTGGCAGTCATTTCCAGTTGGGCATCATCTAGATAACAGTAGCAAAAAAAAGCTTCTAAGTTTCTATGTCCTCACTCAATTTGTAGGTAAACTTGTTACCGGAAGTTGATCTTCAAGGATTGAGCTGGCACCAACATAAACATATTATAGCATTTATATCTGGCCCAAATCAAGTCCTAGTGAGGGATTACGAGGATTCAGGTTGGATGAATAACTAGTTACTATAAGTTGTTTCTCTGTTACTTTTTGCTGGTTTGTTTTGTTAGATTTTATTTCTTTGCTTGACTCGTATACTTGCCAATGCAATTTATACTTCAACAGAAGGCAAGGAACCATGCATTTTGGCTAATGAGTCACAGAAAGATGTCAAGGTACTTGAATGGAGGCCAAATGGTGGGAGAACACTTTCTGTGGCATGCAGGCAAGTAACAGAATTGCTGCCTGACGACATTTATATGTACATTTGATGTATTTAGAGTGGTTCTAAGTTTGTAAGACTGAATTTGTTTCATTGCACGGGATTTATTTCAGTGGTGGAATTTGCATTTGGGCTGCTTCTTTCCCTGGCAGTGCTGCATCTGTGAGATCTGGTGCTTCTTCTTTCTTGGGAACTCTCTCTAGAGGTTCTGGAATCCGATATACGTTGGTGGATTTTCTTCAGAGTCATAATGAGGAACAGATTAGTGCATTGTCATGGAGTCCTGACGGAAGATATCCAAACAAACTCAGTTCTGGGTCAAATATGTTTAATTGATAAGACTCTGCATGAAATTGAAGGCTTTCTCAATTTATAACAGTTATTTGTATATGCAAAATTTACACTTTTAACAAGAAAATTTCTTCTTTTTGTGTTGCATTTTATTGCAATAATCTACAGAAACTTGCATGCTCTATATCATTGTGCTCTATATCAATTTTCTTTTGTGATGTATAGTATTATGCTCTATAGTCATATGTCATGGTCCGAAGCAGGAAAACATGCTCTACCTTCATTGTATTACAAAAGAGGCTTTAGATTAATTATAATCCTTAGTTTTGTTCATTATGGCTATATATAAATTTCCTTAACGTGCATTTACATATCTGGCATCTGGCTCTTATGGGAGTTCGTCATTTACCATATGGGATGTTGCTCAAGGTATTCATCATATATTACCCATTTCTTTTGCTACTTTCGTTCATTTTGCGTTCTATCTTGACGTTTGCCTCATAGAAGGTGTTGTTTAGCTTGCTGAATGTTTTGTTAGCTATTATGTGACATTATTTTCTGTTTTCAATCTGTCTTAAACTCGATGTTCGTCTGCATCTCTAGCATGTTATTACTACATTACCACAACCATTACTAGTATTGTTATTCATTAATATTTAGCTCATGCTGTCCTCTATATCCTTTCACTGGTTCTATAGTCAAGCATTCATGTTCAAACATGCATGAGTCGTAAGCTGACACTATGCGGCTAATTTACTGATTCAATTTTGTTTGCTGTCAAACTAACTTGGTTTGACACTTTGGCTTGTCTCTTGCCAGTTTGATTAAAAATAATTGCATAGACTAATGCACAACTGTCACTGCTTTTGCGAAGTATAATTAATGCTTTCTGATGAACCAATATGCTAGATTCTCTGAAGATTGGGCAAAAGAAGATGATAAAGGATCCATTTGGGATTTGTTTTTAATTTTTTTTGTTCATAACCTTGTGCATCTTCTTTTCTTTTAAAACAAAACATTTGTCAGTGTTTTAAAATTTAGCAAGGTGCTTTGCTTGAGCTTGTGCGTTTGAAAAACATTGTTGGGAGTTCTTTTTTAAAAGCTGGTTGTTCTTAGACAGACTCTGGAACTATTGAGTCAAAAAATTTCTCCTCCCCAATCTCCTCCTTTATGATCTAGTACTTTTTGTTATATTTAATTTTTAGCTTTTCTGTTTGCTGATGTATAGATAAGATGATTTTATTCTCTTGAAGCAGAAAAAGTATGCACTACTTTCTCAACTTATGACTTGATTACCTTATCTGCTTTGTTAGGGCTCGGGACACCCATTAGACGCGGACTATCTAGCATATCCATGCTGAAGTGGTCGCCAACTGGGGATTACTTTTTTTCTGCAAATTTGTACTGTCATCTTTCGAATATGTGTTCTTTGGTTTGGTTTGACTTAATATTAATTGAAGATGAACCAGTTTAGGATGAATAAGTTGATCATTCTGTTATTTTTCAGTGATGGAACATTTTATCTTTGGGAGACAAACACATGGACATCTGTATCGTGGTCTTCAACTAGCGGCTTTGTAAAGGTAGGCAAAAGTGCTATTTTCATTTTGTAGATGCTTAATAGTTTATAAAGTAACAAATTTTTATGGGTTATTAGCTTGCGGGGAATGGCTCCTTATAATCATGGTCTTAGTCTTATAAGCCGTTTTCCTACATGCCTTTATATTTTCTTGTTTTATTTATCACTTCATATGGTGATGCAAGATGGTGCAATTTATGTTTTTGTAAAGTAAATAATTCCTGAGGCAAGGTATCCATGGAATACGAAACGGCCAATCTGAAAATCTCAGGGCAGCGAGTCTTTGGGATCCAGTGGTGGAAAAAGTGGAGAGAAGGTTGGAAGAGAGCTTTCTTATCTTGGAAGGGGGGGGGGGGGGGGGAGATTAATGTTAGTACATCGGTTTTGAGCAAGGAGGATAGAGTGACTGAATGGTTCTATGGGAAGGACATTTGGGTGATGGGAGAAGAGTAAGATTTTGGGAGGACATTTGGGTGGGGGACAGACCTTTTAATGAAGCTTTTCCAAAACTTTTCAGATTGTCAAGATTCCATAACAGATCAATAGAAAGTTTAGCCATCCCAAACACTATATCCCGGTGAGTTGGAATTCTGGGTTTAGGAGGAATCTTAATGATTAGGGGGCAATGGAATTTTCAGAATTGCTGGGGTTGGTAGAAAGAGTCAATTTGGTGAGTTCAAGAAAGGATGCGAGGAGATGGAGATTGGAAGCTTCTGGTGCTTTTTCCTGCAAATCTTTTCGTAATTTTCTAAGTAATGATATCTCTGCTCCAAACTTTTATATTGCCAGAATGAGTGTTAATTCTTCTAGCCTTCGTTTAGCCTGGGACTTTGGGTTTCGGAGGAACTTGAATGATCGTGAGGTCGAGGATCTCATGCTTTTATTAGCTGAGTTAGATTGCATGGTGCTGGTCTCATCTAGGCCAGATAGGAGAAGATGGTTACTGGAATCTTCAGAGAATTTTTCTTGCAAGTCCTTGCTCTATCATTTGATGGACAACCCTTCTTTTACTCAATTTATCCCCTCTACTCGAATCTGGAAGGCCAAAGTACCTCCTAATGTATGAGTGTTAGCATGATTATTGCTGATGGGAGGGCCAACACCTGTGATATGATTTAGAGAAGACCTTATCTTTGTATTCCTTCTCATTAGAGTGTGATGTGCAAAGCTGAAGCTGACAGTGGAAATCACCTATTTTTACACTGTCCTGTTGGTTTTGATCTTTGGACAAGGCTTTTTTGGGAGGCCATGTCGAGGTGGGATAATCCAGATTCTTGTGTGGCTCTGTTGAGTGGAAGGGAAAAGTTTTTTTGGTGGGAGGAAGAAGGGAAGGGTTTTTGGAAGATTTGCTATGATGACCATTTTTGGGGTTATTTGGATGGAAAAAAACAAGAGTTTTTGAGGATGGGAGGAGGAGCTGGGTAATCTGAGGGAGAGGGTTCGTTTCCTTGCCTCCCAATGGGCTTCAGTTTCTTCAGAGTTTAGGGATAGTTCTTCCTTTTGCTATTTCTTCAAATTGGAGAGCTGCTGGGGGAGAGGGTTCATTTCCTTGCGTCCCTACTGTTGGTTGTTTGGCTGTAGGCTTGTTTTTTCTTAGTTTAGTGGATTCCGTATCCACTGCTCTGTTATGTACAATCTTTTTAATTTAAAAAAAAAAGGGCCAATTCCTGACTCCACAACCTAAAGAATTTGCATTTTCACCACTCTACTTTATTGGCTTGCCTGCAATGGAACACTGGGTCTTATCAATTTTCAACTAAAATCAGCCATGACAACATACAGATAGTCTCCAACACTGTAAAAGGATTACCCAACTTCTGCTCGTCCATTCGCAGATACTTGAAACTAAGTTCATCTCCCCTTTTCCACCTCCCGGAAGTCTGTCTTTCCTCCCTATATAGTAATCCCTCACTCATGAAGCGCACTAAAAGGAGATTTAGTTGAACAGCAATTTCCAACCTATATTAGTTGCAGTTTTCACCATTTATACTTATTGTGTGTCTTTATATCAGGGAGCATCATGGGATCCTGATGGGCGTATGATACTTCTTGCTTTCTCTAAATCTTCAACTTTGGGTTCCGTTCACTTTTCTTCAAAGCCTCCATCTCTGGGTATGCAAGCGTACTTGAAAGTTCTTATGTTTTAGCTAATCTTTTTGGTGTGAAACAAGACTTTTTGTTATGTTTGACATTTAGTGTGTTCCATTTGATCTCAGTTTGTTGCTTTGCCGCCCCCTACCTTTTTTTTTAGGTGAACTTAATTGACATGAGAATTTTTTTAGAAACCTAACAGTTGGAAGAACATCCAAATAAAAGACTTGTGATTTTATAGCAACTACCATTGAAAGCTCATTTTTTGTACAAATTGTCTGGTTAATTTCAACTTGGTTATTGAATTTGCTTCTACAATTTTAAGAAGACTTTCTCATTCATTTATCAATTAAGAAGACTTTCTCATACATATCTATGAACTTCAATTCTGAAGAACACATATTTCTCTGCCTCTCTTTCCTTGTTTAGTGAGGGACATGCACACCTTGGGTGTTAATGCTTTATTTAATTTTTTTTTATTCTTTGTAAAGGTATTCTAGTGTGTATTATGCTCTTTTTGATACATTGAAAATGTGATGGTTTGTCATGGAGGCGAATAGAACTTGTAAATGCTTTCAAATGAACGTCGATAGTGTCAAGAACTCAAGATGGATTCTGAACCTTACTGGCGCAATCTCATTGGTATTGCTTTTAAATGATTCTTTTTCTCAGATGCGCACCTATTGCCAGTGGAACTACCAGAGATTATGTCCTTAACAAAGAGGTAGAGACAACCATTTCCAATTGTTTTAACATTCTCAATATTTTGACAGCTCCATGACTCATCAGTATTTAATCTACTGGTTTTTCATTTAATCGGCTTTCCTAATGGAAACTGAATTGTTATTGTGATTGTTGCGAAAGTCATTTGCATTCAGCATGATATCTTGATATGTTCAATGTTAGAAGTGAATTGCCTTTATTTTATTTTATATTTTATAATTATTAATAGGAAAGAAACTTTCATTGAAAATATCAAAAGCATCAGTACAATATATGGGACTAAAGCAAATACTAATTGATAGAGTCTAAAACGCTACAGCGCTCCAATCACAAGAGATTTCTTGAAAAGAACAATCCCTGAAGATACCGAAACGGAGGCCCAATTACGGACTTTATCCCAGATCAGATCCATGTCTTTATCAAAAATCTTTCTATTCCTCTCCATCCACATCACCCAAAAGATTGCCAATATAGCACATTTCCCTAGCACCACACCCCTCTTTCTTCCACCTGAACTTGTACCTTTCACTCAATAACACACTACAAGAATCTGGATTGATCCAGCTCACTTGGGTCACCCTCAACAATCTTTGATGCAGCATCTGGACAATGGAGCAGCAGGTGATCTGAACTTTCAGCATCCTGTTCAGACATCATGCACCATTGGGGAGACAGGCACCAAGCACAAGTATCCCTTCTTCCCTGAGCTCTAAGCTAGCGCACCTACCTTGGGAGGTACTTTGGCCAAAGTGCATGAAAGGGGCCGAAAAAATAAAGAGAAGGGTTGTCCACTCATGGTATGTGTGCTTTAATGTCTGGAGTGTATAGCAGGTCCAGCTGCCTTTATTTGGTAGCTTAGGCATGATGTTAGGTTTTTAGCATTTCTGCTCTGGAATGCTTAAAATCTTGTAACATTAGGAGTAACATGTTTTTTTAGTGTTTATCTTCCACCCTCACCCTTCTCAGACCAAAAAAAAGAAATCCACCCTCACCCTTTACCACATCATCAGAGTGCTGTGCCCTGCCAATAGATTTGTTACTTATGCCTTCTGAAGACAAGAAAAAATGAAAAGGAAAGGACACTACCCACGATTACATTTATGTTGTCTGATAATCTCCACAAATGAATAAAACTCCAATTTACTTTCTTATTTCATTTTTCTGTTCTTCTCATAAGCATGATCTTGCCGTTGAGCTTTGCGTTTCACTAGGGACATGATATACAAATTCTCCATCAGGACTGACCACACTAAACAATCCTTGAACTCAGAGTTGCATAAAAATGAAACTCTCATACTTCTCATCTTCACTCACTTGTCGCTCGGTATACAGTACAATCCTCGAGTGCAACAAGTTGGCCATTACTTGATTTTTGGTATGCCAATTTACCCATTCACTTTAATGAATTATGCGAAACTACTTCAATAAGTTCCTGCTCGAGGCATTGACAAAGAGAGTTTAAGCATTTCTGAAAGAAAAAAATTGTAATACATTGTAGTTTCCTTAACTTCCTAATGTGTCATCTTATTTTTGAGCCTGTGAGTTAGATATTTATTGTGACTATTGTCTTCCATCTTTAGCCAAAAAAGCTCTATGGTATATTATTTCAATTTCAAACTACAGTTGCAAGTTGGAAAACCTCAACATAAATATTTTTAAATGTATACTAATATATACTACTTGTACATGGTCATGTGTGTTGAAGACAGTTCTGATATGCTGTTGTCTCTTCCAGTCAGGGAATTGAGAAGATAGCTTGGGATGCTTCGGGAGAGCGATTGGCTGTATCTTTTAAAGATTGCAATGAGTTGTATAGTGGTCTGATTGCCATCTATGATGTTAGGAGGACTCCTCTTATCTCAGCATCGTTAATGTGAGATGAATATTCTTATTGTTTATGCTGGATCTGTGTTTTTTTTATCCGTTGAATAGTGTTCAAATGCTGAATGTTAAATAATATTGTTTGCTGACAAATAGAATGGATAACAATTTTGCCTTTACTAATGATTTACTATAATATGAATACAGTGGGTTTATCAGAGGACCTGGGGACTCTCCAAAGCCTTTGGCATTTTCATTTCATGACAAGTTTAAACAGGGACCATTGCTTTCTGTGGTAAGTAGTATTTTTTTGTTTTTTTGAATTTGGGTCTTTAAGGGACGTGATTTGTGCATAGATTATCTGATAGAATTTTGTCAAGTTCTGATATTTTTGTATTATATTTCCATCCTCTCACTGGTTTTCATTGCGACGCGACGATCAGTACCAATTATATAGGGAAGTTTTGGAGTTGTAATTGGAGAATGTCAAGAAAAGCTATAGCAACTTGCTTAATTAATCCCTTGTGAGTTGTGGGGACTGCGGTGGAATACGGGGTGTATGAGGGAAACACATTCCCAAATATTGGCAGGAGTCGCCTACTAAAATGCATTCTGACATAGTGACGAAACTAGCTGTTTTTTTTTTTTTATAGCCATAGTTACGCACTCTAACTTCTTTGTTTTTTAGTGGCCTTAAAGGAGTCTTAGAAATATATATATATATATATATATGTATATATATATATGTACATATACATATATATAACAGGTGCTAAAAGGAAAATCTTCTCGAATAGGGGACTTCATATAATTTTGCCTATTATTTATGGAAAAAAAAAATTGTTATGCAGCCTGGACTAACTCGTGCATACTTTTGCAGTGTTGGAGTAGCGGATTTTGTTGTACCTACCCGTTGATCTTTCGTTCCCATGTTCTTCCCTAGTTTGTTCCTAAATTGCTCTCCTACCGTTACCGGCGATGTTTATTTCAGCACAGGAATGTTTTGTTCATTATTTTGTAAAATTGATTATTGTTAACCTAGCAGTTTAAATTCATCTAGTCTCGTGAATACGTCATTATATTTGTAGTGTCATTTTCCATGACGAGCTAAATTACAAAGATCTACAAGGCATCTGCAGTTTCTGAGTAGCATACCCAAACATTTGGTGCAACAGAGAAGGAAAATTACAAAACCAAAAACACGAATGATGAAATTGATTAAACAAATACGTGCAACAGTTAACACCATTAAGAAACTTGCAATGCGTATACAATCAAATCTCCTGAAATAGCCAAGGATTGCTTGAAAGTAATTCGGCAATGGTTAGTACAATCATGACAATGAATTTAACTTGTATCTGCAATCAAATTGATCATTGATATATGTCCCATTCTGTCGTTGATGACAATATTGTGTCTGAATTATCCTCGGCATCCTCACTTGGGATTTGTTGAAGATATAAGAAAGGCTTGGGAGGCATTTGTAGGCTCTCGATTTCTCCTTCAAGCACCTCTACCACTTTATTCATAGAAGGGCGTTCACTAGGCTTCATTTGTATGCACCACAATGCAACTATGATCATCTTCTTTATGATTTTCATTTCTTCCTCTGTGGCATCTCCAATTTCTATGTCTTTTCCTGCACTCAATTGGTCAGAAACCCATGTAGGAAAATGCATTTGGCTAAATTGGCTTGAATGCTCAACCGTCGAATCCAAATTCTTCCTTCTACCAGCCATTTCCATCAACAACATGCCAAAACTGTATACATCGGCTTTGTATGAAATGCCTCCGATGTTTTTATAGAATAGTTCTGGAGCTATGTATCCCATGGTTCCTCTTGCTGCGGTCAAAGACACCATGCTATTATCCAATGGGTTTAGCCTTGCTAACCCAAAATCAGAAACCTTCGGTGTAAAATTCTCGTCTAGGAGAATGTTGTGAGGCTTGATGTCGAAGTGCAAAATTTGCATGTCACATCCCCGATGTAGATAATCAATACCACGAGCCACCCCAAGCGCGATTTTGAATATTTTTTCACAACTCAAGAATGTGACTCCTTGTTGAGAAAATATATACTTTTCAAGAGACCCATTGGGCATAAAATCATATATAAGAGCACGATTTGATCCCTCAACACAGAATCCAATAAGTTGCACCACATTAACATGGTGAATCCTTCCGATGGTAGCGACTTCGTTGATAAAATCTTGCCCATTAGCTCTGGATTTACCCAACGTCTTGATGGCTACAAGATGACCACTACGGAGCTTTGCCTTGTATACCGTACCATAGCCTCCTTCACCTAGTTTATCCTTGAAACCTCTTGCCATCTTCTTGATGTCTGCGTAAGAGTATCTCACCGGCATGAGATTGATGTTACTCTGCAGAAACTCTTCTATATTCTCGTACATTGACAAGTGCCTTCTTCGGCATTTGTAGATTAGTAATGCAATCACAAAGGGAAAGCCAAATAAAGGCTTTGCTGCTTGGAATAGTGCTGCGGTTCACAAAAAATGAATCAATAGATAGAAAAGCATCAAATGATTTTGCTTTGAATAAAATAATTTTGTAATCCACATCTTACCTAAGTAAATCATTCCACTGAGAATATAGATCCACAAAGGTCCTAAATAGATGAAGAAAGCAATAAGATTAGCATACACATACACTTACTAATCATAAAAGCATATATATTACACTACAACATTTCAGTTGAATAGTTAAGAGAGTGCATAATGACACAAACAAAACATAGAAAAATGATCACCACCAAATTTTATGCAGCACCAACTTCTCTTTACTTACCCTTTTGAGATTTACAGAAAATTCGGGAGAGAGAATTTAAAAGAAAAATCAAGAGAGAATTGCTTAGGAAGAAATTCCTGAAAGAATGATGTAGGCTAACTACAAGAGCTACCCTTTTTCCCCTGTTGCAAGTAAGATATATCCATCCTCGTCCACTACGTTTCTTATGAACATATTTGGTGATTCTAACATTTATTAATTAATGTTTGGATCCCAAACAGAGGAAAAGTAGTACCGTTATATACCCGCAAGCAGCTTAAAGCTTCGGTATTGTTCATATTTTGAAACCTCTGGCACATCTCATCTTTTTTGCATCTTCCACATCCATAATTATACCATGAAAGTTCAAAGCCATGGACTAATTCATCGTATAAGACTTCACAGGACATGGTGGGCTTTTCGGTTATTGACACCGACGCCAAAACCATTAGTGTTATTTTGCACGAGTCCGCCCAAGTGGCTGGCCTAAAGAAGAATACTATGCTTGGAGTATCTGGCAATATGAAATAGGAATTAGAATGCATGGTCTTGTTGATGCATGGAGCAGTTTCAACAAAGAGAGGAGAATTCACTGGATTTGCACAGCTCAAAAAAACTATAGGCACTGACAATAGCTCTGCGTATCCGTATTGAGAATAGCTAAAGGAATCTGTATAACTAAAGTTGAATCTGGCTAAAGAGTAAAGAGGGTTGGAGAAGTTGTAGTTGATATCCCCAACACCAGCATCCACAAGTCGGATTGTGAAGTTATCGTAATTGATTTCCTGCACATAATACTTGCCCGAGTACAAGTATAATACTGTCATATTTGCCTCACAAGATAGCTCATACCGTTTGTTTCCACAGCCTTCAAGGTCTCCTTGTAATCGAAATGGAGGAGCTATATTAATATTCCCACAAGAAAGAGCACAAGAAGTTTGTGAACCAACGAAAGATGGAGGAAGGATGAGGAGAAGGGTTGTGTAAGCAGCAAACAGGAGAATTCCACTAGACATGGTCAGAAAGCAGGTGGAGGAAAACTAGGGAGGGAGACACTTCCAATTTAAATAACAACTCTGGCAAAACTATTGAGATTATTAGGCAATTAGGTTCTAGCCACAAAATATATATACACAAAAATTGTATATACATATGGTTTTCAGACCACACAAGTCTAGCATTACTCAGTCAATGAAAATGACTAATGTAGCTCCATTGAATATTAAGCTTAGCTGCTCAATCAACCAAAAAGGTCACACTCAAGAGACTGAGTCAAATGATTCATTTCCTGCACCAGCCATACCCATGCCTTCATACATTATATTCTGAATGGAATCAAACTTCTGCAACATTCAAGTTTCCAACACTAAAAATGCTTTTCAATTTCTTATGCTGGTTGCTCATAGTATTAGAGTTGGTGCATAGTGGAGAATGCCTTGAAAATTGCATGGAAACAAGATGTAAACCCCATGGCCCAACCATCCGATTTCCATTTCGAATAAAAGGTAGGCAGCCAAATCATTGTGGCTATGAAGGCTTTGACATATCATGCACCAATGACAAGCAGACTGTTCTGGAGATCATGCCATCGTCTGCTAACAAGTTCTTTGTGAAAAAGATCAACTACGCATCTCAGGAAATCGAAATATATTACCAGATTGGTTGCCCTCCTCAACAGGTTTTCGACCTCAACAGTTTGTCTTCTTCCCCATTCAAATTCGTAGAGGGTGGACGGAACTATACAATATTCAGCTGCCCATCATCAAAAGAACGAGACGAATATCTACGATCTAATGGTCCTTATTGTGGGGCTAAATTGAGGCCTTGCAACCATGGCAGCAATCCTGTAGGCAACCAGATTCTCGCTATTCGAGGTGATGATTGCCCAATTGATTATTTTCCTCTAGTGTCTTGTACTAAGGTGCATGACTACTACACATCATCATCAGTACCAGACATGTCTCTAGGAAGCAGGCACAATGTTCTGAAGCTGCAATGGTCCAAGCCATCATGTCAACATTGCGAAGGGTTGGGAAAGACGTGTAGATCGAAGAGTGAGCAATTCACACCTAATCAGACTGAAACTACTGAATGTATAGATGTGGCCAAAGGTATCATCACTCTAAACTCAGAAACTACTTCCTCAAAACTACCATATACTTTCTGCAATACAACCTCAGGGCAATGGATCAACAAACTATCTGAAGCTAACACTTTCCATACATTTCCATTTCCCTCAAACTGTTTCATTCCTACTTCAAGTTTTTTTTTTTTTTTTTTGCATTGACAAAGCTAGATAATATGTAGAAATAAGTATGCATGCGTGATTGTGTGTACATATATGCAACAAACTTTAAACAAAGAGTAATTCAGGACATTATTGATTTGATAAGCAAATGTACTTATTTGATTGATTCCCAACTTTTACAGGACGTCCTAGCCGTGCAACCCTAAAGATATTAGGTAATTTCCTTAAGCTAATTTAATAAATTTTTTCGTGTATCTATTTATTTTTATGTAATTTATAAAACTTAACGTAGGTGGCCACATGTGCAGGTACTTTCTCACCTTCTGTGGTTCTTATAGTCACAGGAGCTGTCATCTACTATATCTATAGCTCTAAGAGAACAGAAAATGAAAATCAGCTGAGAATTGAAAGATTTTTAGATGATTACAGAGCTCTCAAGCCAAGCAGATATTCCTATGCTGATATTAAGAGGATAACAAATCAATTTGAGGACAAGTTGGGCCAAGGGGCTTATGGAACAGTGTATAAAGGAAAGCTTTCCTCGGAATTATTTGTTGCTGTGAAAATCCTCAACAATTCAAATGAAAAGGGGGGAGATTTTATAAATGAAGTAGGAACAATGGGTCTAATCCACCATGTCAATGTGGTTCGCTTGGTTGGCTTTTGTGCCGATGGGTTTATACGAGCTCTCATTTATGAATTCTTACCAAATGGTTCACTGCAGAATTTCTTATCATCGGCAGATAGTAAGAACTCTTTCCTTGGTTGGGATAGGTTGCAAGATATTGCTTTAGGTGTAGCCAAAGGAATTGAATATCTTCACCAAGGGTGTGATCAACAAATCCTCCATTTTGATATCAAACCCCATAATGTTTTGCTAGAGCAGGACTTCACCCCAAAAGTTTCTGATTTTGGTCTAGCAAAGTTGTGCTCCAAGGATCAAAGCGCAATATCCATGACTACAGCCAGAGGGACCATGGGCTACATTGCCCCCGAAGTGTTCTCTAGGAACTTTGGTAACGTGTCCTATAAGTCGGATGTCTATAGTTTTGGAACATTGTTGCTTGAAATGGTTGGGGGTAGAAAAAATTTTAAAGTCATGGAGGACTTCACCAGCCAAGTCTACTTCCCAGAGTGGATCTACAACCTCTTAGAAGAAGGGAACGACCTAAGAATCCATATTGAGGATGAAGGAGATGTTAAAATTGCTAGGAAACTTGCAATTGTGGGTCTATGGTGCATCCAGTGGCACCCAGCAGATCGACCATCCATGAAAGTTGTAGTTCAAATGTTGGAAAGAGAAGGTGACAATATAACCATGCCACCTAATCCATTTGCCTCTACTTCAAATTGAACGAGCTCGAATGAATGCACTAAGCTATCTATGCCTGCAAGACGTTCACACTTATGACTGCAAGTGTTACCAGAACTGCTGTTTTAACAATTCAGTTATGGTGTTAAATGTTGTTTAGGGATACTGCTAATTTATAACAATTACTAGCATATTTCTTGAAGCAATGGCAGATCCTTACTATGTTCTATAAAATGCACTATGTTTTTCTTTTTTTTGCTCAAAACAAGACTTGAAACCTAAACCCTTTCCCTATATCTCACTCCAGTGCCAGTTAGGCTATCTATGAAGCGGCACTTTGTTTCATAGATAAGTGGGAAAAGCTGTTGACAGAAACCAAGTGCAGAAACAGCTAATTCCAATTGAATCGATAAGTCGCAAGTGTAGATGACAAACATATGAAACTCATATCTGTATAACCATGCATGGAGCTTCAAAGAATATGTTAGTTGCCTAATTGCCTAATCAAATCACCTGTACCTAACAAACAAGTTACAGGGAAAAAAACATTTGGTAAAGTAACATTTTCAAACAGGAAAGTAGAAAATTATTACTTTGAGCTTGACGCAGAGTGAAGTTACTATAATTTTACAGCTGGGAATATTCTTTGCAATAACAATTTGAGACTCTTGGATTTAGAAGTTCTCTAGCAATGCCAATTATTCTTTAAAAGGAAAAATATAACAAAATCCATACGCGTTTGCTCTGAGCGATAAAAATGTATAAACAACAAACAATTTACATTAATGTAGTGAAAACACTCGCTATAAATATGGTATAAGATGGATGTTATATTATTTGTATATGTGCAAGAATTAAAGGTAATCGTAAAAGACTAGGATTAAATATATGTTATATGTGCAAGAATTATTATCATTTATGCTTTGATTTTTGTTGAGCATGATGTTGGCTGAGAAATTTCTTTAAAAGGAAGCGTTTTGCTAACCAAAAGCTTAAATGAAATAGCTGACTGGTGAGCTTGACTATCAACATCATGGAATAATAGTATATGGACTCCTGAGCTGTTGAAGAATAGCTTAATAGTAGAGTTGATTCAGCCAACATTGTTGGCTGATTAAGTAAACACAACTCTACTGATTAATAAGAACTTCAAAGAGATGCACAAAGTTGATTCAGCCAACATTGTCATAATGTCATGTTAAGTAAACACAACTCTACTGATTAATAAGTACTAAGGTCATAATCAGTTTGGTTCTTGTAATCTCTCAAAAGAAACAAGTATAAAACGACTTGTGGCTTTAGAAAAGATTACATCTAATCCATGGTCAAATAAGTGGGTGGTGGGAGGGGAAGGAAAGAGGAACAATTTGCTTAATATATAGAAGTCACATTCGTTCAATTAATAATTTATGTGAAGCTGTATTGCTTCTTTATAGGGTTTGAAGATTCAAAGCCTTTGAACAGTCTTTGAAGATTCAAAGCCTTTGAACAGTCTTTGAAGATTCAAAGCCTTTCACTAGAGTAATATGAAGAAACTTCTTCCCTGGAGTAATATGAACTTATGAAGTATGAACTATTTCCTCTCTGATAGTTATAATAGTTTATGCATGAGTGGAAATTTGTGCAAGCCAACTGATGAGACTGCGTCTTATAGGGTGCGTCATTGGACGTTGGAAAGTCGATTGATTGGAAACAAAGAACATGCTTGGGAGACTTGAGAATGTAATGTGCTCATGTGAAAATTGAAGAAGATGTATGGGGTTTGGGCCTCCTAGGAAGGAGGAAGAATCTTTATGACAAGGTTCAAGATATACATCTGATTCCCAAGTTCTGGAATCTGTTGGTAGTTTGTTTCAATATTTGCGTTTGTTCCAAGTCCTTAATTTTCGGAAGATGAAGTCGAATTGATCTACTCTTAATTTCGGCAAGTAATTTAGTGATTTAGTCTCAGAGGTGTTTTTTCTTTCCTTTTCTTTTTCATTTCATGAGACTCGAAATTTGAAAAAATAAAATAAAAAATACTCTCTTTTTTTTAGGAATAAAAATTCCCTCTTTATTATCTCTCTGGAAGGGAACTATATATGTGTGTGTATATACATATAAGTACATATATATATACACATACATACACATACACACACACACACACACACACACATATATATATATATATATATATATATATATATATGTACATACACACACATACACACATACTATGAGAATTTTTTTTTGTGCATTAGAAACAAAAACATGGGTCATTAAAGAATTGCTAGTGGAACTCGTTTTGCAACTCTCATTCTCATCTCCGGATACGGCTGGGGAGAGGAAAGGTTCCTTTTTTTTAGGGTACTCCCGGGAACAGATCCAGTGGAGACGGGGTGGGTTTAGGGTTTAGGGTCATTCACCTGGCTCTTCCTTAATTAAAATAAAAAACCAAAATGGAAACTACTTATCAGCAAATGAGTCCTAAATTAAATCTTGGATCAACAAGACCTTAACAGCAGACTGTTAAAGTTTTTTTTTTTTTGGTAGTAGGACTGTTAAAGTTCTTTGTATGCACTAATAATAACACAGAGCCTTACAGTTTCATTGTTTTTATAAACCACAAATAATTGAATAATTTGCAAACCAGGTACAATGAGACGGAACCAGGTCTAGGTAATAGAAATTGTCTTTCCAATGCAAATCCCGTCATCAAGATAGAAATTAATGATAGCTATTCAGAGTGAAGCCTAACATGTCATCGCAAGACCACCAATTGACGTCTGCAACTCTTTGTGATTGCCTTCACTAAAAGTCTGCTATCCGTTCAAAATTGTCTGACCAAGCCAATAGGAATAGTGCCTATGTGCGTAAGGGAATCATAACCTCATAACGGGCAAGCCAACTCAAGTTTCATCTTCGCCTTCTGAAAGCAAGCAATCTTGTATTTGTTCCCTGAAGGAAAAAGGTCAAATTAAAATGATTGTAGGCTCCTATTTCCATTTTATTTGTCCTCAGCTATACAAAGGAAATAAAATAACCGACAGCCACCAAGAATGATCAACAGAATTTGATCGAATGATCCCAGAACAGAAAACATGCACTAGTTTTCCCATTCAACGGGTAAACTGGAAACAAGATGGCCTACTCTAGAGAAAGTTAACCCCATAAGTTTTCTGATATTTTTTTACTTTGGGTCTGATGTTTTGTGGCAAAACATGAGACAATCAACTTTAAAACTCATAGATTATCCTATCGGTTCTTCGCTTGAATTTAAGTATTTAACAATTGTATATTACTCAAACATCCCTAACAACTTTCCAAGGGGATGGTTTTACAATTTCAACTACAGAAGAAAGCAGACATTTTACCTTCCAGCCCTGGGTTCCATGTTGCACTTGAACACAAGGTGAATGTCCATGTTGACACCAAGAGTACCGTTTATCACTCTATTATTTTCAGTTTTCTGATTGTAATTCAATGCCTTTTGGGGTTGATAAGGCTTACTTGGGTTTTTGTGTGTAAGATTTAATATGATTTGGTGGATCTATGGGTTTTGGATTAGATTTAGTGTTTTCTATTAGAGATAAAGCGGTGTAATGGCAGTGCAAATTGCAGTGATCATGGGTTAATGCACTGCAAAACTGCAAGACGTGCATTGACAGAAGTGCCCTATTATTGAAAGCCTCACTTGCTAAAGGACATGTGCACGAAGCCTAGTGGCAGAGCAAGGTTTCTTCCTAGGTACAACAAGATTATGGAAATCCAAGCCATCACAATAGACAGATAACTAAAAAGTATGCCATTCTGACCTGAGCCCACTGTAACTGTCAAGGTTGTCATGCTTTGCTCGAGCGAGCAGCTGCTGAGGTAAAATTGCAGAAAATTGATCCAGTAATGAAGGGTCCTGGGGAAGTATCTGAAACTGGCAGGTCAAACAGCAGGCAGCACCAAAATTGTCAGGACTTGTTTGGCATGGCTCAAGATTGCGCAAACTTAGCAAATCAGATTTGCTGAGTGGGCCGTTACAGATAAAGCAGAATGACTCTGAAGAAAAACATTCATTAGGTTTAAGGTTATATCTCTTCTGCCGCCTTCGAGTTGCCAAAGGGACATTAGAGTCATCGATCTCTTGAATTTTGTTGAAATGAAATGGGATAAGCTTTCCAGCAGTTCTCACAATTGTGCACTCTCGAGAAGGATTTTCTTCCTGGAAAACAAAAATTCAATGAAAATTGACCATCACGCTCTGTTTGAAAGAAACTTCAAAGTAGAATATATATATATATATATATATGTGTGTGTGTGTGTGTGTGTGTGTGTGTGTGTGTGTGTGTGTGCGTGTGTGTCTTTATAACTAAAAGGAAATTCATGCAAAATGCATGTTATTTAATTTGATTTAGACCTTTTAAACCAAACTTATCAGCTTCTCGAAGGGAAGAAAATGGTACAATTAGCTATTTTAACCTTCTGTTAATGCCTTTTAAAAAACTAAATCCATATTAGCTCAAGAATTAGTGACCCTGTACTTAATAGGGGTAAGAATGCTAATTATGCCTTGTAAGAAACTTCAAGGTAAAACTGCTGGCTCTATATGTCTTCCTAACGAAAAGGAAAAATTATATTTGGAGTAAGACCATATATATGCAAAATGCATGTTATTTTGAAAAAGTTAAATGAAACTTGACCATCACGTTCTGTTTTAAAGAAACTTCAAGGTAGAATATATGTCTCTATAACTAAAAGGAAAATTATTTTGGAGTAAGACGATAATTATGCGAAATGCACATTATTTTGGAACCTTGAATGTTAACTTTTAAAACCAACCTTATCAGCATTTTCAAGGGAAAACAATGAGTACAATCACTATTACCACCTTCCCTGGATGTCTCTTGTAGTTTACTAGTTTGACCTTTCATTGATGCCACTATTTTACATGTAAAGTGCATGCTGATGCCAATGCAACTCCGTAGCTCATAAAAATGTAACTTTCTAACAAATACTTCACATTACTCATAAATGATAAGAGAAACCATGACCACTTTGTACCTGCAAGAGTGACACAAATGATGAGACCAAGCCATTAATGCCAGTGCAAGGACTTCTTATCAACTCAACTGTTTTTAGACTGCCCTGCCAAGAGGAGATATTAGACATTATTATTAAGGAGGGATAACAAAATTCTCTATGAAGCTATTACAGAAATGAGATAAATTACAAACCTGTCAAGGCGGCAAAGCATGTTCAGCTCTTGTGCAAGACAATCACGAAGAGGAAGCAAAACTGGGATTTCCCACCTCGAATCCACATACTGTATATCTGCTGGTAAAGAATATCCTTGTCCCTATAAAAAGCAAGTATAAATACTAGACAATGAGATAAATGGTCTTCATTTCACACATTGTGACAAAGGAAAAACAATTGTAACACATAAACCAAAAAAAACAAAAAAAAACCACAATGCAACCTTCCTACAGAAATCATACCAAGAGTTGAGACAAATGGAGTTACGGGAAGTACAAAAACACATAAAGAGCATGGTTTACAAGCATCAAAAATAAAAGTGGAACAGATTACTACATTAGTGCTACACAATATTTTTTAATTTTTAAGATGATATCTTTCTAGGTTCATTAATATAAATTAAGAATTATGCATATTAATTGCATCAAGATGAAGAAACCAAAATACATATTTGGTATGCTGCTCAATTAGGGCCCCGACATCAGATAAGATAAGTAGTGTGTACACAACAATATCTTTCAGAAGGTAGCTACTAACTGATATTCCACCAAAAAAGTCACAAATTTGTGTAAAATAATTGCATGAGGCAAGCCCTAGATTCATCTGCAAAGGATAAGTGTAACCATAACCACTACTTACCCAGCTATTCTATTGACTTGTGCACGAAATTAGCAGATACGATCAGTTTACATACCATTTTGTTAAGGTAAATTATTTTCTGAAATCAAATGTATCGAAGGCAAGGTCATGAATGCTAAAGAAAAATGGCTAAAATATTATAATACAAACCTTGACAGGGGTTGAAATGGACATACAACTTGGTGTAAGGCATTAAGAAAACAGACCTTCACAGTGGCTGTAATAACATGGCAAGCAATCCTCGATATGCATGATCCCAGTAGAAGTCTGTTGTATCCATTTTGAGAGGCAATCTGCAACACACAAAACATCCTGTAAGAATTAATAACACTGCCCTTGACTGTATCTTTTTACTTTAAACATGTATCCAGATCTGAACCTTTTGCAAGGCCAACATCCGCAGATGTAGTAAAAGATCTTCTTTTCCTGTGACATCTTTAACAGCATCTAGCAACTTCATTAGTCTCTCCCTACAATCACCAGAATCTGAAGAGTACACACTTTCAATCGGTACAACATACAATTGTTTTGTTGGTGGGGCTAGATTTTCCACAATAAATCTAATGTCTTCAACTGCTTTGTCTGTTTCATTAGATGGAACAGAAAAAACAGTGCTTTCATCAATAAATGCAACTCCAACACCGAACACTGGTAATGATCTATCCCTACTAGCATCAAAATTCTTCTGCGCTTTATTATGCATCTCATGTACAAACTGTAAAGCAACCCTGAAACCCAAAATAACAACTTTCCAGAATTCAATAAATCTTGAGTGCCAAATTTTACATATAACAACATTTCAATACATTTTACACCCAGTGTAACAATACATGTATCTTTTGAATTGCCAAAATAGCTCTTCAATCAATAAATGTATCCAATCAATATCAAAAACACGATAAATGCCTTTCTACTAGTTTAGAATCCATCATGTAATTTGACTGAATGAACTAAGTTGATCAAATTTCTCCATTCTTTTGTGGGTGAGAGTTACTACATGAAGCACAATTGTGATTGAAATCGAATCAAATGAATATTCTAGAGAAAAAGGGACCTGGAAGAAGGGCCACCGGAGAAGGCGACGAGGACGTTATCAGTTGGAGAAATCATGGCGTTGGAGGTCACAGAGAACCTGAACTTCCCAAAGAGGTTTCCACGAAAGCAATCAGCGCAGAATCGGGAATCGTCACCGTCGGTATCAGCAGAGATGGGAGGGTTGGCCTTGCACTTGAGGCACAAACCATTGTTTTTGTTTCGGTTGCTGATAGTGTTAGTAGCAATTGAATTGGTATTCTTGTCTTTAACATCTTCTTCTTCATCTTGTTGGTCTCTGTAGCAATTTGACTGGCAAGTTGAGGCACTGCACGCCATGATTTAGTCTTAGAGCACTGAGCTCAACACTTGAATATTAGCCTCGACTAGTCCTTCACTTCAATAAGAATAGTATTGTCCTATGTTTGATGAAAGGAAGGATTAAGAGCAAACCCAGAAACGAAAGAGCACAAGTAAACCAGCAAGCATAATAGCACACCCAATAAATCACCAAGAATCGAGCACCATGCATAATAGCATATCAATTAACCCACAAACTATTAACTAATCAGGCAGACTAGTTTATCAAAACAAGGAGATAAAAATCACCCAGTCAAAACAGAAGAAAACTAAAATAAAGCAAAAAAAAGGATGGAGAACAAAAAGGAAAGAGAGAAAACACGAAAAAGAAGAAAAAAATCAAGAAAAATATGAGAAAAACGAACAAGTAAAACCCAGATTAAACCCACACAATCATACAAACATCCCAAGCATTACAGACAAGAAAAACCCATTTCGATGAAGGAAAAATTTATCTCGATTAAGCTAAGAAGGCAGCAAAGCAAACTACATTTGAATTAAGCCAAAGTACTTCGTTGATCTGGCGTCGAGGTATAGAGAAGTGAACAACGAAGATGGGGTTATGGTGTACGAACGGGTTTATAAACCCCTTGCTTAATCGGGTATGGGCATGGTAACATTAACCCATTTAGTTGACCCGCCCAGCACTATAAACTTTCAAAGCCTTCCAATTAGACAATTTCCAAAAAAGAAAATAAATTTTTCCGGCAAAATATCACTTTTGGTCACTCTATGAAGTATTTGATACTTTCATCACTAAAGTTTCGAAAATATCACTTTAGTCACTCAAGTTTGAGACTATCTTTCACTTTGGTTACTGTCGTTAAATATACCGATATGAGCCATTAAAATTGAGGACATTTTTATCAAATCACTATTAAATATATTTTTTAACTACAAGAATTTAAAAAAAAATTTGAACAAAAAAAAAAAATTAATAATTTGTAAAAAAAATATATGGAAACTTCCGGATTTTTTTCCAAAGAAATCAATACTCGACCCATTTATTATCAACCCGACCTGGACCCATTTTCTTCCTCCGGCCACCTCCGGCGGCGGGACCACCCGATTTTGGTTCCCCACTATCTCGCCTAGCTCCCTGTGGTGGTCTTTTGGCTCGATTTAAGCCACAATGAATGCATCAAGAGCCGAAATGTCGCCACGGGTCGACCCGATTGGCGGTGGACATTTCGGCCACTTCGTGACCAGAAATTATATGGGTTTTCTTCCTTTCATTCCCAGCAACCTCCCTATGGTGGTGGATCACAACGAAATCAAACAAACCGTCACTAATTAAGTTTTGAAGTTTTGGATTACCGAAGCTTTCGAGCCCGATCCCGGCCAATCTACTTTGAATCTCACCTCGAGGTAGTTATAAAACTTGATTCTTGGATTGTGTTCTTCATTTTGATATAAACTTTGTGGTGTTTGGAGGTGGTTTACGGCGGCACATCGATGGCTCATGGTTGTTGATTTGACCGAAATACCCTCGCGAAAATATATTATTTACAAAATTTAAACGGAAAAAATAGACAAGTGACCAAAGTGAAAGACGGTCTCAAACTTGAGTGACCAAAATGATATTTTCAAAACTTCAGTAATGAAAGTGTCGAATATCTCAAAGTTGAGTAACCAAAAGTGATTTTTTGCCATAAATTTTTATCATGAAACATGTCTAAAATTTTTTGCACTGGACTTATTTGTATTTGAACTTTTAGAATGACTGGTTAAGTACCTAAATTCTTAGAAACAAATGATTTGGACATTTTTAGTATTAAAACTCTATTTAATAGAAGCACGTGTTGCAACATGTGACCCGATTTTCTAGAATAAAATTGTTTCATTATACACTAGTACAAATATGATCTTTAATGACACTTTTTTTATGGCATTTTTGTCAAAACATCATGAAATATACTTACAACGGCATTTCAAACGAAAACGTCATTGAAAATATTGTATTAAAATTTGGTCCAAACTTTAAGACGTTTTTTGACCGCCATTGAAGTTTTTGAAAATCAATGGCGTTTAGGGGCTGCCATAATTTCTATGGCGTTTTGTCTAACGTCATTGAAAATATAATAATGACA
This sequence comes from Rubus parviflorus, assembly GCA_029955375.1. NCBI lineage: Eukaryota > Viridiplantae > Streptophyta > Magnoliopsida > Rosales > Rosaceae > Rubus > Rubus parviflorus. The sequence goes on along the minus strand of JARGGL010000006.1, from coordinate 16,299,774 downwards.
TTTGTAAAACGCCATACTTTCGAATTGGGTTATGACGTTTGGGAAACGTCCTAAAAAGCCTGACCCAAATTTTTTAATGAGCCCGCGCTCATTATTTTTCATTTGGCGCCCTATCCAGCTTATTTTATGAATTTTTGCTAATCCCAAGCAAAACTAAAACCTTATGTTATCTTTCCGGCCTCTTTTTTTTCTTCTTTCTCTGCCGATCATAATCTTTAGTTTTCTTGTTCCTCCTTCTCTCGATCATTCTCTATTCGTCTGTCATTGCACACTCACATCCATAATGGCATAAGGACTGGGGGTAATAAATTATGTTTGAGATTGTAGGGGAGATATATATGGTATCGATATGTAGACTTTAGATTGACCAAACAGTTCATTCTAAGTTGTTCACCTGCAGCAGCATCAACGACGTGGGCGACATATCCTCATGAAATCTTAACCTTCCCATCCTAAGTCCATTAGCTAGAAGTTCATTAGTTACAAACATAGAAGATGAGTACAGAAAAAAGGTGAATGAGGCTGAAGTTCCTCTTTATCCAGGGTGTACAAAGTACACAAAGCTATCAGCCACCTTGAGCATGTACAAACTTAAAGCCACATTTGGACTTCCTAATGCTGCGTTTGATGAGTTTCTCAAGGAATTTAAAGATATGCTACCAGATGCAAATAGTTTTCCTGATTCTTTGTACACTATAAAAAAGTTTCTGAAAGAATTTGATTTAGGGTATGAGAAGATTCATGCATGCATCAATGATTGCTGCCTGTTTAGAAAAGAGAAAGAACATTTGGAGAGATGTCCTAACTGTGATTCTTCAAAGTGGAAAGTAAACTCACGCACTAAGAAGATAAGTAAGTACGGGAGTGCCTGCAAAATTTTTGCGCTACTTTCCTATAATACCTAGAATTCAAAGGATATTTTTTTCACCAGAATTGGGAGAGCAGTTAACATGGCACTCTACTCATCACAGTCAAGATGGCATGATGCGTCATCCGGTTGACTCGATCACATGGAGTACCATTGATAAAAAATGGCCAACTTTTGCATCTGATCCAAGAAATTTGAGATTCGGACTTGCAACTGATGGATTTAATCTATTTAGTAATCTTAGCTCCACACATAGTACTTGGCCAGTAATTCTAGTGATATATAATCTGCCCCCGAATATATGCATGTCCACTGAAAACTTGATGTTGAGTTTACTCATTCTAGGCCCGAAACAACCTGGAAATGATATTGACGTATATCTGGAACCACTTTTAGATGACTTAAAGAAGCTTTGGAACAATGGTGTGTAGATGTATGATGCATTGAATAAAACCATGTTCAACTTAAAAGCTATCTTATTGTGGACAATAAACAACTTTCCTGCTTATGGAAATTTAGCCGGGCTTACTACAAAAGGGGAATTTGCATGTCCTATATGTGGTCCATATACTTGCCCTCATTGGTTACCACTTGCAAATAAGACTGTCTACATGGATCATAGAAGATTTCTTCCACAAAATCACCCTTTACGTGATAAACACGTACAAGTGGTTTAATGGACGAAAGGAAAAAAGGAGGCAACCAAATTTTTTTACTGGGCATGCTGTTATACGTGCTTTACGTGGGTTCAAAAATAAAATTGAGAAGACAAAGAAACCACAAAAGAAATTTCAAAAAGGCGATGCAGCTAAAATGCTGAAAAAGAAGTCAATATTTTTTTATTTGCCATATTGGAGGTTAGTAGTTTTACCATTGTGTTTGTTGGTTATTATTTAATTGTGTACAAAACTTAATCTTTAATTTTATCATGACCTAAAGATATTTCCTTTATATGGTTCGATATAGGTATTGTCGTCGCGCCACAACTTGGACGTGATGCAAATCGAAAATAATGTTTGTGAGAGTGTCTTATCAACTATATTAGATGTTAAGGGCAAATCGAAAATTGGACTTGAGTCTCATAGAGATCTGGAGTTATTAGAACTGATGGAAGAAGTGCCTTTGGATGAGCGAAAAGATAACTTAGAGCTTCCATCTGCACCTTACACATTTACAAAGGTTGAGAAGCTGAAATTCTTTAGGAGGTTGTATTTTCAAAGATTTCCTGATGGGTATTGCTCAAATATTGGGAACTGTATCAAGTTGCAAGAGTGCAAACTACAAGGTCTTAAGTCTCACGACCATCATGTTTTGATGCAACAGTTGTTGTCGGTTGCAATAAAAGGACTTTTACCTGAAGACCTGAGAAAAGCAATATTTCGTCTATCCTGATTTTTTAAGGAGTTGTGTCAAAGAGTGCTTGATAAAAAAAAGATTGGAAAAGCTGGAAGATGAGATTATGGAGACCCTATGTTTATTGAAAATGTACTTTCCTCCATCATTCTTCGACATAATGATTCACCTTACAATTCATATAGGAAGAGAAGCTAAGTTATGTGGTCCGGTGCATTATAGGTGGATGTACCCATTTGAGAGGTAATCTAATTATTATCTGTTACTTTTATTGTGCAAAAGCCAATTAGTTAATTCATGAGATGTCAATGCTTCTTTTTGTTAATTTTGTTTGAAATTGTTTAAAGATACATGAAGGTGCTTAAAGATTATGTTAAGAATCGGGCTCAACTAGAAGGAAGTATAACAGAAAATTACTTGGTTGATGAGTGTGTGAGATTCTGCAGTCGATATATGAAACAAGTAGCAGCAGTTAGTTATAAGTGAAAACGGAATGAAAGAGTTGAAGATGAGACAATTGTAGAAGGGTCCACACTTTTAAAGGGCCGCTCGATACAATTATCAGATAGCATACATAAAGCTGTTTATCTTTGTGTGCTTTTTAACAGTGAAGAAGTTGTTCCATACATTGAGTAAGTAGCCACATTAACCAATTCATTTAAATTAAAACATAACTATATAACTTAATGATAGTTTGAACATGCCATGATCTTGTCATTAGGGTTCATAAGGAAGAATTAAAGTGTTCAAATCCACGTTTTATAAGAGATAGCAATTTGCTAGAGAAAAGACATTTACAAACATGCATTCAATGGTTACAAGCCAAAGTTTGTGAGTATGAAAATTGTTTAATTAGCTTCCAGGATAATTATTGGCTTTATTGTTTATAGTAGTAAATCTATTTATTAATATTGTACAGATTAAATGTGAAGCTAGAATAAGCGGATTGAACTCAGATTGGCGTTTCTTGTAAAAGGGCCAAGATACTCTGCCATGTCACATACTGGTTTTGTTATCAATGGAAATCGTTTTCACACAATGGAAGCTAATGTCTCTACACAGGATTATGGTGTACATATTGAAGCTAACACTTTATGCAAATCTAGTGCCAAGCAGGGACGGAGGCACTTGTGGGCCTTAGGTGGCCTTGCCCGCCCCCCCTCCCCGGTCCATTTCTACAGTAGCTTTTAATATATATGCGCAAAGCTTTACTCCAATTGAGTTATGCCTCTTTATATTATATTGGGCTATTGCCCCCCCCCCCCCCCAACCCAACCCAACCCAACCCAACTCAACTCCCACGTTTCAATAATTCAATATTTAATAAACAATTATAGGAAGTTTCTTAATATCCTAGACTCCTAGTCCTAGTCTCCTACCTCCAGGCTCTAGTCCTCTCGGCAAACAAACAAAAAAGGTCCTAGTTTCTAGTACCAAAATTAATTAAAATTATATAAACATTCTCCTAAAACCTAAGCATTCTTTGCGTTTGTTTCTTACTCCAATAAACAGTAAAATACCGACCGGGACACTAGGCAAGAAAAAAAAATCTGAAGAAGAACTTTCAATCTACTTCTACGTACCCTTCTACATTTTGAGGCTTAGAGTTTGCATAAAAAATTAGAATTGAACACAGCTACACGCCCACACAGGTAATATTGATTTTCTAGTTTGTAAACTGATGGATTGTTCAATACTTCAATGGATTTTTCTTTTTTGAGTTGCTGTATTTTTTCCTTAATTGATGGATTAATGTTTGAATGAAGAGATGAATTGGATTGATTTGGTTTTCTTAATTGAGTATTTGAGTTGCTTTATTTTTTCTTTTATGGATGATTTTATATTTTGATGGATTGTTTGAATGAAGACAGAAGAGAGTTGATTTGGTTTCTTTAATTGAATTGCTTTATTTTTTTTCCCTTCATTTAAATTGTAGATGAGGAAACAATCTACACTTCATGCATTTTTGAAAAGAAAAAGTACCCCGTCTGAAGTTAGTTCATCAGCCCCTGTGTCAGATTCTAACACTGAAACACCAGTTTTTGAAAATCATCCCAAATCTGCTAGAGTCGACTATGGAATTGATATTACTTCTTTGGAACGCGACCCAGGACGACGTCCAAATATATGGGATTATCCTGTTAATGAACGAGATGAAATTCGACGAGCGTACATTAAACTTGGACCATTCTAACCTTTGCTGGACAGTTATCCGAAATCAAATTCAGTGGATCATCCTCGTAGCTTTCAAGCTGCATGGTTTGCCTTATTTCCGTCATGGTTAGAATATTCTATAGAGAAAGATGCAGCTTTTTGTTTGCCCTGTTATCTCTTTCATACACCAACTGGGCATAGAGGGCACACAACTTTCACTGTTGACGGATTTCAAAATTGGAAGAAAGTTAAAAATGGAAATAACTGTTCTTTTGCAAATCATGAAGGGAAGTCTCCTTACTCCACTCATAAAGTTGCTGCATTATCTTGTTTAGATTTGATGAATCAATCTCAGCATATCCAAAGGGTGATTAATAGTTACAGTGCTCAACAGATTGCAGAAAATAGACTACGAGTTAAAACCTCAATTGAAGCAGCTAAATGGCTTGCATTTCAAGGTACGTTTTGCATTTAGAGGTCATGATGAAAGGCTGACATCTCTAAATCCTGGAAATTATAAGGCCTTGTTAAAGTTGTTGGCTTCCTACAATGAAAAAGTTGCTGAAGTTATCTTAGATAGAGCTCCTAAAAATGCCTCATACACATCGCCACAAATTCAGAAGCAAATTTTACAAGTTTTCTCAATTAGTGTGAGGAAGGTGATTCACGAAGAAATTGGGGATGCAAAATTTTGTATAATTGTTGATGAATCCCGCGATGAGTCAAAAAGGGAGCAAATGGCTTGTTCATGGGCTTGTTACGATTTGTTGACAAGGAAAGTCTCATTCAAGAGCGTTTTTTTGGGCTTGTTCATGTATCTGACATTATTGCATTGACTCTACAAAAGGGTATTGATTGGCACATATTTGTCGTGCAAATTGCATTCCTAATCATGAGAATTAAGCTTCTCCGAAGGCCTTTTGTTGTGTTTAATGTGTGTTTTCATGTTTCTAGGTTATTTATGTGAGTTGATGTAATTCGGCACAATATGGTGCATTTTGGCGCATTTGAACCACTTCCGAGAAAAGGACGAGAAGTCAACCGTGACTCTTGGACATCAAGATCATATGAGTCAAAGCTTCGGGAGTGGAACAGACAAAGATTTCGGAGAAAGAAGAGTATAATTCCGAATTTCGGCGATTTTCCGGAGAACCACCACAAGCGGCGGCAGCACCGCCGGAGAACCACCAACCGTGGTGGTGAGACAAAGGGGCAGCAGCTCACATGTTTTGCTGCATCAATTCCATGTGGCCAAGTCAGAAATCCATCCCCTCACATGCCAAAATCTGCCATATTCCCCACTCAATTCCCTCCACATCATCATTCCATTTCCCCCATCATGTTCCTTTTGCTTTTCATTTGTTTTATCTTTTCCCATACCATTTCAGATCACAAGCTCTTTATATATGTCTACATCTGATTCAAAGGGGAATCAATCAATCAATCAATCAATTCAGAAAGTCACCTCCCATTCAGCTGAGCCAAGAGCTCTCAAACACTCTAGAATACGTCCTCTCCGTCCGGACTCCACTAGGATGTCCGGACGGACACTACCCGTCCACCTACTGTAATCGCAAGTTTTCTCATAGTTCTGTCCATTTTTTGGACTTTCATCCTTCACGAAAGTTGTTCCTAAGGCCCCCATTTACCTTACGGACTAGCTTTCACAATCGTTTGTACACTTACATGCTCTGGAATCATCAAGAACAACAAGGACCTGCAGGAATCCTGGAGGTTTTGAGCAAGAAGGAGTGAGGAGAAGAAGAGGATACATGGAGCAGCTAGCCAACTCTTGGGACAGCAAGGACCTGCTAGATGTCTTCATGAGAATCTCTCAACCTATCTTTACTTATGTTTTATTCAAGCATGTGTGTATAAATTCTTATGGTTGGGGACTAGGGTTGTATGCCCTAGTTCATTGATGTTGGATTGTATAACTTTGATGTTTTATGCATGTTGGTTGATTCTTGGATATGTTTATTGTCTATTTGTGTTAGATGCTTGCTTAGGGATATGACAAATTCATGAGCATGTGTTTAATCCATTTTTGTGAGAGTTTGTAAGCTTGAGAACCTTATTAATTCTAGACAAATGACAATGAGCATGATGAATCTAAGTAAGGAACTTGATTTGTTTGAATCTTGATTCTTGGAACTCTATGCCTAGAAAGTTTACTTGGGGACCTTGGTAAGGCTTGGGTAAATGGATTAGGAGTATTTGTGTCCATGGTATGGTACAAAATAGGCCTAGAAGAATCACATCTTTGACTATGGTATGGTTGGGATATGGGGTTTGATCCACTATCAACTTGGTTTTGTGTAAATCCTTGCTGCATTTGTTCTTCACCTCCATTCACGTTTGAATGTGAGACTTGATTCTCATGACCATAACTGGACATGATGACATTAGATTGCATTCGCTTTCCATACCATAACATGGGTGGAATGTGGGGATTGTTACACAAACTTCTTTAACATGTGCACACATTAGGTTGTTAATTCAATAGATATGAAAACTCAATCATTCTACCATTCCTATATCTTTCCATATTCCACTTTACACTTTTGTTGGGCTTGTCACCTCAACACATTCACATATGTTTCACTTGTTTACTTAGATTTGCATGGTCACTTTAGGTTACTGTTTTGGTTACTTGTCACTTGGGAGTGACACATCTTTGAACACTACACTCACATGTTGCACATAATCCACATCTAAGTACATAGTCCATTTCTTGTCTCATCATTTTAGTGCTAGAAACTTGGTTACCACATGATTACCGAGTGGATTTTGGGCCTTTCAATCCCTTGGGTACGACAACCCCCGGTCCTTAATCTATATCATCCCCTATCTTTAACGATACGTAGACATGTTTTCAACGCGAAATTATCGTCTCGTCAGGTATATACTCTACATTGTCTCATCATGGCCTCGATATTCAGAATATTAGAGGACAAGGGTATGATGGTGCAAGTAATATGCGAGGTGAGTGGAATAGATTACAAGCTTTAATTTTGCAAGATTGTCCATATGCTTACTATATTCATTGTTTTGCGCATCGATTACAGTTGGCTTTAGTTGCATCATCAAAAGAAGTTCTTCCTGTTTACCACTTCACTAAGTTGACTACTATTGTTAATATTGTTGGTGCTTCATGTAAGCGTAACGATGAATTTAAACAAACTCAAGCTGATGAAATTGCACATATGATTTCTATTGATGAGCTTGAGACAGGAAGAGGACTTAACCAGATTGGCACTTTACAACGAGCTGGAGATACTCGTTGGGGTTCTCACTTGAGATCAGTTTCAAGCCTGATAAATAAGTTCAGTGCAACATGTGTAGTATTGTTGAACATAATTGATGATGAAGGTACTTATTTGCAAAAAGGAGATGCAGATGCGGCTTATGAAGCAATGACTACATTTGAATTTGTTTTCATTTTGCATCTCATGAAAGAAATTATGGAGATCACTGATGAACTATGTCAGGCTTTACAATGTAAAGCTTAAGACATTTTGAATGCCATGAATCTTGTTGCATCGACTAAAGCACTCATACAAAAATTAAGAGATGATGGATGGGATTCTTTACTTACTAAGGTGAGTTCTTTTTGTGAGGCACGCAACATAGATTTACCTGATATGAATGCTCGTTATGTTAGAAGACAAGGTCGAGCTCGTGGTCAACAAGATGACTTTACTATTAAGTATCACTACCAGGTACATTTTTTTTTTCTAAATATAGAGATCTGTTTAAGTAAATATGCAATCAACCACAATACTGAAAGTAATGACAGAGCAAAATAGCACAGGAATAGATCGTATCTTTATTAATGAATAGGTGCCTCTATATATAGAGAAACACAAGGGTACAATCCATATCCCAATGGGACTTCTATTCAATATGTAATCCATATGCTAACCTAACTAGATACTCCTAGGTTGACTAGGCACACACAAAGTAGGTTTCCTTCAACACTCCCCCTTGTGGCGTCAACACTAGGTGGTGCTCCTCACGTTGTCTCATTAAAAACCTTGCCAAGTAACAAAAACCCAGTGGGATAAAAATAACCTTGGTCGAAGGGAAAAAGAGTACAACACACCCTTCACATTTGGAAACTTTGCATGGACACTAGACTCCCCCTGAAGTCTGCGTCTCCCCCTGATTTCCACAATCATGGGAGGTCAGATAACTTAAGCAAACCAATGCTTTTCACATGCTTCTCAAATGTGGATTTAGTCAGTGATTTGGTAAACAAATCTGCTGCATTGTCCTCAGAACGGACTTGATTGACTTCAATCTTGAGGAACTTTTGCTGTTGCTGATTATATAAGAACTTAGGCGATATATGCTTGGTGTTGTCGCCCTTGATGAAACCTTGCTTCATTTGTTCAATGCAAGCAGCATTATCCTCATAAATGCATGTAGGTTCATCTGTGGTTGACCTCAAACCACAAGCACTTCTTATATGTGTAGCTATGGACCTCAACCATATACACTCACGAACCGCTTCATGGAGAGCAATTATCTCAGCATGGTTCGAAGAAGTGGCAACAAGGGTCTGTTTAGTAGACCTCCAAGATATCGCGGTGTTACCCATGGTAAAGACATAACCAGTTTGGGAATGACCTTTGTATGGGTCAGAGAGATACCCAGCATCAGCAAAGCCAACCAAAACATCACAAGGTGTTTGGGAAAAGGGGGCAGCAACTTTTCTGCCCGTCGGTCGACCGGTCGCCGACAATGTGTCGACCGGTCACCGGTCGACGGCAGGCACAGGTTCCTCACCCATTTTGCCATATTTTCGAGACTCTCTGTAGGGAAAGAACAAGCCCATATCAATCGTACCTTTCAAGTAACGAAAGATAGTCTTTATGCCAGTCCAATGGCATTGCGTGGGTGCAGAGCTAAATCTAGCCAACAAGTTAACAACAAAGGAGATATCGGGTCTTGTACACTGTGCCAAGTATAATAATGCGCCTATTGCACTTAGGTACGGTACCTCAGCCTCTAAAACGTCTTCGCCATCATCCCTTGGGCGAAACGGATCCTTCTTTGGATCTAGACTGCGACCAATCATGGGAGTGCTAACAGGATGGACTTTATCTATATTAAATCTCCTGAGCATCTTTTGGGTATAAGCTGATTGATGAATCAGAATCCCACTACTATAGTGCTCAAGTTCTAGACCGAGACAAAACCGTGTTTTCCCAAGATCTTTCATCTCAAACTCAGATTTCAAGTAGTCAGTGGTTTCTCTTAGTTCATCAAGAGTGCCTATAAGGTTCATGTCATCAACATAAACTGCTACTATTGCAAATCCGGAACTTGTTCTCTTAATAAACACGCAGGGGCATAATTCATTGTTCACATACCCTCTTCCAATCAAGTAGTCACTTAGACGGGTATACCACATTCGTCCGGATTGTTTCAATCCATATAGTGAGCGTTTCAACCTTATTGCAAACGCACTCCGTGGTCTGGAGCTACTTGATTTGGGTAACTGAAGCCCATCAGGGACCTTCATATAAATTTCCGTATCTAGATCCCCATAGAGATACGCTGTGACCACATCCATAAGCTGCATATCCAGTTTTTCGGAAACTACCAAATTGATAAGGTAGCGGAACGTTATAACGTCCATTACGGGAGAGTACGTCTCCTCGTAGTCGATTCCAGGGCGTTGTGAGAAGCCTTGAGCCACAAGGCGAGCTTTATATCTTATAATCTCGTTTCTCTCATTACGCTTTCTAACAAAGACCCATTTGTATCCAACAGGTTTTATTCCAGAAGGTATTGGCACAACAGGCCCGAATACCGTTCTCTTTGTTAATGAGTCTAACTCAGCCTGGATCGCATCTTTCCATTTAGGCCAATCAGCTCTATGTTGACATTCATCAACAGAGCGAGGTTCAATATCATCAGTCTCAATCAACTCTCGTGCACAAGCATATGCGAACACATCATCAATGATGATGGAGTTTCTATCCCACGTCCCATGTATACTAGTATAATTAATTGAGATCTCTACATTCTCACGGATAGGTTCTAACGACGGGGCGTCCCCCGAAGATGTCTCTTGGACATAACCATAATCCGGAACGTTTTCATGAGACGGATTTTGAGTGTCAATGATGAGAGGGTTATTGGGTGCCATCGCAGCCCGTTTTCTAGGGCGCGAATCCCTCGAACCGGGTGGTCTCCCACGCTTCCTCAGCGGAGCCACGGCCTGAGCCACATCACCACCATTACTGGCAGTGGCGCCACCAGCTGTCCCTCCAATAGGGTTAGCTGCAGTAGCGACTTTGAGTCCAAGTCCTTGTTCAGGTACTTGCATCCTTGCAGGCACATTTGCAGCTGGTATATGAGATCTAGTCACTTTAGCAAGATCAGAGAAAGCGTCAGGAAGAGAGTCTGCGACTTTCTGAAGATCTATAATTCTACGCACTTCTATTTCTCTTTGTGCAGTAGGGGGATCATGATGAGACAGAGTGGGGACAGGCCATGACAATTCTTGTCATTCCTGTTGAATGTGTACATTCTTATCTCCCCCGAACGACGGGAAGACTGTCTCATCAAAGTGACAATCCGCAAATCTTGCGGTAAAGAGATCGCCTGTCAAGGGTTCTACATAGTGGATGATAGTTGGTGACTCAAAACCAACATAAATGCCCATTCGTCTCTGAGGACCCATTTTAATACGCAGTGACGGCGTAATAGGCACATAGACAGTGCACCCAAATATGCGTAAGTGCGAGATGCTTGGCTCGTACCCAGTCACTAGCTGTTGCGCAGAAAATGGTTGAGTGGCTGTGGGTCTCAGACGAATTAGCATAGCTGCATGCAATACTGTGTGCCCCCAAGCAGAGAGAGGAAGATTGGTGCGCATGACCAATGTCCTTGTTACCATTTGAATTCTTTTAATGGCAGCCTCTGCAAGACCATTCTGGGTATGCACATGTGGAACTGGATGCTCAACATCCATTCCAATAGACATGCAGTAGTCATCGAAAGTTTTCGATGTAAACTCTCCAACATTATCAAGCCTGATAGATTTGATGGGATAATCCGGGTAGTGAGCCCGCAGGCGAATTATCTGTGCTAGGAGTTTAGCATAAGCAGCATTACGAGTGGACAACAGCGTGACATATGACCAACGTGTCGACGCATCAACCAACACCATAAAATACTTAAATGGTCCGCTTGGTGGTTGAATAGGTCCACAGATATCCCCTTGGATTCTCTGTAAGAATGGAAGAAGTGCTTTAGAATCCTTGGCATAGGACGGTCTTGGTCCTAGTTTCCCTAAGGAACAAGCTTTGCAAAAAAAATGTTTGGCTTTGGGAGCTTCAGAAGCATAGGAGGCATCCTGATGATTTTTCAAATCAGGGTTTTTCTCAGAAAGAAATCGCAAATCGTCGACCGGTCGCCGACTATTGGTCGACCGGTCGCCGACTATTGGTCGACCGGTCGCCGGAGCTTCTGTCCGGTGTCGGATAGTTTCTGGAAGTTGTCAACCGGTCGCCGGGACGATGTCAACCGGTCGCCGGGACGATGTCAACCATTCGCCGGGACGGCGGAAAGCTTCTGGAAGTTGTCGACCGGTCGCCGACTATTGGTCGACCGGTCGCCGAAGCTTCTGCCCTATTTTTGATAGCTTCTGGAAATCGTCGACCGGTCGCCGGGACTATGTTGACCGGTCGCCGGGACGGCAGAAGCATCACTTTCCTCTCCTCGGATCAATTTTTGATCCTTGCTTCGATGAGCTCTATAGAATGGATGTCCGTTTGAGGTTTTGAATATACGGATCATCATGTCACGACCAGGATGTCCCAACCTATCGTGCCAAAGCCAATATGTGTCTGAATCCAAGAGGTCATCTCTAATGACATTGTTTGATTCAATGGCTCGGATAGTCATTAGAGGTAATGCAAAGGAATTCTCTTTCATTCTCATCATGCGTTTCAGCATGGAATCCATTGGTTCTTATATCTTTGAAGCTCAACAAAGTTCTATTTCCTCTTGGAGCATATAGAGCATTGGTGACATCAATTAGGGTGCCATTAGGCAAGAGGAATTGGGCATGTCCTCTTCCTTGTACAAGGTTAGATGGTCCTGCCATCGTAGTCACAGAGGAATGTGATGGCATCATGTCTAAAAACAATTGCCTATGACGCAATATGGTATGCGTGGTTCCGCTGTCTGCGAGACATTCAAGTTCTCCGGAATTCATTCCTAATTAAGAAAGCTCATAATTAAAATTGAGTATAGTAAACAACTCCAAATTTTATTAAAGATATAAACCGAATGAATTACATCCAAAGTTCCAACTTGGTCTTAGCCAATAACTAAATCAACATTACAATGGAAAATAAAGGACTTAAGCGAATTCTGGAGTATCATCACTCTTTCCAGCTTTAAAGTCTTCAACCCTCAATTTGACGTTCTCTTCGTCATCCTCTTGTTCAATGTTGTGAGCTTCCATGGCTTCACGATACGCTTTGTATGCATTAGCTACACTCTGAGTGGCTCTACATATCTTGGACCAATGTCCAGTTTTTCCACACCTGAAGCACAAAGATGTTTGATCGGAATCCTTTGATTGAGAAGCGTTATTCACGCGTGGTGCACTCCTCTTGAGTGGCACGACATTAGCACCTGTTGCTTGCTTAAAATTGGCGGCACCATGTCCCTTTGGGCGGCCTCCTCGGGCTCCCCTTCGCCTAGTTTGGCGACTACCTTCTTGAGCAGAGCGATCATATGGACCAGGACGTCCAGAATTGTCCCTAGGATTAGGGTTTCGCCCGCGACGGCCTCTCTTTGGGGCGCCATTATAATGGGTCTCCGGAACTTGTTTTGTTCCCACGGGCCTCGCATTATAATTCTTCACAAGTATCTTCTCGTGCTTTTTAGCAACAGAGAGAGCAGAGATAAGCTCATGAATTCTTGTGATCCGTTTATTCTGTACTTCAATACGATAGTTCTTTGCAACTACCAAGTCAGAGACGGGAAAGGTAGAGAGGGTTTTCTCAATCATCATCGCATCAGTTATGTTCTTCTCACAGAATTCCATGAGGGATTTGATGCGGAGTGCTTCCGAGTTAAACTCTAGGACTGAGGCATAATCACAGAAGCGCAGTAGTTGCCACTTCACCTCTAGTTCAGGAAGCAGAGATTCACGAACGTTGCCAAACCGCTCTTCGAGTGCAACCATAGTGTTATGGGATTTTCCTCATTGAGGTACTCGGCTTGTAGAGATTCGTCCATATGACGGATCATCAGGATGATAGCTTTGGCATTCTTAGCCTCTAAAGCATCAGCGGTGGCTTGTGCTGTAGCAGCAGCAGCAGCAGCGGCGGCGACGGTCAGTGGTCCTTCCACAGGTGCGGCGGCCTCAGCAGGTGCAGCTGCAGGGGGCTCACGGATTGCAGAGATGCTTCCTTGAGCTTTCAGGTGGTTGCGTACATCGCGAACCCACTTATGGTATCCAATGCCCGTGGTATCCAAAGGTGCGAAGTCCAACTTGTTCAGGTTATTTGCCATCTGAAACAACAAGAAAATTGAGGTTAGTTTTCGGAGCATAAACTTCTCCCACGAAAACAAATATGGTTTCTGAGCTATGCTTCAAAGAAAACGTTTTCCATGTATTGGATTTAGGTGGAACTTTAGTGTAGTATGGCCATAACCCTAAAACTTTTCGGTAGCTCTACCCGGATACACCCAGATACATAATAAGAGATGTCGGTGTGAGCAAGCTCCCTTAATACCACTTATCTCAAATCACATACCTAGACATACCCAAGTAGGTGAGCCTAGTAGGAATTAAGTTATGAACCATAGGTCGTTTCTTCTCTACGGATTCCTCATCCGGAGGTAAATCATTCAATGAACTCCTCGTTCAAGGTCTCTTCTCTTTACGGATTCCTCATCCGGAGTATTAGCTCGAATCCCCATAATTCGGCTCTTAAACTCACACCAATAGCATGATGACATTAGAGGTGCTCATGACTTACACATACCGCAAGCGATATGAAGCTCGATCACTCCCCTAATGCTTCTCATAGTTTGGATAGGTTCGATTTCAAGGATCCCACGTTATAGAAAGGTGGGAGGTAGAGGAGGGATGTTGGAAGTCCCTTGAGAAAAAGAAGGTTGAATTAAATTCAGAAAGCAGCAACGTTTATAAAAGCTTACTTGGATTCTTTTCTCAGATTCTCTTGAGTAGCTCTTATTCGAAATCGAATATCTGGAGATCCAACGGTCGGAACTAGATGAAATTTGAACCGAGAGTAGTCGATACACAGAGGGATCAATCACCAAAATTTCGGCTTAATCCGACGGTGGAGAAGAGAGAAAATCGCTTCCAAAGTCGGCTGTTCTGTTCAGGCAGATTCTCAGATATTGATGTAGGAGTAACCGGAGGTGGTTTGTGGTGATGCAGCAAGTGGCTGGCAGCAAAGGGTGGTGCACGGTGGTGCAAGGTGAACACGGCAAACCTAGGGTTTAGGATTCTAGGGTTTTTAATCTCAGGGCTAGAGGTTCGTGCTGATAACGTGTTTAAGTAAATATGCAATCAACCACAATACTGAAAGTAATGACAGAGCAAAATAGCACAGGAATAGATCATATCTTTATTAATGAATATGTGCCTCTATATATAGAGAAACACAAGGGTACAATCCATATCCCAATGGGACTTCTATTCAATATGTAATCCATATGCTAACCTAACTAGATACTCCTAGGTTGACTAGGCACACACAAAGTAGGTTTCCTTCAACAAGAACTATTTATTACTCATCTCACTTATACTATGTGTGAGACTTCTTAATATTGTTTATATATATATATATATTCCAGGTTGATATATTCTATGCTGCAATTGACTCTCAATTGCAAGAATTAAATAGCCGATTCAATGAGAATGTGGTAGAGTTGGTTGTCCTCAATTCAGCTTTGGATCCTCGTGAAATTAATAACTCTTTTAGAATTGATGATATTTGTAAATTAGTTGACAAATATTATCCACAAGACTTTGAAGATCATGAGAAGACACGCTTGAAAAGACAACTTGAACATTTTGTGATTGATGTTATTCGACTTCCAGAGTTCAAAACTTTGTTAACTATTTCTGACATGGCTCAATGGTTTGTAAAGACTAGAAGATCAGTGACATACCAACTTGTTTATAGGGTGGTTGTGCTCGTGCTTACTCTTCCAGTCTCGACAGCACTTACAGAGCGAGCATTTTCAGCTATGAAAATAATAAAAACTAGCCTTCGTAACAAAATGGAGGATGACTTTCTCACTGACTCTTTGATTATGTACATTGAAAAAAAAATCGCTGAAAAGTTTAGTATAGACTCGATCATTGATGACTTTCGTGATATGCAAGAGCGACGAGTCCCATTTTGATGATGCACAATTCAAGTTAGTAACTTTATTACATTATAGACAATTATATTGTGACATTTGATTTGTTCATTGTTTTTTTTTTTTGGTTTTGAGTTTTATATTTTCAGTCTTATATTTGTTCCTTCATATCTCTCCCCCCCCCTAATATAAATCTCTAGCTCCGTCCCTGGTGCTAAGGATAAAACACAAGAATTTGCACCAGTAAAGTACTATGGGGTTATAAGAGATATTTTGGTGTTGGACTTCAACCATTTTCGGGTGGTTGTATTTCATTGTGATTGGGCCAACCTCGTTAGTGGGGGTAAAGAAAGAAGATGGATTCACTGTAGTTAACCTTCATGAAGGTTTAAGTAAAAAAGATCCATTTGTTCTAGCATCACATGCGAAACAAGTGTTTTATTCTAGAGAAAGTGAAACTTCTAGTTGGTATACAGTACTAAAGGCACCACCAAGAGGTTTTCATGAACTAGATATGTTTGACGAGAGTGTTTTCACATCATATGTTGGGCAAGATGTATCAGCACTTGACATAGACAATATTGATAGGGAGGAAAACTGATTGTTTATGTAACATAGGGGGTACATTAATTGTTGTGTAATTTTTTGTATATAATGACCCTTTGAACATATGTGCTGGTGTACATGCTTTTTGTACTAATATATGAAAAGTGTATCATTATTTCAATTGCTTGTCTTGGGTGACTTACTTCTTTGTATTGAGCCTTACGTTTTATATGTGTTAACCATGATCTCTTTATTCTTTTAGACAATGGTCTTTGGCTGCAATTTTTACTTTGCTGCAACAAATTTGCACTGTGGCGGAGGTGAGAGTTCATAATATTTATTTTGAGGTATTCATATTACTCATTAATTTTTGACATTATGTAACTTTAGTCTTCTTGTTATGTAGACTTTGAAGATAGGGACAAAAAGAGGTAGAGCTGAGTTGAAAGAATCAAATGATCATGTGAGAGATTCTGATGAATTTTCAAAGTCTGCACCTCAAGACGAACCTAATGGGAATCCTACTAACAATGGGAAGAAGAAAACCCGAGGAAAAACTACATTGCAAGTAATGCCAACAGGAGAAAAAAATCGACAATATCTTGAGTGGAATGAAAGAGGGCAACCTGTTGGGCAAGTGTCAAAGCAGTTTAGCTCATGTGTTGGGGTGATGGTTCGAGAGAACAACCCAATTAATATAGAAACCTGGCATAAAGTGAAGGATGCCACCAAAAATACTACTTGGGGTCTCTTGATGGTAAGACATGTGTGTTTTGTTCTTTTTGTGCTATACCTTATTTTAATAGTTTTTACTGGAAAATGCAGCAAAAGTACATAGTGGATCTCTCTCACAAGTCATTCATCTTACAACAAATGGGAAGGCTATGGAGATCTTGGAAATCCGAACTGTCAGCTCAATTATATTAAAATCTGTCTTCGATGCTAAGGCAACTAAGTCAGAGAGAACACGTGTACTTGCCATTCTCAAACCCAATGAGGTGAAACAAGATGAGTGGGATGATTTCGTGACAGAACGCAAGTCAGAGGCATGGCAAGTAAGTTATTAAATGGTGTTGAATTTGTTATTGATATCAATTATATATAAGTTTAGGATGATGAACATCACTAATATGTATTCCTCCAGGAAAAAAGTGAGAAAATGAAAGAAATAAGAGCAAAACAGATATTAACTCACACCATGAGCCGAAAAGGTTATGCAAGGTTGGAATATGGATGTGTAAGTGTGACTCAGACTTTCTTTCCATTCAATCTTGTAAATTGTGTCTCTCTTCTACTTTATCCTTTATTATAATTTCACTTCTGCCATTACAGTATGTACATGAAAAACAAGATTTATTGGAAAAGTATTTATAATATGGGTTTTTTTCACAAACAGTGTCTGAACTCTTCTGCCCCGGCCAAAATGATACCCAACAATTAAAAAGAGTTAATGTGGTAACTGGATTCTAAATTTCTTATCAACCTCATACCTCCGTTAAATTTTCTTTTAGTCAAGTTAAAAAAAGCACATGATGGTCACGTGGGGTATTAATTAGTCCGGTCTCTCCCTCTCCGGGTTATCTTCTCCTCCTTCTTTCTTTTTCTTTCCATCTCTTTTTTGTTTGTTCTGTTCTGGACACCCAAAAAGGGCACCCATCTTCACGCCGCCGTGCTCACCCTTGCACCACCACCGTCAGCTCCCGCTTCTCTCATCTCTCTCTCATGCCTTTGCTTCTCTCTTCTGACAAGCCCTCCGATTGCCAGCCGTGCATCATTGCACCGCTCCTCCACTCTTCTCTCAGCCATCGCCGTGCTCTCTTGCCTCGAGCTCGCGCTTCACCTGCAGCTCCCACCTCTCTTGAGCTCTCTCTAACATTCCCTCAGCTCTCACCTCTCACCTGCAACTCCCAACTCCGGCCACCATCACACAACACCGCCTTTAACATTAGAACCCTCGATGCCACCATTAATTTTTGAATCCACAGTCAAAATATTTTCATTACCCACTCCAGAATTCAATCCCAAATCCCAGAATTTGAGCAACTGACACCGGTTTCATCTTCCTCAAGTAAATTCGTAGCCTTTTTCTGCATCAACTTCAACATATTCAAAGCATCCAATACAGATTGAAGGAGATTGAAACTCCAATTACAAAACCTTCAATTACATCTTTAATTGCAAAACCTCCAATCACGAATCTAGATTCAAAACCCCATCCAAAACCCCAACTGCCAGTGGAGAAACCCAGTCCAAAAGAAAAAAAGAGATGAGAGTTCACGCAGGGGAGGAAAAAGAAAAGAAAAGAAAAATAAAGGAGGAAGGGAGAAGGAAAAAAAATGGAGAAGAGGAAATCACAAAGAAAAACGTGGAAGAGAGAAGGAACAAAAAAATAAAACAAAAAAGGAGAAGAAGTCAAAAAGGTAAAGAAAGACTGGACTAATTAATACCCCACGTGACTATCACGTGCTTTTTTTAACTTAACTAACAGAAAATTTAACGGAGGTATGAGGTTGATAAAAAATTTAGAGTCCAGGTACCACGTTTACTCTTTTTAATTGTTGGGTATCATTTTGGCCGGGGCAGAAGAGTTCAGACACTGTTGGTGAAAAAAACTCTTATAATATATAGCACTGATTCATGAATAAATTTATCTATTTTTTTTTTAATTATGTAGAACATGAATAACCCCGAAAAACCTTTGACGTGGGCTAAACTATGGATTAAAGGACATGAGCAGAAGAAATCGAAAAAGGATCATGTTGTCGCCAAAATTGTACGTAATCTCCAGGACCAGAATTTCCTAAAATATAATTGTACATTTAATATGTATTATTAATGATTTTCTTCATTTGTTTAGGCCGAGATACAAGCTAAACTTGCTGAACATCCTCTTCCTGAAAATCCTATTCCTCTAAAAGAGGATGTATTGACTCAAGCTCTTGGCAAGGAGCTTCCTGGTCGTGTAAGAGGTCTTGGAGTAGGGGTTACACCTTCCAAGGTAGATGCTGCCCTTTTTCAAACTTCACAGATACAAGGATTGATGAATCAAATAAATGCAATGAAAGAGCGTCAAATGATGTTGGAGAATATGTTAGCACAAAAACTTGGGATAAATTTGGTAAGTGTTTATGCTAATACTTTCAGTTATAAATTTGTGATATGAATAATCATTTGTTGTCCTTGTAATTGGTTTGAAAGAATGAAGTTGGGTCTGATGGCGGGAATGTGCAAACTGCTGATGCTGGAACTCCATATGGTGATGGAAGTGTTAACCCTCCTGCTGGAACTTCAAAGGTATATATATATATATATATATATATATATATATTTACATTATTTCATATCTATACTTATAGTATCACTAAAACGCTATGTCGAATTGTTTATTTAGAATAAAAGTGGTCATGGTGATGAAAATGCGAACAAGGAGACTGGAACATCAAAGGTAAATATATATGACATTTATGAGATTTGTATTTTGAATGTTGGAATGGCTTCTAAGAGAAATGTGTTTGTTCGATGACATGCATGTCTAAAAGTTATACCATGATATTCATTGAAATCCTGATGCAAACAACAATAATAGCTTAATCATGTGTAGACGTCTATCTGGACTTGATTTTTTTTTTTCTTAAATCATAATCATGGAAACTTGTCTCCATATTAGTAAATTATGTTATTAGTAGTTAGAAGTTGAATACATTTGGAATGAAAAAAAAGTTCTTAGTTGCATTTCCCCTTGTGTAGTCTGGACAAGAGAACACTAAACCTTTTATCAATGACAAATGCAAGCTGTTGAACTGGGAGGGCACAAGTGAAGTAGTGGCTAAAGGGTCACTTTCAGCGATCGATCCAAATTCAAAAGTTCATGACTCCAAACTTGGACCCGATTGTTATAGGATTGCTATTGAAGAAGTTTTCATGCCTAAAGCTGAATTCTATCGGAGTCAATCTTCATTTGATTGCTTTGAAGATGCACTTGGAAGCACTATTGCTTGGCCGATAAAGTACATAGTTTTTGAAGCAACACCTTGAGGTACAAATAAATTAAAAATTTTAGTTAAAGACTATCACGTACTTATATTAATCATATGCTTTAAGCTATATAAAGACTTGGTATTCTTGTCATTAGTTTCTTAAATTCAAGTTACTTTGGTTCCTTCACTAATTTTACCATGTGCTTCAATTGTAAACTTATTGTGACGTTATCTTTGGAATTATTTATGTTACATCCTTACAGGATAGATGATTAGCCGAGTCAAACGATGGATTGAAGCAAATGACTGTCATGATCACTAGCTCCATCATTTTTGAAAATATGTGGTCGATAGTTTGAAAGAGACATAGAGTGTACTCTCAAATTAGCATAAGCTAGCTAACTACAATCTAGCTAGCTAACTTGTGATTTTATGCATATCGGCTTTATTTTGTAGTAATCTCTTCCTCTACTCTTTCTAGTAATCTCTCATCCCCTTCTTACCACATCAACGTACAATAACCCGTTCTTCTACAAGGTTCCAAGAAGCTTGCATCAAACAACAAATTATTGATGAAAATGTTGGGTGCAGGTTGCTTGGATCCATATCTTTTTCCCAGAAGAAAGGCTTAATATTGAGGTACAAAGAATGTAAAGAAATATCACTGGAAGGAGGAGCGGGACAGTCGAAGGCATAGTGAACAAAGACTAAACAAAGACCAAACACTTTTCTGACTGACGAGAACATCCAGCACCTTTTTACGAATTATACAAACATCCAGCCAAATACAATGTTACAAAAAAAATGTGATCGTATGAGCGAGATGTGATCCCATTTAACGGAGATTTGATGGAATATAGAGGGAAGCAAAAATGATTTTTTTTTTTTTTTGTATTTGAGAAGAGATGACAAACTTTATTGATAAAAGGCAGTGTTACAAAAAAAACTCACCGCGTAAATGGCACAACAAAAAAGGTTCCATATGCTTACCACTACTCTTCATATGCTTACAACCCCAAAATGACGGTCAAAATATGAGAACCTAAGTACTGAGTAGAAAGATTAAAAAAATAACCATGCACGCTAACATTTCAACTGTGTGTTGCCATCATTTAGTAGGGCTTAGGGCCGGCCGGGCCTAGTCAAAGTCAACATAATTTAGGGCCGGGCCGAGGCTTCAATATGCGAGCTTTAGCCCGCCCACCGGCCCAGGGCCGATAGGGCCGGACCGGGCCGGCTCTTACGGGTTGGGCCGAGTAGGGCCAATTTTTTTTAGTGCTAAATTAAAAGAATTTAATAAATACATGAACAAATTGAAAGATTTATATATTATTGTATAATTATATGTGTGTGTGTGTATATATATATATAAGAGGATAATTATCATTGGGCTCAAAAGGGCTTTCATATATATATATATGACAAAAAAAAACATACTATTATATTAACAAACAAACTTCTAAATTAAAAGAATTTAATAAATACATGAAAAAATTGAAAGATTTATATATTATTGTATAATTATATGTGTGTGTATGTATATATATATATATAGGAGGATAATTATCATTGGGCTCAAAAGGGCTTTCATATATATATATATATGAAAAAAAAAAAAACTATTATATTAACAAACAAACTTCTAAATTAAAAGAATTTAATAAATACAAGAAAAAATTGAAAGATTTATATATTATTGTATAATTATATGTGTGTGTATATATATATATATTAGGGCCGGGCCGGGCTTGAAATGACTTTTAGGGCCGGGCCGGGCTTAAATACTTGAGCCCAAGCCGGGCCTTATAAAAAAGAGGCCAGGCCAAATGGGCCGAGAGGAATGGCCGGGTCGGGCTTCGGCCCTACGGGCCGGGCGGGCTTTAAAGAGGCTTAGGGCCTAAGGGCCAAATGATGACCCCTACCATCATTACATCACAATATTGGGAGTGGTGTTCTCCTCAGAAATAGAACAAGCAGAATAAAAAATAATCTTGATCTTCTTGTTTTTAGAAGAGGTCTTGTTCTTTGGAGAAATTTTGTTTTTTGGAGAATACTTCTTCCCCTTGGATGAGATCACAACACGCAATATGGAGGAAAGAGTCTCCACCACAACCTGCTATCCCATGAGAGAAACAACTACAAACTTGGCACAAACCCTTGATATGTTCATAGACAAGATCCAACATAGCATAATGGGAATCCAAGAGGAATGTTCACAACCTTTTGTGGATGATGAAGGAATGTTCCACATCAAGAATCAAATGAACCCGAGCCAGATCCTCTAGCTCCAAGTGAGAATAGTCGTATCTGATATAAGTACCAAGAGAGGAGCCGACTATCTTGATTCGAGAAGGTTGAGCGGCATAAAGTCCAAATCACAGACTCCATCATAATTCGAGGTCACCACGTACTGTAGCTTGGCAATAAAACCAAGGTCCTCCAAACATAGCCTTGTTAGGCCACGAGGATTAGTTGTTCCTTTCTCTAGCTAGGGTTAATCCTAAGGAAAGCTAGATGAATATACAAAATGTACAAGCTCACACACTTAGGATCACAGAGAGCCAAGGCATGTGGTGGTTATGTGCATAATGGTGTATTGAGATTGTTGTTGTTTGAGTGATTGGTGATTCAACTAAACTAATTGCATTCAAAGTAAACTAAGATTACACTAAGCTAAGGTTGTGATGAATGGACGAGAGTTAAGTAAGGGCTTAGGTACGGTTGTCCACCATTAGTCTCCCTTGCATGCATTGACATTCAAACTATAAGAGATGCTACTCTAATTGTCCAATTACCCTCTTAGCATCCGGTTAAGACTACTAAGGTCTAAACTCCTTTAATTTTATCAATTCTAATCAGTTAGGTCTAGAATTAACTATCTAAGAATAAGTTCAATTACTGGGTAAGTCTCAATTCCTTGTCCTAGGTACATAAAGCTTTGAGTTTAGATAATCAAGCAAGCAAACTAATCCTAGTTCAAGGTGATTTTAACTCACTACTTGTGGTGCACAAATGGTATGCATTCTTGTTTTCTTTGTTCAAAGTTAACTACTCCTTAAACAAATTTCATGTCATGACAAACATTTTATACTTAAGTTAGTTAAGTTTAAGTATAACTGTATAAGCATTCACTTCTTGAATTAATATGTGAAGGTTACAATAGAAAATTCCATCAAATATAATTCAAAGTATCAATTCATTACAATTTTGGCTAGGGTTGAACAATGAACTACTGAGTATTCATAACTATACATGCAAATTGGCATCAAATTTAAGTTATATATACATCAATGGAAAATAAAGAGTTTAGAGAGAAGAGATGACTTAGTCAAAAGTTGCAAATGCTTTCCCAAGTTTGATTTCTCCTCCTTGACTCTTTTGATCCTCTTTGATGGTGAAGTTGATGGATGAATGAAGAACTTCTTGATGATGATCAATGAAATGGTGATGAAGATATGATTCTCCTTTAGCTAATTAAAGTGGTAGGTGATGGAGTTATGGTGGTGGAGATGTGGTGGTAGTGATGAATGGTGCTAAGATTTTGTGGGAAAGATGGAGTAGGTGGGAGAAGGTTGAGTAAAAGAAACCAAAAAGAATGAGTGAGAGAGTGTGAATGAGGAAGAGAAAGAGAAACCCTCCCTTTTTGTCATTCAGATGGGTGAGGACGAGAGAGAAGAGTAGGTTGCTTTTTGTGATTTCTAAAACCAAGGCAAGCCAAAGAGTGAAGGGAAAACCTTTTATCCAATGGACAATCCAAAAAGTAAAAAGATAATATCTTTATCCATTGGATAAGAGGGTGAAAGGAAAAAGGTGTAGGAAGAGGGTGAAAGGAAAAAGGTGTAGGAAAAGGGTGATGGCACACAAGCAAAGAGTGACAAGCAAATTAAGCATGTGACCGGTCAATGGTTGCACCACCGCTCGTGGGGGTTTGTCGAAAACTCGCCGAACTTCCGGAGTTCGCCTCTAACTTGTTGCCCTCATTCTTCTTTCCTCAATTCATTGCATTCCGAGCTTCGATTTCTCCACTCTTCATTTCCGTGCACTTCTTGGCTCGATTTCCGCATTTTTCTCCTCTTGCAATGTTTTCCTAGGTGAACAAGAAAATGAATTAGTGATAGCTAAAATGGACTCAAGGACAAGTTAATTCCATTATTTTAGGGCATGAATACGTATGTGAATTAGGACCCAAAAAATACCCCCAAACTTGAACTTTGCTTATCTCCAAGCAAACTAACACTAAACCAATTAAAATTTAAAACTAAACTCACAAGATAATCACTGTAATTTTCACACAAGTGTTTATGGATTAACTACACTACCACTCAAAACGATCTCATGCAATACCGACATATGCTTGATCTTCAATCTTATCTCCACTTATCAAAGAAATACATATATCTTGGATCGAAAAGACTTTTATTGGAATGTAACGAGGCGTAAGGTGAGGGGTTAAAGAAATGAAGTGGAATGAGATAACAAATTTCAAGCAAACTTATAAGCAACAATCCTTTTGAGATTTTTGAACTTAAGAACATTTAGATGCTTCAAGTGATTCACTTTCTTAGCCATTTCCCCAAACTTTAAACTAAAAACTATTTATTGAACAAGAAGAACTTTCTTTTTGTATTTTTGTTTTTCTTCTCCTCTTTTTGCTTTCTTTTCATTTTTTCTTACACTTTTAAAAAAAAATTATTGAGAAGTGAAGACATTACAAATGCACAACATAGTACACCTACACACTTATTCTTTAATTTCCAAAACCCCCAAACTTGTTTCTTTTAGCATCATGATAAAATCAATCTCGTATTGCTCATTAAGAAAAACTTGAAAGGGTAGAGCAAGTGTTTAAGTTAAGGGTAGACATTTGTGGTGCAGAGAATTGAAAGGCTAACACTAAGGCTCAAAATGACAAACTAAAGATGTTCATTCTTTTGGGACATATGCTCATTTGGCCATGGTGGATTCCTAATTAATTTTCTAAGTCATTTCCAAGATGTATAAGTGTGACACAAAGTTTCAAAAGATATTAAACAAGTTCTAGAGATGTATAACACAAGATTGATCACTCGTGAAGAATTGAGTGCTAAGAACTAATTATATATGCACTTTCATTAAGCTCAAAACTCACAAGATGACATGTAAAGCTCTCACTATATATACTTCTTTCATTTCAATGCATTGCTATAACAAGAATATGTGCAAATGAAATCGAACATATGATCCATAACATTTTATTTTGAAAAACAAAGTTCTAAAGACCCAAGCATGCTTTATATCCCCTAATCAAATCAAACTCAATCTCATCATTGGTGTTGGAATGGATCTAACACCAAAACAGTTTAGAAAAAAAAAACACAAATGATAGGGCTGGGCATTTGAATCCGAAAAACCGAACTGGACCGGTCCGGACCGGCCGATTCGGTCCGGTCTTTACAAAAAAACACATTGAAATTTTAAAACCCGAACCGACTTCATAAAATATCGGGCCTGTCCCGGTCCTTATATGTCTTTGGTCGTGAGGAGTTGAGGACCATTTAGGACCGAAATTAATTGTTTATTATTTTTTTATACATACTTACTCTCTTTTCTCTCACACCCGCATGCACCTCGCTTAGTCTCTTTTCTCTATTTTTGCAAGAGTTTCTCTCTCTCTATCTCTCTCTCTCTCTTTGTCCCCCATGTCTCCCATCACTCTTTCTTTATCTCTCTTTAATCTCTCTTCACTTCTTTAGTCTTCTTGTTTTCCTTTTCTTCTTTTGTCGGCACCACTTCTCTCTTTTTCAGTTTTCTTTCATTTCTTTCCTCTTTCTTCTCTTTATTCTGCATCTGGGAATGAAGATTGTGTCGACTACTAGAGCAGAACAAGAACATGGTGCTAGTAGCTCCTCGTCCTCCTAAATCAATGAAGTCCAAGGCCAAGAGATTTCTAACTATATTTGTTCTTCCTCCTCTCCACCTATATTCTTGCTCTACTACAAAATTGATATTCTTTTACAATGAATAACCAAGTAATATGGGGTTTGATTTGTAAGTTCCTTTTTTTCCTTCAGCCAAACAAATGAAGAAGTAATAGACAAATCGGTCCGGTATCGGTCCCGGTCCCTGCAAAATCAAGTTCAGTCTGATTTGTTTTGGTCTTGCATTCAGAAAACACATAATTGAGACCGAAAAATATTGTTCCGGTCCCGGTCGCGGTAAAAAAGAAGTCTGTCTCGGACTAAGCCCAAGCCTAACAAATAATAAAAAATTAAATAAAAATAATACTTTTACCGACGAATACTTCGTCGCTAAAAGTGATGATACTAGAAAACAAATGCAAAATACATTGTTCCTGGGAAAACGTTTGTTGGTAAAGTGGTGAAAGTTTGCGAAATTTATGGCAACCAGTCGCAGAACCTACTGACCCTTTTTGCATATTTTGGCGATTGGTCGTTCAACTTTTCCAGACGAACCATTCGTTGCTTAAAGTAGTGATTTTCAAATTTTAAGCACTTAGATGGGTTTGGACCAAAAACGAAGTTTTCCTTCCCCCACACTTGAATCTAACATTGCCCTCAATGTGAAAATGATGCTCTTGAAAGATTTATCAATGAAACATTCAAGCATAGGAGGAGTAAAAATAAACAACATAACACAAATACGAAAATACAAAAAAAAACACACAAACAACAAAACATAAACTAAATGCAAGAGTGTAGAAATTCTCCCCCTTGAAGACCATAATGCTCTCTACAAGTCACCAACAAACAAGGCATAAAAACCTTGTAATTCAAGCTCACGATCTTTGGTGTTGCATCAAAAATGGTCTCTTTCCTTCTTCATTTTCTTCACTTAATTGAAGACTCCTTATTAACACTTGGCTACCTCCAAGTAGAGCTTTGTTTAATAGACTTCTAGCCGATCCTTAGAAGTTATCACCACCCATTAGGGAGGATATTTTTTGTGCAAACCATCGTACTATTCGGAGCCAAGAGACTTCTTGATGTGTCGTAGAGGTAAGAGTAAAAGAAATTCATGAATGCTCCAATGTTTGACCAAATCATTCTAGTCTTCCTCTTATTTGCAATGTATATTCCAAGTATCCTTCTTGACTCCTCCTTCAATGTTGGTGTGGACTTGATGCTTGGAGAAGGAGTACGTGGTAGGAGTATGTGAGAGTGAGGTAAAGGGTTGTGAACAAGTATTACACTTCCTTTCCAACTCTTCACTTCATCATAGAAACATTAAGCACTAAATGGTGGATTGAGAGGTAGAAGTACCTCAATCTTCTCATTTACAACATGAGTAGTCAATGTTCTATCTTGCATGTTGAGAATGTATTGATGGTGCTCCTTGGATGGTGGAGGAAGGGAAATCGTTGGTTTTTCAACTTCTTCTTCATGACAAGACATTAAAGGACTTTCTTCCTCTTTGGGGATCTCGGCCTCATTGGTGGAGGGATCATGGTGCATAACTTCAATTGGTGCATCTTTCTCCTCAAAGTCTTCATCATCTTCTTCAACATCAAGCCCCCTTGCATTCCAAAATTATACAAACTCATCCATGTCCGCCTTTATCTCTTATTCGCCCAACATGCGGCCTTCATAACTAAGCTTTCTTTGTTGTGGCACATCAACATCATCATCTTGAACTTGAATAGGTAACTCTTACTAATGATGGTCAAGATGCACATCATCTCTTGAAATTATCTCTTCTTGGTCAAAGAAAGGCGCTTGCTCATGAAAGGCGGTGGAAGGTTGTTCTAATGCAAGTCCAAGGTTGAGTTGATCATTCTCTTCCTCTCTAGCATTGGAAGCTTGCAATCAGGCTATCTCTTATAGAAGTAGAGACTTTAGACGCTCGTGATATTCATGGAGAGTTGCATAGGGCACAAGCTTGATTGTAGGACGACATGAGATTCTCGGTATATGACTCCCATTGTTGATAAGCTTTACCATGATAGCTTTGTTGCTCAAACTCCTTTGGGTCATTAATTCCATGGTTCCATCCATTCATAGATCAATGAAATTATATACCTATGGATTTCCAAAGGATTAGTAACAAAAAATGAAGAAAACAAGGTAAGAAAAAGACATAACAAATAAAGGCACAAAGAAACTAATTAATTAAAAGAAAATAAACTAATGAACAAAATATTACAATATATATATATATATATATATTTTTTTTTTTTACAACCAAAGGCATAAGAAAAATACTAACTAAAAAGAAAAAATTTATTATTTTTTTAAGGTTTTTATTATTTTTTTGTCAGCCCTTTAGCGACGAATTGTTCGTCGCGACTAGTCACCAAAAATTTAATTTTTTTGAAGGCCTTTAGCGACGAATTGTTTGTCAGTAAATATTACCGGAAAATGAATTTTTTTTTGACAAAAATGAAGTCTTAAACGACATAGAGAAAGTTTTACGATACATTAATGTATTAATACATCATGTAGACTAGCTCAATACAGAGGTAGATTAGTTTGATACATAGGTAGACTAGTTCGAGCTTGTCTACCTAGGTATCGAACTAGTCTACCTCTGTATCAAGCTAGTCTACTTAATATACGTATCGGTACATTAATATACCGTAGACGAACCCACGACCTAGAGATGACAACGAACCTAAAGAAACTTTCTAAAACAAAAGCAAACCAAATCAAACAAGAAAACTACAAAACTACCAAAATCACTAGTTATCCCTAAGAGCAAATGCACTCATATGCCAAGGGCAGTTGCCAATTTGCTAAGCCAATTGGCAGTTTAGCAAATTGGGAGTTTGCCAATTCACTATTAATTCAAATTGGCAATTGCCTTCCGTTTGTCAATGCAGCAATCAAAGCCAATTCTACTCCAATAATAAAAATAAAAAATAAATTAAATTATAGAATTTTACAAGAAATTTTGGGGGTTTTTTAATAGTTTCCGGACTTGGTTTTTTAAAAATTAATAAAATTGATTAAATGAACAAATAACCATTTGAAACTTATTATAGCTATTAGATCCAAATTTATTTAAAATACACGGTCCAGATTAATTGTAAGAGAGAAAAAAAAAAACCTTTGCTGGCCCAGTCTCTCGTCACTAGACGACAGATGGCTGCAGTGCAAGTGGGTGCAAGTGGGGACCATAAATTGGTCGTGCTCATTTGGTACGTTGCCAAAAATTGGCAATGAAATTGGTATATCACCTGGGTCCTACAAATTGCCTTGATTGATTTGTACAAGTTCACATACTTAGGATCAAAGAGAGCCAAGGCATGTGGTGGTTATGTGCACAATGGTGCAGTGAGATGACTGTTGTTTGAGTGATTGATGATTCAACTAAACTAATTGCATTCAAAGTAAACTAAGGTTGTGATGAATGGACGGGAGTTAATTAAGGGCTTAGGTTGTCCACCATTAGTCTCCCTTGCATGCATTGACATTCAAATTATAAGAGATGCTACTCTAATTGTCCAATTGCACACTTAGCATCCGGTTAAGACTACTATGGCCTAAACTCCTTAATTTTATCAATTTTAACCGATTAAGTCTAGAATTAACTATCTAAGAACAAGTTCAATTACTAGGTAAGTCGCAATTCTTTGTCCTAGATGCATAAAGCTTTTAGTTTATATAACAATGGCAAGCAAAAAAGTGAAGGGGAAGCATTTTACCCAATGGACAATCAAAAAAGTAAATAGATAATACCTTTATCCATTGGATAAAAGGGTGAAAGGAAAAAGGTGATGGTAGTATGACACAAAAGTAAAGAGTGGCACGCAAATTAAAACATGTGACCGATCAAATTAAAAGGGTAAAACTACCGCTCGTGGTGATTCGACTAAAACTCACTAAACTTCTAGATTTCGCCTCTAACTTTGTGCCCTCATTCTTCTTTCTTTAATTCATTGCTTTTTCGAGCTTCAATTTCTCCATTCTTCATTTCCGTTCACTTTTTGCCTCGATTCCCGCATTTTTAATTTTTCTCCTCTTGCAATTTTTTCTAGGTAAACAAGGAAATGAATTAGTGATAGGTAAAATGAACTCAAAGACAAGTTAATTCCATTGTTTTAGGGCATTAATATGTATATGAATGAGAACCCAACAATGACAAGGTGAGCAATGAGAAAAAAATGACAGGGGCGTATTGGGTTGTTGCCAATTCCAGACAGATCAACCGCAACATTGACATAGTGAATGGCCAAGGCTGCTACCAACCGTGCTGTCATGGCTTCGATCAACGGCCATACTGTAGGGGGTAGCAAGGCGAAAGGAAGAGTTTGATAGAGACAGAAGGAGATCGGGGACCAAGGAGAGAGGAGGAGGAAATGAAGAAATGGAAATGGAAGGAGAATATATGAACGATGACAGCTACTACTAGGGTATGGAAGGCGAGAGCCTGAGAGATCGTCTTGCATATCTTCATAGGTTGTGATAATTAATAACAAAATGATTATCCTTTAAGAGTGTGGGTATGTAATTAATCTTTTGTACAGTTAATATATGATCGAGTTGTGTGCAAAAAAGTCTAGACTTGTTTCAATATAAAAACTGAAAACATTGTCATTAAAGGGTAGAAACAACCCTGTTGGGATTTGTGTTGACTATCCGACACCCTCCGAATAAGAACAGAAAGGGTAGAATTGGCTACATCTCCTATCCGTCTCTAATACTAGTTTGAATATTTTGGCATTCGTTTTCGCCTTTTTTATTTTTTATTTTTATTTTTTTTATAAAGCAAATTACCAATAAAATTATTTTTGCAACACTTAATATCTAAACATATTACCCACCACCATTTTTTCTTCTAAAAAAAAAAATATTACCCACCTTTTTTCTTCCACTGCAATCACTACTACTGTTAAACCTAAGACTACACTAAAACTTGCAACAAAGTAGTAAAAATTTATGGTTCATTATATTGATTCTTTTAGCTTAATTTTGCACGGCTATAACTTTTCTCTCCTATCTTTGGTGTCTTTGCCATTATTTGGCTTGGATTTCAAAAGTTTTCGTCCACCTGTAAGCCGCCAAGTCTAGATCGTCTCAGCTTGCCAATGACAGCGAGGAGCGTGGTTGAGATCAGGTGGCTAGTGAGGTTTTGAAGGTATGAGTTTCAAAGCAGAATGAAAATGATGAAAAATTAGAATGTCGAATTGAGAGATTCAAATAGAGCATCCAATTTATAAAAAGTTATAATAAATAGGAAAGAAAAAGAAAAGAAAAAGAAATAAAAAATAAAAGGTTATCATTTTAAGACACTTGTGTTAGTACACCTTATTTATAAAATCTTAAAAAATGTCTTAAATGTCTTAAAAATGTCTTAAAATTTTAAAGAAAAGGTGTACTAACACAAGTGTCTTACAAAATCTTGTAACCAAAAAAAAAAATCAGTGTCTTAAAAAATCTGATGGATAGGTGTATTTCGTAATTATATATTGAAAAGAGGAGCATTAGCGTACTAACACAAAGAGTTACCGTTGGAACCCCTTCTGCTTCTATATAAGACGAAGAAGAGAGAAGAGAGAAGAGAGATAAAGAAAAAACTGAGAAAGAAACTTTTGAAATTCCAAGAAGAACTGAGCAGTTTCGTCGAATCCGCACTACAATTCCGGCAAGGGAAACCAACATTCTTCGCGTATTTCATTCTCGTTCGGTCAGTTTCATCAAATTCTTTATAATTTTTATGATTTCACTGCATTTCTTAGGGTTTTGTTTGTTCATTTCACAAATCAAAAACGATGCCATGGCTTTAATGTGAGAAAATTGAGCAAATCCTTTAGAATTGTCGGGTTTTTTTTTGCTTAGGGTTCGTGGAAATAGGGTCAGTCATCATGAATCAAAATTTAAGAATGAGATGGTATCTTTTTTGGGCTTTGTATGTGGTTTGAAATGGGTTTGTGTATAAGATTATAATCTGAGACCAGATTTCGTGAATTGTGAGGAACTAAGAATCTTACTCCTGCAGTGGGTCTGATGGAAATGGGTTTTCTTAAATGCTAGTAAACAAGCATCAAGAATCAAAATTAAGATTCAGATGGTATCTTTTTGGGGTTTTCATATGTGGTTCTGAAATGGGTTTATATACAAGATTTTGATTGATCTAAGACTTGATTTCGTGAATTGCAATTTTTTTTCCCGGTAAAATCTACTGAATTGTGATTTTAGGGATGAAAAGTGATGACATGTTCTACATATTGGTGATACATAATATCTTAATGTAGAAATTTACTTCTTTAATTTTTTTGCTTGGGCTTCTTGCTTTGAAAATAATAAACAATTTCGAATGTTTCAAAAGCTTTCTTTTCTTTTTTGTTTATCTTTTTGGTTTAAACTGGTAACTTAGCTATGATCTTAGTGGAAAATATCAGTTAGTTTTGGATTTCTCTGTATATGTAGGGATACTTTAGTATGTCCACTTTTTTTAACTTTCTCACTGATAACTTGGCTGTGATCTCAGTGGAAAATTTCAGTTAGTTTTGGATTTCTCTGTATATGTAGGGATACTTTGGTATGTCCCTCCTTTTAACTTTTTCACTGGGGCTTTTTGGTTTAAAACAATGAAGAATTTCATGTATTGATCTGATTTTGGTAACTATGTTTTCATTGGAAAAGTTTCTATGCAATGGTCCAGTTAGTTTTTGAATTCTGACTGTATATTTTCTTTTATCCATACAAAACAGTCAATGGATAAGTTGAATACAACAACAAAGGCACATATTGTACATGAGTTGGTGTTGAAAAGGATATGCCAAACATGTGTTTGTGCATTGTCTCACAATGGTTAATTTTTTTCTTTCATTTGTTTCTACAGTTAGCAGAAAATTAAGTTCAATTGGCTACAAAAAGCACACCAATGGCATCAAAAGTTGCTCGTTTGATTCAAGATCAGAACCTCAATGTTCACTCTGATGGTACTTATCAAGTTTATTGCTATGCTTTTCTCTAATGGCGAAAATTCTTGTTGTGGTATTTTGGTCTAACTTATGTATCCATTACAACAGGAGCTTCTGTTGTGGGAAAGGGTGATGCATTGAAAACAAAGAAGAAAGGGGGGCTTGGTGGAAGGAAACCTCTAGGAGATCTATCGAATAGGGGGAAGCCTGATTTCACCAAGGCATCAAAAAAGCCTGCTCTCACCAATTTTCCCGAAATCATTACTGATGTAAGCAATAAGAAAGGCTTATCTAAAGCCTCGGGTAAAGTGCAGATTAATAGCAGCCGAAAGGCGCTATCTGATGTGTCTAACACAGTGAAACGACCCCTTCAGAAGACATCAAGTGTTGTGGCAGAGGAACCTCCTTGTGGTTTTGAGAAGGAAGGGTTCCTGCATGACCATCAACAGTGCATCAAAGCTATGAGAGAGGCTAACCACATGGATCAAATGGATCTATTTAGGATGATACATGGACCAAATCCATCCAAGAAGCTTACATCTCCATCAAAAGCTCAGTTAAGCAAAGTTGAGGTAAACCTTTCTTTTGCAGCAGCTATTTAATTTGTCAGTTTGGATCATTTTGGACAGTACAGTTTATTCATCTATCTTTTCTATTTTGATTTTTCATCAGGAGAGTCCAGAAAGGTACTTGGAAGAGTTACCTGAGGATCAATCCACCTTGCTGCCTATCAAGTATGACTCCTCAGGCTCCTCACCTCCTTGCAAGTCTCCACCAATGTCACCTGATCGCTATACCGAGTCCCCTTGGATCTGGGAGGACTGTGATTTTCAGGTGATGGGAACACCATAGTTTCCAATGCACTGATTCCCCTTGAGCGTCCATACTGTGTATTATGTGATGCGCCATCAATAGCCAGCAGATCTCTGTAGGTTTTCTTGGGATTTCGTTAGTTCAGCATTTGCATGGTCCTGTCTGTAGATATATAGTTTCTTTGTTGGTCAGCCCACATTAATGTCGTACCGAGTTTGATATTTCCAACTATTTAGCTTTCAAAGCCTTTATCTTTGCTGGAGGTTGAAATTATTTCCTTCTTACTGGTTTTAATTTTCAAATCGTACCTTGCGTGATTCATGAAAACAATCGGATACTGGTTTTGTTCAGACCTGTTCTGTAAGTCTGATTGTCTGAATCATTGTCATTTTAACTTGAAGGAAAAAGCCATGCAATTTGAAGTCCAAAATCTCACTTGCAATTTACGAATTGCAAATACCAAATCATTTCATTGGGAAATTCTTCAAATTATTACTACACTTTGAGCTTCACAATGCTTAACGCACACAAGCTCTGAATGGTTGATGGACACTGAATTGATCACTCATATAACTTGCGAGGTAATATAAGTACATTGATAAATATACGTCTATAGTCAACACTATACGTACATTGATAAATATACATCGACTCATACAAAAAACTAGTAAACCATCCATCCCTAGCTTTCATCGAAATTCTTCTACGCTTTATTATGCATCTTATGTATAAAGGGAGAAGTTGATCGAATTTGTTCCTTTTATGTGGATAATTTCTTCATACATTGCTAATTGAAACAAAATTGATTCGCATTAATCATAAATGGGTAAACCGTAGAAGCGAACTTGAGAATTGTCCAAGCAAAGTCATTTTTTGTGGATAAAGACCTCCTGATTATTTTATTTGACAGTTTTATTTGAGTTAAAAAAAATGCTAATATTTGACCCATTGTCCAAAAAAAAAAAACTAATTATTTGACCCGTAGCCCGTTTATGGTGCAAACGGGTATGGGTTATAAGCCCCGAATCTTAAAACGGGTATGGTCATAGCAACCTAGCTTTAGCTATTTACTTGACCCGCCCTTGTGTCTCTGCGTTTCGCAAATTCTGTGTCTCCCTCTCTCAACTTGGAAGCTCCAACAGGTATGTATGATCACACTTTGTCTCTCTCGTCTTTGATATCCAATACTTGAAGTCCATGCACACTGCATTGAAGCTTTTAATTTGTGTTCTTGTTAGTTTTCCCTGGGATATACCAAAAACGAAACCTTTTGGGTTAACTTACAATTTCTGGGTCTGAATATAAGAGAAGCAAGCTTGCAAATGGTTTTTCCTTGGTGGGTCTTGTACCTTTTTGTAAAATGCCAAAATGGGGTTTGCAAATTTTACTTCTTTTTTTGCTTTGCTTCCCCACCCAATCTTCAATCCCAATGTCATTGGTGTTGAAGACAATCTTATAGTTACTATTAGTGAATGCGTCCCTCAAATCTCTAAACTGAAGTTTGTAAGGATCTTTGCATTAACATTGCAATGAATGTTTGTGTCTTTTACCTTTTGTACTAAGGTTATGCCTCTTTACTTTGTCATGCAAGATATAGGTACCATTAGAAGAAACTAGACAAGTAAGGAAGAGAGAATGGGATTGCCAGATTCATCTGGAGGTTTGCTGTCAGAATTGGACGTTGATGCTTTCAGACGCCTATTTCCACTTCGGTTTTATGAGAGTCATCTTGTCAAATCCACACGCCCTGATGGGAGGTCACTTGCCAAAGCCAGAGAGACTTCCTCAGCCCTTGGTTAGTTAACCTTGTATTATAACTGAATGACACGGATTCTCCATTCCTCGTTTAATTTTAATTCACTTCATGTGATGTAACCCTGTAGTTTAACTTAACTAGTATAACATGTAAACTGAACCCTTTTTCGTTTTGTTTTATGTAGGTGCTGTTGCATCTGCTGATGGATCAGCACTAGTAAAAATTGGCGCAACGGTAATCGCTCATCTTTGTATGTGTGCTTTAGATATGTAATGAGATATATGGCCTTGTTACTGATGAGGTTTTTTGCGTATAGACAATGTTGGCTGCTATAAAAATGGAAGTCATGACCCCTTCTAAAGATTCACCAGATGAGGGATGCATAGGTTGACTTGCACCACTTGATAATTTTTTGTTGTTTTTCCCAAGTTTATTTTGTTGATATTGTTTTCTTGTAATTAACTGATTCTACACATTTTAATTTTGCTTTTTTCAGCAATTGAGTTCCACATGCCTCCAATTTGCTCTCCAATTGTTAGGCCTGGCAGGCCAGCTGACGCAGCACCCGTTGTGTCAAAGCAGCTATCTGACACTATTTTAAGGCATGTCCTTTGTTTCTCTTTTCTACCTGAAGTTTATTTGAGTTGAACTGTTCAGTTTCTTTTTCTTTTTCTTTTTTATTCTGAATGTTCTGTCCATATTAATACAAAATATGATTTAGTAGTGAGCTAATAATTTTTTTTTATTGCTTTCCTTTGTTTTCCTTTTTGTATTTTTTATCATCTGTGCAACTCTTTCCTATCACAGTCTCAGTTATATGAGTGCATAATGTAATTCACCTGAGGAAATAAAATTGTAGTACAATCTGTTCTCAACTTACTAAAGTAGTTCTACTTTTGAGGCTCCCAAATAACTTTCGAAAATCAATCCTGTATTCCTATGCATTTTGTATTGGTATTGGTATCGTTATCTTTTTCTGGTCTTAGCTTTCATCCCGTATATAGCTACTTGCTCTGTTTCAGTATGATGCTTCATTTGATATTTGGAATCTTGGATATTAGGAGTTTACTAGTTTTCTTAGTTGTTGCAGTTCTGGCATGATTAATTTGAAGGAATTATCCTTGATCAGTGGAAAAGCTGCTTGGATGGCCTACCTGGTAATTTCATGAAAACTTGGAAAAATCATATGTGCCAGTGCCAGTGCCTGTTGCATTTAATTGTTGTTTTTTAGACATATATGTGTATATATGTCTTCTGAAGAAATGTCTGATTTGTCTGAGCCAGGACATATACTGTTTGGATGCTGATGGTGCTCTATTTGATGCTGCTTTGCTGTCAGCAGTCGCTGCCTTTTCCCACTGTAAGTCTTACAACTATCTCAGCATGTGGAATCCAGTATTGGTTTTTCCTGTGTAAAGAGCTGGGTTACAACATATGGAATTACCTTAGTTGCCCAAAATCCAATCTACCCCAGTTATATTATTTAAAGTATCAACTTCTATCCCCGACTTTAATTTGTACATATATGCATAAAAAAAGCAGGAAAGAAAAGAAATGTACATGAAAAATACTGCTGAAGCTTGTTTTTATTTTCCTTGT
Organism: Rubus parviflorus; assembly: GCA_029955375.1. Taxonomy (NCBI): domain Eukaryota; kingdom Viridiplantae; phylum Streptophyta; class Magnoliopsida; order Rosales; family Rosaceae; genus Rubus; species Rubus parviflorus. Next base: position 16,262,470 of record JARGGL010000006.1, on the reverse strand, counting down.
TCATGAATGGCTGTTTTACATCTCTCTCTTCTTCTGTTTGTGTTTGTGCTTGTTTGGGAAAATGTTTTCTATATATGAAATTTAAAACACATCCATTTTACGTGCTGTTTGAAATAATTAGTAGATTTTCTGGGTAACTTTAACTTGTAGAACATCTTGTGTGCTCCTAAAATAGCTCAAAATTTTATTTTGGCATCTGTAGTACTGTATAATAAAAGTTTGGCCCCTACTCTGTTGGATTTTAGAAAAGAAGGTTACTTTATGTATCACCAATAAATAGAATCTTCTTGGACCTTTTTAGTGCTGTCAAAGGAGTTGTACCCCCTTTGGAAAAAAAAAATTCGTCTTACAGAATCTTATTGGACCTTTTTAGTGCTGTCAAAGGAGTTGTACTCCCTTCGGAAAAAAAAGTTTAACTTAGGTTGGGAAAGAAGATTATGTAAATGACACTACAAGTGAGAAAAGAGGTGAAGTAAACGAATGATGCAAGTGAGATGGGGTGAAATGATTGAATTCTACTCCATAAAATCATCTAGTTGAACAAATGGAAAGTTGCATAATTTATAGCATGAATCTTCCATTGCAAGTTGTGTTGAGAATTATAATTTGAACAGTTGTGTAGCATATAACTCCCATGTCTTGCAGTGCAGATTCCTGTAGTTTCCATGAATGATGAAGGAAAAGTAGTAGTTGTGTCCGAGGAAAATGAGGGAGGAAAGGAGCCGGTCAATAAAGAGAAGAGGAAACTCACGTTATGCAGTATTCCATTTTCACTAACATGCATCCTTTATAAGAATTACATCTTGGCTGATCCTACAGCAGAGGAAGAGTCAATCATGGAAACTCTTGTAACCGTGGTTTTGGATTCTTCTGGTCAACTCGTGTCTCTTTACAAGCCAGGTGGGCCAGTTCTTGCGTATACATCGGCTATCCAGGTTGGTTACTTGGTTTTCACCCTCATGTCATGTCATTATTTTGATGATTCCCTGCAACTCAACTTTGTAGGAGTCTAGGAATTTGAGATTTCTGTTCTCACAGTCTATCTGCTCGCCATGATAACGGAAAGTAATGAACTGTATATTCAAATAGTTATCATTTCCATCACACATCAATGACTAAGGTTTTAAAACTGGTTTTGAGTCTTCTGACATCAGTTGCGTACATCCACCGCAAAAATAAAAGTGGAAACATGTCCAATATTCCAATCCTTTTTCATTTGAACTAATAATCTAAAGCCAAGCAACTTTAGGAATGGGTTCAACTTTCAATTGGCTTGAAACTAATGAAAACGCCAAGCAGTTCTGAAACTTGATTCCTTTTCACATAAAGTATCTTGTTGAGTTACTATTAGACTGTCTTGGTGGTTTTGTTATTTACTTATATTAAATAACTGTTCCCTCATGCAAAATAGGCTGAAAGATGCTAATTGGAGTGGTTTAGGTGAAACTCAGAATTGCACGGATTCATTTTTTGATGTATACATTTCTTTTATATCAAGAAATTAACTAAGATATGTATATAGGAATAAGAATAAGAATACAATGGCCTGTGAAAAGTTGTAATGAATCATGACTCATGATCCAGATGCTGATAAGGAAGACTCTTTGGTTGCAGGATTGTGTTGCACTCACTAGGCAAAGAGTGAGGGAGCTTCAGACGATTTTAGATGAAGCCACCGCTGGTATGGAGGTCGATTAGATTCATCTTTCATCTCCTAAGGGGGTTGTCTTTTTTATTTACATCTTGTTCTATCCTTATTTTGTATTGATATTGGTTACTCTAGCAAAAGGTTTTGGAAAGGTAGCATTAATAGTCAATTTTGAATCGCTATGCGAAACTGTTCTGCAATCTTTTGTTTGCATACATCTGAATGTTTATTTTTGCATTGTTAGAGCAATTAGCAGCTGTGGTGATTCAATTTCCTTGAAATTTGGATGCCATGGGTTCCTTTCTGTGTGGGCAAAGCTTTTTGCGTACTTGCGTAATAGACTCACTACATCCGTTCTAAATTGGTTTGAGTTACATAAATGTTCATGATACTGTTTTTGAGGAGGGTTTGAGATTGATTGTGCCTTTGCTATGTTTTGCTTGTGCTTATAGTAGTCTAATGGATAGTAGCTGCATTGGTGATTCATCTTCAAAGCCTTCCTATTTTTTTCAAAAGGGATGTGTCCATGTGTAATAATGGCGTTGCGTGGAGATCAGATTGATGTGTGTTTCTGTTGTCTGTTCTCATGCACAATGTGTTTTTTTTCTTTATTCATAAGAACAAAAGATTTTTGTTCTTTCGATTTTGTAACTTTTGAAAGATGAAAAATAGAGAGGGGGTGTCGGTGTCTCATTTCAAAATATGTGGCGTCCATTTGGACATGTGGTGGAAAACTATAGGTCCAATCATTGTCACTATTGGGTTCAGGGAATGAGAGCAAAGCCAAAATAGCAAATGCATATTATGAGAGACACCAGCTTACAATGTCTTTTACAGGTCAATCGATTTTGAGTAAACTTTAATTCGATAACCATGGCTCTAATCAAGTAATTCGTCATTGGTACATGCCATTGCCAATTTTTTCCATGTAAAGTCGAAGAAAAGCTGAAGGCCTTGGGCCTCTGCTGAAAATATAAATGAATGTTAAGCTTGAAAGCTTCTTATCCGCAATTCAGGACCCTTCTGTTTTCCTTTGCAATAATCTTTTGTGTTAGTTTCTTTGCATATTATTTTCTTTGTATAATCAAGAATCAATGAATATTTTTTGCTGTATGTTCATTAAAACCTGCATCTAAGTGGACCATATGACGTCTTACCACAGAGAGAGGTCTGCATCAAAGGACCTGATGCATCATTCATCATTGTCTTCTGCAGTTAAGCATCACTGTATCCTCTTCATTCATTCAACTTTAGGTTCTTTCGACTCTGCATTATACTGAACAATTTTAATGATTCCCCCATTTTCGCTTTATTTTAATGGGATTTCTTTTGTTATGCCAGAGGCCAAAAGGATAGGGAAATTCGAACCGATTTTACCTTACCTTACCATAGAGTAAATGCTTGAAATTACTGAAGCTGCTATTTCCATATAAGGGTGTTTTCATTTGATTGTGAACTCAGTTATTCTATTTTTGGAAAGTGAACTGTGTTTTTTTTTTTTTAATATTTTACGATTTTCCAAAAACTTCTTAGGCCGAAGAAAAAGATGTGAACTGTGTTTCTTCAGTTGCTCTTAAATTTGCAATACAGTAACCAAACAAGCACAATAGATGTGGACACAATCAAGTGAGTAGTCCACTGGTCTCAGACTGTGATACCTGGTCCCATGGTTGTCACAGAAATAAAATCATCTCCTTTACAACAAAGGACACAAACTAAAAATAAGCTTCACTTCACTTGAAGCAAATATCTCCTCCTTTTCTCTCTCATCATCCAACAAGCATTACTAAGAAATCCAATAGAACCAATCAGAATTCAGGAAACTCCATCAGAATGACCCAAAAAGATAGATAAGCAAGTACCCTCCCCAATCTCTCTCTTCCAATATCCCCAAGCAAACTTTGCCTCAAAAACAATTACACTAATAATTTGCTTGACAACAAATCAAGCCACGTGTCCCCAACTCCCACCACCAGCCATGAAAACAAACTGTTACAGACTCGCACAGTCCCCAAGTGTGCTCTCCTCCCTCTAATATTCTTCTCCACACAAACTATAAAACTACAACCTTCAAATCCCCAGAAAAAGAAAGAAGAAGACCTGAAACTGAATCACAACCAGAACACAATTACAGAGAGAGGAACTCTCTCTCTCTCTCTGGGTTTGTCATTTTTTCACTCCTCAATTTTGAAACAGAAGAGTGTGTAATTTTTGCTTGTTGGGCTAAACACATATCCTGGTTTGATCAGTAATGGCTTCTTTAGTATCTTCACCCTTCACCTTACCCCAAACAAAACCAGACCAACTTTCTTCTTTCTCCAAAAAGCATTACTTTCTCCACTCCTTTCTCCCCAAAAAGGCCAACCAAGGCAGCTCAAAATCCTCCCTCAAAGTGAAATGTGCAATGGGCAACGGCCTCTTCACCCAAACGACACAGGAGGTGCGTCGTATTGTCCCCGAAAACAAGCAAGGCCTCCCCACAGTCAAAGTCGTCTATGTCGTACTGGAAGCCCAGTACCAATCCTCACTCACGGCCGCGGTTCAGTCTCTAAACAGCAACAACAAGTACGCTTCTTTCGAGGTGGTGGGTTACTTGGTGGAAGAGCTTCGAGACGACACGACGTACAAAATGTTCTGCCAGGACCTCGAAGACGCCAACATCTTCATCGGGTCCTTGATCTTCGTGGAGGAGCTGGCTCTCAAAGTGAAGGAAGCTGTGGAGAAACAAAGGGACAGAATGGATGCAGTGTTGGTGTTCCCTTCAATGCCTGAAGTAATGAGGCTCAACAAGTTGGGCTCTTTCAGTATGTCGCAGCTGGGCCAGTCCAAGAGCCCATTTTTCCAGCTTTTCAAGAGGAAGAAGCAAGGTGCTGGTTTTGCTGACAGTATGCTCAAGCTGGTCAGGACTTTGCCTAAGGTACTCAAGTACTTGCCTAGTGATAAAGCTCAGGATGCTAGACTTTACATTCTTAGTTTGCAGTTTTGGCTTGGTGGGTCACCAGATAACTTGCAAAACTTCTTGAAAATGATATCTGGTTCTTACATTCCGGCTCTCAAAGGGGCCAAGATTCCGTATTCGGACCCGGTTTTGTTCTTGGATAGCGGAATCTGGCACCCTTTAGCCCCTTGTATGTATGATGATGTCAAGGAGTATTTGAACTGGTATGGGACTAGAAGGGATGCTAATGAGAAGCTCAAGAGCCCGAATGCTCCCGTAGTTGGGTTGATTCTGCAGAGGAGTCACATTGTTACTGGAGATGACAGTCACTATGTGGCTGTCATTATGGAGTTGGAGGCAAGAGGGGCCAAGGTCATACCGATTTTCGCTGGTGGACTTGATTTTTCAGGGCCAGTTGAGAGGTTTCTGATTGATCCTGTGACCAAGAAGCCGTTCATTCATTCTGCAATTTCGCTTACTGGTTTTGCTCTTGTTGGGGGGCCAGCAAGGCAGGATCATCCGCGGGCTATCGAGGCTCTGATGAAGCTTGATGTTCCATACATTGTTGCATTGCCTTTGGTGTTCCAGACAACTGAGGAGTGGTTGAACAGCACTTTGGGGTTGCACCCAATTCAGGTAGCATTGCAAGTGGCCCTTCCGGAGCTCGATGGAGGCATGGAGCCAATTGTTTTTGCTGGCCGGGATCCTAGAACTGGTAAGTGATCTTTTACCATGTCTGTAATTTATAAGTAGTCTTCAGTTAGCACTTTGGAAATAAGATAAAAGTCTGTTACTTTTCTTATTTCTTTTTTCTGGAAAGCAAGAGTAGTTATTCAATGATGCTAATTGGGTTTTTAGTTATTCAATGATGCTGAATGAATGAATCATAATTGGGTATCTAGTTTATTGCTTAGACAGTTATACTCCTGCTAGTTTCCGCTTTGTTTTCCTGTTCTGGTTACCTCTCTTTCTCTACAGATGCATCCTTGTAGTCAAAAGTTTTTATGGTTACTGAGTATTGCATCGTGATTGCAGGGAAATCACATGCTCTACACAAGAGGGTAGAACAGCTTTGCACCAGGGCAATCAGATGGGGTGAACTGAAAAGGAAGGCAAAGGTATCTACCTCAATTTATGTTTTCTTATTTTCTTCTTAAACCTAAAGAAGTTGCTTCCAAATACCTGAAACTAAAAAAAAAACTTCCATGCCTGTGTTATCTGGAGATAAAGATGGTTGAGTAATGCCTATCATCTTATCACTTAGTGAGATGCTTGAGATATGTATGAAATTATCTATGCCTTTCTAGTAGATTCATTCTAAAATATCCTCAGCTTCTGGTTGTTCACTGAATACAATTTGAGCTTGTTTTGGTGATCTCAATATGACCAAGTATATGCACTGATGCAGGCAGAGAAGAAGTTGGCGATCACAGTGTTCAGTTTCCCTCCGGACAAAGGAAATGTAGGAACAGCTGCCTATCTTAATGTTTTCTCCTCCATCTTCTCGGTTCTTCAAGAACTGAAAAGAGATGGTTACAATGTCGACAACCTTCCAGAGACTTCAGAAGCCTTGATCGAAGAGGTAATTCATGACAAAGAGGCTCAGTTCAGCAGCCCAAATCTGAACGTTGCTTACAAAATGGGGGTCCGTGAATATCAAAGTTTGACTCCATATGCCGCTGCATTGGAGGAAAACTGGGGAAAGCCTCCTGGGAACCTGAACTCTGATGGAGAAAATCTCTTAGTATATGGGAAACAGTACGGCAATGTCTTCATCGGTGTTCAACCCACATTTGGCTATGAGGGTGATCCAATGAGGCTGCTGTTCTCCAAATCAGCTAGCCCGCATCATGGTTTTGCAGCATATTATTCATTTGTTGAAAAGATTTTCCAAGCTGATGCGGTACTACATTTTGGTACTCATGGTTCACTAGAATTCATGCCTGGAAAACAGGTAGGGATGAGTGATGCATGTTTCCCAGACAGTCTGATTGGGAACATTCCCAATGTTTATTACTATGCTGCTAACAATCCATCTGAAGCAACAATAGCTAAGCGTCGCAGCTATGCCAACACCATCAGCTATCTGACACCACCTGCAGAAAATGCTGGGCTTTACAAAGGCCTCAAGCAGTTGAGCGAGCTTATCTCCTCCTATCAGTCGCTTAAAGATACAGGCCGTGGACAACAGATTGTGAGCTCTATAATCAGCACAGCTAGGCAATGCAATCTTGATAAGGATGTAGAACTACCTGATGATGGCGTCGAAATCTCAGCCAAGGAAAGAGATCTTGTGGTCGGAAAGGTGTATTCCAAAATCATGGAGATTGAGTCCCGCCTGCTGCCTTGTGGGCTCCATGTCATTGGTGAGCCTCCAACAGCCATGGAAGCAGTTGCAACTCTGGTGAACATTGCTGCACTGAACCGTCCAGAAGAGGGGATTTTTTCACTCCCAGCTATATTGGCCGAGACAGTTGGAAGAGACATAGAGGATATTTACAGACAAAGTGATAAAGGGATACTGAAGGATGTGGAGCTTCTTAGGCAAATAACAGACACATCAAGGGGAGCAGTTTCTTCATTTGTGGAGCGTACAACAAATAAGAAGGGTCAAGTAGTTGATGTAGCTGATAAATTGACGTCAATCCTTGGGTTTGGTATCAATGAGCCTTGGATTCAGTACTTATCAAACACAAAATTTTACAGGGCAGACAGGGACAAACTTAGAACGTTGTTCGAATACTTGGCAGAATGCTTGAAGCTAATCGTGGCTAACAATGAGATAGGGAGCTTGAAACAAGCATTGGAGGGTAAATTTGTAGAGCCAGGACCTGGTGGTGACCCAATCAGAAACCCGAAAGTGTTGCCAACAGGAAAGAATATTCATGCACTTGATCCACAATCTATACCCACAACAGCTGCAATGCAAAGTGCAAAGATTGTGGTGGAGAGGTTGATAGAGAGGCAGAAGATTGATAACGGAGGAAAGTATCCTGAGACGATTGCACTTGTTTTGTGGGGTACAGACAATATCAAGACCTATGGTGAGTCCTTGGCTCAGGTTTTGTGGATGGTTGGTGTAAATCCAGTTGCTGATGGTCTTGGACGAGTCAACCGGGTAGAAGTAGTGAGTCTTGAAGAGCTTGGAAGACCCAGGATTGATGTTGTTGTTAACTGCTCAGGAGTCTTCAGAGACCTCTTTATCAATCAGGTATTTTTCCTCTCTATGAACTATGCTTCTTATCTTTTGGCTCTTATGTTCATAATTGCTGTACTTCACAAGTCACATTAATTTGTTGACAAGCGGTATCTTGACTACATGGTTAGCAAAGTAAAAATTGTATAATAGTTACTTACGACTCTCCGTCAAAATTTTGACTGTCTGCAGATGAATCTGCTTGACCGAGCAGTGAAGATGGTAGCTGAACTAGATGAGCCAGTTGAACAGAACTTTGTCAGGAAGCATGCACTGGAACAAGCAGAAACCCTTGGGATTGGGGTTCGTGAAGCTGCAACTCGGATCTTCTCCAATGCCTCAGGCTCCTATTCCTCTAATATAAATCTTGCTGTGGAGAACTCCTCATGGAATGATGAGAAGCAGCTGCAAGACATGTATCTAAGCCGGAAATCATTTGCATTTGATTGCGATGCCCCAGGTGTAGGCATGGCTGAGAACAGAAAAGTTTTTGAGATGGCTTTGAGCACAGCTGATGCAACATTCCAAAACCTCGACTCATCAGAAATCTCACTTACTGATGTGAGTCACTACTTTGATTCGGATCCAACCAATCTGGTGCAAAACCTAAGGAAGGATGGAAAGAAACCTAGTGCTTACATTGCTGACACCACCACAGCTAATGCCCAGGTGAGAACTGATACAGTGTACATATACTCTTTCAATACTAAATTCAGGGTTTTAGATGGCAATGGATTTAACATAGAAAGCCATAGATGTCGTTATTGCTTGGTTATATTGCAGAAGCTGTGAATATTACCAAAAAGAATTGGCGATTAACAATCTTGTCTTACAATGCAGGTTCGTACACTCTCCGAGACCGTGCGTCTTGATGCAAGAACCAAGTTGTTGAATCCCAAGTGGTATGAAGGAATGTTGTCTAGTGGGTACGAAGGTGTTCGTGAAATTGAGAAGAGACTCACTAATACAGTTGGGTGGAGTGCAACTTCTGGGCAAGTTGACAACTGGGTGTATGAAGAGGCCAACTCAACTTTCATTAAAGATGAGGAGATGCTGAACAGGCTTATGAAAACAAATCCAAACTCCTTTAGGAAGCTGTTACAGACATTCCTGGAGGCCAACGGACGCGGTTATTGGGACACCGACGAGCAGAACATTGAGAGGTTGAAGGAGTTGTACTCAGAAGTTGAAGACAAAATCGAGGGAATTGATCGGTGAACTCAAACTCATTGTTGAGAAAACTGTACATTAATTTGCAAATATCAGTAACATGATCATTTACTTGAGCTTCTAGGAAATGTCTATTGTGAATTTTTTTCCCCACTGTTATTCATTTGTGGGGATATGTATCTGTACTGTTTACTCTCAGACATTAAGTCCTATAAATACATGTTTTCATAATTGATGTAATAAATATCCTCAAAAACATTAAGTCCTATAAATACATGTATTCATAATTGATGTAATAAATATCCTCAAAAACATTATCATTGTTGCTAATCTCCATGCATTTAACAGTGTTAAAGACCAATCTAAATGAAATCCTAGAGTCTTGGACTGATTTGTCTCAACTCGGGCACTTAAACCTGATTACAGAATCAAGTTTCTCACCGTAAATTCGTAAAAGGCCGTACATGATTAGTGAGCTAGTTTTTTCACATCCCCTGAAAGGAATCATCGATCAATATATGTGTTTGTTGGCTACTAGCAATCTAGCATGACAAGATTGGCACATTGCAAGTCTTGCTGCGACGTAATTCCAAAGGTTTGATAAAGAACACATGCTAACAAAATTAATCACAGCTGTACAGAGGTCACATTCTCATTGTTGATTACACAATTCTGTTTCATATATTCATGAGCAAAAAGAGAAAGATGAATACATCTTTACAATCAGTAATGAATGGTAAAATGTAAACCTACAGAAAAACAAAAACAAGGGAAAAAAAAGAAGAAGAAGACATTCCCCCCCCTCAAAGGAAAAGAAAAAAGACGGGTTCGTATACAATTAACAAAGTGGTACAAATTTCTTTCTTACTTCCGTTTCTTCGTATTTTTAAGTATCAAAAGAGAAGAATTTACCTTCAGACTAACTCCATTAGGAGAGGGTCACCTTCAGCCATTGTTCTTATTAGTTTTATGAAATCTTGTTCGCTTGACACACTCCATGGGTGAACGGCAGGCACTTGGGCCGAATAAAGGGATGAAGAATTTGTAGAAGGTGATTGTTCCTCATAGACCATTGTGCTTAACACTGAGTCAAAATTCTGAGGCGAATCTATTGCTAGAAAGAACATCGGAATGGCAACCTTGTGATGAATTTCCAGATTTCCCACTAGATTAACGAGATCAACAAAGTCAGATATGAAGCGACGAGGGATGTAGAAAACCTCAGAACTGCATACTATGAAGCTCTTGCCACTAGTTACGGTGTTCTTATAACTGACTTGGAAGTGAACTGGCATCGTGCTGACAACCTTCTTTACCATGCTTGCTTGCTTTGAAAACCAATCTAAGTTGTCATTTGGTGACACAGTAGTCCAAGACTTGGATACCTGATTGTCATTGTAATCGTGAGCGAGATAGAGCAGTATTACAATAATTCCAATGTAAACCAATCAGCATTTGGCAAAAAGGACCAACACTCTCAAACTTTTTACTTTTATTTACCTTTTACTTAAAGTGAAATGGAAGTTATTGAAGTTTCTACAAGGAAAATCATAACTATTTTTATAGTTGCATATCAACGATAATGTGCAAATGGATCAGAAGTCATATTACCTCATTTGTGATCCACAATTTATTCTTGTCTGCTTGTAGAAGATTCCAGTAATTAAGAATAGTGTCGTCCTGAAGGAATAAAAACCCATCTGCACCAGAATATCGATCAAATATTTTGGGTAGGTACCTGCAAAGAAACATTAAATAGTAAAGTTAGAAAATTGGTGGTGGCCCATCTTAACTACTTCCATCATAGGCTTTAACCAAACTGCAAGTAAAAGATTGGGGTTTCAGTTACACCACCATCGAGTAAGAAAACTTAAAACTAACAATGCAACTACCAGAGCTTGCTTTTAAAAGAAGTGCATCAATAATATTTGGTACCAGAGTTATTACCAAGGCTAAGGCTAAAATAGAATTAGGGGGTTCCACAAACTGCTTCTCAAGCTGCCTTTGGTTCACTCATTTTACTAGCATAAATTTGATTAACTCAACTAGCACATAAGACATACCAAAAGGCAACAACCTACAGAATAGGTTGTGGAATCACTTGGTAAGTGGATACCTGTCAAAAAAATAATAAATGAAGTCCAAGACTACATGTACAACTCTTTAAGTGATGAGAAGCTCTGCACCTTGCCTTCAACAAAGGAGCAGAACAGAGATTGGTATGACACCTCCTACTTGGTGACAAAAACCACTCCTGCTAGTTCTAGATCCTCAAAATTCTCATAGATGATGCACTGTGCTACCAAGTGTCTCAGCTAGGTCACTAATGTTAGTTGTGTCCTTAATTCATAACTGATATGCATCCACCACTTATAACATGCTTTGCAAGTTACCCTACCTTTTTTTTTTTGTAACAGCATATATGAGCTGCTATTATTGCCTATTACCTCAGACATATCAAGTCTTAAACTGTGAGAATGTCAAGGCACATAAAGATGGTTTGTTCTGCTTCTTATTGCCAAAACTAACCAAAAGGTGAATGGTCAGCGTTCAAATGAGTTCAAACTTAGAGTACTAAATCAAGACTCACTATACCATCTGCAATCCTAAATATACTAGATCATTTCCATTTCATAGAGAACAATAATTATTAAAAAAATTAAAATTAGATGTGCAAAGTTTCATGTCATCTCCAACAGCACTTAATTATAAGAATATTCCAAACTTCTGTGTGACCATATCCCTAAATTCAGGTGTCCAAATAAAAACCAAGATTTCAATGAAATATCAAATCATGGAATCCTACATCTTCTTAAGCCCCTAAGCAATTTAACTAGATGGAAAACCTCTAAAGAAAAATAAGACTACATGGACAGCCAACACCGGAATTTAGCAATAGAGATATTACCAAATTGAGGTACAAATTCATGGCAAGAGTGACTTACTTGTATACATTCTCCAATTTGCCTTCTTCAACAGCAAGGTCTAGATTCTTCGACTCTGACAACATGATCACAGTTTTAAATATCCTCCCATAAAGCAATCTCCACTCAAGAGCAGTACGTTCCACAGGGCCACTGCAGAACATAATAAGCACAACATTCCCAAAATTCTTCCTCCATCGGATCAAATTTCCAATTTCATAGTTCACTGTTCCCGTTTCCTCAACTCCAAGATGAACAGATGGGAACTTTTGCGGGACAAACTCTCTTCTATCCCCATGACCAATATTTCCCATTGGCCTACCCAAATCCAATGACATTAATCTAGGTTGGTTGTACCCAACAGCAATCAAGTCCTGAAGCCAAGCAGCAGTAAACTTCACATCCTTCTCAGTCCAAAACCCCTCTTCCGCCATAGCAAAGCTCAACTCCAAAATCTTTTCAGTCAACCTTTGCTTGCTTGCTCTCCATGAAACCAAAAATTTAATCAAACGACCAACATTCACATGAAGATCTTTCTCTTCGGAAAATGGATACGCCTCAATTCTATCATACCGGTGAACAGTAGGGGGATAGACCACAACTTGACCCCCTACTTCCCACAAAATCCTCTGCGCCCAATATCCCCTTAACACATCAGAAGCCATTGTGCTCACAGAAACAGGAAGCATCAAACCCCAAAATGCATGGGAATGGAAAATTGTATTGAAAGAATTAACAGGCACCATCATACCCTGTGGCAATGCCACTTTCGGGGCATGGTCATCAAACCTAATATCAAAGTCTTCCAAACCCGATTTTCGTGTAAAATAAAACACCGAATCGACATCAGGAAGTCCATTGGATATACCCTGCTGTATGAACTGTTTTCCAGCATGAACATCAGTATAGAACTCTTCATGACCAAGTTCACCAACATTTTCCAATGGCAAACCTCTAGGCCAAACCGAGCGCTGCCCGAAATGAATGTAGGGATTGACAATAGTCCTATTTGGATTCTCATGGCTATACTGCAAAATGGTGTCTTGCCTATGACCCTCCTCACCTAGCAAATCTATATCAAAATGTTTACCCAAATCATTGTCAATCACTTCTCCACGATCGTCGGCGTCGAAGATCTTCCTAGCGCCGTGTTGGATCGCAAACAAGTAACCCACAGTCTTCCTAACATAAGAATCATAAGGCAAATACTCCAAAACCCGAAAACCCAGTTGAGCTTGTTGTTCAAGGGACAAGAAGATAGCACCTTTGAGGCTCCAATCCGACGGCGTTTTGGAGTTCCCAACCGCCAGGACCTGCCACCCTTTGATCTTGACGAGCTTCCGGAGCGGCTCGGTCGGGTAGTCCGAGACGGAGACGACGACCCACTTGTCAGATCGGAAAGTGGCGTAGGGCGACGTCGTATCGGAGATGCGCTTGATGTTCTTCTCGTCCAGCTGCGGCATTTGAATCTTCTCTATGGCTTGGGCCTGGGTTTGGAAGCAGAGCAGAGCGGCGGTGTCCCCAATGTTCCGAAGCACGAAGAGCAATGCCACCGTGGCTATGAGGGCCACGACGGTGACGATCTTGTACAGATTCTCCGAGACCCATGTGGAGAAATCGAGGTTGGGAGAGAAATTGGGTATGCCTCTGATCTGAGGAGTGTGAGAGTATTTAGGGGATTTGGGTCTAGTACGCTCTTGGACCAACATTGAAAGAAATACCCAATTCCCCAAATGGTTGTCTCTAACAATCCTCCTCACTCTACAATGCCTTTTGACTCCTAATAACAGGCTTCACTGTGGGAACACATTCACTCACAGTAGTAGTAACAATTTCTGCTGCATACAGATTGTCGTTAAGAGCTGAGCTGAGCTGGTTGGGGCTTGATCTGATTCTGCTGCTGCCGACAAGTATGGTAAGGAGTTGTGGTTGGAGTTTGGTGTTTCGTAGACTTCAATTTAACTGCTCTCCTTTTGCACACCAGTTTGGTGACTTGTGGGGGCGACTTCTCCCTGTCTTCTTCCCCAGTTCTTCTTTCTATATCATTATTAATTTTTATTTTCTGCTTTTTGTTTAAGAATTAAGGGATCAATCATAGGTTCTAATTTTGGTTCGTACCGATTTGCTATATTGTATGGTTGCTTTGGGTCGGTTGAGTATTTATTACTCCGTGTATTGATAATGGCGGTTTGGGTCACTTGTGCGGTTGTGCCCTCTCATTCCAAGTCAATAATTTGATATGGACAATACTTTGTTGCATATCCGTATATGCGATATAAGATTTTACCATTTGAATGTGAAATTTACATAATTTGATATGGACTAAAGAGTCTTGCCTCTCGCATTTTGGATATAAAGTAAAGTTTTATGATTCTAAAATGAGATTGACAACACGTCCGTCCCACCCAATACTCTATATTCAAATAATTGAACTCTAGTCCACCTCAGGTCTCTATGTAGCCCCGCCAACGTGTACCACAAATTTACATTGAGTTTATGGAGGTTGGGAGCTCGAGGCCACCTCATGTCTCTATGTAGCCATATCAGTGATTTGTACGTATTTTACGTACAAATTATATTTTTAATCACTTGAATTAAGAATAACCCAAAGGAAAAAGACATCGCTAATCCATTTGTATTCACTGTAGGTCAAATAAGAGAAGCAAAACGAAAAAAAAAATTGGGAGAATTTCGAGCAATTTCGAGAAAATGACAAAAAGTCAACTCGTGGTCAACCATGAATCGAAGATGTCACAATGAAGAAAGTCAACTCTCAAAGGTGAAGCGTAAGAAGAATCGAAGATTTGACACAAGAAGACGAAAAACTTGACCGTTAACCCTGTAGACGCATAAAATTTACTAAAAATAAAAATCACTCATAATTTGGTCAATATTCAAAATTTTGACCGACCAAACTTAGTTGGCACATGAGTCTCGCAAACGGTACACATAGCTCGCACGTCACCAAAATTAAGTGGGCTCCGAAAGTGACACATGTTGAAACACGAAAGAGCTCGTAGATTAGATGATATGAAAATGTCAATTTATTGCTAATTGACCTTTACTCGAGTTAAACATTAAGTCAGATCAATCAAATTAAATTGATTGTTAAATGTGGTTAATCAAATATCAATCAGATTAAATTGATTGATCCTGATTAAAATCAAACATTAAATTAATTAGCAAAATTCTTTCAAATAATTATAATTAAGTTAATCAATTAAAATTGATTGATTTAATTTCATAATCAAGGAATTCAATTAATGTCGTGTCATGAATGCATTCCAAATTGAGGCTGGAGCAGATATTATAAATACACCTCCACAAATCAAGAGAATGGAATTTTTGGACAGACAAGAGAAATCATCCCAAAGTTTAGAAGTCTCCAAACTTGTGAAGAATCATCAAACTGCCCAAATAGTCGATTCATTCACCAACCAAAAGCCTCAACTTTGTCACGTGCCAAGCCTCGTGACCCTTGAGTGATTTAAGACCAAGAGTTCAGCACTCTTTCATCAAGCACGACCTACAAAAAATTCGAAACAAAACCTCTAACCACCAAGCACACGTGCCGATTTATCAGTCACAAAAGCCGAAGAACTCTCACCACATGACACCACTCTTGGCTCAAGTCTGATTAAGATCAAGCTTCCACAACTCTTGATCAAGTCTATTCTTCATATTCCACCAAACCAAGAGAAATTGAAGATACAATTGTTCGATTCAAGATCAAGTGCTCCTGGTTTTCTCCGAGCTTAGATGCGCTTAATAGGCCGATTTGGCTTCCTCTCTGGCGGCTTCCTTACCTTACACACTCTACACTCCCACTCCAAGCTACGCCTGCTGAGAAAGATGCATTGCGATTTCCTCTTCTGTGGACGGACCGGAATATGATCCGGGACAGGAAGAGAAAGACTTTTTTCTCTGGCGAGTTTTCTCTCATAAAGCCAAAGACGCCCCAAGACAAGGTACAACTGTTGGGAAGGGGACATGATCAATAGAACCTGGCTGGATCTGGGCTGGGATAGTGGCGCCCATTCCTAACCAGTTTCGAAAGGGTTCGCTCATGCTGGAGGGAGCATCCCCACTTAGTAATAGGTCCGCTAGTTCACGCAAATCCGAAGAACTTATCACGAACGAGCCACATGCAAGGAAACTTGCACATGTGGTTCTGGCCGGGCTTTCCTGAGGTATCTAATAACCTTGCTTATGCTCGCCGCTGGCGCACCTCTCCTAACTATTGCCCATTTATTCTGGAATAATCTTTTTAGGAGAGACAATTTTACATATATCTGCCAAATCCTTAAATTATTAAGTACGACTGGTACCATTTCGATGTGTTTCGATTCTTCTGAACAAGAGAGGTTTGATGCTTTTGAATTCACTGTATTAATTCCACTTCCTACTCGCAATATGCTCTTTATGATCTCGGCTCATGGTTCAATTGCCATGTATTTAGCTATTGAACCTCAAAGTTTATGTTTTTATGTGATCGCAGCATCAAAAAGAAAGTCTGAATTTTCCACGGAAGCCGGCTCGAAATATTTGATCTTAGGTGCATTTCCCTCTAGAATATTACTGTTTGGGTACGACTGGACAACTATCGATATATAAAAATATCCATTCTTAGAATGTTGTTGTTAAATAGATATATATCTATATCGTAAACTATCGGATCAGGTATTGCTTAGATGTGAAACTTGCAGACCTCATTGGTTGTGATATTGCTCTTACGGGGGTCAAATAATATATATAGACTTGTACAGACCTTCTATGTAGTTGTCTATCTAGGGCGATTGATCTACATCTTTGCCCATAGCCCTGGGGCCGTGTCTCGATCACCTTACCTTGGGAAAATTGATATTGTCATCAAAGGGAACGACACCCCTTCTTGCTTCTTAGCCAAGTAATTGTATTTCTGCACACCAGTAGAAGAATTAGGGCTATGTTGAACTTGAGGGTCTCAGCTCTACCTTTTCCCTGGTGAATAGAACGAGTGTTGGGGGAGTATGGAAGACTACTTCTTTCTCTTTTATTTTTTAACGAAGTGACGACGTTTTTCGATCAAGATTTCATCCTTCCTGTTACCGTTTCTATTACAGGCTTCGGTTCCTTCTGACTTGATATCTTCGACTCCCCGGAGCAGAAACTCGCAAAACGATTCTCTTCATTGTTTTAAGGGTTTATATTTCTGCACACTTACACATGAAAGACTTTTTATACTTTAATGAAATTTGAGGGTGACAACAGTAGCAGCGGAGCAACATCATTCATTCTAAGTTACGTCACCCTTGGATCAAACCAAACTCGGAGATCGCTTGTAAAAGAATACCCACAGAGATTATAACCCTAAATTCATAAATACAAATATATTATTTTGTACACGTGTCGTTACTTTATTTGTTTGCAAGATTTTATTGTTTACAGACCTGAAAGTCAATCGGGTCAACCCGAAGTCAACTCTGAGGTAAAAAAAAAAAGTCAGCGCGCGCAACACATCATCGTAGCACCCTAAATCAATCCTTGACTTATCCTTAGTGATTTTGTGATTTTTTATGTCACATTTTATTTAAATATCTCTCCAAATATTCTTTGAATTTAAGCCTTCCAGATCTCATTCTTGTCCCCTTATCCTAACAAATTCTGATTTTTTTTTTTGCCAAAAAAAAATACACAAATTCTGATTCTTCCTTGTCCACACACATTACTAATTTATCCTCACCTGCTTTTATATTTTCCTACCTACTTTAGGCTTTTTAGTCATTCTACCACTTAGAAATTTTAGATTTTGACCCTAGGATCCTCTCACTTCATCCTAGCCCTCCATTTCCCTTCTCTCCTCCATATAAATTCATTCTCTTTCATATAAATTCATTCTCTTTCATTTTTCTGGACACCTCCTCTCCCTTAAGTTTTTCATAGCAGCCCTCTCTCTTTTTCGTGAACCACACTCACCATCACCATTCATTTATCTTCCTTCATTTCGGCCTCCTTCATTCCTACATTTCCCACACCATTTTCCTACTCAATTTCTAGGGTTCCTACTAGTTTTCCCCACCAAATTCTCAAGAACATCAAGGGTTCTCAAGGATTGACGCTTTGGAGACAAGGATTGAAGCTTGGAGAGAAAGAAGAGGAGCTTGCAAGCCTTGGAGACAATATAGTGTTGCCGACCACACCTCTCTCTCTCTCTCTCTCTCTCTCTCTCTCTCTCTCTCTCTCTCTCTCTCTCTCTCTCTCTCTCTCTCTCTCTCTCTCTCTCTCTCTCTCTCTCTCTCTCTCGTAATTCTATGATTGGGGGCTAGGGTTAGGTGGCCGATGACAGAACTCACCCTAGATTCCACCCTAAAACCCAAGGTGGCCCTGTGGGGCCCACCTTAGACGAGTTTTTGCCGAAAATTCGACATAAACTCTCCTAAAATGGACTACCCAAAACCTGTGAAAAACAATTCCTACACTTCCAATATAACAACATATCTAACCAAACTCCTGAGCCTACATGCTCCCCACAAAACACTACAATAATTCTCCATTGTCATATATAAACAAGGGGTCTCTGACCCAAAATACTTATACTTCACAACTCACTTTATAGACAAGGAGTTTGGTAAATCAGAGCAGTTTAACTAATCTAATTGTTCAACAACATACTAGAAATCTAAATAGTACACGAAGTCTACTATGAAAAGAAGGAACCGGTGGAAACTAATGTCTCGACTGTGTGGTGTGGCCCGATCTCAACTAATCTGCAAGTTGGGCAACGAAAAATAGAAAATTCCATGGGAAAAGCATTTAAAGAAAACGTTAGAGTACGTGAGTGGAAAGAAGTAAGGAATTTACTTTTCAAATTTAATAACTGAATTTTTTACTTTTTAAAATTTAAATCACTTTCCCCATTTAAAATAATTTTCTTTATCTAAAAATAGTATTGATGAAAACTCTAAAAATAAAACGGATGATAACTAAGGGTCATGCCAACTTAGTTATCCAGAGGCGATGACTAAGGGTCCTGCCTACTTAGTCATCAATGACCAAGGGTCCTGCCTACTTGGCCATCCTATACCACCTGAGGGAACTTGTTACACCTCGATTTTACGGTAATATATAATTTTTTTTTTTTTGAGGTGCAACTCATATTCCGATTATAGAAATAAAAGTTTCCGTAATCGAAACATGACAAAAATTGAAATAGAGCGACAAAGGGGAACTGAAACACAACTTTTATACACAAAGATTTCACACCTATTTTACAAAGACAGACTACGAGTCTGTGATCTTATTCTATGAGAAACTTAAGCAAAAGCAAACTTTATACATATCTAACATTATTTTCAGCTGAAAAGTAACCTCATTCTTCAAGTCCATCACCTGCGATATTGTTAAGGGGTGAGCATAAAGCCCAGTAGGAAGCTAATCCTCTTCAATCACTGAATAATCAAACAATAATTTATAATATGTATGAATGCAATTTTATTCCCGAGAATTCATATAGTAGAATAGAATGAGCCTACACATCTCATACCGTGTATTTTACCTTTTATTCACAGGTGACTCAAGATATCCTATCATATGAATAAACCCCCACCCCAAATCAAATCCCTTAGCCCTCTTTTGCTAGTCATCTTGTCCATTCCCCTGTCGTCAGTCCCGAATTACTCTTTCAATAACCTATACTAATTGCGCAATATCATTGGGCATACTTGGGATCTGGTACCTGCCGAGGTTATAGACTCAACTACGCAAAAGACATTTCCATCACTATACTTCCAATTTCACAATTCTAATTCCATTAGCATATCTCCATTGCCACCCTTATATTCTCCCATATTATGTAAATGATGCACCAAATAACAAATTCATAAACTCATACAATAAATGCATCAAAATGTCAAGCATGAATTCTCATTCAAATATATCAACCAGCAAACAAGGAAACAAGAAAACAATAAATCGAGGTTCCCCATATCCCCCTACCTCAAATTCTACTTTAAAGTGTAGCGTCAAGTTCCTTGACTCAAATCACCAGTTCCTATTTCAAAAATAAAACCTTTACTTGATAAATTTCTGTACAAATTCATCTAAAATTGATTAATTAAAGCTAACAATGAAAACATGGGTCTAAACCACAAAATCAGTTTCTTTTAGGCTTCTGACCCAGTTGTCTACTTTCTGAAAACTGTACTAATCTGTTCACTATTTGAACTTGTTACTTTCTGTGAAGTTTTAATAGACAACCTAAAGATCAGTTCAAAATTTGAATCTCCTTAAAACGAATTTTCTACATTAAACTGTGATTTTCCAAAATCAGGGGTTTGCTGTAAAAATTTCTGTAAAACCTGCTGTAAGTTTTGGTTTGTTTCACCCAAGTCTCTTATTCAAAGTTAACTAAAGCTACCAGAAAAATAAACTGAATAACTTTAGGTTTCAAATAAGATCAACCAAGCTATTTTTGGAGTTGAAAAGAAATAACTAAGCCACTGCAAAGTTTGTTCATTTTGTAACAGTAAAAATAACTTTAGTTTTTCTGACTCAGTTATCTATTTTGTAAAAACTGTACTAATGTGCTCAGTAAAAGAGGTTGTAGTCTTCTAATGAACTATAGTAGACATCTTAAAGAAAATTTGAGAGTTGAAATCAACTGAAAATGATTTTTCTAAATTTAATTATGAATTTGTAAAGTTCAGGTTCTGTTTCAAAAATTTCTGCAGAAACTGCAGCAAAGAAGTTTTTGTTTCTTAATCGTTTCAAACAGCCTTCTAATGTTCAAAAACATAAAAGGCTACCAGGTAATAACAACTTCAGGTTTCAAAATAAAGAACCAACCCTTAATCAGAGTTTTCAAAAGAAAAGCTTGATTTTTATTTGAGACCCAAAAATTACTCAGAACACCCAAGTTTGCAAAACCAACCTAAATCAAAATGAAAATTTAAGAAATTCAAGTTTCTTTACAAGTTTAAATGAAGAAAAGTTTCCTTTCTGCCAAAACAAAACAGTCCTAAAATGAGAAGAAAAGTGTTTAAAACAAAATCTAATACACATAAAAGTTTAAAGTTACAAAAACTCATTTGTTTAACAACTGACTGAAACAACAAAAGAAGTTGGAAAAAGAGTTTGTGTTTAAATGAGAAAATCTGGAATTGAACCAAAAACTTGAAATACTTCTGAAGAACTGATAAACGTACTAAACCTTTGTTTTAGTTTCCTTAATTAAAAATTCTAAAGTTCAATAACAGAGCATAATAATTCCATATAGTTAACTCCAATTTCTAATCCTAGAATGCAAAACTAAGAGATCAGAGAGACCAATTACATCAAACTGAATTGAATTCATAAAACATAAACACACCTTAAGTCTTTCTCCTTCTCTGCTAGGATTTCCAGTACGTACTACCTTTCTCCTTTACTTTCTAGATTACTACCTCTCTTCCTCTCTTTGAGTAACAACTAACAAGCAAGCTCAAGAAAAACTTACTAACACAACATGATTCCCAGCTATTATAGGGCCAAGTTAACAGATAAACATCAAATTCCTGGTAAGTATGGAAGAAGTAAAATTGAATGTTAATTCCTTAAGGTACTTACACGTTTCCAGTAGGCTTGCCAGCTCCTAATTCTAGGTTTCCACCTCCTGCTTCTAGGGTTCTACCTCCTACTTCCATAGCTTTGATGAATCATCAAGAAATTCTGGAAAATCGACACCTCCTGCTTAACTAGGTCGGTAGTTACGAATCTTGTGCAATTCAAAGGCGGTGGTGTTGATTGCAGCGCTGGTCTTAGGCGGTGGTATTGGTCTTAGGCGGTGGTGTGAAAAGAATCGGCGAAGGAGGAAGACGATGAACACAAGAAACAATGGTTCGAGTTTAGAAAAGGCGTGGTTTGCTGCTAGCTTGATCAGTTCAATCGTGGACAACAAACTTGGCTGTTGTTTAAGAGGCTTGGGCTTGGGCTTAGATTTGTCTAAAAACATGAATAATTCTAAGGGTCCTTGACCATAAGGTCCAAAGTTGGACAAATATTTACCATCAAGGACAAGAGAAAAACACGGTGCCCACCCGGTCCATTAATTGACCAATTTACGTTTTTGAATTATACATTTTACAAAAATTACGAAACTGCCACTGACAAATTTTATTGACCTCAATAATTTTTTTTGACAAAACGTATATTTCTGTGGTAGGAGGGAAAGAACAAAAAAGCATCACTTTGGTGTATTTTATTGACCTCAATAAAATTTTATTGAGGTCAATAAAATTTTATTGAAGTCGACAACGAGAACGCCAGTACAGCAACGATGAAACATCACTTTTGTGTATTTTATTGACCTCAATAAAATTTTATTGAGGTCAATAAACTGTTTTATTGAGGTAGTAGAAGTGAAAGAACAAATGAGTATCACTTTTGTGTATTTTATTGAGGTCAATAAACTGTTTTATTGAGGTCAATAAATTTTATTGAGGTAGTAGGAGGGAAAGAACAAAGGAGTATCACATTTGTGTATTTTATGACCTTAATAAAATCTTATTGAGGTCAATAACTGTTTTATTGAGGTAGTAGGAGGGAAAGAACAAACGAGTTTCACCTTTGTGTATTTTACTGACCTCAATAAAATTTTATTGAGGTCAATAAACTGTTTTATTGAGGTCAATAAACTGTTTTATTGAGGTCAATACAATTTTATTGAGATAGCTAATATGAGGGAAAAAACAAAGGAGCATCACCTTTGTGTATTTTATTGACCTCAATAAATTTTTATTGATGTCAATAAATTGTGGTAGGAGGGAAAGAACAAAGAAGCATCACTTTTGTGTATTTTATTGAGGTCAATAAAATTTTATTGAAGTCAATAAACTGTCGATATTTTCGGTAGTAGGAGGGAAAGAACAAATGAGCATCACATTTGAGTATTTTATTGACCACAATAAAATTTTATTGAGGTCAATAAACTGTTTTCTTGAAGTCAATAAAATTTTATTGAGGTCAATAAACTTTTATTGAAGTCAATAAACTTTTATTGAGATCAATAATTCTTGTGTATTTCCTTGATTAGATCATGTACATGACCTCAAGTTGCCAAACAAATTTTATTGAGGTCAATAATTCTTGTGTATTTCCATGATTCGATCATCTGCATGACCTTAAGTTGCCAAACAAATTTTATTGAGGTCAATAAAATTTTATTGAGGTCAATAATTCTTGTGTATTTCCTTGATTTGATCATGTACATGACCTCAAGTTACCAAACAAATTCAAGTCATAAAAATAAGAGTCAATTGACTGTTGCCTACCTTAATCAGCCCAACCACAAAATATATACAAAACAAAAGATTGAGATTCATATTAAAAATATTATACTACCATGAGTCCATGACACTGAACAAGGACAAAGAAAATGAAATTATTATATACAAAGCTCATAACTAGTTTTCTCTTATCATTTACACAAGTTCCTTGTTTGCTTTTATGACCCAACTGATCACAGTAACAAACAAAGGCTAAAACTAGATATGCTGATCTGAAGTTTACAATTTGTTTGCAGAAGTTGGAATAAAAGGAGAGAATCAAACCCTAAACTAGGGGGGAGCCCCCCCCCCCCCCCCCCCCCCCCCCCTAAACGATGAACCAAAAAAAGGTCAGCATACACAAGTAAATAAGGTCTTCATTGCTAACAGATATCAACTTTTTGAGGTACTTCATACTCACTGTATCAGCTTCCTTGCAACTTCTCTGATTTCGAGCTTTTAACTCAATATTACACTTCCCTTAAAGCTTTCTTTCTCTACTAATTCCCTGATCTGCACTCATTTCAAGACTGGGATCAA
Organism: Rubus parviflorus; assembly: GCA_029955375.1. Lineage (NCBI taxonomy): Eukaryota > Viridiplantae > Streptophyta > Magnoliopsida > Rosales > Rosaceae > Rubus > Rubus parviflorus. The sequence continues at coordinate 16,238,775 of JARGGL010000006.1, read as the reverse complement.
ACAGTTGGGGTCAGCACACACAGGCCTCAAATAAATAGCTCAAATGCCATAAACGAAGATGAGAGACAAATTAGCTTGCATGCGGCAAAAAGCTTGCTACTGTTTGTATTTTATAACACTCAACGTGTTGATCAGTTTCCAAGGCTGCTTCAATAGGATAAGAAATATAATAATTGCTGGAAAGATATCTAACTTCACTTGGAAAACAAAGTCTTTGAGATGACTTATTTGCAGACTCATGGGCTGCTCTTACAGCACAGACCTCAATCTTTTCAAAGGTTGGTCCTCATCAGATGAGACATGGCTTGGTCCTACCTCCTTATCAGCATCACTTGTTAAATATTCATATGGGATAGACTCACGCTCAATCGTATTTTCATTGATAAGTTTGGGATCCCAAACTAGACTGACCCATGTTTTCTTCACTCGGAAACCAGATCCAATTACAACTGCAACCTCAACAAAGTCATCTCTCTTCTTATGGGTTCATTGAAGAAGAGATAAACTGATCCGAGGAGAGAGAGAGCTCGGAGGAGAGAGAAAACGTAGTGGAGTGAGAGAGAACCGGTCTCCTCGAACTACCACCCGAGCCTCATCGCCGGCCTCCCCTGAGCCGAGCCCAGGTAGTGCGCCCACCGGCGACGCTGGGAAGTAGCCTAACGCACCGCCTCCATCTTGTCGGACCTTCTCTGGACACCCTGAGATCTACAATCGTTCGATCTCCGTCATCGGAGCCTCACAGTAGTTCACCGTGACGGACCTACTCAGACCTCCGTTCCTCTCCCTCGAGCTCTCTCTCTCTCTCCTCGAAGCTTTCTCTCTCACCCTAAACCTCCAGCGACGAGATCGATTCTATTTGAATGGGGCAATTCTGAAAAAATTGTTCAAGGGCAAAAATGTCAAAAAAAAATTATAACAAATCAGGACTCTTACATTTTGTCCTTGGTAGGAGTAAAAGAGACCTAACCCATATCTGTTGAGAAATATTTAAAATCTCTCAAACTTCAAGGGAAATATATAGTGAAAATTAGGACCTATTGGATATTACCCTTAATTCTAATACCTCAAAATGAAATGTGTACAATTATACCAACATATTAAGCAAATGACAAAACAATACTATCATATATATATATATATAACAATACTAATTCTAAAATTTTCCAAAGAAATAATTATTAAACCAATTTTATTTTTTTCTAGTATTATTTTCCTAATTTAAAAAAAAATTAGGTTGTTACAGAACTGCCAACTCAAATGACACATCGAGGGTCCAGCCTACTCGATGATGTTACCAGAAGGGTCCTGCCTATTTTAGGTAACGCATGCATGCACATAACTAAAACTGACTGAATTACTAGCCTCCGATAAAATCATGCAACTTAAAATTGTAAGGATTAAATTCAGTTTACCCCCTTGAGGTTTGGGTCAAAAATCATGTTAGTCCCTAGAGTTTCAATTTCATCAAGAACACCCTTACACTCTCAATTTTGATCAACCGTGACCAAAATCTAACCCACCATCCAAATTGGACGTTAAAAAATAACGTGGACCGCCAAAAAAAAAAAAAGGGACCGTCAGCTCTTTTTTTTCCTCCTCTCTCTCTCTCTCGCCTTTCCCTTGTTCTTCTTCTTCGGTCCTCTTAGGCTCTCACCCCTTTTTTTTCCCTCCTCCTCCTCCTCCTGTCTCTCTCCTTTCCCTTCTTCTTCCTCTTCAGTCCTCTCAGGCTCTCATACCTTTTTTTTCTTCTTCTCATCTCTTTCTCTTCTTCTTCATTCCAGTAGAGAGGTGCGGCGGCGTCTGAGATTTGTGTGCCGTGGACTTGCAGCGGCGGTGAGAAAGCAGCCGTGAGGGCTCGACGGCGCGGCACACTCGAGGTGCAGCGAGGCTGAGGAGACTGGGCATCAGGTGGTGGCTGCGGTGATTACAGCAGCGAAGCTTGGGCGGCCCGGCCCTGTGATGATGGATGGTGAAATCAATGGCAGTGCTTGAGTGGGTTGTCGGCGGTGAAGAAGAGGATCACGACGGCATTGCATGTGGAGCCGTGATGGGTGCCTGGGTTTGTGGCGGTGTCGTCTGGGCTTTGATGGTTTGAGCGGCACTGGCGGTGTAGTCCATGGGGGACGGCAGAGCATGAGATCGAACGGTGGACTGGTGAAACGGCGTCTGGTGCGGGCTTGAAATTGGGACAGCCATGGGACAGAGACGGTGGTGGTGGTGAGATGGGTGTCCATAGCAGGTGCCATGGCAGAGCTGTGATGGTGAATTAGTGGCTTTGAATTGGGATTGTAGATTGTGGTGGTCTGTGATTGAGGATGATTGACTTTGGGTGCCCAAAATTGGGTGTGAAGAGTAGAGCTCGTGGTGGTGGTGACTGCCATGGAATTGCAGTAGTTGCAATTTGAAATTGAATTGCCTGCAGTAGAGCTGCTGGAGTGTTGTGGTGGTGATTGTGATTTGTGTTGAGAGAGAGAGAGGAGGAAAAAAAAGGAGCTGACGGTCCCTTTTTTTTTTTTGGCGGTCCACGTTAGCTTTTAACGTCCAATTTGGACGGTGGGTTAGATTTTGGTCACGGTTGATCAAAATTGAAAGTGTAAGGGTGTTCTTGATGAAATTGAAACTCCAGGGACTAACATGATTTTTGACTCAAACCTCAAGGGGGTAAACTGAATTTAATCCAAATTGTAAATCATGCTCGTAAAATCATTAACTAAACCTCATGAAGTTCTAAAATCCTCTAAAGCAGCATAAAACTCATATTCGAAATTCTTAATCCTAAATCATAAAAAGACGAAAAATATACGAAATATTTAACACAACGTCCACTCACAGATTTTTGGGTAAGCCTAACGCCAAGCAAACTTCTCTTGATCGACGACTCTACTCTTCCTCATGTACATCACAATCTAACCAGAATATTTATCTAGACGAAGGAAACAATTGTTCGAAAATTAACCAAATTAACCTAATTAGGGTTTCCATCAGGAATTCTCATTTCCTTATTTCATCAACGAATTCCGAAACCCAAACTCTCCACACATCTAGCATCTCAATAATTCTGATTAAAATCTCCAATTTCACTAAATTCCACAACCGGATTATCGAGGTTCGAAACATTGAACGAATGTACACTAAATTACTCGGACTTAAATTCCAAACACCTAAATTCACCACAAATAATATATTAAACGATCGTAACGAAGAATGTAAGCTAACCGTCCAAAATACATCATCAAAACAGGTCGTACGCGCCTCCACACGCCGCCCCTAGCGGCTACGCATGGGCGCCAACGATCAACCTCCTCTGATGGCTCTGAAATTTTACCACTATGTACATCACAACACAAGGAACAACTTTTATACCTGTCACGAAGTCTGAATCGAAGTGGAAATGCACGCATTTGCCTCGAAAGCTCACGATGGCCGGAATTTGAAATGTCTGATTCGCCGCCGTCCGATGACGATTTGAGGTGAGACTTGGGGAGATAAGTTCGTGGTGAAGAGAGCTTCTAAGCCCATTAAGTGGTTTCGACCGAATTGGCCGGAAACGTCGCCGACAACGATAAGAGTTTTTCACAATTTTCAGGTGTTCTTCTCTCTAAGATTTCTCTTCCTACACTGAGATTCGATGAAAGAAATTGGTATAGGGTTGAAGAGTTCGTGGAGACGAAGAAAATGGGATAAGTTTCCTAGTCTGAGGTGGCCGAATGGAGGAGAAATTGGCCGGAGAAGGGTCGACAGCGGGAACATAGAGAAAGAGAGTCGGGAGGGAGGAGAGAGAAAATGAAGACCGAAATGGAAACTTCCCGAAATGGAAGTTTCCATAAATAAATATTTTCCGAAATAGTTATTCCCCTTTCGTCGTCCATAACTTTCTCGTACGTGGTCCGATTTTTACGTACTTTATGTCCACGGACTTGGTTTAACACTCTCTACAACTTCCGTGACAAAAGTTTAATCAAATTCCTAACCGAAACAAAAGTTATCTCAAAGGCCCCTAAAAAGTATTATTCAAAGCTCGAAAATTATAATTTTCATCAATTCACCGAAAAATTAACTAATCAAAGGGTAAATTTGGTCTGGGATGTCACACCCGAGCCCATAGAGATGTATTGAAATAATTGAATGTTATGTTATTTAATGAATGAGTATGGTTATTATCTAATTCAATTGTGCTAGATGCTTGTTTAAGAATTTCATCACCTCTCAAGCATGTGTTTGGTCATCTTGATGTGGAAATTAGAGGTTGATTACATCTATTTCCTAAGGCAATGGGTAATAGGCATGGTGAGGAGTTACATCATTGCTTGAATCCCTAGATTTCGAAGCTCTAGTTTAGCTTCAATTTCATAGTATAAGAACCATAGCGTGACTTGTGTTGTAAAGTAGAGAGTCCTTGTGAACTAAATCATGGCACAAGAAGGAGGTGAATCCGGATAGGATGGGTAGAATATGGGGTTTGATCCATACTTTATGCTTAGAATTCTAGGTTATCATTTGCCTAAGTTGGTTTTGGGCTTAACAATCCCCGAGGTACGATAACTCTTAAGTCCCATATACTCACTCTTTTTGACAACAACACTTGCCCTTGCATGCTTATGGTTCAAGTCATCAATGTCCATATACTAAGACCCACACATAATTAGTACAGTGTGTGAGAGACAACTACATGTAGGGCTTTTTTTAGGGAAAGTTCAAATTTGGTATCTCATCCAATACTGTTGAGAGGAATACCATTGGAGAGACTCTTCAGTCAAGTTTTCAGGTCAACATAATTGTCCATTTAGCCAATAAACAGAGCATTCCATTAAGTAAATAAAGACTTAAAGGGTCAAGACAACCTCAATCCATCCCATATGTATACCCGCCCATGTGTACAAAGTACACACATAAGCAAAGTGTGTGTAACGTGAGATAAGTCTAACAAATAAAATAATGAACACATCAATTAATTATAGCCAGACGTAACTATATCAGAAGTTTCAACTTCTAATGAGAAGCTAGTGGAATCTAATTAATGTTTTTGTTTTGAATGACAGAAATTTTATTCTAGCCAATCAAAAATCTTACATTAGTGGGGATAGGAACCAAAACCTCGAGAGAATTAGCGATGACACCAATGAGCCAAAGAGGCCCAAATTCTAACCACTATAATCGCCTCATTCTATAGGCTATAGAGAACAAACAATCCCTAGAGTCACGATAAATTTTCATAGTCAACATCAAAAAGAATTGCACCATCTTCCATACTGTATCCTAAAACTACCAGACCACGTGCAAGGGCGGCTCACCAACGTACATATTGACAACAATAACACACCAATGATAAATTAGTTAGTCCCTAGGAACAACGTCATAACCATGGAACAACAATAAGACTGGGACTCAAACTAAGATCCCAATAGAAAACCATCTGGAAAAAAAAATCATGAAACCCTAACTCAATAAAGTAGGGACTTATTTGAACTAACCAAAAATAAAAAACCGAAATCCTAACAAAACTAGAAAATGAAGTGGCTATGCCATTACGACCCGTGTCCCACCTCTAAGACAACCTCCCAAGTCTGTCAAAGACAACCGGCACAGAGATAAAATGATAGAGAACACCTCAACGAACCAAAAACCCTGGAAAAAAAAATATTGAAGATAGAAGGAAGAAAGGAAAGAAGAATAAAACTTCTAAGGGTAGCCCGTTCGACGACGCAAAAAGGAGTGGCCAGACGGGAAGCAAGTGATGGGTGTAGATTTACGCTCTTGTAAATACCAAATTTCAATGTAGTAAGAGATGGTAAGTACGGGTAAGTTAAACGGAGAATTTCTTTAATTATATCTTAAAAAAATAAACCTAGACTTTGTCACTAATCTAGATTTACAATAATGATAATGATATAAAAAATGCTAAAGGAACTACCACAAGAGAAAATGTTAGGGCTCAAGTATCTACCTCTAGTCTTCCTCCTAATGAACCAATACATGTATGAAACAAACCCGATTGATGATGATGAAGTTTGCCAACCTAAAGAGATAAGTGTCTCCTCTTTAAGCTATTGATTTTCCTAAGCAACAAATTAGGCATGTATGCCTGCTCTAATTCTTTTCAAACTTAAGGGATCTAGCATGGTATCGCTCCTGTCACCAGCGTACCCACTAGGTTGTTCCTTAAGCAAGCATATGCACAATGAAAATCGACAAACACACAAATCCTAGAACATGGTATCTATTCCGGTTATTCATGGTGATTAATATCCAAGCTCCCGCAAGGACACTTATTGTTACGTATCATAGGCCCAAGACTCGGTCATCTAAATTGACCTATGTAACAATATTGATTGTAAAATTTAAAGTATGGTAGCTAAGCATAAAATAAACTCGATAAGATTGGAAAGTAATCGGAAATTAACCACTCATCATCAACAACCATCAATGGATCAAACATGCATAGTTTAATTAGAAATCATGACTAGGGCTTCAACCAAAGCCCTTAAAGAGAATTAGCTACAAATGAAATACATAAGGAGGGAAGAAGGGAGGGAGAAAGAAGAAGAGAAGATTTGATGTTCTCTTGGTGTCATTTTGGAGAAGGACTTGCTCTCCTTATATAGGCTCATGGTGGTGAATGCATCCACAAGTGAGTAAGCTTCCATTTCCATAGTGCAACTTCAAGTGCAGCAATAACTCATGAGTGCAGCTGTTGTAGCTTGTCTTAAGTGGTGGTAGTGGTGACCTAATTCTATCATGATCATAACAAGCTTGTTACCAAGTCTCACCTTTACCAAACTTCCACCTAACTTGGATAATCTTTGAATAACCTTCTCATGATTTTATCTTCACAAACTTACATTGATCATGTACATAAGCCCATGATGGTGTTCTTTGGGCTGGTCTTAAGCCTTGTGAAAGATGCTTAAACATTTCAAATATCAGCATTCGGGTGACCAGTCATGACCCCCATTTAGTGTTTTGCTTTTGTTTCCAAAAGTAAAATTACTCCCTCCTTCGTCTCCTTCCCATCTTATGTATTATCTCTTTCGTTCTCTCTCTATCATCTACTCATCCATGTGACTTCCAGCGAGCATGTCATAGTATCCTTGCCAAGATCCAATAATTTACTTAAGATACAAAAGAAGACAAATGGTAGAACAAAGTGATAAAAAAGAGCTAGCAATCATCCACAATCCCTTCTTTAACCCCTGAAAGTCAGAATGCACGTTAAATCGATGTAGCAGCAAATTGAGGAGAGAGAAAAGAGAAAGACAAGATATAAGAAATAGAATGTGTATAGTTTTGGAAACAAAAAAACACAAAAGCTAAAATGAGGCGTGGAACGTAAAATTGGGGGTATCAATTTCATTCTCCTAAATATATTGTCCAACGTTAGAATTTCTATTTGTTTTTTATGCCTTTTTAGACATCACCATATTGTATGTGATAAACACTCTCACCATTATGCATTTGAATTTTAATTTATCATCATCAATAGTAGTAAGGTTGTGCCAAAAACCTTTTAAACTGTCTAAACCGACCAGAACTGATTCAAATTTTGGTTTGGTTTAGTTCTTTATGTCTAAAAATTAAAAGGCTTAATTGACAAAACACTCCCTAAAATTGGCTGTAATTGTCAGTTTGCACCCCGAACTTACAATTGCGGAAATTAACCTATAATGCACTGACACATGTACGAGGTGCGAGATACGATACGTGGATACAACAAATTTTAAAAAATTAAGATACGGATACGTTTAGGATACGTCTATTAAAATAATATTTAATAAATAGATATATATAGTTTTAATCCCAACTTGTCTATTTAATTGAAATTTCAAAATTACCCTTTGCCTTTAGCTTTGTCTTCTCCCCTTTTTCTTCTCTCCTCCAAACTGCAAGTCTGCAACCCATTCAATTCTATTCTTCTCTCTCTCTCTCTCTCTCTCTCTCCTCCAAGCAGCAACTCATTGTCTCATTCAATTCAATCAATTCTATTTTTTCAAGTGTTATGCCTTAAATATTCAATTCTAAGCCTGTAATTCAAGCAAAATCTCAACCCATTACTACAATTAGACCAAAACCAATTAACCCAGACATGCAAGCCACACCGACCATCTAAGAGATCACCGTCGTCAGACCCACCGCCTGGGTTCTTTCTCTCGAATCTGATTTGTGACTGCACCAGCTCTCAAAAATACCTCTTGACGTATCTAAATTGTTGTCTTCCCGTATCCTAGTCGTATCTAAATTGTCAACCAACAATAAAAGTCAACTGATACGTCTTTTATGTATCCGATACATATCGGACGTATCTGTACCGTATCCAAGCCTTATCCGTATCCGATACAACACGGATACAATATGAAATTTTTTCCCACGTATCAGTGCATCATAGAAATTAACATCCTAAATTTGGTAAAAATTGTCAATTTACACCCCCTCCGTCAATTTCAATATTTTACATCCAAACGTGGTTATGTATGTGTCACTCATGTGATGGGCAATATAGTCATTTAGAAAAAAAGACAAAGGACATTGGTGGTTAATGGTGTGTTGCCACCGAACTATTAGACACCAACAAATGGTGTTCTTTGTCCACATTTTTTGTAGTGTTGTCAGATCTTGATCTAGATATGAATCTCTCTCTCTCTCTCTCTCTCTCCCTCTCTCTCCACATTAGATATATGAATACATTAGATAACATTTACATTCCATAACCATTGCATGAGTGGAATGTGAGGGATTGATACTTGAACCTTTCAACATGTGTATGTACGTATTTGCCTGTTTGTCCATTGATATGGATTAGAGAGAGACTCGAAACTCCCAATCATTTTACCATTTCTATATCTATTCATGTTTCTCCTCTTGCATTTTATTTACATTAGTTTAGTTTAGTTTATTTGCTTTACATTATTTGCAGTTATCCACTTCACATATTTTCATATTCACCTCTAATCTCACCATCTGGTGTTAGAAAACCTAGGTTACTAAACTACCAAAGAGAATCTTGGGCCGCCAGTCCACGAGGTACAACAACCCCAGTCTTAAACTTTACTATCCCTATATTTTTCAAAAGTAAGTTCTAATATCGTAACGTTAGTTAGTTAGTAATATAATTAATGTAATGCTTAAGGAAAAGAAATGGTCGACATCAGAGGTGGAAGTGGATTCTCTCACATCCATCATGAGGAGGAATGTCACGGTTGATAACTCAATGGTTCAGTTAGAATCTAAATTGAAAAAAAAAAAAAAATCCTAACAAGCAATACGTAAATAGGGATACAACCACATTAATTTTCTTTCATGTATCTAGCACGTAAATAAGGATCTTGCTAAGTTTTCTTTCGACTTAGACTTTCGGCTCTCTTTTTATAAGGAAAATGGACGACTTAAGATTTTGAGTAACTTCGGACTTTTGAGTTTGGTCCACATATATGTTGTTCCACCCAGTCGGAATCTTCATATCTCGGTCACACGGTGGCGTTTCCGTTCGTTACCTCACCTTTCACCTGACCTTTTCTTTCTTGGGCCTCCCGGCAACGAATGCAAAATCTGGCCCAAACAGTACGGAACTAATTACTGTCAATCTTTTCACACAAATTCACAAGTTAATAACACCACATGCTGTGACGGTTGCGCAATCAATCATCCGTAACAGCCCAATCAAAAATCTAAAGCTAGAACTTTAACTAACTCGTCTCGATGTCCCGGTAACTATAACCAAACCCAATCACCATTCCCCGTAACTATAACTGATTCAGAGAGAGAGAGAGAGAGAGAGAGAGAGAGAGAAAGCGAGTAAAAGTTTCTAGAGAGAGAGAGAGAGAGCGAGATTCAAAAAGAGAAAAGGAACCGCCATTTTTCGAAAACAGAGAAAGATGGCTCCGTTTCCATGTCCGAGCGAACGCACTGCTGCTTCGGCTCTGCTCCTCCTCACCGCCACACCTCCCAAGTGAATCGCGTTTCCAATTTCGTTTCATTTCAATTTGAATCTGCAATTTCGTTTCATTTTGAATTTGAATCTTCAATTTCGTTTTCAAAAATCGTGATCTGCTTGCTGAATTTTCACGCAGGTTCTGTTTGGACGGTGACGATGAGTCGTCAGTGAGATCAGAGCGAGGCAAGAGCACTAAATGCAGAGATCAGAGCTTTGTTTCCGGCGATTCCAATTCCAGCTGCACTTCCGTGCTCGCCAGTAGCGATGTCTCCAAGGAGGATTTTCAAGCTCGCAAAATCAGGATGATCGCTCTTGCAGCTCTTCATCGTGATGTGAAGCTCAAGGTGAGCTTCTGCTCTCTGATTGGCTAAGTTGTGCAATGTGATTGAATCTTAGCTAGATTTCTGTTTCTCTTCATATTTTTTTTTTTTTGAAATTTTACTCTACTGTTTGGCTGAATTTGTGCATAATCGGAGTTCTGTTTGCCTGAATTTGTGCATAATCGGAGTTCTTTTTGCCTGAATTTTTGCATAATCGGAGTTCTGTTTGGCTGAATTTGTACATAATCGGCGTGCTTTTGGATTCAAGTTATTGAACAATTTGCTTAAATCTAGTTTTTTTTTTCTTCATAATCGGACTGTTTTGTGATTCCAGAACATCAACAATTTGCTTCAATCTGGTTCTCATCTTGAATCACCGTGATCTCTCTACTTTTCTTCCATTTTTTACATTTTTCACTTTCCTGTTTGGCTTATTTTGTGCATATTCTGTTTGATTCACTAATAAAAAAAAGAAACAATTTGCTTGAATCCGTTTCCACACGTGCTCATGCTCTTAACTTTGATTTCCAACTGAGATTTTTAAAATTCAAATTTCACTTGGTTTTTCCTGCTTTGATTGTCTTCCCATACAAATCTGAGCCTGATCTAGGAAATTTTCTTCGATCTTCAGAAAGTTTGAATCTATGAGCTGAAATCCCCTGAAATTATTAATCTGAAATCCCCTGAAATTTAGGCTGTGCAGAAAAGCCGGTCGAAGATCCAAAGCGGCGTGAAATTCAACAGCTGGAAAACGAGCTCTGGCGTCAAGGTGGCCATGACGACGTCGTTCGCCTCCACGTCCTCCGAGTCTTCGTGCCTGTCCACTACAAGTTCCAGCGCGGCTTCAAGCCGGTACAAGTCGATGGCTGTCAGCATGAGCAATCTTGCGACGGTTGTTGAGCATCCCAAGAAAAAGAAGAAGAAGAAGCAGCAGTTGGGCTCGGCTAAGCTGCGCTGCAAAGCCGAAGCCATTCTCAGTCTGCTCTCTCAAGGCTGCTACTCTGAAGTCAAGATTCGTCAAACTCTCGGTGACAGTCCGGACACCAGCAAAGCGCTCAGACTGTAATTCTCTCTCTCTCCCTCTCTCTTTCTCTCTCTATTTGACGCGTGTCATTTGGCGTGTGTCGTGCACGTGGATTGACCTTTTCGTAGATTTTGTTATGCACGTGAAATCAGTGTGGTGAGGGAGTGTTTAAACCGTCTGATGGGAGCTGTGAAAAAAACCAGATCCGTGTGAAGTGTTTTTAACCCATCACATAGGTGTGACGTGGCGAGGAGTAATTCGATCTCTGGTCTCATTTGTACAGGTTGTTAAAGTTTTTTTTTTGGCATCACAGGTTGTTAAAGTTTGAGGAGGTGAAAAGGTCAGGCGCAGGAGGTCGTCGCAGCCCCTATATTTACACGGTATAATATAATAGTAATAATGATAAATATATACAGTCAAAATATTTCATTAATCAAACTTTCAAAATTTAGTATATTGAAAGAAATAGCTAATGTATACAAGAAACTTGATACAGTTATAAAAAAGAAAAAAAAAAAAAAAAAAAATATATATATATATATATATATATATATATATATATATTTGTATCAATGATGTGTTTGGGTAAATGTACGTATACAAGCAAGCTAGGGAACTAGGAACTAGCTAGGTTAATAATGGTGTGAAGCTGTAGGCTAGGTTAATATATATAACGTTTTTTGGTTTTACTACTAATATACGTTCTCTTTTATCGATCCTTTTGCAGATAGCATGATCGATCGAGAAGGTCATATAGGGTTTCGGCTTCAACTATATATGATCATCCTCTCCCTTGATATCGGGTTGGGGAAGTTTTGCTATCCATGGGTAGCTATCTAAAACGGAGAATATATATATATATAGTAGCTTAAAAAGAAAAGAAAAAAATAGAATAACTAGCTAGCTAGTTTCTGCAATTAATATATATCGATCGGGTCTAATTAAAAGTATTCTTATTATAAGAGAATTAATCATGCATATTAATGTAGATGTAATATGGCATGGTTAGTACGTACTGGCCGGGTACTCATGGCATTGCATGGCATGCAGTGATTGTACGTAGATTTGTGGTACTGGTCATATATATCTGGCTACATAATGTTTAAGACTTACGTACTTAATATTAGTTATTACGAGGTTAATTTTAGCTGGCCGGTGGAATATTTGATTTCTTTTGTAAAAGATCATTGTCTTCAATTTGGGAAGGTCGTCTTAGCAAAATGCATGCATGCTAATATGCTAGCTATTACACGTACCGACGTACGTACATACCTATAGTATCCTTGGGCGTTGGTGTGAATGTGTTTAACCTTGGTCCGTCCTTGATCGATCATTTGTAAGATATTTGTGCATTACGTACGGTTTGTGAATGGCCACCCCCCAACTAAGAAACTAATTTATGCAACAATATATAGTACTAAGCAAGGAATAGGCAAGTGATCGAATCCAATAAGAGAGCTATAAAGACATTCTCACCTTTTTCTCCTCACCTGAATTAAGGAGCAGCCATCACCATAATGTCATCAAGGTTCTTCTCTGCAAGCCGCCAACTACAACGTACAGCTAATTATCTAAAATGCTCTTGTACGTTAGTCAACCCTAGCTCTAAGGCTCATGACTGACCCCTAAGGGCTAGTTTGGTATTGCTTCTCTTTTATAAAAATCAGCTTTTTCGTAAAATTTAAAGTCTTAAAATGTTTGGTAAATTAGTAAAAAACAGGTTTAATTAAAAATTACGGGTCAGTGGAAGCAGATTATAGAAGCAACCCAAAGGTTACTTCTAAAAGCTGCTTTAATTCACAGTTGATTTTCCTAAAAGCGACTTTTTTTTTAAGTCACAGCAATCCCAAACTAGCCCTAATATTATCAAACCTCTAATTCAAATAAGAAAAATTCTAATTAATGATAACTAACCTTGTCTTTTTTTTGGCAGCCTCTAATTTAAATTGTTAAGTACTCTCTAATCAGTCCACCGAAAAACGTTATATATATATATATATATATAGATTTGGATAATTCTTTCACCCCATGCAATTAAAACATTTTCAAATTAAATTTTAACGATCCAACCGTTCTTGTATTATAACATAATATAAAGATTACCTCTGCAAAAACTCAATCAATTTGGAGACATTTTGATCACTCATTCATATGAAATAAATAGACAATTCATCATAATAATAGTAATTGTTGTCAGAACCGTTAATTTGTTTCATAAAATTGGATAGTTGAACAATCTCCGATTCGATTGATTTTTTTTTTTGCAGAGATTATCTATAAAAGATAATTTAAAATATAAACAGTTAGATTATGAAATTATAAGGTGAAAATATGTTAATCACAATTGGGGGTGAATATGCATGTTCACCTAAGGATTATCCTATAGATTTTGGTACATGAATGAATGAATGAATGAATGCATGTATGTATGTATAGATTAGCATTTAATAAGTCATCCCCATTTGCTTTTGAAATTCAATACTCTATTCACGAAATATAAGTCTCCGAACAACTACATAAATGTTTACATAAAAAGCATAGAAATACCATCATATAGAACTGGACTAAAAAAATTAAACTTTTTATGCCCTCATAACCAATGTGAGACTCATGATTTAACATTTAATAAATTAAACTCTATGACTAAATGTTATGTAGAGTTAAGAAATTGAGAGAGTAGGAGAATTTTTTTTTGGCAGCCTAAAAAGCTATATGCATATGGGAGGGCACGGTTTCTTACTCATAGTGGAGTATGCTTCAAGAGTCCAAGATTTGAGGTTCAAAGGACAAATGGACAATCCACAACGTCTGCAGTCGGATAAAGAAGCCCATTTTGAACCCGACCCATTTAACATGATCCAATCCAATCCTTCTTTGAGTTCTTTCCCAATGCACTTTCCCTCAAACCCTTTCTCTCTATTGTTCAATGATTCAATCTCCGATTCGCCATTGTGATTACAGAGTCTCATGCGCTGTAAGTATATTTTCTGGGTTATTTACTAATTTTTCCTTTCATCTTGGCCTATTGCTTCAAATTGGGAGTTTAATTTAAGGTTTCAGATTTGTGGGTTCATGTGAATCATGTTATTTGCTGGTTAGTTCATGTTTGATTTTGGTTCAATTTTGGGGTTTTAAGCAGGTTTTAGCTTCAGACCAAAAAAAGAGAGTATGTTTTAGCTTAGGCATTCAGATGTTTCTACATTCAAAGAATCAAATTCATAGGGTGCTAGCAGTAACTTTTGAAGGGTTACTCCCAAAAATGTACAAGGAAATATTTAGAAGGGGTTACAGGTTACTCAGTCTGTGTCTGATTGTTGTAATAACCAACAAAAACCAATTCGGAAATTTACAAGTAGAGAAAAGGCTAGTTGGAATTGGGCTTGGTTCTTTCTAGTCAGCTAATACTAAAATTGCACTATTGAAGATGACACAAGTTTAACAGAAGTTAAATCAGAATTTGGTTGTACTATATGGCATTTCCATTTAATGGATTTGGAAAATGTGACAATATCTGCAATAGGAAGGTACCAACATTCGTAATATGGTCCATCAGTAACTGAGAAAGTTAAGTATCCCATTTCCAATCATCCTACTTTTTGATTTTACAACATTAGGTCGTCATCACTTCCTACAGACAACAAGTATTTAAAGTTGGAGCCTTGAAGTATAACTTCTTTTGGTTTCTGGTTGGTTCAGTAATTGTTTTTATTAAGAAAGTAATAAAATTGTTTTAGGAATGTTGTGATGTATATTTATACGACACTCCGGTTATAAATAATACATGCAGGTCACTCTTTCAGTCTTCCTAATATTTCTTCAGAGTCGTACGATAGCTTCTGTCTGCTTCGTATTGAATCTTCCAAGTCATAGAAATGCTTCAGTTTTCCCTAAACTCATAGTTCAAATTTTCAACTCTCAAATTACTGTTATAGTCTATTAGAAGATATATAAGTGTATGAAGAAATTTAGACTGCTAGTAGTAACATTAGTCTAATTTCAATGGGTATGTTTGTTAATCAGGTTTCATCTATGTTTGAATGAGCATTCAGATTTTCCAACGTATAAAATCGTAGTTATTTTATGTACCAGTGGAATTGTGGACCTGGCTAATGAAACAAACGCGTAATGGCGTGATGGCTGGGGTTTAAAGATTAATGCTTGTAACTTTGTATATCTTTTTAACCGAGTAGAATGTGTAACATCTAACTCCCCGGGTTTTGGTTCTATGCCCCCCCTTGTTGTTTCTTGTTCTTTCTGATGAAAACAAATCCAGGGATGACTTATCCTCCCATTGGGTTCCAAGCCCTAAAAACATGTTTGTGTAAATAGGAAATTGAGGTTATCGTACCATTATTGATTCCTTTATAATCGGTTCATTCGTTTCTCTGCATCAGATTGTATAGTTCTGACAGATGTCGGAAACAAATAATACTGCCGAAACTTCAATTTTTAATTTTTTTTTACTAGGGGAAAAATAGCTTAGAAGTACAGCCCATCTGAGTCTCAAATCTTGGTTCTGCCACTGGTGATGCACTGTCTGAAACTTTCCCTGCGGTTTCCCAAATCCATTTCCTACAGTTACAGAGCCTTCCACGGTAGACCCAGCTAGAGAATGTTGGGCCGGTGGCTACGATCCTCAAGTCCCGGGCAGTGGTCCAGTTCCGAGGTCTGGACACGATCAAATTCCTTAATGGGCTGTTGACGAATGATGTACGGAGGTTTGGTGAACCAACGAGTGAGAAGACCTCAACAGTGGTCACACCCAATTTGTCGTCGGAGACCATACCACCCATGTATGCTGCGCTATTAACGCCCCAGGGAAGATTCTTGTATGGCTGGCCTAGGCCTGATACCAAGCTTAATAGGGCTGGGTCAGGACCCGGGCCCGACCTGGATGAGCCGTTGGAGGTCTTTGCTGACGTAGATGCTTCAGTCTTGGACGAACTCTTGAGCTCCTTAAAGAAGTAAGTTTGTGTTGTTCACTCTCTACAGCTGTACTTCTCTTAATTAAGCTATTTTGTATTTGGGTTTTTGATTGGACATGCTTTTTCCTTTTCAGTTTTAAGGTATGAGATTTAGTTTCTATTAGAATGTGGTTGCATTTACCTTATGAATGATACGTTGAAATGGCTATTAAGAGGTCATCTGTGTATCTGCAAAACGTATTCTTATATTGTAACCAAAAAAGTTCTGTCAAGAGGGTTTATCATCAGTGTAATTTCTTCTTTATCAAGTTTTCATGAATTTTGCCTCATTCAATATATAGCTTAGAGCTAAATAATAGTCACTGGTTTAGTATTGATCAAGTCATGCCCTATGCTTAGTACTCTAGCTTAATTGTTTTAGAAATATGATCCAAGCCATTTCACATTTGTTTGATGTTTCTGGTTTATAAGCCTCGCATGCCCTATGCTTAGTACTCTAGCTTAATTGAACAGATTGCTTTGTAATTGTCTATCTTTTCTATATTAATACTGTACGAACTTTTTCATATGGTTTTAACTTCTGTTCCTTGTTATCTTTTTTGCAGATACCGTTTGAGGGCTAAGGTTGACGTTGAGAATGTAGCAGAAGAGTTACATTGCTGGCAGCGTTGTTGGGGAAAGGAAAGCTCTCTGAGAAGGCCTCCTCTGTAGAAGAACCAGAGGCTGCTAGTGTTGACTGGGGTGCTGGTGTTGATCGTTTAGGCATGTCAGCTTCACGTGGGGTGCCTTGTGGATGGCAGTGGTTTAAGGATCCTAGACTGGATTGCCTTGGTTTCAGGGGGATTTTCCCATCTAATACAACACGTGAGCTTTGTAACCCTTTGCTACTTTGCAGAGTTGATGTGTTGCACTTTATAGCATCACAAGCTTTCTTGTTGGTTAAGCTATTTTATTTTTTTTCTTCATTACAGCACCTTTGGTTGAAGCTGACAAAGAAACAGATGAACAGAATTACCTTTTATGGAGAATAGTAATTGGTGTTGCAGAAGGATCAACCGAGATCCCAAAAGGTACATTTTTACTTCCTGCTTGAGGATATGCTTGGTTTTTCAATAACTGCAAGATCCCTATGTTATTGTGCAAATATACTTTCCTTCTCAATTTAAATGGTAAGTTTTTTGGCCAGTGTTCTGCGTCTTCTTGACATGTTTTTTTGTACTTGGGACGATTCTTGTGTCTGGAATTGTCTTAACTGTATATCAATATATTTGCTTGTTACCAGTTTCCCGTCTGAACTTGTAACTATCATGTCTAGGCGAGGCAATTCCTCTTGAATATAACCTGGTGGTTCTATATGCAATTAGCTTTGATAAAGGGTGTTATGTGGGCCAAGAGCTTGTGGCTCGTACGCACCACCGAGGGGTCATTCGCAAACGCCTGCTTCCTTTGAAATTTTTTTAGGATAATGGAGAAGGTAATCAAAATCCCTGTAAAACTTTCCAATTTTTTATTTGGTCTGGATATCCAAACCCTTACCTGTATGTTCTGCAGAAGCAGAGCAGAATGTTGCTCCTGGCTCCGAAGTGATTAATGGTGCTTCTGGCAAGAAAGTTGGTACTGTGACAACTCAACTTGGATCTCGTGGGCTTGGTGTCTTGCGTTTGGATGAAGCTTTTAAAGGATCGGGTACGTTGACCATATGAGGCGAGAACGATGTAAAGGTTGAGGCTATTAGACCAGATTTGTGGCCGCCTGAATGGGTTCAAGAACATTAATACAAAGTGCGGCTGCTTAGAGTTACTCTGTATGGACTTTTGATCCTGCAAATCGTTGTTGTGGTTCCAATACTGAATGTACTTGTATACCTTTATTGATTTTGTTTCAAGAAATATGATACTCATCTCTACAACAAAGGAGTTTCGTGGTCGATATGCCAATAGTTGAGTTGATTTTAACTCTTTTGTTTAACTGCACTTTAATGTTTAACGCTGTTTTGAGTTTGATATACAATGCTAGTTTGGAATCCCCGATTCTGATCTTCAACTTCTTATTCTTTCTGTTTCCTTATGCAGTCCCTTGTGCATTAAAGCTTTTAGAATTCAGACAGCATCAAATAAAGCGGTATCTGAATCTGTACTTTGGATCAAAAATTTTCCATAGCTAGCAGATGCTATTCTATTACTAATTATTTAACCACCATTATACACGAACAATTAATAAGCATTCAGCACCTGACTTGCAGTTTGCCATCCCTAAAATGTATGAGAAACCATGTTACGGATGGAATAAATAGCCACCAACTTGGTTTCTATGCTTTGAACATATCACATTCACTTTCTACCACCTTTAGTTTCGAGGAAGCCCAGCTATCGTTCACCTTCACCGTCTGAGTTTTGCCAGTGCAGCTGCTTCAGGTTCTGACTTGTGAGGTTGGTGTCGACGAATTCTTCATGCATGATTCTGCAGCCAGTCGCATATATCCAAGTATTGAGTTGTACGTACGTAGTTTCACTTGGAGGACAATGACTCCAAATGCATGTACATCACTTTTCTCGGTGAAGCCACCAGTGGACAAGGACTTGGTTCCTTCCATCTTCTACATCAAGATATCAAGAGAGGTTTCCATTCACCTCTGCCCCTAGAGCAGCAGAAACCTTTCAACTTGACAAGGCTTTCATGTCTTAACGAAAATAATAAGTGCAGTCCCTTCACAAATTCAGCTTCCTCGGACTTCTCCATGGCCTGTAGAACTCCTTGGCCTGATTAGTGCTAAGCTGGCCACAGTGGCGGAAGCATGTAGAAGGCTGTCTAGGCTGCAGCCTAGACAAGAATTTTGGTAAAAAATTAGTAAGTATAGGGCTACTAATGTAATAGCTTACCCCCAAACAAAATTGTTAGGTATCAATAGGACTAAGCAGTGCCTCATATCCTTCATCCTTGTAATTATTCTTCCTCAGTCACTGAGTCTTCCTCTCCAACTCCTCAGTCCTCAAGCCCTCTTATTCCTTAGAGTATTATCTATATTTATGCAGCCTTTGCTTTTGATTATTTGATTTCAAACTTTCCATAATTGCATCTTTATGCTTTTATCTCATTGAGTCATTCAATTAGCAATTAATCAATTATTCAAGTCTTGTTCATCTTACATCACAGAAAACTCATATATATGGCTTTGGGGAAATAAAAAATTTGCCCTTCGGGCAAAAAATTTGAAGCCTACCCCATTTTCCAATCCTGGTTCCGCCCCTAGCTGGCCATCAGAAGGATCGGATGTATTCCCAATCTTTTGTTTCTTACGTTTGTACCGCACAAGAAATAACTCCTGCAATAACAGCATGTCACGCCCCGATTTTTCAATCAATTAATAATGCATTTTGCCCTTAATTACAAACCATTTCGGGAACGTGACGACATGGAATATCAAATACAAATATGCACTAGAATTTTTTTCTTTTTAATTCAAGTACACAACACCAACTCCATGCCCAACATTGTAATTTCAAACTCAATACAAGAGTCGAATATTACATACCAAATATTTATATAATAAATTGATACATCAAAATATTACATAAATAAATCTTCAGAGTGCGAAGCATAAAATAGCGGAAGTCTTATAACCCAACAAAAAGTATGCAGCCTTGCATTACTCCTGGTTATCCTAACCTGCAGGTATAACCCCTACACCGTGGAATAGTGTACCGGGTTATATCAACAAACCCGGTCAGCTTACGAAGCTGGTATGAGTTAACTCAGTTTTACTCACCCTAAACCGTTTAACAAAATATACATATATAGTTTGTTTTAAACAAATATATGTAACTTATACTTTTCAAAAACAATTCAAATCCCGAAAATTCATATTATAAAATATACTGAACCTACGCGCCCCATACCACGTATTTTAACCCCACACGTCCCATAAACGTGTATGTTAATCCCAGGGTAATTCAGAATATTAAACAATATAAACTTTCCCCAAAATCATTTCCCAAAATTATGATTCTTTCTTTTTAAGAATCGTAAATCATAATAATAATTACTTCAATTTTTAAAGAAGTAAAAACTTCAAAATACAATTCAATATTGTTCAAGAATTGTAATTCAATAAATCAATGCTTCAATTATTTAAGAAGCAAATTCATATCATACTCACACAAAACCACAATCAACTTCAAATGATTAAAAGCGAGAATACCATTTTTCTTCTCCTTTTAATACATCAAGATAAAGCGAGAATACCATTTTTCTTCTCCTTTATTACATAAAGTATTCATCTTTGTTTTCAATGAATACATGGCTACACAGTCTAGAACTCTAACCTTCACCTTCTGGCTACACAGTCTAAAGCTCTAACCTTCACCATTGGCTACACAGTCTAGAGCTCTAACCTTCACCCATTGGCTACACAGTCTAAAGCTCTAACCTTCACCCATTGGCTACAAAAAACATTCGAGTAGGCAAACACAATATCATAATTTTTGAAATATTGTTTCCCACAAAATCCACCAATTAAAACAATAAAATGAATACTTTCAAATATTGTTTTAACACAAAATCACACATGCTGATATATCAAATTAAAACTGTATTTAATTTATATATCGCAAAATCATTTAAATAAATATAATTATTTATTTTCGCAAACAACACAATATGAATTAATATTCATATATAAAATATCGTGAGATTCACTCACCTCTAATTCCTGCTGCGTCTTCAAATAGTAACCAGGAATCGACAAGCACGAGCTACACTTCTCGTAAACACCTATGATTATGCAATATCCAATTAGCATAATACATTTCCAAAATAATCCAAATGTTCCTCAAATGTCTCCTACGACATCGGAACATTTAATCGAGACCATTTGACCAAAAGTCAACCATCGGTCAACGTGGGTCCCACGTCTACTATTCATCAACGGGTCCCACACCAAATCTGAAACTTCCAAAATCCAACAGCATGCTTATTTCTAGCATCCTAACATCATATCCAAATATGGTGATGATCCAACGGTCGGATCATCACGGATCTAACGATCCATAACCATTGCTTAATTGATCATCGCTCAAACGACCGAATTTCACAAAACTGTAAACACGAAAGTTGTTCGTATCGACGAACCAAGTCAAACGGAGCAAAGAATTGCTCCAGGACCGACCTGACGCGCCGCCGACGCGCCGCCGGAGGTGGCTGCCGGCCGCCGGTCAAGGTGGTCCGATGGCTACCAAAATTTACCAGAATGTAGAACTCAACAAGCCCAACAAGTTTAGTAACTACCTCAAAGTCTGGATCGAAGTGGAAGTGGCCGGAATCGGTGTCGGCAAGTTCTAGATCCAAAACTTCCCGAGCTCAATCCGCCGCCTACGGTGGTTTTCGGTGAAATCCAAGGGCACCATCGTGTTCATGGGGTTGAGGGCTTCAAAACCCGATACACGGATTGGTCCGGGGTGGCCGGAAAATGGCCGGAGCATGAGGAGGCCGTCGGCCTCTTCTTTGGCCGCCGCGTGCGGCGTCACGCCGGCGAGGCGGGCGGCAAGGCCGGGTGGGCTAGGTCTGTCGGCCCGAGCTGCACCTTTTGGTGGTGGCGGTGAGGCACACGGTGGCCGGTCACGGCTCGCCGGAAAACAACCAGAAGAGAGAGAAAGGGAGAGCTGCGCGGGGAGAGAGAGAGAGGGAGGAGAGAGCAAGTTCCAGAAAAAAAATAAAATCTTTCTTTTATAGAAAAACGTGGAACTTCCGAGGGCTGTAACTCCTTCATACGATGTCCATTTCCGATGAACCAAATTCCTACGAACTCGATTCGACGAGGTCTACAACTTTCATGAAGGAAGTTTTCCCAAATTCTCAACGGGTAAAAAGTTACCTTAATTAACCTTGTGTAACTTATATTTACCACCGTAATTATCGTTTTACGACGAAAACCCCTAAAAATATGAAATCGTATCATTTCACTTCAAATTTCACGAACTATTTTATAAAAATAATACGGAAATTTTCGGGGTATTACACAGCAGCTTGCGGAAATTTGGTCGACTTGTGCAGTGGTTTATTTGTGTGGTTAAAGGAATAGGCGAATAGCCATTTCGGGGCTCTAACAATTGGGGTGCTTGTTTGTTTCATGTCCTCTATATTGTACGAATTTTTTCAAGTAATTCAAATTCGAAAATTTTATCCTCCTTTCGAAAAAAAATACTCATCTTAAGTGTGGGAATTATTTAGCTTTATGTCGTCTTTTAGTTTTCTTCACATTTTAAGCTTAGGTGATATGAAAATAACAAAAACACTTTCACGTATGATGTATGTGACATGAGTAGAGCCACTACATACGCGGTAAGTGCAACTTTTAACAGTAATTAATTGTACAAAATTTAATATTTGACAAAACAAAACAAAAAAATCATAGATAAGTTAGCGGGCTGGTCTGCACTTCCAGGCCCAGGCCTACTTCCAAACATTGGAGAAACAATCAAATTTCATTAATAAAGCGTCTAACGTCCGCGGGTATTGTAATCGCGCCTTCTTCTTCTACAAGGTTCCCCCCATATTCTCTCCATACTGTAAGAGCGCCTCTCACTCATTTTCTTGGCGAGGAATAGCCCATCGCTTAAACTGTAAAATCTAGGGTTTTCAATCCGACTATAGCTTGCAAAGGAACGCAAACGTTTCGATTTACTTTGAACATTTGTGCTGCATTGTTGGTGGAATCTAGTTGATTCCGAATTGAAATTTGGGACTTGAAATCCGGTTGATTTCAGGACTGGATCAGTAGCTTGAACTCTAAATCGTAACTGATCTAGAGAAAAGCAAAGATTTGGTGCCATGGAGCTCTCCGAGTCCCCTTTTCCTTTTGATCGGAAAAATGTAGTTTCAAATGTCGCCGATGACCTCCGAAACACTAAGAATACGGAAAGTTTCGAGTTGGCGGGACCTGAAACGAGCTTTATGAAAGCCGTTTACAAAGACAGTAAGGCTGAGTTCTTGGCTCAGGCGAAACGACTCGTCCAGGCCTCGTCGGAACCCTTGGATGGAGCTATGGTATCCAAGCTCCTCCATCTCTGTTGTAAGTGCGACTCGGCGGAGTGTGCGTCAGCACTGCTCGGCGGAGAACTCGGAATGATTCCGTCGGTGGACGAGTTGGACGACTCGTTGAAGTCGCCGCTACACACGGCGGCCATGGCTGACGCAGTAAGGTGCGTCGACGTTTTGCTCAAGAAAGGAGCTCGTACGGACTTAAGGGACTGTGAGGGCCAGCTGGCGGTGGATTTGTCACTTTCTGACAAAAGGTAACTAATTAAACGCATCGTTTTGGGTGATATCAAAAAGGTTAAAGGCAACCCCTTGAAATTACTTCAAGTAGAAAAATTGCTTTTCTTTTCAGCTATCTGACTATTACTATTTTGTTACTTGCATATTTATTGAAGCTCCTTGTTCTTTTACTTACATTTACTTACTTTTTGACTAATAGTATATTTTATTTTTTATTTTTACATTTTAATTTCAGGATGGGTGTAACTTGGAATCCAAATGTTCACTCCATTGAAGACTTGGTTATTCTCATGGAAAAAAAGGTTGAAGCTTTTTTCGATCTTCTTCCATTTTTCCTAGAATTGCTATTAGACAACTCAACAACGTGTGCCATTTATCAGCTCTTTAATATTTTTATATTTCCACTTCAATGATAATTTCCTCAGGATTTGACCGTTGTTAAACTTCTCTCCCATAAAACTAAGGAAATAACTGACGTGGCTTTAGCATCCGCCGTTCAAGGGCGTATATCTGTTTTGACGGCTCTTCTAATCGTAGCCTCCGAGAAGGTTACCGCTTCCGTCTTGCACTGGCGTGATAGCTATTCGGGTTCCAAGGAGAATCTCACCATATACGAATGCCTTATACGGGAAGCTCTGTCTCTGGTCCGTACACCGCCACCGTGGAGGGCAGCCGCAAAACGCACTTTTACGGCGGAGACGGAGAACGAAAAGGCGAAGAAAAGGAAACTCCTGCTTTGTGAGATAGACACTACTACAAAATCGCAAACACACGACAGTCATCAGACAACAGAAGACATATTTGCTGTCGTCTGTTTCACTTAGACGACAGATGTCATTAATCTGTTGTCTGTTTGAACCTCATCCAACACATAAGAATTTAGTAAAATTTTGAAAAATTGGGACGACAGTTGTAGGAAATGCTGTTGTCCTTTTGCTTTAAAACTTAAAAACAAAAAAAATGTTTTTTCCCCTTCTCGATCTGAAACCCTATACACTCATTTCCTCCATAGGCGAAAATACATCTCGCACTTTCCCTCCACAGTGTTTCCCTCTTAACAAAAGAAACCTAAAAACCCCGAGCACAAGATCTATCCATTATCGCCGTCTCAAGCGCCAGTGAACTTGTACCTGGAGAAGCAAACTGAACCAATACCTCGGAAGCGCCAGATTTAGTGAGAGAATTAAAGCGAAGATGTCGTAGCTGGTTCTAAAGCGAAAACCCCAAGCACAAGATCTATCCATTCTCGCCGATGTCGTCCCAGATTGAGTGTCTAGGAATTCACTGGTTCTCGTATGTTATCTCTCTCACTAATACATTTTCTTAATCAAATATATAAAAACCCCCAATTGATTGTGAATTTGTGATTAGTGATCATGATTGTCTGGGTTAATTTTGGATTTGAAACCATTTCTCTTGTGGCTCTTGGCTGTGATGAGTTGTGCTTAATAAAGTTAAACAATCGGCAGGTTTTATTTGTGTGGTTGAGTTCTTCGATGCTCATATTATGAACAAGTATGAAGTGAAAACCTAACCAGAGACCCTGGGCATAGTCACCACTATAGCTAGGCAGAAAGAGGTAAAGCCTACAATGCAGTATTATATTATTAAGCCTCTTATAGTGGTAGACTATAACTCCATGTATTTGTGTATGAATCTATATATAATTAGCAATCTCACCTGGCGAAAATCATAGAGAAAATTATATATATATATATATATATATATATATATATATATAATTGATGCAAATAAGGGTTTCAATATTTCTCCCTTACATTCATATATATGTCTATCTGATTACTCTATATTTTCTTCATTGGCCGGTCAATCATGTCACTCTCAAATTAGATCACCGCGTGTAGCTTCTATTAATTTAGATGCTATCATTGTCATGCCTTTCCCCTTCTTCGTTTTTGCGAAGTATGAAGTACCATGTTGTATCATGAGAAGATATTTGTGTTTTCTTATCAATTAACTATGATATATATATATATATATATATATATATATATATATATATATTTGTAGTTCTGCGATTATATGAGTACGGTTTAGTGGCACCAGCATTGTCCTTTTGCATTCCATGCTTATTCAGAAATGTCTTTTACACTCAATCTATAAGCACATTATGGTTCCCATAATTTGATTATGAATTGTTGTTATTGATTGCTGAATTCAAATATGAAATGACCTTCATGACCAGTACATGCATATGCCGAATATCCAATTTCTTTGGGCATGTTTATTGGCTTTGGTTGCTTCAGAGTTCTGATAATTATATTTCTTGAATGGAGGGCTGCTGTTATTTAGGGGATTATTGTTGTTATTGGCTTTGGGCTGTTATTTATCTGTTTTGATAGTCCATGTATTCTTGTTATTTCTGCATCATACGTAGTGGTAGTTATGATCATTAAATGTGTTCATAATTTCAGCCTTGCCTAGAGTATGTATCTAACTCCAGTTAGGTGTTCTTGATAGAGAATGTGTACTAGCAGAAGACTTAAGGGATCAACAAGCTTAGGCTGGATTGTGTTCATAATCTGGATAGGTACTCACTTATACAATGTTAATTGCTGTCGACTTATTAGTGTGCATGAGATAGCTCTGAACATAGACTTCTGCTAGTTCTTCAAAAGCAAAGCTTGATTTGCTGTATTTGAGTTCTGTTGTCAGGTGGCAAAATCAGTGTATGGGCTGTGTTCTGTCTTGTGCCTTCATAGTATACAGATTGTGGAGCCTATTACATTGAAGTGCTTCAGTATCAAGGAAGAGGTATATTATCTCATATATACCATTAAGTTCAAGCTTTAGCAATACATAGTAGGTAGCTAATGCTAATGATTTATTAGTGTGAATTAGTTTTAATAGTTTCTTGCGTTTCATTTTCTCCAATTAAATTTTGGTATACAGGAGCCATTGAGTGAAATTTGGCTGCCAGATTATGACATGGGATTTTCACTCTCAGGACTTTGTAAGTGTCCTGCCTTTGTGTTCTTCCAGTCTAGTTAGTAAGAAGGGTAATTCATGTAATTTTGTGTTTGTATACATATAGAGCTTTATTTTTCAGTAGAGGTGGATATGTAGGTGAATTTTGTCTAACTTTTTATTTTTCTTTATGTGATGACAAAGAGCAGCTAACCGGGTAACCAAGCAGTTTTCCTGATTCAAACATGAGGTTTGATCAATGGCTGTGACTCTTGAATGCTAAAGCTTCAATCTTTACTTACTGTTCGTTATGTACACCTAATAAATGATATTACTTTGAGTTTTTTGGGTGTGTCTGGTGCTTAACTTAGAATATATATGATTGCTTGAGTTTTGTTAATTATGTGCCTTTAAATTTGTTTCAGTGGGAGAGAATAGAGAGAGTGGACAATATTTATCAAGTCATCCAGCAGGATTTTTATCAAGTCAGATCCAAGTGGGCAATATTTGTGCTGAAAGTGTGTAAGCAATATGAAGTACTAGTTGCTTTGTTTTTGGGTCTGGGAAGTATTAGCTAGGGTAATTGATAACCTTTCTTAGAAGCTAAAACTATATTTCTTATATTTGTTTCAGTGGGAGAGAAGTGGGAATAGAGTGTACGCCCAGCAGGATAATGATCAAGTCGGATCCCAGTGGGCAAAATTTGTGGTGAAAGAACATGTGTAAGCAGTATGAACTATGAAGTACTAGCTGTTTTTTTTTTTGGGTCTGTGATGTACTAGATAGTTTGGTGACTGATTTTGGTAACCTTGATTTAGAAATTTACATTATGTGTTTGGCGATTTGCACACATTTTGTTGGGAATAATTAATCGAGGTACCATTTTGTTAGAATTGATGCCTAACTTGGCAACAAACTTTGGATATTTTTTTGTACACATAGAAGTCACATGTGGGAAAATGATATGCAATATGCTGAATGTGTTGCACTTGATCTTATTAGTATCAAATATTTGTATTTAGTTGTCAAGGTATTATGTTTTCCAGATTAATGACAGCTAGTGTACACAACAGAGACGAATGCAATAGTGATTGTCCAATGATTAAATGTGTAGTTGGAATAAATTCGCCACAACATAAGATTACGTAACCACAGTGCAAACAACATATTCAAGTCGATGAAGCTTCATTCAAACAACGAAAGCAAAAGAAACATCTTGTTTGAGCTTCATTCTAGACAACAGATCTATCAAACAACTGTTGTTTGCAATTTATTCTAAACAACAAAAACAAAATAATTATGTTGTCTGTGAGTCATTCGAGACAACAAATATATCAAAAAGCTGTTGTGTTCGATTCATTCCAAACAACAGAAGCAAACAAATTCTCTTGTCTGTGACTCATATGAGACAACATATATATGACAAGGTTGTTGTCTCAGGTAAAATCAAACAACAGAAACAAAATGATTCTCTTGTCTGCGATAGATTACACACAACAGATATTTCAAAGAGTTGTTGTCTCCGATACAAATTAAACAACATAAACAAAATAATTCTCTTGTCTATGATTCATTCAAGACAACAGAAACTAAAATTCTCTTGTTTGAAATACATTCAAGACTACAGAAATACGAAGTGACTGTTGTTTGTAATAGACATGTAACAACAGATAATATAAATTCTGTTGTGTGAATTTATTTCAGACGACATATATTCAAATATCAGTCGTGTTTTATGAATTTGAGACGAGATTAACCGTTGAAACTGTCGTTTAATTTAGAGAAATATTCCTAATTGGGACATACTAGACGACAGTTATACATATATATGTGTAGTGTGAATATTTATGAGACGACAGTTTTCAACTGTTGTCTGATATGGTCATCAGACGGCAGCTCTATACACAACGGTAATGTCTTCATTCAGACAACAGTTTTTAACTGTCGTGTGATTAATTTTGTGTAGTAGTGAGAGTTGCTTCAACACTTCGGAGCTGTTGCGCAATGCAGTGGTGCGGACAAGAAGGTGAAGTCGCCACTCATTCGTGCTGCTCAGGTGAGCCTCCATTGCTCTCTTCTTCTGTTTTGAAACTTTGTCCTACTATAACAAGGAAACCTTTTGAAAATATGAAAAAGGAAGTCGTCTCCGATTTCTTTAAAAGAACAGAGAAAAGCGACAATTTGATGCTTTTCATAAATTTTAGGTATGGCAGTAGGGCACATTGAATTTTATAAACTATTTTGGTTTACTTTGATTATTTTATCAAGCAGTAGGGCACAATGTCTCTAGCAATGTGATTTCCATGTGGACTCCTAGTTAGATACTTTGCTACTAACAGACGACTACAGCAAGTTCAGCAAACAGTCCAGCTAAAACAAATATCCAAGACTTGAAGAAAACACAGACCGACTGCAAAACCTCAAAATAAAATTATAAAATAAAATACCTTCAGCCAATGCTTCCATGGTGTTACTGTAATAAAAAGAGGAACTTACAGGCCATTTAGTAAGATTTTGTCGCTGATCCTTGCTAAGCTGTGGCTTGTTTCTGTTGATAAATCTCTGAAAGTTAAACTTAAAGCTCTAATATTGGGATAACACCGTATCTAGAACAAGGTAGCTATTTCAAAGACTGAAGAGTGAATAGACCAGCAGATTGCCCAGTGACTACTTTGTCATATATCAATATCTAGTTTCTTTGCATCAAGCTGCCCACTGTTTATCAGTTCTTTCATCCTTTCATCAATGAGAGAGATTGACATGCTCTTTCATCAATGAGGACCAGCAAATAATCAACAATTCAAAGAGAATTGTTTCATCAGTTTGTCAAGTATCCTGCAGGCACACTTTTTATCAGTCATAACTAGTGTGACATTTTAAGTAGTTCATGTGGTTTAATGAAGTACCAAAAATGAGAAGCTTCATGTCTTAACAATTTTCTCCTGATAATCTCGAAAAGATGATGAAAAGCCACAAATGGCAGTTTAAAGAAGCCTAAATAGCAGATAAATTAAGCATAATGTTTAAGTTGTCTTGTGTTAAAATTCTCCTTTTGGGACGAGTTGACCACTAAGATCATTGATCGAGTCCTGGTTCTCTCTGTCTTTTGTGTTTGGGATTGGGTCTATGTGGCTAGCTGTGACTTGGTGTGTTGTTGCGGGCCTTGGTGTTTTTCTCATTCCATTCCTTGTTGTTTTCTTGCTTTAGCTTAATAATTAATGGATTTTATGGACTACTGTCCCATTCCATAAAGTCAGATGGTCTCATAAATAGAAACAGTTTTCTTCTCATATTAGAACTTCAGGATGACAAGATTAGGTTAAAATCAGGAGATGTAGTTGACGAAAACCAATATGTAGCTGAGTAAAATGCTAATCATAGTACTATTTGTTGATTAATCATTCCTGCACATTTGATCATAATAGTATTCTTCATTTTGACAATCCAAAGCTCTTCATTTTTAAGGTGATCTATCTCATGTATAGTAGTAATTCATCCATAGTGGTAACCTTTGAATACAATGTAGCTAGAAGAAAATGTGCCAAGGTTACATTCATTCATGGAAAATCTATGTTTTTTTTAGCAGGAGTGAGCAGTTATCATATATAGTATACCTTAGATCAATGTAGTACGTGTTGGGATAATCTTGTTATATGTGACCATAAATCTATTAAATTTTGGATAGGTGGGAGATGCAGACATCATTCAGATGCTTCTGAAAACAAATGCAGATGTAAATGATGCTGATGCAGAAGGAAATTGTGCTCTTCATTGGATCCTTAAATGGTCAAGACTCTGCCCCCAGCAGATAAAGTAAACTCTCTCTCTCTCTCTCTCTCTCTCTCTCTCTCTCTCTCTCTCTCTCTCACACACACACACACACACACAAATTAAAGAAAAGAGAAACACTGATGCTTAGGATTTGATTACCTCAATAACTTTCGATTTCTTTCGTTCCCAGGATTTTATTGCT
Organism: Rubus parviflorus; assembly: GCA_029955375.1. Taxonomy (NCBI): domain Eukaryota; kingdom Viridiplantae; phylum Streptophyta; class Magnoliopsida; order Rosales; family Rosaceae; genus Rubus; species Rubus parviflorus. The sequence goes on along the minus strand of JARGGL010000006.1, from coordinate 16,208,408 downwards.
TCTTCTTGAGCATGGTGCCCGGGTAAGCCAAAGGAATAAATTAGGGTTAACCGCATTTCACATTGCTGCGAGTCATGGAAATTTGGAAGCACTTAAGGTAGTGTATATATGTTTTATCAGTTCTTTAATTTAGAGGCACTTAAGCTTCCATGCATGGAACCTTCTATACATTAGCACCCCCTTAAGTTGTCTTTAGACTCAGTAGCTAGCATTGACTTTGAGCTATTGACAGGTCCTTCTATTGGAAGACCCAAATGGTGTCAAATACAAGACAGATATGAAAGAAACCCCTCTGTTTTTCGCTGTGAGGCATGAGAGTATGGACTGTGCTAAGCTTCTTTTGACCTCGGGAGCAAATAGAGAAATCCTCAATCTGAGGTAAGGAACAATTAATGACAAAGTTCTCCTCCAGTTCAATTTGTTAGTTACTTTCTGATAGTTGTCTCTAGGAGGCCAGAATTCAAACTTCAAATGCTAACATTTATTCTGTACATGTATATATCCGCATAAATTTGTGTAAAATTGTCAAAATTACAGAAGACAAAGAGCTTTAGACCTGACAACCTCTCAAGATATGTGTTACATATTGCTGAACCAAACCAGTGTTAGCCTCAGTAAGTGGAATATTTAAATGTGTCTCTATGGAAATAATATATGAAGCAACTGTACACAACTTCTGTATATTTGATCTAACATCCCTAAACTTAGGGTTGACAGATGAAGACACCACTACCCAAAAGTGATCGACCATCTTATGTCTTTCAAAGAAAAAAGTTGTATGTGTTATGTGCTTGTGTGTTAGAACACTTAGCAGCCATTTTCTCGTGCACGTTTATATCTTTTCCTCTGTTCATAGTTCTTAAGTTTCTACTGCCTGTGAATGCTAGACATGTTATCTCACGCACCAAGGCAGAGATTGGTAAATGCTGCAACTCTGATGGAGGATGTGTCAGAGGAGCAAAGTGCTTTTATGCACATCATGAGGAGGAGTCTTGGAAAGCGAAGGACAGTGCACATCAGAGTCATTTTTCTGCTGCTAAACAAGTCGAAAGCAAAATCTCTGTTGGAGGACTTCCTCCTTCAGTGGACTCTGGTAATCCACCTATATATATATATATATGAAACCTTTATCGATCAAGGAATTTAAGTTGTATTACTTATGATAATCAAGGAGGATTAATGATTTGATTAACAGTCATATATATACAAGGATTGTTTATCTGTCTAACATAATTCTGTATTTTAATATGTGTAACAGATATTTTGGGCAAGGTCTTTGAAGAAGGATCGGTGGAAGATGCTACTGTTGTTGTAGCACCTCAACAACTGGGGGAACATAAGAATTGCCTATATCATCTCCCACCAAAGGAGTTGAACGAGAAGACTAAAGGCACTACAAATGCTGTAGCAATTTTAGATGAAGTCATAATCATTGGATGCGACTCTAGATTGACCTATGAAGGAATTATAAGTAAATTGCTGATATATCTTTTTTTTTTGGTCATATAATTGTTGATATATATTTGTTTAGGGTTTATTTTCTAATCTTCCATCCTTTATATTTTCAGGAACAGATGTACAGAAAAAAATTGAATGCATAACTCCAAACATAATAGCCACAATGGTTGGAAGCGCGGGTGGATGTGAAAAGATATGGAGACATATGCAAAATCACGTTTTGCAAGGAGATGAGCCAAAAACGATTTCTTCCATATCCACAGCCGGTAGCAATATACCCAGAAGCGTTGATGATGAAGTGTCGTGTGAATGTTTTGTTGCCGGATTTGAGAAGGATGTGAGTATTCGTTTCTTAAGTTAATCGATCATTTATACGTTCTCTAAATTCCTATAATTTACTAATTTAAATTTTTAATATTTATTGCAGAAGCCAACAGTATATCATGTCATCGATGTATATGACAAAGAATTGAAAGAGCGTGAACGAGATTCGAAGCATGTCACTGACACTTTTGCTACATTAGGATGTGGGAGTAGCCATGCTCGCGCTGCATGGAATGATGAATTGAAGGGACGTAGACCTCGTGCAGACGAAGCATTTACAATGGTTATGTATGGACTACTTCAAGCAGCATTATTCGATTCCAATACCGGTGGAATATTACGAGGTAATGTCTCTCCTCTAAAGATTTTGTATTTCAGTTTAAGCAAAAAATTACAAATGATCATTGAATTTTGATATGTTTGACACTTAACTCACTGAATTTTCAAAAATATTACTTTGATCACTCACATTCAACACCATCTTACACTTTGGTAACTGCCGTTAAATATTCCGTTAAAGGCATTTTAAATTGAAGGTATTTTTGTCCAATCAATAAAAATTATTTTTTCACCATAAAAAATATAAATCTAAAAGAAAATTCTGCACCTCAATAGGGAAAATGAGGCATTTTTTTTTGTTTCAAATTATTATTTTTTAAATAAATTAATGAAGAGAAAATTTTAAACAAAACATTAAAAAAATTAATCATTTTCTTCAGAAAATTGAAAAACAAAATTTACTTATATATTCAATTATTTTTATTTAATTTGACAAAAATACCCCTAAAAAATATTTTCTTTACAAAATATCTTGAGATTTTAACGGTGAAGTTAATGGTAGTTATCAAAGTGTAAGACGGTATTGAATGTGAGTGATAAAACTTGTATTTTTTAAAAGTTAATAAGTTAAGTATCGATCGAATAGGTCAAAATTTAGTGATCAAAGTGATAATTTTGCCTTAAGTTTATAAGGCCATAAAGTAACGTATTAATTTTTTTTTTTTTGAATGTTGACAGTGATACAGCTAAGCTTGAATGGAATTGAGATAGAGTCCAGCAACACTGTTGTTGAACTTTATTTACAATTCTATGAACGCTTTAGGGCGTTGGAGAATAAATCTTTTTTTCTCTTTTACATCCCGAGCATTAAGAAAAAAGATCTAGACAAATGGCTTGGGTAAATCTCTCTTCTCTCTATATATTTTAATACAATTTTTAATAAGAATGCAGAATATATATACATTATTATTATGAAATTTTGCAGGAAGTCGGGATCAATTGCGGATTTTGGACATCCCTTGACAAAACTTTGTGGCCGCTATTATATGCACCGCGTTTTATTCAGGGAAGATGTAAATTCCACACATCTAGGAGCAAAAACTATTTCTAAGTCGAAATGGCCTGAGTTTACAGATTTACCACGGGAGTTAAGGTTAATTATGATTGCAGGTAAGAAAGTGTTTGTTGCAAGACAGTCAGAAAAACTTTTGAAGTCATTGAAACTTGCAGAAAGCTAGTCTTCCAGAGCCCTAGCCTAGAGTTCTTGGCACCTTTTAGTCGTTGACGGAATTAAGTGATATCTTAAGACCCTGGTAAAGGAATCAATCCAATATGCTCACAATTTTTGAGGACCTGGGTGTGTGTTTCTCATTAATTTCTACATGATCGACTTGACTTTAGCTGATCCTGATCCAGCAAACGGACTCGTCCCGATCCAATCTCCCCCTTCAACCTGCAAGTTAACCAAGCGTTGACCTCAAATTTAATTAGTTTGCTTTGTTTTGTTAGTTAGGCAAGGTGAGGTTACAATGGAATTATTAATTATTAATGCTTCTGTTATTTGGATATACGTACCTTGATTCAGCTGCATAAATTTTGATTTATACTTTTATGATTATCTGACTTGATCAAGTTGTGGGAATACAATACATAATCATAAAAGGAAACACATGTTTTATCCACCGAGAAAAAAAAATGACACACACCACAAAATATCCCATTCAAAATTCTTCGGAACTAGTTTAAATATCCACCGAGAGCCTCGCTGCATCTTTCGGGGACGAAGATTTAGTCACCCGAAATAAAGGAAGTGTAAACATCTAAGTTGCTTTTTAATGCAATTCTTCTTTCTCAGAAAAAAAATAAATAAATAAAGGAAGAATGCACGAATTTGATGGGTTTCTTTCTAGCTTGAATGGTTAGGTAACAATGCCAGCAGGCTAGGTTTGTATTATTTGCTTCAACGCTTCCCTTCACTTTTAATTCAATTCAATTCAATGGATGGTAAAGTGTACGTTTGTGTCTGCTGGTGTCAGTCCTCAAGAGCTAGCTCGGCTTGTTTGTTTATGATATAAAGTATATTTCACCCAACTGACTTTGACTTTAGTAGTTTGGAAGCAAATTGTGAGATTGAATTAAAGAATACTATTGCTAGAGTTCCTTATAATTAAAGGGGATATATATATATAAGCTGTTTACTGATTTTAGTAGACTTTGCTTCACAAGAGGAATTCGATCTTATGTTTGATATCCAGTTTGATATGTGATATCCAGTTTGATATGTCAAGGGATAATTCGAATGGCTATCTGGAATTCTGGATCATATAAACAACGGTGACCATATTAAGATTGACTACTGTGAGAACCCTATAGATAGCCATTTTATCTTTCATGCGTTAACTGTATTGCAGGTTTGCTTGCAACAAAAAGAGACCTCGATCAATTTGAGCAAATATTGTTACTATCATCCAATCATATATAGCATTAATTATGATCGGAAATTGAGAATTGTATGGAAGCAGATCCTTAGTTAAACAAGTTCGATCATCTCATTTTTTATATCGTCCAAGACATTTGATCCACCTTCTGTTGGTCTGAAGGTTGTGAGAGAATAGCCGAATAGGGTCATTTTTTGCAAAATATTTCTTCAGATCTTCGTTGTAGGGGTCATTCCTACAAGGGGAGATGTGTTCTTTAGCTTCACTACTACTGACCAAGAGATTGGGCACAAAAACTATCTTGGATAATGAGTCCTGACAAAATGTTTGAGAATTGAGATTGTACATGTGTATGTTGATGATGATGCGTGCTGTGGTGTCACATCATTTTTCCAGTGTTTACTTGAGCATGTGTGTGTCAACTGACAAGTGTTGGAGCAGTGATGATACTGAAGGTGGTTATGCAATTTACAGATGGCTTTTTTTGCCCCCATTTTTGTATGGACGGACAGGGACACGTACAGTATATTTTCCAAGCTTGCTTTTATTTCAGTTGGTCCAAGTAAGGGTGAAAATCAACTGTTATATCCTGAGCATGTAAACATGGAATTGAGGGTTAAACAGAGAGAAGCAATCTTAGTTTCATTGCTCAAGGTATCTCGTTTATTTGCTTTGATCGAAGGGGACATTGATTGGTGCAAAGATTCTGCAGTATATCAGAAATTGGGTGGACTGAAACAGAATGCGCTGATCAATGTGCTCTTGTCTGTATTAATTTGTTGTCGAGTGGCTAGGTGCTGTCAATGACCTATGTTGATGATCGAGTCATTACATGTGGATGACTAGATGCTGCAGAGTCTCTTTTCTTGAATCCCAAGACAGCTAGTTTGCCTTCCCATTTAGAACTCATGTTGCTAAAGGAAGCAGTGCCACTGAACATGAGATGTTGCTCTACAGCTTTCTAAATCAGGTGGAGTAGCTTCTTTAGAAAGTTTTATTAACAGCTTGAGCATAACAATCACAATGAAACTTGTCTTTCAAATGGAAGTGAGCATACTGAAGCTAGCAGATCAAGTGGTTTTTTTCATTTGGTAGTTAAGTTCATTTCTATTTTTCTCATGCCATCGTTTTGCTCCTTATAAGAGAAAACTAATGGACATGGAGATCATTCTAATAATGCTTAGTGTTTGGTCCATTGTGCCTGCTACCGAAGAAAAAATTGGTTCGTTTTCTTTAGAAGGTGTCTCTATCCTTATAATACAGGCATAACTTCACCTGATTCAACTTTCTTGTTTCTTGGATAGATAACTTGTAGTTGGGACAGGCTGAGAGGGAGTTCTTTTGGTATATGGCTTCCTGCTACAGGTGAAGATATGGTCCAGAACGTGGTTTTGTGGACTAGGAAATTAGTTTGCAGTCCACCTGTGAGAGGAAGTGATGCTGGAGCTCTGGCTTTAAGGCTAAGTTTCGGGGAAGTATTCTTACAGTTAGGAGCGACAATCTGAACTTCAGTTTTTTTTTTTTTTTAAATCACAGTCTGGATTGGAAGACTCAGACTTATAATTCTTGGCACCCTGTGATGGAATATGTAAGATCACTGATTGATTGGTTGGATGCTTCCATAGTGGAAGGGGAGATGGATCTTCCTAGCTGGGACATGGATGAGATGTGTGATGGTGAATCTTTCTTATCAGACGTTTCAGATGAGGCTAGGTGGAGGTAAAAACATCTCTGTTGGAGCATGAAGACAGAAACTCCACACTTGTGCAGAATAATAGGCGATCAGAATACTCTAATGGTTGGTTGCTGGTGTTGTGTACTTTTAGTGATATATATATTGGAATGCAGCTAATTATGGGGATAATTTATAATTTATTTTAGAAAATGGATTTTTAGTTGAACTACATACTTAAAGTCTTAAATCATCAAACTCCTAGGCCCTAGGATATATAAGATTGTAGCATGTAGCATGTATTATTGTATATATTGTCAATACTAAGTTTAGTGAATTTCATTACATATTTATGCCTTAAATTTTCACGTGAGTCTTCTGTTGGGAACTATTAGTAGAAAGATTTCTCTATCAATTAAGTAGCTCGTTCTCAGAATCATTGCATTCAGAAGCCACCTATTGTGCTTCTGATGCTTCAGTCATGATGGTACGTTTATGTAATGCTTGATTGAAACAACTTGAAACAATCTGGAATTACTTCTTGGAAGTCCTGAAGATGAAGCATAATGGATTAGTGGTGCAATAGATAAAACTAGGGTTGGATTTACAGCTCTATGCAGTTGTTTACTTTGCTCAAATGATTCTAGCCTTCTAGGTATGTTTCTGTGTCATTTTAACTTCTTTCAAGTTTCAAGTAAGTACATTCTAATATTCTTACCCTTTTTTTATTTGTTGTCTTCAAGACAATGGTTTTAGCATAAATACTCATGTATATCATCACTTTGATATGCACTCCGTCCATGCTAATTGACTTTTTCATATATATATATATATATATATATTTTTTTTTTAAATTGAATAATGCTGACTTAATTTCCGTGCAATTACTCTGGGGCCTATTTTATGGTCTGAAATTAGCTTCTGATCTTTGCATAACCCAGCTGGAAGTTGATTCAGACTCCTCTGTGTTGGTGAACCTTCTTCATCAAGACAATATTGATCACCACCCCTTGGCGGTTCCTTGATTTTGAATTGCAGAAAGATTATGACCAGCGTCGCTTTTATAGTTTTATTCAAGTTCAGCATGTGCACAGGGAAAGAAACATGGTTGCTGACGTTCTTGCCAAAAATAGTGTCCACAACTCAATTGGGATTTGCATCCTTACAAGATCTCCTGTGATTGTTTCTGGAGCCCTGCTTGATGACATTGTTGGCATTGCCAGACCTAGGAAATTTGCTGGCCAGTTTGGTTAATTCTCTTTTTTAGTTTCTTACTTGGCCTATCGCCTCCATTGTACCAAATTTTTTTTCCCTTGCGATTACTAACACAAATGGTACAGGAGTGGATGCAGACCTACATCAAAATCAAGAATTCATTCCTAAATATTCCGGAGTTCAATCACCTACGGGGAGTAGGTATTAGGAATCGATTCTTCTAGAATAAATTTTACTTACCAATAATAACCTTAAAATTTTAAAACAACTTCAATATACTCATAGTTTTTTTTTTTTGAAAAAAAATAACCATATATTAGATAAAATCACGATTACAATCGTTAATAGGGAGATCATGAACAATAGTAGGAGCAAGAATTAATCTATGAAGGTTAATATATATAAAATCATAATGTAGAACAAACCATAAGTTGTCGGAATTTACTCATAGTTTTAGTGATTAAACTAGTTTAATTCGGATTTATGAGAATTAATAAACAATAACAATGAGAATCACCTACATTCTTATTCTAATTCCACATGATCAGTAAACAGCGTAATAGAGATGATCTTGTACATACTAATTCATTTTTCCTCCGATTAAATTTGTCTCTAATTTATGAGTTCCGTCATTCTAAGTAAATAAACGTGTCACTAGTAAAAGAATATAAAAATACTTAGAATTTGACGGAAGTTAACTAAATCGATGAAGTTGGAGATCGTTTTTCTGGGTGCTGCTTCAGTGCTCGCGGTAGACATGTTCGGGTGATTGTAGAATTTCCCCGTTTTTCCTATACAATTTAGTAGAAAAAGTTGGAGCTGTTTTGCGAAAGAGAGAAAAAACAAAAAAAAAACTCTGGCTGGCATCTCTAAAATTACAACCATTAGAGATATGCCACGTATATTGGCACAAAAAGAAAACCGGACCTGATGCGACGAGCATATAAAAACGCGAGTTTACCATTTACGCCAACCTCTAAGAGTCTAAGATCTGCAATTCTCTTTTGCTCTTTAACACAGACGAAGTCATGTCTCAGGAACCGAACCCGAATCATGTCCCACCGGCGAAGAAGCTCCGATTGGGAGGGATGGAAGCGGACGACGAGATCCAGACTCATGGTATGCTTTTGATTTTTGTTTTAGGGTTTGCGAGGAAGATTTAACTTGAATTTCTTAGGCAATGCTTTTGATTTTTGTTTTATGTTTTGTGAGAGAAATCAAATTTTCACCTAATTCTTTTCGTTATGAAATTCTCTTCTTTATATTGAAAAGGAATAATTTTTGGTTTATGTGGTAGAATTTCGTATCTTAATCTTGTTTGATTCGAAACTACTTTTTAAGAAACATATATGGATAAATTGAGTATATCTCCCAACAAAGTATTGATCATTGTTGTCAATTTCTCTCTTAGTTTTCTGGAATTGAATTTTATCTCTCAGTAGAGAAACGGTTAATAACGTAGTTTTTTTTTTTTTTTGCATTATCTGAGTGGGATTGGGAATAGAAAAGCAAAGGGCCTTACTTGTGTTCCTTACCTATTGTGCTTGAAATTTGTGGTGTAATTAGCTCTAGGTTTGTAACTCTACATGTTGTGTAGCAAGACAAGCTTAGCTGTACCTGCTGAGCTTGAGACGGGAATGAACCTTCATTCCCAGCACCATTACTTGATCCCCTTTATTTAGGTTTGTGTAGAGTTTGTATGTTTAAGAGGCCTAATAACTGATAATTACTGTCTTGGAGGAATTATTGTACCAATACTTATTGGATCAATTCACTCTTTGGAGCTAACAACTTCTCCTGCTAGCCAATCAAGTTATTTTGGTTTGTTCATGATGATACATAGCCGACATAGAATATTATAAAGAAACTATTAATTTGTTGATGAGAAATGTACCAAGGTTCTAATTGGAATTTGTTTGTGTTTGTGATTTTGTTTGATTTGAAATTTTTTATTTGAGAAACATACCAAGGTTAGATTTTTGGTGGAAAATCTTATTTTTGAGTATGTTAGTTGATTGACTACACTTCTTAGCAAAGTTTTGGTCATTGTTGCAAGTTTCTTTCTTAGTTTTTGGTATACATGTACCGTCGTTGAAAGTTGAAACTCAATTGCTACTAAATAATTTTTTTGTTATATTAAGCTATAGTTGAGTTGTATTGTTCGTAGAAAAATGGTTAATAACTATACCATTACTAAGCTTGAACTTGAAGAGTGCCTTTTTTCTTTTTTGCAGTATTTGAATGATATGGGAAAAACTAAAAAGTAAAAGGGACTTTTCTTTGCTAATATGTTCTTACTTGCATACCTATTATTCTGTGAATGGAAATTTGTTGCTAGAGTATTTTGTCATGTTTTGTAATTTTATACAAGTATTTTTTTTTTGTTAATGTTTTTGGTAAACTGAAACAGAAAAACACAAGGCTGCTGAAGACTCTCTACCTCAACTTGAAGTAGGAGGAGAAGGAGAAGGAGGAGAAGGAGGAGGAGAAGGAGAAGAAGAAGGAGGAGAAGAAGGAGGAGGAGAAGAAGAAGAAGAAGAAGAAGAAGAAGAAGAAGAAGAAAAATTTGTGATGTGTGATATTTGTTTGAAGGAGGAACACAGGACGTTTGATTGCCCGTACCTGGATCGGATCCCGAACCCAAAGGAAGCAACTCTCGGCAAAGGCTATGATATAGTTTGTACTCACTGTAATGTGTTGGGTGGCCACTCTGATAGGAAGTGGGTAGGACGTGCTATTATTAAGTTTTGTGGTATATGTGATCAGGTACTCCACTGGTCTGCAGAGTGCCCAAAGAAGGACCTACCACCCAAAAAAAAGAGTCTGCTGGAGTGTGCTGCTGAGTATCAGTCTTGGTTGGCTATGAAAAAATCTCAAGCTGTATGATTGATGAATTATCACTTCTAGCACCAACTTATGCACTGATTTTGTCTGTAAAATCGGTATTAGTATATGTATGTTGGCTAATCATCACTCATATATAACTCATATATAGCTTATGCAAGGATTCTATATGTAAAATAAGTATTAACATTTCTATGTTGGCTACTAATCTCTGACTCTCACTCACAGCATTTTGATGAATTGAATTTTAATAGTTGGTGTATAATACTGATTTATTTGAGTGGTTAGCAGGTTAAGTGATTCTGAAATCAATACTGATCGAGACTTAAATCCCCCCAAATCCTCGAGCAAAAAGAAAGCAGGAAACAAAATCGCAAGGAATTTTTATTGCTGTGACAAGTAATGTTACATGGAAAGTTTCTTGGTTGCTCTTCCCTTTTATTTTATACCAAAGTATATGAGTCTAGGAGTTTATCCATTCCATAAAATTCTTGAAGTTCTTGTTAGATTGGCCACCTTCTTTGAAATTGGTTATGGCTATTTCCTTGAGTTTGGAAGCCCTTGCTCTGAAATTTGTGTCCCCGAGGAGTTTTTCCACCTTGTTCTTTATTTCTCCTTTCGCGATGACCCCACTTTCATTTTTATCAAACTTCAATCCCACCTTCCAAATATCACAAATGTAGCTCTCATTGATGAACTGGTCAGCAAAGTATGGCCAACACAAGAAAGGAACCCCATTGCTTAGACCTTCCAAGGTAGAGTTCCAACCACAGTGGCTTAGGAAGCAAGCAATTGAAGGATGCGCCAGAACCTTCTGTTGTGGGGCCCATCCCACCATCAATCCCTTAGAGCCTACTCTGTCTTGATATCCATCTGGGTAGGGATGACATGTCTTGTCAGTGATATCTGGCCTCACAACCCACAGGAATGGCCTATTGGACAGTTCAAGAGCCAAAGCCAATTCTTGGAACTGGGTTTGATCAATAACTGTGAAGCTTCCAAAAGCAACATATATAGATGACTGAGGAAGGTGATTGCTGATCAAGCCATTCTAGGCAAGTTGAGTCTTCTGCCCAGAAGCTGCCTGCTGAATGGCCTAGGTGGCTGCTCGCCAAAAGCAGGCCTATAGGTAAAATCTATGGTGCCAAGGTGACTGCTGCTGGTTCGAGGTCGAATGCCGAGTTGCAAACAAATCGGTCAGCCAATTTCACAGTCTTGTTGCCCCTTTCCATTACTTGGAATATGATTTTTTGAGTGGCTGAGTCACCCATGGATGCCCATATAAAGTCTGTAGTTTTCATTGGGGGCATGTTTGGTGCCAACTGAACCATCTGGCGTTTCAATATAGTTCCTGCCAGAAAGAGAATTATTTCGGATATCTAAGCCTTCCAAAGACGGAATACTAGCTAGTTTTGCAGGAATTGTACCAAGAACTTATTGAAGCTCAGATCAAGCCTTTTAAGCACCCCAAGTTCCCAAAGCTTGCAGGAATTTGACCACTTATTCTGTTATACTGCAATGCAAGAACACTTGACCTCTTCTGTGTAGGTACGCTCCCTGTCAGCTGGTTACAACATAACTCTAAACCGCAAAGACCAAACGAAAAATTATATAATAGGATTAAGTCAATAGCAATGGAAATGTAAATGAATAATTGAAGATGATAAATCCAAGAACATAGATTGAACTTACAACCAAATCATGACCAGAAAAACTTAAAAACAAAGGAAATTTCATCTTTACAATACTATAATAGCTGAGTTTGCTCATGTATTTTATGTACGTGCTGTTTATGGAAGTGAAAGTTTAGAGTTCATTTACATATTCTTAAGTCGAATAAATACAATATGACATAAGTTTTATTTACTTTTCCTAAAAAGGTGCTGTTTTATACTTTTATGAAGCAAAGTTTATCACCACATGCAGTAAATCTCTGAATCCACTTTGCAGTAAATCTTCGTTGCAGTGGTTCGTAACAAAAGTGCAAGACAGAGTTGTTTAGCACCATGGGGGAGAGTGCAAATAAATCGAGGTGACGATTCTATAACCATTTAGGCCCTGAGATAATGAATTCTATCTTTTAGTATTTTTTTCACCGAGTTATATAAAAGCTCATTTAGTAAATGTTTCTGTAATCTGATTTTCATCCAAGTTGGAGTGAGATGGAAGGGAGAGATGATGAGAAAGTAGATAGAATTGTTTTTAAAATCAAAACATCTAAACAGTTTCAAATGGTTTTTGGTTTCCTCATCTTTCCGACCTCTCATCTCTCCCTCCTTTTTAACAATGGAAAGAGTAGTAAACTTCAAAAAAATTTACACAACATAATTCCATGCAGATGATAGTAGCTCATGTGGTTGGAGCATTAAGGTCTCTTAAGGCTGGCTGGCCATTGTTTAGTTCTCCATTGAATATGATTTTAATCATACTTTTGTTTTTTATGCCAAATACGTTCGGGATTTCAGTGTTCAGTGCTCCTGTATGTTAACAATGATCACTGACTCGTACTATTCGGAGTTATTTGTACTCTGCCATGATGCCTTGACCTTTACCATTATCAACAAACCATTGTTGGTCATGTAATTCATTAAAATTTGTGTACAGAACGCGTTGTATAAGCCAAGTGTTTCCGAAATCATTTTCAGTACCTACATTTGAGTTCTGAGGGCTTAGTTTTCTTGATGAAGTGACAAAAAAATAAAAAAAAATCAAGTATTCATCTACTCAAAAGTAAAGAAGCAAAAACTCAATCTCCAGAGCACAATGAGAGAAGCAAAAAGATCAAAAGAGGGAGAGAAGAGGAGGAAAAGTAAAACTTAAAGCTTTCTCTCTCCCTCGAGAGAACCCGGTAAGCCATTGTTTTTCAAGACCATAACAAGGCAGGATGGTGGGTGAGTCGGCCCAATATGGAGGGCACAGCCTCCGCCTAGCCAGTGTAGCCACAAGATGTAGTATTCTGTTCCTCTTCCAGAACATAATCTTTCTATCCAGCACAAATATAACTGAATTGTACAAATAACTGAGTTGTTTGTAAAATCTTTCTACCCACCTTGGATATAGCAGAACATAATCTAGGATCATGCACAAATACTGAGAGAAAAATATCATTTACACAGTTGCAATGACTTTCATACAGCTTGACACTCAACAAGTCATTACACATGGAGAGGAATGCAGAACAAAGAAGGAAAGAAAAGACCAGCCAGAATGATAAAACAACAAAATGCAACAGCATTACCGTCGAAATGCATTGCTATTATCACCTGCAAATAATGTGTTCGGCGATGGATACTCTCCTCTATCGTCGAGCTTCCCCCTTTCCCAGCACCATAAACACTGATTTGAACAGCATCCAAGAAATTCCTACCGCCAGATCTGACAGCCTGAGTAGCTTCCCGTGCATCATTCTCGTCGGCCTTCTTCAAACGTTTCCATCTTTGTTCTTCATGCAACTCAGCATCCATTTGTATCTCCTTTAGCTGAGCAGCTCTTTCTTCTTCTGAAAGTTTACGAGGAACAGACCGACGCTTCTTGTGGGATTCATTCCGAGCTCTCATGGAATAGATTTCTTGTTCTGAATTGTCATGTTTTCCCTTGAAAGTACCTTGACCGTCATCTTTTGCACTTCTTATAGCATGATCCTTCTCACTTAGACGTCCTCTGTTATGTAGCCCATATTCTGAATCTGAATGCTTAACACAGTTCTTCTCACTTTGGCGGCCTCTGTTATGTATCTCATCTTCTGAATCTGAATGCTGAACACTGTTCTTCTCACTTCGACGTCCTCTGTTATGTAGCTCATCTTCTGAATCTGAATACTTAACACGGTTCTTCTCACTTCCATGTGCTCTGTTACGTGATATATCATCCAAATCTGAATGCCTAACATGGTTTTTCTCACTACGATGTGCTTTGTTACGAAATTCATCTTCAGAATCTGAATACGCAACATGGGTTTTCCCACTTTGACGTGCTCTATAACGTGATTCATCTTCCACATTTGACTGTTTGACATGGTTGTTTTCACTTCGACGTGCTTTTTTAAGAGACTCATCTTCTGAGTCTGAATGCTTAACATGATTCCCACTTCGATGTGCTCTTTTATGTGATTCATCCTTTGATACTGAATGCTTAACATAATTTGATGTCTTACGATGACCACTCTTTCTCCTTTCCATTTCAGCAGTGTCATCTTCTGAAACCGACGTTTGCTTCCGGTGCTCTGAAGCATCTTTATGGTGCTTCTTCCGATGTTCCTTCGCTTTTTCTGTGGGATTCTTTGTTTCAACCTAAATTAAAGGGAAAAAGTAAATGTTCAGCAAATATGTACATCAGTTTTTACCGTATGTTGCATGGGACACGGACACGGACACGGTGATACGTCAAAATGTAAAAACTTTTCTACAAGAAGCACATATTAATTTGAAGTCAATATTCACGAGCATAGAGAAGAAAGAAGAAAACTCACTTGTTTACGAATCATAGCCATCCGGACAGGATTGTTCTTGATACGAGAGAGGGCTTCGTGCTCTCGCTGCTTAATCATAAGCAAAGGATTTGAGTGAATTCTCGGAAGTGAAGCACAAGAGAATCCCGGAGGATTGACCAAGAAACCGCAAAGTCAAGAAAAGTCAACTTTTCTCAACCTCGAAGGTTAAGGTCAAGGTCAAGGTCGAAAGTCAACCTTGTGACTCACCACTAGAAGCCCCAAAAATCAGCAAGGAATATGCCAAGCATCATGAAGTCATCAATTGATTATTCCTTCCTTTTATTCTATTTGGATAAAAGGACATTTGTCCTCACCAAATCCAAGGGTTTGTTTATTCCCTTGTTGACTTTGGTCCAACCATTTGAGCTGGAAATTTTGTGCAATTATCCCCTTGTCTTCTACCCACTCCATTATTTGTAGCTTTTAGATCTACCTAGTTCTAATCCTAACCTTTCATTCCTCCTAGCCCTTTGCCTATAAATAGCCACTCTTTACCCAATTAGGTCATCCTTTAGCAGCCTCACTTTCAGCTTTCCACCATACATTCCCCCTTTCCTCTCTCCCTTTTCCATTTTAGTCTTGCCTCTGCCCGTATGTTAACCGGTCGAACACCCACTGCCGACCGGTTGAACGTCGATGTAGCTCACTTCCATCTCCATTATCACCATTTTTCAGCCTTCATCTCCACCTCCACCCTTCACGAGAGTTGCTTCTGGGGCTCTAATCTACATCATCCATTGAGGTTTTGTTGGGAATTACCACCACTTTATCAAGGGCAGCCATCCACTTGGATTGAGAGCAAGTAGAGGAAGAAGAAGGAAGAAAGTGGCCTCCAAGACACCTTCATTGAGCATTTCTTTCCTTATTCTCCCCATATTTGTATTCAATTTCATATGATGTTCCCTATGGATTGTTATGAGTAGTTCAATAAGGTTGGGGACTAGGGTTGTGTGCCCTAGTCCATTGTGATGTGATGATGAATTAACTATGTATGGATGTTGTGTGATGAATGAGTATGTTTATTATCCATTTCAATTTGTGTTGAATACATGTTTAGGGAATTTAGTCACTTCTTTGAGCATGTTTACACTCTACTTTAATTGAGATTGTTGGGGTGTCTCCTAGCTTTCTCTAGGCAATTGATAATAGATATGATGAGGTTCCCTTGTTTGAGTTTCTAAGTCTTTGTACACATTGCCTCTCAAGACACATTAGGGGAGTTCTAGTGACCCATAACATGGTCAAAAACTATTCAAACTAAGAATACATAAGAGAAGATGGTCTTAGACCCATAATATGGCTAAGATTTGAAGCTTGATTCATTCATTACATAAACATGAATACTAAATTGGTTCATTAAGCATCATTTATGGACTTAGGCTAACCCGAAAACCCAATCAATTTCCAATTCTTGTACACACTCTTGTTTACTTTGTATTGCACTTATTTACTTGTTTGCTTGTTACTAGTTGCATTCACATTTTTCCAAAACCAAAATCGAAACACCTCTACACACACACATTGTGGATATCACTCTCACTCACTCTTTCCATCTCTCATTCCCCTTCATATTATTGCTAATTGACTTAGTTCCATACACTACTAGGGTGTCTAAGGGCCGTCGATCCCCGTTGACACGACAACCCCCAGTCTTTAATCTATACACTCCACCACCCATCTTTGCACTCGTCAAATGGCGCCGTTGCTGGGGATTGAGGTTCATCCTTGATCCCTTGGTAGTTGTTAACCGGGTCTTTAGCATTTTTTTTATTTGTTCGTTTTGTTGATATGGTGTTTGTTCACATGTTCGTTTTGTCAATATATGCTCATTTGATTGCTTTTGATTGATTATTCCATGGTTAGCACACATTTCACCAAGCATGCATTAGATACACATCTTAAACACTTGACAAATCATGAGGTTTGAGTTGTGTTTGCGCTGGAAACCGCAGGGGTGAGTCAAACAGTCTCTTTTGTAGAGTGCGGGCGTGCCAGTACCACGGGGTACGTTTGATGTAGTCGATATGTGCCACTTCTTGCTTCTGGATCAAGCGAATGTAGACAGAGAGAGCACCAACTCTGTCGGTTCGTACGTGAATGCCTAAACAGGATTAGGTCTTCGAACGTGATCTCTTGCGAACGCAATAATCGATACTTCCTCAACGCTGAGTAAGCAGAGCAATCAATTGGGAATACTTGAGAAAGCACTTGGGTTGCTAAAACGTGATTTTAGCTTGGCTGAGAGTCGCTGGTTTGCTCCGGAGAGGCTTTGGTTGCTAGGGTTTGCTCCGGAGAGGCTTGTATGCATTATTGCGTTCGCAAGAGATCACGTTCGAAGACCTAATCCTGTTTAGGCATTCACGTACGAACCGACAGAGTTGGTGCTCTCTCTGTCTACATTCGCTTGATCCAGAAGCAAGAAGTGGCACATATCGACTACATCAAACGTACCCCGTGGTACTGGCACGCCCGCACTCTACAAAAGAGACTGTTTGACTCACCCCTGCGGTTTCCAGCGCAAACATTTTGGCACGCCCAGTGGGACGTGTTGAAAGTGTTTCTTGTGAATCAAGATTGGGAAGCCAGACGAGAATCCTTACATTAAAACTTATTCTCACTGTCTCAAACACAGTTCCGAGGAATACTTATTGCATAATTCTTCAGCTTGCCGAAGACTTACGCCCGAAGAAGTCCAAAGACGATTTGGTTTACACCCTTTGACGACAGGAACGATGCCTACGATCACAGACGGTCCATCAACTCCACCCACAGAATCGTCTACGTTAGACGAGAGAATCGATGAGGCGATTCAACGGCTTGAGTTAGCCATGAAGACACAAGTCGAGGAGTTTCAGCAAGCTTTCCAGAAAGCTTCTAGTGAAACTACTGCTGCGCTCCAACTCCTTAAGGAGTTCAGCCCGGAGGAGCAGCAGAAAAAGTTTGAAGGAGTGTACTCTAAGCTGGCGAAACATGCCGACGCAAACAAGCTTGTCAACGAGCGCGTGGCTCAGATTTCTGGAGACCTTCTCCAAGTCAGGAAACAAAATCTCAGCATTAACTCTCAGCTTGAAAATATCTGCCTATATTTGAATACTGAAAGGGCAGACAATGCTGGTGGGAAAAGTGTTTCTGAACTTCAGAATAACACCTATGTGCCACCAAACATGAGGGGGACTGGGAATACTGGGGCACTAGGCTTCGAAACCCCACTGAGGAATGAAGGTAGTGGCACGTCAGTTGCCAAGCTCTCTTTGGAACCAAAGAGAACGATCTTCATTACTGACAAGGATGCAAGCGCATCGATTGGTAACGGCGGAACAACTAATGTGTTCGCCCATAATTCTGTACCAGTTACCCCCGGTGTGGATTTTTTGGAACAAATCAAGCAGATCATCAGGACTGAGATAGGTGGGCCTTCAGCTAGCCTTACATACAGAAATCCTTACCCGGATTACGTGGCAAATAGCGAATGGCCTAGGGGATACAAGCCAATCAGGTTTACTACGTTTTCAGGAGAAGGATCCGAGGATGCTGCTACGCACATTTCGCGCTTCCAAGGCGAATGTGGTCCTTATGGTGGTGATGATAACCTCAAACTAAGGGCGTTCGGATCATCCTTATCAGGAGCTGCTTTGACCTGGTATACCAAACTAGCACCAAGGTCTATTCCTGATTGGACCACCATGGAGACAATGTTTAGAACTACTTTCGGGGTAGTGGAACCTGAGGTGGATTTGTCCGCACTTACCTCCATGTATCAGCAATCTGCTGAGACTTCCGTGGATTTCCTCAAGAGGTTCAAGATCCAGCAAGCTAAGTGCAAGTCACCTATTACTGAGGGTGATGCCATTGCCATTGCTATCAAGGGTTTGGAGCATAGGCAGCGAACCAAACATCATGACATGCGGTTCGCCAGCATGGCTGACTTGATGAACAAAGTTGGTAGTTACCAACTGCTTCTAAATGAGTTGGATGACAAGGCGAATGCTTCCAGAGGGACGTACGTACCCGGGAGGCATAGATCCGTTGAAGCTTTATACACACCTGTGGATCCTTTCTACACTCATCAGTCGCCAATTTATAGAGAAGAAGATCCCTACAGTGATGATGTGGCAGCCTTGGAGTTGACAGCACGCACTGCAAAGCCCAAGAGCCTTACAATCGCCCGCGAACCTGTCAAGATTTCCACAATGGCGTTCACCAAGCCAGAATTCGAGACATACACTTATAATGCTAATAAAGTGGCTGAAATTCTGGAAGAATTAATTCAACAGAAGTTGATCAAGAATGATTTTGGTCCGTACCCCAAGCCTGAGCAGCTTAAAGGGAAGAAATATTGCAAATTTCACAATATGTGGAACCATAATACTTCTGATTGCATTAAGTTGAAGGATCAGATCCAGGTTTGGTTGAACAGCGGGCGAATTCAAGTGGATAGTGAGAAGACAGCTGCATTGGTAGATCTTGATCCTTTTCCGCAGGTAGGAATGATCGATATCGTCCCAGGGAAGGCAGGCAGGCGTGCACGACATGTACGGTCTAAGTTTGCGGCCTATACGTTCAGTGCAGAAAGAGCTCATGACATCTTGGAGGAACTTATCACGGCTGGCCTGATCAGAGTGTCTTTTGGTTCATTCCCCACTCCAGAACAAATGCGTGAGAGAACATACTGCAAATTCCATAATGCTTGGACGCACGACACTGCCAGTTGTGTTAAGTTGAAAGATCAGATACAGGAATGGATAAACGAAGGGCGAATCCAGTTTGAAACGGCGGCGAACGCTACTGTGGCTATGGTGAACCTTGATCGCGTCAAGAGGAATCAACGAAAACCTACTTTGGAACTTCTGACACCAAGGCCAGAGAACGAGGAAGAGCCTGTGCCCAAAAGAACTAAACCAACACCAGAAGCTTCTACGGTGGTTTTATGTTCCCGATGCAAGGTGGAATGTGGCATTTCAGTCAGCTATGAGGAGTTTGCTAATTCTTTTCAGCACCACCCCAAGTCAGCTCCAGTACTTCATTCGCCGCCAGAGAACTTCCAGCCCGCGAGCCCTAAACAGGTACGTACTCAATCCGAAGTTAATACAGCGATGAAAGACTCTAACCTGTTTAACAAGATGAAGGCAGTAGACTTTTTTCGCAAAGAGCCTGTAGCCACCACACAGCAGCAAGCTGTTATCTCCAAGCCGTATGTTCCTCCAGCATCACGAGCGATCGTTAAAGAGGACAAGTGGTATGTCCAAGAGAAAGGACGGGCTGTTGAGCTAACCGCCACTAAGAAAAGGAATATGCAAAAGCGCTATGGGCGAGCCACTCGCACATTGGAAGCATTGGAACAAGGGTTGGTCAGACCTGAAGAGTTGCTCAAGACACCGGAGCAGTTAAGGCGCACGGTGCAACGATTGTCCGCCAAGCCTATGATCCAGCAAGGGAAACAGGTGATACGTTCTGCTCAACCTCAACCACCAAAGACAGTCAACAGTGTTTCTTCAGCACCCATAGTTAAGAAGCTTTCAGTTTTCGAACGACTAGAGGATTTCTCGATCCAGAATTTCAAGCAGGGTTCCGCTGCGGAAACCTCAGGAGTTTCTCACCTGCCTGTTAAGCCTCCCACTTTAAAATCAGTAGTGGTAGCGAGCGAACGGACTTCAAGGCCCCAGTGGAAACCCAAGACATTAAGGAAGGATACCAACGGTCCACCTAAAGAGTCTATCCTGCCACAACCTGCACCAAAGGTTGTTCTCCCGACGGTAGTGGTTACACAAGAAGTGGTTCCAAGCGAACCAAGAAACTTATGTCACGAACCTACACCTGAGGTTCCTATTGAACAGCCCGCTGGTGTTGCGGATATCTTTGACGTTGATCTGGTCCGTAGTCAGATCATGGCGAATGATAATCCGGATGTCCCTATGGATGAGCCACAGCTTAACTTGGAGCTTGAGGATGATTATGGCCATGATGCTGTGTCCAACACCGCCAGTGAGGATCATGATCAAGCATTGGAGTGTGACATGGTCTATGTGTTATCTTCCAAGTACGCTTTGCCGGTAGCAGCATCTGCCTGTCCAATGGTGGAGGTAGAAGGGTACGAAGATACCACAACAGGTTTGGAAAAAGATACTTCAGATGCTAGACAAGAAGTTGATTCAGCTTTGAAGAAACTATTCATGATGTTTTCCAAGCCCAATTTGTCCATGACCATGCATCTGAGGCCTCTCTACGCCACAGCGTCCATAGAAGGCAAAGACATCAACAAGATGATGGTCGATTCTGGAGCCGCTGTGAACATCATCACTGTACGAACTATGACTGTTCTAGGAATCAAGAAAGCGGCAATTCAACAAACTTCCCTTTCGGTTAAGAACTTTGCTGGAACAACCACAAAGACCTTGGGTTTGTTGTTCTTAAAAGTCAAAATTGGACCAGCGGAAGCAGTTCACGCGTTCTTCGTGGTCGAATGCACAGCACCTTACAGCGGCATCTTGGGCAGAGATTGGATTCACAGGAGCTATTGTGTCCCATCGTCTATGCATCAGGAATTGTTACTTTGGAATCCACTGACGGACGAAGCTGAGCTCATCAAAGCAGATCCACGACCTTTTTCGGTCTCTGCTAACTCAATTGACGCTAGTTACTACAATGGGGATATGCGACCTCTTGCAGTTCAGGGTGTCGACGTCAAAGGCCGCCCTTTCGGGGTGACGGCCTCCGACTTGGCACAATGGGGAATTATCCAGACCAGGACTGACAGTTCGCGGCCTTTCCTCGTTGCACCAGTTTCCCAGACTTCTCCATGTTAGCACAACCAACAGAGGAGGAAGTGCAGGCCTGCTTGTCCTTGTATACCCGTTTACAGACGTACTTGGATGAAGCAGAGGCCTATGATCGAATCGCAACTCTAGAGTGCGTACATGAAGATGTTCTTGACCATGAAGAGGGGGAAGCAGCAGAGGAAATCCAGTTAGCTCCTGCCGCGTTAGATGATACACCCCCTAAGGTCAAGGATCCCATTGAAAAGGTTAATCTTGGTAATGACACAGAGCCAATGGAAGTGGCTATTAGTACTTACTTAGAACCTGAACAGCGACAGGGGCTCATCGACTTATTGCTGGAATTCAAAGACTGTTTTGCTGAGAAATATGAAGATATGCCTGGCCTGTCACCAGCGCTAGTTTGCCACAAGTTACCTACCTTGGCCGGCAAGAAACCAGTTCAGCAAGCGCCTAGGCGGATGAACGCAGACACCATGAAATCAGTTAAAGAAGAGGTTGAAAAGATGCATAAGTCAGGGATCATTCGATGGCAAAGTATAATGAGTGGCTATCAAACATTGTTCCTGTTCGCAAAAAGAATGGGAAAATGCGTGTTTGTGTGGATTACAGGGACCTTAATACTGCCACGCCTAAGGATGTTTATCCTATGCCCGTAGCGGACATGTTGGTTGACGCGGTAGCAAGACATGAGATGCTTTCCTTCATGGACGGCACAGCAGGCTATCACCAGATTCCGGTAGCAGAAGAAGACAGACATAAAACAGCTTTCAGGTGCCCTGGTTTTACTGGTGTGTTTGAATATGTTGTTATGCCTTTTGGCTTAAAGAATGCAGGAGCTACTTATCAACGAGCAATGAACCTGATCTTCCATGACATCTTAGGGAAGATTCTAGAGGTTTACATCGATGACGTGGTGGTCAAGTCTACTCTGAAAGCTAGTCACCTCACTGACCTCCGGAAGGTATTTGAACGAATGCGCGTTCATAAACTCAAGATGAACCCAGCAAAGTGTGTCTTTGGTGTACAGGCAGGAGACTTCTTGGGTTTCTTAGTGCATCAGCGAGGAATCGAAGTACCAGGTGACAAAGCAAAAGCGGTTATTGACGCCCCAGCACCGCGAACGAAGAAAGAGCTGCAGAGTTTGCTAGGCAAGATCAATTTCTTGCGGCGCTTCATCTCTAATTCTGCTGGCAAAATTAATCCTTTCTCTCCGTTGCTCAAGCTTCAGGGGGAGAAGGAGTTCATTTGGGAGCCTATTCATCAAGAAGCTTTTGATAGGATTAAAGCTTATCTTGCCAACCCTCCAGTTTTGGTTCCTCCAAAGCCAGGGGTTCCCCTGAAACTCTATATTTCCGCTTCTGAGACGTCTGTTGCAGGTTTGCTTGCTCAGGATGAGGAAACGGCTGATGGCAAGGTTGTTGAGCATGCTATCTTTTATTTAAGCAGGACTCTCTTGGACGCGGAAACACGATATTCGCCGATAGAGCGGCTTTGTTTGGCCCTTTATTTTGCAGGCTGCAAGCTACGCCATTATATGCTTTCTTTCACCACTAGGGTGGTAGCTCAAACAGACTTGGTTAAGTATATGTTAACAAGACCTATCTTGAGAGGTCGGATTGGTAAATGGATCTTGGCACTTTCTGAGTTTTCTCTGCAGTATGTTCCTTTGAAGGGTCAAACCAATCAGGCAGTATCAGATTCCCTCTTGCATCGCCCCATTCCTGATAATCATGAAGTCCGAGATCTTGAGGTAGGTGCTATGTATTTGCAACCTTGGACGCTTTACTTTGATGGTTCTAGTACAGATCGCTTGTCAGGTGCAGGAATCGCAATTGTCAACCCAGAAGGGGTTCGCTTTTCTTACTCTTTCCAACTCGAGTGGAACTGCACTAATAATCAGGCTGAATATGAAGCATTGATCATCGGCCTGGAGATCCTGTTAGAAATGGGGATCCATGAAGTAGAAATCTTTGGTGATTCTTTGTTGGTGATCAACCAACTTCAGCGGATTTTCAAGTGTATTAGTTTTACGTTGGTCCCTTTCCTCAACAGAGCTTTAGAGCTTTTGGAGGCGTTTCACGAGGTTTCCTTGGAGCACATTCCCCGGGAACTCAACTTTGCAGCGAACGAGTTGGCACAACTAGCTACTGGCTTGAGTTTTGCTGATGGCGTTCGAGAACGGACTCTCAAGGTTGAACGGCGGACACTCCCATCCTTCATGGCTCGACGAGAATATACTGATGATTGGCGTGTAGCGGCATTGGATGCTATTGATATTGATTGGCGTCGCCCCATAATTGATTACTTATCTGATCCAAACACTCCTACCGACCGAAAGATCCGTTTTCTGGCCCTTAACTATGTTCTCAAGGGCGGCGAATTGTTACGGCGTGGAGAAGACGGCATTGAGTTTCGATGCATCTTTGGCAAGGAAGCTAAGCGAGTCATGCGAGAAGTTCATCTCGGAATCTGTGGATCCCATCAGGCTGGACCAAAAATGAGATGGCTGATCCGCCGCTATGGGTATTACTGGCCTTCCATTCTGAAGGATTGTATCAGTTTTGCCAAAGGATACCAAGATTGTCAAGCTCACGGTCCCGTTCGCCATGTCCCCAACGATCCTCTGCAGCCTATCATCAAGCCCTGGCCTGCCAGAGGTTGGGCACTAGACCTCATTGGCCTCATTCACCCTCATTCTTCAGCACAGCACAAGTTCATCATCGTTGCTACTGATTTCTTTACCAAATGGGTAGAGGTTGAAGCATTAAAAGACTCTTCTGCAGCTACGGTTCGCTCTTTCATCTTTCGCAATATCATCTGTCGTTTTGGCGTTCCAGAATGTTTAGTTGCGGACAGGGGGGCAGCTTTCATGGCTGCGGATGTTAATAAATTGATGACGGATCTTGGTATTCAATTCATTCATTCCACGCCATATTATGCTCAGTCTAACGGACAGGCAGAGGCCAGTAACAAAATTATTATCACCATTCTTCGGAAGATGTTGGCCGCTAATGCCAGAGATTGGCATAATCAGCTTGATTGCACACTTTGGGCATACAGGACGTCTAAACGCACACCTACGGGTACTACACCTTATGCTTTGATGTTTGGACATGATGCAGTGTTGCCTTTGGAGGTTAACGTTCATTCGCTGCGCGTACAAGAGCAACATCAGCTAATCGGCGAAGACTACGTCCAGGCTATGTGGCAGGAACATGAAGATTTGAGCGAACACCGGCTTGCAGCATTAGACACCCTGATCATCGAGAAGCGGCGTATTGCCAGAGTGTACGATAAGCGTACTACTGGTCGTAGTTTTGGTGTCGGTGACCTCGTTTGGAAGACCGTCCTTCCCTTAGGTGAAAAAGAGCGTGGACGTGGCAAATGGTCTCCCCGGTGGGAGGGGCCTTTCGTTATTGATCGAATCCTGGGCAAAGGTGCATATCACTTACGTGATACGGATGGCGAACTTCATCACAATCCAATTAATGGTCGTTATCTAAAGAAATATTTTTCAAGTGTTTGGGAATTGGATGATCCGCCGTTGTCGATGCCTGAACAGGGGGGCAATACTTAGTTCTCCTACCTCGCTCTTTCTAAGCCAACCGTGGTTTCTGCTTCATTCGCTATACTTCGTCGAACTAGGGGGGCAACTATATCCCACAAGAGTTTGGACAGGCTTGCTTACAAATTTTGCTTTGCTTATAAACTTCAAATCTGGTAAATTTTTTGTTTTTACCTTTTGTTTTGCACCTTTTTTTGGTTGTGATGTCTAAATTGTAAAGCAGAAACACATCGTAATATAAAGCGAATAAAACGAAAAGCGTTTAAACATGCACCAAACATCTGTTTATTGATATATTGGCTTTGCGGCCAAGGGCTTTTACATGAAAATAAAAATAAAATACAAAACAAATAGCCAAAACGTGGCTCTGATACCATGGAGGCTGCGGCCAAGGCCCTTCCTGTAACCTATTTCTAAGCTTGGGTAACCCATCTTGGAGATCTAGGGCTACCACTCCCCATTTTCTCCTCTCACAGAGTTGTTGAGAGAGAGGGAATTCAGCGGGCAACCTGCGCAACCGCAGATCATCCGCTGACAAGCCTAGAACAGCAAGTCATCCTGGCGAACGGGGGCTTTATGCAGCCCGCCAGGAGACTTTTGTTGTCCCCATACTGCCACCTTCTCACTTCTGTTTCCAAGAAACAGAAGGGATGGTAGGCAGGATGGGGGAGGAAGCCTGAGGTTTCGTTGTATAACTCAACCTAGGCATGAGGTTTGGTTGTATAACTCAAGAAATTTCTGGAATCTCTAAGCGGAGGAAGGGATTTGAGGGCTAAGAGGAAGAATAGAACCGAGAGAGGCATGTTTGACGCCTGATAAGGGTTTCTATGTGAGATGAACCATGGAGGATTCTCTATTTATAGAAGGGAATTGGGGTCGGTTTGGTGTAGGATTTGGTAACCGTTTGCAGATCTGCAGTTATTAGGGGCAGTTACCGCATTTAATTTGTTAGCTTGGGGAATTAAAATTGCGTTTTCCCGGATCCCCTTTTGAATCTGACCTTTGACTCTGTCAAATTCTGTCCTTCCCGAGGGTTTATCTTTTCGTTATATGATTTTGGGCCAATTTTGCTTTGGGCCGGCAGTTGATCAAACTGAGAAAAACATATAGTGTTTTCTTTAACATACAAACAAAAGAATGAACCTTAAGGGGTTCATGATTACAGTTCAGTTGGGCCTATACCATGCGGCCTAGAGATGCGATATCTATGATGGTTTTCTGGTACTCAGCCTGGAGTCGCTCTGCTTGGACATTCGCCACTCTCGCTTTTGCACGTGCATCTACTAGACGTTGCCTAAGTTCCTCGGTTGGACCTACTTCATTCACCAAGGCTTCTTTGTCTTTGCCCTTTTTGAACTGAAGTTGGACGATCTGAGCTTCAATTTCGGCCTTGGCGGCTTCGAGTTCTTCTAGTTTGGCTTCACAGAGAGCAACATCTGTTCGCCGTCGTTGAAGGGATTCTTTCCGGGCTGCAAACAGCTTTTCCACTTCGGCTCGTTGAGTTGAAGACAGGTTCGCCAGTTTGGTAGACTTCTCAATATTAGTCTGGAGGTTGGCAATGGCGCTGACTTTGGCTTCAAGCTCGTCCAGGATTGCTTGATCTCCTTCATCTGCATGAAGCCGCAAGCTACCGGTATAGGCTATGATCTTCTCTCGCACCTTCGGATCTTCCAGGTTTACATTGCTGAGGTGGCTGAGGTAGTATTGCGCATCCTCTACCAGTTCTGGGGTAATTGGCTTGTCCAGTACTTCTTCTAGGCGCTCTTTGAGTGCTTTGGGAGGAAGCGTGGGCTTGGAAGAAGAAGATTTCTCTGCAACAGCAAGGACTAGGCTCTGGGAATCCACGGCAAGGTTCGCCAGTGTTTGTGCAGCCGTATGTGAGTCTGGCCCTGATGAGGGCACGGCAGGAGATTGCTTGGGGGAGCGTTCGCCGCCAGTCGCCGCGTCAAGTTTGGAGTCTGAACCCGTTGTTTGGGTTTGACCTGCAGAATGATCCTGCAAAGAGAAAATTTTTGTTAAAAACCAGTAAGTGGTTCAAAGATGTTGGATGTTTCGTAATACGTGAAGGATGCATGAAGTAGTTACCGTGAAAGGAATGAAGTCCGGGTTTGCTTCCACCTCTGGGATCATTTTTTCTGCCAAGGACAGCGTTGCATTTTCATTCGCCGAAGGATTGGCGGCGCCAGCATCCAGGTTCTCCTGAGCTTCGCAGGATGGCACATCTTGTGCTTCAGCAGAGGAGATGTTTGGGCTAGGGGGCAAGTCAGCACCCTGTTGGAGGTTGGAACCACCGACATTTTCAACGGTTTCTTCACTCGCCATTTCCCCAGTTTGGATGGCAGCTTCGGGAGAAGGTGCAGGAACGGAAGATGGTCCTTCGCCAGTATTCACAGGTTGGTCTGGAGAAGCGTATGCGATAGGAACTGCATAAGTCACTGACAGCAGTCCAAGGCCATCGAGGGCTTCGACCATGTTTATTTCGTCTTCCGTGGAGTTCCCATCGGAGGAACTGTCCTCAGATCCTTGAGCAGGGGTGCTTTCCTTAGCTTCAGGGATAGGAGGGTCGTCTGCTATTACAATCACCTCAGGCGCATTACGTCTCCTTATCTGTAACAGAATGGATGGTAAACCAGTTAGTGGTTGGGGGAAAGGAGTACGCAATTGAGGATTCTCGCAAAAGTTAATGAAGAGTTTTATCCTTACCAAGGGACGTTCTTCCTCTGTTTCTTCTTCATTGCCTGACGGTTCGCGGGGTCTTTTCTGAGCAGCAGCACGAAAGGAGGAAGCTTCCCCAGGAAACGAGCTTTTTAGCGTTTCCTATGGCAATACACATAATCAGTAAAGGTCCACGCTACAAAGAGGAAAATTAAGGCAAGGACTTAGGACCTGAAGTTCATACCTTAATTATTGCTTCTCTAGCGTGCGGTTGCTGTTGTTCAGGAGCAGCCGTAGCAGGGATCTGTCTGTTCGCTCCGTTGAGAACTTGCTGGTCTTCCTCGAGGTTGAGTTCAACCCTGCCTCGGGCGAAGATGGTGCGAAAGAGTTCCTCTGCGCTCTGATCCCACTTGTTGGCAGAGAGGGCAGCCCACCAGATGGCATATTGTGGAGATACATCCATAGTACAGTGGAGGATACTGGCTCCCAAGGTGGCAGGCGGTAGGATGTACTTAAAGTGGACTTTGCACCTGCTTTGGTCCTGTACATCGTTCGCTGAGATCCGCCAGGAGGTATACAGGTTCAGGCTCTCAAACAGAGGATAAGGGATTTTCTGCCTAAATCCTAGTTGGCGAGCGAAATGGGTAGGAGCATAAAGTTCAAAGCCGGCTTCTTCATCCGGGAGATTGAAATCCATACAGGATACGGCTCGTTTGAACATGGCCAAGGCCTCAGCAGAATGTTCGCTAGACCAGAAGAAGCCATGCTCTAGTGGGCTAGGGAATTTTCTGTTTACAACTAGCGTTACCGAATCTAAGGCTGACTCATCTAAGTGGTACAGGTAACGAAAACATTCAAAGTATGAGGGGGAAGGGAACTCATCTCGGTTGGCGAATGCCATCCCTAGTACCTCATCTTCGGGAAAGGAATCCACTTCAGGGTGCCTGAATTGAGGGAAATAGACCTGCAGCCAGAGGTCAAGAATCCAGAAGGGTCCTCCCAGCGGTCTGTAATCAAAGGGCCTGAGTGTTAGGGAGTAGAGCGAACGGTAGAGGCTGGCTAGGACAGGTTGGCCCAATCCTGTTAATTGTCTGTTGAAGAGGGCTGCGGCCAACATGGTCCATGTCCCAACAATCTTCTGCGCTGTGATACAGAAGAGGAACTTGCACAGCCAGAGTTCCAAAAAAGCAATTCCTCCTTGCTCGTTGTTCTGCTTTGAGAAGAAGTTGCACCAGGCGGTGTAGGATTTGCAGTGGGGAAGGCGAACCAGACTGGGTTTGTGCTCTATTGAATCCAATCCTTGGTCATATTCTCCATAGTTGTAGGGCTCTGGATGGATAGGAAGGCCAGTGATGGTGAGGATATCGAGCAACGTGATTCCCATCTGCCCGAACCGAAAGTTAAAGGTGTTGCTGGAAGTGTCCCAGAAGCAGGCGGCTGCGATTATTGGGGCCCGGTTCCCTCCTCCATTGTGCATAGAGAAACAGAGCTCTAGTGTTTCTGCGATCCCTACTTCTTGCCAGCGGTCTAGATCAGTTGTCTTCCTGGTTTGGTACCATTTAAGCTCTTCAGGACTTGGGGTAGGCCAGCTTCCTATTCGCACTGCCTGATGATGTCTTTGCCATTTTGGGAAGATAGCGGCGGTCGCCCGGAACGCGAGTATTGGGCACCGGACGGCTTGGAAGTAATGGTTCAGGAATTGGGCCGACATTTCGTCAATCCAAGGACCCAGGCTCGCCGTGCGGTTCTCATAGACTTTGATATGAGACCGGTGAGAGTGTTTGTTGGCAGTAAGGGGATACATGGCTAGTTTGAATTGCTGGGCGTTGTGCTCTGTTAGGATGTTGGAGGATGAGGCCATTTCTGTCGTTTGTTTGATCTGGATTCTTACTTGTTCTGAGTTCTTAGGGTTCTGAATTCCTTAACAGATTAGTGTTGAGGGGTTTAGTTTTAAAGAGCTGAAGCGGTGTTTTGAAAAGATCTGATCTTGTTTGCTTCGCGAATCAATTTGAATTGGGAGGCGTGATGAAACAGTACAACGGTTCAGTCTTTTCGTCTTCTGGGCTTTGTTGCGGCCTTCCGTGAACAGTTGTGTGTTTTCCTCGTAACTTAGCCCTCTTCAATCATGCTTATCACGGACCCGGGCCTGATTTCGAGGCCTGGGGGGCAATGTTTGAGCCCAAATGAATATTTGGCTGAATTACAGCCCATGGACCGATTATTGCGGCCCAAAATACCTTTGAGTTTATTAAGGGGCAGATTCTTGCTTTGTGTTTGCCTTATAACTCAAGGAAAATATATATATTTAAGTACATTAATTATGTATGGGAGTCCTGCTAGGAAACGAAATCTAGGATCCTTGTTCTATGAGGATTCGCCGACCTATCTCTATAAATAGAGGGTTCTAAGGCGAATGAGCTCCCTCTCGATCAATACAACCTACAAGCAAACTACTTGCATACAAGCCTCTCCGGAGCAAACCCTAGCAACCAAAGCCTCTCCGGAGCAAACCAGCGACTCTCAGCCAAGCTAAAATCACGTTTTAGCAACCCAAGTGCTTTCTCAAGTATTCCCAATTGATTGCTCTGCTTACTCAGCGTTGAGGAAGTATCGATTATTGCGTTCGCAAGAGATCACGTTCGAAGACCTAATCCTGTTTAGGCATTCACGTACGAACCGACAGAGTTGGTGCTCTCTCTGTCTACATTCGCTTGATCCAGAAGCAAGAAGTGGCACATATCGACTACATCAAACGTACCCCGTGGTACTGGCACGCCCGCACTCTACAAAAGAGACTGTTTGACTCACCCCTGCGGTTTCCAGCGCAAACAAGTTGTATGCTTGATTTAATCTTGATGTGTGACTTAGTGGGCTCTTTGAGGATATGGTTGGAAAGGCAAAACAAAATGTGATGTTTGGATTTTGATTCTATTTTTGCTTGAGGACAAGCAAAACTCAAGTGTGGGGGTGTGATTTGTATGTGATTTACATACAAATTAGACCTCTAATCACTTTAGTAATGCTAATCCGATATCCATTTAATGTCTCTAATCCATGTTTTGCACTAATGTAGGGAATGTGAGCAACAAATTGACATCGGGGGCAAAATGAGGCATTTTGGAGCTTTTAGTGCATTGCCGACGAAAAGTCAACCGGTGGACCGGCGGTCAACTTGTGGTCAACCACAACTAAAGAGCGCCAACATATCAAATATGAAGTCTCGGAAGTGAAGCACAAGAGAATCCTGGAGAATTGACCAAGAAATCGCAAAGTCAAGAAAAGTCAACTTTTCTCAACCTCGAAGGTCAATGTCAAGGTCAAGGTCGAAAGTCAACCTTGTGACTCACCACTAAAAGCCCAAAAAATCAGCAAGGAATATGCCAAGTATCATGAAGTCATCAATTGATTATTCCTTCCTTTTATTCCATTTGGATAAAATGACACTTGTCCTCACCAAATCCAAGGGTTTGTTTCTTCCCTTGTTGACTTTGGTCCAACCTTTTGAGCTGGAAATTTTGTGCAACTACCCCCTTGTCCTCTACACACTCCACCATTTGTAGCCTTTAGATCTACCTAGTTCTAATCCTAACCTTTCATTCCTTTTAGCCCTTTGCCTATAAATAGCCACTCTTTACACCATACATTCTCCCTTTCCTCTCTCCCTTTTCCATTGTAGTCTTGCCTCTGCCCGTCTGTCGACCGGTCGAACACCTACTGCCGACCGGTCGAACGTCGACGTAGCTCACTTCCATCTCCATTATCACCACTTTTCAGCCTTCATCTCCACCTCCACCGTTCACGAGAGTT
Source organism: Rubus parviflorus (assembly GCA_029955375.1). Lineage (NCBI taxonomy): Eukaryota > Viridiplantae > Streptophyta > Magnoliopsida > Rosales > Rosaceae > Rubus > Rubus parviflorus. The sequence goes on along the minus strand of JARGGL010000006.1, from coordinate 16,176,886 downwards.
GCTTTTGGGGCTCTAATCTACATCATCCATCGAGGTTTTACTGGGAATTACCACCACTTTATCAAGGGCAGCCATCCACTTGGATTGAGAGCAAGTAGAGGAAGGAGAAGGAAGAAAGTGGCCTCCAAGACACATTCATTGAGCATTTCTTTCCCTATTCTCCCCATATTTGTATTCAATTTCATATGATGTTCCCTATGGATTGTTATGAGTAGTTCAATAAGGTTGGGGACTAGGGTTGTGTGCCCTAGTCCATTGTGATGTGATGATGAATTAACTATGTATGGATGTTGTGTGATGAATGAGTATGTTTATTATCCATTTCAATTTGTGTTGAATACATGTTTAGGGAATTTAGTCACTTCTTTGAGCATGTTTACACTCTACTTTAATTGAGATTGTTGGGGTGTCTCCTAGCTTTCTCTAGGCAATTGATAATAGATATGATGAGGTTCCCTTGTTTGAGTTTCTAAGTCTTTGTACACATTGCCTCTCAAGACACATTAGGGGAGTTCTAGTGACCCATAACATGGCACTAAGAATACATAAGAGAAGATGGTCTTAGACCCATAATATGGCTAAGCTTCGAAGGTTGATTCATTCATTACATAAACACGAATACTAAATTGGTTCATTAAGCATCATTTATGGAATTAGGATAACCCGAAAACCCAATCGATTTCCAATTCTTGCACACACTCTTGTTTACTTTGTATTGCACTTATTTACTTGTTTGTTTGTTACTAGTTGCATTCACTTTTTTCCAAAACCAAAATTGAAACATCTCTACACACACACACACACATTGTGGATATCACGCTCACTGACAGGACCAGCCCTAGATTTCACCCTGAAATCCAAGGTGGCCATGTGGGGTCCACTTTAAGAGAAATTCTACAGAAAATTCGGCATAACTTCCCTTAAAAATAGACAACCCAAAACCTATAAACTTGAAACCAACACTTCCAAATATATTCAAATATCACCATCACACCGTTGGACCTCCTGTCCTTACTCAAATCACAACCACTACCAAGAACCAACAAGAGTATCTAACCCAAAACCACTTATAAGCAAGTAATTAAACTTTTAAACATGCAGTGTTCTTCTAAAATTTCAAGAAGCACTAAGTAACGTGAATCTTAATAGTATGCCTTGACGTGGGAACCGGTCCGACCTCCGTAGCTATAACATGAGCAAAACAGAAAACCAAAGAGCCCAGATAAAAACATAAAATGTGAGACAAGCTCAGTGAGTGGACAAAAATAAATTTTATAAAAATAATGAACTTTTTCTTTAAAATCTTTTTTATTTCGAAAAGTCATTTCTCTTAAAGTGGACCCCACAGGGTCACCTTGAATTTCAGGGTGAAATCTAGGGCGGGTCCTGTCACTCACTCACTCTTTCCATCTCTTATTCCCTCTATATTATTGTTAATTGACTTAGTTGCATACACTAATATAGTGTCTAAGGGCTATCGATCCCCGTGGACACGACAACCCCCGGTCTTTAATCTATACACTCCACCACTCATCTTTGCACTCGTCAGTTTACTTTGAACTATCAAATCTCTCACATCACTGTTCATAATGCTATAAACAAATAAAAAGATGACAGAGAATGCATTGGAAATTCGTATATGTAGTTTCTAATATCAATAGGCGAGGTTGTAATGATTCAAGTGAACTGTGTTTATATTGTTATTGTCAGGCCATATTTTGAGGAACTAGAAAGGCAAAACATAGGAAATAGGACCAATTAAACAACATCCAATAGGAGAAAACATAGGAAACATGACTAATCAACAACCTCAAACAACGTCAATAGAAGACAGATCATGTTAACATATCTGCACATTAGTATTCAACAAATTACACATATGGCACACTTTATTATCAAAACGAACTCAAACAATTATATATTTCCATACTCCATAGAAAGAATACATTACATTATTTGATGCTTATTAAAAAGCGTCAAAGCTTACTATAAAAGCCGATGTCTAAATAAGTCCTGAACTCAAGGTTGATAGTTCATGAAACTGAAAACATTAATCACATTAACATAGTTCAGGAAACTCAAATTACACCTAAATCTGAAAAAAAAAAAAAAAAAAAAAAAAAGCTGACTAACAATGGAATACCCCATCCTCCAAATCAGTAAAAATTGAAACAAATAAGAAACTCGACCAAAATTGAAGAACATATAGATAGACGAGAGTTTTACCGATCAAATTGAGAGAAGACCGATCAAATTGAGAGAAGAGCGAGAGACCACCTTCACCAAATCTCCCACCGATCGTAGCCCAAGCTCTGCGGATGCGTCGAGTCCACCAGTAGAACAAGACTGCGTTTTTGTTTCTCTGAATGACCACGAGGGTGAGATTTGAAATAACTAGGGTCCCCTAGGGCTTGTCCTGTAACGTTTTACAAAACGATTTTTAAAAAATTGTTTTACAAAATGAAAACGATAAATTGTATTGTGCATTTTCATGATTTGAGAATGTGTTCGGCAGTAACATTTTTCAAAAACAATTTAAAAAAATAAAAACAATACTTGTTTGGTAGTGGCTGGGTGTAGGTTGGAGAAGGTTGGGATTCGTCAAAGATGGCTAGAATTTGTAAGGAATTGTTGGGGTGTGATGAAGATGGTGATGAAGATCTTGCATTTGAAAAAAAAAAAATTAAAAAAAATCTTGTGTGCATGTCTGTTGTTTTCGCAAAACAGAGAAAACATGCATAGCTTGTTTTCAAAATTTACTCTGCATTCTCGAGTTGTATTCTGAAATCAATTCTCCTTGTTTTTTATGATTGCTCAGCCGAACGCGTTTTACAAGTGTTTTGTAATTTGTAATATAGAAAACTGTTTTCAAAAACGTTACCGAACATGACCCTAGTTATTTTAAATCTGCCTTATTTGTTAATAAAATCCATGGGCTGATTTCATCAAATCTAAATTCTCAATATAAAAAATGTGCCAAACGAGCTAATTTGGATTTGGGTCTTCCAAATCCAAATCCTCAGGTCCAAATCACTCTATGCAAACAGGCCCTAAGTGTAATTCATATTTTGCACTTCGATTCCAATCACTCCATCAACAAAATCCTCTCCTTGTGATTCTTCATCAACGAAACCCCATTCTCCAGTTTTCCACTTCACTTCAACAGTCCATTTCGATCGAAGAGATTTTCATATCTTCGATCAAATTCTCTTTGAACTATTCTTGATCGAAATCTTTTTCGTCTTCATCTTGTATTCTCGTAAAGTATCTATTTGAACTATTTGATTTGCCTTGGTTCTGGGCATTTGGCGTTCTTTTTTTTTTTGTTTCTTTCTTTAATATGTAGTATATTGTTGGCAGTTAGCTGAGTTGGTGTTGTGGTCTGAACTCTGAAGGCTTGGAAGTTAGCTCTGAACTCTCTAGGAATCGGTGAGATGCCTTTTGTTTTCGATATGTTGTTGCTTAAAGAGCTTGTTCAGTTAAATTAGATTTTTCTCAATATAATAAACAAGAAAAAGGATAAGGATGTGCCAGTACAGAGTAAAAGTAACAACCAAAACTATTACAAGTAAGAGGAAGTTCACTTAATTTGTAATTAGTTATGTAAGACTGTTAGTTTAGTAATTACCTAATTTGGTCACATATGATAACCAGTAGCGGACGCAGGAATATATGTCAACGGGGGCATAATTTTTTTTAATGAACACAAAATAAAATTACGATAAATAAATACCAAAAGTTAAATACATCCACAGTTTTATAGCGAATCATAAACAATGCTCCTCAATACATCTATAATTGTCCTCTACGAGGTGCCATGTTCTGAAAACGTTGAATAATAGACTCATTGTCAATGACATTGACTATATCTTTCTCAAGATATACAATTAAGCTATCATTCATCCATTGGTCTCCCATCCGATTGCGCATTCGATTCTTTATGATGTTCATGGCAGAGAATGCTCTTTCAACAGAGGCTGTTGCAACTGAAAGTACTAGTGCTAAAGTGATAAGCAAATAAACATAGGGATATGTCTTATGCTTTTTTGTCTCAACCAATTTCTTTGCAAGATCAGCAATTCCTTGCAATTCTACAAACTTGTTGTTAGATCGCATATCATCAATATAAGTCTCAAGCTGAATTTCTAATAGCAACAACTCTGATGTAGAAAAATCATGAGGATAAAGTTCAGCAAGACGCATCAAACTTTGCTTGTTGTATGCTGCAAATGAATCATTTGGACTTAAACATGCCAAACAAAGGAGAAGCTCAGTGTTTGACTCATTAAAACGGTTATCAAGCTCCTGAAGTTGGAAATCAATCACGGCACAAAAGACGTCAAAGCGATAATAATGCATATTGGTGATTGCTGGAGCATTACGTCGTGGTCTCCCTCGACATTCATAGTGATTTTCCATGTTGGGAACATTAATATTCTCTTTGCCACAAAAAAGAAAAACTTGCTCTAACAAAGAATCCCATCCACTCTCCCGCATATTCTGCAAATTTCTTTTGCACACTTTCACTAAATCCATAGCATTCAATATATCCTGATCATCTTTTTGTAGGGCTTGTGACAACTCATGAGTGATTCCAAGTATAATCCTCATCAAATGCAAACTGAATATAAAATCAAATGATTGCAACAACCCCAATGAAATAAATGCTTCATGCTTCTGATCAGAACTTACTTTATCAAATGCAATTTCACCCAATACATCAATCACAGAAGAGTACAATACAATAAAATTTATGAGAGTACCGTAGTGTGAGCTCCAACGCGTATCACATGAACGCTTAATTTCAGTTTCGTGATTTAGTCCTTGCCCACTTGAAAGTTCTCCATTTTTAAGTGCTTCAATGACTTTGAGAGCTTGCTTTTCTCGAAGAATGTCACGACGTTTAGAAGATGCCCCAACAATGTTAACAACATTAGCAACTGATGTGAAGAAAGCCCCTATAATATTATGTTTCTTCGCTACAGCCACCAAAGCTAATTGCAGCTGATGAGCAAAACAGTGAACATAAAAAGCACTTGAATTCTCTCGCAAAATAAGTGTTTTCAGGCCATTAAGTTCCCCACTCATATTACTTGCTCCATCATAACCTTGGCCACGTAAACTAGCCATGCTTAATCCATGTTTAGAAAATAATGCATCTATAGCTTTCTTAAGTGACACAGCAGTGGTATTAGCTACATGTTCAATGCCTATGAAACGTTCAATCACACACCCATTTTTATCCACATAACGGAAAATAACAGCCATTTGCTCCTTTATAGATACATCCCTAGATTCATCAACTAGAATAGAAAAAAATGCATCACCCATATCTCTAATAATACCATTTGTAGTTTCAACTGCAGTAGCATTTACCAAGTCTTTTTGAATCCTAGGTGATGTCAATTTAAGATTTTCCGGAGCATTTTTCAGAGCAACAACTCTGACTTCCTCATTGTGGTCAGCAAGAAATTGCAAAAGCTCAAGAAAGTTACCTTGATTGCTTGAATTCTCTGACTCATTGTGACCACGAAAGGCAAGGCCTTGTCTAAGAAGAAATCTAATGCAGTCAACTGATGCACCAAGTCGAATTCGATAATCTGTTCGAGATTGACAAGCATTCTGATGGATAATGTTTCGAATATGTTGTTTTTCATTCATCAAAACTCCACATTTTTGCAATGCTTGATTATGGACACTCTTGTGATTCCCGACATGATCATGCAATCTTGATTTCTTCTTCCAATTTCGAAAACCAGTACCAGTAAAACAATCACCACCTCCTTGCTCTCCAACATTTGATTTGAAAAGATAGCAGCACAAACAAAATGCACAATCTTTGGTTATGCTATATTCTAACCAATTAGGGAAATCATCAAACCAATCAGAGATAAACCTCCGTTGCTTCTGACCACACTTTGTTCTATTGAATTCGTGTCCCTTAGGCTGACAAGGACCCCTTTGCAGATACTCTCTTCGAATTTGATCTCGGACATTAGGATGATAATCTTTGATTTGTGTCCGTTTTCCAGGATCTGAAGGAAGATCAGCCATATTAATTTCTACACGACTCTGTTTTGATCTTTCATTCTCTGTAAGGGGAGATGACAATACGTTTGATGTTCTTTTAAAGAATTTTTCCATGTCTCTTAGCCTTTTACTCTCTTTCACTCTTTCACTGCAATTTTGTAATTAAAGTGGCTAATTAATATCAATAACATTTTAAACTAAAGAAAATCAACAAGAAAAATTCAACAACAAATAAATTGAGAAAATGAATTGATGAAGAACTAAGTCACTAACTGGTGTTCGGTGGCAAAACTGCAGATCGAAGGTTGAAGTTTGAACTCTGGAAGTCTGAAACGTCACCAAGGCAGGGCTGAATGCTTTGAAGTCTGAAACGTTTTCAACTCCAAGGCAGGGGTATATTTTGTTTAATAAATATGAGAGGTGTTAAGAGGTGTTGCGTGTGCAGGTGTAGAAGTCAAGAGAATACATTTTTATATATTGAGTGGGGGCAAAATTATATAATTATATGTACTTAAGTAAGAAAAGTCGAATTTTCACTGGGGGCCTTTGCCCCCCCTCGTCCTGAATTGCGTCCGCCAATGATGATAACCATGAATCAAAACATTGCCTGTCTCTGTGTGGTTGATCAATAATTTATGGATTTGTGAAGAAACTTCCATATTTCCTTTTTTATATATGAGTTTCAAAAAGATGGAGGATGGACAGTGGTAGTTGTCTACTGTCTGCTTGTGATAAGCCATAAAGATTCTAAGTAAAGGTGTTAGCATCCACACATTATGGTTGCTACGTTGCTACATTGTAAGTGAAAAATCTGAATGCTCTTATTTTTATTGGTGGCTTGTATTGTTTCTTTTCTTTGTTAATCTTTTGTCTGTGTTTTTTCTTATTGTTGAATCTCAGTTCTAACTAAGGGGTTTGTGGATGATTGTTTTAGCATCTTATTTCTTATGGTTTCTTATTCATTTTGTTGTTAAGTTGTGTAGATTTCTTGGATTATGAGTTTATTAGAAATTTGAGTTCTGAGTCAATTGTTAGCAGATTAGTTTGGAATTCAATGCAATAAGTTGAATGGTTATTAGTCTTTGTGTTACTAATTGATGGATGAAAATGAAAAAACATACTAATTTAGTAATTTTGGTACATATTGCATGATTTATATGTGTATATGAATGAATCTTTAATTCAGCAGTATATTTATACGTGCCAATGTTGTTAGATTTAGTAAGTTTATTTTGTTTTCTAAATGTATTACATTGCATTGCAAATTTTCATTTTCGGATCCTGTTACTATTACCACCATGGATGCGAAGGATCTACTTTGCAAGGAGAAATGATTTGCCTTGGCATTGGCCTATGAGAACTCGGGGCATTGGAGCAATGCCGAGGATGAAGGATTGCAGATTTTAGAATATTTAAAGAAGAAATTTCTGTGTGAGAAAGATTCAGATACGTGTGAGAAAATTCTGCCTCATGTGATGACGTTTCCTCATATTCCTGTGGAATATAGAAATTTGCTTCGAAATACAGTGCAAATGCTTATCTCTTGCGTTGTAAAAAAGAAAAGTAAGCAACATCCTGAGGTATATGACCACCTCATACAGATATGTCAAGAATTTATATCGTTGATAAGCTTGTTCGAAGAAGGCACAAGCTGCAAGATGCACGCAATGTTTGTCAACCATCTTGGGTTGTACACGACATTTTTGATTCAGGAGGTCTCCCCCTTGCAGGAGAGGCTTGTAGCCGAGTGCTACAAGACTGTTATGACATGTATTGCAGAAACCTCCAATATCAAGGGCAAAGTCTAACGGGATGCCCACAAGGTGACCTATTAAAACCATGTGTACCATGTGTACTGATTTATACAAGTCCCACTCATGACTATTTTTCTTGCAGTTTGTTGAAACCATGTGCACCGCTTTACTTTCACTACAATTGGGGAGTTGCGCCGCCATCGTTGATAAGACTTTAGAGATGTTGATATGTTTTGTTGATAAAGGAATAATGTTTAGTTCAAATTATTGGCTTCTAGTATAAATTTTGACATCTGTTTCAACCATATAGCAAAAAAGAAGTCAGATTCTTTTTGGGGTTTAATTTCTTCAGCTTCGATTTACATAGATTGATCTGCTAGCAGTTGGTTAATTAAGCTTTGTGTTTTGTTCTTGGGGTTTCTTGTTTTTGTTGGCGTTTTGTGTAATACCCCGAATTTTCGTTGTTAATTTTTCTAAAGGAGGAAAATTAATATGTTGTTAAAATTAGGGTAAGGAGTGTTCTTTTGGTGACATGGTGTGATTATGTTGACTTGGTATACTAGTATGTATTACAATTTTAATACGTATTAGAATGGTATTGGAATGTATTATTTTTGTATAAGACTATGATTTGATTCCCACTTAATTAGTGCATAACACTTGTTATATTTTGGTTGGAAGCTCCAAGTTAATGGGTTCTCAACTGAATTTATGTCTAATTAATGAGGAAGGAACTGAATTTATTCTTAATGAATGGATGGAGAATAACTAGTATTCCAAAGTGGGTGGTGTAGAATTTTCGTATAATATTTTAATTAGATTCTTCCGATGATTTTTGTTCGGGTCATTTTCTGAGGAATTGTTCTTCACGAAAGTTGTAGAGCACGTCGATATGAGTTCGTGAACATATGGAACGCAAATATCAGAGTTCGTATGAGGGAGTTATGGACTTCTGAAGTTTCAGGTTACTATTTTAGGTTTTGCCTATAAATAGAAATTCAAATCTTCATTGTTTTCACAACTTAGAAATCTCATAAATTTTCTCACACCCAATCCAACTTCTCTCTTCCTAGCAACCTCCTAGACCTCATAATTTTCCAAATCGATCACCGTACACGGTAGATCAAATCCTTGAAGTTTTGGTGGATCTGAATCTTGCGACGACGATATCTCCACATCCGACCGTCATCTCACTTTGAGGCGTTGTCAGAACTTAGCTTGTCGATTCCAGTTAAGTGTTGATTTTGGAAAGCAGCTGGGAATTGAAAGGTGAGTGGATCTCACTAGTATTTTACTATTTCGATATATATTACAAGCGTGATATATATATTGCTTGTTATTTTTTTTTTTTGGAGTAAACCTCACGAGATATTTTGGGTAAAAATGATTGTTTGGAGGTGAGTGGATCTCACTAGTATTTTACTATTTCGATATAGGTTACAAGCGTGATATATATATTGCTTGTTATTTTTTTTGTGTTGAGTAAATCTCAGGAGATATTTTTAGTAGAATTGATTGTTTGGAGGTGAGTAAATCTCACGAGATATTTTTGGTAGAATTGATTGTTTGGAAGTGAGTGAACCTCACATGATATTGGTGGTGAACTTTGTTCACATTATTCTATTATTGGAATTGATTGTTTGGATGTGATTAAACTCACAATATTTGATTGGTGAAATGTGTTCTTGAAATTATGAAAATGTTCATATTATTGTTTGTGATTGATTTTGGATGGGGGTTTATATTGTTGGATATTGTGGATCACCCTAGTATTAAAATACACGGTATGGGACGTGTGGGGTTAAAATACGCGGTATGGGACGTGTAGATTCAGTATATTCTTCCATATGAATTCTCTGGATTGGGATTGTATTTATGCATATTATATAAACTGATGCATGATTTTGGGTGCTGAGAATTACCTGATACATTTAGTTCATTTAAGGAGTCTTGAGGTGTGGTGTTTGGCGTTATTGGTGAGAATACTAAAAATGTATTTCTTGGAGTGGAGTGGCATTCAGGTCGCTAAAGATCCTTGCCAAAATTTGTAGAGGTGTTGATGGGGGTAACATGCATGTTATTGGGTTACTCATGAATGCTGGCACTACTAACCAGTAATGGGAACGTAGTGTTTGTTTTTAAATGAGTCTCAATGGTATTCTCACTGATAATGTCCAAAAGCGACATTTGCATATGGTTACATTTGATATAAACATCATTTGTGTTGTTTTGATTTCTTTGAATATTCGGATTATGGTTGTTGGCATGATTTTACAAATTGTAAATTTGTGTATGCAATAATTGTTTGCATGTAAAATTGTTAGTGATTTCTTGTAACTAGAAATTGTGGTTACTCATACTAACTTCATAAGCTGACCGGGTTGTTGTTATAACCTGGTACACTATTCGATGGTGTAAGGTTTTATCCTGCAGGTTAGGTTAACTAAGGGATAAGCTGAAAGATTATTTGGAGCTGTTAGTGTTGTTAGTCTTCCGCTGTTTATTAAACTCTTTAGGGTTATTTACTTAATACTTTGTGTAACGTCAATTTATTATGTAAATAATGGAATGTAATATTCGACTTTAAAGAACGAGTCAATATTTACATTGTGGTAGAGCATGCGATAGTTATTATGCACTTGGATTAAAAAGGAAAAAAAAATCTTGTGCATTTGTATTGGAGTATCACATGCTTCGCATCCCGAATTGATCTTGTAATTAAAGGCAGAAAATGCCTTATTATTTGTTAAGAAATTCGGGGCGTGACAATTTGGTATCAGAGCTATGGAACGCTCTAAGGAAGTGAATGAGCTATGGAATGCTCTGGAGAAGTGATTGAGACGGGTAGAATTGGAGAGTGGTGTTAGAGTTCAGAGCTTAGGATGGCTTTGAATAGGAGAAGTAGAGCTTAAGTAACACGATTGGAGTAGTGTGGAAGCTTATGATGACTCTGATTAGGAGAAGTAGAATTTAAGTAAGTGCTCTTCTAAAACATGCGATGTCTAGGACAGTTCTTTAAGGAGACAACCTTTGGTGTCTAAGAGACGATGGTACTTAAGCGAGTTCATCTCCACAATTTCTCCCGAAACTTACCTGGTTGCGTCTAATGGAAGCACTGACTAAAGGTTAGAATAGTTCAGTGGAAATAGAGTGGAAGTTTAAGTTTTGTTTTCAATTATTTTGTTTCCTTTTATGTGTGGTTAGTTTTGTTAACATGTGGTCATTATGACCTATACTTGTGATTTGAGATTATACAAGTATTGACATATGGCCAACGCTTCGTAGGTAATGGTTAATCCTCGAGGCGAAGGCAGAGGTAGGCCTAGAGGCAGACCTAGAGGCGGAGGTAGGAGCAGACCTAGAGGTGGAGGTTGACTTCGTTTAAGTGTTGTAGTGTTATCTTGATTAGGGTGACGCGTCAGGGGAGTTGCAATTAAGGAAATAATTACCTGACTTTCCTTCTTGGTATCTTTGTTTGTTGCTTGATGAGTTGTGCGCTTAAATTTCGGGACGAAATTTCTTTTAAGGAGGGTAGAATGTAATACCCTGAATTTTCGTCGTTAATTTTTCTAAAGGAGAAAAATTAATATGTTGTTAAAATTAGGGTAAGGAGTATTGTTTTGGTGACATGGTGTGATTATATTGACTTGGTATACTAGTATGTATTACAATTTTAATACGTATTAGAATGGTATTGGAATTGTATAGGAATATGATTTAATTCCCACTTAATTTATTCATAACACTTGTTATATTTTGGTTGGAAGCACCAAGTTAATGAGTTCTCAACTGAATTTATGCCTAATTAATGGGGAAGGAACTGAATTTATTCTTAGTGAATGGATGGAGAATTGCTAGTATTCCAAAGTGGGTGGTGTAGAATTTTCGTATAATATTTTAATTAGATTCTTCCGATGATTTTTGTTCGGGTCATTTTCTGAGGAATTGTTCTTCACGAAAGTTGTAGAGCACGTCGATACGAGTTCGTGGACATATGGAACGCAAATATCGGAGTTCGTATGAGGGAGTTATGGACTTCCGAAGTTTCAGGTTACTATTTTAGGTTTTGTCTATAAATAGAACTTCAAATCTTCATTGTTTTCACAACTTAGAAATCTTATAAATTTCCTCACACCCAATCCAACCTCTCTCTTCCTAGCAACCTCCTAGACCTCGTAGTTTGCCAAATCGATCACCGTACACGGCAGATCGAATCCTTGAAGTTTTGGTGGATCCGAATCTTGCGACGGCGATATCTCCACATCCGACCGTCATCTCACTTTGAGGTGTTGTTAGAACGTAGCATGTCGATTCCAGTTAAGTGTTGATTTTGGAAAGCAGCTGAGAATTCAAAGGTGACTGGACCTCACTAGTATTTTACTATTTCGATATAGGTTACAAGCATGATATATATATTGCTTGTTATTTTTTTGTGTTGAGTAAACCTCACAAGATATTTTTAGTAGAATTGATTGTTTGGAGGTGAGTAAACCTCACGAGATATTTTTGGTAAAATTGATTTTTTGGAGGTGAGTAAACCTCCAGAGATATTTTTGGTAGAAATGATTGTTTGGAGGTAAGTGGATCTCACTAGTATTTTACTATTTCGATATAGGTTACAAGCGTGATATATATATTGCTTGTTATTTTATTTTATTTTGAGTAAACCTCAGGATAAATTTTTAGTAGAATTGATTGTTTGAAGGTGAGTAAATATCACAAGATATTTTTGGTAGAATTGATTGTTTGGAGGTGAGTGAACCTCACATAATATTGGTGGTGAACTGTGTTCACAATATTCTATTATTGGAATTGATTGTTTGGATGTGATTAAACTCATAATATTTGATTGGTGAAATGTGTTCTTGAAATTATGAAAATGTTCATATTATTATTTGTGATTGATTTTGGATGGGGGTTTATATTGTTGGATATTCTGGATCACCCTAGTATTAAAATACACGGTATGGAACATGTGGGGTTAAAATATGCGGTATGAGACGTGTAGATTCAGTATATTCTTCCATATGAATTCTCTGGATTGGAATTGTATTTATGCATATTGTATAAACTGATGCATGATTTTGGGTGCTAAGAATTACCTGATACATTGTGACACCCCGGACCAAGGCTTACTAATTTGCTAGTTATCATTACGGCGAATTGGTGAAATTTTTATTTTCGAGCTTTGGTTAGTGCTTTTAGGGGCTCTCAAAATAACTTTTCGTTTGGTTAGGAATTTTAATAAACTTTCTTCACGGAACTTGTAGAGCGCTTTAAACCGAGTCCGTGGACTTAAAGTACGCAAAAATCGGACTTCGTATGAGAAAGTTATGGTTCACGGAATGGATGTTACTATTTCGGGAAATAGATATTTATGGAAACTTCCCGAACATTTCAGCCCCCACTTTCTCTCTCCTCCCTCCCCACTCTCTCTCTCCCCCGTTTACATTGCCGGATCTTCTCCGGCCATTTTCTCGGTCATTATCTTGGTGTATGAGTTGCTCATTCATCGAACTACCTTATATAAAATTCTTCGTTTTCGTTCTCTTCTGCTGCTGTTGTGAGTAATAACATAGGTGCCTGACCAGATGAAACTGTCATTTTCTCTCAAAAGAAAAGAGCTCATGACTCACTATATTTAAGTTCTGTGGCTTTAACAAGAGCTCATAAAATAGCATTTTGGTACCATTTAGAAGCATGATGATAGGAGATGTTGGAATCCCAAATCACTAAAAGAGAAGGCAATTTAGTTTAAGCCAAGAATGAGACAACATGCAAAATTTATACATATGGCTGGATAGAAGTGGACAACAATGATTCAACATTTAAGGATCCCAACTAAAATGATTCAACAATGAGTCACATTACAGAAGAAAACGTACCATAATGCAAATAGAAAAAAAAAATCTCAGAAACACAAGTACCAGATGATCATCCTTTAACCGAGATGAGCAAGACGATTTTCCAATCTCATTAACATTATAAAAAGCAGTCTGAAACCCTGCAGCCACCTAGCTTAAGATTTCAACATCTGGGCCGCTCCTACTTTAAAAATATGAAGTTGGAATACAGATTTCTTCACTACCTCAATAACGAGGGTGTCTCCAAATGAAATCTGGTTCTCTTTACAACATTTAGACCAACCCTCGACCATACGCAATCGACCCCTTGACACTTCAGTGAGTTTAACAGACCATGACCTCCCAGCTGGATCTTGAAGCGTTATAGTTACATTGCTCATAAGACCTGCAGCTATGACTACTCTTGTTGGGAGTCTCTGTACAGCGAAAACATTCTTAGCAATAGTGCAGTCGTTGGCTTTAGAATTGGGTGACAAATTAAGTACTCACCATGTCATATTGAATACACTTCGTAAAAGTAGTTGTAAACAATAATGGATTCTCCGATTTGAAAGGGATGGATCCAATAGATGTTTCTTCCTCAAGATCAAGTGTAGGTCTCTTTCCTGAAATGACATGATTACCTGTACAATGCCAAATATAAAAACAAAACCAAGTCGTTAGAAGATGGCACATACCAAACTTCCATAAGTTGTAGAGAAATGACATAATTAAGAGGAGTATAACTTACTACTTGTTCTGTAAACAACACTGCCAATCCTGCTCTTGGCTGCTTCAACGTTTTTCTCACAGTAGCTTTTACCATAAATGATGACATCAAAGATTGATACACCATCATATGTGAAAGTCAAAAAGTCCCCAACTTCCAGAAAATGATGCTTCAGAAAACGCTGCCAACCGTTATGGAAAACCAAGCGATTCTCAATCTCTTCCAATTCCACAGCCCAACATTTTCCACAAGGGCCTCTAAGGCCACACATGAGTGGTGCACGGCCATTGAAGTTCTTCACAAATGCACGTGGTATACGCTACAAAATTAATAGATTCTAAGAAACCATTCATATCTGAATGAAATTCATTTGTAGGCTATGAGACCAACAGAAAGGGATAGCCAAATATATTGGACAAACTCATCAGGAAAAACAAAGTTCCTTTTTTTTTTTGACCAAAAAACGAAGATTGGTTTAACTAGAGTTATTTTCATATGCATTCTATCTCACCAAAGATCAAACCTCAGCTATAATCGATCTACAAATGATATGCAGTTTTCTAACATGATGATCGAAGTAATAGATAAATTACACTGTATCACTTTCTTGTATGCACAAGAATTTTCCGATAAAGGAAAAGTAGGGAAATTTAGAGCAGATTATTCGCTAGGGAAATTAGTTGCATAGAGATTTTGAACTAGAGATGACTTAAAATTGTAAACTTTGTTGGAAAATTAGCTTGTTGTTTGGTTGCAGACTGTGGTAGGAATTTATAGTACTTAATTCCCCAAAAGAAGTGGACTCAAACATGAACTGGATAGTATTAATTAGTGAACCTAGCTTCAACTGAATTTCATGGGCATCACTCAGAATTTCATTGTTTAACTAGATGAAGCTATATATATGCAAAGAACGAACATTTTATCTCGAGAAAAAGAAATTAATGAGATTAATATATGTTACCAGTTGCTGGGAGAAATCACCAGCAAGGGCCTTGAAAAATGATGGTCTTTCTTCAAGCTCCATACGCTCTCGATCTTTCTTCAAACTGAATGATGGTCTTTCTCAATGGCTATCTTCCACAGCTAACTCCTCTGATTTCTGCTCTCTCTAAATACTGGTTCCCAGCCTTGAATTTTCTGAGTCAAGAGCTCTAATTTCTCACATTAATCTCAAATTAATTGCTACGAGACTGCTAAGTGTCCATCAGGGATTTCACAGGTTCGTGTTCCTGATCTTTTGATGCTGCATCCTAGGTAACATTGTCCCCTAATTTTGGCTCTGCAAGTTTTTATCCCACATTTACTGTCATGTACTCATGTGACTTTTCCCTACTCCCCTACCCTCTTCTTAATTATGGATTTTGTTTCAGACATCGATTGGGTGCCTTTATGGCACGGATAGGATCCTCTGCTATAAAAAGCCATGCTAAGATCTGCTTGGCTTTTGATACCAAGCTGCCACGTCATTTAAAGATCATCCAACGGTTAAAATAAAAGAAGTCCAAAAGCTCAACTTCTAAATAAACATAGAAAGATTGAAAGAAAGAGTTTTCTCTGGAGCCAAATAAAAGTTTTATTTAATGTTTCTTTTTTTTACATTTGGACCTAATCTTATAAGATTTTGATTATTATGAGAAGCACGATTTTCTTATGAGAAACTTTTCAATACAAATTCAATCAAGGGGAAATGGATTTTGAATCCTTTGAACTTTCAACGGGAAAGTTTTAGGTCAAATCAGATTACAGCACACGTTTAATCGAATATTCTTTTATATGAGCTTTTTATTTTATTTTTTTCTCATTTAATCTGATAATTCGAACTTTGGACATATATCCATTTTGTTAGAGCGTCTTCAAATTTCATCATTCAAGAGACGATGAGTAACTTCACCAAGGTTGATCCATTAGTTCATGAAGTTAGGATTTTATTGTGTAATTTTCAAACATTTTGTTGGGGGTAAGTCTCTAGAGTCTAGAGTTTAAAATAAGGCTGCCCATTGTGTGGTTAGGGCTGCGTTGAGCTACGTATTTGTGGGACATTAAGCCTTCTTGGCTCATGACTTTACTGTTAGTTGATGATTTGTAATTGTTTGAAATAGGAGCTACTTTTTTTTCACTTCCTTAGAAAAGTTTTTAACGATGTCACTTTTTAAGCCCTGTATATGTATAATCCTCAAATTATTAATGAATTTCATCTTTCTGATAAAAAAGAAAAAAAAGATGAAAGAAGCGTATATTACTTTAGCGAAGTACTAGCAAATTATAGATATAGTAATTGTTTAACACTCTAGTCAAACTGGGTTTTTGACAGTTATGTTATTTCAAAAGCAAAGTATTTTAAATGGTTATTATCACATATAGTACTTGAATTATTTCTCAATTATATACTTAGTACTTGAATTTTAATTTTTGTCACAAATAGTACCCAAAGTTTTCGATTTCATCTCTTCTGGTAGCTGAACTTCAATTTTTGTCACAAGTAGTACCTAAAGTTTTCTATTTTAACCTTTTTTTTTGGAACACGCGCCCTCACGCGCATATATTTGTGACAAAAATGGCCTTAGGTACCACAAGAGATAAAATCGAAAACTTTGGGTACTACTTGTGACAAAATTGAAAACTTTGGGTACACTTGTAACAAAAATTGAAGTTCATGTACCAAATATATAATTAAGAAATAGTTCAGGTACTATATGTGATAAAAACCCTATTTTAAAAGCAAAATGCCAAACAAGTTGCTAGAATTTTAAAAGTAAAGTATTTTCCCATAACCCACTTCTTTGATGTTTTTACTCTCAATTTAGCATCTGAACCTCCCTTCATTTTCTTTTTCCTCCCTTAAACTTCTTATTTTATCCATCTTTCTCTTTACACCTCTTTTTTCTACCATATTATCCACCTAGCTCGTCGCCATCCTCTATCTCCAATAACGTCACCCGGACAGCTCTGGCACAAGTCGTCAATTACTGGATGAGATTGTGTGCAACAACTGCAATTTCCTCGTGTATACCTTGTTTTTGCGAGGAATTTTGAGTCGTCATAATGAAATTCCTCGCTTTTGCCATTTCCTCTTGTAGTGATGGTGGTGGCATGGGCGGTTGCTCGATGGTGGTATGAATGTTTTACGCCTTGTGGATGATAATTAATGAGTCAATGGGATGGCACATTTCCCTCATTTTCTTCATGCACTAAAGTGGAAGCCTTATTGCTCCCTTAATCCAAGCATGCAAATGAAGGAGCGCGCTCATTCTGAAACTCTTGAGGAACGCGTGTAAAGAGTTCTTTACCTTGCCAGTAAGAGTAGTTTATCCTATAGGGCATTTCTCTGATCACCCATTCCATTACCTGTCAAAAGTAATAGCTCAGCTGCATGCCATATATACTAAACTTGTTCAAATTTAAAGGCTAGCTAACAAGATATATGGTGGTACTTCTGATGAACAAAATTAATAGGATATATATCAACTCTAATTTTGATGATTATAACAACGAGAGTCGAAATTAAAATTTCCTACTTACAAGGGGGAGAATATGCAACTAGACCAAATGGTCGTGGGTATATATCACTTCTAATTAATATTTAAAATCTATCGGTTTTAAAAAAGAAAAAAGAAAAATACATTCTTTGACTATAAAAAAGAAAAATACGGTTGGAGCTGGTGACATTAAGAATTTTTTTTTACGCATGACCAGAATATTTTTAAGATAAATGTTTAAAATAAAAAAAATAATCTTTTTTGAAAATTTTGTAACAACTTTCACTTCTAGAGAATTAAAGAAGTGTGAGAAAACTTAGTTTTGTAATTTCAGGCAGAGACTCAGCATTAGTAGAGGAGATTTGAAACCTAAGTCTCAAACTAGAGAAGTGACAACAGAAAACCTAAGACTCAGCATTAGTAGAGGAGATATGTCCCACATCAGGAAAGTGACAACAAAAAATATAACTTATAAGTGGGTAACTTACTCCTAATTGCACCGAGACCTCTTCTGATAAAACTCAACACTTAATGGGTAATTAAATTGTGACAATATCGGTGCAATAGTCAACCACACTTGTCACTATTTAACATGGTATCAGAGCCAGTCTCTCTCCAATCACGTCGCCCAATATATGAATTGACCCACTTTAAAACAATTACAATCCCCGCTCCTTAACCGATTGAAAAATATATAGTTTCATTTTCAATCAATATCATCAAATATACAAGATGTCAAGAATGAAGAGTGACTATAGCATCCTGGCACTAATATGAAAATTAACGGAGGAATAAATTTTGAATAAATTAAATTTAAAAAATTTCAAATGTATTGCAAAAGAGTAGTGCTATGGATCTCAAATTTTTGTACCAAAATTGGATCTCAAATGACGTGGCATTTGCCACGTAGATTCCATGTCATTACAATATTTGACATAATAATTTTCAACATGTTTAATTATTTTAATTTAGAAAAATTATTTAAAAACAAAGAACGTGATTACTAAAACTCCACGAACCCTTCTCGATCAGGTGCCTCTTTAATTTGCTGGCTTCTAACATTCGGAAAGTTCTACAATACTGAGATGCATGTCATACCTCCATTTACAAATATAACAACAAAATATGTTGTCATTATGGTAACGAGAGTCTTTTTTTGTGTAATCTTTGTTCTATTAGAGGTAATTACTCCATCTATGACCTTGTTACAAGTTTATGAACAATTTGTTGTCAAAGTTGTATTTTGGTTCAATTATATGTAAATAGTGTAAAACGAATATGGTAACTTTGTTGTCAATGTAGTAATTTTGGTTCAATTAGATGTAATTTTTTGTTCAAAAAAATTGTAAATGGGGGTATGACATACATCACCGTACCCTAGCCTACCCCCATAAAATTCACCCCATAATTAATTCACCACAATAGTCCCTTCAAGAGTATCTACCATGGTCTTTTTTTTTTTTTTTGAGAAGAGTATCTACCATGGTCTACTCGCACGGTTTCTAGTAAAATCTATTCGATCTCAGTTGATTCCATGGTAAGAAGGAGACCATCAAGTTCATTATTGAATATTGAAATCAATGAATCAAGTATTAATTCGATTAATCCTATCATTCTTGTTCAATGATCTCATTTACTCCTATTATTTGAGATGGGTAATGGCCGGGTGCTTACAGGGGTTCTGGTACGATTATATTAATATGAACTGGAAAAAAGTGCTTGAGGGATAATCTAGGGTTTATTCACTCCCACCAGATTTTGTCATTGAAAATCAATTCTAATAAATTTTTTCATTTAAAAACAAATTGATAATTATTTAATTTCAAGACATGTAAGAAATTGTTAGATTTTAAGTGATTACATGGAAGATGCCACATCATTTGGGACTCAAATTTGGTATAGATTTTTGGGATCTCAAGCATTTTCCATTGCAAAAACAAAAATATTATGATTGATTATTATAACAAAGTAAACAAACACATGATTCGAAGGGTACTAAGTAATTCAGATTACCAGAGAAACAAACGAGAGAAGAAAATTGTCTTTTTGTCTCCTAAAGATAAAAACCCTAGCTCACGTAGAGTGAAAAAGCGTGAATCAAATTCATAATTTTTTTTGGCCAGGGTCTTATTTTTCTTGACATTCTGGACTAACTGAAGAAGGGCGTACACGTACGTCTTTTGAAACTGAAGGAGTTGGAGCCCAAAAGTTAAAAATGCTCAAGTCATTCCTAATAAGAAACATGAAAAAGAAGGTATAGAGTCTGGAACATGAAACATATAAAAAGTAAACTCAGAGTCCATTGATTTGAGTAAGTTCTAATTCGAAACCATAGACGGATGAAGGCCACAATGTTTTTTTTTTTTGCGCAAGGTCTTACTTTTCTTGCACAAGTTATTCCTAAATTCTAGTAAATCATCTTCTTTTAAAGAATTTAACTACAATTCAAGTTTTTTTTTTGTGTGTGTGTAAATATAGTTGCTGCTTTTAGACATTTGAAACTTGGGACATAAAAATGAGTCTCAAGTGTTAGCATAAAAACTAAAACCAAGGATCTCAATCACAAATGCTTTAGATTCTAACACATGCTAATATGATCACATTGAATACTAAAGATCAAGTACGTACCTTGTGTAGACATGGCCGATATCTCAAGCTAATGATCTTCTTGATCTGCTTGTCTCTAACTTTGATGATGTTAGAGGAAGTAGGGACTTATACCTTTATATAAGCATTGTAATTAGATCTCTCCCATAAAGAGAATCTAGCATTGATCAATATAATCTTTATAGATTTTCTTCAATTAATTCTACGTACGTACATATCATATCTTTGTTTTCTTAAGAAACAAAGAATATGATCTTAATGTTTATTGTTTTAAGATTCACAATAAACTAGAAGATTTAATTTTAGATACAATCTCATTACTTAATTTTCAAGTAAAGCATTCAATCATTATAAAATAATCTCGATGACAATGATGAGTTCATAATTATGTTCTTACACCAAGTTGTTTGGTTAGTGATCGAGAGCGCCGTCAAAGGAAGAAGGCGAAAGAAAGAATATTCAACGCGTAGGAAGGAGAAGCCTGACGCAGTATTCTTGTTTGGACCAGCACACCACGAAGGACATAGGAAGAAGCCAGCCAGCCAGCCTCTAATAGGAACCAGAAAGCAGAAACAACTTGAATAAGTCAAATTCATGACCTAGTAAAACAATTCAGTGGTGGTCTCTATTCTCGCATTTTCAGCCACTCAATTCTACCTTATTTTCATTTTGGCCCACAATTACAAATACTTTTGTGCTTAATAACTTGTTAAGAATGTGAACAACAATTATTCAAAGTCCAGAAGATGAGTGTGAATCAATATTTGGTTGATAAGAGAGTGCGTTCAACTATTGAGCTTCAAGACAACTTTCAAGTCTTAATTTCAACTGTTTAGTTAAGAAGAGAAAGTTTATTTTGCCTCACTACTATATATATGTGAATGACTGAATAGAGCCAGTAAACCCAAAAAAAAAACACTTTTCAAGGGAGACAAATAATAGTCTACCTTGAGCCGTGTTTTTATATATAAAAAAAGAAGACTAATTTGAATTTATTTTTTTGAGAATATATAAAAAATTTACTTCAATTAATTAGAAATCATACATCGGGAGAAACAAGAAATTATGTGTGCCTTGTCCTGGTCTTATGGTAGGGCTAGGTGGACTTTGTCCCGATCTGCACACTTTGTGTGCCTTGTCTGGACTAGTGCGGTGGCGAGCCACTAAGGAGGTTGCGTCTATGACAACTTTTCCACTATGACGCAACCTCCTAGTGGCAGGATGAAACTAAGTGTCGCCAGATATTTTTCTAGTCGGCGGCATAGTGGAAAAAGTCTGTTATTTGTATTATGGTTTTGCGTGAGCATTATCTTTCCGGTATGTTACCGTTATTGTAAAGCAAATCGAGTAACCGTTTGTGCACTCTTTGTTAATTGCTGCTTGTTAGAATACATAAGATTAGTGAAGACTTCTGCTATTATTTGAGATGTTCTCTCAACGCTTAATGTAATATGGGGTTTAGGCACCATGTCCCCCCATTGTATTATGCAGTTTCATTAATTAAAACTTAGGAGCAGCCGCACTGGCCTTTTTTTTGTTTTTTTTGTTTAAAAGAACTTAAACTCCAAGAAATCAACGG
The DNA here is from genome assembly GCA_029955375.1 of Rubus parviflorus. Classification (NCBI taxonomy): domain Eukaryota; kingdom Viridiplantae; phylum Streptophyta; class Magnoliopsida; order Rosales; family Rosaceae; genus Rubus; species Rubus parviflorus. The sequence continues at coordinate 16,154,864 of JARGGL010000006.1, read as the reverse complement.
TAGAGAAAACTAATTATGAGAGTCATGATAAATGAAAACCAAAACCCATGAAAAATAAAACTTTTAAGATGTAATAAAGAAATGAAAGGAGATGAAACTCAGAAAGGTAACTCATCCAACAAAGCAAAGAGGCACCACATGACAAGAAGCAAGATATTAGGTGTTTTAGAAAGGTTTTCTGTTTTGTATATTAATCCGACCAATTTGATTGGCTGAAATTATTCTTCAACTGAAATGAACATTTTATTGGGTAACAAATTAATGAAAGTTAAATGCTAACTAGCTTTAAAACACATAGTAAGCTAAATATAGATATAAAGATACAAGGCCATTTTACTAAGAGATTGTTTTTTTACTTTTTTGTCATTTTAAATAATTGTTTGTGGGACCAACTTTGCAATCTTATTTCAGTAATGATTTTAATCCATTTCACCAATTAGACAACAATGAAAAGTGAAAACTATCAAACACAAGGATTAAAATTGTAAAATAAAAACACATTAACCAAAAGGGAAAAAATCACCTTTAGTCCCTGAACTATGACCCGTTCGACACTTTCGTCCCTGAAGTTTGAAATATATCACTTTCGTCCCTGAACTTTAACATTCAATATCACTTTCGTCCCTGGCCGAGGGTTTTCACCGAATAAACCTCCGATTCCGGCCAAATCGGAGGACAACACATATTGGGCTTTGAAGCCCTCCTTGAGGCGAGTTCAACGCCACCAACCTCGCCTCAAACCGTCGCCGGACGGCGGAGAATTTAAGAGTTAAAGTTCCGGCCACCGTACCTTTCGGGCTAAATTCCGGCAATTCTAGGCCGAATCGAGCTTAGCTCCAGTTATAAAAGTTACTCCTCTCATCCTTGCGAACATTTTGGCATAGGTTTTGCACCATTTTGTTCCGGTCAGGGACGAAAGTGATTGTTGGTGTTGAAGTTCAGGGACGAAAATGATATATTTCAAACTTCAGGGACGAAAGTGTCGAACGAGTTAAAGTTCAGGGACTAAAAGTATTATTTTCCCTAACCAAAATCCAAATCCCAACAACATAGCACATAGGCACCAAAACATTTGTTGCTATAGTAATTTCTAATTGGACTACTTTTTTTGGTCAATCTATTGGACATGGGACTACTCCTATAGGCTTTTCAAAAGATGATTTCTAGAAAAAGCATATATAATTAGGAATTTGTCCTCTACCCCCACCATTGTTGGACGTTGAATGTGAGGGAGTCAAATCATGCTACCTTAAGTCATGCACCAACCAAATATCTATTTTATAGTGATAACAGAGAGAATGGACCATGTTCTTTTCGTTTGTGCTTCCTCAGTCGCTTGATTGCCTTAAAGAAAGAAAAACGAGTAATGCGGACCAAACAATAATATAGAAAACAAGTAATTGAGTACCCTTCTTGGAAAATAACAGGCAGAGGCTATAAAAGAGGGACCAAGTCTCTTCTCCTTCCTCACAAATTCAAAAGCATTTCTTTCTTTCTGTTAACTTCTCTCTGTTGTATTGGGTTTTTCTCTCTCTGATCTCTCTCTCTCGCTCTTGGAAACAAACCAAGGCTAAGGAGAGAGAGCAACCCAATAATCATTGAAAGATTGAGAGTGAGCTAGGGAAACTTATCAATTCATTTAATCTCAATGTCGAAGTGGGTGGAATTATTGGATACAGGGGTGAGAATGGCAGCAAGGTTTCATTCTCACTGCCCACAAACTGGACGTTTGTACTACCACCCCCCCTCTACCACCTCCTCCTCTCAAGACGATCTTCACCACCACGCTCAGAGGCCCGGCGGTGGCGGCCACGCGCCGCTTTTCGACGCCATGATGACCGGTTGCGCCTTCAAGGCAGCTATGGAGGCCAACACCACCAATGAGTTCATTTTGTTTTCAGTTTTGTAACAGAGAGAAGAAAAGGAAGGCAATTTTTGTCCCCTCATTGAATATATAAAGTGGCCATTTTATGGTCAAATTGATTCTTAATTATCGTTTTTTGTTGTCGGAAATCTCAGAATCTACAATCTTAGCCATGCCATTTTGGGTTTCTTTTCTGGTAGTGGTAAGGAATTGCATATATTTCTCCACGAAAATTATTCTATGCACTGTCCGTGCCTTTGCACGGACAGTCTCAACCGTCCAAAATAGGGGTCTAGGTTTTTATTTCATCAAGACCGTCCATTCATGATAACAGACGTTATGACGGCCTACGTCCACAGTTAATGGAGATCGATGATCTCGATGATCTCTCAGTCGTGGATTGAGAGGCTTTGTAGCTGAGCCGGTTTAGTCGTGGTCTCGATGATCGGTAGATGATGCAATCTCGGCTAGCCGAGTTTCCATGCCGGACTTCGCATATGCTCCCGTCCCCTTTCAGATCCAAGAACCCAATTGCAGAACAAGTCGGAATCCGGGTCGGAGTCGAAGGCAGGCTACCAAACCTGGGTCAGAGCATGGACCTGCGTGCAGAGACGAACCCCCGGCAAAGACTTGACCTTTACAGCTGCAAATTCCTTAGCGAGGCCACCATTTCGTTCATCGAGCTCGAACCAGCCGAGTCGTACGACGGGTGGAGTAGCTGGAAGAACCAGAAGAGAGAGAGGAAGAACTAGAACCAGGAGAGAGAGAGAGAGAGAGAGAGAGAGAGAGAGAGAGAGAGATTGTGGGTCATGACCGTTAAAATCTAACTGACACGTGAGGAGCATGCTGGACGTTCAAGTGCACGTTCCGTGTACTGAATCCGTTCCGATTTCTCCATAGCTTCGGCTGGTTTGTTTGTTTCAAACAAGGGGAGGACAAGAATCTTTCCATTTACCGTTACGTTTAAGCTAAATTAGTAAGAGGGCCTCGAGTTTCTTTCCATTTACCACCCCTAATAATATCTTGGAATCCAGATTCTACTATGCATGCATGCCTATTTTGGACGTTTGATTAATCAAATGACAACTTTTAAAACGGAGTTAAATGATTTTCTTTACTTTAATGACCATCTTCTTTTAGTTACCGTTGAGATAAAAAGTACCTGAAAAAGTTGCTTACAAGTTACAATGCATGCATATCTAAAAGGGTAAAAGAAGGTCTAACTATGTACATATTTGGGTTGTTGACATACGGAAATAAGTCCAAATGATAAGTCCCAAGAACCCTAAAAATTTATTCATTACTGATGACTCTAATTTGTCGTCTCCAATAGTTCAGGGCTATGAGCTCTTTGGCCCTCAAATTTTCTTTTTGGAGCCTGCAGAGGTTTGGCCTTCTTACTGGAGATGAACCCAGTGTGTTGAAAAAAAATAGACAAACCAAAATCAATTTTAAGTTACGGACACAATTTCAAACTAACGAACATACTGTATTACTGTTGATCTATGTAGGGTGTTCAAACACTCTAACTCTCAATAAGTAGTAAAAAAAAATAATGCCATTTAATCTTAAGGAACTCCTAGTGTAAAATTTAGCCGACTCTAAGCAGACAATGATGGGTATTGACCACTCATCCGACCCTCTTTTTTTTTTTTTTTTTTTTTGGTTACATGGGGCCAGAATCCGACCCTCTTTTTGCCCATAGGACTTTACTACATTAACTTTATTTTATATTTTTAGGGTTACTATATTAACTTTATTCAGATTAAGCTCAATAATTTTTTTTGTTTTGTTTAATTTGTTTTAAAAACTTGTGTTGGCGAAATTTTTAAACAAAGATCCTATTGCCATGAGATCTGTTATTTTATTTTTCGCTTTGTTAGTTTGAAATCGATGAAATTGAAAAAAAAAAAAAAAAAAACTCAGAGCGTCATAAAAATTGTTGATGTAGAAAAGAATCGACGCTAGTTGCTATTGTCTAATCAAGTTGCAAGAATTATTGGCGGTTCAAATGAAAATATTATAAAAGATTTCAACGCAATGTGGATGACAAAACGCTTCAACCAAAAGCCACATTGTAGAGGGCAGATTCTGTGTTCTTATTCGAAGAAAAATTTGTTACACAAGGAAATTCTTGGTAGCACAACATAGAATACAAAGAACCAAACACTGTTGAATGAAACAATGTTTTTATTTTTTATTTTTCGTGAAAAAATGACTAAATAATACAAGGGCAATGTTTGTCATTGTCTAATCTACTAAACTTTTTTCTTCATTGTCAATTAACTTCTTGGGCTGCGTTGCTGCTGCTGTCTACAATCTTCGATCTTCTCATACAATTTCGTCCAAGTTGAAATGAAGAAATACCATTTGTAATCCAGGAATCGTATTCTGAATTGTCTACAACTTCACATGACCAAAGTTTCCCTTGAATGAACCATAAAGAGGTTGAGACCTTCTGAAACTGAATATATCATCTATTTTGACAGAGCAAGGTTGCACCGATGAACTTATGTCCGATGCATACTCAGATGAATGTGGATTACCGTACACTCGTACACTCAATGTCCTCTTTTGAGGTGCCCCAACTTTTATATGCTCATCGAAAAAATCAATCAACTCTTGTTGTGTAAGCTGCCTCAGTGCTGCAATCTGTTCAACACCACCATTATTTAGGGTAAATTACCAATAAGGTTAATTCTGCACCACTGTCACTTTTTTTCTCTTGTGGTCAAAACTACTGCATAAGACTCCCTGAAACTTGATTCTAGGAGTGAAGTATTGATGCTCCTAGTATTGACTTGTTTTTTACCACAATTTTTTAATGGGGAATGCATGCAGGAAAGTAAATATGGTTTTTATTTTATTTTTTGGCACAAGGTTACGGGCTCGAAACTGCAATAACTTTTGCCCAATAATATAAACCGCACTGTTCGAACGGTTTCGGGGCCTTTTAAAGAGTGTGCTGGCCCGCACGAGAATTTTAAAAGTCTGCATGGCAGTGTGGGAAACAATTTTGGTCAATGACCTTAGGAGAAAAAGCTCTTTTTTTTTCATACAAGAACAAAAAGACCCAAAGACCAGGTGGCCCAAGGGAAAAAAGTTTCCCGCACGGTCCACCCGTGCATTATTTTCTTTTCTGCGGCATGATTGCCAGTGACACATGAAAAAACAGACGACAAACTTGATACATATTAGAAAGGTAATATGATTGCCTTTGTCACTCACTTAGAGTGAGCAACACAAAAAAGGAGTGTGTAGAACTGCATGCATCAAAAGGTGCATGTACAGTTTCTAAGGGATACTATCTATCCCAATCAAGTGATCAACCGACTTGATCGAGAAAGATTACTTTTATCAGGCCAAGGGATTGATAGCGAGATCTCGAATCAACTTACAAGTCTTATGGTCTATCAAAGCATAGAGGATGTAAATTGGACTGCACAGGAAGAAATAGTGACTCTGGACTTCTAAAGCAAAAAAGCGGTACTACGGCTTGTTGCAATTTCTGCTTCTTCGTTTTGTTTGTTCTGTTTTTCTTTTATTCCTTATGAAATGCCCTGATGACGACATTATTTTTCAGGTCATTTTCTAATATCTCTTGCATGAAATGTATCGATTACCTTGCATTATACTTGGAGATATATATACACGCAAAAAAAGTTGGACTGATGTTCATACCTCTGCTTCTTTCCGATCAAACTTTAGGGTCCCATCAGCAATCTCCCTCCAATAAAATCCAGCTTCTTCCCTCAAGTTCTTGTGCTTCTCAAGCTTCATATCGATCAAAGTATTGACATTGCTCTGCATAACAAACAGTTCAGCAGTTAATCGTTGGGGAAAAAGCTTATCTTTTCAAGACTCACAAATGTAAGTTATTTCAGTATAAAGAACTAAACACCAAGGAGGTCTAGTTCACGTCACTAAACTGAATTTCTTACTGTGTGGAAGAACATTAGGGAAGTTGAAACCACAGACCTACATGGTGGCCCTTAACCCACTCTAAGTTATTACCCAAGATGAAGCCTAGGAGAAACTTAAAACATAATATATTAAATAAGAAATAACCAGATCACATTTTAACTACGTAGTTGAGTCTACTATGCAAAAAGTCAAAAACCCTATAAATCCTAAAAAAAGCAAAATTTTATTTCATGTGCTGACTGCTGACCATCTTAATTGTCAGTAATTCAACTGCCCGATATGATGATGTGGAAGAGGGGTTTCACACTACTCGCTGTATCTTAACACAAGTCCAAATGAATTCTCAAACAAAAAAAATAAAAACACAAATCCAAATGCTCATTGTTTGACTTTCTGAACCGTAAGTAACAATTATTTGAAATTTTGCATGATCTGATCAAAATATGATAAAGTAATGAAGGTTATATCCCAGTTGATCTCACCTTGAATTCGTCATTTGGCATCTCATAAAGCTTATTCTCAAACGTCTTGAGAAATTCCTCCACTCTCAAATCGATATGTCCTGGGCCCTATTAAGAGCAATATGACATACTTGGTATAAGCAGTTAAGGCAAAAGTGTATGCATAACGTAGAAGCATGCCATATACCTTCACTGTAGATTGTATAATAAACTGGACTCCACGGATACCACTATCATTCCTACATCAGGAGAAAACGAAGTTGACTGGAAAAACACAAAAACGCATAAGGCATGAACTTAGGGACAAGTGATTTCAATTTGTTTCGTACCTCTGTAAGAGGGCAGTTATGTAACCAAGTTGCTCAACTGATCTAAGCTGATGGAAGGCTGGTTGCTTTGCAATAAGAGTAAACAGCTGAAGTTTTACATTCAGCATAAAATCATCTCGATGAACCTATACATGTAAAAAGCATATATCAGAACCTGTGCAAATAATTGAGTGGTAGATTGGTGCTTTTATCACATTTGATAGGATCAATGAAAAATCCAAAATGGCAAGACTAGTTGGGGAATTGCTAATTTTTTAGAAAATACTTGCTGCCCCCTTCCGAATTCATCGAGTGACTAAGCGCAAGATGAGCCATAACATATTATATTAAGTAGAAGCTGTCACGAATCACAGCAAGGCAAAAACCAAGTCTTATAAGACCAAGAGATATGATGGTCTACAGTGAGGGGAAAAAAAAGATTCATCGAGTCCAAGGAGCAAGGATAAAACTATAACCTTTGTTGTCAGAATAAAAGTCTGAAACTCCACTTGATGATCGAGATAAACATCCATAAAAAGTGAATTATAGTAATTCTCTGGAAGTTTTAATTAGTGGAGAAGGAATTATTGGTTTCTAACGCTTCAGCTTACAAGGTTATAGTTTAACTTTGAATGAGACCTAGAAAATGAAAACTAGAAACAATAACTCCAGTGGAAATTACAGCATCAATAGATTCTAGCTAATCATTGTCATCACTTGGATATAAATTGCTAATCACTGTCATCACATGTAACAGATTTACAACACCAACCTGGATATAGTGGACCAGGGAAGAATTCTCATCACTTGGATTAAGGCCTTCCACAGGATAGATATAGTTTTTGCCCCTTTCAAGCTTCACGACTCTATTTGTCAAATGCTGGGATGGGAATAAAGGATGGCATATAGGGCTTGGACCCTTAAAGAAAACATCTTCTATGTGCAGGATCATTGACTCTGCTTCATTACTTTCAAGGTTTCCTGAAAAACAAATTTAACTAGGAATTAATAAATATAGAAAAGGAAAACTAAAATGGAGATAACAATGGTTATAACCTAACAACTATCTAAAAGAATGGAACAAAAAAAGGGGGGAACCTGCTGTATAACACTCTAAGAAGGCCCTTGAGAGCATCATGGGAACAAACTTAGCAAGATCTTCAGCTTCAAGATGAGGAAGAATTTCTAGTTGTTCCATCCATGGCCAAGTATGATCCTGTAGAATTAATGAGCAATAGTACATAGCCTGTTCATAAGGCTGTTGAAATTTGAAATTTTGGTATTCCTTTGTGACCATTTCCTGATATGGACAAAAGGGCAGATAACACATGTTAGATACAATCAAAGATATACACCAGTTGAGATGTCAGTTCCCCAATTTATATGTTTTACAAATTAACCTTTGTAATAAGTTACTTTAGCAATTACCATAACTGTAGAGCCCATATACAAAAAATGCATAGGAAAGAAAAGGTATCCTTTACACAACAAACAAAAGAAGCTATAAATACCAAGTTTGACAGCAACAGAAACAACTTCAAAACAAGAAATAAAAAATGCTACCAAGCAACACGGTAGACAGATTAATTGAATAGATCACAAGGTTATTCTATTGGACAAAATAAAGTTAATGGTGATAAGTGATGCTAAAATCTAGGAAAAATCTTTTGTCTCTAACGATGATCAGGATCTTTAGCATGGGCATCGACCTTCAAGTCAAATTTTCTCATAATACGAACAGTTAACTGTTTTGTCTAAACGAAGAAACAAGATCGTCTCTAATGCCAACTTAGCTACTCTCCTGATCACGGAAACTTCCCACTTCAAGTCTGAGAGAGCAAGAATATTTTTTTGAAAAGAAACATCTTTATTAAAACACAAGCTACAAGATACAAAGAAAGTGGACAAGAAATCCACAAGCACGATAAAAGAAAGACTAAAGACTAGAAAGAGAAAAGAAAAAACTCCCAAAGAAACTAATCCTAGACTACAGCAGCCCTCTCCAATCAATCAAAATTAAAGAGGTACTATAATCCCTAAATTCCACTGAAACAGAAGCCCATAATACTGCCAGGTATTTCACTTTAAGGCAAAGTTCCTCCAAACCTACCCCTCTATAATCTTCAAAGATTGGTCTATTTCTTTCCATCCAAATCACCCAAATAACAGCTAGAACACTACTCCCCCATAGAACTTTAGCCTTTTTACCTGAGAGAACACGAATATTGGAAACCCTAAAACATCTAAACAAAGCTATAGTCCAAAAACATTTATTTTTTTTCAAAGATGGAAAAAGGAAAAATAACTGTAATATAAAATAGGATATATGTTTCCGTATCTTCTCAAAATCTTTACTGGTACTTTAGAACATAAGATATAGCATGGTGCAAGTCAAATATATATGTTGTAGTACCACTGAAAGTGTTCAGCCAAATGCTCAAAACAATGTGTAGAACGTTTACAACATAATATTTTAGGCACAAGGAGCCTTAAGTGTTTACCAATTTACCTTGATCACAGAGAACCTGTCAGCTTTCACTTTAAAGCTTGCAATCTTTTCAACTACCGTTTCCAGTAAAATCCTCAATTTGTGATTATAACCAACCAGAGTCACCTACAAATACAAGGTCACAATCAAACAAAATAAGTGCATCGACTACAAAAAAGAAAAGGGGTGGCTCAAAAAGTAGCATGAAAATGTAAATTTAGAAACTCTGGCCAATCCCATGTGTATCTGTGACAAACAAAAGGTAAAAAGAAAACTGATATAATACCATAAGTCAACATCTTTGAACCAAGCATAGTAAGTTCATCTTTTCTCACCACTCAAAACATTACCATACCACACAGCCCAATCTGATGAGTTGCTTTTACTTTTAATTCATCTGATTATCATGTGAAAACAACTTTGTCTAATTATTAATCTTCATATGGTCACATTCCCAGGACAATAACAATGAAGAAAAATTGGTAATGACTATAGCATGGTTCCAATAAAGCAAAGAAGAACCCACAGACCAACAAGACCCGGCCATTTAATAATACACAAATAGAACAATAGACTGACTATTATGCACCATTTTGGCCCCTCCAAAACCTTCCATATTCTGAAACAAAGTGATCCAAGGTCCAGAACTTCATGCGGAAATCAAAGCCTTATTATTTATTAACCTTTCAACTTATGCCAGATTGCCATACGTTTTGAGTTTGCTACCTACAGTGTTACCAAACAAACAATGCAACTGTTATGAAAATTCATCAAATGGTTTCTACTTTCTACTTGCACCGTCTAAGTGGATAAACTTTAGTCTGAGATGGAAATGTAAATCCTTGTAATAAATGATACTAATTTAAACTTTCTCAAAATCACATTCGATTCACAAGCCAAAATAGATGACCAAAATCTGACTCTCCTCTTTCTCTACCGCTCTATAATCCTCAAAGAGTCGTCTATTTCTCTCTATCAATCCTCCAGTATTTGCTAAAATTTTAGAAGAATCCAAATGATGCTGAAACCTACATGATGACCAGTAGATTACAACTCCATAGAACTCTAGCCTTTTCCCTCCACCAAGCCTCTAATCCTCTCACTTAGCAAAGAGCAGAAACCCTCTGGCATCACCATGTTTTGAGCGGTTTGTTCTGTCTGTCATTTTTCCGGATGCGGCTGTCAATTTCTTCTGTTTTGTCTATAGATATGGCTTGGGTAATTGTGTGCTGTTTGTTTATGTTTCGTATTAAATTAGTGGATTCCAGGTCTACTGCATGTAGCAATCTATGATTTCAATACAAGTCTTTCTTTTCAGAAAGAAATTTAAAAAATAAAAATAAAAAATCTCAAGATCACAATTCTGTAAAACCCAAAATAAATCAAATCAAGGAGAAGCTGAAACACCATAGATAGAAATGTTACAAAACACCAAAACAATAACTACCATCTACCTGAAACCCACTATCTGTGTTGTTTATTCCATAATACAGTTCGGCAACCTGAGCATAATAAGCTGACAAAGAAAGAATTAGATAAGCACTTCTTTAAGGAAATTAAATGGAGATTCCCCAGATTTAAAAAATCATAAACAATTGTAAATACACCTCTTACCATAGTCATTCAAGTAATCCATTAACAAGTGAGTAAAAATACTAGTCAGGACTTCTGCTTCAGGGGAGCCACTTGTGTGGGGACAATTGAAATCAATCTTGACATAAGCTTTAGGAGTAAAAAACATTGTATCAGGCTTGTACCATAGTGTTGAATACGGTGACTTTCTTAACAGAACCGGACATTTGACCTGATTCAAAGTTGATTGAATAACAGATGTTAAAGAGAACTTTTTTTTTGGGAAACAGCTTTTAAAAAAAAATTCGAAAGTATTTGTTTACGCCAAATTAGATTTTACCACACCTTCTCATTCTCTTTCTTAAGAGACAAGTCAGTGGGGATGAACACATTGGGTGCTGGTAGGTGTAAATTCTCATTTGGGGAAGATGCTATCCATTCCTGCAATCAAATACACAACTTTCAGGATTAGCAACGTATTTCCCTTTCTCCTCCTACAAGATTCCTAAGACCTCCAAAATTAGAAATCATTGATACCCTAGTGTTATTGTGTTCACTAAAGTAGGATCCCTAACAAACCTGAATCATGGGGCCAGTAATTCTCTCCAAGGAATAAGCAGTTCCATACCATGGCTCAACCATGTTTGTATGACCTTCAAATTTCTTGGAGTCCCAGAAAATTCTGTAGAAATAGGACATATTAGCAAACATCTTATCACAGTTTAAGACAGTAAGATGGAAGATCAACTGCCTAGACAAGAAAAACAACTATTCGGTACTAAAACAGGACAGCCCTCAGCAAATGCAGATAACTGATTATTGAGTTCTAGACTTCTACTGAGGTGAATCACCTTAACAACCCTTTAAGAATCCTACTAAGTCAGACTTACCGGACATTGTTTGGAGAAAGCTTGTTCAGCACCATTTGGATAATGTCTGGACTGAAGTTACAAGGCAATGATGACCTTACCAGCCAATCTTTAGGGGAATATTTCTGGGAAATGATAAAAACTTGTCATTTGATGCGAGTAATATGGAATTACAGTTTCATAATCGCAAATTCTAAACAGAACCCCATATGTTCTCACTAGAAGCCACCAATTTTTTCCTCCACCAATTTCCAACTTTACCCTTTAAGCTAGAATATGCACGTGTTGGGTGGTTGGCTATCGAACACTCTTCAAAGTGTTCAGTGGCCAGCTATTCATAGCATTCGATGGGTGTCTATTGAACACTCTTTAAGTAGGTTTGCAGAGCTCTGTAGAAGACCACCAAATACTATAAAGAGTATTCGGTAGCCAATCACCAAACACTATGAATAGTGTTCTGCAACCAGCCACAAAACACTGTGATTGAGATTTAGGAACGAGGGTAAAGAGGCAACTTTTAAAAGAAAAATTATGGGGCAGTAGTGATCAAATGGGAGGGGGGGTCCACTTAGAATTTTCACAAGTTCAATTAATTACCAAACATCTGGAATAACTCCCCCGCCTCCCCACAATTTTCTCCCAAAGCAAAAGAATAAAACTAAAACTACAAAAAAAAAAAAGGAATATAATGTTTCATGTTGGATAAGAAACAAAAGAATTTTATGAAGGTACAATTACTAACTTCTACAATCAAATAACAATACACTAACAGCACAGGGCCGGGACATTAAGATGAACAGGCTTAAGAAATAGCAGCTCCGAAGTCTATAGGAAGAGAGAAAAATGGAATATCTTAATATTCATTAGACATTGATGTCCCCAAAGATACCCAAAATGTTACTCTGTCCACAAGAATTCCACCTTCTCCGCGTACTGTCCCCAAGAAACCTACTATTCCTTTCTAACCAAACAACTAACAATATTGCCAACAAACTACAATTCCACATGAATCTCATCTTTTTTTTTTTTAACCTTTTTTTTTAAAAAGGATCAAAGGATTTCACTCCTACCCCCATGGTGACTCGAACCCATGATCTGGATCCTAGGTAGTGGGTACTCTAACCACTGAGCTAACACCACTTCGTCAAAACAATATCTGATCAAAGGACTTCACTCCTACCCCCCATGAATCTGATCTTTTTACCACCACCAAAAACACAAAATATCATTAAATAAAAATGTAGAGGACACGCAAATAAAATTCCAAACAGTCTGATAGAAAATTGCATAGACCAGAAATTAATTACAAAATGCTCACACAAATTATAAAGGATACTGCATTAGCCAACCGTATCAATTGCAGCGTGTGGTGTGTGTGCATATTATTAACTCTTCACATTGTTAAAGTTTCGTTATTCCTAAAACAAAATGATGAGTTAAACCAGGAAATTAATTGTTAAACCAGGAAATTAATTATATCATTAATCCAACAAACAAAAGGATTGTTGGATGTCAACTTCTCCGTACTCTTCTAACAATAAGGTGCATGGTGCCATATGAATTTGAAATTTTACACTTCTAGGTATGTTAATTTGTAAGATAACCACAAAGAAGAAAATCATTTCTCCATCTTATCACTGGACTTATCTTTTACCCTGCAAAATTGATCTCATATTCATGTATGGCAATGCTGCCAAGAGTTATTGTCTAGCAAGGGATTCTTTTCAAGAAACGATAATGGTGGACTGAGATTCGATTTTAGACCTCGGGTGTAGGGGTAAACATCTTAGGTTTTAATTATTAGAGCTTAAAGGAACACCCATACAGATTGTGTCCTTAAAGGAACAGAAAAACCTTGAGGCAAACATATAATTGTCCAGTAAATAGAATGTCAAGAACAAAGATATATGTATCTTGGTACCTAGCCAGGACGGTGAACAAAAAACTGCTTACCTGCATATTTGATGATATATTGACCACATAATTAATAGGCTGAATTTTGTCCTGATAATGAAACTTTGTCTCGCAAACAGCAGATAGCTTCAGTAAACATAAACTCATGTCAGAGCACATTAGAAACTCGGAAAGACAAATCTTCATACAAAGTTAGAAACTCGGAAAGACAAATCTTCATACAAAGTATGAATATGATTAACAAATTACTATAATTCATTCTGCAAATCAAACTGCAGTATGATTGAATTATTTAGATACGTAGAGAATTAAGAAAACATGGTGATGAATCATAAGAAAATCAGCATCACATTCTTAATTATTCATACTCATGTTGCCAGCACTTAACCCTACGTCTGTTTCCCTAGTCTAGAAAGGAGAGAATTATGTTCCCATTCTTTCCATTTTTCGGTGATTATATTTGAATGGAAAAGCAAAGGGAAATTTAAGTGTCGACTTTTGCCTCCAACTTTCTCCATAAAACAGGTAAGACGTAGAGAGAAAGTTGACACATAGAAACATATGTTAATAACTTATTTCCACTCATTCTCTCAGTGTTGTCAAATACGGAAAATAAAATAAGATTTTCTTTTTCCTCCTTTCACTTTTGCTTCTCTAAAGTGAGACAAACAGGGTTTGTTTACAGATGTAATAGAGACATAACCTCATACTTCAAAAGCATGTAAATCATATTAGCTAAACAATCAATATAAGACCACATAACTACCTCTCATCGTTAGGGACGTTTGGATGTTCAACTGCTCTCGTTGTCTATGTAAAGCAATTTAAGCATTCAACAAATCATCTTAAATACTCTGAAATTATCACTACTTTAAGCCATAATTCCAATTTGGGAAATGGTTATGGCAGTCTGCTTAAGACACTGAGCCAAATAATTTGTGGCAACGCATATAGAGAACAAATATTGCAAAAGATATCAGTGGCTAGACTACTACTAAGATTTCTACATGGTTTGTTTTCTGGAAAAGGATCCAGAGTCATTAAGAAGATGACACACATCAGTGAAGGATTCAATAATAATGATTATGATGCCATATCATATACCCATGCATCAGTAATTCTTACTGATTTAACTAAAAGGTTGAGAAAGGTATTATGCACATGTCTACCTCATCAAAAATCCATCTGCAGACACCTGACTGCTGTAAGAGGGAAATGTATTTGAAAAGCAAGCCTACTATATCTTGCATGTGCCCTGCATTGTAGCCACAAGACTTATTATATTCTAGAAAACTATACTCCAGGTTTTGAATAATGCCACCCACAAAAAAAGGTCAGATGAGTATCCCAAGCTCTGAAGGACGTGAACAAAAAAATTATCGGAAAACAAATAAAACTTCAACCTTTGGGAGATAATAGAATACTATAAAAACTAAAAGGTTATTGTCACGCCTGAAGAAATGAAGATCGGACAAATTGGTGACTTGAAACTCGATCAAATTGGTATTCAAGCTTTCAAAAGGGATCATCAAGTTAGCTCTGTCCAACTTCCGTAGAGATGCCATCACTTTTCTAGGGTAGATTTGTCAAATTACTCATCTGTTATTGTTCACTTTCTTCCCAAAATCCAGATTTTGCAGATTTTTCCTTATATAAAACACAAACTGTGAGCTCAAAATTAACCCCTCTAAACCCAATTTTATTTTTTCAGGTAAAGAGAAATTCATATATTTGCTTTCTGCAGGCATCGAAAATGGGATCTCACATAGATGCCTTCTAGGTATTAACAAACTGATTATAAATTAACACCTCTGAACCCAATTTTAACAAACGAACTTATGGGCTTTTAGTCCTTGTTATATCTAGTTTCTAAAGCATAAGAAAATTTTGAAATCCTTTGCAAAAGTTGAAACAAAACATGACCCGAAGTCAGATCGGCCATGAATGGGCAAGTTGCAAGGTTAAGTTCTCTTTTAATTCCAACAAGTTTCATTGGTTTAAATAACCAACTTCAAAAGTGTAGATAAATGATACTAGGAACAGTAAATCGAAACCAAGTGATAAAATTACAAAGACCCGAAAAAGAGATTACTCAACGATACCAAACAGATTTTTCAATCCAGATACGCAACTCCTTACACAAAACATGTACTTGAGACCCCTATGTCAATGCCTCAAGAACTAGCGAGAATAAAATCCCAATTTTCCAAAGTCATTCCAATTGAAAACAATTTGTACTTTAAGGAAAAGCAACTGTTTAGGAGGGATTTGACAATTTTACCCCCGAAAAGTTGGTCACATGTTCAGTTTTGACAACAACTTGATGGACGTTGGACAGAGGCACCATGATGATCACTTTTGATTTCAAATTCCAAGTCTCAACCTGTCCGATCGTGATTTGCTCTTGTACTATTAGTCATAATAACCCAATGAATTAACAATAAATGAAAGATGAAACTAACCGTGACCCGCGTCGGTGAGATCAATATCTACTTTAAAGAAAGAAAAGTCCAAAGTAGAATCCGATTCACCAGCAGACAATCCTGTTGCCCATCCTGCAATTTATTTTGGAAGAAAAGAATAATTAAAGTTAACTTTCACCCAAGTAGGTTTCCTTTTATCCTATTTTTATAAGATTTTCACCCAAGTATGTTGTTATTTTGAAATAAGTACTTTCACTGAAGTATGTTAAACTCATGCATCCTATAAACTGTACAGAACTTGACTGTTTCCATCTTTAAGTGTCAATCTGTAAGTGTCACAATTTCAATATGGTATCTCGACAAACTCAGGTTGCAAACGCAAAGGTTCCTTCCAATTATGCCCCTCCTCCACTTGCATGATTGAGTCAGAACTACTTCAACCAACTTGGGGCAAATTTTCAATTTCAGCCAGAATTGAAAAAACTTAATTTCATCTCTTCTGTTATTATACTAAAATGGTACAAGATGGACATCTGAGGTAGACCAACACTATTATTTGTCTTAGTACCCATTATTTACTCAATTGTGTAATGTAGCCCGCCTATACGTAGCCCGCCTATACTACGATATTCTCATGCACAGAACATTCCAGTAATCTCTCTATTTAAGTGAGAACCAAGCTGAGATTTACATATTTGAAGCAATCATGAGCTTTGTTCACTTTGAAGTTACATTTCACTCATGATGACACTTGGAAAATATAAAAATTATTTTGATAACACACGAACACAGACACAAAAGCAAACAAGAATTTTACATTTCCTAGTGGGATGTTAATGCAATTTAAGTTTTCTAGGTAATTATCACATTAAGTTTTCTAGGTAATTATCACATTTGGCCTCTATAAGTAGGGGCATCAATTATACTCCTTGGCAGACTTAATTTCAGTTTCTTCCTAATCTCAACATTGTTTAGTCATCAGTTTCTTATTTATATAACACTCTACTAGTTGTCCATCACATACATTATGTATTTACATTGTAGAATGATTCTATCATCAAGATATTATTATTATTATTATTATGAGAGAGCGAGAGAGAGAGAGAACCCCGACTATTTAAGAAATGTGAGAAACAGATTAAAGAGAGATGAAGTAAGATTGGACAAAAAGAGTAAGAAAAATTTCAGCGCAGGGTATGTGTTCACCAAAAGATGCAAAATGCTGTAAAAAGGATACGTCAAATTCAGCAGGAACCTCAGTACTCAAGAACAATCACATGCCATGAAACTTGATTATCTTCATAATTTAGGTCTATCCTAAAGATGACATTTGAGTTACAACTGTGCTTTCCATGTCTAAGTAAATCAAAATATAAGCTGTATATTTATGATAAGATGCAGTATACAAGAAATTAAATGCATGCAAATTATACGATTATATCAAGCCTGATGAGGACATCGTTGTCAAACCCTTTAGGGTTTATGAGCGGAAGAAAGGGAAAAAGAGAACACCTAATTCATCTCTATCTTACATGGCTGGATTAATTGTTCTCAAGTTAATTATCCATGTGGGGGAAGATTTATTCCAGAAGTCTATTAAGTCTGGTGTCTTTTGAAGTACTTAAGTTTTGGTCTAGAAGTCTTTATTAAGTCTGGTGTCTTTTCAAGTACTTAAATTTCAGTTTAAGAGTCTTAAAGTATCCTTTATTAAGTCTTGTATGCTTCAGGTTCAGAAGTCTGAGAGGCTTATTTTATTCGAGTCTTAAATGCTAGTTAATGGGGGCTATCTGTTTAAGTATAAATAAGTGTAAGTGCCTCATGGCAAGTAATGATTTGATGAATAAAAAAATATCAGAGTTTTCTGAGTTTCCTGAGATGGGAGTGTAGGTGTGAAGCCTAATTTGGTGTGAAGCCTAAATCTGGTGTGAAGCCTGGGAGAGAATCCTAATTTTTTTTGTTTTCTATCCCCTATCCTATTGTTTCTTTTCTAATTTGCTCCTAATATTAGAGTTTGCTGATCCTGGTGTCTAAGGCAGTAGTTATACTACATCAAAGCCTCATTACATCGTCAATCTCATAATTGAATTCGAAAGTTATAGATCAGCTAAACCCCAAAAGGAAGTCTATGAAGGCATGACCATGAAAATTAGGAATACACCAATGCCTTCAAAAAGTTTCCAAAATGCAAAAAACATTTGCAAGAAAACTCATTATCTGAAGCCCGTAATAGATAGTGCAAAACTCACCCAATGTTTTCAAGATGTAATACAAAGATCCTTCTCCTTCATGGCCGATAAGATGACCAAGATACCTACATGGCCCTTCCTTGTAATGGTGAATTTCTGGAGTTATAGGCCACGCAAGTCTCAACTTATGACCCTCTTTTATTGGGACAGTTCTGACAAGAATCTGAAACAAACACAGAAGAGCAACAATTATCCATTTAACATAGGACCTTTACTAAGGAGTAAGAACCTTTTTTGTAAAATCTTGCCTACTGATCAGTTTCTAGTCCAAATTTTGTTCCTTATCTGCTAAATGTTCTGGGAAGTGTAACAAATCAACCTTCAACTCAGCACAAAATGTTGAGGGGAACCACGTACCTGTAGATGTTCTGATGTGCAAGGCTCACCAGCAAAACGAAGGCAACTTCGGTCAATATTTCGAATTTCCTTAAATTTGTCCTCTACAAGGCCTTGAATTTTATCAAGTTTTTCTGAAAACATCCACAATGGTAATCATTCAGCTCAACTACACAGAAACTGAACCTGATTGTTATAGGTGAATATAGCTACAAACCTTTTCCGTATATGACCAGATGCATGAGGTTGGCTGAATAGTATTCTTCATAGAATTTAATAAGCTCATGCCTGGTATCCAATCCTTTTGCTTTTGGTCGAACCTCCAGAGTATCCCAATTGCCTGAATGACTGAAAATATAAGGCACAAGAAGAGACATGTAGACATTCTGAACCCCAAACAAAGTATAGACGGTAGTATTCGTATACGAATAGTGTATAAAATTTCGTAAACTAACAAAGCAGAGAAGAAATTTTAAATCAGCAGCAGCCAGCTAAAAAAAGTTCTCAGAGAGAAGGGTCACTTCTTCTAGTTTAACTCATAACATAGCTTCCCAAGGGCATGACGAGCTCAAGCTATCATAATATGAGGGATTGGAAACAATTCCCATGAGAGGAATTGTCTGGGCATTTCCCACCTATCGGAGAACACTTGTCATACAAAGTTTACAATAATTTTTTGAACTCATATAGTGCATAAATTAGGAGTTGCCATGCTGTTAATCCATGATTTGAGTCTCACATTTGAGTTAATAGGGTGAAGTTTGATCACATGAATCACCATAGAACAAGTCTGAAGTACTAAGACATAAGTCTTATATACCCAATAAAAAGAATAAGTCTAAAATATTATGTAATAAGTCGTATCTACTCAATAAGGAATGATGAAGACTCAATAAGACTTATTGCATGATATTCCAGACTTGTGCAAGTGATGATTGGAGTCTATTTCTTTATAGGAAAAGAGATAGTATTTCAGACTTATATGTAGGGGCTCTCTCTAATGAGGACTTTAAAATGACGACTCGGTGAGTACTATAAAATCAACGGTTGGATGACTTGTATGTTGAAAAAATAATATTTCAATTAAAATTTAAAACACTCATCCAACCATTGATTTGAAAGTCCTCATGGAGTCCTTATTATAAGGTCCTCATTAGAGACTCTCCCCCTATGTGTATACTTATTTTATGGTATTTTTTGTGGCCAGCACCACCAAACCTTGTAACCCAAGTTTATCAACAAACATCACTGCATTTACCCGTATAAGATTGAACTCCACCCACCCATCCATTAAAGTTCGAAGTACAGAAAAAAAAAAAAAAAAAAAAAAGTAAGTGTATCAACAACCTACTATACATACATAGTATTTAAAAGACAAAAAAAATACTAGTCCAAGACATAAGCATATTCCGAAAACAAAATTAAAATTTGGAATAAATTCAGTTTACCTCCTTGAAGTTTGGGTCAAAAATCATGTTAGTCCCTGGAGTTTCAGTTTCAATTTCAATTTTAATCAACCGTGTCCAAAATCAGAGATTCCGTCAAAATTGGACATTAAACGCTGACGTGGATGGTCAACTCTACTCATGTCAGCCCGCTCGAATGGCTAAATCTCTCCCTCTCCCTCTCCATCTACTACAACATCGAATCGCAACTCAAGACAGCGATGTTGCCGCCTCCCTTCTCCAGAATCGATGCCTCCATCGTCACAACAGTACATCCCGCTTCCAATGGTCTCCCATCGACGATCACAGCAGGTGATGACGGCTCCGTTTGGATTGCCCATGGCGGTCAAATATCTAGCTACGATTGGAATCTGAGCCATGCCGGAACGATACGAACGCATTTGGTGGACATAAACTCAATTTGCCGATTATATCCTGAAATTGCCGATTTGTGTGAAACAGATGGGCACGAGCTGTGGCGGCGTTGGGCTTGAGTAGTCCGAGGAGAGCAGAGAAGCTCGTGAGCTGTTTTGATTGAGTGGCGGTGTTAAATGGCGGTGCTGGAGGCGCGGCTTGGAGGAGAGAGAACTGGAGCGGTGCGGCTGAGATTGAAGAATAGCAGCGGTGTGAGGTGAGCAGAATTGGAGCACCGGTGATGATGATTGGGTACCCAAATCAGTTTTTCTCTGGGTGGAGTTGAGATGGAGCGGCTTTGAGCAGAGAAGCGGCGGAGCTGGAGAGTACTGAATAGAGAAGGGTCAGGCTTCAATCAGAGCAGAGGAGAGAGCGATCGGAAGAAAGAAGAAGGGAAAGGAGAGAGAGAGAGTTCGTCGCCGACACAGAGAGAGAAGAGGAAGAAAAAGGGGCGTGAGGTTAGATTGGGAATTTAGCCATTCAAGCGGGCCCACATGGGCAGAGGTGACCATCCACGTCAGCATTTAACTTCCAATTTGGACGGAATCTCTTATTTGGGACACGGTTGATTAAAATTAAGAGTGCATGGGTGTTTCTAATGAAATTGAAACCCTAGGAACTAACATGATTTTTAACCCAAACCTCAAGGAGGTAAACTGAATTTAGTCCTTAAAATTTACTCTACCCTTATGGGAAAAAAAAAATAGTGCGGAAATTGCTTGTCTCATTGCGTGGCTGTTTACATTTTTTTTTATAAGAAATATGTACATGGAAGATAAAAATAGCCTTGAAAATAAAGCAGAAGAGAAAAAAAAAAGTAAATGGCATGAGCTCCAAACAACCCTTTAAAGAGTTGAGAAAGACAATTGCAATTTACACATGGGTTACCATAACCAAAGACTAAATTCAAATTTGAGAAAAAAAAAATTATCAAAATGCTGACCTGTACTAAATTTATGGTAAGGATGACCCACCGCACTTAGATGCTTCTGAAGCTGTACAGACATTTCATGCAAATAAAAAGGGTTACACACATGTAGAAGAAATAGAAAGACTGAGAATACATATGTGAGAAGCCGCATGGTCTCTATTTCACTTCAAGAACATAAGCTTATGAGGAAGGTTATTGGAATCTATAAGGACAAGAGTATTGATTCATATATTGTTAGAAGAAACTTAATAGTGCTTTACTTGGTTAGCTACACTGAAACTTGCTTCGACTGCCCATATCTACTAATTTGTGTGTTTGGGGGGGGGAAGAGAGAGAGAGTGAGTGATGGAAGGTGTTTTTCTAATTCCACAGAATGCATGGGTCGTCTCCACATTTTGAATTTAGAGCATTCCACTGCAATTACTAATACCATTACCAGCACAGCAAATTAAATGACCCGGTACACTGACATTCATGCAGACATGCTGAAACTTCAAAAGCCATGATGAAGTTTACTCATGGCCTATAGTTTTCATCATTTTTCTTAAAAGAGTTATGTTAATTACTATAATCTTCAAGGGAGATGAGATTGGCACTCCCAGAAAGTCTAATTCCGAACATGAAACTTGGAATGAATCCATAATAGTTCTTGGAACTATTTCAAAGATAAATTGTTCCTTAAAATAAAATATAAAATAAAATTAAAAAAACTAGGCTCAACCTCTTGATTATCAATACCAGCATTTTTATATAAGACTGATGTAAAATAAAAATGAAAACACATATAACACTATGATGCAAAAGCTGTAACTCATACCTGGTTCATTCTCCAGCCATCAGACAACAAATTTTTCTGATTTTCTATAACATCAAACACAGAGTAGTCATTAACAGTATAAATTTATTTATTTATTCGAAGAACCATCAACTCTAATTATAAGTTAAATATTAATATATCAGAAAAAGAGTAGCTAACCTGAATCAACAGCTTTAATTTCCCTCGTTGTAGCATCAGCTGACATCAAGGGTTTAATAAAGAACTGAGCAAACCTGGAAAATAAACCATACAACAACACTGGAATTAATGCTTACAATTCTATTGATGAAAATAATAACCAATAGAAAGAAAAGCAGGATCTACCTGTCCAAAGCCTCTTCAAAACCGTCGGGATTAATGTCAAAATAATAGTTGGTGTGTTCAGAAGCTGTAAAAGCATTTGTTCTTCCTCCATGCTGTGCATCACGGACATTAGCCATTAAGAGGTTGAAACAACATAAACAAGTAATTTTAGGCTGACAACTTGACAAAAAGATAAGTGAACCAGATGTGCACTACAATAGAACATGTTAGAGATTGTTTTCATGATTCTGTACTTCCATAATACCCCAAACAATACAGTAATAGACATTTTTATGGAAAATGGCCTCTTACAGTAAGTCCAAAAACAAACTGCGCTAAAGCAGATAATATTATACTAGATGGACTCGGCTGTGACACTCAAACTGGAGATTCCCTAAGGGAGAGGTTCATAAGTAAGCATTTGAACAAAGTATATCTCTATCAATATTTTGCCTGCAAATTTTTATTTTTATTTCAAATTTGCTAAAACAGACATCAGAATAGCAGCGAAGAACAATTTTGTCAGGTATTTTCATCAAACATTAAAATATTTTTTATGACACAAATACCAAGGTGTGTTACAAACTGATTTCTCTCTGATTTTCCAACTCCCAAAAGGGAAGGTCCTTTCCTTTACGATTTTACGGCTACCCTCTTGCCAGGGATGCATTTAGTAAGACCAATTGGATAAGCGCCTTATCTGTTTACCAGCTAACTAGTAAGATCCATCAATAAAGACATAATTAGGAGGAAGTTTGTTGGGGATTGGGAGATTTTGATAATTATGACCATGCATGGTTATGGGTTTTGCGGTGTAGTGGAGGCCTCCTAAGGTTGGCTGCCCTGTCTAATTCCACGAATGTAATCTAGGCTTTTTTATTTGCTTTTCTATTATTTCAACTTCCACTGCTTTCAACAAAGTTTGACAACAGTAATATAAAGTGAAGAAGAATGATATAAAAACTCCTAACTAAATGCTGCGGCAGAAACAAGTTGAAAAGGCTCTAAGTGTCACTGTGAAGTTTGACGGTAAGTACCTCGGTGATGTACTTCGAGTAACTATCCTCCAAAGGGTACTTCTCACTAGCATAAAACAGCATATGCTCTGCAAGAAAACACTTGCTATATTCAAAAAGGAAAGTCATGAAACAGCTTATGCATTGTATCTCCCTGATTTTTATTTGACAACGCGATATTTAAACATCTATAGTTAGTAATTTTCGTACTCTAAACAAACCGACATTTTATGATTACAGATTCTACTGAAAAACACCAAAATAAAAAAGACAAGTGCTAAAGACACCAAAATGGTTAGGAAGTGTTGAAATTTGTTATACAAGAGAGAAATACATATACATGCATACATACAGAGCAACTGAACATGTAATATATACCCAAATACCAGAACAAAGAACAGTAATTTTTTTATAAAAAAAAAAAAGAGTAAAGGTTACCAAGGAAATGGGCAAGGCCCTCCAGGCCATCAGGGTCGCCGAAAGAACCAACACTGACATCCATGGAAGCAGCACACTGGAAAATGAAAAAGAAAACAAAAATCAAACATTTGAATAAAGAGATATATGCACAAAATCCAAAGATTATAAATTTTTGAATAAAAACGTATATACACAAAAAAGTGGAGGTGAATTGAGTATTTGCCTTGTCGGTGTCAGGATCGCTGATGAGGAGGACTTGAAGGGAGTTAGGGAGGACGATCCTCCTGTACTCCCTCTTGTCTGTGCGGGCTTTCAAAATTTCTTCCTTCCCCACAGCCATTCTAAGTGTCCTTTGTTTCTTTGTCTTCCACCAAACAACACCGCGGGAGAGAGAGACAGACAGACGCCCAGAAAGACTTTGGTGGTCTGGTCTTTGTACTTCTGTGGCTTTGAGATGAACGGAGATGGATCCTATGTGGTAAGAGTTTATTTCTAGGGCCAATTAGACATAAGGTCATTTTGGGTGGCCTTATTTTTCAAAAAGTCACCTAATATTTTTTACTGAAATAAGGCCACAGTAGCTTTAGTGTTCTTGGACAGTAACTTTATTGTGCTTGGACAATAGCTTTATTGTTCGTGGACAGTAGCTTTATTGTTCGTTGACAGTAGCTTTATTGTTCTTGGACAGTAGCTTTATTGGTCTTTGACAGTAGCTTTATTGGTTTTTTCGTATCCAGTATTGGACAGTAGCTTTATTGTTCGTGGATAGTAGCTTTATTGTTCTTGGACAGTAGCTTTATTGGTCTTTGACAGTAGCTTTAGTGTTCTTTGCTTTACTGTGATGTTACAGTATCTTTATTGTGCTTTGACAGTAGCTTTAGTGGTCTTCGACAATAGCTTTATTGGTCTTTGACAGTAGCTTTATTGATTTTTTCGTATCCAGTGGCATTTTTGTAAATAATAGCAAAAAAAATGCGGTGGCATTTTTGTAAATATTGTGGTGGCATTTTTGTAAATATTAGTGGCCTTATTTCAGAAAAAAATGTTTGGTGGCTTTTTGAATAATAAGGCCACCCAAAGTGGCCTTATGGCTAATTTTTTATTATTTCTATTACGCAACGGTTGCGATCTTTTTTCTTCTTTTTTTCTTTTCAGAACTAAATACATTTGGGCTAATGAGAATGAGAATGAGAATAAAAGAATTGATTTCAATTCTTGAGTTATGTTGCGTTTACTAACACGTACATAAATCAGAATGGTTGTGGATATAAAATTGAATAAGTCATTCCTAAATATCTGGAGTTTGATTACTAAGAGATATGTATAAGAAATGAATTTCATCGGAATGAATTTCAATTCATTCTCATTTTCATGTCATTAGGGAGGAGAACGGGGGTATTCGAAGTGTTTCTAGTGAGTACTTTATAATAAGGATTTCATGAGAACTTTCAAATCAACGGTTAGATGATAGTAATCTTTAAAGCACTCATTCAACCGTTGATTTGAAATTCTTCACAAAGTCTTTATTATAAGATTCTCACTAGAAACTCTCCCTTATGGTATATACCGTATGAGAATTTTTTTAGGAAAATATCCAATAGATCCTAATTTTCACCTTATATTTCCCATTAACTTTGGGAATTTTTAATTTTTCCCAACAAGTCTGATTTATGCCTGTTTTACTCCCATTAAAAACAAAAATATTGAATGGTGATTTTTTGTGACCTTTTTGCCCTTGGCGAACTTTGACCGCTCGAAAGGCACGGTGGTCACGAACTTTGACCGCTCAATCCATCGCCGTCCGACGACGCCTTGAGGTGAGATTGGTGGTGTTGGGTTCATGGACAAGAGGGCTACAAAACCCAATAAGGGTTTCCCACTAACTCGGTCGGAAACGCCGCCGGCAAGGAAGAATAGTCCGCACGAAAACGAACATTTTCTCTCCTAGATTTCTCCTCTTACACTAAAAATCGATGCAATAAATTAGTATAGGATTGAAGAGCTCAAAGAGATGAAGATTTTGGGACAAGTTTCAAGCCTTGAGGTGGCCGGATTGAGGAGAAATCAACCGGAAAAGCCGGCTGCTACAGCGACGGGAAGAGAGAGCTCGAGTGACCTGTGCGGATTTGAGGAGAGAGAGAGTGATTCCCGAAAATGGAAACTTTCGAAGTTAAAATTTTATTGAGGTCAATAAAGTTAAAATTTTATTGCGGTCAATAAAACATTTTATTGCGGTCAATAAAACATTTTATTGCGGTCAATAAAACATTTTATTGACCTCAATAAAAAAGTTTATTGACCTCAATAAAATTTTATTGAGGTCAATAAAATACACAAAGGTAGGGATGGCAATGAGGCGGGTAGGGTAAGGGGATTAAAATACCATCCATGTCCCCGAAGTCATTTTCCGTCCCCATCCCCGCCCCAATCCCCATAATAAGATACTGGGGATTCCCCGTCGGAAAATATTTTTGTCCGACCCAGGTTGGACATATGTGTCCGAACTCTCTCTTATTGGCATACATTCGGACGTATAATTCCATGATTTGAACCATTGATCTTGTAAAGCAATATTTATAGATCAGTTCTGCAACAAATCAAAGTAAACAGAGATCGTTTGTGCATGCAATTGCATCAAATAAATGGACAGTTCATCATGAGAATATTAGTTTTTATCAGAACCGTACATTTGTTTGATATAATTAGATGAATTAACGATCTCCTAATTTGAATAGTTTTTGCAGAATTGATCTATAATAGTTGTTTTACAAGATCAACGGTTCAAATCATGAAATTACACTTCCGAATGTCTGCCAATAAAAGGGAGTTCGGACACAGAGGTCCAACCTAGGTAGGATAAGGGTATTATTTTTCCCTGTCCTCTTAGGGATGAGATCCTCATACCCACCCCGATCCCCGTTAACAAATATTACTAATTTATTATACAAAAATTCTTAAAGGTTTATAAAATATAAAGTTAAAATCAAAACATAAAATTAATATAAGTTCCTTATTTCAATCCAAAAAAATAAATACAAGTCTCGTTTAAAAAGAACAGCAAAAGTAAATAAAAGTTTATGTGTTGGCAAAACAAAGTCCACAATTGGCCACTGAATAGAATTTCACAACTTGATCATTCAAACCAACAAAGAAGTTTACATAAATATTTATTATATTTAAAAAATGAGGTATTTTAATCAAGGTCCAATTTGCTATAAAAATATTGGTTTTAGTGCAGCCACTCTTTTTTGTTAATTGCGGTTCAATTACTTTTTTCTTTTATCCATTTTGCCCCTGAAGAAAATAAGGGAAACAAATTAAAATCTCTTAAATTTAGCATTTTTGCTTTTCAGTTTAAATTTTTAAATTTTGAATTTTAAATTCTCCAAATCTAATTTGGAAAATAATTATGATAGACATGCATTTAAAACTATGTAAACATTTATGAAAGATCAATAATTTCAAAATTCAAACAATTCAATGTACCTACATCATAGGGAGAAAAAAATGAAACTAAGAAAAAACTAAGTGGCATCGAATGAAAGTTTACGCAACAATACTCAGTTGTATATTAGCACATTAGTCTCGAATCAAGCTTTAACATTATTCCTAACCAAAATGTAGGGAAAAACCACCACAATTTACCTTCCTATAAGATATGCAAAATGCATCTCTCTTTCCAAAATATCACTTTTGTACTATGTATCTAATTAAAAGTGCAAAAGTTTCTATGCACGAGGTAGGAAAAAAAAAGAACAAGGTAGCTTTTGTTTAAGGGAAACGTAAAAAACAAAGAGAATGAGCAAAGAATATGATGTATTTCATTAATGAATAAGGGTCTCTATATATATAGGAGTACAAGATACAATATGTATTGATGTAGGAAATCTATTCTAAATACAATCCATATCCCAGAAGGATAAGCATATTCTAAGTCCTAGTTGGACAAGGCACACAATAATGATATCCTGAAACACTCCCCCTTGTGCCGGTCACAACTAGGTGATGTTTTACATGTTGTCTCATTAAAAACCTTGCCAAGTAACAATAAAAACACAGTGGGAAAAATAACCTTGGTCGAAGGGAAAAAGAGTACAACACACCCTTCACATTTGAAAGTGACATGTATGTGCCAGACTCCTCCTCATGTCTGCACCTCCCCCTGATTCCTACAATCATGGGAGCTCTGATAACTTAAGCATACCAATGCTTTTAACATGTTTTTCAAATGTGGACTTAGGCAAAGACTTAGTAAATAAATCTGCCACATTCTCCTCGGATCTAACTTGATTCACTTGAATTTTGAGGAGAGTTTGTTGTTGCTGAATATAACTTTGTGCGGGTCAGAAAGATACCCGGCATCAGCACAACTAACCAAAATATCACATGAATTTTTGGTAAAGGGGATTCCAGCATCGGCGCGACCGATCGACGCGACCGATCGACGCATGCTCAGCGACCGGTCGCCCGGCGGCAGCAAGTATATGTTTGCCATGTTTTTGTCTCTCTTTGTAGGGATAAAATAAGCCCAAATCGATTGTACCCTTTAGGTATCGAAATATTGTCTTTATGCCACTCCAATGACGTTGCGTGGGCGCAGAGCTAAATCTAGCCAACAAGTTCACAACAAAAGAGATGTCAGGTCTAGTGCATTGAGCTAAGTACAATAATGCGCCTATTGCACTTAGATATGACACTTCGGCCCCTGGGATTTCTTCGTCATCATCCTTTGGACGAAATGGATCTAGGGTCCGACCGATCATGGGAGTGCTAATCGGATGTACTTTGTCCATGTTAAACCTTCTTAACATCTTGTGGACATAAGCCGATTGGTGGATTAATATTCCACTATCTCGGTGCTCTAGCTCAAGGCCTAGACATAACCGAGTTTTCCCAAGATCTTTCATCTCAAATTCGGATTTCAAATACGTAGCAGTATCTCTCAGTTCTTCAAGAGTACCAATTAAATTCATGTCATCTACATAGACAATAATAATTACAAATCTGGAACTTGTTCTCTTTATAAACACGCATGGGCATAAATCATTTTTTATATATCCCTTCCCAATCAAGTAGAAAACGCACTCCGTGGTTTAGAGTCACTTGACTTGGGTATTTGAAAGTCCATCTGGCACCTTCATATATATCTCAGAATCTAGATCCCCATAGAGATATGCTGTAACCACATTCATAAACTGCATGTCAAGTTTTTGTGGAAACTACCAAACTGACAAGGTAGTAGGATGTAATAACATCCCTTACGGGAGAATATGTCTCCTCGTAGTCAATCCCAGGGCGTTGTGAGAAACCTTGCGCCACGAGGCGAGTCTTATATCTCAAGACTTCTTTCTTCTCTTTACGCTTTCTAACAAAGACTCATTTATGTCCAATAGGCTTTACACTTGGGGACGTTAGCACTACGTACCCAAATACCTTTTTCTTTGTTAGTGAATCTAGTTCAACAGGGATTGCTTATTTCCATTTAGGCCAATATGCTCTACGTTGACATTCTTCAACAGAGCGTGGTTCGATGTCATCATGCTCTATAGTCTATTGAGCAATACATCATCAAGAATTTCGTCTCAAGCATGCATGCATTTATCGAGATTTTTGTATTATCTGAAATTGATTCAATCATTGAGGCGTCCCCCAATATTGATTCATTGGACATAACTATAATTAGAGATAATCTCATGAGACAGGTTTCGAGTATTGATGATGAATGGATTAGGCTGTGCCAAACTCGCTTCCTTCCTTTGGCGAGTATCCATCGAACCAAGTGGTCTCACCCTCTTTCTTTAGGGAACCACGGCCTCAACCACACCTCCACTATGTGCGGTTGTGGCACCATTATTGGCGCCATATCCCCTCTTCCTTTAAAGGATTTCCAACCTTGCAGACACGTTTGCAGCTGGTATATGTGATCTCGTCACTTTAGCAATATCAGAAAACGCATCAGGCATCGAATCTGCTACGTCCTGAATATTGAGTATACTTCGCACTTTACTATCACATTGTGCGGTTTGGGGATCAAGATGAGACAGAGTGGGGACAGACCACGACAATTCCTGTCGTTCCTGTTGAACATTCTTGTTCTTATCTCCCCCTAACGACGGGAAGACTGTCTCATCAAAGTGACAATCCGCAAATCTAGCGGTAAAGAGATCGCCTGTCAAGGATTCCAAGTAGCGGACAATAGTTGGAGATTCGTTACCAACATAAATACTTAAACGTCTCTGAGGACCCAATTGAGTGCGCTGTGGGGGTGCAATTGACACATAAACCATACAATCAAATATGCGTAAATGTGAGACATCCGACTCATATCCAGTTACCATCTGGTACGCATCAAACGGTTGATTGGTAGTGGGTCTGAAACGAATAAGTAGAGCTGCATGCAATATTGCATAACCCCAAGCAGATAATGGGAGATTGGTGCGCATAACCAATGCCCAAGCGACCATTTGAAGTCTATTAATGGTAGCTTCTACGAGACCATTTTGTGTATACATATGGGGTACGGGATGCTCAACATCAATCCCAATAGACATGCAATAATCATCAACTGTCTGTGATGTAAACTCTCTAGCATGAATTTTCTAATTTTGATTATGAGGGCTCAAACTATTCAACCAGTCTTCCATTTGCCAAAGCTAAATCACAAAAGACCAAATATAGAAGTGCCGGTGGAAGTTATCACGCTGACCCTTGTATGTGTGAACTCTTCCCGTCAACTAGTGGGGGCATTCTGCCAAAAACTGGGGGACTGCGCGGACGGTCCACACCGAGAGTTATGGTTGGCCCCTTGCTTTGAAGCGAACCCCTTCACTTTGTAACACTAAAATCATAAATTTCTTATTTGATGGGATGCCATTTACCGATGTTCAAAACAGGTAATGTATATCGTCCTTTAATCCTCTGGAATATATGCAATTTATCTTCGTTGTTTAATTAGCCATCATAACTTGTTATTAGCCAAAAAAAAAACTATCATAACTTCTTGTATATACATACATGCATTATTTTTTTTGTAGATGAAATTTATATAGGCACAATAATCTGGACACAACTTGTTTTTTTTTTTTTAACAAGTGTAGACAATAAACAATAATTATCATGGACGTTAAATTGCTAACTTGAATATAATGTCTAGTTGTTTACTAACTTTGAATGCTTTAATTGGAACTCATCCACTCATAGCGAGCCAGTGGCTAATGAAGGGGGGATTACTCTATCTCGTGCCCAATCAACTTGTGTCCAGTGATGTATTACCACTACTCCTGTTTGACAATTACTTTATTCTTAATGAACACCTATTGAATCGAATCTGGTACATCTATCTATTGATTTTGAATCATATAACATGTGGAATTGTAGGTGATAAATTTATGGGCCGAGTATGAGTGCGGCTGGTATTGAAAGCTGCTATTTCCCAACGTTCTTTGGGGTATGCTGCTAACTTTAAAACATATTTACTCGGGTATTGTGTCATAATAGGTTGGGTTTATGTTTTATTTTTGGATATCCTTGTAACATTTAGGAAAGAGCCACCGTTAATACCGGCCAGGTGCCTACGAAGGAGTGGACTGCTGACACTATTAGTAAATGTCGGCTGCAAAGATTTCTGCCACGCATATTCGACTGCACAAGAGTATGCTTAGCAGTTGAACCTGCAGACCAAGAAAGTAGTGCAGGGGCCCCAAATCTTTGATATCAAAACCAAGACCAAGAGCATCAATGAAACTTTGGAGAAGGTGATCATTGCTGCCCGTAACCACAATATCGTCAACATACAATAGAAAATAAATAGTGTGATGACCATGATTAAATATGAACAAGGAGGAATATGCCAAACTTTGGAGAAACCCAATAGATAACAGGAAAGAACTCATTCGTTGAAACCATGCTCAAGGAGCCTGCTTAAGGCCATAAATGGCCTTATTAAGCTTGCAGACATGAGTTGGCCGAGATTGATCAATGAAGCCAGGAGGTTGAATCATGTACACATCCTCCGTGAGAAAACCATGGAGGAAGCATTCTTGACATCTAATTGGCGAAGAGTCCAACCACGAGATACAGCAAGACTAATGACAGTACGTATTGTAGCAGGTTTTATCACAGGACTGAAAGTTTCTTAAAAATCGATACCTTGCTGTTGATGAAAGTCTTTGGCCACAAGACGTGCTTTGAAGCGTTCTATTGAACCATCTGGATTACGTTTGACTCTGAAGACCCATTTGCAGCCAACTGTGTGCTAATTTGAAGAGAAGGGAACCAGAGACCAAGTGTCGTTCTTTAACAACGCATTAATCTCTTCTGTCATAGCTGCACGCCATTCGACCTTCTTTGAAGCCTGCGAATAACAGGTGGGTTCAACCGAGTCAATCAAAGTGAGGAGGGCTCGTGGGATGGGATACCTGACCGTGACATCATTTCGAGTTCGTGGTTGGTGAATACCATCCCGGAGTCGCGTGACCATTTGATGTCTTGAGGGAGGTGGTGGGTTCGCAACTGGCGCTGGAATAGATGTCGGCGGAAGAGATGAAGAATCAGCTACAGATGTCGGCGGAACGACTGTGGTGGCGGGAGAGAGCACACCGTTACCCTGAGGAGATGCGGTGGTAAGCTGGGTAGAAGGCAACCTGGAACGGCGGTGGTAAGTCCGAATGGGAGGAGGAGGCGACGCATTAGGTTGTGAATGCGCAATCAGATCTGAGGCAAGTGATGCCGATGAAGAGCTTTGGCCAGATTGGATTGGCTGTGAGGTTGGGCCACTCGGCAATTGGGCCTCTGGGTCGGTGTTGAGGCCTGGGCTGTATAAAGGAGTGAACTCCAATGAGCTTGAGGCTTGAACCTGCTGTTCCTGCAATCTTTTGTAAGAAAAATGTGTTTCGTTAAATATAACATGCCTAGAGACATAGACACGACCTGTTTGGGGATCAAGACAGCGGTAACCTTTATGGTGAGGGCTATAGCCCAGAAAAACACACTCAAGACTACGACTAGAGAGTTTATTGGAGACATAAGGGCCTAGATGAGGAAAACAGGAACAACCAAAGACGCGAAGAGAGGAATAAGATGGCGGACTACCATAGAGACGAGCATGTGGTGTATCCCAATTCAAGACAGGTGTAGGAAGAAGATTAATGAGATAAACTGATGTGAGCACAACATCAACCCAAAGACTATGTGGAGCACCTGAAGTAAGAAGGAGAGTTCAAGCCATTGTGGCAATGTGGCGGTGTTTACGCTTGGCAAGATCATTTTGTTGTGGTGTATGATGACAAGAAAATCTTTGTTGAATGCCCAATGATTTATAATAGTGAGAGAAAGCATGATTGACATATTCAGTCCCATTGTCACTTTGGAGAAATTGGATTGTATTGTGGAAAATATTGCGGATCATAGCTACCAAGGTTTGAAAATGAGTAAGAACTTCATTTTTGCGACGCATGGGATAAATCCAAGTATACCGAGAAAATTCGTTGGTAAAGAGAACATAATACTTGAAACCAGTAACTGAAAGAGTGGAGGAAGACCAAACATCACTATGAATTATTTGAAAAAGAGAAGTTGCAGATGCATTATTTGATTGAAAAGGTAATTGGTGAGATTTGCAAAGCGCACAATCTCTACAAAATGATCGAAATGACAACTTAGAACCAATAGTAGACCATAAACAAGCTAGAACATTTGATGAAGGGTGACCTAAGCGGTTGTGCCAGACAGCGGAGTGAGTAGAAGCAAGTGCATGTGGAGTAGGAGACACACTTGATAGACTGAGCGGATAGAGGCCATCTTTACCGGGGCCCTGAAATAAGAGACGACCAGTAAGTAAGCAATAGATTTGATAAAAATCAGGAGCAAAGAGGAAAAACACACGATTATCTTTTGTAAACTGAGCAACTGACAAAAGATTTTTATGAATTGATGGAATACAAAAGACATCATATAAGGAGAATTTAGAAGAACCTAAGGACAAAGCAAGAGTACCGGTATGAGAAATAGGCATTGAATCCCCATTACCCATATACACATTATGTAGACCACCATAGGATTGAGAGTTGTTGAGAGGCATAACTGTAAGGGCAAAATATTTGCTATTGGCTATTTCCTATTTGACAAAACCTCTTCCCTTGTATTAGCAATTCTTTTGTATCATTGCTAGTTTGTTTTAGGGATTAGAAGTCGTGGCTTAGGTTGTTCTTACTCGAGATGGTTCGTGAAGACGCCTTTCTTATCCGGTCTTTTCTCCGGACTTCGATCTTTGGTCATCGAAGGTTTCATTCAAGCACCTCAAGGTATGACTCATGTATATGCACATGCATTTCATTCATATTATGTCTTCCTTGTTGTCCTAGGTTTATATAGGTTGTTTTCCTTTCACTTATGATGTGAATCACATAAGTATATGATGCTTGATTGCCACACTTGTGTCTTGTATCACAAGTTTCGAGTGCTTATTTTATAAGCACCCGGTCGCAACGCGACCGGCTCAAATTTTGTATGCATAGTTTCATACATTTGAGTTTATGATGTTAGGATTGCTAGATCTTCTTATAGATTTGTTTTGATTAGCATTCCTTTATGTTTAAGGCTGTTTTATGCCTTGCGATCGATCGTCACTGTTCATGCGATCGATCGCACCACGTGGCAAATTTGTCCGTTGGATTTATGACCGTTGCAGTTCAAAAATATGTCCGTTGGGACTTTTTGTGCGATCGATCGCACGACATTCTGCGATCGATCGCAAACAAGGGTTTCGCACTTCCAGGAGCTTCTGTCTTCTTATTTTACACTGTGCGATCGATCGCATAATATCGTGCGATCGATCGCAAATGCTACTGGGCTGTTTTCTATAAATTGAACCCTTGTGTTTCATTTCGGTCAACTCTTTCCCCATAGTCGAAAATACACTTTGAGAGAGTTCTTTGGTATTGTGAGTGATCCTAGTTCCATGTTGTAGGTTCCTCACCTTAATCTCCATCTATAATCCATTGCTAAACACTTTGATTTGCATTTATATGCTAGTTTAGCCTATGTTTAGGATTTAGGAGATTCTATTCGATTCTAGCAATTGTTCCATGTTGAATTGCTGAATTGAATGATTGAATCTATATTCAATCTTCTTTGTTGTTTGTTTGTTTAGCTAATGATCCTTGTGATTAGTTAAACAAACCCTTGAATCATATTCAAGGCTTTTCAATTCGATTTGGTTAATGCAAGCAATTGTTCCTTGTTGAATTGCTTGTGTTAATTGAATTGAATTCATTCATTCATACACACACACACACTTGCATAGTCGGTGTCTTGCGGTTGGAGGGTTCACGCGGTGAAGTTCGATCAATCGGAGAAGCTTGAGGTGGGATCACTTGAAGAGCATTCGGGGCTACACAAGGTTAGAGCTGCCACTAGTCATAGGGTTGATAGTGTAGAGTTTGGGACGGAGTTCCCCCTTGTACGTGTTGCCGTTTGGCGTTTTCATAGTGTTACACAAGAGCATGGGGTACGGCTCCCCTCCGGTTTTCCTCTAGTGGTAGAGGTTCCGGGTGACCATATTGTGTGTTGTTTGTGTGATTGTTGATATCTATTGTATTGTGCTTAATTGATTAGCATATTGTGTGCTTGTTCATACATAGATATATATAGTCCGTGGTGTGCTAGTTTGATGCACACTTTGGGATTCTAGGTTGTACAATTGATTGTGCTTGTTGCATATATATTTGTTATCAATTGTGTATTGCTTGTGCAATAGTTAAAACCTAGGTTATTCATTGTGAAGCATATTTGTATTGCTTCCTATTGTTGTTTGTAGGAGAGTTAAGTTTTAATTTGTTGAAAGTTGTGTATACTCTCCGATTAGTGTTTAAGACGACTACCGTTATTGGGACAATCCGGGTTACCGGAATTTCAATAACAGTTATATGATGAGTCGCACCCGTATCGGGATACCAATTTGGGTCAGCCGCGGCAAAATGGGCTCCGGCAAAAGGCGCGGTAGTGGATGGACCAGGAAATCGATGAGGACATTGATGCAGCCCGTGTTGATTTGTGTGGCAATTAGGACACCAATTTGGTGCTGGGCCGAGGAGTCCATTTTGTGGTGAAGAACGCATAGCCCAAGTAGGAGAACTAAAAGGCCCAAAAGATTGAGCGTGCTGCTGTTGCATATGGAATGGGACTGGAACTTGGGATTGTGATGCAATCTGAGGCTGAAATTGCCTACCATGTTTGTAGCGACCGGTGTTAGGGCGACCTCTGTTGGAGAAATTCCGGCCGGTGGTAGAACGGGTGTCACGGCGGGAAGATGAGGCTTGGCTGTGATGGAAGAGAGCAGTGACCAAAGTTGAATCAGCGGAGCGAGATTGGGTTGCTTCAAAGGAGAGAATCTGGGCACGAAGCTCAGTGAAGTCCGGGAGAGGTGAATTTTGAGTGAGGGCAGTTCGAAGCATGAGGTAGTCAGTACCGAGACCATGGAGAGTTGCAATTACCAAGTCCTCATCCGGAACGGGTTTGTTGATGGATGTCAAGGAATCGGCAATAGATTTAGCTTGGCGGAGGTATTCATCAATGGATTGGTTTCCTTTTTGAAGGTCAAGTAGCTGCATTTTGAGATTGGCAGCGCTAGCCACAGAACGTTGGGAGAAATGGCAGGCAAGGCAGTCCCATATGTCTTTGGATGTTTCAAAACCAATGGTGAGTTGGGCAATGTTTTCAGTTAAGGTGGTGGTGAGGATACTGATAATGAGTTGGTCTTGTTGAAACCATTTGGCATATTCAGGGTTTGGGATTTGAGTGGTTGGTTGATTTCCAAAGGGAGTGGACGTGATGGTGAGTTCAAGTGCAGATTTGGAACCATCAATATAGCCCCAAAGATCATTGCCATGAAGGTATGGTTTGAGCTGACGAAGCCAAACCAAGTAGTTGGATTCGGTGAGTTTGATAAAATTGGAAGTGTTTGGAGAGGGATTGGAGGAAGTGTTGGTGGCAGCCATAGGAGGGGAGAGACGAGAACAGATGACAGAGGATCAATAAGGTAAGAACCTAAACTACTGATATCACGTAGGAAGTGATTTTTCTTGTATTACTCTTTACAAATGTACACATATATAGCAGTAAGATACTGCGGTTACAATGCAATAATTAAACTGCATTTACAGCCATATCAAAACTGTATTTACAGCCATATCAAAACTGATATGTAATTATAACAAGATCAAAACAACCTATGAACAAATCACTGGAGGTGAATCATAAGGCTTGATTTCAGGAGAGGATTTAGTCTCTCTAACATATTCAACTGCTGGAAAGTGGTAATGTGACTTCATGACATAGAGCATATCTGACCTTGACAAAGTTACAGGTCTCATCCACTCCTGCAAGGTGATTGAGTTTTTGCAAAAAATACTTTGATCAATGCGACTAAGAGTCTAAAAACCACTTCCAATGCTGAACTAATAAAAGGCGATGGGTAAAAGATATATAATGAACTAGTTTAATTGTTAGCATCATAGAACATGGATTGATTGAAAGAAAATGTCAGCATATTTGTATATACAAATAATTTACAAATATGCTGACATTTTCTTTCAAGACAAAGACGAACAAGGATGCACAAGAATGATGAACAAGAATGTGCATCAATTAAGCAAAATTTAACTATAACTACCTTCTTTTAAGACAAAGATGAACAAGAATGATGTTTATAACCAAATGCAAGATTCAAACATTCATCATGTACAAACTTTAGCTACATCAAGATTCACTGATTATCTGAATTTAGTAATTTCTTTCATGGAGTCCACCGATCCCACATCCTACATCCAAAACCTGTCACTTCGTAGGAAGAGAAAAAATTAGTAAACATCAAACTTGTAACTTAAAGGGAAAAATTGTAAGACATGACTTTAAAGTTATGATAGCTTAGAGAAAGAAACCTTATGTCCTTGCTTTAGACGCAGTTGCAGAGCAAGAAAATGCTCGTGCCATTTGATGCTCTCTTTTAGAGACTCTTCCTTCCATCTACCAATATAATGACCAATGACAATATTACTCATTAAGACTTGTAATCATTTAACAATATGCATTTGCATACATTCATAATTTCATATTTTATGAGTATAAAGAGAGGTCAAGGAAAAATGATGGAAATAATCGATCCATACCTTGGTGCAAAATGGAAGGACTCCCCCCATCCATATTCATAAAAGCTTGTGACAAGATCATAATATTTGTTAACCTGAAAATGCCAAGCCAGGTACCATTATCAAACCCATAATAGAAGTGAAATTCAGAACTTAATATTTAAGCATCAGGAAAACAAAGGAAACTAGCAATGAGTTAAACTGTATCCAAATTTAAAAAAATAAAAATAAAAAAAATAGCTGAAATAGGCACAAAATATGAAATATCAAAACCAATTCAAAGTGAGCACATAAAATGTACAATTAAAAGGCAAATGTGGAATTTGAATAAGGAAAATGATCAATGAATTTAAGGAAGATGATATTATGGGAAGAGACCCCTAAATCAACTCCAGTGTAGCAGGTTTGGATCTTGCCTCTCACAGCTGACGGTCAACTGAGTGTTAATTTCAATTTTATATTATATTCCTCGTTTCCCTCCAAATTGGAATCAAATTAAATATCTCCCAAATTTGATATTCTTTGGTTATTTTGGGGAAATTCTGCCATCCTTGGGGCATGCCATGCTTGGGCATGTGGCATGCTCAAAAGCCCTTGGATGATGACTCTACCCCACCCACCCCCCTGCAAATGCATCCTCACCCTTCCCCCTTCCTCACCCGGGCACTATAGATGCACCCGTTATTTTGACTTGAATTTGATTTATACTAGTAATTTTCCACGTACTTTATGCTTGAAAATATCAAAAATAAAAAAATTATTTTAGGTCAATTAATTTTTTTTATTATGAACCAATAAATTAAGGGTGATGATTTTGACACTCCACTTTGCCATATATTTTACCACTTGTACTCCACTTTTATGTAGTTAAAAGTGGAGTGCAAGTGGTAAAGTAGAGTGCTAAAATCACTTCCCTAAATTAATTTACTATGAGTTTGTTAAAAAAACGGAAATTTTTTTCTTCATCCGACCCATTAAATAGACTGGCTGGAAACATAATTTTTTTTTATCACATATAGTATATGAACTATTTCTCAATTATATATTTAGTACCTGAACTTCAATTTTGGTCACAAGTAGTACCTAAAATTTTCAATTTTGTCACAAGTAGTACCTAAAGTTTTTGATTTCATCTCTTGTGGTACCTAAGGCCATTTTTGTCACAAATATATGCGTATAAGAGCGCGTGTTAAAAAAAAAAGACTAAAATGAAAAACTTTGGGTATTACTTGTGACAAAAATTGAAAACTTTGGATACTATTTGTGACAAAAATTGAAAACTTTGGGTATTACTTGTGATAAAATTAAAGTTTAAATACCACAAGAGATGAAATTGAAAACTTTGGGTACTACTTATGACAAAAATTAAAGTTCAGGTACCAAGTATATAATTGAGAAATAGTTCAGGTATTATATATGATAATAACCCAGAAAAAAAAAAAACTATTGTAATTGGAGAAAAATTCTCTTCAAATGTCCTTACTGGTTAAGTACATTTTTTTTTTGTTTTTCATCAAGTCTTGACCCGAACTCATGTTCTATTTGGGTCAAGTCAATCCCCTCATTTAACTAATTGCATATTTACTTACTTGAAATGAGTATGAGAATAAAGGAATTGATCTTGCGTTTAGCATGTACATGAATCAGAATCCAATCAGAATGGTTGTGGGTCTCACTTAAAAGTAACTAAAAAAGAGAAATTTATTCGTGAATATCTAGAGTTTGATTACCAATGGGAGATAAGTATTAAGAATGAATTCCGATTCATTCACATTTTCATTCCAAATAAATAAACATGTCATGATGGTGTTCCGTTAGAGGGATCGCATATAAAATTCCCCAACCCAAAACACTTCAGGGAGAAAGAGGCGCCCAAATTTCGACAATCAGGGTTTCTGTCAATCCATCGAATTGCAGCATCTGCACCAATGAAGATGGGGCGTATCGATCCCTTTCGTCTTGCAAATCCTCCTCCCTGCTAGAGTAAGCTCGAATTTTCTATCGGGTACATGAATAGTGGTGGTACGCACTCCTCTACTTCTTTGTCTTTGCAGCTCAGAATTTGAATGAACATAATTGATGGTTTAAGTAATCAAAGCCCATTTCTTGTAGACTTGTAGTATAAATTCCAGCCAAACTCTCTTAGAAACGATAACAAGATAGTTTGATTCATGGGCCGGAAGCGTACTAGAAGTGGTGTGGGTAAAGGAGGTTCTAGTGTGAATATGATTGACAGATTTAGCAATCTTCCGAAGAAAGTTGCTCTTCACATTGTTTCACGTCTTCTGATTAAAGACCTGGCTCGCTTCTGCTGTGTGTCCAAACTATGCACAGAATTATGTCTGTCGACTCCGAAAGTATACTTTTGTGGATTTGGTGGAGAGGACATAGCGGATATGTCCACATGTGAACGTAGGTTGAAGTTGGTGAATGCATTGGATAGGTTCTTGCTTAGTCGTGGGGATATTAAGATGCAGAAGTTTGATCTTGTCTGGGAGGGTCACAATGAGGACTATGTTGATGAACCCCCATGCTTCTGTGTCAATGAGAGTTTCCGAATAATCACCTGGATCCAGAATGCTGTAAGGTGTAAAGTTGAAAAGCTTCATCTTGATGTGACCTTTTATGATGATGATGATGATGATGAGGGGGAACAGTTAGCATTTCCGTCTTGCGTCTTTCTTTGTGCATCTTTGAGGTCTCTAGCGGTAGATATGCCACGGACGGTTTTTAAAACACCCTCCTTCACCTTCTCCTCCAATCTGGAAGAGTTGCATTTGAGAAAGGTTGTCATACAAGCTGAGGGGTTTTTCAAGTGGATATCGTGTTCATGCAAACTTATTAAGAAATTATCTCTTACAGAAATTAATGGGATAGATAATTTTATCGTTGAAAGCTCCTCTTTGGAAGAGTTTTGGTTTACTAATTACCGGGAGGTCGAAACCTGCCATGTTTACATCTCTGGTGAGAAACTTGAAGAAATAAGATTCTACTGCAGTGATTCACCTAGCAGCACCGTGTCAAACATTGTTGCTCCAAATCTTAAAAATTTGATTTTGGAGGGGAATGTGAAAAATCACCTAAATCTGGGAGAATTAGAATGTTTAGAAAAAGCTACTATTCTTATGGAGCCTATTGTAGACAAGTTTGACAAAGTATTTGAGGTTCTTTGCAGTTTGTGCAGTGTTAACCTTCTTTTTCTAAATGAAGCTACCATCAAGGTAAAGTGAACCCAACCCTTGAGATTGTGTATTAGGCTGGCTAGTTTATGTTTCTTACAATTTCACTAATGTTTTCAACATGCCTATGCATCAATAATATTCTCACTAGCTAGAATAAACGTTCATATTTATGTTTAATGTTACAGGCTGCGTACAGGGAAGAACCCATGCAACCTCAATTAGATGAGCTTTGGTCTTTGCATATGGGTATTGGGAGGTTGACTGATGAGCTAGTGCCGGCAGTCGTCTCTCTTTTAAGAGGAACACCAAATCTGTGTACTTTATACATAGGTTATAAACCAACTTCACTCGACCCTAAATCTAATGTAAGTTATCTTTTGCTTTTAAGATAATGCAGTTTTCCTTTCTTTTATTTTATTTTGGGAAATTGAGTTGTTGTCTTCTTTCTTTACAGACATCTGGGTTTGATATGGAATATTGGAAGATGCAAAACCTGGCTTTTATTTCTCAGGTTGAGGAGGTTATCATAGAGCTTAGTGCTGGGTCTAATGGAATTGAGTTAGCAAGGTATATACTTGAGCATGCTGACACCCTGGAAGAAATGGTCATTAGGTATTTACCGGAGCAATCTAATGCAATAGGGATCTTAAAAGAAAGTAAGATGATCTCAAATCCCTTGGTTACTTTTGAGGAATACTAAAGGTCAGTTAGCTTATTTTCATAGTTTTTTCATATCT
The DNA here is from genome assembly GCA_029955375.1 of Rubus parviflorus. Classification (NCBI taxonomy): domain Eukaryota; kingdom Viridiplantae; phylum Streptophyta; class Magnoliopsida; order Rosales; family Rosaceae; genus Rubus; species Rubus parviflorus. Next base: position 16,113,050 of record JARGGL010000006.1, on the reverse strand, counting down.
GTTTATCTGATGATGTCGAAACCGAAGTGTGAACATTGATAGATCCATTTTGGAATTTTTATTGAATGAGACGGTATTCGAACCTTTATGGTCTTTCTTCGTTGACCTTTGTGTGCAACTACATTGTTGTGTTTGCTTTATCTTGTGCCGATTTGAGAATTGACTGATAATCCTAGCTATGGATGATCCTACTGGCTGAGACAGAGGAAGCATGAGTTCTGTTTTGTTTACTTTAGGTTTTTACATTGTTCATCTATCCATATTGATAAATATTGGAATAATCTGTAGCGTGCAAGTCTGAGGGGGAGGAATCTATCTTCTTTGCTAGTAAATTTTCTAAGAATGACTTCTGTTTGAATTCATACATGGTTATCATTTGTCATGGGATAAATTGTGTCCTATATTTGGTGCATAGGGCATCAAGTTTGACTCCTTGCACACCACCTATACGGCTATACATCCTTAAATCACCCTAGAAACTGGGATCACAATTACAATAACAAGTTAAATGGTTCAACAAATGTATGACTCATTTAATTTTGATATATATATATATATATAATGATTCTCAGGTAAGGAGATCTTTACTTTTTTAAGTTAAGGAGTTTTGATTTCAACCGTTAGATCAAAACAGATGTGGGACTCAACTGTCAGATATGTTTTAAATGATTTGCTTTGACGGTTGAGATCAAAACTCCTTAACTTAAAAAAGTAAGGAGCTCCTTAGCAGAGAAGGCCTATATATATATATATATATTAGTGACATTGGTTGCCGGAAGCCAAACCGACCGCCGAATCCAAAACCGCAAACTGTCGGTGCAGTTGTCAGGTTTACGTTCGGAAAATGCTATGCCTCTTCTTGCGATTGACGAATACTATTCGTAGTCCTCTTTAGTCCATCTACACACATAACTCGGAATTGATATGCAAAGTTTTGAATTACTTCTGAGATATATAATGACAAGTTTCGATGAGAAAAAGTATCGACTCACATTGAGGAAATTGTTAAGACCCCAATGTGCCTTTACAAACTTATTCATTAGACTAATACTAGCTACAAGCCCTATGGACATATTGAAGATTCATATGTGTATTGAATCAAACAGAACACACTCGATCATATTTCAAGATCTTGTACTCCAACAATAATATAGAGAGCCAGCCGGTACCAATCCCCTCCCAAAACGAAAAACTATTAGTATCTAGAGACTTGGAAAAACAATGACATTGTCTAAGACAGGGCCACACATATGACCAAAATCATGAAGTTTTGTGTGATAGTATGCACTGTAAAATGTGATTCTAGTTCTTGGTGAAACTGCTTGGAATTTGAAACTTGCAGTTCTAAATCCACCTTTGCCTTGAGACACATAAGGAACTTTTAGGGTTTCCTTAGCAGCAAAGGCTTCAACCATCATCGATCCGTGACAACCATTCTTTGCATCTCCAATGGTGAAGGTAAGGTTGTAGAACTTGTTTGGGATTGTTCTAATAATTTGAGCAATGGCACTCTCTCTTCCTGCAACCAATTCAACCGCGGCAAATCCAACAGGAACTGAGAAGTGCTTCCTGTCAATGTACTTCACAGGCTTTAGGGATTCGATGATCCATCCGGGCAGTTGTGAGATTTGGTCCAGTGTCTTTGGAGGGAGGAGGACTCCCGTTGAAAAGTTCTTGAACACATGAGGACCGTTTTCAAAGCCACCGTTTTTAACAAGATTACCTGCATAGTGAGAATGATTTAAGTTAGACTATTAGAGTGACTATATTCTTGTTTTGACCCCCAAAAAATGAATGTTCCACCTAATTTATTACTAAATCAAAAGCAAGTGAAACTCGCATCAAATATTGAAAGCATACCTCTTATATACTTCTGAGGAAGTATGATCTCCTTGATAGCAATAGCATCCAAGAGAGGACCACAAGCAGGGTCCTCCTGAATCCCAGGGTTGTGGAACGTAACCCTAACAAGCTTGGAAGTTGCCTTAAAAGCCCAGGCATAAGTGTCACCCCCATCACTGCTATACAGGGTCTGAATGGAAAGCTCTGCAGACTGGCCTGGCACCGACACCCTCAGCACCTCGTCTTGGGCACAAGTCCTTGTGGTACCAAAAGTCAGGGAGTAGAGTGAACCTGGGTTCACATTCACGTTCTGAGAAATGGAGGCCTCGTTGCCCAGTCTCACAGCGTGGACGCCACGTGGCACCGGAAAGTAGAAGCCACCCGGCTGCGGCCCACCTGCGATGTACTCCACCAGGCCGTCGATTTCCCACTTTGGGAGCGAGTGTTTGCCGACGATGACTGTTTTCTTTAGGTTTGAGGAACTCGGTGATTCTTCAAAGTGCCCATTTGGTAGTTCCCCTGAAAAGAGAGATCATATTATTATGAGATTTGCGACATTAATTTTTTGCTAAAGCACTTTTTCTGTAAAGCAAAAAGGCTATTGGTCTCCAAAGATATAATTTGCTTCATAGTATTAGACCTAGCTAGATCCCGGAAACTTGAGCTGTTATCAACACTGTATAACCTTTTTTTTTATCTTCATCCCACCAATCCCCAGTGGAGAACCCATGACTTCCACGGTATTTGGTTTTTATAAATAACCAATACACCACAGCTCACTTGCCAACAATGTATAACTCAACTTCTTTTCTCAACATAAATGCAAAGCATTTAGCTACTAAAACCAACAATCACTAGACCCTAAAAGTTCAAACAGTTAAAAAAATGAGCCAAAAGTACATCACACAAACTCAGAAGATATAGGAAGGAAGGTCAGTTTAGAAACAAAAGCATGCAACTATACGCTCAAGGAAGTCAAGTTAAGAGAGTTTGAGCCATTAAAGTAGTTATATATTCAGCTAAATAAACGATTAGTCGAGTGCATGATCACACAGTACCGTTCTAAAATTTAAGCCATAACATGTTGTACTTGTAATAACACTTCCTATAAGTATAACAAAAAGAAAAAAGACAGGAAATTAAAGAAGGCAGTGTTTAATTACCATCAAGATGTAGGGTAGCAGCTGCAGAAGCATAAGCACTGCAGAGAGAGAAAATGCCCAGAAAGCAAAGCAACAAGGACAAAGGAGCCATATCGTTTTGAAGTGGAAGCAGCTAAGCTAGAATGGCCCTTATATAAACAAAGAGAGAAAGTTCCACTAATGGGAAATTTAAAAATGAAAGAGCCTGCAATATTATACATTTGACGATGGATAAGCTCTCGCATCCCTTTCCATGTTCAAAGGGGCACCAAATTAGCCGCGAGATGTGTCTGTTTGTCTCTGATTTTAAGACTTCAAATCTTGCTTTTCCCATATGACCCATAATTGGTTACCGTGATTTGCTCCTCTAGAATACTTGATTGGACCCTTTGGTCCATTATGTCTCAACTTCAAGGCCATTGTTTATGCACAGAGTCTCATGCTGTGCCACATGTTATGACTAAAAAGAAAAGGGAGGGATGCACGGAAGATGTACTAGTTTCGTACAAAGCTAGCTTGACCTTGATCCAAAGATCATGTGCTACACTTTGCTGTCCACATTGTTATATACTAATTCTCCTGGTGGCTTAGTAACAGTACCGGCTCAAGCCGAGCCGGTTATAAAAATTACAATTTTGTCCTTCCTTGTCTGTTTATTTACGGTCATGTCATTCCCCCCTCTCTCTCTCTCCTCTCCCTCTGCGCCGCCGTCAATCACCGCCAAACACCACAAAGTTTACATCAAAACGTAGAGCACTACCCAAAGATAAAGTTATGAACTACCTCAATGTGAGATTTGGAGTGGATCGAGAGATATCGATGCCGGAAGTTCTGAAACCATAAAAATCAACGGCGTCAATCCTCCACGTACGGTAGTCGACATTGAAAACCGAGGGTACCACGAGGTTGCTGGGATAGAGGGCTTCAAACCCCAAGTGGCTTGGACGATCGGAAGTTGCCGGACGAGGTGGTGCCGTGCGGTTGCAGAGGGAGAGGAGAGAGAGTCACGGGGGGAGAGAGAATAGGAAGAGAAAAAAAAGAGGCTGATTTGACGAAATTGCCCCTAAAATATTTTTCTTTAATTCTTAACTTTCCGAAATTAATAATAAATAGCTCCGCTGTCCGAAAAATTCTCCGAAAATTCATACGAACTCATCATGATGTGTACTTTATTCTTAAGTCCTGAAATTGGATTTACGAGTTAAAAAATATTTCTGAAGAATTCCCGAAGCTCTTTGATAATAATTGAGATTACGAATCTTAATCCTGATTAACTCCAAATTATTCTTTTAATTTTTTCGGGGTCTCACAGTAAAGAAGACTTGCAAACTACAATCACAAGTCAGTACTGTTGTGTAAGTTTTTCAATGTTAGTGACGAACGTCAAAATATGATGGAAGTATAGATTAGTGACCGGGGTTGTCGTACCTCGGGGATTGGTGGCCCAAGATCCCCTTTGGTAACTAGGTAGCCTAGGCTTCCTAACACTTGATGGTGTGATTAGAGGTGGATATAAGATGTGTGAAGTGATTAAATGTAACATAAAGTAATGTAACTAAACTAATGTAAATAAAATGCAAAGAGGAGGAACATGGATAGATAGGAAATAGTAGAATGATTGGGAGTTTCGGGTCTCTCCCTAATCCATGTCGATGGATATACAATCAAATTCATAAACATGTTGAAAGGATTATGTGTCAATCCCCACATTCCACCCATGCAATGGTTATGGAATGTGAATGTCATCTAAGGTAATCTTATGCCAACAAAGGTCAATAGGAGTTAATCCTTCATCAATGCTATTAATGAAGGTCCTCCCTTACAAATGTGAAGGGGGTTGAAGCACAAATGCATAAAGGAATTCACACACAAAGCCAAATTGATTAATGGATCAATTTCCGTATCCTAGCCATGCAATCGTTCTAGGACCGAGTCTACTAAGTTATTGTTGTGCCATGCAATGGTTCACAACAACTCCCGATTACACATTAACAAAGTTAACACAAGGGGCGTAAAACTTTAAGACAAAGAAAATCAAACAAGACATGCTCATCACATTCATTGTCCATTGTCTAGAAAGAGTAAGGTTACCAAGCTCACACTTTCATACCAAGATAGATCAAACACATGCTTAAGAATTGGTAGTTCCTAAACAAGCATCTAACACATAACAAAAATAGGCAATGAACATACCCAAATATCAACCAACATGTTTATAAATAATAATCATCCAATCCATCATCTATGGACTAGGGCACACAACCCTAGTCCTCAATCCTAACAACTACTCACATATATTTAGAATGTACATCAATAATCTCAAGATTGACAAGTTAAGAAATATATGAAAGTAAATAGAGATAGAGGAATGCTCAATGAAGATAGTGGCCCCAAACTTGCTGTCACCAAGTCTTAAAGCAAGCTCCTCTTGGCCTCCTCTTCTTCTCCTAGCTTCTTCTTGTCCAAATCTCCAAGGATCTTGATGTTCTTGATGTCTCCAAGCTCATGTGAGGTAGAAGTGATAGAATGGTGGAGAAAATAGGTTAGGAATATAGATGAGGGTCTTAGGAAGAAGTTGGTGAAGGAAGGAAATGGATTTGAGTGGTGGAAGGAGGAGAAAAGAGAGGAAGAATGTGGTAGCCGCCGCCGGCCAACTGGTCAACCACCAGTCGATCCGACGGCGGATCCAAGTATTTTGTGACTTTTGGGAGAGAAGGAAGAGAAAATGTTTAGGAATTTTGGGGTGGAGGCTAGGGTTGATGAATGGTGAAAATTGTATATCAAAATGGAAGGGAAGAGGAATATATATAGAGGCAGAGAGAAATGATTGGAAGGTGGAGATGGATTGGAATTAATCTAATGGCTAATAACTAAGATTCTAAGCTAAGGAAATTACCTAAAAGGATAGGGTAGGTGGGAGAGCAAAGAAGAGAGAAAGGGTAGAGAAGTAATGTGTTTCTGGACAAGAAAAATCAGATTTGGGAGGTGAGGAGACAAAAGTGGGATAAAGAAAAGCTAAGAGACAAATAGTGGTTAGAGCATTAAATACTTTGTCTCTATTTTGAATTTGAATTTCAAATCACCACCAATATACTTCAACCAATCAAAGGGGCTCTACTTGGTTGCTTGGGAAACTCATGGATGGATTGGAATGTGATGCCTTCGGGTTTGACCTTGGGGTTGACCATGTGTGGGCCCGGTTGACTTCGATTGACTTTCCGGGACCAAAAGTTGACTTTTCGGTTTCTTGGTCGTAACTCCGAATCTTTGAGGTGCTTCACTCTCGATCACAGGCGGAGGCAGCTTTGGGCTGACCTGGGCTACAGCCCGGGTAGGATTATTGCAAAAAACAAATTTTATATGTATAATTAAGTTATAATATTTTATGTAAAAGTTTCAGCCCACCTATTTTTTAGAATTTTAGCCCACAAAAGAAATTTAAAAGACAATAATCACTTAAAATAAGAAATTTGTTCCCCAACTACTTCTTTCATTGTTTTTTTTTCTTTTATTTGTTTTCGAAACTATTTTTATATGCTAAAGTTGTTGAAAATAAACTATCTTTACGAAAAATTTACCGTGTTAATATAGGTAAGCAACAAAATATTTTTTTTAGCCCACCCTATTCAATATTTCTGGCTCCGCCATTGATCCCGATGCTTGACTTGAATGATTTTTGATGCTCGAAAGTCACGGTTGACTTTTGTCATTTTCTCGAAAGTGCTCCAATTGGTCCCGAAATGCATCACTTTGCTCCATGTTTCCTTTTCTCACTTATGAACCTATAAAATAGACAAACATAAGTAAATGACATTATTAGGCTTTTAGAGAAGCATTATTCAAGTAGTTAGAAGTATGTTTTGCACGTAATTTAGCTTTAATTGAAATGTATCTCAATTATGTTGAATCTCAATTGATACTACATGTAATTAAATATATCAATTATGTTTTTAGTATTTTCTACGTATTTTAAACGCTTTTAAAACCCACAGCATCGCACGGGCATGTATGCTAGTTGGATTGAAAGCAACTGGGATTAGATGTGATTTCTTTGCACATGCAAGGAGAATAGGAGATCTAAACATCTATGATGGTTCATAGTTAAGAGTAACATAGGTGGGAATGGAACAGTACGTGTGGTTACTTCTCCCTTCTTCTATTTTGTCTGCTTTGTGAAAGTTTGATTTACAGTTGACATAAAAGGAGAACAAAAAAAATATGTCCTAGCTTCTCGATTAGTTAATTTATTTCAACTTTTAAGGGTGAAGAATTTATTCAATTGAAGTTAAAACATTCAACTCGAAAAGTTAAAACATTATTCTAAAAGTGCTCTAGATCGCTACACACTTCTTGTTTCGTTGTTGAACTCAAGATTTATTTCTATCTTTATATTGGTTCACTGTTAACATGTGAATTGTATAGCAAATAATGGCAACAAATTGTAACTAAATAGCACTGAATCGTAACTAAGACACACCATGTCATGGTATTTTACATTGAACTAGTTTGTGATGTAACCTAATTGTCATTGAACTAGTTCATCACGAAAAATTAATCATGTGCTCAATTCCAAATACCAATTCACAAAATCCCTTCCCTATGAACCTTTTGATATAGTTATGTATGATTTGGTTATGAAATAATGTGACATGGTGTGTTTCAATTACGATTTGATGATACTTACTTACATATTGATGTGATTTAGTTATCATTTGGTTCAATTAAGTCATATGAGGTGTATGTTTGCAAGTGGCAGTAATGGTCGCTCAACTTGATCTCAGTAAAATTCCTTCAAATCTTCTGCTTGCCTTAGACGAATAATAGACGAGGGGTTGTGGTGGGCCCGTTGGTTTGCTTATGACATGTGAGCAAGGATTCAAATTTTGATTTCGGTGGAAATTTCTGTTAAAAATAAAGAAATTACGAAAACTATACTTATAAAATTACACTTTTGAATGAATTTTTTTTTTAATGAAACTTTTACATAGACTAAACTAGCTTATAAGAATGGTTTGTTTACTGTTAAGAGTGCATATTACCTGGCACGTTGCTCCCTGCAGCGGCCTAGTCACTCCTCATCGTCTGCTGGTTTAGGCGGAGCAACTCACCTACGTTGGAAGCAGGTTTGGAAAGCATGTATCCTGCCTAAGGTGCGCTCTTTTATGTGGAGGTTAGTCTCTGGTATCTTGCCTACAAATGCAACTCGTATGAAGAAGAAGGTGTAACTGGATGATCAGTTCTGTGTGTTTTGTTCCCAAGACATTGAAAATGATTTACACTTGTTTCTGAGATGCCCAATGATTGTTGGTTTTTGGTTTGCTAGCTCTCTTGGACTACAGGTGAGAGATCACCATGCTCCCTCCCTAGTTGATTGGATTTGGGCTTTGCTTGATTCTCTCCCTAGCCAACAAATGGATATGTTTATTGTGAGAGCTTGAACTTCACAAGGTGTTTCTGGACTAAACGAATACCTGCAAAACAAAGCTTACTCGGTGTGGCACCAGATAAGACCATCCGACGATCCAGTCGGTAAACAATACAAGTAGTAGGCTAATTGTAGGCTAGAAGAATGTGTTACCTGTGGAGAGATATGATCTCTCCTTATATACAGGATTGATGAAGAGGTATTTCACAATGAATGCATGAAGAGAATCCTAACCCAAATCAAATCGAGAAAGAGAATTTGTATCAGATTCAATGTGTAATTTTTTAGTGAGAAAGGATTCCCAAAGATATATCCGGAGATATCATTCCTTACAAGGATTCTACCAAATCTATTGGTTGCCACAAGCTCTAAGATTCATATCAAGACGTGAATTATAAAGGATTCCTAATTGGGCCGGGAATACTTATGTCGTCCAGCTTACGGTTCACAGCTACCGGTCCGGAACCTGAAGCTTACGGCTTAATGAAACCGTAACCTTCCGTCTTCATGGATACAGATCTCGTTCCGACTAATCCTCTCACAAGGTCCTTAAGACAATTTGCATGCTTAAGCCCCAAGACCAAGGATAGGGAATCAACACCCGTAAGGTCATCGGAACCGTCTTACCTTACTCGGAGACTAGGTTCCAGATATATATTTTTATGCGTCCACATTTATGATGTGCTTGTAGGCATTTTGGACTGAACGGAATGCTATGATTTGGAAGGGTAGCTGCTTCAATCCGCTGCATGCATTTCAGTGGATTGATGCTTATTTGGAGGATTATAGGAGGCTTCATTCGGTTCCACCTAAGAATAAGCAAAGAGCCCCAACTTTATCTCCCCAGCCAATTAACAAATGGATATGTTTATGATGTGCTTGTGGGCTATTTGGACTGAACGAAATGCTATGAATTGGAAGGGCAGCTGCTTCAATCCGCTACATACGGTTAAGTGGGTTGATGCTTATTTGGAGGATTATAGGAGGCTTTATTCGGTTCCACCTAAGAATAAGCAAAGAGTCCCAACTTTATAAAGAGTTCCCCCTAGCGGAAGACTCAAAATTAACATTTATGGTGCTTTTAAGATTGAAAGTGGTCAAGGTGGCATTGGAGTGGTTGTTAGAAATGAAGAAAGTGAATGTATGGCTGCACTTGCAAGTCCCTTTTCCAGTTCTGCATTACATATGGAGGCAGAAGTTTCCCGTGCTGGTTTGCTTATTGCCATTTATTTTGGGTGGGCAGCTATTGACATCGAGAGTGACTGTGTTATCCTTGTTAGTAGTCTATCTACTGAAACAGAGGAATACTCAGAGGTTGGTCAAATTATCAATGACTGTCATTCATACAGAGAGCTATCAACTTATGTCGGGTAAGCCATATTTTGACAGGACCCGCCCCAGACTCCACCTTGGAATCCGAGGTGGCCCTGTGGGGCCCACCTTAGAAGAGTCTCTACCGAAAATCCGGCATAAACTCCCCTAAAATTGACTACCCAAAACCTGTGAAAAACAATTTAACACTCCTAAAAACCAAGTCACAACAACACCCGAGCCTACATGCTCGCCGGTGAAATTAAATCAACTTCCACAATTAAAATAACTTCCAAGAATTTCAACTCCAAAAATAGAAATGATTTTCAAATCCGTTATACATTTTGAAACTCAGCGTATCAGAGCTACTAAGTTTTTGAACATACACAATAAAACGAAAGTAGGTTAAACAGTAACCTACGATAATGGAAGTGTAGTGATGACTATGCATGCCTCGACCTCGACACGCGACCTCAGCTAGCTCGTCTGCAACTGGGCGACGAAAAACGGAAAAGCCCAGGGGAAAAACATTTAACGAAAACGTCAGGGTGAGTGGACAAAAAGAATCTAATTAATAAATGTACTAAGCTTTCCCCATTTCTAAAACAATTTCCTTTCTTTACATAAAAACAAGGTTCGTGTGGAATGCTGATAATGCATGAGGGATAACTAAGGACACTGCCTACTTAGGTATCGAACTAGTGGAGGTGATGACTAAGAGCACTGCTCGCTTAGTCACCAATGATCAAGGGCACTGCCCACTTGACCATCTCTTGCCACTTGAGAGCACTGCCAACTCAAGCGACACAACGAGGGCACTGCCTACTCGATCATCGAGGGCACTGCCCACTCGATGATGTTACCTGAAGGGCACTGCCTACCTCAAGTAACGCATGCATGCATATAACTGAAACTGAAACTGAAACTGAATAATTGGCCTCCAATGCTATGCAACTCTAAAACATGCTCAAAATGATAAATTCATAAATTCTGTAAATTCTGAAAAATATACTGCATGCTTAATTTATTTGAAAACAAACGTCCACTCACTGATAACCGAGTAAGTCCGACGCGTGTCAAGATCCTCCTCGACGTCCTCCTGAATAAAACCAAGTACACAAGCTATTAAGATTCGACGGACGTAACAAGACAATCATCTACACTTATTTCATTGAACTACTTAGGTTTCTCCTCTACTAAAACTCACTTTTCAAACCAACGGTAAAACCCTAACTTCAACACCTCGAAAACTATTCCTTGTTACTACTAATTATCCAAAATTCCTAACTTCAAAGATCCAACCGTACAACAAACTCAAACTAATTACCTTAACAACATACTAGAATTCGGTGACCATCCGACGGCCACACGATGAAGTCAATCGTAACTCGTACGATGACGAACCTAAAATTAATCGGATTAATTCCTAAACTTCGACAACTTCCACCAAACTATATACTAACATGATCGAAAAGAAAAGCGCAAACCAATGGGCTAAAATGCACCATCAACCGAGGCCGAACGCGCCACCACGCTCCGCCACAAGCGGCTGCGCGTGGGCCCCACGCGCCGCCCGGTCAACCATCTCCGATGGCCAAGAAATTTTACCAGCATGTTCAACTCAACAAGCCCAACAACTTTCATACCTGCCACGAAGTCTGATTCGGTCTTGAACTCCACGAATTTGGCTCGAAATCTCCGAAACCCTATAACTTCAAATCCAAAATCCACCCAATCCAGGAAGAATCGTTGAGCAAGGCTTGTATGGTTGTGTTCTTCGTCAAGAGAGCTTCAAAACCCACCAAGGTTCACCGGCTAATTTGGCCGGAAAACGGCGATCCACGTCGGAGAACGTAACGGCTGCTGTCGCGACTTCCGGAGAAGATTCCGGTGGCTTCCGGCCACGAGAGGTCGTGAAACTGGTCGGGTTTGGAAGAGGAGGAAGAGAGGAAGAAAATGGGACCGGGTTTGTGGACTGAGGTGGCCGGAGGAGGAAGAAATGGCCGGAGAACGGGCGCGGGTACTGTAGCGCGTGAGGGAGGTCGGGTTTGGGGAAAAATGGGACTGACCGAAAATAGTAACACCCCCTTTTGGAAAGTTTCCCTAAATACTTGTTTTCCGAAATAGTAACCCGACTTCCGTTACCCCTAACTTCTTCATACGAACTCCGTTTTAAGCGTACTTCGTGTCCACGAACTCGGTTTAACACGCTCTACAACTTCCGTGAAGAAACTTAAATCAAATTCTTTGCCGAACAAAAAGTCAACTCGACGACCCCCTAAAAGTACTATTTAAGGCTTGAAACCGAAACTTCCGACGATCCGCCGTGAAACACTGTAGTAAAACAATAAGTCTTGGTCCGGGTCATTACATATTTATTGAGAAGAAAATGGTGTGGCCAATAGGCTAGCACACCTTGCTAGTTGTTCTAGTCTTGATGAGTTTTGGGTGGATGAGACTCTTGTGATTATCTAGGATGTCCTCTATGAAGACTTCTGTAATAGTACATAAGGTTTAGGTGCTATGTCCCCCTTTGTGTATAACCCAAATTCTATTAATAATAATGGACACATTCACCCTATCAAAAAAAAAATGGGCCAATTACCCATAAAGTCATTTACATAACCTATATTTTTCAAACAACCACCTAATATTTTTATTCCTCATAAAACCACCAAATATTACAAATTTTAATATTTACAAAAATGCCACCGCATTTTTTTTCTCATTATTTACAAAAATGCCACTGTCTACAAAAAGCTACTGCATTGATCTTTGGCAGTAGCTTTATTGTTCTTCGACAGTAGCTTTATTGTTCTTCGACAGTAGCTTTCTTGTTCTTTGGCAGTAACTTTCTTGTTCTTTGGGAGTACATTTCTTGTTCCTCGCCAGTAGCTTTATTGTTCTTTGGCAGTATCTTTATTTTTCTTTGACAATAGCTTTATTGTTTTTCGACAGTAGTTTTATTGTTCTTCGACAGTAGCTTTCTTGTTCTTCAACAGTAGCTTTATTATTATTTGGGAGTACATTTCTTGTTGCTTGCCAGTAGCTTTATTGTTCTTCGATAGTAGCTTTATTGTTCTTCGACAGTAGCTTTATTATTCTTTGGGAGTACATTTCTTATTCCTCGCCAGTAGCTTTACTGTTCTTTGGCAGTACGTAGCTTTATTGTTCTTTGACAGTAGCTTTCTTGTCTCTAGTTGTAGTTTTTCGTATCCAGTAGCATTTTCGTAAATAATGAAAATTAAAACGCGGTGGCATTTTTGTAAATATTGACGCGGTGATATTTTTGTAAATATTGGTGGCTTTATGAGAGATAAAAATATTTGGTGGCTTAAAAAAGAACAAAGTCACCAAAAGTGACCTTATCAGTAATTTATTATTAAAAAAACTAACTTATAATAAACCTCTTTACAATGCTGTGGCATTCTCTAGTGAATACCTTATAATGAGGACTCATTAAGGACTTTTAAACTTAACCATTGGAAGAGTATTTTAAATGTTAGTTGATATTTAAAAAACACATTAATAACTCATCTAACGGTTGAATTTAAAAGTCATAAATGAGTCCTCATTATAATGTACTCATTTGAGACTTTCCATTACAATGTAACCTCTCTAAGATTGTATATTTATAATAAAATTATAAAATTTAATATGGATGAGTAATTAAGTAGGTTGTTAAACTAATGTTTTCATCTATATATAATTATAATAAGGGTTCTTGACCCATAAGGACAAAATTTGACAAATATTTACCATCAAGGACAAGACAAAAACACGGTGCCCTCCCGGTCCATTAATTAATCAATTTACGTTTTTGTATTATATATTTTACAAAAATTACGAAACTGCCACTGACAGATTTTATTGACCACAATAATTTTTTTTTAAGGAATCGATATTTTTCGTGGTAGGAGGGAAAGAACAAATGAGTATCACCTTTGTGTATTTTATTGACCTCAATAAAATTTTATTGAGGTCAATAAACTGTTTTATTGAGGTCAATAAAATTTTATAAGATCATTGAAATTTTGGTTTTTGGGTCTCAATCAGCAAAGAACAAAGGAGCATCACATTTGTGTATTTTATTGACCTCAATAAAATTTTATAAGATCATTGAAATTTTAGTTTTTGGGTCTCAATCAGCAAAGAACAAAGGAACATCACCTTAGTGTATTTTATTGACCTCAATAAAATTTTATTGAAGTCAATAAACTGTTTTATTGAGGTTAATAAATTTTTATAAGATCAATAAAATTTTATTGACCTCAATAAACTGTTTTATTGAGGTCAATAAACTGTTTTATTGAGGTCAATAAAATTTTATAAGATCATTGAAATTTAGTTTATGGATCTCAATCAGCAAAGAACAAAGAAGCATCGCCTTTGTGTATTTTATTGACCTCAATAAAATTTTATTGAGGTTAATCAAAAAAAGTTCATTTGAAAATTGGCTAGTTAATTAATACAATAGAGTAACAGAATCCAAAATTAGCTGAACTTCGTATATAACAAGCAACAGAGTTACAATGAGTAATCTATCAAATAAATCATATTAAAAATGGGTAGTTACAATGAATAATAATTACTTAATAAGAAGATGGAGAGCTTCGGCGAATGCTTCTTCTCTTTTTTGGCTAGTGCTCTGGTCTGATCTGTGCCTATTTCAGATTCATTAGCACACACCACTTTGTTCAAAGAATCACAGGCCTTATGCATAGCCTTCTTGTTCAAACCAAACTTCATGGACCCCAAAACTGATGGACCCATTTCTACTTCCTCACTAATTTCCACATCCAACTCCATCTCACCACAAGCTTCCTTCTCAATCTCAATACCGTACAACATAAATCCATATTTAGGCATCTCATCACTTACAAATCCAAAATCAATTTCACCAAATTTAGATACTCCCTTCACATTAGAGCCATTCTCACAATTCAAAACATAATCAGCTAACATATCTACCTTGGCCCTTTTGAACTGGGAAGACCCAGAATCATAATCACAAACAAAAACCTCACCAAATCAGCAGGAGAAGGAGACCAGTCTATAGCACCAAAAAGGACTAGAAAAGAAGAAGGCAATTGCACATCCAATAATGGATTCAGCAGGAACAAGTGGTGAATTCGGAGAAAGCTTTTCCAGATACACCAACAGAGGAAACCAACAATTAATGGATTCGGAGAAAGCTTCTTCACTGAATGGATACCAGTCAACCTTGTAGCACAAAAAATAACCTCTTTAATAAAAATTACACAAAATACAGCTCAATTATACAATCAACTCTAGATTTTCTTCTCAACCATGAATTCGCGGAAACCAAACAGAGCATTAACGAAGGGACTAAATTGAGAATCGAAGATACCGGGTTCTGGGGGGGTTGAAGAAGATAGGGACTGTGCTAAGCAACAAGGCAATTAGTGTGCTTGTGCGAAGTTGGGTTCGAATTGTGTTGGTCAGCTATGGCCAAAAGCTTGGAATCGTAAAAGGGTCGATGAGAAATCAGCGAGTGAGGGCTTCTGCGCGCAGTTTCGATGTCTTTGACTCTCAGCAAGGGCAAAAACGTAAGAAAAATATATAACAGATGAGGGCCTTCCTAATTTTGTCCTTGATGGGAGTAAAACAGGTCCAACCCAGGCCTGTTGGAAAATTTAAAAAATCTTCAAACTTAAAGGGAAATATATGGTGAAAATCAGGACCTATTGGATATTTTCCTTTATAATAATACTGTTGTATTTAATTTTTTTTATATAGCTGGACCCCTCAGGATCTGAGCCCACCATTTTTCACTAATACCACCCATCATGCCTTTTTCTAACATTTTACTGTGGTATTTATATAACTGGAACCATCGTAATGTTTTCACTCCATGTTACTCCAAATTCACCCTCGAGATCCGGGCCCGCCATGAATTTTGATATCGATTGTGGTGCTTCATCATATGGGTATTGTATGATTATTGATCTCTTCCTACATGCAGTCCATATATCGGAGATTGTGGACTAACCCAATATGATATTTCATTGTGACGACCCGGACCAATATCTTCCAAGGTACTAGTTAGTTTCACAGCTAATTGAGGGATTTTCATTTTCGAGTTTCGATTGTTACTTTTTAGGGGCTCTCGAGATGACTTTTCACTCGGTTAGGAATTTGATTTAACTTTATTTACGGAAGATGTAGAGCGTGTTAAACCGAGTCCGTGGATGAAAAATACACAAAAATCGGAGTTTGTATGAGGAAGTTACGGTATTAGAAAAGGGGAGTTACTATTTTGGGAAGTTTTTATTTAAAAAATTTCCGAAATGGAAACTTTCCATTTTTCGGTCCAGACCTCTCTCTCCTCACCCGCTCTCTCTCTCTCCCCGAGCTACAGTGACCGGAGCTTCTCCGGTCTATATCTCGGCCATCCGGCCACCGTTTGACTTGAAACTTGTCCCAAAATGTTCGTCTCTTCAAGCCCTTCAATCCTATGCCCACTTAATGCATCAAATTTTAGTGTAGAAAGAGGAATTAAGGAGAGAAAAACCCGAAAACGTGCCCAAACTGTTCATCGATTTCCGACCACGTTTCCGGCCAAATCGACTGACGCCACCTACTGGGCTTTGTATCCCTTGCCAAGACCTTTCCAACTCCATAATAATCACCTCAATCTGACTTCGGACGAAGGAGAATTTTGGATTTGAAGTTTCGGGTGCAGCCGGTCTTCAAGGCAAATTCCGGCCAACCAAGACCGAATTGATCTTCGAGGTAGTTACGAAACTTGATCCTCATGTTGAGATGTACATGCTGGTAAAATTTCAGATCCATCGGAGAAGTTTGACTGGTGAGCCGCTGCCACTGGTGGCGGCGATTGGCGGCGCGTGGGGGCGCATCCGGCCTGTCTTGTTGGGGCATGTTAGCCCGTTAGCTTGTACTTGTTGTTACGAGCATGTTAGTATATAATTTGTGGAAAGTTGTCGAAGTTTATAATTTTATCCGAATTAATTTGGGCTCGTTATCGTACGAGCTACGTTTGAATTTACCGTGAGGCCGTCGGATGGTCACTGAATTCGAGTATGTAGTTAAGATAATGGTTTTAAGTATTGTGTACGGTTGGATCTTTGGATGTAGGACTTTAGGTTATTTAAAGCTAAATTGGGAATTGTGAGATCGATTAGATTAGTTACGCTCGTTCGATTTATCGAACCGCGACAATCCAACCGATGGATTCGTTGCCGAGTGTTTTTGGATAATTAGATTTATCGAAGGGTATTTTTGGGGTGTTGAGATTTGGGACTTTAGCGTTGGAGTTGAAAAGTGGGTTTTATCAAAGGAAAACCCTAAGCGGTTCAATGAAGTAAAAGTAGAATATTCTCTTGTTACGTCCGTCAAATATTAATAGCTTGTGTACTTGGTTTTATCCAGGAGGACGTTGAGAAGGATTTTGACGGCGTCGGACATAGTTGGCTATCAGTGAGTGGACGTTTATTTTGGAAATTTATTATGCGTGCATTATGGTTTTAAGAAAAAGGCAGAATTTATGAGCTTGACGGCTTGAGCATGTTTTTGGCATTTAGTTGCATTGCATTATTGGAGGCTATCAGTTAGTTAACTGAAGTAGGCAGTGCCATTCAGTCAGTTCAGTTTCAGTTAGTTGCATGCATACGTTATCTGAAATAGGCAGTGCCCTTCAGGTAACATCATCGAGTAGGCAGTGCCCTCGATGATTGAGTAGGCAGTGCCCTCAATGTGTCACGTGAGTGGGCAGTGCCCTCAGGTGGCAAAGGATGGTCAAGTAGGCAGTGCCCTTGATCATTGGTGACTAAGCAGGCAGTGCCCTTAGTCATCACCTCCATGAGTCCAATAGCTAAGTAGGCAGTGCCCTTAGTTATCTCCCATTCTAGTTTCAACATTTATCATGAACTTGATTTTGCATGCGAAGAAAGGAAACTATTTTAGAAATGGGGAAAGCAGATTTATTTTGATAATTAAGTTATTTTTGTTCACTCACTCTGACGTTTTCGTTAAATGCTTTTCCCCTGGGCTTTTATGTTTTCCGTTGCCCAGTGTGTAGATATGCTTGTTGAGGTTCGTGCGTCCAGTGGCCGAGGCATAGTGATCCACTCTTCCATCCCATCTTGTAGGTTATTTATTTAACCTACATTTATGTATAATTATCTTCAATAAATATCTAGATTGCTCTGAACACAATGTTTTAAAATGTTTTTGAAACTTAATGTAGTAAGTTGGATTGGTGAGGTAGAGACCCCTTTATGTTGTGAAATGGAGGAATTTGATTTATTATCATCAGCAAGCATGTAGGCTCGAGTGTTGGTTGTGAGTTGAAAATTTTGAAGTGTTAAATGGTTTTCACAGGTTTTGAGTAGTTCATTTTAGGAGAGTTTATGCCGACTTTTCGGTAGAGACTCTTCTAAGGTGGGCCCTACAGGGCCACCTTGGGTTCCAGAGTGGAACCTCGGGCGGGTCCTATCATGCATTGTATGAAGTATACAACATTTGGGATGAAGAATGATCGATCATAAAGACCGAAAGACCATATGTTGGTTTGTTTTGGGTCCTCCACCATTCATTTCTATGGTTGTTTTGTGTTCAATGTCGCAATCATAAACAAACTTGACCCAAATTTTGTTTCCTTTTCTCTTGAAAAAGCCAAATAATCAAAACTTCAACTAGCTAGGGCTATAAATGAATCTTTTCTCCTCTAAAGTAGAATTTTTTGTCGGTTGTTTGAAATTTCTTTGATTTCTTCCAAGTTCATAAGGCAAAATGTGAGAACAATGTCGTTGCCTAATCTAAGTTCATAAGTCACAAGATAGTCTTGCTGTCTTCAGACCCAAAAAGGAAATAATTCCCACCCCCCCCCCCCCCCCAATGTGTTCGAATTCAACGTCCCATATTGGCATTTGGACCTTCTACAATATTTTTTACCATAAAATTTTCAGTTTTGCCCTATTATCCTCCATTTTTCCTAGCTATCTCCATCCACTTCCACATTCACAGTCATCTCGACATCATCAATATTCTCCCAATATAATCGATCACTCTAATCTTTTGAATCATCATTCACAACATAAATGCAATTCCAATTAATTATATATAGTTTGAATCTAGCAATGAAGAATTGAGAAGAATATGAGACAAAGTCTAACAAATGAAGTAAAGAATAATGAATCTGCAAATAAATTTCGAACCAAAGTAAGAAGGCTGAACACGTTCCAATTAACCAAAATCCAAACTCAAAAGTAAACCAAAAAAAATATGTAAGTGTTTCAGTCGGGTTTGTCGGGGACAGACTGAGGTACGAGGTATCTCCCGGGAAGATGATGTCTGTTGCGGGGCGCAGTCAAGACCTGAAATAAGACACGAGAGCGGGACTGGGCTGGCCAGTCTTTACTCCTCCGAAGATTAAGTCAAGATGAATGTTTAGCTTTTAACAGAGTAACGGTAATCTTAGAAGTAGTTGCTTACCATTAATGAGGAGTAATGGCTGTTTATATAGAAGAAGGGGTGTCCTTCTTGCCTGTTTTTCGATGTGGGACTTATATGCCCAGTTGGGCATATAAGTAGTTTCAGCAAAGTACTTTGAGGCATCGAGTAGGTTACTCCCGAGTCAGGCATGGCCGTGTTACGACTTGGGAGCGGTAGCCTGGGGACCCGACTATGAGCCGGGGCCTCGGCTAAGGTCTTAGGCGGACCGAGTGAGTCCTCGGCAAGGTGTGTTTATGCTTGGTGTGTAGTACGAACAAGTCCCCCAAGTTTCCGGTCAAGAACCTTCTTGGTTGGGGAGTTGATATCACGGCAATGCTACCGAGTAGAGACAGCACCTTGCCTAGTACCAGGAGTCCCCCAAGTCCCCGACTAAGAAGAGTCGGGCTCGGCTGCTCGGGGCCTGGAGCGAAAGGCCTTGTGTAGTCGATCAATATGTAGTTATATGTCGATCGAATGAGCTTAAGTATGCGCAATAGCTATGGCTGCACGTCTGCAGCTGTCGAAGACAGCTTGCTTGGAAAGCAATAAGTGGGAGTGCTCGAGTGGGTAGCAGATGGAGTACTCTGTTTATGGGACATAAACTACTCGAGTGGGCCCAGGCTTGTTGAGCCGTGGGCGAGTGAGGAATCACTCGTGTGATAAATGGCTTGTGAAGTCGTGAAGCACGAGGGATGGCGCACTCGTGGGGTGTGTAACACCTGTGGGGAAGGAAATTGTGAGACACGTGGCGTGACAGTACTGGCAGGGCGTGGGGTGGGTGAGGTCGCTTCGGTTTCTGAAAAGCAGCAATAAATGCGCCGAAGTGAAAAGGCGCGACCTTTCACTTCGGTGGCAGTCTAGGGTTGCGTGACCACGTGTTCGCATCCTACGATGGGCGTCGTTTCGTTTGAGCGGTAGAGATCAACCCAA
Organism: Rubus parviflorus; assembly: GCA_029955375.1. Classification (NCBI taxonomy): domain Eukaryota; kingdom Viridiplantae; phylum Streptophyta; class Magnoliopsida; order Rosales; family Rosaceae; genus Rubus; species Rubus parviflorus. The sequence continues at coordinate 16,092,923 of JARGGL010000006.1, read as the reverse complement.
AGTTTGATTTAAGGGGGGAAAACTCACCATTCCCCACTTTTCCCAAATTTGCCGGAGTTCTTGCTTGCAGAGAGACGAACGGAGAAAACTGCCAGAGCCTGCTGAAATCGACTTTGCCGACTCTCAGGTTAGTACTTTGCTCTCATTCTCTCTTGCCTAGCTAGATGACGTTTAGAATGAATCTGAGCATGGGAAAGTAGGCCGTAGATAACTGAAAAGTGACCGTGAAAATCTTTTTGGGTTTCTGACGTTTGTAGTATTCTGGGTAATTGTTTCTGATTGTGATAGAAAGACGTTGTTTAGGATAGAGTGGGGAAAACAGGTTAAGCCTCCGACGGAAGAAAAACTGAAGCAAATTATTGTGTGGTTTTGTGTACAAAATGTCAGAAAGGGAGAACTTAAACGAAGAAGAAATTGTGGAAATCTCGAGTGGTAGTGAGCCGGAGATTGAGGAACTCTTAAAAGGAGAAGAGGTGCTAGAGGAGGAATTTAAGGATATTATGAGTAAGAGGATGGGAGAATCCAAGGAAGTCGGTCAGACTAGTATTGACAAGTACTTGGAGAGGCCGGATGGGCACGGGCGTGCCGAGGAGAGAAGAGTGAGTGGTGCTCACGCGGGTGCATCGGGTGTTGCACCGAGTGCGAAAGCGGATCGAGTCCCTGAAGCCGTGCCGACCGGGAAGTGGAGGCTCGACGAAGGGATATGGGTGGAGGAGCCGGGGCGCAGCATGACGTCGAAGGAGATCCAAAAGTTTAGGAAAGATTGGATTATACCTTCGTCGGTTCTGTTGCGGCCGGTAGAGGAGGGTGAACTGGCAACGCGTCCACCGAAGGGTTGGGTAGCCGTGCACGAGCATATGTTTAAGCACGGGTTCACTCTACCACTTCCCGGATGGGTGCAATATATCCTCAGTGCGTTGAAGTTGGCGCCTGGGCAAATTGGTACCAACGCTTGGAGGCAGTTGCTCGGGATGTACGTGTTGTGGCACCTGACTGGTCAAGGGTGGCCGACGCACAACGAGGTAATGGCGTGTTACCGAGCCCTGTACTCGACGAAGAAGGGTTGTCATGGCACGGTGACCTTTCATGCCCGTGCGTTTGGTTCGATCGTAGAAGATCTGCCCACGTCAGCCACAAGCTGGAGGTCGACTGTGTGCTTTGCTGGTGGGGAGTGGGAGAACTCGGGTTTTGACGCACCCGGTCAAGTGCCCACAACCTTTCAACCCATAGGTCCAAACACTTTACTAAACTTTGAGTAATGACTGCTGTGTTGTACCTTTGTAAATGTATTAACGTACCTTCTTTTTGCAGTCGATCGAAAGCCAAAATTGACGATTAAGGAGAGGGCTCGGATCGAGCGTGTGTTGAAAGCTTGGACGGGCGAGTGGAGCAGAAGTTCCTACCGGCTGATTAGGTTCCCCGTGCTCGAGCACGTTGGCGTTGGCAAAATTCCGAGTAAGTGGTTCGTGTGTCTAGAAGTCGTAAACAAGTTATTCGGTAGGCTAACCCCCCCGTTCGGTTTTGTTGTAGAGATCGAGCTGCCGAAGATCGTGCGTAAAAAGATGGATCCGCTATTGAACGCTGATGACGATTACGCGATTTTGGACGAGTTGCTCGCGGTCGGGAGCGCTGCTCAGACCTTCTCGGTTAACCCGAGAAACTTGGAAGTAGAGAAGACGGACAAGGTGGTCTTGCTGGAGATGCCTGTGGAGAGCTACAAGCTGGACGAGCCAGTGGAGGGTGAAACACCGGGGCCGGCTGCCAAGGCCAAGGGGAAGACCAAGGAAGCCCCGTCTTCCCAATCTGGCGTGACCCTGACCGGGAAACGTGTTTTGGCCGACGTGGCGCCGGAGGGCCCACGTGGCAAAAGAGCGAGGCCTGTGAACATGGCCGGTCGGGCGGATGGGCCGGTAACGTCGTTCGAGGTTCTGGCCCCGGCTGGCCCTGAGTTCCCAAAAGTAAGGCTGAATCGAGTGTTGGAAGACGGCGGGATGGCCGATGAAGGCTTCGTTCGGAGGATGGTGGCCGACTTGAAGGATGCTGGGGTAGACCGGCTTGTAGCTAGAGGTGCCACTCCTCGAGAGAATCGGGATAAGATGTTGCAGTATCTGATGCGGGTAAGGCGAACACATATATTTCTCTTATTTGTCCTTTGTTGCTACGTTGCGAGGCTTCATTCATGTAACCGCATGTGTAGGGTGTGCATGCATTGTACATGGTGGATGACATGGAGCAAGACCCCATCACCCGCGAGCAGCTTGTCAAGGTGGAAAAAGCTTTCGAGGTTGCCGAAGCAGCTCGAGTGAACGCTATTGCCGGTCGAGATAAGCTCCGGCTTGAGAAAATCGAGCTCAACAAAAAGCTTGAGGCCGAGAAGAAGAAGACCCAGGCGGCTCGACAAGAGGCTCAGAAGCTGGCCGATGAGGTGGACCAGCTAACCGACGAGGTGAGTCGGCTGAAGCTGGTTGAGGAGAGCGTGAAAGAGTTGATCACGAAAGTTGACTCCATTCCGGCGCAGGTGGCCGAGGCTGCTTCTAACTCGGCGAAGAAAGCTGTAGACGAGTTTAAGGCATCGGCCGAGTTTGCAGCCTTGTTGAAGCAACAGCACCTAAAGTCGGTGAGCGAGAACGTCAAGCTTTACCGTGATCGAGGCTGGCTAAACGTCGAGAAGTTTAGAGCTGATCGTGAGGCTGACATGGCAGCCACAAAGGCTGAGAAGGAAAGAGAAGCTGCCAAGGCATTGGAGGCTACCCGGGAGGCTGAGAAGGAAAGAGAAGCTGCCAAGGCATTGGAGGCTACCCGGGAGGCTGAGAAGGAAGACGGTCGTGAAGAGGAGGATAGAGCTCAAGCATCCGATGACCGAGAAGGTAGCTCGGAGGAAGGTCCGGACGTGTCAATGGGTGTGCCCAAGACACCCGGTATGTCTCAGTCGCAGTCTGAGACTGCCTAGGCCGCGGCTGCCCTTTCTCTCTTTTGTCTTGTTTTTTTTTTTTTTTTTTTTTTGAACTGATGGGCCTGAGGCCAGTATGTTTTAATTTGTACGAACTATCGACCTTGTAGGTTTTTGGCTTAGTCGAGTAAACTGATGGCTTTGTGTCTATACTTGTTGCCCAACTACTGCTGCTGCTTATAATGAATGAGAAAGGAATTAAAATTGTTCCATTGTGCTAAACGTGAGTTTAGTTGTGGTACGCAAGTAATGGAAGCAATGGTCTGAATAATTCCAGTTTTCATTAGTAAGATAATATATTGTGACACAAAGTAGATAGCTCGAGTGAAGTGATATGAACTCGAGTTTGTTTGAGGGCCAGCGTGCCCGAGGTAGTCACATGGTGACGTGCCTGTTTACAAAAAGTGATATACAAGTCACATTTAAGTAGCATGTACCGGAGTCGGTTGCCATATGCCTGGGCTTATTTGTAATAGTAACGGAGGTGCTGCACATTCCATGGTCGATGAGAGATTTTGCCCTCTCGGTCCCTTATGTGGAAAGTGTTTGGACCGGCGAGTTCGACTATCTCATAAGGGCCTTCCCATGTGGGCCTGAGTCCCGTTGGGGGAGGGATTACCTCCTTCATGACCCAGTCCCCGAGTTTGAGTGGTCGTGCCTTCACCCTGGAGTTGTAGTAGCGTGAAATACGCTGCTTGTTGTCGAGGTTGCGTAGGTGGGCAGTCTCACGTTTTTCTTCCAACAAGTCGGTGTCGAGGCTCAGTCCTTGACTATTGTTGGTTGCGTCGTAGTGGAGCACTCGCTCTGTTGGGTGTGTCAACTCGACAGGGATGACGGCTTCGGTTCCGAAGGCCATGCAAAAGGGGGTTTCCCCGTTGGCCTCGGTCGTGGTAGTTCTATATGACCAAAGAACTTTTGGGAGTTTCTCGGCCCACAGGCCCTGTGCATCGTCGAGTTTCTTTTTTAGAGTTTTCTTGATGATCTTGTTGATTGCCTCGACTTGGCCGTTTGTTTGTGGGTGTGCTGGGGAAGCGTACAAGAGTCGCGTACCGTTCCTCTCCGTGAACGATCGAATTTCATCATTGTCGAACTGTCCTCCGTTGTCAGTTACGATCGTGTGTGGAGAACCGAATCGACAGTAGATATTCTTCCAGAGGAAGTGTTCGATTTTGGCGGTGCTTATAAGTGCGAGGGGTTCGGCCTCGACTCACTTGGTGTTGTAGTCGACCGCCACAACGACATACTTGAACTGGCCTCGAGCAGTTGGTAGCTTACCTATTAGATCGAGACCTCACTGTGCGAAGGGCCACGGGCTAATTAGGATGGAGAGTAGGGCAGCCGGTAGTCGTGGGACGTCGGCATATTGTTGGCATTTGAGGCATGATGAGGCGATCTTGTGGGCGTCTCGACCGAGTGTGGGCCAGTAATAGCCGTACCGTAGTGTCTTTTGCGCCAATGAGCGGGCGCCCGAGTGGTTGCCACAAATGCCTCCATGAATGTCCTCAAGCACCTTGAGACCTGCCTCCGGGGTTACACAAATGAGGTTGGGCATAGACACCCCTCGCCTGTACAGACGTTTACCTCTGAGGACATAGAGGGCCGACTTGAGGGCTGATCTTCGGAACTCCACTCGGTCGCTTGGGCCGGTTCCGTTGGTTAGGTAATTGAAAATTGGGGTCATCCATGTGTCTGCTGCCGTGGTTGAGAATACCTCCGAAAGTGTCTTTGTGATGCTTGGGTGCGCGAGTACCTCCACTTGTGGCTTTCTCGGTGCGCAATCGGGTACTGCGGTAGCCAGACGTGCGAGGGCGTCTGCCTTGGCGTTCTTAGTACGGGGAATCCTTGTGATTTTCGTACTCTTAAAGTGCTGCAACAGCAGCTTGGCGTATCCCGCATAGGATGAGAGTTGGGGTTCCTTTGTTTGGAATTCGCCTGTGACCTGCCCAACGACTAGTTGGGAGTCGCTGTAGATGTTGAGATGCTCGATATCGAGCTCCCTGGCGAGTTGTAGTCCCCCTACGAGCGCCTCGTACTCGGCCACATTATTCGTAGCGTGGAAATCGAACCTCAGAGCATACTCGTAGAGTGGCCCGTCTGGGGAGCAGATGATTATTCCGGCGCCGCTACACTTGTTGTTGGAGGAACCGTCTACATAGAGTTCTGAAACCTTATCGTGTGGGGCGGGACTAGTGAATTGGTCGATCTCCCGTGTACCCTCTGCCAGGGGCTCGGATGGTGTAAGCTCGGAGATGAAGTCGGCAGCTGCTTGTCCCTTAACCGAGTTTCGCGGCTTGTAATGTATGTCGAACTCACCCAATTCGATTGCCCACTTGATGAGTCTACCTGATGTCTCGGGCTTTTGTAATACATGTCTGAGTGGTTGGTCGGTGAGGACATGTATTGTATGTGCCTGGAAGTACGGACGTAGGCGTCTTGCCGAAACGATAAGGGCGAGCGCCAGCTTCTCGATCTGTGGATACCGGGTTTCCGAATCGACGAAGCCCTTACTTGCATAGTAGACGGGTAGCTCGATTGAGTTGGCCCGCCTAACGAGTGCTGAGCTAACTGCAGTGGAAGATATAGAGAGATATACATAGAGGATTTCGCCCTCAACCGGTTTTGACAAGAGTGGGACGGAGCCGAGGTATGCCTTCAATTGTTGGAACGCCTGTTCACAGTCGGATGACCAGTCGACTTGCTCCCTTCTTGACGTCTTGAGGGTTGTGAAGAATGGTGCACACTTATCAGTTAGTCGAGAGATAAACCGAGACAGTGCCACTACCCGACCGGTTAGGGTTTGCACCTCTAACTGGGTCCGCGGTGACTGCATGTCAATGATGGCTTGTACCTTCTCGGGGTTGGCCTCAATGCCCCGGCTGCTAATGACAAAGCCAAGGAATTTGCCTGCCTCTACCCCAAAAATGCACTTTTCTGGGTTTAGGCGCATGCCATACTTTGTGAGGATGGAGAAGATGACCGACAGGTTCTGGACGTGGTCGTGAGCCGTCAGGCTCTTGACAAGCATGTCGTCAACATACACCTCCACTATCCGGCCGATGTGCTCCTTGAACATGGAGTTGACGAGTCTTTGATAAGTGGCCCCTGCGTTCTTCAAGCCAAAGGGCATGACCTGATAACAGTATAATCCCTTATCGGTGGTGAACGATGTGTGCTCTTGGTCGAGAGGGTCCATCCTTATCTGATTATATCCCGAGTAAGCGTCCATGAAGCTCAACAGCTTGTGTCCTGCGGTTGAATCGACCAGCTGGTCAATCCGGGGTAGGGGGAAGCTATCCTTGGGGCATGCTTTGTTGAGATTGGTGTAATCGATGCACATCCGCCACTTCCCGCCTGACTTCTTGACCATAACGACATTGGAGAGCCATGTGGGATAATGGACCTCCCGGATGAAGTGAATTTCTTGCAGCTTAGTGACCTCAGCCTGGATAGCTCTGTACTTTTCCACATCGAAGGCTCTCCTCTTTTGCCTCACCGGGATTGCCGAGGGATAAAGCGTTAGCTTGTGAGAGATGACGTCGGTTGAGATTCCTGGCATGTCGGCGTATGACCATGCGAAGACGTGTACATTGGTGTGGAGGAAATCAACTAGCTTCTCTCGAGTGGTGTTGTCCAGTTGTGACCCGATCCGGACCTTCCTTTCGGGGTGGTCGGTGGAGATTGACGTGTATGTGAGCGCCTCGATGGGTTGTGGTGTTGAAGAGAGAGCGTCTTCTCCCCGGGGGTCATCTGGTTTATCCGCTGGAGGATGCAGTGCGCCGAGGGTCATGATTTCGGTGCGGCCTCTTCCTCGGGCAACCGTTGTGGCGTAGCACTGCCGAGCGATCTCTTGATCGCCCCGAATCGTTGCCGTTCCACCCAGTGTTGGTAGCTTCATGAGAAGCATGTGGTATGCTATGATGCACTTTAGTCGACAAAGGGCTGGACGACCAAGTATTGCATTGTAGGAAGAGGGGCAGTCGACAACTATAAACTCGGTGGCAAGTTGTGCACACGTGGGTGTTGTACCGAGGACTAGGTTGATTGTGTCTGATCCCAGCGGTTGAGTCAACTCTCCCGAGAAGCTAAGCAGGGGCTCGTGATCTTGTACGAGCTTTGAGTTGTGGCGATCAAGTTGGTTATAAGCAGGTTGGAATAGGATGTTGACTGCAGAGCCGCCGTCGATCAAGACTCGAGACATGTTGTACTGACCGACCTGGGCAGTTATAAGGAATGGGTCCTCATGCGGTTGCTGTAGTGTGCCTTCCTCGGACTCCTCGAATGTGATAGGCGTCCAACCCGTCTTTCGAACCGTAGAGGTCTTATAGTTATGAATGTTGAATACCTCTGAGCCGTGTCCTCCACGAGTGCACCTTTTTTTGGAGCGTTGAGATAGTGGACCAAATCTTGCCCCTCCGTCGATAGTGTTGATCTGGCCTCGAACCTGTTGTACAAGGTCGACCTGTGGCTGGCGTGGTCGATACTGAGTGAGTTTGCCGTCTCTGAGAAGGGACTCTATCACGTCCTTGAGGGCGATGCATACATTAGTGTTGTGGCCTCCGTCGTCATGGTATTTGCAGTACTTGCCCGTGTTCCTCAGCTTGGTTTTTGGGAATTTGCGAGGTGGGGGGCCTGGGATCTCGTCTTTGCACTGGTCCCAAATTTCCTCATAGGAGGCGGTGAGGACTGTAAAGACGGTATACCGCGATGATTGGGTGGGTGACCGATATGGTGTTGTGTTAGGCCGGTTTCCCTTGCCTTTCCTGTCCGGGCCATTGTGTGAAAGGCCTTTGTCCTTGACGCTCGAATAGCTAGATCGAGAGTCATGCTGCCAATCCTTCTTGTCGGTTGTTGCCGCCGGAGGCTGAGGTAAGACCTTTGTTGTGCTATCTGAAATGCTGCCGTATGTATCATATTCGGCCTGTGCGTGTCGGACTGCGACAACCATGAGTCTGTCGTAGTCGGCCGGGGGACTGGCATTCAGCTCATACAAGAAAGTGCCCCTCTGTAGTCCTTGTTTGAAGGCGGCGTATGCCAAGGACTTGTCGAGATCTCGACAGCGTGTAGTGGCCGATTGCCACCGGTTGACGAAGTCCTTGAGCGTTTCACTCTCGCCCTGGAGTACTTTGAAGAGTTGTGTGATATCCGTCGGTGCGCAAGATGAACCGTGAAGCAAAGGTGTCACAAAGGTGGACGAATGAGTCAATCGAGTTGGGCTTGAGATCGAAGAACCAGCTAAGTGCTTCACCCGTGAGGGTCTCTTGGAATGCGTGGCAAGACTCGGCGACTGAGTAGCTCTTGCCTGCAACTATCGAGCGAAAGTTGTCCATGTGTATGTATGGGTCCGTGGTACCGTTGTACCGATCGATCTTTAATGACTTGTTGGTATTCGGCCGCACGGTTTGGAGAATGGCCTGTGTGAAAGGCCCCGGGTGTTCCTGGAAACCAGCAGTTGTCGTGCGTTGGGCGTTGAGTCCCTCCGCCTTCTCAATCCGGTTCTCAAGCCGTTCGATTGATCGACTGAGTTGGAGAAACAAGTGTGATGATGCAGGAGTATCCATACCCTGGGTGGGGTCGTCTGTATGGACCGGTGGTGGAGGTGGGCCCTTGTCATGTAGGGAGGGGGGACGTAGGTTTATGGGAATATGAATGACATTGGGATCTCTTGGCGTTGTCGTGTGGACATGATCGGCAGGGAGAGAAGGTTCTCGTTCACTCGTGTCCGCTGGAGTGGGTGGCCTTGCGTCTCGCACCTGGGCGAGCTCTCTGTTCCACGCCTCGAGCTCCTCGCATCTCGCGAGGGCTACCACCATCTGATCATGTTCACGGCGTTGCGTCTCGCGTAGGGCGGTGAGGTCCCTCCTCATGATGTCGGCCATAGCCTCGAAGTCGGGGGCCAACCTAGTGTCACGAGGGGTTGCACCAGGGGCAGTTGTCGTGGACTCCGGGGTTTCGAATTGTAACGTTCGGGACAAATCTGTAGCACTAGATCCCGGGGTTTCGTCGCCTGGATTGGTCATGATATGAGTGGTGGAGTATTACTCTCCTTCCCACAGACGGCGCCAAATGTTTCAGTCGGGTTTGTCGGGGACAGACTGAGGTACGAGGTATCTCCCGGGAAGATGATGTCTGTTGCGGGGCGCAGTCAAGACCTGAAATAAGACACGAGAGCGGGACTGGGCTGGCCAGTCTTTACTCCTCCGAAGATTAAGTCAAGATGAATGTTTAGCTTTTAACAGAGTAACGGTAATCTTAGAAGTAGTTGCTTACCATTAATGAGGAGTAATGGCTGTTTATATAGAAGAAGGGGTGTCCTTCTTGCCTGTTTTTCGATGTGGGACTTATATGCCCAGTTGGGCATATAAGTAGTTTCAGCAAAGTACTTTGAGGCATCGAGTAGGTTACTCCCGAGTCAGGCATGGCCGTGTTAAGACTTGGGAGCGGTAGCCTGGGGACCCGACTATGAGCCGGGGCCTCGGCTAAGGTCTTAGGCGGACCGAGTGAGTCCTCGGCAAGGTGTGTTTATGCTTGGTGTGTAGTACGAACAGTAAGTACTATAACAAAAAGAATGTGCCAGTCTTTTAGTTTTTCTATCAAAATCACTATATATACAGGGGGTTATTAATAGTTTTATAATATCATGAAAACTTTTATAAATATAGTGAGCAAAGAAAACATTTTCTTTGGACAACTGATAGTGTTGCTATGGTACCCTTTCAGAGGGGTGGCCAAGCTGAACAACCAATCAACCCAGATTAGAGAACAAGATAACGGAACAAAACTAAGGAAAAACAAGAAGAAGAACGTTCTGTTTTCTTTTGTATGGCAGAATGTTTGCATCTTATAGTTTGGCCAAAAGAAAAAGTGACATTCATGTAGAGAATGAAGCAAGGTTTTGCCAGACAAGAAAAACAAAGAAAGGCACCAGAGCAATAGATAAAAGAATTAAGAATGTGTACTTAAATTCACCATGTTGTCTTTGTTTACTTTAGTGAGACGCATGATGCCTGAAGATTACTATATATAGGCCTAATTCCTACATTCAGAAGCACCAAAGTCATCATACTAGCTTCTGAAAAAATAAATCCACCTTCCCTTTGACTCACCTCAACATCGATCATGGCTGAACTTGTCTTTGATTTGGCAAGCAAGCTAACAGAGAAGTTGGGTTCCCTTGCGTACGAAGAGATTTGCTTGGCATGGGGAGTCAAAACTGATCTGCAAAAGCTTGGGCGCACCATGTCCACCATCAAACGTTCGCTCATGAAGGCTGAAGAGAAACAAGTATATAACAAGGGGTTACACAGTTGGCTACAACAACTTAAAGAAGTGTTCCGTGACGCTGAAAATGTGTTAGATGAGTTTGAGTGCGAAGCTTTGAAGAGGCAAGTTGTAAAAACATATTACAGCACTGGGAGAAAGGTACGTCGTTTCTTTTCGCCCTCTAATCCAATTGCTTTTCGTCTGAGAGTTGGTCATGAAATTAAGAATATAAGAGAGAGAATAGAAGATCTCAAAGCTGATTAGGCTGTGTCTGATCTCCTCATCACTGATCATCAAGGTGATCATAATCATGATAGACATGTACCACGCAGGATTATGAGGGAGAATATGACCCACTCCTTCATTCCTGCTTCAGGGGTTATTGGTAGAGACTCTGACAAAAAAGTGATTGTAGATCTTCTGATGCAACAAACTGTTGATCATCAAAGTGGGAATTCCCAGAGTATTGTCTCTGTTATTCCCATAGTTGGAATAGGAGGTCTGGGTAAGACCACACTTGCCAAGTTTGTGTACAATGATGAAAGAGTCGTTAGGCATTTCGAATTGAGGATGTGGGAGTATGTGTCTGCAGTGGACTTTGATATTCGTAGATTGACCAAAGAGATTCTTAGTTCTGCATTAGGTACAAAAATCAGTGATGAGTTGTCTATGGATCAATTACAAGGAAAGCTACGGGAAGCTTTAAAGGATAAATGATTTTTGCTTGTCTTGGATGATGTGTGGAATGAGGATCGTAGCAAATGGAGTGACTTGAGAGATTTGTTGATAGAGGGTGCCAAATTAGGAAGTAAAGCCTTAGTGATAACTCGTAATCTCTCAGTTGCTTCAATCATGGGCATTGTAGAACCATACAATTTAGATCGTCTCTCTGATGATCATTGTCTGTCATTGTTTACAAAATGTGCATTCAAGGAAGGTGATGAGAAAAAGCATTCAACATCTTTGAAATTGGAAAAGAGATTGTGAAAAAGTGCAGAGGGGCTCCCTTGTCGGTGAAAATTTTAGGGAGTCAACTCTACTCAAAGACCGATGAACGTGAGTGGAAACTAGTAAGAGATTCTAAGATATGGGAGTTAGAGAGAGAGGGTACCTGGTGGCCACATCTTACCTGCTTTGAGATTGAGTTATACTCAATTGCCTTCCTACTTGAAACCATGCCTTGCTTATATTGCATATCTTCCGAAGGGCGAATATATATATAATAGCAAGGAATTGATCAATTATTGGATGGCTCATGGAATCCTTCAATCTCGTGATACTGAAAATCTGGAGATGGAAGATGTTGCCGAGCAATATTTGAAAGAGTTATGGGCGAGATCTTTCTTTGAAAATGTCCAAGTTGGTGAAGATGAATTTGATATCTACTATGAATTTTCTATGCATGATCTTATCTATGACCTTGTACAATCAATTGAACAAGGTGAGTGGTGTGTGGTAGATTCTAGCACTAAAGACATGGCTGAAAATGTTAAACATTTGTCATTTCTAAAATTTGACAACAAATTAATGGTTTCAACCAGTGTTTTAAAAAGCGCGCCTAGAGCGCGCCTGGAGGCTTAAAAGGCGCAAAAATTTCAAATAATCGCTCCAGTTTTGATGGCTAGGCGCCGAGGCGCGTTTTTCACGATTTGAAAGCGCCAAATGCGTGAAATGCGTTCAAAAGCGTACGCACTGTGTGTGTTATTTTTTTTATTTTTTATTTTTAGAATCAAAACGGCATGAGGCCTGTTTCTCTAATATCAGACTCTGTTTCCTGAGTCCTGACTCCTCTCTCTCCCTAGACTTCGACCTTCCCACAGCAAACAAAGCAAATCAAGCATCCTAACCTTTGATCTGTAGCCTTAGTGGTTTTAAAGTTTGAAGTATGAAATTAACCTTCTTCTTAATTATCAGAGCTAGTCTGTTTCAAAGAAAAGTAGAAAACATAAGAACGATTGTTTTGGAACTTTGGTTAGGTTGTGAGGAAGACAGCAACGTTAGAGAAAGTTATGAGATGATCGCGTTCTGCAGAAGAGAGAAGGAAGAATGCATATATATAATTATATATGAGTATTGTTATAGTACATGTAAGTGAAGTTGTGCGGTACACATGTAGTACAAGTGATGTTGTGTGATAACTCTAGCATGACATCTGTTAAGGAATGTTGATTAATGTGCTTATTAATCTGCTGATTTCTTCCCTTATAGGTTGCTGCATAAGAGATGATGAATAACATTTTTTTATCTACATTATTAATATTCTATATATATAAGTATATAACTATGTATATATTTAGACAGTATACGTAAAGCTTACGCTTTTACGCCTCAAGGCTACGCCTTAGGCTTTACCCTCCTAAAACGCTTCGGGTACGCTTTCGCTTTTTAAAACATTGGTTTCAACCATATTGCAAAAGTGTAAAAAAGTGCGCAGTATAACAACGGATGGTGACGCGCCTCTGGATGAATCCTTCCTTGATACTTGCTTTTCAAAATTTAAGTATTTGAGGGTGCTTCGCTTTTGGTATCTACCATTAAAGGAGTTGTCAAGTTCCATTGGTACTCTGAAGCATTTGAGATATCTGAATTTATTTGGAAATCGTGAAATCACAAAACTCCCCAATGTCATTTGCAAGTTGCAGAGCTTTGCAAACTCTAATTTTGGGTGGATGTGAAAATCTTCATGAGTTGCCAAGAGATATGAGCAACTTGATTAGCCTCAGATTCCTTGGATTGACGACGAAAGAAGCATGTTTTCAAGACAATGGAGTGGGATGTTTGAAATCACTTCGGATTCTTTCAATTGTAAGTTGTAGTAATCTAATCTCTCTGCCCCGCGAGACGAGTTATCTTGCTGCATTACGTATTTTAATTATAGGTAATTGCGAGCACCTCGATCTGGTGAACCACCATTATCAAGCAATTGAATTGAGGCTCGAAAAGTTGGCTATTGATGGACTACGACGGATCACAGAATTGCCTGAATGGCTTCAAGGAGCTGCTAACACCCTACAGTACCTGTATATTGGAAATTGTTCCAATTTGGGTTCGTTACCAGGGTGGCTCACAAATCTAACATCACTTAGAAAGCTTGTCCTTTCTTACTGTAGTCACTTCCTGAAGGCATGGATCGCCTCACTGCCTTAAGAGACCTGAAGATAGAAGATTGTACTGAGTTGGAGAGAAGATGCAAGCGTGACACTGGTGAAGATTGGCCAAAGATTGCTCACATTCCAAATCTTTCTATTTTCGACTTTGAAGATTGCATCGACTCTGAAATGGAACAGTAGATGTTCTTGTATTGCCCCTTCCCTGCCCCACCTAACTTTGGATTCACCCTCCAACTAGGTCAGTCCAGCGGAGGACCACTCCCACTATAAACACACAAAACAAGCCAATCATAGTAAGCTTTGCAGACAACCCATGTGCGACCATGCCATGTTCATAAAGGATTTAAAGTTCTAGCATACTTGCTATTATCAACACTTGGTTCAGATTCCCTGAAGAATAGACCTAATTCCTACCTTCAAAAGCACAAAAACTTGTGAAAAAACAAATCCACCTCCCCTTTGACTCACCTCAACATCGATCATGGCTGAACTTGTCTTTGATTTGGCAAGCAAGCTAACAGAGAAGTTGGGTTCCCTTGCTTACGAAGAGATTTGCTTGGCATGGGGAGTCAAAACTGATCTGCAAAAGCTTGAGCGCACCATGTCCACCATCAAAAGTGCGCTCGTGGATGCTGAAGAGAAGCAAGTGCATAACAAGGGGTTACGCAGTTGGCTACAACAACTTAAAGAAGTGTTCCGTGACGCTGAAGATGTGTTGGATGAGTTTGAGTGCGAAGCTTTGAAGAGGCAAGTTGTAAAAACATATTACAGCACTGGGAGAAAGGTACGTCGATTCTTTTCGCCCTCTAATACAATTGCTTTTCGTCTGAGAGTAGGTCATGAATTCAAGACCATAAGAGAGAGAATAGAAGACCTTAAAGCTGATAAGGCTATGTTTGATCTGCTTACTGATCTTCAAGGTGATCGTGATCATGATAGACATGTAGCACGCATGATTATGAGGGAGAATATGACCCACTCCTTCATTCCTGCTTCAGAGGTTATTGGTAGAGACTCTGACAAAGAAAAGATTGTAGATCTTCTGATGCAACAAACTGTTGATCATCAAAGTGGGAATTCCCAGAGTATTGTGTCTGTTATTCCCATAGTTGGAATAGGAGGTCTGGGTAAGACCACACTTGCCAAGTCGGTGTATGATGAAAGCAAAGTCGTTGGTCATTTCGAATTGAGGATGTGGGTGTATGTGTCAGTGGACTTTGATAGTCATAGGTTGATGGCAAAGATTCTTAGTTCTGCACTGGGTACAGAAATCAGTGAGAAGTTGTCTATGGTCCAATTACAAGAAAAGCTAAGGGAAGCTTTAGAGGATAAAAGATTTTTGCTTGTCTTGGATGATGTGTGGAATGAGGATCGTTTCAAATGGACTGACTTGAGAAATGTGTTGCTAGAGGGTGCCAAATTAGGAAGTAAAATCTTAGTGACAACACGTAATCCCTTAGTTGCTTCAATCATGCACACTGTAGAACCATACAATTTAGCTGGTCTCTCTTATAAGCATTGTCTGTCATTGTTTACAAAATGTGCATTCAAGGAAGGTGATGAGAAACAACATTCACACCTCCTTAAAATTGGAGAAGATATTGTGAAAAAGTGCGGAGGGGCTCCCTTGGCGGTGAAAACTTTAGGGAGTCAACTCTACTCAAAGACCGATGAACGTGAGTGGAAACGAGTACGAGATTCTAAGTTATGGGAATTAGAGAGAGAAAAGGAGGGTGGGGGCCACATCTTACCTGCTTTGAGATTGAGTTATTCTCAATTGCCTTCCTACTTGAAACCATGCCTTGCTTATTGTGCATATCTTCCAAAGGATCGATGTGGATTTAGTTCCATGGAATTGATCAATTGTTGGATGGCTCATGGAATCCTTCATTCTTGTGATAATGAAAATCTGGAGATGGAAGATGTTGGTGAGCAATATTTCAAAGAGTTATGGGCCAGATCTTTCTTTGAGAATGTGCGAGTTGAAAAATATGCGTTTGATACCTACTATACATTTTCTATGCATGATCTTATCTATGACCTTGTACAATCAATTGAACAAGGTGAGTGGTGTGTGGTAGATTCTAGCACTAAATACATGGCTGAAAATGTGAAACATTTGTCATTTTTGAAATTTGACAACAAATTAATGGTTTCAACCATGTTGCAAAAGTTAACCAAAGTGCGGAGTATAATAGCAGATCATCACACTACAAAAAAACTGCTTATTTATAGCATTATGTAATAGCGTTTTTCCCACAAATGCTATAAAAAGTCACTTTTAAGACTTAAAACAAAAAAACAAAAAAAACAAACGCTATGGTATCTATTCTAAATGGCGCGGGTCAGTTAGCGCTTCATTTATGTTGAGCGGGATCTGATTTTTTCATTTCGCGGTTCAATTGTCCCTCATCTATAGCGTTTGATTAAAATAGAGAGCTTAGAGAAAATCATATAACCCAAAAGTAAGGGTTCCAGTAAAAGAAAAAACAGGGAAGGCCTCCAACACGAGGAAGTGCCAACAATTTGGGACATGAAACTAGGACAAGCTTTCTAAGTGATGTTAGATTTGTGAGCCACCCTGGTAACGAACCCAAATTGGAACATTCTATAATATGCAAGGACTGTAGGGTGTTGGCAGCCCCTTGAAGCCATTCAGGCAATTCTGTGATCCGTGGTAGTCTTTCAATAGCCAACTTTTCGAGCCTCAATGCAACTCCTTGATAATGTTGGTTCACCAGATCGAGTTGCTTGCAATTAATTATAATTAAAATACGTAATGCAACAAGATAACTAGTCAGGACCTCTTATTTTCTAGAATTTTGGTCATCATTTAAACATAGAAAAATTATAACAATTTGTTAGAAGATCTAGGATAAAAGAAATATTTTTTTTTTATGAAACATGTCTACTCACTTAGGGCACGAGCCCACCACGTTACACTATATCACTAAAACATTGTTTCACTCAATTTTATCCACATCACACTGTATCACCAAAATATTGTTTCACCCCATTTTACCCCAAAATTAACCTCGGGATCGAGTCCGCCACATATCACTATATCACCAAACATTATTTCACTCCATTTAACTCCAAATTAACCCTCGGAATCCTGGCCTGCCATTTTATCACTTCTATATCACCATTACATCATTTGTGTATCACCAAAATATTGTTTCACTCCATTTTACACCAAATACATCTCGTTATCACTTATGTATCACCATGTATCACCATTTTATCACTTATGTATCACCATTATATTATTAATGTAAACTATTGTATCACGATGCAAATCAGCAACGTGTAGAGCAAAAGACGATACATATGATCTTCAATAAAAATTTTAAGTGGACTCACGTAAAGGACTTAAAATGACTAATTATTAAATTCCTCCTTTTTTTAGTAGACCCGTGCTGACATGTTCGTATGAGCACGAATACACAAAAACCACCTCCCTTGAAAGCAACCAGAAATAAGGCGTTTCTAGCTCTAATTTCGGTTGAGTTTCTCTCAATTATGTCTGGTAATAGAATAGGGCGGCTTACTCTGCACATAGGCTTTATCAGCATACAAGTGTTTTGGTTTCTCCTATGAATTTGGAAACCTGCTTTCATGTAACACATCACACTTCAGATATAAAATCCATGACTACTTGAATATTGAAAATATTGATATGGTTGTATGATGTAAATTTGAGAATATGATAACCAAACTATTTTATCCGTTTTAAATTTGTAATGATGTACTAATCATTCTTACACATCTTAACTTACTTGAACCAACCAATTAATATGAGTTTCACAAATAACAACAGCAATATGAAAAATACACATTGTCTAGTCACGCACTTTCCCTTTCAAATTGTTTCTCAATATAATAAATTGGAACCCATTCATATAGACTAGCCTAACATGATGAATTGGCCATTTGAAAGAAGGATTGTTACTTGGTTCCAGAATCTCCATTCCATTTGGAAGACCGGGGGGATTTTTGATTTGTTTAACAATGGCTTAAAGAAAATGAATATCAATGTGTTAGTCCTAAACCCCACATATCAATTAGAGAGTGTAATCAGATGGAGATGAAAATGATTCAGAAAGAGGACCAAAAAAAAAAACTCAACAAGAAAAATATATAACCCAATTAGGAATTTTAGTACAGTCTATATATAGTTAACCATATGTAGCAAAGGGAATGGGTTCGCAGCACATGAAAGTGGTTTTGAGAAAGTGTCTGCGATCGGACGGGAATAGCGGGCAACAAAGGGAAACGGGTTTCAAGTAGATAAACTGAAGTGAGAAGAAAATGGAGATTGTGGAGTGTAGATAGAAGGGATGAGGGCAAAACAGAAATATTTAGGGAAAAAAATTGATTTTGGGGTGTAGTAAGTCCTATATGGGGGTGCATTTAGCCGCAGTCGTAATAAAATGCCCGTTCATATTGACCATATAAAATAAAGAGCAAATTACCAGAAACTACAAAAGCTTGAAGGTGGTTTTTATGCGGTACAACTATCCTGTTTATACCCCCTAATATACCAGTTTTACCCCTTTACAAAAAAAAAAAAAAAAAAACTTTTTTAAATTGGCGGAGCGTTGTGGACCCATATTATGAATTTGTTTATTCAAAACAGGTACAACTAAGATCTATCCTCAATACTCGAAGGTAAACAGTTATCTAAAATAACAAATTAGCCATAAGGTCACTATTAGAGCTTGTGTTATAATTAGAGCCACTTTACATTTTTTTTCTTCTTAAGGCCAGTATAGATGCGTGTTTAGCTTCTACTTTGTCCATTGGTTCCTGTTTTGCCCTTTAGTTAGTTCATTGAAGAAGCTGGTATAATTGATCAAAATTCAAATTTGATCAGAGAGAGAGAGAGAGAGAGAGAGAGTTTCCGAAGCTTTAAAAGCAATCAGAAAAATTGCTAATTGGAGATTCTATTGCAATGCTACTAAGCTAGTTCAACTATGCTACTGAGCTAGTTCGACAAAGCTACTGAGCTAGTTCGACTATGCTACTGAGCTAGTTCGACTATGCTACTGAGCTAGTTCGACAAAGCTACTGAGCTAGTTCGACAAAGCTACTGAGCTAGTTCGACAAAGCTACTGAGGTAGTTCGACAAAGCTACTGAGCTAGTTCGCAAAGCTACTGAGCTAGTTCCACAAAGCTACTGAGCTAGTTCGACAAAGCTACTGAGCTAGTTCGACTATGCTACTGAGCTAGTTCGACAAAGCTACTGAGCTACTGCAATTAATCAAATCAAATCAGATTTCCAGATTCGACGTAGTAACAAAGAACAGAGATGTAATAATCAAATCAGAGAACAGAGATAATAATCGAATCAAAGAACAAAGATCCTAACCTAGAGATCAGATTTTCAGATTCGACTATGAAACAACAAGGCGAAGACACAACCAAGAAGGACTCCGACGTCAGTAGCTTTAACAATTTGAGATCCACAAAACGATTGAGCCTTGTCTCTCATCAAATTGATCTCTTCAATTTTAGGTTTTCAGTGGTTTTGTGAGAGAGAGGGAGAGAGAGATTGGAGAGAGAGCGAGAGAGAGGGAGAGAGAGATTGGGAAATCGTAAATGTCAAATACAGTGGCATGAATCGTAATTTTGGTAAAT
This sequence comes from Rubus parviflorus, assembly GCA_029955375.1. Taxonomy (NCBI): domain Eukaryota; kingdom Viridiplantae; phylum Streptophyta; class Magnoliopsida; order Rosales; family Rosaceae; genus Rubus; species Rubus parviflorus. The sequence continues at coordinate 16,073,963 of JARGGL010000006.1, read as the reverse complement.
TGTTAATGTCAAATACAGAGGCTCATTTCTTCCATGTGACCTTATATATTTAGATAAATAATATTAGGTGGCCTTATAAAGAATATGGTCTATGTAAATGACCTTATCTATAATTGGCTCTATCTAAAACTCATATAATTGCTTATTACTGTACTATTTCTTCACATCTGATAAAATCTCTAGATTTAAAACGAGAACATATAGTTGGTACATATAAAAGAATCGAAAGCCTACAGTTCTTAATAGCTCACATCAGATACAATAATTTTAGAAAGGCTAGAGAAAGGAGGATAGTCCTCGAATCCGAAATTCAAACGGAAAGAGAGCTTTTAGAAGAAAAAGAAGAGATAGAATCTCTTTTGAGAAGACTTTTAGTCTGAATGAATATTGCTCCTCTACTAGAGAGAATTTATTATCATACTGCAAAGATTCTGCAGAAGAAATCCAAAGAGAAACAAAAAAGTTAAAAGATCTTGAGTGGCTTCGAGATTCTACTAGCCCCTTATCTCCAAATTTCTTATCAATCTTAGCAAGAGTGAGAAATACTCAAGACAGGCTTTTAGACGCCAAAGAATCTCTGGCAGTTTATCAGGAACAGCTTGATAATTTGAGCATCGGTTAGATCCGCAGTCCAACTGGTATCAGAGCCTGATTTAGCTCAAAGAAATCCCAAGATGGGAACAATATCTGAAAAGATAATAGAGAAACTAGAATCTCTATTAAAAAGACTAGATGAAAGTCATCTGGAAACTCTTGAAGAAAATAATCGACCAATTAATAAAATTGGCAGAAAATCTCGATTATATTAAAATTCTTCCAATAAAGGAAGAAGAAAAGTTAGTAACATTACTAACAAAAGAAAAAGAGAAACAAATTCTCTTCCCAAAAATAACAGAACAGTCTGTTAAAACGAATAGGTTTAAACCATTGGAAAAACCTACACAACATGCTAAGTTTAGCATGCCAGATATAGAACAGTCAACAAAACTGACTAATATATCTTACGAAAAGTCGAAAGTTCTAAAGGGAACTAAAGAAATTGTCAGAGATACTAAAATGCTAAGTATCTTTGGTAAAAAGAAAAAAGAAGTTCAGCTAATAAACGCTGAAGAATTTGAATTCAACGAAATCGAAAGCAGAGTAAAAAACTCTTCGATACCAAAATTTGAATTCAAGCAAATATATAAAAGAGGAAATTTTGAATTATTGGACAGTCATCAATTCAAAATGCTAGAATTCTCAACTCCAGCAATCACAGAAGAGACAGATCTTTTAATGATACCACCCAGTGAAGTTGCTAGAGCAAAAGAGAAAAAATACGAATTTATGCACATTGGAGCAGTCCAAGTAGGCATAAAACTATTAGCCAGAGAAGGCATAAACTGTTCGGTTCTATGTGTCTTACAAGACAATAGAATAAAAGACTTTCAAAAAAGTCTTCTTGGAACACTTGAAGCCTCCCTATGCAATCAAGTTGCATACTTCAACTGTTTCCCGAACTTCTCTACAAGTCTGAAAGACGCTGTACAATCCTTAAGATTAAGGGTGAAAACAGATGGCATAGCCGTGAAAGAAAATATGCAAGAACTTGCAATAGTATACAGAGTATACTACAAATTAATGAGTTCAACAGTAGAACCCAAGATCAAGATATCAAATATTCCTAGTCTCACTACTGGTTTCCTCACCAATCCAAAAAACTGCTCAGAGCAGATAAAGAAAGTTACTTGGGATGAAGTAACATTTCCATCAGAATGGAAACTTTCTGGTCCTAAATTACAACCAGAAAATACAAGAGTAAAGTCTTACCAAGACAGAAAGACTGGAAACATCAGTCTTAGATTCGAAAGTCATAGAAAAAGTGATGTGAATATCGAAGAAGTAAATAGAGGTATTAAGAACCTCAATCTTCAAAGTCTAAGAAGAAGTAACACTGTAAGAGAAGATCCTTCCACCAGTGGTACTAAAACTTACTTAGATGAACAAGAAGAGTTCGAACTAGAACTCCATAGACCAGCAAGAATGCTAAGGTCAGAAGAGCTTTACGAGCTTTATAAAGAAGCAGAAACCTGCAAAAACCTAGAAAGGTTAGAACAGCTTATCATAGAAATAGAAAATTTTAAGATAAGCAAAAAAGAACGAAAAATCCAACCCTTCCAAAATATGGAAACAGGAGAAAGCTCAGGAACAAAAACAAACATCATCAAAGATGATGATTGGATAAGACTTCCAAAAAGAGAAGCCCCTACGGGTAAAAAAGGAGAAAGAAACTCCGAAAGGTATATTCCAGAAAATAATATACCAAGAGTTCCTATTACCACACAAGGAACATGGTTAGAACTAGAGAAAGCTCTAGATAAAAGAAAAACCATAGATCAATGGGTAAAAAGTCTCTTTTTAATGGGAGCCTTAACACTGGGAAAACTAGAACCCCCAGACATGCAAGTTGTCTACGAAGCAACCCTTACGGGAATAGCCAAAAGATTCTACCTCACATTTAAAGAAACGGACAGAGGAAAAGATTGGCTAGGACAGATAGCGACCTCGAAAAATCCCTATGATTTTGCTATTCCGTTCTATGAACAGTTATGTGGCAGTGTAACAAGCCACGATGAAAGAGCTAAGAGAATAGTTAGGATAAATATTGAAAAATTGTCCATATGTGACATAGGATATTTCGAAGAATACTTAAATGAATTCCAACAGTACTATTGTACCATTGGAGAGCTAGATGATTCAAATCTAGTTAATCAACTTCATAGGAAGTTGCCAGCACCTTGGAATATAGCCGTAGCAGAAAGCATGGCTGAGCGCCCTCTAGAAAGATTTACAGTAGGAGGAGTAGCTGAACGAATACAAGAACTGCTAAGAAAGCAGTGTGTAGAAAATAATAAATCCAAGATGGCCAGAAAGCAACTCAAAGGAAATGAGAATTTCTGTTATAAAATTCTCGATACTCCTACGAACTGGGGATGTCATAACCTAAGAGACCCCCAAAAGAAGAACAAAAGAAAAGACAAAATCTTTTCAAAAGGGTTTAAGAAAAACCAGAACAAAAATTGGAAGTTTAAGAAAAGCTCCAATTTAAGAAAAAATAATAGATTCGACAAGAAGAAAAGATTCTTCAAAAGGAAATCCCCTTCTCAGGAAAAACCCGAGAAGAAAAAATGCAGATGTTGGCTCTGCAAGGCAGAAGGGCATTATGCCAATGAATGTCCCAAGAAGGACAAAAGAACTTCGAAAGCTCTGCTATTCGAAGAATACGTAGATATTATAAAAGAAGCTAATATCAAAGGATACGAAATAGATTATTCTGAAGATGAAGACAATCTATCTATCTACTCGGCATACGAAGAAGAGGATAGCTCTTCAGAATCTGATACTGAATCAGAAGACGAATACCAAAGAGAAGTCTACGTTCTCAAGGTAAAAAATTGGGAAGAAAATACCACTGAAGAATTAATATCTTCTTATCGTATTATGCTTGGTTCATTTGTTTGTGACTATTGCCAATGTCATGAAACAAATGGCCTCCCAATGTTCTGTGAAAGCACAAGCTTCACATACCACAAAGAATGCTTCATAGCTGAAGCTAGAAGAAAAACAAAAAATGGTTCAATTAGTCAATTAGTTGAACAAGAATACGCAGAATACTTCGAAGAACTGGCAGAGAGAAATGAACTATATGCCAGAGATATGGAAAGAGCTAAGTTTGCTAGTAATAAGGAAGACTTTGTAAACTTAGCCCCTCCAAGCAATATAATTCAACCCACCCCAAAGGTTGAAGAAAAAATAGAAGAAGTCGAAAAGATCGACGAAGAAATAAAAATGGAAGAAAATCCTTGTCTTACAGAAGGATGCAAACCACTGACTGATGAAGAATCACAGTCAATAGAAATTCAACAATCTAAGATAATCTCTACCAGTAGATTTAGCAACTACATTGAGATTGGATTAAAATTTCCTGATTATAGAAAATACCATCTCATGCTTTTGTAGATAGTGGATCAAGATTCACTATAGCAAAAAGATTTGCTATTCCAGAAGAACTCTGGACTGAAGAAAAAAATAAAACTGCTACTGGAATACAGATGGATAGAAGCAGATTCTCCATGAAAAGAGTAGCAAAAGATGTAAAGATCACCATAGGTGGTGGGAACTTTACAATCAAAACCGTATGGCAAGCAGAAGGCCAAGGTTCTGATATCCTAATAGGAAATGATTTTCTATTACAGCAGACAATAATACAAAAAGAAGCAGTTATGGGCTTCGAGAAAGGTGATAAAACCTTTTGGACAGAAAGACTTAAACAAGCAAGAAGCGTTGTTGGTCCAAATTTCACCTTACAATATCAGAAGTTGCAGCAAAATCGTGGTGAATATAAACCAAGATTTGAAACAGTATTGCAATATAAAAAGCAAGAAGAATTGCTTATAGAAGATTCTTCAGAAGAAGAAAATGATGAAGAAGCAAGCTTCATTCATGAACACAACATCAAACACCTTCAAACAAAAATAGAAAAACAGAAGGTGCTTACTCTAGAAGAAATAAAGAAAATGTTAAAGCAAAACATTGATACAGATCCTCAGAAGTTCTGGGAAAAAGACCCAGTAGTCTGTGAGTTAAAATTACATGATATGAATGTCATATGTCATGTAAAAGCCATTCCTCAGTACAAGGAGGAAGATAAAAAAGAGTTCAGAAAAGACATTGCTGATCTCTTAGAAAAGAAATTGATCAGGCCATCTACAAGCCCTCATCATGCTCCTGCATTTTATGTCAGAAATCATGCAGAAGAGGTCAGAGGAAAAGCCAGAATGGTTATTGACTACAGAGATGTCAATAAGAAAACCGTAAAAGACGGCTATCAAATCGCTCAAGCAAGAGTGTTGATAAACCAGCTCAAAGGAGCAAAGGTTTTTTCAAAATTTGATGCCAAATCAAGATTTTGGCAGGTCAAGATGCATCCTGAAAGCATCCCGATAACAGCCTTCGGAATACCACAGGGTCATTACGAATGGTTGGTAATGCCGTTTGGATTAAAACAAGCTCCATCGATTTTTCAAAGAAAGATGGACGATATTTTTAAACATATAGCAGAATTCTGTGTTGTCTACATAGATGACATATTAGTATTCTCTAAGAACAGAGAAGAACACATGAAACACCTTCATGAGGTGGTCAAGCTGATAGTACAGCATGGAATAATATTAGGAGAAAAGAAAATTTTCTTTATCCTAGAAGAAGTTGATTTTCTTGGAATCAATATTAAAAATGGAGAAATAAAACTCCAACCCCATATCCTTGAAAAAGTTTGGAAATTCCCAGACAGAATCCCTGACGCTAAGAGTCTACAGAGATTTTTAGGAGTGATAAACTATGGGAGAGATTTCATTCCCAAAATCTCGGGACTAACAACAATGTTATCCCCCAAGACAAGTTCTAAGATATCTTGGAAATTCACAGAAGATGATGAAACAATAGTAAGACAGATAAAAGATCTGTGTAAAAATTTACCCTTATTACAACAACCAGAAGAGAATGATGAAATCATTCTTCAAACTGATGCTAGTGACAATTACTGGTCGGGTATAGTTTTAGCTAAAACCCCAGGCACTAACATCGAAAAGATTTGCAAATTTTGCAGTGGTAAATTTAACTCTGCATAACTAAATTATCCCACAGGGAAAAAAGAAATTTTAGCAATCAAGAAAACTATTTTGAACGCTCCTGCATTTTTAGGAAAACCCTTTACGGTTCGAACTGATTGTGCTAGAGTAAAGAACTTCAAAAAATTTAAACTTGATAAAGCTGCAGATAGAGGAAGATTAGCTAACTGGCAATTATTTCTTAACCAATATGATTATAATATAGAATTAATTGCAGGTAACAAAAACTATCTTCCAGACGCCCTCACTAGAGAGATGGCCATGTTTAGAAGAACTGAAAGAGGCAAAGGCCGATTGAATGATGAAGATTCATCACTGAAAGATGTTCTCGAAACATATACTAAGGTTCCAAAAGAAACCTTAACAACTGATCAGTCCTCGGGAAAAGGACTGGCTAGCCCGTCTCAAACGGTAGGCGGTAAAGACATATCAAACCCGTTGACGGCTGTTGTTTTGCCAAAAAGCAAACATATTCCAACTGGAACAACAGTAGTTCATGGCTACCAGCTTTTAACATTTGACAGAGATGTCTACAGAACTGGAAGACGCCTGACTGCAGATCAGAAGGTCTTGCTCGATAATCTCTTGTATAATTTTCAAGAGAAAAATTCCAGACAAATGTTCTCTACTCTGTTCGCCTTAACAGAAGAACTCCACGATGGAGGAAAGAATGTTCAAAAGGAACAAAAGCTAGAAATGGTAATTTCACCAGAAAGTACAAAGGTCCCTCTCAAAGCCCTGACAGAACCCGAGTGGTTCGAGTTTCACAATGTTCTTGGAACAGCGGGAGATGGAGGATTACCAAGCACCCTTTTTCCTGTATCAGGACCATTTTTTGGCAGATATGTGGTGAACGTTCAGGCTGAGCACCACCAGAATCATAAGCTATGGCTTATTGAAAACGGTTTTGTCCATAATCTGTGGACTAAAACTAATGACGACCTAAGAGGTCTCCCTGCAATCATAGTCAACACGGTCAAGAACATTAGACCAGATGGTTGCATTCTGAGAATTAAATTTATCTCAACTCCACCAGAGTGGATCAGAAAGCAAGAGGGCTCTATTGAATATATAGCGCCATATCATTATGTGAGATTAATCAACGGTCCTACAGTGGACGATAATCCAGCAGTAGCAGGTTTTAACGGGAAACCAAATCAAAGCATTCATTGGATCAAAGCAATGACTATTGATTTCATAAAAAAATCAATCCCTCAAGACAAAGAGGCGAACCTCTTAGCAAGTGGCGAAAAAATTATGATCACCAGCTATGATCATCCTCCACCAACAGCATGTGATTGCTTTTCTTCATTAGTAAGGGATGAGGTGGATTGCACAAAAGCTACATACACATGGCTAGAGAATCTAGCTAAAGAAAATCCCTACAAGATTTATCCGGAATCAGATCTGGAAGATTTCCATGTCAAAGATTACGACAAAGGAGCAGTAAGTGGAACAGGGTCCCCAGGGTCCCCTAATTATCCTTTTGATGACGAAGCGCTAGCCAACATTGAAAACATGATGGAAAGTTGAAAGCGCACCAAACCTTATCAAGAAGGAATCTGGCTTTTTCTACCGACACTAGACAAGCTACATCAACAACAGGAAAATCCACCAAGAATAGCATAATTAAAGGGTCCACATGAGCTGGATCTTATCTTTTAATTTGTAGTTTTGAATTCAGTTTTGAGTTCCGCTCCCTATATAAGGAGCCTCTCATTCAGTTTGTAAGGCATCGAAAATCAGAACTATCACTAAGATATCTGAGAGTAGAAAGCCATTTGTGAGTCGAAGCTTCCTGGTACAGCTTCATTCCTTTATTTCTCAAGTAAGTTTGTATTTAATTATGAGTAGCTAAACAGCTTATAGCTGTTTACCCAAGAGTGAGGCTCTAGGTTTTATCTGTAATCATGTTTAAATAGAGAAATTCTAGTTTGTGCCCAGAACACCGTCGCAAAAATATTTCGTTTTACTTCTTATCTATCTGTTTTATTTAGAACTTCTCTTCTAGACCTGATGTTAAATTTCTCTTTATCATGCTTAGTTTTTAATTCTAAACCCTAAGAGGCAGCAGTGATTCCGCCCTGTTAGTAACCGTTTAGGCAGGGAGCCGTTAGGTGAAATTGTGGTATGTTGAAGGCTAGCTTCTGAAAAGTTTGTTCTTAATTATTTTAGCATGGTACTGTTTAAAATGACATCAGCAAGGACTTAGTTGAAGTTGTCTAAAATAAGTTGTCATTTTAAGTCCTTTCCCTATGTTAACTTTGCTAGTGGGAAATGGTTTGTAGGTAGTGTAGTTATTGGTAAAAAACCCTAAAATAAATTACCAGAGTCCAAATGAAAAGTGAGTAAATTCTTCTTATTGTATTCCTGTTTCTTTTCTATGAGCTTTGATAGTATAAGTCTTATTCTTGTTCTTCTAAAACCAGTATTCTAAGTATCGAAGATGATTGAGTGATGTTACATCAATGTTCTATGTGCCGATGTATGATTTAATGTTCTGTATGGTGCTGGGAATCTCGTAAAAACTTTTGTTAGCATAATGGGAATAGACTTGAAGGTTTTGGAGTATTAAATGGTTGTTTACTCATCTAAACCCGTCCAATTTGATGTTTTGTGCTTGGGGCAACATTTCAATGTCTTTTAAAAAAAAAAGGCTGGATGTTGATTTTGATTTCCATTCCAATGCCTTCTTTCATTGCCTTGGTGTGGAGTAGTTTACAGATTGAAATTTCTCTGAGGAGGCCTTAGAGAAATATCACGGCTATGGTTAAAAGCCCTTAACCAGTCCACAAACAAGTGGTCCGGAGTAGAGAGGCCCCCATTTCTCCGAAATCCATTGTTTAATAGCGGTGAACATGCTAGGTACAGTACAGGACAGTAGTTGGAATTAAGGTCTGTCAATCAATTCCATAATCTGGTTTCTGTGATTTTTTTGTATGGGATTTGTTTCACTGGACTAGGAAGCAAAGCCCGGCTTCTAGCCATTTCTCACATCAGTTGATACTCACATACCTGTGAATGATATACTGTATTTTTCTCATATGCCATTTATCTCCGCTGCATTTACCTATCTGTGGCTCATTCTGCTGCAATGTTTTATGGATCATATGTCATTCCTGAACTCATCTGTCACACTCCTGAAGCTATGTCTCATTTTTAGAGTTTTGTTGTCATTTTTAGGTCGACTGTCACTTTTTTCTTTTCGAATTGTGAAGAATTTTGTGTGTCAGAGTACCGACTTACACAATGAGCTATGTACATAACTGGGGTATGCCTACAAAATTTTCTTGGCTTTAGCTTACTTCTTTACCAATTAAAACTTTTGCTAGATTTTATGCTCAGTTCACTTAGTATCATCTTTATTATTAGCTTTCTTTTCTGTATATGTGCTTACTTTTTTGAAAAAAAATCACTTTTAGTCTCTGAACTTTGACTCATTCGACATTTTCGCCCTGAACTTTGAAATATATCACTTTAGTCCCTGAACTTTGAAAAAGACTATCACTTTCGTCCCTGACCGAAGTTTTCACCAAATAAACCTCCGATTCTGGCCAATTTGAACGACACCACATACTGGGCTTTGAAGCCCTCCTTGAGGCGAGTTCAACGCCACCAACCCCGCCTCAAACCGTCGCCGGACGGCGGAGAATTTTACAATTAAAGTTTCGGCCACCACCGGCTTTTGGGCTAAATTCGAGTCATTCTAGGCCGAATCGAACTTAGCCCCAGTTATAAAAGTTACTCCTCTCATCCGTGCGAACATTTTGGCATAGGTTTTGCACCATTTTTTCCGGTCAGGGACGAAAGTGATAGTCGATATCAAAGTTCAGGAACAAAAGTGATATATTTCAAAATTCAATGACGAAAGTGTCGACCAATGCAAAGTTCAGGAATTAAAAGTGTATTTTTCTCTACTTTTTTAGCTTTCTCTAGGCTCCTCCTAAAATTTTTTTTTTGTTTTTTTTTTTTGGTACTTCGCTTCTATTTCTACAGAATAATTTTTCACTTAAATAAAGATAAAACTATTGTGTGTTCTAATAGTTGTGGTCAGTTCTACTAGTATTATCATCCCCCTTTGGCTTTCTATTTGTCTAATCAGTTCATGAAACTCATATACTCTTTAGCTCTGTGTAGGAATGTAGGTTGCTCTTATCTCAACTTTCTTAGACTGAAGTTGTTGATGATAAGGTGCTTGAAGATCCTCCCCACATAAGAAACTTTGACCAACTTTCAATTGTGCAATATATATGTTGTGTGTGTGTGTGTCAAGATTTTACAGGTGATTGGTCATGCCATTATTGCTTGTATAATTATTGATAAATGTCCAGTATTTGTCAGTTAAAGTACAATGGTCTCTTACTTAAAAGTAACATTTTGAGAAATATAAGACCTTTTGTTTTTTGCAGCTTATATTAGCAACAATACCAGATGCGAAGCATGGTAAGTCACCTAGTATTATGGCGGAGGACAAGAAGGAGTTGCTTTGGGAGATAAAAAAGAAATTTATTCTTTCTAAAGTCTAGTGTTACATATCGGTAGTTTTTACCTATTACCATTGGATAGGCTATATACGGCTATAAATATCAGCTTTTGTGTGGTAAAGCTTTCCCCATTACTAATTTAATATTATGCACTCATAAAGCTATGTCATACCTCATCATAATAATAATTACTTCCTAAATGTTTGTATTCTCTTGTAGGTAACTCTCTGGAGCTATGTGTTAAAGACAGACACCTCTCTTTTACATGTAGTGTAGGTCCATTGTATCACAATATTATTAGACAAAAATGAACATATTTGATAATTTGTAATAACCTTGTAATATGTTCCAATGTAATGATATTATTTCCAATTTTGATGAGCATTAGAAAATCTATTATTGATAATAATTTATATGAAAACAGAAGGTTGCAAGTGACAAATATGTTTGCTTATTAAAAGGCTAGTGTAAGGATGCTACTTGACTCTTAGTGATAGGTTTAGTGAAGGAAATAAATTTCCTCCCTATTGTATGCACATGACATACATACATAGGGTGTTTTTTGCATTGCACCTTGTTCAAAAATAACCATTTCACGCTCAAAGTCAGATTTCTTGCTGTTGTGGATATATGTGCAGTACAAGGTGATCACCCGTGCCCCGTTTATCCATATGAACACAATTGGAGAGTTATTTCCTTTTGGAGCTGTAATTCTTTGTTATCAAGGTCTGATCATTACCTACTTGCTAACAGGACTTGATTACATGCCAATAGAGAAATGAACATTCAACGACTCTTTCCTCTAAACTTAAAAGTGACTCAAGTTACCTGATTTAATTCTGGTTAAGCATAGAGCTAGGACATTTAAAGGCACAAAACTCGTGAACATCCGAGTAGTTAATATTGCAGAATCAAGCTACATACCAGAATTCCCAATTTGAGACTGAACGGAATCATGATATTCTTCTGTATAACTGGTACAGCCTTCACTCAAATGAAGCATTGAATAAATAGCTTGCATTTACCACTACAACACATTCTACTTTAATGAGAAAGTTCAAATGGAAAAATACAAAACATATTAACAAAAGTTGAATAAGAGGCAGTCTATGTCAACTATCAAATGGAGCACTCGGGAGAACCACTGCCACAATCAACTGAATCGCCCTATTTCATCTCCCTCACTAGCATCTTCTCAGAATCTCAGCCATGCTGTGCTCCAAAAGTCTCAGTATGGCTCCACTTAAGGCTTAGGTTGTATACTTCATTGCCCACCCTGATCTCTGAACCTCTTTGTCACATGAAGCTCTATTTCCTTCACCATCAGCTTAGTAACTGCTACCCTATTTGGCGGTCTCCTTTTTCAATTACACTGCGTCCAACATCAGTCTCCCATCCTCCTTTCTCAAGGGCTCAGCCAATAGCACAATCAGGATTTTTCAGCCCAATATGGACACGAAAGTCCATGCTTTAAAATCAATTAGATTCTGTACTTTTCAATCAACTAGATGCCAACTGCTTCGAACTTGCCATCAAAGTTTATCCAATGTAAGTTTCTGTTATCATCAATCAAAAGTGAACCCTCTGATTGCCTAAAGTTAATTGAATGTAAGTTTAGGTATTTATACAACATGGCATACAACTTCGCCCATTTATACAAATCATTAACATGAAGCATGTTAAAGAAACGATTTAACTAAAATCAATGCGTGACTTTTGAGGTTAATTAAAAGACAACCCTATATCCACAAAGACAGTGCTACTAACAGACATATCATCACGACCACTCAAAGAAGAAATCAAAATTTAAAAACAGAATTAAACCCACAGTACTGTAATACAATATAAATTAACCATTAGAATTTAACAAAACTGCAAACACAACCAAAAAAAATAAGAACCTAATATTTTATGCATCAGTTTTATATGATTTTTTTTTTTGCAAGTATCAGATTTATTATATGATTAAGACCCTCAACTTTTTTACCTAAAAAAAACAGGATCCGGAAGGGGGGGAGGCTTGATGGCTGAGTTGGGTTGCGTGCCATGAGGCTAGCTGGAACCTAGATCTTTGATATTTCCAGCTACTCTCTTGCCAAGTTCAATCTTACAGTGAATTTACATTCACACATTCACTTTACATTTACTTAATAATCATCATCATCATCGATAAATAACATAAATCACACTCATCAGCATATAAGGTTTATCACATAACCAGAGAAAAAATAGTTACCTAAATTCCCAAAACGTTTGCTCCTCAAATCTCTCTCTGCTAAAATGGTCTAACCCTTCGTAGATTTTTTTTTTCCTACCAAGAAACACACCAAAATAAAAATAGTTAGCTAAATCTTTGTGCATTGTCATAAGGTAATGTTATTGTTTATAGCTTCTATACAAAATTACCACAAAATAAAGATCAAACTGTATCTAGCAATCTGATTGCTAATCCATATACCATCAATCTATTCATGTCTCACATAATTATTAGCATTTTACTGATTTAACTCGTGTTATCAGCAAACTATATTTTTATCAACAAACTATAAACTATAAGCCACCTATGTTCTCACTCTTGCCTCCCTAGCTGAAATAATATATGTTTAATGCTTCTGCACTAAGAAATTGCTGTAAATGAGAAGAAATGTTCTCTACACCAACAAGTTGTTTACAATTATCACAGAAGTGTCAATAAGTTTTTAAATGCTCCTGTTTCAATAAGCCAATGTGCATTCAACCCACCATTGTATTATGGACAGTACAGAAACATACTAAGTGAAAATAAAAGTATATTCGGCTAACCTCTGGACATTATTGCTTTTCATGCCTAGTATTTTTGGATTATTGAGTTTAACCAAGAGGAAAACCAGGAAAATCACTCAAAACTTAATGACTCACATCCGAGGCAAAAGAAACCTTCACTCTATCTAGGTGTGTGGATCAGATCTACTCTTTGTTTATGTCTACAATAGCCTCGTATTTTTCACTAGTACAGGCTCAATAAAAGAAACCCAAGTGGGTCAAATTAAGAAATTGCTTGTGACCAAATTAAGCTTCTTTTTGTGATAAAAAAACAAGTGGGTCACAAAGCCTTGGATATAAATATAACTGGGTTTTATGCATTAGCAAGAACAGAGAAAAGCAGTGTTGAAGATTTTGCTAACTCTAAATTAGCAAACAAGAAACTAAGAAGAGGACGCAAGAGAATACATACCTGGGTAAAATACCATGATTTCGGATCTTGTCTCATGAATGTTCGGAACATTCAACATTAATTGGAGAAAGTCCATATCCTAAATTCGGAACATTTACTCAAATATTCGGAAAATTCAAAGTACTTTACCCAGAAAATTAATAATAATCCGCAAAACCCAAACACCATAGCCCTAAAATCAAATTGAGGATGCAATTGATGGACTCAAACCCTTTACCCTAACCCTAAATTCAATCGCTTAAATCCTTAAAACAAACAAATAGAGGAAGAAATACAAAGACTGAAAAAAATATTAGAAGATGATATAACCCTAAACCCTAAACCATTCACTGAGAAGATGAGAGATGCTCCTTTACTGTGATCTATTCGCGGAAGAGGAAGGGAGGCGAGGCGTGAGTCTATCGTGTTTAAGTTATTTCACATTTTGGGAACCAAAAACTAATTTTTATTGGAGAAAAAGAAAACGTACCGCTTTTAATTTTTCCCAGCCCGCGCAGATATCCCGCCCAGTGAAGTTACGTCACTGATTAGAAACGGCGTCGTATGGGAAATAACAATTAAAAGAAAATTTTAGTTAGAAAATTTTGAAATTTCCCTCAAAAATAGAATCTAAAATTTTAATATCCCGTCCTAAAACTGTAAACCCTATGGTCTCGTTTAGTTCACGGATTTTAAACCATGGGAAATGAAATGAAAGGAAACTCAAGCATTTCTTGTGTTTGGGGTACTAAGGGAAATGAAATACTTTTCTGAATGAAAGGAAAATATGGGGGAAATGGTTCCCTCCACACCCCAAGGGATTCATTTTCCCTCCCACTTTTCTGCATTTATTACAAAATATTCTAACTGTTTTCTCAACGTTGCCTAACACTTGAAAGGAAAGTTAAAGGAAATTAGGATTTTTCATGCCTATGGAAAAAAAAAAAAGAATTGATTTCATGTCCTTTCCTTTCCTTTCCGTGAACCAAAAAGAGTGTTCTAAAACCCGTGTTTTCTCAAAGGGCAAAATGGTTATCATAAAAAAAAATAGCCGATTTCTTATTTTGGGTGTAGAATTATGGGTGGTTATTTAAAGGAGTGTTTTAAACAGTTGAATTTTTTTTCTTCTTATTTTGTAATTTGACTTTATTACCAATCTTATTAAATTGGTTCCTAAAGTATTTTAATATATGAGGGGTATTTATATTTAAAAAATTTCAGTTATGATCTGTTAGTATATTTAATGTTGGCATTCCTAAACAAAACATTGATTGATTAGGAGTGTAAACAACCTATGCCACTTTAAGGTAAGTGGATATGCATGGTAAGTATGTATTTGTGATCTCCTTAAATGGATATGATTTTCTTAACAAAATCCTTGATTTTATTTTGTTTAAGAAAATATTTTACCGTTGCGTTTATTAATTGTATTTGAATCCTAATTGATTTAGGATCTTTGCAGCCAAATCTTTTATTGTTTTATCTCCTAATTGATAATCTTTTTAATAAAGATATTTCCTAATAGGAAGTCAATTAGGGTTAGGACTTTAAAGTGAGGGGGAGTCGTTGCTCCTACATATGCTGCCAGGTAAAGGTTTCGTGGGTATGCTTTTGATACAGAGATTATTGGTTATCTCATGCTACTGCGCTTTTCATGAAAACCTAAAAGCATCGATTAATTCTTATTTCACTTGTCCGTGTTAAGTGATTTATTGTTTCAGTATTGCATCATTCTCTCGAGACCAGTAGTGAAGGGTTGCAATTTGAAGATTGAAGGACGCGCTCAGTTCCTTCGTTATCAAGAGGAGAGATTACGGAAAAGAAGAATCAAGGCAAACATATAGACTAGGGGTGCTAGTTGTAATGGTAATCGAGGTTTACCTTTGTTTGTAAGAGATTTTCTCAATTTCTTCTTAGTGATTGATCCTCTTTCTGGGCTTGTGCCTCGCAGTGATGTTTCCTCAAGTTTGAGGTTTACACTGCGTAAACATATCGTTGTGTTCTTGTTGTTTTCGTTTTTCCAGAACACTGGGATTGATAGTATCACTTCAATCCCAGACGTGAAACACAACCATCTGTTCCAGCAGGTTTGGGATTGTCAGCGTATATTCAATCCTAACACAGATACACACGTTCCAGAATTTACAAGTGGTACCAGAGCGGGTTCTAGAATTATTTTTCTAGTAGATCCAAGAACAGAATGGAGCGTGTTAGAGCTGCTGGATCGATCAATTGTCCTCCTCTTTTTGATGATGAAGGTGAGTCTTTTGATTTAAATTTACTTACAAAAGAGTTTAAAAAAATTTTGAAGAATAAAAATGTTTCTTCTAATTCTTCAAGAAATTTTTCAAATCAAAGAAAAGAGTTTTCTTCTGAAAAACAATTTGATAAAAAACCACAGTTTGGCCATAGGAAAAATTTTCAAGAAAAAACTAAATGCTATGAATGTGGTGGATTTGGTCATGTGGTTGTTGAGTGTGCCAACAGGAAACAAAATTCTAAGAACAGCAGGGCGTTGAAGTCTATATGGAGTGATAGTGACGATGAGCTCCTTGGTGACAATGAAGTGCACAATCTTGCACTTACTTCCTCGTTTCATCAAGACAACTCAGATGACTCCTATAGTGATGGTAAGATTTCGGTTGAGATGAATTCCTTGCAGGTTAAGGATGAGTTACATGTTGAAATTGAAGAAAGGAGAGAGCTTGAGGACAAGATAAAGACTTTGGAGGTTGAGCTAAAGGCTCAGATTAATTTAAATGTTTTGCTAACCCAAGAGAATGAGAAATTGCAGGTTGAATTGACTGAAACTAGAGACAAGTTCAGCAAATTTGATATCAGTTCGGAAAAAGTGTCAAGAATGATTGGGTTTGGAAAAACTCACAATAACAGAGAAGGACTTGGTTATGATGGTGCACCAAAAGAAACCTTACAGTTTGTGAAGGAGAATAAGCATGTTCCTAAGGTACTTGTCGCTGAAATACCTGTGTCAAAACCTGCATTTAAATCTGTCTCAGAACAGGGATCGATAACATGTCATCAATCCCCTCAGGTAAGTAAAAAGTTACAACCATGTACTCATCAGTCCAGGTACGTCCCTAGACCAAAAATCTTTGTTCCTACATGTCATTTTTGTGGAAAACTTGGACATATTCGTCCACGGTGCAACTTGCTACGTAGGAAAATGAGAAAACAGAAGCAAGGGTCAGAATTTAACTCTGCTGCATCTTTGCAGACTGAACTGAAAAAACATTTAGTGTTGATTAACAGGATTGCAAAGCGGGTTGCAATCCCAGAAGGTCTGGAGACGAAAAATAAACAGACCTGGGTGAAAAAAGGAGCAAATAAATATTTTTCAGATTTGTGCAATGATTCTCACGTATCTCTAGAGACTGATAATGGAACTTGTTTGTTAACCTCTTGCAGGAATGTCAACAAACTTGAACGCCACAAGTCTTGTGGCTATAACTATACTTTCTGAATAAAGAGAATGATGATGTCTATGATGATCATATTCTTGATCCTCTGCCAAACATGAGGACTGATTTTAAGCATGTTCAAAAGGATCACTCTGCTCAAGACATCATTGGGAAAATGAATGATAAATTTGACCTTGAAGTCAAGTTGCACGTGAGGTAAGTAATGATTCTTATCTTGTATATTCTTTTTGGTTGCTAATAAAGTGAACATGGACATAATTTCTTATTTTGTGTTGTGTCACTTTTTGTACCAAAAATTGTTAAAGAGGCCTTGATTGATGATGATTGGATTAATGCTAGACAAGATGTGAGTCGCTTACGATTGTCATAGGTGTGTGCACTAAGCTCTGAAAATTTCCCTTGAATTTGTCAAACAACATGCATCCATTGTGTGTGAACCCATGGTAGTATAAGAAACATTCACATTGAATATTTTCTTTTGGTTCACAAAATTTCCAGATTAATCAGGATTGCATGTAGGGTAAGTATCCCACACTGTTTGCTAGGGTAAGTTGATCTTAGATTGACAAAGTATTTTTCATGGCTTCATGTATGTGAGTATGACAAGTTGACTTGCCGGTTCTGAGTTCTGTTTTGACATGGCTATGTACTCTTGAGCATGGACAAAATATTCTTAAATACCTTTAGCTTTGCACATGCACACATCTTTTCTTTGTGGTGGTAAACATCAGCTCGGTTGATCAGGTACAGGTCACTAAAATAATGAGTTGATTGTTCTTTGCTCCTTGTTCAAAAAAATAATATATATATATATATATATATTATATTATTTTGGAGCATTATCAGGCTATTCCCAAAGTAACCAGGCCCTGGTCGTGGTGAACGATATAGGGATTGGGCAGAAACGGGAATGGTTTGATGGCCAGGCTATTCCTAAAGTAATCAGGCCTTGGTCGTGGTGAACGATACATGGATTGAGCAGAAAAGGGAATGGTTTGGTCACCCCGGTGGTATGTGAATCACAAATTTTGTGAGTAAATCAAGTGTGAATGGCCGAAAAGAAATCAATATATTGCCCACACAGGAGGTATAAGGAGTGCAAAAAGATTGCTTAATTTCTCTGTTTGTGACCTCCTGGGATTCCTAGCATGATACAGATCCCACATTGAAATATGTTCACCAATCACCACAAAGGTACAAGGATACTCGATCATACTCTTGCTTACTTTGTTGTGTCTTAACTTGATTCAATAGGTGAAATTTGCTTGTTTTGTTTACATTGTGAGGTTATGACATGTACTTTGGCTAAAGGCTATGCATCTTCCCTCAGATTAGTGTGTGGATAATTCTCTACCCATTGTGTGTTTGCATTGATAATTTTTGCATACAATTTCATCCATTCAGGGGGAGTTTTCAGTGTTTGGTCACTACATTTTGTGGTTGCTTTGTCATGCATGTCTCTTGCTTATCTATCACATAGTGGTACTTCTAAGGGGGAGTTTCTTAATCGCTTTGGCATCCCTATTCAAAAAGGGGGAGAAGAAGAATCTATGCTATACGGCTATATTTGTTGGCTTTGTTTACATATGCTATATTGCCACAGTTGTTCTTCACAAGGTGTTTTGCTTAAGTGTTTCAGGTCACTAATGAGGAAGCATGATCCTTGGCTCTTGCAGCATAGGTTGTTGACTATGAGTTGTTTTGTATAGGGTGCCAAAGGGGGAGATTGTTAGTATATTTAATGTTGGCATTCCTAAACAAAACATTGATTGATTAGGAGTGTAAACAACCTATGCCACTTTAAGGTAAGTGGATATGCATGGTAAGTATGTATTTGTGATCTCCTTAAATGGATATGATTTTCTTAACAAAATCCTTGATTTTATTTTGTTTAAGAAAATATTTTACCGTTGCGTTTATTAATTGTATTTGAATCCTAATTGATTTAGGATCTTTGCAGCCAAATCTTTTATTGTTTTATCTCCTAATTGATAATCTTTTTAATAAAGATATTTCCTAATAGGAAGTCAATTAGGGTTAGGACTTTAAAGTGAGGGGGAGTCGTTGCTCCTACATATGCTGCCAGGTCAAGGTTTCGTGGGTATGCTTTTGATGCAGAGATTATTGGTTATCTCATGCTACTGCGCTTTTCATGAAAACCTAAAAGCATCGATTAATTCTTATTTCACTTGTCTGTGTTAAGTGATTTATTGTTTCAGTATTGCATCATTCTCTCGAGACCAGTAGTGAAGGGTTGCAATTTGAAGATTGAAGGACGCGCTCAGTTCCTTCGTTATCAAGAGGAGAGATTACGGAAAAGAAGAATCAAGGCAAACATATAGACTAGGGGTGCTAGTTGTAATGGTAATCGAGGTTTACCTTTGTTTGTAAGAGATTTTCTCAATTTCTTCTTAGTGATTGATCCTCTTTCTGGGCTTGTGCCTCGCAGTGATGTTTCCTCAAGTTTGAGGTTTACACTGCGTAAACATATCGTTGTGTTCTTGTTGTTTTCGTTTTTCCAGAACACTGGGATTGATAGTATCACTTCAATCCCAGACGTGAAACACAACCATCTGTTCCAGCAGGTTTGGGATTGTCAGCGTATATTCAATCCTAACACAGATACACACGTTCCAGAATTTACATGATCAACAACCATTCTTCTTTTAAATATAGTATAGATTAAAAACGAATTTATATTCGAATTGGTGGAGATAAATAACATGCAATACTTGTATAAAAGGCTTACAAGTTTCAACAAAGTTCATACGAGTAAGAGAAAGGAAAAAAAAAACAAAATACTAGAAATATATTAGTAACACGCAATGAAAAACTATGAGAGGATTGGGTACTTTGTCATGTATTAGTAATAAGCAATGAAAAACTATGCTCATTATTAGCTCAAAAATTCATTTGCTTTTATTTTTTAATGAATTTAATTATAATTTATATTTATTATTCAAGACAAAGAGTTGAATAAAAATTTGAAATAAAAAAAAATATACTTTACATTATAAACAACACTAGTCATTAAATTAATACAAAAGAGATTCATATACTATATGGCCCTTCATATATATACAATGTGCATATCTTGTACATTTTCTATTTTTTTTTTTAGTAAACTACAGAAAAACCCATGACATCTTTTCATTTTTCTCCAAAGTCCACAAACTTTTAATTCATGCATATAAGTAAATTTTTTTACTCATAAGGACAAGTTGTTTATAAGCTTACATGTGGCAAGTGTTAAATTACTTCTTTGTCCTTTTCTAAGTTTTGGGTTTGGAACTCAATGTGTATACCAACAAAAAAAAAAACTCAAAGTGTGCCGTCATATATCTGTGCAGTAGCAGATATCCGTACAATAGTAACAACAACTATATATGCAGTAGCAGTAATTGTAGCATATATTCATGCAATAGTAGAAACAAATATCTGTACATTAGCAGAAATAGATATTCGTGCAGTAGCAGTAACAGTAACATATATTTGTGTAATAACATAAATAGATATTTGTGCAGTAGCAGTAGCATCTGTAAATGCAATACCAGAAATAGATATCCGTATAATAACAGATATCATATAACATATATTTATACAGTAGCAGTAACAATAGCATATATTCGTTTAGAAACAGAAATAGATATTCGTGCAGTACTATTAGTGCAGTAGCAGTAATGGTAGCAGTATGATACAATATTAGTAGCATATATGCGTGTAGTAGAAGTGCACTATAAGTGTAGTAGAAGTGCACTATAAGTGCAGTATCAGTGCAGTAGCAGTGCAGTATCAATGCAGTAGCAGTGCAGTGCAGTGCAATATCAGTGCAGTAGCAGTGCAGTGCAGTGCAGCAGCAGTGCAGTGCAGTGCAGCAGCAGTGCAGTGCAGTGCAGCAGCAGTGCAGTGCAGTGCAGCAGCAGTGCAGTGCAGTGCAGCAGAAGTGCAGTGCAGTGCAGCAGCAGTGCAGTGCAGTGCAGCAGCAGTGCAGTGCAGTGCAGCAGCAGTGCAGTGCAGTGCAGCAGTAGTGCAGCATCAGTGCAGTAGCAGTATCAGTGCAGTAGCAATAACTTGCAATACCTATAGCATATATGTGTGTAGTAGCAGTGTAGTAGTAGTGTAGTAGCAGTAACGGTAGCAGTAGCGTGCAATACCAGTACAATATATGCATGTAGTAGCAGTATCAGTGCAATATCTCTTGATAACTGCTACTGCAAACTTATCGTGATAGCTGCTACTGTATACTAATCTTGGTATATAGTTGTTACTGCATAACAGCCTTAATAGCTGCTATAGCATAGTAGTTATAATAGTTGCTACTGCATAGTAGTCATGATCGCTTCTACTGCATGTTTGTCATGATAGTTGCTACTGCATGGTAGTCACGGATATTTGCTAATACTACTACACGGATATTTGTTATTGCTACTGCACGGATAATCACTACTGCTACTGCACGGATATACGTTATTGTTATTGCATGAATATTCACTACTGCTACTGCACAAATATCTAGTAGCACACACTTTTGGGTTGGTATAATGGCAAACTTGTAAATAAAGTAAAGAAAGACCTGATTATGTAATTGCCCCTTTAAAATTTGGGCCTAGGCTTAAATTGTAGTGTGTGGGCCTGGGTTGCATATCCTTATTTGTATAACTCTAATCTTAATTGGTTTATTTGTGTTTTGTAATGTTGTCATGGGTGTGTATGTTAAATACTATTTTTTTTTTACAAATAATGTATTTTATAAAAAAAACTCAAGTGTATGAACAAGTGCATATAACATAATAAACTCAAGTGTATGAACAAGTGCATATAACATTTGAGCCGGTCGCAACCTAAGACTTATGTGATTTACAACATAAGTGTGGCTAACAAGCAAACCTAGATAAATCTAGGACAACAAGGAAGACATAATGTGAATGAAATGCATGTGCATATACATGAGTCATACCTTGAGGTGCTTGAACGAAACCTTTGATGACCAATGATCGAAGTCTGGAGAAAAGACCGGATAAGAAAGGATTCTTCACGAACCATCTCGAGTAAGAACAACCTAAGCCACGACACCTAATCCCTAAACAATCTAGCATTGAATACAAAACAAATGCTAATACAAGGGAAGATGTTTTGTCAAATAAGAAATAACCAATAGCAAATATTTTTCCCTTCCAAAACTACTTTACGCATTTGATTGTAATTTTGAGAATTTGTGCACAATGAGTGTGTTTTCTTGTTGTAAACCACTTTACACATTTGATTGTGATTTGAGAATTTGTGCACAATGAGAGAGAGAGAGAGAGAGAGAGAGAGAGAGAGAGAGAGAGAGAGAGAGAGAGAGAGAGAGAGAGAGAGAGAGAGAGAGAGAGAGAGAGAGAGAGAGAGAGAGAGAGAGAGAGAGAGGTGAGATAAAGCATGATATAGTAAAGACTAAAGACTAAAGAGAGATCAAATCCGCCCAATATCCCATGGATATCCTTTCTCAGTCGACCTTTTCTTTTTTTTTCTTTTTCTTTTTTGGTCATATTCACTCTTATATACTGGTGTGTGTGTATATATATATATATGACTTCTTCACTAAGAAGGTCTTTACTTTATAAAATACGGAGTTTTTATCTCAGCCGTCAGATCAGATCATGTAAATGAATCTAACGGCTAAGATAAAAACTATGCACCTTATAAAGTAAAGACCTACTTACCTGAGAATCATTATATATATAATGACAATCGCCTAAAGTGGCTTCGCTTAGCTTCCCCCACACCATCACTCATGCACATGGCCTTTGTACTGGAGTGGAGTGGAGTCATGTCCTTTGAAAGTGATTGAGAAAAGGTGATCACACGGGAAGGTGGCCGGACTATTATTCGACTCTACTAATTTTTTCTTTTACTAATTCAAACATAGACGCTTTCGATCATATATAGATGCTTTACATAAGTTAAACATAAAAACCGATGAGTCTAGTAGCATTGTGGGAGAATTTTTTTATTTATTTTTTACACAACAACTGATTGTACTTAAGTAACCGGAAAATCGGTACATGCATGGATTTTTTAAAATCACATTTATTTTTGGTGCATGCATGTTTCTCAAAAGAGAAATATATTTGCCGTACTTGCATATATAATCGAAAGCGTCTATGTTTAGAAGAAACATATTAGATAGAAGAAAAAAATAGAGGCTAATGTTTAGAAGGATTCATGTCCTTTCCTGTATCCAAATCCATCTACTTCTTTCAATTTGAACAATGTTGGAAGTAAGGAGGGTGGAGAATTGAGTGAGAATTATGTTTGATCAAATGTTCAATCCACTCTAATATTGTAACAAAAAAACTTCGATTTTCCTTCAAATCACCTTAATCTAAATCACAATTAATATAAAGTTCGATCCACTCCACTCCAAGGTTCGATACTTCTTTTTCTTGTTGTAAACTACTTTACGCATTTGATTGTAATTTGAGAATTTGTGCACAATGAGTGGGTTTTCTTGTTGTAAACCACTTTACGCATTTGATTGTGATTTGAGAATTTGTGCACAATGAGAGAGAGAGAGAGAGAGAGAGAGAGAGAGAGAGAGAGAGAGAGAGAGAGAGAGAGAGAGAGAGAGAGAGAGAGAGAGAGAGAGAGAGAGAGAGAGAGAGAGAGAGAGAGAGAGAGAGAGAGTTTTTATCTCAGCCGTCAGATCCGTTTAAATGATCTGATCTGACAGCTGAGATCAAAACTCCGTATTTTATAAAGTAAAAACCTTCTTACCTGAGAATCATTACATAATATATATATATATATATATATATATATATATATATATATATATATAATGATTCTTTTTTAAAACTATCTTGAAGGTCTTTATATATAATGATTCTTGAAGGTGTTCAATATATATATATACTAGCCTTCCTGCACGCGCGATGTGCGTGCGAAAAGCCGCGCTCGCGCGTGTAAGAAACTTTCTCGCTTAGTTTTTTTCGAATTTCCTTCTGTTTAAAAAAAAAAACATCAGGTTGTCTAATCCATGTGTACATATCTATAATTAAACAGTAAATTTTACTTGCAGCTGATTGTCATATACTATGTGGTAATGTGTAAAATATATATTGGTCGAGTAGTATTCTCTTGCATAATTACTGACTAAAATCATTTTGACAAATCACCATAATCCAACTTAAAACACATGAGTTTGTTGGTTATTTAGAAAATATCATTGTACATTGTGCTTATCATTTAATTCCCGATAAATATAATTCACACATAAGTTTTGTTTTTCAAATACATCGTAGATTATTATTTTTTAAATCACAGTTAGAATTAGTCGATGAAAGCACATATGTATAAATAGTAGATAAATGTGGGGTTAAAAAGAATTGTGGTGAATGAATGGTAGAATTAAAATCGATCTCTACTACTTATAAATCAAGGGTATTTTTGTCAATCATCTGAACATATTTTTCTTTTTCAGCCGAAAAAAAAATCTATATATATATATATATATATATATATATATCTCTCTCTCTCTCTCTCTCCGTGAACTCTCTCTAAGATTCGTAATCTCGATTATTATCAAAGAGATTCGGGAATTCTTTAGAAATTTTTTTAACTCGTAAGTTCAATTTGAGAACTCGAGAATAACGTACACATCATGATGAGTTCGTATGAATTTTCGGAAAATTTTTCGGACGGCAGATCTATTTATTATGAGTTTCGGAAGGTTAAGAATTAAAGAAAATATTTGAGGGGCAATTTCGTCAAATCAGCTTCTTCTTTTTTTCCTCTTCTCCTCCTCTCTCTCTCTCTCCCCGTGACTCTCTCTCCTCTCCCTCTGCAACCATACGGCACCACCTCTTCTGGCCACTTCTGATCCTCCAAACCACTTGGGTTTTGAAGCCCTCCATCCTAGCAACGTCGTGGTACTCTCGGTTTTCAACGTCGACCGTCGTACGCGGAGAATTGACGTAGTTGATTTTTATGGTTTCGTAACTTCCCGCGTCGATATCTCTCGATCCACCTCGAATCGGACCTCGATGTAGTTTCATAACTTTATCGTTGAGTTGCGCTCTACACATTGATATAAACTTTGTGGTGTTTGGCGGTGATTGACGGCGGTGCCAAGGAGAGGAGAGAAAGAGGTCGCGGGGAGAGAGAGAGAGGAAGGGGGAATGGCAGGGCCGTAATTACACAGGCAATGAGGGACATTTTCGAGAGTTCAAAAAAAGGTCTCACCAGGGACACAAAAAAACTTTAGGCTTCGCTTTATATATAGAGATAATGGCAATCGCTTAAAGTGGCTTTGTTTAGCTTTCCCCACACCATCACTCATGCACATGCCCTTCGTACTGGAGTGGAGTGGAGTGGGAGTCATGTCCTTTGAAAGTGATTGAGGAAAGGTGTTCACACGGGAAGGAGGCCAGATTATTATTCGACTCTATTAAGTTCTTCTTTTCCACTCAAAAATTAAGTTCTTCTTTTTCTAATTCAAAAATACACGCTTTTGATGATATATGCAAGTTCCGCAAATTCCTTTTCTTCATGTATGAAAAACATGCATGTACTACGGCCTTACCCAATTATCGCTTCTCTAGCTATGAGGACTTGAATAATTGAATAGTGTTTAAGAGAAACGTAAATAATAGAGAGAATGAGCAGAGAATAGGATGTATTTCATTAATGAATAAGGGCCTCTATATATAGAGGAGTACAAGATACAATCCGTATTGATGTACGAAACCTATACTAATACAATCCATGCTCTAGAAGGATAAACCTATTCTAAAGTCCTAGTTTGACAAGGCACACAATAATGATATCCTGAAACACTCCCCCTTGTGCCGGTCACAACTAGGTGATGCTTTCCATGTTGTCTCATTAAAAACCTTGCCAAGTAACAATAAAACCCAGTGGGAAAAAGTAACCTTGGTCGAAGGGAAAAAGAGTACAACGCACCATTCACATTTGAAAGTGACATGTATGTGCCAGACTCCCCCCCCATGTCTGCACCTCCCCCTGATTCCTACAATCATGGGAGCTCGGATAACTTAAGCATACCAATGCTTTTCACATGTTTTTCAAATGTGGACTTAGGCAAAGACTTAGTAAATAAATCTGCCACATTCTCCTCGGATCTAACTTGATTCACTTGAATCTTGAGGAGAGTCTGTTGTTGTTGATTATAACTTTGTGCGGGTCAGAGAGATACCCGACATCAGCACAACTAACCAAAACATCACAAGGATTTTCGGTGAAGGGAGTTTCAACATTGGCGCGATCGATCGCGGCATTCCTTGCGATCGATCGCCCGACGGCAGTAGCGTTGCCTTTGAGGTTTGAACTTCCTTTTTTAACTCCTCTTGTCTCTCTGTAGGGATAAAACAAGCCCATTTCGATTGTACCCTTAAGGTAACGAAATATTGTCTTTATGCCACTCCAATGACGTTGCGTGGGCGCAGAGCTAAATCTAGCTAACAAGTTCACAGCAAAAGAGATGTCAGGTCTAGTGCATTGAGCTAAGTACAATAATGCGCCTATTGCACTTAGATATGGCACTTCGGCCCCTAGTAATTCTTCGTCATCATCCATTGGACGAAGTGGATCCTTCTTTGGATCTAGGGTCCGACCGATCATGGGAGTGCTAACTGGATGTACTTTGTCCATGTTAAACCTTCTTAACATCTTGTGGACATAAGTCAATTGGTGGATTAATATTCCGCTATCTCGGTGCTCTAGCTCAAGGCCTAGAAACCGAGTTTCCCAAGATCTTTCATCTCAAATTCGGATTTCAAACACGTAGCAGTATCTCTCAGTTCTTTGAGAGTACCAATTAAATTCATGTCATCTATATAGACAGCTATAATTGCAAATCCGGAACTTGTTCTCTTTATGAACACGCATGGGCATAAATCATTGTTTATATATCCCTTCCCAATCAAGTAAAAAATGCACTCCGTGGCTTAGAGTTACTTGACTTGGGTAATTGAAGTCCATCAGGCACCTTCAAATATATCTCTGAATCTAGATCCCCATAGAGATATGTTGTAACCACATTCATAAGCTGCATGTCAAGTTTTTGTGGAAACTACCAAACTGACAAGGTAGCAGGATGTAATAACATCCCTAGCTTACGGGAGAATATGTCTCTCGTAATCAATCCCAGGGCGTTGTGAGAACCTTGCGCCACGAGGCAAGTCTTATATCTCAAGACTTCTTTATTCTCTTTACGCTTTCTAACAAAGACTCATTTATGTCCAATAGGCTTGACACTTGGGGGCGTTAGTGTCACGCCCCGAATTTCCAACAATTAAATAAGGCTTTTTCGCCTTCAAATAACCAATATATTCGGAACGTGAAGCATGGACTACCAAAATACAAATACACATGAATATTTTTTTCCTTTTAACATGTGTCAAACCTCCATCCATGCTCTACCACAATGTAAATACAGACTCATCTTTATAGTCGAATATTACATTCCATAATTTACATAATAAATTGACATTATGCAAAGTATTAAGTAAATTCACCTACAGAGTTTACTAAAGCAGCGGAAGACTAAAATCACCAACAACAACTCCAAGAAGTCCTTCAACTTAACTTCTAGATATCCTAACCTGCAGGATAAAACCCTACACCATTGAATAGTGTACCGGATTATAACAACAACCCGGTCAGCTTGCGAAGCTGGTATGAGTAACCACAATTTCAAATCACCAAATAATTCATATCTTTATTTTTAAAAGATAACATCAATATTATGTCAATTATTTATGACACACGCCACGCCAATCCGCCAATAACATCACACAACCACAAATCATATAAAATGTCGCTTTTGGACAATTATAAGTGAGAATAATATTGAGACTCATTTCAAAACAAACACTACTCCCCATTTCTGGTTAGTAGTGCCAGCATTCACAAGTAAGCCAATAACATGTCTGTTACCCCCATGAACGCCTCTACCAGTTTGACAGACAGACTAGAGCTCTAACTGTAAGGTCTTTAGCGACCCCTTTGTGTCACGCCACGTCAAGAAAATACATTTTTAGTATTCTCACAAATAACGCCAAACGCCACACCTCAAATGAACTCAATATCTCAAATATTCACAAACACTAAACGCCACGCCACGCCAACACCAAAATTATGCAACAATTTATATCATATGCATAAATGCAATTCCAACCCGGAAAATTCATATTATAAAATATACTGAACCTACACGTCCCATACCATGCATTTTACCCCACATGTCCCATACCATGCATGTTAATACCAGGGTGATCCAGAATATTAAACAATATAAATTCACATCCAATATCAAACACAACAATCAATTATATCACAAATATCAGTGAGTTTACTCACCTTAAAAATCCTGCTGCGTCTTCTAATAATAACCGGAACAATTGACCAAAAGTCAACTGTCGGTCAACGTGGGTCCCACGTCAACTATTCATCACGGGTCCCACTCGAAACCCAACACTTCCAAAATCAACGATCCAACCGCACAACCTGTTTGAAATAATACTATTAACCATACTATCAAATTTTATGATCATCCAACGGTCAGATCTCTCGGATCGTAAATCGTACGATCCGATAATCGGGTTAATTGATCATCGATCAAACGATCTAATTTCACAAAACTTAAAACACGAAAGTTGTTCGTATCGACGAACCAAGCCTAACGGAGCAAAGAACTGCTCCTGGAACAGCCGGACGCGCCGCCCACGCGCCGCCACCGACGGTGGTCAGCCGCCGGACAAAAGTGCTCCGATTGCCATGAAATTTTAACACAATGTTCTACACATTACCAGCAACAACTTTCATAACTGCCACAAGGGCCAATTCAAAGTAAAAAGTCTCGAATTTACCTTGATAGCTCCAAAACCCTAGGATTTCAAATCCAAAATTCGCCTTCGTCCGAACTCCGATTGAGGCGTACTTTATGTTGTTAGAAAGCCCCAAGCAAGGCCTACAAAGCCCAGTAGGTAAGGTGACTCGATTTGGCCGAAAACTTGCCCAGAAACTGATGAACAGTTCGGCAGCGTTTTTCCCCTTTTTCTTTTCTTGATTTCTCCTTCTATACTAAGAATTGATCAATGAAATTTGTATAGGGTTGAAGAGAATTGAGTGGTGAACAATTTGGGACAAGTTTCATGGCCGGAGATGGCCGGAATTGGGAGAAATCGCCGGTCAAAGTGGTCGGTTACTGTAGCACGGGGAAATTCTGATTTTTGGTGAATAGTAAATCGCAAAATCATTTTTATAGAAATTCGTCAAACTTTCGAGGTCCATAACTTCTTCATACGAACTCCGTTTTCGACGAACCACACGTCCACGAACTCGGTTCGATGAGCTCTACCATTTCCGTGAAGGAAGTTTCTCCAAATTCTCCACGGATAAAAAGTTACCTTGTTTAACCTTTCGTAACTTATAATTACCACCGTAATTTCCATTTTACGATAAACGTCCAAAAATACGAAATCACACAATTTCAATATAAATTCCACAACCTTTTCGCATAAATAAATATTGAAATATTCGGGGTATTACAGTTAGCACTACATACCCAAATACCTTTTTCTTTGTTAGTAAATCTAGTTTAATCGGGATTGCATCTTTCCATTTAGGCCAATATGCTCTACGTTGACATTTTTCAACAGAGTGTGGTTCGATGTCATCATGCTCTATAGTCTATTGAGCAATACATCATCAAGAATTTCGTCTCAAGCATGCATGCATTCATCGAGAGTTTTCTATTCTCTGAAATTGATTCAATCATTGAGGCGTCCCCCAATATTGATTCATGGACATAACTATCATCAGAGATAATCTCATGAGACGGGTTTCGGGTATTGATGATGAATGGATTAGGCTGTGCCAAACTCGCTTCCTTCCTTTGGCGAGTATCCATCGAACCAAGTGGTCTCACCCTCTTCTTTTAGGGAACCACGGCCTCAACCACACCTCCACTATGTGTGGTTGTGGCACCATTATTGGCGCCATATTCCCTCTTCCTTTAGGAGATTTCCAACCTTGCAGGCACGTTTGCAGCTGGTATATGTGATCTCGTCACTTTATCAATATCAGAAAACGCATCAGGCATCGAATCTGATACGTCCTGAATATTGAGTATACTTCGCACTTTACTATCACATTGTGCGGTTTGGGGATCAAGATGAGACAGAGTGGGGACAGACCACGACAATTCATGTCGTTCCTGTTGAACATTCTTGTTCTTATCTCCCCCCAACGACGGGAAGACTGTCTCATCAAAGTGACAATCCGCAAATCTAGCGGTAAAGAGATCGCCTGTCAAGGATTTCAAGTAGCGGATGACAAATGCAAAAGAGTGGTAGGTGATATTGAGAAGGGGGTTGTCGTTCCACGGAGGATTGACGGCTCCCCGACTTCTCGGTAGCGTGTGTGCGAGTGCTTTAGCTAATATGGAGTGATAAGGAGTGGAATAGAGTGGGTGAAGTGCGTGTTTACAATGTGCGAAGTGTAGTGTGAGTGTGGTGTACGCAATGGTGGAATGCCAATCAATCAAACAAGAGAATGTGAGTAAACAAAACAAGTAAATGTAAAGTGTGTGCACAAAATGTAAAGGTGTTGGGGTTTCGGGTTAACCCAAGTCCAAATGCGATGCATAACAAACTAACTAATACTCATGCTTGTGCAATGAATGAATCAAACTTCGTATCTTAGCCATGTTATGGATCTAAGACCATCTTATCATGTGTATTCTAGTGCCGGATTATGGATCACTAGAACTCTCTCAAATTGGTTTGAGAGGCGAAGGGTACAAAGACTTAGAAGCTCAAACAAGGAAACCTCATCACATCTAATATCAATAGCCTAGAGAAAGCTAGGAGTCACCCCAACAATCTCAATCGAAATAGGTTGCACACATGCACAAGAAAGTGACTAAAATTCCTACACATGCATTCAACACAAATTGAAATAGATAAAAGACATATTCATTCATCACATAACATTCATACATAATCAATCCATCAATACATCACATTGGACTAGGGCACACAACCCTAGTCCCCAACAAAGTGACTACTCACTAACCATAGAGGTATACAACATCATATCACAATAGTAAGCTATAAGCATGAATACAAAGAGAGAAAAGGGTTAAAGAAAGCTCAATAAGTGATGCCCCCTTCTTCTACTTTGATCTAGACGTCGTCCTTGATGGTTGTGAGGATCCCCAGCTGCCCGGAATGGTGGTAGAAGCGGCGGAAGAAGCGGAGGCGGCGGAGCTCATCGACCGTCGACCGTTCGACGGGAAGTTGTCGACCGGTCGACTGACGTTCCGGATGTAGGGTGAGGGGAAGGAAGGAAGAGAGAAAAGGGAAAGGAATTTGAGGGATTTTGGGGCTGATGATGGGAATGACCTAATTCAGGTAAAGAAGGCTATATATAGGCAAAGGAGGGGGGAAATGGAGGGCTAAGATGAGGTAGGGTTTGATCCAAGGGCTAGATAGATTAAATGAAGGGCAAGGGGGTAACTTCCAAAGGAATAAAGGGGAGGAATAATCAAGGGGTGACCTCACCATATCTAGTGTGGTCCTTTGCTGAATTTTGGGCTTGTGTGGGTGATGAGTCACACGGTTGACTTTGCCTTGACTTTGACCGCGACCTTCGGAGTTGACCAAAGGTTGACTTTTGACCCAAACTCCGGAATCCTTGTGCAACTCACTTCCGGGACTTCATGTTGACTCGTTGACGCTCTCAAGTTGGGGTTGACCACGAGTTGACTTTTGGTCCTCGGGTTGACTTTTCGTCATTTTGCCGGAAATGTCCAAAAAGCTCCAAATCGCACCCTTTCGCTCCCGATATCCGTCCGATGCTCGTTTGCCCTACAATGGTGCAAATCAAGGATTAGAGACACTAAACGGCCTTCGGATTAGCATTACTAAAGTGATTAGAGGCCTAATTTGTATGTAAATTTCATACAAATCAGCGGACAATAGTTGGAGATTCGTTACCAACATAAATACCTAAACGTCTCTGAGGACCCAATTGAGTGCGTTGTGGGGGCGCAATTGGCACATAAACCGTACAATCAAATATGCGTAAATATGAGACATCCGGCTCATATCCAGTGACCATCTGGTACGCATAAAACGGTTGATTGGTAGTGGGTCTGAAACGAATAAGTAGAGCTGCATGCAATATTGCATAACCCCAAGCAGATAATGGGAGATTGGTGCGCATAACCAATGCCCAAGCGACCATTTAAAGTCTATTAATGGTGGCTTCTGCGAGACCATTTTGTGTATTCACATGGGTTACGGGATGTTCAACATCAATCCCAATAGACATGCAATAATCATCAACTGTTTGTGATGTAAACTCTCTAGCATTGTCAAGACGTAGTTGACTTAATAGGATGATCTGGGTGGTGAACCCTTAAGCGTATAATTTGTGCTAGAAGTTTAGTATAAGCAGCATTGCGTGTGGACAATAAATCGACATGTGACCAGTGTGTCGATGCATCCACCAAACCATAAAATATCTGAAAAGTCCGCAATATGGTTGGATGTGTCCACAAATATCTCCTTGGATACGATGTAAGAATGGAATAATTTCTTTTGTGTCCTTAGCATAGGATGGTCTCGATCCTAATTTGCCTAAGGAACAGGCTTTGCAAAATGAGCCCTTAGCCATGAAGGCTGCAGAAGCATAGGAGGTATCCTGATCAAGTTTGGAATCAGGATTAGAGGGGGAAGTAACAACTGTTACTGTGCGATCGATCGTACGTGCTTATGCGATCGATCGCAAATGCTCTCTGGACGTTGTCCAGGCATTCTGGAGACGTGCGATCGATCGTATGTTCTTCTGCGATCGATCGCAAATGCTCTCTGGACGAGGTCCGAGGCATGCTTGAGGCGGACGATCGATCGCACGTGCTTCCGCGATCAATCGCCGGGCGTTTGACAAAATGTGCACATTTCTTTGGCATGTCAGTGACGCAAGTCTCCTCTCCTTGAATCATCTTTTGATTCTTGCTTCTATATATTAGCTCGATAAAAGGGATGTCCGTATGAGGTTGTCAATATACGGATCATCATGTCACGACCTGGATGTTCCAAACGGTCGTGCCAAAGCCTATATGTGTCGGAATCCAAAAAGATCATCTCTAAAAACATTGTTGGATTCAATAATTCGAATAGTGGTTAAGTATAACCCACTAGAGCGACACATAAGTTTTTCTAATATGCGTTTTCTTCTGCAATCATTAGAAGTAATACACAATTAGTATTCTTGTCCATTCTTACAATACGTTTCCGAATGATAATCGTTGGCGCAAATGTCCTTAAAACTTAGGATAGTTCGGTTAGCTCGAAGAGCATAAAGTGCTTCGGTGACATTGAGCACGGTGCCATTAGGCAACATAAAATTTCGAAAATACTTGCAATACTTTGAAGAAAGTTCCGAAATTTATTAATAATATGCCAACGATTACATCGAGGTCTTGTCCAGAAAATCTAATCCAAAACAAATCACTATGACAAAAGTCAAAATAGACTAAGGCGTACGTAGTAGCCTTTACATAAAATTGGAAATAAAACAATTGCAATTATGTGAAGTCTGGAGCTTCCATGGTCTTCTCTTTACTTTGGTCGACCTTAAAATATGCAATTGTGAGATGGACGACTGTGTCATCTCTAGTATCTTCTTCATAGAAACTTATGAGAAACTTCCAATACAAGATGATGACATTAGAGGTGCTCATGTCTTACATATACCGCAAGCGATATAAGGCCCGTCACTCCCCTAATGCTTCTCATAATCAAGTGAAGTATAGCTCATTATCAACACATGCTTCATTGGCGCGTTTGGCACCTTGTGCCTTTGGAGGATGGTTTGGTGCTTCTTGGCACTCTATTACCATGCTTTCCTTTGTCGGCGTTGGCATGGCCACCATGGCCCATGCCTCTTCCTCCTTGCCCTTTTTACGTGATGCAATAGTTCCCACGATTTTGTGCAACATTGTTGCGATTTCCTTCCTTATTGGGACGATTATATGAATCGGATCATTCATTAGAATTACCCTTGACATTTAGGGTTTCGTCCTCTTTTGGCCATTTTTGCCATAAGTTACTTTTGGAACTCTCTTTGTTCCGGCAGACCTAATTATTGTTGTTCATCATGATCGTGTCATGTTTTCAGCTACTTGTAGAAAATTGATAAGCTGATTGAAAGTCGCTTGGCAATATACTTTAATCGATATTGTGTGTACAATATAAGTGCTGAAGCTGGGAAGGTAGAGAGAGTTTTCTCTATTACTTCTGCTTCTGTAAGAGTCGCCTTACAAAATTGAAGCATAGCCATAGTTGAAGCATATCTGAATTATATTCAGCAAATGGTTTTGTGAAATTACTTTATCACTTTTAGCACTTGTGAAATTACTTTATCACAATAAGAAGATACTTTAGTTTCGCAGTCTAAAAAGACATCCACAAACACTAATAAAAATTCCAAGAAAATTGGATTAGAACAAGACCAAGATGGTGTATGACCATAACTTAAACCGTTCGATAGCTCCACGCAGGTATGACCAGATAAGAGAAAGGAATGTCGGTGGAGCAAGGCTCTCTTAAATACCACTGATTCCAATCCCTTACCTAGACATCACACCCACGTAGGTGAGTCTAGTAATGAATAAGCCATGACCAAAAATTGGTCAAATTCGATGCTTTCGTGAAATTACTTTATCACAAAGATTTTTCTTTGATGCTCATGAAATTACTTTATCATAGCATATATTATGAATCCCCACGATTCATTAAAGCTCATGCTCATGAAATTTCTTTATCATAGCATAATATATGAATCTCCATGATTCAATTAAATCTCATAAAGTCTCACGCCATAAGAGGGGTCGGGATGAAGAAGAAGGGAAGCTTTGAAATCCCCGAGAAAAAGAATACAGAAATTAAATCAAAGCAGGAACTTTTAGAAAATCTTACTTGGTTTTCTTTTGTTGCAAAATCGCAGAGAATTTTGATCTTGAGTTCCGCTCCTTTGAAATTGAATATCCGAAGATCCAACGGTCTGAATGGGTTGGAAGCAGTAGACACGCGGAGGAAGCTCTCGTCAAAATTACAGCTTAATCCGATGGTTGAGAAGAGAGAAAATCGCTTCCAAAGTCTGATGTTCTGTGCAGGCAGATTCTTGGAGATTTGGTTTTTGCAGCAGCCGATGGTGGGGCGACGCGGTGAGCCTAGGGTTTTGGTTCTAGGGTTAAGGCGTGTAGCAGAAGGCTATGTTGAATATATCTTTGGCTTTTTAATCTTAGGGTTAGGGCTCGTGCTGATAACGTGTTTAAGGGAAACGTAAATAATAGAGAGAATGAGCAGAGAATAGGATGTATTTCATTAATGAATAAGGGCCTCTATATATAGAGGAGTACAAGATACAATCCGTATTGATGTACGAAACCTATACTAATACAATCCATGCTCTAGAAGGATAAACCTATTCTAAAGTCCTAGTTTGACAAGGCACACAATAATGATATCCTGAAACAAATAGAGAATTTTAAAAGATAATGCTAGAGTCAGAGAAGAGCATTCTTCTTCATTTTTTTTATAAGAAACAAACCGATACAACTTTAGGCACCCCACATTACACTAGCAACAACGGCAGCTGATTCTGATTCTAAGAACAACTTGAGTTTAAATTGTGACTCATCTTGACCAAACAATTAGCAGTGAAATTAACTTCCCAAAGGTTTGAGGTTTGAATCCTGTCTTGGATAAAAATACTCATGAGGAGGGAAGCCCACGCCTGGAGTGGTTTCACCACGAGACCATTTTTGTAACAAAATAATAATAATAATAACTTCCCAAAGAATGTGCTTGAAATTGATAACTTCAAAAGTTGAGCTAATTTTCAAAGATGTCTTCAATAACCGATTTGATTCTCCAAGGAATAGAGAAAGTGCCACTTATGCTATTAATCAGAACTTTTTAAATCTCCTTCCACTTGGAGACTCTTGAAATCATTCCTTGTAGCTGGTTAATGATGGCTGAAAAAAATAGACGTAAATGAACCTCAATGGTTATAGAATTTTACGATGCAATTTAATCGTTAGAAACAATAATGTCAAAACACAAAATAACATAAATAATAAATAAGAAGGAAAATGATTTTTGGCCTCAATTGAGGCCTAATATTTGTGGCATCAATCCTAGGTGGTATGCCATATAACTAAATATTAAGGGTTAATACCCAAAATGGTAACTGAACTATCAAGATTTGAACAATTTGGTACCTGAAGTAACAAAGTGGACAATTTGATACCTATACTTGTTCTCCATCTTCCCATTTGGTACTTCCGTCAAAAATTCTTTTAAGTTAGTCACATGACGCGCATGTGCCCCAAATTTTAGGGGTATTTCGACCAATATTCAATTCCCAAATATTGGGGCGCCTATAATTTTGTTTATTTGGTCATATTATATTAGTATAATATTAATTAAATAATAATGTGCTTTAAATTATAAAAATTAATTAAATAATTTTTGTATTTTAATTATTATTTTTCGGCAACAAAATAATTATAGAGTTGGGTGAAAAATTAGAGGAGATGGAAGAAGTTTGGTGTTAAAAATTATAAAGAAATGAGTTGGTATATTTTTTGGGTAAAACACTGTTGCAACGGGTATATTTTTCTAATAATTTTTTGTGTTTTTTTTTCGTGTTTAGGATTAAAAAATAAGATTTATTTTAAATACAAATCATTAAAAATTAAATTAAAAAATATACATGGGTTGTCAGTATGATTTTTTTTTTATAAGAATAATATGATATCATTGGGAGTGAAAGTGGAAACTAAGGTCAAATAGGAGAATTTTATAGAAAGATGAGACTGAAAAGACAAAACTACCCCTTAAATTGGACCAACTTAACATAATTTTTTTCGGAAGAGTATCAAATGAGAAGACGGAGGACAATTATAGGTACCAAATTGTCCACTTTGTTACTTCAGGTAACAAATTGTCCATGCCATGATACTTCAGGTACCATTTTGGGTATTAACCCAAATATTAATTTAAATTTTAAATCTACATAATATATCTTGCCACATCATAATCTTGCAAATACCAACTTTAACCTTTTATATTTTCCATTCGATTTTATTTTTTTGTAGACTTATTATCTGCAATTAATAAACCAAAAAAGTATAAAATAAAAGCATTAGGTAATGAACATTAAATAATTTAATCGAAACTTGAACAAAGTGCTTGCAACTTTATGTAATCTATTTGAAACAATAAAAGCATTAGGTAATGAACATTAAATACTTTTAGAAAATAAAATCGTAAAACCATAATAAAAACATACAAAAAAAAAAATTGTGCCAAGTTCCTATAAAGAATTTGAACTTTCTTTCACAAAAAAAAAACATTGGACAATTCTTAGATTCGCAGACAATTCTTGAGGAGAATCTAAAAATTTTCCAATCAAAAATTGATTCGAAGATCAATTTTTATATGAAATTATAATCGTTCTTCTTGATCCATCTTTGACCCACATTACAATGTGTCTACCTCATCATTGAACTTCTTCTTAAAATGAGGCTTGTTGACAAGGTTGACCACAACTCATTTTCCTTTGTTAACCCTATCCTCCTCCTGAACACAGATAGAAATCATCTCATTCAAACTCCACTTCTCTTTATGTGTGTTATAATTACATTACAGTTGACTATATTGCTAGGGTAGAGAGTTCAAAACCAACTAGGTGAACTAGAAAAGCATCATCAATGTTGACACCTAAAACCTTAAGTTTTGCAGCACACTCAATCCCTTTCATTATGTATTATCTAATACTCCCAATTCCATCGAATTTCATAGTTGTAAGTGAGTTCATCAAATTTTCAGTTTCAGCTTTATCGGATACCTTATACTTCTCCTGAATGTTGTAGTTTTTTTTTTTTTTCTTATTTAAAGAGGATCAAAGGATTTCACTCCTACCCCCATGGTGACTCGAACCCATGACCTGAATGTTGTAGTTGAAGTAATCCCTAGCTCGCTCTTTCCCACGTACGTACTTCTCTTTCCATATTCCATTTCCCCACATGATAAAATTACCATTTCTTTGTCTACCGGTACTAGAGCATATTGAATTTATTTATTTCAATAAAACTGCCCACATATGATGATTAAGAACTCACATTTACCTATTCAAAGTTTTTTTTTTATCGAAATCCTACGGTTTTCCAAAGGCTTCCTAGGCCCAAGGACTAATTAGTAGTCGGAGATCTTGTCAGAACGCTTCCTCCCTCTGGCCAGCCACAAAATGAATTGGTATTTAACTCCAATCTGCAGTCGGCAGGATTCGAATCCGGGTGAGGGGGTTCCACACCTGGAGGCTCTTACCAACTCGACCACCAGTGGTGGTTTACCTATTCAAAGTTGGAACTCTCCCTTCCTTTTAATCTTTTCTTGTAACACAGGAGATACATTAACAATCTATTGCATAGTTAATGCAATTGTATTATAAATGTTTAATTGAGGAATTGTTCGTTATTGTTTTTAGAATTATCAATGACATTTCAAATTAATAAAAACACTTATAGCTAGTGATGTTTGACAAAAATAAATAAAAATGTTGTTTAGTAATTTTCTCAGAAGCGCACATTTCGGGTATTTTCTTGATCTTGAGCACTTTTGAGTTCTTAACTTTACAAGAGTTGATCACTTGATCTTGAGCACTTTCACTGCTTCTGACATAGACCTTTTCATAATTAACATATTGGATTCACATTCAACAAATATTTGAGATCGAGTGACCTTAATTTATTCACAGGACCTTAGGCTCATTTTGTGGTAAGACATCTTGATTTCAAAGCCCAATCCATCAAATTGTGGATGTTGTCATTTTTATGAAATACATTCATGGAATCAATAATTAGCTTTACAATATTCTGACGTGAAAGCAAATTCGCCACAAAACCCAGCCACTACTGTCCACATCTTTATCTTCTCACTTTCAATAATTAAAGTGACGAGGATATATACCCCCACTTGGAAAATAAATATTAATATTATTGCTTCTCAAATGATCGGTAATTAATCAGGTTATTGATTAAGCATAATCAAGAAGAAGAAGATCGATGTACCAATTTGAAAGCACGAATATGGTTGCTTTTCTCTTGCACTTAGAAAAGCAATCAGCAAAGTATTAATAATAGCAATGAAAATGCAGAGTAATGAAAACACGGTGAACATAAAAACCAAGCATAAAAAAAAAAACAAAAACAAACTAAAATCCTCCCACTAGACCCAATTCCAAACCCATTGGTTTTTATGTTAACTTGCATAAACCAACTCTAAAATCCAATCAATAAAGTTTGACAATTTTCATTTTGCAGTTTAGAAAATGAAAATTTTCTTGTATACATACAATTCGATTTTTTTTATTACAGAAAATCATAGTATCATATTGAGTTTAGCTAGTGTGGAGAGATTCATCCTGGAGTACGTCATAATGCTTAATGCTGCTATAAATGCTTTCTAGAGTCATAAACTTTCACAACATGCATTACGTAGTGTTAAAAAAAATATCGGCCATATGAAAAAGAAATTGCATGAGGTGGTCGGTGAGATGCTCATGATGTTATAGTGAATCTTTTTTTATTTTTGTATGAGCAATATCTCATTCTAAGGTCGAAAATAAAATTTACATAGTGCAAATATGAAATATGCATGTAATCTATTATGCATTGTTTTATTCACTACACATGTTTCTGTCTGATTTTTGTCGAAGATAGTTTCGATGATAAGAAAATATTCCAACCAATCCACAAGAGGAAGTGAACAAACCGGAAATCGAAAACCACTGATATAGCAACGGCCAAGAAACTCTTGATGTCTAAGTTAACAAACAACACAAGTAACGAATGAGAATTTTGACTGGCAAAAATCTTGAAAGCAAATCCCTTGACTTATTAATTGATTGGAATTGAAGCTTGGCTTGCTTTAATATTTACTAGCGAATAAGACATGTAATCGTTCTTTATTGAGGGATTATAGTTTCTTTAAGAAAAAAAATTGAGGGATTATATAAAGATGCATGTAGAGCTAGAAGGTGATATAAAAGGGACATTCCTTTCAAACCTGGTTACATTAATTTCAAACCTTAATTAGTACGCGCCTAGGGCTTAACAAAACCTTGGAAATTTTTTCTTATTTGCACGTTTCTTTAACCTAGGGCTTCCTACACACTACCTTACTGCACTCACAGTCTCACAATTTGAGAGCCTTTTCCAACTCCAAATAAAAAACCCAGCGGAGGACCACTCCCGCAATAAACACAACAAATTAACAAGCCAAACACATTAAGCTTTGCAGACAACCCATGTGCGACCATGTTCATAGTAAGGTCTTGGTTCAGATTCGATCCCTGAAGAATAGGCCTGGCTAATTTCCTGACTTCAAAAGCACCAAAATCATGATACTTGTGAAAAAATAAATAATCCACCTTCCCTTTGACTCACCTCAACATCGATCATGGCTGAACTTGTCTTTGATTTGGCAAGCAAGCTAACAGAGAAGTTGGGTTCCCTTGCTTACGAAGAGATTTCCTTGGCATCGGGAGTCAAAACAGATCTGCAAAAGCTTGCGCGCACCATGTCCACCATCAAAAGTGCGCTCATGCATGCTGAAGAGAAGCAAGTACATAATACGGAGTTACGCAGTTGGCTACAACAACTTAAAGATGTGTTCCGTGACGCTGAAGATGTGTTGGATGAGTTTGAGTGCGAAGCTTTGAAGAGGCAAGTTGTAAAAACATATTACAGCACTAGGAGAAAGGTACGTCGTTTCTTTTCGCCCTCTAATCCAATTGCTTTTCGTCTGAGAGTAGGTCATGAAATCAAGAACATAAGAGAGAGAATAGAAGACCTTAAAGCTGATAAGTCTATGTTTGATCTGCTCACTAATCATCAAGGTGATCGTGATCGTGATAGACATGTACCACACATGATTATGAGGGAGAATATGACCCACTCCTTCATTCCTGCTTCAGGGGTTATTGGTAGAGACTCTGACAAAAAAGTGATTGTAGATCTTCTGATGCAACAAACTATTGATCATCAAAGTGGGAATTCCCAGATTATTGTCTCTGTTATTCCCATAGTTGGAATAGGAGGTCTGGGTAAGACCACACTTGCCAAGTTTGTGTACAATGATGAAAGAGTCGTTAGGCATTTCAAATTGAGGATGTGGGCGTATGTGTCAGCAGTGGACTTTGATATTTGTAGATTGACCAAAGAGATTCTTAGTTCTGCAATAGGTAGAAAAATCAGTGATGAGTTGTCTATGGATCAATTACAAGCAAAGCTACGGGAAACTTTAAAGGATAAAAGATTTTTGCTTGTCTTGGATGACGTGTGGAATGAGGATCGTATGAAATGGAGTGACTTGAGAGATTTGTTGCTAGAGGGTGCCAAATTAGGAAGTAAAATCTTAGTGA
This sequence comes from Rubus parviflorus, assembly GCA_029955375.1. Lineage (NCBI taxonomy): Eukaryota > Viridiplantae > Streptophyta > Magnoliopsida > Rosales > Rosaceae > Rubus > Rubus parviflorus. Next base: position 16,032,673 of record JARGGL010000006.1, on the reverse strand, counting down.
CAACTCGTAATCTCTCAGTTGCTTCAATCATGGGCACTGTACCACCATACAATTTAGATCGTCTCTCTTATGAACATTGTCTGTCATTGTTTACAAAATGTGCATTCAAGGAAGGTGATGAGAATAAGCATTCACCCCTTTTTGAAATTGGAAGAGATATTGTGAAAAAGTGCGGAGGGGCTCCCTTGGCAGTGAAAACTTTAGGGAGTCAACTCTACTCAAAGACCGATGAACGTGAGTGGAAACTAGTAAGAGATTCTAAGATATGGGAATTAGAGAGAGAAAAGGAGGGTGGGGGCCACATATTACCTGCTTTGAGATTGAGTTATACTCAATTGCCTTCCTATTTGAAACCATGTCTTGCTTATTGTGCATATCTTCCAAAGGGCGAATATATATTTGATAGCAGTGAATTGATTAATTGTTGGATGGCTCATGGAATCCTTCAATCTCGTGATAATGAAAACCTGGAGATGGAAGAAGTTGGTGACCAATATTTCAAAGAGTTATGGGCAAGATCTTTCTTTGAAAATGTGCAAGTTCTTGAAGCTGCATATGATACCTGCTATTCATTTTCTATGCATGATCTTATCTATGACCTTGTACACTCAATTGAACAAGGTGAGTGGTGTGTGGTAGATTCTAGCACTAAAGACATGGCTAAAAATGTTAAACATTTGTCATTTTTGAAATTTGACAACAAATTAATGGTTTCAACCATGTTGCAAAAGTGTAAAAAAGTGCGGAGTCTAACATCATATGGTCCGGATGAGGCGCCTCTGGATGAATCCTTCCTTGATACTTGTTTTTCAAAATTTAAGTATTTGATGGTGCTTCGCTTTTTTGATCTACCATTAAAGGAGTTACCAAGTTCCATTGGTACTCTGACGCATTTGAGATATCTGAATTTAATGAGAAATGGTGAAATCACAAAACTCCCCAATGCTATTTGCAAGTTGCAGAGCTTGCAAACTCTACTTTTTGCTGGATGTGAAAATCTTCAAGAGTTGCCAAGAGATATGAGCAACTTGATTAGCCTCAGATTGCTTTCATTGTCGACGAAACAAGCATGTTTTCAAGACAATGGAGTGGGATGTATGAAATCACTTCAGTATCTTGGAATTGGAAGTTGTAGTAATCTAATCTCTTTGCCCCGCGAGACGAGTTATCTTACTGCATTACGTATTTTGGTTATTATTGATTGTGAGCAACTCGATCTGATGAACCGACATTATCAAGCAATTGCATTGAGGCTCGAAAAGTTGGTTATTTGTGGACTACCACGGATCACAGAATTGCCTGAATGGCTTCAAAGAGCTGCAAACACCCTACAGTACTTGGGTATTGGAAATTGTTCCAATTTGGATTCGTTACCGGGGTGGCTCACAAATCTAACGTCTCTAAGAAAGCTTGTCCTTGATACATGTCCCAAATTGTTGTCACTTCCTGAAGGGATGGATCGTCTCACTGCCTTAAGAGACCTGAAGATAGCAAATTGTACTGAGTTGGAGAGAAGATGCAAGCGTAACACTGGTGAAGATTGGCCAAAGATTGCTCACATTCCAAATCTTTCTATTTTTGACTCTGAAGATAGTACTGACTCTGAAATGGAACAATAGATTCTTGTATTGCTCCTTGTGTTATTTCCATATTGTATATATTGTCCCGGTATTGTTTTTCTTTTTTTCTTTCAATTTTCTTTTTTCAATAAATTTGATGTATTAGGTTGGTATAGAGTTCAGACCTTTTTTCTTTTTTTTTTTCTTTCAATTTTATTTTTTCAATAAATTTGATGTATTAGGCTGGTACAGAGTCCAGACCTTTTTTCATTCTTCAATAAAACTTGTTTTCATGACTTTCCACTAAAAGTAGACTAGCTAGATTCACAAATATTCGGGATTTGTGTCCTACTGCAATTGAAATATGCAATGCTTTATATAATACTTTGTCTTTAGTACCACCTACTAACATACATATTCATGAATAGATTGTGAAACATTGGAATTTTGGTCACCATTTAAACATAGAAAAATTATAACAATTTGTTGGAAGATCTGGGGACCTTATAAAACATGTCTACTCACTTAGGGCATGAGTCTACCACGTTACACTATATCACTAAAACATTGTTTCACTCAATTTTATCCAAATGACTCTCGAGACACGGGTACGCCACATCACTCTATCACTATATCACCAAAATTTTGTTTCACTCCATTTTATCCAAAATTTACCTCGGGATCGAGCCTGCCATGTCACACTATATTCCCATTGGATCACTAAAATATTGTTTCACTCCATTTTGCCTCAAAATCACACTTGCGATCCGAGCCCGCCACGTATCATTGTATCACCAAAACATTGTTTCACTCCATTTTACTCCAAATTTACCTTCATGATCCGGGCTTGCCATTTTATCACTTATGTATCACCATTGCATCACTTTTATATCACCATTGTATTATTAATGTAAATTATTGTATCACAATGCAGATCAGCAACGTGTAGAGGCAAAAGACGATACATACAATCGTTAATAAAATTTTTAAGTGGACTCACATAAAGGATTTAAAATAACTAATTATTAAATTCCTCCTTTTTTAGTAGACTTGTGCTGACATGTTCGTACAAGCACGAATACACAAAACCACCTCCCTAGAAAGCAGCCAGAAATAAGTCATTTCCAGCTCTAATTTCGGTTGACCTTCTCTCAATTATGTCTGGTAATATAATAGGGCAGCTTATCAGCATATAAGTGTTTGAAAATATTGATATGGTTGTATGATGTAAATTTGTAATCATGTACTAATCATTTCTTACACATCTTAACTCACTTGAACAAACCAATTAATATGAGTTTCACAAATAACAACACCAATATGAAAAATACACATTGTCTAGTCATGCACTTTTCCCTTTCAAATTGTTTCTCAATCTAATAAATTGGAACCCATTCATATACACTAGCCTAACAAGCAGGAACATGATGAATTGGCCATTTGAAAGAAGGATTGTTACTTGATTCCAGAATCTCCAATCCATTTGGAAGAGACCCGGGGGGGAAGGGGGGTGGGGTGGGGGGGGGGGGGGGAAGGGGGGTGGGGTGGGGGGGGGGGTTGGGTGGTGGGGAGGAGGTGTGGGATTTTTTATTTGTTGAACAATGGCTTAAAGAAAATGAATATCAATGCGTTAGTCCTAAACCCCACTTATCAATTAGAGAATGTAATCAGATGGAGATGAAAACAATTCAGAAAGAGAACCAAAAAAAAAAAACTCAACAAGAAGACCTATAGATAATCAATTATGCAAAATGAAACACAAACAAGTGTAATAGCTCATCTTAATTCACAGCTTAGCTAACAAGTCTTCCCGTTATCTTCATTTTCTTCTTTTTGGTTTTATCCTTCATTTCTTATGCCATTTTCCCTCTCATTATTCTCTTTTATCATTAAAATTTATCAAAGTGCACAAACAAGAAGAAATAAAAAAGAATAAGTTTTATAGAAAGCTTAAACCTTCTTTTCTGAAATTATTCCCGTTAGTCAACTTCAGTAGTTAAATACTCTCACTTCTGATCATTTTCTCATCATGACTTCTTCATAACAGTTGTTCATAATTGTGTTTTCTATCCTATGCTCAAATATCACAGCCATCTAATGTTCATAACCAAAGTATACTCACTGGAAATATATTATGTTGCTCATGACTTCAATTGATCATATCTCACCTGATTCTTAACCAAATTTGATGATCTTTATATAAATAGGAAGCTTATAGCTAGCCTGTACTTTAAATATGAAGAATTTCATAGTTAATGGTTAATATTACAATACGTAATAGTTTAGGTAAAAAGGATTAAAACAGAGCATAACCATTTCTGGACTGTTTTGGACATTCTTCATTTCGGGACTTGGATATTCTGGACATGTTTACTTGGACTATATCATTGAATTTCTTACGAAAAACCCTTCGAAATGGTATACTAACTCGATTAAATCGGACTTGCGATGGACAATATAACAATGTTTGAAGTTTAATAATTCTAGTTGGAGAATCATGAACATGGGTGATGAACTACCATGGATTTGGACATAAGAGCTAAAAATGCTAATAATAATATAATTTCCTTAAAATGATTATTTAATGTTTGCGCTTTTTCATTATATATGTTTTACTTGAATTTGATTATTTACCCATAATCTTATATTAATGATCATGTTTATTACATGCATGAGTTCAATTACTTATGTTTTACGTTTATGTACATATGTATATCTTGTTTTACATATGATTATGCTTATTTGATATATAGATTTTGATTTATGTTTATGCTTATTTGCTATATAGATTGTGATCTATAACTTGTCTTATTAAAAGACTATATTTGTGAATATAATTATGAATGAGAAGTTGTAAAGCCGAGTGGATGGTACAACCCCCATGCTTAAGTGAATTACTGGTAGAGTTTGTTCTGAGAGAGTTAAGTTGCGGGCTCACGTCCCTTCAGATAGTGCACTATTATACTCATAGGAAGAAATTGTCGACCTTGAGTGTCCATGCCTGCTTGGTGTTGGCCTTGGTATGTTGTGGCTTACCCGTACTCCTATAGTACGCGGATTTACCCATGCTTGGTATTTTGGACCTTGTTATGAGATTTTTGTAGGTTTATGAATTGTTACTACCAGTTAAATCCATAATATTCACTGAGAAGTGAAAATACATGTTTAATTGTAGAATATGTATTTGTTATATATTATCAATATGCTTTGTTGCATACATTATTTGGAGATAATCAATATCTATTTGTGATATGTCAAGTTGCATATATTGTTTGGAGATAATTGATATTTACTTGTGATATATTGATTGTGTGCTGATTCGGTAAACAAAAAAATGAGATTACATTTGAAACTGAATTATTTGAGTCAAAGACGTTCTTGATATATGTGGATTATATTCGATAAAATTGGTATGAAGCAGCATAAAATATTTCTTGTATATTTTTGATTAGTTGTGTCTTATAAGATACATTAATATAAGAATGTAACTTGTACTTATTGAGCATGTGTTGCTCATGATGTTATACCTTGTTGTTTTCAGGTTAAGATGCTTGGGAAAAATGGGAAGAATCTATTTAATAAGAAATAATTTTCTACTATTATTTTATATAAATTTTACTAAACTCTGATATTGTAAAAATGACAATGATTTCGTTTCTTAATAAAAGTATTATTCAGACATTTGTTTCATTTGATTTATTTTATTTTTGGAATTTTATTCACACCGCAAATTCGGGTACCATATTTCAATACAATATTGGTCTCGGGTTTGGGAGCCTGAAACACCTAATCAAACTAGTGAACCAATAATCTCCAATGCACTCCATTGTAGTGAAATTAAAGGTTCGTCGACTAAATGATTATGCGAAACTTGTGATCTGTAGGCAAAACCCAACTACTTAGTAATAGAAGAGGGTGGCAAAACACCCTCCCTTATGGCCCAAACCCGAGAGGTATCCGACTTCCTATTAGGCCTAGAGCAAGGTCCAAAGATCTCACCGCAAACCGAACAACAAGCCGACCACTCAACAAGCTTGAACATGAAACACGGCAGCATCGGCAATCTTACCGTCTCTGGTGGTCGTCCTCTCCAGCAAACCCACCTTAGTAGCCCTACCAAGCCCCAACGATTCAAAAGCCGGCAAAACCCACCGCAGACCCAAGAAGAAGGAAGACCCATTGTAGCACTTGGAGGCAGAACGAGCACCGCAGCGCACCACCTGAAGATCAGAGCACCAGCAAAAGGTCCGTTGAAACCGACTTAAGTCGACAACCACCGTCTGCTTGGTCCGAATAGCAAGACCGCACCAAGTCGCCGACACACCGAGATCGAACAAGGAACAAACAGCTTGAGCAAAACCAGGCGTGAAATAGATCCACCACCTGGATCAAAACTCTCACCAGACCACCTTCTTCCCCTCACACACCCATGAGGGAGGAGAGACTAGGATCGGACCAGAGCCCGCTGGATTGGAGGCAGGAAGATCCGATGCCGCCACTAGAGAGAACTAGGGTTTGACTTGTTCAAATAGATGTTAGGTTGGATGTTGGCTCGATCCGGTCTATTGTGGACATTTTATTTATCTTGTCAAGAGAAATTATTTTTGTGTGCATTAGTGTAGCTTAATTAGGCCGTGTAATATGCTGGGCTTGGTGCATTTTCTTTTAATGCATATTTTACATTATGATAAAAAAAAAAATGGTGAAGCTTAGCATATAGAAGTAGCCTCTACTTGCTGATAATTGTAAACATCTCTTGTATTATAATAATGAATTTGGGGATGGCGAACCAAACACTCAATATTTTTTGCTTTGATGTACATGTGAAAAAGAACATACAAGTTAGAGAGAAGCTCTTTGAGTAGTTTGAACTAAATTTGTCGAAGTTTAAAGCATAAAGTTAAATTAGCAGAAGACTTATGAGGCAATATATGCCAAGTTTGGCTTTAAAAATCTTGTGTTCCATATTAACTATTGCATTGGGGCTGCTGTACATGTATTTAATTGGCTATTGTGCATTGGGCTGCTGCCTTCTGTTTACTCCAGTTTTTGGATCTCTGTTTTTTTGCTACTACATATTACTGTTTTGGTTTGTGTCATGTTAGTGTTGAAGCATAAAAAATTCACTTCTACTTTTAACAGTTAAATTCTCATGGTGAGAAAAGAAATATGGTTTTTTGAAACCTATAATTCTCACCTTGGAGGTAGTTGACTTAATCTAAGTATCTCCTAAAGCAAGAAAATAATAAAACGAAGCACAAAGCTTCTAAGCTGCAAGGTGTTGATGATAAGTTTGCTTCCAAATGAATTCCTTGCTTTATTATGACTCTTTTCAGTAAATAAGAAAAGGGGATAAAGCAAAGAAAAAATAAATAAATAAATAAAACAAAGGTGATAGGCCACAGAAGATTAATTAGTATTTGAATTCTAGTGTATTCATGCTACAAAAGTCTTGAAGTTAATGACCAAGTCATTTTAAGTTGTACGACCTTTCAAGATAAGGCCCCTAGCTGGTTCGCTTCATGTTGGACATAAAATGTTGATTAGGAGTCAATTCCATCATGAGTATACTATATATAAGGGGGGACAACGTGAAAAAGCAGTGGAGAAATACGCACAGAGGAGGAGAGAAAGAGAAGAAGGAGCAAGAGCAAAAGCTGTGTTACAGAGAGAAGAAAAGCCTCAGAAGTTCGCAGCGTTCGCCGAGCACGACAAAGGTTCAAAACATTTCCTATCGATCTCCACCTCTTTGTTTTAAGCACAGAAGTTGCAGGCCTACTAAAGAAGAAACCTTGCATCTCCATAAGGCATGCCAGAGCTACGTTTTCATAAGTCATACCGGAGTTTGCGTCACTATAAATCATGTCGGAGCTGCGTCTCCATAAGCCATGATAGCTTGTATCTCCATAAGGCATGCCGGAGTTGCGTTTCCATAAGCCATGCCAGAGTTTAAGTCACTATAAATCATGCCGGAGCTGCGTCTCCATAAGTGAAAAATTCCGGTATGCAGAATTGTCCCAACAACAGTATAGTCGTTCTTAATACTAATCGGAGAGTATACACAAATTAAAACTTAAACTCTCCACAACCTAGGTTCTAACTATTGCACAAGCAATACACAATTGATTACAATATATATGCAACAAGCACAATCAATTGCACAACCTAAGGACTACACAACTAAACTTGCAACGTACTTTAAGGATATGCGAATGGAACGCGCCTCACGCGCGTTCTCCAAACTCTCTAAACAGATCTGTTAAGGGCTCTGTGTGCGCCGCCAGCCTTCATGGCTCCCCAGTGCCACCGGCCTGCGCCGTCTTCAACATCGACTCGTGATGGCGTCGGCATCAAAACCTATCATCGTCGACGTCCTGCATCTGCTGTTGAGATTGCCCAGCGTCTTTTTTCGTTGGCTACAAGCTCTGAACCCACCGGTTGTCTCGCACCGGCCACTCCTATCAGCCCGTTACAGGGCCTTACGCCACCGCTTGGGTCAGCTCCCTCAAGCCATATGTCCCAGACTCCACGAGTTTGCTGCCCTTGGTCGTTCTTGGATTTTTCTTCGTCTTCGAAGTGCCCGGAGCCTATGGCTAAGACTACTCCTTCCTTTGCCTCCATTGTTGGCCACACCATGGCAACAGATGATCTCCTTAGCACGCTGCCACTTCTTGAGGTTCGGGGTGACAAGATTTTTGTGCGGATTAGTGAGGAGCAATTGAAGTTGTTTCGAACTAATCTCATTGGTAGGCTCCTTCTTCGCAAAGGATCAATTCCTTTGAGAACTGATGCTATCAAGACTTCTCTTGCAGCTATTTGGAAACCCACTGGGCCATGGCGTCTGGTTCCTTTAGGCAAAGGGTTTTTTGACATCCATTTTGAAAGTGAAGATGACATGAAAAGAATTTGGAAAGGTGGATCGTGTGCCGTCGCTACTGGTATTTTTCGGTTGTCGGAATGGAAGCCCGATTTCAAACCTGGGGATGCTCTGCCTCAAACCCATTCTCAAGTATGGATACGAATTTCTGGATTGAGCCAAGACTATTGGCATCCTCGCCATCTTATGGAAATTGCGAGCGGGGTTGGGACGCCAATTCATATTGATAAATCAACAAAGGATCGTCAATTTGGTTACTATGCTCGTATCTTGGTTGATATTGAATTGTCTCAAGATCATCCCACTACTCTCATGGTGGAAAGAGGTACCCATGTTTTCTCTGTTTCTATTGATTATGAGACCTCTCTAGCCAAACCTAAGCATGTTGTTGCAAAGGACAAGCCCCAAGCAAAAATTAAGCCTGCTCATTATAGGGCTAAGTCCCCAATTGTTACTAGTCCCAAATCTTGAGCTCTGGATTTGGGAGACCAATTTGCTATTCTTGAAACTGTGCCTAATAATATTGTAGCAAATGTTAAAGATGGTGTTGTGTCTCCTTTAGTTGAGGAGCATATTGAGGGCCCCTCTCTCTGTGGAAACAGAATCAATACCAAGGAGCTTGTTGTTGCTAATCCCAGATCTCCGGTTCTTGATTTGGGAAATCAATTTGCTATTCTAGACACTGTATCAAATGATAATGATGTAGAAGGTGTTGTCGTTCCACTAGTTTAGGACCATACTAATGGCTCCTCTCTTTCTGGAAACAGAGACATTATCAAGAAGATTACTATGAGTTCCAGTGACCCTGGAGGCTTGATTGTGGCTAATGACATTGTCCAGGGCATCCCCAGTTTGGCAACAAGCTCTCAAGTAGTGAAAACTAATTTTTGTTGGGGTGATTTGGAAAATGATGAACCTCTAAAGACTCATTCTGATATCAATTATGCAGATATTACTTCTGTTAGTTCTTGGTATGATGAGGGTGAAGCTTCTTTAGATTATGAGATTCTTAGGACTGTCCCCAATACTCATCCTAAGAATTTGAAGAGCAATCAAATTCAAACGACTAAGCTGGATCGTTATCCCAAACGAGTTCGAACGCCTACTGCGCGTCTCAACATTTGATTTGTTTGGCTTCGATTTTTTTAATTTAGTTTGGTTTTGCTTGTTTATTTTCTTTATGTGGGTTTTGGTTTTTTGTCCCCCCACATAGTTTTGTACTCTTTTTATTTCAATAAATTGTTTTCCTTGCCAAAAAAAAAAAAAATTGCACAACCTAAAATCCCAAAGTGTGCATCAAACTAGCATACCACGGACTATATATATCTATGTATGAACAAGCACATTATATGCTACACAATTAAGCACAATACAATAGATAAACAATCACACAAACAACACAACAAATGGTCACCTGGAACCTCTACCTTTAGAGGAAAACCGGAGGGGAGCCATACCCCATGCTCTTGAGTAACACTATGAAAGTCAAATTGGCAACACGTACAAGGGGGCACTCGATCCCAAACTCTACATTATCTACCTATAGACTAGTGGCAGCTCTAACCTTGTGTAGTCCCGTTTGCTCTTCAAGCGAAATCTTCTCAAGCTACTTCGATTGGCTTCACCGATGCGAAGATCCTCCAACCGCATGTGTGTGTGTGTATGAATGAATGAATATGAATTCAATTTGATTAACACAAGCAAATCACAAGGAACATTTGCTTGTATTAACCAAACCAAATTGAAAAGTCTTGAATATGATTCAAGGGTTAACTTAGCTATTCACAAGAAACAATAGTTAAGCCAACAAACAACAAAGAGATTGAAACTAATGATTTAATCCTTCAACTCAGCAATTCAACTAGAGTTGAATAGAATCTCCTAAATCCTAAACATAGGCTAAACAAGCATACATATGCAAATCAAAGTGTTTAGCAAAGGATTATATATGGAGATTAAGGTGAGGAACCTACAACATGGAACTTGGATCACTCACAATACCAAAGAACTCTCTCAAATATGATTTTCGACTATAGGGAAAGAGTTAGCCGAAATGAAACCAAAGGGTTCTATTTATAGAAAACAGCCCAGGCTAATTTACGATCGATCGCACGACATTACACGATTGATCGCATAGTGTAAAAATGCGAAGACAGAGCCAACTGCATATAGAAACCCTCATTTGCGATCGATCGTATAACATGTTGCGATCGATCGCACGAAAAGTCCCAACGGACATATTCGAACACAACAATCATATTTCAAACGGACATATTGTCCTACGTGGCCACGATCGATCGCATGAACAGTGACGATCGATCGCAAGGCTAAAAACAGCTTTGAACATAAAGGAAAGCTAATCAAAACAAATCTATAAGAAGATCTAGCAATCCTAATATCATAAACTCAAATATATGAACCAATACATTCAACACAAGAGTGGCAATCAAGCATCCTATACTTATGTGATTCACATCATAAGTGAAAGAAAAACAACCTAGATAAACCTAGGACAACAAGGAAGACATAATGTCAATGAAGTGCATGTGTATATGCATGAGTCATACCTTGAAGTGCTTGAACGAAACTTTCGATGACCAATGATCGAAGTCCGGAGAAAAGACCAGATAAGAAAGGCGTCTCCACAAACAATCTCGAGTAAGAACAACCTAAGCCACGACACCTAATCCCTAAACAATCTAGCATTGAATATAATAGAAATGCTAATACAAGGGAAGAAGTTTTGTCAAATAGGAAATAGCCAATAGCAAATATTTTGCCCTTAGAATAAGCTATGACGGAGTTTTATCTCCATAAAATGCAGACTAAGGCAAACCGAGCAAGCCTCAAGACCTCTGCTCAAGACCTACAGTGACGAAGCGCGACCCTTGGAGTGTATAATCCAAACAAGGCAAGACTCTTGTCATATATCCAGCACAAGGCGAGACCCTTGGCGCATATCTAGCACAAGGCGAGACTCTTGACATATATCCAGCACAAGGCGAGACCCTTGGCATATAATCTAGGCAAGGCAAGACCCTTAGCATATATCCAGCTCAAGGCGAGACCCTTGGCGTATAATCTAGGCAAGGTGAGACCTTAGCATATATTTCATGCAAGGAAGTGACCCTTGACACATATTTTACAACGTGTTGCATAACCCTTGACGGACCGTAAGGCCGGGGCAACCCTTGAAGTATTATCTGTGCATGGAGACTTAACACATATTTTGCAAGGTGTTGCATAACCCTTGACAGACCACAAGGCCGGGGCAACCCTATATATGTTTTCAGGAGGAATTACGTTACCCTTGGCAGACCACCAAGGTCAGGGTAATCCTCGAGATATTTCCAGGAGACATTTCATAACTCATGGAAAACCATCAAGGCCGGGACAACCCTCGAGATATTTTCATGACGCATTACATAACCCTTGTCAAACCACCAAGGCCGGGACAACCCTCGAAATATTTCATGTAAGGAGTGACCATGTTCACATATTTTTTGCAAGGGGAGGCCCTTGATGTATGTATCCATTTTCTCGTTGTTGCATTAGCATTTATTCTCCTTTTTCCTTGGATTATAGGGCGAATTCGGCAGTTCGCGGGATTTTTGGTGTTCGAGATATTTCGGATCCCATCAAGTTAAATGCTGCTCCAGCAATCTTTGGATTTCAGATCCAGTGGGATGAATAGCTTCAGTGAGAGATAGCAGCTCCAGCGATCATCACTGTGAGACCACTTATTTCGCATGTTGGTAAAGGTTCGAGTGCCGCCTTGTTATTTGGCCATATTCTCTGGAGAATGTCTTGACCATATCGTTGGCTCTGATATCAGCGACTTTCCGCACTTCAAAATTTGTAAGCTTCCCACCCATGATTCTCATCTTATTTGGATAGTTGACTTCCGTGTATTTGGGAGTCTCCCCCTCTAGATAGTTGTGAGTTATCCGCCATGGATTGCTATCTTCTTCGAATGGCCGGTAACTTCGGGTAGTAAGCTGATAGGAGCATAATATGCGACATTTATATTATTAATTATTATATTATTTTGGCTAGTTTTCTATTTATTCTAGTTATTTATTTAGTTTTTCATATTTTGTAGGATTTGGAAGCAAAGGAGAGAAAGTTGGCTTAAATCATGATTAAGAGGAGGAATTCCAATGACTTGAGGAAGCCTTGACAAATAAGGAAGACCGGAGCATTCAAGATTCAATATGTTGGGCTTTTCCTTGGATTTAATGAGTCCATGGCCTAAAAGGAAGCGTCTAGGGTTGAGAGATCAATATAAAAGGAACCCTACTTCTCACGAAGAAGGACTTTGCCTCAAGAAATCTCTTTCTTTATGCTTTCATATATACCTAGCCATGTCCAGCTAATTTTCTTATTAGTTAAGGGGCTGCTTGAAGCCCTAGACATGATTGCAACTATGTTATGACCTTTCTTTGGATATTCTTATTTATGGATGAAAGTTATTTTACCGGAAAATCATTGATGATCTTTAATGTTTGTATCTTTGAGTGCACGCTTAGATGCATGTGTTAGGATCTATTGTTCTAGTATGTATGCATGACCGGTTGTCCCATCATATATGCTTGCTAAGGAACGATTATTAATTGCGGTTAATAAGTGGAATAACTTCTAGGTTACATAGGATATGCAGTTCATAATCTTGTGTGCCTTGTGATTTCTCAAACTCTCTTCAACCTTAATGATTACTATATGTTAAACCTAGTCGTATGCAGTTCATCCTAGGTTGCATGTTAGAGATATGTTGTGTGGTATGCAGTTCATTCATATAACGTACAAAGTAAGAGAGAGTAATACAATTAGATACGTTGCAGTTCAGGGCTAATTGTGAGAGTCTTCATCTAATTAATAAGAATCGATAAGAGAAATATAATTTGTTTGCATGATTGTCTAGTGGTGGATGGCTTCCCCCTAACTAATTTTCATCAATTGTTTTCAACCTTAACTCATAATCTATTTTATTTTCGTCATTGTTTAAGGATATATGGAAACAATCACAAGCAGAAAGTAAATAACAAGGTAAATAGCACAGGAATAGATCGTCTCTTTATTAATGAATATGTGCCTCTATATATAGAGAAACACAAAGGGTACAATCCACATCCCAATAGGACTTCTATTCAATATGTAATCCATATGCTATACTAACTAATCTAATCCTAGGTTGACAAGGCACACACAAAGTAGGTTTCCTTCAACACTCCCCCTTGTGGCGTCAACACTAGGTGGTGCTCCTCACGTTGTCTCATTAAAAACCTTGCCAAGTAACAAAAACCCAGTGGGAGAAAAATAACCTTGGTCGAAGGGAAAAAGAGTACAACACACCCTTCACATTTGGAAACTTTGCATGGACGCCAGACTCCCCCTGAAGTCTGCGTCTCCCCCTGATTTCCACAATCATGGGAGGTCAGATAACTTAAGCAAACCAATGCTTTTCACATGCTTCTCAAATGTGGATTTAGGCAGTGACTTAGTAAATAAGTCAGCCACATTATCCTCAGATCAGACTTGATCCACTTTGATCTTGAGGAACTTTTGCTATTGCTGATTATAGAATACTTTAGGCGATATATGCTTGGTGTTGTCGGCTTTGATGAAACCTTGCTTCATCTGCTCAATGCAGGCAGCATTATCCTCATAAGTGGATGTAGGTTCATCAGTGGTTGACCTCAAACCACAAGTACTTCTTATATGTGTATCAATGGATCTTAACCATATACACTCACGAACTGCTTCATGGAGAGCAATTATCTCAACATGGTTCGAAGAAGTAGCGACAAGGGTCTGCTTAGTAGACCTCCAAGATATCGCGGTGTTACCCATGGTAAAGACATAACCAGTTTGGGAACAACCTTTATATGGGTCAGAGAGATACCCAACATCAGCAAAATCAACCAAAACATCACAAGTGTTTTGGGAATAGGGGATTTCAGCAGATCGGCGACCGGTCGACATATGCCCGGCTACCGGTCGTCCGGCGGCATAGCAGGCAATCCATCCGGACGGCAGATCCTCGTCAGTACTCGTCCGGACGCCTGACGCGAGCGGCAATGTCTCAGGCCGGTAATTCGTCCGGACGGCAAAGCCTTGTCCGGACGCCTGGTGCGTGCGGTAACGTGCCATTTGTGTTCCATCCGGACGGTAAGTGCTTGTCCGGATGCCCGGGTCGTTCAACCGCAGCAAACATAGGTTCCTCACCTAGTTTCGACTCTCTGTAGGGATAGAACAAGCCCATATCAATCGTACCCTTCAAGTAACGAAAGATAGTCTTTATGCCAGTCCAATGGCGTTGCGTGGGCGTAGAGCTAAATCTAACTAACAAGTTAACAACAAAGGAGATATCGGGTCTTGTACACTGTGCCAAATCCAATAATGCGCTATTGTACTTAGGTACGGTACCTCAACCTCTAAAAACGTCTTCACCATCATCCATTGGGCGAAACGGATCCTTCTTGGATCTAGGCTGTGACCAATCATGGGAGTGCTAACAGGATGGACTTTATCCATATTAAATCGCCTGAGCATCCTTTCCCAAGATCTTTTATCTCAAACAGGGATTATGGCAAATCCGGAACTTATTTTCACGCAGGGGCATAATTTATTGTTCGCATACCCTCTTCCAATCAAGTAGTCACTTAGACGGGTATACCACATCTGTCCGGATTGCTTCAATCCATATAGTGAACGTTTCAATCTTATTGCAAACGTGCTCTGTGGTCTAGAGCCACTTGACTTGGGTAGATGAAGCCCATCCGAGACCTTCATATAAATCTCCATATCTAGATCCCCATAGAGATATGTTATGACCACATTCATAAGCTGCATGTTCAGTTTTTCGGAAAACTACCACTGACAAGGTAGCAGAATGTTATGACATCCTTTACGAGAGAATATGTCTCATCGTAGTCGATTCCAGGGCGTTGTGAGAAGCCTTGCGCCACAAGGCGAGCTTTATATCTCGTTCTCTCACTACGCTTTCTAACAAAGACCCATTTATATCAACAGGTTTTATTCCAGAAGGTATTGGCACAACTGGCCCGAATACCGTTCTCTTTGTTAGTGAGTCCAACTCAACCTGGATCGCATATTTCCATTTAGGCCAATCAGCTCTACGTTGGCATTCATCAACGGAGCGAGGTTCAATATCATCATTCTCAATGAACTCTTGTGCACAAGCATATGCAAACACATCATCAATAGTGATGGAGTTTCTATCCCACGTCACATGTACACTAGTGTAATAATCGAGATCTCTAGGTTCCCACGGATAGGTCTTAGCGACAGGGCGTCCCTCGAAGATGTCTTTTGGACATAACCATAATCCGGAACGTTTTCATGGACGGATTTTGAGTATCAATGATGAGAGAGTTATTTGGTGCCATCGCAGCCCATTCCCTAGGGCGCGAATCCCTCGAACCTGGTGGCCTCCAACGCTTCCTCAGCGGAGCCACGGCCTAAGCCACATCACCACCATTACTGGTAGTGGCGCCACCAGCTGTCCCTCCCATAGGGTTAGCTGCAATAACGACTTTGAGTCCAAGTCCTTGTTCAGGCACTTGCATCCTTGCAGGCATGTTTGCAGTTGGTATATATGATCTAGTCACTTTATCAAGATCAGAGAAAGCGTCAGGAAGAGAATCTCTGACTTTCTGAAGATCTATAATTCTACGCACTTTCTGCAGTAGGGGGATCGTTATGAGACAGAGTGGGGTCAGTCTACGACAATTCCAGTCGTTCCTGATTCACGTTCAGATCTCCCCCGAACGACGAGAAAGACTGTCTCATCGATGTGACAAATAGATCGCCTGTTCAAGGGTTCTACATAGCGGATTATGGTTGGAGACTCAAATCCAACATAAATACTCATTCGTCTCTGAGGACCCATATTAATACGCTATGGCGGCGTAATAGGCACATAAACAACACACCCAAATATGCGTAAGTACGATATGCTTGGCTTGTACCCAGTCACTAGCTGTAACGCAGACAAAGATTGGGTGGTGATGGGCCTCAGACGAATAAGCACAGCTGCATGCAATACTGCGTGTCCCCAGGCAGAGAGAGAAAGGTTGGTGCGCATTACCAACGTCCTCGTGACCATTTGTATTCTATTAATGGCAATCTCTGCAAGACCATTCTGGGTATGCACATGTGAGACTAGATGCCTAACATCTATCCCATGCAGTAGTCATCGAAAGTCTTCGATGTAAACTCCCTAGCATTATCAAGCCTGATAAGTTAAAGGGATGATCCGGGTAGTGAGCCGGCAGGCGAATCATTTGTGCTAGGAGTTTAGCATTAGCAACATAACGAATGGACAACATCATGACATGTGACCAGCATGTCGATGCATCAACCAACACCATAGAATACATAAATGGCCCGCTTGGTGGTTGAATATGTCCACAGATATCCCTTTGGATTATCTGTAAGAATGGAAGAAGCACTTTAGAATCCTTTGCATAATGAGCATTTGGCTTTGGGAGCTTTAGAAGCATAAGAGGCATCCTTGGGATCAGGATTGGTCCATGAAGGGTTGCTCACATCAGAAGAGGGAGGAAAAACGCTCAAACCTCGAATTCTGGAATTCGGCGACCGGTCGACTAGGTCGGCGACCGGTCGACGGAGCCCCTGGACAGTACGACTTCGTTTCTGGAAGTCGGCGACCGGTCGACGAACATGTGGCGACCGGTCGACGTGGCCTCTGGAAGTTGGCGACCGGTCGACTGGTGTCGGGCAGCAAAACCTTTTTTGCCCCACAGCCACACCAGGCCTTCCTTGAATCAACTTTTGATTCATGCTTCGATTAGCTCGATATGATGGATGTCCGTGTGAGGTTTTAAGTACACGGGTCATCATATCACGACCTGGATGTCCCAGTCTGTCGTGTCAAAGCCAATATGTGTCAGAATCCAAGAGGTCATCCCGAATGACATTGTTTGATTCAATAGCTCGGATAGTGGTTACATATAACCCACTAGAGAGACACATAACCTTCTCTAAGATGCGCTTTCTTCCGCAGTCATTAGAGGTAATGCAAAGAGATTCTTTTCCATTCTCATCATGCGTCTCTGCATGGAATCCATTGGCTCTTATATCTTTAAAGCTCAACAGAGTTCTATTTCCTCTTGGAGCGTAGAGAGCATTTGTGACATCAATGTGAGTGTCATTGGGCAAGAGGAATTGGGCATATCCTATTCCTTGCACAAGATTCGATGGTCCTGCCATCGTAGTCACAGATGTATATAAGCTCATCATTAAAATCGAGGCTACAAAGGCAACTCAGATTTTATTAAAGATATTAGCCAAGGCTTTACACTCAAAGTTCCATCTTGATATTAAATCAAAACTAAATCCAATGTCTTTGCAATCTTGCCATATTACATCAACTTGGAAAAACATAAAGACTTAAGCAAAATTGCTTCCAAAGTCTTTAACCCTTAAACTCGACGTCTTGATCATTACAATTACATCTTCATATGTATTGCAAACTATGGCCCATTGATCAGACGCTCCATATCATTAATAGACATCATGAAGAGGATTCTCCATTGATTGAGGCATACAGGCTCAGTACTCACGGTCCTTAAGACGGTGGCAGATTGCCTTGGCCGGTGGCGGTGCTGCCATAACTAGTGGCGCAACAACGCTGACCGGCGGTGTCCCTCTTACAAGGACGGTGGTCTTTTCTCACTCTTTCGCGACCTTATGCTCACGTGATCGCTTATTCTTATGGCGATTACCTTCATAGGCAAATAGATTCTACGGACCAAAATGTCCGGGATCGTCCCTAGATTTAGGGTTTTGCTCGTGGCTTCCTCCCATAGGGGCGCCATCATCGTCATGCCTTTCCTCAAGGCAGAGATGGGGAAGGTGGTGAGAGATTCCTCAATCAATTGTTCATCTGTGATGATTATCCACAGAGATGCATCAAGTCTTTGATGCGGAGAATTTCCGAATTATGTCCCATGACTTCATCAAAGTCAGAGAAGCGGAGATTAGTCCATTATTC
Source organism: Rubus parviflorus (assembly GCA_029955375.1). Lineage (NCBI taxonomy): Eukaryota > Viridiplantae > Streptophyta > Magnoliopsida > Rosales > Rosaceae > Rubus > Rubus parviflorus. Next base: position 16,014,198 of record JARGGL010000006.1, on the reverse strand, counting down.
TTCTAAATTCGGAATGATGAATGTTACCATTACATTCATGAAGCGCTTCTAGCGCTAACCTCTTTCATGAACTCAAACTGGAGTGCCATATTCATATGGCGATTCATCAGGAAAAAATAACCTGGCATTGTACATCTCAGTTTGAGGGTCTAGAGCGGTTTCTTCAAAACAACGCTCATGGATTCGAGCTAGAAGCTCTTGTGCGGATAGGTGCATTAGGATATCATGAGCTCATCTCAGAATCTAATGTCCGCAGAATCCAATGGAGTAAAATCGAGTTATTCATGTTCGATATCCAAAATATGGAGAACACGAATATGGTGTGTTTCGGAGTCAATGCTCCCACGAAACAATGAAGGGTGAGTTTCGGAGTTAATACTCCCACGAAACAATAGAGGGTTTCTGAGCAATCTTCGCTCCCAAGAAACACTTCCAAGGATTTTGGATTTAGGTGAAACTTTGGTGTTGTATGGTCATAACCTTAAACCTTTTCGGTAGCTCTACTCAGATATAACCAGGTAAGTTATAAGAGATGTCGGTGGAGCAAGCTCTCTTAATACCACTTATCTCAAACTCCTTACCTAGACATCATACCTAAGCAGGTGAGCCTAGTTGGGAATAAGTCATAAACCATAGGTCGTTTCTTCTCTACGGATTCCTCATCCGGAGGTTAATTTGTCAATGAACTCCTCGTTCATAGTCTCTTCTCTCTACGGATTCCTCATTCGGAGTATTAGCTCGAACCCCCATAGTTCGGCTCTTGAGGTCATCACCAATAGCATGATGACATTAGAGGTGCTCATGACTTACACATACCGCAAGCGATATGAAGCTCGATCACTCCCCTAATGCTTCTCATAGTTTGGCGAGTCTCGTATATTATCTCACGTTATAAGAAAGGTGGGAGGTAGAAGAAGGGAGGTTGCAAGTCCCCGGAGAAAAAGAAGGTTCGAATTGAAATTCGGAAAGCAGCAACTTTTATAAAAACTTACTTGGATTCTTTTCTCGGATTATCTTGAGTACCTCTTCTTCGAAGTTATATATCTGGAGATCCAACGGTCCGAATTGGCTGAAATTTTAACTGGGCGTTGTAGACACGCACAGGGATCAATCGCCAAATTTTCTTCTTAATCCAACGGTTGAGAAGGGAGAAAATTACTTTCGAAGTTGACTGTTCTGTGCTGGTGCTGTTCACCGGCGGCACTGTTCACGGGAACTGTTCACCGGCACTGTTCACGGCTGAAACCTAGGGTTTTGGGGATCTAGGTTTTGGCGCTAGCAGGATGCTATGCTCAAGAGTTTTGGCTTTTGATCTCAGGGCTAGAGGTTCGTGCTGATAACGTGTTTAAGGATATATGGAAACAATCACAAGCAGAAAGTAAATAACAAGGTAAATAGCACAGGAATAGATCGTCTCTTTATTAATGAATAGGTGCCTCTATATATAGAGAAACACAAAGGGTACAATTCACATCCCAATAGGACTTCTATTCAATATGTAATCCATATGCTATACTAACTAATCTAATCACAGGTTGACAAGGCACACACAAAGTAGGTTTCCTTCAACAGTCATTTATTTCTGTTCTGTTTTATTATTTATTTTCGACATCCTAAACATCTCCAAATATTCTGAAACTTTGTCCAGGTCGTCATTAGTGTGTCTAGAGTCTAGGGATTAAATTTCGTGATTTTTAGAGTTAGTTAAGTCTGTCTGCTAGTCGAGTCTTTCTGTTTAGGTCAGTATCGAGTCGTTATAATATATTTTAGAGTCATAGATTAGCAATTAACACACAATCCTCTGCGGGAGACACCCTTGCTTTCCTATACTACCATCGACTAACCATTGTGTTTGCAGGGTTTAATTGAGCTATTTTCAGGTGCCTATTTTGGTGCTTGGAAATACCTTATCAATTTTGGCGCCGTGTCGCCGGGGATTGTTATTTTAATTGCGTATCTATTTTTGTTCGTGTTTAGTTTTTGTTCTTTTGTTTATAACTTTATATTACTAACTTAGTTTTTATCTTTGGTTTCCATAATGCAGAGCTTCAACCAGATTGAATTTCACTTTCCTCGAATTTCCTACCAAGTTCATCAGCCATCACCACCTCGGAGGCAATCACTTGAAGAGGTTGCATATTCTTTGGCTCAAAAGACTCAAGAATATATGCAATTGTCCCGAGAATCCAACCGACGCATGGAAGCATTATCAAGGGATACAAATTTTTCTTTTCCAACTTTACCTGAGGCATCCACGACCACACCTCAACCTCATGATTATTTCTCTTTTCCGACCCTTAATGAGGAAGCTATATTTTTGGATGACTCTTACACATAGCAGCTTGAGGTTGAGAGTTCTGAGGATCATGCGCTCCACTATACAACAGAGTTTGACTTTGGGGATAGTGATTTTGATGAGTCCTTTTGGGATGAGGAATTGTTCAACAATAAGGAAAGTGAGATTGTGCTTAATGAGAATGAGTTCCAAATGCCAGAAGCAGTTTTGATACCTCATGACGATAAACCATGTTATGAAGAAGACATGAGGGATTTCTTCGAAGAGGAGTCCATCATAATTCCTATAGTTGTGTAATACCCCGAAAATTTCGATACTATTTTTATAAAATAGGTCGTGAAATTTGAAGTGAAATGGTGTGATTTCATATTTTTAGGGGTTTTCATCGTAAAACGATAATTACGGCGGTAATTATAAGTTACACAAGGTTAATTAAGGTAACTTTTTATCCGTTGAGAATTTGGGAAAACTTCCATCATGAAAGTTGTAGAACTCGTCGAATCGAGTTCGTAGGAATTTGGTTCACCGAAAACGGACATCGTATGAAGGAGTTATGACCTTCGGAAGTTTGGAAAATTTTGTATAAATATTGGGTATTTTTCAGAAATTTCATTTTTGCCCGGATCTTTCCGGAAACTTCCGAAAAAGCTCCCAACGGACAGAATCTTCGGGCGGCGCGTGGCGGCGCGTCCGGACTCCGATGGCCACGATTCCGGTGGCGCCGGCTTCGTCTCCTCCCCCTCTTCATTTCCTGTGAAGGTACCTTCCCCAAATTCTTGACGGAAAGTTGTCAACCGGAGCCGACAGTTTCTGCCAAAAAGGGGAAGCTTTCCGGCGACGTTTCCGGCCACCTCCGGCGATGAGACCTGTTGGGTTTTGCTCCCCTCCTGCCCAGCAACCTCCCCATGGTGGTGGATCACGGCGGTACGGCCTAGATCGGCGGGAATGAAACTTTGCACTTTTTGGGATCAAAAACCCACCGACACCGATTCCGGCCACTTCCACTCCGATCCAGACCTCGAGGTAGTTATCAAACTTGTTGGGATTGTTGTGATCTACATTCTGGTAAAATTTGGTGTCAATCGGACCACCTTGACCGGCGGTCTGACCACCGCCGGCGGCGGCGCGTGGGCTGCGCGTCCGGCCGGTCCGGGAGCAGTTCTTTGCTCCGTTTGACTTGTTTCGTCGATACGAACAACTTTCGTGTTTTGACTTTTGTCAAATTCGGTCGTTTGGCCGATGGTCAATTAACCCGATTAATCGGATCGTACGATTTACGATTCGAGAGATCCGACCGTTGGATGATCATGAAATTTGATCGTAGGGTTAATATTGATATTATAAGCATGTTGGACCGTTGGATTATTGAAATTATATCGTTTGATCAATGATCAATTATGCAATGATTATGGATCGTTAGATCCGTGATGATCCGACCGTTGGATCATCACCATTTTTGGATATGATGTTAGGATGCTAGAAATAAGCATGTTGGTAGATTTTGGAAGTTTTGGATTTCGTGTGGGACCCGTTGATGAATAGTAGACGTGGGACCAACGTTGACCGATGGTTGACTTTTGGTCAAATGGTCTCGATTAATATTTCCGATGTCCTAGGTGACATTTGAGGAACTTTGGATTATTTTGGAAATGTATTATGCTAATTGGATATTGCATAATCATAGGTGATTATGAAAGGTGTTGCGTACACGCTTGTCGATTCCTGGTTACTATTTGAAGACGCAGCAGGAATTAGAGGTGAGTGAATCTCACGATGTTTTTATATATGAATATTAATTCATATTGTGTTGTTTGTGATTTTGGTGTTAAAACAATATTTGAAAAATATTCATTTTATTGTTTTGATTTGTGAATTTTGTGGGAACACAATAATTCTAAATAAGATATTGTGTTTGCCTATTTGAATGTTTTTGTCCAAACGGACTGTCCTGACCGGGGACAATGTTAAATGGGTGAAAAATGGTAGCCCATTCAGTTAGAGCTCTAGACTGCATATTGTATGATTAACTTGATGTATTAAAAGGAGAAGAAAAATAGGATTCTCACTTTTAATCAGGCGAAGTTAAAAATAACTTGATGTATTAAAAGGAGATGCATCTCACTTTTAATCAGGCTAAGTTATAAATGGTTTTGTGTGAGTAAAGATCGAGGGTTTATATTATTTAACATACTGGATTACCCTGGTATTAACATACACGTTTATGGGGCGTGTGGGGTTAAAATACGTGGTATGGGGCACGTAGGTTCAGTATATTAGATAATACGAATCTTCCGGATTGGAAATGGAAACTTTGGTTTATAAACGATTCTTTGAAAAACAAAAGAATTCAGTTTTGGGTAAATGTGTTTCGGTGTGAGTAAAACTTAGATCACTCATACCAGCTTCGTAAGCTGACCGGGTTTGTTGATATAACCCGGTACACTATTCCACGGTGTAGGGGTTATACCTGCAGGTAAGGATAACCAGGAGTAAGCAAGGCTGCATACATTTTGTTGGTTTATAGACTTCCGCTGTTTGTGATAAACTCTGTTGGATTAAGTACTTAATATTTTGTAATATCAATTTATTATGTAATTTATTGGTATGTAATATTTGACTCTAAAGAACGGGTCAACATTTACATACGTTGGGCATGGAGTATGTGTTGTTGTACTTGAATTAAAAGGAAAAAAATTCTTGTGCATATTTGTATTTGATATTCCATGTCGTCACGTTCCCGAATGGTTTGTAATTAAGGGCAAAATGCCTTATTAATTGATTGGAAAATCGGGGCGTGACAGATTGGTATCAGAGCAAAACAATGCTCTAAGGAAGTGATTGAGCAATGGAACGCTCTACGGTAATGAAACGAGTTGTTGAGTTGTGAAGTGAAGTTAGGGTTTAGAGCTTAGGATCGGTTTAGGGTTTGACGTTAGGTTCTTAGATTCATTCAAGTAATGGTTACTTCGTATGCTTAATTACGCACAGTATTTATCGAGTGATGGCCCGACCGCGGCGGATCCCCATCATGTGCTCTTCAGTGCTGTTGTGTTGTTAAGAATATAAAGTACAAATTACAATTCCGAAATTGATAGTCTTACATGGCTACATTTCTAATCCTCTCAACCGTACCCTGGATCAAACGACAGACTTGATCCACTAACCCTTTCTTGTTCTTCAGCAGCTCAGTAGAGATCTGTGTTGCTACCGTTACTAGACAACCAATGTATGGATTGTCTGAGATCCCTTCTGTTCTTCCAGCAGTAGGCATATCTGGTAGAATTGAAAAACCTGAAGTTAGGAATACAATTGTACCTAACTCACAACCGCCTATTAACTTCTGCACCGTTGACTGACTAATAGGGGCATAAATCACGTATGACCCTGTTGAATCAGTACAACTTTCTTGGAGTATATAGGTGTTGTGCATTTGCAACAAGGAGACACAATTGCGTGGATCATGACCAGTTGTGATATGTGCAATCTCCTGTACTTCTTTTTCCAATGCTAGATGGTCCCACTGGTTCCGAGTTTGTACGTCAATGAAGAAGTCAAAGAGCTTTCTGTGAGAGACATGATGCTGGATTATTGCAGATGCAGTTCGAGTGAGACCATGAGGCTTATTCAGCCTGTTCCAGATTTTGTTGGTGGAGACTCTTATCCCTGAACCTCTGAACTTGGTTTGTTCAGCTACCTTCCATTCATGAGCAGTAGAGTTGCCGATGTCTGTGCAAAAGTCTGTCACTATTCTGCATGCCATCTGCAACATGTTTCTTCTTCCTTCCACAGATGGTATGACACAAAAGTCTTGAGGTGGATAAGTGTCAGCCGCGGAATAATTTAACCTTTCCGCTTGCCTCTGAAGTATTTCTACCCATCGCCTTGCTCCAAAGGCTAAGCCTGACTCCACTAGCGTTCGGTATGTTTGGTGCATGATTTGATCCTGTACATCAACATGTTCCACCCATACGACACGAGAGCTGCCGTTGAACAAATCTTGGATTAAGCATCCAGATGGACGCTTCTTGCATTGAGATCTTGGGTGTGGACCCAGATTTGAGCTTAAACCGTCCACAGAGACGTCAATTATTGCCCAACTTTGTTCTGTTTGTCGTTGGCAATAACGAACAAAGTGAGTTACACAAGTGGAGACAGATGGACTGGTCACCTGGAATTCAGCAGTCATGACTTGGATGGTGTCGTGGTAGCTTTCAGTAGTCCCTGATGACAAGACATCAAGGATACTCGCCCTTGAAATGATGCTACCGAATATGGTGGACCATTGGTCCACATCCATGAAGAGATTCACGAGTACGACAGGACTGAGGGGAACAGTGGCTGTGTAGCGAGAAGCTTCAGTTTGGAAGTTAGTAGGAGTAAGATCAATACCGTTAGTGAAGATTCTCTTGTACTCTGCTTCATTCAGGAACTCATGAAGCGTGACAGAGTTGGATTTGAGTGCAGAGATCCACAGTGGCGCAGCAGCAGATGCCATGATGATTAGCTCATCTCTGACCGACACAATGATTTCAGAAATCTTAGTTGTGTCTGCCACGACAGATGCTTCTGCCACGGCAGATGCTTCTTCAGGTTCTGAACGGTTGATGTTGTCTGATGGTTGTTGTGTAGAAGAAGAGTGATGTGGGATCGACATACACTTTTGAATATCCCTCCTCATGTGAGACTTTTCCCTTGGACCGATGACTGCAGGAATTGGAAGAGTCTGAGGTTGTGGGGTAGTCTCTTCGATTCCTTTGAGTAGCTCACTATTGGGAGTAACTCGTTTTCCACAGTGGTTGCAGTTGATTCGGTTGAATGCTGCTTGGTACTGGCTAAGTTGAGCTTGAAGCTCATTGATTTTCTGTCTCAGCAGAAAATTTTGTTGACGAGTTGTTTGGGCAGGCGTTCGGGGTCGATGCTTTATCACCCAGGCAGAGACTTGTGCAAACGTTAACTTTATTTGGTCACCCAAATCTTGTCGCTGTTGAACAGTTGGCTGTGGAAAAGCCTCGACGAAGTCCTTCAATGCTTGGACTTGGTATTTGGTGAAGCTCTTCCTCAGTGGAATACGTTTGGATGAACTAGGTTCAGCTTGTGGAGATGATACTTGTGGACTTGGGGCTATTTCAATGGCTTCGTCTTCTGCTAGAAGCATGTCTAGCATGTCGATATCGTTGTCGAATTCGATTGCTGGTGAAATTATTTCATCTAAGCCCTCAAAGAATTGGCTTTCAGAGGGATCAGATTGAAGTAATTCACTGAACGAATTCACTTTACGTGACATGTTTGAGTTGGTGTAAATTTCTGAGAAGTGGGGTGAAGAAGTTCTCTTTGAAAGAGAAAGGAGGTTATGGCACTAATGGAAAGTATCTGTTAGTGGATGCGTAAGGTGTATATTTATTGTTGGTGGAGGATTTGAAAATTTCAAAAGCAAAAGTGAGTGGCTGATTTACAGCTAATTGTCGGAGCCCTTGGAGATCGTGGAAGATTTCTTTTCCCCGATGCATGGATTTTCCACATACAGTTCCACTCTTGTGAGACCTCGCATCTTTTGAGGAATTAATTATGCGAAAGTTAAAGTAAAGAGCCATTATGATCGACGTTAGTGGAAAACTGAGATTTTGTTGATTGAAATCTTGTGGAATCTTGCATCGTGGGCGATACTTTTGAGTAATTGAGACAGATATGAGCAATAATTATTCTTAGTGGGTTGTTGAGTGCACCGCACTCGCATTAAAGAAAGGTTTCCCTTACGGTGGAAAGTTGTGTTTAAATACATAGGATAAGGAGTTGTGTTACTCACTTCATATCTGTTATCAAACAAACACTTCGACTAAAATTTTCTCTTACACAATGGTGAACAAGGGAGAGTGCAGCAAGCGTTCCAAGAACACTGATTGGAGTGAACTTCCGGTGGAGATCTGGAAGTACATATTCCAGTTGGTTGCTACCGCATCCCTGCAGAGCACAATGGAACTCCATTGTGTCTCGAAGGACTTCAAGGAGTATGCCGATAGCTGGTCTACGTTGGCGGCGATCGACATGGATGGGTTCGATGGTGGATCCAGACCCACTGGTTCCATAGAAGCGGACAGGCAGGTGCGCATCTTCGCAAATCGATGCTGGGAAGCGAAGAACCCGGAGTCTCTGTTCCGAATGGGAATACGAGTACTCGTGGAGGCAGTGAACATATCTTTAGCCCTGGAGTATTTCGATGCGGCATGCAAACCAGGAACATTCTATGGTTCGCGTCCCAGTTCAGTGGTAGGTCATCATGTTGCATTTTATGCAGCATGTATGATTAAGATGATTTTAGGACCACGAGCCGAGCAGCAGAAAACGGTGCAGCGACTGTGTGAAGCCCTCGACTGGTGGAGAAGCGGATGGAACATCTACTACTGTAGACAAGAAGTCGAGCGGATGATGCATCAGGCTGAGTTTTGTCATGAGCATCTACTGCTGTATTTTCCGTCGACTACTGCTTTCCTACCCGCCGGTAAATGTCTTACTTGCGGTGAGTCAAGTTTTTGGCGTCCTTTTGGCCAGGACATGTGGGACGTGGATGGAGATAGGCATGCAGCTAGAGAATGTTGCGACACTTGCAAGTGTTTCGTAGAGGCAGCATATTTCTATCAGCTTATGATGTATGGAATTCCGAGACATCCGGCCTCTTATCCACGAAGTCACTACTGGAGGTTTAAGGATGGCTTCTGGTAGTGTAAGCCCTGTGAGGCATTTTAGAAGTTGTAATAGCAGTGTGTGCAAACTGTAACTTCAGTTTCTTTACTTTATGTGTGGTTGTGTAGTACCCGGTTTATTATTAAATAAATTCTGGGATTTGAATTTCAGGTTGTGAGAACCAAGTTGTGGTTGTGTTGTGGTTTGATGTGTACTACCCGGTTATTAATGAAATAAATTCTGAGATTTGGAATTGAAGTGTGATAACCTTGGGTGTACTCTGCGTCCAAATTTCGGGACGAAATTTCTTTAAGGAGGGTAGACTGTAATACCCCGAAAATTTCGATACTATTTTTATAAAATAGGTCGTGAAATTTGAAGTGAAATGGTGTGATTTCATATTTTTAGGGGTTTTCATCGTAAAACGATAATTACGGCGGTAATTATAAGTTACACAAGGTTAATTAAGGTAACTTTTTATCCGTTGAGAATTTGGGAAAACTTCCATCATGAAAGTTGTAGAACTCGTCGAATCGAGTTCGTAGGAATTTGGTTCACCGAAAACGGACATCGTATGAAGGAGTTATGACCTTCGGAAGTTTGGAAAATTTTGTATAAATATTGGGTATTTTTCAGAAATTTCATTTTTGCCCGGATCTTTCCGGAAACTTCCGAAAAAGCTCCCAACGGACAGAATCTTCGGGCGGCGCGTGGCGGCGCGTCCGGACTCCGATGGCCACGATTCCGGTGGCGCCGGCTTCGTCTCCTCCCCCTCTTCATTTCCTGTGAAGGTACCTTCCCCAAATTCTTGACGGAAAGTTGTCAACCGGAGCCGACAGTTTCTGCCAAAAAGGGGAAGCTTTCCGGCGACGTTTCCGGCCACCTCCGGCGATGAGACCTGTTGGGTTTTGCTCCCCTCCTGCCCAGCAACCTCCCCATGGTGGTGGATCACGGCGGTACGGCCTAGATCGGCGGGAATGAAACTTTGCACTTTTTGGGATCAAAAACCCACCGACACCGATTCCGGCCACTTCCACTCCGATCCAGACCTCGAGGTAGTTATCAAACTTGTTGGGATTGTTGTGATCTACATTCTGGTAAAATTTGGTGTCAATCGGACCACCTTGACCGGCGGTCTGACCACCGCCGGCGGCGGCGCGTGGGCTGCGCGTCCGGCCGGTCCGGGAGCAGTTCTTTGCTCCGTTTGACTTGTTTCGTCGATACGAACAACTTTCGTGTTTTGACTTTTGTCAAATTCGGTCGTTTGGCCGATGGTCAATTAACCCGATTAATCGGATCGTACGATTTACGATTCGAGAGATCCGACCGTTGGATGATCATGAAATTTGATCGTAGGGTTAATATTGATATTATAAGCATGTTGGACCGTTGGATTATTGAAATTATATCGTTTGATCAATGATCAATTATGCAATGATTATGGATCGTTAGATCCGTGATGATCCGACCGTTGGATCATCACCATTTTTGGATATGATGTTAGGATGCTAGAAATAAGCATGTTGGTAGATTTTGGAAGTTTTGGATTTCGTGTGGGACCCGTTGATGAATAGTAGACGTGGGACCAACGTTGACCGATGGTTGACTTTTGGTCAAATGGTCTCGATTAATATTTCCGATGTCCTAGGTGACATTTGAGGAACTTTGGATTATTTTGGAAATGTATTATGCTAATTGGATATTGCATAATCATAGGTGATTATGAAAGGTGTTGCGTACACGCTTGTCGATTCCTGGTTACTATTTGAAGACGCAGCAGGAATTAGAGGTGAGTGAATCTCACGATGTTTTTATATATGAATATTAATTCATATTGTGTTGTTTGTGATTTTGGTGTTAAAACAATATTTGAAAAATATTCATTTTATTGTTTTGATTTGTGAATTTTGTGGGAACACAATAATTCTAAATAAGATATTGTGTTTGCCTATTTGAATGTTTTTGTCCAAACGGACTGTCCTGACCGGGGACAATGTTAAATGGGTGAAAAATGGTAGCCCATTCAGTTAGAGCTCTAGACTGCATATTGTATGATTAACTTGATGTATTAAAAGGAGAAGAAAAATAGGATTCTCACTTTTAATCAGGCGAAGTTAAAAATAACTTGATGTATTAAAAGGAGATGCATCTCACTTTTAATCAGGCTAAGTTATAAATGGTTTTGTGTGAGTAAAGATCGAGGGTTTATATTATTTAACATACTGGATTACCCTGGTATTAACATACACGTTTATGGGGCGTGTGGGGTTAAAATACGTGGTATGGGGCACGTAGGTTCAGTATATTAGATAATACGAATCTTCCGGATTGGAAATGGAAACTTTGGTTTATAAACGATTCTTTGAAAAACAAAAGAATTCAGTTTTGGGTAAATGTGTTTCGGTGTGAGTAAAACTTAGATCACTCATACCAGCTTCGTAAGCTGACCGGGTTTGTTGATATAACCCGGTACACTATTCCACGGTGTAGGGGTTATACCTGCAGGTAAGGATAACCAGGAGTAAGCAAGGCTGCATACATTTTGTTGGTTTATAGACTTCCGCTGTTTGTGATAAACTCTGTTGGATTAAGTACTTAATATTTTGTAATATCAATTTATTATGTAATTTATTGGTATGTAATATTTGACTCTAAAGAACGGGTCAACATTTACATACGTTGGGCATGGAGTATGTGTTGTTGTACTTGAATTAAAAGGAAAAAAATTCTTGTGCATATTTGTATTTGATATTCCATGTCGTCACGTTCCCGAATGGTTTGTAATTAAGGGCAAAATGCCTTATTAATTGATTGGAAAATCGGGGCGTGACAAGTTGAGCCTCTCTCTACACTACATGAAAGACCACCAGATGTTTCCTTGCCAATCTCGAGTTACACACATGTTCCCTCCATTAAAGAAGCACTTGGATTTGACAAGGGACAACATGCATATCCATGGTTTCAAGATCATGTGGAGATGGTGATAAGTGAACATCATAAACCATCTGTGGAGATCTTTCTTGCCTTGCACATTGAGCCTACAAAGAGGAGGTGGAGATGGAGGAAGAGAAAAATGAAGAAAAGCTTGGGGCCTTACCTTTCCATTGCGACTAAAGAGCAGAGCTATCAAGGGCACATGCAGCATCTTTGATGAAGGTGAAGCATATGATGGCACCACGACCTAAGCCTCCTGATTACTCTTGAAGAGTTCCTACGTCTGGCTAAAGACGTAAAATCAAGCGCTTCTTGGGAGGCAACCCAATGACTCTCTCTCTTTTTACCTTTTCATTTGTTTTCCTTTCTTTTCAATGCTCGTTATTTTGTTTGTTCAGTTTTGTAGGTTTCATGAATTCATGGTTGAGAAAGATGTAGAAAAAGTCACTTTTACAGCACAGCAGTTTTTTCTGACGCCCAGTTCAGTCAAATTTGGAGGGCTGCTGTTCACAGCTCATTTGGAACCAGAAGACGTAAAACATATGGATCCAAACCCCTGGAAGTCTACTTTCCAACGGCTTTAGCAGATCCAGGTTCTGAGTTCCGTAACTCCTGCAGTTTCTATTTGAGTACTGGAGGGTCAGATCAGAAAAACAGCAAACTGGGCAGCACGTCAGGCGACTAAAACTCCAAACAAAACGTAGTTTCAGCGGTCTAATGGAGGCGTGCCTTATATTTATTTCAAGCCCTAGATGTCTAATTCATTTCTACCAAAGGGTTTCTCAATATGACCCCTGGAGCTTCAGTTATTCAGGTTTGAATGGACAAAGGTCAGTCTGCCTGAAGTTTGTCAGTTTTCATATTTTTAGCTAACTTTGCAGGTCCATATTTTTCTCATTCCGTGGAGTTAGAGCGCGTGCTACATATCCATGGAAAGCCCTGAATTTGAACTGTTATATCCAAGTGGGAAATCTGGAATCTGACTCTTCACATGAGAATTATGAGTATTGAAAGAAGGGCCGTTGCACAGTTTTGGCTATAATCAGTTTGTGGAAGTGATGCTTTCTAGTGTCTTTGAGTTTAATGGAGCACCTTCTGGGTTCATTGAGCCTTTGTGGAGTGCCTTGGCATGGAGCTTACATTTGGAAGTCAAGGTTTTATGGCCTTGAGGTTGGGGTCTTTTGGCTACTTCATCGGAGGTCATGAGTGTTGGGAGGTCTACAAGAGGGAGCATTTTCTACTCTTTTCTCACCATCCGTGCTTAAATTCTATTGCATGCATGCCTATAATTTGTCAAACATTGAGGACAATGTTAGATTTTAGTGTGGGGGGGAAGGAAAAACAATTTTAGCTTGAGTCATTTATTAAAAAAAAAAACAGAAAATCCAAAAAAAAGAGTTATTGTTTTGTTTTGTTTTGAGTCTTAGGTACCTTCCACTACTATGATGAGATTGGGTTACATACATGGCATTAAGAAGAGTATAAACATCGCTTTAGGTCTTGAATATCATTCTTTGGTTAATGAGTTTCTATGATTATTTTGGTTGAACATATTTGCACTATAGCCTTGTTTTTGATACAGAGAAAAGCATGTTAGAATGAGTGGAAATTTATATTACCCTTGTGAGTTTTTGTGCCTTGTGCTTATCTTTGTTGAGAGTAATATACTAATTCATGCTTTCTTGACGATGGTTTGTTGATCTCATTATCGTTTCACCTTGATTACTACTTGAATGATGTGCAATATGTGAACTAAATGCTAGAACTCACCCTTAGGCCTCTCGAAGCGTGTTTGTTGATAGTGTGGCACCTAGAAGATGATTAAGGCATTAGGATTGCCACCAATGCCAAATAAGCATGTGTCCCATTAAATTATTCCCTAGTTTAACCCCTTTGAGCCTTATTTGTGAGCCTTTTCTTTCTTAACCCACAAACTCCTGACCCTAAACCTAGTATAGTGTTATCCTACCCTATCCTAAGGAAGCGTGGAGCAATTTGTTAAGAGACTTACATTGAATTCAAGGTGTTTTTATATGCAAGATGGGTGACTTGTCTCAAAGAGCAAGTGTGGGGGAATTCTCATTGTAAAAATTGACTCAAGAAAGACAAAAATGTGGCTGTAAAGAAAGAAAAAAAAATAGCTAGAAAAGAAGAAAATTATTATGTCTTGAGTTGATTACTTATTGTCTTGTGGAAAGGTTGAGCTTAGAATGAAGCATGGGTCCAACAAAATGAAATTTGGCCCTCAGAAAAATAGAAATTCTTGCTTCAGTTTTGATGATAATGCCTTGAGGAGATTTCAAAGATTCTCAATGTCTCTAGTTCTATTTTATGCTCTATAAATTCCTTAGGATCTTTGTGAATTTCCATCCTTTCTTTCATGAACCCTTAACCCTTGGCCCCATTACAACCTTTTGTGAAGACCTTTTGATTTTAGGGGCTGCACTTTCAACTAGTGGAGACTGGTGCCGAGGGGTGAGCATATGGTGTCAATGGTTCTTCCGTTCGAGTAGTGATATCTATTCATGAGATCATTTATAAAAGAAAATTCAGAAAGTGCTTTTATTCTTGTTATTCATATGTGAGCTATTTGTTTCCTTTATACATCATTCCTCTCACATATAACTTAAGTGAAAAAATATATGAATTAGCCAGAAAATCTGAGAGAAGAAAGAGTGAATATCATTGTGAGATTTTTGGAATTTTCATTTGTTCGAAGCATGCACAGATATATTCACCATTGCTTGGCTATTTTACTGATGGGAGCATATTTGTGTGCTCCATTGTGCTTAATTCTATATTAATTCTCACATATTCCATCTTTATTCGAGTTAGTTATGCCGTTTTATGTTTTATAGGATTCTTGGAGCATTGAGGATGAAAAGAAGCAAAAAGTGGAGATTAAAAGCTAAACTGGTGAATCTGTCTGTGCAGATTAGTCCACTTCGACGGGGAACTGGGAGCAGCTCAGAATGAGTTAGAAGATGTACAATATATGGACGGAAAGCCCAAGATGTCTATTTTCCATAGCTTCTGACGGTTCGTAATTAGGAGTTTTCTAGAAGAAGTTACAGCTGATTAAGTGAGCGAAGGTCAATCTGCGCGCGAATCTGGAAACCTAATTCATTTAGGATTTGTGTTTTTCTTTGTGGGCTTCGACTCCTATTGGCCCATGGACGTTTTAAACCCTAATCCGGGGTATTTAAGGATTTTTCAAGCACTCGGGAAAGGGACATCTTGATATTCAGAGATAGAGAGACATCGAAGTAAGCAGGGAGCCGTGAAGATCGCCGTGATTCTATTTCATCTTTCGGTTTCTTAGTATTTTGCATATGAACTTTGTGATTGCTACTATGACTATGTGTGGCTAGTTTTCCTTAGTAACTAGGGGCTGTTTCAAGCCCTAGACATGTTGAATCTTATGTGATAATTCAATTAAGACTTTTTGGATAATTATTTGTTTGTTGGTTCATTGTTTAATCATTGATAATTTCTTGTATGTTTATTGTGGTTCGAAACATAGTAAGCATGCTAGGGTTTTATGGCTATGAATGTATTCATGATCGCCTTAATCATAATATGTTCTAGAGTAGCACATAAATTATTGACTTGTTCATATGAATCAACATCTAAGTAATTAGAACACCATCAATATCGAAGTTGCTTAGCATTACTCACAATCTCTTTGTGCTTATTGACTTCTGAGTTGTTAAACCTATTGGAAATACCATCCTAGGCTACTTGTTAGAAGCTAAGTTGGGTTGTAAACAACATACACTTAATATACCAAGTTTGAGAGATTAATAGGTTGAGTTCGATATATCATTGGCTTAGCTTGAGTAATGACATCTAGTTGACAAGAAGGATTAATTGGATTTACATAAGTGAAACATTGTCTTGTGGTGAACAGCAGTCCCTGGTTACATTGTTTCCCATTGATTTCCTTTCATACTATTATTCATCATCTTGGATTAATTTCCAGCAATTTAATTAGATTTCTTTTACTTGTTATTAGTTTAGTCAAAACCAAAAACCGCCCATCTTTATATTATTGTTTTAGCCATTGTAGTTTAGTAATTAGACTCAATCCTCTGCGGGAGACCCTTGCTTATCCATACTACTACGTGACATTATTCTTATTTGCAAGGATTTAATTGAGTGCTTTTTAGCCCTACCATTCACACACTACACTTGATCATGATTTTTATGGAGGGTTATTAACTTTCGAATGAATGTGGACCTGTTTTGATGTTTTTATTACTCTTGACGCCATGACTTTTGAGACTCTCTGAGATGTTGGAAGGTAGTAGGTAGTGTCTTGGTTTAGTTGGTTCGCTCAAGGACTAGCGAAAGCTAAGTGTGGGGGTATTTGATAGGAGCACAATATGCGACATTTATATTATTAATTATTATATTATTTTGGCTAGTTTTCTATTTATTCTAGTTATTTATTTAGTTTTTCATATTTTGTAGGATTTGGAAGCAAAGGAGAGAAAGTTGGCTTAAATCGTGATTAAGAGGAGGAATTCCAATGACTTGAGGAAGCCTTGACAAATAAGGAAGACCGGAGCATTCAAGATTCAATCTGTTGGGCTTTTCCTTGGATTTAATGAGTCCATGACCTAAAAGGAAGCGTCTAGGGTTGAGAGATCAATATAAAAGGAACCCTACTTCTCACGAAGAAGGACTTTGCCTCGAGAAATCTCTTTCTTTATGCTTTCATACCTAGCCATGTCCAGCTAATTTTCTTATTAGTTAAGGGGCTGCTTGAAGCCCTAGACATGATTGCAACTATGTTATGACCTTTCTTTGGATATTCTTATTTATGGATGAAAGTTATTTTGCCGGAAAATCATTGATGATCTTTAATGTTTGTATCTTTGAGTGCACGCTTAGATGCATGTGTTAGGATCTATTGTTCTAGTATGTATGCATGACCGGTTGTCCCATCATATATGCTTGCTAAGGAACGATTATTAATTGCGGTTAATAAGTGAAATAACTTCTAGGTTACATAGGATATGCAGTTCATAATCTTGTGTGCCTTGTGATTTCTCAAACTCTCTTCAACCTTAATGACTACTATATGTTAAACCTAGTCGTATGCAGTTCATCCTAGGTTGCATGTTAGAGATATGTTGTGTGGTATGCAGTTCATTCATATAACGTACAAAGTAAGAAAGAGTAATACAATTAGATACGCTGCAGTTCAGGACTAATTGTGAGAGTCTTCATCTAATTAATAAGAATCGATAAGAGAAATATAATTTGTTTGCATGATTGTCTAGTGGTGGATGGCTTCCCCCTAACTAATTTCCATCAATTGTTTTCAACCTTAACTGATAATCTCTTTTATTTTCGTCATTTATTTTCTGTTCTGTTTTATTATTTATTTTCGTCATCCTAAACATCTCCAAATATTCTGAAACTTTTTTCAGGTCGTCATTAGTGTGTCTAGAGTCTAGGAATTAAATTTCGTGATTTTTAGAGTTAGCTAAGTATGTCTGCTAGTCGAGTCTTTCTGTTTAGGTCAGTATCGAGTCGTTATAATATATTTTAGAGTCATAGATTAGCAATTAACACACAATCCTCTGCAGGAGATACCCTTGCTTTCCTATACTACCATCGACTAACCATTGTGTTTGCAGGGTTTAATTGAGCTATTTTTAGGTGCCTATTTTGGTGATTGGAAATACCTTATCATAAGCATTACATGCTTCTCTTTTCTTTATTTGTGTTTTGTCCCTTTGTCGTCAAAGGAACATTTTGTAAATGTTGTATTTTGCTCATAGGTTGCATGCCACATTTTTGTTGAACAGTTTGGTAAAGGATTTCGTTCTTCTGGATTGTTGACTCCATGTTGAATTTAGATGCTTTTGGAGTTGAAATCCTTGCTGGATTGACATCATTGTACATATCGTAACATGTGATTTGAATGGTGCCTCCCGCAACTTGCGATGAATAGGAGTGATGCCTCCCGCATTACATTTGTGTTGATTAGCGCCTCTCGGCAATGAGTTGGTGTTGACTTGTGCCTCCCGGCAACATGATTAGTGCAAATTACTCTTCCCGTAGCAGGATTTGGTTTGAATAGCTGATCCAGCAACATGATTTGATGTGATTTTTCCCTCTAGCATGATGAATTGGCATGGGTATCGCCTCCCGCGAAATGATTGTTATGAATAGTGCATCCAGCAGCAGTGATACGTTTGGGTAAAGCCTCTTGTGGGGTGCCCAATTGGAGGTTATCTCATTTCTTGCTTTACTTTAGCCCTCAAGTGTAAGGCATATGGGTAATCTAGCCCCCAAGTGTTAGGAAGATGATCCTACAGCCCCCAAGTGTGAGTACTATAAAGGTTAGTAAAATATAGATATACCTTTCCTTTGCTTGGCGTTTTGACTTGTCATTGAGGTGTGATAATAGTAGTTTCCTTGTATCCAGCACTCCACTAGTTTATTTGGTAATCACCGCAAGGTCATTGATGCATTCAAGCTCGTCTTCCCATGCTTTGAGAAAAATGCAAGTGTCGATATTGTGACTGGATTTGGTCCTGATCCGGTGGAATTTCATGAGCCATTCTCTCATTCTCCGACATTGATCTTGTTGACGAAGCAACTGCTGGATTGGAGATGCACTCTTCCGCACAGTTTGTTCATCTTAGTTTGAGATTGCTTGTCCTTGGGAGCTTGCATTGTTGAAATAAGGTAATTTTTCTCTTCTTCATTGTGGCACTTATTTCTTTCGCTCAAGTTGATTGTTGTTCGGGCGAAGGATTCATTCGGTTGTGATCACTTGTGCGGTCATCTTATCCTCTAACTTTGAATTTCGGGATCAACTCGATGGATAGTGAAATTTTCGTCATAACTCCCGCAGGTTTGACAAATTGTTGATGATGATATCCTTCGTATACGAGAGGTATTCTAGCGGGATTGCAATGATATATATCTCCAGCATGATTCTGTCAGCACACTTGCAGTAGTATCCACCAGCTCTCTAGATCTTGAATATAATCCGCCAGGTTCTCTGGATGTTCTAACTAGCCCCGTGATGAAGTCAACATCTCCGCCTTGTAGAGAGTGTCGGATATCTTGCATCCTTGAACTTCTTGTGTGCAAGTTTTCGACGCAATATGCTTCTCCTCTAGCCGGATCTTGACCACTTCGATTATACGGAAGCATTGCTGGATCCACAGGAGTGTTGCTGGATCTGCAGCATCGTCGCTAAATCTTCACAATAGTGTCATTGGACCAAATTTGTTGGATCTTCACGTCAGCGAGATTGATCTATAGCGCAGCATCCCCGGATCTTTAACAGCAGCATCACTTGATTTGCAGCAGCATCCCCGAATTTTTGGGCTGTGTCGCCGGATCTACAGCAACATCGCTGGATCTTCACAGCAGCGTGGCCGAACTCTTATTTCTTTCATCTTTTTCTCTCTCTTGTAAGCTATGGCCATACTTTGACTCAGTCCCATTGCAATCGCCAAATATTTGGGGGTGTTTTGGGATTCCATATCCGGATTAGGCCAAAACAAAGGTGCCCCAGGTTCTTGAAATAGTAATGGACTGAGTCCGAACCTTCTTGAAGGCCTCGGGCCTAGGATGGGCTCCGTTCGTTGTATAGCCTACAAACAAGAGAAGAAAAGAGAAGAACCACAACAAATATCCAAATAATATGTGTGTAAATATCCTTAAATGGGCTAAGGTAGTGAAAATATGGTATGGAAGCGAGAATTATGATAAAGTGATGCTAGAGCATGGTTTAGAAGTGTTTAGGCTCTTCTCTTGGTGATATATTGTGTATATGGGTTTGAAAATGAATAAATATGTAGTTTTGGGATGGTTTTGGTCTTGGAAGCAGCTGTTGGATTAATCCTGTAGGGCTGCTGGATATGTTTCTCTAGAGTGAAAATGGTAGAGTTTCCCCTCTCCCATGGCCAAAAAGTCCCCCTTGATCTAATTTGGAGCCTCTATTATAGGCTAAGATTGATGTAGTGAGCTGATCATGTTATCCGGGTAATAGCAAGTGGCTTCATTTTACATCTTTTATCCGCTGGATATTGATATGCAGCTCCTGGATCAGCGTGCATGATTGATTGCTGTTGTATTCTCCCTTTTACCCGCTGGATATTGATATGCATCTCCTAGATCAGTGTGCATAATTGATTATTTCTCTATTCTCCATTTTATCCCCTGGATATTGTGTTGCCTTGATATAGGTTCACTGGATAATCTCGTATCCTCTCTTTAGTCCGCTGGATCAAGCTATATGTCAGCTGGATCAGTGTGCTGGATTGCATAATAAGAAAATGGGTTGGTCTTCTGTTTGGGCCTTGGCTTTGGGTTGCTCTAGCATCTGTCCGTATTTTTCGCAAGTTTGAATCGGTAGGCCTCTCTCTCCCAAGCGAGTGGAGGCCCGATTCAAGTCAAGCGGATAATTCGGACCTTTATCACTTCTCCTCGTGCCTTCCAAACAACAATCCACTAAATAGCCCCGGTTGTGGCTTGGGCCACTTATGCATGAAAATGTATAAATATGACATAATTGATAATTATTTATTATTTAATTTAATGTCAATTAAATAGTTGAGCCTCAAATTATGGCCTACCTATTGCCATTTTTCAGGTACAAACAAGTTGAAATAAAATTGATAGTTTGTTTATCAATTAATAATAACGTAAAAAAAAAAATTTGAATTTTTTTGTGAAAAACAAAATTTCTATTTATTAATAGGCGACAAACTACATTTGTGGTCTATTATAATTTATAGCAAAATTAAATTAAAATTTTAAAATGATACAAAATTTTAAAATAATAGGAGACGGAGCGAGTTTTGTCCTCTATTCCTTTGATTGGCCCCATTTTCATCCAATTTTCCCGCCAATTTACCAAAATTGGATGAGAATGGGGGATGAAATTTCATTGAATAGGGGACATTTTTAATTTCGTCTCCAAATGCATCAAGAGACGGAATATATCGTTCGCCTTCTTTAATAATTAGGGACGAGGATTAAGAGACGACTTTAGCAACAAAACGGTTCCGTCTCAAATTTTTTCAGAGGACGCATTCCCGGCCTTCGGAAACAAACTCATTTCGCCCCTAAATAGGTTTTCTCCCGTAGTATACCATTGTATTATGAATTTAAAACTGTATCACGATGCAAATCAATAACGTGTAGAAGCAAAAGACGATATATAAGATCGTCAATAAGAATTTTAAGTAGACTCACATAAAATATTTAAAATGACTAATTATTAAATTTCTTCTTTTTTTAGTAGACCCGTGCTGACATGTTTGTACAAGCACAAATACACAAATACCACATCCCATATGAAAAATACACATCGTCTAGTCACACACTTTTCCTTTCAAATTGTTTCTCAATCTAATAAATTGGAACCCATTCATATACGCTAGCCTAACAAGCAGGAACATGATGAATTGGCCATTTAAAAGAAGGATTGTTACTTGATTCCAGAATCTCCATTCCATTTGGAAGACCGGCCGGGGGGGGGGGGGGGGAGGGGGGGATTTTTTATTTGTTGAACAATGGCTTAAAGAAAATGAATATCAATGTGTTAGTCCTAAACCCCACATATCAATTAGAGAGTGTAAATCAGATGGAGATGAAAATGATTCAGAAAGAGAACCAAAAAAAAACAAAAAACTCAACAAGAAGACCTATAGATAATCAATTATGCAAAAATGAAACACAAACAAGTGTAATAATAGCTCCTCCTTCTTTCACAGCTTAGCTAACAAGTCTCTCCGTTATCTTTGTTTTCTTCTTTTTCGTTTTATCCTTCATTTCTTATATCATTTTCTCTCTCACTATTCTTTTTTCAATTCCCAGGATATTTGTAAGTGTACTCAAGATTTTGGCTCTTCGTCTCCCTCGATGTATAATCATCATCACTAATAAATAAAATCTCATCTTCAAAAAAAGAAAACTGCAATTTGGTTTTGGGTTCCAAATATTCTAAGTATTAAAGCTGAAAACATAGAGCAATAGTACACAAAAATATTAGATCCATAATGTCAGCACTGCCACCCAGTCCAATTATGATGGAAAGGCCTAAGCTTTGGAGGCCTAAAAGCTCCAGAAATACTCCGGGACTATGATTACCACCGGAAATTATTCTATGCACGGTCCGTGCAACATCACGTTCAATCTCAGCCGTCCAAATAAAGATCCAACGGTTCAGTTTTGTTTGACTAATTTGATCATAACGGTTGACCGTTAAAAATCATGATCGTGTGCACTTCAGCGCTACGTGCATGTGCACGTTCCGTGCATGGAATACTTTCCCTGATTACCACACCCAACAGCAAAATCAAAATTTGTTTCCTTCATTATCTATGAAATTTTAACTACCAGAGGCGTTGCAAAACAAAAATAACTACCAGAGGCGTTGAAGTTAAAGTCCAAACAAGGAGTAGTATAAAAATATTCACCTAATAGTCCATTGCCTACACCTTTGGAACCTTTAGGTATATTTATATATAAGTTCAAACATATTGTCACTTGCTCACACTGTTTTGTACTTTTGTGTACACTATTATGATGAATCACCCAATTTCCAACACCAAGTATTTAGAAAAATATATTGAGCATGTTTGGGATTGCTTTTTAAATACCCAAAAGCACTTTTAAATTAATTGAAAAAATTAATTATAAATATAAAAAAAAATGTGTCTTAGGTGAGTTTTAGAAGCACTTGAAAGTGATTTTCAGAAGCTTCCTCATACAAAAGCACTTTTACAAAATTTCAACAGCATTTTTAAGTCTTTCAGAAGCACGTGCGTTCCTTTTAAATGGAAAGTTTGACGGATATCAAAATGTCCAACAAATGATAAAATATGAGTACAATTGGCAATAAAATTCAAATTCGGGTATCGGAGCATCATAGTGGATATATTTCAGATATTGTTATTACATGTAACCCAATCAGGAATTTTAGTACAGTCCATATATAGTTAACCATATGTAGCAAACGGAATGAGTTTGAAGCACATGAAAGTGGTTTTGAGAAAGTACATGAGATCGAACGGGAATAGCGGGCAGCAAAGGGAAACGGGTTTCAAGTAGATAAACTGAAGTGAGAAGAAAATGGAGATTGTGGGGTGTAGATAGAAGAGATGAGGGCAAAATAGAAATATTTAGGGAAAAAAATTGATTTTGGGGTATAGTAAGTCCTAGGTGGGGTGCATTTAACCGCAGCCGTAATAAAATACTCGTTCGTATTGACCATATGTAATAAATGACCAGAGTCCATAGTTAACCATATGTAATAAAATTCTAGACGATGCTCTCATCCTCTCTCTTCTTCACATGTCGTTGACAAGGGTTTCTCCTGAATTTCGGCATGAAGCACCCTCAGATTGGATTCAATCTAACTTTGGCAGATGGTCGATACTGTTCTCTTCTACCTTACAGTCTAGGCTAGGCTTCTTTTTTCTTTTTCATTTTTCTAGTTTTGGTACCTCCTGTTCCGGTTTGATCTTGCATTCGTGAGTGGTTTCGGGGTTGTTTCATGTGGCTGCTAGTCCCCGTTGCAAGGTGATTGTGTTTGTTCATGTTATGAGAAGATTATCTTTGTTCATCAATGATGTACCTGCTCATTTATAGTACATTCTATTTATCCTCTTCTTTTTTTTGGGTTTCTTTGTGTTGCAATAGGCCGGTCCATACTCCATACCATTGGGTTTGGGCCTGCCTTTCCGTTCCTTCAAATAAAAGCTGATCTTGATTTCATTATGAAACATGATGTGGGATGAAACCAAAAAAAAAATGGATCGATCGATATGGGATTTAACTTTGATGTATGTGAATGAGTGTGAGATGCTCCGCCGCTCTCTGGAAGTTTCTCATGCAGTGTCAACCATGAGAGAGAGAGAGAGAGAGAGAGAGAGAGAGAGGTGAGACAATGCAGGATATATAATGATGCAAGGGTCATGATGCATGTCTAGTAAAGAGGGATCAGATCAGCCCAATATCCCATGGATCTCCTTTCTCAGTCGACCTTTTCTTTTTTATTCTTTTGTGATCATACTCATACTCAGTTATTCAGTATTACTGGTATATATGTATATATATATCTAATGGGGATGATGACAATCGCCTAAAGTGGCTTTCTTAGCTTCCCCCACACCATCACTCATGCACATGCCCTTCGTACTGGACTGGAGTGGAGTCATGTCCTTTCAAAGTCATTGAGAAAAGGTCATCACACCGGAAGGTGGCCGGATTATTATTCGACTCTACTAATTTTTCTTCTTTTACTAATTCAAACATAGACGCTTTCCATCATATATGCAAGTGCGGCAAATTTCTTTTTGAGAAACATGCACGCACCAAAAATTAATGTGATTTTCAAAAAGTCATGCATGTACTGATTTTCCGGTGACTTAAGCACAATCAGTTGTTGTGTAAAAAATAAATAAAAAAATTCTCCCACAATCCCGCTAGACTCATCGTTGTTTATGTTTAACTCATGTAAACAATTAACCATCTCTACAATTCAATCAATAAAGATTGACAATTTTCATTTAATTTGCAGTTTAGAAAATGAAAATTTTCATGTATACATACAATTTGATTTTTTTTATTGCAGAAGATCATAGTATCATACTGAGCTTAGTGTACGTGGAGGGGATGCATCCTCCCACAACCACCTTAATGGTGCTATATACAAATGCTTTCTAGAGTGATAAATTTTCACAACATGCATTACCTGGAGTTATAAGGGTTACAGTTCAAAAAAAGAAGAAGCAAGCCATATGAAAAAGACATTGCATGAGGTGGTCGGTGAGAGATACTCATGATGTTATCATGAGTACGCCTTTTGATTTTTGTATGAGCAATCCCGTTCTCTAACTTCAAAAAAAGAATTCACATACTAAAAATATGAATTATGCATGTAATCTATTTTGCATTGTTTTATTCACTACATATGTATATTTGTACACATTATGTCTACGTACACAATGTGTACAAAAATCAGATATATATATATAGTTCTGATCGATCAAAAAGTATTCCGACCAATCCTCAAGAGGAAGTGAACAGACCGGTTAACAGAAAACATTGATATAGTACTGGCCAAAAAAATCTCGATGTCTAAGTCAACAAACAAGTAACATGAGTGATGAATGAGAATTATAATTGGCATAAGTCTTGAAAGGAAATCTCTTGACTTATTGATCGGAGTAGAAGCTTGGTTTGTTTTAATGTTTCCTAGCGAATATGACATGTAATTGTTTTTTATTGAGGAATTATAGTTTCTTTAAAAAAAAAAAAAGGATTATAGATAAAGATGCATGTAGAGCTAGAAAGTGATATAAAAGGGACTTTGCATTAATTTGAAACCTTAATTAGTACGAGCCTAATTCTCCATCTCTACAGAATTCCCGGCTTGATTTAAGGTTTCTTTTCCATTTGTTTGTTGAGTAGTTTATTTCATTCCCGCCAAAAAAGTCGTAGCATGAATGTAACAAACATTTTATTTAAACGGTTTGCATTTAGCATATATGGATATGGTCACGTTCAAGATGGAGCTTCTTCCAAGGTTAGCTTAGGTTCATAGGTTGTATCTTTAGAATCTTTAAGAATTGCTCCAATTTCATCTTTAAACTAGAACAACTTAATTTTTCTCTTTTGAACGATATCATCACTACAAAAGAAAAAAAACAAATAAATCTTAAAGAATGAATATATTTTATTAATAATTTGTTATGAATATATATATATATATATATATATATATATATATATGGAGAGGCTCTAATGAGGACCCTTATAATGAGGACTTGGTGTCTTGGTGAGGACTTTTCGATTAATGGTTGTGATATCTATTTTTCGATTACATCTCGACGAATCAACCGTTCAATTTCAAATACTAAATTTTACTCACTAAACTTCCTCAATTAACCTCACTCATATAATTTGCAAAAAACTTTCATCTTTAAAATAAAAAACTTAGCTATTTCAATGATATAATTACTCTATAAATCTTAATTAAATGTTCATTCCTAAATCAGACAACATAAATCTCTTATCCAATAAAAAAAATCAAACACAAGGTATTGGGTTTCAAAAATTAATTTCTAATCAACAAGAAAATGTTTTAGCATGAACTATTCTTTGTTTTTTTTTAACTATTCTTTTCTCTTTTCGCTGTGCAATAAAAAAAAAGTAATCATTTATTCTTACTGTTTATTTTTTTCCTCTATTTTTTGTACCTCATGATTAAATATTTTATATTTTTTTTAAATTGCTAGTTTTTTTTTTTTGCAAATATAATGGATAGACTTAGATTTAGGTCATAATAGAATTTCTTTTGTTCTCTATCACCAATATGCGTTCAACAAATGATACAGATTTTTATGTCACATGATCTATCATAGTTTTAATTCTTATTAAATATATATAAATGTTTTAATGAGTATGTAGTGAAATTGGAAAATGAAAATAGATAAGGAAAATAATAAAGAATGCAATCTAATATTATTGAATTGGAAACTCTAGAGAAAATAAACATAATATCTTTTTGGTATAATTATTGTCCTTAATAGTCATTTTATAGGAGGTTATAAATGTCATTTAATAATTCATAATGGAGTGAGGTCAAGTGAGCAAATTTGGAGGTCCCAATAGAAACACTCTTAAGATATTCATGAGTAGATCACTTCTCCTCTGGTCATCACGAAGGTAGCAACGGCGGTTCTTCTCCTCGATACTACCTAGCAACTATAGGTCTTGGCCTATGTTTGATTTTCTTTGCTGGGTTTTTTTGATAGATAAGGTATGATGTCCTGGATCCTCGACTAGGCAACAATTTGTGGTATGAGATCTTTTGACGAACGGCTGTGAGATTGGGGGCCAGGACTCAATGCAGGCCAGCACTGCTAGTTGACGATGGTGGTGTCACTGTAGGATCCTTTTTGGTGTGGAGTTTTGTTTCTCCATTCAACTTTAGCACAGGGGCTCTCGGGGCTTTACATAGTGGGGTTTGTGCGGCCTAAGAACCCATTGGTTTTTTTTTTTTAGTAAACGTCAACAGTTGGATTGAGGCCCTGAGTTCTTTTTACTTTTGAACCGGTTCAGGGTTCTTTATTTTTTGTTTGTTGAACCCTAATTAAAAAATATGTGAAATGAAAAGAGAAGAGAAAGAAGTTGTTTTTTTTTTTAGGAAAAATGTTTATCCTCACCCCACTTATCTCTAGATGTCACTGAGATTTAGGGATGGTAGAAATCCTCAATTGGGCGGGTTTCCATTGGATCCCCGACCCTAACGGGGGGGGGATTCAAAGACAAATTGAGGAACAGGGATGGGGGATCCTCGATCCCCACTTACTAAGATCGGGTATGGGGCGCGGATGATATTGGGATCCCCATACCCAAACCCACCCGAATAGGCTAATAGTAGATAATTATTTATATATATATATGGACATATATTTATATATTTACCACTTTTTTCATAATTTTTTTTTGTACTTTATGAATTATGAATTTATTATGTTTTTGGTTTTTTTTTATGCATTTTGATTTTGAAAAAGATAATATGAAAAAATTTGTTTGATCTATGGAAGTTTTATAGGGAATTTTGATTCTCACCTACAAATTAGACCAATTACGAAACTATTAGAAGGATTTAGGTTTTGTTAACAAAAAAGTATCCAATATTTTTAAATCTAAAAACTCACACAAAGAATACAAAAATATATCAAATAATGTGTCCATTGATCTGGATTTTCATTTAAATTATGAATTATGTCATGTATTATAAAAATATTAAATAAAGAAACATATAATGATATACATGACATAATTCATAATTCAAATGATGACTAGGTGAAGAGAACCCCAATCAATGATAAAGTTCTAGTGGCATCTATTTCAAACCTCCATCTCATTTGTTGTAGCAGCCATTCGGTGCCTATATATATATATAATGCGAGAATGGCCGGAATGATCACAGACCACCT
This sequence comes from Rubus parviflorus, assembly GCA_029955375.1. NCBI lineage: Eukaryota > Viridiplantae > Streptophyta > Magnoliopsida > Rosales > Rosaceae > Rubus > Rubus parviflorus. The sequence goes on along the minus strand of JARGGL010000006.1, from coordinate 15,986,298 downwards.
TTTGCCGTGGAAACAAAGTTTGTGTATGTGGGGAAATATCAGCTTAAGATAATGAGGGCTGAGGAATCATAACACAGACGCAAAAGAAACAATTAACAGCCAAAACTAAAGTGTGCTTTCCAAAGTGAAGCTAGTTTTGAATAATTGAGCATTTTCTAGGGTAACGGAACCTTTTCTGAAAGATTTATCCTACCAACTCCAGAAGACCAGAATAAAGGTTGTAGACAGACCAGAGGACTATGCTCCATTTACAAAAGGCTACCAGTTGTCCCATCTTGTTTTGTACAGCTTTGTCACCATGACCACACCTTACTAGACATATCATATCAGTCAATTAATAACACAATCAAACTCCCACTCTCACACTCTCTCCGTTCAACAATCAAAACTCATTGTCTTTCCCAACTATTGCATAGCCCGATTCCTTTATTTTATTTATTGTTTTCTTTTGTTGTTAAAATAGCTCAATTCATTTTATTTTTCATCATACAACAATTATGAGAGTTGAACTTAAAATTATTTCATTTATGAAAGAGAGACTTATGTCACTAGACCAAATAATTGTGGACAATCCGATTACTTTTAATATCAAAATACATTCATACAAAGATTCTCGAAAAAACTTGAACAAAATAGTGTAAAAAGAGTTACATGAGATACATTTGGAAACTAAATACAAATTTGTTGATAATTATGCTTTATGCTTTATATTTACAAATTTATGGCTGAACATATTTCATTTTCAAAAAATATGAGAGAAACTCATATTCCGGATATGATAAACGTATTGTATTTAATTATGAGGAGAAGCCTTAAAAAGTCAGAGGAAAAAAAAACTATTCGAGAGCCTGATAAAACCAAGACATACTTGATCATTCTGTTATTTGTCCATTACAATCAGAGACCATTTTCATGTGTTGGGACTCCTTTTAATCCCTCCCACCATTTCTGCCTTATAACAAACTTATTTTGCCTGCTTAGATTGAAGACTGATTATTACTTTATTAGTGCCTATTGTGTCAAAAGTTGGAACCCAAAACATTCATTGTATTAGGGTTACACACATCATGTCATGTCAAACATGTAAGTAATAGAAGGAAGGAATCCAAGGTCTACTTGTGGGTTCAGCTTTGAACAAATTTAAATTTGTTTGCTTCTCAAAAATATCATGTCGAAATTAATAGCCAAAAGGAAAACAAAAAATTAACAAGAGCTAGTAATGATTCATTTCATGCCCGAGTAAGGTTTGGTTTGCTCAAACTAAATTCAAAATTCAATGGGCTCCTTGAATGCTGGTGCCGACTTGAATTATGCATTGGTTAACACGGAATATATGCTCATAGTTTCGTACACACGGACCTACATGTTTTCAACTTTTCAAGTACTACATAACCTATAATTAATTTAATTTACAAGCAAAGAATCTAAATTTATATAGTACAATAACATAGAGGATTAGAGGGTGGTGGTGGAGCCTAACCCAATGTGAAAAAGAAAAAATCGACGGGAGCCAAAAAAACCAAGAAAGCACTCACTTCTTGGTTTTTATTCGGCAGCGCTTCTTTATTTCGTTGGACGGGTTACTTTTCATATTTTTTTCTTATTTTCTTTTAATATTTTGTCCTTACAATTTTTTTTTTAGAGTTTTGGTTCTTGGAGGTGTTGTCCATATTTTTATGGCATTGCTGGTTGTCTTTGACGAACATGTTGGGCGGTCGATAGAGCGATTAGTTGCGATCCGATCAGATTTGTATGGCTGGTTGGTGTCTCCGATCGTCAACAGTAGCAACGATGAAAAGGGCATGGGTTCGTGGTTGGTGGTTTTCGGTGGTGTTTGGTTATTTGAGACAATGTCGACACTTAATACGAATAAGTTCTTCATAGATCTAGTTTGGGTTTGGTCTAATCTGGATCTTGCATGTCTCGGATGATTGTGTGTCAATTTGGTTTTTTTTTTTTTAGTTTCATTGGTGTTTTCATTATTGCTCGTTGTTTACTTTGTACAAGTCGATCTCTACTCTATTAAGTTAGGGTTTGTATCATTCTCTACCATTTAAACCTTGTTTGGGACTATGAAGTATCGTCATGATCATTCACTACAAACAACTTTCTCTTTTTGTCGTTCCTTCGAAGATCAAGAACAGGAACACAAGCCGGGATAAGCTAGTCTTATTTCTTTATCTTCGTTCAATAGGTTTTCTTGAGGAGAAAGATAAAAAGATCGATTTTAATACTACTGTAAATCTCATAAAGAAATCTAGTAAGATAGAAGCGACTCCAAGAGATGGAACCTTTTTTTTTGGGAAGATTGGAGACAATGAAATGGGGAAATCAATCAAGAAAAAAATGAATTTTTCTCAGAATAATGTAAAGAGTGAAAGAAAACGATTACTTTCTCATCGGTGTGTTCTCGTTGTCAATGAGCTGGTGAATTGCTCTTACACGTGGTCTGGGGCCTTTGTGACATGGTGTGGAAAATAGTGCGGTTCTTCTTAGTGTTGGCTAAAAGGATTTATCATAACTTTTAGGATTTGTTTATCTTGGTACTTTGTGGAAAAATGTATTTATTATGGTTAGAGACATTTTTGGCTCAAGATGTCCGTAACCGTTGTTTCTCTTCGGGTTTTGGTTTTTTGTAACCCCCATTGTATGATTTTTGGTTGATTTAAATGAAAATTACCTTTACCCTAAAAAAAAGATAGCTAGGGGTGCATGGTTGAAATTTTGGATTGAGATTTAGTACAACCAATCTCGTTTTCAAAAAAAAAAAAAGTAATTTTTTTTGGTTAAATTCATTTTACACTTAAAATTATTTGTACCCTTGCACTTCCTCTTTTTAAAAAGTTAACATTTTCTACTGACATGACATGATCCAAGTATTTTTAGAAAAACATTCATCAATGTATATTTATAATTCAAAAATTGGAAAGTTCATGTATCTATATATAATAATATAATGGAAAAACTTGAGTTCTTGATAAACATTCAAAAACTCAAGATTTGCCCCTCCTAAACTATATTAGCCAATATATAAACTTAAATAAGCTAAGGGCAAAAAAGTAAATAGAATAATAAAGAAAATTAAAACCATATTTATGAAGGCCCCACACCAACTTACCCACTTACTTATTTATTATATATATATATATATATATTTTTTTTTTTTTATTCTTTTTAAAAAATTTATTACAAAACCGAAGAACAAGTAATGCGAAAAAACTAAATAAACGAGAACGTTTCTCTCAAGTACGAACGCCGCCTTCCACAAGCGCAAGGCGCGTGTAGGAAGGCTAGTTATAGTTAAGATCCTAACAAAATTAAACCACTCGATCAACACCTGTTAGACCTAACCCCAACAATCTTGTTGGCACAATTTATAGTCTCGATTAAATCCGTAAAATACAAAAAAGTCCTGATATAAACTAACAAACTAAGAAGGAAGCACTCTCTCTCCCCCTTGTGGGAGTTTAAGAAGTATAACGACTATAACCTAAACCTAAACCTATAACCTAAACTTACATATATATTAGCCAAAAAAAAAAACCATCGTCAATTTCACCCCACAAACAAATTGCTTAGCTGCCGTGCTAAGCTTAGATTGACACTAAGAAAGAATATGAGAGAGAGAGAGAGAGAGAGAGAGAGAGAGAGAGAGAGAGAGAGAGAGAGAGAGAGAGAGAGAGAGAGAGAGAGATGCACAAAGGAGGTCAGGTTGGGTCGCTACCGGTGATACAGACGCAAAGGTATAACCGTGTATGGGTGCTCCAATTGGAATTAGCTAGTTTGGGGAGGTGTGGAGGTGTATAAGAAAAATTGGAAATTTAAAACAAAAAAATTGAATGAACTTGTGAATACATACAATTTGTGGATGTGAGTAAAATCACAATTCATTTAGCTGTTATCAAATAAATAGACCGATCATCAAATAATGTAACTATTTATATATTTGATAACAATTAGTCATGAGAGGTGGAAGGTCCTACTAACCCAAGAGTTTGAGGCGTGCTTAATACGACTTCATTAAAGAAAATCAAATCTCATTTACTTTACTTGTATAATTAATTAATTAAATATCCTACTTAATTAGGGTTTTTTTGGTACAAAAGCCCAACAAAACAAAACAAAACAAGAAAAGAACTAATCAGCCAACATAGATAATACTTAATTAGTTACTAAAACGATAGTCAACTCATTTGATAACAATTAAAAGACTAGACATTTTGAATTTGATTGATTTGAAAGCAAATAAAGAAGTAAGCTAGCATTTACTGGCAAAGGAGAGGAAGATAAGAGTCAAATTCTGACCCAAATGCAAGATTAAGTCAAGTGTAATTGTAGCTATAAATGGAAATATTGTCTGATGCGTATAATATACATTTGACATGGTATGGCACGCCTAGGATATGAGCGTATGAGCCTCACTCTGATAACGCAGTCAGGTAGTTCATTCACTCATCACTGCCCATTTCTCGTGAAAGCAGCCTACGGGACAAAACAACTTCAATCTCTCTTCTCTACTCGCCTAGCTTCTCGTTTCAGTTGAGACTTGAGACCCACAAATCTCTCTTTCTGAGACAGAGAGAAACACCTGGTCCTTGAAACCAACCCAACCATTGTACTCTCTACTCTTGATTCTCTCCTCACTTTACTCTTCTATTCATTTCACACAACTACACAAGCCTTGCCTCTGCTGTAGTCAAGATCTTGTTCTGTTTTGCAATCAAACCCTTTTCTTTTCTCTGATAATGATGTGGGCATTTTCCATGTACAAAACAACCCATGTTCCATAATGCATTCCTGCTTATAGCTATTTTGTTTGCTTCTTCTTGTTTTGGTTCCTTTCATCTGGGTCTTAGCTTTCACTTCCAATCCTGTAACTTGGTTGGTGTACTTTGTTTTTTGTTGTTCCCCTCAAAATCAAGGGATTGGTTGCTCTGATGCAATGCCTTTTTTTCTAGGAATCTGAAATGAAAGAGTTGAGAAAACTGATTTGGGGTCTTGGCCTTTGATGGCATTTTGATGGTGGGTGGCTTGAATGGTTTTTTGGGTATGATTCTCTGATCAAGAAATGGAAAACTGACATTGGGTTTTGTTGTTAGGTACTATAACAAGTAAGACTTGGTTTGGGAGTTTGGAGAAGAAATTTGAGTTCTTTTCCACACACCTACAAACAACAATGGCATTTTTGTGCTACTTGTTGCTTTTTCTAGTTGGGTTCTTATCCCAGTCTCAGTCTCAGCTTGTGGGTGCTCAGCCTCATGATCAAACCACATTGTTAGCCATTAATGAAGAGCTTGGAGTAATTGGGTGGGGTGGTGTCAACAACTCAGATTACTGTTCTTGGCCTGGCATTAGCTGCGGTTTGAACCATTCAATGGTGGAAAGGCTTGATCTTTCTCATCGTGACCTCCGAGGTAATGTCACTCTTATTTCTGAGCTCAAAGCGTTGAAGAGGCTTGACCTCTCTTACAATAGCTTCCATGGATCAATTCCTTCTGCTTTTGGAAATTTGTCTCAGCTTGAATTTCTTGATTTGTCTTTGAATAAGTTTGAAGGTTCAATTCCACTAGAGCTGGGTAATCTCAGAAACCTTAGATCTTTGAACCTATCCAATAACTTGCTTGTAGGACAAATACCAAATGAAATTCAGGGCCTATATAAGTTAGAGGATTTTCAAATATCTAGTAACAAGCTGAATGGTTCCATTCCAGTTTGGTTGGGGAATTTGACCAATTTGCGAGTTTTTACTGCCTATGAGAATGAGTTGGGGGGTAGAATTCCGGATAATCTAGGCTCAGTTTCTGAGCTTGAATCGTTGAATCTGCATTCTAACTGGCTAGAAGGCCCAATCCCCAAGAGCATTTTTGCTTCAGGGAAGTTGGAGTTTTTGGTTCTGACCCAGAACAGATTAAGTGGAGATATTCCTCAAGAAATTGGAAGTTGCAGTAGCCTTTCTAGCATCCGAATTGGGAACAATGATCTTATAGGTAGCATTCCTCACACAATTGGGAATGTTAGTAGCCTTACGTACTTTGAAGCAGACAACAACAATCTTTCTGGTTACATTGTTCCAGAATTTGCCAACTGCTCTAATCTCACCCTCTTAAATTTGGCCTCAAATGGATTTACTGGGAGGATTCCTCCAGAGCTTGGACAGCTTATGAATCTGCAGGAGTTGATTCTCTCCGGTAATAGTCTGTTTGGAGATATCCCCAAATCAATTCTTGGGTGCAAGAATCTGAACAAGCTCGATCTAAGCAACAACAGAATCAATGGTACCTTACCAAATGATATCTGTAACATGTCAAGATTGCAATACTTGCTATTGAGTCAGAATTCGATAAGGGGGGAGATACCTCATGAGATTGGAAACTGTGTTAAACTGCTTGAGCTGCAAATGGGAAGAAACTATTTGACTGGCAATGTCCCTCCTGAAATTGGTCATATCAAAAACTTGCAGATAGCCTTAAATTTGAGCTTCAACCATCTTCGGGGTCCTCTTCCCCCCGAATTAGGGAAACTTGACAAGCTGGTTTCTCTTGATGTTTCCAACAATCAGCTCTCCGATATTATTCCATCTGCATTTAAGGGCATGCTGAGCTTGATAGAGGTTAATTTCTCAAACAATCTGTTCACTGGTCCAGTACCCACATTCATACCATTCCAGAAAAGTCCAAATTCAAGTTTTCTGGGAAATAAAGGGCTATGTGGAGAGCCACTGAGCTCTTCATGCGGAAGTTCTTACACTTCTGACCATGACAACTACCATCACAGGGTTTCTTACAGGATCATACTTGCTGTTATCGGTTCTGGTTTGGCAGTTTTTGTCTCAGTAACTGTAGTTGTTCTGCTGTTTATGATTAGAGAGAGACAGGAGAAGGAAGAGAAAGCTGCTGAAACTGAAGATGAGGGAGCCAACAACCTACCTGTGATACTAGCAGGGAATGTTTTCGTTGAGAATCTCAGACAAGCAATAGATCTTGATTGTGCAGTTAAAGCAACCATGAAGGACTCAAACAAGGTCAGTACTGGGACTTTTAGCACTGTTTACAAGGCTGTAATGCCATCTGGGCTCATTGTATCAGTGAAGAGACTAAAATCCATGGACAGGACAATAGTTCATCACCAGAACAAGATGATCAGAGAGCTTGAAAGGCTGAGCAAACTCTGTCATGATAACTTAGTGCGCCCTATTGGATTTGTTATTTATGAAGATGTTGCTCTTTTGCTGCATCATTACTTGCCCTATGGGACATTATGTCAGCTTCTTCATGAATCTTCCAAGCAACCTGAATATGAACCCGACTGGCCAACAAGACTTTCTATTGCCATTGGAGCAGCAGAAGGGCTGGCTTTCCTTCATAATGTAGCGATTATCCACCTTGATATTTCTTCTGGCAATGTTCTTTTGGATGCCAACTTCAAGCCTCTAGTTGGAGAGATCGAGATTTCAAAGTTGTTGGATCCATCCAGAGGCACAGCCAGTATTAGTGCAGTTGCTGGCTCCTTTGGTTATATTCCTCCAGGTATATCAATTTTCGAACATTTTTCTTGGTAGTCTTTCTCTTGCGCTCATTTCTAATCAAGTTTTCCATTTTGTCTGTCTGCTATCAGAATATGCATATACAATGCAAGTTACAGCTCCTGGAAATGTTTATAGCTATGGCGTTATTTTGCTTGAGATCCTTACAACCAAATTACCAGTAGACGAGGCCTTTGATGAAGGAGTAGATTTGGTGAAGTGGGTGCATAATGCTCCAGTGAGAGGGGAAACGCCAGAGCAGATTCTCGATGCAAGGCTTAGCACGGTTTCCTTTGGTTGGAGGAAAGAAATGCTTGCAGCACTGAAGATTGCATTACTCTGCACTGACAGCATCCCGGCCAAGAGGCCCAAAATGAAGAAGGTGGTGGAAATGCTTCAAGAAATAAAGTAAAACTGAAGGATAGATAGTCAGTCATGAACCCACCAGATTCAAGGCTCTTTTGTTCATGAGAAGTTCCGGCCGCAGTGTATTCAGGCTGGGTTCTGTTCAGATCATCCATCTACTTGTTTCCGGCGGAAGAAATTGGCGGTTGTAATCAATTCGAGTCGAAACATGATTTGGTGGTTGGTTAATGCACTGAGAGTCCTTCCTCCCATAGGAAAGGACTACTCTGAGTTTCTGCTGTTACATATTATGTCCCATATTGTATCATTGTAATTCCTGGTTTCAAAATTTCAATGCCAAGGTGCATGGCAACAATGATTTGCAGTGTGTTTAAATCAAGTTCAAATCTTTATAAAAAGAAAAAAAAAACTAGTATAGCCGGACTTCATATCACTTAGATTATCACAAGTGTTGTATAATTGGAGTAAAATACACTCTCTTTGAAGAAGATTGCAATTAGTTGGATTTGATATAATTTTGTGTTCATAGGCTCCAAGATTCATGCTTTACCGGAAGCTGACTCAAGAAACAATGTAAGCTTGAAATTTCTTATGGTTTAAAATTGAACTAGTAAAATGCTAGGCCACATCTGGATTCAATGGTTTTTCACCCATTTCTGATAGTCCTCATTGAGTGAAGTGCCTAAATTTGGTAGAAGAGTAATGCTACCCACAGCTATAAGCCTAAGATTTGGTGGCAAAGCTTCTGGTGACTAATTAAGTAATTATGATTTGATGGTGAAAGAAATAAAAAGATAAATAAATGGGCATTCAGGATTTGTTCAGTGACATTTATTATTAAGAAAGGTTCAAGGTTCAAATTAACTTCACAGCAACCCACCGTACTAACTACTAAGTAAGAGTGTCATCACATTACATTACATTACAGAGAGGTAGAGACGTAGAGTGAGTGAAGAAGTTGAAGATTTCATTCATCAGTGCGTGGCAGCTTGACAATGAAATTCTGGCGAGTGATGGGATTCATGACCACGGGTGGACCAGCAGTGCGAGGCCACGCCTGGAACTTCTTGTCCGTCGCTTCCCACCATTCTTTGTTTGCAACGGTTGATGGAGTAGTTCCTAAATTCACAACACACACACATTTAGACGTTGCAACAACTACATGGAACAATAATGCTCACCAAATCTCTTTACAAGATTTTTTCGCTGCATGAAACATATCTCACATACTACCTACTGCATGTATGATGTATTAGTATTTTGTTAAAAATAAGTATGCATCACAAAAATCAACCCATATTAAACAAATGAAACACCGTCACGGCTAACAAACTCAGTAAATTCTACCACACACCAGTTACAGAATACACCGCGTTATTTTATGGTTGGATCGATCTGTTTTTGCCACATGATCTGACTGTATAAAAACTCGGAGTATGCCATACACCGATGTGTAATAGAATTACTTTGTGCAAAGCTGAAAGCTTGAAAAGGAAGACCAATTAACTTGCCTCCAAATATCTTCTTGTCAGCCATAAGATGGTCACACTCCCATGCCACCGCAAATGATCCCAACACAGCAGAAAATATGTATATCGCACGGCCCATCTTCAAACTTGAACTAACAAACACAACCCAGTTAATTAAATCCATGAGAAAAATCAATGACACTAAATAATACAGAAACCTACTTGTTAATTAACAAGGAATGCATCATAATTTCAAACTACTAGGTTTTCTGGCAACAAATTATTGTAATTCTTTCCCATCCACACATGTTACTGTCAAATATTTAAAACCCATTTCACAAACCAAAAACAAAAATTGGGTAGCAATTAACTCAACAACTGCTTCCACTGAGGAACAGAGGAGATAACCTATCGAGATCGATCAGCCCTAAATTGCTCACAATTTGCAAATAAGCAAAGCAATTGAGTGGTACTGCAACATAAAACCTTCTTCTTATATCATGAGGATTGCAATTTATCATCTCTGTATTAACTTTATTTGTTGTCTACATGCAAAGCAACCAAAGCTTTGACACAAGTTTCTGTTTCTTTTACCAAGAATTGCTTACTGCATGTGGAACAGAAGCAAATTAAGAGGAGCATATCGATCACAAACCCAACTGATCGAAACAATTAGTAAACTAAATGAACTTTTCTTTCTGCGATTTACTCTTTCCTTGTGTAAAATGAACAAAAATATTAGAAACAGAAAAGATTTGCCAGCTTACCTCTGGAGTTCGAGAGTCTCCTAGGGTCTTGATTCTTCTTCTCCTTACAGATAATGAGAGAGAAACTTGCCTTCTACTGAAGTGTCCGAACAAGTAAAACGTGGCGTCTTTTCGTTTTAGACAGGGTAAAAAATAATTTGTTTTACCAAAAATGACCGTATAAAGTTACCTATGACCATTTAGTGATATAATAAGAGGTCTTTAGTTCAACTCACAACGGTGCCATGTGATTGGTCCATTAAATAACAATTAAACAGTTAGTGGAGGAATAAAATATTCAATACACAATATATAAAGAAACTAAGAAAAGAAAAAAGAGAACCCTAGGGTTTTCTCTCCATGAACGGTGCCGTTGCGGCGCCGTTACCAGTTCAAGGGCCTCTTGCCTTTGATTTCAACGGTCGTTCTTGGGCGACCAAATTATCTCCATATCGCCTCTTTCTATGGTGGTCCAGAGTGGTTGCGTCAACTCTCATGCGGGTGGGAGGTCCGATGGTTCTTCGGCTGCGCGTGATTGGGTTGTTCGTGGTTGCTGTTATTGTCGGGGTCACGTTTCAACGTGTTCTTCCCGATTTCCTTTTTGATTCTCCGACTTCAGATCTGGTGGTACCACTCCTCTTCGGATCTCGCCGAACTGATTGGGTGTTGGTGCCTTGTCTGTTGGGTGTCAAAGATTTACAACTCCAAGGTTTCAAGGTCTGGGATCCGGGAAAGTTTTGGGTGCTTGGTTTTGACGGCTTAGCAGTTTTGGTCTTCCAAATCTTAGATCAAATTTGGTTCTTTGATTTGGGTCGATTTAATTTCTTGCTTAAGAATAAGCATGAGCAATTATGCAAGTTTAGATTGTGGTTTTACTTTCTTTTTCCATGGGTCCTAATTGAGCTTGATTGGATTTACTGGTCTCAATGGCAATACTTGTCGGAATTTTTCTGTTGGAGCTGGCGATTGCTGACAGCAGTGATGCACGGTGTATGTATTGTTCTAGGTTTCGAATCATCGATTAGATTTCTAGATTTAGAATCATCGACATGGCCTCTTGTGTGGTCTGTATTGCTCCTTTTTAGGATGCCCATGCTAAGAATTGTAATCCGTTATTAATTAATAAAGTTTCTGTGTTTTCCTCAAAAAAAAATACACAATATATAAAATATTTAATGGACCAATCACATGGCACCGTCATATATGCCACATAACATGACGGTACTATGGAAAATTCCTGATTGATAAGAATAAAATTGAAGTTTTTTTTAATCAATTTTTTATTTATTCTCAGTTGGTTCATTTTTATCTCATAAATTTACCCTTTGTAAAACACTTTACTGATCGTAAATAAACACTTTTTAGAAATACTGATGTCAAATATTCTTAAGGCCAGGGTTTGAAATCGTCTTAATATTCTGAAGATTTCTCAAAAGTTATTAGAAATACTGATATTAAATACACAATTTTTTCTTGTATTCTTCTTTGATATTAAATACACAAATACTGATATTAACCTCGATATTTAAGACCTTGATTAAAAAACGTTCATGTCCGAGTAGGAGTTGAGGTTGGAATCTACATACAGCTCCATAGTAAAGTTATAAAAGTGGAAGTAACAAATAAATTACACTACGATAAATTAATTAATTTTTATACATCAAAACGATTGAATCAGTAATGGGGAAGTCCAGAAGGCTGCAGAAACTTGAGATGATCAGGGAAGAAGCAATATAATAAGGCCACTTCCCCATGCAGTCATGACTATTGTGTACTATGTATTGGAGAAGGAAAAGAATGAAAGAATTGGAAATGAAAAGGTTACAATTTTTTATGACAACACTCTTCCTGCATTTACAAAGCCTATATAACAATTACCCAAAAAAGAAGAAGGAAATGCTTAGATATGGTGACCCTCTTGAGCTTTTTACGACCCCGGATTACCAATAGTTTCCTTGCATACCTCTACAGAATCAGCAACCTGCAGCTTTTAGGAAGTTATCATATGGATTTGAAGCCGGTAGTCTGAAGGAGGAGTGGGGATTATGCTGGTATTCCGTTGCACACAGCATTGGCACACGGCCTGGGGTTGGAGGTAGCTTGTATGAAGTGTCACTGTGCTCAGCAAAAGGATTACCGCTCTGCATTTTCAGATTGTGCACAAAAAGACTCAAAAACCTTATAGTATATATATAACTTATTCACAGCCTCTAAGACGTGATTGATATAAATATGCCTAGTCTTAAGTTATAGCCAGGAAATAGTACCCTATGGGAACCCATGGCAATATGGGAATCGGACGTTGTCTCTTTCACTTCATCATTATGATTTTGTAAAGAGAAGTTCATCAAACATTCCTGTTTCTTTTGAGAACTCATTAACTCGGACATCTTCTGCTGCTTTCCTAACAGAAGTGCCTCACAGTGGCCGGCCATTTCCTTGTAAGATACATCAGGATCAGTTGAGACTGAAGATCTTCCAACTTGATTTGCTGTCTCCTGGACCTGAATGCATAAATCAAGATATTAAAACACTGTGACGGTGAATCTTCATATCATGATATCAAAACACTGACGGTGAATCTTCCTTGACAAACAAACCAACAAAAGGCCGTGTTTCTTGACTTTCTTCTAAGCAATAAAAACTAAGAGAACATGTAGTGGCTAACATACCGATTCCATTAGTTGATTGACACTCAAAAGATTGGGAAGATCCACAGAAAAATCTACATTGTTCAGTTGACTATCAAATGAGCCTGGAACAGAATCATCTTCCACTGAAAATATTGGACCATCCTGCATGAAACGAATAAAATTATGAGTCCCAATCATTAATTAAGATAGAGAACTTAATGCTGACCACCTCTAAGTGAGGGTGTGGTGGTGACTGGTGAGTCCACCCATCTCACTTTCTCAATGCTCGTCCTATAGTCTCCACACCCTCGCAAAAGAAATAGGATTGTGCCTAGCAGCAAAAAAGGGAGAAAAAAAATAAAAACAGAAATCTATGAAGAGTAGTTACCTCCTTAATAGATTTGCTATTTGTGGAATCAACCTGATAAAGTTTTTTCGGAGCATCCATGAACAATTGGGCTCCCAGTGGACACACATCATCAGGTACGAAATCATTGAGCAGCTCCTCACTTATAGAAGACAATTCAGACTGCATACAAATAAATCACTAATCATTATTAATATTAAAATTATCTATGGGCAATTCAACACACTTCAATAATTGTCATAAAGCTTACTTCTGACAATTTGTCCAAGCTCTTCACAATTTCAGAAGCAAATGATTCCCTACATTGGTCTCCAGTAATCTCTATTTGTGATAGAGATTTTAATGCCAAATTGTCATCTTCCTTAGATCCATAGACATTTGTGGGATGGTTAGGTCCAGTCTTAACAGCCTGTAACTTGTTATCTTCAACCAAATGTAGGAATGGATCCACCTGAATTAGCATAATGGTGTCGAGTCTACTTTAGGTTTGACACGGAGAATTGTTTAATTACAGAAAACTCACATCAAAAGAAAACATAAGTACCGGCACTTTCTTGTAATCTTTCATGTGTGAGTGTGTTTTTTTTTAAATAAAAAATTATTATTATTATTTTAAGCAATTAGTCATACCCATGAGCAATAAAATTTCGTTAAAGAAAATTTCCTGCTAGGTAACAATGCACAAGGTAACCTATGTGCATAAGCTTCGTCCGAACCAAATCACAAACCTCTTTATCCGTCAGTGCTGCCTTTGCTCTATGAACCAGAGAGAGAAAATTGAATGCTTTTGATAAAAAGAGAATCATTGAAGTTGCCAGGGTAAACAGGGACCTGCGACGCGATGGTGGCAATGGCCCTGAAATAAAACAAAGTGACTTGAACTAACATCCTGATGATGCACAATCAAACTGCTTCATTTTTTCTTCGATTATAAATGGCGAGAATGCATTAACACAACCTCTATAAGAATAAAACATTTTGGTCGTACTCAACCAGTGTTTACTTATTCTTCTTTTATACATCTCTATCTTTTCTTCAAAAGGTTTTTTTTTATCAAGACAACTTTTCTTATGTTTTCATCTCTATCAAATTAATATTAGTAAATGGAAACAACTAACAATAGTATCTTATCATTAATGGAACCATAAGCATAAAACAAATAATGCTCACTAGTTTGGAAAAATAGTGAGGCTTACCTCCTTCAATAAGAGATATTTTCCGTAAGGAAAATGCCAGCTGAAAACTTCGAACAAGAACCTCAATACAGGAATTCTGCAAGAAAATAAGAAAAAAGAAAAAAGAAAAAAGGAAAAGTTCTAAGGTCGTTCATAAATTCATAATATCAGTAGAATCCAGGGAAAGGGATGTAGTTGATTCTACTTCTACCACATACTTGAGAAACAGAGTTTCCCATGGTAAAAATACTCTCTGAATTACATAACACAATTGCCTAGGAAGTAGGAGGTGACCTACGAAGCTTTTAAACCAATTATGGAAGATAAAACAAATTCTTTTGACATTCCCTCTTTAAGAATTTTTATTGGTATATTCAAAAACAAAACTGATAAGGCTATCTGTCTTTTATTTTCCTCCTCTCATCTGTGAAAACAGAAGTCATCTCTCATTCTAGTAAAATTACCTAATAATCACAACTCCAAAAGTTCTGTGGTTCCCAGGAATGCATTTGGAAGTTTACAAAAATTAATCAACCTTTACCAGTGCCTCAATGAGATGCATAAGAATGTGATTAAGGCAATAAAGAGTTGATTAAAGAATTCTGAGAAAAGGAACAAATGCTCTTCATATTTCAGAAACACTAAAATGACCAAACTTCCTGTAAAATCTTAGTGATAGTTCTAATAATAAGTGGCTTCAGAAACTTCCCTGCTTGAAAAGATATTAATTTCATAAACATCTTAAGCACTAAGAAGATATTATGAAACATGCTATAAGTACAGACCACCATTACCTTTGCCCGAGAGAAGAGTAATACAAGGCTGTACGTATGAGAAATTGCTTCATAGTTTTCAGGCATGTTCCCAGGAGAGATGGATTGTGCCGCAATAGATAAAAGCAAGAGAGTAATCTGGTGGCTGCTCAACCTGAGGGAATTGGCCTCCTGTGATTTAAGAAATACAAGCAGTAAACCAACTAATCATTCATGTTACACAAGAGTCAACCATTGAACTCCTAAATTGAAATCTTTTAAGGAGTGTGCCAACAATGAATATCAAGTTAGCGGCTAACACCCTCCCTCATGTGCAGTCTCATACTGCACGCGGAGAGGCAGACAGATCCAAACAGATAGAAACATATATGTGCATCCTCATCCTACATCTTGCAAATCTACAAAGAAGTATGAAGGGGGGATTGGAGGTTAGGACCCAAGGCCTCTGGCATTTATAGCTCTACTACCATGGAAGGCGATCACTGAATCTCTGGATCCCAAAAAGTTAAATTGTTAGGAAATGAGCCAACAAAGTCTTGATTGAATTAGACACCAAAGTCAACCACAATCCAGGTGACTGGAAGCTGGGACTCCAGTCCAACCACAATCCAGGCATTCCAGTATTCCACTACTATAAGAGTGTAACTATATTTTTGGTTACAGAGTGTAACGATATTTATGCAAGGTGACTGCCTGTACTTCTAACATCTATGTAAAGCTAAATTTGTGCCTCACCGAAGATAGATGACTCATTACCCAAACGAGCAAATGTTAATCATTAAAGAGGTATGTGAATGGATATGCGAATGAAGGCAGGGATAAATATGTAACCCCCATGATAAACTAGATAAGATACTTGAGATGGTTAATACTATGACATAGACATCCAGAAAAATATGCAAACAAGCAAAAAAGTGGAAATACTAACAGGTTCCTTGGTCAAATTGCTCATAGTATTTTCACTTGGCGTTGAAGGTGCAGGCAAACTTTTCATACTATATGTCCGACTATAAGATGACTTCAATCTGCTCAGAAACCCATTATTGGTGTTTCTTTCTTCCCCCTCCGTAACAGTTTTTTCATCTTCTTCACAAATACTTTCCCGTGAGGAAATTTTCTCTCTCCTTAGCTTCTCAAAAAGGGCAGCTGAAGAAGAAAAAACAGAGACAGTTCTTGAGAGTGACCTGTGAAGATCAAAAGCCTTTTTTGTCTCAGTATTAGATGAGGATAGATTAGGGCAAACTGAAGATGGCACAAGAACAACAGAGAAGATGCGATGAGCTCCAACACGTGTTTCATGGTCTGGATGGAGCATAGCTGGGAGTAATTGGTGAAACAATGCCTCTGGGAAAGCCTATGAAAGAGTGCACAATAAATAAATTAAAAATAATTTATCAGACTAAAAGCGTGTTAAAATGAGGAACAAGTATAAGACCATAAATTATACTTGCCTTGTTTTGATAGGACAAATTTGGTAAGGAAGCTACAATTTGAGCAGTACGATAAACAGCAGCAATTGTAGTTCTGGCTATCACTGTAATAGTTGAGATATTCTCCAGCATAACAGCCATAGTGTCAAGAATTGGTCCTGGTTCTCCAATCTGTTCAACAATGACAGCTTATGGTAAATTCTTTATTTTTTATTTTTGGTAAAGTGGACATATGATGAATTCAATAAAAATTGCAAGTGAAATCTAACCATCTGGAATCTTACAAGGACTCATCAAACTATTTTAACTGATAACACAGCTATCAATACAGGAAGAAAGTCTAGCTAAAATTTTTACAGGATAATGGATTTGGGGTAGAAAGAGAGTTAGTAACTGTAGAAGATTACCACCTTATATGATAGCTGTACAAGGCACCTATCCACCTCTTCTCTAAAGCTTTTGTTCCACTTGATAACATCTGTCCCCAGATTGGCATCATCCAGAGAGCAGTGTATGCTCTTTCTCAAATGCCTCATGGCATCACTTACAGCCCCAATTATTGCAACAGATGGTTCAACCTTGGAATGTTGAGCAAGGGAGGTAGTTACCTCCACTATGTCAAGCTGCATATTGGGTTGTTTAAGGACATTTTTGTGGTCAAGATGCTTGATTAAGATGGATAGCAAAACATGGGTATTTTGACCTGCAACATAGACAGATTAAAAGGCTGGATAGGTGTATTTAACTATGGAAGATCCTCTCAAAAAAAAAAATCTATGGAAGATTAAATCAACAGCATTTGTGGTATAAACAGCTGCATAGGACCTCAAAATGATGCATACGAATTTTGAAATCAAAGACCAGATTTCTCTTAAAAAAAATTAATACCAGAACTATCCATTAAGAATTGTATATCCTTTAGGACTGAGAGAGCAAGACCATGATTGAGAGACCACAAGTTTCCATTATCGAAGTAACGGAACAAAGATTCCAGGACACGCCTTATTGTTGTAGCCTCTTTAGCCAACTTTGCCATGTTATGCAGGCAAACCCTGGACCAAAAGCAGTGGTTCTTGGCATCTTCCCTATAGAATTAAAAAAAAAAGAAAAAAGAAAAAAAAAACATAAATAACTGATGTGCAATGACCTATTCAGAGAGCAACGTAAAGGTATGCCAAAAATCTTGTGCCAACAGAGACTTACTCTGACACTATTAGTTCGCCTTTTGCATTCACAATGGCGCTCCAAGGAGGAATCCTGATTGCCACATCTTGTGGAGAAACATGACCCTCATTTTTTTGAACTTCCTGCACCCACCGATTCTGGGAACCTTCATTCTCCGAAGTTTTCTTAGGACCTCCATAGTTTTCCAAGACCACTGCAACTATCTGATTTCAAACAAGGAAAAGAACAATATCAAGATAATTTAAGGTGGAATTCAGTTCTATGTGCTTCTCACACATGACTTCAAAGAAAAAGTCAGTAAAGATTTCACAACGGTCAAAATTGAGGAACCAATGAAACGTCTATACATAATTATAACTTATTGATTCAATTGGCATTGACATAATAGGAAGATTTCGTCTATCGGTAGAAGCTAGTCGCCCGAAGTGAACTTCTGGGCCGGGAAGGAGCCAAAAAAAGTTACCATGAAGATATATACAAACAACAAGGCAACGTTTAGTCAGTCTTCACTATGAGGAATTTTAACATTAATAATATTAAATGTATATATAAAACTCCATAGAGCAATACTCTCCAAGTCTCCGTGCTTAATTTGTTGTAATTGTTGTGCTATGTTGGATGTTCTGTCCTTAGTTTGGTTTTGTATTCTCTCTGCTAACTATAATGTGAGCAACAGAGCTCGGCAAATGATCTTTTTGTTGCTGTAACTTTAATACAAAATGTATTCGGCTGCTATTCTATCAAAAGATCATTTCTAAAGAACTGCCAAATTAGAAATCTGATTTTCTGACCAACAGATGAAATCCAAAATTAGAAACCTGATATAGGTCAGGTTCGCCAGTTCTGTTTCACATATTGTATTTAATGTTTTTACGATTCTTCCCCTTTGATCTAAGTTTCAAATCCAAATCAAATGGAGCCTTAGTGTAGTCATAACTACAAGCAAAGATACTGTAGCCGCTAAAAGTAATCAACGTCACAAGATTTGTAGCAAGGAAATTTGAAGGGAACAACTAACGTGTAATTAATGCAAACATTTAAATTAGACAAAGAATATAGCTGAAAGTTGCAATGAGATAGAAACTTCAGATCTACTTACATTATCGAACTCGACTGATATGTGAGAATTCTCACCCATAAACCAAACCTACAAAGAAAATTTCAGATATTTCAAATTCGCAGTAGAATATGTAAATTCCGGCTTTATCATTAGGAAATTATTTTCTTGGAAAAGAGACAATATTGCACGATATGAATAATCAGGTTGAAATGGATACATAATAAGCACTACTGATAGCAACAGAAACAGTATGTCAGGATGTTATCCTAAGATATTAAATTGGCAACAGAAACAATATGAGAAGAATACCATTGAAGAAAGGGCTTGCAGTGCAGCCGCACGTAGATTATTTGCCCTTTCATCTTCCCCTGGTTCTTGAGCTATCTGACAGAGTTTCGGAATAAAGCCTTCTAAGTTAAACATGTAAGTTCCATCCATCTGCAAAATTAAGGGAGACAAAATGAGTGAAATTTGCTGTTAAAAACATGGTAATAACTTACGTATAAAGTTGAGTATCTTGTAATTTATGACTAGATAGTAAAGTCTATAAACCATAGTAAAATGTGCACCAACCTGATTATTTACAAAGTCAAAAAGAGTCTGGCATCCTATAATTTGCATTTCATCTTGCCGTGTTTGATCCAGCAGAGTATGCATAATGCTGAGTAAGCTACTCGCAAAGAGAGGCCTAAGAAAATGTCACTGAACATAAATCAACAATGTATCTTGATTGTCACACACAAACACCTATACATATATATAGTGATAGAACATATGATTCCACCTCAATGATTCCAAATTACAGTCTGCCAAGTGATATAAATGATATGAAGAAGTTTTGGGTTCAGGAAACTGCCCCTTTCTGTTTAGTTTTTGTTTCCTAATTACGAGAATATTGATTAATTAAGGGTGTAGACTAGAGTGTCGACTTAGCTCTGGAGTTTAAGGTGTTAGCTTCTAAACCCTAGAGGTAGATGCTAAAAACCCCCCTACATTTTAGCTCAATGACATATTTCTCAAAGCTTTTTGCTCCCAGGATAAAAAAGAGCTTTAGTAAGAATCATTAATTTGTAGAAAATAGATAAGAAGAGAAGTAAATGGAGAGTAAAACTCCAAAGAAGGATGAACTCACATTTGCTCCTTGCAAGAAATCAGCAATTTCTTGTAAATGCACATGACAATTTTTGTGGATCGAAAATTCTCATTTCTCAATTCTTTGTAACACCTTTGCTCAAGAGAAGTTGTGATCTGCTCACAAATTTGCAACTTTGATCAGATAGAAAGAACTTTACATATTTATCAGCAGATGGGCTTTTTCTAAGGGTAAAAACCCAAATTAGTACCTAAACTATTGTGAAAATGATTTTTTGGTACCTACAAATTTTTTTTACCCAAAATGGTACCTGAACTATTGTGTCATTACCCAAAATGGTACCTCCGTAGTTAAGTTGGGTACCATTTTGGGTAAATGCACAATAGTTCAGGTACCATTTTGGGTAATAGTGCAATAGTTCAGGTACCATTTTGGGTAATGACAAATAGTTCAGGTACCATTTTGGGTTACGGAGATACCATTTTGGGTAAATGCACAATAGTTCAAGTACCATTTTGGGTAAAAAAAATTTGTAGGTACCAAAAAGTACCTTTGGCTATAGTTCAGGTACCATTTTGGGTTTTTACCCTTTTTCTAAAATAAATAATAATAATAATAGAAAAAAAAAACTGGTTTTCAGGAATATAAGCAAGATGCATCTCCTGTAATATACCATAATTACAAAAGACATTTCACTCAGAAGAAAAGAAAGCATGGATCTCTGGATTTTGATTGACCATCGACCGCAAAGGACGCTTATACATATTTGTCAAATTAGTTTTCAGTTCTCATACAGAGATAATAACTTTGTATAATAATCGATTAATCATGAGCTAATGCAATTATATTTATTGGAAATTTATAGTAAAAATTTTTGGTGAACTGCGTGACTGCAAAAATAGAAGGGCCTGGCTTAAGAGGCATAATATTAGGCCTTTGAAAGATATAATTGATATTGTTAAAAAAAAAAGAAAGATATAATTGATACCTTTGGAATCCGCAAAGGATTTTTAGCAGCATATTCACACAATTTTCCTATCTTCCGATCATTTGGTCCTTCTTCCTGCCATAGTGTGAATAACAAGTCTCGAATCTTGAGATACACTAAAATTAAGGACAAAATTGAAAAGGGAAAAACATGGAATTCACTAGAAGAGAGGAACAACCTTGATGCTAATATACATAACCAACCTAAATACTTGTAAAGCATTTTGCACAAATAGCCAAATGTATCGTGCTCAATGAAACAATAATTTATAGAAGATCCAGAAAACCAGGATGTTCAATAGCTGAATTCCATGCTATGGAACCAAACCTTCACTATGCGAGATATGGAAGACACCATAGGAGCACTTTGTATTTTTTAAGGATGCAAAGAAAATATAGTCAATGATTTCTAACCATGAG
Organism: Rubus parviflorus; assembly: GCA_029955375.1. Taxonomy (NCBI): domain Eukaryota; kingdom Viridiplantae; phylum Streptophyta; class Magnoliopsida; order Rosales; family Rosaceae; genus Rubus; species Rubus parviflorus. The sequence continues at coordinate 15,965,072 of JARGGL010000006.1, read as the reverse complement.
ATATGCGAACTAAAGAAGTACCATCAAATTTCAACATTCGTTTACATTATTGTGTTCTGAAGTGACGCAATATGCATTTTACTTGACAAAGAGATTCTTTTCCAGGCATGCCAGTTGAAACGGGATGGAGCTAAGTTGAATAAAGCCTAGTTTCTGAGTGATATTAGATAGATAAGTATGGTTACAAGTACAATATGAAGAGGCATATTATCAGTCAGTTGAATCAAGTACCATTTAAGTCAAGGAGTGAGAATATTTAATAAGAAGATTCAAGAAACCGAACTGTCAAAACTCAAACAATCAAGCCAACTCAATCCACAAAATGGTCGGTAAGAAGTTATGGAATCACTTGGTTTACTATCATGGCAAGTGGTTGCCTTTGCACAGCATAACTCTAGCAATGGACTAAAATATGTAGCATAACCTTAACCCTTTTCCAAACCCACAAAAATACACATAGATAAGCATCTGTCTGTTTATCTTCACAAGAAGTAAGCAACAGACTTGGAAAACAAGTAACAAGCACCCCTTGGAAGAAAGACGAACCTGGTTTTTAGGGAAAATATCAGCTATAAGCTTCTTGTACCTCTTGACGGGCTGTCTAGACCTTGCCCGCAACCCCGGGCAAAAGAAACAGAGACTGCCGCAAGCAGGCAAAACTTGGCGAGACACCACACCCGAAACGGCGCTCATTTTGGATATTCAAGATGAACAGAATATGAAAATGGGCCTCAAAATTTTGCCGTTTCTTTCCCTTCCAAACCTGTGAGGATTTGGGTGCAGAGAAGGGAAAGAAAGGCTGAGAATTGAGATGGGTACCTCTCAAATACAATGACCAGCCGCCTGTGATCAACAACAGTTACATCTCCAAGTCACAAACCTCAAAACCATAGAACAAGAATACAAATGTGGGTTCAAAAATTACCAAAAAAAGAGAGGATCAAATTCGATGAACGTTGTAAAAGTTACCTCGGATGAATGCCTGCAAGGGCAGGAATGGAGGCTGGGAATTTCGGCTTACCGGAATTCCAGCATATTCCACCGCAAGTCTTCCCCTTTTTGGGTTTTTAAATTAATACCCGTCCAGCCTGCAAATGATGATGGAAAATGTCTACACGTTTAACGGTTGAATCTGTGGGTCCCGGGATTTGTAGGTGGATCTGCTTGGACTCTTTGCTTTTTTGGGGCCCATCATGATGTGGATCAAGCCTTGTCATCATAGACGTGCTCTCCTGACAATTGGTATTTACCTGAAGGACAGAGTTGAGACTCTCCTCTTGAACCCAAAAAAGCAAAGACAAAGTTAGGCATCACTTCCCTAGTCATAGAAATTTAAAATTTAAAATTTAAAATAAATAAAATAGACAAAATGTCCTTGTTCTTGTTTTATCGCTTCATAGTCGAAGATTCACGCGTATGTCAATAGGTTTTTTTTCGTATTTTTATTTATTATTTTATTAATTTTGTTTGAGTTCTTTGTTTTTTTTTTTGTTTATGTACGTTTTGTTTTTCTTTTTTCAAACTTCAATTTCATGATTTTCTAATAAAAAAATAGTTCTCCGTTAATATTTTATATTTTTTATTAAGATAATTTTTTTTAGAGAATTGTTAGTAACACTATCCAAATTGTTATTAACACACATTTGCATTTTTAAAGAAATTTTTCTAAACATTGTAAGGGCTTTATGAATTATTTATATAATAAAAATAAATTAAAAAAATATAAAAATGTGTATTAATAACAATTTGGGGTGTGTTAATAACAACACTCTTTTTTATTATATCTTAAATGACAATCATATTATATATTCATAGTGTTTTAATTAAGCAAAGGCATTATTTTTTTGGAAAATAAGCAAAGGCATTATTGGTGTTATGAAAATTTAACCATGTAAGCTCTAATGGACCACGGTCGTCCCTAGAGATGTCACAAGATAGACACATGTACCTTCTCCATCAGTACAACCATTCCTTTACAAGATTGACACATGTACCTTCTCCATAAGCTAAGGACTACAACTGTGCCTCGTGACATCTCCAGAACACAGAACTCAACACCACTATCCTGACCTTCCACAAATACAAATATGATCTCTACAATGTTGAGTTAACATCCATACTACTCAGCCTATCAATTTCTTCATCTCTAAAACTAAAATATCACTAACATCATATCAATCAACACAAGGCTCCATGCAACATGAAATCAATAATTGTGATCCTTCACAACTTCGTCACTCAAATTCAATTCATCACAATGATTTGTACATATTTTTATGTACAAAGTATATCTCTAATCACTTCAATTAGGCTACTTTTTAGGCTATTTAGTGTCTCTAATCCTTGTTTGCATGTGTCTTTTGCAATCCACATAAGTGAAGCAAAGTAATATGTAGCAAAAGGACGCGTTTTAGGAGCTTTTAGAACATTTTTTAGAAGAAGACAAAAGTCAACCGATTGACCTAAAAGTCAACTTGTGGTCAACCATGACTTTACGATGTCGAGATGTCTAGTGCCAAGTATCAGAAGTGGAGCACAAGAAGAATCTGGAGATTTGACCAAGAAACTAAAAAGTCAACATTTGAACCAAGAAGTTAACACAAAAGTTCAAGATGGTGACTCTTTCTAGAAGCCTTTCAAATCAGCCATGAGAATGTTCCATGTGTCCTTGGTTAGTAATGACATCATTCTTTAATTATTCCTTATTCTTCTTCTAGAAGAAAGGACATTTGTCCTCACTAAATCTCTCAATTGTCTCTTTCCTCCACATGACGTCCCCCATTTCCCATTTTTCTTATTTTCTATTTTCTGAAATTTCCTTGTCCACCTAGCAATTACACTCTTACCCTCACCTACCTAGCTCAGCTAACTTACTACTAGGATTTTGTAGTCATTTACATTCTTAATTGATTAGTTTTCTACCCTTAGATCATTTCCACTTCCTAATCCTAATCCTCCATCCTTTCTCTCCCACATATATATACACATCCTTAAAGCATTAGCAGTGAGGACTCATTTTTTGGACTCAAATTTAGGTTTAAATTGGTCGGAATAGTGATATGAGTTTATCTGAATAGTGTACAAAAAGACTTACTTCGTCTACACATCCATCTACTTTTCTGTTGGAGATCCTCACTTCATCCATCAAGGGCATCAAGATCACAAGGAGCTTTGAAGATTGTAGTGAAGGAGAAGATGAAATGGAGTAGCCGTCAAGTCTTGATTGACACAAGCTTAAGGGCAACCATCTCTATTGAGATTTTTGGGTGCCACAATGATGCATGACTCATTTATTTTGGACTCATATTTTGGTCCCAAATATGAGTCATCCTCACTGTGGTACAAATAATTTAAGTCCAAATACAAGTCATGATCGATCTTTTTTTTGGTTTGCATATCGGGGGATCCACGAAAATGAGACCTATATTTGGGTCATATTTTTGAGTCTCATGCAATTATAAGTCTTAATTTATCCAACCTATTGTGGGCACTTTTGGACCTAAATAAACCCAAATTTGGGTCCTCACTGTGGATGCCCTAACCTCATTTAGGGTTATCTCCATTCAGCCCCAAACACTCTCATCCTTCACCTTTTCCTCTCTTCCTTCCCATTTTTACTTTCCCATTATCGTCAGAGTGATCGGTCCTCCTAGCCGGTTGTGCACCATCCACCACCAAAATCTCACCATTCCTCAGCTCTTTTCTCAAAACTTCTTCCTTACATCCTCCTCTACACATCCATCCGCTTTTCTGTTAGAGATCCTCACTTCATCCATCAAGAGCATCAAGATCACAAGGAGCTTTGAAGATTGGAGCGAAGGAGAAGAAATGGAGTAGCCATCAAGCCTTGATTGACACAAGCTTAAGAGCAACCATCTCTATTGAGATTTTGGGTGCCACAATGATGCATGACTCATTTATTTTGGACTCATATTTTGGTCCCAAATATGAGTTATCCTCACTGTGGTACAAATTTGAGTCCAAATATAAGTCATGATCTCTTTTTTAGTTTGCACATGGGGGGATCCACGAAAATAAGACCTATATTTGGGTCATATTTTTTAGTCTCATGCAATTATAATTAAGTCTTAATTTCTCTGACCCACTGTGGGTGGTTTTGGACCCAAATTTGGGTTTTGGACCTAACTAAACCCAAATTTGGGTCTCCACTGTGAATGCCTTTACCTCATTTAGGGTTATCTCCATTTAGCCCTAAACACTCTCATCCTTCACCTTTTCCTCTCTTCCTTCCAATTTTTATTTTCCCATTATTGTTTGAGCGATCACTCCTCCGAGCCGGTTGTGTACCATCCACCACCAAAATCTCACCATTCCTCACATCTTTTCTCAAAACTTCTTCCTCACATCCTCCTCTACACATCCATCCACTTTTCTGTTAATAATCCTCACTTCAAGAGCATCAAGATCACAAGGAGCTTTGAAGATTGGAGAAAAGGAGAAGAAGAAATGGATTAGCCATCAAGCCTTGATTGACACAAGCTTAAGGGCAGCCATCTCTACTGAGATTTTCTTATCCCTATCTCCTAATCTTTGTATCTAGATTCAATTTCATGTCGGTTATGATGTATACTCTTAAGGATAGTGATTAGTTTATTAAGGTTGGGGACTAGGGTTGTGTGCCCTAGTCCATATGTGATGATGTGATGATTTGATGATGTATGAATGAATGCTATATTAAGGAATGAATGTGTGTTATGTATTTCAATATGTGTTGGATGCTTGTTTATGAATTTACCAATTCTTGAGCATGTTATCTAATCTATCTTGATGTGAATTTGTGAGCTTGGTATCCTTACATGTTCTAGGCAATTAGTAGCATGCATGATGATATTTGATAACCCTTGAATGAATCATATAATTCATGTACTTTATGCCTTCACTCACCTTGGTGATGAAGAGTTCTTAGAGACCATAGTATGGCAAGAATACTTTAGCAAGAATCCATTCTCAGGTCTATGACATGGATGGAATGTGAGGATTGTTTTATGAGTTTGCCTTGTCTGAATTCCTTAGTCTAGGTGTCTTATGCCTCTAATTGTTGGCCTAGGCTAATCAATTACTTTCCTTGCCTTTACTTCTCTTGCTTTATTTACTTGTTTAATTGCTTTGTCTTTGATTGCTTTATTTACTTCTCTTGCCTTTACTTCTCCATATTATATACTACATCTACCTTGTATACTTGCAAGAATTCCATCAAGGGTAAGCTTAAGAATACCATACTAGGGCTTCTTAACTGGAAGTGATAAGTTTTTTAGATTAGGAAGATGGAGATGAAAGCGATCCAAAACCGCCTTGATTCCTTCCTTCAGTAATTTACCATTTATTCCGGCTGACAATGAGGAAAAGAGTCAATACTTCATCAACGTCTGAGTGATTTGATCATGATCAATGTTTAACTATAGAGACGGCAACACTCGCTTCTAATAGGAAATAAAAGAATTTCATCAAAGGCCTAAATAAAGCCAATGGTGTTTGGCAGGAGTCACATTCGGCAATTGAGAGTGTAATATTGTAGTATTATTTTCATTTCTTTTCTGCTGGCACTAATGCAGCTAGTGAAGATGGAACCGATCCTATCTGTTGTTGTCACTCTTGAAATGTATGGTTCTTTGCTTTTTCCTTATTCCTCATAGGAGATTAAGAAAGCTCTATTCCATGTACCCATAATTCATCATTTAATATTTGCAGATGACAGTCTCTTAATCGCACAGGCTTTCCAGGAGCAGTGTCAGCAAATTCAACTTCTCTCACGGGCATATGATAAGCAAATCTAACAAAACACCATGTCATGCTAAGTTCATTTCGTGTATTTATCGTGGTAACAAACCATTAAGCTAACGTATGGAGGATGTTAAAACCAAAACCGAACCATTAAATTACATGTTAGCCGTTAAAATCCATTAAGACACGTTAAGAAAATAACTATACAACACACCAAAATATTATAACTTAGAGCAACACAAAATATTGAATTAGAAGCACACCCAAATCTTATAAAGTAGAGATACCTTTTTCTTCTTGACAATATCACTTGAAAGTTGAGAGATGAGGTTGTTGTCGTGAAAATTGAGAAAGAGAGTACGTACGATGAATTGGAGAGATGCACTAGGGTTTCTAATGTATATTAGACATAAAACTCAAACTTACAAAAATACCATTATGTTAATGGGTCTTATCGTGTTAATAGATTAACACTAGACCACCGTAAAAAAACGTGTTCTTATTGTGGTGACCTGATATGAAACCAAACCAATATACTTCAAACCAAATCCTTATAATTTTATTCGTGCTTGTGTTTGTTTTGTGTTATTGTGTGTACAATTTTGCCATGTCTAATGATAGCAGATTAATTTAAATAAGAGCAGTGTTTGTTTTAGTAATATCTATCTCTCTTTGATTAGTAGATTCTAGCTTCTTATTGGGTGTGGAAGTTGTGACATACCATGAAAAATATTTAGTTTTGCCTACACATGTGGGAGGGCTAAGACAATTATCTTTTCCTATAATAAACACAAACTCAGAGAGAAATTGGCTAGTTGGAAAGTAAAAATGTTGAGTGCAGCTGGAAATGAGCTGCTAATTAAAGTGGATGCCTACTCTCTTGCTAATTAGAGCATATGCACCCATAATGGAGGGCAATTGCCAATTTGTAGACCTTGTCAATTCACTATTCATCTTTTTTGGTAATTGCCTTCAGTTTGTCAATGCAGCAATCAAAGACAATTCTGCTGCCAATACATTATTTAATCTTCTCAATTTAATTTAGTAATTAATTTATAAATAAAAATTAATCATACAATTTTATTATTTTATTCTCAACATAAAATAAGAATTTATAGAACTTTTTGAATAAAATTTGAGACTTTTTATTGTTTCCGGACTTAGTTTGTGAAAAAATAATTAGAATAAAAAATTTCATTACGTTTGAAATAGTTTTTAGCTATCAAATCGTCCAAAATTTGAAATTAAAGGCGCAGATTAAATGTCAGTTGAAGAGAGAGAAGTCATGTACAAGTGTATGCCATGTGGTCCCCAGCAATTGGTAAGACTAATTTGCTTGCCAAGAATTGACAATCAAATTAGCCTTGCCATGTCAATTGGCAGGATTGATTATCCCTCGTTGCATTGACCCTTGGATCAATTTATTGACTTAGGTATGTGAATTGGTTCATTTGTGCATATGCTCTTATGCTATGAGCCGTGGATAAAAAGTTATCCCTTTAAGCAACCACTTCTAATATTGGATCAATCTAGTGATCCATCGTGGCAACTAGACAAAAAATAAAGACATAAATTTTTTGCAAGCGCGGTATTTCGCATAAGCTATTTTTGGCATTTTGGGGATCACTAGATCGATCCATTGTGAAAACTGGACAAAAAATAAAGACACAAAAATTTCGCATGCACGAGTGCGGCATTTCGCACGCATATTTTTGGCATATTGGGGATCACTAAATCAATCCCTTCGACAACTCATGTGGTAACTACGAAAAAACCCCCGTTAAGGTAAACACAAATTACTACTTCGACAACTCATGTGACAACTCATGAGTTTACGAAAGTTCTCTTGTTGCACTCCAAAATTAAGAGTGTAAGCTCTATTTCTTGTTTCTTGTTTTCTCCTAGAATTATTCGTCCCTAGCTTAGTTAGATGATCCGGACTTTATGTGTTTTGTGCACAATAATTGGGGAGTGCCCAAATTTTTATTATTTTATCTAAAAGGAGAGTAATGAGGAGAGAAAGTCCTTGTTAAGATAAATAAGGTCTTCATTAGAATAAATTAAGCTCTTGTTTGAGTAATTAAGTCTTAAAAGTGGTAATTATAATATTTTACGATTTGACGACACAAATTACTACTTCGACAACTCATGTGGTAACGACGAAAAAACCCTCGTTAAGGTAAATAAGGTCCTCATTAGAGTAAATAGGTTCTCGTTTGAGTAATTAAGTCCTAAAAATGGTAATTGTAATGATATACGTTAACGTACACTAGAATTTCCCCTAAAATGATACCTCATTAAAACTTTTGACCTAACTTGCAAAAGGAAAAAATTGGAGTGAGCACTAGCTCAATTTCCACCTGAAATTTGATGGTTAAAAGTTGAAATTTTGAAAAAAAAAATTAAAATGGGGGCCGGATAAATACAAAATGCATGCGGTGTGGTTATATTAGTTGTTAGATGAAAATAACGGCTGAGATTCACTTTTAAATCTCAACCCGTTATTTCTACTCTTGACCCGATAATTGAAATACCTGTTATTTTCAGGACCTTTTGCGTAAGTCCTTCCTGGTAAAGATCTAGGGTTTGCCCTGACTCTGGGTGTGGGGATAGCTTCTTCTCCCCTAAACTTTTTGTAACAAAAAAAGAAAATTAAATAAATCCCCAATTTGCAGTACGTACGTACTCTATTTCGTTGTAGCCCTAACATTCTCCTATTTTTGATGTGGACGTGTTTGGGTTTTTCCTAAGCTACCTAGTTTGATTAGGTCAATTCCCGATTCCTATGTCTCCTAATTCCTATTTCCTAGTTTGATTATATATTGTTCATTATATATCTTGGAGATGAATAAACATTTGTTTTGTTTGTTTGATAGTTATGTCTATCATAAGAACACATGATGACAACATAAACAGAAGGATCGAGAAACAAGAAGCCACAACACAAGAAGATAAAAAGCATAATGCAGCAGAAATATGCCATGTATATTACCTGAAATTAATTGTTATCTTCGACGTTCTCGATCGAATACCTTTCGGGCCAGCATTCTGTCCAAGCAATGGGAACGCGTATGGTATTTGGTCCCCAAATCAGATTTCAACTAGAAAGATGTACATGGCCGGTTATAAACACAAACACAGGTTAAATTCAGGCTTTGAATAGGATACCGTGTATTATTACTATGTGTTGCTAATAATTAATCTCATGGATTTATAAGTGGTTGAGTTTTGCTGTTGAGAGAAATGTTAAAGGGTTAGACATTAGCACCTTTGAAACAATACATGGGTCTTGATCGAGGTGTGCGAGGAAGTTCACATTGATTGTTTGGTCATTTGTTCTTTGTATAGTTTACAGACAAATACAATATGTCAGTTAAAGCTGAAACGATGAATATATATGGTGATGAGGTGTCATCTGCTGGAACAGTTAGCAAAGATGTTTCTAGACCACAACAATTAAATGAGTACAACATTGCAAAACACAGATCAAGGAGGAATATTAAGAGGCCCAACAAGTTTCAAGACTAATGGAATTAATAGCCTAGGAACTCTGAATTGGTTAGACTTTGGGACTTGTTAGATTTGAATTGTTGTTATTTTCATTGTTTCTTGCTACTATAAAGATCGACTAAGGGATGTAAAAGGTTCAGCAGATTATTATGAATGAAGAATTAATGACAAGTTATTGTCAAGAAGTCTCTTGCATGTTCTAGCTTGCCTTGGTGATAATTCCAGTTCTCTGTAAGTTCTTGTTTGAACTGCATCAGGTGGTATCAAAGCACCTCCTTGGGATCCGTTTTCCTTTATCATACCAAACAGACCAATGGTGAGAGTTGGCCGTCGTGGTGGACGTGGTCAGCAAGGACAAGGATGTGACCCTCGTGATATCGAGAATGAGGAATTGAGAAGACAAGTGCAGCAATTGACAGAGAGATTGGAGCGCTTTGAGACTCGGAGCCAGGAGGACGATGATTCTTCCTCTGAGGATGATGTCAATCCCTTTCACAATTGTGCTCCGCGTGAAGAGCCATGTGTAGAGGGCAGGTATGGTGGCGCTGGTTAGTTTGTTGACAGATTCAACGACCTTAATGTGAAGGTGGACATTCCAGAGTTCGAAGGGAAGATCAAGCCGGATGTGTTTGTTGACTGGTTAAATGCAGTCGAGACTCGAGAGAGTCTTTGATTACAAGGATATTCCTGATCACCGCAAAGTGAAGCTTGTTGCCATTAAACTAACCAAACATGCATCAGCTTGGTGGGAGCAGTTGAAATTGTGGAGAGAAAGAATGGGGAAATCAAGAATCACCACTTGGGACAGAATGAAGAGGGAATTAAGAAAAAAATTCTTGCCAGATGATTACCTTCAAGAGTGGTACTCAAAGTTGTACAATTTCCTTCAAGGTAGCAAGTCAGTAGATGAGTACACAGAAGAGTTTGATTTGCTCATGATTCGGTGTGGTGTAGATGAGCCCGAAGAACAGACCATTGCACGTTACATGGGAGGTTTACGAAGGGAGATCTCTGATGTGATTACTTTGCAGCCTTATTGGTCTTATGATGATGTTTACAAGCTTGCAGTCAAGGTTGAAAAACAGTTTAAACAGAAAGTTAACTGTTATTCCACTAGAGAGGAGCAGCCTTCTGAATTTGTTCGAGAGAAAGAAAGGTTGCAGCCCAAAGTTACTGAAAAGGGCAGTAGTAGCAGATGTGATATTGGTACAAGTTCAAGTCGACCGCATGCTCAAAGCCACAAACTGATCAAATGCTTCAAGTGCTCAGGTCTTGGACATGTTCAAGCTGAGTGCCCCAATAAGAACTTTGTTAACTTGGCAGCAGAAGTCTTCTTTTTGGAGGATTCAATGAACGCGGAGGAAGTCCCAATTTATGATGAATACAAAGAAGACAAGGAAAGAGGTTACATGGAGCGATCATGGGGAGGCTCTTGTCATTCAACGAAGCATGAATACTGTGCGTGTTGAGGAAGATTGTTGGCTGCGCCATAATATTTTTCACACCAGGTGTACTTCTAATGGGAAGATATGTAATGTCATCATCGATGGGGGAAGTTGTGAGAATGTGGAATCACAAGAACTAGTTGATAAACTGAAATTAAAAACAGAGAAGCGGCCGACCTCGTACAAGTTGGCTTGGTTCAAAAAAGGAAATGAGGTAACTGTTGATAAGTGTTGTTTGATTTCCTTTTCTATTGGCAAGACATATGAAGATGAAGTCTGGTGTGACGTGGTGCCCATGGATGCTTGCCATTTATTATTAGGAAGGCCTTGGCAGTATGATCGAAAAGCCATTCATGACGGATAAAAGAATACTTACAGTTTCGTAAAAGATGGAGTGAAGGTGATTTTATGCCCTTCAAGGAATGATCACGTGGTGAAAACTGACAAGAAAAGAGGTACAAATTACCTCACTGAAGAAGTTCAGTCAGAGACTCAAGTCAGTCAATTGTATGCCTTGCTAATCAAAGAGCAGAATGCTGAAAGATCCATTCCTCTTACACTTGAGCTTTTAATGGAAGGGTTCATCGATGTCATACCTGAAGAACTACACGCTGGTTTACCACCCATGAGAGATGTGCAACACCAAATGGATCTCATTCCCAGGTCCAACTTGCCTAACAAAGCTGCCTATCCGATGAGCCTTACCGAGCATCAAGTATTGCAAAGACAAGTCCTAGAATTAATTGACAAGGGTTTGGTTCGAGAAAGTATGAGCTCCTGCCTGGTTGGTAACAAAAAACACAATTGGGATCTCACTTCATCCCAGCCTGAATTCGCATACAACAAGTCCAAAAATAGATCAATTGGAAAGTGCCCATTTGAGAGAGTTTTTGGGCTGGTTCGGAATGAACCACTCGATTTACTTCCTTTGCCAATCACTAATAGATTTAGTGGAGATGCTAATGATACGGCAGCAGGCATTCAAAATTTGCATTCCCAGATTCAAAAAAAGTTAGAGCAAGGCAATGAGAAGTATAAAAGGGCAGCACACAAGCATCGGAGACATCAGGAGTTTCAAGAGGGTGACTTAATGTGGATCAATCTTTGCAAAGAAAGGTTTTCCAAAGGCAAGTTTGGCAAATTACAAAACCGAGCTGATGGTCCATTTCGAGTTCTTAAACATATTGGCCAGAATGCTTATCAAATCGAGCTCCCTGTAAGCATGGAGGTTTCAACAACATTAAATTTGTCTAATTTGCAACCGTTCTACAAAGGTGATCTTGAGCAGCACTTTGACTCGATGACGAGTCATTTTCAACCAGGAGAGATTGATGAGGTGTCATCTGCTGGAACAGCTAGCAAAGATGTTTCTAGAGCACAACAATTAAATGAGTACAACATTGCAAAACACAGATCAAGGAGGAATATTAAGAGGCCCAGCAAGTTTCAAGACTAATGGAATTAATAGCCTAGGAACAATGAATTGGTTAGACTTTGGGACTTGTTAGATTTGAATTGTTGTTATTTTCATTGTTTCTTGCTACTATAAAGACTAAGGGATGTAAAAGGTTCAGCAGATTATTATGAATGAAGAATTAATGACAAGTTATTGTCAAGAAGTCTCTTGCATGTTCTAGCTTGCCTTGGTGATAATTCCAGTTCTCTACAAGTTCTTGTTTGAACTGCATCATATGGTAATCCAATAGCTAAATAATTTTCAATTAGAATTTTTTTTTGGTCAAAATGATCCTTGAAATAATTAAAATATAGACGGTTTTTTATAACAAAAAAATATAGACGGTTTTGATCTTTAGCTCACACGTCAAGAATGACCCTCCTCACTGGAAGGAGACTGTATATATAAAATTGAAACTGAAAATATCTATTTCATCCAATAAAATTTTAATAATAAATAATAATTAGGCTAAATATCATAGCTTTATATATATCATAAGATGTGACGGGGCAAAGGAAGGCAAAGCTAGCCGTCCCGCTTCTAGATTCTTCAATAGCGCATGTAGTCGACTCAGCACCCGTTTATTGAATCTCACCATCATCCGAGCGCGGCGAAGCAGCTATTTGTGTAATACAGACATAAGACACTCAACCTTGGTATAATACTAGGAGGAAGTAGATTACGTACTAGAGATAAGATTATCGGTATTCGGTAGCCAAACTTATCCTATTACTCCAAGGATACCTTTTGACCAGATAATTAAGGCTACCAGTGCCGTACTGATATATAGCCTGCTTGGTATAATATATAGTATGCTTCGAAACCATACCGGTCTAACAAGGGCACCACATTTTCCTAGCTTCATCCGTGATATCGTTGAATAGACACGATGCATGTCCTGAACAGGAATCGCAATCGATGAAAATGTTTAGTTTTGCTAGTAGAATATCATAAATCTGCTTACAATTGCACAGCGAAAAAGCTTGCGTCCCTAAACACATATCACATCGATTTCTTGCAGATATTAACAACGTAATTCAGCAATAGGTCCTCCATTATCCCCGTCAACCATCATCTCATCATGAAGAAATTATCATCATCAGTGGCCTGATTACAATTGCGCGCAATCTCGATCGTTTGGTTGCTCATCTTCCGGACCACCATTAATTAATAACATCCATTACATTGCTACAGGGAGATATAATTAAGTGGCTGTTGGAGTTAACGTGCAATTACAAATTAAACATAATTAGCAATCAATATTTTGCACACTAGAGAATATAGCTACAAGAGAAGATTTGACAGCAACATAATCACCATCGCCGCACCAGCAATGAGGATGCACCTAGCTAGGCAACCCTTTTTTTTTTTTTTTTTTTTCCTGATGGAACAAGAGGTAGAAGGCAGCAGCAGCCTACCAGTATTGAAAAAAGAAGAAGAAAAGTATACAATTAAGGAAGGGGAATCAAACCAAACCTTCCTAATTAATAAATAAAGATTAATAAAGCATCCAATAAGGATCCTGGGTCAAAGGAACTATCTAGAATTCTTCCCCACAAAAGTAGACGTGCATTCGTCAGCTCCAGGCTTCACCCAAACAACTTCAATTGACTGGTATTCTCAGACCAAAAACAATTGACTATAGTAGCTAGGTCTTAATTTATAGTTCACTTTCTAAATTTCAAGTCCACGAACCAAACAAGACTATATTTCTTAGTTGTGCAGTTATCTACTGCATGAACAAATCAAGGAAATACATGCACGAGAGTAATTAATACCTTCATCGATCTTTCTCGTTTACCAAGTTGTTCTCTCACGCAATCCATCAAACAGCTCCAAATGACTTCTTCTGGCGACCTAGTAGTCATGCTTTCAAGCTTTCTGTGTCTGTTTCTTCTTCTCTTAGCTCTGATCAACATCTTTCTCACACAATGGTGGACTCCAACTCACATACAGAAATTGATGGGTCGGCAGGGAATCAAAGGCCCTTGTTACAGACTTTTCCATGGAAACAACAAACAAATCTCGGAAATGAAAAATGAAGCCATCAGCAGACCTAAAAGCTTATCACATGACCTATTTCCTCTAGTTCAACCTCATTATAACTTGTGGGCCAAGATATATGGTAACAAACTCGATCGAGTCTCTACTATGCTATCAAATTTTAGTTCCAATATTAATTTTGGTCATTTTTTGTAACAGGGAAGATTTTTCTTCAATGGTATGGTACTGAACCTCAGCTGGTGATCTTCGAACCTGAGTTGTGCAAAGAGATACTGAATAACAAAGATAGAGTTTTTCTGCAAGTACAACAGAAAGGCTTTGCGATGAAGATAATAGGAAATGGCCTCGGGACTGCTGAGGGTGAATATTGGGAAAAATTGCGAAAGGTGGCCAACCATGCCTTCCATGGGGAGAGCTTAAAAGTAAGTTGTTACAATTATTCATCGCAATTCTTGCAAATTAAGAAAATAATGAGTTCAAGGTAATTTTCTAATGGCATGATGAGATTTTTTCGACCAGCATATGATTCCGGACATGGTAGCTAGTGCCGAGACGGTGCTGCAAAGGTGGAAGAATCATGAGGGGAAAGAAGTTGAGGTGTATCAAGAATTTAGGTTGTTGACTTCTGAAGCGATTTCCAGGACAGCATTTGGTAGCAGCTATTTAGAAGGGAAGAACATTTTTGACATGTTGAACAAGTTATGCTCCTTGTTGTTCAAAAATTCTTACAAAATCAGGCTTCCTGGCATCAGGTAACTTTCGTTACTTAAATGTCCATTGCACTTCAAGAAAGGATCCGAAAGAATTTGTCTTTCTTTTACTTGTTGAATCTCTCTTTGTTTGATCAATATAATATTATGTATGTGATATTATTTGGTATCCACCTTACTAATTGAATCCAAAGTCCAAACTCTCTGCATCAAGCAGAGGATCCTTTCAATTTGATAGGATTTAGACCTTTTGAATTCTTATTTAATAGTTGACAATAGCTAATGAATCTTTCTATTGATTTCTACACATTGTCCGGCCAATTTAACCCATTCATGCCCAATTTTTCATAGAGCAATTGTTTCTCGAAAAGAGACGAACACGCTCCGGCCATTTCATTTGATCTTCTTGTGCTGATGCATTCGTTTTCTTTCTTTCTTTCTTTTTTGTCACTTATCTCCCATCTGATGCATAGTAGGGAACAATTCATATTCTTGATAGATGATGAATCCGACTTCTCATGTTTAGTCTTCCATTCAATGTTGCAGTAAGCTTTTCAAAACAAGTGATGAGATTGAAGGAGACAAGGTTGAGAAAGAAATCCGTAACTCCATACTTGAGATTGTAAAGAAAAGAGAAAAGAAGGCAGTGACTGAAAAGGAAAACGTCTTTGGGAGTGATTTTCTTGGATTACTTTTAAAGGCTCATCACGATGCCGATGACAAAAGCAAGATATCGGTAGAAGATATTATTGATCAGTGCAAGCAATTTTACTTTGCTGGACAGGAGACCACTAATGGTTTGCTGGCTTGGACCGTGTTTCTTCTGGCACTCCATCCGGATTGGCAAGAGGAAGCAAGAAAAGAAGTCTTACAATTATTTGGGAAACAAAATCCTAATCCTGATGGCATTGCCAAACTAAAAACAGTAAGTCAGTAAAGAGCTGATAGTACGTGTAAGCTTCAGAAATTGTCAGTCAAGTTTGAAATCCTGATTTTTTTTTTTTATTTCATGCAGATGAGTATGATCATCAATGAGGCTCTAAGGTTATATCCTCCGGTTGTTCAAATTGTAAGGAAAACTGGAAGAGAAGTTAGACTGGGAAAGCTGATTGTTCCTGCTAATGTTCAATTGGTCATCCCAACTGTGGCCCTTCACTATGACCCTCAAATATGGGGACAAGACGCGCAACTTTTCAAACCGGAGCGATTCTCAGAAGGAGTTGCTAAAGCTACTAAAGATAACATGGCTGCATTCTTGCCCTTTGGAATGGGACCTAGAATTTGTGTGGGTTTCAACTTCACCACCACTGAAACTAAGATTGCACTGTCAATGATTCTACAACGCCACTCCTTCACCCTTTCCCCGGGTTATGTCCACTCTCCTCTTCATTTTCTTACAGTTCGCCCACAACATGGAGTTCAAGTGATTCTACACTCACTGTGAAATTTGAAGACATAGAATACTCGGACAGCAATGCTTTTGGATATCGTAGTTTAGGAAGTGTGCAACCTCTGCTTTGGGGTTTGTTAGGAATTTGCACCTGTATGCTCTTCCTGCTTTGCAGCTTGTTTATGTTGTTCTAGTATCTTGTAAAACAGTTAAAGACTATTTGGGAGTTAACTGTCCTTTAAAATAAAATAATAAAGGCCGGGCTTTAAAATTAAGAATTGCATACCCTGTATTTGTAGCGATAAAATTAAAGAAATGGATTACGAAAGCTGATTTGGCTATCAACAAGTAATTAGTATTCACAAAAGAACAATTTCTGTATTCAAGCTTACAGCTAAAACAGCAAACAGTTTGACTTAATGCTCAAAATATATATGCATTTGTCGGTATGAAATTATGAATCATGAGAGCTATATATCCAATAGAAAATACAAATGCTAGCTTTCTGCAAAAAAATGATACCTTGAAGTACCACCGTGATCCCTCTCAACGTGCTCTACAAGAGCTACTGGATCACGAAATCCAAAATGAATGAGTAAACCAGATTAGGCGAGCAAGAAAAGAAAATGCGTCTTGGATCCATTGTTCTGCTTTTGCTTGTTGACCAGACTGATCAATTGAAAGGATCACACTACAAGAAAAAAAAAAAAAAGCTCAAATTTTTATTGGTTAGTTGAGACAACAGATTGATGTGTATTGGATCATGCAGCAATAAAACTACACAATCAAATCAATTAAGGGTTGTCATGGGCCGGGCTTAGGGTCGTGAAGGCGCGGGCCTAGTCAAAGTCAACTCAACTTAATACCAGTCCTAGGCCTGCCCACAAGTCCAAAGTCATACGGGCCAGGCCGGGTAGGGTCATTTTTTATATATAATTTGTATAATTATATATATGACTAATTGTTGTAAATATATTATTATATGTGGTTGTCCATGTAAATACTCATTAGTTAAGTCCTTATGATGTAAACTCTACCTCTATATAAAGGAAGCTAATGAGATTGAATAATAGACTTCTATTCCCTCATATCTTCTATCTTTCTATTTTCTCTATGTGTTCTCTCTAGTTTATAACACGTTATCAGCACGATAGTCTCATCACGAGGATATACACAAATTGAATGATGCAATAGCATCTATTGTTTTCATTGTGCGAGTGGGTCGTGATTTTCTAATCACTTTAAACATGATATTCTTATTCACTGACGCTTGCTTTCTAGATATATTTTTTGAGGCATTGATCATATCTATATAATTCTACACTGCCCAATTTTTTTTTAAGACGCTTCCCTATTTTTTTTCTGAACTGATTAACATGCAGGTCTTTATCACTGCTCTAAATTTAGAGAATCATGGTATGATATGATAAACTAATGATTCTATCTATACAGGTGTTGCTTATTGACCGCATAATTCTCCAATCTCATCTCTTTAATCATAGAGGTATTTTAATCAAGGTCCAATTTGCTATAAAAATATTGGTTTTAGTCCAGCCATTCATTTTTGTTAATTGCGGTCCAATTATTTTTTTTTTATCCATTTTGCCCCTGAAGAAAAATAAGGGATACAAATTAAAATCCCTTAAATTTAACATTTTTGCTTTTCAGTTTAAATTTTTAAATTTTGAATTTCAAATTCTTCAAATCTAATTTGGAAAATAATTATGATAGACATGCATTTAAAACTATGTAAACATTTATGAAAGATCAATAATTTCAAAATTCAAACAATTCAATGTACCTACATCATAGGGAGAAAAAAATGAAACTAAGTGGTATCGAATGAAAGTTTACGCAACAATACCCAGTAGTATATTAGCACATTAGTCTCGAATCAAACTTTAACATTATTCCTAACCAAAAGGTAAGGAAAAACCACCACAACTTACCTTTCTATAAGATATGCAAAATGCATCTCTCTTTCCTAAATATCACTTTTGTACTATGTATCTAACTAAAAGTGCAAAAGTTTCTATGCATGAGGTAGGAAAAAAGAAGAACAAGGTAGCTTTAACATTATTCGTAATCAAAAATTAGGAAAAAAAAAACCAAAATTTACCTTCCGTTAAGATATGCAAAATGCATCTCCCTTTCTTTAAAAAATCACCTTTGTATTAGGTATATAAAAGTGCAAATGTATCTATGAACAAGATAAAATACTACCTCCTTTAAATGGATCGAAACCGGCCTTCTTATGAAAAATTCACCCAAAATCTCTATTTGATTGTATGATGAAGGTTGATTAACAACATGACGATTCTATATGCAATTGTTTCGGGAAAGTCTATGATAAAAGTAGATTTTAGAAAATTTATATGTGTTAGAAAAAAGATGGCCATGGAAGAAGAAGGAGATGAAGAAAGTGATGTTTCAAAATGAAGAAGGAAATGTTGAGATGCTAAGGTAGCTTAACAAATATATAAGGAATTTGTCAAATTTAATGCACTAATAATTATCTTTGATTAAAAAAAATAATTTTAGGAAACATTGTTTATAAAAGAGAATAAATTTGTTATTTAATGAAATATGAAATCTTGTTTGACCTTAATTAATTATTTTAATTATGATGACAATCTACCACAATTTATTACAAAAGTGTACAAGAGGAATGTAAAAGTATAAAATTAGTTAGATAAAATTGAAAAGGAAAGAAATCCTATGTGGCAGGTGAGTCATTGGACCTCAATTAGTAAAAAATATTTGTGTGGACTACATTCAAAATAGAGTGTGATTTCTAGACTACAATCAAATTTTCTCATCATCATATTGGTCTAATGCAAGCATAATTAGGATCTGTTATATATTGCTCGACTTTATATGTACTCAGTGGCTATTTTACTAACCTTATAATGGAATTTGTGTACTTGTTCTTATGAATTCGAGGCCATGAGATTATGAATCCTCTATCGGTAGAATGCCTAATCATATTATGGTACATATATTGTTTAATCATCTCGTTTCGATTTATTTTTCTTATGATTCCATTATGACCGATTGATATAATAAATTCACATGTGGCTGTAAATTTTGTAATCAAACGACATCGAAACCGTATGTTTCTTGATTCAAATATCTTGGAACCTCATGTTCGTCAAGATTATACAATGAAAAGATTGAGACATAATGTTCTTCAAATCTTTTGCAATTAACAAAGGCCAGAAGATCCTCAAAATTATGCTATTCAAAGATCGAAACCAGATGTTTCTTGATCTTATTACATAAGGACATAAAATTCCTCAAAGGTTATACAATAACCAAATCTTATGCAATTAAAGGATCGTAACCACATGTTTCTTGATCCACGAATTTATGTAATTAAAGGATCCAAACCACATGTTTCTAGATCCCCGAATTTATGCGATTGAAGAATCGAAACCACATGTTTCTTGATCCCCGATATTATGAGAACCCAAACCTCCTACTTGCTCCTATTTGTGATTACATGAGAACCTCACGTTCCATCCACTTTTAGGACCTGATGTTCATAATTATGTAAACTCAAACCTAAAGTTTTGAGTAATATTTGGCCACTAATTTTCTTACTTAATTTCATTAAAGTAATTGCATTATTTTTTCTCATATGGACCGCAGTCCTAAACTGGAAATTCGAGTATCATTTTAGCCAGAAGTTCAAAATAGATTTGCAATTATTTATTCACATCAAACAATAATATGAACCTTATGTTCACAAATAAATTGGCTTTGATGTTTTGCATAGAGTGCAACTATAGGCAAGTTTCAATGAAATTTTGGAAGTTTCGATGAAATTTTGGCAATTTCACAATTAATTCTTACTGAAGATAAGGTAACGATCATCTCAAGAGATGTAGATCTTGATTGATGACTCCGGAAGAGCTCGTCTCATGTTACCAAATATGAAATATTTTTGAATTAAGTACCTCCAATACGGATGTATGGAGAATATTACCATCACATTTGGAATGTGTTAATATCCACAAATAAATTAAATATATCATGAACCACATGTTCATTGAGCCAAATACATTAATTTAGCATGACTAGTTGTGTCATGATTTACATATTAGATTAGACAATAGATATACTCATGAATCAACCAAGGCATTTATTCATCACCAAATAGTCACAAAATCACATTGGACTAGGGCACACAACCCTAGCCCCCAACAAGATTACTACTCACAATCCATCAAGGTATATATACATCATCTTATAACACATATAAGCTCTAAACATAAGTACAAGAGAAAGGTTGAGGAATGCTCAATAGATGGTGTCTCCTTCTTCTCCTTGGCTCTTGATGATCTCTTTGATGATTGGTGAGGATCCCCAACAGCCCAAGTAGTGGATGATGTAGTGGTAGTCGTGGTGAGCAACTTTGTAGAAGGATGGAAGTGAAAATGAAGTGAGGAAGGTGATGAAAAGTGGTGAAGGGATGATGAACCGTCTCTGTTCGACCGGTCGAAGAGACAGTGTCGACCGGTCGACCGGCAAGCAGAGCCAAGAACAAAGGAAAAGTGGAAAGGAAGAAAGGGAAGGTGGAGAGTGATGTGAGATGGTGGCTAGCTGAAAGATGACCTAATGGGGTAAAAACTAGGTATATATACTAAGGCTAAGAAGAGTCTAAGGTTAGGATTAAAACTTAGGATCTAATGGCTAGGAAAAATAGGGAAAATAGAAGTAAAATGACAAGGTTAACCCTAGGTGGAAAATTAGGTGGTGTTTAGAAGAATTTTAGGTGAGGGGCATGGAGATAATTGGCAATAAATTCCAAAAATTAAAATGCACAAAATGGAAGTCAAAGGGAGTAGGACAAACCCATGGATATGGTGAGGACAAATGTCATTTTATCCAAATGGAATAAAAGAAAGGAATAATCAATTGATGACTTCATGAAACATAGCATATTCCTGCTGAATTTTGGGCTTCTTGTGGTGAGTCACAAGGTTGACTTTCGACCTTGACCTTCGGGGTTGACCAAAGTTGACTTTTCGGGGTCTTTGGCAATCCTCTGGAATTCTCTTGTGCTTCTCTTCCGAGACTTGATATTCGATACTTTGGCGCTCTAAAGTCATGGTTGACCACAAGTTGACCGTCGGTCCTCGGGTTGACTTTTCGTCTTCTTGTCGGAAATCCACTAAAAGCCCAAAATGTGTCATTTCGCTCCAAAGGCTATTGGATTAGCATTACTAAAGTGATTAGAGACCCAATTTGTATGTAAATCACATACAAATCTCCCATATAAGTAGTACCAAAATTCACCAACGCATCGACAACCTGATTACCTTCCCAAAATATGTGAGAAGAGCGAAAACTTATTTGAGAAGGACGGTGCAAAAAATTGCGTTACTCGATGAGAAAAGAGTCTAGTCCCAACCAAATATGATTTAAATCTCTGACCCGCAACAATCGAGCTAGGAATTTCAAGATAAGATGAAAAAGCACCAAGAACATACATGACTTATATAATCATGAAAAACTGCACCATATCGCCCACCCTAGAACTATGTTTCCAAGCACCATCAAAGTTAATTTTGACCCACCCATTATACATGTTTTCAAGTAATCTCATTATCAAGATGCTTCCAAGTTTCCTGGTGAATATCTTCCATTATTCAAGACAAGTCTTCCTGCACGAGCGTACGCGCATGCGAAAGGGTCGCGCTCGCGCGTGCGTTGTATTTTTTTGTTTATTTTATATCTCTAGTATGATTATTATAATCTTTCATCAATTTCCGTGTTGTACATGATTTACAATTTTTTCCACATTGTATCAAATAAACATTATGAAATTGGTGATTTTGCCTTTAGCAATCTATTAGTAAGAAAAAAGGAAATTATGTACAGAAATATACAGATGTATATACAAATATACAGATGTATATACAAATATACAATTTTGATGGCTGAAACCTAGTGGGAGGCTAGGCCATCAAGCCTATAGTTTATTTATTGATGCAATTACATATATAACCGAGTGAAAACACGGAAATACGTCTCCTAACACCTTTGCCTCTCTGTGATTTCTTTTATTGTCATGCGTGCCTTTCTTGTACCATACCTACAAATAGAAAGACTTACACTTAATTAAATGTTGTAATGAAAAAAATAGACCGTCGCCATTGTCGATGCCGACCACATGCACACTCCATTTGATCCATGAGTCTATGAGTTTGTTTCGAAAAAAAAATCTATTTTGTTGAAGGAAACCTAATTTGTGTGTGCCTAGTCAATCTAGGAGGAATCAATTCTAGATTAGAATAAGAAAAAAGAATCCTTCTAGAATATGGTCTAGAGTTAGAATAGGATTCCTGATTCAATCAGATTGTATCTTGTACTCCTCTATAAATAGAGACTCATATTCATCAATAAAATATATCAATACCAGAGCTATTCTCTTCTTCTTTACTTTCGTTATTCTACAGCATTTTTATCCTTTTAGTTTAATTTTTTTTATTTGCCGATTGGTAGAGTTGTATTTTAGAGGTTTTTTAGTTTAATTTTTTTTTCCTTTCTTTTGGTATTCATTTTAGATGGGTAGAAAGAAAGAGAATTTCAATACAAGAGAATTTTACAATAATAATTAAAGGGGAAAAGAAACAACCCAACTCCCAAAATAAGCTTCTCATTTGTAACAAAAAAAAAAGCTTTATCATTGTCCAAAAAAAAAATCTTTCTCAGCATTGAGCCATTGATTCGTATAAAACAAGGTAAAAATAAGCTTTCTCAGCATTGATTCTTGATTTTTTTTTTTTTTTTTTTTTTTTTTTTTTTTTTTTTTTTTTTTTTTAGCAAAAGATCAAACTTTTTATTTAAAGAAAAAACAGAACAAAAGGAGGGAGGGGGGGACAGCAACCAAAACCCCTCCCTAAATAACAAGAACAAAGCAAAGAAAAAATAAGAGGAAGAACCACCAATGGGTGTCCAAAGTAAGGACACCCACACTAAAACCAACAGTAGAGAAACAATTAACCATGCTAGCGTGACACCAGCAAAAACAACAACCCAGCAAAACAGCAGCCACTATTATGCCAAGAAGAATCAACCAACAGAGCATGAAGAACTGAATTGCAGGGCTAACTAAATCTATAATTAGGAAAGCCGGAGAGATCACGAGTGTATGCAGCAGAAGCACATGGAGGGCACGTGTCCCACCAATGAACTCCAACCTGATCAACACCAAAGTTTGCCAAGCAGTCCGCAACCTGATTTCCTTCTCTAAAGATGTGAGAAACTTTAACTCTCATGGATGAAAGAAGAGAACAACAGTTATGCCATTTAGTCAAAAGACGCCAGGGAACAGTAGCCTTAGAATTAACCAAGAAATGAACTACCAAGCTAGAATCACACTCAATCCAAATGTTAAGCCAACCCTTTTGCCAAGCTAAATTAACCGCATGGATAACCGCTTGAAGCTCTGACTCTAGTGCAGAAGCCAAACCAAGATGGCCAGCAAAGCAGCCAAGAGATAAACCCATATGATCACGAAAGATACCACCAAAACCAGCTAACCCAGAAGAACCACGAGCCGCACCATCCGTGTTAATTTTAATTTGGGAAAAAGAAGGAGAACACCAAAGAACATCAGCAATTTTTGGAGCCCTCGCTGGCCTACCTTTAGTACCAATGGAACGAAGAATACAAAGCTCCATGACTGAATTTTTCATAAAGCCTGTACTAAGAAAATCAATCTCAAGCAATTGCGACCGAAGGGAAAGAAAAATAGAAGCAGAAGAGATACAAATTTCTTGAAAACGAAGCACATTTCTGGCATTCCAAATAGAATAGAAATAAGCACCAATCATACCCCACCAAAGTAACTGAATCTGTGACCCAAAGCCTTGACGAATAGGATAGGAGAATAGGGAAGCAAGATCGCTGAATCTAGTGGAAACCCGAAACAGAGCCAAAACCTTGCACCAAATTTGGCCAGCAAAAGAGCAGTCAAAGAAGAGATGAGTTGCAGTCTCCACAGCACAACGACAAAGAGAGCATATGGAAGGTAGATGGAAACCCCTTTTTTGTAAAATATCATCAGTGGGAAGCTTGCCATGAATAAATTTCCAAAGGATGATTGAGTTCCTAGATCGAAAACAGGAACGCCAAACAAACCCAGACCAAGGAACTTGCACATGAGTAATACGCTTTAAATCATAAGCTACACCAGTAGTAAGCTTCCCATCACTAGCTGACCTCCAAACTAATTTATCTTCAACATCTGATGAGAGGGGAAGAGTGACACAAGAAATCTCATCCCAAATTTCGGCAAGAGCTGCATGGAGAAGAGCAGGGCAAGACCAAGCTCCTTCCACGATGAAATCAGAGACAGTAGCCTTGAGAAGTTTAGCTCTGTTAGTTGGGATAGTCAAACGCTGAACAAGAGAGGTGCCCAACCAATTATGATGCCAAAAACTGACCATTGTACCACCTCCAATTATCCATTGAGAATTCGCTAAAATATCAGCATATAGAGGACGAAAACCTGGCCAAACGGATGACTTCTTGTAATAAGAACAAGGTTGCCCTTGAGGCGTAAAAAATCTGTGCCGAAAAAAAATGGAAGCAAGAGAGGCAGAAGTTAATAAATCCCAAAACTTTTTTAGCAGAAAAGCTTTGTTAAGAACAGGGAAGTTCTTAACACCAAGACCTCCTTCCTTGATAGGAATGCAACAAAGCTTCCAAGCAACAGTGGAGAAACCTCGAGAAAGAACATCTCCTGTCCAAATAAAGTTTCTTGCCCAATTTCGGACTTGTGTCAACACAGTTTGAGGCCAGGCATAAACAAAAAAACTATAAGACAACATGCTAGTAACCACCGAATTTACCAATACAACTCGACCAGCCATGGAGAGAGAGTTGCCTCGCCATTGAGAAAAACGAGCTTTGATCTTATCGGCAATAGCTTGAAAATAAACACGCTTTGGTTGACCAAGGAAAATTGGAACACCCAAATACGTAAAAGGGAGCTCACCAATACGAATGCCCAACCATCTGGAAATGAGTGATCGACGAGGAAGGCAAGATTGACCAAGAAAAACATGTGATTTCCCTTTGCTGACTAGCTGGCCAGAGTTAAGACCATACTCCTCCATAAAATGCATTAGATTAACTAGACCCTTCTTATCTCCCTTGCAAAAAATCATTATATCATCTGCATAGAGCACATGACTAGGAGCCTTGATACCCCTGGGAGAAGAAATAGGCTTGATCTTACAAGAATCCACCAAGTCTGCAAGACCTCTACTTAGCACCTCCTCAGCCAGACAAAAAAGAAGCGGAGAGAGAGGGTCTCCTTGACGGACACCACGACTACAACCAAAGAAACCCACTGGAGAGCCATTGAAAAGAACAGACAATCTGGCTGAAGCAAGAATAACATTGATCCACTGGACAAAAGTAGCATGGAACCCAAAAGCAAGAAGAACACGCTCCAAGAAATGCCAATTAAGAGTATCGAAAGCCTTGGCCACATCCAATTTAAGGGCTACATTCCCATCCATACACTCAGTATTTAACAGATTGATGCATTCTGAAGTGAGGAAGAGGCAATCAGAAATTTGACGCCCACGAAGAAAAGCAAACTGATTAGGTAAAATAATGCGAGAGGCTATTGGCGAGAGGCGATCAGCAAGGATTCTTGTAATAATTTTGAAAAAGAAATTCGCCATGGCAATCGGTCGAAACTGTGAAATAACATCCGCTTCAGGAACTTTAGGAATTAAAGCCACAAAGCTTGAATTAAGATTAGGTAAGATGAAACCAGTCTCAAAGAAAGAGCTGACAGCCTTAGTAACGTCAGAACCAACAACATCCCAGCAGGCACGAAAAAAATGACCACTGAAACCATCCGGGCCAGGAGCGCTATCCGGATCTAAAGAGAAAACAACTTGCTTAATTTCCTCATAAGAAGGGGTGACTAATAGAGAATCATTATCATCTGTAGTGACCAAAGAAGGAATAAGCTTGGAAACCAAGCCTGTGTCAGAACAAGTACCATCATCGCAAAAAGCATTAGAGAAGTGATCCACAATATGACAACGAAGAATGGACACGTCATCCTGAACATCAGAGCCAACACGAAGACGAGATATGAAATTTCTAGCCCGTCGAATTTTAGCAAGACGTTGATAATAGCCTGTATTACGATCACCATCACACACCCAACGCTCCCTTGCCTTAGCAGACCAGAACTGATCTTGAACAAGCAAAGAACGGGCAAGGGCTGAATGAGCTTCACACTCCTCCTTGTAACGCTCATCCGAAAACCCATTAATAGAGATATCCAATTGAATTTTTTCAAGGGTCTCTCTGGCAAGATCAACAGCAGTAATTACATTCCCGAAGACTTTAACATTCCAATCTTTTAGAATAGGCTTCAATGCCTTTAATTTTTGCTGAAGAACAAACTGAGGGCATCCAAAGAAATTGAAATTAACCCAAGCCGTTTCAACCAAATTATGGAAGCGAGAATGATCAATCCAAACCTTTTGGAA
The DNA here is from genome assembly GCA_029955375.1 of Rubus parviflorus. Lineage (NCBI taxonomy): Eukaryota > Viridiplantae > Streptophyta > Magnoliopsida > Rosales > Rosaceae > Rubus > Rubus parviflorus. The sequence goes on along the minus strand of JARGGL010000006.1, from coordinate 15,938,283 downwards.
GCGGAAAGGGAGAGGGCCAGATGAAGAAAACTTCTCAGAGACAACCAAAAGAGGATTATGGTCAGAGGAGTGACGCACCAAAGTTAAACAACTAGTGATGGGCCACGAATCTAACCAAGGAAGAGAACAGAAACATCTGTCCAACATCATCTCAATGTGAGCAGAATTCTGGCGGCCATTAGTCCAGGTGAAAGGAGAGCCTTTAAGATCAAGCTGCACTAAGTTACATGTGTCAACCATAGCTTGGAAATCATCACAGGATGCGGTACGTGGCAAATTTCCACCAGCTTTCTCATGGGCTCCAAGAACAGCATTAAAATCACCCAAAATAAAAACCGGATAAGGGGAATTAGAACAAACTTGGGCTAGAGAAACCCAAAGAGATCGTCGGTCCATCATGTTTGTCGAAGCATAGACAAAAACTGCACCATAAGAAGCACCTCCAATAGTAAACTGAACAAAGATGTGCTGGCTAGAAGAAGAAATAATAACAGCAGACAAAATGTTAGGAGAACAGAAGACCCAAATGTTGGGTAAACGCAGATCTCTGTCATTCACTCCAATTAAATTCAGTCCCATAGATCTCCAAAAAGAATGCTTGAATGTTGATATGGTGGTCATTGGCTCCGCCAAACAAAGAAAATCAGGGGAATGTTTCTTAATCATACTACGAAGAGCATGTTGAGTGGGGTGATTTGCAAGACCCCTAATGTTCCAGAAGATGGTTTTCATTGAGAAGAAGATGCAGTACCCTCCCTGGAGATAACAGGGTTAGATGGAGTCTTCAAAGTTTCACGAACTTTTTTCCGCAACCTCTTACGTTGAGACTTAGAAAGTATCTTGTTTTGAACATAACTTGCAGCCTCCAAAGATTTACTAAAGGATGATTCACTAACATCCCCAGCAGCTAGCCAAGAATTAACAATCTGAAGCTCATGATGAGCACGAGAAGACAATGTGGGGCTTTGGTGGCCATCCATTTCCTCCTCCTCAACAATTGCATGCCAAGGCTTTTTTCCAGTAAGAACAACATTGTGATCCTTTGGTTTATGACAAATAACATAGGGCTCTAAAGTATTGGAGATGGTGCGATCTTCATCGGAAAAATCATCCTCTACAAGACCCTCTTGCTGAATGAGATTATTGACGGGTTCATTAACCACCCGTTCAGCAATTTCTTCTAGATGATAGTCCACTGCAGCCTCAATAACTTGATCAACAAAAGCTTCAACCTTCTTGGCAACCGCCGTAGCAGAAGGTTCAGCAATAGGCGAAGAGGGAATCACAATCCTAGGGGATGGAGATGGAACAAAGGCTATTGCAGCATTCACAACAGGACGATAAACCTGCATAACCTTGCTAGTGACAGTATCCTGCCCAAGAGGAGAGGATTTTTGGCATTCCTGCGCTTGTGTTTCTTTCTCTGGAATGGACTGACGTTTGTCCGCCTCATGAGCATAATTCAGTTTCTCATTCTCCTGCTTTAGGAGCTTACAAGTGGTAGCATCATGACCCACTTTCCCACAATGCGTACAAAGATTCTCATAAACTAATTGAACAGGAAACTCATGACCATCACGCTCAATCATCAGAGAAGAAGGTAACTCATCGGAGAGATTAACATCAACTAGAACCCTAGCAAAGTACCCAAAAGCACGTTCTTTAGTGGCGCGATCCAACTGTAAAGGCGTGCCAATGCCACCAGCAATCTCGAAAAGATGTTGATGATGCCAATATTCTTGGCTTAACCCAAGAATGCGAACCCATAACTGCACATGGGTTTGGAGAACTGATTCGCCAGGCCTGAAATCAGGATGCCATTGTGTTAATCGGAAGATGCCAGACGGTAAGGTACACGTACCACCACCCCAGACCCGCCGCATATCTTCCTCTGTGTCAAAATGGATGTCAAAGAATCCCTTGCCTAAGGGAACCAATCTCCACGAAGATGATGGTTGCCAAAGCTTTTGTAGCGTCAACTTTAACGCATCTGTCTTCATGGGGAAGGAGCCCTTGCGAAGCAATAAACGGCCAATTAAATTGGTTCTGAAGGTTTTTAATTGCTCTTGATACAACTGTTCATTGATCTTGATGTAGGTTTTGTCCCCCCTCATAGTGGGTGGAGGCAATTGACTGAGCTTTACTGACGCCTCAACTGAATTCTGAAGGATTGACGCAAAAGATTTTGCTGGAGGCTTTGGCGAGGACGACTGTGACAGCGCGCCAGGCACCGGAAAGGGATCAGCGAGGAATGCCCAAGGGCAAACAGCCCTAGGGCTGGAAGCCATGGAGGCAAGAAACCCTAAATTGGCCGAGAAGAAACCCGCGCGTGAGGCGCGTTCAAAAACATAAAAATCGATCCCCCAGAAATTAATATGCTTATTATTCTTGATTGCACTCCACCGACAGTCCGAGACCCTTCATTGGTCCTCCTTCTCTCTTCTATCTCTATCCTCCCTCTCTCTCTTTCCATCTCTTTCTCTCTCTCTTGGGCTGATCTCTAGACCCATAGTGGAAAGGAAAGCTGAGAGCAAAGAAAATCAAGGATGAGAAAAGAGTCCAGTTCCAACCAATATGATTCAAATCTCTGACCCCGCAACAATCGAGCTAGGAATTTCAAGATAAGATGAAAAAACACCAAAAACGTACATGACTTGTATAATCACGAAAAACTGCACCATAGCCGCCCACCCTAGAACCATGTTTCCAAGCATCATCTAAGTTAATTTTGACCCACCCGTTAGACAAGTTTTCAAGTAATCTCATTATCAAGATGCTTCCAAGTTTCCTGGCGAATATCTTCCATTATTCAAGATATCAGTGACAACTAGAATTGAGGAAATATTTTTGTATTTTTGAACCCTAAACCCTATTCTTTGTATTCTTGAACTATTTCTTGTATCCATTTCGTTTTTATGGTTTCGTGGCTTTGAATTTTTTTTTATCTGGTCATATTGCTTTCTTGTTTGTGGACTGGGGTGGTCCAATACATTGAATGAGTTGTCTGTATCACTTATATTACTAGCAACTGAGTAACTAAGTGTGGTTGTCAGGGGGTACCCCATTGGGTCTGAAGTAAGTCTTCCCCACGAGACGACACACATTTGTCGGCTCCAGAAATCTACACTTCAATTCAAAGGGACTATCTACACTTCAATTGACTGGCAGTAGCCAAACAAATTTATACTGACTGGCTTTAAATATAGACCAGATAAATTTATAGTTCACTTTCTAAATTTCAAGTCCACAAACCAAACAAGACTTTATTTGTCACTATAGTTCTTATCCTTCTCGTTTTCCAAGTTGTTCTCACGCAATTCATCAAACAGTTCCAAATGATTTCTTCTGGCGACCTAGTAATCATGCTTTCAAGCTTTCTGTGTCTGTTTCTTCTTCTCTTAGCTCTGATCAACATCTTTCTCAAACAATGGTGGACTCCAACTCGCCTACAGAAATTGATGGGTCGGCAGGGAATCAAAGGCCCTTGTTACAGACTTTTCCATGGAAACAACAACCAAATCTCGGACATGAAAAATGAAGCCATCAGCAGACCTAAGAGCTTATCACATGACCTATTTCCTCTAGTTCAACCTCATTATAACTTGTGGGCCAAGACATATGGTAACAAACTCGATAGAGTCTCAACTATGCTTTCAAATTTTAGGTCTGATATAAATTTTGGTCATTTTTTGTAACAGGGAAGATTTTTCTTCAATGGTATGGTACTGAACCTCAGTTGGTGATCTTTGAACCTGAGTTGTGCAAGGAGATACTGAATAACAAAGATAAAGTTTTTCTGCAAGTACAACCGAAAGGCTTTGCGATGAAGATATTAGGAAATGGCCTTGGGTTTGCTGAGGGTGAACATTGGGCAAAATTGCGAAAGGTGGCCAACCATGCCTTCCATGGAGAAAGCCTAAAAGTAAGTTACAATTCTTGCAAATTAAGAAGAGAATGAGTTGAAGGTAATTTTCTAATTGCATGATGAGATGTTTTTCGACCAGAATATGATTCCGGACATGGTAACTAGTGCCGAGACGATGCTGCAAAGGTGGAAGAATCATGAGGGGAAAGAAGTTGAGGTGTATCAAGAATTTAGGTTGTTGACTTCAGAAGCGATTTCCAGGACAGCATTTGGTAGCAGCTATTTAGAAGGGAAGAACATTTTTGACATGTTGACCAAGTTATGCTCCTTGTTGTTCAAAAATTCTTACAAAATCAGGCTTCCTGGCATCAGGTAACTTTCTTTACTTAAATGTCCATTGCACTTCAAGAAAGGATCCGAAAGAATTTGTCTTTCTTTTACTTGTTGAATCTCTCTTTGTTTGATCAATATAATATTATGTATGTGATATTATTTGGTATCCACCTTACTATGCATGCCCCAATTTAACCCGTGCATGCCCCAATTTTGAGTAGAGCTGTTGTTTCTCGGAAAGAGAAGAGGAAGACGCTCCGGCCATTTCATTTGATCTTCTTGTGCTGATGCATTCTTTTTCTTTCTTTCGTTTTTGTCACTTATCTCCCATCTGATGCATATCAGGGAACAATTCATAACTATATTCTTGATAGATGATGCATCCGACTTCTCATGTTTAGTCTTCCATTCAATGTCGCAGTAAGCTTTTCAAAACAAGTGATGAGATTGAAGGAGACAAGGTTGAGAAAGAAATCCGTAACTCCATACTAGAGATTGTAAAGAAAAGAGAAAAAAGGCAGTGACTGAAAACGAAGACAGCTTTGGGAGTGATTTTCTGGGATTACTTTTAAAGGCTCATCACGATGCCAATGACAGAAGTAAGATATCAGTAGATGATATTATTGATCAGTGCAAGCAATTTTACTTTGCTGGACAGGAGACCACTAATGGTTTGCTGGCTTGGACCGTGTTTCTTCTGGCACTCCATCCGGATTGGCAAGAGGAAGCAAGAAAAGAAGTCTTACAAATATTTGGGAAACAAAATCCTAATCCTGATGGCATTGCCAAACTAAAAACAGTAAGTCAGTAAAGAGCTGATAGAGTCTCAACTATGCTTTCAAATTTTAGATCTGATATAAATTTTGGTCATTTTTTGTAACAGGGAAGATTTTTCTTCAATGGTATGGTACTGAACCTCAGTTGGTGATCTTTGAACCTGAGTTGTGCAAGGAGATACTGAAAAACAAAGATAAAGTTTTTCTGCAAGTACAACCGAAAGGCTTTACGATGAAGATATTAGGAAATGGCCTTGGGTTTGCTGAGGGTGAACATTGGGCAAAATTGCGAAAGGTGGCCAACCATGCCTTCCATGGAGAAAGCCTAAAAGTAAGTTGTTACAGTTCTTGCAAACTAAGAAGAGAATGAGTTGAAGGTAATTTTCTAATTGCATGATGAGATGTTTTTCGACCAGAATATGATTCCGGACATGGTAGCTAGTGCCGAGACGATGCTGCAAAGGTGGAAGAATCATGAGGGGAAAGAAGTTGAGGTGTATCAAGAATTTAGGTTGTTGACTTCAGAAGCGATTTCCAGGACAGCATTTGGTAGCAGCTATTTAGAAGGGAAGAACATTTTTGACATGTTGACCAAGTTATGCTCCTTGTTGTTCAAAAATTCTTACAAAATCAGGCTTCCTGGCATCAGGTAACTTTCTTTACTTAAATGTCCATTGCACTTCAAGAAAGGATCCAAAAGAATTTGTCTTTCATTTACTTGTTGAATCTCTCTTTGTTTGATCAATATAATATTATGTATGTGATATTATTTGGTATCCACCTTACTATGCATGCCCCAATTTAACCCGTGCATGCCCCAATTTTGCGTAGAGCTGTTGTTTCTCGGAAAGAGAAGAGGAAGACGCTCCGGCCATTTCATTTGATCTTCTTGTGCTGATGCATTCTTTTTCTTTCTTTCGTTTTTGTCACTTATCTCCCATCTGATGCATATCAGGGAACAATTCATAACTATATTCTTGATAGATGATGCATCCGACTTCTCATGTTTAGTCTTCCGTTCAATGTCGCAGTAAGCTTTTCAAAACAAGTGATGAGATTGAAGGAGACAAGGTTGAGAAAGAAATCCGTAACTCCATACTAGAGATTGTAAAGAAAAGAGAAAAGAAGGCAGTGACTGAAAACGAAGACAGCTTTGGGAGTGATTTTCTGGGATTACTTTTACAGGCTCATCACGATGCCGATGACAAAAGTAAGATATCGGTAGATGATATTATTGATCAGTGCAGGCAAATTTACTTTGCTGGACAGGAGACCACTAATGGTTTGCTGGCTTGGACCGTGTTTCTTCTGGCACTCCATCCGGATTGGCAAGAGGAAGCAAGAAAAGAAGTCTTACAAATATTTGGGAAACAAAATCCTAATCCTGATGGCATTGCCAAACTAAAAACAGTAAGTCAGTAAAGAGCTGATAGTACGTGTAAGCTTCAGAAATTGTCAGTCAAGTTTGAAATCCTGATTTTTTTTTATTTCGTGCAGATGAGTATGATCATCAATGAGGCTCTAAGGTTATATCCTCCAGTTGTTCAGCTTGTAAGGAAAACTGGAAGAGAAGTTAGACTGGGAAAGCTGATTGTTCCTGCTAATGTTCAATTGGTCATCCCAACTGTGGCCTTTCACTATGACCCTCAAATATGGGGACAAGACGCGCAACTTTTCAAACCGGAGAGATTCTCAGAAGGAGTTGCTAAAGCTACTAAAGATAACATGGCTGCATTCTTGCCGTTTGGAATGGGACCTAGAATTTGTGTGGGTTTCAACTTCGCCACCACTAAAACTAAGATTGCACTGTCAATGATTCTACAACGCCACTCCTTCACTCTTTCCCCGGGTTATGTCCACTCTCCTCTTCATTTTCTTACAGTTCGCCCACAACATGGAGTTCAAGTGATTCTACACTCACTGTGAAATTTGAAGACATAGAATACTCGGACAGCAATGCTTTTTGATATCGTAGTTTAGGAAGTGTGCAACCTCTGCTTTGAGGTTTGTTAGGAATTTGCACCTGTATGTTCTTCCTGCTTTGCTTTGCAGCTCGTTTATGTTGTTCTAGTATCTTGTAAAACAGTAAACGACTATTTGGGAGTTAACTCTCCTTTAAAATAAAATAATAAAGGCTTTAAAATTAAGAATTTCATACCCTGTTTATGGTAGGGATTCAGTGTAGAAGAAAATGCCCATGAAACTGAACACGTAGAATTGGGAATATCAACATTATTCTACAAAATCTGATTTGGCTACGAACAAGTAATTAGTATTCACAAAAGAACAATTTCTGTATTCAATCTTACAGCTAAAACAGCAAACAGTCTAACTTAATGCTCAAAATATATATGCATTTGTCGGTATGAAATTATGAATTATGAGAGCTATATATCCAATAGAAAATACAAATGCTAGCTTTCTGCAAAAAAAATGATACCTATGCTCTTGAAGTACCACCGTGATCCCTCTCAACATGCTCTACAAGAGCTACTGGATCACGAAATCATTTACTACACTTGGGGCAGACATCGACCGTCAACTTCTTCGCCCCTTCTCGGCTGCCCCTAGGGGTGGGCATAAATCCCGGAAATCTCGAACCTGAACCGGTCCCGAACCGTCCCGAGGCGGGACGGGACGGGATTGAAAATCTAAATTTTACTGTAGCGTCCCGTCCCGTCCCGAACAAACAGGACGGGATCGGGATTCTATTATTTCAATCCCGAATATCCCGTCCCGAAGTTTTTTATATTTATGTTTTTTAAAGCCCATAGGCCCAGCCCAATGTCCTAACTGTCTTCTCTCTCTTCTGTCGCGCATCTCTTTCCTCTCAACTCTTCTCCCTCCTCCATGTTTTGATCCCTCTCTTCTTCTCCATCTCAATTCCTCTGCCCATACCACTTCTCCGTCTCCTTCTCATTCTTTCTCAGTAGTTTCTCTCTTCTCTTCAACTCTCTATTTCTCTCAGTTCTTCAATTGCCACCGTTGTGGTGCCCAGAAATCCAACTACTCTCTACACCCAAAATGGGCACCCAACCACCACCGTGGTTCTTCAACCCGTGCCGGCATCTCCAAATCCGAACCCGTTCTCAATTCAAGTCCACCATCACCTGCAATTTCGATCACAACAACAATTCATAACTTCAATTGTAGCAATTGAAGCTACACCTGCAATCCTCCAGCAATCAGTTTGAGCCCGTGCTCTCAGCCGAGAATGCCCAATCTTTCATCACCTCAGCTCATCACTGCCAGAGCTTCACACCAGCACCGCCCCTGTGCCACGAGCCCAGATTTCTTCTTCCTCGGACCGCCGCCGAGCCAGACCTATGAAGCTCCCGCCGCTGCCGTGCACCTCTGCTCCAATTCCAGTCCGCCGCATTAGACATCGAGTCCAGCCCTTGAAAATCACATCACTGCCTCTGTCGTGTACTCTGTCCGCTGCAACCCAGCGTAGCCGCCGGCACCGAATTCATAGAGGAAGAAGAAGGAGCATCAGAAAAAAAAAAAAAAAAAAAAAAGGCCCTGGAATCCTGATCCCGTCCCGTTCCGTCCCGATCCCGATCGGATTCGGGATGGTCGGGATCAATCTTGAAAAATGCCAATCCCGTCCCGTCCCGTCCCGAAAATAAATTATGGGATAGGGATCGGGATCGGGATCAGCTCTATCCCGGCTCGTCCCGGCCCGTGCCCACCCCTAGCTGCCCCCCTTTTCATGGACCTTCTGTACATGATTTACAAGAGTGGTGACGGAGGAGAACTTAGCACCATATTGCGGACCTTTTGAATGTGAGCCAATTACATATAGGGTAAAAACCCAAAATGGTACCTGAGCTATTGCGAAAAGTATTTTTTGGTACCTACAAATTTTTTTTACCCAAAATGGTACCTGAACTATTGCGTCATTACCCAAAATGGTACCTCCATAGTTAAGTATGATCCAATTAGGTATCATTTTGGGTAATGGCACAATAGTTCAGGTACCATTTTGGGTAATAGGGCAATAGTTCAGGTACCATTTTGGGTAATGGCGCAATTTGTAGGTACCATTTTGAGTTACGGAGGTACCATTTTGGATAATGACGCAAGAGTTAACTCTCCATTTTGGGTAAAAAAAATTTGTAGGTACCAAAAAGTACATTTCGCAATAGTTCAGGTACCATCTTGGGTTTTTACCCTTACATATAAGGTCACTTTTGGAGACCATGTTATTTTCTAAACCACCAAATATTTTTATCCCTCATAAAGCCACCAAAATTTTTACAAATTTCAAAATTTACAAAAATGCCACCGTGTTTTTTTTTTCATTATTTACAAAAGTACCACTGCCTACAAAAAGCTATTGTATTGTTCTTTGGCAGTAGATTTCTTGTTATTTGACAGTAGCTTTCTTGTTATTTGACAATAACTTTTGTGTTTTTTGACAATAGTTTTATTGTTCTTCGGCTGTACATTTATTGTTATTTGGAAGTAACTTTATTGTTCTTTGGAAGTAGCTTCTTTGGAAGTAACTTTATTGTTCTTTGAAAGTAGTTTAATTGTTCTTTGACAATAGCTTTATTGTTCTTTGGCAGTAGCTTTCTTGTTATTTGGCAGTAGTTTTCTTGTTCTTTGGCAGTAACTTTTTTATTCTTTGACAATAGCTTTCTTGTTCTTTCACAATAGCTTTGTTGTTTTTTGGCAGTAGCTTTGTTGTTTTTTGGCAGTAGCTTTGTTGTTCTTTGCTAGTAACTTTCTTATTTTTTTGCAGTAACTTTCTTATTCTTTGGCAGTAGCTTTTTTTATCTTTGACAATAGTTTCTTGATCTTTGATAGTATGTAGTTTTTCGTATATAATGGCATTTTTGTACATAATGAAAAGAGTAATTGTCATGAATGGTACCTGAACTTTACCTCCATCTTATCGATGGTACCTGAACTTCATTTTTCGTCACAAACGGTACCTGAACTTTTCGAATTCATTTGAATTGGTACCTAAGGCCACATTCGATAAGTATTCCGGCAAAAAATATGTGTGAGTCACTGTTTATGCTGAAATGACCATATCACCCTCAAATCATTTTTAAAAAAAGAAACTAAATGAAAAAAAAAATTAATCTTTTCTCATCCAAGTTCTTCCTTTCGTTTCTCTTTCCTATTGATTCTTCCTCTTCCAATATAATTATCTGAGATTCATAGATTCTTAGCAACTAAATTTCTTACCAACTCCACCATCTAGGCCCCATTCACTATTCTTTTCTCTCTCACTCTCTGTCAGTCTCTAAATTTTTTATCAGATTGCTGGGTTCTGGGTATTCATCCCAGCAATTGATGTCGAGTCGTTGATCCCAGCAATTGCTAGTTATCATCCCAACGAAAAATTCATAGATAATAGATTGGGTGAGCAGACGTGCAGCAACGATGAGCAGACGTTGTGGGTGCCCAAAGAGATTGGGTGCGGTGTCGGCGGTGGCAGTGGTGGGGATTGCAGCGGCGGCGCTGCAATTGTGTGATGGAATTGAACTTGCAGAAGTTGAACTTTGTGATTACAGGTGATGGTTTGTGATCTGTTGGGTTATAATTGTGAATTGGGAAGAGCTCTCGGTAGAGCTGCTGGTGAGAACTTGAAGTGGTGATGGCTGAAGTGAGCAGTGGTGTCATGGCAGAGAGGCCCACGGTTGTGGCTTGTGAGCTGAGGAATGAGTTGCGATGGTGATCTTTGCCAAATCATATTGCAGACAATCCTTAAGAAGATTCGGAAAGGGGAAGCAGGTTGAGGAAGGTCAAGGAGCAGGTGAGAGGACTGGTTATCAATTGCAAATGGATTATGATTGTTGGGTTCTGGGTATACAAACTAAGGGAGATTCTCTAATGAGGACCACTTAAATGAGTACCACTTGAGTACCACTCGATTAATGGTTGTGATATCTATTTTTCGATTACATCTTGACAAATCAAACCGTTCAATGTTAAGATATTCATGAGTAGATCACTTATACAAATTTTCAACAAAATTTGAAATCGTTAAGGTACCGAACTAGACCAAATAAATGGACGAACCAAATCTGTCAATTTTGAACCATTCATATTCATAAATGGTAAATCACAATTATAGATGACTTAACGATTTCCGATTTCATTGAAAATTTGTAGAAGTGATCTACTCATAAATATCTAAATATTGAACGGTTGATTTGTCGAGATGTAATAAAAAAGTAGGTCTAATCGAGTGGTACTCAAGTGGTACTCATTATAATGGTCCTCACTAGAGAAGCTCTCACTAAACTAATATGTATTATGATTGCTAGTTAAATACTTATATGTTTATCCCGCAATCATGATTTATGGATAGACTGGTTATCAATTGCAAATGGATAGACTAGCAATTGATAACTAGTTATCATCCCAGCAATCGGTTGATCCCACCAATTTATACCCAGCAATGGAATTAAGACATTAACTTCGGTCGTATACCCAAATCTGTTGAAGTTGGCCGCCAACTTGATTTGTTTGCAGAGATGTGAAACAATTGACATGGCTAATTCATGGTGATCTTTGAGCAGAAATCGATGTGAAATATTTGCAGTGATCTCTTTCAAAAAAATTCTCGAATCTCTATGGCTAATTCATAGTGATCTCTAAGCTCTTGCCAAAGAAAGAGAAACCTGAGAAGAGAAAGAATTGGTTTCAGGAGGGACAGATGAGATGAAGAGAAAATGAATCGATTTCATTTGGGAGAGGATCCAACCAGATCGATAAACAAAAAAGGATTTTCTTATTACATTTTTTTAAAATTTATTATCTCAATATCATTCTGAAAAAAAAAATTATGGAATTGAATAGGAAATGTCCAAAATGTCCTTAGAAATTGAGTTGAAATGTTAGTTTTAACCCTTATAATGAGTCACATGCGTCTCACATGCCATTTTTTGCCGGAATACTCATCGAAGGTGTCCTTAGGTACCAATTCAAATGAATTCGAAAAGTTCAGGTATCGTTTGTGACGAAAAATGAAGTTCAGGTACCATCGATAAGATGGAGGTAAAGTTCAGGTATCATTTATGACAATTACCCTAATGAAAATTAAAATGCGGTGACATTTTTGTAAATATTGAAATTTCTAATATTTTGGTGGCCTTATGAGGAATAAAAATATTTGGTGGCTTAAAAAACAATAAAGTCACCAAAAGTGACCTTATTTATAATTTGTTATTGAATGTAGCGATAAAAAATGCTATAGTTTTTAGTTGCTTTTAGCTGCAAATATTTCAAGTAGAATTCTAAGGTTAATGTCTATTAACAATCCCTATATCATGCAGTAGATAGAAACTCCAAAATGAATGAGTAAACCAGATTAGGCGAGCAAGAAAAGAAAATGCATCTTGGATCCATTGTTCTACTTTTGCTTGTTGACCATACTGATAAATTGAAAGGAACATACTACAAGAAAAAAAAAAGCTCAAATTTTTATTGGTTAGTTAAGACAACAAATTGATGTGTATTGGATCATGCAGCAATAAAACTACACAATCAAATCAATTAAGGGTTGTCATGGGCCGCGCTTAGGGTCGTGACGGGGCGGGACTAGTCAAAGTCAACGCAACTTAATACCAGTCCTAGACCTGCTCACAAGCCCAAAGTCATACGGGCCAATCGGGCCAGGCCGGGTAGGGTCATGTTTTATATATATTTGTATATATATGACTAATTATTGTAAATATATTATTATATGTGGTTGTCCATGTAAATAGTCATTAATTAGGTTCTTATGATGTAAACCCTACCTCTATATAAAGGAGGCTAATGAGACTGAATAATAGACTTTTATTCCCTCATATCTTCTATCTATCTATTTTCTCTTTGTGTTTTCTCTAGTTTATAACACGTTATCAGCACGATAATCTCACCACGAGGATATGCACAAATTGAATGATGCAATAGCATCTATTGTTTTCATTGTGCGAGTGGGTCGTGATTTTCTAATCACTTTAAACATGATATTCTTATTCATAGACGCTTGCTTTCTGAATATATTTTTTGAGGCATCGATCATATCTATATGATTCTACACTGCCCAATTTTGTTTTTTTTAGGCGCTTCCCTATTTGTTTTCTGAACTGATTAACATTCAGGTCTTTATCACTGCTCTAAATTTAGAGAATCATGATATGATTAACTGATGATTCTATCTATACAGGGGTTGCTTATTGACCGCATAATTCTCCAATCCCATCTCTTTAATCAATATTGGTCTGATGCAAGCATAATTAGGATATGTTATATATTGCTCGACTTTATATGTATTCAGTGGCTATTTTACTAACCTTACAATGGAATTCGTGTACTTGTTCTTATGAATTCGAGGCCATGAGATTATGAATCCTCTATCGATAGCATGCCTAATCTTATTATGGTACATATATTGTTTAATCATCTCGTTTTGATTTATTTTTCTTATGATTCCATTATGACCAATTGATATAATAAATTCACAATTATGAAATTGCCAAAATTTCACAATTAATGCTTACTGAAGATAAGGTAAGGATCATCTCAAGAGCTGCAGATCTTGATTGATGACTCCGGAAGAGCTCGTACCATGTTACCAAATATGAAATATTTTTGAATTAAGTACCTCCAATACAGATGTATGGAGAATATTACCATCACATTTGGAATGTATTAATATCCACGAGTAAATTAAATGTATCATGAACCACATGTTCATTGAGCCAAATACATTAATTTAGCATGACTAGTTGGGTCATTTTGGATCTACCACGTTGTGTAAGATCATTTACAGACTCCGTTTGAGTATAAATATTATTTTGTCATATGTTTGAGTATAAATATTATTTTGTCATACAATCGTGATTGCAAAATTTGCTCACAAGGACCATTATTTCTCCCACAGTTTGCAAGTTGTTACTTTAATGAGTCAATCCTCCCACCGTTAAGATATTTATTTTGAGAATATTGTACGGTTGGATCTTTGAAATTAGACCAGTTGGATAATTAAAGAATAATTATGACTTGTGGGTGCGATAAATTAGTTTACTTTCGTTCGATTTATCAAACCGCGACAATCCGACCGGTGGAAAGGTTGCCGAGTGTTTTGGATAATTAAATGTGTTGATGAGTATATTATTTGAGGACTTGGGTTTCGGGTTTCGATGTTGGAATTAGGGAAACGAGAATTCCCTATGGAAACCCTAATCGGGTTAATTCGTTAATTTTTCTAATTAATCGCTCGTTCGTCGAATTAATCTGTAGCATAACTCGTTTTGTTCAGAAGGACAAGTCAAGCCACCAACCGAGGAGGTTTGTACTAGACGTGCGGCTTAGCAAAAATCTGCGAGTGGACTTTGTTTTAAAGCAATTAAGTTTATGGTTTTGATTTCGGAAATATCTTATTAGTCTTGCCTCATATCAAATATTGCATTTTCAATTTTCCAGCTTCAGATTTATATTCATTCAGTTATTACGATTTTGATGATTTTCAGTTTGAGATTTTCAGTTAATTATTGAATTATGATTTTATTTGGAGGTTCCATTTAGTTTCTATGCATGCATAGTTACCTGACGTGGTAACCCCCCTCAGGTAACCTACCTGACATGATAGATTCCCTCAGGTACTATCTGACGTGGTAGTACCCCTCAGACAGTGGCGTCTGGCGTTAGTAGATCTCTCCAGATGTCGAGTGACCAACGTGGTAGTACCCCTTGGCCATTGATGACTAACGTGATAGATCCCCCCTTAGTCATCACCTCCGCTTCTCTTTAGTTCAGTTTTTCAGTCCAGTTTTTCAGTTCAGGTAATTTATTTTCTCTTGAGGCACAGTTTTCTCAATAAATGAGTTTTGAATTGGGAAAACACAAACACTTTTAGTTTGAAAATATTTAGATTTTTGTCCACTCACGCTAATAGTTTTTAATATTTTCCCCTGTGCTCTTCTGTTTTCAAACGCTCAGTTTGCAGACTAGCTAGTGTGTTCAAGTTATGGGTGTTCAAGTTCTCTTGGGATTTTCCTTATGGAAGGAATAGTGTGTTATGGACAGATTTGACCCCTCCATTCATTGGCCTTTCTATTTGGTTAAAGGACTGAGATATGAACAACGATGCGTAGAGTTATGGATCGAAGTTCGTAAATTATTTTTTTTCTGTTGGTCAAAGTATTTTTTTTTAATATTGTGCAATAAAAGGTCGGTGTGATGTGGCATTTCAGCATAGAAAAGTAGTTGTTGGTTCTGTTTTAGGAAAAACTCGAGAAGCAAAAGTGAAACCATTAACGATTCGTGGGGGTTGCGGTTGTGTTGGCACATAAATTTGGAGGTATGTTGCAATTATCAGGTGCTTTGTGGACCTTAAAGTGTAGTACTTGCTAAGTATAATCTTGAGGAAGTTATGTTCAGTCTTTGTTGTTTATCCGAGAATTACCGGATCATACTATGCACACAAGAAGTGTTAGTGATCACCAAGTCTTCTTGAAATTATCTTCAGGAGAAAGAATAGTATATTTTGGAAATTGATGAAAGTTGATATCTCAATTCATTAACCTTATTAGGTTACAAGAGGTAGAGTTAGCTTAATAGCTTATAAATGGGTTTTGGTTTCGGTACTGAAGATTTCACAACGTATTCTATATCTTCATACGTCAGAGTATGTGCCGGATCATCCCCATTCTTGGAGCCCTAACCTAATTAATTAAAGAGTTCAGTTTTGAAGGATTGCATGTGAAAAATGGAATTGAGGTTTTTAAATTATTCGCGCTGGTGAAAGTACTATAGAGGTCTTGTTGTGGAAGAGGTTAATCAAGGAATCCGAGATGTAAATGCAAGTTTTATATACACACTTCTTCGTGTGTGAAATTTCGAGGACGAAATTTTTACAAGGCAGGGAGATTGTGAAAATATTTAGAATAACGAGAATGTCAACGTTAAGCAGAATTGAAATTAGAGCTCGGAAATTCAGGTAGGGTCTCGGGGAATATTTTTCTATAAAATGTTAAGTAGTTTAATAAATTAGTAAATTGTTTGATATTGGTTGAATTACCTCTTGGATGTTATTGCTTTCAGTAATTGTTGAACAAGCATGATATATGATTTTTCTATTTCAAAAGCATGTGTTGTTTACTTTCTACGTACACTATGGATTACAGTACTATCATGCATGATGCGTGGTGAGGGATTGTGAGGGTTGTTAGAAAAGAATATCGGTTGATATGAGATTTATTGAAATCTAGAGGGATTGAAATTGAGAGAAAAGAACTCTTTGTGTAGTTGAGTTAAATTCCCGTCATGGACCAGAGATTGTCAGCCCACCGTGCACAAAATAGGGAGTGAAGCCCTTTCAATTGCGATTGATAAAACGATCATATATGGGGCAATTGGCACTGGCGAAGCGAAGAATTGTAACAAGATGACTAACAAAAGAGAAATGTAGTATAGCTTGGAGTGTATGAGAAGAGTGATGAGTTAGCATCACATTCTTGCATTGCCACTACTAGAATTTACCCTTTTAGTCACAAAACTATAGGTGACAAACCTTAAAATTGTGCCCTATTGTAGGAATGGGTCACAATTTTTGTAATTTCGTCACCCATAATTTTGTGTTTTGGACCAACAATGTTTCCCAGTTTTTGTGACGGAGGGACTATAATTAGTGTCAAAATTTGCTTGACACTAAATCAGTTTTTTTTTTTTTCAAAGACTAGTCTTAGCCTCTTCGGTGAAAGCATAATCAGCAAAAGGCGGGAAGGCAAAAAAAATCCAAAAGCTTTGAGTGTAGAATTTTGGGCCTGGGAGGGAATTTTACCGCCATTTAGGACCATTATTGACAAAGCCAAAACGTTGCGTTTCAATAAAAAAGCCTAAATATTATTTTCTCTCTCTCCTCTCTTGGAATCTCCTCCGGTCCTCCCTATTATCTGCTCTTATATAAAATCAAAATAAAAAAAATTGAACACATAAATCAATCTCTCGATCTCTCGCTCTCTCTACGCACCTTTTTACTCTCAATCTCTATTACATTCGACTCTCCAATCTCAAATTTCAGGTTAGTAACTTTACAATCAAAACCCATAACCCCTTTTGCTCTCAATCTCAATTTCTCTCTCGCACCGAGTAATTTTTTTCTTTTTCCAGAATTTAGATGAACTATATTTGAAATTTTCTTTATATGTGTTAATGGGTATTCAATTTTCTTTAATTTCAAGGGTTCTATTGTCTGCAAAAGCACTGGTATTGAGAAATCATTCTTGTTCTCTCTTGGCTGCTACCTTCTTGTCATGGATAAAGTAAGCTAGCCTTCAAAAAGTTAATTCAATTTTGTTCTTTTGTTGCTGAAATTGATCTTTTCGCAGAGCTTTTGTTGTTGTTGTTGTGAGTTTATTACTAAGCTTACTGATAGTTATAAGGTTGTTGCTCTATATATGCTTACTAGTCTGTGTTTAGGGTTGATTAAACTTGTTGTTGTTATTTTCTCTATTAATTAGAATTGTTGGGTTATTCTTTGTTGATTGGTTAGGGTTGGCAACTGCTTTTTCGATAGGGGCCGGAATGAGGTTAACTATGATGGGAAAGTTAGAATGTTAGATGTCAGGAGGAGACCATAGAAATAAGTGTTGGGTGTTAATGGTGATAAAAGATTTAGGCTTTTAAGCAATTAATATTTAAAAGTCTCCTTTCAATTTAAATCAGTAAATACTTTTAGGCTACAACTAGCACAAGCTTACGTATTGTGGAGGCATTTTAGTATTGAGAGAGGCAACTTTTTAGTGACATGAGTAGTTGTTGTTGTTGTTGTTGTGTAAGCTCAAGCTCTCAAAAGTCAGAATAACATTCTTCTTTTGTTTTTCCTTTTTTGGTCTGATACCTTTTTGAGCTTAACTATGAATAACTTTGCTAACACACATGCATGATTGTCTTGCAGGGGTAAATATGATATCTAGACTGCTCTTTCAGCTCTTCGTCCATATATGGTAGGATCACCTCAATCTTTTGATTCATTGGTTTGAGTGTATTCTTTGGTTAGTGTTAGAGTTGAGGTAGACATTAGCTTATTATGCATTTGAGTGTAGTTGCAACTAGTTTTTGGGTTCTCTGTCAACATATTTTAATCTTGTTAAATTTGAATTAGCCTTATCTTCCTCTGTTTTAGTGGATAAGTAACTTTTGAACTAAACATTATTTTGTTTTTAATTTGCTAATTAAATTTGAACTAAATAAATCATTTGACTGATCTAAAACAGAAAGTAGTTTTTGCATACAGCCATACAGAGACAGAGTTGTATGGCTGTTCCGTCTCTGTGCCACCCTAAAATAAGCTCCCCATCCTAGCCTTAATGAATAATTTGATTGCAATTCATTATGTATATATATGTATCTGAATCAACATGCACTACGAGGAAGTCTTGATGAATGATTTGATTGCAATAAATAAATTATGATGGATGATAGTGATATATGCAGCAGGGCAAGAATTAATGTGAATGTGGATCCGTTGGACAGAGTTGTGAGAAATGCGTCGATGAAGGACAAAACGATAATCGTGACAACGCTGAATGATGCGTGGGCTGAACCCAACTCGATATTCGATCTGTTTCTGGAGAGTTTTCACATTGGAAACAACACGAAACGGCTGCTGAAGCATGTGGTGGTGATCTGCTTGGACCAAAAAGCATACGCTCGAAAACAGGGGTTAGGATTATATGATTGTATGTTATATATAATTGTAGTGTATTGAAACAAAACTAACATCATTAGATTAAATATCTAACTTCTTTTTCATTATGTGTAGAAAAATCTGATTGGAGATCGAGTTGAACAAAACCAAGCAACAATTGGCAGAGTCTGAGGGTACCCCATTGGAAGATGTTATTGTGTCTATCCTTACGCAATTGGATATCTTGGCTAAGGAGCTCAGGGCTATGAAGGGTAAGACCATTCGAGGTGTGGGTTATGGTCTTAAAAAAGACACATTCTGTTCTTCAATCCCTGCATCCACTTCTAACCCAACAAATTTTGAACTTATGAGGTACATTGTTTTATTGGAAGACTGACTTGCTTCTCTTGAGGCTGAAAGACAACCTCCTACACATGAAGTGGATGAAGAGGGTAATGAGGATGAGGATTTGAATGTGCTGTAGGTCTTGATATCCTCATTAGTTTTTTGCATGTTATATTTTGGATGTACAAATGAAGCCATGATATTCCCACATGCGTATATACCCCTTAGTTTAGGGCTTTGGCAGGTTTTTGGGTCTTTGATATTCTTATTAGCTTTTGACAAGATATATTTTGGATGTAAAATGATGCCTTGAAATTCCATATGCATCTAGCACCATCATCTGTAACTTACTATAATTGTAAAGTATTGGCTGATAACAGCATTTGAA
Organism: Rubus parviflorus; assembly: GCA_029955375.1. Taxonomy (NCBI): domain Eukaryota; kingdom Viridiplantae; phylum Streptophyta; class Magnoliopsida; order Rosales; family Rosaceae; genus Rubus; species Rubus parviflorus. Next base: position 15,918,937 of record JARGGL010000006.1, on the reverse strand, counting down.
CTTACATGTTTATAAATATTTATGCCACTTATTTATTTATCTATTACTTGTTGTAAAGTCTTGCAAATTATAATTATTAATTTGAAATTAATGTTCATGATATATAGATTGGAGAAAAAAGTCACTTCGTCACCCATTCCCAAAATTAAAAATTACCAAATTAAATAAATAGAGACGAAATTAATTTGTCACCAATAGTATTGCATTTGTGACGATTTGCCAAAAGTGGTAGGTATATTTAAGATCCGGGGTTGTCGTTCCAACGGAGATCGAAGGCCCTTCAACCCCTTGGCAAATAAGCAACCAAAGAAGATGCACAAATATGATGAGACAAGAGATGAAAAGAGTGGATGAGGCGTGTATATGACAATGTGTTGTGTAGAGGTGTAGTGTTTTTGGGTTTTCGAAAGATAGTGCAAAACAACAATTAAAATGCAAGAAAGTATAAATGTGCAAATAAAGTAAGATAGGTGTTGGGGTTTTCGGGCAAACCCCAAGTCCAATGCAACTAGTGATCCTCTAACACGAAACCATGCCAATGTATCCACGAATCAAGCCCCGTATCCTAGCCATGCTATGGTTCTAGGACCGTGCTTACCTAAGGTATTCAAATGCCTTACTAGGGCCATTCGAACTCTCTAGGTGTCTTAGGGGATCCCTCTATGTTACCTAATACCGAATCCCCTAAAGTGCTTAAGAGGCGTAAAGTGTCGAAGCTTAGGGACTCAAACAAGCAACACATGCATAACCCACCACTCCACCGATGTTATCGATGTGGAGTGGATTCCTTCTAAGGTATTCCTAAGCCTTATTAGGGTCCTAGGGACTCTCCGCGGGAGGGTAGAAAGAAAGGAGGCGTAAAGCACATGAATTAAGGGTCAAACATAGTGAAACATGCTCATCACACATATTGCCAATTGCCTAGAGTAGAATAAGGTTGCCAAACCATACACAACTCATACAAGATGGACCAAATGCATACAAAAGAGTGGCAAATCTTCACATACACATTCAATACATATGAAACTAGACAATACACATACTCATGAACCAACAAAGGCATTTATTCATAAATTAAAGCATCACATAGTCACATTGAACTAGGGCACACAACCCTAGTCCCCAACAAAGGTAACTACTCACAAAGCATCATAGTATACATCATCAAATTATACAATAAAGCTCTAGACATAAGAAAAAGAGAGAGTAAGGATGAGGAATGCTCAATAGATGCTCTCTTGCTCCTCCTTGGCTTTGATGATGGATCTTGATGACTTGGTGAGGATCCCAGCTGCCCAAAGTGATGGTGGAGGTAGTAGACATCGTGGGGAGAAGATTTGATGAAGGGTGGTGGAGGAGAGGAGGTGTGGAAGTGGTGGATTGTGGCTGACCCGACGGTGGTCGACCGGTCGACCGGTGGTCGTCGACCGGTCGACGGACGAACCGTGGGCAACCCTAGATCTAAGGGAGAAGAGAGAAAGGGGAAAGGGAAAGTGATGGAGATGGGGGCAGCTGAATGGATGCCCTAATGAGGCAACAACAAGAGTATAAATAGGCAAAGGAAGGGAGAATGAAGGGTTAGGATGAGCTAGGGTTAGATCTAAGGGTTGGATGAATTAAATGAAGGGTAAAGGGGTAAATCCTCATGTGAACAAAAGGAAAGAGTAATTAATGGGTGACCTCACCAAATCTAGTGTGGTGTAGCTGAAAATTAATTGCACATGTGGATGAGTCACAAGGTTGACTTTGCCTTGACTTTGACCGCGACCTTCGGAGTTGACCAAAGGTTGACTTTGACCAAACTTCCGGAATTCTTCTTGCGACTCCTTTCCGGGACTTCATGCTGACTCGTTGACGCTCCAAAGTCGGGGTTGACCACGAGTTGACTTTTGGTCCTCGGGTTGACTTTTCGTCCTTTAGCCGGAAATCCACAAAAGCTCCCAAATTGCGCCCCTTTGCTCCCGATATCCGTCCGATGCTCGTGAACCCTACAATGGTGCAATTCAAGGATTAAAGGCACTAAACGGCCTTCGGATTAGCATTACTAAAGTGATTAGAGGCCTAATTTGTATGCAAATTGCATACGAATCACACCCCCACACTTAAGCTTTGCTTGTCCTCAAGCAAATAAAGAATCAACAGTCCAAAACACATTCAACTTTTGCCTTAACAACCATATCCTCAAATAGAGACCGCCAAGCCACAAATCAAGATTCTATTAAGCACATACTCAAACCTCATGATTTGTCAAGTGTTTAATATGTGTATCTAATGCATGCTTGGTGAAGTGTGTGCTAGCCATGGAATAATCAACCAAGAGCAATCAAATTAGCATATGCTTGACAAGATTAACCGCTAAACTCACATGATTCACTAAATATTTCCGCTCTTGTGTTTAGGGTTAAGTGTTTACTCTCAAGGACATTTACCACAAGCAACGTCCCCATAAGCTTGCTCATTGACCAACTCTCCACTAATTAATTCACAACTCATTAGATCAAAAGGGCTTTCACCTGGTTGTAATGGGGCCAAAGGTTAGTGGTTAACATGAAATGAAGGGATGGATATACAAGTATTCCAAGTATTTCACAAAACAACTCAAGGACTTTGAAACTCATTTTCTTTAACAAACAGTCCTAACTTTTATTCTCCTCAACCTTTTATTCTAAAAACAAACTCTATTTTTGGATTTTCTAACTTTCTATTTCTACTTTTCTCTTTCTTTTTCTCACAACTTCTTTCCCATTTTGTATTTTCTTTTCTCTTGGGACTTTCTTTTTTTTGAACTTTATTTTTATACACAACTTCTTTTTGATTTTCTGAACTTCTTTTCCAACCAATTTCTCCTTTACAAAACTCTAATCTACTCTACCCCCACACTTGCTTTTCACAAACCCATAAAATATAAAGAACATGAGAAGTCACAATTGTTGCCTTGCTAATACTTGGAACAAGGGACGGTTAGTGTTTAAGCTAGTAACATGGGTTAGACTTTTGTGGGTTAAACGAAGAAAAAGCTAATGATGAATGAGGCTCGAAATGGGTTAGTCCTAATGGATTAGTGTTTAAGGGATTAGAGATTAGTTTGGCCATGGTGCTTTTCTAGTGCCTAGATCATTTCCAATTCATCGCAAATTAACACATAGTCTCAAGCGGTCTTTGAGCAAGTTCTAGGTCTCGTAAACTAGTGGAATGCACACACATGAAGAACAATGATGTATGAATGATGCATACATATCAATGAGGCTCAAAATCTCACCATATAGGGTATATGCATGTCAATACATCGTCTAGATATGCTTTTCCAATTGCAAGTGACCAATCAACATGGCAAATGTGCGTATAGAGTCAAGCAATCATCAATTACTCATATTAACCACAAGGCAACTCAATGATTTCTAAGCACATGCTCTTTATCCTCCTAATTCACAACTTAGTAGGCTCACAATTATCATTGGGATTGAAAAAGACAATCAAAACACACACAAAACCTTCAAAGTTTCAAAATTCAAACATTTAACTTTTTGCACCAGTCGACCGGTCGACGGAAATCATCGACCGTTCGACCACAGCTCCCTGGACGAGTGTCGACCGGTCGACACAAGGGTCGACCGTTCGTTGAAAACTTTGAAAAATTCAAAAATTTTGGTGGTTTGAAAAATGTGAAAACCTTTTAGTTTGGCCCAACCTCACCCCCACACTTAAAACCAACATTGTCCTCAATGTTGTGAGGTATTTAAAAATGAAAATCAAGTGGGTGAAAGTGATGAGAATGAAGTCGGGCAAATGCACACATACAAAATATAGCAACGGATGATAGAGTAAGAAAAACCCCCTTTGTAGACTCCCCTAGCGAGCCGAGAAACCACAAATAGACACCAACCTCAGGGCACAAGGCCCTGACTTCCATACGTTTGCTCCTCGGGTGCCAAATGAATTAGAAAGTGGCATGAAACACCACTTAGCCCGGTGGCTAAGGTGTTCATCTTCAATGAAGCACAACAGCTCTCATGGTGAAGGAAAGCTCATCAACGGTTGTTTGCTCGATCTCCCCCAAAGTGATGGTGCACAGTAAATCAACTCCGACCTCTTCCCTTTGCAAGGGACATAATTCCAGAAGTAAGAACAGTCAAAGTGAAAGCTGGGATCGTCACTTCCAGCTCTGAGTACCACTCCTTTGGAACTGCAAATCCGGAGATCCAACGGCTGGAACTCAATGAAATTTAAACAGAGAACAGTAGACACATAGAGGAAGCTGTCATACAAATTGCAGCTCAATCCAGCGGTTGAAATGAGATAAAACTGCTTCCAAAGTGGACTGTTCTTCCCAGGCAGATTCTGGAAATCAAACAAAACAAAACAAAAATGAATTCACTTCACCGAAACATCCATCCTACATCTCCCAACTTCCCATAAGCCCTTTATTCAAAACAAAACAAACTAATCATAGATATATATATCACACAAAATAAAAAGAATAGTGCAAGAAACTCGGTTACCGATTACCAAGAGATCAAGGTTGAACCTCAATCCCCGGCAGCGGCGCCATTTGACGATTTGCCAAAAGTGGTAGGTATATTTAAGATCCGGGGTTGTCGTTCCAACGGAGATCGAAGGCCCTTCAACCCCTTGGCAAATAAGCAACCAAAGAAGATGCACAAATATGATGAGACAAGAGATGAAAAGAGTGGATGAGGCGTGTATATGACAATGTGTTGTGTAGAGGTGTAGTGTTTTTGGGTTTTCGAAAGATAGTGCAAAACAACAATTAAAATGCAAGAAAGTATAAATGTGCAAATAAAGTAAGATAGGTGTTGGGGTTTTCGGGCAAACCCCAAGTCCAATGCAACTAGTGATCCTCTAACACGAAACCATGCCAATGTATCCACGAATCAAGCCCCGTATCCTAGCCATGCTATGGTTCTAGGACCGTGCTTACCTAAGGTATTCAAATGCCTTACTAGGGCCATTCGAACTCTCTAGGTGTCTTAGGGGATCCCTCTATGTTACCTAATACCGAATCCCCTAAAGTGCTTAAGAGGCGTAAAGTGTCGAAGCTTAGGGACTCAAACAAGCAACACATGCATAACCCACCACTCTACCGATGTTATCGATGTGGAGTGGATTCCTTCTAAGGTATTCCTAAGCCTTATTAGGGTCCTAGGGACTCTCCGCGGGAGGGTAGAAAGAAAGGAGGCGTAAAGCACATGAATTAAGGGTCAAACATAGTGAAACATGCTCATCACACATATTGCCAATTGCCTAGAGTAGAATAAGGTTGCCAAACCATACACAACTCATACAAGATGGACCAAATGCATACAAAAGAGTGGCAAATCTTCACATACACATTCAATACATATGAAACTAGACAATACACATACTCATGAACCAACAAAGGCATTTATTCATAAATTAAAGCATCACATAGTCACATTGAACTAGGGCACACAACCCTAGTCCCCAACAAAGGTAACTACTCACAAAGCATCATAGTATACATCATCAAATTATACAATAAAGCTCTAGACATAAGAAAAAGAGAGAGTAAGGATGAGGAATGCTCAATAGATGCTCTCTTGCTCCTCCTTGGCTTTGATGATGGATCTTGATGACTTGGTGAGGATCCCAGCTGCCCAAAGTGATGGTGGAGGTAGTAGACATCGTGGGGAGAAGATTTGATGAAGGGTGGTGGAGGAGAGGAGGTGTGGAAGTGGTGGATTGTGGCTGACCCGACGGTGGTCGACCGGTCGACCGGTGGTCGTCGACCGGTCGACCGGTGGTCGTCGACCGGTCGACGGACGAACCGTGGGCAACCCTAGATCTAAGGGAGAAGAGAGAAAGGGGAAAGGGAAAGTGATGGAGATGGGGGCAGCTGAATGGATGCCCTAATGAGGCAACAACAAGAGTATAAATAGGCAAAGGAAGGGAGAATGAAGGGTTAGGATGAGCTAGGGTTAGATCTAAGGGTTGGATGAATTAAATGAAGGGTAAAGGGGTAAATCCTCATGTGAACAAAAGGAAAGAGTAATTAATGGGTGACCTCACCAAATCTAGTGTGGTGTAGCTGAAAATTAATTGCACATGTGGATGAGTCACAAGGTTGACTTTGCCTTGACTTTGACCGCGACCTTCGGAGTTGACCAAAGGTTGACTTTGACCAAACTTCCGGAATTCTTCTTGCGACTCCTGTCCGGGACTTCATGCTGACTCGTTGACGCTCCAAAGTCGGGGTTGACCACGAGTTGACTTTTGGTCCTCGGGTTGACTTTTCGTCCTTTAGCCGGAAATCCACAAAAGCTCCCAAATTGCGCCCCTTTGCTCCCGATATCCGTCCGATGCTCGTGAACCCTACAATGGTGCAATTCAAGGATTAGAGGCACTAAACGGCCTTCGGATTAGCATTACTAAAGTGATTAGAGGCCTAATTTGTATGCAAATTGCATACGAATCAATTTGGCGGGTTAAAAATAATTTTCGCACCAAAATTTGAAAATGATTCAAATAGTGACGAACTTTTTTCGTCCCCATAATGTCAAATTTGGCGGCAACAATTTTTTTGGCGCAAAAATAAAAAAAATGAAATGATTTGAAAAAGAATGGGTGACGAAATACTAGGGATTGGGTGACATATCCATTTCGTCACCCAAACCCCTTTCGGTGACGAACTTAGCATTTCATCACCCAAAGGAATCAGTGACGCAGTATAGGTGACGAACCTGGTGAAGAATTTTTTCCGTAACCCATACCTTTGGGTGACGAAATTTTCAGGATAGGTGACAAAAGTGGTTTGTCACTGATTGGGTAAATTCTAGTAGTGTGCACTTCTAATTTATTGTACTTTTGATTTTTTGTTTGACAACTTGGTTGTAACACTTACATAAGAATCACCTAAAAAGGTCCTGCCCTATTGAGCGTAAGCTCACCCCTATGGATCAATTTGTTCAGGTACGACACGAGTATCGAATGGACTAAATGAGATGAAGCATGAACTTAGAATGAGACGATGTTGTGTTCAAATATGGCAGTTGTGACGAGAGTGAGTTAGAATGTAGAAGGTGTAGTTTCTCTTTGTAAAGATTTTATTATTTCAAATATTGTAATTTTGACAAATTTCTGAAAAGTATTTGATTTTGTATTATTTTTTATGTTATTTTTAAACGCTCACTCGGATTTGGATTTAGGTGCTTAAAATCCATCGACACGGGTCCAAGGCGTGACACAAGATGCTTCCAAGTTTCCTGGCGAATATCTTCCATTATTCAAGATATCAGTGACAACTAGAATTGAGGAAATATTTTTGTATTTTTGAACCCTAAACCCTATTCTTTGTATTCTTGAACTATTACTTGTATCCATTTCGGACTATAGTGGGGTTGTAGGGGTGGAGGGGGACCCCGTTGGGTGTGAAGTAGTTCCGCCCCTGTCTGCTACTATTGAAAAAAGATGTACGGGTGGGGGTGGGGGTGGGGAGGTGGGGGGCCGTTGGGTTTGAAGTAGTTCTGCCCCTGTCTGTTAGTATTGAAAAAAGAAGATCAAAAGTATACAAGGAAGGGGGATCAAACCAAAACCTCCGTATCTACACTTCAATTCACTAGTAGTAGCTAGGTCGTAATTTTCAGTGCAGTTATCTATATATGTAGTTCACTTTCAATTCACTATAGTTCTAATCTTTCTCGTTTTCCAAGTTGTTCTCATGCAATTCATCAAACAGTTCCAAATGACTTCTTCTGGCGACCTAGTAATCATGCTTTCAAGCTTTCTGTGTCTGTTTCTTCTTCTCTTAGCTCTGATCAACATCTTTCTCACACAATGGTGGACTCCAACTCGCCTACAGAAATTGATGGGTCGGCAGGGAATCAAAGGCCCTTGTTACAGACTTTTCCATGGAAACAACAAACAAATCTCGCACATGAAAAATGAAGCCATCAGCAGACCTAAAAGCTTATCACATGACCTATTTCCTCTAGTTCAACCTCATTATAACTCGTGGGTCAAGATATATGGTAACAAACTCGATCTGAGTCTCAACTATGCTTTCAAATTTTAGTTCCGATATAAATTTTGGTCATTTTTTGTAACAGGGAAGATTTTTCTTTAATGGTATAGTACTGAACCTCAGTTGGTGATCTTCGAACCTGAGTTGTGCAAAGAGATACTGAATAACAAAGATAGAGTTTTTCTGCAAGTACAACCGAAAGGCTTTACGATGAAGTTATTAGGAAATGGCCTCGGGTTTGCTGAGGGTGAACATTGGGCAAAAATTCGAAAGGTGGCCAACCATGCCTTCCATGGGGAGAGCTTAAAAGTAAGTTGTTACAATTATTCATCGCAATTCTTGCAAATTGAGAAAATAATGAATTGAAGGTAATTTTCCAATTGCATGATGAGATTTTTTCAACCAGAATATGATTCCGGACATGGTAGCTAGTGTCGAGACGATGCTGAAAAGGTGGAAGAATCATGAGGGGAAAGAAGTTGAGGTGTATCAAGAATTTAGGTTGTTGACTTCAGAAGTGATTTCCAGGACAGCATTTGGTATTAACTATTTAGAAGGGAAGAACATTTTTGAAATGTTGACCAAGTTATGCTTCTTGTTGTTCAAAAATTCTTACAAAATAAGGCTTCCTGGCATCAGGTAACTTTCTTTACTTAAATGTCCATTGCACTTGAAGAAAGGATCCGAAAGAATTTATCTTTCTTTTACTTGTTGAATCTCTCTTTGTTTGATCAATACAATATTACGTATATGATATTATTTGGTATCCACGCACCTTACTAATTGAATCCAAACTCTCTGCATCAAGTACAGGATCCTTTCAATTTGATAGGTTTTAGACCTTTTGAAATCACATTGAATATATAGTTGACGATAGCTAATGAATCTTTCCATTCATTGCTACACATTGTCCGGCCAATTTAACCCATTCATGCCCCAAGTTTTCGTAGATCAGTTGTTTCTCGAAAAGAGATGAGGAACACGCTCCACATTTCATTTGAGCTTCTTGTGCTGATGCATTCTTCTTCTTCTTGTTTTGTCACTTATCTCCCATCTGATGCATAGTAGGGAACAATTCCTAACTATATTCTTGATAGATGATGTATCCGACTTCTCATGTTTAGTCTTCCATTCAATGTCGCAGTAAGCTTTTCAAAACAAGTGATGAGATTGAAGGAGACAAGGTTGAGAAGGAAATCCGTAACTCCATACTAGAGATTGTAAAGAAAAGAGAAAAGAAGGCAGTGACTGAAAACGAAGACAGTTTTGGGAGTGATTTTCTTGGATTACTTTTAAAGGCTCATCACGATGCCAATGACAGAAGTAAGATATCAGTAGATGATATTATTGATCAGTGCAAGCAATTTTACTTTGCTGGACAGGAGACCACTAATGGTTTGCTGGCTTGGACCGTGTTTCTTCTGGCACTCCATCCGGATTGGCAAGAGGAAGCAAGAAAAGAAGTCTTACAAATATTTGGGAAACAAAATCCTAATCCTGATGGCATTGCCAAACTAAAAACAGTAAGTCAGTAAAGAGCTGATAGAGTCTCAACTATGCTTTCAAATTTTAGATCTGATAAAAATTTTGGTCATTTTTTGTAACAGGGAAGATTTTTCTTCAATGGTATGGTACTGAACCTCAGTTGGTGATCTTTGAACCTGAGTTGTGCAAGGAGATACTGAAAAACAAAGATAAAGTTTTTCTGCAAGTACAACCGAAAGGCTTTACGATGAAGATATTAGGAAATGGCCTTGGGTTTGCTGAGGGTGAACATTGGGCAAAATTGCGAAAGGTGGCCAACCATGCCTTCCATGGAGAAAGCCTAAAAGTAAGTTGTTACAGTTCTTGCAAACTAAGAAGAGAATGAGTTGAAGGTAATTTTCTAATTGCATGATGAGATGTTTTTCGACCAGAATATGATTCCGGACATGGTAGCTAGTGCCGAGACGATGCTGCAAAGGTGGAAGAATCATGAGGGGAAAGAAGTTGAGGTGTATCAAGAATTTAGGTTGTTGACTTCAGAAGCGATTTCCAGGACAGCATTTGGTAGCAGCTATTTAGAAGGGAAGAACATTTTTGACATGTTGACCAAGTTATGCTCCTTGTTGTTCAAAAATTCTTACAAAATCAGGCTTCCTGGCATCAGGTAACTTTCTTTACTTAAATGTCCATTGCACTTCAAGAAAGGATCCAAAAGAATTTGTCTTTCATTTACTTGTTGAATCTCTCTTTGTTTGATCAATATAATATTATGTATGTGATATTATTTGGTATCCACCTTACTATGCATGCCCCAATTTAACCCGTGCATGCCCCAATTTTGCGTAGAGCTGTTGTTTCTCGGAAAGAGAAGAGGAAGACGCTCCGGCCATTTCATTTGATCTTCTTGTGCTGATGCATTCTTTTTCTTTCTTTCGTTTTTGTCACTTATCTCCCATCTGATGCATATCAGGGAACAATTCATAACTATATTCTTGATAGATGATGCATCCGACTTCTCATGTTTAGTCTTCCGTTCAATGTCGCAGTAAGCTTTTCAAAACAAGTGATGAGATTGAAGGAGACAAGGTTGAGAAAGAAATCCGTAACTCCATACTAGAGATTGTAAAGAAAAGAGAAAAGAAGGCAGTGACTGAAAACGAAGACAGCTTTGGGAGTGATTTTCTGGGATTACTTTTACAGGCTCATCACGATGCCGATGACAAAAGTAAGATATCGGTAGATGATATTATTGATCAGTGCAGGCAAATTTACTTTGCTGGACAGGAGACCACTAATGGTTTGCTGGCTTGGACCGTGTTTCTTCTGGCACTCCATCCGGATTGGCAAGAGGAAGCAAGAAAAGAAGTCTTACAAATATTTGGGAAACAAAATCCTAATCCTGATGGCATTGCCAAACTAAAAACAGTAAGTCAGTAAAGAGCTGATAGTACGTGTAAGCTTCAGAAATTGTCAGTCAAGTTTGAAATCCTGATTTTTTTTTTTTTATTTCATGCAGATGAGTATGATCATCAATGAGGCTCTAAGGTTATATCCTCCGGTTGTTCAAATTGTAAGGAAAACTGGAAGAGAAGTTAGACTGGGAAAGCTGATTGTTCCTGCTAATGTTCAATTGGTCATCCCAACTGTGGCCTTTCACCATGACCCTCAAATATGGGGACAAGACGCGCAACTTTTCAAACCGGAGCGATTCTCAGAAGGAGTTTCTAAAGCTACTAAAGATAACATGGCTGCATTCTTGCCCTTTGGAATGGGACCTAGAATTTGTGTGGGTTTCAACTTCGCCACCACTGAAACGAAGATTGCACTGTCAATGATTCTACAACGCCACTTCTTCACCCTTTCCCCGGGTTATGTCCACTCTCCTCTTCATTTTATTACGGTTCGCCCACAACATGGAGTTCAAGTGATTCTACACTCACTGTGAAATTTGAAGACATATATAGAATAGTCGGACAGCAATGCTTTTGGATATCGTAGTTTAAGAAGTGTGCAACCTCTGCTTTGAGGTTTGTTAGGAATTTGCACCTGTATGTTCTTCCTGCTTTGCAGCTTGTTTATGTTGTTCTAGTATCTTGTAAAACAGTTAACGACTATTTGGGAGTTAACTCTCCTTTAAAATAAAATAATGAAGGCAAAAAATTAAGAATTTCATACCCTGTTTATGGTAGGGACTCGGTGTAGAAGAAAATGAATAAGCAGAATTAGGACTATCAACATCATTCTAAAAGAGAATAATCCATAGTGTACTATGGACTATTAACTTCGAGCCAAGGTAGGAAATGAAAACGGAATTAAACTTTATGCAGTATGACGCTTCCAACTTCATTTACTTATGGAATTTAAGCTTTCTTTTAACTTGTATTTGTAGCGATAAAAGTCTATTAAGAAATGGATTATGAAAGCTGATTTGGCTATCAACAAGTAATTAGTATTCACAAAAGAACAATTTCTGTATTCAATCTTACAGCTAAAACAGCAAACAGTTTGACTTAATGCTCAAAAGATATATGCATTTGTCGGTATGAATCATGAGAGCTATATATCCAATAGAAAATACAAAATGCTTTCTGCAAAAAAATGATACCTATGCTCTTGAAGTACCACCGTGATCCCTCTCAACATGCTCTACAAGAGCTACTGCATCACGAAATCCTTTACTACACTTGGGGCAGACATCAACCGTCAACTTCTTCGCCCCTGCTCGGCTGCCTCCCTTTTCATGTACTTTTTGTACATGATCTACAAGAGTGGTGACGGAGGAGAACTTAGCACCACATTGCGGACACTCCTCCAATTGCCTGTTTCTACTCTCACTGCTGCTGCTCTGCCCCACTCCATCCTTTGCTGTCTGCCACTTCTGGCTAAGTTCACTACTCAATTTTGCCACGCCAGCTTCAGCTGAGGCTCGAAAAGATGAAGCTGCACTAAGAAAGCTAGTACTCCAATTGGAGGAAGATGTGGCAGGAGCATGGTTGGGCTTTGACCCTTCTTTTCTACTTCTACTTAAAAGACCCCTAAAAGGAAAACCTGCTTCCTGTTTCTTAGGTCCAGGACATTTATGATCAGGTCCAAATCGGTGCTTCAAACAGTGGTCTGCCATGCAGTCCCTGCACTTGATTGTGTTCGAGAATGTTAAGATCTCCCTGCACCCAGGGACAGGACATTTTTTCTTCTTTGTGGCTTTCTCATAATTCGAAGGATCGCAATCAGTGTTGACATGCCTCTCCCAAGTAATATTTGGATCTTCATCCGGAATTAGATGAACTCCTTTGGCACAGAGGGGACAGATGACAACAGTGACATTTTGTTTGTCACCTTTTGGACAATTGTGTTTAATGTAGCTCCGGTGCTCCAAACAAAACACCTGCAAGTGTCAGCCTTATGTCAATATGCAACAAAGAAAACATTTCCAAGAAGCACAACTGGTGCTGCTGAATGATGATCCACAAATTGGAAAGATGAACAATGGCAGAAAGATTGAAGACTATACTGTGGTACAATTGTGTTTACCTACCTAACTAAGAACTTTGGATTCAAATAGAACACATCAAGCCCCAACTCTCTTAAGTTTGCATACATCAATGGTATATCAGTACCATGACAATACCATTTAGAAGATTAATAAAGTGGGAAAAAATTATATATCAAAAGCAGTTAAATTTTGATAGGTATATCCTGAATCATTAGACTATAAATTTTAGTTAAGAGAACCATATCACTATACAGCATTCCAAAACTAGATATACGTAATAAAGGAACTCCCTCTCTCCACTAACAAAAATCCTACCCATCTTTTTCTTCACCTTGATAAAAAATACACACTCCGGACCAAATTAATGCGGTTCAAGCACAGCAGAATGCGCAGAGGCAACAGAGCACTTTAGCACCTTCAGAGTTCAAATTATAATAGCAATTCAGAAGGACAACAATAAATAATAATTTCAATCCAACCAAATTATATGAATTTCAAACAGTCAACAAATAGACGGTAGCATGAGTCCACATCATATCTCTGTTTCTCATAAAAAAAAAACAAAGCAGTTCAGATACGGAAAGTCATCCATCAAAGTTAAAATTTTCAATTCAAGGACATTCCAAGATCACAAATTTCCTGGAAATTACTTGTAAGAATCCAACAACGACCATAATGGACAACTTTTTGAAAAGACAGATTTATTCGGCATCTTCGTCTTTCTCTTTGTAAGATATAATAATTCATAGCCCCATATTTACGTTTTCTCCAAGTAAATCTCTCCCCCCCCTCCCCCAAGAATCACCACAATTTGATTTTTCATTAGTTTCTTCGTTTTGGGTAATTATAACAGTTTCCTCAGCAACCAAACAGATCAAATAACAAAATTCAAATTTCAAAGCAAGCAAGCATTCCTTTTCATATTTAACATTCAAACAAAATCACAAACTTTGATATTAATATGAAAAGAGAGAGAGAACCTTATGGCAGCTATCGCAGGTGAACGGCAAGAAATCGATCTGCTGGCATTCGACGACGGAGCAATGCTTTCCCAGATCTGGGAATTCCGGAGTTCCCATCAAAATCAAAATCAAAATCAATGAAATGAACGCACAGCAAGAGCAAGACGGAACAGAAATGAATTATATAACAAGACAATCCAATACGGGATGACGGAATATTGAAGTTGCCGGAATCGGATGTCTCAAGGTTTTGTTTCCGCGGATACAGAGAGACGCCGAATCCGCGGAATTCCGAGTCCACGCTGAGCTCTTGTCCCAAGAGAGAGACGGAGTCGTTTGCAAGTCGCCCAAATATTTCCTTTAAAAATCAGAGACAACAAATCTGTGTTTTTTACGGTCGAATTGTATATCAGAGCCCATTGGGCTTAATTAACAACGCATTACATTCCTGGGTCATTGTCCAAGTGAATTCAAATCAACCACCTCACTTTGCCAAGTTGGTTTAACCGTTTTACCGCAATATTTCTCCTATACATTCCTGGCCAATATTCTTCTATTTTGTATACTTCTCCTATAGAATTAGGATTAGGTTAGGTTAGAGTTCGATCTGTTCCAATGTAATAAAAAAATTTGATTTGATACAGTTCGTATTTGACTCATGTTAGGATTGTTTTTGACTCTTAAGATATCAGTTTGTAAAAGAATAAATGAACTTGCATGCAATCTTAAGCTCGATATGACAAAACTGCTCATGGCTTGTAGTATATTCTACTCGTATACTTTTATGAAATAGTTAATAGCTTGAGTTTGGTTCTATCTCGGCTCATTATTTAAATTTCTATGGGATATTTATTATGTTTATAATTTAGAGTTTGTGATACCATAAATATAATATATTAATCATTAGAGAGTCTCTCATACATATATACTTTGAGCTACAGTTAGGCTTGACTAAGATGAATCATGTCGAGCCTAACTCATTCTACAATTGACGAGCTTGAGTTCATAAAAATTCATTCGAATCAAAGATGAGTTTGAGCCTGATAAAAAAAAGGGTTGGTGACCAATAAGGTCATATAGTTTATAAAGTTGCCCAATAAATCAGACCAAATATAAATTTGCCCAATAAGGTTATTTAATGAAAAACAGGGAACAATCTTACCTTTTTATACAATACATTTCTTATGAATTACGAAATTTGCCACTCAGGCATTTCAACCATTTCTCAGAAAGACCGCGACACCACTCCTTGGTCTGGCCAACTATGCCGGAGGAGGTGATTGTGCTGACTTCCGGCAACCCCACAATCTCGGAGGTACTCGCACTGATGCAGATTCCATATTCGATCTTCGCTCGCCTTCGCTGCGACCACCCCTGCTCGTTCATCCTCAATCTCGGCGGTTTGTACTTCAATCTGAATCGTGCCGGCGAAGACGACGAGCTCACCATTCAAGGAAACGACGGCGAGGATTTGAACGGTGTCGTGACCGTGAATTCCAGTTAATACCGTACCACGTTTCTAAATTCGTTTTTTCTTTCAGTGTTTCTTGGGGTTTTCACTTAATTTTGTAAACCTATTTAAACATGGATGAACTATCTGCATTATGAGGTCTAATATCTATTTCCTATCTTACTTTTTTTTTCTCTTATGTTTAATTTTCTCTTTAAATGAAATCACAGGAACTCGGGAGTTCCGTTTCTTTGAAATGTCATTGGCTCGAGGATACCCTGATTAGATTATGAATATTGAGCCGTTGTTGGGATGCCTTCAGAGGAGTTTAGACAAAGCACTCAATGCCTAGAATTTCAATTTTCAAAGGAGCAAATCCCTGGCCCTCCTTAATTATGTTGTAGCTTCTTTTCTTTTACTGCTCTGGTTTTTCCGTCCTGCTCTGTTTTCTTTTTCTTCTTTGTATCTTTGCTGCTCTCTTGAGCTCTTTTAAATGAAGCATTTCAGTCCAAAAAAAAAGAAGAAGCAAAAGTCCCCAATTGCTTGATCCAACAAGATATTAAGATTGGAAACCAATTGTATATGGAAGTGCATGTGGTGCTGGGCGAGGGGCATTTGTAACATATGTTATAGAACCTTTTCTTTTTACAAACAAAACAACATCTTCATTATTCATATAATTTAATTCCAATTGTATATTGCCATATTGGTGAGTGGAAGCACTTTGTATTACACTGTAATGTTACATACGCTTGTAGATACGGTTTCTTGTATGCCTAATATGCTATGTGATTTGTGAGCATAAATGGAACGCGAATCCAAACCAAAGAAAACAGAAAATAAAATGAATTAGTTTATTGTCACACACTGAATTAGTTTTCGGGTAATTTATTGTCTGACAATAAATTAAACAATAGATTAGTTCACTGAAAAATTTATTGTTAAACAATATACTAATTCATTATGTTGTGATCATATTTATTCTCAGACAATAAATTCTTATTCTCAGACAATAAACTTCTTATTGTCAGATAATAATTGGTTTATTGAGTGAGAGTAAATGACTCATTGTAAGGCAATAAAGTAATTTATTGAGTGACAATAAAATAAACACCAAAAAAGGAGAGAAAAATTGCTTCTAATTAAGGTAGTGTGCTGTTGCACTGCAGACGACCACGTGCCGCTGCAACTTATGTAAACTACAAACTGATATCAAACAATAACAAAAAGAAAGTAAAACAAAAACTATAGGGAATAAAAATTTATTGTCAGACAATAAACTTGTTAGTGTCATTTAATAAACCAGTTTATTGTCACTCAATAAACCAGTTTATTGTCACTCAATAAACCAGTTTATTGTCACTCAATAAACCAATTGTTAGACAATAAACTTGTTACTGTCACTCAATTGTGATTATTGTCAGACAATAAATTTGGTATTGTCAGACAATAAACAATAAAGTTATCGTCAGACAATAAATTGTTATCGTCAAACAATTGTTGTTATTGTCAGACAATAACTAATTTATTATATGACAATATGACTCCTAATTAAGGCAATGTGTCGTTGCACCACAGACGAACACTTAATTCATGATGAACTATCAACAATCCTACCATCAATAAAATTGAAATTGAGATTGTAAGATAGACAGATATTTTTGTTTTCTTTCTTTTCAGCCTTAGAACCCCAATGCACTCAACGACAAGGAATTGATTTCTTCCTAATCAAAAGAGAAGGAATTATAATGTATATGTTGTTTAGAATCGGAATCATAAGCTTCTTTTGTCAAAATATGAACTTGTTCATATTTGCAAGGAGCTTTTGGAAATTGGGTGCATCTGGTGGGATCACAAATAATAGATTTGTCACAAAAATCCTAAATATGTTGTGATATAATTATACAATCAAAGTTGCAAACAACAAAATAGACCACAGGATATTCAAATCACCAAGATGATGGCTGACTTCACCAAACAGACAGTTGATCAAAGGCAGCCCAAACTCATTAAAGCAAAACAATTTCATAGCAAATGTCATCTCCCTTCCAGTATAAATAAGCTTCAATACTGAGACTTATCGAGGCTGTCAAAGTAGGGATGGTCCATCGCTTCTTTGGTTGAGATTCTCTCAGCTGAATATATTTAAGCATTTTCTGCAAATTCCAAATGCAAGACACTATAAGAGACAATAAGAAATGTAATGTGGGTTCTGCTTTCCAAAACCAAAACTAAATCCTGTTAATCTGCGAATTGCATTTGCCAAAACTAAATCCTATTAATTTGCTGGTTGCACTTGTACAATTATTTTACTTGTGTACAGTATTTCAATTATATCATCTTCATCATTTTAGGGTTTAGAAAAAAAAAATATAAACATATATCGATTCAAGCCATCACACACAACATAGCTACTCAAACTCTAAGGTTTCTAACCAAAGTGGAGAACCAAAAAAAGAAACTTGCAGACCATCTTTTACTTGACATGAAGACCAGATTGAGATTAAAAGAAACTAATTTGATGAAAAAACAGGCAATGCACAAACAAGATGAAAAGAGAGATATTTATTGTGAAGTAGGAGAGAGAGATCATTCCATACAAGCCCACATAAATGGACTATCATGTCTCCTTTCCATGCAATAAACATCCATATTTGATGAATCGGCACTGTCTCCACTGTGTAAAGATGCAAAACTACTAAATGCCTAAATGGAGAATCATGCCATTCCCGCGGAATATGTATCAATTTCAAACAAAGCAGTAACACACTCAAGCAACTGAAATGACAAGTTGACTCTCGAAGCAACTTCAAGAACACTTACTGATAACAGGTCCCAAAGTAGGAATAGTTTGAGCCAAGTTATGAGGCTCCCACAGTGGATAAACATGCCAATCCTACAGAGTAGTGACACCAGCCCACTGCTTCTCACTTCTCAGTTGGTGTTCCTAGCAGCCAACACAATAGTAACAGTTTCAAGTAAATAGTATTGCTTGTTCTCTATTCCAATTACCAGAAAAACGAAAAATCAAAATTTCAAATCAAGTGAGGACATAAAACAAACACCTGAAGATGTGTAGCAACCGCTGGAACTCAGAATCACCAGGGAACATCGCCTGCCTCCTTATCATTTCAGCTGCAAATTCATTAATCAAATACTATTACGGTCAATTAAACCAACTACTTGCGAAGGCATTAAGTTGAATTCATACAATATTAATCAAAGAGAGCAAGAGAGTCTCCCTCCTTACCATTTCAGCTGCACATTCATAAATCTAATACTAATACGATCAATTAAACTAAAAAATTGCAAATGCATGAAGTTAAATCCATACAAAATCAAAGAGAGTATGAGTGTGAGAGTACTTACCAAAGATACATCCGACGGACCACATTTCGAAGCCGGTGGAGTAGTGAGTGGAACCGAGCAAAACCTCAGGGAAGACAATAAGAATTAATTCGAGGCATCAATCAAATATACCGTATTTGTAATTGAAACGAAATTCGATCGAAAAAAAAAAAGCATAACGAAATCGAACCTGTAGATCTTACTTCGAAATCAAAATACAGGGAAGCGCGATCGAATATAAAAATTGCGAACTCGCTCTGAATCCAAATCTCGATCTCATCTAGCTCTCAATCTCTGATCAAAACGGTGTTCTTTCTCTCTCTAACGAACTCGACATGATTCTCTTTCTCTCTCTAACGAACTCTGCGAAGTGTCTCTCTCTTTCTCTCTCTCTCTATCTCTCTTTCTCTCTCGTGCAATTCCAGATCTATGATGTACAGGGGCAAAATTGTCAACAAATTATCCTTGGCTGTTACACACATACCTTATTGGAAAATATTATGACCTCTTGGGCAATTTATAAACCTTATTGGTAAAAATAATTTGGCCCAAATCTAATGGGAAGATTTGTAGCTAAACTAACTTGATTGGTAATTTCCCTTAAAAAAAATGCATTCGAGCACCTTAATCTTCACCTCAATTTGAAGGGTGACGTGGCGAGATAACATTTGATATTGTTTATCTCTTTTTTCAACCAATACGTCACTTGAACGTGCATGTGACACAAAATAAAAACGCAAGTGTACGTTGTCGTCAAAATGATAGGAGTATTAAGATCGTGGTTGTCGTACCCAAGGAATTAGAAGACTGACTTCAATCCTTGATCAACCGGAAACTAAATCACTTAGCAAAAATAAAGAAAAAGAAAACAAGAAACAAAACGTACAAGAGCACCAATCTCTCCAATGCAGGGCTTGGCTCCCAAGTGCGGCATTGTCCACACGTCTTCTAGACTCTATGGAATGAATCAACAAGCAACCACTTATTAAGGCCATGGTGATACTTTAACTATTGAACGGGGGTGTGAGACATAGAATTAAAATATTCACACAAAACATTTGACATATACGAGTTCATGTTTGTCAAATATAACAGATTATGTCAAAAATAACCGATGTAAACTCCGGCCTGTTGACAAATAACCTATCCGCTGGAGTTGCTCAGCATAACCTTTCGTGAGATCAAGACATGGATTCGTAACTATTGAATTAAATTACCCCAATAGATCCAACAAAATTTTAGCTACATTATATATAGAGTTATCGCTAGACACGATTAAGCTGAGTTTCAATGACAAACTTACTCTCATCATAGTGTATATATACTTTTGCCTCATTTCTTATGGGGTAGGCTAGGGTACAGTGATGTATGTCATACCTCCATTTACAATTTTTTTGAACAAAAAATTACATCTAATTGAACCAAAATTACTATATTGACAACAAAGTTATCACATTCGTTTTACACTATTTACATATAATTGAACCAAAATTACAACTTTGACAACAAATTGTTCATAAACTTGTAACAAGGTCATAAATGGAGTAATTACCTCTAATAGAACAAAGATTACACAAAAAAAAACTCTCGTTACCATAATGACAACACATTTTGTTGGTATATTTGTAAGTGTAGGTATGACATGCATCTCAGTATTGTAGAACTTCCCCATTTCTTATATTATATATATATATTTACTTGGGAACTTATCTTTTTATTTTTCTATACGACTTTGCATTTGTCTTTTTGACCCCATTCATTTTGTTCATCTTCATCTAGAACAATTATGAAGATTCTTATTTTTATATGAGTATTTTTCAAATGTGCTTCTACATCTTTTTTTTTTTTTTTATATATTATGATCGTAATTTTTATTTTGGCCCCCCTTACCGAAACATCCTAGTTCTGCCACTGCTCGGAGACAAGCTAGGGCGAGAAGTACACAACTGAAGCATTTACAATCAGGCTCGGGACTTGAGCAAATAGCTCCATTTGTGAACATATATCTTTGAAAGTGAACATGTCTTTGGTTGAAAAATTATTCATGTGTGTCAATAATAATTTGGGGTTCAGGATTCTTTTTGCAGAAACCAATAAAAAAAAACGGATAAAGAATCGAACTGCGTTTTGAATATATGGTTGAGACTTGAGAGTCGTGAGCTGCATTCAGTTAGTTGTTGAGAAAGACATCAGTGACAAAATGATAGCAAAAGCATGATGAAGATCAGCTTTTGAAAAGCAACAACGGTCAAAGTGTGGAAAATACATATGATTAATACTTTAATTTTCTGTAAAGTGTTTGAAGAATTCATTATACTTGTGCCGTTTTAGACAACACTTGGCTAGCTACTACAGTGAAGGTGATGGTAAAAAGATCCCTAGCTAAGGTATTAATCATGATCAAGTAGTGCTCAAAGCAATCATGTGTTATTTGATAAAACAAGTGACCCCATAGGGGTTGGAAAATTGCAATGGAATTAAGCTCACCTCAATATATGTATGACTTGCAATTTAGAGTATAAATGTACCAAAAAACAATGGTGTTGATGAAGTAACTAAAAACATGTTTCAAATTTCCAGTTATGTATACGGAAAATTCTATTGTGCAACAATTGCATTTTTAAAAAGCAGGCTGAATCCAATGGCTATACTTGCCCTATGTATACTGCAGAATGTAGAAATCGAGGCATTCTCCGAAACCGCGTTGACAATGCATAAAAAGGCTCTTATATATAATATATTCCTTTGCAAAGCCTAGATTTTCCGATGTGGAATTCTATGGAAATTAACCACTCAATGATTGAGACTCCAAAGTTTGCGTTTTATCAGGTGCATGCATGTAACAAGAGATTAATTTAGAGGCCATAACACATCAGAAAGAATGAAAACAAACCAGTTGAATTGAAAAGCAAAGTCATATCACATTAGGTGGAACTCACGTAATGATACGTGAAATTCCTACTTTCTTACACAGTGCACACTGGTAAATGTTAACAAGCTAGCCCATATCTATTCCTAGTTTCATGATGGATCACTTCTTTGCTTCTTCTGTTGCTGGAGGCTTGGGCTGTGGTGCAGGGGAAGGTTGTGGTGGAACTCCACCATCAATGCAGCTTCTGCACTTGCTCTCCACCCATCCTTCTATGTCGTACTCACCGTTGCCACCAAGATGCCTTCCGCCACATAACCGAGCAACGAACCCTGCTATAACACCTACTATAGTGATCACTGCAAGAACAACCACCAGGGTCTCAATCGACCTACGCGTGTACCGACTACTGCTTGATGAGTCCACTGCTACTTTAGGCGGCGCCCCTGCCCACATTAGTGGTGGTGGAAGTTGCTCTTCTAGCAACCTTGCCCTTAGAATACTCCTCATCATTTATATATATGCTTGAGAATAAAGATTTGTCTCTTTTATATTGGTGCGAAGGATTGAGAATGAAGTTGATGCCAATAAAAAAGTGCAAGGCTAATTGTAGTAGAATCTAGAATGAAGCAAGTAAGACCATGAAAGTGGAGCTATATATGATAGATGGAGGAAATGCGAGTGGACATAGAGCAGGCATGAAAGAAACCAAATGATCAATGCTATATTTGGAGTAAATAGTGCAGAGAGACAGAGCCATAGAGGGAGCAGCACCGAATGGTATTCTGAAAATGAAAAATATACAATTGAATTTCACTAACTTTGGATCTTGTTTCTGTGATTATTTCACTTGTCTATCTTTTTGTACACTTTTTCTGACTTTGGATAACTTTTCTAGTTGTTTTGTGGTTGTTTAATTTGAGTTATACAAAACATGGATGATGATGAGCAAACGGTCTTGAAAGTTGAAAGAAACCATATGATTTTATATTCCAGGTATCAAAGAAATAGCTCTGATTTCTCTTCCCAATATGTCCTTAGCGGTATCACATGTTAGTGTCCCATATGTGACCCCAGAAACCAAGAACTTTTATTACTCTACTTTATTTCTTCTCTTCCCTCTATATCTATTTCCCAGGCAAATATATATAGATGTGATAACAATAGCCTTCTTTCTCTCCGACATAGATTCCTTTTTTCAAAGAATAGTTTTGTTTTGTTAATTCAGTATATATAATTGAATCTGTCAACATTGAAAAATACACATCGAAATTCATCTTGGCCGGCATGTAAAAGATAACTTTTACTGAAGGAAGACAACAATGAAAACAGACAGGCCGGGCCATGCTCTTAATTAGTATGAGAAACAGCAATATATGATATACCTTAAAGACTAACCAGAGATGCCACCCTTACTTAATTAAAGAACATTAAGGAATGAAACTGAGAGATTTGGAAGAGGAGCAATCTTTGGCCAATCTTCACCAATGTCACGCCGGCATTTCCTCTCCAATTCTGGACACCAATAGAACTTAAGTTCTCTTAAGGAATGAGACGATGCATCCCTTCCGGCAAACACACCAATTTGGGACTTGTTGCAAGTAAAATTGTTCTAAGTGATGTGAGATTTGTCAGCCACCCTGGTAATGATGCCAAATTGGGACAACCTGCGATGCATAATTCCTTTAAAGAGTTAGCAGCTCCTTGAAACCATTCGGGCAATGCCACCATCAGAGTTATACTTGCAATGATCAATTTTTGAAGCCTCAATGCAATTACCTGATAGTTTCCATTCCCTAATTCTAGCTGTTGGCAATGAGATATCATCAGAGTACGTAATGCAGCAAGATAAGTCATCTCCCGGGGCAAAGAGGTTAGATTACTACACCTTATGATCATGAGAAACTAAAGTGATTTCAAGCATCCCACTCCATTCTCTCGAAAACATGCTGCTTTTGTGCTTAATGACAGGCATTTAAGGCTTATCAATTTGCTCATATCTCTTGGCAACTCTTCGAGATTCTTGCACCCGTGAAGACATAGAGTTTGCAAGCTCTGCAGCTTGCACACTGCATTGCGGAGTCTGGTGATTCTACCATTGTCAGATTAGTCCAGATATCTCAACTGCTTTAGGGTACCAATGGAACTTGGCAACACCTCAAGTGACAAACCACATAAATCAAGCACCCTCAAGTATTTGAATCTTGAAAACCAACTGTCGAGGGAGGATTCATCGATATCTATACTCGTTGACTTCACAGGGAATGTAATACTCCTTATTTTGTTTGAATTCTGAGGAATTAACGTGGAAACATTTGGGTGGACAGATTTCAGAAATGTCAAATGTCTAACATTTTCATTTTTAGAGAAGTAATTGGTGGCAGCATCTGCAATACTCAACTTCTTGTCCAAGAAAAATACAGTCATCTAGCCCTTGTGCAACTGATTGTACAAGGTCATGGATAAGATTATGCATAGAAAACGTATATCCGAGACCAATGACATCGTGAAGTTTAGCATGTTCAAAGAAAGATCCGGCAACTAACTCTTTAAAATAGAGCTCACCAACTTCTTCCTGTAAGGTTTTGTGAACTCGTTCAATATGCCTTTGGAATTACAACAACTTAGCTACACTCTAGCAGAACAAGTAATTGAACTATGTTAGTGACATTCAAGGTCTTTCCTATTTAGACTAGAGATACAAGTTTATTCATGGCCATTACTTGTGTCATCAGTAATCCTCAAAGTACATGGAATGGATTATTAGGCCTATGTCTATAAGGAATAGGAAACCTTTATGGGAAGGTTACTTGTTCCAATGCCTATAAATACATGATCTTGGTCCCTGCTCTATCTATCACAAGCATTCATAAGTCTTTGCCCATTAAAGATAGCTTAAGGATATATAGATAAGAGGAGATTGACTAAATTCGACCATGTCTGGGACAGGTTAGTGTTCGTATTCTTAACTTGAGTACAATTTACGCAATTAGATAAATTAGTTTACACTTCCATCTCCAGGTTCTCGTGATCATGAGATTCGAGAATTCCATGTGCCATCCAAAAACTGATCAACTGCGTGGCATCTTGGTTGGACACACTCTTTGGTAGATGTGAGCAATAAGCAAGACAATGTTTCAAGTAGGAAGGCAATTGAGTATAGCTCAATCTCAAAGCAGGTAAAATGTGACCATCACACTCTCGTTCTAATTCCCATGTCTCGGAATCTCTTATCAATTTCCATTCACGCTCATCAGTCTTTGAGTGCAGTTGACTCCCTAGAGTTTTCACTGCCAAAGGAACCCCTCCGCATTTTCTCACAATACTTTTTCCAATTTCCAAGAGGTTTGTGTGCTGTTTCTTTTCTCCATTTTCAAATGCGCATTTTACAAACAGTGATAGACAATGTTCATAACTAAGACCTTGTAAATTGTATGTTGGGACAGTTCCCATGATAGAAGCAACTGAGATGTTACGTGTAGTAACTAAAACTCTACTTCCTTTAGCACCCTCAATCAACAGATTTCTCAGCTCGCTCCATTTCATACGATCTTCATTCCACACATCATCCAGGACAAGCAAATATTTCTTATCCCTTAAAGTATCGCATAGGTTTCTTTGCAGTTGATCCATAGACAGCTCAGTGCTAACAATTGTATCTAATGCAGAAATAAGAATTTTCCTGATCAAGCTAGGAATATCAAAATTCTTTGACACATACACCCACATCCTCAGTTCAAAATTCCTATTGACTCTTTCATCATTGTACACCAACTTGGCAAGTGTGGTCTTCCCTAAACCTCCTATTCCAATAACTGGAACAACAGAGACCGAGTTATTCAGACCACCACATCGATCATTCTGTTGCATCAGAAGATGTATATATATATACTGACTTCTTTTCCTGAGTTTCGACCAATAACCTCCAAAGTACGAATGAATGAGTCCGTCTCTCTCATGATCACATGTTTGATATATTTATCATGCTTTGAAACACCTCGATGATAAGTGAGAAGATCATATATAGTCTTGTTATCTTTAAGCTCATCTTATCAAAGTTTGTATTCAGGAATTCTGAGATGATTTATTCTTCTCCAGACGGAGGTATATATAAAGTGGTACAAACCCTATTCTATAAGGAAAGAGATTCCTCATATAATTACAATTAATTACAGTCCCTCCTAATAAAGGAAACTAACTAAATACATATTGCTAACACTCCCCCTCAAGTTGGAGCATAGATATCAATCATGCCCAACTTGTCAATCGAGCTACTGAACACTCGTCCAGAAACAGCTTTAGTAAGAACATCTGCAAGTTGTTCTTCAGATGGAACAAAAGGAAAACGAATAACCTTTCGATCCAAGTTCTCCTTAATGAAATGTCGATCAACCTCCACGTGTTTAGTCCGGTCATGTTGTACTGGGTTATGAGCAATCTCAATAGCAGCTGTATTATCACAATGCAAGTCCATGGGCTTCTCAAACTTGAACCCCAAATCCCTCATAATATTCTTAATCCACAACAGTTCACACACACCATGGGCTATTCCTCGGAACTCCGCTTCTGCACTTGATCTAGCCACAACTTTCTGTTTCTTGCTTCGCCATGTAACTAAGTTTCCTCCCACAAATGTGAAGTACCTAGAAGTAGACCTTCGATCAGTCTGATCTCCTGCCCAGTCAGCATCAGTGTAGCCCACAGCTACCAACTCACTTCCTTTGGCAAATAACAAACCTTTACCTGGAGTGGTCTTCAAATACCGGAGGATACGATTCACAGCCTCCATATGCTCTTTACTTGGGGAATGCATGAATTGACTAACAACACTAACAGCATATGCTATATCAGGTCGAGTATTGGAAAGATAAATTAGTCTACCAACTAAACGTTGATACCTGCCTTTATCCGTTGGTAATTGATCCGGATAAATCCCCAACTTATGATTCATCTCTATAGGAGTTGCAGCTGGCTTGCAGTCGAGCATTCCAGTCTCAGCTAATAGATCCAAGATATACTTCCTTTGTGATAAGGAAATACCAGCCTTTGATCTTGCAACTTCAATGCCCAAAAAATACTTTAACTGACCCAGATCCTTCATCTCAAACTCACTGGACAAATACTTTTGCAATGCTTCCATTTCCTCGGGATCATCCCCAGTAACGACCATATCATCCACATATACTATCAAGACAGTAATCTTCCCACTCTTACGTTTGATGAACAATGTGTGATCGGAATTACTTTGTCGATATCCGAATGATTTCATTGATCTAGTAAATCTTCCAAACCACGCTCGAGGTGATTGCTTCAATCCATACAATGATTTCTTCAACTTGCACACCTTCCCAACATCAGACAACTTGAACTTTGTTCCTGGAGGCACATCCATATAGACTTCCTCTTCCAAGTCTCCATTGAGAAAAGCATTTTTAACATCAAATTGATGCAAAGGCCAATCTTTATTAGCTGCTAAAGACAGGAGAATTCGAATTGTATTAATCTTTGCTACAGGAGCAAAGGTTTCCTGATAATCAACTCCATATCGCTGTGTATACCCTTTTGCAACTAATCTTGCCTTGTATCTGTCAATACTCCCATCTGCGTTGAGCTTGACTGTGAACACCCAACGGCACCCTACAGTTTTCTTCCCAGAAGGCATAGGGACAAGTTCCCAAGTAGAATTCTTTTGTAGGGCTTCCATCTCTTCATTCATTGCCTTTGTCCACTTGGGGTCCGCCAAAGCATCCTGCACATTACTAGGAATAGATACAGAGGATAATTGATTGATACTAAGAGCATATGACTCAGACAACCTATGAGTGGACGTAAAATTAGCAATTGGATATTTGGCTGTAGCTTTGATTTTTGGTTCATACTGTTTCTTTGGGATACCCTTGGTGGTTCTTTGTGATTTTCTAGGTTCTACATTTTCTGACCCAGCAGATTGAATAAGTATAGGATTTAGGCTTACCTCAGGTAGGACATTCTGAGTAGATTCTTCAGTTGATGGTGTAGAGAAGGGGGGAACAGCAACAATTTCTTCAATTAAGTCTTCAGCAGGTTCGGCGACCGGTCGATCAAGTACAGAGACGATGCTATCCGGAACAGAGACTTCGGCGACCGGTCGACTAGTATCGGCGACCGGTCGACTAGAGTCAGAAGCTTCGGCGACCGGTCGACTAGGTTCGGCGACCGGTCGACTGGGAACCGAGTCGACGATTTCAGGCACAGGGGCTTCGGCGACCGGTCGACAAGGCTCGGCGACCGGTCGACCCGTGTTGAACCTTGCTTCTAATTCTTCAATTTCTTCAAACTCTGGGACTTCGAACTCTGTAGTAGGTAAGGGAGGATTCCCTTCACTACCTCTCTCCCCCTGAAGGGAAGACTCGGAAACTCCCCCTGAGTAATAAGATTCGGATTCACGGAAGGAAACATCAAGAGACACATAAATTGTGTCAGTGAGAGGATCATAACACCGGTAACCTTTCTGAAACTCAGCATAACCAATGAAGATACATTTTCGGGCACACGGGTCAAGCTTGCTGCGTTGATGTTTGTAAATATGAACATAGACTGTGCAACCAAACACTCTGGGCTCCAAATTGGGTAAAGAAGGAACAGATAAGAGTGTGAGAAGTTTTTGTTGCGGAGTCTGGAAGTCAAGGACACTAGATGGAGTACGATTAATGAGATAGGCAGCAGATTTCACTGCTTCCCCCCAATAAGAACGGGGCATATGCATGCCAAAAAGAGATGCACGGACCACTTACAATAACTGTCGATTTTTGCGCTCAGCCAACCCATTCTGTTGAGGTGTGTAAGAGCAGGAGGTCTGGTGTCGAATGCCATGGGTCGTGAGAAAGTCAGTCATTGGTCCATTCAAATACTCTCCACCATTATCAGATTGAAGAACCCGAATTTGTTGTTGATACTGAGTAGTGATCATACCATGAAATTCCTTAAACGAAGCAAACACATCACTCTTGTTCTTAAGTAAGGAAATCCAAGTCATTCGAGTACATTCATCCATGAAAGTAACAAAATATCTAGCTCCAGAAAACGAAGGAACTTTGGCAGGCCCCCAAACATCTGAGTGAACTTTCATAAAAGGAATGGTAGTTTTATTCATACTAGGAGAATAGGAAATACGATGGCTCTTAGCCAGTTCACAAACATCACAATGAAAATCCGAATCACTAACAACTGAAAAAAGATGAGGTTGTAGTTTCTTAAGATAACTGAAAGACAAATGCCCAAGACGACGATGCCAAAGCCAAACAGCAGCTTTAGCACTTTCCACTCCACCAGTCTGATGTGCCTGACCCAACTTCTGTGTTCCACTGTCGGTCAAATCCAAGTAGTACAATTTCCCCCTTCTAACACCATAACCAAGAATCCGCCGGGTTAGAATGTCCTGAAACACACAGAAAGAAGGCCAAAACGTCACAATACATGCAAGAATTAGGGTAATTTGGCTGACAGATAAGAGGTTATGAGATAAAGAGGGAACTACAAGAACAGAGTCAAGAGTAAGAGAATCAGACACAACAACAGAACCCTCTCCGATAACCGAAGTTAAGCTACCATCAGCTGTAGAGATAACTTCTTGTGAGGAAGGTTTAAGGTTCTTCACACTTTTAGGATCATTAGTCATATGATATGTGGCACCCGTATCAATTATCCAAGTATCATTCATAGATAATGCAGAGAAGACAGATGTCTTACCAACCATACCTGACTGTGTCACATTAGCGGAGGCACCGGATGAGGTGTGCTCGTCCTCAGTAGTAGCAACAGCAGCCTTGCCAATCTTCTTGCGAGGTTTCTTAGAGAAATCCCACCATTCAGGGTAGCCAACAATTTCATAGCACCGAGTCTTGGTATGACCGGATTCACCACAATGAGTGCAGGAGTAAGAAGTTGAGCTGCCTCCAGATTTGGTGAAAGGACGGTTGACAGGAGGATTAGAGAAACCCGGAGGGGGACCTTGTCGGCGTTGAGTGGCCAAGGCAGAGGATTCAGAGGAGCTTCCCATAACTTGCCGCTCAGAATGCACCTTACGGACATAAGCATAGCTTTGTTCCAAATCATACTTCGGTTCTTTACGGAGAATTTCTCCACGTACTTGATCATACTCCGAGTCAAGTCCACAAAGAAACATGTGAACCCTCATTCGAGCCATGGAAGAAGTCATTAGCACCACTCCTTCAACAGTATCCTCTTGAGAGGCAGTGCGCTGATCAATCTCTTGAAACATGGATACAAGTTCATTGTAGTAAACCGGAAGAGACCGGCCATTCTGCTTTGCTCCAAAACACTTCTTGTTCAATTCAAAAATTCGGGTTTCATCAGAATCATCATAAAAAGTCTTGGCAACCGCATCCCACACATCTTTGGCTGTAGAAAGACGGATGTAGCGGTTCATAAGAGATGGTGCCATAGAATCAATGAGCCAGCTCTTCACCTTTTCGTTGTCGGTGACCCAACCTTCATATTCAGCAGAGGTAGGGGCAGGTTGAGTCTTTGCTCCAGTAAGATACCCAACCTTTCCCCGTGCTCCAATTCGCATTCGCATGAGAGGAGCCCAAATTGCATAATTGGACTCATTCAGGGCCGTTCCAGTGGGGAACGTAGAGTTATCTTGGGTGGTGGTGGTATGATAGTGATGGATGACTTGTGGTTGTGGAACCTCACTTGACGAGGGTCCGGTGGGAGGGATGATTGATCCGGCGGAAGCATCTGGAAGAGCCATTGTAGATGAAGGTGGTGGTGATGGAGGAATTTCGGGAATTTAGGGTTTTGTTTTTCGGTAGGAAATTTTTGCAGTGGTGGAGGATTTCGGTGGAGGATTTCGATGGTGGTTGGGTGGTGGTTGTGTAGGGTTTGTAACTTCAAAAAATTCGTACGGAGCTTCAAGAAATTCGAGGAACACGCTCTAGGATCGAACGCGCTCTGATACCATATCAAAGTTTGTATTCAGGAATTCTGAGATGATTTATTCTTCTCCAGACGGAGGTATATATAAAGTGGTACAAACCCTATTCTATAAGGAAAGAGATTCCTCATATAATTACAATTAATTACAGTCCCTCCTAATAAAGGAAACTAACTAAATACATATTGCTAACACATCTAACCTCACCGTCAAGTCTTTAATTTCATGATCTAATCTCAAACGGAATGCGAATGGATTTGAACTCAAAAAGAAACGCCTCACCTTTCTACTTGTGCTGTCGTATTTTTCCTCAACGTGCCCTCGCAATGCTGCACACTCAAACTCATCCAACACATCTTCAGCGTCACGAAAAATATGTTTAAGTTGTTGTAGCTCAAGCTTTTGCAAATCAGCTTTAACACCCCATGCCAAGGAAATCTCCTCAGAAGCAATGGAGCCTAGTTTCTGCGTGAGTTTGCATGCCAAATCAAACACTAGTTCAACCATGTTTTTCTTGATGAGGTGATCGAATAAAGGGAATTGATAATTTTTTGGTTCAATTATTGAAAAATGATGATTCTGGTGCGCGCTTTCGGAACGTATGAATCAATGGACTGTAATACGCCTTCGAATAGATCGAAATCTGGTTCCATTCATACAGATAGAATAAGTCATCAGTCGGTGTGTGCAATAATTATTAGCAAAGACTACTAAAGGGTCGGTGAGTACAACAATTTTATTGTTCATTCTGGTGTTTTTAAAAGGTTCCATTCTTGTCCTTGGAGAAAACACTAAAGGTTAATAATCTTCTTAATTTGTCAAGAATAAATTTGTCATTTGGGTGCTCATGCTACAAATTATTGAGCTATTTCACATTAATATATGAAGCATATATAAGAGTCAAGCAAAGC
This sequence comes from Rubus parviflorus, assembly GCA_029955375.1. Taxonomy (NCBI): domain Eukaryota; kingdom Viridiplantae; phylum Streptophyta; class Magnoliopsida; order Rosales; family Rosaceae; genus Rubus; species Rubus parviflorus. Next base: position 15,887,482 of record JARGGL010000006.1, on the reverse strand, counting down.
TAATTAATGATCAAATGCAGGATGACATCTCATGCATCTATAAATAGATTAATTAATAGAGACGAAATTAAGTAATTAAAAGTGAAATTGGAAATTGGAAATTGGAATTGTTAAAAAAAAAGTAACGTAAAGTGGAATTGTTAAAAAAAAAAAAGTAACTAAAAGTGAAAATAATATACGGATGGAAATTGGAATCGTGTAATATTCTGAAAGTGAAAATAATACACGGATCAACTGCCACATAACACTAGTTCATGAATATTCCAATGCACAACCCAATGTACGTTGACATGTTCATGTCTTCTTATATATAACTTAAAGATCAATTATAATAGGTCTAATTAAGTTTTTGAGTAATACTTGGTTACCTGCCAAATTAGATCATAGTCCGAACTTTGTTTGACTTTTGAGAGTAATGTTGAAACATTTTGCTGATCAAATTGCGTAAAAGACGAGTGCCTGACGTTTTCAGAGAGGTTTTTGGTGCCAGGATTTACTATAGAGCACTCACCTTGTGCAACTGATTGTGCAAGATCATGCATATATGTAGGACATCTTGTAATCAATAAAGGAAAGCTAATCAAGATACTCCATCAATCAAATACCTCCTCTGTTTCAATACTTCCTCTCCTCTATTTCAAACTTATTGTCCTACTAAATTCCTTCTCCTTCATTCTAAAACATCTTGTCCTAAGCCCATCCCTACTCCTAAACTCTAGTACTCCCAAAACACCTACTAAATTCTCTAAATTCTATGAATGCTAACATAGCACCAATTCTAACAGTGGCATCAACCCTCTAAAATCTAACAGCGGTATTAGAGCTCTAATTTCTAACACTGGTACTAGAGACAAAGTATTATATAAAACATTCCATATTTCAATTGCACAAGGACATTCTCTAAAAATATGAAGTATTATTTCAGAGTTGGCATGACAGAAAAGACACAAGTCCTGAATATTTGTGAATGCAAGTGCTTAAGATAAACCAACAAAAACTGAACCGAACTGAAATATAATTAATTAGTTAAAATTTATATTTTTATCAAAGGAGGTTAATTCCTATTAATTTTTATTTTCTATTATAGGCTCTCAAGTAGTAGAATAGTGCAATTCCTACATGTGTTTAATTTTCTATTACTACTTTTAATTTATTTGAGCTCTAACTTAATTTTAATTGTAGTTTTATTTGCTAATTATTTCATGTAGATTTAAAATACAGAGTAAGCTATAACATATTTTCAATTTCTCTTATCTTGTTAGCATTTCAATGCATGTTCTTCTGTTCACATTAAAATTGTAGATATTAATGTTGTTTTGTTAATTACTAATTATGTAAAATAAAAACTGAAGAAGTAAAATTTTGGATAAAAATATGGGTCAAATCATTAAAGTCAATGCAGTTAAAATTAACCGAACCGAACCGATATGCCGGTTAATCAAATTTTTAGTGTGGTTTCGGTCAGTACCAAAAAATCGAACCGATGGAACCGAGTCTACCACTAAACGTAACTAGTCTACTCTAGTGGATAGTTGTGACCAGTCTACTTTTAGTGGATAGTCATGAAAACAATTTTTATTGAAAAAAAAGCAAAAAAGTTTGAACCCTGTGCTAGCCTAAATGCCTAATACAGCAAAAATTATTGAAAAAATAAACACCAATAGCGGGACAATACATACAGTATGGAGACAACACAAGGGCAATACACGAACATCTATTGTTCCACTTCACTAGTGCTACCCAGCAATGATGGCGGTCATTCTTCAGAGTAGGAAATAGATAGATTTGGAATATGAGCAATCTTTGGCCAATCTTCACCATTGTCACGCTTGCATCTTCTCGCCAACTCAATACAATCTTCTATCTTCAGGTCTCTTAAGGCAGTGAGGCGATCCATCCCTTCAGGAAGTGACAACAATTTGGGACAGTCAGAAAGGACAAGCTTTCTCAGTGATGTTAGATTTGTGAGCCACCCTGGTAACGAGCCCAAATTGGAACAATTTCCAATATACAAGTACTGTAGGGTGTTAGCAGCTCCTTGAAACCATTCAGGCAATTCTGTGATCCGTGGTAGTTCATCAATAGCCAACTTTTCGAGCCTCAATGCAATTCCTTGATAATGTTGGTTCACCAGATCGAGTTGCTCACAATTAAATATTATCAAAATACGTAATGCAGCAAGATAACTCGTCTCGCGAGGCAAAGAGATTAGATTACTACAACTTGCAATTAGAAGAATTCGAAGTGATTTCAAACATCCCACTCCATTGTCTTGAAAACATGCTTGTTTCGTCATCAATGAAAGCAATCCGAGGCTAATCAAGTGGCTCATATCTCTTGGCAACTCTTGAAGATTTTCACATCCACCCAACATTAGAGATTGCAAGCTCTGCAACTTGCAAATGGCATTGGGGAGTTTTGTGATTTCACCATTTCTCTCTAAATTCAGATATCTCAAATGCTTCAGAGTACCAATGGAACTTGGCAACTCCTTTAATGGTAGATCACGAAAGCGAAGCACCCTAAAATACTTAAATTTTGAAAAGCAAGTATCAAGGAAGGATTCATCCAGAGGCGCCTCACTCTCCACTACTGTTATACTCCGCACTTTTTTACACTTTTGTAATATGGTTGAAACCATTAATTTGTAGTCAAATTTCCAAAATAACAAATGTTTAACATTTTCAGCCATGGATTTAGTGCTAGAATCTACCACACACCACTCACCTTGTTCAATTGATTGTACCAGGTCATTGATAAGATCATGCATAGAAAAACTATACCCGATTTCCCATGTATCTTTGTCAACTTGCACATTTTCAAAGAAAGATCTGGCCCATAACTCTTTGAAATATTGCTCGCCAACATCTTCCATCTCCAGATTTTCATTATCACGAGATTGAAGGATTCCATGAGCCATCCAACAACTGATCAATTCCATGGAATTAAATCCTTGTTGATCCTTTGGAAGATATGCACAATAAGCAAGGCATGGTTTCAAGTAGGAAGGCAATTGAGAATAACTCAATCTCAAAGCAGGTAAGATGTGGCCCCCACCCTCTCTCTCTAATTCCCATAACTTAGAATCTCTTACTAGTTTCCACTCACGTTCATCGGTCTTTGAGTAGAGTTGACTCCCTAAAGTTTTCACCGCCAAGGGAGCCCCTCCGCACTTTTTCACAATATCTTTTCCAATTTCAAAGAGGTGTGAATGTTGTTTCTCATCACCTTCCTTGAATGCACATTTTGTAAACAATGACAGACAATGCTCATAAGAGAGACGATCTAAATTGTATGGTGGTACAGTGCCCATGATTGAAGCAACCGAGAGATTACGAGTTGTCACTAAGATTTTACTTCCTAATTTGGCACCCTCTATCAACAAATCTCTCAAGTCACTCCATTTCATACGATCCTCATTCCACACATCATCCAAGACAATCAAAAACTTTTTATCCTTTAAAGCTTCCCGTAGCTTTGCTTGTAATTGATCCATAGATAACTCATCACTGATTTTTGTACCTAATGCAGAGCTAAGAATCTCTTTGGTCAGTCTACAAATATCAAAGTCCACTGCTGACACATACGCCCACATCCTCAATTCGAAATGTCTAACGACTCTTTCATCATTGTACACAAACTTGGCAAGTGTGGTCTTACCCAGACCTCCTATTCCAACTATAGGAATAACAGAAAGAGTATCATTCAAAGTCCCACTTTGATCATCACCATCTTGCATCAGAAGATCTGCAATCACTTGTTTGTCAGAGTCTCTACCAATGACCTCTGAAGCACGAACATAGGAGTGGGTCATATTCTCCCTCTTGATCACGTCATTTACATTACTAGATTCATGATTAGCTCGATGATCGATCAGAAGATCAAATATAGCCTAGTAGATAGAACACATTTCATGGCATTTGAAAAACGTCATGGAAAGTCTTTTATGACGTTTTTCAAACGCCATACCTAACGTCGTTGATACCGGAGTCATTGTTTGTCTAGCAAATCTATGACGTTTAGCAAACGCCATGGAAAATGATTCAATGACGTTTAGAAAACGCCATGGAAAATGTTTCTATGACATTTGCAAAACGCCATTGAAATACATTCAATGACGTTTATCAAATGCCATTGAAATACATTCAATAACGTTTTTCAAATGCCATAGAATTTTTTTTACTTTTAAAAAAAAAATTTGATTTTCTGATTAAATTCAGAAAATCAATAAATCTATGTCCAACATATTACACATCAAATTAAAAAATTAATAACCAATATTCAATAATTGTCAATGTACATCCCTCATGTGTGCATATATATATATATATATATATATATATATATTTACAAACAGCTAAGCCAAGAGGAAGACAAAAAAAAGTAAAAAATATAGCTTTGCTTTCGTGAGAAAATTGCTTGGCTCTTCATACACCCATTATTATAGATACACTCCTTGCCTTCATCGCCCCCAAAACCAAATCAGCTTCCTAAAAATAATCAAACACCAAAGAGTTACAAAATATAGACACCTTTATAAACTTTTCTATTGATGCAAACTATACACTCTTCAGATTTAAGACTATGAAGTGAGAACATGCCAGTCCCACAAGATTTTTGCTCTAGCTCCTTGAAGCTTTCCTTAGTCCATTGATTAAACAATTATACCAAACTGCACTAGATGAATAAGTACAAAAGCACCAAACAACCGATTCATGTTTCTCTCAGACAAGATAAAGAAGTTATCAATTTCCCATCCAAAATATACCAAACTGCACTAGATGAATAAGCCATTCTCATTGCCAATGCGTACCCCCAGCCAGTTGCCATATATAAGTAGCCTCTTGCAGACAAAAATTCAATACATGAAAAAACAGACTTTAGAATCCATTAAACAATCAATTCACAAACCATGAAACGCACATCATTTTCAACACCAACCATTAAAAGACATACAACATTATAATTCTTCTCTTTTCTGTAAAGTTCAGCCTTTACTTTTCATATGCAACACCCAGTACAACACTCTTTATCCTTAACATGGTAAAAATGACAAAACAAGAAAAAATTGAAGAGAAGGTGGACTGTCTAATATAAGGAAATGGAATTTGTTATGGTGAATGGGAAATCTCTCTCTGCTCTATCAGACCCATTGGATGCTTTAAAGTGTTCACCCTCCCTTAAGATTTAAAAGAGTCTACTCTACACCAAAGAAAAAAAAATGCTGGAGAAAGTGATCTTGATAGCAAAAAGAACTGGACAAAGGAAAGATGAATCTCAACATTTCTTATAAAATCATGTGTTCATGTTCTTGCAAGATTATCCTCTTCATGGTGGTCTCTTTAAGAGAAGGAATTTCAAAGCATTAAGGCAATAGATTTTCTAAATCATTTAAGTAGACTCACTTTCTCTATTAATTTAAGAGACTCACAGTTCACAACTTCACATAATCACAATTCACAAGTTCACAACACATAAGACACACTCATATACTGCTCACATCACAGATTCACAGGACCAAATTAGCAGCTCGGGATCATTAATCAATCAATCAATCAAACTAGCAACAGCAAAATAGCTTACTAGCAACAGCTCGGGTTCAAAGTAAATACAGAAAACTTATCAACAACTCATACATATAAGAAATAGAGCCACGAATTAAGAAAATCAAATGGTACCTTGATGAGGATTCGGTCGCTGCAGGAGCTTGTCCATGGTCTCGGGGAGAAGTGCGAAGACATTCGCAGCCTTCTTGCGCTTCAAAAACAAGATAACACATTCAGCAAAATACAAACCAGTCCTCCAAAACTAGAACCCAGCAAGAAGTAAAAATTCAATTTGCAAATATTAAACTCTAACATAGCCATGGCTAAGCTCTCTGAGAGGAAGAAAAAATGAAAAATCAAATCTTGAAGTAAAGGGAGAACCTTTCCACCGAGATAGATCTTCTCCATATGGAGGGAGATGTCATTGATTGATTCAGTCATGGCTAAGCTCTCTCTGCGCGTCTCCCAAACACAACCTCTCCACCAAGATAGATCTTCTCCGCATCGGGTTTCCCTTCATCTTCTTCCTCCGATCCTCTCTTTCCCTCTCCTCTCCTCATCTCTTCTTTTCTTCTGTTTCTTCCCCCGTCTATTCAGCACAACACCCACACACATTAGAGAGCGAGAAGAGAAGGAAGAAAAAGAGATCGGCAAAAAAAAGAAGAGGAAATTCAGAAAATAAGCTGGGTAAGTGGGTAGGGCGCCAAGTGAAAAGTTATTGGGCGGGCTGCTTAAAAAATTTGGGCAAAGACATTTAAGGACGTTTTCAAATGCCATGGTCCAATTTAAGATTATGGCGTTTTGACAAATGTCATTATTAAAGTTTCAATGACGTTTGGACAAAGTGTCATAATGATTATGGCAGCTGCAAAACGCCATTGATTTTTAGAAAATTTAATGACGTTTGATAAACGCCATAAAGTATGGACAAAATTATAATACAAATGTTTTAATGACGTTTTCATTTAAAAAAGCCATTATAAGTATATTTTATAGCGTTTTGACAAAAATGCCATGAAAAAAGTGTCATTAAAGATCATATTTGTAGTAGTAATTAGCTTGAAGCTCTTCTATTCTCGCCCTTATGTTCTTGATTTCATGACTTATTCTCAAACGGAATGCAATTGGATTAGAACTTGAAAAGAAGCGGCGTACCTTTCTACTTGTGCCGTGACAATTTTTCACGACCTGCCTTTGCAAAGCTTCACACTCAACCTCATCCAACACATCTTCAGTGTCACGAAACAAATGTTTGAGCTGCAGTAGCCAACTGCGAACCTCCTGATTATGTGTTTGCTTCTCTTCCGCATCCAAGAGCACACCTTTGATGGTGGACATGGTGGCCTCAAGCTTTTGAAGATCACTTTTGACTCCCCAGGCCGAGCTGATCTCATCGTAAGCAAGTGATCCTAGCTTCTGAGTGAGTTTGCTGGCCAAATCAAACACAAGCTCAACCATGCTAGCTCTTCTCTTCTTGATGATCCAGGTCAATTTGAGTGAAGAAGGAATTCGGATTGTTATTGACTCGTGGATGATCAAAGGAGCTTTCCCGACTGGTTATATATCATATTCATACATACATATATATATATATATACGAGTCAATGCACTGTGAATATGCTTATATGCGCCACCTATCCCTTCCGTTGTCTTTTTGCAACAACCAGCTCCAATAGGTCTTTTACCTTTCTTTCTTTTTTTCTTCTTCTTCTTTTTTGGATCATTAATAGAAAAGAAAAGGATAAAAGCCCATAGAAAGTACCAAAAGATGGTACCTACAAACATAACAGATTCGGCCCAAGACCGAAGCTCAGACAAACAATTGAAAATAGAGACCCAACCCACATCGGTAGGCACCTTGCGTTTCTAGTCTTGCAGATTAAAAACAGAGAAAAATGGGCAAGGACCTGTAAAACGAGAGAAAAACCCGTCCCCAACTTGCAAACCAACGGATTCAGATCTGAACCGATCCAGATCTTATTGAAACAGATTTGGATCTGGGTTTCGAGAAGGGTGAGGAGGCAGGAGTAAGGGGTTTTGGGTTTTTATCTATGTTATATTTCCAGTTTATCAATTTCCGCCCCCCCCCCCCCTCCCCTCCCCTCCCCTATAAAACACTTTATCGACTCCAATAAACACTTTAGGGCATTTCCAATGGTTGTGGTCAAACCTATATTTGACATTTTTCATCTCCAATGGTGTAAAAATTGAGCCCCAAACTCAGTTGGATCTATCTCAAGTGCTAAACTCAAATCCAAACTAAGTCCAGACTTAGAAATTTTTGGGAGGCCCAATTGCATGTAGGGTGAAGAGGAGAGAGAAAAAAAATATTATAGCAATTGAGTTTGGCACCCAACCATCGGTGATGATGATTTTTCTGTATGAATAGTGCTCATTTAGAAACTCAAATATAGGTTTTAAGTTTGGATATGAGTCTCACCATTAGAGATGCCCTTATTATCCCCCCAATAACACTTTTTGTCATTATTGAATAAAAATTCAGAAAAAAATGTCCTTACTGGAAAATTTAGAAAATGTTTAAATTTATTGGGAAATTTTTCTTCGGTTTTGAACTTATTAATATCACTAAAAAAAACATTGATACATAAGTTGGTCTACAATTACGTAAAATTGATCTACATGCACTACTATGTTGATGCATTAATGCACAGAAAAACCCTACATGCATCTCCATCAATATTCAGTATAGTATTCCCTTCATACAACAACATTCATATATCTAACAAAAACTGCTTACTAACGCCCATTTTGATGGAGTGCCCTTCTTGTCCATTAGGAGTACAAGATGGGGAAACAACTCCTATGCAGGTAAAGTCAATATTGTTGCATGAAGCTTTAGCTGTTTTCCCTCCTTCATGCTCAAGTTTAATATCTTGCAGCACAATCCCCAGACAAGGAAAGCTCTTGCTGCAATCGAATTTCAGAGCGACATCTGAAGCACTTGTTCCCTTGATGTTCTTGTACACTACATTTTCCACTTGAACTGCCGATCTCTGTGATTCGATCGGCAAGTACATAACTTTCAATTAATCAAGAAATTAATTATCCAATAATTAACCAAAATTATTCTATATGCATATATATTCTGTACCTGTTGTTTACATTGTTTCTTACTGTCACAATAGTTCTGGTCTATTATGATGGGGTTGGCAACATTATGCATTTCTATGTTCTCAAATGTTATGTTGCTTGCACTTCCAGAACCTCCCTGCAACAGACCAAACTCGATCTAAATATTCCAATGTACGTTGACATTTTCATGTCTTCGTAATTAATTATATATAACTTAAAGTTCATATAAAGATTTTAATTAAGTAGCTAGTAGTTAATTAATTACCTGCCAAGTCTTGATTCTCACTCCATTTGTGGTTCCCATTAGCTTAGCTCCATTGACGGTAACTTCGGAAACTTGAGCTTCTGAATATCCAGATCCCAAGCTTCCGATACTGAGGTCACAATGAAAAATCCAATCACTATTTGTAAATGTAACAACATGATCTCTTACTAGCCAGCTTAATTGGCATGTTATATTTTGAGATAGACTGTAAATTTGGTCATGAATGGTATCGAACAAATTCAAGTTTTACAAAGTTCAAAGTTAACCTGATTCCATGACCTGGTCCACAGGTTATGTTTGCGGCTTGCACGTTTTCGGATCCACTTACAATCGAAATGCAATCGTCCCCTTCAGAAATGTATGGATATGATAAAGATATATGTTAGGATTCATGAATATTAATTAATTGTATGCTCCCATTGAAAGTGGTTTTTTGTTTGGTTTAATTTGAATTAGAAAGTTAATTACTATGTATCATAGTTAATAAAATATAGGACGATATATCTACGTACGTGCACTATTCCAACAATTCTTTTAAAAATTACATTGAAAAATTGTATGAGTAAGGGGGTAGGATGTGGTACAGTGATGTATGTCATACCTCCATTTTACAATTTTTTTAAACAAAAAATTACATTTAATTGAACCAAAATTACTACAATAACAACAAAGTTACCACATTAGTTTTACACTATTTATATATAATTGAACCAAAATTACAACTTTGACAAAAAATTGTTCACAAACTTGTAACAAGATCGTAGATGAAGTAATTACCTATAATAGAACTAAGATTACACAAAAAAAATATCATCTTTACCACAATAACAATAAATTTTGTTGTTATATATGTAAGTGGAGGTATGACATACATCCTAATATTGTAGAATTTTCCGAAAAATTCAGTCATAATATAATTTTAAAAAAAATTAAAGGTTAAATTTATATTCATTTTTTTTGTCAATATTGTCTGAAAGAATAATAGGTGACGCTTATGTGCACTATAAGTTTTGATCATGTATTTTTTTTCATGTCTTTCAAAATTTAGGGAAAAGGGAAGCAAATTTGAAAAAGAAAAAAAATACTTACGGACAGAATATGGGTATCCAACGTACTTGTAATTACTAATGTGTATGTGTCTACGTACCGGTGGCTATAACAGAGGTTGTGATGAGTATGTTTTGAGTATTTGTAACATGAATTCCATCGGTGTTGGGGCTTTTCTCTGGTGCAGTTATTGAGAGATTGGAAGCTTGAACGTTCTTACATTTCTGGAAAGACACATGAATCTGTTGTGCATCTTGAATCTTCAGGTTCTTCACTATCAAATCCTTGCATTTGTAGAACGTGAGTGCCTGTTTGGTACAGTACGTATGAATATGTACGGTCAGTAAAAAAAATGGAATATGTAGATAAACATCATTTCCACTTTTATTTTCCTAAGAAATAGTACGTCCGTTAACTTTTCGGTTATTAGATTTAGTCCAATATTAAATTTAAGATGTCACGTAAGACATGTTACTACCATAATTTTTCAATTATTTACAGAGTATGTCATAATCAGAAATATTTAAATACCAAAAAAATATTTAATTTAAATCCCTATAAGTAAGCCTAAAATTCAAATTTTAATCATTATTAATCTATAATAAATGAGAATAAATTCGTATAATAAATTTTATCCTTCAAATTTTCATTACCTTAATTAATTATTGGTAGAATAATCGAAAAAGTACAAGTAAATTACTAAGTTTAAAAATTGTTAATATATAAAAATATGTAACAAAAAAAATGTATAAAAATATATTACTAAGTTTTTCATAAAGAGGTAAATTATTCATAAATAAAAAGAGTAAGTAAATATTTCATTCCAAAAGTAGGTAAATTGTTCATACAATAGTAGATACATTATAAGCAAAAGGTAATATGTAAATTAGTCATAAAAAAAGACTAAGTAAATTATTCATAAAAGAGTAGGTAAATTATTCAAAAAAAAAGTAGATAAATATTTCATAAATTAGGTAAATTGTTCATAAAAAATGAGTAGGTAAATTACAACAATTGATCTAAGAAAAACTGTAAAATGTAGGCCGATGTACGTGAATGATTGGTAGAGAACCATAGTAAGGAAGAAAATGTCGTTTATGATTGTTAACAAAATATCAACCAAACAACAATAGCAACAAAAAATATATGAATGAAAGATATAATACCTCATGACTATTGAAAGTTTGAAACCAAAAGAAGGAGGAAGACAGACAAAATCTTGAGACTCTAAACTCTATTGTCACCGCACTGCATCTCCCTAATCCTCATTTCTTAAAACGAATTCCCATCTCCATTTTCTTAAGAAACAATGGTGTGAAAAATTGCTATGGTTGTTTATGAAAAGAAATGTAAATAAAATGGTAATATAGTGACAAAATATCAGGAAATCATTATTTACATTAAAATATTCGTGCAATATTGATTAGGTTAAATGGAGAATCAATTAAGATGCAAAAGGGGGGGAGAAAAAAAAGTTCTAACAATTTTGAGAAGTCAATGATGGTTTAAAGTTAAAGATTAAGTTAAAGGGTATTGTTGACATCTCGAAATATAGAAAGCTGACTAATTATTCTCAAAATGGAAAAATGTTTAGTTGGCATATAGTCAAGAAATTAAATCCATCAATAAAAATTTACTTGACTTTTAATTAAAATTTAAAAAGTGGCTAGTAGTTTTTCTTAATTTCTCAAAGAACCATGCAAATAGCTTAAACTTTGGTTTAACAGCTGGGAGATAAGCATATATACCGTTGGTGCGTCCTTGCATGGCTGCAAATGATCAATTAATAGATATAATTAAGTCGAACAGATAATGAAAGAGAAAGTACAATTATTTGAAACATGCATTATCAATTATAATTATTGTGTTCTCGACCATACATATGAATTATGGTGATTTCGACCATACATATGAATTATTATGTTCGACTATACAAACATATATATATGAATTATAAAAATCTATAAATCTATAAAAAAAATCAATATATATGAATTATTTATAAAAAAATCTATATATATGAATTATTTTCTTCACTATCTACCTTAGATTGATCGATTTTGCATGAGTTTTGCCACCATTGCTTCCCATTGCCATTGATTGCTCCACCGCCATCAACCAGTAAATTGCGAACACTGTCAAAAATAAGCCAGTGTCGACCATCTTTGCTGAAGTCAGATCGATCATCCGATGCTTCTAAGGTACCAAGAATCTGAAAGTTTTGCAGGACAAAATTTTTTATTTGAATCTATATATATCCTATGGGAACTTCTATGATACTTGGATGTTTGTCATACATCCACTTACGGATATAACAACAAAATTTGTTGTCATTATGGTAACAAGAGTTTTGTTTTTTGTGTAATCTTAGTTATATTAAAGGTATCTACGAACTTGTTACTAGTTTGTGAACAATTTATTATCAATGTTGTAATTTTGGTTCAATTACATGTAAATAGTGTAAAACAAATATGATAACTTTGTTTTCAATGTAACAACTTTAGTTTAATTAAATGTAGACACCATAGCCGACCCCCCTACAGTACTCTGTAGACAACTAGTTGGCCTTCTTCCTTCTCCTTATTGATAGTTAATATTTGAAAAAACCCACTCGATCTGTCAACTAATTAAGGATCAAAAAGTTGGCCGGTCCTAAAACTTCGATATAAATTTAAATAATTTCAGCAAGTATAATGATTACAGGCAAGTTATATAAAAATTTCTCCTCTTTTACATGCATATAAATGCAGGATTTTTCTACTAGGTATGCATACAAATGCACGTATGGAATAATCATTTACTCCGTTAAAAACCTTATTTACCTTGACAAAAATAATTTCTTGATTACCGCTTCAATGTACACGTACATAATTAAACAACACATGAGTTGTCGTTGAAGTGCAAGTTAGCTGAAAAAAATATATATTGTATAGAAAACATACATGTACTGAAGAAGCATGCTCGTAAATATATCCTCCATGTTAACACAACATTTTCTTTTAACCGTGCGCGCGCAAGTTACTGTATATATTAATCAACTCACCTGCACCATCAGCTGAGATTCGCAAGGACCTGCAAATCTAATTGGTTTAAGCCAATAGATCTTCTGAGGCACCACCAAAACAGCTGTAGTGTCAGACGAACAAGCTACCTTCCAAGCCTTCTCAAACGCCTGGAAAAAAAAAATCATATATATAAAGATTTATATATCTGTAATCTTGAACTTATTAGATATATATATATATATATATATGCATGAAAAGAACATTTACAATTAGATCAAAATGACCAATATTATCATTTCAAATGAATTGTGGGTATTGATCAGCAAGCTTGTACTTGAGCCACAAACCCTAAGAGCTAGAGAGGAAAATTACCTCTGTGTCGTCAGTTTCTCCATCACCCTTAGCTCCAAAATCACTCACATTGACTGTGCTAACCGCCGCTTGATCGAAGCTCTTCAAACTTAAGACATCATCTCTACTTTGCTTGATCAAGTCCTCGAAGATGTTGTTGCCGTCACCAATCATGCTCAAGTATGAAGGATACGCTTGGGAATCATATCCAGTACCTGATGCTTCATCAACAAAATTCTCAAGTGGATTCTCCGGAAAACTATAGTTTAAAGAGATGATATTGATGATGATGATAAAGAACGGGATGAGATTTTTTTGATGAGCCATATATCTTTTTCTACTTTTGTATGAGATATGGATGCAATAAGGATATTGAGCTACGAGAATGGATTTGGTGAGAAGAATGTTTCTGCATTAATAGAGACAGGCTGATGAAATTACATAACTTTTTGGTACCCTATCAACTTCTCAATGTGAAATCACATAGCCTAGTTACGAACTGATCGAACTTAAAATCTTTAAAGGTATCCATACGTGTGCATTTCGTATATTTATACGTACTTGTGCATTTGGTTTTCTACTCACTGGATCGAGTCTTGCCTTTGGTTATGTATTTTTGGCAATATTCTCTCAATGTCATATATGTAACGTACATGCACTTCCTTTAGCGTGCAAAACTGTCCATCTGTCTCTGGATTTTTCCATGTCTTAATTTATTAATTATATGATTAGCAGAACATACAGGATGACCCTTTTGATCAATGTTTCAATTTTTACAAGACCACAGGGTACTACTCGAATCTAAGATTTTCCATTTGGAGGACATATATACTATAGCACTATGTCACTTGAGTTAACAGCTGATCGATCCATCGTACTCAATCGGATGTTCGATCAACTCGAACATGAAATAACGACTAACCGAGCCTTCCGGTCTACAAGTGATCGATAACCACAATTCGCAGTAAACCAGTCATTCTGTCATTGTTGCTCTTACGGTCTTACCTAGGGATCGGAGGCTTGTTTTTCTTAAAGTGCTCTCCAAAATAACTAATTAAAGAGATGAAATAAAGAAGCTATTAGAGATGCTCTAAACTTTGAAGGGGTGCATCTTCCTAGCTACTCTTTTCACCCACCGCCACCATCACACACCTACAACTACTCCGTGAGCAACGATGCTAGCTAGTCTGACCAGCGACAAACCTTGGCCTTTAAGTTGGCCAGTGTTCTTACTTAGAACACAAACATCAATCCAGACCTAGTTCTCGCTAGCTGCCTAGGTCAAGATCGTCGTTTGTGCATGTTGTCCCTAGGTCTCGACTGGTGGTAGTGTGTTTTATAAAACGCTATGTTTTAATTTTTATTTTTATTTTGATCATTTTAATTTATTAATGAACACATTTCCAAAATGTGATAGTAGATTGATATGCTCAGTTTACCTAGCAGGACAGGAATGATACAATCCCTAAGTTAGATCGAGAGTCGTATACATGTAAGTGTTACGATACATTCGTAGTTGCTTATTATTATGGGTTGGAACAAACATATATATATTCTTCTAAATACTCATCATGTTGGCTACCTACGTACTTAGATTAATATGATAAGAAAAGTATAAGATGATGATGATGATTAAAGAATAAAGATGGCTGTAGACAATGACCACCACCTCTGCACGCTACCAAATATGTCACTGATGACTATATATGCGATTTGATGGAATATATATATGAGATATATACACTTTTAGTCCCTGAACTTTGACTCATTCGACACTTTCGTCCCTGAATTTTGAAATATATCACTTTGGTCTCTGAACTTTGACATTTACTATCACTTTCGTCCCTGACCGAAGTTTTCACCGAATAAACCTCCGATTTCGGCCAAATCGAACGACACCACATACTGGGCTTTGAAGCCCTCCTTGAGGCGAGTTCAACGTCACCAGACGGCGGAGAATTTTAGAATTTAAGTTTCGGTCACCACAGGCTTTCGGGACAAATTCGAGTCATTCTATGCCGAATCGAGCTTAGTCCCAGTTATAAAAGTTACTCCTCTCATCCTTGTGAACATTTTGGCATAGGTTTTGCACCATTTTTTTTCCAGTCAGGGACGAAAGTGATAGTCGGTGTTGAAGTTCAGGGACGAAAGTGATATATTTCAAAGTTCATGAACGAAAGTGTCGAACGAGTCAAAGTTGAGGGACTAAAGGTGATTTTTTCCCTATATATATATAGCTTGTAGAGATATCACATTATCTCAATTCTCAAGTGAAAAACATAACATTTATAGCTCTTCTTTGTCAGCCATTGGGATCTATAACTCATAGTTTTGACTTGTCTTTAACTCTTCTCGCTCTGTTTTTTTTTCACTCATGTCGTAAGCAGTAGAAAAGTAAAAAAGGCATACAAAGATATAAATATAATGCATATTATCAATAGAAATACTCTTTATGCATTCTAATAAAAATTAAGAAAAAGATGCAGGAATTTATTACAATATGATGAGTCAAAACGATGCAAGGATTTATTCCTCAGCCACTCCGATCCCAACTCGGAAGTCTACGCCCTCTAGCACTCTCACCACTCCAGCCGCAGAGAGAGATGGCAATGACAATGTGTAATTATTGAATGTTGTCTGGATGGTGTTGTAATTTCACATGCGTTTTGGATTTAAATTGGCCAGAAGGGCTCCGCGTTTTTTAGGTTGAGTGGGTGGGAAATATTTTGAGTATTTTGTCCTTATGAGTCGAGGACATTAAATTAGTGTCATGTAGGCTTCATCATTTCGCTCGCAGATCCACGGGCCGATGAAGGTCTACCCAACCCGATCGATCCAAGTCCGGCCCGGACCTGTAGTTCTATTCCAAAAAAAAAAAAATTTATCCCCATATTTGGCCAAATCAATTCCGGTCATTTCTTGAGAGGACTAATATTCTATTGTAAGTGGATGTAAGTTATGCAGGAAGCTCTGGATAGAAAAAGAGAATGAGCAAAAACAAAAGCAAAAGCAGTCTTCTGTCCGATCATGTATTAAGGGAAGCAAATTTGGTCGCATGAACTGCTCACCCTCGAGGTGGAGTACAAGTCATTATCTGCAGTTCTGCACAGAAGTTTGTTAAATTCAGAATAATATGACATGATGTCTCAAATCCTCCTCTGGTGGTTGAGTTTGTGGTCTTGCTAACCAGTGAGAAAAGGATTGCATTTTCGCCTCTTCACCAAGAGACATGCATTTCGAACCTAATTTTGATGCAGAACGAAACAGATGGGGCACATTTATTCCAGAGAAATCAGAAAAAAATACAATGGTTACTCTACTTATTTCACAGCAGGGTCTCGATCTCCTCCATTTTACAAACTAACCACATTATTCTTCAAAGACATAAACTCCAACTGATCCCATGGAAACGTCCTAACAACTAAATTCTTAATAGCAGACCTACTTAAACTTTGATTTCTACTAGCCATTTGTGCATCTCCTCTTTCGGGATGGGGATGGTAAAGGTCATCAATCCAGTTGCAAAGTCGTAATTAAAGTCTGTCTCAGCTTTGTCAATGGTACACTTCAGTGGACGCTGAGAAGAGTAAGCTCCAAACCTTCCGCATCCCCTGGTTTTGATGGCGATTGTGGCAGTTGAAGATCGGTTCTCACTGAGAGAAGCGGTAAGTTCTGACGGAACTTCACCATCAAAAAGCTCCGGTTTCATGTTGGAAGCCAGATGGATTACAACTTGCTCCACAGCACCACTGGAGTTGAACATGTCCAGCAGGCCTATTGGTGCAAATGAGATGTTGGGTGTGACCTCCTACAACACAGAAAACCATATGATTCAGTAAACCCCTTGCAACTATTGACACTGCGGCATGAAATTAATTAGAATGACTCTAGATAGACTAACCTTGAGAAGACAGAAATGGAAGAGCTCATACTCAAGAACTTTAAGTGTCACTGGCACTGAAACATCTTTTGGTAAACGAACTACCTCTCCTGACAGTCAAAAACAATTTCAAATTGTTAGAAAGCATAAGATCAGGATGTACCGTGACAATAATGCTACAGTCTTACATAAATGTAAGTAGAATCTTTCAAATATCATACTGCAATGCTACTAGAGAATTATATTAATGGCCCCCTGAAATCAATCTTCCTTAAAACCTATTGCAATCAAAAAGAATTCGTACCTGACTTATGGGCATAAACTACTGTTTCTCCATTCCAATCAGCACCGGCAATTTCAGCCAGGACTTCAACATCAATGGCACGAACAGAACCAGTGAGGGTACCAGGAGATTCATCATGGATGAGGGTCTTTTTTGCAACCTTGCACCAACCAGCACCTTGACAGTTGAATACACCAACAACACCAGAGCACTTGTTCACATTCCATATTTTGAGCAAGCTGCATACAATTATTCCCATCAGACCTGCTTGCATTTTGGGATGCACATAAATTGAGAATCAGAGAAAGGCCACAGAACAAACCTGGCTCCATCTCTTGCTGGATCAACAAAGAGACAATCACGGGTTGGCCTACCAGGTAATTGGGCACGGAGGACAGATCCATCAGGCAGGACCAGCTTCCTCAAAAGTTCAAAGTTGTGGTTTCCCGGTTTATCACTGTAAAATCAATGCCCAGAATATGCATTAAAACTCGTACCTCCATCAAGCACCAATAGAAATACAAAGTATAGCCGGTGCATAGCTTACCTGACATAGATTGCACATCCACCAATAGCGCGAGCTGCACCATGGTAATCTGCCGCTGGATGTAAACTCTGCAAAGTCAACATTCTTTCATCAATATCACATGTAAATTTTGAACAAAATACTTATTAACAATGACCTCACCAAATGTAATGGATTAACAGACACAAGCTAAATTATTTTACACCATCATAAAACGAGTGTAAACTTGGTGAGCATGTACAAGAGCCCAAACTAATTTTGGGAACTTTGAGAAAATGGATTTTCACAAGGTTTCCATACATCAACATCCAGCAAAATCAAAAAATATCGAAGCACAATGAACTGCCAAAATAGGACATCAAAATGCTTCATATTTTACTTACGTGAAACATATCCCAGTCTGGTTGCATGAACTCTCCAAGGAAAAGGGTGTTATAAGCCACCGAAGAGATATGAATCGTGTGAGAAGCAGGATCCCGTGGGTAGAAGTCATCAGAAGCTCTAACAACAGCAGTCTGCTTGGAACTGTATAGCCCATCAGTGTTATGACACATGCAAGCGATGCATCCATTGTCAGGAAAGTTCCGAGCAACTGAAGCCTCAAGTGCCTGGTGATAGCTTCGGGTCAGAGAAACTCTTCCACCATGACCAGACCCGAGAGTCTCAATGATGTTCTGCACATCAACCTTAACTCCATCCACTCCACAGGAAGCCAAGTACGCATGAAGCTCATTATAGAAATTGAAGACTTTCTTCGGATGCACCAGACCAAGACCGTGAACAGATAAGCTGTCCATAACAATGTCAGGTTGGTTGCCCATCACACCAGGAGATGAGACTGGATATGCCAAAGAAGTTTCATAATGCTCCATGCCAGCAGCAGCTGGTTTCACTCCACCCCAGTAACCAGCTAGGGCATGCCATACATACACAAACCTGTGGCAGAAAGGAACATAAAATAGAACTGATGAGTAACAGTGGTAGTTCCTACCGAATTCTTATCTTTAAAAACTTTCTAACGGAGAAAACTAAGCAAATGTCTAGCAGAGTCCATAGTCTAGCATCCTAAAACATACAATCGTTTACTTAGTGATCGAAAGTGTGATGTTATCCAAACTAAACCCATCACTTCATCTGAGAAACAAAAAGCCCATCCAACATTTGATCTGATCATTTACTCTTCACCATGAAAAGCATCTTTCAATAATTTCAAATATGTAATTAGTTACATGTTATAAATGTGGAGACCAGAGTAAATATGTTTTAACATAACATGTATATTATGAACTGGAATTCTGAAGGCCAAGAGCTCATGGGTTTCTTACAAATACTTGATATGCATGTAAACAAATCTACATAAAACAATCAATAGAAGCACAACTGATAGTTCTTCATCACGCATCACTAGTCTGGTAAAATACAATAAATTGGGAGGAAAAAAACATAGAGAAAGTAACCGATCAACTATGACCACTTACTTCACATTGTGATGCTGCTTCGCTTCATCAACGACATGTTTGAGGCCCGAGCCTTGCTCACTGTTCTGGCCATTCTTTTGGAATTTTTCATTCTCTTTTATTCCTGTAAGCCTACTTGCAAACCTGCAAATAACAAACTCGCAATCACTAACCAACTCCTATAATAAATGAGAGCAAACAGCATAGTGTTAAAAAAAAAAATATATGCATGCTTGCGAACAAGGCAACAAAAGGAGATTTTTCCAAAGTACCTTACGCCAGTCATGCACATGGAAGGATTTAAAGCTACCAAATGTGATGAAAAAAATGATCTCATCTAAGATGGAGAAAGAAGAGATAAGAGTCCTTACTGTGCTCCTTCTTGTACTGCAGTATTAGTATCCTTGTCTTTTTTTTCAATCTGTTGCCAACCATCATCTACAATTAGAAATCGCGGAGGTGTCCCTCCCTCATTTAAACTGCAAGTATCCATAACAGAGAACACAGTGATTAGATAAATGTGATTATGAATTGGGGTTCATTCCATGATATCATTTCTGATTACCTTTTAAGGCCATCATCAACACCCTCAGCTGTGACATCGGTATAGAAAGCATCCCATGTACACCAGCCAAACCAGTCAAGGAAAGAAGGCAACTACACAAAACCAACAGAGCAGAAATTAGATTCCTTCAAGCAACACTGGCACTGTGCCATTCAACTGTATGACACTGATTATAAAGAAAACTTGCCTTTTTCTTCTCGCGATGGACAAAGGTTTGCATGTGTTTTTCTACAGCCCTGTTTGATGAAATTCACAAGAGGACATCATATACCAAAATAAACAAATACATAATCCTAAGCAAAATAGACTATTTACCTTTTCTAACAATGCGAATTGCAATATCACAACAAAAATTAGAAATTTAATAGCAGATTTACAAAGAGAGAAGCAAAATTATTAAAAGGAAAAACATGAAACACTTACTTAACAGCCTGGGTGATGACTTCAAATGGATTGGGTCCAGCATGCATGTAAACAAGGCAAAGGCCTTGATTGGTCTGAACATCAGAATCTCCTGCAAAACCAATCACACACCACAAAAAACAAGTCGTTTCGGTTCTTTCGAACTCGATTTCTGTTCTTTCTTTTTTTCTTTCCCAAATACATAACTCCATTTATTTGATTTATTTGCTTCAGCCCGACTGTGTTCGCATTAATGACAGCTCCACCCCACATTTCAGATGTAATATCTCCTTCATTATTGGCGGGCGGGATGGGACTGATTAACGGGAAGACATGGCTTTATATAATGGAATGAAAGCCATTGAAGGAAGGTGCACATAGCCTATACACCAGATAGATACTTTGTTTTATGGCCATAATCTACTCACCACTCTCGAGACAAATCTCGACTTCATTCCTCTCGTTCCCTTGGAGAACCGAACGGAACTGGCCCTCCAGTAGAGGAAGGAAGACGGTGTAGATGGTTGAGGATTCATCACCATCCTTGCTCTCTACAAGCATGAATTGGGTCTCCAAAGGAACTTCTTTGCCACATGATCCCATCCTCTGAGTCATCCACCATAGCTTAAACCGGAAGCAGCACATGAAACGGTGATCCCTATCATCATATTAATGGAATAATCATTAATTTACCACAACTGAAATTCAAAACATACCCAAGAAAAACAATAAGAAATTCAAAGCATACCAACCCTTACACTATTAACACAATCTCAAGCTATAAAGATTCAAGGGAAGTTTGATTATGAAATTACTCACTCTAAAACACCGACGGGGAAGACATGGAGGCTTTTGCTGTGAGAAGCCGTGGCACCAATGAAAGCACCAGCAACACCACATCCCGGAGTGAGCACAATGTTTTCAGGCACTCCGGTCAATATGGTCTTTCCGTGAACCACCAGGTTACCATCGTTAATGGAAATGTTTGGTGTGACAGTCATGGTTGACACTTGAGAGAGCACCCAACTAATACTGAGTCACAACATAAAACACCATATATGATTACAACAAATTCAACAAAATTCGCCTTGATCAAGAATTCCAGATCATGCTAAAGATTTTCATCAATAATATTTATGGTAACAAAAAGATACCACCATGGAAAAGTTAAGAACCCAGGTAAGCACAAGGTGGCTTTGCATGCTGGCACAGGGGTTTATTTGGTAATAATGAAAATTTCAGGCGGTTTGCGGAAAACAGATGGAGGAAAACAAAACCCCAAAAGGCAAATAGGGAAAATCCTCAAGGATTTTGAATCAACATCAAGTTTGGGCCACAAAGTTCGGGCCTTTGCAGATTTGAACTTTTTTGTCAAAGCCTGAAGCTTTTTATCTAAAAAAGCCAAAAACAGAGAATCATATAATGATGCTGACTAAATAGTACAACAAACAATAAGTTTGATGATTTTGAATCAACATCAAGCATGAAATTCCCAGCGACTGAGCTAAATTGAAGCTCAACGGAGGCAGGTAAGTAATTTCTAACCAATTTGAGGGTGAATTTATCATTTAGCGGCCATTGAAGACCAAACCCAAAAAGAGATTCATCATGACCACCAGCTCAAATATTTTCCAAGGACTCACCAGAAGGCAGCGGAGGTCCCAAGTACCAAATTCGACCGCAGAGCTTTTTCTCGAGCCTCTGGAGAGAGAGCTCAATTAAGCTTTGGTAAAACGAAAACCCACTCAGAAAAACAAGTGCACAAAAACAAGGAATGCACTTGATATCTAATGCACGGTGAGATGGCCCTTAATTTGATTAGAGATCTACAAACAAGGACGTGAGCTGCGCATGAAGAGGTTGGTGGGTTTATATACTCCCCAGCCGCGTTAAACTTCGAGCAAGTTCCACCCTCGAGTCTTCCGGATATTGCCACGTTAGATTCCATCATTACATTTTCATTTTTGTTTTCTCCTCTCTGATCGATTATTTTGTTGTCTTTTATATATTCAAATGATTTTATCATCGGGTTCTTGACCCATAAAGACAAATTTTGACAAATATTTACCATCAAGGACAAAGCAAAAACACGGAACCCACCCGGTCCATTAATTGACCAATTTACGTTTCTGTATTATACATTTTACAAAAATTACGAAATTGTCATTGACAGATTTTATTGACCTCAATAATTTTTTTTAAGGAATCGATACTTTTCGTGGTAGGAGGGAAAAAACAAAGGAGCATCACCTTTGTTATTTTATTGACCTCAATAAAATTTTATTGAGGTCAATAAACTGTTTTATTGAGGTCAATAAAATTTTATAAGATCAGTTAAATTTTAGTTTCTGGGTCTCAATCAGCAAAGAACAAAGGAGTATCCACCTTTGTGTATTTTATTGACCTCAATAAAATTTTATTGAGGTCAATAAACTGTTTTATTGATGTCAATAAAATTTTATAAGATCAGTTAAATTTTAGTTTCTGGATCTCAATCAGCAAAGAACAAAGGAGCATCACATTCGTGTATTTTATTGACCACAATAAAATTTTATTGAGGTCAATAAACTGTTTTATTGAGGTCAATAAAGTTTTATTGAGATCAATAAACAATTTTATTGAAGTCAATAAAATTTTATTGAGGTCAATAAAATTTTATTAAGGTTGACAACGATCCATAGCTTTATAATTAGTTTATGTCTTTCACATAGAATGAGTCATAGCTTTATACCAGGATGCTATGAATTGGTCATTTTTGCCAAGATGGTTATACCATAAGCAATGGCCTCTGCAAAAAGGGTATGTTTTTCAATGATACTTTCTCTCTATGTTTTATTGAGGTCAATAAAATTTTATTGAGGTCAACAAACTCAAGTCCAGCAATTCTTTGCAAACTGTACAACACACCATTAATTATGTAGTTTCTATTGAGGGGTCAATAAAATTTTATTGACCACAATAAAAAATTTTGACTATAATTATATGTGTGAATTGCATGCACTAAGTCAGAAAAACATTAAGGCACATATACACAAACTCATTCATCTTCTACAAGTTATTCTTTCGGTGAACCTTGACACTATGTCAAGTTTCATAGTTTACAATCTTACCTAATACCCATGGTACTTCACAAATATCAACAATTATTAAACAAACTCAAGCCTTGCAAACTGCACAACACACCATTAATTATGAAACTCGTACACATAGATTCAAACTCTTAGATTTCACACAGAAACCAAGTTTTAATTATAAACTCTGACCACAATAAAAAAAAATTATTGACCGCAATAAAAAAAAATTATTGACCACAATAAAATAGTAGATCTGTCGATCCGGTTGAGACCCGCGAATAAGCAACCCAACCCGACTTTTTCTCCGCCGTCTGGCCACCTCTCGGTGGTGCATGGGTGCCGATCTCTTCAGATCAGCGGCTCGAAGAGAACCTCGGCCATGGATTCTCAATCTAGCGTTAGAAGACGGCGATTCGAAGGAAAAAATATTTCCAGATTCCGGCGGATTCTATGACGTTTTCCGGCGACTCAGATCATTGTTGTTGACAAAGTAGGTATGAAACTTGACCCTCTTGTTGAGCTCTACGTGTTTTTAAGTTTTGATTCGACATTTGATCGATGTTTGTGGAAGTTGGAATTTGAGCATGGTGATTTGTTTGTAATGCAGCTCGACCACGATGAACAAAGGGCAAAAATGTCCGAAAAAAATATAACAGATAAGGCTTTGCATATTTTGTCCTTGATGGGAAAAAAATAAGCCTAATAGGTCCTTATTGGAAAATATTTAAAATATGTTAAACTTATAGGGAAATATATAGTGAAATTGAGGACCTATTGGATATTTCCCTTTTATCAAAAACCAAAAAAAAAAAGGAGATCTTATTTTTGTTTCTTTTAAAAAAAATTATTAATAGTTTCATTGAAAAATAAACGCATCACTTGTGTATGACACCAACAAATATTTACTAAGCTGGAAAATAACGACAACATAACAAGCGAAACAAAACCGACATCAAATGATACATTGTAGCGAAACCTGACGCCAAAAGATACATCACGAAAAAATAAACTCGCTACAAATTGATTCCTATAAATATTATGAGTGGAAGCGTCTTCTACTTTGTCGACAACGGTTTTTTTCTCAATCTCCTGCTCTCGAGAACATTGGTGGTGGCGAGACCTTCGTCGACACACACATAGGGTTTGGTTCTCGTTGGCAGTATGCCCATAGGGGCTAGTTCTCGCTGGTGCTCTACACCCTGCTTTGCTATGAGATTTTGGTTTTCTTTTGGCCTCTTCAATTTGGAGAGGGCTCTTGTTTGTTTTGTAGCAAGATAGGGGACTTTCTTTGGTTTTCGCCAGTCGCTAAGGTGTACTTCTCGACAATATTTGGTGGCTTGCAGATCCACTCTAAATATGTTCTAGATTCTAAGTGATGCTTGATGCATCGTCTCTGTCCGCATAATGATGAGGGTGGATATTTTTTAGTGGTGGTTTTGTAGATCGATTTGTTGAATAACAGTGGGGATACTTGCAGTTAGGACACTTGATCAGCATTCGATTAGTTGCTGTTACATATCTAGTTTTGCTCTGGTTTGTAATTAATGCAAAAAATGTTTACTCATTGCACTTTTGCTTCTTGCTTATTCGCATCTTGTAATTTTGCTTCTCGCATTGACGAAGTATGTCATTCTCAACTAAAAAGAAAAAGAAATTTCTAAACTTCCAAACTTCATTACCTTCAACCTCATTGGTTACCATCAAAATAACCATTTCTACATATATAGAAATAAAATATTAAATAAAGACTGCATACTCAACCTGTACGATTGAAATAGAAATTGATTGAGAGTTGAATACATTAAGGTGAGAGAATATCTAAGGGAGAATATTTGCTTTAGAATAATTTAGATATTTTTTTTGGGTTGTGAGTAGGCATGCACATGGGCAGCAGATAGGAAAAAGTTGTTTATTGTCAGACTTTGTATTTTAGGAAACACACATTTGGCTTACGAACATGGTTCATTTAATATTTTAATTGACGCTGCCAACTTTTTAAAAGTCGGAGAAAAACAATCCATTAAGTAATCTGTTGGCCACCTCATTTCCTCGATTTGAATGTGCGCGGACGACCAGAGCTTTAGAATCGTGCATCATCAAAGATATGATTGCCAGCAGCCGAAATTCTATTCATTTTCCTTTTCCTTTTCCTTTCAATCCCAAGAGTAATTTATCTTTTTATCTATGTTTCGGAAGACAATTTTTCAGTACATACACGATACAATTTAAGTCGTTCAAATCGGGTCGGAAAAATAGATTAATATTTTTTTTCAACTTTTGGACGGCTGACGGAAGGTCGTGTACCTACACGCTATGTATTGAAAACTCTCCGATATTTATAATAAAAAATATTGGTTGCAGCTAAATGCACCTCACTTGGAACTCACTATACTCCAAAATCAATTTCATTCTCATATATTTTCTGTTTTATCCTTTTCTCTTCTTTTTACACCTCGGCCACCTCCAACTCCATTGCTAAAGCACTCCTCTCCTATTCATCCCAAGTTTCATTAAATATTCAAATTTCTGGTATTCTAGGTTTGAAATCTATTGGAAATTTGATCATTATAGTTTTGAATTAATATCTCCTCGAACAACCTTGATATAAAAGTAAAGTATTAAAATGATTCTCTTAAGATATAAGTTTGCACACAGTAATATGTGACGAATCCAATAATTGAATAAAACCTTAGGTTCTACAATTTTTTTTTTATTAAAAGGTATTTTCTGTATTAAAAAAGAAAGTATTTTCTTCGTTAGATCAGAACCAGCCATTTGGCTGAATCATTTTCATATAATAAAAGTTCATTTCCCTTTGACCATTCCTAACCATTGAATTAATGTATGTTTCTATATGTTAAATCAGATAAGAAAGTCACTATGGTGTCCGGTACGTTTGTAAAGAACATGATACCAAATAAATTGTAGATGCATGCACAACAAATGTCATAATTAAGACTATCAATAGTGCAAAAGCATATATGCTGCTTAGTGTTCCTAATCCCATCACATTATTTCTGCGGTTGGTTTAGTCCACTTATCAGATCATCAACAAACAAAATGACTAAAAACTATGACACGATAAGAAGGCATCTAAATGCATTAAAAAATTTATTTGTGAATAATCAAAGAAATTATTTTGTGTTGAAATAATCACTTCCTCTAGCTTCTCCATGAGTTTAAATCCTAATCCATATAATTCTAAAATATAATAGGATGGCTCTCTCTCTCTCTCTCTCTCTCTCTCTCTCTCTCTCTCTCTCTCTCTCTCTCTCTCTCTCTCTCTCTCTCTCCATTTCTTATGGCGATAAGCTGGTTGTTGTTAGACAGCGACAAGCGTGGCATGTGGCCTACTATTGCATCGACATTGTCCCAACTTACAAAAGAACTCGATACAATTCGGAGTAAACCACCAACTTATAAGTTATATTTTATTTTGTCACTTTTCTGATATAGGATTTTCCAATCCTTAACACGCCCCCTCACGTGCAACCAACCTACTTGGTCTACACGGGCAACCAACTCCCACATCGAAAATTGGTTGTCTATTCGTAGACCAAAGCTAATGCGAACCCGGCCATAATTCACAATTCGTTCACCAGAACCAACACATCTTTTCGAAGGCTCAGTCATTCGTTTCGAGCCCAATAATTTGGGTCCAAGACGTGATTGGAAAGGAAACCCGCTCGGATACCATGGTAGACAGCGACAAGTGTGACATGTGGCCTACTATTGCACCGATACTATCCCAACTTAACCACATATTAGGTGTTGGGTTTTATCACAAAAGGTCTCGGTACAATTGGGAGTAAGCCACCCACTTATAAGTTATATTTTATTTTGTCACTTTTCTGATGTGTGATCTTCCAATCCTCAACAGTTCTCTGCTTGGAGGTCACTGGGGCGTCGAATCGAGTTGGTGGTCCACTCTTTGAGTCGGTCGAGTTGAGTTTGCCGACGTTAGGTGGCTTTGTTGGCTGTGCTCTCCTCATTTTTTGTCTCCAATCGAAGCTAATGGAATGGAAGGGTGGCGGTCCACCTTTGGAGGCGAGGGTAGTTTCAAGATATGGCTAGCTGGAGGCATTTGATGGTGTGTACTCGATGACCAAAGTGATGGTCTAGGTGGCCTCCTTGGAGGATTCGACGGTTCGATTATTTGAGTTGGCGTCTCCGACGATGCAACATCTAGCTAAGGTTAGGATTTTATTAGGCCTGACCTAGTGCATGTGGGTTGCCTTTGGTTGGTGGAATTTTCCCCAAGGTTAATTTGGACAAATCTCTTCTTAGGCTCGTTGCTATTGTATCTATCTCTATTCATGTTGTCTTGCTTCTAGTTTTAGTGATTGGGGCAGGTTTCTTTCCCGGGGTTGTGCCAGCTTAGGCTTTTTGGCATACAATAAAGTTATAAAACCACTTTAAATTAATACTCGATAAATTAATAATCTCTTTTAAATAATAAAATTATTTGGTCCCGACTCGGGACTAACGTGCTAAATTAATAATATCCATAAAATTATAAGATAATACATTTCAAATATTTCCTTTGTATTTTATAGGTCCCAAATATTTTATAAATTGATAATTAGTTAAAAAGTACATAAAAATTGACTATGAAGTTTTCTCAAAATATGAATAAAGAGTAGCTTCTCTTTTGTTGAATTTAAAATCTAGCTGAATCTCAATTTTAATAAAAAATACCTTGTTTTTTGTCTTGTATTTTGATTAAATATAAAGATAGTTCTTTGAATGTAGTACTTTGAATCTTAACTAAGTCACTTGATGTGATAAATCGAATTCATCGAACCTTGATAAGTGAATAAATATGATATGTTTACTGTTAAGCCAAAAAAACTAAGGGCCGGTTTGAGATTGCTTCTAAGATGCCTAAAAGCATTGTTATACGAGAAAGTACTTGACAAGTGCTTCTCAAAATAATCACTTTCAAGTGCTTCTAAAATTCACCCAAGACGCATTTTATTCTCTTTAATTTTTTTTATATTTATAATTTTTTTTAATTAATTCAAAAACATTTTTGGGTCTATGAAAAACAATCCCAAACAGGCTGTAAATATATATTTGTAAATTAATAATTATTAATTTATCGATAAATTGATATCTTGCTAAATTAATAGAATTTAGGTGGTCTCAATGTTATTAATTTAAAGAGGTTATACTGTTATACTGTATTAGGTATAACTGGGGTACTTTGTCTCCTACCCTTACATAATAGGAAGAAGGTGTGGTTGTGTCTGCTTTGAGGCATAACTTGGCCTTATTTTTGGGTTACTGGTCTTTTTTTTTTTAAAGGCAAAACGACACAGAAAGTTTCGGGTCTTGTATTCAAAGTTTTTTTAATTATTGGTTCCAGGGCCTGCCCTTTCTATAATGGTTGCATTAGAAAGCAGATAAAATTACTTAGGTGATGATTATATTGTCGTCTTTCCATCAAAAAATATATACATGAATATACACACACACACACACACACACACACACAATACATGAAAAAAAAATCAATTTACACACGTGTGAGCATGTGTGAAAACGCTAGTAGCTTAAAACCTTTTTTGCACACACTTCACCAATGTACAACCAATTATATTTGTAAAATGAGTTGTTGTTGATGGAGTAAATAATTATTTTGTGCCGGTGAACTGCGACATGTTGGTTATTGGTAAAACCAACACTGTGGTAGTCACAGGCTCGAATCTCACTGACATTTAGAGATGTGTGAGGTTGGGAAAAAAATTGTCATTTCTTCTAAAAAAAATAAAGAATTCTTTTGTAGTATGATGTTTTTTAGGGGATTGAATAAATTCATTGATTGAGGAATCATATGACTATACTAGGTCAATGCCAGAGTGATACATACACCAGAGCACTAGCTCCTACACAATGTCTAAGCCACACACGGCTTGATTCAAAGATTACTCTAGTAAGTAAACACCCAATAAACTAAAAACTAAAAACTAAAAACCCTAAATCAACATTGATCACATCACCCAAGTACTTCGCAAGTAAGGTCACATAAGCCCTCCTGGTGGTACAACAAAACACCAGAAATAAAAGGGGTGCCACATACATGATCAAATAAACTTAGGGGTGTTAAACAGCGACAAGCGTGGCCTGTGGCCCGTGGCCCGTAGCCTACTACTGCACCGATATTGTCTCAATTTAACCACATATTAGGTGTTGAGTTTTATCACAAAAGATCTTGGTACAATTGGGAGTAAGTCACCCACTTATAAGTTATATTTTCTTTTGTCAGCTTTCTAATGTGTGATCTCCACTCTCCAACACGCACCCTCACGTGCAACCTAACTGATTTAGGTATGCACGTGCAACCAATCTGCACCGATATTGTCTCAACTTAACCACATATTAGGTGTTGAGTTTTATCACAAAAAGTCTCGGTACAATATATTGGGAGTAAACCACCCACTTATAAGTTATATTTTCTTTTGTCATTTTTCTGATGTGTGATCTCTACTCTCCAACATGCCCCCTCACGTGCAACCTAACTGATTTCGGTCTGCACGTGCAACCAATTAAGAAACCAATTTTCACATCGAAACCTGCAACAAATTTATATACCAGGATGATTCCAGTTAATTCAACGACCCACTCGGGTCCAATGACAATGGCAACGTGATTGGAGATAGACCCACTCTGATACCATGTTAAACAGCGACAAGCGTGGCCCGTGGCCCACTACTGCATCGATATTCTCTTAACTTAACCACCTATTAGGTGTTGAGTTTTATCACAAATTAAAGACCTCTGTACAATTGGGAGTAAGTCACTCACTTATAAGTTATATTTTGGACTAAATTCTTGTTACTACCCTGTACTTTAGGGCTCTAATCAGTTCAGTCCCCGATATTTTAATTTCATCAATTCAGTCCTTGTACTCTTAATTCTCATCAAATGAGTCCATTTATGACAAATAATAATGGCACGTGTCGACCCATAATAGGTGACACATGTCCTAAATGGATATATTTGATGAAAAGTAAGAGTGCAAGGACTTAACTGATGAAATTAAAAGTTCAAGGGCTGAACTGATTAGACCACTAAAGTACAGAATAATGACAAGAATTTAATCATATTTTGGACTAAATTCTTGTTACTACCCTGTACTTTAGGATGTGAGATCTCCACTCTCCAACAAGGGGTACTGCACCTCCTTAGAACATAGGACTTGTGCCCTTCCCCGTTGGAATCAGGGAAAGCGTAGCAGTTGGCGAAGAAGCAGCAAGGTCTACCCTTGGTTTGTGCTTATGTCCCCGAGGAAACAACTTCGACAAGGGAGAATAGCAGAGGAACAACACGCCCCAACAACTCGACAGGCTGGAGGGAGGAGCCGAGGCTTCACAAGAGAATCACCGAGACCATAACCACACAGTGCTGCTAGTGTGCCCAACCAAAAATGGCCGCCCTTAGAACGCCGAAAACGATCAAAAACAAGTAAACCCATCAAAGGAGAACCAGTCTTCGATTTTGCATTATGATGTTTGTATCTTACCATTCTTAAATATTCTAAAAACAAGGGAAATAACCCAATAACACTAGTCAGTAATAAAGTGACTCAAAACGAAAATTTTTATAACGCTTTGAAACATTGACACTCCTCAATCTTCAACTTTAAAATTTAACCAACAGTTATAAAATCACAATCGATTAACAATTGTATTGCAGAAGAAAAATATTGAAAGTCTATAGCACTATAGGAAAATCATGGTAAAGAGATCCAAATTTGCAAACATGATGGGGATGAAGAGAATAACGCAAAGGTAGGAACTAAAGTCGCACGACTTTTTAATAAAGAGTCTAATTATTATTATTGATAGCAGACAAGACCCGACACGTATGAGATCC
Source organism: Rubus parviflorus (assembly GCA_029955375.1). Classification (NCBI taxonomy): domain Eukaryota; kingdom Viridiplantae; phylum Streptophyta; class Magnoliopsida; order Rosales; family Rosaceae; genus Rubus; species Rubus parviflorus. The sequence continues at coordinate 15,856,110 of JARGGL010000006.1, read as the reverse complement.
ACGTTAGTATGGGCTGGATCTGGATCAGGATCTGGATTTGGTGGCCCCGAACTAAACCCGCATGTTTGTCTAAAGCTAAAGCAAATCGGGCACAAGGGGCCCAAACCACGTCGGATCTTTCAAGACTGAAAGGGCAACGCAATAATAATATTGAAGAAGAAGAAGACAACGGTCGCCGGCCAGTCGGTGTCGCTGCCCCATTCAATAATAATATCTTCTGGTCAGTGACGTGTGAACACTAGTTACCCACTATTTTTTTCTGTTTGTTAGTTGGTTGAATTGCTCCAGTTCAAATAGGTTTGTCCTTTTTGATAATTGTTACTGTGGAGGAAAAGGACTGGTCCAGTGAACAGGTGCGGGTCGGTTTTGAGCTCGATCTCCTGGCCAAGATGATGCCAGGCTTGAATGTCATTTTTGGTTGGAATCTAATCTTAGCCAGGATCTGACTTCTTCTCCTAAATTCAATGCCTCTCCTACTTAATTGATTCCTTGATTGATTGAGGTTATATAACTTATATCAATCAATAATGTTAGTCTTTCTGTGATAGCTCTTTAGCAATGATTCCCTTTGAAAAAGGATAGAAAGAGAATCATAATGTAAAGTTCAATGATTGATTTAGAACTTCACTGCAAAAACGATTAAGAAAATCGGATATCATTTGGGTAATTGTGATCATTCAATGTTGATGGAGAACACTAAAAAAAAAAAAAAACTCATTTTAAACATTTTGTCTTTGTTCCAATTGTGGTGGGTTTTTTCTGTCATTTACATCAGGGCTGACCCTCGAGCATAACGGGTGGTGGTTTATTTGGTAAAGCGCAACGCTTGTATCTTTCGTGTTCATGGTTCAATTCTTTGCATAGTAGTTTTTTTTTTCTTTTTGTTTTTTTTGCAGTTTTCTATCCTTTTTTCTTTTAGTCGGTTGCAGAATCTTTCTTTTTACTATTTTGGTCGGCTGCATAATTGTTTTTGGATTTTTTTGTTTTCTAGCTTTAACGCGTGCTATGGTAAGTGAATTTTTCATCGTTTCACAAAAAAATTGTCAAAATTTCGCTAGATTTTCGACGACCAATTTGATCCTTACACCTCATTTAAGAGCCCAAGACGGTCAACCAACAATGGCAAATGAAAATCATTTGATAAAACTAATCAAAACTAAAAATAAAATTTACAAATGGAACAATTTTTGAGTGCAAAAATGTCAAATATCAAGTCTTGGAAGTGAAACACAAGAAAATTTCAGAGGATTGACCGAGAAACAAAAAAGTCAAGATTTTCCGAAAAGTCAACTATGGTCAACCCAGAAAGTCAAGTTCAAGGTCAAAAGTCAACATTGTGACTCACCACAAGAAGCTCCCAAAATCAGCAAGGAAGGTTCCAAATGTTCTTAGGTAATTAATGATCTCATCATTTGATTATTTTTTGATTCATAAGAAGAAAATGACATTTGTTCTCACCAAAATCTTCATTTTGTAGTTATTCCCTTTGTATTTAATGAGTAGGAAATAAAATAATTTTACCCCATGTCCCTCATCTACCTTTCCTCCTTCACACCATCTAACTTTCTCCTTGGATAGTCTTGTCATTTTTCTTCACCTATTCCATCATTTTTAACCATTAGATCTTCCCAAATTGATCCTAGTCCTCTGGTAAGACTAAAACTAGCATATAATTTATTGCTTGCAAATATAGAATAATGTCATGTAGTAAGGATAAGTAAGAGTCTCCCGCAGATGATTGATTATAATTACTAAACTACAACGACTTAAACAATAATATAAAGATTAGGGGGGGGGGGGGGTTTGGTTAAATAAACAGGTAAATGAAATCTAATTTAAATGCTGAAAATTAATCCAAGATGATGAAGAATTTGAATGAGGAAAATCAATGGGGAACAATGTAATATGTGACTGTTGTTCACCACAAGATAATGTTTCACTTATGAAAACCCAATGTATCCTTATTAGCAATTGAATGCAATTACTCAAATTAAGTCAATGATGTGTCGAACTTAACCTATTAATCTCTCATACGTAGTATATTAGATGCATGATGTTTACAATCCAACTTAGCTTTTAATGAGTAACTTAAGATGATGTTTCCGAATGGTTTAACAAATTAGAAGTCATTAAGCACAAAGAGACTTTGAGTAATGTTAGACAACTTCGATACTAATGTTGTTCTAATCACCTAGATATTGATTCATATGAATAGGCCAATTATTCATGTGCTACTTTAGAACATGTTATGATAAGGATGATCATGCACACATTCATAACAATAAAACCCTAGCATGCTTAATTACTATGTTGTAACTACAGTACTTGAAACTTACCACCCTTAATTTATTTTGATCTCTGAATTGAACGGCTTGCAATTTAAAAATGAGTGACGCATATTAAGTTTTTTATGTGATCATTTAAACTATACGTTTAATCGTCAATTTCAACCATTGCTTTCGGGGCATACCCCAATTTCAAATGCCTAGTCTTGTGTGCGTGTTACCTTTGTCATTCACAAAGTCACAATCAAAACAATCATGATTCATGCGTAAATATATGCCAACTGTAACTTGTAGCTATGAAGTGGACACTAACCAACCATCTGTATGGTAATGTCAAAGAGATTATTAATTGGTATCCAAATCCACCAAGGAACTCATGCCATGTTCACACATGTATATATATATATTACCTACGTTGTACAATCATGCATGTTTGTATCTATTTCCATATGGAATGTGTCATAACCACAAGTTCATTTCAACACATCTCCATCCAAGAGATCGAGATTTGTCTGGCTTAGTTTTGGCACTTGATCGATGTTCCACTAGATTTACCAAAATGAAATACTAGTGTGGAGGATTGAAACCCCTTCTTTACATCAAGTCTTCATTTTCGTCCATTAGTTTTGAATTGTATGATTTATTCATTGTCTCTGACTATTGTTCAATATTGGTTGCTACTGCGGATTCGAGAGAATTGTTGAACACTCCTGCATTCGGCACCAAGCTAACTATAGGGAAGCTATATTTTGTCGTGCTAGATTTTGCATCTATTATTCAATAAATGACACAACCGAAGTAACAGGGGTTTACAAGCGATAAACTCTAAAAATAGAATTCTGTAGTCCACTAAAGAATTGAGAAGAACTTCTCGATTTTATTGATAATTGATAACATGAAAGATGAGTCTTGCAACCGTATAAGGCTGTGTAAATAAAGAAATGAAACCTTATGGGACTAACAAAATGTCTAATTTAGCTCACATGCTGAAATAAAAGAAATAAACGAAACTTAAAAATAATCTGAAAATAAACTAAAATAGTTTTTTTTGTTACTGATATAGTAAATTGATGTTTTAAGGCCCTAAACGACCTCGGATGTCCGAAAAAGCCCATATATCAGGGCAAAACTCATTCTCGAAAATGTATTATAATAGGTAATCGGAACTCAAAGCCCAAACTTGTACAGTACAGATTTTTTCTTTGCGCCGATCCATATGTTCTTCGATCAACTTCGCCATCCACTAGCAATCTACACCTTACATCTCAAAGTCCCTAGTTTATGGAGGTATGGCAAATGACATTTTCCTCGAACCAGTTTCATCATGTGCTTAGCAACACAAACTTCGTAGCATATGGCTTTTGAGCATAGTCTACTTATATGAGAAAATTTGGATCTGTTGGTTCCCTTTGCTCCTGGTTTTAGTTATGAAGTACTTATTTAAGCATCAGTGTTGTCCCCTTCCACTGAAAAACAAGTCCAACTTTAGCTACAGAGAAATGCAAAAAGCCTTATACTACCTTACCCTATTGTTTTATTCAAGCCCACAACGAGAAAGACCTCAATTTCTTTATTAGAATAAGAAGTATTTATACACCCAAAAAAATGAACTGTACACCCAAATTTTAATTATGAACAGATTATTCACATTAAGTTGATAGGAACCCTAGCCTTCTCTTAATCTTCTATGTTGGACTACAGTGCAGAACTTCGTCAAAATAAAACTGACTAGTCAAGAAATAAATGGAAATTGGTCAAAAATAATAAATATAATAAGACTAAATTAATTTAGAAACCACTGAATTAATATAGATATTCAACATTGAGTCTTGGTATAATCCTTGCATATTTATTCAAATGGTTTGGACTGCATTTTCTATCAACGGACTAACACCTTTCTCTATAGCTTCTATTTCTATCTCAAGAATATTCAAATCCTTTTTAGGTGCTTCCAACAATGAGAAAACTAGTTGTATGCTTTTTTATAATTTACATTTTTACTTCATCAAATTTCAGTATTGGGTGTCAAGAAACTTTTAATGTGCTTGATTATGGTGCGGTTGGAGATGGCCAACATGATGATTCTGAAGTAAGTTACTCGTTTCTTTGCATATATGTTTTTTTTTTCTATTTTTTTGATGATTTTCTTATTATTCATTATTAACAATTTTATATATTTGCATGAAAGGCTTTCTTGAAGGCATGGAATGCTTTATGTTTAGCAAAGGGGACACCAACACTTGTAGTACCAAAGGAGAAAACATTCCTTTTGCAGCCAACAAAATTTTCAGGTCCTTGCAAATCCAATGACTCTATCCATGTTGAGGTAAGAAATTAATTAAGCAGCTGAACCAATTTCATAATATATGACTGATTAAGCCAAAACATTCCAGTTAATTAATGAGAGTTTTTTTTTAATTTTAATCAGTTATATTAATAATGTGTTAAGCTTTGACATTGTTGAATTGGGTGACAGATTTTGGGGAAAATTGTGGCACCCAACACTCCTCAAGAATGGAAAGAGTGTGAAAAAGAATCCTGGCTGCTCTTTTCAGAGGTGAACAACCTCATCATCAATGGAAATGAAACAGGACTAATTAATGGGAATGGTTCACCTTGGTGGAGGAAGGTTAATTAGCCAACTTTATTAACCTGTTATAAATTCAAATTTGTGCACATTAATTGGCATTCAATTATGTATTCATTTGTGAGAGCTTTCAATTCTCTAATTAGTTAATTAATTCACTTATTTTTCAGGTGAAGAAGTCGAAATGCTATGGACCAAAGGTTAACTTTATATCCACTGATGTATGCTCGCGCGCGCACACACTCACAAGTTTGACGATATATAAATTCTGAAAATATTTGATAACCATTACATTATATTGCAGGCTCTACGCTTCTTCAAATGTAATGATCTTCAGTTAAGTGGACTTACACATGTTGATAGTCCAAAAGGACATGTTAGCATAGTAAACTGCACCAATGTTATTGTATCCAATCTTCATATTATTGCACCAGATGATAGTAAAAACACAGATGGAATTGACATCATTATGTCAAGACATGTCAATATTCATGACTGCATAATTGGAACAGGAGATGATTGTATTGCTATTAATAATGGCTCAGTCCATGTCAATGTGACCAACATTGTGTGCGGACCAGGTCATGGAATTAGGTACAATAATACTAAACCCTAATCCCTAAATGCATGCTTACAAGTGCTACATTTGAAACAACTGCATCCATATGTGTAGTGTGGGAAGCATAGGTGAAGAAGGAGCTTATGAGACAGTAGCAGAGGTTCATGTACGAAATTGTACCTTCAATGGTACCATGAATGGAGCTAGAATCAAGACATGGCCGGTATGCAATAACACACTTGAAAAAAAAATGGTTGCATTTTGTATAGTGGAATGGTAAAATGGTTAGGTATTCGTTCTTGTTGAGCCAAATTTTTCTAAAAATATTCTCTATTTACTTTCTTTCTTTCTTTTTTTTTCTCAGGGTGGTTCTGGTTATGCCAGGAATATATCATTTGAGCAAATCATACTAATAGGAGCTAAAAACCCTATTATCATTGACCAAAACTACTGCAATGGTAAACGCCATTGTGGAGATTCAGTAAGTTTTTAAGTTTATATAGTTATTAAAACTTTTCCTAATGAACAGAATGTGATTCTCTCGTTGTTTGTGTTCTGTTTTTATTATTAATAAAATGGAGGGACGAACAATAGATCTTGAAAGTTGTTGGTGCCTTCGTTTTGGATTACAGGTATGGTGCGCCGTAATTGATCAACACTGAAGAGCTAATCTTGCATAATCCTTTATATATTTATCTAATTTATAATAGTTCCAACATGGTTATTTTACAATATTGATCGATCCCTTCAAGTGTTATGAATCCCATTACTATTTTTCTACATCCAACAATCGGATTTGTTCTAATAGTTTGGGGGTGTGATCTGTTTTGAAAAATGACAGACATCGTCGAGTTCTGCAGTGGAGGTGAGTAATGTGACATACTATGATTTTCAAGGAACTATGGCAGATGATCAAGCGATTACATTTGATTGCTCAAAGACTGCAGATGACACTCTAGCTTGTCTCAACATTGATATGAAGCAAATCAACATCACTTCCATAGATCCTGAAACCGAGATTTCCGTTCTTTGCAAGAATGTAAATGGAACTATTGATGCAACCAGTCCCAATGTTCATTGCCTGCAAGCTAGAACTTCAACCATTGATGCAGATAGTCCTGATGCATATAGTCCTGATCCCAACGCCTTTTCTTTTTAAAACCATGTATTGTACGTCTTAGTTTCCTCTAGCTAGTGGGCTAGCATTAGTATTTGTTTTGCTTTTGGTATGTTAATGGGACTTCAACTAAGAGGGGATGGATGTAATTTGCAGGAGACACTTTTTCTCTTTGAAAATTGAGAAACTAGCTCATGGTGTTTTAACATTCCAAGGGTGAGCTCCAAACTAGTTCATAGTTTTTTATGTTTTAAAGAAGCAAAAGAAAAGAATAACATTAAATCTTCAAGGCTGAGCTTCAGAATATTATCAAGTTTAGTATTTTTAAAGACCGAGTATGAGTGTTATGAGTGTTCTGATTAAATTGTTTGGTGCATACAGAATTTCCCTCACTAGAATCCAAGTGAGCTAGAAGAGTTTGTCTCACACCATTGCTGGTTCATGAAATCAGCACTATGGGATCATTCCCTATGTTCATTTCATACTGTAAATCACTAAAACAAGTTGAGCATTTCACAATAATTCTCTAACTAAATGTTTGACTTGTATTGGATCTCTTCCTCATCTGGATCTTTTCGAGTTAACAATGGCGTTTGTGTTTGTGTTTGTGTTGTGAAATGTGGACAGATTGACATTTGCTAAGAATCACATGATGGAAGATTTGAACTACTTACTTTCCTGGTTCATATAATTCTCGATCATCCTTTGTTGCAAGGCACCCCAAGTCAACTATATTATTGGACACCTCAGGATGATCCATTAATTTTAAAGCATGCGATGTCAAAAAGACAAAAAGTTTGGTATACCCAGCCAACTTTGACAAATGGAACCAAAGGTGGGTGGTGGTTCTTTCACACAGGCTCACAGCTATATCCCAACTCAAATCCACATGAAAATCATAATTTCTGCCAAAGACCGATGTAACAAATAGCTACATGATCACTTTGATGATAATATATGCCAATTTCTTTAAACATATTTACAATCACAATGAATTTCTTTGCCAACTCACCCTACATCAAGACATGAGAACCCTTGGCTCATATCCTAATAATCACAAAAGGGTCTCCAAAAGGATGTAAAATTAACAGATAAAACTTACAGATGAAAGAATTACAAAAACACAAACAAAAAATGAAAAATTCTTTCATTAATATGCATCACCTTCCCACTTGAGTCAATCTCCCGGTCATTTACCCTCGGTTTTACCGTCGAATGATCCATCCTTCATCAATCTCAAACTGAGACTATTGAACCGGTCTCGTGAATACTGCCTTGACGCTTTTCTCCAATCTGTGCCAGACTTCATCATTGTGGCAAACTCCTCGTAACTGATTTTTCCATCCTGCAATCATAGAAGGGGATTTGAGTGTGGATCCTAAGCAGGCATAGACCAGCTTAAATACTAAGAGTAGAGAAAGCACACCCTATTACAAGAATAAATTCCTAGTTTTGCTTCATGTATGTAAATTTGCACACAGGCCGACATTAAGACAAACAGATAAGGGAGGTTATAGTTTTAACAAGTATGAAATGCGACCAACCTTGTCTGTATCCACGTCATTGATAATGGCACTAATAACATCTTCAATGTGGTCATCAACTTCACTAGCCAAGGCAGTTCGCAACTCCTCTACTTCAATATGCCCACTTTTGTTTTGATCAAAGAAGTCAAATGCTTTGCGAAGGTGCTCATCGTCATTGCCCATCCTTCTTAGGTGAACAGAAATGGCTACAAACTCTCCATAGTCAAGAAACCCATCATTATCTACATCACCCTGTAAATCAATATCTGGTTACTATGTGTAACATTACAGAATTTTATTGTCCAAAAAAAAAAACATTACAGAATTTTACAACTATGTAATATATAAAGTCAACCAAGTGAGATGATACAGATACTTGTGAATTCGAAGTACATATGTATGATATTTCAGTATTTCAAAACAATCACTTCTTTCCTTCCCCCCTTCACCCAAATGTCATAACGGATTAGAAAAAATGTCACTTCTCTAAATTCTTTTTGCTCAGATATATAAAACATGTAAAATTTTGGACACTTCAAAGAAATGTTTCAATTTGTTTTCCTTTTTCTTCTCATGATAAAATTTGGGGGATACTCGGGAAGTTGGGAGAAGTTAGTCATTAAATGTGGTTTCTTTCTAAATGTAAAGGGTGAAGATAATAATTGATAGATTTCAATGCTAACATCATGCCACTTTCTATGTACTTTCACAGAATTCAAAATACCATTTCAAGATCACCTTAAAGGCACTATAAATATAACTACTATGGACACCTAAGTCCAAAGTTCCAAACCCATCAAACCAAAGAACAAAAAACAACTGCCGTGACTTACTAGAGCTAAAACATGCCAAGAGTTCAAAATACAGGATAGTACTTACAGCTTCCATTAGGATCTGAAGATCCGTATCAGGAATTTGATGGCCAAGTTTATGTAACCCAATTCTTAGCTCATCAATGTTAATCTTGCCCTTGTTGCTAGTATCCATGATCTTAAATCCCTCTTGTATGCCAGCAACTTCCTCCATTGACAAATGCTCAGCTATAACCTGTAAATTTAAAATTCCCAAAGAAAAAAGGAAAATTAAGGAATCATATATATATATAAACCGTAGAGCATCCAAAGCAAATGGAGGAGCCTGACAAACTTATCAAACAAAAAGATTTGAGGCATTACCTTGAGTGCGCTTTTCTTAAGCTTGTTCATTACAGAGAATTGCTTGAGCCTTGCTCTCACAGTTTCACCTAAAGAAACATTTGGAGCTTTCTTTGCATTTTGCAACCAAGTATGATCTGCATTCAAAGAAGTAAGAACAAGATTCATGTTTTGTTATAATTCCAGCAGATTCCAAAACTGGTGAACCGCGAAGCAACAAAATTACATTAACTACTGAGTGAAAAATAGAACATTCATCAGAACTTATAATTACCTAGAACTTGCTGAGCTGTAAGCCTCCGCTTTGGGTCAGGATCAAGCATCTTCTTCACAAGGTCTTTTGCATGATCAGAAACCTTAGGCCAGGGGTCCCTCTTAAAATCTACAACAGAACGTATAATTGCTTGTGCAACTCCCTGTTCAGTTTCTGCAGAGCAAGATAACAGATTTAAAGTCAGAAAATATCGAAGATTATAAATCAGCACATTAGCAAAACTGTTATTGGTCTCCAGCGGGAGTTGCACCTCTAACAAAGTGAAAATATTAAACACGAATGTGCAAAACTGCAAACACACACAGACAACACACCTGCCCAGAAAGGTGGAACACCACAAAGTAAGATGTAAAGTATAACTCCAGCACTCCACACATCAACTTCAGGACCATAATTGCGCCTTAGCACCTCAGGAGCCATGTAGTACGGACTTCCGACAATTTCACTAAATCTTTCACCTGGTAATGTACACAAAAAAGATTAACGCATCAGTAATACTGAACAAAACCAGATAATCAAATGCGACAGTTTTGCCAAGACTTACCAGGTTTAAAGAAGACTGACAACCCAAAGTCAATTGCCTTTAAAGGCGCTGTTTCCTTCTTGTTTGCAAATAAAAAGTTCTCAGGTTTGAGATCCCGATGCATCACACCATGCTTGTGGCACATCTGCAATAGAATTAAACACATTAAAAACCATCAAAAGGTGGATTACTCAAAGAAAAAATCTCGTAAATGGGGAATCTTTACATAGAAAAAAACGCAAAAGAATCAATTCAGCAAAATTGCAACTATCACAATTTGATCTCCTAAAGCTATACAATGGATATAGTAATATACTCATCATCATCAAAGAATTAAAACCCAACAAAAAAATAAACTGATTATATCTCTCTATCCAAGCACTTCCTGAACGAACTTGTATCGGAATTTTGTCAAACTAGAGACCTAATCATAGCCCTTAACACTTCTAAAAAAAGTATTCAAATTAAAATCCATACTGAAAACATAAATTCAACAAAGAAACACGAAGATTCAATAGTCTCAAAAGCACAGAAATTCTGACCTGAACAACTTCGACAATAGTCTTGGTGACTGCAGCAGCTGCACGCTCTGTGTAATGGCCTCTGGAGACGATTCGATCGAACAACTCACCACCCTCACAGAGCTCCATAACAAGATGGACGGCATGATCATCCTCATAAGTGTCTTTCAAGCTCACTATGTTGGGGTGTTTGGGCAAATGCTTCATGATCTCAACTTCTCTCCTTACATCTTCAATATCCACAGCTGTCCTCAATTTCTGCTTCGATATCGATTTGCAGGCGAAGTTTTCATTGGTGGCCTTGTCGGTGCAAAGGTATGTAATTCCAAACTCTCCGCGGCCGAGCTCGCGACCCAGTTCGTATGTTTGCTCGATTTCAACGCCAGTTGGGTCCTTCAACACGAAGAGCTTGCCGCCGCCATTGTTGACGGCGTAGTCTATTGCAAATGGGTTTTGCTTGTTCTTCTTGTTCTTGTTCTTCACCGGCGAACCAGTTTGAGGAGGGGTGACACAACAATTACCCATTTATAAACAAAACGCTTCAGTCCGAGAGAATTTGAGTAGGATCAAAGTCTGTTTGGACAAACAGCAGAGATGGGAGATCGAAACTGCTGACTAGTCCAATTGAAATGAGAATTTCCGGAGAGGACTGGAATTATTTTCAGGATGAGAGATAGAAAGATGGCCGGAATTTAAATTGAGAGAGGTGATTTAAGAGAGAGAGGAGTTTGGGTTTAGGAATGGGGAAGAAGGTGAGGAGGGGAATTTTAGCGTGTGAAAGCCACCATTTGATCAAAGACAGAGAAAGGGTCCAACCTACTTCGACGAGACTTCCCTCCTACACCCTCTTTCTTTCTCTCTCTAGACTCTCTCTCTCTCTAGAGAAAAAGTCCAGGTTCCAGAAGGGAGAGCTTTGCAGTTTCCTAAAATATTCAATTAATTCATTTCATTTTTCATTTTTAAAGGTGGTAAACAATGCCCCTTACGAGTTGTCATAATTACAAAATGACTATTTAGTTTTCTTTCCTGATTTCTACTCTATGTTGTCTTCATTACTCGATCTACATAATCTATGTATTTTCACCCTTCAATCCACTGATATACGTACAGGCCGGATCAGCCTCTGGTGATGTCGGTGGTGCGGCCGCACCTAGGATCCGACTTTTCAGAGGTTGATGTTTCGATACGTATATAAATACTACACATACAATGAACATGTTAGAATATATCAAGTTTGATTTGGTTTAATTGGTAAAGGTGTCGTGTGTTTTTCTTTTTCGTTTTCAATTTGAATTCTTTTCGTGCACTTTTGTTTTTTTTTTCTTTGCGAATTTTCTTCCTTTATGTTCTTTTGATTATTGAACTTTCTTTAGTTGTTTGTGAATTTTCTTCTTTAATTTTGAGAGGCTCAATGTCTATATCTACACCCTTTTATTTTTTTTCGAACAAGCTATATCTACACTCCTTTATTTGGCTTTTTTATATTTTTTTGATAAGTGAAAGAATATTACAATGAAAAACCTCTACAACAACCCCTTCCCAACTATATCTACACTCCTTTAGTTGCCTTATGACATCCTTTGGATCATGGCGATTTTTTTTTCTTAGTAATGTCATGTGGGGATATGATTCATAAGGTCTCATTCAATTTTTGCACCAAGTCTCCGAACTCTCGGGACCAATTCTGTATGTCGGTAATTCATATTTACGAAAATATTAAATGTCGGTTGAGAAATATCGGTAATTATGAATCAATATTAATACTTTTGAGCTGTTTCGTTAATATCTTAATTATCATTCAAATATCGATGATGTGAAATTGCAAAAATTTCGTACGAAAATTCGGTGATATCTAAAGTCTGAACCTTTGACTTGAGGTAATTACACTGCTCGTTGTACAAGTTGACTACAGCAAGTAATACACGTGGCTAAATCCTCTTGGCTGGCTTGCTCCATGGCCTTCTAGAAGCCAACCAAACACTTGGGGAGAACGACTAAAGCATGTATTATATTCTCCAATTGTCCAAAAAAAAATATTATATTCCCCAATTTATTTAGGATATACCTTTCATCCAAAAGGGCAATTTGGTCACAGCAGGAAATTTAGTGATGGCGTTTAGAGACCGCCAACTATTATCTTCGGACCCCAAAAAAAAGCACGCTCGAACTGTAGAACCCACAGAACTTGTAAATGACACTCTTACCCTTGACTAAAGCCTTGGAGATATAGCTAATCTGATGGAGCAAAAAAGCTCAGGTAAAAATAGGAAAAGCCATTTTCTGTCTTCTCTCCAGCCGTCCGGGGATTGGGCAAAAAGGGTAGATTCGTCATTTAAGAATGGAAAAAATAAAAATAAGCATCAAAAGCGTCGCCCAGTCAGTCAAATACGACGATTTTGACTTTTTAGGAAACAACAATATTTGGAATTATTTTTTATTTTCTTGTTTGCTCTAAGTAGGGATTTGTTGCTTTTTTCGTGGCATTTAATTTTTGTGCTCTGTTTGACTGGTTCTCTCTCCACGAGTCGGTTAAGGCACGAACTTTTATATTGATTTTAGTTGTCAGAACAAGAAAAAGAAATTAAAAAAACAATAAAAATCCAAAAAGAAAATTATTGATGCTTAAAATTGGAGTCAGCATAAGTGATCGAGGTGCTCATTTGGAATCTTTTAGGGTATACTAAGACTGGCCGGGCAAGTAGACATCTTCTCTTAGAGTGACATTGGTATGATGTCGACCAAAGGATCTCTAAAATGGTCAAGCCCGAGTTGGTGGATGATGGTATTGCACATAGTTATGTTTTTATGCGGATGATACTCGATGTAAATTTTATAAAGAATGTACGAAAATTATTTTGTTTAGCTCAATCTCATAATTAGCAAGCTAAACAAGTTGTAACTTGAACTCATTAGAAGCTCATTGTTAAAAAAAAAAAAAGAACTCATCAGAAGCTAAATTGACCATATATGTTTTTGAAAAGTCGGTTTGTTATGTTTGCTTGAGTTTCGTTTAGCATTCGGCAAAAAGGGAAAAAGAAAAAAAGAGTTTAATTTAGCATAAAACAGAAAATATTGTAAGAACATGTAATCTAGTGATATTGTGACAACTAACATTTACGAAATCTTTCCTTCTTCTTTTTCTGTCACATTTATATAATAGAAAGGGATAATATTTGTGGCTTTGCTACAAAACCAAAACATGTCTGTATTATTTTTTTGTCATTTTCTATTTTTCTTTTTGACAAGTTTGTTTTGTTTTTTTTTTCCATTTCTTTTTAAACCCATATAATGGTTGTTATATATCAAAGGGACAAGTGTTAACTTTGTAGGCTGCCACACGGGCAGGTGTGCAAACTTGGCTGCTCATGGATGTGCATCTAAGTAGTATCGGTGTATCGCTTTTGTTTCTTACATTTCAATTAGGTTGGATAGTCCATCTTGACTATCCAACGTACTTAAATATGTTTGTAAATCTCTCTTTAAAAAAAAAATTTATTTGGCAAAAAAAAAAGTAGTATCATTATATAAAAAAAGATTATGCCATTTTTAATGTCAAGTAAGGTATTTAATCTTGGATACTTTTACCATAGGAGCCTTATAGTGTGGAGAAATTATTACATAATTCTGAATTTCTGGGTAACCTCCTATTCATGGTTTGGGATAATATGATTGGTTACGTAAAAAATATTTGTTTTTGTTTTTCATGTAGTCAAAGTGTCGCTAAATTAATACACCAAACCACCACTTGGCATGATAGTTCCTGATACTTTCAAGTTTCAAGTGTGTATCTTGAAATTCAAATTTTTGCTATATATGAAAATTAATTAAATTCCAACCCAACCACGTATATTACCAAACAACGTTTACTTTTGATATGTGCTAATGCTTTGTTTTTTTTTTTTGTCAACATTTCATTTTGTATCACGTCACTTCTTGAATTGAATGGGGCCTTCAAATGTTATATATATATAATTTTTCTTTACTATGGAGTTCCGCATATTTAAATATATATATGTTGAAGGAAACCTACCTTATGTGTGCCTTGTCAACCTAGGAGTATCTTAGTTAGTATAACATAAGAATTACATTATGAATAGAATTCCTATTGGGATGTGGATTGTACCATTTGTGTTTCTCTATATATAGAGACACATATTCATTAATAAAGATACGATCTATTCCTGTGCTATTTACCTTATTATTTACTTTATGCTTGTGATTGTTTCCATATATCCTAAAACTATATATAATTTTTCTTTACTACGGAGTTCCGCATTTTTAAAAGTTGTGGAGTTCCAATGTAAGTCGTTAGATTAAATCATTTAAACATATTTGGTGGTTGACATTAGAATTCCGCAACTTTTAAAAATGCGGAGTTCCGTAGTGGAGAAAACATGTGTATATATATATATATTAGATTTTTCTCCACTATGAAACTCTGCAATTTTAAAATTTGTAGAGTTTCAATGTCAACTGTCAGATTTGTTTAAATGATTTGATCTGACGGCTGACATTGGAACTCCGCAACTTTTAAAAGTGCGAAACTCCGTGGTGGAGAAATTATATATATATATATATATATATATATATATATATATATATATATATTCTCCAGTGCTGAGATCCTTATTTTTTAAAGTGCGGAGTTTTGATTTCAACCGTCATATTCGTTTAAATGATCTGATATGATGACTGAGATCAAAACTTCACACCTTAAAAAGTAAGGACCTCCGTAGCAGAGAAGTCTTATATATATATATATATATATATGTTTTCTCCACTACATAGGACTATGCACTTTTAAAATACATAGTTCTAATATCAACAATGATTTGATTTGACGGTTGATATTAGAACTAGGTATTTTAAAAGTGCATAGTCCTCTGTAGTGGAGAAAAATCCTATATATATATATATATATATATATATATATAACTATCTTGTAAAAAAAATAAAAACAATAAAAACTTTAAAAAAATTGTTTGTTAAGTGAGACAACCTTTTGATCGAAATGAAACCAAAAATGCACACCATGTTTCTCGCGTATGAAGAGACAACCTTTACGACCACAAACCGAGTATATCATCCCCATGAGAGGTTTGCTTGAGATTTTCTTGCGTGTGAGATGACATCCCACCGCATAGTGGTGATTCGCCCCAAAGCGACACCACCAAGGGTGCCAAAGTTGCCAATCTCATTGTTCGAAAGTGTTAGGGACGATGCAAGTCTTGCAGACATCTCTTCGACGATTCTCCTTTTTGTGCTAAGATGCAACCCTAACACTAGGAGATTGGGAAACCGTAACCCTATAGAAACCTTACTAGAGAAGATAGTTGACAGTCTTCAAAAAAATCTTTATAAAATTTCATTTTTTTTCTTTTTGAAGTCCACCATAGAAGAACCTCTTATAGTCTTATCCATCTGAAGTCAATTTCAATTAACCACAAATATAAATAAAATTAAGGAGGTTGCAGTAGGCTGATGCAATTAAACATTTAAACATGCACATGAAGCAAGAAAACTGCCACAAATTAATATTTTACGAACTTAGCTGATAACTATCACCCCTTACACATCAATCTGATATTTAATTTCTTTCTCCGTTATAAATTATCAACGACTTTCGAATGGATATACCAAATCTATGACTAAACTGATATTGATGTTTTTATTTCTACTTTTTTCGATAACCCTGATCTCAATTCTTATGGTAACTAATTTTGGATTTCTATTCTTAAAACAAAGATCTCTGTATCTTCAGAAAAGAAAAAGATCCATATTCTTAACCCTAAAAGAACTTCCAGTTCCTAATCATGTGAAACAAAGAACATTGTTAAAGTTTGAATATAAACAATATATAATTGCAATATAATTTTATGCATCGCTAATGGTTACTCAAAATCTACCTAAAGGTTGACTTAGTGCCTCTTTTTGGACTCAACAATGGTTTCAACAGAAGTGTAGTGTAGTTCTGGTTATTGAGTTATAAAGAAACACTCAAACAAGTAACCAATGGTTGTGGATCCAACCAAATCATGGAGCTTTGTTCGTTTCCACTCTTTCAGGACCGTCGAATACATTGATCTCCTAATTCGATCAACACGATAGATGGTCGTGATGAGAACTGAGAAGTCATTTTTTTATGGGCTGGGGTTAGCAGAAGCTCTTTTTTTCCATCTATACTTAACACTAAACTCAAAATGATAATTTCAAACCTCAAAGCCATGTTGTTCGACGTTGTTCCGAAATATAATATGAGCTTAGAAAATAGAAGCAGAGGATAAGAGACAATTCATGCCATCACAGAAACTTCTCAGTTAAGTATTATACCAGAAAACAAAAGTATATAGTAGAAGACGAGGAAATAATTTCTGCAAGAGAAGACCAAGTATACCATGCATGTTGACAAAGTCATATGGAAATTTCTATATTACAAAACGAGTCTCTTGTGTCGGTTGTATCAAACTAAATAGGTACCTGGTCAACAATGGACTGTGGTGAATCAGCCTCTTCTGTGTTCAGGTCCTACCACCAATTTTTTGTTGGTCATCTACCATAATTGATCTTCGGATCTTCCCTAAAAAAACAAAATGGGGTTTCCTGCTTTAAATTTTTGAGAATTTTGCGAAGACTCACAGTAGTCGTTTAGTTTACGAAATTTCTGCGTTTGCTTTGGTTTTCTCTGCAATTTGGATTCAGCTGTGTTCATAAGCTGGGGAGAGAGGAAGAGGAACTGAGGAAGAGATCTGGTACTTCAAGGTGAACAATGGGTTTGTAGGAATTTTTTCTTTCTAGCAGTTAGATATTGTTTTGCTGACGTGGCAGCCTGAGGTGAAAACTCTAGCAGATCTTAGCAAACAAAATTCAAGCAGAGAATCCGTGTCCGAGTTGAAACCACCATTGTTTTTTTTCTTCTTTTTTCTATTATCTTATTCTTAGCTTTTATTAATAGAGAGCATTTTTGCTCACCCCCATAGTGAAGGAATTCATTTTTGTTCATACCCCCTAGTTAAGGTGTGAGTATCACACTCCCTTAGAAAGTTGACACATATTAAAATTTTAATTAATGTTAACCCATGGTAAATTTTTATTATTATTTTTTATTTAAATCTTTGTTTATTTCAATGAGAAAGAATCCCTCTTCCTAATTAATTACAAACTCCTCATTCTACACAACACCAAACAAAAAAAATATGAAATATAAATTCTATTTAATTCTAGAGTAGTGCTAGGGATCCCAAAATTGTTTACCAAAATTGCTTACCAAATGACATGGCATGTGCCATATCATCAATTTCTTTTGAAATTTCTGCTGACATGGATTTCATTGTTGGCTATAAAATAGATTTCATGCTTTTAAAAATTAAGATAATATTTGAAACTATTAAAATTGAAATTCTAAAAAAACAAAAACTATAAAATAAAAATCACAATTAAACAAAATGTCAAATTAATTAAAAGCAATAGTGCAGTTCTTCATGTTGTGGCTTTCTGCAACCTCGATGTCCAGATCAAATTGTGAGAACAAAAGCAATTAATTATAATAAATTTATATGAAGGCCAAATGAAAGATTGAAAACTGGAAATTGGATTTTGAATCAAAATTTTTGATCCATGATTAGTGTCTTGTCTTTGTCTCTCTTCCATAAATTTAGGATCTGAAAATAAAAACATGGAGAACTCCCAACCTCCTTCCCTAGATACTGCAATTTTATTTGTTATGTTCATGGATTATTTACTTATGAGTTATGTGAAAGCTCAAAATCTTCCCAAATCTTTGGGTCTTGACCAATAAAGCAAGAGAGAAGACATGAGAGAGGATTCCATAGGAATTGTTCAGAGGACGAGTACAACCGAGTACAGCTCTCTGATGGAATGGTTATATATATAAATGTAATAGATTTGGAACAAAGATTTTCGTAAAAGATTAGAGTTTTGTTGTATAAAATATATTTTATCAAAAACCATATGTTTTTAATTAAACAAAACAAATCCATGTCATTGAAATTTCCAAAATGATATTGATGAGGTGGTGTATGCCACATCATTTGGTAATTCATTTTGGTACAATATTTTGGGATCTCAAGCATTTTCCTTAATTCTATGGCTAATGAATCCGGAAAAAAAAATGAAAACAAATTAAATGATTAATTAGTTTTGTGAAAGCATAAACAAGTTTTTGAAAAAACAACACAAAAAAGTGAAATCATAAACAAGTTTTTGAAAACTATTTAATCATTTAATTTGGTATTAATTAGATTTTTTTCTTTTTTTCCCGGTTCATCAGCCCATAATTAAATAGGATTTGTTTTTTTTTTTCCATGATTATATTTCATATTTATTTTTGTTTGGTGTTGGTGTAGAATATTAATGAAGAGTTTACAATTAATCAGGAAGAGAGATTCTCTCTCATTGAAAGAAACAAATATTTAAATAATAAAAAGATAATATTTAAAAACAAAATAGATATAAAAGTTAACATTAATTAGAATTTTGATAAGTGTCAAACACCTAAGAGGGTGTTGTGCTCACACCTTAATTAGGAAGTGTGAACAAAAATGAACTCCTAGTCAAGGGTGAGCATCACCTCCTCCTTCCCCAATTGACACGTGTCCCTAGCTAACAAAAATGCTCTCTTATTAATATCCCACTAGTGTAATTTTTTTTTTGTTGGGTCTTAAATTTCTTCATAGCTCCTTCAATTTGGTCTCACCTTCCGGTCAATCTTATAGATATATAATGGAGCATCCTAGTGCATCAAAAATATGGAATCAGAAACTTCTCTTTTATGCACGCCACGCTTCAAGTTGAAGGATATATAGATACTTGGGACTCATTCTAGAAACCTAAAAATTTCGTTATTGGTCGCCCATCTAGATGCACACGTGCATAGCATGGATGACATGTCACGCACCAAAAGAGTAAAAGACCAAGCAAGGCTGTATCACTTTCAAGACCTAGAAGTTCAAGAAAAATATCCCCTTATTGTCCAAAAAAAAAAAAATATCCCCTTACTCCCTTACTCCTTAATCTTCTAGACCATCATATTTTTCCTTTCTCATATGAACAATAAGATTAAGACTTGAGAACAAATTCAGTACGTATAAACTATTTAATATGAGAGTTAGTGACAGCGTACCTGTAAAGCAACTGATGGCTAGTCTCAGCTCCAACAAGCGTAACACTCGAAACTCGCTAAATAATAAATACATTACTTGCATTTCCTTTCCATTACCAAAATAGCAGATAGGGTTCTCAATAAAATGAAAACCACCATACTTTGGCCAGTCAAATATGTGATAACCATGGTCTCCATTACAATTCAATATCATGAATCTTTGTCAACCCAATTTGTCTTTAACCAGTGAACATCTTGTTACCTGTAGTAGTTGTACAAATTTGATTCTTATTCTTTTATATACAACCAATACTGCAAAACTTTGATTTACTCTTTGTCTCTGATGTCTAAACAACTTGAACTTATATCGTTGCTTACTCAGGTAGTCAGGTGACTCAACAAATCTGTGATGAGTTTTGCAAGGATACTCGGTCCACATGGTGTATATATCTACAAAACTGACTACCTTGATGATTTCTTTGAGAACTTGGGGTTTTTGCACATCCGGATGCTCGAGGGAGTGACCTCCACCAGTTCATCCTCTTGAATGTACTCAATGCAGTCATCCAGACTGTAATCCAATGGGGTATCAAGAATCACTGCACAAAGAGATAAAATTCTAGATTATTAATTGCAATGACTCATGGCTTGCTGCTGCAAATGTACGAACTGAACAAATTGAAATGACTAAACGAAGAAGAAAACATGAGATCTTATTTATTTCGTCAGTAATCAATGACTGAGTAGAGTATTGAAGTAGGAGAACTGAGAGACCATTAAGGAAATATACTCTAATGAAAAGTCTACTCCAGCGATTCTGGCAACTATTAAGTATAACACACCATTAAACCTCAGAAATTCCTACTATCTACAAACATGAAGATAATCCTTTGCTTAAAAACAAAAAGAGCAGACATTTGAAACAAATAAAATGAATATGAAGATACTTAAACCTATTTGGGTTGCTCAATGTAGAATGAAATAGTAGTATTGACAAAATGCTCAAAACACATTTTAGTCTTTATAGCGTTCTTTTTAGCTCAAGTTTTTCTTATTAGCTTAAAACAGCTAAAACCTCATCCCTTATATTATTAGGTATTTATCAGAAAAGGGTTTAAATTTCATTCTTTTACAATAGACAGGAGAAAGTAACCAAATTAGAAAAGGGACTAAAATTCACTCTTTTACAATAGGCAGGAGAAAGTAGAATAGGACTAGAGTTGTGTATCACCTGATTGTTCTTTGTTGGAACGGATGTTTGTTGCAGCCTTCTTTTTACATACATTAAGAGATAAGTCCCCAGGCCGCTGATGGATGCCAACTATCTGACCTTTATAAACGTCCACCCCAGGACCAATAAACAACTGTCCTCTATCCTGTGAACTAGAAAGGGCATAAGAAGTACTCGTTCCACCCTCAAAGGCAACCTGAAAATTAGTTCATAAGATTTAATTTGGTAATCCAGAGTCCAGACATGGTGGGAGACACTGAGACAGTAACATGCAGTGTGTGCACATGCATACAGACATCACATATGACCTTTTATTTTTTTAAATGATTTGGAATGCTCAAACTTGAATCATGATGTAGATGTTGCAAAAGGCTGACAATTAGTATAAACTATTGGTCACTACTGTAACAGACATTGGCAAAAGCCTTTCACCATGAAGACTAAACCTCAGAATATTAAAAACTAACTCGGAAATTACCAGTGAACCCAAATCCCGGGTACTCATATCACCAGCCCAAGGTCCATAGCTATCAAATATGGTATTGAGAATAGCTGTGCCACGAGAAGCTGTTAAAATTGCATTTCGTAAACCAAGAAGGCCACGAGTTGGAATCTTATATTTGAGTAGGTTTGTGCCTTCCGACCTAGTGCACACATAAAGTACAGATAGTCAGATTATATGTTACATTCACCAAACAGCAAATTCAAGGAGTAACTGCCAATTTTCATACTCAGGTGAAATAGAGAACAGGGAGAGTAAGTATAACACTGAGCTCTCATGAGGTCTTCGATATGGGCTAAATGTTGAGGTGCAAGGGCAAATAATATGCATGGTGCATTATGTAAATTATGTATGCCTGTGAAAATGTGAGCATCCATGAATATGTTGGAACTTCAATTTTAAACTGTGATTTATAGAAACACATGCAGAAGCAGGAGAACACTGGACGGGACTGATTGTAGTTGATGAAATTTATTTGAGATTGTTAAAAATCATGTACCGAACCTTATAGTCCACTTAGAAATTAGTGAGTCTCTTATGGACAGAAACATCTCCATTTCATGTAACAAAGCCCATTATCAATTAAATTATATTTCTATTGTAGATCAAGTTCATTTAAAAGTAGGAGTTTAAATTGTTTTTTTATCAGGAGCACCGTAATGGGCTCCTGACTCCATATTCACATATATTCATGAATAATGCTAGGTGAACCACCTTTTAGATACCACATAGATACCATCTTATGTGACAGCTGATGTAGCATGGGCACATCATTTAATGACAGTTTCTGATTTGTCTGATTACATCAGCTGCCACATAAGGTGGTTTCTAGGTGGTTCATCTAGCATTACTGTACATTCATATAATCACTTATTTATCTTTCCCCCAATTTATTCAATCAATTACATGCCTTTATCTCTTTAGTAAATATTTATTTTCTTCTGCATGCATATATACAATCGTATCATGTTATGTCAAAGCTTCTGAAGATTTAACAGAATATTGAACCTGCAAATGCAAATGCATACACGTGCAGATAAAAAATCAATTTTGATTTTAGGAACTACTATACATTCTGTTGCACCCTAACCAATGCACTGTACAGGTTTATTGCTAGACTCATAAAGACAATTATGCTCTAAATAAATATCATGCACTAGTTCGGTGCCTTTAATTCTATTTTTGCATTTACTTTGAAATTTATTCAAAAGTAGATTAGTCAAAGATGAATAGCAAAGAATTACATACCCAAGCCCCTGCATATCAAACATCTGCCCCCGCCTTTTGCCAAGAAGTTCAACGACAGGACCCATGTGCTCTTCTGGCACCTCTACAGTGGCAATCTGCAAGCAAAGCACATCATAGAAATAACTTATATCAGAAGAGTGGTAGCATGATCTGTAACTTACAAGAATATTTTGCTCCAGAGAATGTAAAATAGTTGCCGGTTTCCTTACTATATTTGTTAAAAACATGGTAGCAAGTCATAACATATAAAAATACATGACACCACAATTCAAAAGAATTGATGACTGCATTTATTATTATTTTTATTTTTAACCCTTTAGGAGGTAACCAGATTGAACGGAGGTTGGACTGCAGACGTTTGCTTGGACAGGACTATGGACCTATGCTTAATATCCCAGTTTTTTAACTGAAGCAGAAACATTGACTATAACTGTAAGCATCAGAAACAAAAAGAAACAAAATTCAGGAGAAATCACCTCATAAGGTTCCAGCAACTTGTCATTCACCCTTTTGTTAATAACTTTGGGAGGTCCCACCATAAATTCATATCCTTCTCTTCGCCTGAATTCAATAACCAATTAAAATGTGTATGTAGAAGAAATATATATAAAATGTGTATGTAGGAGATTAGGTTTCGGCAGTGGTAAAAAGGCTAAGGTTCTATGGGGCTGTAGTGTTCTAGCTGTTATTTAGGTGCTTTGGATGGAACGAAATAGAAGAATCTTTGAAGATTACAGAGGTGTAGGCTTGGAGGAACTTTGGCTTAGAGTGAAATACCTGGCAGCTTTATGGTCTTCTGTTTCAAAGGAATTTAGTGATTATAGCATCTCTTTAATTATGATTGATTGGAGGGCTGCTGTAGTCTAGGATTAGTTCTTTCTATCTCCATTTAAATGCTTACTTTTTTAGTCTTTGGTTTTTTCCCATCTTGCTTGTGGATTTCTTATCCACTGTCATTGTATCTCGATGTTGTTTGTTCAATAAAGTTGTTTCTTTTCAGAAAAAAAAAGAGAGAAGAAAAATATATAACTTTATCAAACCCGCCTTGCGGACTCAGGCTCGAAATTGGGGTCTCCTGCCGAACCCTATATCCTTTAGGAGGTAGGAAACTCTAGCAAATAGCTAAGTAGGAAGCTTAAGGGGGTTCACGCCCCCGACCACATGGGCCAGACCATTCCACTAACCCCTCTTTGTTATGTAGAAGAAAAATGATTTATGAAATAGCAACAAAAATAAATACTCACATGTTCTCAATCAATATGGTAATATGTAGAGTGCCTCGTCCACTAACAATGAAGGTATCTGCTGTTTCACCATCTTCAACTCTCATAGCCAAGTTACGCTCAAGCTCACGAGAAAGCCGATCTCGCAAGTTCCTACTGGTAACATACTTTCCCTGAAAACGAGAAAAATAAACTTCCAATCATTCAAAGCTGCACAAGACAAGGAACGGATCATATAATATGCATCTAAAACTGATTACCACACAAGACATTAAAAAGAAATCAAACCACAAATGAGGTGGCATGTCATGTTGCTGGACAGTCTAACATGCTATGCTGCAAGACTGTCAATCTAGAATGCTAGATTGAATTTGTGGTGCTAGATTGACAGCCTGATAACATATTCCATGACAGAATCTAGCAAGAGAACCCCATATGTATATATAATTACATATCCATATCTCTGCGTGCGTGTGTGTGTGTGTGCACATACACAGGTTGAAATTAGGATACCAAACCCAAAACCAGTTGGCTATGGGCAGACAGCCGGACAGACCTAGCCCCTAGGATATCATACTAAGATGCAAGGAATACCTGACGTGAAGTTTTTATAATCTCAACATGATATAAATATGTACACACACACAATTATAAAAAGGGTCCTTCCACTAAGGGATCCTTCAAGTTGTGCAATTTAGGGGATTGCATGTGGGGCTCACTATAGGGTTATATGTAAAAAAAAAAAAATATATATATATATATATATAATATGTAAATATTTAACACTCCCAAAAAGTCAATGCACACTTTCCACTAATTTTGTGAGTGCAAAAACAATAAAATATGAACTTTGGAGTGTAGATTGACTTTTTGGGAGGGTTAATAACAACATCCTATGTACACACACATGTATAAATATATGTATATGTATAAGAGCCATTCACTTCTATAGAAAAAATGAAAACAAGTATATCAGAGCCATGATGCTTGAAAAGAGATTATGAGGTTGATAAAACATTTGGATTCATTTAATCACTCAATTCATCAACATATGTCTGAAACTGACTGTTGGATAGACAAATATGTGTGTGTGTGTGTGTGTGTGTGTGTGTGTGTCTATATATATAATATGTAAATGAACATGGCTGTTCAGGTGCGGAAGTCCACACCTCAACAATATATGGTTGAAAAAAATGGATATTGTTGCTCCTAATTTCACGTTTATATGTGGATACAATATATGGTTGGCGAAAATGTATTTTGGTGCTTATAACGTCATGTGCACTTTCACCTCTCGGTTTTCTCAGAGTAATCAAAGGAGAAGACATTTAATATCTGCAGATATCCATTTTATAGGCATACCTCGCGCCCAACAAACGGTGAAGTGTTTATAGCGAAAGCCATTTTCACTGTTGGTTCCTCCACCCTAATGGCAGGTAATGGCTTCCCATGTGCCTTATCAGCAATTGTCTCACCAATCTGAGCACGTACAATCAAAATTAAAATCAGCCCAGAATTATCTCTCAAATTTTACAAAATGATATGCCATCCACATAAGAGTAACAATTGAATTATGCAAAACAATAAGTTGTCACCTGAATATCATTAATTCCACAGACAGCACATATATCACCAGCCTCCACACTGTCTACAGGAACCCTATTGAACTTCTCATACACAAAAAGCTCACTAACTTTAGCAAACCGACAGGAATCTTCTGAGGTACATACCTATAGAGATCAAGCCAAGAGCAGAAATTAGAAAGTCTTTTTCTTTTCCTGCACAGTATCTCATGAATTTGATTGATCAGAATGCATTAACCTGAATTTAAATATACGCCAAAAGAAAAGACATGTATGGACAAGACACTAAGAACGAATTTTGTATCATTGATAAGAGATATTAGTTATAGTCTTATAGATTTTTTGCATTCAGATTAGTAATTTTAAGAAAACGTCAACATGGAAAAAAGAAAAAGGAAGGACTCCTCCTGTAAGACTTCCATTCTTTTTAGAAGAAATAAAATTGCATCATCATGAGAAAAGGAAGTACAACTTTAAGACTTCCCATCAAACACGTAAACAGTATCAGTGGCGACGGTTAATATTCACAACAACCAAATATGTAAGTAACCACGTATGAATATCTAACATTGTTTCATTTTGGTGAAGAAAACAAAGGAAATGAACAAACTAGAATGTGTAACCATATGCCAGATTTGGCTCAAACTCACCCTCACATCCATTCCTTTCCGAAGAGCCCCAGCATGCAAGCGTCCAATAGCTATTCGTCCTTTATGCTCATCATACTCGATATTTGTAGCCTACAATATTGTGATAAAAGTTAAATACAGCATTAACTATACCATGCTTATGTTGAATAATAATAATAATAATAACAAGGAAAATAAACAGAGAAGTAAAAGTAAAACAAATGCAGAGCTAAGTTCCATATTGACAATTTACAGCTCTACAATATCATGGGACAAGATAAGAATTTGTGGTGCAGATCTTTTTAACCTCCTGCATCCCTTTAATATGGACCATAAATTTAGTCAAGCACGCTCTTATTTTTTCTTTTCTTTTTCTTGTTTTCTTTGAGAAGAAAGATACTTTATTGAACAAACTGGAAAAACAAAAAAATACAATGTGTGAACCAGCAGTCCACACAAGAAGAATAGTTGTGCAGGAATGAAAAGAATACAAAGCAGACAAACTCAGAAGATGGCTAACTAATGGCTGCCTTCCAATTCCACAAAATGGGAAGACAGACTTGCACCCCT
The DNA here is from genome assembly GCA_029955375.1 of Rubus parviflorus. Lineage (NCBI taxonomy): Eukaryota > Viridiplantae > Streptophyta > Magnoliopsida > Rosales > Rosaceae > Rubus > Rubus parviflorus. The sequence goes on along the minus strand of JARGGL010000006.1, from coordinate 15,829,460 downwards.
AAAAGACCCAGAAACAGAAGCCCAAAAAGAAGAACAATAGACAGGTCCCACAATTCCTCCACCCCCAAATCTATAATCCTCGAAGATTCGATTCTTCTTCTCTTTACTTAAATGTACAGTTATTACTAAAGGGCTGCTCTCGAGGCAAAGCACATCAGAAACCTGATATGTATTACTCGTACTCAAGAATTTGTAAGCAGGAACACACATTGCCTAAGGTTGTGTGAAAAACAATTATTATTGTTATAACCAATCACTAGAAAACTTTCTAGACGTAGTGTATGATAATTTTCCCATTCATATAGGGCTCATTTTTATCCTTTTCCTTCAGAAGCACATCAAGAAGGGAAAAAAATATACGAAAAAAAACACTTGTTTCAATGATATAAAAGAGCACGAAGGAGTAATACAAAGCTAGAGAATTAAAAAAGTCCTATTCTTCATCTTCCACTTATCGATTTTAATTAATCAATAAATTAAAGAGTGTGAGTCTCCTTAGACTCTTCTCTATACTCAAAAACAGTGTACTGCGTAAAGGTCTTTAATATGCAAAACCTGTAGTCTCATTATAGCGATGAACCTTTCTTGCATGATATTTTGTTTTATAGTTCTTTATATATTTTAAAGCACTATCTCATCCAGATTGGACAGGTCAAGAGGAGTGGTAGAACTTCATAAAACACAAAGAGAAAGAACGATGACATAAAGAACAACCACTAACAAGCATTTGCAGTGCACCATCTTCAATAGCCGGTCCAGGGATGCATCTCATTATGGCCTCAAAAAGGGGCCCAAGATCATCTGACAGATTATCAGCTGACAGCCCTGCCTTTCCTTTAATCCCACTAGCATATATTGCTTGGAAATCACACTGCATGTACAATGAAAATTGCAAAGAGATTAAACTTCCAAATGTAAATAACATGGAAGCAATAATGAAACAAAAAGCTTCAAAGATGAAAGATAATTAATTATACACAGGCTATATCAAGGATAGATCACTTTTCAGCTTTCCAAATTAAAGCAAGATATTAGTTAGGTCTTGAAAAGGAAATTCCTTGCGATTATATATATATATATATATACAGTAACCACAAACTGGTTCCTACCATTCTAAGTTACCTTGTTTATTACCCCAGATATATCGATTCAAAGGTGCCAAAATACAAGACTATGTTTGACAAACAACTAGAATTTCAAAGGACCAAAATAAATTCTGGTGCAAACTATAAGTTCAGAACTCCTCAAAATATTTAGTTACCTGTTCATCAGTTGCATTTAGTTCAATAAAGAGTTCAAAAGTGGAATTGATGACAAAATCTGGACGAGCCGAAGGCCTATCAATTTTATTGACAACAACAACGACAGCATGTCCAAATTCTAGAGCCTTCTTCAAAACAAATCTTGTCTGTGGCATCGGGCCCTCAACAGAATCTACCTACAAAATGAGAAAGACGAAAACATGATGATATCACAAGCACAATACAAAAAGAATTACAAGCAACAAAAGGTGCAGAAGGGTACCACTAGAAGAATCCCTTCCACCATATTGAGGATGCGCTCGACTTCGCCTCCAAAGTCAGAATGGCCAGGAGTATCAATTATATTAATTTTTGAGTCTTTATAAGTAATAGATGTATTTTTGCTCAAAATTGTAATTCCCCTTTCACGCTCTATATCATTAGAGTCCATAATCCTTTCTTGCACAAATTGATTATCACGAAACACCTGCAGAAAAACACTTTCCAATATCATTAGGAATTTAGAAATGATAGTCACCTACATCATTATAGAGATGAATTATCAAGAGGTTCTATTGTACCTTTGCTTGCTTCAACATAGAATCAACCAGAGTTGTCTTTCCATGATCAACATGCGCTACAATGGCTATGTTCCTTATGTCACTTCTCCTCATCAACTTTTTCTTCTTCTCTAAGACAATAACCCACCAATTTAGACCAGCATACTCCAGAAATGAAAAAGGAATTGAAATCAATTTGCTCTAAATATCAGATAAGAAAACGAAAAAGGAAATGAAACATAGAAATTAAGGATTGTCAGATAAGAAGAAGCTAAAGTACCGGCGGTGGCGGCTTCGGTGACTTCTGAAACGGAGCATTTGATTGGTTTTTGAGTGTAGGGGGTTGGGTTTCGGGAGCGGAGTTTGAGTGTGGTGGTTTTGGCGGTTGAAGAAGAAGGTAAGGTGAAACCGAATAGTTGCTTGGAGAGAGGAAGAGGAGAGGAAAGGGTATTAGTTCTAGGGTTAGAGTTAGGGTTTGGGATAGAGAAGGAGGAGCTACGGAAGGTGGTTGCCATCTCCATGGCTCTGTATCTCACTCACTCTGTGCTCGCAGTGGCTCAGAGAGAGAGAGAGAGAGAGAAGGGATTTGGCAAATGAGGTTGATATTGGAGGGAGCTACCAAAGCACACAAATACCACGACTGGGGGAGGCCATCCTTACTCCACGTCCTCATAGGTGGCGCATACTCCATGTGTACAATTTTAAAATTTTGCTTTTTCTTTTTGGACAATTAAAATTGAGCAAATTATAGATAAAGTCATTTACATAGACCATATTTTTTTATAAGGTCACCTAATATTATTTATCTAAATAAGGCCACATGGAAAAAATGAGCCTCTGTATTTGACATTAAAAATTTATCAAAATTACGATTTATGCCACTGAAACCCATCGACCTATTTGTTTAGTCTGATTCTTCACAATTCATTCCCAATTTCTCTCTCTCTCGCTCTCTCTCACAAAATCACAGAAGAAAACCAAATTGAAGAGATCGATTTGAATCATTCAACGCCAAGAATAAGTCTCACAGATCCGAGCTCTCTCTCTCTAGCAAAACCATGGAAGAGAATGATTCACAAATCCGAGCTCTCTCTCTCTAGCAAATCCACGGAAGAAAACGATTCTCGAGCTCTGTCAATCACAGAAATCCAACCAAAATCAAGCGCGTAGTAAGTCTCTGTAAAATCACTAAGAATTTAGGAATTTATGACTAGCTCATTAGCATAGTTGAACTAGCTCAGTAGCTTTGTCGAACTAGCTCAGTAGCTTTGTCGAACTAGCTCAGTAGTTTTGTCGAACTAGCTCAGTAGCATAATTGAACTTGCTCAGTAACATTGCAGTAGAATCTCCAATTAGCAGTTTTTCTGATTGCTTTTAACATTGCAGTAACATTGTTGTTTCTGATTGCTTGTAGTTTGCAAAATGAGTCAACAACAGTATAGAGCAATCTCAAAGACGAACACAGAACGAGCGATGGAAAGAGAAGAGATCGGCGAGCTGAATCACAGTGCAAACTTGGGAAACTCTCTCTCTCTCTCTCTCTCTCTCTCTCTCTCTCTCTCTCTCTCTCTCTCTCTCTCTCTCTCTCTCTCTCTCTCTCTCTCTCTCTCTCTCTCTCTCTCTCTATCGATCTCTCTCTCGCACTCTCGCTCTCGCTCTATCTCTGATCAAATTTGAATTTTGATCAATTATATCAGCTTCTTCAATGAACTAACTAAAGGGCAAAACGGGAACTAATGGACAAAGTAGAAGCCAAACACTAGTCTATACTGGCCTTAAGAAGAAAAAAAATGTAAAGTGGCTCTAATTATAACACAAGCTCTAATAGTGACCTTATGGCTAATTTGTTAATTAAAATTTTGCAATAGAAGTAGATTTTGTTTTTAACACACATTCCCACTCAGGTATAGGGGTGGGTTCGGTTTTTTTATTTTCAAATACGAAATCGCGGTTGTTCGGTTCAGTTATTTTCGGTTCGGTTTTCGGTTGTTTTTGGAAAATTATTATAAAAAAAACTTGGCAAAAGTTTATTGGGCAACAATAAACATTCTCAAAGTTTTTTTACTTATTCTCAATAGAGCATTACATAAAATGTAGACCTCATAAGCGATATTTTTTTAAGTGAGAGAATTGTCCCTTTTATAAGTATGGGAGACCCTCTATTCCTCTCAAAATTCCGATGTGGGATGCTAGTAAACATTCCCAAAAGTTTTTTCTTTGATCTCAACCACATTGAAAATATGTGAGGAAAAGAGGGTCTCTCATACTTATAGAATGGACATTTCTTTCACTTAAAAATATCTCTCTTAAGAGGTATACATTTTATGTAATCTTTTATTGAGATCAAATAAAAAAAAATAGAAATGCATGTACCCTAAATGACGTCATTTTGGCTAACTTCGGTTTTTTCGGTGCGGTTCGGTTTTTGACAGCCAAAATCAAAATCAAACCGAAGAGGAACGGTTAGGTTTGGTTTTTCATGTTCGGTTTCGGTTTTTTTTTCGGCCGCGGCTCGATTTTTTTCGGCTCAATTGGCGGTTTTTGGTTTTGCGAACCCACCCCTACCCATGTATTCAACTATTCAAGGGGAGTCGAATCCAAAATCTCTTCTGGAACAATTTTTGTGCCAAACCACTACACCAACCACCTTGGATAACTTATTAGAAGTAGATTTTTTTTTTGATATAGAAGTAGATATTTTAGGTATAGTAATTTTAATTTTCTTAATTTTTTTTTTGTAAGGACGATAATATATGAAAAGTAAAAATTACACATGATGTCACACTCTTTTTGAGGCACGACAATATTACCCAAGTAGTTTAGCTATTCTCTAACGCAACAAGTACATAAAGTGCTCACCTTGTAAGACTGTAACCAACGATAAAACAATGAACTCTGGGTCCGGATCTTTCCGCATTGTTTTGCCTATCAAAAAAGGGCAAGTAGTCCAAATCCAAGTCCTCATACTCTTGACACCATCAACTTGTTATCTAGTGGAAGGACTAGAGTTTCCTCACAGAACAACCACACTTCTTGTTGAGACTCATCAAGATCACAACCACCAAGGAGGAACACTGATGCAGCACGTGATGAGAGAAATTGCGCAGTAAAGTGAATTTCGAAAATAATAGGAAACCAGGTAAACCTAAACCCTTGTTGATTCTTTTGCAAGAATAGCCAAGGAAGAAGGTGTGCCTACGCCTCGTTGATTCCCGAAAGAATAACCGAGTTGATAGGGACTCTATACCTCGTTGATTCCAATAGAATAACCGAGTTGATAGCTGTGAGAAAACTCTCAATTTTTATTGATAATCAAAGTTATTCTTCTACCAAAAGAGAGGGTATAATATAGAGTTTGTTCCCTCACAACAAAAGGAAAGAAATTAAAGAACCTAAACATATTTAGAAAATAATCCTAACGTACTTAACTTAAAAGAGAAAAAAAAAATTCTAAACCAAAATTCATTAGGAAACTTAAGGGCTTAATCTTCAAACTTTATGTTCCTTGCGTGCATGCTTCTGGATGGCCCTGTTCCTTAGTCGTAGGTACTCGTCTTCTATCATGACCGCATCATACACTCTCGCTAGTGTCAGCGTAGCCACCATGCATGGACCAACATATGATGTTTAGCACTAGAAAGATTAGGGTCAAGTAGTCCTAAATGGGCTAACTAGGCCGAAACCCACCAAAGCCACCATGCCTTGCTTCGTCGACACCATTATCTATCACAATGTCCATTGTCACGGAGAGCAGTTGATGTATTCGTACAAAACCGCAGCAACGCAAGGGTCGAAGCCCTAGGGATCGCCACCACCAAAATTGTCATTAAAGCACCATGTCAAGGTAACTTATTAGACAATTTAGACGAAGTCGGCATACCCACATCGTCCAAACCATGCCTTACTAATCATGTTGAGCCCAGATAGCCATACCACCAATCTTATCAAAAAGAGTGGAGGATGAAAGAGGACACCACCACCAACTTTCCACAATCACCGTACTTGAGAGCATAGATTAGGAACCGTATCTGTGGTAAGAGGATTAGACCCCCAAAACTAGAGCCACCAAAACCAACCAAGCCTACAACCTAGTCGCCAAAACCACTAGACAAAATTAAGAATCCAGTCGAGATCCCACAATAGGAACCACCACCAACGCCACAACCAGTAGAGACAAACAGTACCAATGCTTTACTGCATAAGGCCAAACCTAGACAAGACTCCAGTAAGGCGGCCAAACCAAATCCGAAGAAGCTCTCATATTAAAGAGACCATGAAAAATAATAACTAGAAGAATGAGTGCTAAAACTTACCCGAGAATGCATAACCGGGAAGGATCTCCATCCATAGCCACCAATCCAAAGGATGGGTGTCGCCATTGTTCTTCCTATAGAAACTCTAGCATAGCTCTGCAAGACTTTTTTTTTCCTTTAATGTTTGGTTTCAAACAGAGAGAATTAAGTTTTAATTTTCTTAAATTTGATTGGTGGGTTAGATGTTCGATGTCTCACGACCGCACACTAATTTTTTCAAAATATACAGATAATGGTATCCAAAAATCATTAGATACAGTGCAGTCATGGAATGCTAAAGGGTATTCTCCATTGCAGGCTCCACTAACCAAAAGCCATGCTTAACTTATTAGTGCGTTAGTAATTTATTTTATATTTTTTTTGTAATTACCAAAATATGAAATATTTTTTAGCCAAATACATATATAAGGTCACCAAAAAGCCACCAAATATTTTTATTTCTCATAAAACCACCAAAATATTACAAATTTCACCTAAACAAAAACCTTCGCCATTCTTAAAGACGTCATCTTTGGTCGAACCCTAGAAATGTTTTACCCAGTCACAAAAATTGAACTTTCCTCGTGTACTACCAGTGCCCTCTTGAACTCTTGAAGGATCTTTAACTTCTTCTCCGAACTCTATCCAATGTTATATCAAAAGGATCGGTGTCCCCTGTACTCGGGAGTCCCATAATGTTATAAACATCCTCTAAAGTAGGGGTAAATTCCCCCATGAGCAGACAAAGGTGTGAGTATGGGAGCTCCATCTTCGTACAGCATGTCGAAGACAAATAACGTTTTTGAGAATATCACAAAGACCGGAAAGAAGTAGAGGGATTGTCAACCCTGCTTCGGCAGTTGTCTTTTTAGATATGGACTGCAACTCAAAATTAACCCATTATGACCACCTAAGGATGACAAAAATCCCCACCGAGTAGGGTACCCATCGGGTATTCGACCCTAACGAGGACAAATTCGGAGGACATCGGGTAACGGAGACGGGGATCCCCAGTATTCGATTTATGAAATCGGGTACGGGGCGGGGACAGTATTTTGATCCTCATCCCTATCCTCATCCAATAAGAATTATTTAAAAAAGATATATATATAATAATAATTATTTATTTATTTTAATACAATAAATATTTATAAAATCATATTTTATCATTTATGAACGTAAATTTTTCCTTGACTCATATAAAAGGAATTCTATTTAATGGCCAATTGTGGATTTTTTTTTCCTAACACATAAACTTTTTTTTTTAATTTGCTGTTCTTTTTATGCGAGACTTAATTTTTTTATTTTTGATTGAAATAAGAAACTTATATTATTTTGATGTTTTGATTTTAACTTCATATTTTTTAAACCTATAAGAATTTTTGTATAATAAATTAGTAATATTTGTTAACGGGGATCGGGGCGGGTATGAGGACCTAATCCCCAATGGGGACTGGGACGGGGAATCCCCATTATCTTATTATGGGGATTGGGGCGGGAATGAGGACGAAGAATGACTTCGGGAATGTGGATGGTATTTTAATCTTCGTACCCTACCCGCCCCATTGCCATCCCTATGACCACCCCACAGCCGCTTTGGAAGAATGCTAAAAACATATGGGCACCGCCAGTTGCTCTCCACGTTCAATAAGTAATGTGGAAATCGATTTAGGAGAAATGAAATACTCCGAAAATTTCCAGGACGCCTCCTCGGAATCGCTTCTATGGCCCATGGCAGTAGGGATATCCTGAGACCATCCTTCAATGAGAAGTGGTGGTCACGAAGTATTACTGGTTAAGAAGACTTGGGTGCATGAGCCATTCTGCAAAAGAAAATCTGCCTGTACAAAGAAAATGAGAACACTTAGTTAAAAGAATGGAAGAGAACAACAAAGCATGCAACCATACCATATCACTGCAATTCCCATACAAGCAAGACCAAAAGCATGGTCATGCTGCCATGCCAAGTTGGTGTCGCGCGAAGAGAAGAAGAAAGCTCGAAGAGAAGAAGAAAGCTCAAGGTACACAATCAGTAATTTTTTTTAATTTCTTTTAGCTAACATTCTTCCTTTGTGCCATTGTTATTAGGATATTGTTCTTGATGGCATACTCGTTGAGTCGATTGACATGCTTGTTAATCTTGATCCCTCTGATGGTAAGCATGATAAGTAGCTAGGTTTGTAATGAGTGTGTGTTACTAAGCATAAATGTAAGGCATGAATGTGTGTTGGTATTATGTATTACTGAGCATGAGTGTGAGATAGCCCCCATGATTATGTGAACTATGAAAAATATAGAAATAGTCCGCATAATCAACCTTTGATGCTGCAAGGTCTAATCTTCACGTTTTGTTGTAAGCTTTTCGTGGTTTCTTCATTTTTGTATTACGGGATAGGCCGACCTTGTTTGTAATTGGAGAGTTTTCTGAGGAAGTTTTGAGAAGCAGCGCTCTAGATTCAGTTGGTGGAGAATGATTAACGAATTACTGGGCAGCGAGACTTGATAATTTTATAGCTCATTTTGATGGCGGGGATCGTTGAAGCATCACCCTTGATGACATCCCGCCTTCATTGAGTGGCATCCAATCATTCTTTGAAGGTAGAAAAATTCCTTCTGAATTTGTGATTCCTCTTACTAGCTTTGCTGAAAAATATGGTGGAGGCAGCCTTTCAAGCTTGTTTGAGAATCAGAAAAGCTCTCATTAGAGACACATATTGACTAAAGAGCTTGGTTATGTTTTATTTAGCATGGAGTATGAGGAGATAAAGACTGAAGAGAATTTTCTAGTTTGGAGAGATATGTGCTGTGACATGATGAATTGGGGGCCCAAAGTTGACTTTATGTTATATCATTTGAAGCAAGCTGCCAGGAATTTTTTTGGCTACATGCTCAGACTTGTTGGATCAGAGGATTGTTGCAGGGAAGTATGTCGATTGGAAGGAGCCATACTTGAATTGAAGAATAAACTTTCCAATCTTGACGGTCAATTAGGAAAGGCACAAGAAGAGCTCCACTGTAAACTTGGCGGTACCATCAGCTTTGATAACTTGGTTTGTATTTTAAGATCATCTTGGACTTCTCAAAGCCACACCATTTATGGCTTGTATTGATATTGTGTGCTGCTCATTTCTTCCTTTCAACTTTGTCAAGTTTGTTGAATGATTTGCTCACGAATATTGATCGACTTTAGTGTGATATCACAATAATGTTTCTCTGCAAGGGATATCACACTAAAGTCGATCAATATTCATGAGAAAATTATTCAACAAACTTGACAAAGTTGAAAGGAAGAAATGAGCAGCACACAATATCAATACAAGCCATGAATGGTGTGGCTTTGAGAAGTCCAAGATGATCTTAAAATACAAACTAAGTTATCAAAGCTGATGGTACCGCCAAGTTTACAGTGGAGCTCTTCCTGTGCCTTTCCTAATTGACCGTCAAGATTGGAAAGTTTATTCTTCAATTCAAGTATGGCTCATTCCAATCGACATACTTCCCTGCAACAATCCTCTGATCCAACAAATCTGAGCATGTAGCCAAAAAAATTCCTGGCAGCCTGCTTCAAATGATATAACATAAACTCAACTTTGGGCCCCCAATTCATCATGTCACAGCACATATCTCTCCAAACTAGAAAATTCTCTTCAGTCTTTATCTCCTCATACTCCATGCTAAATAAAACATAACCAAACTCTTTAGTCAATATGTGTCTCTAATGAGAGCTTTTCTGATTCTCAAACAAGCTTGAAAGGCTGCCTCCACCATATTTTTCAGCAAAGCTAGTAAGAGGAATCACAAATTCAGAAAGAATTTTCCTACCTTCAAAGAATGATTGGCTGCCACTCAATGAAGGCGAGATGTCATCAAGGGTGATGCTTGAACGATCCCCGCCATCAAAATGAGCTATAAAATTATCAAGTCTTGCTGCCCAGTAGTTCGTTAATCATTCTTCACCAACTGAATCTAGAGCGCTGCTTCTCAAAACTTCCTCAGAAAACTCTCCAATTAATTACAGACAAGGTCGGCCTATGCCATAATACTCCGAAAATTTCCAAGACCTCCTCGGAATCGCTTCTATGGCCCATTGCAGTAGAGATATTCCTGAGACCATCCTTGGGTGCACGAGCCATACTGCAGGAGAGCAAATCTGCCTGTACAAAAGAAAATGAGAACACTCAGTTAAAAGAATGGAAGAGAACAACAAAGCATGCAACACTTTGTCAAACCATGTCATATCACTGCAATTCCCATACAAGCAAGACCAAAAGCATGATCATACTGCCATGACGCGCTGGTGTCGCGCGAAGAAAGCTCCGGGTACACAATTAGTAGTTTTTTTTTTCTTTCACTCCCACTCAAAAAAATCAACCCAGTTGTATTCTCCACATTACCATATGCTCGATCCACTCATGCCATTGCTTTTTCCAGTTAATATATATGTATAAATATATCATACCAGACATGATACCAATAATCAACCTAGTTTAATTGCTTATTGCTTTTGCTATAGTATTGAAAAGAGGGAGTCCGGAGTCGGCAACACCTCCGTCAAGCCTATTTCACTACAAAGGTGCCAAAAGCTTTATCATGCCAAAAGTTTTTTTTTATTCCTCTGCCTTTGTGCAGTTTAATGAAAGTTTCATTGTCCAAAAAAAAAAAGTGTTTTTTTATCATGCCAAAAAGCTTTAGATTTGATACCTAACTGGGCCTCCATTACATTTAGGCTATTTAGCCCTCTTTGTTTTTTTATATTCATTGGGTGTCTCGTGTTTTGCGAAAAATAAAAATAAAAATAAAAATGGTTACTTCTTTTACTCATATCCTTGCCTTCCTGCTTATTTTCACTTGTTAATTTTGTTTTTTTTTTTGAACGATCTTGTTAATTTTGTTAACTCATGCTATTTCATTATCTTTTCTTTTATATATATATATATATATGAAATTATGTAATGGCGTAAACGGAGCCAAAGCCAAAGGCAATATATATTTAATAGACATAGTGATGATGATCATCACATCCAATCTTTCTTTTACATTTAATATGTTTACCTTTGAAACACACTTTTCATAAAATCATCCGTAGTTTATGAATCATTTCATGGCCACTTTTTGACTAGCACAATGTTCACTTCAAGCGATGGCAAGCCCAATAACGGATAAACAAAACATGCAACGCCTTGTCAAACTATGTCATATCACTGCAATTTTCGCCACAACTCACCATTGGTATGTCACTCTCAAAAGAAACCATAGCAACCAAGCAAAACACAATCATGCATACAGATGTGCATACAATCGTTTCCCTAATAAAGATAGATGGAGAACAACAAAGCCGCGCTAAGTCATAAAGCTACCCACGGCAATACCGTAACAAATCAAAGCAAGTTATGCCAAGTCAAGTCGAGTCGAGCCGACCCAAGATATGACATGTACACTACCTTGCTTAAACATGAGTATACCCAAGCATACAGGCTGCTCAAGGCTATATATATATATTTATGACATATATGCGAAGCATTGTAGGTGAGGAACATAGATTATATATCTTATACATAATTAATAGGAATATTTACACATATCATTTTTTTTTTACACTTATCATATATGCATCAGCTTCTATAAAAAACAAATGTATATATATATATATATATATATATATTATAGTATATTATTGTATATATATAAGTATCATAGTATGAATTCTTATCATAAGTTCATAACAAGCAACATACACATATCATGGTTTTCTTTCATATCCTCTCCCCAATGAATTTCCAACTCCTATATTGCTCAAGTCTGTTTATATACATATATGTATTCTTTATACCTAATTCCCACCACTCCACCCACATCGATCGCATCTAATGCCCTTGTTAGTCAATGTGACATTATTAGCTCATTACAATATCAATTCATGGTCCTGTATATATACATACATATATATATATACATACATATATATATATACATACATATATATATATGCATTTGTATCAAACAATTATTTCTCAACCTCCCATCAATCATGTAGCCTTTCAGGTACTCCACTTTAATTAAACATGTAATCTTCACCATGCCAGAGTAATATTCGTATGCAAACAAGCACTAATCAGCTAGAATTATTAGCTACTCCAACAACTAAGAATATAAAATATCAAGCCAAAGGCTTTCTTTTACCTTAATTCTCAATCAAATTCTAACTCAGAAGATTTTCCGAAAATCTCTCACGATCCCACCTCAAATCCTAAAACGCCCAGTTAACCATTAAACACCGACTCAAAAGCAACACCCAAATTCTGTAATTAAAAAGACAAATTCGAATTTACCTCAGATGAAGCTGGCTTTGATTAATACTTCAGCTTCGGTTGTTTCCTTGGACAAAGGGGGTGTAAGTTTCAGCTTGCAGCTGTGACTGAAACTATGGTGTTTGGTGAAATTTTCTGAGAAATAGGCGGTATTCATCTAAAGACGTCTCTTGGTTGAATGATTGAGAAACATGCCTTATCGAGCAGATCGCCAATCCAGGTGAGTTTCTGATCTTGCTTCCACTAATAAATTAATAACTCAAAACTCAGACGCTAGTGATCAATTGCTGTTTGCTTTGCAATAAAACAATGGCCACAACAAGTGGCCGACAATAGCCATGTATATATTATATAGCTAGTCTTACTTTTGTGTTGCTAGCTAAGACCTAGACGAGCAATTGCATCCCCTGAACACTTTCATCATATAAAGCATGACAATATTCATACCTTTCATCATATAAAGCATGACAATATTCATACTTTTATATATATATAGGGTATTATTATTAACACACCCTTGAGTATCAAACAATAAGAATTTGTTGACGACTTTTAAACTCAACCGGTAGATGAGTATTTAAAATGTTAGTTGATATTTAAAAAACTCATTAAAAACTCATCCGACGGTTGAGTTTGAAAGTTTTCAACAAATCCTCATTATAAGGTACTCATTGGAGCCTATATATATATATATATAGGGGAGTGAAAATCCACACCCACCTTTAAATTAGGAAGTCCACAAAAATGAGATGCAAATAATATTAAAATAATGAAATGGGGGTGTGGATTTCAATTATGGGGGTGTGGATTTCACCCCCTATATATAAAATATAAGACCATCTCCCATGGTAAAGCTAAATATCCCTATATTTTGGCTTACCAAGTTAGCATATTCTTTGGAATATTCTAACCACTCTTAATACATCTCCCACCGTAAGCATTGATTGTAAGCTATACATTTAAATTCAGCTATAGTGCACCTCCAACGGCTAGTGCACCCTCCAATAGATTTCTACCCAGTACAGCTATAGTGGTCATATATTATTTAAAAATAGATTTGGCTCACAAAGATTGTAAGCCATATTTGGCTTACAAATGTGTTGAACGGCATATTTTTGTGTAGAGCCCACATAGTTTGGCTTATGGTGGGAGCTGCACGTACCCCATATTTGGGTTTTTAGCTTACCCAATGGGAGATGGTCTAAATGGAAGAAAAAAGTTTGGTGTCAAAAACTTTACTAAATTATGAAGCGCCTATAATACCATTCATAATATAAAATAAAAATTATAATAAAATAATTTTAAAATGTTATTATGGTAAAAAATAGAAAAATATAAATATGAAAAAAAAATTAAAAATATGGGTAACAAGAAAACTTCCACGTTCTTCCTCTCTTCACCAATAACACGTGCATCACACGGGTATGAGGTTAGTATATAATATGTGTGTTCACTATTCATGTATATATATATATATATATATATATATATATATATATATATATATATACATGTGTGTGTGTGTCTTACGAACATGTTATGTATTATATTGGTTCAAATGGGAAATGACATGCTACTATATTTTCAATCAAATCATGCCGTTCTTCATTTCTTCTATTCCCCTGCTTGTACAAACCACACATGCATGCCACCATATGTTCCTCCCTATGATGCATGGAATCGGCAAAAATTGCCGAATCCTCATATCGATACCAGAAACGGGTTGGATAAGTGATGGAAACGGTTGGAAACTCGTTTCCAGTGGAAGACCCGATGGAAACTTGATGGAAACGGGTGTATCCAAGATTGGATACGTTTTGTTGTGATTAATGGGAAACACAAGACAACCGGTCGAGCGTTAAATCGATCTGGCGATTTGCAGATGATATGGAGGAAAGAAGAGGAAGAAAAAAAAAGGGAAGGGCCGGAAGAAGAGAAAGGAAGGAAGGAGAAGAAGAAAAGAAGAGAGGAACCCACAGTGTTTGCTGATGAAGAAGACGAAATCAGAAGAACATGATCGGAGAGAATGAATGAATCTGAGGAAGAAGACGAAGAGAGGAGAATGGGCTTGGGCTTTTTCCTCTTTTTTTTTTTTAAAAGAACTTGAGCTAATAATTAAATACAAACGTTATACAATATACTACCAAAGAAATGGCTTGGGCTTTACTTTTGAAGACCAGTGATTGAACCTTGTCACCAGCAATACTGAATTTATTTTAAAATAAATTATGGTATTCAGCTTTTTTATTATTTATATAAAATTATATTATTTTATTCGCGTTTTCTTGCCGTATCGTATCGTATAAATTTTAAGATTTTCCGTTTCCCCACATCATATCATATCGTATCCCTGAACCCGTTTCCGTTTTCCTGCTTCATAGGTGCCTCCCATAAAACTTAACATGACCTCTTTAAACTGGGCTGATCATACAAGCATATGTATATATTTTATTTGAATATATTAATTCATGCTATGGATTGTTCTAGTATAGTGGAGCTGCTTTCAAGTGCCCAATAAATACTATAAAGTTTTGCTTAGTCTAGCTATTTTTATATGGATGATAATCTTGCCACGTATTTTACCACTAGCACTCCACTTTTATGTAGTTAAAAAAGTGGAGTGCAAGTGATAAAATGGAGTGCCAAAATCATCACTCTTTCATATTCACTTTTCCTCAAAAGCGACACACATTGTTTTCCACTTGCCATTTATTTAAGCAAGGATAAGATAAAAATTCTTAAAGCATTTCCTCGCACAGAAAGTAAATTTAGAACTCCTTAAAAAAAATTTAGTCTGGCCTACTCGCCACAATATTGATTTCAAGTTAGCCTATTCTCTTTTTTTCGTCTTTTGATTATGCGGCCTATCCAATATTTCATGCGCCCACATAATCAAGGGGGCTAATGTTGATACTCAAAAAATCACAAAACATGTCATACACATATTCCAGGCCTAATATGAAAATACATACACAACAATACACCTGAGGCTTACATAAGTGGATATGGTGTGGAAGGTAACAGAAACACATAATGCCTATTTTTAACCTAAACTATTGGTGATTTTGGTTTTGGGCCAGAAATCCAAGCCCAATGGCTTATGTTGAAAATGGAATGGTGAATATGAGGATTGGACTCACTAAAGCCAAAACCTGTGAAACCCAATTAATTTCTTGTCTATCTTTCCTCACGGGCTTCATTGCCAATCGCTGTAGCATTACATTTCTCGTGTATTTCAAATACCAAAATCTGCAGGAACCGAGGTGCGCTCCTGCTACCTCGAACAATGAGTCTCCAACGTTGTTTTTCTCAAATTTTTCAAATACCAAAACTACAGGAACCAAGGTGCGCTCCTGCTGTCTCGAACAATGAGTCTCCAAAGTTTTGAATTTAAACCTCAACTGCTTGAACACTTTTTTATTAATGTTTGCCATTTTAGTCAAAGTTAGTTCATCTTCCTTCCGTTGCATTTAATCTTAGACGCTCTTGCAGTTTGCATTGATTACCTTCACCAAACCTTGACACCACGAAATAAATGCATCATCTCTCGACGAAGCCTATAAAAAGGGGTTTCCTGGCGATGGAAGGATAATCCAGCAATACCCATAAAGCATCAAGCATACAAGCACGCATAAATCCAAGCATTTCCTAAACCTCCTGAATCCCCCCCAAACTTTCCTAAGCATCTCCCAAGCCTTCCTGAATCCCTCAAATCATCCTATTAAGTTTTGTCCAATTCTCTCACTGCGATGTGTTTCTAGCTCTCATGTCATTCACACACTGTCAAGCCTATTTAGTATTCATTTGATCTGAATCACACACAAAATTATCCCATTAATCAAATTATTGGGTTGACTTTGGCCTAGTCTTCGCTCCATTCAAAAAGAACCCTACAGGCAGCCACCCGGATCACAAAGTCAGATCCTGAGGCAGAGTAAGGAGTAGCTCCATCATGTCCCTACAACCTTATTTGTACGCAATTTACGTACAAAGAAAACTTCTAAACACTTGAATTAAGCATCTCCGAGAGCCATATGTTATGTTTAATGTGTATTTTAACACTATGCCAATTTTTGCTTCAGACGACACACATCAGACGACATACAACGTATTTTCTGTTGTCTGAATTTTTTAGACGACATATAAATTAAATCTGTTGTCTGAATTAGACATAACTCGTTGTAGTTTTGATTTAAAAATTTCGGTAGATTTCAGACAACAGATAGCTGTTGTTTAATGAACTCCGCAAATTTTAGTCATTTTACCCCGACCTTTTTTTTTCGCCAACGTCTTCACCCAATTTTTTTTTCCCGCACTTGAACATTTCGTTTCCCTCTCACTTTACTAGCCTAGCTACCTCTTTCCCCCTTTCCCTTTCAAATCTCCAAAATACTCTTTCTCAGCCCATCTCACTTGATCCCTTTAGAAAAATATGAGTTCTTCTCTCTCTCTCTCTCTCTCTCTCTCTCTCTCTCTCTCTATTCGTCTTCTTCAGTCTTCTCTCTTGGGTCTTCCTGCTCCTTCCATCTTCACCTTGACCGTTAAAGCTAGCTGAATCCTCTGAATCCATATGGCCTAGATCCCCTTTTGGATTCAACTCTACTCTATCAAATTAACCTAACTTTAAATTTTCGAATTAGGGGTTTGGATTTGTGATGCAATTGTGGTTTTTCTTTGTAGTAAGGGATAGAAGAGATCTCAACACTGCGGTTTTGGAGGGCAAGAAGGCTGCGAATCGACTCATGGTGGATGAAGCCATCAACCATGTCAACTCGGTCGTCACGCTTCACCTTGAGACCATGGAGACGCTCCAGCGGCGACAAAATTCTCATCAAGCTAGGTACGGTATTTTGATTATCTTTGTGGCTATATTTGTGATTTTTGTCATGATTTGTTGGGTCAATTTTGGATTTTGAAGCCATTTCGCATCTGGGTTTCATTTGTGATGAGTGTGTGATTGAAAAGGTGATTTTAGTTATTATAAGTAGGAAATGTAATGTTCTTGAATTGGTGATTTCTTTTATAGTGTAATTAATAAGCTATTTGGTTTTTTCAGTTTGATTAGATTATGGTGCTAGTGAAGATCTGAGGTGATGACCATGAGAAGATTAGGTGAGTTTTACATGGTTTGAAGAATGTTAAGTACAGAACTACAGACAAGTTTGGTTGATTTCATATCAATTGATCTCTCCGAATTAACTTATTGTCATCGTTTAATTTATCTGCATATACTTGCAATGGTTGGTATTGTGATCAATTTAAACCTACCTACAAGTCTACAACACTACTCTGAAGATGTGGACAGAAAATTGGACCAGATAGTTTGTTAATAAACGAATTCAATTTTCTCTGCTTATTCATGCAAAAGAATTCGTTGATGCCCACGACCTTCCTATTGAATTAAGCCATAAGAATTTCAGGTAATCACAGATCCATCTTCTATCTTTTTTTAATCCAGTCTCTTATAAGGTTTCTAGGGGGTTGATCATGGCTTTGAGTTATTGTTTTTTTGTTTGTTATTGGAATGAGGAAATGAATCAATATATATCCACCTTGGGAGCATGGGAGTTACTGTCGAGAACACCAAGCCCATTTGCAACTTGGTGAGTTTTCTTAATTCTATGTATGTTGATAGTTATTTAGTGATTAAGAGTGATCTTTTGTGATATGGTTATTGTATGATTACTTTGAGTCTTGAATGATGGACTCTGATGTGGTTCCCTTGCTTACAAACATAGCCTTAAAGGAATTAGATTTGGTTTACATGCTTTATGCTAAATGGTCATGTTTTGATTTTGAACAAGGTTTGAAACAAAGTAGCCTTAAGAATATTGCTTAGGAATCACAATTCTTTTCTTGGTTGACAACTTGGGTTATGAGAAAGCGTTTGGCCAAAGAAATGATATTAGCCATTTTCAGATTTTCTGGTTTTTCGATTCAGTCAATTACTTTTGCAAAACTGTACTGATGTACTGGGAATTTGAGTTCGGTTTCTTTTAAAGAGTTTCAGTAGACATCTTAAAGAGTCATTTAGAACTGGAATCACCCAAAACGGAGTTTTCTGGAATTAGTTATAAATTTCCAAAGTTTCTAGTTTGTCACAGAAATTTCTGAAATCAGCTACTCTTTATATATTCCTATTTATTTGAAGCTCCTCAGTATATGAAACTAAACAGAGGGCAACCAAAGACTGATTTTCACACCAAGTGTACACCTTTTAGGAAAACAGAGATCTAAGGGTGTAGTTAAAGGAAAATAATTGAAACCCGTTAACTTTGGACTTTAGCCAATTGTTCAACAGTTTCTTCTATAGGTTATGGTGATGCGTATGATTGAATCTTTGAAGGCTTATGAGTTTGTGTTCACTTATATTTGGATTTGCTTCTATGGACCGCGTATAACTTTCATAGTTTTTATTATTGCAGTGGGAAAGAAGAACTGATAAGGTTTACACACAGAAGGACATCGATCAAGTTCGGGCTTAGTGGGTAAAACATGTTGTCAAGTTTCAAGAAAATTAGAGGTTATTGGTCAGTAGTTAGGACCTCATTTCACGGAACAATTTAACTTTATTATGGATGTATTTTGATGTGTATGTAATGACAGAATATGGATTTATTTTGGCGAATACAATGCAATTATGATTAAATGAGTTTTGTAGCTGCTAGTTTCCAGAATGAGGATCAATGATATCAATGACAGAAACATACTTTAATTTGTTGTATATATAGTTCATAACCAACATAAGAATGACAATGACTATTGTCTATTGAAATAAGGAACTACATAACGAAACTCAAAATCTGTTGTTTGAAATAACTAAAAACGACAGATATATGTCTTTGAGATTAACTATAAACCACAGATATTGAATAAATAATGTCTTCCTAAGTTTATTCAAACAACATAAACTGTCTTTGAAGTTGCTGACATACCACAAATGATTCTACAATATTAATATTTGGGTTTCATTAGACAACAGTTTGTGGGAAATGTCTGTTGTTTGATAGTAAATCAGACGACGGTGAATCTCCGTTGTTTGATTGTATATCAGACGACGGAGAATGTCCGTTGTTTGATAGTCCTTAGAGATATCAGGCTACTAGACAACAGAAAATAACTTCATCAGACGACAGAGTTGCTCCGTCGTCTGAAGCATTTTGTGGCTTAGTGTAATGTTTTTAGATTAAACCAGTGAATAAAGGTTATTTGGCCTAAAACTAGGCTATTTGGCAAAAATTCTTCCATGCTCCATAGTATGGATGCTCCGCCATTCAACATAATTCCTATCCGTTGGATTTTTGTTGTCAATCTTGGCCCTCCGATTTGAGAACCGAATGACCTACTAGGATTCATTTTTTTTTCTTTCTTGCATTTGCAACTAGGGGTGGACTCGGTTCCATCGGTTCGGTTTTTTGATACTAATCGAAACCGCACCGAAAATTCGGTTAACCGACTGTATCGGTTAATCGGCATATCGATTCGGTTTACACTGTGATTTTGAGATGCCTTTATCGATTAACCGGCATATGACGAACGTCAAAGTATGAGTGGTAGATGTATAGATTAAGAACCAGGGTTGTCGTATCCACGGGGATCGATGTCCCTAGACTCCTAAGGTAGCATGTAAACTAGGTCAATTAGCAATGATGTAGAGGGAATGAGAGACGGAAAGAGTGAGTGAGAGTGATATTAATTTGTATGTGATTTGCAGACAAATTAGGCCTCTAATCACTTTAGTAATGTTAATCCAAAGACTGTTTAGTGTCTCTAATCCTTGAATTGCATCATTGTAGGGTTCACGAGCATTGAATTGATATCGGGAGCAAAGGAGCGCGTTTTGGAGCTTTTAGTGGATTTCTGGCAAAATGACGAAAAGTCAACCCGAGGACCGTCAGTCAACTCGCGGTTAACCCCGACTTTAGAGCGTCAACGAGTCAACATGAAGTCTCGGAAGTGAGTCGCACGAGAATCCCGAAAGTTTAGCCAAAAGTCAACCTTTGATCAACTCCGAAGATCTTGGTCAAAGTCAACAACAAAGTCAACCATGTGACTCATCCACACAAGTTTCCAAATCAGCAAGAACCATGCTAAATATGGTGAAGTCACCTATTGATTATTCCTCCCCTTTGTTTCTTATATGGAATTACTCTCTTACCCTTCACTTATTGTATCCAACCCTTAGATCTTGCCCTACTCATCCTAGCCCTCCATTCTCTCCCTCTTTTGCCTATATATAGCCTAGTATTTGCCTCATTTAGGTCATCCAACTTCAGCTAGCCTCTCACACATCACTCTCACCTTCCCTTTCTTCCTATCCCATTTTCCCCTTTGGTTTACTTTCTGGACACCAGTCGACTGGTTGACACCAGACCATCGACCGGTCGATCGTCGATGGATCAGCCCACTTCCGCCACTTCCGCACCACTTCCTCCACCATCTTGGGCAGCTGGGATCCTCACCAGACATCAAGGACGTCATCTAGATTCAAGGAGAAGAAGGAGACACCATTGATTGAGATTTCCTCAACCTTTCTCTCTTTTGTATTTATGATTATAACTTGCTATTGTGATATGATGATGTATACTTTGATAGATAGTGAGTAGTTACTTTGTTGGGGACTAGGGTTGTGTGCCCTAGTCCATTATGATGTAATGATGAATTGACTATGTATGAATATTTTGTGATGAATGAGTATGTCTATTATCCATTTCAATTTGTGTTGAGTACATGTTTAGGGAACTTAGTCACTTCTTTGAGCATGTTTGCAATCTACTTTGATTGAGATTGTTGGGGTGACTCCTAGCTTTCTCTAGGCAATTGATAGTAGATGTGATGAGGTCCCCTTGTTTGAGTTTCTAAGTCTTTGTGCTCATAGCCTCTCAAGCCAATTTGAGGGAGTTCTAGTGACCCATAATATGGCACTAAGAATACATAAGAGAAAATGGTCTTAGACCCATAATATGGCTAAGATACGAAACTTGATTCATTCATTGCATAAAACATGAATACTAAATTGGCTCATTAATTAAGCATCATGTATGGACTTCGGTTAACCCGAAACCCCAACACTTTCTAATCCTTGCACACACTCTTGCTCATTCCATTTTGCACTTATTTAATTATTTGTTCACTCACTTATTTACTTGCTTGTTTGTTATTTGTTGCATTCACTTTTTCCCAAAACCCAAACCATAACACCTCTACACACACACACACATTGTGGATATCATTTGCATTCACTCCTTCCATTTCTCATCATTCCATCTATTGCTAGAGTACACGACCACACACTACCTAGAGATCGGGAACCGTCAATTCCTGTTGGAACGACAATCCCGTAGCTCAATATCACATACCACTATATTTGCATTTGTCAGATATTCACAATGTACATGTATAGAGGTGTTTCGCTTTTCAAAAGATAGTGAAACGTAAATGATAAGCAATAAGGTAAATGCAAGTAAGTAAAACGTGTGTGCAAATTTGATAAAACGTTGGGGTTTTCGGGTTAACCCAAATCCAATGCAACAAATTAACAACATCTTAACAACAAATGCTTTCCAATGTGAGTATGAATCAAGTTCCGTATTCTAGTCATGTTATGGATCTAGAACCGTGTCTCAAAATATATTCCAGTGTCATGTTATGGGTCACTAAGAACTCTCTAGGTGTCATAGGGAATTTCTCTAAGTTACCTAATACTAAATTCCCTAAAGTGCTTAAGAGGCGGAAAGAATCAAAACTAGGAACTCAAACAAGTAGAACTTATCACATATGCTTCCAATTGCCTAGATTGTGCAAGGTTACCAATCTTACACAATCACATCAAGATAGATTGATTATCATGCCAAAGAAGTAGTAAATTCTAAGAACAAGCAACCAACACATGTTGAAATAGGTCAAGCACACATATTCATTCATCACATCAAGCATTTATTCATCAACAAAGTGTCACAAAGTCACATTGGACGAGGGCACATAACCCTAGTCCCCAACAAGGTAACTACTCACAATTCATCAACAAATACATCATCATATTACAAATATAGGGAATAGATACAAGTAGAAGAGAGAGAAGGGTTGAGAAATGCTCAATAGATGGTTCTCTCTGCTTCTCCTTGGCTCTTGATGATGTCCTTGATGAATTGGTGAGGATCTCTAGCAACAAGATAGATGATGATGTAGAGGAGGTAGAGAGGAAAACCAAAAGGGAAGGTGGAGAGTGATGGATGAAGGTGGCTAGCTATGAGATGACCTAATTATTAGATAAAAACTAGGTATATATACTAAAGGGAACTAATAGCTAAGGGCTAGGATTAAAACTTAGGATCCTAAGGAAAAATGGAAGTAAAATGACATGGGTAACGTAGGAGAAAGTTAGGTGATGTTTGGGAGAAATTTAGATGAGGGACATGGAGGTAATTGGCAATAAATTTCAGCAATAAAAAGCATAAAAGGAAAGTCAAAAGGGAGTACGACAAACCCTTGGATTTGGTGAGGACAAGTGTCCTTTTATTCCAAAAGGAATAAGGAGAGTATAATGGAATAATCCAATGGTTAGGTCATTGGATATCAAAGGACATGTGTATCATTCCTTGCTGATTTTGGATGCTTCTTATGGTGAGTCACAAGGTTGACTTTCGACCTTGACCTTGATTTTGATCTTCAGAGTTGACCAAAGTTGACTTTTCTTGACTTTTCAGTTTCTTTGGCAATCCTCCGGAATTATCTTGTGCTTCACTTCGGAGACTTAATTTTTGACATGTTGGCGCTCTAAAGTCATGGTTGACCACGAGTTGACCGTCAGTCCTTAGTTGACTTTTCGTCTTCTTGTCGGAAAAGCACTAAAAACTCCAAAATGCGTCATTTCGCTCCCAATATCAACCTGTTGCTCATGTTCCCTACAATAGTACAAAACATGGATTAGAGACACTAAATGACTATTGGATTAGCATGACTCAGGTGATTAGAAGTCCAATTGGTATGTAAATAACCTACAAATTAGCATATCGGTTCTGTTCGATTCCGATTGATTTTGAGATATTTGTTCCTGTGAATTGTGAATTTTGACACTGGGTATTCTTAATTTCGGCTGAGTATGTGGAGAAATTTCCTCATTGGGGTAGTTTTCTTGAATTGGAGATTTGGGCTCTAGAATTTTTCCAGATAGGTTTTGGGATCTTTAATTTGATTGTTCTTGGTAGGTTTTTGTTGAAGATTATAGCTTGAAAACAGAAAATGCCATTTAATTTCGCTAGTTTCTCACAGAGCTTCAGTTCCATGTGTTCGCAGGATTAGATAGCTCGCCGAGAATCACTTATGAACAAATGTAGCCCATAAATCTACTTGGCAATTCCAATTCCAACTAGAACTGAAGTTGTGAGTTTCAACATTAAGCTTATAATTCGATCGTTTCCTCATCAATTTCAGAATCCATTGATCACTACCTTACCAAGAACAATAAACTTATAGATCAAATTGCCCAAATATGATTTTGGGAGATCTGAAACAGTGGTGAGATCTGGGAGAGGAAGAAGAGGGATATGAGAGAGACGGCAAAAAAAGAAAGAAAAAAGCTTTGATTCCTGGCCTCAAGATCTAGATGAAAGGCAAGAATTTGAAGATGACGAAATATGAATAGAAGAGTATGGGGAGAGGCTGAGTCAACCGAAAACAGGCTTAGGCCGCTTAGCCTGTTAATCTACATTTATTTTTAATAAACTGACATGTGCAGCTCATCTAAGATTTTGCCGCTATTTGGAGGTATTTGGGCACTCCTGAGAAAAGGACAAAAAGTCAACCGTGACTTTTGAACTTCAAAGACCACATGAGTCAAGCTTCGGAAGAGGATTCCCATAACAATCATAAAGATTCCAAAATAAGATTCAAAGCAAAGAAAAATATCATATTCTGACTTTCCATAGACTTTTCTGGTGAACCACCACGAAAGGCGGCACAACCATTGGACAACCACAACCAGCCACCACTCATGGTGGTGAGCCCCAAATTCAGCTGGAATCATGATCAAATACACCAAGTCTAAAGCATCAATCCACTTTACTTCCCACAAATTACTCCACCTCAATTTGTCTCCTCAATCACCTTTCTCCCATTTCTTTTCCCTTTCTTTTCTTTTCCCTTTTTGACTAATAACTTTCCTTGTCTTCAGCTATTGGATATAGCTGTTGTTTATCATCATTGAGCAATCATTTAGCCATTCCCCAAGAAAAATAAGCCAAGAACTCTCTCAAACCATTTTTGACCCATGCCCAAATAATTGGTCGCCTGATTTCCGACCGGTCGGAAACCTTGTGTTTTGTCACGGTTTTGTCAACTGCTCCACCTTCCACCACTCAAATCACTTCCATCCCTTCACGAGAGTTGTTTTAGAGGCATCTATCTACATCCATAACATATTTCCAGCACCACTACACCACCATTTCATGACAACAAGTTGCAATCCATCAAGAGGAGCTAGGAATTGGAGGCTAGACACTTGCTAGAGCTTGAAGGAGGAGAGGAGAGCGAAAGGAGGCTTAGACATATCCTTGGAGTCACTAAGGAGCTGCTGGCTACTACCCCTTGAGCAATTCTTAAACCCTTCTTACTTTAGTTTTGTATTTATGCTTTCATCTTTGAGAATAATTATGTTTATTGCAATGAATTGTGAGTAGTCCTTAAGATTGGGTGCTAGAGTTGTATTCCTTAGCCCATGATGATGTATTGATTTACTGTGATGTTTATGAACTTAGATTGTGCTATGAACATGTTCATTGTCTAGCTTAATTATGATTGAATACTTGTTTGAAAATCTTATCAATTGAAGAACATGTGTTTGATTTAATTTGGTTTGAATTTATGACATTTATAACCTCTTTAAATTCTAGACGTACAAATGGCAATGAATGTGATGAGCTAACTCTTGGTTTAATTTATTTGAAATCCTAGTCTTTGAACCCAATGCCTCTTTTAGTTAACTTGAGAACCATTATGTGGCTTGAGCTAGTTAATTGAGAGGCACTCATGCATCATGACTTGACATGAGAGATATATTTTTGAGACTTGATCTTAGAACCGACAAGATCAAGATATGGATTTTGATTCGTTAATCAATCTTTGTTCATGTTCATTAAGTTTGAATTACGTCGGAATGGGTTAGGGTAAACCCGAAACCCCAATCACCTCATCCCATCGAACACCACACACCTTATTTGTATTAAGTTTGTAAGCTTATATACATTTGCTTTAGCTAATTACATTTGCTTTATTTAGTTACTGTTTTGGTCACAAATCACTCATTCACTTATCCAAAAATCTAAACACTACATCCATGTTGCACATATTCCACCTCACTAGTACATAGTCCATTTCTTACCTTACCATCTTGGTGTCAAGAGTCCTCGGTTACCATCCTAGTGAGATTTTGGGCCTTCCAATCCCTGTGGTACGACATCCCAGATCGTTAAACTATACTTCCATCTTTGTTGACAATGTACGAGAGCTTGCGTATTTACATGCGTAAATATCGAACTAGTCACAACCCTCCACTGGTTTTCCAAGACAAGAACCTAACAAGAAGGTGTTCACCAAACTGCGGTTCAGCCACCATCATCCAAGGATCGGAGCATAGAGAACCCAACATTAGCAAACATAGAGCCGAAGGCAAAGAATGAAACCCAGGTCCAAGCATTAATCCCAAAAACAAGAGCAAAATTAACTACCTTCCCAAGCGAATCCCACCAATCATGCAAAAGTAGTCGACAAAGGAGACCAAATCCACCATTGTACCAACCAACATGCCGGGGAAATCTACCAAAAACCAAGAACCAAAAACATAAATCACCACCTTGAAACAGGGAAAACAAAATCGTTAGAACACGCGTGCAAAGTGTAGATGTGTCGAGGAGCGAACCTGAAAATGTGTCGTCAAATTGCTCCATCACTATTGAGAGAGAGAGAGAGAGAGAGAGAGAGAATCTTCTCCAGTAATTTTAGAGTGCAAGCATTCGAGAATGACTAGAAAGTAAAAATCACGTGCGAAAATCACCACCTAATATTTTTGAAATATAATTACTGTTCAAAAAAGTAAAAGTGAGCATTTCATATGCAATTGCTATTTAAGCTAATTGTCTTAAGTTTCATTTGTTTGAACAGCAATTGCAATTCAAAAATACGGTTAAAATTTTCTAATATTTTATAGGGAAAAAATCACCTTTAGTCCCTGAACTTTGACTCATTCGACACTTTCGTCCCTGAACTTTGAAATATATCACTTTAGTCCCTGAACTTTGAAAAAAACTATCACTTTCGTCCCTGACCGAAGTTTTCATCGAATAAACCTCCGATTCCGGCCAATTCGAACGACAACACATACTGGGCTTTGAAGCACTCCTTGAGGCGAGTTCAACGCCACCAACCCCGCCTCAAACCGTCGCCAGACGGCGGAGAATTTTACAATTAAAGTTACGGCCACCACCGACTTTCGGGCTAAATTCGAGTCATTCTAGGCCGAATCAAGCTTAGCCCGTGTTATAAAGTTACTCCTCTCATCCGTGCGAACTTTTTGGCATAGGTTTTGCACCATATTTTTCCGGTCAGGGACGAAAGTGATAGTCGGTGTTGAAGTTCAGGGATGAAAGTGATATATTTCAAAGTTTAGGGACGAAAGTGTCGAACGAGTCAAAGTTTAGGGACTAAAAGTGATTTTTTCTCTATTTTATACCAATTTCTCCAATTACTCGTCACTCGAATCCGTTCACCAAGTCCCGTTCCCAACTTCTTCCTCTTCTTATCAAAAAAAAAAAAAAAAACCTTCTTCTTCTTCTTCCCTCTACTGTCTTCATAAGCAGGGCCTCCATTTGAATAGGGATAAAATAAAATTCGTGTATTCAAATAAAGTCGCGTCTTTATAACACGAAGAAATCTACAATCGAGGCCACAGCGTCACAGATAAAATACCATGGATACCCTTCTCTCCAACGCCTTGCTTCCCGCTCTTTACGTACCCCAACGACCCTTCCCTCCATTGAAGAACAGCTTCAGCAACTCGTCTTCTAACGGCATCATATATACCCGAAACCCAAAACCCGAGGCGCTCCATTTTTCTACCAACTCAAATCTTTCAGCTTCTCCACAACAACAACGCACCCTTCTCTTCGATGACTGGCCTCAGCTCCTCCAACTCTCAATTGGGTCTAAAAATCTCATGCTGGGTCAGGCAATTCATGCATTCTTACTCAAATGTGGGTGCCAAAGTGATACATTTCAAGGCAACAATCTTGTCAACCTGTACTCCAAACTCAAAAGGTTGGAAGATGCACACCTGGTTTTCGATGAAATGCCTGAGAGAAACACAATCACTTGGACTTCTCTCATGAAGGGGTATTCTGAGGTTGGTGATTCTGAATCTCTTTTTCGAATTGCTCGGGATATGTTTCGGGGAGAGGAGAAGTTTAATGAGCATACTTGCTCGGTGATTTTAGAGGCTTGTCGTACAGTAGAAGAGCGGAGACGTGGAGAACAGGTTCATGGTTTTGTTGTGAAAAGTGGGCTTCAGGACAATGTTTTTGTGGCCACTTCATTGGTGTCTATGTACTCTAAAAGTGACTGCTTGGGCAACGCCGAGAAAGTGTTCAATGACATGGATTACAAGGATGTTCAGTGTTTAAATTACATGATTTTAGAATATGGGAAGGTTGGGTGTGGAGAGAAAGCAATTGGGGTCTTTATTGATCTTTTGAGTTCTGGTTTAGATCCAAACGATTATACATTTACTAATTTAATCAGTGCATGCAGTGGAGATGTGGGTGTGCATGAAGGTCGGCAATTACATGGGCTTGCAGTGAAGTATGGTATTATGGGTGAAACTTCTATTGGAAATGCAGTAATAACAATGTATGGAAAACATGGGATGATTGAAGAGGCTAAGACAATGTTCTATGCACTGGATGATAGGAACTTGATTTCTTGGACAGCACTTCTATCAATGTACGTCAAAAATGGCCATGTTGATATGGCTATGGATGTTTTCTTAGAAATGCTTGATCTAGGCATTTATTGTGATTCTAGTTGTTTATGTACTGTTCTTGATGCCTGTTCAGAGTGCAGAAATCTGAAAGTGGGACGTCAAATCCATGCATGTGTCATAAAACTTGGTTATTACTCTGGTGTCCATGTTGGGACTGCTTTGATAGATATATACGCCAAATGTGGGAACCTTCAATCTGCAAGACTGGTTTTCGATGGTCTTTCTGGTAAAACTACTGCCTCATTCAATGCAGTTCTAGCTGGATTCATGGAATCACATATACATGTTGAAGAGGATCCCATGGTCTTATTTAATCAGTCGAGATATGCTGGCATAAGTCCAGATTCCATAACTTTTTCGCGGCTCCTTAGCCTATCTGCTGAGGAAGCCTGCTTAGTTAGGGGTAAGAGTCTTCATTCTTACTCTATCAAAGCTGGACTTGAAGCCAATTCCACTGTAGGTAATGCTTTAATTACCATGTATGCCAAATGTGGTAGCATTGAAGAAGCTTTTCAAATGTTCAACAGTATAAATGGTCGTGATTGTGTATCCTGGAATGCCATAATTTCGGCATACGCTTTTCATGGAGAAGGCAACAAAGCACTTTTGCTTTTTGAAAATATGAAGGAAGAAGGGTTTGCCCCTGATGGAATTACGTTATTGGCTATTCTTCAAGCTTGCAGTTACTCTGGATTATGGGAAACCGGGTTACGCTTATTCAACGAAATGGAGCCAAAATATGGGACTAGGTCAGTAATTGAGCACTTTGGTTGCATGGTAGATCTTTTGGGTCGGGCTGGGAAATTTTCAGAAGCCATCGATTTCATCAACAGAAGTCCATTTCCAGACTCACCAATGCTTTGGAGAACTTTAGTCAATGTTTGCATGTTATGTGGGAATTTGAATTTTGGCATTTTAGCTTCAAAGCGTTTGCTTGAGTTGGAACCTGATGAGGCTGGGTCATATATACTTGTTTCAAATATGTATGCTGGAGGAGGAATGTTTGATGAGGCTGCAAAAGTTAGAACTGTTATGAATGACTTGAAAGTAAACAAAGAAGCAGGTTGCAGCTGGATTGAAGTAGATAATAAGTTTCATTATTTTGTGGCAAGTGATATGGACCATCCAAAAAGTGATGAAATATATGAGAAGTTGAATCTCTTGAAGATTCAAATAAAACTGAACACTCATGATATAAGGGATGTCTGTCTGATTTCAGATCCTTTATAAGTAATCATTTATCTTCTTCCTCGAATTTTGCAGCTTCTTACACTTCATTCGCAGCGGAGCATATGCAACTAGATCACTTCCCTAAGATGAAGAATACAATGGAGATGGATGGTATTGCCGTATGGAACAAGGTGCTTCCCTACTGTAAGGTCTGTTTCTGATATCTTAAATGCTTGAGGGATATGGATTATAAGTGGTACAATTTTTGGAATATTCTTGGAATACTTTTTGTTATGATTTTGTTCTACCACTTGAACAGTAGAGTAGTGAGAACAGACAAGCTGTACATATCACCCACTACTTGATTGTAAATTTTAAATTAATAGTGATGGAATTTGATGCAAGCATATTTAAATGCAAACTGCCATGTGTACTTGTGTAGTTAGTTACATACACAATTGTATCTTTTGCCTGGATTAAACCCTTATTTTGTCCTATGGATGCTACCTCAACCCAAATGGAGAGTCAGTTTGTGCCAGTGTTCTGGCCTTCTCTATAATTTAGATATTCTTAATACAAAGATGAAATGGAGTAGGTATTCTTCTTTATTTCTGAGTGTGAAAGAGATGATTTGCCCTATTGTAATCTACACAAATGAGAAGTAGCATTTTCCTTTTCAAAGTCCATCCCTCCCACCCTGTTGTCAGCCAAACTCCAGCTAGAACCTTAAACAGTAAACAACCCATCATAAGCCAAAGAATGAAATACAATTGGATTGCAAACCTTGAATGGGAGATTTTTGACAGATAGTCTTTGTTTGGTAGTTAGTATCCTTTTGGCCTTTCGTTCTACTGAGCAAAGAATACCCGTAATTGTAGTAAGCTATTTGGGTGACAATATGTCCCGTGTCGGTGGTGATAGATCATTTTCATAATTGCTAAGCTTTGGACATTGCTAACACATTAGGGATCACTCAGTGGTCCAAGTTCTTTATTACAGACCGAAGACAGAATGCTTTATACTGTGGTAGTCTTTTGTGTTGTTTCTAAAACTGAAGGTGCATTTTATTAACTGAAGTGCTTTCGTGCTAGCGCAAGTATGTTGTAATCCAAGGCACTAAGCAAATCCACTTTAGAATGCTTTTCATTTGTTTATTTCGACTCCATAGAGTAATTCGTGGGTGTCTAAAACTCTTTATAACAAAGTTCTAGAGTAAAGAAGTGCTAAAAGGTCATAGTTCTGAGGTTACCTTAAAACATCATAAAATTTTCAACACCACATTTATGGATCTGCCGTATGGAATTTAACGGACTCTTCGTTATTGAAAGTTGCTATAGCTAATCTCATGACCTTCTTATTCATTAGGTAGGGGATCGACATTTTCATCAGGCATGCCTTTTAATCTGACGCGTCTTTCTTCATTGCCAGGCATACATTAGTCCGTTCTAGGTTGATCCTCTCAAACAATAGATAGAGCTCCCGGAGTTGTTTGGCTATTTTGGTATAGTTAGATGCGGGGCAAGTCATAATTCATTGGTCTTAACAGTGGTATTTTCTTGCATTGCATGTCTAATCACTTCTATGAAAACAGAGTATTAGGTAGTGGGTAGTGAATGTGGAACAGATACAGTGTTCTTCTCAATAAGATGACAATCTACTCATATTGATTGCTGTATCAAAGTAGCTGTATAATAATTTTGCTTTTCCAAAATTTCCGCAATCCAGTGTTGATTTTTGGGTGCCATATGAATATGAGTTTTCTGTTTAGCTGATAACATAAGGAAAAGTCTATATATTAACTCGATGGGAAATAGTTCAAATTACCATTCCATTTCATAAATGGGAAGATACACAAAATTAGGCAATAGACAAGTATAGGCATCACCTCATTAGGCACTAAAATTGTACAAGACCCAAAAGGTTGCTTCACCACTCTAACTTAACTAACAATCCAAAATTCCAAGACAACTTAAAACACTCAGAAAGACCAATCAATCAAAAACACTCAAAATACGTAGTTGATGTTTTCCTTCGATGCCACTTTTCACTGCCCCATTTCATATAGGGTGCCTTTTTTTTTTCAAAAGGAAAAGGTCCTTGTATATGATTCTGGGGCATTTATTTTCCTTGAATATGAAATATGGCAAGGCTCAAAAGAAGGACTTTTTGGCAGGTGCTCTTCCAACAGCTCTCATTAAATTGGCTATTTCAAGAATCCTTGCCACTTTTGTTCCTCTCTTAGCCTCAGCCGATGCCTTCCTCTCCTCTGCTTTTCTGTGAGCTTTGGCTATATCATTTTGCATCTGCTCTAAGGCCCTTGCTCTTTTCTCCTCCAACTTCCTCTGAACAAGTCAAGTGATTTTGGGTATTCATGAGTATTCATTTTTCCCATAACTTCCCAATTCGAGAAAAATCAGACCCAAAAAGAAAGAAAAATTGTTTTTACAGTGACAAAAATTAAAGTTATGGTTTAAATAAAATAATAGTTTCATTGAAACGAAGGATCGAAGTATATATATCGTAAGATTATATATGATGAAGATGATAGTGTGTATTACTGTTGTTATTAGGAGATTATGATTAAAGAAATAGTTGGATCTTGCCAAAAAAAAAAATAGTTGGATGGCAAATAGTAATAAGTCACTACCAGAGAAAGTGGTAAATCTTCCTAATTTCAACTAATCACAAAAACCATCATGATCTTGAGCTCTTTTTTTAACCACCATGCACAGTAAAATAACTTTGAAGATTAGTTTTGCTTACTTACCTCTACTTTCTTCATCGATGAAGAAGCTTTCTGAACCTGCTCACTTTCCCACCCATTAATAATAGCATCCTCCCTCTTGAACCTGTTGTTCAGCTTGGCAATCTTTGCATTCTGCCAGGCCGTTATCTTCGATTCCACCTCTTCCTTCTTGACCATATGCACAGAAATCTCACCTTGATTTGTACCAATCATGCTCGAGGAAGAAGAGCCAACCGTGTTAGTATTATTATTAGCCCCAATACGTCTTGGAGAAGCAACTGGGTCCGAAGGGTGATAATTATCTAGTACCAGAGCCAAAGGGTTGGTCTCCTCCTCAGGCATATTGTCCTCCTCTCCGATCCTACCCAATCCCGAGTTGTTGTTTCCAGGATTATTTACAGTACTATCATTCATATCATTGTTACTAAAAGTACTATTCCCAATTGTTGACCCTGCAACCACTAGAGCACTGAATTCTCTACTCATGGTAGTGAAATTCTCACTAGAAGCACCTTCAGTACTAGCCAAAGACAGAGATGATGATCTCTGGCTACCAGTTTCCCAAGCCTCTCTTCGACGACCACGATTTGCAGCCTGTGGGGGATGAGGCGGTGTCAAGGCGTGGATATCCCGGATTATCTCATCGTCACCGTGATCATCGTCTTCTTGTTCACGGCTGGTGCCAGCCCTTTGATCATTTAACATAGCAATGGAGTGGGATTGTGAGTTGTGAGTTGTGACAGAGAAGTGGGATAGGTGACTTGAAAAGAAAGAGTGATAGAGTTTAAGAGCTGTCTACGCTTATGTGTTTTATTGACAATGGTTTAGAGAGAAATATGAGCCACACACATGGAAGGAGAACTGTACGTGGAATTGAAGAAGGCTTGAAGTGAAATCCCATAACGTAAATAGACCGAGGGATACTAATTATGATGGCAGTATAAAAAGGAGCTTTGGGTTTTGAATTTCTTCCTGGCATGAATTTTGTTTAGATCCTAAGTTTATGTCTTATTCTTTATTGCCTCACTTTATATAGATTATTCTAATTTGCCCCCTTACTTCACTCCCTCCTAAGTCCTAGCTCTATTCCTTCAAAAAAAAAAGTCCTAGCTCTATTGTAGGCATTTACTAAATGTGTAGTTAGGAGGTAGGGTTTTTTTTTTTGGGATCAAAAGTGGAGGAGAGATTCGAACTTTGGGACCTCTAAGAATATTATGTTGAAGGGAAATGTCTCAATTACTCGACCACATGCTAGTTGGCTAGCAAAGGGGGTAATTACATGCAGAATTATCATAGCTATGTGAGATAAGTGTACTCGGGGAGTATCCTAGGGGTGTACTCTATGTAATGGCTCTTTCTGACGGCCCCTCTGGGGTGGGTCATTATTGTACTGCTTGCTGTAAAGAGAAACATCATTTCGATAAAATAAAAAAATTCATAGCTATGTGAGATTGCATTTAAACTAATAAGACTGGTACTAGAATTAATTATAAGATTTTTACAAAATTGGTTTTGCAAATGATATCTTCCAATTTTATCGGATGTGATAAAGATGCGAGTTAACATCTTGTTATAAATTCATGGGAAAAAAATCACAAATGGTCGCTCAATTTTCGCCCGTTCAACACTTTAGTCACTCACTTTTGAAAAATATCACTTTAGTCACTAAACTTATACTATGTCTTACACTTTGGTCACTCCGTCTATTTCTCCGTTAAAAATCGTCTCATGATTTCCATTAGCTCACTCACCTTTTTCACACTACTATATATTTTTTGACATTTTAGACCTGAAGGGACAAAATTAGCCCCGAAATATGGCATATGCATGATGATTTTTAACGGAAAAAAAATGGAATGACCAAAGTGTAAGACGATGTATAAAAATGATTGAGTCACCAAAGTGATATTTTTCAAAAGTGAGTGACTAAAATGGCGATGAATTGACTAATTTGTGATTTTATTCCTAAAGACATAAGAAAGTACAGTATTTGTTTTGCCAATAGCTAGGCAGTTTGGATGTCGTGTATAAGGACTTTTGGAGGGGTGAATTTAAACATTGACCCAACTATGACAACATTCTCCTCTCTTAAGCAAACCCTCCCTACTGAATACTGATAGCGTACCATCACTAATCCCAAGATCAGGCCACTTACTCTAACGCCAAAGTTGTCCTTTTTTATGCCGCGCACGACCAAATCAAACTAGGGAACCACCGTTACTAGCAACCCTATATCAACCATAGCAAGAGATAAATAAAATGCTTGACAAACGTCAAAATATAGGGATGTATAGATTAGTGACCGGGGTTGTCGTATCTCAAGGATTGGTGGCCCAAGATCCCCTTTGGTAACTAGGTAACAAGGTTTTCTAACACTAGACGGTGAGATTAGAGGTGAAAATAGAATGTGTGAAGTGATTAAGTGCAACATAAAGTAATGTAACTAAACTAATGCAAATGAAATGAAAAGAAGAGGAACATGGATAGATATAGAAATGGTAGAATAATTGGGAGTTTCGGGTCTCTCCCTAATCCATATCGATGGATAAACAATCAAACGCACACACATGTTGAAAGGTTCATGTATGAATCCCAATTCCATTTAAGGAATGAATGCTCTCTAAGGTGTTCTTGTACCATGCTAATCTCTCAATTACAAGGGAATGAAGGCAAATCACAAATACATCAAGGTATCATAAAGTCTAACAATGAATTACGAGAACTCTTCATCTCAATGGTGAGTGAAGATGAGGCACAAGCATTAAGGATGCATTCTAAAGATGTTCTTCATGGAGACTCTCACCACAAGAGTTAATGAAAGTAAAAGGCACATGCATCATGAAATTCACACACAAAGTCAAGTTGATTAATGGATCAATTTCCGTATCCTAGCCATGCAATGGTTCTAGAACCGAGTCTTCTAAGTTATAGTTGTGTCATGCGGTGGTTCACAACAACTCCCGATTACGCATTAACAAAGTTAGTGCAAGGGGCATAAAGCTTTAAGACTAAGGGAATCAAACAAGGCATGCTCATTACATTCATTGTCCATTGTCTAGAAAGAGTAAGGGTACCAAGCTCACACTTTCACAATCAAACACATGCTTAAGAATTGGTAGTTCCTAAAACAAGCATCTAACACATAACAAAAATAAGCAATGAACATATCCAAAAATCAACCAACATGTATATATATATATATATATATATATATATATATATATATATATATAAGAATCATCCAATCCCTCATCAATGGACTAGGGCATACAACCCTAGTCCCCAATCCTAACAACTACTTACATATACTTATAATATACATCAATAATCTCAAGCTTGACAAGTTAAGAAATAGATGAAAGTAAATAGAGAGAGATGAATGTTCAATGAAGATAGTGACCCCAATCTTGCTGACACCAAGTCTTGAAGCATGCTCCTCTTGGCCTCCTCTTCTTCTCCTAGCTTCTTCTTGTCCAAAGCTCCAAGAATCTTGATGTTCTTGATGTCTCCAAGGTTATGTGAAGTATAAGTGATAGAATGGTGGAGAAAAGAGGTTAGAAATAATGAAATATAGAGGAGGGTCTTCGGAAGAAGTTTCTTAAAGGAAAGAAATATAGATTTGAGGGGTGGAAGGAGGAGAAAAGAGAGGATGAAGTTAGCAGCAGCCGCCGGCCGACCTGTCGAACCGACGGCAGATTTAAGGGATTTTGGTGACTTTTAGGAGAGAAGGAAGAGGAAAGGTTTTGGGAATTTTGGGGTAGAGGCTAGGGTTGATGAATGGTGAAATTCCCTTCTTGAAAATGGAAGTAAAGAGGAATATATAGAGGGAGAAAGAATGGATTGGAGGGTGGAAATGATGCTAAGGCTAACAACTAAGATTCTAAGCAAAAGGAATTTACCTAAAGGCTAGGGTAGGTAGGAAAGTGAAGAAGAGAGAAAGGGTAGAGAGGTAATGTGTTTATGGACAAGAAAAATCAGATTTGGGAGGTGAGGAGACAAAAATTAAGTAAGGGAAGGCTAAGAGACAAATGGTGATTAAAATATTAAATGTTTTGTCTATATTTTGAATTTGAATTTCAAATCACCACCAAAATATATCAACTCATCAAATGATGCTCTCCTAGTTGAAATGGGAAGCTTGATGGAGAAATCACGTCTCGATACAGTCGTCGTTTCCTCGAAGTTGACCATGGGTGAGCCCGGGGTGAGTCACGGTTGACTTTTTGGGGCCGAAAGTTGACTTTTTGGGTTCTTGGCCAAAACTCCGGAATGATCTTGTGCTCCACTTCCGAGGCTTGATTCTTGTGATCTTGGTGCTCAAAAGTCACGATTGACTTTTCGTCCCCTTCTCGGAAATGCTCCAAAAGCTCTGAATTACTTCAACTCACTTATTCAACCTAAAAATAATACAAACACACATTAATGATTTTATTTGGCTCTTGAAGAAGCATTATTCAAGTATTTAGAAGTATGTTTTGAACGTAAATTACGTTTAAATCAATGCTCACCATTTTATTTTGTGATTGTGTTTCTCTTTTTCCCTTGCAGTGGTGTTGGGCCTCTCGACTCTTGTGTCTTGGTTATTGCATATTGTTGGCTTTGATGGGGGTTGTGAGGTTTGGTTGCTAGGGTTTCTGGCGACGGTGGTATTCTCTAGTTTGATTCGGTTGTGCGCGGCATAAAGGAGGACAACTTTGGCGTTAGAGCGAGTGACCTGATCTTGGGATTAGTGATGATATTCTATCAATATTCAGTAGTGAGGGTTTGCTTGAGAGAGGAGACTATTCTCATAGTTGGGTCAGTGGGATCTTGCTTCCACTTGCTTTGAATCTCGATTCAGTCCATTATTGACTATGTTGTGAAAGGATTGATATGATTGGTGTTAGGGTTCTATATCCCTGATCAGGGTTGTGGTATCGGTGAACTGTGGTGTGGTGATCAAGTTGAATGAGGCTTGTTTAGCTGCCAGCAAGCTTATTGTTGGTGGTGGTGGTGGCAAGGTCCTAGACCCCTAATTGTAACTGTAAGTGGTTGGTTATAGTTGGCATAGTCATATTCACCTACTCAATTAAATCTTTATTCAGTTGTACTCGATTGTCTTTGAATTTAAATCCAAGGTGAAGAATAATGAGGTAGTTAGAATAAGTTTATTTGCCTCATTTTTCTCCATCTTTGGATTTAGATCCAAAGGCAGTTGAACACAATTGAACAAGAAATTAATTGAGTAGGTGAAAGGGAATGACATTGGGCTCGCGGTGATGGGCAGTTTCCTAGAGTGGGAACAATGGTCGTTGCTAGTTGTGGTGGCTGGTGGTTTGCATTTTGGTTGGTCGACCTAATTTGTCCTTGATTTTGTTCGATTGGCTGTAGCTTTTGGGCTAGTTTTCAATTTGGTTGGGCTTTTGGATAAGGCTTTGTTCCTATTTACAACCTTTTTTGACCTCAGGTTATTTGACTGATAGGAAGGGCCCTAAAAATGCAAATTTGGAGTTGTTGTTGGACCCGAACTGGAATCCACAGGCGTCGGCCATAGTTATTTTTCTTGCTTGTTTTCAGTATAAGCATCGTAGATTGGTTGAGATCCTAAGCTCCATCTTTAGGTTCTAGGTCTCTACTGTTTGTTTTACAAATAATGCTATCACTGAACTGAGTAGAGAAGATTGCCTAGGTTGTGACTTTTTTAACGTGCTTCTTGGAGTGAGTCATTATGTGTAATTTTTTTATTATATATGATCAAACGCATCCCGCTAAAAAAAAATTCGTTGAAAAAAGAAAAAGAAGAGTACGTATTTTATAGCCTCTAGAGAAAATACAGAATTTATTGGGCAAGCATCTTAAATAAGTAACATAAAGGAGCACAAAATGCAAAAGTACTCTTAAAAATCTTAATCAAAATCTTAACATATTAAAATATTAGTGTCGGCCGAAATAGAAGATAGATCAGAAAAAGAAAAAAAAGAAAAGATTTTTGGAGATCCCACAAATATTTAGGTTAAGTGGAATGGACGATTCAAAGCCTGAATTAATCACGCGTCACACGGTAACTATCAAAGCTTCTGTCTGTGGATAACACGTGGCATTAAACAATTGAACGACATACCCATCGGATTGATTAGGGTTTGTTCCCTCCATGCAAGGGCATACGTCATACTAGCGGATCCAGAACACGTGTACGGTGCCAAACAGATAGTCATTTTAGGTCTTCAAAATGTCCACGTCTCACGTGTTAGATTAACTATACTGGTATTATGAAATGTGCTTAGAATAATGGTAGCTCCTTTTGGTTTGGAATAATAATGGTGCAGTGGCTTTCAGTCTTTTTAGTCTTATTTTTCTGGGTAGGGTTTGAGCAACCAATTAGAGATGAACATTTGGGGATTAGCTTGTTTGGAGCTATTTAGTGATGTAATTGAAGTGTATATTTGAAAGTGGAATTTGACAAGTGTCCATCATTAACATTAGGTAACAAAGTTTGGTGGATTATGGTTGTTAATTTGCATATCTTAATTGATTGGAAAACTTGGAACTGATGGAGTTGTGTGAGAATGACCCAATCATTTGTCTAATATGTGAGCTGGTGATCGATAATATTATGTACGTGTAAGGGCCAATTAGCCAAAGACTCGAGAACTTGCAAGGAAATCAATGATGGAAGTCTATTTCAAATTCTATTAATTATTAAAACCATGAATGTTTCTTGTTTGCTGAGATATATATTGAAACTTTGGCAAAAAAAAAAGATATATATTGAAACTATATATATATATATATATATTTTCTAAGGTATCCTATGTTCTAGCAATTTCAAACATAAATGATCAATCACTTTCTTTTGGCCTGAAGAAACAACTTCTGTGAACAAGTCAGTTGCATGTATGTGTTGATATTTTTCCACATTCCTATCGAAGTTGCATGCGACATTTTTTCAATTAAAAAAAAACAAAAAAAAAACAATAGAACAAGAACTTTGACTATCTCAACTCGATCTATACCATATTACAAGCAAAAACATGAGGTGATTAGGGGATTAGGAGATACCAACTTAAATTCTCTCTTAATCTTTGTACTTTTTTTCACTTCTATTCCAAGTGGTTTAGTGGTTTACCAATAAATTAACTCCTAGATGTAGCAACCTCAGATAGATTTTCAATGGACCATGCATTCAGATACAAATTTAAGTCAAGAATAGACCCACAATGGGAGAATCCTAATTTTTTTTTTGGTCAAAGAGAATCCTAATTCTTTAGAGGGACTAAGAGCAATGGTAAAGCAGCCATTATAATTTACAAAGATCCTTGTTTTGCTTCCGAAGGTATTATTCTGGAGGAAAAAAGCTACTAATTAATAGAGTAGCTACAAATTTTTTAGGGTTTTTATCACAAATGGTACCTGAACTTTACCTCAATTATATACATAGTACCTGAACTTCACTTTTGATCACAAATGGTACCTGAACTTTTCGTTTTGATCACAAATGGTACCTATCGTCAAATCTACCGTTAAAAAATTAAAACAAATTCATCCTACGGTCAAAAATTGAAAAGAAAAAAAAAACAAAAAAATTTAGTTTTTTTTTTTTCTCTCTCTCTCTCTCTCTCTCTCTCTCCCTCCCTCTCCCCCGCACCCGTAATCTCTCTCCTCTCCCTCTGCACCATAAGGCGCCACCACCTCCGGCCACTTTCGATCCTCCAAACCTATTGGGCTTTGAAGCCCTCCATCCCAGCAACCTCGTGGTACCCTCAATTTTCAACGTTGACCGCCGTAAGTGGAGGATTGAGGTCGTCGACTTTTCGATTTTTGGAACTTCCGGCATCAATATCTCTCTATCTACTTTGAATCTCACTTTGATGTAGTTACATAATTTCATCCTTGGATTGTTATCTACATGTTGATATAAACTTTGTGGTCATTGGAGATGGTTGACGGCGGCGCCGATGGAGAGGAGAGAGAGTTCCGGCGGGAGAGAGAGAGTTCCGGCTGGAGAGAGAGAGTTTTTTTTTTTTTTCAAATTTTTTTTTTTTTTTACTGAAAATTGACTGTAGGTACCATTTAGGATGAAAACGAAAAGTTCAGGTACCATTTAAGATGAAAACGAAAAGTTCGGGTACTAGTTGTGATCAAAAGTGAAGTTCAGGTACCATGTATATAATTCACGTAAAGTTCAGGTACCATTTGTGATAAAAACCCAATTTTTTAAGTCTGTTATACACCGAGAAAGTGTAACAATGTAGCTCATTCTATTGCTCGTTTCATAGTTCATGCATAAACCAATGAACATAATCTTCTTATTTAGTCAGAGGATGAGCTTGATTGGCTCGTCGACTGTGCTATTCAAGATTACATCACATCTTCTAACTTCTAGGCCTCGTTTGTTTGAGAGGAATGTTAGAATAGGAAATGGAATTGCATTCATTTCCCACTTATATTGGAATGAAATGATTTTAATGTTTCCATTCCAAACGTTTGGTATAGTTTGGCTACTTAGCAAGGGGAACAGAAACAAGGGGAAAACATTATCCCATTTCCAATACTACCCTCTTAATTAAAAAATTCAAGATTGTGTTGTTTGTTTTTCTGTGTTGTCCTCTGGGTACGGATCGATGCTACTTGAATGGTAAACTAATCTTCTTTTTTTAAAGAGCAAACTCATCGATCTTTTAATTATGATTAAAAGAACAATTGTAAAGCATAATTGTGTTGTTTGCTTTTGAAATGAAAGCTTTGTTTTAATGTCTGTTGTATACATCTGCAATTCTTCATATTTCGTTTTCAATTTTTCTATTTGTAAAAACCAGAGAGGTAGCGACAAGCTTGAGGTTGTCTGCAAAACTAGCGAAAACAAAAAAAACAATTGGATCAAGATGCTGGTATTCTATCCTCAAGATCACCTTGACCGGATACGATGAAAACGTTTTCCATCGTAGATCTACAGATGAAAAGTATGAATCTGAAATTGAAGGCCTAGAGCCCTAGACCGGATGAAAAGTAGATCTACAGA
This sequence comes from Rubus parviflorus, assembly GCA_029955375.1. Lineage (NCBI taxonomy): Eukaryota > Viridiplantae > Streptophyta > Magnoliopsida > Rosales > Rosaceae > Rubus > Rubus parviflorus. The sequence continues at coordinate 15,788,115 of JARGGL010000006.1, read as the reverse complement.
TCCAATAAAGATGGAACCCACTTTGCAGTCATGGAAAATTCTGAGAGGAACTTGTGAATTTCAAAATCTTCTATCTAGAAACTTCAAGAACTGGTTGATCGAAAAGAAAATGATGAATCTATATAGTGAGCACAGTGCCTATTTCTGATGAAGGATAATTTTTTTAATTTAACGTTTCCGTAGTTGAATGGAATTCAAATACCACCATGTAGTGGGTAATTCTATTCCGCTTATTTGAGGGAATTTGACTCCGGTCAACCCTTGATTTTTGTTTCCTTTCCCAGCTAGAGGTTTAACCAAACATGACAACTCGATGGAATGGAAACAATTTCCTATTCCAAGTCTGCTTTTCCCAACAAACAAACGCGGCCCTAGAGTTTAGCCATTATATAATATATACGTGCCGTGCCCCGGTTTCTCTTTTAAAAAATAATTAAGTAAATAAAGTAGCCATATTTCACTAATAAATAATAATTGTATTATAGAGTTAGAATAATCGATCCGGTTGATGCAAAACCCAAAAACTAAAAGCCCAATTGACACATTTGTTGTGTGACTTCCACGGGAAGCCTCTCCCTCTCTCTCTCACTTAATTAAAAGCAGACTAAAAGCTTCCCCAGGTACCTGAAACTCCTCTCTCACTCACTCGATCTCCAGGTACATATAATCTCATCCTCTTCTTCAACTAGTTCTTGTACAATTTTATGGAGTATTAATTATAGCTAGAAATGGGGAGACGTATTAATTTCATCGATGACCACATGTTTCATATATAAAGAACAATTGAAATCTTCAATCCATTCTCTCTGCTTCACTTTCTGCTCTACAGTATGCAACTTATGCATCTAGTTATAAGCCACACATAATTTATATGCATTAGTGAGAAGAATTTTTATTTTTGATGGGGAGGGAGGTAAAACAAAGTAACGCTATAAAATTAACTAGTTAGCTTAGGGAGGTAAAACAGAATAGCGCTCTAAAATTAACCAGTAATATAAAGCTAACCACATTCTTAACCCTCAAATATATTCATCTAATGATTTAGATTATGTCAAATTTGGGATTTAGGGTGTAGGGTTAGGGTTAGGGTTTAAGGATTTAAAATTTTAGGATTTAGAGTTTTGGTATTATATGTTGGTATAGAGTGACTTGAAAACATTGTCATCGCTGTGGTCTGCTAGGTCGATTTTTTTTCGTACTTAGATGATGTCGAACATATAGTTGGTTCTTGTAGTATTAATTAAGTTCATTGTACTAGTAAGTGAAAGAGCGTGGCTAGAAAGAGGAGACAAATTAAGTTCAAACAATTATGTCCATAGCTATTTTATGTCCTTGGAAAAGAACATCTAAAAGTTGGTACATGTCCTTGTATCAAAACTGGTAGCAAATGCTTAGTAACACACAATCAAACCAAAAACTGATTGATACATACATATATACAATCACCTTGATTTTCTAAAAGGCTTAAGAGTTGAGATTTTGCATGTGAAGCCTTAATTATTTGATATTCGATGAAAAGCCCTCTAATTTCTTTGAATTTTGTTCAATTATGTCATACGAGAGACAAGTTTTAATTCATATATATGGTGTAAGAAAATAAAATTGATATGTGCATGGTTGATCTTTATAGTTTGTAGTGAACGGCCTTCCTCCACGCACGCTCCCTAGGTTCTGAACGAGACCAAGTCGATACTTAAGACAGGCGAAGGCTGGATTTAAATTATAATTAACCATTGTTAATTTGTACCAGTCTTGCTTTAGCATAACTACAAGTTTTGGTTTCAAAGCCTTGAGAATTAATGACTTCCAATTAAGGGATTATATTAGACAACGAATGCTCCATCACTTATCATTTTTTTTTAACAACATGCTAGGTGCTCATGATCGATAAGACAAACAAACAAACAATGATTTAGGAAAGCCACGTACTCCATTGAGGTCAACCTGTATGTTAAAAACTAATACCATGTGTCCATATCTATTGCTATATATACCATAAGAAACCATCAATTTTAATTGCAAGATAAATCTTTAGTTAGAGTGATTCATAATATAAACATAATAAGCGTATATAATCATATATACCCAGCTTCATATTTACGGGTTTTTAGAAACTAACAACAAACTTAAGAGATTCTAGCTAGCTAGCTTTCTAACGTAATCAGACCCAAACAGCAAACCCAGCCAGTGAAGCAAGTAACAAATAATATATTACGTTGCAAACTGGCAAACCCTAGCTACTAACAATTATTGGGAGGACAAAGTACTATAGATTATGCACAAATCTAGACGAAATCAATTAATGAATCAAAGTAGGTATAAATTATTTTAATTTGAACCCTAAAAAGAGCCATCAAGACCAATTCCAAATACTATGTCATGTAAATCACATGCACCACTACTATAGTCTGCTACTAGATCTGTTCAAACTTCAAAGAATCTCAAACGCACATGACCACCTCTACTAGAGTACTAGACCAGTTCAAAGATTTTGTAACCTGCTAAAACAGTACATAAAAAGATTTATATAACCCTTTGCATGCGCAGCTAGCTTACACTATTATTCCAAGCATAGTTGCCTAATTCCATCACATTAGCTAGTCTGGTTTTCTATTTTCCTAACCATGGATAACAAGAAAGGCAACAGATGGGCTCACTATGCTAGCTAATGTTGATGGAATTAGGCAACTACGCTTGGAGAAAAATCAGATGTAGCATTACGTACTCTTCTTATCTTCCCTCCATCCTCCATCCCTAATTTTCTTCCTCTGCTCACTATCTCCTTTATCTTTACTTTCTTACTCTTCCTCTCTTTCATCCCTCCACCCTTCCGTTTCTTGATCTTCTCATCATCATCTCCTTTTTCTACACTATAATCAGATTTGAACTCCTTTATATTTGAATTAATTATCATCATGTTGGTTACTACTAATACTCTTCAGCCTCCTCCTCCTCCTCGGTTTCCTCTCTCCTCCATTCTTATTCGTCTTCTTTAGCTGATCATGTACATTTTATAGCCACCTCGTTCTTCATATGACTACTGGTCACAATGGGCACAACCGTTGGTTCAAAAACTTGTGCACCAACCTTTTCCAAAGGAGCTCAGCTAATTCCATCAACCTTAGCTAGTCTGGTAGTCATGGATGACTACAAGGAAAAAAACAACAAAGGAGCTTATAAGGCTCCTCCCCCTCCCCGTAACCAGCAGCTGCCTCCACCTTCATCCTCAGGCCAACATGATCTTCAGTCAGCTGATGCTGAGGTCAAGGCTAAGTAGGCCATTAAGAAGGCTCAGGAGGCTCACGAAAAGTATGTTGGGAAAGACAATTGATTTTTCTTCTCCAAGCATAGTTGTTGTATTCCATATATCAACATTTTCTATTTTGCTAACTATGGATCATAACAAGAAAGACAAGAAGAAAAGCAATACCAACAAAGGGGATTATAATTAAGCCCCCACCCCCTCCCCCTAAGCCTTTAGTACCTTCCTTCCGAGAAGGATAAGAAGAAAAGTATGTTGGGAAACACAATTGATTTGTGAGCTTATTTAATCAGAGGATCCCCCAATTCTTAGTACGTAGTTGGTGTTCTACATGTATGATGTCTTTAATTCTATATATGTCTGTTGTGTTGTCTTTTAATTTTTCGTGTTTGTTGGTAATTTTTATTTCAAATGTGTGTACTTAATTGGGATCTTTTGTAATTAATCCTTAAGTTTATTGTAATGTCGATATCTCCGCAACAGAATACATATTGCTGCAGCTAAGTGGATAACATCAGTGGTCTTTTCCATGTCATTGTTTCATCTTGAAATATCGTATTCGGTTGTCCAAGAATCTAATGAGCTATATAGTGTCAATCCATATGACATGCCTTCAATTTGATTCCTTCGTCGGCCGGTTGATATGTTTCATTGGTTCCTTTTCTATATTTTTAAGTGTTATTGTGCATGGTGATTCTTGGAATCTCTCCCTGGACAACATTCTAGTAGTTTATTCCTAGGCGGCTAGGCTCTCTCATACAATTAAGACAAAAAGAGCAGATTCTTCTTCGTCCTTAATATATTGCCTCCATATTTCAGAAACATGCTTCGTTCGACTTTCCTTGATCAAGTTACCATGATTCTTATAACTAGCTGCAGGCAGGCAACCTTTAGCTTCTTCATTTTCATCAATTTTCTATCTCTCTTTGTTCATCCACTTTCGTTCAATATATCCCAATTCAACCCTGATACAGAGAACATACTGTATGAAGGTGATGCTACGCCTAGATCAGGAAAAGTCGAACTCACCCCAGTCATTGAAATGCTCCGCGTATCGCGGTGCACTTATACAAAACCTTTCCACATATGGGACTACGCTACTCAGTCAGTAGCACACTTTAGTACCCATTTCACTTTCATGATTGACACTCGTGGCAAAGACAATTACAGTGATGGATTTGCCTTTTTCCTTGCTCCGGTTGGTTATCCAATTCCACCCAACTCGGCTGGTAGTGTTCTTGGATTATTCAATAGCACCACTGCATTGTCCCATAACCAAATTGTAACAGTTGAGTTTGATACATTCCAAGATGATTGGGATCCCCCGGCACCCCATGTTGGGATCAATGTAAATAATATCTCATCAGCTGTTACCGCCAGTTGGAATTTTAGCAGCACCAAGGTGGTTAATGCATGGATAACTTACAATGCTACCACGAAAAACCTCACCGTTCTTTGGACGTCAGACGAGGAAACTCCAAAGCCTAGTATTACTTCTCTTTCTTACCAAATCGAATTCCCAAATGTTCTCCGCGAATGGGTTACAATTGGCTTTTCAGCTGCTACTGGAAGATCCATGGAGAACCATGTTATACTTTCATGGGAATTCAATTCAACGTTGGATTCTGATGAGGTGAGTACCGTGAGTAACAACAGTAGAGGAAAAAGGAAGAATAAATTATGGATAGTGGTGGTCACTGCAATTCCTTTGTTTATTTTGATACTTGGTGTGGCCTTGTTGTGTAAGTTGTTGGTAAAGAAGCAGACAGCCAAGAATATTAAAGGCCATGAAAACTACTTCAATGCTGCTGCTGCAGTACCTTCTATAACTAGGGATCTCGAGAGACTATCCTTGCCAAGACGATTTGCTTATCGAGAATTAGTTGCAGCCACCATTGGTTTTGCAGAGGACAGAAGGCTAGGCCAAGGAGGCTCGGGACAAGTTTATAGAGGAGTCATACCCGATCTTGGCTGTGCGGTTGCTGTGAAGAGAATCTTTGCTGAATCTGAGCATTATGAGAAAATTTTCATTAATGAAGTGAAAATCATAAGCCGCTTAATTCATAAAAACCTGGTGCAATTCATTGGATGGTGTCATGAACAAGGCGAGTGCTTACTTGTTTATGCATACATGCCGAATAGCAGCCTTGATGCTCATCTCTTTGGCTGCAGAGCAACCTTGCAATGGGATTTGAGGTACAAGATAGCCTTAGGCTTAGCCTCAGCCCTTCATTATCTACATGAAGATGCAGAGCAATGCGTTCTTCACAGGGATATTAAATCAGCTAACGTACTGTTGGACAACGATTTCAGCACTAAGCTTGGGGATTTTGGGATTGCTAAGATCGTAGATCCTCGGTTGAGGACTAGGACAACAGGAGTGGTAGGGACTTACGGCTACATGGCCCCAGAATATGCTTTTCAAGGGAGGGCTAGCAAAGAATCAGACATGTTTAGTTTTGGAGTTGTGGCCTTGGAGATTGCATGCGGAAGGCAGACTTACCAGGATGGAGAATATCACATACCCCTTTTCGAGTGGGTCTGGCAATTTTACCTTGCAGGAAATGTTCTCGACGCGGCTGATGAGAGATTGGATATGAAATTTGATCCAAGTGAAATGGAATGCTTGTTAGCTGTGGGATTATGGTGCACTCACCTCAACAGCAAGGAGAGACCAAAAGCAGGACAAGTGATGAAAGTTCTTCTGCATGAATCACCATTGCCACAACTTCCACATGATAGGCATATGCATGATCATGGTCAATATGATCATCATAGCACAACCCGGTAGCTTCATCCTTGTGAAACATTATTATCAGAACATTTATTTATAATAATTTTCTATCTGTTTCAATGTACTATATGAGTTCTATATTAACAATATTGCTGTTATACTTCTTTTCTTTGTTGCTTATACTATATGAGTTCGTACATTAACAATATTGCTGTTATACTTCGTTTCTTTGTTGCTTATACGATAACACACTGTCAACTCAAAGAACATAATAGAAAAATTATTCCCAAAATTAAGGAGTCAACATAGAATTAAGATCAGAGGAAAATCAAAATTAAATCCTATCTAAATCCTTTTGAGTACGTAATAACCAGCTGAAATAATAAGATACTCTACTGATCCAATGAGCCTAAAGTTTAGTTGAAATTAATGATGGTTGTGATGAAGATCACCCTAACATAGGATCTGAGATATTCAGATACTCCACTCCAATTATCAACCAACCATCATCTTCTTCTTCTTCCTCCTGCTTAGAATCAAAAGAACCATGTTTCTGCACTTCATGGTTATAATAAGGCTCATGTTCCATGGCATCATGCGCAGGTAACTGATCAGTACTTGTAGTGCTACTTGGACCAACCATTGATATCTTTGCTTTCTTATAGGCACTACAAGAAACATATAATTCATCAAATGTTCCTATAGGCAGCTCCAACTGATCATTTGTATCGTTCTTCTTGACCCCCGATTTCTTAAAAATCTTACACAAAACACAATCATCCAACTGCATGCATACAGAAGAAACATTTAAATTAGTTAACGTCTGTCTATATAATATGTTGTTATTAGAAATGGTTTATATTTAAAAATGCTGCAGTTAAACGTACGTGAAACTGTGAAAGACAACAGCTCGTGAATTTTGAAGAAGAATCAAAATAAAGAAGATCAAACAAGATTACAAGTAGAGAATCCTGAATAAGCTAGCATAATACTTAATGAAAACCCCAAGATATTCTTTGCATATGCTAAAACAAAGAGCCTCTTTTCATATGTGCTAGCTAGTGCATGCAGAGAAATGATGAATGCACATAGCATTTGAATAGTGCTGCAAAAAAAAAGTTATCCACACTTGCGGTTTAACTGTAGAAAGAGAAAGACTGTAACTGTATATACATATGTGTGTGTGTATATATGTGGTGGTACCTTCATGCGAGTTTTGGCATTTGTATTATTTAGAGGAACAATTGCTTCATTGATTGTATATTCAATCATTTTCCACTCTGTCTTATTTCCGTTTGTAAGTACCCCTTCGTAAAATTCCAGACTCTTCTTGTACCCAACTACTTCATTATTCTTATCTTTGATGGGGCTGCTCATTCTTATTGCCTTCCAATAACCATTGTGTGCAGCTCGATTTGGTCGAACGCTATTCACATATTTTCGGCTTATAGGAGTGAAAAAGTACCATTCACTTTCCCTCTGTAACTCGTACATGGCTGATGAAAGAAATAAAAAAATATTATTCTGTCACTACATTATTAACCATTAAAAGTCATCAAATTTTTTTTTTTTGGGCAACCATTAACCATTAAAAGTCATCAAATTTAAACGAGTTTCCAAATTACTTATAACTTTAGAGAAATTTTATTCACACATGACTAAATACTAAATACACACCCCATTATTAATACACCACCTATTAACTTTATTGAAACACAATTTATTAGATACACAACCCCAAACTTCTTAAACTACCCTAATTTTAAATACACAACCTATTTACTAAATACACATCCCACATCATTTTTCTAAATACACCTAGTTGAGATCGACCTTCCTTGAAGGGTTTCACCTAGTTGAGATCTTTCTCGAAGAGTTTCAACTAGTTGAGATTTTCCTTGACTAGATCTCTTCTCCTTTCGGTTTTCATCGAGAAAATTTCTCTTCAATAAGCCTCTTATTAAACAATTTCAACCACATGCTACCACTGTAATCCTACAGTATTTTGGTTCTGGTGATGTTCCGGTGTTTCCTATGGCCCCACATCTTATGGAGGTTCCTCGTGGATCTGGCCCTAATGACATTGCTTTCCTCAAGCCAACTTTTGATCTAAATATGGGAGCTAATTCCTTGGAGAATGGAAACAGGGGAAATGCTAGAGAACTTTGTATTCCCCTAAGTACTTCAACAGTGGAAGAGCAAATGAGATATTTCCAACAACTTGGTTCGACTGCTACAACCATGAAGAGGAGGGAACCAGATGGAGGATGGGACTCCCATCAGCTTTGCTTTAGACAGGCCGCTTCTTGGCGTTAGGTTGGTTTACAGAGAGCTCTCATTAGCTAATTAGAGTTTGCCAAGATCGATTTGAAGTATACTTCTGAATCTCTTCTATAGTTCAATTATTTAACCTGATTACAGTAGTTGGCCAATTTGGCTTCAGCAGATATTAGTTGAGTTTATGTTTTTGTGTTATTATTCTTTGCCATATCCATTCTCTATGCATACTTAGATCTACAGCCTATGCATACTTAGTTCGATAAAATGGCTTCTGTACACAGTTCATATTTTTGTTAATAAATATAAATAACTTCTACTTAGTTGCTTCTATCGCGTGTGTCAATTGGTTTTTTTTTTTTTTAATATATAGTTAATTTGTTTTGTTTTGAGTGTGGCCAACTGTTTCTGATTAGAGCTTTCAATCTTCACCCACGTCGTTCTCGTAGAGGAGAATAAGACTCTAATGCGGGATTGTTTATTTCAACTATGTTTTTTTAGTTTTAATATATAAATGTCTTTTTTGGTAATTTTACGTACCCACAAAATTTTATGTAAATTGTAAGAAAAAAGGGGTGTGTATCTAGTATATAGAGGTGTGTGAATAAAATTTCTCATAACTTTATAAGACTGGTATACAAGTATACAACCTTACCGATTAGAAAAGGAAAAAAAAAACAGAGATATAAAATAGGGTTTTGTCAAAAGTGACAAATTATTATTATTATTATTTTTATTGTTATACAACTAGTTTTATCTGCTTTTTTGTAGGATTGGACGAAGGTGGAATATAATTTGCTTTTCTATTCTTTACCTCCCAAAGGGATTGGGAGGAATATAAAGTAGGCTTTGCCCAGACCAGAGACCGTCGACATAATACCACCACAACAGTACCAATAATAATAGATCATTAATTCTAGTATATGAATTTAGGGTTTAATTCTTCAACCATACTTGAACTTTTCTGAACCAGTTAATATGATACCTGACAATTAAAAGTGATCCGAACCTCCCACTTATAAAAGAGAGATTTATCCAAATGATCATGGTCATAGAAGTGACAGAATTACAACAAATAGTTTACACTGCTTATATATCTCGAATCCTACCATCTTAGTAGATAATACAGTACGCAACGAAACCAACTTGGTAGAAAATCATAACTGAATCAAAACAATTTAACTACTCTATAACCAAACGTTCGGTTATAGAATAGTTAACACATAAATTTAGTGTGACTACAAGAAATTTCTTTCATTAGAAACTGCGGGAAACTGTCAATGAATATCTTATCTTTGGCGAACACAATCAGATAATATATAGCTACCCTAATTTCCCCCTCGATCTGTTGGTGATATGAACTTAATTAATTTGCACTTGCTGTTACAAATTGTAAAGAATATTGTTTTCACAATTAGGTTAGAAAATTGCTGAAAATTTGCACAGAAAGAACGAAGAAAACAAAATTTGTTATAAAAAGAAGCAAGAAATTCAATACTGACCTGTAAGGTCTCGAGGATGGTACTGGTAAATATTTACATCACGAATCCTGTTAATGGGCATTGCTTTTGATTCATTCATGAGCTTCTTCCTCAAGTAACATAGAATCAACACTTCGTCGGTGGGAGCAAATCGATAACCAGGTGGCATCGAATTAAAGTATTCATCGGTATCAGACTCATTCAAGACTGGAACTAAGTTGTTCGACATGGCCGGAGCTAGCTAGCTTGTTCCCTGATAATTGTTAGGGCCGGTTAAGAGTTGAGAGAAGTTAATTAGCTATTTGAAAGACTATATATGAAGCCTTTATATATAGCAATGCTATCGAGTACTTGAAATCTGTTTTATGGATCTTCTTAATATTAATTAGGTGGAAATTAATTGGCTAAGGTCGAGTTTGTATAGAGTTAGGTTTCCCTGTGTATTAATTGGGAATAATTACATGTGAGTATGTGATGTTTATCTTGAAATCGATCCTATATTCATTTATTTATTTTCTGATAAAAATTTTGCATAAAAAATGTCAAAGCTATTTTGGCCACCCTAGCCCTACAACCTTGCATCTAATGGTGTAATGAAATTCATGTCTTTTCCTTTAAAACAAAAAGAAAAAGAAAAAAGAAATTAAAATAAACAAACAAACAAATCCAGCTTGTTCTTCTAGATAAAAAATTAGGCCAAAACAAATCACACAGGGCAGTCGAGTATTTTAGTTGTTTTAAGTTGTCTGCTTCTGGAACTCTATGCAGTGTAGGTGTGTCTACGTAAAGCGCATTCTTTTGCAGCTTTTGCTTGCTCGATCATAGCTCGAGCATATAAAGAAAATAGGTACTCTTTTAGAAATGGTACGTACTCTTCACTAATATCATTAATCCTGTTATATCAGTATTCATCGATGTCAAAAACAAAAAACACACATGATATATAACTTCGCCATGATATAGTATCTAGCAATATTTTTCAACCAAAAATCAAATGAAAACGAGAGTGAATGACATAACTTGGAACTAAAATTTAACGCTATGTGTTTTTTTTTTGTGTGTCCTTTGTTGCACTAGATTTCCTTGGACTGATCTTGACGAACTTCATCATTACCTGATGTATCATCTGGAATGTTAAGAAACAGATCTACTTCGTCAGACATATCATCATCACCTTCATCGCTAACAGGCAGAAAAGGCTTCTTCTCGGCTTCACATGCACGATCATCATATTCTCTGACATGCGCAGGTAACACAATAGAACTTGGATCAACCTCTGATATCTCATGATTTACAGGCTCAAATCCTGTGCAAATCTGATCTATTGAAGCAGATTGCAAGGGAAACGGAGAAGAAAAGGACCGTGACGACGATGGATCATGACTTAACTGCATCGAGTACATGTCGTAATTATTGGCACAGTTTTGATTATAGAAGTTGTTGCTGCTGGATCCCACGTCACGATAGACACTACCAAAAGTTTGAAATTGGAGAGACTCGTAATCGAAGTTGTTCATCAAAGTTGAGAAGCCATTAAGGTCGAACTGTGAGGCATTAAGAGATTGATGTTGATCATCTTCATGTTGAATAGCTGATTTAATTTCATGATTATCATGAGATGTTATATTTGTAACTGGCACTACTTCTTGATCAGAATTGTCTGATGTCTTCGCACTATCGTTGTTGTCAGTATTAGCCTTGCAATTCTTCTTTATGTAAATCTTACACAAAACACAGTCATCCAACTACGTACAAAGAAAAAACATATATAGAATTATTAGCATGGATGCATATAAAATACCAATTTTAAAAAAAAATATATTTATAGAATTAATTCATACGTACCCTCATACTGCTACTTTCACCATTTTTGTTCTTTTGATGAGGAGAAGTGTTCTCTTCATTCTCTTCTTTGACCCTATATTCATGCATTTTCCAATTTGTCTTTATGGGTTGTGCATGTGTCCCTGCATAAAAATCCAGATGCATTTTGAATCCAATTTCTTCACCATCTTGAGTTGTGATGACCTCATCTCTTTTGGTTGCCTTCCAGAATCCGCCTTGTGCTGTTCGATCTGGCCTAGACCCATTGAGGTACTTTCGCTCTCTAGAGGAGAAAAAGTACCATTCAATTTCTCTAATTCTCGGGTACATTTCTGAACAACATACACATAAAAGCATAAAATAAGTCATTATGTTCATCATTGTGAAAGGAAAAGAAAAAAGACGACGTAATTAGTAAGAAGATTATCATAGTTTTTTTTATTATACCACAGTTAATTAGTCGCCGGTGTGCACTAATTAATGATGACTCAATTGTTCAAAAGTAGTTAATTAACTTAAAGCCTAACTTCTCTCTCACAAAAAAAAACTATATTAATTTTATCTTCCTAAACACCTACAACAGTACGTGGAATAATCCTTGTGTGTGTAGCAGAAAAAGAAAAATTGATTTCTAGTTGACACATATCTTGGTTATAGCATGTGAAACATTAATTTTTTTTTTCTTTCTAAACCTAGCTAACATAAGAATATACCAATATGAGATAAATAAACTTACTTGCAATCACAACTGAAGAAACTCTAACAAAAATTATTCTGAAAAAAAAAAAGACCTTCTCTAAGTCTTAAGCATCAAACCTCAAACCCTAGGTAGGCACTGCAACTTTTTGCTATTCTTGAATACTTTTTAAAATTAGAAATTGTTATTCTAAAGTATAACGTACTGGTATAAAAAGCATCAAGCAAAGACGTTCTTGCAATCCAATATAAATTTGCAAGAAAGAAGAAAAGAGTAGAAGAAGATAGGATTGATAATACTAACCGGTAAGAGTTTGAGGATGGTATTGATAAATATTTACATCATGAATCCTGTTTATCGGTAGTTCTTGATTCAAGATCTTTCTCTTTAAATAATAAAGAATCAACTCTGCATCATTGGGCATAAATCGGTAACCTGGTGGAAGAGATCTAAAATAAGATTCAATCTCTTCTTCGGACATCATAGCACTTTGCTGATTGCTTGGTTCCATTGAAGGTGGCAAGTAAAGAACGCAGTTTAAAATTAAAATTATGAAGTCTTTAATAGAAACATACTTGAAGTTCGTTTTTATAAGGGAGTACAAGGTGTAAAAGCCTTACAAACCGGGTTTCTAATATGTATTTGTATAGGATTTGGATTTAGTAACATTAATTAATGGATTCATGGCACATACTCTTATTTAATTAGTATATTTATCCCCAGAATTAGGGTTTATAATATATATGTCGCCAATCTTGTACGAGTACGTCTACGACAATAGTAATCCATTATGATGCATACTTACATCATACATAAACCGATCAAACGATTACCTATCAAATACTAAATTAGTATGTAATTACCATAAGCTCTTCTACCAATAATCACACAGAAACTAAAGTGAATGAGACCATCAACCCAAAAGTTATCGATCTATGTCAAATGTCTTTCTAAATCCACTACTAATTAAACTCTTTTCTTTTCTTTTCCTCGTCGGCTTTACGCCACACCAAGTTTTCGTGGACTTATCATCTTGATGAACTTGGTCACCTTGCTAGAGTATCATCTGGCAATCTGGCATGTTAAGAAAGTAGTGTTGTACGTACGATCCATCTGCAAGTACATCATATCATCACTTTTGCCATTGACATTAAGAGTAGCTAGGCTTCTTCGTGACTGTAATTAGCCAACGCTAGCTCAAAGTCTCTGACATGATGATGTTTCAGAATAGAACTTGAATCACCGACCGATCTCTCATGATCATTATCAAGCGTCTTTGGACCAGTGTGATTCGATCTCCTTTGAATATTGCAAGGGAAACGGAGAACGAAAGGCTGCGACGTCGAGTGCAGGCTTGTTGTAATTTGTATAGTTTTAATTATTGAAGTTGTTGATGTGTCTTGAATATATGATAGGTGATTAAAGCTTGATCTTGGAGAGGCACATCAAATTTGAATACGAACCGCAACCATTATTGAATGCATGCAGCGGAAGATTTGGATTTATGATCACCGCTAAGAGTTTCTTGATCTTGATTTTTTTATGCTGATTGCTGAACTACATCGATCTCTATCATGAACAGAATTGTCTGATTTGTATGCACTCTTGCTTTTCTTGATGCTTTTACCGGCCTTGCATCTGTTAACTTGTATAACTCTTATCCAACTACCAAAAGAAAACATATATATGCAATATATTTTTTTGCAGGTAAATATATATATATATATATATATATATATATATATATATTTATACTATATTTAAGAGAAGAGTCTTTGTCAACCATAACTAAATTTTATTACTTTAATAACCCTTAAATATTAAATAACTTTGTATAAAATGTCAATTGTTATGGACAAAAAGGTAAAAAAACAAAATAATTTATAAAAGAATTTACAATAAAAAAATTGCCCACTACTTTTTAGAAGAAGAAAAAACTATCCACTTTCACACCGGTAGAGTGTGTTGTCATTTCTAGTATATATATATATGGGGAGTGATTTTGACACTCTACTTTTATATAGTTAAAAGTGGAGTGCAAATGGTAATAAAATATGACAAAGTAGAGTGCTAAAATCATTACTATATATATATATATATATATATATATATATATATATATATATCTGTGTGTGTGTGTGTATAAGCTTGCACTCAAGTATATGTTCGAATAGAGTTCCATACCGGCCTTCATGTTACGTTGACATATGTTGTTAATTATTTTTTTTTTTTGACGAAAGAACTTATATTAAAAAGAAACATGGGTTTGAAGGAGCAATATTCACATCTCTCTCTCTCTCTGATTTTTGAATCTATGAAGCATTTTCCATTTGGTCTTTCGGTTTTCTGAATGTGTCTCTTCAAATTAAAATATATAGTCTAGAGTAATTTTGAGTCCAAATTAATTCGTTTTCCTATAGCGCGCTGATCTGATGACTTCATCTCTTCGATCCGGTTGTCATCCAGAATCCACCGTGTGCTGTTCGATTTGGCGGACACTCTGCTCATTGAGGTACTTTCGCCCCCTAGGAGTGAAAAAGTGTCATTCACTTTCTCCAAGTCTGTTGAACTGCGTCTCTATATAAATTTTCAAAGGCATAACTATCAATTAAAGTTCAAGAATTATTTCCTCTAATTTTTATTTTTTTTACAAACTTAGCTGATCGCCTCCAAATTTGTAGTTGTTGGTATGAATATGAGATGACTAATTCTAAAACCTCACGTTCTCATGCTAGCATGACAGTGCCAGTAAGGTATTAATATATATAGAACCAGGCAACCAGCTCTGTATCATCAGGGGCAAATCGATAACCTGGTGCCTGGTGGAGGAGATAGAATTGAAATAAACATCAACTACAACTGGTGCTTCAATGAACTTACGTAGGGTTTTCTTGATTGTTTGACTCCATTGAAAGTAAAAAATAGTGGACTGTGGTTAATTTTAACAATATGAATCGATCCTTGATAGAAGTTCTAGCTCTGACAGGCTTGGGTTTTAATTATGTGTTCGTGTAAAACTGGGAATTCTTAATATAATATATATGGGAGATTCTCTTGAGGACCACTTAAATGAGTACCACTTGAGTACCACTTGATTAATGGTTGTGATATCTATTTTTCGATTACATCTCGACAAATCAAACCGTTCAATATTAAGATATTCATGAGTAGATCACTTATATAAATTTTCAACAAATTTTGAAATCGTTAAGGTACCGAACTACACCAAATAAATGGACGAACCAAATCTGTCAATTTTGAACCATTCATATTCATAAATGGTAAATCACAATTATAGATGACTTAACGATTTTCGATTTCATTGAAAATTTGTAGAAGTGATCTACTCATAAATATTTAAATATTGAACGGTTGATTTGTCAAGATGTAATAAAAAAGTATGTCTAATCGAGTGGTACTCAAGTGGTACTCATTATAATGGTCCTCACTAGAGAAGCTCCCTAATATATATAGCTGGATTTGCGGCATTAATTTATCTAATATATAAGGTTGTGACTAAATGCACTCCAAGTAGAGCTCACTACACCCCACTAAAATTCCAAAACACACAAAAATACTCATTATACCCTAAGGATATGATGACTAAACTACCTGTGGGTGCAAAATGACCTATTCAGAAAAACCAAATGGCAAATCATACCCAGCAATCGATCATGCATCTTCCACAATCTCTTCTCGACTCCCATCTCCAGAAACAAGGAAGCAGATTGTAATACCCCGAAAATTTCCGTATTATTTTTATAAAATAGTTCGTGAAATTTGAAGTGAAATGATACGATTTCATATTTTTAGGGGTTTTCGTCGTAAAACGATAATTACGGTGGTAATTATAAGTTACACAAGGTTAATTAAGGTAACTTTTTACCCGTTGAGAATTTTGGAAAACTTCCTTCATGAAAGTTGTAGACCTCATCGAATCGAGTTCGTAGGAATTTGGTTCATCGGAAATGGACATCGTATGAAGGAGTTACAGCCCTCGGAAGTTCCACGTTTTTCTATAAAAGAAAGATTTTATTTTTTTTCTGGAACTTTCTCTCTCCTCCCTCTCTCTCTCTCCCCGCGCAGCTCTCCCTTTCTCTCTCTTCTGGTTGTTTTCCGGCGAGCCGTGACCGGCCACCGTGTGCCTCACCGCCACCACCAAAAGGTGCAGCTCGGGCCGACAGACCTAGCCCACCCGGCCTTGCCGCCCGCCTCGCCGGCGTGACGCCGCACGCGGCGGCCAAAGAAGAGGCCGACGGCCTCCTCATGCTCCGGCCATTTTCCGGCCACCCCGGACCAATCCGTGTATCGGGTTTTGAAGCCCTCAACCCCATGAACACGATGGTGCCCTTGGATTTCACCGAAAACCACCGTAGGCGGCGGATTGAGCTCGGGAAGTTTTGGATCTAGAACTTGCCGACACCGATTCCGGCCACTTCCACTTCGATCCAGACTTTGAGGTAGTTACTAAACTTGTTGGGCTTGTTGAGTTCTACATTCTGGTAAATTTTGGTAGCCATCGGACCACCTTGACCGGCGGCCGGCAGCCACCTCCGGCGGCTCGTCGGCGGCGCGTCAGGTCGGTCCTGGAGCAATTCTTTGCTCCGTTTGACTTGGTTCGTCGATACGAACAACTTTCGTGTTTACAGTTTTGTGAAATTCGGTCGTTTGAGCGATGATCAATTAAGCAATGGTTATGGATCGTTAGATCCGTGATGATCCGACCGTTGGATCATCACCATATTTGGATATGATGTTAGGATGCTAGAAATAAGCATGCTGTTGGATTTTGGAAGTTTCAGATTTGGTGTGGGACCCGTTGATGAATAGTAGACGTGGGACCCACGTTGACCGATGGTTGACTTTTGGTCAAATGGTCTCGATTAAATGTTCCGATGTCGTAGGAGACATTTGAGGAACATTTGGATTATTTTGGAAATGTATTATGCTAATTGGATATTGCATAATCATAGGTGTTTACGAGAAGTGTAGCTCGTGCTTGTCGATTCCTGGTTACTATTTGAAGACGCAGCAGGAATTAGAGGTGAGTGAATCTCACGATATTTTATATATGAATATTAATTCATATTGTGTTGTTTGCGAAAATAAATAATTATATTTATTTAAATGATTTTGCGATATATAAATTAAATACAGTTTTAATTTGATATATCAGCATGTGTGATTTTGTGTTAAAACAATATTTGAAAGTATTCATTTTATTGTTTTAATTGGTGGATTTTGTGGGAAACAATATTTCAAAAATTATGATATTGTGTTTGCCTACTCGAATGTTTTTTGTAGCCAATGGGTGAAGGTTAGAGCTTTAGACTGTGTAGCCAATGAGTGAAGGTTAGAGCTCTAGACTGTGTAGCCAATGGTGAAGGTTAGAGCTTTAGACTGTGTAGCCAGAAGGTGAAGGTTAGAGTTCTAGACTGTGTAGCCATGTATTCATTGAAAACAAAGATGAATACTTTATGTAATAAAGGAGAAGAAAAATGGTATTCTCGCTTTATCTTGATGTATTAAAAGGAGAAGAAAAATGGTATTCTCGCTTTTAATCATTTGAAGTTGATTGTGGTTTTGTGTGAGTATGATATGAATTTGCTTCTTAAATAATTGAAGCATTGATTTATTGAATTACAATTCTTGAACAATATTGAATTGTATTTTGAAGTTTTTACTTCTTTAAAAATTGAAGTAATTATTATTATGATTTACGATTCTTAAAAAGAAAGAATCATAATTTTGGGAAATGATTTTGGGGAAAGTTTATATTGTTTAATATTCTGAATTACCCTGGGATTAACATACACGTTTATGGGACGTGTGGGGTTAAAATACGTGGTATGGGGCGCGTAGGTTCAGTATATTTTATAATATGAATTTTCGGGATTTGAATTGTTTTTGAAAAGTATAAGTTACATATATTTGTTTAAAACAAACTATATATGTATATTTTGTTAAACGGTTTAGGGTGAGTAAAACTGAGTTAACTCATACCAGCTTCGTAAGCTGACCGGGTTTGTTGATATAACCCGGTACACTATTCCACGGTGTAGGGGTTATACCTGCAGGTTAGGATAACCAGGAGTAATGCAAGGCTGCATACTTTTGTTGGGTTATAAGACTTCCGCTATTTTATGCTTCGCACTCTGAAGATTTATTTATGTAATATTTTGATGTATCAATTTATTATATAAATATTTGGTATGTAATATTCGACTCTTGTATTGAGTTTGAAATTACAATGTTGGGCATGGAGTTGGTGTTGTGTACTTGAATTAAAAAAAAAAAAATTCTAGTGCATATTTGTATTTGATATTCCATGTAGTCACGTTCCCGAATTGGTTTGTAATTAAGGGCAAAATGCCTTATTAATTGATTGGAAAATCGGGGCGTGACAGATTGGTATCAGAGCAAAACAATGCTCTAAGGAAGTGATTGAGCAATGGAACGCTCTATGGAAATGAAACGAGTTGTAGAATTGAGAAGTGAAGTTAGAGTTTAGAGCTTAGGATCGGTTTAGGGTTTGACGTTAGGTTCTTAGATTCATTCAAGTAATGGTTACTTCGTATGCTTAATTACGCACAGTATTTATCGAGTGATGGCCCGACCGCGGCGGATCCCCATCATGTGCTCTTCAGTGCTGTTGTGTTGTTAAGAATATAAAGTACAAATTACAATTCCTTATACGGTAGTCTTACATGGCTACATTCTTAACTCTCTCAACCGTACCCTGGATCAAACGACAGACTTGATCCACTGACCCTTTCTTATTCTTCAGCAACTCAGTAGAGATCTGTGTTGCTACTGTTACTAGACAACCAATGTACGGATTGTCTGAGACCCCTTCTGTTCTTCCAGCAGTAGGCATATCTGGTAGAATTGAAAAACCTGAAGTTAGGAATACAATTGTACCTAACTCACAACCACCTAATAACTTCTGGACCGTTGACTGACTGATAGAGGCATAAATCACGTATGACCCTGTTGAATCAGTACAACTTTCTTGGAGTACGTAGGTGTCGTCGATTTGCATCAAGGTGACACAGTTGCGTGGGTCTTGACCCGTTGTGATGTGTGCAATCTCTTGGACTGTCTTGCCCAATGCTTGGTGGTCCCACTGGTTCCGAGTTTGTACGTCAGTGAAGAAGTCAAACAGCTTTCGGTGAGAGACATGATGTTGGAATATTGCAGTTGCAGTTCGAGTAAGACCATGAGGCTTATTCGGCCTATTCCAAATTTTGTTAGTGGAGACTCTTATCCCTGAACCCCTGAACTTGGTTTGTTCAGCTACCTTCCATTCATGAGCAGTAGAGTTGCCGATGCCTGTGCAGAAATCCGTCACTAATCTGCATGTCATCTGCAACAAGTTTCTTCTTCCTTCTACCGATGGTATGACACAAAAGTCTTGAGGTGGATGAGTGACAGCCGCAGAATAGTTGAACCGTTCTGCTTGCCTCTGCAATATTTCTACCCATCGCCTTGCTCCAAAGGCTAAGCCTGACTCCACTAGTGTTCTGTATGTTTGGTGCATGAGTTGATCTCGTACATCAACATGTTCCACCCATACGACACGAGAGCTGCCGTTGAACAAGTCTTGGATTAAGCATCCGGATGGACGCTTCTTGCATTGAGATCTGGGGTGTGGACCCAGATTTGAACTTAACCCCTCCACAGAGACATCAACTATGGCCCAACTCTGTTCTGTTTGTCGTTGACAATAACGAACAAAGTGAGTGACACGAGTGGAAACAGATGGAGTGGTTACCTGGAACTCAGCAGTCATGACTTGGATGGTGTCGTGGTAGTTTTCAGCAGTCCCTGTTGATAAGACATCAAGGATATTCGCCCTTGAAATGATGCTACTGAATATGGTGGACCATTGGTCCACATCCATGAAGAAATTCAAGAGTACGACAGGACTGAGAGGAATAGTGGCTGTGTAGCGAGAAGCTTCGGTTTGGAAGTTAGTGGGAGTGAGATCAATACCGTTAGTGAAGATTCTCTTGTACTCTGCTTCATTCAGGAACTCATGAAGCGTGGCTGAGCTGGATTTGAGTGCAGAGATCCACAGTGGCGCATCAGCAGATGCCATGATGATTAGCTCATCTCTGACCGACACAATGATTTCAGAAATCTTAGTTGTGTCTGCCACGACAGATGCTTGTTCAGGTTCTGAACGGTTGATGTTGTCTGGTTGGTGTGTAGAAGAAGAGTGATGTAGGATCGACATACACTTTTGAACATCCCTCCTCATGTGAGACTTTTCCCTTGGACCGATGACTGCAGGAATTGGAAGAGTCTGAGGTTGTGGGGTAGTCTCTTCGATTCCTTTGAGTAGCTCACTATTGGGAGTAACTCGTTTTCCACAGTGGTTGCAGTTGATTCGGTTGAATGCTGCTTGGTACTGGCTAAGTTGAGCTTGAAGCTCATTGATTTGCTGTCTCAGCAGAAAATTTTGTTGACGAGTTGTTTGGGCAGGCGTTTTGGGTCGATGTTTTATCACCCACGCAGAGACTTGTGCAAACGTTAACCTTATTTGGTCACCCAAATCTTGTCGCTGTTGAACAGTTGGCTGTGGAAAAGCCTCGACGAAGTCCTTCAATGCTTGGACTTGGTATTTGGTGAAGCTCTTCCTCAGTGGAATACGTTTGGATGAACTAGGTTCAGCTTGTGGAGATGATACTTGTGGACTTGGGGCTACTTCAATGGTTTCGTCTTCTGCTAGAAGCATGTCTAACATGTCGATATCGTTGTCGAATTCGATTGCTGGTGAAATTATTTCATCTAAGCCCTCAAAGAATTGGCTTTCAGAGGGATCAGATTGAAGTAATTCACTGAACGAATTCACTTTGCGTGACATGTTTGAGTTGGTGAAATTTCTGAGAAGTGGAGTGAAGAAGTCCTCTTTGAAAGAGAAAGGAAGTTATGGCACTAATGGAAAGTATCTGTTAGTGGATGCGTAAGGGTATATTTATTGTTGGTGGAGGATTTGAAAAATTCAAAAGCAAAAGTGAGTGGCTGATTTACAGCTAATTGTCGGAGCCCTTGGAGATCGTGGAAGATTTTTTTTCCCCGATGCATGGATTTTCCACATACAGTTCCACTCTTGTGAGACCTCGCATCTTTTGAGGAATTAATTATGCGAAAGCAAAAGGAAAAGAGTCATTATGACCGGTGTTAGTGGAAGACTAAGTTTTTGTTGATTAAATCTTGTGGAATCTTGTATCGTGGGCGATACTTTTGAGTAATTGAGACAGATATGAGCAATAATTATTCTTAGTGGGTTGTTGAGTGCACCGCACTTACATTAAAGAAAGGTTTCCCTTACGGTGGAAAGTTGTGTTTAAATACATAGGATAAGGAGCTGTGTTACTTAACTCATATCTGATTTCAAACAAACACATCTACTAGAATTTGCAAAATGGTGAGTAAAGGAGAGTGCAGCAAGCGTTCCAAGAACACTGATTGGAGTGAACTTCCGGTGGAGATCTGGAAATATATTTTTCAGTTGGTGGCTACCGCATCTCTGCAGAGCACAATGGAACTCCGTTGTGTCTCGAAGGACTTCAAGGAGTATGCCGATAGTTGGTCTACTTTGGCGGCGATCGACATGGATGGTTTCGATGGTGGATCCAGACCCACTGGTTCCATAGAAGCGGACAGGCAGGTGCGCATCTTCGCAAATCGATGCTGGGAAGCGAAGAACCCGGAGTCTCTGTTCCGAATGGGAATACGAGTACTCGTGGAGGCAGCGAATATATCTCTAGCCCTGGAGTATTTCGATGCGGCATGCAAACCAGGAACATTCTATGGTTCGCGTCCCAGTTCAGTGGTAGGTCATCATGTTGCATTTTATGCAGCATGTATGATTAAGATGATTTTAGGACCACGAGCCGAGCAGCAGAAAACGGTGCAGCGACTGTGTGAAGCCCTCGACTGGTGGAGAAGCGGATGGAACATCTACTACTGTAGACAAGAAGTCGAGCGGATGATGCATCAGGCCGAGTTTTGTCATGAGCATCTACTATTGTATTTTCCGTCGACTACTGCTTTCCTGCCCGCCGGTAAATGTCTTACTTGCGGTGAGTCAAGTTTTTGGCGTCCTTTTGGCCAGGACATGTGGGACGTGGATGGAGATAGGCATGCAGCTAGAGAATGTTGCGACACTTGCAAGTGTTTCGTGGAGGCAGCATATTTCTACCAGCTGATGATGTATGGAATTCCGAGACATCCGGCCTCTTATCCACGAAGTCACTATTGGAGGTTTAAGGATGGCTTCTGGTAGTTAAAGCCCTGTGAGGCAATCTTAGAATTTGTAATAGGAATTTTTCGGAAGTTGTGGTTGTTATGTTGTGGTTTGTTGTGTACTACCTAAGTTATCATCAATAAAATTTGGATTTTGTAATTGAAGTGTGATGACCTTGGGTATACTCTGCGTCCTAATTTCGGGACGAAATTTCTTTAAGGAGGGTAGACTGTAATACCCCGAAAATTTCCGTATTATTTTTATAAAATAGTTCGTGAAATTTGAAGTGAAATGATACGATTTCATATTTTTAGGGGTTTTCGTCGTAAAACGATAATTACGGTGGTAATTATAAGTTACACAAGGTTAATTAAGGTAACTTTTTACCTGTTGAGAATTTGGGAAAACTTCCTTCATGAAAGTTGTAGACCTCGTCGAATCGAGTTCGTAGGAATTTGGTTCATCGGAAATGGACATCGTATGAAGGAGTTACAGCCCTCGGAAGTTCCACGTTTTTCTATAAAAGAAAGATTTTATTTTTTTTCTGGAACTTTCTCTCTCCTCCCTCTCTCTCTCTCCCCGCGCAGCTCTCCCTTTCTCTCTCTTCTGGTTGTTTTCCGGCGAGCCGTGACCGGCCACCGTGTGCCTCACCGCCACCACCAAAAGGTGCAGCTCGGGCCGACAGACCTAGCCCACCCGGCCTTGCCGCCCGCCTCGCCGGCGTGACGCCGCACGCGGCGGCCAAAGAAGAGGCCGACGGCCTCCTCATGCTCCGGCCATTTTCCGGCCACCCCGGACCAATCCGTGTATCGGGTTTTGAAGCCCTCAACCCCATGAACACGATGGTGCCCTTGGATTTCACCGAAAACCACCGTAGGCGGCGGATTGAGCTCGGGAAGTTTTGGATCTAGAACTTGCCGACACCGATTCCGGCCACTTCCACTTCGATCCAGACTTTGAGGTAGTTACTAAACTTGTTGGGCTTGTTGAGTTCTACATTCTGGTAAATTTTGGTAGCCATCGGACCACCTTGACCGGCGGCCGGCAGCCACCTCCGGCGGCTCGTCGGCGGCGCGTCAGGTCGGTCCTGGAGCAATTCTTTGCTCCGTTTGACTTGGTTCGTCGATACGAACAACTTTCGTGTTTACAGTTTTGTGAAATTCGGTCGTTTGAGCGATGATCAATTAAGCAATGGTTATGGATCGTTAGATCCGTGATGATCCGACCGTTGGATCATCACCATATTTGGATATGATGTTAGGATGCTAGAAATAAGCATGCTGTTGGATTTTGGAAGTTTCAGATTTGGTGTGGGACCCGTTGATGAATAGTAGACGTGGGACCCACGTTGACCGATGGTTGACTTTTGGTCAAATGGTCTCGATTAAATGTTCCGATGTCGTAGGAGACATTTGAGGAACATTTGGATTATTTTGGAAATGTATTATGCTAATTGGATATTGCATAATCATAGGTGTTTACGAGAAGTGTAGCTCGTGCTTGTCGATTCCTGGTTACTATTTGAAGACGCAGCAGGAATTAGAGGTGAGTGAATCTCACGATATTTTATATATGAATATTAATTCATATTGTGTTGTTTGCGAAAATAAATAATTATATTTATTTAAATGATTTTGCGATATATAAATTAAATACAGTTTTAATTTGATATATCAGCATGTGTGATTTTGTGTTAAAACAATATTTGAAAGTATTCATTTTATTGTTTTAATTGGTGGATTTTGTGGGAAACAATATTTCAAAAATTATGATATTGTGTTTGCCTACTCGAATGTTTTTTGTAGCCAATGGGTGAAGGTTAGAGCTTTAGACTGTGTAGCCAATGGGTGAAGGTTAGAGCTCTAGACTGTGTAGCCAATGGTGAAGGTTAGAGCTTTAGACTGTGTAGCCAGAAGGTGAAGGTTAGAGTTCTAGACTGTGTAGCCATGTATTCATTGAAAACAAAGATGAATACTTTATGCAATAAAGGAGAAGAAAAATGGTATTCTCGCTTTATCTTGATGTATTAAAAGGAGAAGAAAAATGGTATTCTCGCTTTTAATCATTTGAAGTTGATTGTGGTTTTGTGTGAGTATGATATGAATTTGCTTCTTAAATAATTGAAGCATTGATTTATTGAATTACAATTCTTGAACAATATTGAATTGTATTTTGAAGTTTTTACTTCTTTAAAAATTGAAGTAATTATTATTATGATTTACGATTCTTAAAAAGAAAGAATCATAATTTTGGGAAATGATTTTGGGGAAAGTTTATATTGTTTAATATTCTGAATTACCCTGGGATTAACATACACGTTTATGGGACGTGTGGGGTTAAAATACGTGGTATGGGGCGCGTAGGTTCAGTATATTTTATAATATGAATTTTCGGGATTTGAATTGTTTTTGAAAAGTATAAGTTACATATATTTGTTTAAAACAAACTATATATGTATATTTTGTTAAACGGTTTAGGGTGAGTAAAACTGAGTTAACTCATACCAGCTTCGTAAGCTGACCGGGTTTGTTGATATAACCCGGTACACTATTCCACGGTGTAGGGGTTATACCTGCAGGTTAGGATAACCAGGAGTAATGCAAGGCTGCATACTTTTGTTGGGTTATAAGACTTCCGCTATTTTATGCTTCGCACTCTGAAGATTTATTTATGTAATATTTTGATGTATCAATTTATTATATAAATATTTGGTATGTAATATTCGACTCTTGTATTGAGTTTGAAATTACAATGTTGGGCATGGAGTTGGTGTTGTGTACTTGAATTAAAAAGAAAAAAATTCTAGTGCATATTTGTATTTGATATTCCATGTAGTCACGTTCCCGAATTGGTTTGTAATTAAGGGCAAAATGCCTTATTAATTGATTGGAAAATCGGGGCGTGACACAGATGATCTATATTTGCACTGAAATTTGTATGCAATATCAAATGAATCTGACAGCAACTTTTCATATGATATTTAATTTGTTTCTGGGAAATCCAAAAGGAAGACCTACAATTCCATGTCGATTCAAACATGCCTTCAAGACAAATTATTCATCTATATATATATATATATAAAAAAAAATTTCACTATGGAGCTCCGCACTTTTAAAAGTTGCGGAGTTTCAATATCAGCCGTCAGATCTATTTAAATAAATTGATTTGACGGCTGATCACATTAAAACTTCTCAACTTTTAAAAGTGCGGAACTTCGTAGTGGAAAAGGTTTGTGTGTGTGTATGTGTATATATATATATACACACAAGATTGTACGTTCACATGTAATGCGACCGGTGCGGTGGTCTGATGTGGCCTAACAACGGTTGAAAAGTGGGTCACAAGGGAGGGAACAGTCACCCATGCGTAATATGAAAAGTCACTCAATTATTTTTGGAAAATTTTCCGAAACGGAAACCTCTATATATAGTGGGTTTCTCGAAAGAGTAACTCGATTTTCCTAAATCATAACTCACTCATAAGAACTTCTATTTTTGCGTCATTCGTGTCTACAAAATCGGTTTAACGAGCTCTAAAACTTTCATGAAGAAAGCTCTTCGAAAAACTAAACGAAACAAAAAGTCATCCCCATAAATGTACTTTCCGAGGCTCAAAAACGAAATTTCTGTCGGTTTACCGTAACGTAACTTGAAAATACTCAAATAGCTAAGTTTTGGTTTGGGGTGTCACATAACTACTGTTTTATCTATCCCTATTCATGTTGTCGTGCTTCCACTTTTGGTGATTAGGGCAGGTTTCTTCTCCGAGTTGTTCTAGCTTAGGCTTTTGGCATATTTGCTATAACCGGGGTACTATATATGTCCCTTACATCATAAGATGATAAGAATAAGATGTGGCATAACCGGTGTACCATGTCTTATTTTTTGGCTATTGACTCCTTTTTTAGATAGTTAAAACGACACAGAAAGTTCTGGACCCTGAGTTCAAGATTTTTTAATTATTGGTTCTAGGACCCACCCTTACTGTAATGGTTGCATTAGAGAGCAACTGAAGTTAATTATTTAAGTGATATGATGTCTTTTATTGTCATGTCCCAAAAAAGGTGTGACATTATATGTAATATTCGGTCTTTATATATTGTCGTCTTCTTATAAAAAAATCTAAAAATTGAAATGTTTAATTCAAAAGCCAATGTAAAAAAAAAAAATACCAGTGATGCAATTGATATATAAGAGTTATTTAATTCAAAATTTCCCATGTCTACTGATTAGTGATTATTTATTTGTTGGTCATGTTAATTAGTTTTTAGTCTTTGAATTGAAGATTTCTCCTTTTTTTGTTTTGTTTTTTTAAGGTACTCGAATACAAGGTGGTACAAGAACTCGATCCAAATCCTCAACTGTTTCTGATTTTGATCCTTTCTTCATCTTCTAATTGATCACGAGTAGCATAGTTTGAAAAATATTTCTGGTAGATCAATAGCATTGTTATCTAATAAAGGACTAATTAAGTTATCTGCCGTCTCTAATTGGTGCCCCAATAGACAACTTAAAAGTGAGATCTAGAAGAGGCCATGCACTCCATGTTCAGTACTTTAGGACTTTTCTTTGTGCTATATTATTTATTGGAAAGCTCCTCTACTTGTCTGTCAAACTTAATTACCCTAATGAATATGGACGCACCCTCAATTTATAGATCAAACATACATTGGCCTTTTTTCTTCCTTGTTAATTATATTACTTTCCCACAACCCTCAGTAGTTCAAAAACATCCATATATATAGGTGTTACTTAAGCCATTTTAACAGAAAAATTGGATGGAAGTACTAAAGTATTTAACGGAGAGATAGTTCGTATACCACTAGACTTCCTAAACTTTTTTGGGATACCAAAAAGTACATTTCGTGATAGTTCAGACACTATATGAAGATTTTACCCTTACTTTTTACTAGTTGCTTAGTTATAGTAGTGATCAGATGAGTAATATTATCCTCGTAGTCATTATTGTGATCACTTGGAAGTTAAGTGTTGAGATTAAACTATTACTAAACATGCACAATAATGCATTAATTCATTTAATTTCAACACTTGACTTCCGAGTGCTCACAAATCATGAAGTTGTTGATCACTACCAGGAGAACATTACTCATCTGATCACTACTTAAAAGTAGTGGAAAAAAAAAAACTTAGAACTGAAGTAAGGATGTGTTTGAACTACGAAGTTACTTAGGGTGTGGAAATTAATTTAATATAACAAGGAAGAAAAAAGGCCAGTATCTTGTGAAATGAATTTGGGTGCGTCCATTAGGGTATGTTTCACCGACAGTCCTAAAACTAGAATAAGATAATAATCATAACATAAAGAAAAGTCCTAAAGTTGAAAATGGAAAGCGCGGCGTGGTTGTCAACAAGCTAGGGTCATGACAAGTTGTCCACTCGGGCACCATGAAGATGGCCGTTAGATTCGTCCTTTATTATTATTTTATTATTATTATTATTATATTTTTTTGGGTTTTTTTCAGCAACAGTATCTGAACTCTTGTGCCCCGGCCAAAATGATACCCAACTTTTAAAAAGAGTCAATGTGGTACCTGGACTCTAAATTTCTTATCAACATCATACTTCCGTGAAATTTTTGTTAACTCTCAGTTAAAAATCCACGTGTCGGTCACGTGGGGGTATTAATAAATTTTTTTTTTCTGTTCCTTTCCTCTTTTTTTTTTCTTTTTTTGTTTTCGGAAGATTGGGAGTTAAGAAAATTATAAAAGAAAAGAAATTAAAGGTGATTTGATCTCAGCCGTTGATATCAGTACCGCAAGATCTGAACTGTCAGATTTAAGTTTAAATGTTGGATCAGTTTGGGAGAAGCCCAGAACCTTCCCGTGAATTCTCCTCCCTCACCGCGTCACCTCCGATCATTAACTTCTTCCTCCGGCCACTTCATGGCACCAAAATGGTACCGGGAGCTTCGCCTTGCTACTGTGAGTGTGTGGGTGGTCGTGGCTAGTCAAGCCGACACTAGACGAGAAAGAAACGGAGGAGAGAAGTTCTGGTAGCTCCGATTGGATTTTCTGATTCCCGCCACAACGGCGGCTGAAACCAGTGGCTTTGGATTCCTCTCGACGAGATGAGTACAGCAGTGGTATCAGCTTCTCAAATAGATGAAGGAAGATAGAGAATCGAAGGAAAGAAGATAAAGGGTGTCCGGCGGGTTTTCATCGACTTCCGGCGACGGATTTCTTCGAGTCCGGTATGAAACTTGATTAGCTTATCGAGCTCTACAAGTTTCTGGACTTGAAATTCGTTATTGGTTAGTGTTTAGAGAGTTGGGATTTTGATTTTTGTTCTGCCACAATGAACAGTAGCGATTCCGGCTGACCCTCTTGCTTTCCGGCCTTGTTATTGTGTAACTTGGTTCGAAATTGAACTCCAGGAAGTTGAAAGACGACTTTGAGGCTATGGGGTCTTGGTGAGTGAATCAGAACAAAGGTGCAGCTCTTGGAGCTTCGACGGCAGCAGTGAGGCAAGGGAGAGAGAGAGAGTTTGTGCGGGGGGGAAGGAGAAAGAAAGAAAAGAAAAAAAAAAAAAAGAGGAAAGGAACAGAAAAAAAAAAAAATTAATACCCCCACGTGACCGACACGTGGATTTTTAACTGAGAGTTAACAAAAATTTGACGGAAGTATGATATTGATAAGAAATTTAGAGTCCAGGTACCACATTGACTCTTTTTAAAAGTTGGGTATCACTTTGGCCGGGACACAAGAGTTCAGACACTGTTGCTGAAAAAAACCCTATTTTTTTGTATAAGAACTGCGGCCGTTCTCGAACCTTAATTAATGATGCAACTGCATAATACACAATGAGGGGAGGACTGAGAACATGAAGTCTAAACCCCTCATTACAATAAGCGTCAAGAGAGCGTCCCTATAAGAGCATCCATTAATCCTACGTATTTTAGCATCCATCAACTAACAAAAAGTGTTTTATTGGCTACTCAATTTGTTTTACAGTAACGGTGACATACCAGAGAGATATATAATGCTAACGCAAAGTCGTAAGATAATTAACACAACTTTCCTACTATACTGCGGATCGAAAATAATTTCAGAGACACTACGTTTCATCCTGCCACTAGGAGGTTGCGTTGATTAGACAAAGTAAAGGCTCGCTGCCTTGCTAGGACAGACAAGACATGCATAGTGAGTAGAGCTGGACAAAGCCCACCTAGCCAGACCAAACATTGGTATAAACTTATTAACAGCGTAAAGTCACAAATTACTAAATAGTAAAAATAAACTAAAAAAGTAAAATAAAAACAGGCAAGGCCAAACATTGGTATGGACTTATTTTCGATCCGCAATAATAGAAAAATTATGTTAATTGTCTTATGACTTTGCGTTAACATTATATATCTTTTTGGTATGTCAACAACTGTCTGATTCACGCCCAAATTCCAATCAAGACAAGGAGGTTTCAGCAGCCCACTAGCCAAAACTAAGACAACCAGCGTCGCACCACCACTGCAATCACATCACAACCGTTGCCCTACCCCCGACGCACCACTATTCAAGACCGCCATCCAACATCACAAACTCGATATATACAGTTTTTAACCAAATAATCTTTGTACCACTTTGATCGAAATATCACCACTTTTGATAGAAGGTGAGTTTCTTTCTTAACCAGAGGAAATAGTTATTTTTCTTTTGGCATGAGAGGAAATGGTTATTGGCAACATATATTTGACATTTTCACACTCCAATCCAAAACATAAAAGTGCCACTAGAGACAAAATGAACAACTAAAATAGATATTATTAAACACTGCAGTTTTCTTTTCTAGATTAAAAGAACAATTCTCTGGTAAAGCTTAATCCACAAAGCTAAAGACCAAGTCACATGCAAATATGCAATGCAGCCCTAGAATTGTTTTATCTATTGACCAAACCATCTCTAATCTAAAGTTAGATATAAATATTAATCACCTATAGCACCTTCTTTTAATTTTTATATTATAGGGCACTTATCACTGCTTGTCGCAATTGCCGGGAAAATCGGGTGCACCTACAGTGCCCAGGGCAGAAGAATGCTCGGGCAGAAGGAGCCAAATGCAGGGGGGGTGGGGTGGGGTGGGGTGGGGTAGAAGATGCATCCAAGGGGGGAAATTTTGCCACGTTTCCCAGCACTAAGTGCCTAGATCATGGCAGAATTTCCCGGGAAAATCTATCAAATTATCTGTTAAAATAATGTGAACATTCTGTTATTTATATTCAAGTTGAAAGCTTTTTTGGTCGCCATGATATTGTCTGCCGACTTGTCTCTATACATGTTGTTTTGCCAGTTGCTCACTTGATTGGGAGAGTTGCTAAATAAGCTGATTCCTGGCCTATCTTATGTCCACTAGTTGCAACTACATATGGACACCTAGGGCTATATATATTGGTGGGGGTTTGAATGATGTGCACCTATTTTTAGTGATGTGTAATTGAAAGTTTGAAACTAGGAAAGATGTAGAATTTTCTCCAATTAAACTATTTCGCATGCAGGTTGACCAAAAGAAAAAGGGATTTGGTCTAGGGTATGTATTTTTCTCTCTAATTAATGAATAATGATCTAGGGTTGGTTACTGTACTAAACCGACCCCTTTTCGGCCAATATCATAACCGAATCGACCATGGTCGGTTTTCAAATATGAGTGTCGGAACTGAACTGTGGAAGTTGGTACCGGTCGGTTTCGGTACAGTTTGACTTCAAACCGATAAGTTTTTCTAGACACAATATCAATGGCGGCAATGGCAGATCCAGAGTAAAGATTACCAACTGTTCTCAACTCTCAAGATCTAGATGTAGTTCTGGAGAAGGAGGAAAAGAGAAAAAGAAAAAAGAAGAAGAAGGAGACAAAAAAAATATGGGGGCTTGATGTCAAACTGATGAAGAACTTTTGGTTAGAAGAAAGGAAGAAAGAATAACGAGAAAAGAAAAACAGAATTGAAAAGGAGAGGGAGGGGCTTGGTGTTTTACTTCTTCTTCTTTTTTTGTAGGCAAAGAATTAAATAAATATAGTGATTGTTTATAATATAACAAGTGAGACTTGTTAAGGATCAAGTTCTCATGTTTGAGGTAAGGGGTTTGAACCTCATGTCATGCAAAAATAAACGAAGTGGTTATTCTCCATCTACTTCAGAGATTTCTCAATCCTGAGGCTAATATGAACAATTTATATAATAAAGTTAGATTAACATAATCAAAGTAAAAAAAAAAAAAAATCTTAGATTCACATTTAAAATGAGCTATAACAACACCGTCTTAATGGTAGTCACGAAAATTTAATAGGCGTCATCGCTCATAGATTAGTTCTCTGATCTTCTTCAGATGATTTCATTGCAACTGGTTGCCGGCTACGACCTCTGCGTGGTCTTCTTTGCTATCGATCTGAGCATGTTAGATTCTGGTGTCGGATTTGACTTTTGTGGCTTTTAGACATTTGGTTTGTTGACTCTGGTCGAGTAGTGGTTGTGGTAGTGATTCACTACATTGGTCTAGCTACTCGCAAAATGTTTTGAGTGTCTATTGGGTGTCTATAGATCTTAGTTCTTTGTGTTTGAATTCGCTTTGGGCCCTTACTTTGATGGACTTTGCTTTTCAGGGTTTCAGGACAGGGATATTGGGTGTCTATTGGGTGTCTATAGAAGGTTTGATTCTTATCGTTTTATTTTTAGCTGAAGTTAAAAATCCTCTGGGCGCATATGGCTAGTGGAAAAAGTTTTCGCTATTTGAAGATGAAGATTTTTGGTCTAGTTTTATGCATTTATTATTGTTTGTTTTGATTTATCAATTCAGTGAGTTGAGTTTGTTCATACTACATATACCACATGCCACCAAGCATAATCAACACACTCCTAGCGGACCCACATGACTTGTGGTACCCTGGCCACGACATGCGGGACCTACCTCGACACCCGAGCTACATTGCCATGGTGGAAGCCGACGAAGACCTCGTCGGGAGGCGTCCCTCCCATGCTCGCCAAAAGGCTTCGCGACAAGCAAATGGGACTTGCGTCCCACGTCGGAAACTTGTAATGTGAGAGAGCTTCTTTATCTATAAAAGGAACTCTCTCCCTCTTAATTAAGGATTTCTCTCTTGGATGATCTAGCTGATCACTCCTTACAATCTCATCTCATGGGCATGTAGTTCTCTACACTTAGTGAATTACCAAGTGGACGTAGTCTCCTCTCAAGGGGAGGTGAACCACTATACTCCATGTGTCATCCTTGCATGTCATACACTTAGTCTCTACGTTGTCATCATATGAGTGTATAGTGTAGTACACCTACTACCTCGATTTGCTCAAGATACTCACGTTGCTCCTGCTTTCAAGATGTCCACTTCAACAATTGTATTTGTTCCTCTTTATTAATACTCGAAACATTTTTCTTTACAAAAAAAAAAACACCCTTTTGCATAAAACCAAAACAAAAAAGTTAGTATAGCCTTTATATAGATATATGTTAAACAGAAACATCAATTTTATTGATAAAGCGAAATTACACATAGTTGGTCATAGTTACCTCGTACCCTAAACATCTGCTACATAGATTGAATGCCCAACTTGTAAACCTCTAATATAGGACCTATGGTTAGGTTGATAATCCTTCCAACCCTCTCGAATTTCAGAACAGGAAGAAGGCTCTTCAATTGATTGAAACCCTAAGGATTTGCAGCGAGGCCAAGGCTGGGTCCTAGTGTGCTTTTTCATGTTGGCACTTGGCAAGTACAAACACCCTATTTACCCCCCCAAAAAAAAAACAGTACAAACACCCCAATAGAAAATAAACCTTGCCCACCCTGGAGTACCCAGCTGGATTAAACCAAATGTAGCATATAAGCTCAATTTTAATATGTAATTTGTGGTTGTAATCGGTATTTTCGCTTGAAATTATATGAAAGAAAAAAAAATTCCCTGATATCTAAGCTAGTAATTTGCCAAACTTAGTTGGCAACTCACAACATTTTCTATTTAAATGTTGACAACTAGCTAGGTAATCTTGGCATTAGTTGGAGTGAGGAATAGGATGCAAAGAAAAACCATTTGCCAACCAAGTTTTCTATCTCTGTCTCTACTACCCTCTAGTATCTTTCAACATTTTTTTTAGGTAAACAACAATTTTGTCACATACTAATTCCTGTCACACGTGTCAACATTCAAGTATCCCATTACTATACGTGTCATTCAGCACCCATTGGGGATCCAAATTCTTTGCCTTCACATTCACTCCATAATTTTGTCCCCATTAGCAATTTAGCATGAGAGGGTTTTCTATTTTTGCGTTTTTTTTTTCTCCAAAGCAGAAAATGAAAATAAAACGAAAAAAAGGCATATATAAATGTGTGAAGACCTAATGGAAAATGAGGAAAGGGTAGGAAAGCAAGCGGTGGTAGGGAAAGGGAAGAAACTTCATAAGCACCTTACAAGAAGAAAACGAAAGCCGGTCTTCTTTGTTTCGTGAATTGAATGCGACCCTTTTTCTCTCTCCCTCTCCCTCTCTCTTCCTCCACTGCCTCTAAGACCATTGGACTCCAAGATTCCCTCTTTTGCTTGCTACAAATATGAGAATGCTCCTCGAGATTTCTTGCAACTTCTTCTACCACCCTTCTGATTTTTTGCATCCTAAGTTTGTGTTTATTTGATCTCAAGCCTTGACAAAACTTGAGCTTGAAAAAGTGGGTTTCGAGTCCATATAGGGCCCTCCAACACACTTTGCCAAAAATTAAGCTTGAGGATTTGTGCTGTATAGCAATTACTACTTACACAAAGGTACCTGGGTCTTAATCTGTTTTGTATTTTCAGCCTCTGTTTTCTTTTTTTACATATATTGTTTAAGCCTTGCTCACTGCTTTGATCCATATGTTGTAATTATATTGGGTTTCCTTGCATTTTGATGTTCTTTGCTCCCCCTTATATGTTTTTTGTCTTGTTATCCAGCTGTTGTATTGTCTAGGGCATCGTTTTTCTTATTTTGGTTCCTTTCTGTATGTATATATCAATTGGAAGGAGAACGTTAATGGGCATCTGGGTTTTGATTTTGAAGTTCATTATGTTGTTTCCATGGTTCAAGTTTATATTTTTCTCTTAATCATGTTGCCAAATGTCATAGCTTTCGATTTGTTTTATTTCAAATCCTTCTCTTTATGACTATTCCGGCTAGATCTTTCATATGTTACTAGATCCAGAAAATATGGAATTATGCTCATGTTTCCCTGTGTGTTTTGATCAGGGGAATTTCTAATTGCAGCAGAAGAGTTCTCAATGGTAAGCCCTCCATACCTGTTTTCTGCTTTATTTGGGTAAAATAAATTCTGGAATGTATTTGGAAACTGATGTCTGCATGTGGAGCAAGATGGCTGCTTTGTTGTGATTTAATATTGGGTGTTGTCATCAGGGAGAAGCCCCGGCATTCTTTGGTGATGAGCTTCAGAAGGGATATTCAAATGGGTTTGATCTAAAATCCAAAGGCAGTGAAACATCCGTTGTCGTGGGCAACAGAACAGTATGATATTTAACATACCAATATGATTTTCTCATCCAATGCCCCCTGTTTGTTCTTCAGTGATTTACCACCAGGTCAATCATATTGCATTTTTTGACAGTATGTGATTGGTGGAGCCTGTGAGGAATCGGCATTATCAATTGGAGTTCGTATTTTTGACCAAACTAGTGGTGAATGGTAAGTGTATAGCTCTAGGTTTTGAGTTAATTTCATTTGATTTTCTGTTGCTCAGATTTGGTTTGAATTTGCAGGATAAATCCTACTGTGTTGGGGACGAAACCCAAACCATGTAAAGGCCATTCTGCAGTGCTTTTGAGTGGAGATCGAATATTGATTATTAAGAGTGGTTCCAACTCGGATGATTTTGCTTGGTTTCTTGAGGTTGGTACCTTTAAAACTATTGAGATGATCTGGGAGTATTGGACAGCGTAAAAAAAATGTTATGTTTTGATCTCATTTTGGCCATATCGACAATAGAATATAGAAGGAGCTTGATAAAATTGGAATCTCATTATTTACAGATGATTACCTAATTATTCCAATTTCTAAAAGTGTTTTGTTGTTTTAGGTGGACACGCAATATGTTAGGCAGCAGAAGAAAATTTTAGGCACCGAGGTTGTTGCTTGGAGTAAAGGTGTGAGAGGCAGTGCTGAGAAGCCAGTTGTTATTAGTGGTCCTTCTGGGGTAGGTAAGGGGACACTAATATCCATGCTCATGAAAGAATATCCATCTATGTTTGGATTCTCTGTGAGCCACACGACGCGTGCTCCAAGAGCTATGGAGAAGGATGGGGTCCATTATCATTTCATTGAGCGAAGTGCGATGGAGAAAGAGATAGAAGATGGGAAGTTCCTTGAGTATGCTTCTGTGCACGGAAATCTCTATGGAACTAGTGTTGAAGCAGTGGAAGTGGTAGCAGATGCTGGAAAGGTAAATGCTTGTGTTTCTATATTCTTTGACAAAATCGTCTCTTTTAAATGATGATTATGGGAGTGTTGGAACTTGGTTCATTTGTTTATCCCATATGATGTCTCTTGGGATTACTTACAGCATCTGTACATTAATGAATCCAATTAGTTCACAAAATCACTAGCAAGGCCTGTTTATTTTAAGTGTAGACAGCTTGAGTTTCCAGGTTTGAGAGGAAGTAAAGGGTTTTTCTCCATCATGTGCTTGGTGGGAACTCAACCCTCAATCCTAAAGCATAAGTTATTGGGTGTGCTTCTTCTGAAACCTGGCTACTTTTTGTGGATCCAAGATTTTTACTTCATACTGGTATTCAATTGATTTTTGACAGTAGTCATGTCGGTGGCACTCGGGAGCTTTTTCTTATTTACTGAAATTTATATCATTTATTCTTTCTCTAATGTTCTTTGCTTTCAATGTAGATATGCATTCTTGACATTGATGTTCAAGGGGCAAGATCAGTGAGGGCTAGTTCGCTTGAAGCTCTCTTTATCTTTGTGTGTCCTCCCTCAATGGAGGAGCTTGAGAAGCGCCTTCGTGCAAGGTAGTTTGGCATGCCATTTAATTATTTCTGATACTCAAATTCCCCATTTCCTGGTTCCAAGTTGAGTATGGTTGAATATGCTAAACAGGGGAACTGAGACAGAGGAACAGGTCCTAAAGAGACTTCGAAATGCCAAGGCAGAGATTGAGCAGGGGCAATCATCAGGCATCTTTGATCATATGTTGTATAATGATAATCTTGAAGATTGTTACAAGAGTCTTAAGGTAGTTGTCAATTCTTTCATTTCATTGCTTAGTTGCTTCTGTTGATTTTATATATTTAATTTTACTTGTTATTCATAGCGGATGGTGACATAGAAAGCTCCCCTTTTGTGTAGGAACTTTTGGGGCTGGATGGAAGTGTCGCTGCTCCTAAATCATGTACGGTGTCCTTCAATTGAAACTGTTTTTTTCTTCTGATTTTATCATTTTGAATGCTAATGAACTGACATCTTATGGGTTAACAATATTAATTCAGCATCTAAAGTGGTTGATCTGCCTTTGGATCATTCCGTATCCAAAATTGACAACAAAATCATCATAAGCTCCAGAATTCCAGAACTGGAAAAGACATCGACGAACATGTAAGTTTCATTTCCTTTGTTTGTTTAGATATCTATGGCCAAGGTTTTCATCGTGTTTACATATTTATGCGGGGTGAGCAGGATTGTTCTCGATGTGTCATCCCTCAAAGGAGGAGCGCCTGGACGGACGAGAGGACTAAATATCTGTACAATGGACTCATTTTTGGATGGTTTGGCTGGGATCACTCAATGAGCTAATAATATTTTCAAGCCACAAGAAGATCCTCTTAATTTTCTGTTTTTCTAATAATTTTCAGTCTCAGTTCTAATCTAAAAGTAAGTTTCCTATATGATTGTGAGAGACCATTGCATAAATTGAATTAATTCTTCCCATTCTTTGCTTGGTTAGAAGGAAATTGAGTTCCTATTATTATAACTTTCTTTTTTTGGCGGCAAAATGAACATTAAACAAAGAGAACTATGATAATAATATGATTGGCTTTTTTCCATTTACTTAATCTCTAGAGTCAGCTCGACTAATTGTCGCTTTGCCCAAGTATAATAAAAGGTTGTAGTGCGCCTAATGTACATGTTTGTATTTGTTGGAAACAATGGCCTCCACTATTCTTGTATTTATCAAATGTTTTTTTTTTGATAGGATATTTATCAAATGTCTAGGTTCTATTCTTGTTTGACTAACCGGAAACGAAGGACTAAAAGGCAGTGGCAAGTGCATAGGATAGTCAAACAAGGCAGAGGTTGGAGTTTGAATGTCTAGATGCAGTGTAGAATTTCCTCCAAGAACTGGTCATAGTCATAGATGGAAGGAAGAACGAGTCAAATTTGTTTAACGTTGTTGGATGTATTCTTTTCTTGTTTGAAAAGGTGGGAAACTGGCATTTCAAAACTAAAAAGACAAGACAATTTAGGACATGATCTGACTTATTTAGGATTTAAAAAAAAACAACATAAAGCAGTGAAAGCATAAACAAGTTTTTGAAAACTATTTAATTATTTAATTTGATATTAATTAGTTTTTTCTTTCCGGGTTCATCAGCCCATAATTAAATAGGATTTGTTTCCTTAAAAAGGGTATTGACTTATTTAGGATTTCCATAATGAATATAATTATTTTATGTATTGAATATTTTATTTTCATAATTAATATTTTTCTGGGTTCATCAGCCTATAATTAGTGAAGAAATAAAATATTTAATACATAAAATGTAAAATATTCAATAGACCAATTACATGGCACCGTCACATATGCTGGTGTATTTTTTATATTTTGTTCTCATCAAGGAGATTCTGAGAATAATAAGCAATGGCCGTGACAAGGTGAGTGCAGTTTTCAGTACTTGTGAATGGACTGGAGATGAGCTTTCAATTAATTGGCAAGCTACACCCTACCATTCATTTCAAACACAAATCGATAAAGGAAAAGCAAAGGTACCAAAAATCTCTAGCTGTCATGGGGTGGTTCTCATGTGGGGGTTGTGTGACAGAGACTTTGCCATATTTCATATTTTTGTTTGTATATTTATACATGCACAGGTGGTCCTTAGTACTAGTCCTCATTCAGCTTTAACTAGTTGTGCATTACCACATTGCTGGTTTGGTCTGGTGGGGAAACCAACCTACGTACAACAAGGCCTAATATTTGAAGGGTCCAGATGGGAAGCTTCTGCACTGCAAAAGTTGAAATCTGCCAACCTCAGTGATTACTGATTAGCTCTCAGCCTCAGTGAGGGACCCTGAGTGCTGAATGAAGCCACACATGAGCAAGTGGGAGTTAGATAGGAATCATAGGATATTAGTCGGTGCTTTCTAAGTTTGGTTTTATTTGTTTAAATGATTTGATATGACGATTGACATTAAAAATTTATAACTTTTTAAAGTGCGGGAAAGAAAAATTATATATATATTATTAAAAAAAATCATGATAAGAAGGTTGAAAAACCACTTTATGAACTTAATAATAATTTAACTAGGTTGAACAAAAAAAAGTGAATAAAGGCATCTACAACCATTTTTGAGCGGCATAGTCCCTTTATCGAATCATAGCATAAACATCGCATGGTGGGAAAATTACTCACCGTTTGTGGATACTCCCTTTCTGTTTTGTCAGGGTCCACTATGCTTCTATAGCATTTTCGAGATTGTGGTAGCCCACGTCATCCAGTCCCATACTATTGCTCGAGTTGGAACCAACGGCTTCGTAGCACAGTAGTAGAGGTGTTTCTTCAACCTCATGTGCCAACATGACTGGAACATCTATCTAACTGAGTGATGTTTTCGGCTATTGTGGCCAGAAGTTCATTTGCATGCTGCCCTTGTTCTTCAGTAGGCTGGTATATATATAGTCCTATGAGAAAAATTCATAAATGGTCACTTAGCTTTTGTCCGTTTGACATTTTAGTCACTCAACTTATATTTCGTCTTATACTTTGGTCACTCCGTCTATTTCTCTCTTAAAAATAGCCACACAATTTTTGTTAACTCATTTTGTTTTGTACACTACTATCTGTTTCTTGACATTTTAAACCTAAATGGAAGAAATTAGCCTTGAAAATAAATCATATGTATGATTATTTTTAACTAAAAAATAGACAGTAAGTGACCAAAGTGTATTAAGCTAAAAGGGCACGGGGGCATTTTGGTCCAGATGGGAAGCTTCTGCACTGCAAAAGTTGAAAATTGCCACCAAAATTTCCTCAGTGATTAGCTCTCAGCCTCTCAGTGGGGGACCTTGATTGCTGAATGAAGCCACACAAGAGCAAGTGGGAGTTAGGATGATGATAGTTGGTGCTTTCCTATTTGCACTTTACCGCTTCACAAATTCACATGCTAAAAGGACAACAACATTATATGGTTTTGTAGTTTGGTAGTTTGTTGTTGCTTGTTGCTTCTTTCCTTTCACATGCTCAACAGAATCTAGGATTGTTAGCTTTGGGGGCATATATATTGTGCCATTGTGGTATTATTGTACTACTGGAAGTGTTCTTTACAATTGGAAGACACTGAAAAACCAAACTTTTTGTTAGTATCTTTTCAATCTCCCTAGAAGCAACATCCATCAATCAAGGTAAAGATCGATTTTGACTCCACAGTGGAATAGAGGAACCAAAATGCAATGCAAAGTTACTCAAAAGCTAAAGCAGATAAGTCACTAAGAGCATGTCACCAAAAGCTTTGTGTGATCAAAACTGAATTTGACAGCCTAGTTGGCAATCTGCTATCTTGCAATTTTTCCACTCCATTGGATACAAACTTCTCATATGCCTTACACCTGACTCTAACTAATCCATCGGAGAGTGCTTCATCTATCATTTATTACTGTTAGTGTCCACATGGCACTGTTTGGCTAGAGCATTGACGTTCATTTTCGACTGCCATCTTAATCTTTCATTCCAATCCCTAGACGTACAATTGAACACCATATGTAAAATGGAGATGGACCATCGTAAGGAGTTCTTGACATTGTCCCTGTAGAGGTGTAGTTTGTGGTTTCTTAATTGGCTTTGTGGGTTAGCTTCTTTTATATCTGTCTTGCTTTCCATACCTAATTTGTGTTTCTAGGATTTAGTGATACTCTTGGTTCATGAATTTTCAATTTCTATGTTCTTATATCATAAGATGCAATGTTAGAAGTAGTTATTAAGAGGGGTGCATGGTATTAACAGAACACAGATTTAGTTGATGTTGACTGTGGTTATGCCTTAAGCACCGGGTTTCTTCATCCTAATCTCTACAACTGTTTTGGTTCTCTCATTTACTTGTTTGCAGTAGGTACTCTAGCTATTGCAGAATATTAATTTTTGGCAACGCAGATAAATGAATAATCTAACTAGATTCACGTATAATTGATGGTTACATCTTGGTTCTGTGATTCCTTTTGAAAACGTCCTCAAGCTCAGGCATCACTCTCCTTGACTTTCTTGGAGGTGACGACCACATTTGGACTGAAATCTAAAGCCTTCGAATCGACTAGCTGATTCCCTCTTTGGAGCAGGTCTAGAAATATGATCTGGATTGAAATCTGACATTTTTAAAGGTGACAACACAGTAGGAATAACCTCATTTGGACTGAAATCTGAAGCCTAGCTTAAAAGATTTCCTCTTTGGAGCTGAAAGTGGTGCGCGCAGATGAAAAGTATCTAAACGACCAAAGTGTGATCAGACGCAAAACCGAAAGAGTGACATGAAAAAAAAAACATTATTCAATTGAATGACTGTCTGAGGTTACCTGTGCTCTAATGCCTGCTGCACTGATATTGTAGCTTTTGGATCATAAGTAAACATCCTTGATAACAAATCTAGGGCTAGGGGAAATTCCTCAACCCGTGGGAATAATTTAGAATAAGACTGTACGTGCATGTATTCCACATAATCAGGTATAGCATATCAGGCCACTAAGAAGCAGTTGGAGTCCAAAAGATTCAAAAATCTGTGTTAGCTGATCAATATCACTTGTACCCTAACAAATATTGTAAATAAAGCCAGGAAGTCAGAAAAACCATTCGAAACATTGACTTCATTTGTAGACAGTCAGGGTATTATCAACCATTGCAATGGTCAATTAACCACACGAAGAGAAAAGTATATGCAAATTTTTGCTATTGATCAACAAATAACCTAACCCAAAAACATATATACATAACTTAAAGTAGATGTGGTGTCAAGTGAAACCCACAGTATTCAAATTCTGCAGCCAAATTAACAACAATAAAGGCTAACAGTAGATGTCAGCTGGGCAAGTGAAACCCACTGTAATCAGATTTTTTTTTTTGGTCTGAACTGTAATCAGATTATACAACCAAATAAACCAATAAAGTATCTGATACTGGAAGAAACAATAATTTATTTCAACTGAATAAGCATTTGTACCAATGAAAGAAATGTGAATATAAAAATAAGGATTAATTACAAAAAACCCCCGAACTATAGGGTCATTTTCACTTTGATACCCAAGTATCAAATTTTGTCATTTTCGTACTCCACGTTTGATTCCGTTAACAAATTCATACATCCGTCTCTAACACCGTCAAATAACTCCGTTAAGTGATGACGTGGCATATTTTTCCATTTCTGAGGAGGGCACGTCATTCCAATCCACTCTATAAGATAAATAAAATGGAAACTTTGCATCCTAGAAGGATCAAACATGCAACCTCACGCACGCGTAAACTAAGCTTCGACCACTGCACTACACACGACACTCATTATATATACGGCTTGAATTATACTTATAGGGCATGTTTGGTACATGGGACTCTCATAGCCAGGCTTATTTTCTATGATAAGCCTGGACTCTCATAGCTAGGCTTATTCTTCCACAAGCGAGACCTATGTTTGGTGCTACTTAGGACTCACACAATCTGATTTCATTCCAGACGAAAGAGGAGAAGAAGACAGCACCAAAATGGAAGCAACAAGAACAAAATGGAAGCAGCAAGAACAAAATGGAAGCAATTCTTTACAAAAAAAAACCCAGAAATCCAAAAATTGATGAAGAAGAAGTTGATCGATGGAAGCAATTCATTACAAAAAAAAATCCATAAATTCAAAAATTGAAGAAGAAGAAGAAGAAGTTGATCGATGGAAGCAATTCTTTACAAAAAAATAAACCCAGAAATTGAAGAGAGAAGTTAATTGATATCGATCTACCACAAAAAAAAAAACCAGAAGAAGGCAACAAGATCAATTCAATTGAAATTTACCACACAAAAAAACCAAGAAATTTACAACAAAAAAAAACAATTCAATTGAAGAAGAAGAAGATGAAGAAGAGCAATTGAAGAGAGAAGTTAATATCGATCTACCACAAAAATAAAAAAATAAAACAGAAGATGAAGAGATCAGTTCTAAATCTACTACAAAAAACCCAGAAATTTTACCAAAAAAAACCCAATTCAATTGAACCCAGAAATTTAGAAAGAAGAAGAAGAAGAAGAAGAAGAAGAAATAGAACCCAGATTTCCACAAGGGTGGAGAGAGTTGAACGGCAACGGTGAGGGTAAGAGGAGAGAGTTCGCGCAGCCAACCTTTTTGGTGTCGCTGTCGTAGCCCCATTTTTTCTCTTTTTGGGATTGTATAGTCTCATTTAAAAGAGTCCCAAATGTCTCCAAACATGGGATAAACTTGTTATAAAAAACAATCCAGTCCAATCCCAATCAAACCCATGTAACAAACAT
This sequence comes from Rubus parviflorus, assembly GCA_029955375.1. Classification (NCBI taxonomy): domain Eukaryota; kingdom Viridiplantae; phylum Streptophyta; class Magnoliopsida; order Rosales; family Rosaceae; genus Rubus; species Rubus parviflorus. The sequence continues at coordinate 15,744,849 of JARGGL010000006.1, read as the reverse complement.
CACCATAGAGTTCTAGGGTAACTGGGTAAGTGCTAACAAAGAAACAAGTAGAAATTAAATAAAAGAATTACACTCAAAGAGGATCGAACACACGACCTCGCATGCCACAAACAGACCAACAACCACTACGCTGCACCTTGAACATGTAATAATGATGCCTTAAATTATTGTTATAGTCTAATAAGTGATATGAGAATAAAGCATCTACTACTAGAATAACCCCATATAACATCAGTCAGGAACTGATGTTAAAAAAAAACCTGACCGATGTCTCTGGCGGTGATGTTATAGGTCCGATTTTCAGACATCGGTTGTTAGCCGATGTCAGAACTATGGCCACACATCGGTTTTTTTTATCAAGAACCAATGTTCAAAATGTGTACAAACATCGATTTTAATAAGAAACCCAATGTTAGAAATGAGGTCAAACATCGATTTCCTATAAGAAACTGATATACATTCTTGTATTTAACATCAGTTTCTAAGAAGGAATCGATGTATTTACTGTCTATCAACATATACATTAGGTTTTTCCTACAAAAGTTGTAAAAAGCTACAAATAGAGAATACAAATGGTAAGCAAAAGAGAATACTAGTGTTCATTAATGAAATAAGTTTATTATTGATAAAAGAACAAAATACAAAGAGCAATTAAGGAGAAGGGGACATAAAGCCTAAACTTCTCACAATTGAACAAAACAAAAGAACTTGGAGAATGAAACCTCCTAAATACATGAGCTGTTGTAAAGCTAGCACATCTAGAAACAGCAGCTAAACATCCACCCATGAACACTTTCTGTAAGAAGGGTGATATATTGCCCCATCACTATTTTTGCACTCATGTTTCTAAGCTGCTGCCACGCATTCCTGCGAGTAAGTTCATATATGTTTAATAAAACAGCAATAATACTATACTTATATATAGCTGCAATAAATAAATAAAAGAAGGAAATAAACTGCAGAGATTTCATGGCAAGCTCTCAACATATTAACAATCTATCATAGCTGAAGCAAGTGTATACATTGCAAAGTCATGACACTAAACGGTTTGAATCAGCACTGGAATGCAGTATTTCGATATATCCAATAACTGGCCAAAAATGAAAAACATATATCCCAAATTCCCAATTATAGAAAAGAGAGATCTCACAGGCACTCAAACTAATCTGACTTTTATATTTAGAAGTGTTTGAAGCCACCATCAAATGAATAATTCTTAAAAAGTGGACTTTACAGTAAATGGCAATGGAATTAGAAAAGAAGCGTAAAGGCAAACCTCAGGCGCCATCCAGAATTTGGTCCCCTGAAGAGATCGAATGTCGTTCATTTTGATTATCTGGAAAAAGGACACACAACACACAGAATCAAAAGAAAACTTCGCATCACTATGGAATTAATTGAAAAGAATGAGAACAGAATAAATATGAGGAACAACAGAAGAAACGGTTCAAAATCACTATGGAACTTATTGAACAGAATGAGAACAGAATAAATATGAGGAACAACAGACAAACCTTTGCAACTCCAAAATCTGCAAGCTTTGCAGATCCTTGGGCATCCACCAAAACATTTGCACATTTTATGTCCCTTGATACAACAAATAAAGAGATGAGATGAGAGAACAAATGTAAACAAAATTATTCAAGACAAGGATACATTCAGATATTCTAATGGATATATACAGCAATCAAACTCCAAAGAAGATTTTATTGCATGATAAAAAGTGTTACTAGCTTTCATGGCTCTATTCATTTAGGCAAATAGGCAATGAGTTCTCTGCAGCAATGTTTAGCCGCATAAAGTTCTGCAATTGCACATAGCTATGAAAGATGGAAGTTACATTCTTGCATTTTAACATATAGTATAAGGTTGCATGAGATATATATGTGTTTGTGTGTACGGAATCAAAAGTATAAATCCCATATACAAGTGAGATCGAAAAGAAGTAAGGATATATAGTATGAGAGTGATGACTTAACAAAGCCCATTTCTAGGAACCAATAATAGAGACCAACATTAATTATTATCATCAACAACTAATGCATAAAGATCGAGTTGTCTCTTCAACTTGATAATCAAACAGAAAACGTTCGAAACAATACAAGTAAGATTTCTATATATATGATCTATCTATTTTTGGTTGATAACTTGATATACATGAAGCGCTGCTAAAGCCAATTTCGATCATTAGCCAATATGTAGATGTAAACGTATGGGAAATCAATGATCAAACTCAACAGCAAAGTAGCAAACTTAATTAATGAAAAGTTCAAAACCGCAAGAACAAGATTAATCTCAACAACAAACTCAATTAAATAATTAATCAAAATTTCAAAACCAACAACAAACTTAATTAATCATCTCAACAACAAAAGAAGAAGCAAAAAGACTTACAGAGAAATGAGGTGTGATCGAAAAAATGGGACAAATCAGAAGCTAGACCAGACGTGTTCGACTGATTGGGGTAGTGAGTCTATGGGGATTCGATGAAGAAAGTCAAGCCCAAAACTAAAGAGAGAGAGCAAAAATGCTGAGACGAAAGCAAACCAAGATCGAACTCAAAATCGAAGACAAAGAAGAACTCGAACAAGCTCGTCAACCCGCCGCCGCCACGACTACCACAACAACCGCTGTCCTCAACCACATCGCCGAGCCGTCCTCCGCCTCTAATTCTCCTACCGAAACCCTCTCTGCGCGGTGATCCTCAAGGCGCAGGCGGTGCTGGTCGACGGCGTTAGCCGAGTCGAGGAGGACGAGAGCTGGATAAGCTGATGTCGGTGGAGTCTAGGGTTTTGAGGAGGGTGAGAGAGGAATTTGGGGTTTTAGGGTTCGTGGGGCTGGGAGGGTGAGTTTGGGAATGTGAGGGATGTGTATAATTGGAAAGGGTTGAAATTGGAGGTGGATGAGACCAAGTATGAGTTTGGTACTTGTTAAATTCCTTCGGAGCCTAAACTTAAAAAAAATTGCGCCTCCTGTTTTTTTCCATTTTGGGGTTCCCGCATTTTCTCAACTAAACTTTTAAAATTGGTTATTTTAACGACTGATGTTATAAATAATGAACAACATCAGTTATTTGCAAAATCGATGTCTCGTATGGCTATTACATCAGGTACATTTTAAACCGATTTCTTAGGGGCGATGTTATATGAGGTTTTTCTAGTAGTGATCCATTCTATCCATAATCTTAAAAACAATTATCTAACAAATTTTTTTGGGTACACTGATTCAGACTTTGCAGGCCATTACCCGGATAATTCAAAATCTACTTGTGGATATGTTTATATGATGGCAAGAGGTGCCATTGCTTGGAGGAGTGTCAAGCAAACCTTGACAACTACCTCTACTATGCAGGCATAATTCATAGCTGTTTATGAGGGGGTTTGCCAAGGCTTATGGCTTAGAAACTTTCTCATCCAAACACAGTTGCTGGATTCAATTAATTCCAGATCCTTAAGAGTTTTGATTTATACATATTTTATGTATAAAGAGTGTTCCTAATTGCTTGTTTTGTGCTTTCCTATGAGCCAAATAATGTCAATTACCCTTGTTTATCTCATTTTGTAGGTTCATATGTGTCACACCCCCGAATTTACGTCTATATTATATTGAAATATAGCTAGTAGATCCGCGGTGTGACTTCTGAGAAAACTAATTTCCTCAAAAGTCAATAATGTAAATAAAATATCTTTGAAATACTTGGTGTTATTTTAAATACACAATTTATTGAATTGGAAAATTCGTAGTGTTATTTTACATACACAATCTTATCGTATCAGAGATACGTAGCGTGAAAATTACATACACAATAAGCAATCGAAAAATAGAAATTACACCGAGTAAAACTCGCTTATTTTATGGAGAAAATAATAGGAAACAACATCATATTTTTATAAAAGCATCCCAGCCCGAGTTTACTCCTTATCACCTGTAAAAGATAATTGTGTAGCATCATGAGTTACACTAACCCAGTAAGTACGAAACTCCTACTTATACTAAGATACATTAAAATAAGATCAAATTTATGTAATAAGATAAAAATGATCAGAAGTTCAAAACATATAGGTTGGTAAGCACAAGCTAATATTATTCAAGAATATCTTAACCAAGTGAACTTCAAGAAAATATACTGGTCACCTATAACAATCCTGTAAAATAACAGGTTAAGCCGCAGCATACCAAGGTCTCCAATACCCAAGCATGTATACCCGAGGGTCGACTTCTCGTTCCCTAAAGGTATAATAGTGCACTATCTGAGGGACAAAAGCCCATAGCTAATCACCCAAAACAATCCCCCGTGATTCCAGTAATTCACTTAAACCGAGTGGTACCATATGCTCGGTAATACAACTGTTTACTACAACGAATTCAAAATATCTTGGAGATTAATATAAGTCTATAACAAAACTTATAAGCTAGATATAAATTAAACTTAACCAAGTAATCAACCATTACATTCTAAAATAGCAATCAACCATATCTATATGTATAGATATGTGTATATATATATATATTAATTAACCCAAAATAATATTCAAGGAGAAAACAAGCATATAATATGTACAAACAATTATACAGAAAAATAAATAGAACAATTTTAATCTTTCTTTCATTTTTATTAATTGTCTAAGTTTGGTAACCATTTGTTTCTATGTCCATAAAATTGTCCAAAAGCTCAATATTGTCATCCATTCCTTTGTCCAAAAGTTCATCAATCCTTCATCCCAAAATTCAAGTGATCGAATACATCACATTGAAGAAATTTTTATCATAAGTTCATCTGTCCAAGTTATATGTCCATGTTCAATAGGTATAGGTTTGGATTGTCATAGGAATTGAGCTATGCAGGAACCTATAAGTTTTAAAATTAGGTTTCTACATCTTTATTTAAATTTTTCTGAAAATCCATTCATTAAGTACCAAAATTTCCAGATTTAAAGTTCATATCAACAGCTTCGTATTGATATAAAGTTCATGAAAAACGGTTGAGATATGAGTGAGATATGAATTTTTAAAGTTATGAACATCATATAAATTTTCCGGCAAAGTTCACCGGAAAGTTTTGAGAAATTCTTTTAGCCATAACTTATTCATTTCTTAACATTTTTGAGTGATTCCAAAGCCTAAACTGAAGCATTTTTCATGTAGATTATGCTCTGATAATTTGTTTTAGCAAAAGAAAACATTATCTTAAACGAAAATTTTGGTTGTACAATATGAACATATTCATCCTATTTTTATTCTTACTTCAATGATTTGATCTAAAAATTAAGGTAGCAAACCATAAGAAAGAATTAAGTACTTACTTAAAGCTTCTATTTGCTTCTAAGGAAACTGACTTCACTTGCACACTTAGAAGAGACTCCACACCAAAACAACTTAACTTCTTGAGATAGAGAGACTTAAACACAAGGTTTAGACAAGGATCACGTACATGAATTTTTGTTTTCTGGTCTTTCAACTTGTTTTTAAAATGGTGAATAGACTTGCTTTAAATAGGCACAAAGTCTTGGATGATTGTGACTTAGGGGTCAAGGGAAAAATATTAGAAAAATGGGGAATGGCGGACAAGGATATATTCTCAATCATTTTCTAGATTCAAAGTTTGAATTATAGGCAAAAAAAAGTCAAGCATTCAAATTGCTTTAGGAATTATTTGCAGCTAGGATATATTTGTTTAAGTTTAATTATTTCCCTGCAATAATGTTCCTAAATAGTCATCCGTATCATGTAAATAAACATACATATATACACCAATATACAAAGACATTGCTAATATATAAAACATGACTTAATTCTAAGGTTTATGACATGTTAGAACGAAAATTTGAATCCTCCGTAACTAATTAATCTTAGTCATGTAAAGAAATTATATATAATCATAAATTTGAAGGTTTTGGAATATCGGTAAAGAAACTAATAATATTATGTTTGTTGATCCTAGTGCGTGGGGTCAATGTAGGATTTTTACTGTTAATTCTAGGTTCGGGTTATCACAATATGGGAGAAAAGGAATTTGGACAAAAAAGATGCATTTCGGGAGCTTTTGAGGCATTTCCATGAAGAAGCTGAAAAGTCAACCAAAGTCAACTGGGCCCACATGGTCAACTCCGAGGTCAACCCGAAGGCATCACACTCAAACTCATGCATGACTCTCCCAAGCACACTAGGAGAGGCGCTTTGATTGGTTTAGGCATTTTGGTGGTGAGTAGAGATTCAAATTCAAATGGGAGGCAAAACATTTAATGCTTAGACACATTTTTGACTCCTAGCCTTCCACTCTCATATTTTGTCTCCCTATGGTCCCAAATCAGATTTTTGCATGCTTAGCACACATTACCACTTTGCCCTTAATGCCTTTGCACCTTCCTAACTAGCCCATGACATTTAGGTATTTTTATGTGAGTTAGATCTCTGTTTTGGACCTTAGGATCATCCCCTTTTCATCTTGGCCATTTATCCCCTCATATATATACCAAAAACTTCCCATTTTCAGTATTCACCAACCCTAGACACCACAAGTCCCCAAAATTCTCTCTAGTTTCCATTTCCCTTTCCTTCCATTTTTCCCTAAAGTCACCCTTGTCTGTCTCCGGATGACCGGTTGCCGAGCATTCTCGACCGGTCGCCGAGCTGCTGGTTTTGGCATTTTCCTCCATTTTCCACCACTTCCTTCCATTATCTCACCTCATTTCCTTCATAAAACATCCTCCATACACTCCATACTACATCCTCAAACACTTTTACACTCCATTTCCACCATCCTCACTCACTCTCACATTGGATTTCCTCAAGACTACAAAGAAGGGGAGCTCGGTTCAAGTGGCAGCAAGAGAAGACCAAGGAGAGCAAGGAGTGGGCATAGCAACCTCTTGGTGACAGCAAGGATCAGCTGGCCATCCTTCTTGAGAATCTCTTTGCCCTTATCTACTCTTTATTTGTCTCTAAGTTTCCTAGATTTGAGAAATTGATGTATTCAATGATGTATTGTGAGTAGTTCTCCAAGATTGAGGGCTAGGGTTGTGTGCCCTAGCCCAATGAAGATGGTTTGATTGATTTATATATCTATGCTTGAGATTTTGATATGGATATGTTCATTGTCTACTTTAAAAGTGTTGAATGCATGCTTAGGGAATTTACTACTCACTAGTGTGTGTGTGTTTGGCCCATTTTGGCAAGAATACATGAGCTTAGTAACCTTGTGTATCATGGACAATTGGCAATGGATGTGATGAGCATGGCTTGTTTGAATCCCTAGGTCTTAGTGCCCATAGCCTTAGTTTAGCAATTTGAGAACCATTGCATGACTTAAGTTGTTTAGATTAAGAGTCATTGTGAACCATTGCATGGCACAAAGATACAAAAGAGAAGACCATGACCCTAGAACCATTGCATGGCTAGGGTATGAGATTTGATCTACTAATCAATCTCACTTGCATGTTTATGTGATTTAATCAACCATTGGAATTGGGCTAAGGTGACCCAAACCCCCTTTCACTTAATCAATTAAGTTTTCATCACTTTGCGTTTACTTTTATTACATTTTTGCTCATTGATTACTTGTTACTTTCAAAACCAACATATGTCCCCAACTACTTGTTCACTTTGCACATACCCCACATAGCTTATGCATAGTAATCCATTTCTTGTCTCCCCATTAGTGCTAAGTAGGTAGTTACCTAGTTGCCTTGGGACTTTGGCCCGCCAATTCCCGAACGACAAAACCCCCGGTCTTACTTCTACCTTCCATACTTTTGACGACACGTACGCTTGCGTGTAGGCGCATTTTGCGTCCAAGTCAGCAAGCTGATCCATTTACCAAGGCATTGTCTATAGTAGCCAGAAGCATGTAGCTGACATGGAAATTCGTCCTACCTTAGATGCCTAGGATCAGTGGGAGCATAATAAGTTTTGTTGTTTTCAGTTTATGTTTTCAGTTTAATGTCATTTGTTTTCCAGTTTCCATTGTTTCTGGAACTTGAAGAGTATTGTAATGACTCTTGATTTTATTATTTTCAGTTTAATAAAATTCATGGTACCATTTCAAATATGATTTGATGCAGTCTTATTATCTATATTGTTGCTGCATTTTAGTTACATTTAAAAATAGCTATTTGTCTTTTGTTGGATGAATTGAGTTGGTTTGAATCAACATTGCAGTTCAGTTTATAGTTGCAAACACATTCGGTTATATATGATCCATTTCAGTTTTAGTTGTGTTTGAGATTTTGATAGTCAAAATCCTTTTTTTGGACCATTTACACTTGCTATTCAGCCATAATTAGATACGTCCAGCATGTGTATGTTTTCTTTTTGTATCAATTGAGCTTCTGTAGGTTACAGGAACTGGTTTTGTAGCTCTGGAGTGTTCTGTTTTCATAAATAGTTTCTTTCTTTGGCTCTGACTGGTAATTGTGACTTGACTGAGCTTGTGTTAAGTCTTGATTCTTCTGTGATCTCATGTGCACACTTCAGCTATTATTTCATTGTTTTTAGTTATCTATGATTGATTGTGTAATGCTAGTCCAAGTGGGAGAATGTAAGTTTTGGACTATGCTTACTCATTATGCAATCACATGTAATTACTCAAGGATGATTTAATCAGAGAATACTTGAGAATCTAATCCTGAGTATGTAAGGATGTTGTATCTAATTCCTTACCTTAGTAGGAGCTTAACATACTTGTAAATCAAGTAAGTACATTGATACATGTTTCATAGAGATTATACCTTGAGAGATTAGGAAACTGTTATGGGAAGGTTCCTAAGACTCTATCTCTATACATAGCTTAAGTCCCTGCACTCTCTTAACATTGAGTTTACAGTCGTTTACCCCATAAAGAGATTACTCAAGAACTAGAGAGATTGCAGAAGACCAAAGCCTGCACTCATGGCGTTTGATTGCTTCACTGCTTCAGGTATGTTCTCTATACTTAGTTCAAGCATGCCTATATATATAAATGTGTTTATATGCTTGTGATTGTCTATTAGTAATCCTAAGGTTTAAGATTACAGTTTTTAATTTCTTATTACCTTTAGCTTTCATATTTATAGATTGATAGGCGTTAATTTATTGGTGTTTTGATAGATTTATTGGATGTGCAACCACTTTTTTTTTCTTTGATGTGCAACCCCTTGGATGATGAACTCTAGGAAAGGGAAGGTATTGTTATACTTTGGATGAATTATCTTATATATGATATGGTCCTGCTGATTTGTTATTATTCATGTATCACGAACATTCTATTCATATGACTGCATGTGGTTGTGATTTTTTGTTCTTTAATAATCCAACAACTTTTCATTAAAAAATACGAGAAAATACAAGCGAACAAGGTTTATGCAATTTTGTTCATATGGTTCTGCCAATATGGTTGTGATTTTTTTTTTCTTCAACAATCCAACAACTTTTTTTCTTCAACAATCCAACAGAGTGTATGATATTTTGTTCATTTGATTATCCCAATATGCTTGTGCAAACAAAATCCACCGGCTTTTCTTTAAGAATTTAGTAATTTTAACAATTGTTTGGCTATTTTTCTAGTGCCTTGACACTTGAAAAGAATGGTGTATGTCTATCCATGGGCACACAAAAAAATTTCGCCCCGGGCCTCAAAAACTTCAGGACCGGCCCTGTATATGTTGTAATATAAGTTTTGAATATGAAACTCAATGGTAGTAACATATATATAAATCAAAAATATAAAATTTAATGGCCACAAATGTAATGAATTAACATAATGGCCCATGATGATATGTTTATGACCAATTAATTATAAACATATGCATATTAACATATATGTTACTGTGGATATACATATGCAATGTGGCCTCCAAGTGTTACAGAAAGCACAACCTTGAGGCAGATGTTTTGGCCTGTCAAAAAGGTTTTACAAAAATTATTGATTACAGAAGTGAAATTATAGAACTGTCTTAACCAAGTTATTGGGACCTATTTAAAACTAAAAGCCTGATCCATCCACAAAATGTATGGAAAAAAGTCAAATGGATTGCTCCATATACACCAATATTACATATCAAGATTTTCAGTTTGAAATTCATCGAAGCAAAATAGTTTGAAAAAATAATCACATACTACTTAATGTCAGTCAAAACTCAAAATTGAACAATGATCAAAGAAAACTCACAAATAAAGATAAAGATAGAATAAATGGTTACCATTTGTTGAGGAATTAAGTCATAGTAACTTTGTTGCGCATTTCAACATTCTTTTCCTCCGTATTCTTCATCAAAATTTCTTTATGCCGGTGGTTATTTGAATATTTTCATCTCGCAATTGCTGTCTATGTTCAGATGCTTCTATATTTAGCAATAGAACCATTTTCGGTCCTTATTTTCACCTTCAGACAGTTTTTGTTCCGCATGCGTTCTCTAAGAAGCACAATAAGAACATTCTTGTAAATGACAGAGCTCTTAGGAAACTAAGAATAGCTTCTGAGGCCGCCAAGATAGATCTCTCCACCAAAGAGCAGCATACCTTATCCATTGAGTCTTTGGATGATGGGTTGGATTTCAGTACTACTATTACACGTACTAATTTTGAAACTCTATTCAAGGATCTTTTCCAAATGTGCATAGACTTAGTTGATAACTGTGTGAGATGGTCTTTGGTGAAGAAAAGCAATGTCGATAAGGTTGTACTTATTGGTGGTTCTAGTAGTATGCCAAAGGTGCAGTCGATTTTGCAAGACTACTTTGGAAACAACATTTACATTACTAGCAATAGAAATCATCTTGTTGCTTATGGTGCCTCTCTCCGGGCTGCTATTTTGAGTCGCTAGTAAAATGAAAGGGTGCACATGCTAATGCTTGAGGATGTTTATCCACTGAAGTTAAGATAAAAGCTGAAGCTGTTTACGATTTTTTAAAGTATCAAAACGAGAAAATTCATAACTCACAAACGAGTAGAGTTTTTCGAGTGTCGTAAATTGGAACACCTTTTAAAAATCATGTTTTACCATTAGTGAGATTTTGGCACTGGCAAAGTTGTAGAAACAAGGGGGTTAGCAAAGTTTGGCATGTTTTGGTCATGGCACCCTCGAAACGTGTCAAACCATGTCAAACTCCATTTTTGATTGAACTTTGCCCATATCAAAATCTCACCAATGGCATAATTTTTAGAAAGTGTTCCAATTAACGGAACTCGAAAATATAGAGTTGTTTATGATTTACGATTTACTAAAGTATTGAAACGAGATAATTCGTAACTCACAAACGAGTAGAGCTTTTCAAGTGCCGTCAATTGGAACACTTTTTAAAAATCATGTTTTACCATTGGTGAGATTTTGGCATGGGCAAAGTTGTAGAAACAAGGGGGTTGACAAGGTTTAACACGTTTTGGCAATTGGCTATAATTGATGAAATTGAAAAGTGTAAGGGCACATGTGATGAAATTGAACGTGTAGGGACACAAATGATTTTATGTCTAAAACTTAGGGTGGTAATATGAAATTAACCCTAACTTTTATGGAAAATACTCTCATCCAAATGAGTTTAGATGAGCCCGTCCAAACTATTCATTTTTGCGTATATTCAGCTTTGTATTTTCATAATCCAACCATTCATCTTTTAAATCACCCTCTAAAGATCATCTATGCAAAAATTTAATCAAATTGGAGATCGTTTGATCATCCAATGATATCAAACAAATGGACTGTTTTGGTGAAAGTTAACATTCTTATTACAACCGTTCATTTGTTTGATATAGTTGGATGATCAAACGATCTCCAATTTGATTAAATTTTTGCATAGATGATCTTTAGAGTGTGATTTAAAAGATGAATGGTTGGATTATGAAAATATAATGTGTAATGAGTAAAAATTGGATGAGCATCCAAATGAGTTTGGATGAGAGTATTTTCCAACTTTTATTACCGGTAGTTCTCATTTTCTATTGCATGTGTGGTTGCTTAGATAATAACTCTTTTCGACTGTGTCTCAATTAAGTAAGTCATCTATATTAATAAAGCCAAAACATGAGTTATGGTTAAATTTTTGAAAACCCAAAATTGACCATTCTTAAACTATATAGCTCAAAATATAAAATTTCATATATTAAGAGCAAAATAGTGAATAGCAGAATTAAGAAATAAATAATTTTTAGATAGACCTCACATCTACTTGCCCACTTTTCTTAACTTTTTTTATATTAATTTTTTTAATTCCTTCATTTATTTGTTAGTTGTTGGGAGCACTCTCTATTTTTTTTTGTTAATCACTTTGTAAAATATAGAAAGATTATCTATGTGATAAAAAAAACAATGTGCCAACATATTACATTTTTGTTAATTTACAACGTTTTACTTTCTAAGAAGCAAACCGATGAAAACTCAAGCGCAAAAAAAAATGCCCCGACATATGCATTTGCATTAGCACAATAAAAATGATATTTTGTACATGTAAGCTACTCCCTAAACACTAAACTGATATTCGCACGCGCATAGTGCAGTCCTTCCGCACTTTATTTTATTAATGAAATTTGTGACCGTCTTCCGCTCGATAAAAAATAAATGGTTTTTATCATCAATGGGGTCTGGACTTTTCGTGACCGGACAAAATATGGTCTGAACTTAAAAAATAATCAATTAGGTGTCTGAACTTAAAAAAACACATCAATGAGGTACATCCGTCCACTCACCGTCAATTTCCTGTTAAGTTTGGACACGTGTCACATTTCCATCAGTTTGCCTAGTAAAGTTACTCTTATAGCCTCATATGTTTTACCCCATCATGTTTCCCTCCTTCCTTCTTATTTCCCGCCAATATTAGTTGATCTCGGAGGATATCAACTAAATTACATAGCTTTGGTAATTTTGGCTAGCTGATCTCGGAGTCATGCGTTGATATTATTAATTTAACTATATGATTAAGTAAGAGGATATGTATATATCATGAGCTGCAATTAAATTAAGTTGGTGATCATCTAAAATTAAATGTATGCATTACCTTATTATGTAGCCCAAAAATGCATCAGGTCATAAGAGGCCGAAGACATCTAGACAAGTGCAAATCACCTCCAAGGAAAAACTGAAAAAGCTTCAAGATGGAGGAAAAATTCCTAAACCTGCATCCACCAGAAGAAGATCAAAACCTGCAACATCACAGTATGTGCAAGGTCCTACACCCTCGCCTATTCCAGTTTGTGCATCACAAGCTACACGTACAGGCCAGCCAGACATTAGAATATGCTGCATTTTAATTGCCAAGCCGAAGTTTGTATGCCCAATCAATGCCATGAATGTCTAGTTCATTTTTACAAATGCAGGAGCTTAATGGTTATGCCAAAGGCAATTTTGAGTTTAAGTTATTGGTAGTAATTATAGGGGCAGCTTTGTATTAGGACAATGTATTTTCTGTTTGTATTAGCTAGCACTATGTTTAATGGTTTGTATTCATATTTCAGACTAATGTATTTGGTGTTTAAGAATATGTGTGGTTTATGGTATATGCATAAATGTGTGAAATTATTATTGGTATTTGGAGCTACATTTCTACATTAGTATTGTAGTATATGCAGCTCCCAAGATTGCGTTTATGTTGGTATTCTACATTAGGATTGGTACCATGCTGCAATCCTAAAACTCCAATAAGCTGTAATGTCTAGAATACTTTTAACAATTTTTTTTCATGTTTCCAGTAGCTAATTTATGGGCTGATTGTTGCATAATGAAAAGAAAAAAATAAATAAATAGAAGTTATAGATTTGCGTGTTATTGGTGTCTTTTTTTTTTTCTTAGTGTTCTTGGGTGTTCTTGATGTCTAGACGCAGGGCCGGTCCTAAGGATTTTGAGGCCCGGGGCGAAAAAAAATAATTTGCCCATAAATAGGCATGTGCCATTTTTTAAAAATGTCCAAACTCTATTATTTTTTTTAGGGGTTTGGAACCCAGTCAAGCTGGACGGCTCATCCCCACGCGGCCACGCCGATATTATTAAGTAAGCTAGGAATCATGATACAACGGTGCGCCGGGGGGGGGAGACATAAAACCAAAACCTCGTATAATTATTTAAAATGATTTCTTCTTGCATTTCTAGAAGCAAAATCATCAATTATTTTTTCATCAACACTTCCTAACATATCTCTTTCAATACTTAAGATCGCTAATCCATTCAACCTATCTTGACTCATGGTGGTCAGCAAATAAGACTTCAATAATTTTAATTTTGAAAAACTTCTTTCAGCAGATGCCACCGTCATAGGTACAGTCAATACAATCCTGTAAGCAACCATAACATTTGGAAACATATCTTTTTTTTTTTTTTGCAAACTCCATAATTTTAATGGATGTCCAAGGCAGCTATCTGTTTCATATGCCTCACTCGGCAACATCTCCTGCAATATTTGTAACTCCATAAGTAAATACTTTGCATCAATATCAGAAACTTCACCATTTTTCAAAGCAATTTCAAGATTCAAACAACAGTTTTTCAATTCATCATCATCTAAACAAACTAACCTTGTTGCATCAAACAAGATGCCAAAAATAGATTCAAAAGTTTTCATTTGTTCAAACCTACTTCTCAATTGAGAAAGAGCCATATCCACTAAAACAAGAAAATAATCAGTTCTAAAGGACTCTTGGGCTGATTGTTGATCCCTTTCAGTATTAGGAATTTCATCAAAATGTTGCTTTCTACAAACACGCCGTTTTATAGGAAATACGAGCTCAGTTCCCATGTCAAGTGCAATTTCTTTAGCATCGATCATGGCAGAATTAAACCCATTTTCCCTATACTTTTCGAAAAAAGAAACCAATCCTTCCAAATTTTTTACGGCAACATCAAGAAGCATATCTTCGGACTGTAACTTTTTACTAACTAAGTTAATTTTGTACAAAATGTCATGCCAAATAACCAAACTTAAAATAAAAGGTAAATAACCAATAGGTCCTTTTTTACACTACATATTTCCCTTCAAGTTTGATAGATTTTAAATAATTCCCACTAAGTTTCAGTTGAGCATCTTTCACTCCCAGTAAGGACAAAAATATTAAATAGTGATTTTTTGTGACATTATTGCCCTTAGTGTCTGCTTTTGGTATCTTTGTTTTCTCTCCGTCTTCTTCTTCTTCTCTCTCTCTCTTTCTCTCCTCTCTTCTTTTTTTTTTTCTCATAATCCGCCATGAATTAAGTTAATTAACTCACACAACCATATCAAAAGCTCAATTTTTTCATTCAAATTTTATTTTTTGGTTTTATTAGATGGGAAACAGTTTTGGAAAAGAGCGTGTACTTCACCAGCGACCGCGATCTCGTTCCATTTGACACCGGTTTTGTGGTAGAATGAGGCAGATGGGCAAAATTAGGCAGAGGGGAGAGAGAAAGTAAAGAAAAAGAGATGCTGCAGTAGAGAGAATGGAAAGAAAGATGCAGGAAAAGAAGAACAAAAGAAATAGAAGAAGAAGACGAAGAAGAAGAATAGAAAAAAAAAAAAAAAACAAAGAGGAGCACGTGGGTGAGAGAAAGAGAGGGAGAGAAGAAGAAAAGAAAGAAAGAAAAAAGAGGAGCACGTGAGAGGGACATAAGAAAGAGAAGAAGAAAGAGAGATAAGAATAAGAAAATTAAATAATAGAGATTGATAGTTTCTTCATGGATGTAAGGGCTGGAGATCAATAATTTTTTTTTATTGATGTCAATAATTTTGGTTATTGAGGTCAATAAAATCTGGACTGATACTTCATTGTTGCTGCACTGGTGTTATCGTTATCGACTTCAATAAAATAGTTTATTGACTTTAATAAAACTTTATTGAGGTCAATAAAAACATAAAAGTGATGTTCTTTTGTTCTTTCCTTCCTACCACGGAAAGTATAGATTCCTTATAAAAAAATTATTGAGGTCAATAAAATCTGTCAGTGGATGATTGTGATTGTGAAGTGAAGAGAATGATTGAAAGTGACCTGAATAAAAGTTTATTGACCTCAATAAAATTTGTTTGGCTACTTGAGGTCCTGTACATGATCAAATCAAGAAAATACACAAGAATTATTGACCTCAATAAACAAGTTTATTGACCTCAATAAAATTTGTTTGACAACTTGAGGTCCTGTACATGATCAAATCAAGGAAATACACAAGAATTATTGACCTCAATAAAAGTTTAATGACCTCAATAAAATTTGTTTGGCAACTTGAGGTCATGTACATGATCAAATCAAGGAAATACACAAGAATTATTGACCTCAATAAACAAATTTATTGACCTTAATAAAATTTGTTTGACAACTTGAGGTCCTGTACATAATCAAATCAAGGAAATACACAAGAATTATTGACCTCAATAAAATTTGTTTGGCAATTTGAGGTCCTGTACATGATCAAATCAAAAAAATACACAAGAATTATTAACCTCAATAAACAAGTTTATTGACCTCAATAAAATTTTGTTTGGCAACTTGAGGTTTTGTACATGATCAAATCAAGGAAATACACAATAATTATTGACCTCAATAAAATTTTATTGTGGTCAATAAAATACTCAAATGTGATGTTTATTTGTTCTTTCCCTCCTACCACGGAAAATATCGACAGTTTATTGACCTCAATAAAATTTTATTGAGGTCAATAAAATACACAAAAGTGATGCTTCTTTGTTATTTCCCTCCTACCACTGAAAGTATTGTTTTCTAAAAAAAAATTATTGAGGTCAATAATTTTTGCCAGTGGCAGTTTCGTAATTTTTGTAAAATGTATAATACAAAAACGTAAATTGGTCAATTAATAGACCGGGAGGGCACCGTGTTTTTCCCTTGTCCTTAATGGTAAATATTTGTCCAATTTTGTCTTTATGGGTCAAGAACCCTAAAATAAAATCAAAATTTGAAAGTTTCCCTTATGCCAAAGATTCAACATCCCTACACAATTTTGCATCATCACTAATTTCTGCTAATTTAATTAAGGCTTCTTTTATTTGGGCAACTTGAGTTTTTATTGCATTGACACTTTCAATGTGACTTTCCCAACGTGTAGTCGACAATGATTTCAAAGTCAAGCCATCTAAATATTCTTGCAAAATAGTCCATCTCTTTGTAGAATTAGAGAACACAGTATAAATAGTTTGACATGCTCCAAAAAAAGATTTTGCTTTAGAACAAGAGTTTGCCATATCACAAAGTACTAAATTAAGGCAGTGACAACCACATGGCATATAAAACGCTCTAGGATTTATATCAAGCAATCTTTTTTGAACACCTTGGTGTTTTCCTTTCATACTAGCCTTCCTGCACGCGCTATGCGCTTGCGGGAGATTGTGCTCGCGCGTGCGCATCATTCATGTTCTGGTAAATTGATCTAATGGTCTCCGATGTGTCAAAAATTTGTTTATTTTTGGGCTCTATCTATTATTTATTTTAGTTTTTATATTGCGCATGCTAAATATTCGTATCCTGATTTCTAGTGTGGTAGATCGATGTAGGGATCTCTAATGTTAAAAATTGATTATATTAAGGATGCATCAAAATTATGATATTATTTATAGTACGTGAGGAAGACCGCGCTCCCGCATGCTCATTATTCGTGTCCTAATTTCTAGTGCGGTAAATTGATCTAGTGGTCTCCGATGCACCAAAAAAATTGTTTATTTTTGGACTCCATCTATTAATTATTTTATTTTTATATTGCGCGTGCTAAATATTTGTATCCTGATTTCTAGTGCGGTATATCGATGTAGGGATCTTTAATATTAAAAATTGATTATATTAAGGATCCATCAAAATTATGATTTTATTTTTTGAATTAAATAAAAAATGAATGTTCAAATATTTTGAGTAAAGAAATTAATAAAGACTAATAAATTTATAATTGAATGAAGTGGGCAAGTGGGTGGGTGTGGGGCCATACATATATTTTTATTTATATTCTAAATATGCTATTTACTCTTTTGCCCTTGTTTTATTAAATTTTTTATTTTGATTGATATATGATTGGAGGGGTAAATCTTGAGTTTTTGAATGTTTACCAAGAACCCAAGTTTTGACATTATATATATATAGATATAGATTAGATCCATTATCATAGCCTTGACCTCTCACACAATCAATATCTAAATCAAGGGACTTTAGAGCATCTTGCAATTCATTAAAAAGCCCTAATCCAGATGTATCTTCCACATTCAAAAACTCTAAAAAGTACTATTCTATTATTGGAGTACTTGACACATTTACACATCTTAAAATCAAAGTCATTTGTTCTTTATGACTTGCATCAGGAGTGCAATCAAGAATTACTGGAAAAAAAATAACCACTGCAAGTGGCCTAGTGGATCAGCGTTCAGGTTGGGAACCCCCCAACCCGCGTTCGAATCACGAAGCTATCAAAGTGGCCAGGCACTGTGCTGCAATGCACAGTTGGAGCATTTCACATGCGCCGCAGGGATTAGTCATTGGGCCTAGGAAGTCTTTGGGATACCTTGACTCAGGTAAAAAAAAAAAAGAATTACTGAAAAATATTTTGCCTCTTTGATTTTATTAAAAATTAAACTCTTGACATTTGATGCTAAAATAGCTATCAACTCATTTTGAATTTTATGGCTAAGATAATGATAATGAATATCTTTATCTTTAATAAGTCGAAAATGTTGTGTCATTATGGGATCAAACTCTGCAATCATTTCAAGTAGGCCTAAAAAATTTCCAGTGGAATTTTCATAAATTTTTTCATTACTTCCACAAAAGGCCAAATTATTCATTGCAAGACGTTTCACAACAGCAATTATTCTAACCATAACTTGTTTCCAATTTCAGTATCTTTTTTAATCAATTCCTGTAATTCTTTATAAATTGTTTGATTTTTGCTCAATCTTACCCGTACGTAACTCTACCCAAGATCTCAGATTAATGAGGTGATCAGAACTATTTTCATGTTGTTTTAACTTGTCACCAAGATGTTTCCAATCTCCAGTTCCTACATCTGCTAATTGACTTCTCGAATGAGCTGTTTTGAATAGCTTACAACAAAAACAAAAAACTTTATCTAGCTCTTCCGAGTAAACCAACCATTTTCTATGAGTACATTCTCCATTTGGTAATTTTCGAACATAAAAATCAGAGGAAAATTGTCTTCCTATCTCATCCTTAGGAAAGTTGATATTAGTTTCGGTAACCGACCCTTTTTCTACAAGTAAGTCCCTCATTTTTGTATCTAAATTATCCCAAACTCTTGGATCAAAAATATTCAAATCAAGTGTTGGTTATGAGCATTCAAATTCATTGGCTATATCTTCATTATGGCAAGGATGTTCATTATTTTCTACAAACTCATTTTCATTTTCATTTTCTCCTAGCTCATTTTCATTTTCACCATTCAACTCATTTTCATTTTCTCCTAACTCACCATTCAACTCATTTTCATTTTCTACAAATTCCTCGGAATGAATTTGTTGTTCATGTTCATTCACTAACTCTTCAATATGATTTTAGACAGAAGTATTTGTTTTTTTAACAAAAAAATTATTTAAAGATCCTCGTTGGGACTTAATACTTTCTTCTTCTTGTTTCCTTCTTTTTTTTTTGACTTCTTGATAGTTGTTTTCGAGGAAACATTGCTCAACAAGCAAAACAAGAAAAATAACTGAACAAGCAACTGAAGCAAGCTAAAATAGTAAAACACCAATAATTTAAGTGATAAAAATTTAGGCTCAGAACAATAAAACCTGGACTGAACGACGGCCAACCGCAACAGATTGTAGTCTTGTAGTCTTCTAATTGAACAATTAACACCGACGGCCACAGATTGCAGTCTTGTATCACTAAAAAGAAATCATTAATCAAGTCATTCACTCATTTTCAATTTTGTAGATATATAAATAACAAATAAACAAAACTCTCTAGTCTCTACCTCAGTAGTCAATACCTCGAATTGATTTTTTTTGGCAATCCTCAATTCCTTAATCCTTATTTCCGTATTTCTTCCTCAGTTCCTCGAATTGATTGAACCCAATTGGCATTTAGCAGAGCCCCAAACTCTTGTAAATTTGTAATCCAATTGATTGAACCCAATTGAACACCGACGAATTGAAATTTGAACACGGGTAACGGCGACGAGTCGGCGACACCAACGGCAAACCCACAAGCCCACAAATCTTTTATGAATTCTGATAATCTGATCACCCTATAAGAAGACTAGAAGAGAAATTACCAGCAGAACCATTGAATCTTTTAAAGAGAAAAAAAAATTTGTTTTCAAGATTTTGGGGAGAGTGAGAGACCATTATGAATTGATTGCTATTATTGTCGATGTAATTTTCGAAGAGACGAAGTCGAGGAGACAGAGACGAAGTCGAGGAGAGAGAGACGAAGTCGAGGAGATGAAGAATTGAAGACGGAGAGCGCGCACTGGGAAACCAATTTTTTTTTTACGTATGCATATATAATTTTTTTTTGCTTTATATATATAACCATATATAAAAAAAAATTTGTGCCCCCCTAACCTTGGGCCCTGGGCCGTCACCCAACCTGCCATAGAGATTGGCCAACTAATATTGGTAGGAAATAAGAAGGAAAGGAGGGAAACATGATGGGGTAAAACATATGAAGCTACAAGAGTAACTTTACTGGACAAACTTATGGAAATGTGACACATGTCCAAACTTAACGGGGAGTGGACGAATGTACCTCATTGATGTAATTTTTTAAGTCCTGACACCTAATTGATTGTTTTTTAAGTTCGGACCCTATTTTGTCTGATTACGAAAAGTGCAGTCCATCGATGATAAAAACTCAAAAATAAAAAATCACGTTTGCTCCCATCTATCCAAACCAAGCAAAATACGCGTATTATACAGTACGCGGTTGTACTACCGCCATACACGCGACTTAAAAGCACAAGCTACTTTACTTCTTATGCCTCCCAAATTCACTCGCTTTCTCCCTCGACTCTCTCGCTATTGCTCTCACTGTCGCTCCCAATCAAGTAGGCCTATTGATTGAATTGCTTATTCTATAGTTTCTTACTCTGCGAATTTCATTTTTTAGGGTTTTCTGTTTCTTAATATCGTATTGTTCTTCATATTGTTGAATTTCATATTTTTGGGTTCTTCCGGGTTTATCTATGGTTTCTTGCAAATCTTAGGGTTTTTCTTTGAGGAAGACTCCGTAGAGATAAACCCAGAACCGATTACTGCGAATTTTACTCCGTCAGAGATCTGTTATCTGAAAAATTGAAGAGAAAATTGGTACTATTACATCTTCTTTTGTTTCCTGATGATGGTTAATCCCTGCCATTGGTTTGTGTAAATTGGATTTCACTGCTCGTTGCCCTAGAAAGGGAGTTCGATTCCACTTGGGAAAAGGAAAAGATTGTTTCCAGTTTCCTTTTTCTTCACGTAATTAACAAGTTTCCCTTTCCAACTAGGGAATAGATAGGATTCCTTGTACAAATTGGAAGTTTTGAAATCCCATAAGTTAGGTTCTGTCCTCTTGGTTTATTCATGGCTTCTTCTTGCCGAATTTTTGTTGGGAATATACCTTATGATGCCACTGAGGAACAGGTTAAAGCTCTCTGCGAGGAGGTTGGCCCTGTTGTATCTTTCAGAATAGTTACGGATAGAGACACCGGGAGACCAAAAGGTTTTGGGTTTTGTGAATACAAGGATGAAGTGACAGCTTTAAGTGCTCGGCGAAATCTTCAGGGTTGTAAGCTCAATGGCCGGAATTTACGAGTTGATTTTGCTGCCAATGACAAAGCCAATCATCTGCCAATTGGTCTCCCAACTGCTATAGATGCAGCAGCCACCATGGCAGGAGCTCTGGGCAGTTCTCAGCAGTCATTTGCTAATGATCCTTTGACACTTTATCTGTCCAATATGTCTAGGAATCAGTTGGCTCAAATGATCTCGGAGGTGAAAGGAATTACTGAGCAAAACAAAGAACTAGCTCATGAGCTATTGCTTGCAAAGCCACAGTTAAAGAAAGCTCTGCTTCAGGCACAAATAATGCTAGGAATGGTCACCCCACAAATGATGAAAAATGTTAATATCAGGTCAATGCCTCCATTCAATAAGGGCCAGCAGCAGCAGCCGCCGCCGCATGTTCCAAAATCGGAACCGATACAAATCTCTGAGCCTCAGATTCTTCCACCAGAAGTCGACCCTGCTTTGTTGCAACAAGTTTTGAGCCTACCCCCTGAAAAGTTGACTTCTTTGTCTCCGGAACTGCGACAACAAGTCATTCAGATCCAACAGATGTATGGGCAAGATCAGAAGATCCTCTTCAGTGGATGAGCATTATGCATATACAGTATTGTGTTTAGTACTCTAGTCAGTAAATAAGTTAAGAGTAGGATAAGAATTTTGTTTATTTACTGTCACAATGCTTGTTTTTGACAAGATTTCATGTATTTGTCCTTTGGTCCAAACATTAATGAGAAATACAGCTTATTTTCGACTTCATTTCCTGTGTGTTGGTTACAAATTTTGTTTATTTACTGTTACAATGCTTGCTTTTGACAAGATTTCATGTATTTGTACTTTGATCCAAACCATAATAAGAAATGGGGCTTATTTTCGACTTCATTTCCTGTACTTTGATCTATAAATAAGACATTATTCTCACTTCATTGTCGTTCTGATAATTTGTTTACTATTGCTGTTCTGATAATTTACTTAATCCTTTTGTTCACTTTATTGTCCTCTGTGGATTCAAGGGTGAAAACCTTACACATACAGCAATGTTTTCTCATTTGGTACTGTAAGTGTTGGTTTCTCAGTTGCTAACTTGAAAATTTCCATGCTTTCGTGCAAATATATATACAGTAGTTAACAAACTATGAGAATAATGAGACAATCCTAGTTAAATAAAAATAAATAAATAAATGCAGAAATAATGAGGAACAAAAAAACAAATGCAAACTTACTTCAGAATCATCAGTTTGTTCATCTTGCGCGATAAGCATATTATAAAGTTGCTTGGCTATACTGAACTCTAAAGTTGATGAACCAATGCAAGTTTACAATAGCAATTCCTTGGGAAATTAGCCAAGAAGCCTTACAAATTTCCGAACTTATATTTGAAATTCCTTGGGATTTCTGGAGTTTCTGAGTTAATGTTATTTCCAACCGAATTAAGTAGGAGAGTCGATCTGTTTGAAGGTTAGGGAGAAGTCAGGTTAGTTTTCATTTTTGTTTTTTCCCAGATGATAAATATATTCTAAAATGCTATTTATTGCTGCTATAGAACAATAATAGCAGTCATAGTTTAACAGAAACAAGCTCACTTTTTGTGTCCCAGCTATAGAAGACCAAAAACAAGCTCACTTTAACAGAAAGCTGTCATACATATACTAGATAGTATCAGAACATTATCACCTTCTAAAACCAATATTGCAAGCTAAAGGAAATTGTGATCAACCATAATTTCAAAATAACTCATAATTTCTAACTAATACAAGTTTACAAGATATTCCAGCATGCATCAAACATAACTATGACCAACAGATAATTAAATAATTTGAGTAATCTATCTAGATCACACTAGCTAGACTGTAATATAGACGCGAAATACTATTGTTTACAAGACATATCAATTCATGCATAGCAGTTCAACCACACCTTGCTTGTATTTCACGAGAATGAGTTCCAATTGGAGATACAACGATCCACGTTAAAATACTGTGTATAAAAATTAAAAATACAGGTTATTTCACAGAACAATTCATCTCCATGGCAAGGGAACTTGTAATTGAAGTATGCATTATGTTTTCTTACGAGAAGAGCTTTGGCAGTCCCAAAGGTAATTAAAGACTTAAATTGTAATTGACTTGCGGAATGGGGAAGATAGAGCATCTTGGTTAGATTGACCTTTCCAGGAGGAAGAGGTGACAAAGGAGATATGGGAGTGCTGTAACGATAAGTCCCCAAGTCCGGATGATATTCCATTAAAAGAAAATGCAATAAAGGTTGGTCATTTCAGACAAAAACTATTTTTCAGAGTGCGAGGGAGGATGAGTTTTTTTTTTTTTTTTTGGAATATCTCCTTTTTGCTATGCACTAGGCCACTAGCTTAGAATAGAATGCAGTTGTTTTTCAAGTATGTTTCTCTTTTGTTAGTGTTTCTTTCTTCTTCGTTTGGTGCTTTTGCTGGTGTATACAGTATAATGGAGTTCTTATCAGTCTTTTGTTTGCTTCTTTGTAAATTTTCTTGTATACAGTATAATAGCAGATATGTTATCCAAAAAGAACAAAAAAAAAAGAGCACACACATGAAAGGGTTGTAAAGAAAAGAACCTTTATCCAAGTGATACTCCCACGATCAAGATTAGAAGATGAAGATTTAGACATTCTACAGTACAAGTTTTGTTCTTGTGGTTGTCCTTACTCAATTGTAAGGTTGATACCTCACTTGGAATGCTAAAAACTTGAGAGGCATTTGAAAGCTTCAGGAAAACTGGGACATGACAGTTGAGGAAAGATTGTTCTGAGAAATTGAGAATTGTTAATGTTGCAAATGAGACTATATGTGTAGTGCTTGTGGATTCTTGATTGCTTATGGGATAGGATATTTTCTTTTGGATTGTGTGTTGAATCATGTGCAATGCCTCATGGCTGAAGTTACTGCTACGGTTGTTGTTGACCGTAGTTTGAGTTTCTTTAGGAGTTCATTTGGCTTGAAGACGGAAATTGTTTCGAAAGGAGAAGAAAATCTTGATGATGCCTTGCTGGACTCACAGTGAGGAAATTCAAAGGATAAGCTAGCTAGCCTTGCAGAAGATTGGAGTTTCCATGAAGAATTTTAGCTTTGTGAGAGCTTACTGTGCGCCAAAGGTTAGATAGAATCCAAATTTTCCTTGGTTGTGCTTCTTAAAGCATAGATCATTATAATATTTTTGTGAGTTACTAATGTGTGATATAAGATATTTCTACACACCAAATAGATGCACAAAAATAACCTATTAATTACCCTACTGTGGATATGAATATCGAATGTAGTATGAGAAGTAGGGATCGTTCCCGCAAGAGAATGAGACTCGAATGCAAATTAAGACACTAAACTATAACGACTCTAAACTGACCTAGAAAGGAAAACACGAACAGCAGACAAACTAAACAGACTCCAATTGCTACGAAATTTAAACACAATAAACTAGACTCAATAATACTGACTCTGACAAAGTTTCAACGAATTCTAAGAAGTTTAAGACTACGAAAAGTAACCTGCAAGAGCAGGGCAGAGTTGATGTACGAAAATTAAAGGGAAACCAACAAAGGTTTTGTTGTGAACAATGATGATGGAATAGCTAGGGAAGAATTATCCACCCTAAACATTCATGTTAAATATGCAAGGTTCCATACAAATTCCCTAATTCATGGATGACGATGCTCAAGATAAGTCAATGGCATGTTGATCAAATCATATTGCTCTCTCGTAGTTGGTACGTTAAGTGCATGGCATGTACTCCCTAACTTAGTTCCTAACATGTAACCTAGAATGGCATGTTCATAGATTCAACATTCAAGAATCATTAAGCACAAAGAGAACGAACATCACATCGGCCATAAGACATGGCATGTATCTTATGTAACCGAGAAATCTAATCACATGAATATGGTTTACCTATTCATTAGCTACTTGGGATTATATGATGATATGGCGGTCCACATATAAATCCTAGCAATAGAACCCTAATACATGCATCTAAGTAGGCCTCCAAAGAAACACATATAAAGATTCATCAATGAAAAACCAGTGAAAAGATAATCATCCAATCCATAGGAAATTCATATAAAATAATCAAAGCATCTTAACAATCATGTTCAGGGCTTCAAATAGCCCCTAACTACTAAGGAAATTAGCTACTCATAGTCATAGTAGCAGCAATCGAAAACATAATAAAACTAACGAAAGAAAGAGAAGAAGAAAGGAACACGGCGATGCTTCGGCTCTTCGCGTATATGATGATGTCAACCCCCCGTCCCGGCTGATTAAGAAATCCTTAAATACTCCAAGTTAGGGTTTAAAACGTCCACGGCCCAATAGGAGTCGAAGCCCATGAGGAAAATCACAAATCCTAAATGAATTAGGTTTCCAGATTCGCGCCAGATTGACCTTCGCTCACTTAATCAGTCATAACGTCTTCTAGACAACTCCGAATCACAAACCGTCAGAAGTTCCTGAAAATAGACATCCGGAGCTTTCTATCCATATATGGTACATCTTCTAGTTCATTCTGAGCTGCTCCCAGTTCTCAATCGAAGTAGGCTGATCTGCACAGGCAGATTCACCAGTTTAGCTTATAATCTCCACTTTTTGCTTCTTTTCATCCTCAATGCTCCAAGAGTCCTATAAAACATAAAACGACATAACTAACTCGAATAAAGATTGAATGTGAGAGAATTAATATAGAATTAAGCACAATGGAGCACACAAATATGCTCCCATCAAATACCCCCACACTTAGCTTTTGCTAGTCCTCGAGCAAAACAACTTAACAGAACATAAACGAAGACTCAGTCTACACCTTCCAACATTTATCTCAGAGAACCATACAAGTCAATAGCATTAAGAATAGTTTACTCATCACATCAGGTCCTAGAAACTTCATTCAAAAGTTAATAAATCCCCATAACGATCATGCTCAAGTGTAGTGTGTGAAATAGCCAACAGTTAACATAACAAACCAAATCTCAATCAACATGTTTCGGCCAAGTATTAACTCCACCCTCACAAGGATAATCACTCTATTTTCACTCAGATTTTCTGGCTAATTCATATGCATTCACTCAAGTTATATGTGAGAGGAATAATGTATACAAGACAACAAATAGCTCACATATGCATAACCAGGATAAAAGCTCTTTCTGGAAATTTAAATATGATCTCATGAAAGGAATATCAATTACTTGAATGAATAGAACACATGCCATAGGCTCACCCCTCAACACAAGTCTCCACAAACCGAAAGTGCAACTTCCAAGATCAAAAGGTCTTAATTAGGTTGTAATGGGGCCATAGGGTTAAGGTTTAAAGAAACGAAGGATAGGATATAACAAGATCCCTATAAATTAATGAGACAATATCAAGGACTTTGAAACCCATTTTTCTAATACTTCATAACTTCCTATGGCCAAATAGCATCTTGTTGGGCCCAGTACGTCATTCTAACTTGTAACTTCCACACAACAATATGTAATCAAGATCAAGAGCACTTAACTTTATTTTTCTTTTATATGCCACACACATATTTTTCTTCTTTTTCGGCATAAGAACTTTTTTTTTTTATATATATGGCTCTCTCGAATCTGATTTTGTACAATAACAACTCCCCCACACTTGTTCTTTGAACAATTCACAAACCTTTGAAACTTTTAGAAAAAAAACGAGAAGTCACCATCATTGTCTCACTAACTCCTAGGAATAGGGAAGGATAAAACTATACTAGGCTTAGGGTATGGTAATGTGGTTAACAAAGAAAAAAGGTTCACATAAGGCTCAAGAGGTTAGCTAAGGGGTTCATGATTAGGGACACAGGCTTAATTTGGCTTTGGTGGAAGATCCTAGGTGCCTTAATCATATCCAAGTTATTGCACATTTCAGCATAAAGTTTCAAGAGGTCTCAAAGTGAGTTCTAGCAATTAGTTCACAATATGCGTCGAATTCAAGTAATCAATCAAGCAAAGAATAATGAGATCATGCAACGAATAATCGACAAGAAAGCAAGAATTAGTGTATAACTCTCCAAAAGAATAGCAATATGGCTCAAAACTCACAATGGTTATACAAGCTCATACAGGGCCTAACATGCTTCTCTCAATCCAATTCATCACATTAACATGGCTATAAGTGCATAAATGGTTCAAGCATAACAATCATAGAAATCGATTAACCAAAGAATGAAATTTAGACCTAAAGCAATGCTTAAACTCATCTTTAGCTATTGAAATCAAGTTCAATTCTCATCATTGTATTGGAAGGTATCCTAAGACTCAAAACAATACAAAACAAACAAACAAACAATGACTTTTTTTTTGGATTTTTTTTTTTTCAGTTTTTTTTTTTTTTTTTTTTTTTTTTCATCCGGCTCTGGACGATGCTCGACCGTTCGACAAAAGGGTCGACCGGTCGACTGGGAGTTGCGAAAAATTTTAATTTGGGATGAATTTTCAGAACACAACGACCCGATGACACTAAGACCTTCCCCCACACTTGAAACAGGCATTGTCCTCAATGCAAGAGACATGAAACACGCAACAATGCAAAAGAAAAAGAGGGAAAGTGACACAACACACAAAAACAAGCGAAGAGTAAAGAAAACGTCCCTGACTACTCCTCCATACTTGGGTTGCCTCCCAAGAAGCGCTTAAGTTAACGTCATCAGCCAGACGTAGCCGTGGTCATATGAGGGTGACCATTCCACAATCCTTCTTGAAGTTAGGAATGAACTTATCTAAGGAAGAAGTATGACCAATGTTAGAACAAGAGAGAAACTCAAAAGTAGGAACATACTTCCCTTTGTCAGGTGGCACGGCGTTGAGAGTGGCCACAGTTGCAATAATGCCCGATTCTTTACTCATGACTACTCTCTTTTCATCAAAGATTGGCTTTTTTGTGGATGAATCATTAGGGTTAGCCTGCACAATTTCATTAGTCTCAACAAAATCAATACTTGGAGAAGAATCATAAGTAGGGTACCTCATGGCTTCAAAGATGTTGAAGCCCACAGTCTCTCCAAGTACTTCCATTGTCAATGTTCCTTGAAACACGTCAATCTTTGTATGAGCGGTGGCCATGAAGGGCCGCCCCAAAATCAATGGCAAAGATGTAGGCATAGGTGCGTCCTCCATGTCTAACACAAAGAAATCTGCCGGTAAAATCAAACCATTCACATTCACCAACACATCCTCTATCAAACCTCTCGGATATGTCAATGAACGATCCGCTAGTTGAATCCTCACATTAGTCTCCTTTAGCTTGCCTAAATCAAGTGCTTCATAAACAGAATAGGGCATTAAATTAATAGAAGCACCTAAATCAAGCAAAGCCTTTTCAAACCTGTGTGCACCAATGGTACATGGAATCGTGAAGCTTCCGGGATCCTTAAGCTTAGGTGGTAACTTCCTTTGAAGTACAGCAGAGACTTCCTCACTAAGAGCTATTGTTTCATGTTCCTTGAACTGCCTCTTGTTGGTACAAAGTTCTTTGAGAAACTTTGCATACCTTGGGATTTGCTTGATAGCATCAAGAAGGGGAATGTTGATTCGGACTTCCCGGAAAGTATCCAATATATCTTTATCGCTTTGCTCCTTCTTTGATTGCATGAACCTGCGAGGAAAAGGGATAGGTGGAACGTGAACATTAGAACCATTTTTACTTACCTGAAGAGGATTAGGTGCGGGTGACGGAGCCGAAGCAACTCCTAGTCCAAATGGAATTCCAGATGTTGTTGTTGCTGCCTCGGTCGACCGTTCGCCAATTTCCGTCGACGGGTCGACATTGCTTCTGTCCGTGGGTCGATCGGTCGACACTTTGGTCGACCGTTCGACTGGAGATTCTGTCCGCTGCTCTTCTTTGCTGCCCGGTGTTTGACCTCCCTCTACAGCTTTCTTAGGTCTTCTAATGTGCACCGGCTCCTCCGGAAGTTGTTTTCCAGTCCTCAATGTGACAGCCATAATCTGCTCATGGTGAGTTCCTTTAGGATTAACTTCAGTTTGAGATGGAAGCTTACCTGGCTCTCTTTGAGTAAGTTGTTCACACAACCGACCGAATTGCACCTCAAGATTAGCAATAGACTTGCCATGATGTTGCAATGTGCTCTCAGTTTTCTCCTTGAAAGTCTTATTGTCCTGCACAAGGGTTTTAGTATCATTGGCAATTGAAATCACAAGATCCTCAAGCTTACCTGAAGATTGTTGAAGTGGTGGTCCTTGGTTGAATCCGTGAGGTACATAAGAAGAGGTGGGAGCCCCTTGTTGTTTGTTCCACCCAAAGTTAGGGTGATTCCTCAAAGCCGGATTAGAATACACATTAGAGAAACCAGCTCTCCTTTGTTGGTCAGCAAAGCTGACTTGTTCTTCACCTGAATTTGGAAAGGAATATGGACAATCTATGGTTAGATGATCACGAATGGGACAGATGGAACATACCTGAGCTGATACCATTCCTTGAGCCGGTGGAGACATGGCTTGCATCCATGCATCAAGCTTCTTTTCAATAGTAGAGATTCTATCAGCTTCTCCTCCCCAAGAATTAACTTCATAAGCATCCTTGGTCTTTGCTTCTTGAAACCCTTTTGTAGAAAATTGTTGAGAATTTTCACTCAAAGTCTCAAATATTTCGAAAGCTTGATCGCTGGTCTTATTCATGAAAGCGCCTCCACATGCTGAATCTACAAGAGCCTTGTTTGCATCATTCAATCCCTCATAGAGAAATTGAGCTTGATCATCCTTAGAATAGCCATGGTGTGGACACTTCCTTAGCAGCCCATTGAAACTCTCCCAAGCTTCACAGAAGAGATCCCCTTGCTTCTGTCGGAAAGTATGAATATCTCTCCTTAATTGCCTTGTTCTCTGAGCAGGGAAAAACTTGGTGATGAACTTTGTGGATAGCTGATCCCATGTAGCAATAGTATCGGAAGGCAATGAATTCAGCCACCACTTAGCATGATCCTTCAAGGAGAAGGGAAACAAGATGAGCTTCAGCTGCTCTGCAGTCAAACCTGGAGGAAATTGAGTTCTACAAAGGTCATAGAACTCTCTCAGATGGTTGTTCGGGTCTTCATTCGGCTTGCCATAAAAATGAGGGACTGAGTTGATAAGCTGTGGAGACAAACTGAATGAAGTACCAGCGGTAGGAGTGAATGTGATGCACGAAGGTTGTGCAACACCCTGAGGAACAAAGGAAGACTTCAATGGCTTTGGTTCTTCGGCCATTGCGTTGACAGATGGTGTTTGCTCTGGTGTTTATAAACTACAAAACAAAAGAAACTAAACGTTAGAAACTATTAACAAAAACAAAAACAAAAACAAAAATTTGCAATCAAATTATTCATTCCCCGGCGACACGGCGCCAAAATTGATATAAGATATTTCTACACACCAAATAGATGCACAAAAATAACCTATTAATTACCCTACTGTGGATATGAATATCGAATGTAGTATGAGAAGTAGGGATCGTTCCCGCAAGAGAATGAGACTCGAATGCAAATTAAGACACTAAACTATAACGACTCTAAACTGACCTAGAAAGGAAAACACGAACAGCAGACAAACTAAACAGACTCCAATTGCTACGAAATTTAAACACAATAAACTAGACTCAATAATACTGACTCTGACAAAGTTTCAACGAATTCTAAGAAGTTTAAGACTACGAAAAGTAACCTGCAAGAGCAGGGCAGAGTTGATGTACGAAAATTAAAGGGAAACCAACAAAGGTTTTGTTGTGAACAATGAT
Organism: Rubus parviflorus; assembly: GCA_029955375.1. Classification (NCBI taxonomy): domain Eukaryota; kingdom Viridiplantae; phylum Streptophyta; class Magnoliopsida; order Rosales; family Rosaceae; genus Rubus; species Rubus parviflorus. The sequence goes on along the minus strand of JARGGL010000006.1, from coordinate 15,713,451 downwards.
GATGGAATAGCTAGGGAAGAATTATCCACCCTAAACATTCATGTTAAATATGCAAGGTTCCATACAAATTCCCTAATTCATGGATGACGATGCTCAAGATAAGTCAATGGCATGTTGATCAAATCCTATTGCTCTCTCGTAGTTGGTACGTTAAGTGCATGGCATGTACTCCCTAACTTAGTTCCTAACATGTAACCTAGAATGGCATGTTCATAGATTCAACATTCAAGAATCATTAAGCACAAAGAGAACGAACATCACATCGACCATAAGACATGGCATGTATCTTATGTAACCGAGAAATCTAATCACATGAATATGGTTTACCTATTCATTAGCTACTTGGGATTATATGATGATATGGCGGTCCACATATAAATCCTAGCAATAGAACCCTAATACATGCATCTAAGTAGGCCTCCAAAGAAACACATATAAAGATTCATCAATGAAAAACCAGTGAAAAGATAATCATCCAATCCATAGGAAATTCATATAAAATAATCAAAGCATCTTAACAATCATGTTCAGGGCTTCAAATAGCCCCTAACTACTAAGGAAATTAGCTACTCATAGTCATAGTAGCAGCAATCGAAAACATAATAAAACTAACGAAAGAAAGAGAAGAAGAAAGGAACACGGCGATGCTTCGGCTCTTCGCGTATATGATGATGTCAACCCCCCGTCCCGGCTGATTAAGAAATCCTTAAATACTCCAAGTTAGGGTTTAAAACGTCCACGGCCCAATAGGAGTCGAAGCCCATGAGGAAAATCACAAATCCTAAATGAATTAGGTTTCCAGATTCGCGCCAGATTGACCTTCGCTCACTTAATCAGTCATAACGTCTTCTAGACAACTCCGAATCACAAACCGTCAGAAGTTCCTGAAAATAGACATCCGGAGCTTTCTATCCATATATGGTACATCTTCTAGTTCATTCTGAGCTGCTCCCAGTTCTCAATCGAAGTAGGCTGATCTGCACAGGCAGATTCACCAGTTTAGCTTATAATCTCCACTTTTTGCTTCTTTTCATCCTCAATGCTCCAAGAGTCCTATAAAACATAAAACGACATAACTAACTCGAATAAAGATTGAATGTGAGAGAATTAATATAGAATTAAGCACAATGGAGCACACAAATATGCTCCCATCAAATACCCCCACACTTAGCTTTTGCTAGTCCTCGAGCAAAACAACTTAACAGAACATAAACGAAGACTCAGTCTACACCTTCCAACATTTATCTCAGAGAACCATACAAGTCAATAGCATTAAGAATAGTTTACTCATCACATCAGGTCCTAGAAACTTCATTCAAAAGTTAATAAATCCCCATAACGATCATGCTCAAGTGTAGTGTGTGAAATAGCCAACAGTTAACATAACAAACCAAATCTCAATCAACATGTTTCGGCCAAGTATTAACTCCACCCTCACAAGGATAATCACTCTATTTTCACTCAGATTTTCTGGCTAATTCATATGCATTCACTCAAGTTATATGTGAGAGGAATAATGTATACAAGACAACAAATAGCTCACATATGCATAACAAGGATAAAAGCTCTTTCTGGAAATTTAAATATGATCTCATGAAAGGAATATCAATTACTTGAATGAATAGAACACATGCCATAGGCTCACCCCTCAACACAAGTCTCCACAAACCGAAAGTGCAACTTCCAAGATCAAAAGGTCTTAATTAGGTTGTAATGGGGCCATAGGGTTAAGGTTTAAAGAAACGAAGGATAGGATATAACAAGATCCCTATAAATTAATGAGACAATATCAAGGACTTTGAAACCCATTTTTCTAATACTTCATAACTTCCTATGGCCAAATAGCATCTTGTTGGGCCCAGTACGTCATTCTAACTTGTAACTTCCACACAACAATATGTAATCAAGATCAAGAGCACTTAACTTTATTTTTCTTTTATATGCCACACACATATTTTTCTTCTTTTTCGGCATAAGAACTTTTTTTTTTTATATATATGGCTCTCTCGAATCTGATTTTGTACAATAACAACTCCCCCACACTTGTTCTTTGAACAATTCACAAACCTTTGAAACTTTTAGAAAAAAAACGAGAAGTCACCATCATTGTCTCACTAACTCCTAGGAATAGGGAAGGATAAAACTATACTAGGCTTAGGGTATGGTAATGTGGTTAACAAAGAAAAAAGGTTCACATAAGGCTCAAGAGGTTAGCTAAGGGGTTCATGATTAGGGACACAGGCTTAATTTGGCTTTGGTGGAAGATCCTAGGTGCCTTAATCATATCCAAGTTATTGCACATTTCAGCATAAAGTTTCAAGAGGTCTCAAAGTGAGTTCTAGCAATTAGTTCACAATATGCGTCGAATTCAAGTAATCAATCAAGCAAAGAATAATGAGATCATGCAACGAATAATCGACAAGAAAGCAAGAATTAGTGTATAACTCTCCAAAAGAATAGCAATATGGCTCAAAACTCACAATGGTTATACAAGCTCATACAGGGCCTAACATGCTTCTCTCAATCCAATTCATCACATTAACATGGCTATAAGTGCATAAATGGTTCAAGCATAACAATCATAGAAATCGATTAACCAAAGAATGAAATTTAGACCTAAAGCAATGCTTAAACTCATCTTTAGCTATTGAAATCAAGTTCAATTCTCATCATTGTATTGGAAGGTATCCTAAGACTCAAAACAATACAAAACAAACAAACAAACAATGACTTTTTTTTTGGATTTTTTTTTTTTCAGTTTTTTTTTTTTTTTTTTTTTTTTTTCATCCGGCTCTGGACGATGCTCGACCGTTCGACAAAAGGGTCGACCGGTCGACTGGGAGTTGCGAAAAATTTTAATTTGGGATGAATTTTCAGAACACAACGACCCGATGACACTAAGACCTTCCCCCACACTTGAAACAGGCATTGTCCTCAATGCAAGAGACATGAAACACGCAACAATGCAAAAGAAAAAGAGGGAAAGTGACACAACACACAAAAACAAGCGAAGAGTAAAGAAAACGTCCCTGACTACTCCTCCATACTTGGGTTGCCTCCCAAGAAGCGCTTAAGTTAACGTCATCAGCCAGACGTAGCCGTGGTCATATGAGGGTGACCATTCCACAATCCTTCTTGAAGTTAGGAATGAACTTATCTAAGGAAGAAGTATGACCAATGTTAGAACAAGAGAGAAACTCAAAAGTAGGAACATACTTCCCTTTGTCAGGTGGCACGGCGTTGAGAGTGGCCACAGTTGCAATAATGCCCGATTCTTTACTCATGACTACTCTCTTTTCATCAAAGATTGGCTTTTTTGTGGATGAATCATTAGGGTTAGCCTGCACAATTTCATTAGTCTCAACAAAATCAATACTTGGAGAAGAATCATAAGTAGGGTACCTCATGGCTTCAAAGATGTTGAAGCCCACAGTCTCTCCAAGTACTTCCATTGTCAATGTTCCTTGAAACACGTCAATCTTTGTATGAGCGGTGGCCATGAAGGGCCGCCCCAAAATCAATGGCAAAGATGTAGGCATAGGTGCGTCCTCCATGTCTAACACAAAGAAATCTGCCGGTAAAATCAAACCATTCACATTCACCAACACATCCTCTATCAAACCTCTCGGATATGTCAATGAACGATCCGCTAGTTGAATCCTCACATTAGTCTCCTTTAGCTTGCCTAAATCAAGTGCTTCATAAACAGAATAGGGCATTAAATTAATAGAAGCACCTAAATCAAGCAAAGCCTTTTCAAACCTGTGTGCACCAATGGTACATGGAATCGTGAAGCTTCCGGGATCCTTAAGCTTAGGTGGTAACTTCCTTTGAAGTACAGCAGAGACTTCCTCACTAAGAGCTATTGTTTCATGTTCCTTGAACTGCCTCTTGTTGGTACAAAGTTCTTTGAGAAACTTTGCATACCTTGGGATTTGCTTGATAGCATCAAGAAGGGGAATGTTGATTCGGACTTCCCGGAAAGTATCCAATATATCTTTATCGCTTTGTTCCTTCTTTGATTGCATGAACCTGCGAGGAAAAGGGATAGGTGGAACGTGAACATTAGAACCATTTTTACTTACCTGAAGAGGATTAGGTGCGGGTGACGGAGCCGAAGCAACTCCTAGTCCAAATGGAATTCCAGATGTTGTTGTTGCTGCCTCGGTCGACCGTTCGCCAATTTCCGTCGACGGGTCGACATTGCTTCTGTCCGTGGGTCGATCGGTCGACACTTTGGTCGACCGTTCGACTGGAGATTCTGTCCGCTGCTCTTCTTTGCTGCCCGGTGTTTGACCTCCCTCTACAGCTTTCTTAGGTCTTCTAATGTGCACCGGCTCCTCCGGAAGTTGTTTTCCAGTCCTCAATGTGACAGCCATAATCTGCTCATGGTGAGTTCCTTTAGGATTAACTTCAGTTTGAGATGGAAGCTTACCTGGCTCTCTTTGAGTAAGTTGTTCACACAACCGACCGAATTGCACCTCAAGATTAGCAATAGACTTGCCATGATGTTGCAATGTGCTCTCAGTTTTCTCCTTGAAAGTCTTATTGTCCTGCACAAGGGTTTTAGTATCATTGGCAATTGAAATCACAAGATCCTCAAGCTTACCTGAAGATTGTTGAAGTGGTGGTCCTTGGTTGAATCCGTGAGGTACATAAGAAGAGGTGGGAGCCCCTTGTTGTTTGTTCCACCCAAAGTTAGGGTGATTCCTCAAAGCCGGATTAGAATACACATTAGAGAAACCAGCTCTCCTTTGTTGGTCAGCAAAGCTGACTTGTTCTTCACCTGAATTTGGAAAGGAATATGGACAATCTATGGTTAGATGATCACGAATGGGACAGATGGAACATACCTGAGCTGATACCATTCCTTGAGCCGGTGGAGACATGGCTTGCATCCATGCATCAAGCTTCTTTTCAATAGTAGAGATTCTATCAGCTTCTCCTCCCCAAGAATTAACTTCATAAGCATCCTTGGTCTTTGCTTCTTGAAACCCTTTTGTAGAAAATTGTTGAGAATTTTCACTCAAAGTCTCAAATATTTCGAAAGCTTGATCGCTGGTCTTATTCATGAAAGCGCCTCCACATGCTGAATCTACAAGAGCCTTGTTTGCATCATTCAATCCCTCATAGAGAAATTGAGCTTGATCATCCTTAGAATAGCCATGGTGTGGACACTTCCTTAGCAGCCCATTGAAACTCTCCCAAGCTTCACAGAAGAGATCCCCTTGCTTCTGTCGGAAAGTATGAATATCTCTCCTTAATTGCCTTGTTCTCTGAGCAGGGAAAAACTTGGTGATGAACTTTGTGGATAGCTGATCCCATGTAGCAATAGTATCGGAAGGCAATGAATTCAGCCACCACTTAGCATGATCCTTCAAGGAGAAGGGAAACAAGATGAGCTTCAGCTGCTCTGCAGTCAAACCTGGAGGAAATTGAGTTCTACAAAGGTCATAGAACTCTCTCAGATGGTTGTTCGGGTCTTCATTCGGCTTGCCATAAAAATGAGGGACTGAGTTGATAAGCTGTGGAGACAAACTGAATGAAGTACCAGCGGTAGGAGTGAATGTGATGCACGAAGGTTGTGCAACACCCTGAGGAACAAAGGAAGACTTCAATGGCTTTGGTTCTTCGGCCATTGCGTTGACAGATGGTGTTTGCTCTGGTGTTTATAAACTACAAAACAAAAGAAACTAAACGTTAGAAACTATTAACAAAAACAAAAACAAAAACAAAAATTTGCAATCAAATTATTCATTCCCCGGCGACACGGCGCCAAAATTGATATAAGATATTTCTACACACCAAATAGATGCACAAAAATAACCTATTAATTACCCTACTGTGGATATGAATATCGAATGTAGTATGAGAAGTAGGGATCGTTCCCGCAAGAGAATGAGACTCGAATGCAAATTAAGACACTAAACTATAACGACTCTAAACTGACCTAGAAAGGAAAACACGAACAGCAGACAAACTAAACAGACTCCAATTGCTACGAAATTTAAACACAATAAACTAGACTCAATAATACTGACTCTGACAAAGTTTCAACGAATTCTAAGAAGTTTAAGACTACGAAAAGTAACCTGCAAGAGCAGGGCAGAGTTGATGTACGAAAATTAAAGGGAAACCAACAAAGGTTTTGTTGTGAACAATGATGATGGAATAGCTAGGGAAGAATTATCCACCCTAAACATTCATGTTAAATATGCAAGGTTCCATACAAATTCCCTAATTCATGGATGACGATGCTCAAGATAAGTCAATGGCATGTTGATCAAATCCTATTGCTCTCTCGTAGTTGGTACGTTAAGTGCATGGCATGTACTCCCTAACTTAGTTCCTAACATGTAACCTAGAATGGCATGTTCATAGATTCAACATTCAAGAATCATTAAGCACAAAGAGAACGAACATCACATCGGCCATAAGACATGGCATGTATCTTATGTAACCGAGAAATCTAATCACATGAATATGGTTTACCTATTCATTAGCTACTTGGGATTATATGATGATATGGCGGTCCACATATAAATCCTAGCAATAGAACCCTAATACATGCATCTAAGTAGGCCTCCAAAGAAACACATATAAAGATTCATCAATGAAAAACCAGTGAAAAGATAATCATCCAATCCATAGGAAATTCATATAAAATAATCAAAGCATCTTAACAATCATGTTCAGGGCTTCAAATAGCCCCTAACTACTAAGGAAATTAGCTACTCATAGTCATAGTAGCAGCAATCGAAAACATAATAAAACTAACGAAAGAAAGAGAAGAAGAAAGGAACACGGCGATGCTTCGGCTCTTCGCGTATATGATGATGTCAACCCCCCGTCCCGGCTGATTAAGAAATCCTTAAATACTCCAAGTTAGGGTTTAAAACGTCCACGGCCCAATAGGAGTCGAAGCCCATGAGGAAAATCACAAATCCTAAATGAATTAGGTTTCCAGATTCGCGCCAGATTGACCTTCGCTCACTTAATCAGTCATAACGTCTTCTAGACAACTCCGAATCACAAACCGTCAGAAGTTCCTGAAAATAGACATCCGGAGCTTTCTATCCATATATGGTACATCTTCTAGTTCATTCTGAGCTGCTCCCAGTTCTCAATCGAAGTAGGCTGATCTGCACAGGCAGATTCACCAGTTTAGCTTATAATCTCCACTTTTTGCTTCTTTTCATCCTCAATGCTCCAAGAGTCCTATAAAACATAAAACGACATAACTAACTCGAATAAAGATTGAATGTGAGAGAATTAATATAGAATTAAGCACAATGGAGCACACAAATATGCTCCCATCAATGTGCCAAGTGCCAACAAATACAACATGAAGGTGCATGCTACGAGGATCGATTCTCGATCATCACAAATGAATTTCAACTGCTTTTGTGGATTTTGACACTTTGCTGCAACCAATAACACTGGAATGTGTGGGGAAAAAAAATGTCCACACTTCATAGTGAGGCTGCTACAACATATTGTTGTTAAGAACATAGAAGCTTTTGTGAATGATATAGAGTTCCTCGCCAGTTACCACTTCTCAGGCATATCATATGTATATTTTTGTACCAAACAGAATGATGATGTACGCTAATGGTGATTTATTTATTACTGGTTAGAAATATATACTATACTATAGGTTAACTAATCGTATCCAATATATGAACTCAAGCTTATTTGACGAATTTAACGTGCAGAAACATATCCTCAACAGTCAACACATTACATAACAAGCTTGTGTTACTAAACTTGGCGACAAAAGTATGAGGAATTGAGGATTCCGGGCTTATAAAGATGGTGTCAAGTTTGAGTTTAGCACTCTGGGTGTCCTTGGTCTCTCTGGTTAATGACTTTAATGGAAGCTCAAAATTTAGTCTATAATAATGGCTTTAGGGAGTTAAATATTGAAAATGGCTAATTTAAGAGTTTGAGGGTTCTTATCTCGCCACCCAATGTCTTATGAAATATATGATTTTGGGTATAAAACCTCAAGTTCAAATGAAGCTGGGGATATGAATTTCATCGTTACTCTTTTTTTTTATCAACTGCAAAGGTCAAATGCTTTGATGGATTGAGCCTCCTCGATCTCTTGAAGCTAAATTTAAATCTATAAGAATTCGATTTCAATACGTTATATTGTAGGCATTGTAATTAACAAGATATTTAAATTACAACACACTCATCAACTTAGATAGAAGATATAAGATGTTTTCATTGCCAAAAAATAAAAAAAGATTGTTTGTTTTAAACTCGTACAAAAAGAATGCTTTTGGAAATAGGAATCCTTATCCACCCTGCTTTATATACTAATAAAGAGAAAAGACAAAGCTTAGGCGCATCCCACATCGATTGATAAGCAGAAACCAATAACCTTTATATACGTCTGTCTTGCACATTGGCTTGTCCCTTCGGGGACATCCGATAAAATTGGAACGATACAGAGAAGATTAGCATGGCCCCTGCGCAAGGATGACACGCATAAATCGAGAAATGGTCCAAATTTTTTTTTTCATTTTTTGCAGAATCTCTCTGCATCATCTCCTCACTCGCAGTTTTTGCTCTTCTTCTGTACAAGGTAACTCCTGGGTTCCCTTTTTCCTTTTCCTTTTCCTTTTCCTTTGTTGAATTACTTGGTTGGATGCTTATTCTGTTCAAAAGTCAGTGTTTACATAATAACACCTGTGCTTTTGGTAAATTGGGTACTCCTTTTACTTAGTGCAATGACTGCAATCTTGGGTTTCAAGAACGAAATTCAGCTATGACTGATGTGCTATTTATCAGTGATTTGAATATGATTAAATAGTCTGTGATGGTCATATGTGCCCTTATTGCTTGCTGTTGAACTGCAGTCACCAAGTTTTGTTTTGATTTAAATTCATTTTTGGGGTTTTTCGATTTCAATTCAATGAAGTTTTATTCTCATTGTCCGAAGGCATTGCAAATGCATAAAGGCAAAAGAAATATGAGTGATCATCCATCAAAGCTGACTGATATATCAAATTTGATACTGGTAACAAATAAATATATCAATAAAAAGCTCAAATTCCTGTTGATAACAAATAAATGTTTTTTTAAATATATAGGAGCTACTGTAGTCCAAATAGGTATCTTCACATTGTATTTCTGGGTTAGTTGGTAATCATATCTTTTGCTGTTGATACACCTTCTGCCACTGAAGGCATTGCGAATGCACAACACAAATTAACTTGTCATATAAAGTTTGAGGTCTGAGTTTTTTTTTTTCTTGTATATGGATCCTAAGGCAGCTTAACTTTGAATTGATGATTCGCTGACCGAGTGGTGGCCCTCCATTATATGTACTCAAATTCATATGAGAACCTCGCACACTATTTCTTTGATGAAATGGTCTTAGAATGTCTTATGCTTATGTGAACTGGATGAGTTTAACACTTTGGTTTGAAGAACGAAATTCAGATAACCCTTTATCATAGGCTTTGATTCTCCATGATTGAATAGTTTATAATTGTTATTAGGTGGCTTTCTTGTACTGTAGTGTCAAGTTTTGTTTTCATCTGAAATCTTTCTTGGGTTTGTTTAGTATTCAATGGTGTTTTAGGTTATTTCTTTTTGATTGTGTGGGACTTTACAGTGAATTTAATAACTAATTCTGAAAGAATTCACAGATGGAAAGGCAAGTTTTTGATGGAAAGTATTGACAGTAAAGATCAAAATAACTGGAACTAATTTGTTTTCACAGTGGATTTGATTCATAATATACAGTAAATTGGTCGATGCCAATCTAACTGAACGTTAAACAATGAAAAGTAGGCATTACTGTCATAACAAATGCCAATTGAAACTTCTGAACTGATCTACTATATAAGTTCCATTTGGTCTTCTATTTGTTAGCTTTGAATCTATAAATTATTCGAAATTCCCAAATATGATTGTAAGTAGCTTTGGAAGAATATCTTTCGGAGGTGAACATCATTGTTTGATATCCAGATGAAGAAATCTGTTTGCTTATGGAGACATAAGATATATTCAGAAATCTTATTGGAGGTTCACACTAGTATCTACACAATGTGGTCAGAATTATAAGATATTCCCAAACTATTAAAAAAGCTCTCTTTATTTTTGAGTCAACTCATGCTAGCTACATGACTGTAAGTCTATAGGTACATGTATTTGAGTTATCTCAATCAAGATCTGGTTTGTGTCATTCAAATTTTAAGTTACATCTAGATATGTACGTATCCCTGATATTCTTTTGGTTCTTTAGTTAGAGCTACACAGAGGCAGAGCTACACCATAGGCTTGGTTCTTTATTATGTGAATCATTTTTGCTCTTTATTCACCTAAGTTTTTACAAGAGAAGCCGAAACGAAGTTTTTGGTTTTGACAAGTCAGTTTGGTATGTTTTGGCATCCCTTGTTCTCTATTGACTAGTTTTTGGTCTCCATCTACTCTCAGTTTTGACAAGTCAGTTTGGTGGTGTATGACTTTTGCTTATTTGTCTTGATTTTGAATTCGAGATGAACATAATAAGTGCCCTAGTTTTGTAATAACTACATGAATGCATTTGCAGGGACTATTTTTGGCTCAATCTGCTGCCACCTAAACATTGAGAAAAGGCTGCTGTTGAAATAGTAACCAAGGACTACTTTTTCTGGTCCAAAAAGCCTAAGTTTGAGCGTTGGAGTTTATATGCCTCTGTTGTTCAGTTTGCAGATGTGATGGAGGCGATGGTGAAGAAATACCAGCAGAGGTTCAAGAAGGTGAGGGACGAGATGGATTGCTGGGACGAGCTTCAAGCTCGCTTAGTTTCGCAGTTCAGAAATGCCTCTTCCATCATCCAGAGGTTGCAGGTCTTGCCTTTTCTGTCCAATTGTTATTTACCCCACCATTTTTTTTTTGTTTATATTCTCTATTAATTTACAATTTGGAATTTTGATGGTTTAATCAGATTCTTCAAGATTCCAAGAACTACGGTGGCTTGAATGAAGTTGTTGGTATTCAAGAGGCAGTGTTGGTGAAGCAGATGGAGTTGTTGCAAAAAATTTTGCTCTCCATGAAAAATACCATGTAACATTCCTTTTGCTTGTTCTTGCTTTTATTCAATTTGACATTTTTACTTAATTTCACTTTACTGAATAATAAATTGGTGCTTATTTGCCTTTACGCACTTTAATAGTAATTTTTTAGACAGTTATTTTAATTGATAGTATGTCATGAATAGTTTAGCATTTTCTTTTTTAACCAAACAAAATTATTAAATGAACTTATGTTTTTAATTTCAGGGAAGAGTTTCATTGTATTGTATTGTCGCTTGGGAGAATTCATCGTGATGGTAGGCAGATGATAAAAGGTGGTTCTAGTCAGCTGAGTTTAAAACAACTGCAGCAACAAGTTGGTGTAAAACCCACTCTTACAGATTTTTTAGATGGGCTTATGCTTCTCCAGGACATGCATTGCTCTGAGTACGTTTTCTATGTTTTGACATTTTTCATTGTTAACTTACCAAAGAAGAAACTTTAGCGTCAATGAAGGTTGGGTAGTGTTGACTTGAACAACATGGCCAGATTTCCTCCCTACGATTTAGGTCACTTTGCCAAAATCAGAGTGTTATTCTTATTTTCTGCAATCTGATCGCACCCTAATGTCCCAATAATTCTTGTACTATTACAATGCTGCAAATGAGACCTTAAGTGTTTGCAATATTCTGTAGAAGGTGGTATCAAAGATTATTGTTAGAAACTAGCAGGTTGAGGCATCTCATCTCATGAGTTCCCTGCCAAGGTCTAACCAGGTAAGCTTTGTTCCTGGTGGGCAAATCTCGGACAACATCTTCATTGCTCAGGAAGTTTTTCATAGCTATAGAAAGTGAATGAGTATATTGCTTGAAAAGTAGATTTATCAAAATCTTCATTGCTCAGGAGGTTTTTCATAGCTATATAAGGTGAATGAGTATATTGCTTGGAAAGTAGACTTATCAAAAGCATACGATAGACTAAGATGGGATTTCACTGAGGAAGCTGTAAGTTGGCATTTATGGTATGTCTTTGCAGTTAATCATGAACTGTGTGAGATCTGGTAAATAAAGATTGTGGTAAATGGGGAGCTTACTGAGGACTCCAGCCCTAGTAGAGAAGTGACGCAAGGACGTTAATTTGTGTGATGCATGGTAAAGTTCAGCCACTTAATCATTCAGAATGTTATCACAAAGAGATAGAAGCTAATGAAACTGCAAAGTCTGATTTCTCTCCTTTCTTTGCAGAAAACCTCAATTGTTATGGTGTGGCTCTCTTGATCTTCTTGCATCTCAATAGTATTTCATATGGGGACCTTAAAGTCCTCCAAAGACAATGACTCTTCGCTGGCTTTTATCCCAAGGCAAATTCTTATGAATGATCATTTGAGCTAGAAGAAACTTGACTATCATCCCTCGGCTCTTTCTTCTGTGGAGCCTCTCTTGCCCCAAGCAAAATAGATCTGCTGTTGTATCTCTATCCCTCTTAATATGCAAAAGCCCTTCTCTTCCAACTTTTACGAGTGGCTAAAACTCAAGTTAAAATCTGGTTTTGAGTTTTCCAATATTATTGGAATTGTATCTTCGTAGTTGCTTGTTGGTTTATCTGGAAGCTGAGATGTAGCAGAGTTTTTAACAACCAATATCGAACTCCTACTTCTCTATATCAGTTATTCAGAGTTTCACTGAAGATGTTTAAAGGCAATACATTTACAAATATCCAATCTCGTCGTGACTTAAAACTTTATTGGTTTAGTCCTCCCTCCCCAGCTGAAGGAGCTGTAAAGCTCAATGCGCGCCAATGGTTGTGGAGGTTTGACCTGGTGGCTTGATTCGGAATAGTTGTGGTGACTAAATTGGTGGTCTGTCAGCTACCTGGTGAGATTTTTACTGCAGAATTGTCACCCTATATATGATGGTCTTAATTAGGCTGGCTCCAAACCAGCTGATTTCTTGGGATGGCGCCTGTCAGAGAGACCTCCAGATTTCATTTTGGGAAAACTTGAGGATGGCCTTTTAAGGCCTAGGAAAGTAGTGTTAGTTTGTCTCGGTTTTATCCTTTCGCCCTCCCTTTAACCCAAGAACAGAAAAAATGCATCTCATGCTTTCATGCTTTGCTGTTGCTAGAGTTTTTGTCAGTACATGGTCCTTGTTGCACACAACAAGCATCTTCCTCATGCTCACACACTCACACTAACTAGTCTAATTGAACTTTGTTTTCTCATCATATATGGATCAAGATCAATTTAACCTAGTTGGTAAATAATTTGCTCTCTTTCTCTCCCCTTCCTTTATCAGGTACCTTTTAAAGTCGTCATTGGTTTCAGCACTATCAGCACTTACCCTGAAACCGAGGTGTGTGAAGTCATTTTTTTTTCTATCAGAATTGCTATGTTCACCTTATAATTTTGGTTAGGAACTTGATCTTCTCAAATTTGAGAGGATGTATTCTGTTGTTCTCCAACATATCATACTGTCATTCTTGAACATGGTAACGACCTATACCAACAATTATTGATGTAGAGGTCCCCTCATGTTTACACGACCAATACCTTCTGTTTTGTTTTCTGATAGTTCCCCTTTCCCAATCCCATTATTGGACTTTCAGTCCTATTTAAAGTTCTTGTTTAAATTTGCAAGTTAGGCATAATCTGTGTTATGTAGCATGGCTATATCATCCTTTCTTTCTCTCTCTTTTGCTTCGTTTCGGTTTCTGTTTCTTAAAATTTAACTTTGATGTTTATGCACATAATGTTTATTATGTCACGTCGATTGCATGATTATCGTAGATTATCACATTTTCAGTACCAGTGATTTGGGTTCGCTCCAGCAAATCTTGATTGATCAGCCTAACATCCCCAAGGAGGAAGGTAAGAAAATCTTTATAGTTTTGAGAGGTCTGATATGAGTTGGTGATCCAACCAACAGTAAACGTCCATGTGCTTAAATCTTCTCCAATCATTGCTTAATGTATGTCGTCATCCCATGCTCTGACTCATAAACTTTTTTTTTTTGCAGTTCAATTCATCTTTGATATCATATTTGCAGAAGAAATTTGTTGATCTTTTTAAGTAACATGGTTGCAACTCTGGAAATGGGAACCACTTTCAGAGCAGAAGGTACCTCTGGGTTTCAAAGAGTGAGGTGCATGGGATGGACAATAGGGTTCTTGTATTTTGGTACTCAGACTTCCCAAGGTGAGAATGTTATAATATTTTGAAGATGTGTAGAACTTTGTGGATCTTTTGTCAATGCATGTTGCTGAGTGTATCATTTGTACTCATCTATATACACGTATATAGACTATCTCAATTGAGCATTTGAGCTTGAAGAAAGTGACATATTTTTAAGAAAAGCAAGGACGTTGGTCACCCCAACTTGTCAGTTAATAATTTTTAGGTCCTTTTTTAAGGATCATCCTAACAAAAACTATTTAAATAGAATATCATCTAGTCATTTGGTTACTATAATCAATTAATCATCTTCAATTTCTATCCGACTGACTAAATTTGTTTATTAACTTTTTAACGAATAAATGAACAAAAGATTTTCGACTGGGTTGATCTTTTGCAAGATAATTTGTGGAGAAAAAAAATATGATTCTAGTGATTGAATATATTACAAGTTGGTCAGGGTTAGGTGTCGACACTTTTCTTAACCTCTTTTGATTCGATTTGAGGGATCTGACATGATGTTCACTATAAAGATATGTTTCCATGATTTGGACAGTTTAGGTTTTGCGTCTCAACTTAAAAATCATCTATGTAAAAAATTGATCAAATTAGAAATCATTTAGGTGTGACATGTGAGTTTTATCAAAATTTCAGGGCAACGTTGCCAAAAATAGGTAAATAATGAAGATAATTGAGGGGTCAATTTTGTAATACTCTAGGCAAATACTGATGAACGGATTCAATTATTAAAAATTTATTGTGTGGTTGTCGAAATGAGGATGAATGTACTTTTTTTAATGTAAGGATAATCTTAGTAGAGAAGGTATGCGTATATATAGAGCCTTTTTAGTAAGGAACTCATTTTCGGTTCAATTTGAAAGACCTTATATAAGGCTCAATCTGAATGTCCACGATCCGAACAAAAATTATGTTTCAAGTCTCGACTCAATGATCATCTATGCAAAAAATGAGCAAAATTAAAAAAAAAATTAAGTGTAAATAAATTATATCATAATTCGAGATTTACACATTTTAACAGAAAGGTCGAGTGAGAGTTCATCAAGACAAATGACAAGTCAATTTTGTTGCACTCTTAGTCAGAAATCTTCTACTTGTCAAAAAAAAAAATTCTTCTACTTATAGCAATTAATTTTATCAATAAATAACTTCCCAGGTCCGACATGAAATGTCATATTTAATTATTTATCACATAAGTCGTATCTTATTCTTATGGGGGTTCATTATCATGCATCATTTTCCAATGTGTCTCTCCGTATTTGGTTTTGACATGTAGACCTGCAAAAAGCACAGGTACCTTTGAAAACTACATCCACTTACATTGCATGTATTTGAAGATTAGGATTAGAATAGGGTCCCAAATTAACTTCGAAGATTTGTGTATGTAGGGCTAAGATTACACCCTTTTCTAAATCGGCCAAAAAATCCCTAGACAAAGACTAAACAAGATTCCCCCACAAAAGAAAGGGACTCGTTGGTTTGGTGGGTAGGCCAAATGCCAAACAATCTAGTTTAAACACCTCATTTTTTGTAGGAACATGACTTGGAAATTTGGCCGGCTATACATATTGGCACCCTATAATGGGACCAAAGTGGGTTTTCCCCATTTCATCATGGACACTTGTCAAACCATCATTATATTGACGGTTTCGATTCCTCTTGCTTTTTAAAGAAGTAGAATGTAGATCGATATGGTTCACATACTTAATAATGCTCAATTACATTTAGGTCTAACCGGAGACTAATGAGTCAGTTGGGACGTGTTTATTTATCTCATTATTCTCCACCATTATATTTAGATCCAAAGCAGTTTGAGCATAGTCAGTGTTCTAAAAATCCCCACCTAGGCGCTAGGCGAAGGCCAGTAGCCTTGATTAGTTGCAAATCCGCCTTTGCGGGTTTTTAAAAAAAATTCCTATACTTTCAATCAATTATAATACTTTTTATATTCATATATTTTGCATATTTATGTTTCTCAATACAAGTACAGTTTTTCTTTTAAGTAAGCACTTATTTAGGTATTTATATGTTGTGTAATAAAATTAAAATAAAATAAAAAACGGCCTATGTGAGCCGACTGGCGCCTAGCGATTTTTAGAACATTGAGCAGAACTGAGTAAAAAATCAATTGAGTACTTAAACATTACTCAATAGGCATGGGCATTTTAATCGGAAAACCAACCGGGACCGTTCCATTCGGTCTTTATAAAAAAAAAATTCAAAGTTTTTATGGGCCCGGACCGATATGTATAAAATTTGGGCCAATCCTGGGCCTTAATTCCATTTGAAGTTAAGCCCAAACAGAACACCTGTTCTACTTTCACAAACAAAATCTACCTTTGCATTTTTCATATCTGCATTTGTTAGGACTACAGGTTTTCAATATCTTGGTAAGAATTGGGGCCTTTCAATGCCTGTGGTACGATAACTTTCAAGTCTTAATATATACTCATTATCTTGCCAAACGATGTGTGCGCTTACATATATGCTCGTTCAAGTCAACCCATACTACCCAAAATAACAAAATTTCTAAAAACACTAATAAACCTAAATGATGACTACTGCCATGAACCCAAGTCGGGCTGCCATAGATCCCACCACAACTAATTAAGCATAAATTGTAGAACATGGGGCGCATTCGAGAAAGACTATGTCCTTCATAGTAAAACTGCGCAAAATAGCGAAACGAACAAACTTCATCTACACTCACAAGAATTCGGATTTGAAGAAGATCAGAAAGTTAGAGAATATGATAAATTTTAGAAAATGAGTATGCACCTCCCTGAACTTGGCTATAATTGTTAGTTTGCATCCCGAACTTGCAATTGTGGAAATTGACCCTCTAAACTTGGCAAAAATTATCATTTTACATTCCCTCCGTCAATTTTAACTTTTTTCATCCAAATGTTGGTGAGTTGTATCTTGTTTGTTATTTGGAATAACTAACATTGTGGAGGTCACGGGTTCGAATCTTATTGATTTCATGAGATACGTGAGGTGGGGATAAGAAAAAACGTGCCTCTCCCAAATTAATTAATCGTTATCTATGAAGCTAACAAAAAAACATTTCATAGCTAATTTATAGCCTCATCTTCTCTTCTTCTTCCATCCTAATTTGTAGTGTCATCTTCTCTTCTACAAATTAGTTACGAACAACATGATTTAAACTCAGAAACTTCTTTCCTAATTTGTGGTTTCATATTCTTTTCTACGAATTAGTTATGGACAACATGATTTAAACCCATAAACTTCTTTTCTAATTTGTAGTCTCATCTTCTCTTCTACGAATTAGTTATGAATTAGCTACTATCAACATGATTTAAATCCAGAAACCTTGATGAGTATTAAGCCTAGCTACCAAACATCTTTTTTTTTTGGCCGATCAGCTACCAATCATCTAAAAAAAACATTAATCAACACAAAAATTATGGAGCAACTTGGCTCCCAATCTTCTGTCAACCTTGGGTGACCAGAAATTGAAAGGGGAGACTTCAGATCTATTTTATCTCTCCTCACTTTCTCACACTTGTACTTCTCTCTCTTCTCAAATATGCATTTTCAATCCAAAAGAACTCAGAAGCATATATAGCTTGTGTTTGGGCCGTGGGTTTATGAGGAACATGAATGAAGTTTGAGAGAGATGGTAAGATGATTTTGTCGTAGAGAGATGAGCTACAAAGCTTTGTTAGGGAAGAAGAGGGAGAGACGAGAAGAAAGAGAAGGGAAGAGAACATAAGAAAAATTGATAAATAATTATAAAGAATGAAAAGCCAATAAGTTTGCCAAATACACAGAGTCGTAACTAAATGACACTAAATCGTAACTAAAACGCTGTATATCGCAATATATTGTAGCCAAATCTTAAATAGTCATCTCAAAATTGTGTACATGCGTATGTCGAAAGGTAAAAAATTCGAGCACATTAACTTTGTTTTACTTAACTACAAAACTTGTACGCCCGATTACGTTTTTCTCTTAGTTAATTTAGATAAAATGAGACATTTATAAATGTCTTTTTCAGCAAACGAAACTTCACCCTTTGTATTTCAACAAAAAAACAGTAATTGTTTAAGTAAAGGTGCATTCAACCACGAGACAGAAAATAAAGAAGAGAGCAAATAGCACAGGAATAGAGAGTATCTTTATTAATGAATAGGTGCCTCTATATATAGAGAAACACAAGGGTACAATCCATGTCCTAATAGGACTTCTATTCAATATGTAATCCATATGCTATACTACCTAATCTAATCCTAGGTTGACAAGGCACACACAAAGTAGGTTTCCTTCAACACTCCCCCTTGTGGCGTCAACACTAGGTGGTGCTCCTCACGTTGTCTCATTAAAAACCTTGCCAAGTAACAAAAACCCAGTGGGATAAAAATAACCTTGGTCGAAGGGAAAAAGAATACAACACACCCTTCACATTTGGAAACTTTGCATGGACACTAGACTCCCCCTCAAGTCTGTGTCTCCCCCTGATTTCCACAATCATGGGAGGTCAGATAACTTAAGCAAACCAATGCTTTTCACATGCTTCTCAAATGTGGATTTAGGCAATGACTTAGTAAATAAATCTGCCACATTGTCCTCAGAACGGACTTGATTAACCTTAATCTTAAGGAATTTCTGCTGTTGCTGATTATAGAAGAATTTAGGCGATATGTGCTTGGTGTTGTCACCTTTAATGAAACCTTGCTTCATTTGTTCAATGCAAGCGGCATTATCCTCATAAATGCATGTAGGTTCATCGGTGGTTGACCTCAAACCACAAGTACTTCTTATATGTGTAGATATGGACCTCAACCATATACACTCACGAACCGCTTCATGGAGAGCAATAATCTCAGCATGGTTCGAAGAAGTGGCAACAAGAGTCTGTTTTGTAGACCTCCAAGATATCGCGGTGTTACCCATGGTAAATACATAACCAGTTTGGGAACGACCTTTATATGGGTCAGAGAGATACCCAGCATCAGCAAAACCCACCAATACATCACAAGGATTTTGTGAATATCGGACAGCAGCGCCCGTGCGATCGATCGTGACATCCTGCGATCGATCGCTCGACGGCAGGGGCTTGGTACGATCGATCGTGGAATTCCCTGCGATCGATCGTCCGACGGCAGAAGGTACGGGTTCCTCACCCATTTTGCCATATTTTCGAGACTCTCTGTAGGGAAAGAACAAACCCATATCAATCGTACCCTTCAAGTAACGAAAGATAGTTTTTATGCCAGTCCAATGACGTTGCGTGGGCGCAGTGCTAAATCTAGCCAACAAGTTAACAGCAAAGGAGATATCGGGTCTTGTACACTGTGCCAAGTACAATAATGCGCCTATTGCACTTAGGTACGGTACCTCAGCCTCTAAAACGTCTTCACCATCATCCTTTGGGCGAAACGGATCCTTCTTTGGATCTAGACTGCGACCAATCATGGGAGTGCTTACAGGATGGACTTTATCCATATTAAATCTCCTGAGCATCTTTTGGGTATAAGCTGATTGATGAATCAGAATCCCACTACTACGGTGCTCAAGTTCTAAACCGAGACAAAACCGTGTTTTCCCAAGATCTTTCATCTCAAACTCAGATTTCAAGTAGTCAGCGGTTTCTCTTAGTTCATCAAGAGTGCCTATAAGGTTCATGTCATCAACATAAACAGCTACTATTGCAAATCCGGAACTTGTTCTCTTAATAAACACGCAGGGGCATAAATCATTGTTCACATACCCTCTTCCAAGCAAGTAGTCACTTAGACGGGTATACCACATCCGTCCGGATTGTTTCAATCCATATAGTGAGCGTTTCAACCTTATTGCAAACGCGCTCCGTGGTCTGGAGCCACTTGACTTGGGTAACTGAAGCCCATCAGGGACCTTCATATAAATCTCTGTATCTAGATCCCCATAGAGATACGCTGTGACCACATCCATAAGCTGCATATTCAGTTTTTCGGAAACTACCAAACTGATAAGGTAGCGGAACGTTATAACGTCCATTACGGGAGAGTATGTCTCCTCGTAGTCGATTCCAGGGCGTTGTGAGAAGCCTTGCGCCACAAGGCGAGCTTTATATCTTATAATCTCGTTTCTCTCATTACGCTTTCTAACAAAGACCCATTTGTATCCAACAGGTTTTATTCCAGAAGGTATTGGCACAACAGGCCCGAATACCGTTCTCTTTGTTAGTGAGTCCAACTCAGCCTGGATCGCATCTTTCCATTTAGGCCAATCAGCTCTAAGTTGACATTCATCAACAGAGCGGGGTTCAATATCATCAGTCTCAATCAACTCTCGTGCACATGCATATGCAAACACATCATCAATGATGATGGAGTTTCTATCCCACGTTCCATGTATACTAGTATAATTAATTGAGATCTCTACATTCTCACGGGTAGGTTCTAACGACGGGGCGTCCCCCGAAGATGTCTCTTGGACATAACCATAATCCGGAATGTTTTCATGGGACGGATTTTGAGTGTCAATGATGAGAGGGTTATTGGGTGCCATCACAGCCCGCTTCCTGGGGCGTGAATCCCTCGAACCTGGTGGTCTCCCACGCTTCCTCAGCGGAGCCACGGCCTGAGCCACATCACCACCATTGCTGGCAGTGGCGCCACCAGCTGTCCCTCCTATAGGGTTAGCTGCAGTAGCGACTTTGAGTCCAAGTCCTTGTTCAGGTACTTGCATCCTTGCAGGTGCATTTGCAGCTGGTATATGAGATCTAGTCACTTTAGCAAGATCAGAGAAAGCGTCAGGAAGAGAGTCTGCGACTTTCTGAAGATCTATAATTCTACGCACTTCTATTTCTCTTTGTGCAGTAGGGGGATCATGATGAGACAGAGTGGGGACAGGCCATGACAATTCTTGTCGTTCCTGTTGAATGTGTACATTCTTATCTCCCCCGAACGACGGGAAGACTGTCTCATCAAAGTGACAATCCGCAAATCTTGCGGTAAATAGATCACCTGTCAAGGGTTCTACATAGCGGATTATAGTTGGTGACTCAAAACCAACATAGATGCCCATTCGTCTCTGAGGACCCATTTTAATACGCAGTGGCGGCGTAATAGGCACATAGACAGCACACCCAAATATGCGTAAGTGCGAGATGCATGGCTCGTACCCAGTCACTAGCTGTTGCGCAGAAAAGGGTTGGGTGGCTGTGGGTCTCAGACGAATGAGCATAGCTGCATGCAATACTGCGTGTCCCCAGGCAGAGAGAGGAAGGTTGGTGCGCATTACCAACGTCCTTGTTACCATTTGTATTCTCTTAATGGCAGCCTCTGCAAGACCATTCTGGGTATGCACATGTGGAACTGGATGCTCAACATCCATCCCAATAGACATGCAGTAGTCATCGAAAGTCTTCGATGTAAACTCTCCAGCATTATCAAGCCTGATAGATTTGATAGGATGATCCGGGTAGCGAGCCCGCAGGCGAATTATCTGTGCTAGGAGTTTAGCATAGGCAGCATTACGAGTGGACAATAGCGTGACATACGACCAACGTGTCGACGCATCAACCAACACCATAAAATACTTAAATGGTCCGCTTGGTGGTTGAATAGGTCCACAGATATCCCCTTGGATTCTCTGTAAGAATGGGAGAAGTACTTTAGAATCCTTTGCATAGGACGGTCTTGGTCCAAGTTTCCCTAAGGAACAGGCTTTGCAAAACGAGCGTTTGACCTTCGAGGTCTCAGAAGCATAGGAGGAATTAGTTTCATCCGAGAGAGAGGATTTTTGTCTTTGCGATCGATCGCAGGGGGGTGCGATCGATCGCCCGTGCTCTCGGGTTCCTGAAATTGTACAGGAAGGAACGTACGATCGATCGCGGGGACGTACGATCGATCGCGGGGACGTGCGATCGATCGCCCGAGCTCTCTGGTCCCTGAAATCGTACAGGGTGAAACCTGCGATCGATCGCAAGATGGTGCGATCGATCGCCCGAGCTCTCGGGTTCGTTCAACGACGCAGACTGGAAGGTCACGATCGATCGCAGGTTTCGTGCGATCGATCGTACGGCGTCGGACAGAGGCAATTTTGCCTTTTCTCATGGCTGTCTCATCTCCTTGAATCATACTTTGATTCTTGCTTCGATTAGCTCGATAGAATGGATGTCCGTGTGAGGTTTTCAGTATACGGATCATCATATCTCGACCAGGGTGTCCCAACCTGTCGTGCCAAAGCCAAAATGTGTCTGAATCCAAGAGGTCATCTCTTATGACATTGTTTGATTCGATAGCTCGGATAGTGGTAGCATATAGGCCACTAGAGAGACACATAAGCTTCTCTAAGATGCGTTTTCTACCGCAGTCATTAGAGGTAATGCAAAGGAATTCTTTTCCATTCTCATCATGCGTTTCAGCATGGTATCCATTGGTTCTTATATCTTTAAAACTCAACAAGGTTCTATTTCCTCTTGGAGCATATAGAGCATTAGTGACATCAATTAGGGTGCCATTAGGCAAGAGGAATTGGGCATGTCCTCTTCCTTGCACAAGATTAGATGGTCCTGCCATCGTAGTCACAGATGAATGTGAAGGCATCATGTCAAGAAACAATTGCCTATGACGCAATATGGTATGCGTGGTTCCGCTATCGGCTAGACATTCAAGTTCTCCGGAATTCATTCCTAAATAAGAAAGCTCATAATTAAAATTGAGTATGCAAACAACTCCAAATTTTATTAAAGATATAAACCGAATGAATTACATCCAAAGTTCCAATCTTGGTCATTGACCATAAACTAAATCAACAATACTAAGGAAAACAAAAGACTTAAGCGAAATCAGGAGTATCATCACTCTTCCCAGCTTTAAAGTCATCAACCTTCAACTTGACGTTCTCTTCGTCATCCCTTGTTCAATGTTGTGAGCTTCCATGGCTTTGCGGTACGCTTTGTATGCATTAGCAACACTCTGAGTGGCTCTACATATCTTGGACCAATGTCCAGTCTTTCCACACCTGAAGCACAGAGATGTTTGATCAGAATCCTTTGATTGAGAGGCGTTATTCACGCGTGGTGCACTCCTCTTGAGTGGTACGGCATTAGCGCCTGTGGCCTGCCTAAAACCAGCGGCACCTTGTCCTCTTGGGTGGCCTCCTCGGCCTCCCCTTCGCCTAGATTGGCGACTACCTTCTTGAGCAGGGCGATTATATGGACCAGGACGTCCAGAGTTGTCCCTAGGATTAGGGTTTCGCCCGCGGCGGCCTCTCTTTGGGGCGCCATTATAATGGGTCTCCGGAACTTGTTTCGTTCCCACGGGCCTCGCATTATAATTCTTCACAAGTATTTTCTCGTGCTTTTCAGCAACAGAGAGAGCAGAGATGAGCTCATGAAATCTTGTGATCCGTTTATTCTGCACTTCAATACGATAGTTCTTTGCAACTACCAAGTCAGAGACGGGAAAGGTAGAGAGGGTTTTCTCAATCAACATCGCATCGGTTATGTTCCTCTCACAGAATTCCATGAGGGATTTGATGCGGAGTGCTTCCGAGTTATACTCTAGGACTGAGGCATAATCACAGAAGCGCAGTAGTTGCCACTTCACCTCTAGTTCAGGAAGCAGGGATTCACGAACGTTGCCAAACCGCTCTTCGAGTGCAACCCAAAGTGTTCTGGGATTTTCCTCATTGAGGTACTCGGCTTGTAGAGATTGGTCCATATGACGAATCATCAGAATGATAGCTTTGACATTCTTAGCCTCTAAAGCATCAGCGGTGGCCTGTGCTGTAGCAGCAGCAGCAGCGGCGGCGGCGGCAGTCAGTGGACCTTCCACAGGTGCGGCGGCGACATCAGCAGGTGCAGCTGCAGGGGGCTCACGGATTGCAGAGATGCTTCCTTGAGCTTTCAGGTGGTTGCGTACATCGCGAACCCACTTATGGTATCCAATGCCCGTGGTATCCAAAGGTGCGAAGTCCAACTTGTTCAGGTTATTTGCCATCTGAAACAACAAGAGAATTGAGGTTAGTTTTCGGAGCATAAACTTCTCCCACGAAAACAAATATGGTTTCTGAGCTATGCTTCTAAGAAACGTTTTCCATGTATTGGATTTAGGTGAAACTTTGGTGTAGTATGGTTATAACCCTAAAACTTTTCGGTAGCTCTACCTGGGCACAACTAGATACATAATAAGAGATGTCGGTGTGAGCAAGCTCCCTTAATACCACTTATCTCAAATCACACACCTAGACATACCCAAGCAGGTGAGCCTAGTAGGAATTAGGTTATGAACCATAGGTCGTTTCTTCTCTTACGGATTCCTCATCCGGAGGTAAATTATTCAATGAACTTCTTGTTCAAGGTCTCTTCTCTCTACGGATTCCTTATCCGGAGTATTAGCTCGAATCCCCATAATTCGGCTCTTGAACTCACACCAATAGCATGATGACATTAGAGATGCTCATGACTTACACATATCGCAAGCGATATGAAGCTCGATCACTCCCCTAATGCTTCTCATAGTTTGGATAGGTCCGATTCAAGAATCCCACGTTATAGAAAGGTGGGAGGTAGAGGAGGGATGTTGGAAGTCTCTTGAGAAAAAGAAAGGTGAATTTAAATTCATAAAGCAGCAACGTTTATAAAAGCTTACTTGGTATTCTTTTTCTTGAGTCTTGATTTCTTGAACGTTAGAAGGAGAAGATTAGCAGCAGCAAGCAGAAGCAGCAGCAGCTAGTAGGAGGAGCAGGAGCAAGCAGAAACAGCAGGAAGGAGAAGATGATTCTCGGCAGAAGCTTCGTGCGATCGATCGTGCGGCAGGTTGCGATCGATCGTGCGTCGTCCAGTAGCAGCGGTAACACGCAGGAAACCTAGGGTTAGGGTTCTAGGGTGTTGGCGCTAGCAGGATGCTATGCTCAAGGATTTTTGGCTTTTGATCTCAGGGCTTAGAGATTCGTGCTGATAACGTGTTTAAGTAAAGGTGCATTCAACCACGAGACAGAAAATAAAGAAGAGAGCAAATAGCACAGGAATAGAGAGTATCTTTATTAATGAATAGGTGCCTCTATATATAGAGAAACACAAGGGTACAATCCATGTCCTAATAGGACTTCTATTCAATATGTAATCCATATGCTATACTACCTAATCTAATCCTAGGTTGACAAGGCACACACAAAGTAGGTTTCCTTCAACAGTAACATGTTTATGAGTAATTTTTTTTCTTAATTTTTTGATTAAGTAAATTAAGTTTTCATTAAATTTCATTTTGCTCGTTTTTTTCTTTATGTTTGTGGCGTTGGTGCTCCATGCTTTTTTCCCCCCTTGTGATTTGACTGCACAATTAACCAGAATTGACTCGTGCCTCAAGTCCGATCCCGTACGCTGGCGACCAGAGGCCCCCTTTCCTCCCTTATTGGCGGACGCCAGTTCTCATTCCACTCCAGTTTAATCCACCTCGCGC
Organism: Rubus parviflorus; assembly: GCA_029955375.1. Classification (NCBI taxonomy): domain Eukaryota; kingdom Viridiplantae; phylum Streptophyta; class Magnoliopsida; order Rosales; family Rosaceae; genus Rubus; species Rubus parviflorus. The sequence goes on along the minus strand of JARGGL010000006.1, from coordinate 15,687,835 downwards.
ACGCGCGTTCATTTTGACCGGCTACTCCAGTCACCTTAATTCTCATTACTCACCTAACCAGTGACCCCTCTGGCCTTTCCACCTTCCAAACCGGTTTCCAAGGACTATAAAATTCATGCAAGACTCTGCCCTGTCTGCTACCAGGACCACTATGGCTGCTAACGTGTCAGAATATTACTGGTAAGAATCGGGATAAAATTGTCTTTTCCGTTTCGTCATATTGAATCAGCCACTAGAATGAGGCCATGTCACTGGGGTGCAGGAACTATTTATCAAACTGGATACACTCGAATGTCTAAAGTCACAATTCAAACTTCATGTGGGGTGAATTTAGGTTGAATTTCTATGAAATTTGAGGAAAAGACAAGGGGTTAAATTATTACAACAACGTTTCGGCTCCTGTATTTCCATTTCACTTTAACTACGTGCCACTTCCCAATCACTCATCGCCACGTATAGATTCTTCAAAATCAAAGTTACCGAGAACACCCACTATGACGGTGACGTGGCGTGATATGGATTGAAATAAAGAATTGCCATAAAAAACCGAGACTCGGTGCGGTTTTGATTTTCCTTTTGCCGGTATTGGATAGGCGATTTTATCAAACTCCAAAAAAGGAATTCTTTAATTTTCTTTTTAAATTCTTTTAATTTTTTATTTGGGTCAGAAAGAAAGCAGAGGAATGGAAATGGAAGAACAGCAGCAGCAGCAACAAAGCTCGCTCTTTTATTTTCTTTCTCTCTCTGGTTTTACTCAGAAGAAATTTTCTCCAAACAAGAAGGTGAAGAAGCTCTAGATCTGCGTCACTGTCAATGGTGCTCTCCTCGCTTTCTTAAGATTTTGGTATGATTCGCTTCGATCACTAACTCACCTATACATACTCTCTCGCACTTAAGCGACACTGCCTTAACAGTTAAGACTTGGCCTGCTCTCGTTGTTTTACTACTGTCTTTTACTTGATCCTGGAAATCATCACTCTCTCTCTCTCGTCCTGTAAATTTTGTACGTATCATCTTCATGTTTGATTCTGATCACTTCCTTGTTTCGAGCTATCATGACTTTTCTCAATTGATATTTTTGGGATGATGATTATTTTAAATGAAGATCCTTATTTCGATGGTGGATACAGGGTGTCTGCTTTGATATATTTGTTTTCATATGAAAATCATACTATATAGTGTTTTTTAGTTTTGACTTTGGTCTTTATGCTCTAGATCTGTTCACTTCTTCTTAATCCCTTTCTAATTGTTGAGGAATAAACAAGGGAGAGGTTAAGATCATGCAAGTTCATCTTAATACTTTTTCTGCTGTGTTAATTTCCGTCAAATAATTATACAAGGAAATTGTGAGTCTCAAACCAATACCTTATCTCTTAAAGCCGAGATGAATGCTGATATTATTGTTTTCGATGACATAACCCAAATTGTGAGTCTTAAATTATTTTTCAATGCTTTTCAGTAGCCAAACAGAGGTTGGTTGTTTTTATTGTCTTCTTTGAGATTATTATGTCTTACTTGTATTTGCACAAAACTGGTGTAAGTAACTACTGAAATAACAATGAATGATTTTGACGTCTTTAAAATCACAATCTACCAATGTTATATATAACTTTTTATCTATACTTGGTTTCTTGGATATTTTTAAATTGCCAGTCTTAAATTATTTTTCTCTATTTCTCCGTAACCAAACAGAGATTGTTTTCTCCTTAATACTTTGTTCAATATTCATAGCTTTGATGCTTACTCATATTTTAACTACGTTGTTTTTTAATATTATGTTCAGCTGGTGTCCCAGCAAATGAAAGCATGTGCTATGGATCAGAGCGGGTAATACCCATTTCATCTTCAGCGGCATCTCCCATCTCTGTTGACGAACGCTCCAACACAGCCATGAATCACTTAACAGTTGAAACTGAAGATACTTTTGCCAGTTTGCTTGAACTTGCAGCAAACAATGACATTGAGAGCTTCAAACGATCAATAGAGCACAACCCTTCTTCCATCGATGAGATTGGCTTATGGTATTGTCGTCAGAAGGGATCAAAGCAGATGGTTAATGAGCAGAGAACCCCTTTAATGGTTGCTGCTACATATGGTAGTATTGATGTCATAAAGCTGATTCTTTCTCTCTCTGATGCTGATGTAAATCAAACCTGTGGTCTTGATAGAAGCACTGCTCTTCACTGCGCTGCTTCAGGTGGGGCTGAGAATGCTGTCAATAGCGTGAGGCTGCTTTTAGCAGCTGGTGCTGATCCTAATTTGATTGATGCAAATGGTCATCGTCCTATTGACATTATAGTTGTTCCTCGTAGGCTACAAAGTGTCAGATTAGTTCTAGAAGAACTCCTTATGATTAACGGTTCTGTTGGTGAACAAATTCTCACAGTCTCAACAAGAGCCCTTTCTCCTCCTCTTTCAACTTCCCCAGAAAATGGGTCTCCATCAGCTTTAGATTTCACTTGTTCTCCAACAAAGTCGAAGTTCTATAATCTGTCTATTTCTTCTGCATCAGAGAAGAAGGAATACCCTGTTGACCCCTCTCTCCCAGACATCAAGAACAGTATTTATTCAACTGATGAATTCCGAATGTATTCATTCAAGGTGAGGCCTTGTTCACGTGCCTACTCCCATGATTGGACCGAGTGCCCTTTTGTCCATCCAGGAGAAAATGCACGAAGAAGGGATCCAAGGAAGTTTCATTACAGTTGTGTTCCTTGCCCTGACTTCCGAAAAGGGGCTTGTAGACGTGGAGATATGTGTGAATATGCTCATGGGGTTTTTGAGTGTTGGCTACACCCAGCTCAATATCGAACCCGACTCTGCAAGGATGGTACAAGTTGTGCGAGGAGGGTCTGCTTTTTTGCCCACACAGCAGAGGAACTCAGGCCATTGTATGTCTCTACTGGTTCTGCTGTTCCCTCTCCTCGCTCAAGCACTTCTGGTGCATCAGCCATGGATTTTGCTGCTGCAATGAGCCTCTTGCCTGGTTCTCCTTCATCACTCTCTGTGATGTCTCCTTCACCATTTACTCCACCCATGTCGCCATCTGGCAATGGCATGTCACACCCTTCTGTAGCTTGGCCCCAACCTAATGTCCCGGCTTTGCATCTCCCAGGCAGCAATATTCAGTCTAGTCGCTTGAGATCTTCCCTTTGTGCAAGAGATATGGCAGCAGATGACTTTGATTTACTGCCAGAGTTTGATATGCAGCAACAGCAGCTCCTAAATGAATTATCTATGAGTAATTCACTGAACCGTTCTGGTCGGTTGAAAACCCTAACACCCTCAAATCTGGATGATCTCTTTTCTGCTGAGAACTTATCTCCCCGGTACTCAGATCAAGCATTGGCATCAGCTGTTTTCTCCCCAACTCACAAGTCAGCTCTTCTCAATCAGTTTCAGCAGCAACAGAGCATGCTTTCACCAGTCCATACAAACTTTTCGCCTAAAACTTCTGTTGATCACCCTCTATTGCAGGCTTCCTTTGGAGCACCATCCTCTGGGAGAATGTCTCCTCGTAATGTGGAACCTATCTCACCAATGGGCCCTCGGGTTTCCATGCTAGCTCAACGGGAAAAGCAACAGTTTCGTAGCCTTAGTTCACGGGAGCTTGGCTCCAGCTCTGCTTCCAATGTTGGTTCTGCTGCAAATTCTTGGTCAAAATGGGGATCCTCTGATGGAAAACCAGATTGGGCAGTTACTTCAGATGAATTGGGAAAGCTACGCAGATCATCTTCATTTGAGCTGGGGAACAATGGAGAGGAACCAGATCTATCGTGGGTTCAGTCGCTTGTTAAAGAATCTCCCACTGAAATCAAAGAAAAGCTAACAGCACCCGTCTCAGGTGTTACGGCCTCTGGATCCTCCAATGAGGGTTTGAGTGCAAACTCCCAAATGGAATCGGTTGATCATGCGGCGATGGGAGCTTGGATTGACCAACTGCATCTTGATCTTGTGGCTCAGCAGAACTAATCAAACAGTGTTCACTTAGCCCCAAGGCAGTTAACATGAAGTTTTTGGTAAATAACATAATGCATTCTTTTCCAGATTTTGTTGGTGGTTGATATGGGAAAGGAGAGGGGGGGGCATGGATGAAAGCAAATGCAGAAAAGTCACTTGAAGAAAATTCATTTTCACCATTTATTGTTACAGAAGTTAGAAAGCGTAAGAATACCTCTGGGTTATACTCGAAACAAAATGAAAACCCAGTCTAGGTGTCATTTTGCTTCCAATATTTTCAAATTTAGGCTTATATGATCATCATTTTTTTTTTATGATGAGCAACATGTTCTATGCATATGAAACTCATAATCTTATGGCTGTTTCATATTTTTCTTTGTATTCATTGTCAAGTTAGTAAAGATTAGGAGGGTCATATTCTATTATGTTCTTTTAAGATTTCTTCATACTATGGTCCATTTTTGGGCTCGGACCTCTGGTCCATTTTTGGGGATTGGAAAGGATATGGATTCTGATGTTTTCTGATGTAATTTTAGAATCTAGTAACTGGTAGTGTCAGTTACTGGGGATAAAGAGGAAGATGAAGAAATTATGATCCTTCCATGATGTAACAATCAATTTTACTTCTATTGGTGTTCTAATATATCGTTTTGTTTTTGTTACACGTATGATTCTTTTCATCATTTATTCCATTATGCTCTTCTTTTTATCTCTTATTGCCTTATTGGTATTGATTTTGATTAGTGGGTTGTTTGGGTGGCATCAAAGCAAGAACATGTGGATTCCAAAATATGGTGGTGGGATTTGAGACTGTGGAATGTGGATGTGGGATGTTGATGGAGTCAAAAAGAAGATAATATTTTGTATGGGATTCTCTCAATCCTTGTGGAATATCATAAGATTGAGACTCTGGGTGAGAATTGTTTATGCCTAGGAATAGGAGTTGCAGATTTATTGAGGCATTTTTAGTGCGACTTTATATTGTTGGTAATCAATCACTAATGAGTATCAAAAATGGCTAATTCTTATGCCAAGAAAAACATGCCAATACGTATCACTAATGAGTAGAATGAAGTCGGGCACTTTAGGTATCCACAGGTTCGGATCATAAATTCCGGCAATTGAATCCGAGTGCCTATTACGCGTGGGTATTTTCAGTCAATTGTGGTGCTCATATTCTCCATAGTGTAGGGAGAGAGTGGGTTAAATTAAGGGGTGGTTTTATTCTAATGTTTGTATTTTGGTCATGTTGGACTAGGTTTTTGGTGCCGTCATTGTTTACTCCGTTGAGAGATCATAAAATATGATGTTAAAATACAAAAGATAAGGAAAAAGAAAAATGATGATGCAGGTTTGGTGGAATTTAGCTCAAAGATGGACCGAACTAGAAAAATATTGAAGAAATGACTCTAAAGATGAACCAAGAGCTAATTTTGACCAAAAAAAAAAATAACCCAAGAGCTAATGATTAAAAATTGAGAAAAAGTTGAAAGAGACTTGAAGGAAAAAATGAACCCTAAGCATACTTCTTCCACTTTCGGTGTGTAGGTTGATCGGGACATTCTCTGCCTTTTTAAGTTTTAAACAAGACAACTTTGCGAAGAACTAGCTCATGGACAATTAGCCCAACTAAAATAATAGCACAAATGCGGATTATACAAGTCTAAAGTTTTGTTGTCCAGTAACTATTATTATTATTATTTTTATCAAAAGAAAAAATTTCATTATATAAACATCAATATTTTTATCAAAGACTATTAGCAAATATGCTTGTTTCAACATGACTGCATCAATAACGAAGCCAACATGGCTAAAGCGGAAAAAAACCGCACTAATAACTATTAATTCCACATCACTATAATTAAGTTTGAACCGTATCCAATTCCAAACAACCCAAAACAACTAAAGCCCTAAAATAACCCATAAACCTAATTATAATCATCACCATGAATTAAAGCAAAGTCGTCATAGGTACCACAACATCTAACCAGGAAGCGACTGCAGAACAGGGGCCGGATCTAGAAATGACTGTCTCCACTGATCTAACAATGCACAATAGCGAATTTCACAACAAACTCTCTCTAAACCCATAATAATTTGCATCTGATGAAGATGGCTAAAAACACTTGAACATACAACAACGAATTTCCTAAATTCAAAGAGATAACTAAAATTAGGGAAAATATGAAATCTTAGAGATTGTTGAAGGAAACCTACTTTGTGTGTGCCTTGTCAACCTAGGATTATATTAGTTAGTATAGCATATGAATTACTTATTTAATAGAAGTCCTATTGGGATGTGGATTGTACCATTTGTGTTTCTCTATATATAGAGGCACCTATTCATTAATAAAGATCGATTCTATTCCTGTGCTATTTACTTTGTAATTTACTTTATGTTTGTTATTGTATTTCGTATATCCTAAAACACGTTATCAGCACGAACCTCTAACCCTGAGATCAAAAATCCTAGAACCATAACCCTAGGTTTTCCGTGTTCACCGTGCACCATCCCCCCTGCTGCCGTGCACCACCCTTTGCTGCTGGCCACTTGCTGCACCGCCACAAACCACCACCGGCTACTCCTACATCAATATCTGAGAATCTGCCTGAACAGAATAGCCAATTTCGGAAGTGATTTTCTCCCTTCTCCACCGTTGGATTAAGCCGAAATTTTTACGAGAACTTACTCTGTGAGTCTAATACACCCAGTTCAAAATTCACCAATTCCGACCTTTGGATCTCCAGATATTCGATTTCGAATAAGAGGTACTCAAGAGAATCCGAGAAAAGAATCCAAGTAAGCTTTTATAAACGTTGCTGCTTTCTGAATTTAATTCAACCTTCTTTTTCTCAAGGGACTTGCAACATCCCTCCTCTACCTCTCACCTTTCTATAACGTGAGATTTTCGATCTATACTTTACACGAGACTCACCGAACTATGAGAAGCATTAGGGGAGTGATCGAGCTTCATATCGCTTGCGGTATGTGTAAGTCATGAGCACCTCTAATGTCATCATGCTATTGGCAATGTTCTCAAGAGCCGAACTGTGGGGGTTCGAGCTAATACTCCGGATGAGGAATCCGTAGAGAGAAGAGACTATGAACGAGGAGTTCATTGACAAATTAACCTCCGGATGAGGAATCCGTAGAGAAGAAACGACCTATGGTTTATGACTTATTCCCAACTAGGCTCACCTGCTTAGGTATGATGTCTAGGTAAGGAGTTTGAGATAAGTGGTATTAAGAGAGCTTGCTCCACCGACATCTCTTATAACTTACCTGGTTATATCTGAGTAGAGCTACTGAAAAGGTTTAAGGTTATGACCATACGACACCAAAGTTTCACCTAAATCCAAAATCCTTGGAAGCGTTTCTTGGGAGCAAATATTGCTCAGAAACCCTCTATTGTTTCGTGGGAGTATTAACTCCGAAACACACCACATTCTTGTTCTCCATATCCTTGGATGTCGAACATGAATGAACTCGATTTTACTCCATTAGATTCTGTGGACATTAGATTCTGAGATGGGCTCATGATATCCTAATGTACCTATTCGCACAAGAGCTTCTAGCTCGAATCCATGAGCGTTGTTTTGAAGAAACCGCTTTAGACCCTCAAACTGAGATATACAATGCCAGGTTATTTTTCCTGATGAATCACCAGATGGATATGGCACTCCAGTTTGAGTTCATGAAAGAGGTTAGCGCTAGAAGCGCTTCATGAACGTTATGGCAACGTTCGTAACTCCATCTCCTCTGTGGAAAATCATCACAGATGAACAATTGATTGAGGAAACTCTCACCACCTTCTCCATCTCTGCCTTGAGGAAAGGCATGACGATGATAGCGCCCCTAAGGGAGGACACTACGAGCAAAACCCTAAATCTAGGGACAAATCCGGACGTTTTGATCCGTAAGATTGATTTGCTCATGAAGGTAATCGCCATAATAATAAGCGATCATGCGAGCATATGGCCGCAAAAGAGTGAGAGATGACCACCATCCCTATAAGAGGGACGCCACCGGTTACTGCCGGTCAGCGTCGTTGCGCCACTAGTTATGGCAGCACCGCCACCGGCCAAGGCAATCTGCCACCGTCCTAGAGACCGTGAGTACCGCGCCTTTATGCCTCAATCAATGGAGAATCCTCTTCATGATGTCTATTAATGATATGGAGCGTCTGATCAATGGGCCATAGTTTGCAATACATATGAAGATGTAATTGTAATGATCAAGACGTCGAGTTTAAGAGTTAAAGACTTTGGAAGCAATTTTGCTTAAGTCTTTATGTTTTTCCAAGTTGATGTAATATGGCAAGTTTGCCAAGACAATGGATTTAGTTTTGATTTAAGATCAAGATGGAACTTTGAGTGTAAAGCCTTGGCTAATATCTTTAATAAAATCTGAGTTGCTTTCGTAGCCTCGATTTTAATGATGAGCTTACATTCATCTGTGACTACGATGGCAGGACCATCGAATCTTGTGCAAGGAAGAGAATATGCCCAATTCCTCTTGCCTAATGTTACTCACATTGATGTCACAAATACTCTCTACGCTCCAAGAGAAAATAGAACTTTGTTGAGCTTTAAAGATATAAGGAGCCAATAGTTTCCATGCTGAGACGCATGATGAGAATGGAAAAGAATTCCTTTGCATTACCTCTAATGACTGCGGAAGAAAGCGCATCTTAGAGAAGCTTATGTGTCTCTCTAGTGGGTAATATGCTACCACTATTCGAGCTATTGAATCAAACAATGTCATTCGGGATGACCTCTTGGATTCAGACACATATTGGCTATGGCACGACAGATTAAGACATCCTGGTCGTGTTATGATGATCCGTGTATTGAAAACCTCACACGGACATCCATTATATCGAGCTAATCGAAGCAAGGATCAAAAATTGATCTAAGGAGAGGAAATTGATGTTTCTGCCGTCCCGGCGACCGGTCGACAATGTCCCGGCGACCGGTCGACGACTTCCAGAAGCTATCCAAAACCGGGCAGAGCCTCGGCGACCGGTCGACAACTTCTAGAAGGTTTGGCGACCGGTCGAGAAATTCGGCGACCGGTCGCCCGGAAAAATCCGATTTTCTTCTGAGAAAAACCCTGATTCGAATCTTCATCAGGATGCCTCCTATGCTTCTGAAGCTCCCAAAGCCAAATGTTCATTATGCAAAGCTTGTTCCTTAGGGAAATAAGGACTGAGACCGTCCTATGCAAAGGATTCTAAAGTACTTCTTTCTTTGGACATATTCAACCAACAAGCAGACCATTTATGTATTTTATGGTGTTGGTTGATGCATCGACATGCTGGTCACCTGTCACGATGTTGTCCACTCATTATGCTGCTTATGCTAAACTCCTAGGCCAAATGATTCGCCTGCCGGCTCACTAACCGGATCATCCCATTATCCATCAGGCTTGATAATGCTGGAGAGTTTACATCGAAAAATTTCGATGACTACTGCATGGGATAGATGTTGGGCATCTAGTCTCACATGTGCAAACTCAGAATGGTTTTGCAGAGATTGCCATTTCCAAAACAAATGGTCACGAGGACATTGGTAATGCGCACCAATCTTTCTCTCTCTGCCTGGGGACACGCAGTATTGCATGCAGCTCTGCTTATTCGTCTGAGCTCCATCGCCACCCAATCTTGTTCTGCGTTACAGTTAGTGACTGGGTACGAGCCAAGCATCTCATACTTACGCATATTTGGGTGTGTTGTTTATGTGCCTATTACGCCGCCACAACGTATCAAATGGGTCCTCAGAGACGAATGAGTATTTATGTTAGATTTGAGTCTCCAACCATAATCCGCTATGTAGAACCCTTGACAGGCGATCTATTTGTCACTTCGGTGAGACAGTCTTCCCGTCGTTAGGGGGAGATAAGAACGTGAACGTTTAGCAGGAACGACTGGAATTGTCGTGGCCTGTCCCCACTCTGTCTCATAACGATCCCCCTACTGCAGAAAGTGCGTAGAATTATAGATCTTCAGAAAGTCAGAGATTCTCTTCCTGACGTTTTCTTAGATCTTAGTGACTAGATCATATATACCAGCTGCAAACATGCCTGCAAGGATGCAAGTGCCTGAATAAGGACTTGGACTCAAAGTCGCTGCAGCAGCCACCCCTATGGGAGGGGTGGCCGCCGGCGCCACTACCAGTAATGGTGGTGATGTGAATCAGGCCATGGCTCCGCTGAGGAAGCGTGGGAGGCCACCAGGTTCGAGGGATTCACGCCCTAGGAAACGGGCTGCGATGGCACCTAATAACCCTCTCATCATTGATACTCAAAATCCGTCCATGAAAACATTCCGGATTATGGTTATGTCCAAAAGACATCTTCGGGGGACGCCCTGTCGCTAAGACCTATCCGTGGGAACCTAGAGATCTCGATTAATTACACTAGTGTACATGAGACGTGGGATAGAAACTCCATCACTGTTGATGATGTGTTTGCATATGCTTGTGCACAAGAGTTCATTGAGAATGATGATATTGAACCTCGCTCCGTTGATAAATGCCGACGTAGAAGCTGATTGGCCTAAATGGAAATATGCGATCCAGGTTGAGTTGGACTCACTAACAAAGAGAATGGTATTAGGACCAGTTGTGCCAATACCTTCTGGAATAAAACCTGTTGGATACAAATGGGTCTTTGTTAGAAAGCGTAGTGAGAAAACGAGATATAAAGCTCGCCTTGTGGCGCAAGGCTTCTCACAACGCCCTGGAATCGACTACGATGAGACATATTCTCTCGTAAAGGACGTCATAACGTTCTGCTACCTTGTCAGTGGTAGTTTTCCGAAAAACTGAATATGCAGCTTATGGATGTGGTCATAACATATCTCTATGGGGATCTAGATATGGAGTTTTATATGAAGGTCCCGGATGGGCTTCATTTACCCAAATCAAGTGGCTCTAGACCACAGAGCACGTTTGCAATAAGATTTCAACGTTCACTATATGGATTGAAACAATCCGGACGGATGTGGTATACCCGTCTAAGTGACTACTTGATTGGAAGAGCGTATGTGAACAATAAATTATGCCCCTGCGTGAAAACAAGTTCCGGATTTGCCATAATCCGAGTTTGAGATGAAAGATCTTGGGAAATGATGCTCAGGAGATTTAATATGGATAAAGTCCATCCTGTTAAGCACTCCCATGATTGGTCGCAGTCTAGATCCAAGAAGGATCCGTTTCACCCAAGGGATGATGGTGAAGACGTTTTAGAGGCTGAGGTACCGTACCAAAGTGCAATAGGCGCATTATTGTATTTGGCACTGTGTACAAGACTCGATATCTCCTTTGTTGTTAACTTGTTAGCTAGATTTAGCTCTGCGCCCACGCAACGCCATTGGACTGGCATAAAAGACTATCTTTCGTTACTTGAATGGTACGATTGATATGGACTTGTTCTATCCCTACAGAGAGTCGAAACTAGGTGAGGAACCTATGTTTGCTGCGGTTGAACGACCCGGGCATCCGGACGAGGACTTACCGTCCGGATGGAACACAAAGGGCACGTTACCGCACGCAATAGGCGTCCGGACGAGGCTTTGCCGTCCAGACGGATTGCCTGCTATGCCGTCGGACGACCGGTCGCCGGGCATATGTCGACCGGTCGCCGATCTGCTGAAATCCCCTATTCCCAAAACGCTTGTGATGTTTTGGTTGATTTTGCTGATGCTGGGTATCTCTCTGACCCATATAAAGGTCGTTCCCAAACTGGTTATGTCTTTACCATGGGAAACACCGCGATATCTTGGAGGTCTATAAGCAGACTCTTGTCGCTACTTCTTCGAACCATGTTGAGATTATTGTTCTCCATAAAGCGGTTCGTGAGTGTATATGGTTGAGGTCCATAGCTACACATATAAGAAGTACTTGTGGTTTGAGGTCAACCACCGATGAACCTACATCCATCTATGAGGATAATGCTGCCTGCATTGAGCAGATGAAGCAAGGTTTCATCAAAGGCGACAACATCAAGCATATATCGCCTAAAGTATTCTATAATCAGCAGCAGCAGAAGTTCCTCAAGATCAAAGTGGATCAAGTCCGATATGAGGATAATGTGGCTGACTTATTTACTAAGTCACTGCCTAAATCCACATTTGAGAAGTATGTGTAAAACATTGGTTTGCTTAAGTTATCTGACCTCCCATGATTGTGGAAATCAGGGGGAGACGCAGACATCAGGGGGAGTCTGGCGTCCATGCTATTCCAAATGTGAAGGCCAGGGGTGTGTTGTACTCTTTTTCCCTTCGACCAAGGTTATTTTTATCCCACTGGGTTTTTGTTACTTGACAAGGTTTTTAATGAGACAACGCGAGGAGCATCACCTAGTGTTGACGCCACAAGGGGGAGTGTTGAAGGAAACCTACTTTGTGTGTGCCTTGTCAACCTAGGATTATATTAGTTAGTATAGCATATGGATTACTTATTGAATAGAAGTCCTATTGGGATGTGGATTGTACCCTTTGTGTTTCTCTATATATAGAGGCACCTATTCATTAATAAAGATCGATTCTATTCCTGTGCTATTTACTTTGTAATTTACTTTATGTTTGTTATTGTATTTCGTATATCCTAAAACAGAGATTGAATTTTAGAAGAAAGATTTGACCGTGGAAAAAGTTGAAAAAAAGATGATGAAGTTATTTTTAAGCATGACTCAAATCAAATTACTCTTAAGGGTTTATTATTCACCACAACAGACTAAAGCAAGAAGAAAATTCAACTGAACGAAGAGAAAAGAGGAAAGGGAGGAGGTTGGAGACCTGGTGATGGTAGCTAGGGTTTTTTTTTTGAAAGAAGGGCCGGTGTAGCTGCCCTCAAGCCTTGATTAATGAAACTGCAGAATACAAGAGGGAGGGGGGAACATGGTGCCTAAACTCCAAATCACAATAAGCATCGAGAGAACATCTAGAAATAATAGCAGGAGGCTCCACAAAAACTATGTATTCTAATATGCACCAACTAACAAGGATTGACATACCAGCAATCTGGGCAACGCCATTTTCTTTACAACGGTGACACATCAGAAAGATAAAGTTGATACATCCATAATAAACTAATTAAACCAACTTTCCTAATATGTTGCCGACTTGTACAAGATCTGTTGACACTTCGTTTCATCCTACCACTAGGAGGTTGCGTCCATTTGATCATCCGAACGGCTCGCCGCCTCGCTAGGGCAAACAAAGCACACTGAGCGCATAGGCCGGGACAAAGCCCACTTAGCCTTACCAAAAATTGGTAGGGAGTTATTGAAAACAAAAAACAACTAACAATTAAGCAAACAATAAAAAATAAATAAAAGCTAGCATCAGCCCAAACTGAGCCTAAAAGTTGACCCGAGGCAAGAGGTCTAACCCAGACATCAAGGCCACACTAGCACCTAGACCAAAACCTACACAACTCTTGCACCACCACCCTCACCATTGCCCCCCCTTCGACGCTCCTCCCCCGTCGTTGCGCCCCCCATGACCAACACAACCCGCTAGGACTGGGTTGAAACCAACCCCACCACAATCAAATCTAGATCGATCACCCAACACGCCGACACCGACCCACACACCCACGTCAATCCAATTCGGTGATAGCCACTAGATCCGCCTTCCATCCTTGCAAACACAATAACCGCACAAGAACCAATCCAAAGCAGCATGACTTTCGACCTCCAAGACCGCATATCGACTGCCACGATCCCAACGATACCCATCAGAAAACCCAGGGATGACAATAACCAGATAGACCCGTCCGACGATGACGCCCCAAGGGCGCGCCGCCGGACGAAGCATGAGAAGCACGGAGGAACAGGGAGGCTTAGGGTTTTTCCATAGAGAGAGTTTTTTTGTACTCTAAGATGTACTCTAAGGGTTTTTCTGTCGTTTTTGGGGGTGCAACTAAGGTTTTTTTAAGTTTTGAGAGAGAGAGCATGTCTCTTGTTTTCTAATATATATATATATATATATATATATTTTTTTTTTTTTTACTAGACCAAAAAAAGAAAACATAAATAAAACATATATATTTATGGGAAAATAACAACTTTAGTCACCAAACTTCTCTTCGTTCGACACTTTGGTCACTGAACTTTCAAATATTTCACTTTGGTCACTGAATTAAAACATCATGTATCACTTTAGTCACTGTGGCGGATCAACCCGATCAACGGCGCCAATTCCAGCCATGCCGTGACCAGAAACTGTTTGGGTTATCTTCCTCTCTAGCAACCTCCTTGTGGTGGTGTATCACCAAGACATCAACCACAACATCACAATTTAAATTTTAAAGTTTTGGACTACTAAAACTTTCGAGCTAGATCCCGGCCAATTCACTTTAAATCTTACCTTGAGGTTGTTACAAAACTTGATCCTTGGGTTGTGCCCTTCATTTTGATATTAAATTTTTGGTGTTTGGAGGTGGTTTATAGCGGCGAGTGACTAAAGTGGTACATGATGTTTTAGTTTAGTGACCAAAGTGATATTTCCGAAAGTTTAGTGACCAAAGTGTCAAATGAAGCAAAGTTCAGTGACTAAAGTTATCATTTTTCCTATATTTATTTATTTTTTGATCGAAATCCTATGGTTTTCCAAATGCTTCCTAGGCCCAAAGACTAATCGGCAGTCGAGGATCTTGTCAGAACGCTTCCACCCCCTGACCAGTCACAGAATGGATTGAGATTTAACTCAAATCTGCAATCAGCTTTTGAACCCGGATGGGGGGTACCATACTTGGAGGCTCAACCAACTCGACTACTAGTGGTGGTTATTTTCCCTATATTTATTGGAGAAGGTACAATAGTTACTATTATGCCCTAAATTTATTAAATTTAACCCAACTTAAAAAGGTATTCTCGAAAGGCGGGTGTGGTCAATCAGTAAGGGTGCTTCCATTGAAGCACGATTTGATCGCCGTTTCCTCTTCATGTTCGCATCTCTGGCGGATCATCGCAAAGTCGAGTAGGGAAAATGTTAGTTTTCAGAAATTTTGATGTGATTAGAGATACTTCTTATGTCCCTCATTTCCTCCATCTATCTCTAGGTTCAAGTCAGCCCACTGGATCTTGGGAATGTTAAGATGGCTAGATTGTTGGGCAACAACTTGGGATGTATGGTCTTGTGGTCTCTTGTACATGATGAGCTTAGGTTGGCTACCGGGATCCAGTTAGTTTGGGACATTTCTTGTCCTCTCCGGTCAAAGTGTGTACTTCGTCTCTCATTGACACGCACCATTGATTTAGGATTTTAGTATGAATGTCACCTCACTTGTTGTTTTACTTGTGGAGCCTTTTTTGTGGGATCCCAAAATATGACGATAAGTAAGCTTAGAACTAGAAAAAAATAATCTCCTCATTGACAAGCCCAAAGGCAGATCTGGTAAAGCAGATTGATATGGAAGAAACTCCCCTCTTATGTGATAAATCCCCCATTAATATCCTTTACCGATAAGACTCTTTAACAATTGAAGACACATAACATTATATCTCTACTACTATAAATAGAAGCGTAGAGTTTGGTATCAAATGCTTCACCAAATTATGAAGCGCTTATAATATCCTTCATAATATAAAATAAAAAGGATTAAATTCAGTTTACCCCTTTGAACTTTACACCAAACATCATGTTAGTCCCTACACTTCTAATTTCATCAGAAACACCCCTATACTCTTCAATTTAATCCGTTTAGTCTCTCCGTAAGTCAATCCGTTAACTTTGACCGTTAAGTGACGACGTAGCATGAGTGAGGTCCATTCTTGGCTGACTTGGCAGTGACGTGGCATCCCAGTCATCAACCAAAGTTGACTGGGCATGCCACGTCACTGACGGAGGGACTAAACTGATTAAATTGAAGAGTATAGTGGTGTTTCTGATGAAATTAGAAGTGCAGGGACTAACATGATGTTTGGTGTAAGGTTCATGGAAGTAAATTGAATTTAATCATTTTCAAAAATACCATTTTACATAGAAATCATGTGCTATAATAAAGAAAATTTTCTCAATTTGCACAATTGACAAATATAAGCGAAACTCCGATTTCGATAGACAATGTGTTGCCAAAGTCCATTTACTTTGTTTAATCATAGAGTCCAAAAGAGCCTAATAAGTAAATTCTCTTAAATTTCTTCAAACGTAAAAAAAATAAAAAAAATTAAACACTTGTAGCGACGAATTGGTCGTCGCTACAAGAGGCTCCTAACTGTTTTTTATTTTGGTTATTTTAATTTGATGAAATAGTTAAAAAAGACTCTTTCGGTTCTCATAAGGTCTCACGTTAGACTTCATTAAGACTCTAAAATAAGTTTGAGAACCCATACAAACCGTACTCGAGATCGAATTTCAAAGATACCATTTTTCATAGAAATCATGTGCTACAAAGAAATTTTCCTCAATTTGACACAATTCACCAAAGTAAACGAAAACTCGATTTCGGTAGATTGTGAAAGCCAAAACTCGTTGGCATTGTTTAATCATAGATTTTATGAGCCCCAATAACTAAATTATTTTACATTTGTTCAAAGTTAAAAAAATATTTATATATATATTTTTTATATAAATATTTTTTTAACTTTGAAATTCTCAAGTACGGTTTGTATGGGTTCTCAAAATTATTTTAGAGTCGTAGTGAAGTCTAACGTGAGACCTTATGAGGACCGAAAGAGTCTTTTTTTTAACTATTTCATCAAATTAAAATAAACAAAATAAAAAAAGTTAGGAGCATCTTGTAGCGACGAATAGCGACGACCAATTCGTCGCTACAAGTGTTTAATTTTTTTTTTTTTTAAAGTTTGAAGAAATGTAAGAGAATTTACTTATTAGGGCTCTTTTGGACTCTATAATTAAACAAAGCAAATAGACTTTGGCAACACATTGTCTATCGAAATCGGTGTTTCGCTTAGTTTTGTCAATTGTGCAAATAGAGAAATTTTTCCTTATTATAGCACATGATTTAGGGCCGGCCTTTGAGCAAGATCCGCAAGACTTGGGTCTATGGCCCCCAAATCAATAGGCCCCAATTTTTTTTTTATATTATCCAGTCCGAAAAAAAAAATTTACATTAATATTATTTTAATCAGCATGCGCAATTGCGCAGTTGACTTTCCTACTCTCTAACAGGCTAATAGCCTAATACCTCTTTCTCAAAAAAAAAAAAAATAGCCTAATACCTGAGTCCCTATTAGTCTTGTCTCTCCTTTATTATTATTTTTTCTTAGAAAGTGTCTTTCTTTCATCCTTTGCGGCTGTACAGTTTTGCCCTAATTCCCAAAAGAAATAAAAAATTGCAGTACGTCTCTTCTAGACTTCTAATCTTCTTCTCCTTTTTTACGACCAAGCGCTAGCCCCCAAGTTCTTCATAGGTAATTTTATATTTGTATTGATATATGTTTGTATTTTGATTTATTTTATATTTGGTTTAATTTATCTATTTTTTGAATTTAGTTGTTGGATACTTGGATTTTGTTTTCAAACGTACTATATTGCTAATTTTCTATATTGCTAATTTGATATATTACAAGACGAGTCTTATTGCAATGATACTTTGCAATACGTTGCCTTAATTACATATTTGTTTGGGATATGTTTCTTTTTAGCAGTCGAGCCCCGAGAATTTTCTTCGCCTTGAGCCCCCGAATTCTCAGGGCCGGCCCTGACATGATTTCTATGTAAAATGGTATTTTTAAAAATAATTAAATTTAGTTTACCCCCCCTGAACTTTACACCAAACATCATGTTAGTCTCTGCACTTCTAATTTCATCAGAAACACCCCTATACTCTTCAATTTAATCAGTTTAGTCCCCTCATTAGTGACGTGGCATGCCCAGTCAGCTTTGGTTGATGACTGAGCATGCCACGTCACTTCCAAGTCAGCCAAGAATGGGCCCCACTCATGACACGTCATCACTTAACGGTTAAAGTTAACGGATTGACTAAAATGATTAAATTGAAGAGTATAGGGGTGTTTCTGGTGAAATTAAAAGTGCAGAGACTGACATAATGTTTGGTGTAAAGTTCAGGAGGGTAAACTGAATTTAATCCAAATAAAAATCATAATAAAATAATTTTAAAAGGTCATTATGTTAAAAAACAGAAAAATATAAATATGATTTTTTTTTTTAAAAGATGGGTAACAAGGAAACTTCCACGTTCTTCATCTCTTCACCAAGAACACGTGCATCGCACGGATATGAGGTTAATACTCATAATTGAGAGCAAATGGCCAATGGTAGCCAAGAAATGACCTGCTCCTAGCAAGGAAGACAATCCTAGTAGGAATATCCTTAATTAACGTGTAAGAAAGAAACTCTAATCAACAGTAATCTTTGGAGTCCATCCCCAAGAGTACTTAGGGTCATTATGCGCCAAGGTTCTCCATATATATGCTCAACACGGTGCTAGGATAACTAATATCAAACCCTAAACTTTATCCCACTGATTGAGCCTTCACTAACTTGACTGTCGGAGAGTCCTTGTCCAACACAATGCTAGATTACTGCTCTGTTCCATTGGGTTCCCCATTGGTCTCATTTTCCCCATTCTGGACACGTATTTCTCGTGAAACTCCCAAATCTGTTCCTTTGATTGGGTAGCATTATCTCAGGTGGATTAATTTGATGACAAACAAAAAATAAAGACTAACGAGCAGGTTGACCATCGTATTGGTTCAGAGAATAAGCCAAAGGTCGTTGACCCTGCTTTGAAGTTAAAGCTTTATGTTTCGACTAGTGATGTTATTTTCCCTTCCATGACGACGGTTCTTGTGGTGAGTAAGTTGTCTTCCATCACTACAATTTTGGAAGTTCTTGTTTCGAAGTATACCACCCTTACATTTCGGTCGGTGGGCGGGGCAAGGAAGGGGGTGGAGAGTTGATTTGATCTTAGTATGGTGGCCAAAACCATGAGATGAGAGAGCAGAAATTTGTGTTAACTTTTTAATTGTTAAATTTGACAAAAATAAAATAAAATATAACTAAAATTTTGAGAATTACAAAAAAAATCCCTCGTCATTAATTTTTTTTTTATCAAGTGAAATTCATTCAATACTCAACAATTGCAATAGCAACTACAATCCCAATTAAGGGAATACATCCACAAGACTACTACCAAGATACTAAAACCTTATTCGAAAGAGAAGGAATTGACTAGTCAAAAGATTCAAACAGGAGTACGTGGAAATGAGCGGTTGACTGGGCCAAATTGGCCAATAAATAGCATAACTGGTTAGACGTACCTTTCAGATTTTTTTATAATTTCATTAAAGAAATGTTTGTTAAGCTTGAGGGTATTCTCGTAGTTTCTATTCTCCTATACCCTAATTGTTGACGAAGGCTAAAAAGAGAATGAAACCCTATAAAATTGTGGTTATTTGCATGGTGTAAAAACAAAACAAAACAAAAAACAAAACAAAATTTGCAAAAAGAGTAATGGATGTGTCAACTGGGAGTGAATGAACCTAGAAATTACAAAAAAAAAAAACACATTCACACTTAACATACATTATTGAAAACCACGAGATGTGGTTTAGTGGGCGGATGCCAAGTCTGGTGGTAATACCAGAAGTTTTGGGTTTGAAACTCGATGATACCATTCTCGTAGCCATCGGAGTGCGTAAGCGTGATGTCGTCTATGTTAGGCGCCGGGATCCATATGGGATACCACTAAAAAAAAACATACATTATTGGATGAAATTACTAAAAATTGACGGCATGGGGTTTCAATATAAATTAGAAAAGTTAGGGAGCGTTTTTTTTTTTTTAAATTTTTTTATATTAAAAATTAGTAACGATTACAATCATCATATAAACCATCTTGAATCAAAACAAGTGCTATGGTAAGGGAGAATTACATTCCTTTACTATATTTCTAACATAACGAGCCAAACGGTGAGCCTCGTAGTTTGCTATTCGGGGAGAATGTTGAATGGAGACTTGCTTGTGGGAAAAAATAGTGTTGATGTCTTCCACAATGGTGTCAAGAAAGGACAACTCCTCATCCAGATAGGTGCTAGACTACATAATAACATGAGTCTTAACCATGCCTTTGCAAAGCATATAGTTCCAATACTTCCATACAGCCAAAGACACATAAAAATTGGTCTTTAAGAAGAGACTGATCCATCTCCTAACATCCATTCCTTGAACAAATGAAGCCGGAGGAGCGATTGTGATGGCCATCCCAAGTGTGCGGTCAACATAGTGGCCTTTTGAGGGATCTTGTTTGCCTTGTAATCCATAATAGTGATGTACTAAATTAGAGAGAGAGAGAGAGAGGTTGGTGTTACCAAACTAATGTCGTTTACCAAACAACTCAAAAAAGGACAATACCATCATAGATGAATAATTTGAAAGGTCCAGCTGACTTCAGTGACTTGGCCAGTATTGTGATGGGACTCCCCAATTTCTATCTTGATTTACATATTTAACTAGGAAATGTCACTGTTTTCCATGTGTTAACTATAGTCTACAACAGAGTTCCTACTTTCCAGTTCACACTCTAACCCTCTAAACATAGGCTACAAGATAAATCACCAATTGCAATACATTTCAGAAATGTGGGTAAGCAATATATGAAAGATGGTGTTCCCTATTTTCTCATTACCTATGTACAGTAGGATGTACCATCTGCTAAATTGATAAATGCAGAAACATATTTAGTCTCTAATTACTGCCTCAGAAAGCTCCACGGTCCCGTTCCAGTCCCTATCCTGCAATGCAAATTGAAGATCAATATGGAAGCAACTTTCAATTTAGATTCACGATAATATGTTATGAGTTATGACAATCCTTGCTAAACAAATTAGTTGTTACATGGTCTCTTGTGGTATTTGTTTTTATATCCAACTAAAGAATCAACAAACACAGAAAGCATAATTTCCTATGGTACTACATGAAGTTAATTCGTTTGGATTAACAAAAGTACAGATGTTTCAACTAGAGAACTTACCTCCAAAATCCAACCAGGGTGCGCAAACTCATGAAGATTGTTAAAGCAACCCAGATACCAACAAAACCATGGCTTGATGACAATACAAACAGACACACTATGCTCACTAAAGCCACCAAAACCTGAAATCAACCGAGAAAAATGAGACAGAGAGAATTGTTCAACTACTAGTAAACAGGTCGCGAAATAAATAGTAACTGAGTACGACTGTACGAGAGAAACAAGGATTTTTAGACTTGCCATTGAGTAGGCAGAGAATGCAAAATCTGATGCTCCATAATTTACTCCATCAAAAACAAATGCCAAAGCATTAACAGGCTGAGTCACTGCAATAAACTAGCCAGAAAAGAAGAATTATTAGCTCTCTAAGTATCTGGAAACTAATAGAACAACAAAATGTTTTATTGTTTCTTTGCTTGGACAGAGGGAGAGAGATATACCGGAATGCCTAAACTTATAAGTTGCAAAACGTTGATGTCTTTGGTAAACAATCTTGAAGCATACTTTAATACAACTGTAAGGAGGACCGAGAGCATTAGCCCTAGAACCAAAGCCATCTGCATACTAAAATCATTAGTAATTCAAAACAGGACAATGACAGAAAGTTATTTATATGTTCAAATATTAACCCACCTGCAATACACGTGAAGCTGTGGCAACGACCTTGCTGTGATCTTTCCTTGCAAATGCGCTTGCAAGGATTGCCTGAAAGTTCGGATGCAGTTACATCTATACCGTGGAAAGAAACAGAATACAAACATGCTTATAAAACAATAAAGCACAATAACATGCTAGAGTGTTGTGCACTTGTGCTATTTCCTATCAACTCAAGTGTATTGGATCAATGGTAACTGTAAGTATCCATGACACTCAAAATTTTTACCGTCTCCCTAATGTAGGTTTGTGAAAACAGTATGAAAGGGAGAAATCTATTCTGTAGTTGAATTAGTATATTATCATGGCCAAAAACAGGACATAGATTTGTAATTTTACTATATTATCTTCAACTTCCTTATTACAATTGCTTTATAACAATAATACAGAGTAATTCTCGTTTGAATAGGATATGTAACTCCACAAAATTTTGGGATGTCAACAATGTAAATCACCATCACATAATACACTCTCTTCCAAAATTATTTACTTACTTGTCCAGCCACAGCCAACCCATCAGCAAGCAAAGAGGCTGCAAGCCAAATCTGCAAGCACACTTGAAATGCAGCCATTGATGTTGATCCCTGCCTTGCAGCTAAGGATGCTGCCAGGGTAACACAAAATGTTGCAGCTATAACTCTCACCAATAACATACCCCCTGATCCAAGATGAAAAAAGAAGAAGAAGATATGGTGTGGTCAAAAGGAAATAATTTTATCAGTTTCTAATAGAAAATGATTGCAAAGGATAGGCCAGAAGATGGGAGAACTAGTGAAGGAAACAAAAAATAATTTATTTGAGTATTTAGATTGGGATGTTATTCTTAACAATCCGTCAATCCCAAAAAGTCAATCTACACTCCAAAGTTAATATCATACTATTTCCATCGACACAAAATAAGTGCAAAGGAGTGTAGATTGACTTTTGACAGTGTTAATACAATTCCCTTTAGATTATAGTCAGATATAGAGCAACAAAAGATAAAACTGTATAAGAACAACTTAAGTGCCAAAAATTATGTTCGTCATACATTTAAGATAATCCAAATAAACCTAGCAAGCAACTTCAAGTAAATCCACTCACACAAGATACTGTATGACTAGTGAAACATCTACTGTATGAAGGTCATAACGGTTCTCATAGTTATATTAAGGCATATTTATGGCCTTGAGTTTCACGAAGACCAAAGTCATCTATTCTTTACTCAAGGATTGCTTAAGTTTAGTTGCAGATTATTTACTTGGAAAGAAAAGGAAATAAAAGCCTTTACCATTTTTCAGAAACTGGCCAAACCGTAGATCTTTGACACCTGGCGTTAGAAGATCAACTTGTTTGTTTAATCTCCATAATAGTATCAGGGAGATTAAGTACCTCCAATAATCACAAAACAAGTAAAACAGAAGTCTGAGCAAATATTTGTATTGACATGAAAAATAAGTCTTGGCAAAGGGGTTGGACTTAAAGCAATGAATCATTATCAGCCAAAGGTAAGCTTACTGAGAAATAACATGGGCAATGGCCGCACCGCTGATGCCCATATGGAGTACAAACATTAATATTGGGTCCAAAATGATGTTTACGGCATCTCCCACAACTGCATTTGAAGAAACAAACATGTAGAATGACTTCAGTATGTGAACTAACCCAGCAAAGATGCAGTCAACTAATGCTCTATTTTCTTATCCTTTGGAGCAACAGTTGCTCTATTTTCTCTAGTACTAGTTTAAGAATTACCCAAACAGTAATTAAAATGCTAATATAGGCAAAAGGATGTGCGTATAAACGTACTTAGTAACATTACATGTTACAATGTTACTGTTTGTTTGCAAAAGTATGTGCCAATATAAGCAGTTGTCAAAGAGTACATAGCGGAGATCAGGAATTCATGCAAATTTCCGTCAGAGTGCAGAAGACCCACTTTTTGATGGGCAAGTTTGGGTGAGACGCTGGTTTGATTCGCAGTGGGATCCACTTTTCTTTTATAATGACCAATTCACTCGTCAAAAAGTGGGTTACGTGCTGGGAATTTGAACTTTTTGCCAAAAACTTTGGATGACTTCCTAAAAATCAACAGGAGGCCCCAATAATCTGGCACTAAACCCTTTTTCATAAGCTTAGGTGCATATAGTTTATGTAATACAAAAGATGAAGAAAAGAGATTCAAACAGATTCATAACCCCAATAATGGAAAACAAGATGAATCTAGGATTCAACATATGAAACTGATAGCAATGCCATCATTCTATGATGATTGAAGGGAGCTTGAAAACTTACACCAGACTTCACTTAGAGAGGGAAGTGAAGACACGACAAACATGGAGATCAGAATGACATGATGAGAGGATAAAGAAAGGAATAATGGAGGCACAAATGATGTCCTAGACTGAAGATTTGTACTTCCCAATTCTATGGTTATGAGCATTACTCTCATTCACATTTTTGGCATTGTAAAATGTGAATGTCACCATGACATGAAGTCTCAAGATGGCAGAAAAAGTCTATTATTCAAGTCAAATACTGGGAATGGATTATGCTTGTTTCAAGAGCTAATGAAGAGACTGGTTTTAGTGTGTCATGCTCATCGGTGCATTGGCAATATATTACAGTCAATCAAAATATCTTAAAGATCTGAGAGAGAGAGAGAGAGAGAGAGAGAGAGAGTACTTGTGGCATATAAAGGAGTTTTTGTATCCTTTAAACCACGAAAAACCCCTTGCATGGCCAAAGAGAGAAGAACAGCAGGAGCACCAAGTGACCTTAGTGTCAAGTATTGTCTCGCTGGTCTTAGCATAGGAGAATTCTGCAATAGGAAAAGAAAATATTTCATTATTCAATACAGTAATCAAAAAGAGGTCCACAGTAATTTGAAGAACTCTGTAGACTTTAGTAATTTCAATATCAGAAGTAGAATCACATCATAGAACAAAATCATATGACTTTTACTGAGTTAAAAAATTGAGGTTTAAAATATTTCTACAATTCAAATAGCTGCGGAAAATAAATTATGCCCATGTTAAAAAAAATGCAGCATTGAGGGTTCAATATGTCCTTTATTTCAAATTTCCAATAAAGATAACTCAGAAGATATTAGTGCTCATTACACTCACACAAAGCGATTGGCTCACACTAACAAATCGTATCTATCCTTGTAAGCATCTGAAATTTAGTAAATGAACAGAACTGAGAATGCAGTCATCTTTCATTTTCAGTACGACTCAAAGTTCCTCTTAGATTCAACTGGCAAAAGAATGGTAGATCTCAAATATGACATATCTTCCACATCTCAATGGCATAGCAAAGTATAATGTGGCCAAAATAAAAGAAAAAGTTCTATACTGCTATTTTTGGCATAATGAAGCCATATTCATTCAAGTTCCTAGTGGAGCTTGGAATTCCCTTGCTCAATGACCACAAACGAGTCAATAATTGCAATATGTCCCGAAAAGATGGTTGAACTTGCAGTTCTAGGTAATATAATCGATCCCAAAAACTAAGGCCATAACTTGCTGTTCTAGGTGGTAAATAAATGTGGCATATGTAAGATGAAATCTGATTACTCTGTTTTTTAGGATGTATGTTTTGTGAAGACATGAGACAGAGAGCACTATATTGATTCCATAATGTAGCATTGCTTTGTTAGTTTTCTTCATTTCTGAAAAGAAACAGACTTTAATGATCACCAAGAATGATACAACAAAAGCGGACAAGAAGTCCACAATAGACAAAAGCCACAGCAGAAACCAGAGAGCTACATCAAATGCAATTATCTAGCTGCAGCAAACCACCCTAATTATGTCTGTAACCTTAAACTATGGTTGCCATAATATAAGAAAGGCTGTAGTTTATGAAATCTACAGAAACCGATGCCGTACATTGCTCTGAAAGTTTGTTCCTTTGCTACCTACTTATGCCTTCCCTGGTTTCCATATTAGGATAAATTTCCCATGGGAAAGACCTTTTCAATGATAGGTACATAACACCTTCCCTTATGCAGAAAAGACAATGTACTAACAAATTGAAGTTTAGAACAACGTTCTGTAGTTTAAACTCTATAAATATATGATGCAGGAAATGGAGAAAAAGAAAAAAGAGGTATGATTTTGCTTGGAAATTATTTAAAGTTGACTAGCATTAAAGGTAATTCCATAACAAAATAAAGAAAAGGCAACCATCATGAAACAAGTACAAAATATCTAAAAACTCCAACATTTCAAAATGAACTTACAGAATCTACACCCATGTAATTCAGGATGGGGTTTGCAGCAAAAATTAGGAATAGAGTTTGAATAACCCCCAGCACGCTGCCAATAACCAATGCTGATGAAGCTGATGGAATATGCCTTCTGACATGCTCATGTTTGACCATTTCCATGCAATCATTGGTAATGGATGATGATGTAGAGTCTGGTTTACAAATTGATACAAAAATATAAGAAAGTGAAAATATAATTCATAATATTGTAGGGTTTGGTATGTTTAATATAATTATTATATTTAGAGGAGCTAATATTCGCAATAAACTTATCCACATAGTAAGTTTAATCCAACATTAAGAAGGGAAAAAGGAGGCAATGTACCAACAAGTGGTATGAGGACTTCCATTTCCGTGTTGACGGAAGTAGCATTTTCAAGTTTTTCATATACTTGTTCTTTAGTACTCAATTGTTCAGTAGTATCTTCTTCAGCAACGAAAGAGGTTGTAATACTGACAAGTGGAAAAATTGCTATTTTTGATACTTGATTGAAAACAGCTATAGAAATTCCCACAGCTGCAAGCTCCACTGGACCTATACAGAGTCATGGATTAATACAGTTAATCAAATCCAGGTCCATAGTATACAATGCTCCACAGTTTATTAAGAGCTTAATTATAGTTAACTAGGATTAAGTTCTATGATAAAGGAAAGTGTGACAGCACTTGTACGGAACATCTACAGATATGACAGCATAAATCATTCACACACATAAAATTGATGTCCAAACAGTTTATTGCAAAGCTAAAGTTTCATCAACCTGCAATTCTATAACTAATTCAGTAGATAAAATAGTTTTTTGCAAGTGCTTAAACTTGTTCATATCATGGAACTTCAGTAGACTAACTTTTAACAGTCCTGTAAACAAGCTGGAAAAAAAAAAAAAAAAGCTTTCTCTTCTTGGTCGTCTGCAACAGCTGCGGTAACTTCCCTCCTAAGGCGACTCTTTCTAGAATCTTTATGAGCATCATGCAAATGTTCAGAGTTTTTCCCTTCGTAAATAAAAAAGCTTCAACATGAGCAGGAAGCCATCATATGAAATTTTTTGGTTCAAGAGCAAAATTCAGTTCACATTCCAAGATAAGGTTGGCCAAGATAAAATGGTGAATTTGCAGAGAAAGATTGGAAATGCACTCGTGAAACATCTGAACATATAATTCAAAATGATTAAACATCGGCATCACATACCTATATGGCCAACAAATGCTGTGTCAATTAGAGAAGCAGCAGGGTCTGCTACTAATGCTAGGAGCGTAGGAAGTGCAATATGTACTATTTCCAGGCCTAGCTCATCCGCTTTGAAAACATTCCTGGAAATTATATCGGGAATTTGCGATTAGAAAATATAAATAATAAATTTTCCATTAAAATTCTAACTCAGAGAACCAGCAACTACGAAACCAAAAGTACATCTAAAGTCTGAACCATCCATAAAGCTATTGAATTTATTCCAAAAACAATCATAATGACAAGAGCAGCAAACTAAAAGAGCCCACTTAACATAAAGTAGTTACCTTGTGTCTTTGAAGAACACAAAGAGGGGCATCTTGCCCATTTTCTTGCAACAATTTAGGAGAGTATATATGGCCATGAGTGAAATAAGGCCTTCCTCATGGAGCTTTGAAAGAGAACAAGCTCAATATTCAAAAGTATCAAAACGTATATAGTCTTCTTTACAACTAAATTCTGATCATCACAAATTCAAAAGCAAGAAACAAAACTCAATTACAAGGAATCCCAACGTTTTGAAAAGCTCAAACAACAATGTCAAACGAAAACGAAAGCAGAAAGATCCCAAAAGAATTGGGAACTACAACTATCTAGAGATTGTAATTTTCTTCTTAAATCAAAGAAAACCCAAAATAATGAGGACCCAAATCATACAAGGATTGGAGTATGCTTAATGGGGAAGAATCAAATAGATATTTGCATTAAGAAGAAAGGTTTGGAGTGTTGAACGAACCTGGTGACACCAGATAAACATATACCGTATGAACCTCCCTCAGTTGGTAAAACCCAGGAGCCACCACAACCAAAACTATATTATTTCTTGCCAAAAAAAAAGAACTATATTATTTATTATATTATAATTATAATAACTCAACCTCTGACAATGATAGATTTTAAATCCATGTACAAAAACTAGCCAAGGCCCAATGAAAAACCCGAATGATTTGACTTCTCTGTAAAAAAAGACGATACGTACGAGATTGACTTGAATTAGTTATTTGTCTGATTTGCAGTGAAGTTGCAGTTGAAAAAATAACAAATTGCAACGTCTCCTTTCCGTTTTTATCTGCACGGTTAATTTTTCAGGGCTTATTCTTCCAAAACTTATAAAATCATCGTCTACATATTTGATTGCTAATTTGGTATAATAATCATATCATTCTAAATTTCTAATGTTTTGTTAGATTGTGTTAGTTCATCTGTTTAGTTACACTTAGATTACATATCAGATTCTTTCCTTTGATTGCGTGATGAGTAAAACTTGTTTGGAATACTAGATTTTCCCTCAAGCTTGTTACGTACCCATAAAAAAAAATGAGGGCAATGCTATTCCTACTCACCAAGTTTCAGCTGAAGTTTAAGCATTCTCTTGCAGTTTACAAGTATTTCCGTCTTATAAACATGTTGCATCTCTTCATTCATGATGCAAAACAATGTAAAAAACTCTTGCCCTGAATTCCTACACGGAGATGAATAATCTTCAGATTGAATATATGGATTTACAAGTGCCAAGAGAAAGAAAAGAAATGGTTCAAGAAATACGGCCTCATTTCCTTCGATGTGTCTGCAATATAACCAGCTCTCTCCATTTCTTCCCCTAATTCCTCCAACTTCTGATAAATCTCTTTAGTTCTCATGTGAGACCTGTCCCCGGCCACGAATGTGTGAATCTTGTTTCCTTCCTCAACCCAACTCAAACCCGTTTCCTTTTTCACGCCTCGGTCTCTTAGCATCTTCCTGGCTTTTGCTGCTTCCTCAAATCTTCCAGCAGCAGCATAAGCATTCGAAAGAAGCACATGCATGCCAGAGCTCACAGAACCCAACCCAAAGATTTTGTCAGCCACAGAGGCTGCCAATTCAGTGTCTCCATGGAGTCGACAACCTGTTAACAAAGCTCCCCATACAGATTCTGTTGGTTCTATAGGCATTTCCTCTATTATTTTGACTGCATCCTGCAACTTTCCAGCGCGGACAAGCAAGTCCACTAAGGAAGCATAATGCATTTCCCCTGGCTCAATCCCATACGTTTTCATCAGCCCAAAGTAATGCTGCCCCTTTTCAACTAGCCCAGCATGGCTACAAGCATATAGCACACACAAAAATGTAATGAAATTCGGCTTCAACCCAGCACTTTCCATCTGTTAAAACAGATCAAAAGTCTTATTCATGTGCACGTGTTGCGTACACACTATCAGCATTGCATTCCACATTCCAAGATTCCTAACAGGTATCTCGTCAAAAACTCGATGAGCTCCCTCAATCACTCCACACTTGGAGTACAAGGATACCAAAGAGCTGCCAATAAAACTCGACGAATTAAAACTCGTTTTGAAGCATAAGCCATGTATTTGCTTCTCCAATTCAAGACGCGTTGAACTACCACAAACCCGAACAACACTCGAAAACGTAAAATCATTGACATCCAAATTTTCAGCCAAGGCTTGTTAAAAAGCATCGAAGCTTCCTCTGCCTCACCCGCTTGAGTATACCCATAAATCATCCCACTCCAAGAAACGACATTCTTGTCAGGCATTTCATCGAACATCTTCCGAGCATCTCTTATCTCCCCACATTTAGCATACATGTCAACCACAGAACTCCCTACAAACACATCAAATTGATAACCAGTCTTCACCGCAAGGCTATGTATAGACTGCCCAACATCAGGCCTGTTCAAAATTGCGCAGGACTTGGTCACACTCGGGTATATATGGTCGTCAGGACGCAATGTAGTGCCAAGCATTCGACGAAAGTAGTCAATGGCGATAACCGGAAGCTCATTCTGGGCAAAGGACGAGATAACCGAGCTCCAAGTAGAGGATGACTTGTGTGGACTTGTTCGAAAATTTGGCGGGAATGAAGGGGCAGTTGGTTCTTGGAGTAAAAGTTGATGAGGTGCTGAGAGACAAGAGGGAATTGATGACATGGGCATGGAGCTGGAGACCCTTTGGGAGGGCCCTTGAGTGAGTTAGAGAGAGGAGGAGGTTGCAAATGTGATTGTGAGTGAAGCTCTGTTCAAAGTTTGGAGGGTTTTTAGGGGGTTTTGGGAGTGTGGTAATTAGTAGGTTTCAGTTGGAGGGGTGTTTTGGGGAGTTCATGGGTGAAGCATATAGAGAGGTTTTGGGGTTCTTTCTTTCCTTTTGTTTGGGATTTTAGTAGCTGTGTTGTGGCCCTGTCGGCCGTGACTGATTAAGTGAAAATTCAGTTTGCGTTTTACTTGCTCTTCCTCGGGCCTCAGCGATTGCGTAGTTCAAGTTACTGTTTGGAAAAACGGAGTACAAACAAAAGAGTCATTTAATCATGATAGTGTGTTGTGTGTATATTTCTGTGAAAAAAGCTCTGGTCCAACTTGTGTGTCCAAAGTCTTTCTTATTTGCATACATTCGGCAATGTAATTCTATGATTTGAACCGTTGATCTTATAAAACAACATTTATAGATCAATTCTGTAAAAAAAAAAATCAACGTAAATAGAAATCGTTTATTTATGCAATTGCATCAAACAAATCGACACACAGGTCGAACCAGAGTTTTTTCTAGGGTTGGGAAAGTGAGACCGAAATACCGAAACCGAAGCCGACCGTACCGAGCCGAAACCTATCGGGTCGGTATTCGTTCCATTTTTTCTTTATACCGAACCGAACCGAAACCGAATCTTATATTCGGGATCGGTATCAGTATGCAAAATATTCATACCGAACATACCGAATATACCGAATTAAATGATTTAATTGTTTTTTTATTAATTAATACAATTATACAACCTCTCTTTGTTCCTCTCTCTCTCACAATTATACAATTAACCTCTCTCTCTCTCTCACAGTCCCGAGAAGCTTCTGGTCCTCCTTCTCTCTCTCCATCAGCTTCTCCAATTATACAACCTCTCTTTGTTGCTTTCTCTCACAATTATACAATTAACCTCTCTCTCTCTCTCTCTCTCTCTCTCTCTCTCTCTCTCTCTCAGAGTCCCGAGAAGCTTCTGGTCCTCCTTCTCTCTCTCCATCAGCTTCTCCAAGTGCCCTTCCATGTCGATCTTGTACCTTATGGCCCAGATGATACCCAGATAGAAGTAGAGCCACCGTAGCCACTAATAATCTATCTTCTTCAATTTTTTTTCCCCTAATTTTTCATCAATTAATGTATCTGTTTGCTGGGAAAGTTTGGAAGTTTATAGTTCTAGGTTGAATTCGTACAAATTCTGAAGTGGAAATTTTTTATTTGAATTTGCTATATTAATGGATGTGTTTTTTCGATCTTTGGATCCTTACTCTTCGGGGTTTGGGGCAACTCCAAGAGATCCATGAGGTTTTTTTGTAGAGAAGATGACTGCCTGCGTGCTTCAATGAACCGAAATGGTCCCGACCGAAACCGAACTGTTCGGGATCGGTTTGGTTCGGTCTGAAAGCTGAAAAAAGGCATTACCGAGCCGAACCGTACCGAATAAAAATTTCGGTACCGGTATCGGTATGGGCACATTACCGAGCCGTCCCGAACCAATCCCACCCCTAGTTTTTTCCAAAACCGTCAATTTAGTTATGAGAATGTTAATTTTTACTAAAACCGTCCATTTGTTTAATTGATATAGTTGGATGAGTTAACGATTTCCTATTTGAATTATTTTTTGCAGATATGATCTTTAAATGTTGCTTTGTAAGATCAATAGTTCAAATCATAGAATTACACTGCCCAATATATGCGAATAAGAAAGAGTTTGTAGATCGGACTAGAGTATTGTCCTATTTCTCAGGGCATTAATATCACAAATAAAGAGACAGTTTGGGCTTGCTTTTTCAGTTTTGAATTAATAAAAAAATTAATTATAAATAAAAACGTTTTGCAAAAAAAATGAAATGTGTCTTTGGTGAGTTTTACAAGCACTTAAACTGAGAAGCAAATGTCAAGTTATAGCGTTTTTACCAAATTTGAAAAGTATTTTTAGGGATTTCAGAAATAAACCCAAAATGACCCAATGTCCAAATTTTGGTCCATTGGATATACTTTGAATTTTTTTTATATGAATAAGGGAGTGGTCCATTGGATATACTTTGAATATTTTTTTTTTTATAAATAAGGGAGATCATTTAGCCCATGGCAAGTCTAAAGAGCTGAAATAATTAGAAAATGTCTTTACTACGAAGGATAGGGGAGTTAAACTTAAGACCTCTACCCACTAGACTAAATGTTAGTTGACAAACAAAAAGAAATACAATCAAACACTTGACCACTTAAATACAAACTCAAGCCTTATCCACTAGACCACAAGTTTGCTTGTGATATCTTATGCAAGCATACATATTTACCTAATTTAAACTGAAAATATATATAAAATAAAATAAAAATAGAAACCCTACAACCTACCTGGCCTCTTCATTTTTTCATAAGAAAGATAACTAGTACCCGACAGTACTGTAAGGGTTTGGGCTCAGATTTGGCTTTCAAATTTGTACTGGGACATTCTTAGGTGGCCTATGTCAGTGATGCTTGGGTTTAGTGTTGTTCGGATCCGCATTTGGGATCCATATATGAGAATTGTTCTGGGCTCTCACTTGTGCTGCGCTTTGGAATTGGGCTCTTAATACTTTGTTAAAAGATTACTCTCTCTTCCACATATGAATTTGTGTGGAATATGCATGGTCGGTCATTCTACGGTTATTTCCCTCGGTTCGACGTATATTTTTGTGTGAAATTTACATGGTCTATCATAACATCGGTTGCTTTTCTTATTGCTCAACTTACATCCGGTGCTTTATTTGATGCGGTCTTACATTTAGCTATATCATTGCTAGGTTTCTTTTCTATTGCACTGTCACTTCTAGTATTGTTCTAGTTATTTTTAATTTTGATTGGAGGTCAGTAAACGTTTTATTGGGGGTTAATAAAAATTTAATTGCGGGTCAGTAAACATTTTATAACAATTTATTAAGGATCAATAAAGTTTTCATAGGAGATTAGTAAACATTTTATTGGATTTTACCGAGGTCAATAAAAACCAAGAAAATAAATTCTCATCCTGCCATTTAAATGGACCAATGGGGAACCAAAAAAAAACTACTTGGGAATAGAAGTTAGACTTTTGTCCTTTTGGGTCAAGGCCCCTAAATATAAATGGTTGTCTTCCAAATAAAATAAAGGGTTTTTATTACAAATAGTACATGAACTTATCCTCTATTATATATATGGTACCTAAACTTACATTTTGATCACAACCAGTGCCTGAACTCTTCAATTTCGTATCAAATGATACATATACTAACTTTCTGTCGATATTCCGTTAAAAAATGACATGTGCATTGCACATGATCCATTTCTGATAGTGATTGGACGAAACTATCCCTTTCAAATTAGTTCAGGTACTACTTTATATAAAACTCAAAAATTAGAAAATCAAAATTAAATAAAAACATTAAAAAAAATGATAAAAACTTATTTTAAAAATATACAAAGTATCAAAAGAAAAAAATACTAAGGAGGCAAGACCGGAAAAATATTAAAAAAAAAAATTTGAAAAACTTTTTATCTTTTTAAAAATGGTTAGAATTAATAAATTAATGTAAAAAGAAAGCAAGATTCAATTTCTTTTATTTTCTTAACAAAATAAAATATCAAAATAATTTTATTTCTTTTGTTAATTCTTATTATTTATTTGTTTTAATTTTGAATTCTTTACAAATGGTACCTAAATTAATTGAGAAGGATTGAATTGACAAAATTACCCTTATTTTTAACGGAATATGAACGGAAAGTTAACATAGGTACCATTTGAAACGAAATCAAAGAGTTCAGGTACTACGTAGTTGTGATCAAATATAAGTTTAGGTACCATTTATAGAATGGGGGATAATTTCAGTAACTATTTGTGATGAAAATCCTAAAATAAAATACATGATTCCTCTTAATTTTATATTATTTAATTTTATTGATACTATCTACTAAACAATTGCAAACCATT
Source organism: Rubus parviflorus (assembly GCA_029955375.1). NCBI lineage: Eukaryota > Viridiplantae > Streptophyta > Magnoliopsida > Rosales > Rosaceae > Rubus > Rubus parviflorus. The sequence continues at coordinate 15,653,825 of JARGGL010000006.1, read as the reverse complement.
CAATCGCATGAGTGAATTAATGACGAGAAAAAAATGCTAGAAACTTTTCTCTCTCGCTAGCGGCAAAAAAGTCCTTGACAGTGCACATTCAAGGCCTAGCATTCTCGCCGGCTTCCTACAACTTGCATATGTACTCCTATGGTGCTTTCTCTTTGCTTTGCGGTGGCTTTTTTCGTTTGGTCATCGTTTTTCTTCTACTCATGCGTTTGGGCTTTAGTTATGAAGATGACTTCTGGTATCGGTGTTGCTGGTGTTTTTTTTAAGGACTAAATTCGTGTTAATACGTTGAACTTTAGAGGTCTAATCAGTTCAGTCCTTACACTTCTAATTTCATCAAAACGGTCATTGAACTTTCAATTCTCATCCAATAAATCCCTCCGTCAAAGTTCCGTCCAATTGGGACGTTAAATGCTGATGTGGCACACCAAAAAAAATATGAAATGTCCATTATACCCTGCCTTCTGTTTAGTCTTTTTTTTCAATTTTTTTTTCTGCAGTCTTTTTTTTTCTTCTTCTCTCTCTCCCCGACCCCTCTCATCTCTCTGTCCCCTCTTCCTCCTCCTTCTTCCTCTATTTCTTTTTTGGGTTCTTGACTCATAAGGACAAAATTGAACAAATATTTACCATCAAGGACAAGGGAAAAACACGGTGCCCTCCCGGTCCATTAATTGACCAATTTACGTTTTTGTATTATACATTTTACAAAAATTACGAAACTGCCACTGGCAAAAATTATTGACCTCAATAATTTTTTTTTAGAAAACGATACTTTCAGTGGTAGGAGTGAAATAACAAAGAAGCATCACTTTTGTGTATTTTATTGACCTCAATAAAATTTTATTGAGGTCAATAAACTGTCGATATTTTCCGTGGTAGGAGGGAAAGAACAAATGAACATCACATTTGAGTATTTTATTTACCGCAATAAAATTTTATTGAGGTCAATAAACTGTTTTCTTGAGGTCAATAAAATTTTATTGAGGTCAATAAACTTTTATTGAGGTCAATAATTATTGTGTATTTCCTTGATTTGATCATGTACAGGACTTCAAGTTGCCAAACAAATTTTATTGAGGTCAATAAACTTGTTTATTGAGGTCAATAATTCTTGTGTATTTCTTTGATTTGATCATGTACAGGACCTCAAGTTGCCAAACAAATTTTATTGAGGTCATTAAACTTTTATTGAGGTCAATAATTCTTGTGTATTTCCTTGATTTGATCATGTACAGGACCTCAAGTTGCCAAACAAATTTTATTGAGGTCAATAAACTTGTTTATTGAGGTCAATAATTCTTGTGTATTTTCTTGATTTGATCATGTATAGGACCTCAAGTTGCCAAACAAATTTTATTGAGGTCAATAAACTTTTATTCAGGTCAATGATTCTTGTGTATTTCCTTGATTTGATCATGTACAGGACCTCAAGTTGCCAAACAAATTTTATTGAAGTCAATAAACTTGTTTATTGAGGTCAATAATTCTTGTGATTGAATAACTACTCCTCCCCCTCCGACAACCCTACTATGTAATCTATATGTGCTCTCTAAAATTTTTGGGTATGGCAAAAATTAGTGATTGAAATGCTTGTCATGAAATATTTTGCACTAGAGAGATGGAATTATAAGAATGTTCTAGATTCCTTTAACTGTACTCCTTGTTCGGATGTCACCATTGCCCAAACCATGATTTGGCCACCATCATTCAGCAGCAACTCACCTTCACCCAATTCCTTCACTGCCATCACTCACCACCGAGCTCAATCACCAACCACTCAACAAACCACCATGGCAGCCACTCTCAAGCTCACCGGAGATTCATCCACAGCCCACCACTGCTGCAATCATCACCGTCCTCAGCGCCCAGCTCCGCCGGTCTTCTCTGACCCACGCCTGCACCTCTATGGGCACCCGCCGTGAACCACCATGTGCCCAGACCAGTTCGGAATCAGTCTTTGCACACCCACATCTCCGATCACCAAGAACAGCCGTGGTTCTTCTTCTCATCGAGCTCCATCGAAGAGCCAAGCCACCAATCATCACCGCCTTCATCTCTCACTTCAAATCACAACAGAGCCGCCGACATCACATCTCACCACCACCTAGTGCCGCGTTGCCCAGCCGCAGATCGAACTCACCCTTCCGCATCTCCTTCATGTCAAGCCCCGCTCGAGATCGATCCCAAATTAACGTAGTCAATTTCAAAATAGAAAAGTCCCTAAAAGGGTAAAATAGGATAATAAATATCCAACAGATCAGGCCTATTATATTTTGTCCTTGGTGGGAGTAAAAGAGGCCCAATCCAAACTTGATGGGAAATATTTAAAATCTATTAAACTTGATGGGAAATATGTAGTGAAAATTAGGACCTATTTAATATTTACCTTTCTTTTTTTCTCTTCTTCTTCTTCCCCGTTTCTTTCATCTCTTTCTCTCCATTTCTTTTCTTCTTCACCGTTGCTGTGCGGTGGTGGAGGGAGGAGCGGCATGGGAGAGAAGGAGGCGAGCACGGGCTCGGCTGTGATGAACGGAGATGGAGACCAGAGGGGAGAGACGCGGCTTGGAGCGACGGTTGTGGGTGTCCAAAGTAATTCTCGGTACCAATTCGGAGACCAACATCAACCAAGCTTAATTCGATATGATTAGCAAGCAGATCTATGAAAATCAAAAGCAAGACCCAAATCCAGGACCCAGATCTATGAAGTGAAGCTAAGTTACAATTGAAATGGAAGCAAATTGTTGGAATTAACAGGTACGGAGAATGTGCAGTTGACTAATGACGACCATGACGGTGTAGACGCAGCTGTAGCCCCAGTCCAGGAGGATCTTGTATCCGACGACGGAGATGGACTTGGAGGAATTGGCGGCGGGTATCGCCGGTTTTGTTGATGGAAGGCTCAGGAGTCGATCCTTGGTGGCGTTGATGTCGATCCAAGTATTGAATCCGCGAAATCGATGGAGGTTATGGTGGAGGACTCAACACGGCCAGACGCTTGTCTATGTCGTCGTCACGCTATGAATCTTCCCACATCGCCGCCTTAGAGACTTTCTTGGTAGATGTGGAAGCCATAGATCATAGGTTTGGGTTCGGAGTAGGGTGATGACTATGATGCTCCCCATGGTTGTGAGTTTCTGTGATTGGCTTGATCTGAGAAACCGAAGAGGCAGAGGTTTGGGTTCGGAGTAGGGTGATGACTATGATGCTCCCCATGGTTGTGAGTTTCCGTGATTGGCTTGATCTGAGAAACCGAAGAGAGAGAGAGAAGAGAGAGAGAGAGAGAGAGTGATCGATGTGTGCTTGATCTGAGAAGAAATGAACACCTGGGCTCGGAGAAGCTCGGTAGGGCTGGGTTCGTGAGCGGCGGAGCAGAGCAGGTGTTGTTCTGGGCTCACGGCGGTGGTCATGGGTGTTCAGAGTATAAGGGAGGAGGAATCGGGGAGAGAGAGAGAGATCAGAGATGAGATCGAGGAAGAAGAAAGAGGTGGAAGAGGAGAGGGAGAGAGAGCGGAGATGAGAGGAAGAAGAAAGAGGAGGAAGAGGAGAGGGAGAGAGAGAGATCGGAGATGAGAGGAATATGAGAGGGGTCGGGGAGAGAGAGATCAGAGATGAGAGGGAAGAAAAAAAAGCTGAAGTCAAGGGTATAGTGGGCATTTCACATTTTTTTTAATGTGCCATGTCAGCATTTAACGTCCCAATTGGAAGAAACTTTAACGGATGAACTTATTGGATGAGAATTGAAAGTTTAGGGACCGTTTTGATGAAATTAGAAGTGCAAGGACTGAACTGATTAGACCCCTAAAGTTCAGGGTAGTAACACGAATTTAGTCCTTTTTTTAATCATGGTTAGGTTGTGGATGCATTCAAATGGTTGGTTGAGTTGTTTTGATCTTGTTTTTCCGATTGGATTGTCGACCTTTTATTTTGGCTGCAAATCGTCTTGCGGGCAAGTTCCTCTGACAATGATAGATGAGTTTGTGTTTGGAAATCGTTGTTCAGTTCTTCTCGTTGGTGGCTTCTGGTTTTGATTGGATGGTGGCGACGAACGTCAAAATATAGGAATGTATAAATTAGTGACCGGGGTTGTCGTGTCCACGGGGATTGGTGGCCCAAAACCCACTCGGTAATATTGGTAACATAGGAAACTAGCACTAGATGGTGGTGAATGAAATGAAAATTAAGACAGTAGTGATATGGATATGTGCAAGGTGAGGTAGTGTATATGTTTAGTATTTTTGAGTAAATGAGAAACAAACCAAGCAAGTAAAGTAAGCTAGGCAAAACTAAATGCAATGAAAATGCAAAGATAGAGTGATCGGGAGCTAAGGGTTAACGCTAGCCCACTTCAATAGAATGAACAACTACAATGCGATGCTTACAATTATGATTCATGATTCCAATTAATCGAGAATGTATCACTCTTGCCAACCAAGGTCAAGGTGAACTCTCTAGTGCCAATCCAAGCCATGCCATGGTTCTTGGAGTAACACTTTGAGGCTATGAACTCCAATAATCACAACAATGTATGAACATGCCGACCAAGGCCATGATCAACTCAAGTGTGCATGCTAGAGCCGTACTAGGGACACTAACATACATCACGAGGCTATGAGGGCATTTAAATATATTGTAAGATATGTCTCTCCGATCTAAGGGCTGAGACAAATCAATGGGCATAGCTAGAGCCTAAATAAAGATCTCTAATTACATCCAAAGGCTATGAACACAATGAAATGGTCGATGTGATATATCTAATATCATACGTCGTAGGAACTCAATGGCATAACTAGAGTCATGCCATGGTTCCCTAGCTATATCGAAAGGCTATGAATGTTGTCGAAACCCATCTAGAAAGTATGGTTATGCCGGTTATGACTAAAACCAACTCAATTGGCACACTTAGAACCTAACCAAAGGTCTCTAATGCATCAAGAGGCTATGACCACAACAATTACGATATAAAAAGTATGACTATGCCAACCAAGGTCATAATCAACTCAATTGGCACACTTAGAGTCCAACCAAGAATCTCTAGTGCATCAAAAGGCTATGAACACAAATCCAACATACAACACATGTTATATTCCATTGCCCATGAAACTAGAGTCACCACCCACCAATTCCACATCAAGATAATGCTAGAAACAAAGCTAGAAAGTGGTGAATTCCCTAACCCATGCATCTAACATATGGAATTTGAATATAAACATGCTCATGAATCAATATTGTATCACATATCATTAAAAGAGGTTCGATCAATACATATCTATGGACTAGGGCACACAACCCTAGCCCCCAATCCTAGATCTACTCACTCATGGTACAAAATATCATCATCCAAATACAAATCATCAATAACAATAAGCCAAAGAGAAAGAGAAAGGGTAAGAGAATGCTCAAGGTGATGGCAAGCCTCCTCCTCATCAAACCAAGTTCCTCCTTGCTTCTTGATGTTGAATCTTTGCTCTTCTTGACGAATCTTGTGATCTAGGTGAAGGAATCTAGATGAAACTAAGTGAAAATAGTAGAAATAGACATGGGTGAGTGAACCCAATGAGTTAACTCACCCATGGAAGGGTGAATGGGTGAAAGGAAGAGAGAAATTAGGGTTTTGGTGTGCAAATTCGGGTATGTTAGCCAAGGGGCTGATTTGGGGCATATACGGTCCCTATTTTGATCTAGATTTGTTCTTGGAGAGGAAGTTGTGTTGGAGGGCCAAGATTAGAAGAAAATAAAGAGGACAATACTGGTTTGCCCTTCATTAATGAGTTGGCAAAGGAAATAAAAGATGTAATAATGAAGGGGCTATGGGGGCAAGAACGAAAATGGGCAAAGAGCACATGGCAAAGCTGAATTTTGACTTTCCAAGGGTTGACCTTTTCTTTCATGCCTCGGAGTTGACTTTTTGGTTGACCGAGTTGACTTTTTGGTTGACAAAGTTGACTTTTCGGATTAACTCTTTGACTTTTGCTCCTCTAATGCTCCATACTCCGACTCTATATGTGCTCCATCTCCGAGAATTGACTTTCTCCATCTTGACATCATAAAGTCAATTTTGACCACGAGTTGACTTTCGGGTCAATTAGTTGACTTTTCGTCATTTTCTCGGAAACGCTCTAAAAGCTCCAAAATTGCGTCATTTTGCTCAAAATTAATTCCGCTCACTTATTCAACCTAAAAACCATACAAACACACATTAATGATATTATTTGGCTCTTGGAGAAACATTATTCAAGTAGTTAGAGACATGCTTTATACGTAAAATACGTAGAAATCAAGTGGATTGTTGATCAATGATGGCGCTGCACCGTTTGTGGGACCCGTTTCCAACTCTAAGATTCGAGTGGCTTCTAAATCTGTTTCTCGAAACCGGGTCAAGTTTTGATCCGATTCTCGAATCTAGGTTAAATTCATATTCGAATTTGGGATCCTAGCATGGTAGGTTTTGGTAATAGATTTGAACCTCTCTATGTCTTTCGGCTCTAGATTTATGATTTCTAACACCTCTTATTTGGATTGAGGATCTGGTTCAATGGTCCATATACTTTCATAATGGTAAAAGGAGTATGAGGCATTACTTCTTTTCTAGATGGATTATTAATTTTTTTTTATTTAGGATTTTTTAGTCGTCTGAATCATCGAAGATGATATTTTACATGTATTGAACCCAACCATGTTTTATGCTTGTAATTTTTTTAATTATTAATACAATTTTGTCGTCTTTCGTTAAAAAAAATTAATGAGTTAATGAACTAGCTAGTATCACTTTTTTTTAGGAAAAATCAAATGATTATCATTAGTCCAACACCAAAAAAACAATACATACATCAATTTGTTAGGCCCGTACCCGTGACTCTGAAGGTCAAGCAAATACTAGAAAACTAAAATCACCGCTTACTATGTCTTGTTCGCTAGTTTATTCAAAAACGAGCCTATAACAAATGAGATATATCAAGAAGACTAACCTAACAACAGAGAAACTAACCACCTAGGCACTCAATTGTGGTGTAATTAGAGACTCATAGACTAGCTTTCCCAACGATATTCATCATCAACATAGGCCAAAAACCACAAACTAACTAAACTAAATTTTTTTTCTTGCCCTTAGTATTAGGGCAAGGCATAGCAGAAGAAGGAACCGGATAGGTAAGACGCAGCGGTTGCAAACTTGGCTTCTCCAAACCGGATAACGACTAGTATCACTTTTGATTTGCAGCAAGACGATTAAAAGAAACGTTCTGTTTAAAATAACACTCATTTAAAACAAGAAGATAGATGACTTTGTCCTGTACAATTTTTAAATGAGTAAATGTACGTTTCTACTAAATAAAAAGGTTTACATCTTAAAAAATTCAAAAGTGATCATTGGTACAAATCAAGACACTTAATTGTCTTGATTAGTGTCTTGATTTGTACCAACGATCACTTTTGAATTTTTTAACACGTAAACCTTTTTATTTAGTGGAAATGTTCATTTACTCATTTAAAAATTGTACAAGACAAAGTCATCTATCATTACTCATCAAGAGTGTTTACCTAAGGGATAGTTTTTAAAGAACTATGAGAGAGACAAGTGAATCTCAACCATGTGTATTAAATTCAAAGGCTCAAATTATAATAACTTAAAACTATCCCTTTTTATTGAATAGAAATGTTTTGTTTAAATAACACTTATAGGGCTGGGTTACTTCTTGCACTTCATCAAGGGTGGCAGGCTATTGATTTGGAGAGTGATTGTGCTACTATTATTACTGCTCTTGCAAAGGTAGAGGCGGATTTTTCCGAGTTAGGCCACATTTTGGATGAATGTAAGGAGTATTTAACTGCTTTTGGCTCTACTAGTTTTCATCACATTTATCGTGAAGCAAATGGTGTTGCTCATCGCTTAGCTCACCTTGCTAGTTTTTCTTATATTGATGAACTTTGGTTAGATGAGACACCCTCTATTATTGAAGATATTTTTTTTGAAGATCAATGTAATTGTGCTCGGGGTTTAGGTGTGACGTCCCTATCGGGTCACAACCATGGCATCTCTAATTAATAAAGTCCCCTTATTGTAAAAAGTAACACTTATTTAAATTAAGACATTAAAAGGTAGTTTATGGACTACTCATTCTAGTTTATGGACTACCTTTTTTTTTTTTTATTGCTAAAAAAAAAAAGGTAGTCCATAAACTAGAATGAGTATTATTTAATTTGTACAAGGAACTCTTTCAACCTAGAAGATCTGTCAGCCACGAATAAAACATTTAATAAATAAATTACCTTCAGTTGCAAATTGTGGTACCTTATAAATTGCTCATACCTACATGGTTTTGTTTTGAACATACTCCGATTGTCACAATGATCACACTCATGAGTTATAAGATCATGTTGATTTTGCTCATAGCAGCAACAAGTACTATAACAAAATCTGCAAAGCAAGACCCTCTTTATCCCTCTCATCAACTATCTGACCATGATAATTTTTTCACTTCTTTCAAGCATCGTGTGAAAAGAGCCATACATCATGATAACGGCTATGATGAGTGCAGCAGAAAGTGTCATGCATCCATATTTAGAATATGGTTTTCAATATGTCAAGTGTTTCAATCGGTGTTGGACACCCTACAAAATTATTATATATGCATCCGGATATCACTAGCTAGCTATTATCATGAAGAATCAATCATATCTGCAAAATTCGAAGTTTTAGGCCAATACACATAGGTCGTATCTGCAAAAGAATCAGCCAAATAGAAAATGGTTGAGACAGGGTTGCCTAGTGAGTCTCACATGTAATTCTCAAAATAAATAAGAGAAATAAATCGTTTAGTAAAAGAGTCCTATATATATATATATATATGTTGAAGGAAACCTACTTTGTGTGTGCCTAGTCAACCTAGGAGTATCTTAGTTAGGTTAGCATATGGATTACATATTGAATAGAAGTCCTATTGGGATGTGGATTGTACCCTTTGTGTTTCTCTATATATAGAGGTACCTATTCATTAATAAAGATACGATCTATTCATGTGCTATTTACTCTGTTATTTACTTTCAGTATTGTGATTATTTCCATACATCCTTAAACACGTTATCAACACGAACCTCTAAACCCTAAAATCAAAACCCTAGGACCTAACCCTAGGTCTGCCGTATTCTTCAATCACCGGCCATCTTTGCTGCCGCCGGCCACCTTTGCTGCTACCGGCCACCCCTGCTGCTGCCGGCCACCCCTACTGCTGCCAGCACACCGATCTTCCTCTTTACCGGAAAACTACACCATCTTCTCAAGGTTCAAGAATCAAGACTCAAGAAAAAGAATACCAAGTAAGCTTTTATAAACGTTGCTGCTTTCATGAAATTAATTTCATCTTCTTTTTCTCAAGGGACTTCCAACATCCCTCCTCTACCTCCCACCTTTCTATAATGTGGGATTCTTGATTCGAACCTATCCAAACTATGAGAAGCATTAGGGGAGCGATCGAGCTTCATATCGCTTGCGGTATGTGTAAGTCATGAGCACCTCTAATGTCATCATGCTATTGGTGTGAGTTCAAGAGCCGAATTATGGGGATTCGAGCTAACACTCCGGATGAGGAATCTGTAGAGAGAAGAGACCTTGAACGAGGAGTTCATTGAATGATTTACCTCCGGATGAGGAATCCGTAGAGAAGAAACGACCTATAGTTCATAACTTAATTCCTACTAGGCTCACCTACTTGGGTATGTCTAGGTATGTGATTTGAGATAAGTGGTATTAAGGGAGCTTGCTCACACCGACATCTCTTATTATGTATCTGGGTGTATCCGGGTAGAGCTACCGAAAAGTTTTAGGGTTATGGCCATACTACACTAAAGTTTCACCTAAATCCAATACATGGAAAACGTTTCTTGGGAGCATAGCTCAGAAACCATATCTGTTTTCGTAGGAGAAATTTATGCTCCGAAAACTAACTTCAATTCTCTTATTGTTTCAGATGGCAAATAACCTGAACAAGTTGGACTTCGCACCTTTGGATTCTACGGGCATAGGATACCATAAGTGGGTTCGCGATGTACGTAACCACCTGAAAGCTCAAGGAAGCATCTCTGCAATCCGTGAGCCCCCTGCAGCTGCACCTGCCGCCGCACCTGTGGAAGGACCACAAACTGCCGCCGCTGCCGCTGCCGCTGCTGCTACAGCACAAGCCACCGCTGATGGTTTAGAGGCTAAGAATGCCAAAGCTATCATCTTGATGATTCGCCATATGGATGAATCTTTACAATTCGAGTACCTCAATGAGGAAAATCCCAGAACACTATGGGTTGCACTCGAAGAGCGGTTTGGCAACGTTCGTGAATCCCTGCTTCCTGAACTAGAGGTGAAGTGGCAACTACTGCGCTTCTGTGATTATGCCTCAGTCTTAGAGTTTAACTCGGAAGCACTCCGCATCAAATCTCTCATGGAATTCTGTGAGAAGAACATAACTGATGCGATGATGATTGAGAAAACCCTCTCTACCTTTCCCGTATCTGACTTGGTAGTTGCAAAGAACTATCGTATTGAAGTGCAGAATAAACGGATCACAAGATTCCATGAGCTTATCTCTGCTCTCTCTGTTGCTGAAAAGCACGAGAAGATATTTGTGAAGAATTATAATGCGAGGCCCGTGGGAACAAAGCAAGTTTCGGAGACCCATTATAATGGCGCCCCAAAGAGAGGCCGCCGCGGGCGAAACCCTAAACCTAGGGACAATTCTGGACGTTCTGGTCCATATGATCGCCCTGCTCAAGAAGGTAGTCGCCAAACTAGGCGAAGGGGAGGCCGAGCAGGCCACCCAAAGGGACATGGTGCCGCCGGTTTTAAGCAAGCAACAGGTGCTAATGCCGTGCCACTCAAGAGGAGTGCACCACGCGTGAACAACGCCGCGCCTCTCAATCAAAGGATTCCGATCAAACATCTTTGTGCTTCAGGTGTGGAAAAACTGGACATTGGTCCAAGATATGTAGAGCCACTCAGAATGTAGCTAATGCATACAAAGCGTATCGCGAAGCCATGGAAGCTCACAACATTGAGAAAGAGGATGACGAAGAGAACGTCAAATTGAGGGTTGAAGACTTTAAAGCTGGAAAGAGTGATGAAACTCCCGAATTCGCTTAAGTCCTTTATTTTCCATTGTAATGTTGATTTAGTTACTGGTTAAAGTCTAAGTTGGAACTTTGGATGTAATTCATTCGGTTTATATCTTTAATAAAATTTGGAGTTGTTTTCTATACTCAATTTTAATTATGAGCTTTCTTATTTAGGAATGAATTCCGGAGAACTTGAATGTCTTGCAGACAGCGGAACCACGCATACCATATTGCGTCATAGGCAATTGTTTTTAGACATGATGCCATCATATTCCTCTGTGACTACGATGGCAGGACCATCTAATCTAGTGCAAGGAAGAAGACATGCCCAATTCCTCTTACCTAATGGCACCCTAATTGATGTCACCAATGCTCTATATGCTCCAAGAGGAAATAGAACTCTGTTGAGCTTCAAAGATAAAAGAACCAATGGATTCCATGCTGAAACGCATGATGAGAATGGAAGAGAATTCCTTTGCATTACCTCTAATGACTGCGGAAGAAAACTCATCTTAGATAAGCTTATGTGTCTCTCTAGTGGGTTATATGCTACCACTATCCTAGCTATTGAATCAAACAATGTCATAAGGGATGACCTCTTGGATTCAGACACATATTGGCTTTGGCACGACAGGTTAGGACATCCTGGTCGTGATATGATGATCCGTATATTGAAAACCTCACACGGACATCCATTCTATAGAGCTCATCGAAGCAAGGATCAAAAATTGATCCAAGGAGAGGAAAGTGATACTTCTGCCGTCCCGGCGACCGGTCGACATAGTCCCGGCGACCGGTCGACGATTTCCAGAAGCTATCAAAAATCGGGCAGAAGCTTCGGCGACCAGTCGACCAATTGTCGGCGACCGGTCGACAACTTCCAGAAGGTTTCTGCAGTCCCGGCGACCGGTCGACATAGTCTCGGCGACCGGTCAACAACTTCCAGAAACTATCTGAAACCAGACAGAAGCTCCGGCGACCGGTCGACCAATAGTCGGCGACCGGTCGACGATTTGCGATTTTCTTATGAGAAAAACCCTGATTTGAAAAATCATCAGGATGCCTCCTATGCTTCTGAAGCTTCCAAAGCAAAAAGCTCATTTTGCAAAGCTTGTTCCTTAGGGAAACTAGGACCAAGACCGTCCTATGCAAAGGATTCTAAAGTACTTCTCCCATTCTTACAGAGAATCCAAGGGGATATCTATGGACCTATTTTATGGTGTTGGTTGATGCGTCGACACGTTGGTCACATGTCACGCTGTTGTCCACTCGTAATGCTGCTTATGCTAAACTCCTAGCACAGATAATTCGCCTGCGGGCTCACTACCCGGATCATCCCATCAAATCAATCAGGCTTGATAATGCTGGAGAGTTTACATCGAAGACTTTCGATGACTACTGCATGTCTATTGGAATGGATGTTGAGCATCCAGTTCCACATGTGCATACCAAGAATGGTCTTGCAGAGGCCGCCATTAAAAGAATACAAATGGTAACAAGGACATTGGTAATGCGCACCAATCTTCCTCTTTCTGCCTGGGGGCACGCAGTATTGCATGCAGCTATGCTAATTCTTCTGAGGCCCACAACCACCCAACCCTTTTCTGCGCAACAACTAGTGACTGGGTACGAGCCAAGCATCTCGCACTTACGCATATTTGGGTGCGCTGTCTATGTGCCTATTACGCCGCCACTGCGTATTAAAATAGGCCCTCAGAGACGAATGTGCATTTATGTTGGTTTTGAGTCACCAACCATAATCCGCTATGTAGAACCCTTGACAAACGATCTATTTACCGCAAGATTTGCGGATTGTCACTTTGATGAGACAGTCTTCCCGTCGTTCGGGGGAATAAGAATGTACACATTCCACAGTAACGACAAGAATTGTCATGGCCTGTCCCCACTCTGTCTCATTATGATCCCCCTACTGCACAAAGAGAAATAGAAGTGCGTAGAATTATAGATCTTCAGAAAGTCGCAGACTCTCTTCCTGACGCTTTCTCTGATCTTGCTAAAGTGACTAGATCTCATATACCAGCTGCAAATGTACCTGCAAGGATGCAAGTACCTGAACAAGGACTTGGACTCAAAGTCGCCACTGTAGCTAACCCTATGGGAGGGACAGCTGGTGGCGCCACTGCCAGTAATGGTGGTGATGTGGCTCAGGCCGTGGCTCCGCTGAGGAAGCGTGGGAGACCACCAAGTTCGAGGGATTTGCGCCCTAGGAAACAGGCTACGATGGCACCTAATAACCCTCTCATCATTGATACTCAAAATCTGTCCCATGAAAACATTCCGGATTATGGTTATGTCCAAGAGACATCATTGGAGGACGCTCCAATGTTAGAACCTACCTGTGAGAATGTAGAGATCTCGATTCATTATACTAGTATACATGGAACGTGGGATAGAAACTCCATCATCATTGATGATGTGTTTGCATATGCTTGTGCACGAGAGTTGATTGAGACTGATAATATTGAACCTCGCTCTGTTGATGAATGCCAACGTAGAGCTGATTGGCCTAAATGGAAATATGCGATCCAGGCTGAGTTAGACTCACTAACAAAGAGAACGGTATTCGGGCCTGTTGTGCCAATACCTTCTGGAATAAAACTTGTTGGATACAAATGAGTATTTGTTAGAAAGCGTAATGAGAGAAACGAGATTATAAGATATAAAGCTCGCCTTGTGGCGCAAGGCTTCTCACAACGCCCTGGAATCGACTACGAGGAGACATACTCTCCCGTAATGGACGTTATAACGTTCCTTTACCTTATCAGTTTGGTAGTTTCCGAAAAACAGGATATGCAGCTTATGGATGTGGTCACAGCGTATCTCTATGGGGATCTAGATACGGAAATATATATGAAGGTCCCTGATGGGCTTCAGTTACCCAAGTCAAGTGGCTCTAGACCACGGAGCGCGTTTGCAATAAGATTGAAACGCTCACTATATGGATTGAAACAATCCGAACGGATGTGGTATACCCGTCTAAGTGACTACTTGATTGGAAGAGGGTATGTGAACAATGAATTGTGCCCCTGCGTGTTTATTAAGAGAACAAGTTCCGGATTTGCAATAGTAGCAGTTTATGTTGACGACATGAACCTTATAGGCACTCTTGATGAACTAAGAGAAACCGCTGACTACTTGAAATCTGAGTTTGAGATGAAAGATCTTGGGAAAACACGGTTTTGTCTCGGTCTAGAACTTGAGCACCGTAGTAGTGGGATTCTGATTCATCAATCAGCTTATACCCAAAAGATGCTCATGAGATTTAATATGGATAAAGTCCATCCTGTTAGCACTCCCATGATTGGTCGCAGTCTAGATCCAAAGAAGGATCCGTTTCGCCCAAGGGATGATGGCGAAGACGTTTTAGAGGCTGAGGTACCGTACCTAAGTGCAATAGGCGCATTATTGTACTTGGCACAGTGTACAAGACCCGATATCTCCTTTGCTGTTAAGTTGTTGGCTAGATTTAGCTCTGCGCCCACGCAACGCCATTAGACTGGGATAAAGACTATCTTTCGTTACTTGAAAGGTACGATTGATATGGGCTTGTTCTTTCCCTACAGAGAGTCTCAAAAATATGGCAAAATGGGTGAGGAACCCGTGCCTGCCGTCGACCGGCGACCGGTCGACACATTGTCGGCGACCGGTCGACCGACGGGCAGAAAAGCTGCTGCCTCCTTTTCCCAAACACCTTGTGATGTTTTGGTTGGCTTTGCTGATGCTGGGTATCTCTCTGACCCATACAAAGGTCGTTCCCAAACTGGTTATGTCTTTACCATGGGTAACACCGCGATATCTTGGAGGTCTACTAAACAGACCCTTGTTGCCCCTTCTTCGAACCATGCAGAGATCATTGCTCTCCATGAAGCGGTTCGCGAGTGTATATGGTTGAGGTCCATATCTACACATATAAGAAGTGCTTGTGGTTTGAGGTCAACCACAGATGAACCTACATGCATTTATGAGGATAATGCTGCTTGCATTGAACAAATGAAGCAAGGTTTCATCAAGGGCGACAACACCAAGCATATATCGCCTAAATTCTTCTATAATCAGCAACAACAAAAGTTCCTCAAGATTGAAGTCAATCAAGTCCGTTCTGAGGACAATGCAGCAGATTTGTTTACCAAATCACTGCCTAAATCCACACTTGAGAAGCATGTGAAAAGCATTGGTTTGCTTAAATTATCTGACCTCCCATGATTGTGGAAATCAGGGGGAGACGCAGACTTCAGGGGGAGTCTAGTGTCCATGCAAAGTTTCCAAATGTGAAGGGTGTGTTGTACTCTTTTTTCCTTCGACCAAGGTTATTTTTATCCCACTGGGTTTTTGTTACTTGGCAAGGTTTTTAATGAGACAAGGTGAGGAGCACCACCTAGTGTTGACGCCACAAGGGGGAGTGTTGAAGGAAACCTACTTTGTGTGTGCCTAGTCAACCTAGGAGTATCTTAGTTAGGTTAGCATATGGATTACATATTGAATAGAAGTTTTATTGGGATGTGGATTGTACCCTTTGTGTTTCTCTATATATAGAGGCACCTATTCATTAATAAAGATACGATCTATTCCTGTGCTATTTACTCTGTTATTTACTTTCAGTATTGTGATTGTTTCCATACATCCTTAAACAATATATGTATATTAAATAATTTTCAAGTAAAGATGTCTTTACTTTATAAGGTGTGAAGTTTTAATCTCAGCCATCAGATCCGTTTAAATGATCTGATCTGACGGCTGAGATCAAAACTCTGCACCTTATAAAGTAAAGACCTCCTTAATGGTGAAGCCCTAATATATGTATATTATATATTGTATGTACCAATGTTCAATAACTAATAAAGTTGTTAGAGGGAGAAAAACATGAGTTCTCTCTTCCGACGGTGCTTCCTAAGGTTTCTTAGCAATAACCTAGCAAACTCGATCCATGGGGCTTTTCTCTTATTTCTTTAGGCTTCGGTCTACTTTTGCTTGGTTTTGGTCTGTTTTCTAGTATGGTGGTGATCTTGGGGTCTGGCGGTGGTGATTTCAATCTAAAGAGTATGGATTCTTCTTGGTTGGGTGCTGGAGTGATGGATCCACTGTGTACGTGGATCTGAATTTGGCGAACTCTTGGCGCTAAAGTGTTGCGGTACCTTTTCCTGGGTTGTCAATCTCGGGGCTTCAAGTGGTTTTGGCCGGTCTTTGCTTACTACATGGACTGGAATGGAGATATCTAGGTGGAGGTGGCTTGTAGGTTTTGTTGGTGGTGTTGTTAACTGGGGGGGGTTCGTGCTTCAATGGTGGCTTTGGTCGTCGACGGAGGAAAGAGTGGCCGGCTGGTGGTTGGCGGTTGGGGATGCTAGTTGTTGCTGCTAGGGTTGCTACAGACATACTTGATGAGCTTAGGGTTTTCTTTTTGGCTTTCGGCTTTTATTTTTCATTTTTCTGTTTTAATGGATGGGGGTCTGTGGCCTCTTCCGGTTAGGAGGGTGTCGCAGATTAGTAAAGTAGATCTCCTGTCTTTGATTATTTTTGGGGTTTACTTTTTCATCTGTAATGGGCCTTATGGGTAAAAAAGATGAGATTGCTTAGGTGACAACTCTTTTTGACAACTCCACAGGGTCAGGTCGTTATGTTATAATTTTGTTAAACTTTTAATGAATTGACATTCCTTCTAAAAAAAAGTTGTTAGAGGTTTTAGTTTAATTATGTAACGACACGTACCTATGAATGCTTTATTTGAATGATTTTACTTAGAATTGACGTTAATTCGGGAGATTTTAACTTCGGGAAGTACGTTTAGGGGGTGGTTAGGTTGACTTTTTGTTTCGTTTAAAATTTAAGTGGACTTTCTTCACAAGAGTCGTAGAACGTGTTAAACCGTATTCGTATACACGAAGTACGCTTTAATCGGAGTTCGTATGAAGAAGTTCTGGTCGACGGAAACAAGATTTCTATTTATGGGAAGTTCTATTTAGGAAACTTCCAATATAGGAAGTTTCCATTTCAGAATTTTAGTCTCTCTATCCTCTCCTTCGTGTTCCTCTTCTCCCTCTCCCCGCGCACTGTAGCAGCCGGCTTTGCCGGTGGATTTCTCTTCATTCCGGCCACCTCATGGCCTGAAATTTGTCGCAAATTAAACCTTCATCTCTCCAAGCTCTTCAATCATATATTGGTTTCATGCATCGAATTTCAGTGTAGAAAGAGAAATTAAGGAAAGAAAAACTGAGATTTTCGTGGTTACTGTTCATCGTCACCGATTGCATTTTCTGGCCAAATGAGACCGAATTGATCTTCGAGGTAGTTATGAAACTTGATCCTTGTGTTGTTGTGAACGTGCTGGTAAAATATTAGGTCCATCGGAGAAGGTTAATGTGAGACCCGGGAAAATTAAGAGATTGATTTGGAACTTAATCGGGAATTCTTCAGAAATTTTCTTTTTGTCATAACTTCAATTTGTGGACTTGAGAGTAAAGTACACGTCATCAGGAGTTCATAGGAATTTTCGGAAAATTTTCTGGATACCCGAGCTATTTATTGTGATTTTTGGAAGTTTGGAAATTAAAGAAAAGGTTTTATGAAAATAGGAATTAGTTGGAGCAATCTGGGTCGTAGATCAATCCACCATTTGATCTGGGCCGTTGGTTTCTTTAAAGGGGAGTATAATTATCAATGGATCAGTCTGGACTTTGGAAAGTCCCAGAACCCGCGCGACCTCTTCTCTCCCTCCCGCAACACCGCCTAACCCACTTCCTTCCTCCGGCCACTTCACGGCGTGAAACCAATACCGAAAGCTTCATATCAATTAGGCGAGTCCATCTGTGCGTGTAGCTCGTTGAATAGTCGACTGTAGAGGGAGAAACAGAGGAGAGAATGTCCGGCAGCTCCGATAGTGTTTTCCGATCCCGGCCACGAAGGCGGCTGAAACTTATGTCTTTGGCTTCGTCTCTGTTGCTACCATTTCATATCTGTCCCGGTACAGACCCCAAGACGGGTCAGGAGTAGCCCACCATCGCTGAACAGCCCACCTCTGGGCCCATTACAACTACTTACTCGGTAGGGATCCCCTACCGAGTGCACTGCCTTGACAACGCCCCAGCGGCCCAGGCAACGCCCCAGCGGCATCTACTTACTCGGTAGGGATCCCCTACCGAGTGCACCGCTTTGACAACGCCCCAGCGGCATCTCCCCACTCGGTAGGGATTCCCTACCGAGCCCACTAGCAAAGCCCTGGCGGTACCCCAGCGGTACCAGCAATACCAGGCCGGGTGTACCGACAACAAGCCTTCCCCTCGGCCTTACAGGGACATCTCTCGACCCGGTACCGTGGAACACACAGTCCAGTCGGTACCGGCGCAGCCACCTGGCAGCACGTGCTCGTCCACTACCTCGCGGATCGCACTAAAGAATGCCCATACCGCACTAGGCACCGCCGTCCCTCGACGCGCGTGTCGAGGTAGTGGAGTAATAGAGTATTCCCTCGTGTCATGGGATGTCCCCCACGCCAGGGAAGCTTGTCTCCGACCTCAACTCATATATAAGGAGTCTTCACTCCTTATTCAAGTAAGTTCTCTCCATTCCTAGAAACTCTGCTCAAATCCTCTCGGGACTAACTTGAGCGTCGGAGGGTCTTCGGTCGGTACACGCCGGCCTCCCCTGACATCCTTTGCCCTTTCAGGCACTCAAGTGCACTCCAGGTGCGTCCCTACCGAGCAGCTGGGAAACGGCAGGAACAGTTTGGCGCCGTCTGTGGGAACAAATTTCCACCACTCAGTAACAAAAGCACCCTCACCCAGTGAGGTACTCTACCGGTCAAGCTATGACCAAATCAGCAGGTGATGGCTCACAACCCGCCAAGCAAAGTAAGAAGTCCAAGCAATCAAAGGACACAACGACTATTGCCGGTCTTGAGCCCCTCCACGAGGAAACACCGGCAGCAGTCCACTCCACCGAGTCGGAAACCCCTGAGTCCCACCAGATCGAATCTTCGATGATGGCCAGGCTTGAAGCCATGATCCGGGACCTCCAGGAGAGCAACGAGCGACTACGCCGCGACCAACTCGCGGCGCAAGAAGACAGTGCCCGAGAGATCGGCCTGCTCAGGGAGCGGCTTAGCCTCGAGCATACGCCCAATCACTCGGTCTCGACACAGCTAGGGACCGAGACCCCTCTCAAACCGGCAGAACGCTTGCCAGCCAAGCCAGGGCGTGTGACCAGTCACCCCCAACCGGCAGCATCGACGCCCAAGGTCTCGTTTCTCGATGCCGCGGGAGTGGTCCACTTCCCGGACGAAGACGGGACCGAGGATCACGTTGTGATACCAGTGAGCGCGCCCGCCATAGGTACCAGCTCAGGCACTGAAAACGGGGACACATTGGTCAACCTCTTCCGGGAGCTCAGCGACCGACTCAGAAGGGTCGAGACCGGCGGTGCCAAAAGTGCACCCAGCCTCGGCATAGCAAAAAAGCCAGTAGGTCCATTCACCAGGAGGATCCATGAGCACAACCGGGACTTCAAGAGCCTGAAGATGGACTCCTATACCGGTAAAGAGGACCCAGTAATGCATGTGACCGCATTCCAATCCGCTTACAATGGTAAGGGCTATACTGACGAGGAGTGGTGCCACGCCTTCGTCAACACCTTGACTCAGGAGGCTATGCTGTGGTTCTATCAACTAGAACCGGAGTCCATAGACAGCTATGAGCAACTAGTCGAGGCTTTCACCACCGAGTATGCCACGAAGTCCAGCTTCTTCTATTCGGTGGGAGAACTTACCGGCTTCCAGCAAGCCAGCGGGGAGCGACTGGCGGATTATATGGAGCGGTTCAAAGCTGCCTACCGGCGCTGTAACTCCAAGGACGATGTCCGTGCGGCCCAAATCTTCCGAGATGGCCTACAACCGGACGAGTTCCTCAGAAAGCTCAATGCCACGAGCGCTGTCCTCACCTACACCGAACTCATGAACCGAGCGGGGCAATACGCCCGGAGCTACTACCTGACCTACGAACGGAAGTCTCAGCTCAACGCGATGCACAAGGCAAACAAGGCCTCCGCAACCACAGCGGACCCCATCGGGGATAAGCGTAAGCAGGAGCAGGGTGGTGGCTCACGGCCGGACGACTCTCGGCAGAGCGACAAGCGCAACAAGTTCAACTCCTACCGAGGGGGTAATCGCGGCAACAACTGGGAGAACCGCGAGAACAACCGAAGGTATGATCCCCCCAACCGGGAGCGGAACCCCCAACACCAGGCTCCCCAGAGCCACCAACAACGACCGGTATATCAGGTCGGTCCCGGCTATAACAAGCCCAGGGAACAGTTGTACTCCGACCAACGAGGGCAAGGGCAGTACTCCGGTTACTCGGACCGCGGGGAAACCCAGGCCCATCCAAGTCAGTGGCCATACAGCCAACCCGCCGGTATTAACCAGGTGGACGACTCAAGTCAAGGATGGACCGAGACCGGGTATAACCGGCACCCCAAGAAGAAAAGTTCCTGGAGGCACAACCGCCCCCAGAAGTCCAGTAAGCAGGACGGTACCGACGACAGGCTGCTAGTCTGTACAACGTTCAACAAACCCTTGGGGGACATCTACAAGGAAAACCCCCAACTTTTCCCCCAACCATGGCCGAGGCAACAATACGCCGGTAACAGGACTAATACCGGCAAGTTCTGCACCCACCACCAGTCCGGGACCCACACCACCGAAGAGTGTCAGGCTCTCCGGGACGTGGCCGAACAGCTACACCGAGACGGGAAGTTGACCCAGTACACCGGTCAAGCCAGTCAAGGCTACCGGAAGGAAATTTTCACCATCAGCGGAGGACCAACCTTATTCGGTACTTCGCGATCTGAGCACAAGTCTCACGTGAAGGAAGCTAAGCAGCACCTGCAATGCTTCTCCGTGCAATCCGCCCCGGCACAGAAAAGGCCTAAGCGAGACCCGTGGAAGATAGAATTCTCCAACGACGAGGAGTCCGGTATCGTGACCCCTCACAACGACCCTCTCGTGATCTCGGCCAAGGTTCACACGGACCTGATGCACAAGGTGCTGGTGGATGGCGGTAGCTCCGCCAACATCATTTTTAAAAGTGCCTACCTCAAGCTGGACCTACCGCTCGAGAACATATCGCGGACGGTGAACCCGCTCATAAGCTTCTCGGGAGATCTAGTCCAACCTCTCGGTAGCATCTGGCTCAACGTAGAGGTCGGCCAGTACCCCAGGTCCCGAAAGGTATCTGCCCACATGCTAGTGGTAGACTGTGAATCATCCTACAATTTCATCCTCGGTAGGCCCATCCTTTGTCAGATCAAGGCCTGTGTGTGCTAGTACTTGCTCATGCTAAAGTTCCCTACTCCCGTCGGAGTCGCCTCCATCAGAGGAAGCCAGCCAATGGCCCGGTCATGTTATGCTCAGGAAACTAAGCCACGGCGTCCCTGCCGGGACGTGTGCAATGTCACTACCGGCGACAGAGCAGCGACAACCGACAGACCGGATGACCCCCGGGAAGGAGCAGTGATCATACAGGGCAAACCCCACGAGGAAGTAGAACACATCGCCCTGTTCCCCGAACAGCCTGACAGAGTTGTCAAGATCGGCACCGGCCTACCGGTAACTCTCCGGGGAGGTCTGATCAAACTCCTGAAGGACAATGCCTCAATCTTTGCCTGGTCCTATGCAGATATGCCCGGTATCTCCACCACCATTATCTCTCATAAGCTCGGTATCGACCCCGCCTATCGGCCGGTACGACAAAAGAGAAGGGTAGGAGACCAGGAGCGATACGAGGCCATGAAAGCAGAGGTAGATAAACTCTTGAGCATCGGTTTCATCCGCGAGGTTCAGTATCCTCGGTGGTTGTCAAACCCGGTGCTGGTAAGGAAGCCTAACGGGAAGTGGCGAATGTGCATCGACTTCACCGATCTCAATCGGGCATGCCCCAAAGACAGTTTCCCCTTACCAAGGATCGACCAGCTGGTGAACTCTACCGCTGGACACGAGGCCCTCAGCTTCATGGATGCCTACTCAGGCTACAACCAGATCAAGCTTGACCCCGAGGACCAGGAGCACACCTCCTTCATGACCAACCAAGGTCTTTACTGCTACAATGTCTTGCCCTTCGGGCTGAAGAATGCCGGTGCTACATACCAGCGGTTAGTCAACCGCATGTTCTCCAGGCAGATTGGCAGAACCATGGAAGTTTACGTGGACGACATGCTCGTCAAGAGTATCAAGCAAATTGATCACCTCACCGACCTGCAAGAGACCTTCTCCATCCTCCAAGACTATGGGATGAAACTCAATCCCGAGAAATGCGTCTTTTGCGTCGGTGAAGGTAAGTTCCTCGGCTTCATGGTCAGCCATCGGGGCATCGAAGCTAACCCCGAGAAGATTCGAGCTATCCTGGAGCTAAAATCTCCTAAAACCTTCAAGGACGTCCAAAGCCTCAACGGCAGGATCACAGCCCTCTCCCGGTTCATATCAAGGTCTACCGACCGGTGTGCTCCCTTCTTCAAAATACTCAAAACCGGGAAGAAGTTCGAAGGCTGGACCACCGAGTGCGAACAAGCCTTCACTGCTCTGAAAGAATACCTAGCGGCAGCCCCACTGCTCAGCAGACCAGTGCTGGGGGAACCACTGTTCCTATACCTATCGGTATCAAGGACGGCCGTGAGCTCAATCTTGGTCAGGAGCGACAATCGGGAAGACTTACCGGTGGACTATGCGAGCAAGTCTCTACTGGATACCGAGACTCGGTACCCGGAGATAGAACAGCTCGTTTTAGCACTCATGGTGTCAGCCAGGAGACTCCGCCCTTACTTCCAGTCTCACCCCATTGTCGTTCTGACCGACCACCCACTACGGCTAATCTTGCAGAAGCCGGAGGCATCGGGGAGGCTCACAAAGTGGAGCATTGAACTCAGCGAGTTTGACATAGCCTACCGGCCCAGGCCGGCAATCAAGGCTCAAGTGTTAGCAGACTTCGTCTCCGAGTTCACACCCGAACACGCCAACACCAATCAACAGCCATCGGCGGAGAAAGCAACTCCCGCCGAGGACGCCCCAACTACCGTTGGTGATCAGTCATTCGATCCAACCATACCGGTCTGGCAGTTGCACGTGGACGGCGCCTCAAACACCCACGGAAGCGGGGCAGGACTCGTCCTCATTACCCCACATACCGAGAGCCCCGACACATCTCACTTGGAGTGTGCCCTCCGGTTCAATTTCAAGGCTTCTAACAACGAAGCCGAGTACGAGGCACTTCTGTCAGGCCTCAGGCTAGCCGGCGATATGGGAGCCAAACAACTCCAAGTCTTCAGTGACTCTCAGCTCATCGTCAACCAGGTCACGGGGGACTACCAAGCAAAAGACCCCACTATGTGCCGGTACGTGACCTTGGTAAAAGACCTCACACTTGGGTTCTCGTGTTTCAGATTAACAAAGGTGCCGAGGGATGAGAACCAACGGGCTGACGCCCTAGCCAGAATAGCTTCCGCTATCGACCCCAACCCAGGGGCCTCGGTACCCATTATTATGCTGGAGCACCGCAGTACCGAGACGACACCCGTCGAGGTGAACCACTTGCGTCTCGAAGAAGCAAACTGGATGACACCAATCCTAGAGTACCTGCGAGATGGCTCCCTCCCGAGAAAAGATGATGAGGCAAAGAAAATAAGATTCCGGTCCTCCCTGTACCTCATCATCAACAGTCATCTTTACCGGCGCGCCCACTCAATGCCATACCTACGATGCCTCGGACCCACCGAGTCCCGGGAGGCGATCAGGGAGGTACATGAGGGCATCTGCGGCCACCACCCGGGAGGAAGAGCAATGGCTCACAAGCTCGTTAGGCTTGGATACTACTGGCCAACCCTCCTCCGGGATGCCGTGTCGTTTACCAAGCAGTGCAAGTCCTGCCAGTTCAACGCGCCAAATGTACCGAAGCCATCCCAACCATTGGAAACGATGGTCAACCCGTGCCCATTCGCACAATGGGGCTTAGACCTAATCGGGCCAATGCCAAAGGGTACCAGCGGTGTTGAATATGTGGTTGTCGCCACCGACTACTCCACCAAATGGACGGAGGCCAAGGCCCTCAAGTCCATCACTTCCCAGCAAATTCAAACATTCATCTGGGAAAACGTCATCTGCCGCTTCGGTGTCCCTCAGATCATTGTCACCGACAATGGAAGGCAATTCGACTCCAACTCCTTCAAGGAATTTTGCCGGTGCAAGGGCATCACCCTTTACTTCGCATCGGTAGCCCACCCCCAGACCAACGGTCAGGTAGAGGCAGTAAACAAAATCCTGAAGAGAACAATGAGGACCAAGCTGGGCGAAAAGAAAGGCGCATGGCCAGAGCTGCTACCGGAGGTACTATGGGCGTACCGCACCTCATACAAGGCTGCCACCGGAGAAACCCCGTTCTCCCTCGCTTTCGGCGCAGAGGCCGTAGTCCCGGTTGAGATTAATTCCACAACCCACAGGATCGACACCTTCGATCCAAACGAAAACGAAGAGCAGTTGTATCTCAACCGCGATCTACTCGAGGAACGCCGGGAGCAAGCCAACCTCCGGAACGCAGAACACAAGAACAGGCTCAAACGCAAGTTTGACGCAAAGGCAAAGGCCCGGTACCTCAAGCTGGGGGACTGGGCACTACGCCGCGTACGATTAAGTACGAAGGACTCTGCAGCCATGACGTTCAACCAAAGATGGGAAGGCCCCTACCGGGTAGTCGAAGTTGTCAAGCCTGGAACCTACCGGCTAATGGACTCCAACGGGTACACACTCCCGCACCCATGGAACATTGAACACCTCCGCTACTACTACCCGTAGGTCGCGCCCGTAAAAACACCGGAACACACCGGTAGGAGGGTCCACACCCCCTAACGAAAAATCAGTACAACGGATTGGTCGAGCAGAGCTCCCACCGGTACTCTTGTAAAAGCCCGGTCACAGTCCGGCCAGGAGCAACGACTTCTGTTCATATATATCAAATCAGTCACTTACAGTCGGTGAAATGTGAAACTCTTATAAGTCATGTGGCCGGTACAAGCGACCCCCATGCCTAAGTTTCTGCTCCTATGCTCCTATATTAACATGAGGCCGGTACCAGCTACCCCCATGTGAAACTCTTATAAGTCATGTGGCCGGTACAAGCGACCCCCATGCCTAAGTTTCTGCTCCTAGGCTCCTATATTAACATGAGGCCGGTACCAGCTACCCCCATGTGAAACTCTTATAAGTCATGTGGCCGGTACAAGCGACCCCCATGCCTAAGTTTCTGCTCCTATGCTCCTATATTAACATGAGGCCGGTACCAGCTACCCCCATGTGAAACTCTTATAAGTCATGTGGCCGGTACAAGCGACCCCCATGCCTAAGTTTCTGCTCCTAGGCTCCTATATTAACATGAGGCCGGTACCAGCTACCCCCATGTGAAACTCTTATAAGTCATGTGGCCGGTACAAGCGACCCCCATGCCTAAGTTTCTGCTCCTATGCTCCTATATTAACATGAGGCCGGTACCAGCTACCCCCATGTGAAACTCTTATAAGTCATGTGGCCGGTACAAGCGACCCCCATGCCTAAGTTTCTGCTCCTAGGCTCCTATATTAACATGAGGCCGGTACCAGCTACCCCCATGTGAAACTCTTATAAGTCATGTGGCCGGTACAAGCGACCCTCATGCCTAAGTTTCTGCTCCTATGCTCCTATATTAACATGAGGCCGGTACCAGCTACCCCCATGTGAAACTCTTATAAGTCATGTGGCCGGTACAAGCGACCCCCATGCCTAAGTTTCTGCTCCTAGGCTCCTATATTAACATAAGGCCGGTACCAGCTACCCCCATGTGAAACTCTTATAAGTCATGTGGCCGGTAGGGACCCCCATGCCTAAGTTTCTGCTCCTATGCTCCTATATTAACATGAGGCTGGTACCAGCTACCCCCATGTGAAACTCTTCTAAGTCATGTGGCCGGTACCAGCGACCCTCATGCATAAGTTTCTGCTCCTATGTTTTGACATGCAGCGCGATCCACGCGACACCCATGTGCAAAATTTCAAAACATACGGCCGGTACTAGCTACCCTAATGTATGCGTCCATGGTGCCGGTATCAATTACCCACGTGAGACGAATGCAAACAAGAGAGATATATATACCGAAAGACAGACTGATAAATCCAGTCCTCCCGAGTAAACACTTGATATATGCAGAAAGTGCAATTTTATAAAAAAGGCGAAAACGCCATTATCCAACAAGAAATAAAGGCCTTATGGCCAACCAGCAAGTACGAGCTCCCGAGAGAGCAGTCCCTACCGGGACAATTGTTCAGCAATGGGTCGAAAAATCCCAAAAAAAAAAAACAGAAAGCATGATTACAAGGCCCTTGGCCTATAACACCCACACAGGGGGACTTCATTCCAGCTGCTGCTGCTCCGGTTGGCTAGAGGTACCGGCTGCTCCATCGATCTCCTGGAGGATAAGCTTGTGCTCATCATCAACGAGGTCCTCGGTGACGCTAGGCACAGGGAGTTTGCTCCAGTCTTGGGCCGGAAAGGCGTCCTTGATTTTGCCAAGAATGTAGACGCCTCCCTCGATGTAAACTGTGGCCTGCTCCACCGCACGCTGACGATCACGCCGGTAGGCCATCACAGCCTCCTCCTTGGCCCTACCGACAGCCTCCTCCAGCCGCTTGTCGAAGTCAGCCTGGATCTTGGCAACCTCGGAGGCCACGGCAGCCTTGGCTTTCTCCTCAGCTTCTGGAACAAGCCTACCGGCTTCCTCCTTGACCCTGGCAAGCTCAGCCGTCGCCTCCTCCTTCAGCTTATACATGGTGTTGTAGCCGGCCTTCATATTCTCGACCTGCCCACCGACGGAGCGTAGCTCCTCCCAGTACCGGCGGTCCAGCATCAGCTCCTCGTATGCCAACTGCCAGAGAGTACACATATATAAGTGTCCGGCGCTTCAAAAAAAAAAAAAAAAAACAAGACGGTACCTTCTGCCTGCATTGAAAGAGGAGATCCCGCTGCTGCTTCATTGTCATGGCCGGCAAGTCAGCCAACTTGGACAGCGGGAGAGGGTCCAGCAACGCCTTCCTGGCACAGCCAAGGAACAACTTGGCATTCTCGGACTCGACCTCCCTGCCAAAGATGGCATCAGACCCGGTACTGCGGGTAGCCAGGGCGGTACCGGCACCCTCCACGGGCCCTTCAACAGAGGTCTCTGCCACCGACACCTTCTGCTTCTTCCGGTGCTCCCTCACCTGTTTGACAAACTACAACAGTGTAAGTACCGGCACAAAAGAAAATATATATATGAAGGGGAAAAGGCATCGGGTTTACCTCATCCCGGGCAGTCCTTTTTAAGGACACCGTAGCAACCTCTGCTGAAGCCTCAGCAACTTCAGCCTCGGGAGCCTCAGGGACCCCTGAGTCCTCCTCCTCTACATCAGCCTCGGAAGTGGCACGCACTCGTTTGGCTTTCTTCTTCTTCCTCTTCCCGGAAGCGTCAATAGCAGCACCGGCAGGCTCAGCAGGAGCGCCGGCAGTCTCCGCAGCGACCAGCTGGGCCTCGGGAAGTGGGTCTTCACCCACGGCCTTCTTCAGCTGGTAAAAATCCTTGCGTTCACGCACCATGCTTTGCTCGTCCCCGAGTCGACGGTACCGACGGAATTGAGGCAAAACTGCAAAGCAGAATACCAAAGTAAGATTCCAAAATATACAAGTATGCATACACACGTATACAGGTGCACCAAGAGGAACTTACAGGGACACGGGATCGGTGCTAAGCCCGAGAAGTGAAGCGAGTACCGGTTGAGAAGAACGGTGGACCTCCTCAGGACTATCGAGATGTTCTCCCGGATCCACTCAATTTCTTCCTCTTGCCTCTCGGTAAGCTTCCTCCAAGCCTGGTCAACTGCAACAAAAAAAAAAAAAAAAAAAAAAAAAAACTTAGTACCGAGACACAAATAAGGTGCACAACCACAAAGTATAAACTCGGGAAGGCTATCAACCAGGGGCGTCTCTAAAGCTACAAGGCACTCTCTTCAACGGTGGGTCAGACCCTTCGGGAAACTCCCATTGACCACCAACGAAGAAGTATCGGTGCTTCCAAGTCTGCTGGGAGGTCGGATTACCAAACACCAGCGGGTCCCTGATGATCTCCGGGCTCCCGAGCTCATGAGACTCGATGTCGGCCTCACCGGCCATACCTTCCCGGACAAGAGCACTTTTCTTCAGGCAGCACCGGGTCACCTTCTTGTACTTATGAACAAGGTCCATCAACTCAGTGTCTCGGGGACACTCTGCACAAGGTTTTCCTACCGACTTGGCCTTGTACCAACCCTTATCAGTTTTCGAGTGCTCCTCCAGGGACCACTGGCTGAAGAACACCGCCAAGTCTGGCTCGCCGAAACCACAATGCCGGTACAGGGTATAGAGAGCGTCAAGACACCGCCAGGTGTTGGGATTCAACTGAGCAATGGCAAGGCCAACCTCGGCCAAGAACCTTTGCTGGTACGATGGCAACGGAATCCGTAGGCCCTCCCCAAAGAAGAATGGGTGTACCAAGGTCTCGCCCGGTATCACAGACTCACTCCTTAGCTCTCCCCTCTCCGGTAGGCGCATGGTCACCGAGTCCGGAATATTGAAGGCCTTCCTCAGGGCCACCAGATCGTCCTCGGTAGAAGCGCTGAGCTTCAGGCGATCCACCGCAAAACCAGCAGGTACCGATTCCTCTGGTACCTCCTCTTCAGCAGTCTCCGCCTCCACCTGGGACTCCCCAACTTCCACCGCGTCGGTGGCCGGCACCGAACTACTACTACCGGGAATAAACTGACCATCCTTGATCGTATTCAACGGCTCTATGTCTTCGCCGGTAGTAATACCCCTCATCACCGTCTCAAACATACTCTCGATGCGGACGGTGCTGGTACCGGACGAGCAGGACCGAGTTTCACTACTGCTACTGTCGGTACTAGAAGCCACCTCGACAACCTCTACCGAAGGAGACCTCTCTGGCTCTTCACCAGAGAAGGCGTTGCCGCTTCCTACACTTTGGCTCTCCGAATCAGACATCTGCAAGAAGTAAACTAAGTTCCTTACCGGGACGACAATCCTATGCCTATGCAACCTAGCTCGGTACTAAGGTCAGACACCGGTACGCAAACTACGTTACAAAAGCAGAAAACGCAAAAGTAACACAAAGGTTCTCGGTACTTACACTATGAAGCGTCGAAAGTCGAAGAAGCAGATGATTCGAATGCACGCTACCGGCAACAGGCTCTCACTCTCTCTACCGACAGGATTCAGAGCTCTGGAATGAGAAAATTCAAGAATGAGGAGAAGTGAACTCTCTTCACCCCTATTTATATAGCGGGACTCAGACCATCTGCACCGTACGACACCAACCGTCGCTTCACAAGATTGCAACACGTGTCAGCGCAACGGTTGACATTCTAACCGTCGCCTCACGTTCTCGCGACACGTGCCAATTTAACGGTTGAATTTCCCATGCAGTTTTAAGTCGCCCACGAGGTGACACGTATCACCCCACTACCTCGGCAGTTACGCCGAGCATACAAACAGGCAACACCTTTGAAATTCCCTCCTAAACTCAGAGCGGTTACAACTCCCTACCGGGAGGAACCCCTTGTTCGGGGACTTGGGGGACTACATGGGCCGACCCTAAGCGCCGCGGCTGCCACACCGACACTTGGCTACGTCCTGATATGAACTTGTGGACTAAGTCCCCGACCAAGCACTTCCTCTTGCTCGGGACTTGGGGGACTTCTGTTGCTACCATTTCATATCTGTCCCGGTACAGACCCCAAGACGGGTCAGGAGTAGCCCACCATCGCTGAACAGCCCACCTCTGGGCCCATTACAACTACTTACTCGGTAGGGATCCCCTACCGAGTGCACTGCCTTGACAACGCCCCAGCGGCCCAGGCAACGCCCCAGCGGCATCTACTTACTCGGTAGGGATCCCCTACCGAGTGCACCGCTTTGACAACGCCCCAGCGGCATCTCCCCACTCGGTAGGGATTCCCTACCGAGCCCACTAGCAAAGCCCTGGCGGTACCCCAGCGGTACCAGCAATACCAGGCCGGGTGTACCGACAACAAGCCTTCCCCTCGGCCTTACAGGGACATCTCTCGACCCGGTACCGTGGAACACACAGTCCAGTCGGTACCGGCGCAGCCACCTGGCAGCACGTGCTCGTCCACTACCTCGCGGATCGCACTAAAGAATGCTCATACCGAACTAGGCACCGCCGTCCCTCGACGCGCGTGTCGAGGTAGTGGAGTAATAGAGTATTCCCTCGTGTCATGGGATGTCCCCCACGCCAGGGAAGCTTGTCTCCGACCTCAACTCATATATAAGGAGTCTTCACTCCTTATTCAAGTAAGTTCTCTCCATTCCTAGAAACTCTGCTCAAATCCTATCGGGACAACTTGAGCGTCGGAGGGTCTTCGGTCGGTACACGCCGGCCTCCCCTGACCTCCTTTGCCCTTTCAGGCACTCAAGTGCACCCCAGGTGCGTCCCTACCGAGCAGCTGGGAAACGGCAGGAACAGTCTCCACGAGGCGAGCTTGTCTGTGGTCGTGGCTTGTCAAATTATCAACTGACGAGAGAGAATCGATTAAGAGAAGTTCTTGCTGTTCCGGCGGGTTTTGGTGTTTACGGGCGACTCCGGCCGTTGTTTGGGACAAGTCAGGTATCAATCTTGATCCTCTTGTCGAGCTCTTCGTGGTTGTGTATTCATTTTTAGCTATCGATCATTATTTCGAGTTTGCGTACTGGGCAGTGACGACTTTGGTTGTTCTTGGCCTAGTTCTAGCTGTTGTTAGTATGCTTAGTTATGTTGAAACACAGAGTATGTGAAGTTGATGCTGAATTCAGTTGAAGCTGAGTTGATTATATGAGTTTGATCAAATTGGTTATCTTGGTCAAGAAACCAACGTCTGAAGTCCATATTTATTTGGGCACAAACATGGTAAGCAAAGAAAGGTAGTTTATGAATGAGTTGCTGGTGAAGTTATTTTGAATGTATTTGGACAATAGTCTGAGTGGTTAGACACGAGTTAACAATAATGAAATATGGATTACGTTGCTATGACATGAATGGAAACAATGGATAGTTATTCATTCTAAGGTTACTGTAAATATGTAAAGAATGAATCATGGAAATGGAGTTTGTTGAAAATGAGTGTTTAAAGTGTTGGGACCGGAAGTTAATCAATTGTCTTATTAATCAAGACATGAGAATTTGATTTATTGTTGTCTTTAACTGCATAATTGATCAAGAGAAAGACTTGGCATAATGAGTCAAGTGAATTTGACATAAACTGAAGAATGAATTAAAAGTGGAAATAGATTTGGGTGTCCAAAGTAATTCACGGGATTACACCCAAGAAGTAAGGAATCAATTCTCGTAAGAAATTAATCAAGTGGATTCGATATTATTTTTCGAGTGTTATTGAATTGAAAATATTATTGTGACACTCGAATATTGTTATTGTCGGATTAGGACTCCAGTTGTTCGGAACGTGAGCTTTGGTGGTGGTGTTGGCCTGAATTAGCAATTGGAGCTAAAGCTTCAGAATCCAGGTAGGGGGCTTTGGACTTTGCCTCAGTTAGTGCCTTTTGTGCATGTATTAGAGGTAAATATTATTGTGTGAAAAGTTGCATGGCTTTAGTGGAAATATAAATCTATTGATGATTTTACCACGCCATGCTTGTTTTTGATTGTATATGAGTTATTGTTTGATGACCTGAGAGTGAGTGGAGCATAGTGACTACCTTGGGTTTCGATCCCCTAAACCTCCAGAGGGGCTGTACGGACGGAATAGTGTCTGACATCCTTTGAGATGAGGCACTAGATCTAGGCGGTATGGCATAAATGGACACTCTCACTACTCCTTGCCGTTTATGACATGAATTTTGGTAAGGATGTAGTTGGCATAGTGATCGGTCATCAGGTTTGCTTTCTGGGCCCGAAATTATATTTGTTTTGAAAAAGAAAACAAAGTTTGTGGTTGTGCAGTTTTATATATATGTACATAGTTTTCACTTGCTTGCCGGCACCTGTATATATATATGTTTATATATTTGTTTTCAAACCTAGCTGGGGTTGAGCCCTATTGGGCAAGCGAGGACGAAAACTTACCCCTACAACAGTTTTGGATGCAGGTACTGTGTGCATTGTATCGAGACAATAATTGGACGGAGCTGGGTGTGCAATGATGTTATTTATTTGATTACGTGTCAGGTTTCAAATTATTTATTCCTCCGTTTGTCTCGAAACTTGTATTACGGAACCTGTTTATCTTTGGTTCGTCATTGAGTCAATTATTTATTAAATTTAGTACTTCTTCGACTCGTTTATTAAATTAAATTTTTAAATGAACAATTTGCATTATGAATTTTATTATTTACACCTCAAAATAATTTCATACGTTTCCACTACGCATTATTAAATTTTATACACAAAATTGCCTTGCGGCTCTTTAAAATGTAAGTTGGTTAATCTAGCTTATGTTTTAAAGGTTTGCGGCACTGTAACGTGCTTAAATTGAAGAGGTGCAATTTGGGGCGTTACAGTTAACCGGCGACGCGTGGTGGCTCGAATGGCCAAAACTTTACTTCCGAAATTACGTACTCGTCGATACAAGCGCGTTGGTATATTTGGAATTTAGAAATTCGAACGTTTGTTTAACCGTTGTTTAATTACGAATCAGATCGTACAATTTACGATCTACGTTGTTGTAACCGTTGGATGGTCATTGAAGTTGATTTTGATGTTAAGATATTAGTTTTGAGTATACTCTGTGATTGAATCATTGAAATTAGATCGTTTTCTTAATTAATGTATAATTACAATTTTTAAGCATTATATTCAATATGTGGTAATCCGACCGTTGGAATCGTCGTCAAGGTTTATTCGATAATTAGATTATTCGATAAGTAATTTTTTTGTGGAGTTGAGATTCTGGAATTATTGTTGGATTAGAAGTATAAGAGTTATCGAGGAAACTCTAATCAGTTAATTCGGTTAATTTCCGAATAATTGTTCTATTCATCCAGATAAATATTAATAATAATTCGTGTTATTCAGGAGGACGTTGAGGAAGATCTTGACAGGCGTCAAGCTTAGCCGGTTATTTGTGATTTTAAAAAATATATTAATTCAGCTAAATTGCATGCATGATTTTAGAGAAAGAAACAAATGAAAAAGTGTTACATGATCTATTTTGTAAATTCTTTATTTTTGTCCACTCACTCTACGTTTTCGGAATGCTTTTATCTGGGCCCTTCGGTTTTACGTTGCCCAGTTTGTAGATTAGTTGAGGTCGGGCTACACCACACAGTCGAGGCATAATGTCCCCACCGGTTCCTCAATTTTGATAGTAGGTGTGAGACCCCGGAAAAATTAAGAAAATTATTTGGAAATTAATTGGGATTGAATCTGTAATCCCAATAGTTAATGAAGAGCCTCGGGAATTTTTCAGAAATTTTCTTTAGGTCGTAACTTCCATTTGAGAGCTTGAAAATAAAGTACACGTCACGATGAGATCGTAGAAATTTTTGGGAAATTGTTCGGATAACCGAGCTATTTGTTTTGAATTTCTAAAGTTTGGGAATTCAGAAAATATTTTTGGAAAAAGAAAATTCATTCGGTGCAATCTAGTCCAGTGATTTCAATTATAACAAGATTTGGACCGTCCAATTTAAATTAAAGGAAGGGGTATAAACACCTGTCAGATCAGATCGAAGGTTCAAAAACCTTAAACCGGATTGTTGGTGGTGTTGGCCTGACGTGACGAGCGAAGTGGAAGCTCCGATATTTCAGGTAGGGAGACTTCACCGTAGTTGGTGCTTTTATGCATTGTTTTATGGTTTGCATTTATCATTTAAGCTGATGATGACCTGAGAGTGAGTGGACCATAGCGACTACCTTGGGTTTCAATCCCTTAAACCTCCGGAGGGGTTGTACGGACAGAATAGTGTTTGACATCCTTTGAGGTATGGCACTAGTTCTAGGCGGTATGGCGTTAAATGGACACTCAAATATACAGTTTGTTGAAGATTTTAATCTTCAGTAAGGATATATGTAGTTGGTTAGATTGATCGGTCATCAGGTTTGATAATCACCCGGGTACTCATTTATTTTCATATGGTTTATTATTGAGAAATGATTTATTTCCACATACTGGTACCAAACAAAAATGTGTTTAATGGTTTTCAAACCTAGTTAGGATTGTTGTACTGAGCAGTGAGGACAAAAACTCACCTCTACAATAGTTTGGATGTAGGTACTGTGCACTGAAAACGGGACAATGACAGATGAAGCTGGGTGTGCAAAAATGTTTATTTGTAATTGTTCATAGGGTGAAAATCAGGTTTCAATATTATTTATTTCTCTACTTGTATAAATCCATTTCTTTCAAATATTTTGAATTAAAATTGAAAGGACATTTATTATTTTATGAACTCTAAATATTTCACCTCTAATTAAATTAATTACGTTTTCTGCTACGCGTTCTAAAATTTATTTCAAAATTTGCCTTGCGGCTCTTTAATGTGTTGTTCTTATTTTAGTTATATATACATCATATATATGTTTGAATTTGAAGTCTATCTTGTAATTTTAATTATGAATGCTACTAGTAGCATGCAAAGGCCTTAATCATTTTCAAGATGTTATAAAACATGAAACAACATCTTGAGAGAAATATTACGCAAGCTCTAAAGATGCAATTCACACAAGATTTCACACATGAAGATTAATAGTGATATGAACAATACACTAAATTTTGGCTCAAATTCTCACAAAACGGAAATGCAATACAAGTCCACGTACTCAAGTCTCACTACGCTTCTCTTAATTAACATAGGCTACGTGCATGAAAGTTTCAAGCATAAGTCCCATAGGCATGATTAACCAAAGATTAAATTCAAGGATCTAAAACAATGCTAATTTTTTCTTACCCACAATAATTTAGGTTTAATATTTCATATTGATGTTGGAAGGGAAGGGCACTAACCACACAAAGAAAGAGGTCAAAATTCAAGAAGTTTATGCGATGGTGTGCCGTCAAACAAATGGAGAGGCTAATATTGGAACAAGTCAAATCGTAAGGTAAAGCCAACGTGAGCAGACGGACAAGTTGGTGTTGAGTTTATGTGAATTTGTGTTAGATGGATGGTAGACTAGTAGTTGATCGAGAACAACGTGCGTTGTGGGTGTACTACTCCCCGCCGCGAGCCTACAAATTAATTTGGTAGGTCATTTCAATACGTTTTTCTAGTAATCTCTTTCTGACAAGGACTAGCAGGACTTGGAGAAGGGCCATTAATTAATACATCTTTTCTAAAGGTCCCAGGCTTCTTCTACGTACATATGATCCATGCTTTTAAAAACTGTACCTTCAACTTTTCCCTTAATTACACTAAACCCTTATTTCATTATTATTAGGAAAAAAAATCATCTTTAGTCCCTCAGGCCTCAGCTTTCACCCGTTCAACCAAAGGCGGAGACAGCGTGTGACCTTCTATTGTGATTGGTTACTTAAAAAACAAATGACCAATGGTTGATACACTAGAGGAAAAAAAAAATGTGGTCCAATCACAATAGAATGTCACGTCATGTGGCAATGTGACGGTCACATCTAAAAATTTCTCGGATTTCAACTTGAGTGGTCATCCACGTCTACCCAATTGGCGATTTAGTTTAGGTCTTTGGACTTGTGCCTAGATCTGTTCTATTCGTTTGCTACATGGTGAACATATATAGAATGTTGGCGCGCTCAGCCACCTAATTATACTGTCCAAGTGGTAAGGAAATGGGGAAAATAAAATTAAAATTAGGTTAGGTCATGAACGGAGTGGGCAACGTGGAAGCTTCTGGGCAAGTGGTATGAAATTTTTAGAGTTGGCAGTTGTTAGGTGAGTAAGATTTTTAATTAGCAAAAATAAGAAGTCACATAATTTGTTCATTTTCAAATAGAGTTGCCAAAACCTCCACATGGCCATAGCTTTTATGGCTGATGATTGAAACCTCTAATGGTTGACGGTTGACCACTATCAAAACAAAACAATTCGTTAACACAAGTCAATAGTATTCCCTCCCATTGATTGACCCTAATTAATTAATTAATTATATCAAAATAATAATAGGATTGTCAAGAGGAGAAAGAATCCAAAATTTTCATAAACATGTTCACATTAGGGGAAGTAGCTAGCGTGACGGTTCTTCATTCACTCACATGTAGCAGAGAATATACTATATTTAAGAAAAAGCGCGTTGTTAATTAAAATTGAATTTTTTTGCGTAAATAATTTTAAAATATTAAAAAAAATTGAAAATTGTTGAAGGAAACCTACTTTGTGTGTGCCTTGTCAACCTAGGATTAGATTAGGTAGTATAGCATATGGATTACATATTGAATAGAAGTCCTATTAGGACATGGATTGTACCCTTGTGTTTCTCTATATATAGAGGCACCTATTCATTAATAAAGATACTCTCTATTCCTATGCTATTTGCTCTCTTCTTTACTTTCTGTCTTGTGGTTGATTGCACCTTTACTTAAACACGTTATCAGCACGAACCTCTAAGCCCTGAGATCAAAAGCCAAAAATCCTTGAGGATAGCATCCTGCTAGCGCCAACACCCTAGAACCCTAACCCTAGGTTTCCTGCGTGTTCCCGCTGCTACTGGACGACGCACGATCGATCGCAACATTCCGCACAATCGATCGCACAAAGCTTCTGCCGAGAATCATCTTCTCCTTGCTGCTGCTTCTGCTTGCTCCTGCTCCTCCTACTAGCTGCTGCTGCTTCTGCCTGCTGCTGCTAATCTTCTATATCTTCTAAAGTTCAAGAATCAAGACTCAAGAAAAAGAATACCAAGTAAGCTTTTATAAAAGTTGCTGCTTTATGAATTTAAATTCACCTTTCTTTTCTCAAGGGACTTCCAACATCCCTCCTCTACCTCCCACCTTTCTATAACGTGGGATTCTTGAATCGGACCTATCCAAACTATGAGAAGCATTAGGGGAGTGATCGAGCTTCATATCGCTTGCGATATGTGTAAGTCATGAGCACCTCTAATGTCATCATGCTATTGGTGTGAGTTCAAGAGCCGAATTATGGGGATTCGAGCTAACACTCCGGATAAGGTATCCGTAGAGAGAAGAGACCTTGAACAAGAAGTTCATTGAATAATTTACCTCCGGATGAGGAATCCGTAAGAGAAGAAACGACCTATGGTTCATAACCTAATTCCTACTAGGCTCACCTGCTTGGGTATGTCTAGGTGTGTGATTTGAGATAAGTGGTATTAAGGGAGCTTGCTCACACCGACATCTCTTATTATGTATCTAGTTGTGCCCAGGTAGAGCTACCGAAAAGTTTTAGGGTTATAACCATACTACACCAAAGTTTCACCTAAATCCAATACATGGAAAAACGTTTTCTTTGAAGCTTAGCTCAGAAACCATATTTGTTTTCGTGGGAGATGTTTATGCTCCGAAAACTAACCTCAATTCTCTTGTTGTTTCAGATGGCAAATAACCTGAACAAGTTGGACTTCGCAACTTTGGATACCACGGGCATTGGATACCATAAGTGGGTTCGCGATGTACGCAACCACCTGAAAGCTCAAGGAAGCATCTCTGCAATCCGTGAGCCCCCTGCAGCTGCACCTGCTGAGGCCGCCGCCGCACCTGTGGAAGGTCCACTGACTGCCGCCGCCGCCGCTGCTGCTGCTGCTACAGCACAGGCCACCGCTGATGCTTTAGAGGCTAAGAATGCCAAAGCTATCATTCTGATGATTCGTCATATGGACCAATCTCTACAAGCCGAGTACCTCAATGAGGAAAATCCCAGAACACTTTGGGTTGCACTCGAAGAGCGGTTTGGCAACGTTCGTGAATCCCTGCTTCCTGAACTAGAGGTGAAGTGGCAACTACTGCGCTTCTGTGATTATGCCTCAGTCCTAGAGTATAACTCGGAAGCACTCCGTATCAAATCCCTCATGGAATTCTGTGAGAGGAACATAACCGATGCGATGTTGATTGAGAAAACCCTCTCTACCTTTCCCGTCTCTGACTTGGTAGTTGCAAAGAACTATCGTATTGAAGTGCAGAATAAACGGATCACAAGGTTTCATGAGCTCATCTCTGCTCTCTCTGTTGCTGAAAAGCACGAGAAAATACTTGTGAAGAATTATAATGCGAGGCCCGTGGGAACGAAACAAGTTCCGGAGACCCATTATAATGGCGCCCCAAAGAGAGGCCGCCGCGGGCGAAACCCTAATCCTAAGGACAACTCTGGACGTCCTGGTCCATATAATCGCCCTGCTCAAGAAGGTAGTCGCCAAACTAGGCGAAGGGGAGGCCGAGGAGGCCACCCAAGAGGACAAGGTGCCGCCGGTTTTAGGCAGGCCACAGGCGCTAATGCCGTGCCACTCAAGAGGAGTGCACCACGCGTGAATAACGCTTCTCAATCAAAGGATTCCGATCAAACATCTCTGTGCTTCAGGTGTGGAAAGACTGGACATTGGTCCAAGATATGTAGAGCCACTCAGAGTGTTGCTAATGCATACAAAGCGTACCGCGAAGCCATGGAAGCTCACAACATTGAACAAGAGGATGACGAAGAGAACGTCAAGTTGAAGGTTGATGACTTTAAAGCTGGGAAGAGTGATGATACTCCTGATTTCGCTTAAGTCTTTTTTTTTCCTTAGTATTGTTGATTTAGTTTATGGTTAATGACCAAGATTGGAACTTTGGATGTAATTCATTCGGTTTATATCTTTAATAAAATTTGGAGTTGTTTGCATACTCAATTTTAATTATGAGCTTTCTTATTTAGGAATGAATTCCGGAGAACTTGAATGTCTAGCCGATAGCGGAACCACGCATACCATATTGCGTCATAGGCAATTGTTTCTTGACATGATGCCTTCACATTCATCTGTGACTACGATGGCAGGACCATCTAATCTTGTGCAAGGAAGAGGACATGCCCAATTCCTCTTGCCTAATGGCACCCTAATTGATGTCACTAATGCTCTATATGCTCCAAGAGGAAATAGAACCTTGTTGAGTTTTAAAGATATAAGAACCAATGGATACCATGCTGAAACGCATGATGAGAATGGAAAAGAATTCCTTTGCATTACCTCTAATGACTGCGGTAGAAAACGCATCTTAGAGAAGCTTATGTGTCTCTCTAGTGGCCTATATGCTACCACTATCCGAGCTATCGAATCAAACAATGTCATAAGAGATGACCTCTTGGATTCAGACACATTTTGGCTTTGGCACGACAGGTTGGGACACCCTGGTCGAGATATGATGATCCGTATACTGAAAACCTCACACGGACATCCATTCTATCGAGCTAATCGAAGCAAGAATCAAAGAATGATTCAAGGAGATGAGACAGCTATGAGAAAAGGCAAAATTGCCTCTGTCCGACGCCGTACGATCGATCGCACGATCCCTGCGATCGATCGTGACCTTCCAGACAGCGTCGTTGAACGAACCCGAGAGCTCGGGCGATCGATCGCACCATCTTGCGATCGATCGCAGGTTTCACCCTGTATGGTTTCAGGGACCAGAGAGCCCGGGCGATCGATCGCATGTCCCTGCGATCGATCGTACGTTCCTTCCTGTACGATTTCAGGAACCCGAGAGCACGGGCGATCGATCGCACCCCCCTGCGATCGATCGCAAAGACAAAAATCCTCTCTCTCGGATGAAACTAATTCCTCCTATGCTTCTGAGACCTCGAAGGTCAAACGCTCGTTTTGCAAAGCCTGTTCCTTAGGGAAACTTGGACCAAGACCGTCCTATGCAAAGGATTCTAAAGTACTTCTCCCATTCTTACAGAGAATCCAAGGGGATATCTGTGGACCTATTCAACCACCAAGCGGACCATTTAAGTATTTTATGGTGTTGATTGATGCGTCGACACGTTGGTCGTATGTCACGCTATTGTCCACTCGTAATGCTGCTTATGCTAAACTCCTAGCACAGATAATTCGCCTGCGGGCTCACTACCCGGATCATCCTATCAAATCTATCAGGCTTGATAATGCTGGAGAGTTTACATCGAAGACTTTCGATGACTACTGCATGTCTATTGGGATGGATGTTGAGCATCCAGTTCCACATGTGCATACCCAGAATGGTCTTGCAGAGGCTGCCATTAAGAGAATACAAATGGTAACACGGACGTTGGTAATGCGCACCAACCTTCCTCTCTCTGCCTGGGGACACGCAGTATTGCATGCAGCTATGCTAATTCGTCTGAGACCCACAGCCACCCAACCCTTTTCTGCGCAACAGCTAGTGACTGGGTACGAGCCATGCATCTCGCACTTACGCATATTTGGGTGTGCTGTCTATGTGCCTATTACGCCGCCACTACGTATTAAAATGGGTCCTCAGAGACGAATGGGCATCTATGTTGGTTTTGAGTCACCAACTATAATCCGCTATGTAGAACCCTTGACAGGTGATCTATTTACCGCAAGATTTGCGGATTGTCACTTTGATGAGACAGTCTTCCCGTCGTTCGGGGGAGATAAGAATGTACACATTCAACAGGAACGACAAGAATTGTCATGGCCTGTCCCCACTCTGTCTCATCATGATCCCCCTACTGCACAAAGAGAAATAGAAGTGCATAGAATTATAGATCTTCAGAAAGTCGCAGACTCTCTTCCTGACGCTTTCTCTGATCTTGCTAAAGTGACTAGATCTCATATACCAGCTGCAAATGCACCTGCAAGGATGCAAGTACCTGAACAAGGACTTGGACTCAAAGTCGCTACTGCAGCTAACCCTATAGGAGGGACAGCTGGTGGCGCCACTGCCAGCAATGGTGGTGATGTGGCTCAGGCCGTGGCTCCGCTGAGGAAGCGTGGGAGACCACCAGGTTCGAGGGATTCACGCCCCAGGAAGCGGGCTGTGGTTGCACCCAATAACCCTCTCATCATTGACACTCAAAATCCGTCCCATGAAAACATTCCGGATTATGGTTATGTCCAAGAGACATCTTCGGGGGACGCCCCGTCGTTAGAACCTACCCGTGAGAATGTAGAGATCTCAATTAATTATACTAGTATACATAGAACGTGGGATAGAAACTCCATCATCATTGATGATGTGTTTGCATATGCATGTGCACGAGAGTTGATTGAGACTGATGATATTGAACCCCGCTCTGTTGATGAATGTCAACTTAGAGCTGATTGGCCTAAATGGAAAGATGCGATCCAGGCTGAGTTGGACTCACTAACAAAGAGAATGGTATTTGGGCCTGTTGTGCCAATACCTTTTGGAATAAAACCTGTTGGATACAAATGGGTCTTTGTTAGAAAGCGTAATGAGAGAAACGAGATTATAAGATATAAAGCTCGTCTTGTGGCGCAAGGCTTCTCACAACGCCCTGGAATCGACTACGAGGAAACATACTCTCCCGTAATGGACGTTATAACGTTCCGCTACCTTATCAGTTTGGTAGTTTCCGAAAAACTGAATATGCAGCTTATGGATGTGGTCACAGCGTATCTCTATGGGGATCTAGATACAGAGATTTATATGAAGGTCCCTGATGGGCTTCAGTTACCCAAGTCAAGTGGCTCCAGACCACGGAGCGCGTTTGCAATAAGGTTGAAACGCTCACTATATGGATTGAAACAATCCGGACGGATGTGGTATACCCGTCTAAGTGACTACTTGCTTGGAAGAGGGTATGTGAACAATGACTTATGCCCCTGCGTGTTTATTAAGAGAACAAGTTCCGGATTTGCAATAGTAGCTGTTTATGTTGATGACATGAACCTTATAGGCACTCTTGATGAACTAAGAGAAACCGCTGACTACTTGAAATCTGAGTTTGAGATGAAAGATCTTGGGAAAACACGGTTTTGTCTCGGTTTAGAACTTGAGCACCGTAGTAGTGGGATTCTGATTCATCAATCAGCTTATACCCAAAAGATGCTCAGGAGATTTAATATGGATAAAGTCCATCCTGTAAGCACTCCCATGATTGGTCGCAGTCTAGATCCAAAGAAGGATCCGTTTCGCCCAAAGGATGATGGTGAAGACGTTTTAGAGGCTGAGGTACCGTACCTAAGTGCAATAGGCGCATTATTGTACTTGGCACAGTGTACAAGACCCGATATCTCCTTTGCTGTCAACTTGTTGGCTAGATTTAGCACTGCGCCCATGCAACGTCATTGGACTGGCATAAAAACTATCTTTCGTTACTTGAAGGGTACGATTGATATGGGTTTGTTCTTTCCCTACAGAGAGTCTCGAAAATATGGCAAAATGGGTGAGGAACCCGTACCTTCTGCCGTCGGACGATCGATCGCAGGGAATTCCACGATCGATCGTACCAAGCCCCTGCCGTCGAGCGATCGATCGCAGGATGTCACGATCGATCGCACGGGCGCTGCTGTCCGATATTCACAAAATCCTTGTGATGTATTGGTGGGTTTTGCTGATGCTGGATATCTCTCTGACCCATATAAAGGTCGTTCCCAAACTGGTTATGTATTTACCATGGGTAACACCGCGATATCTTGGAGGTCTACAAAACAGACTCTTGTTGCCACTTCTTCGAACCATGCTGAGATTATTGCTCTCCATGAAGCGGTTCGTGAGTGTATATGGTTGAGGTCCATATCTACACATATAAGAAGTGCTTGTGGTTTGAGGTCAACCACCGATGAACCTACATGCATTTATGAGGATAATGCCGCTTGCATTGAACAAATGAAGCAAGGTTTCATTAAAGGTGACAACACCAAGCACATATCGCCTAAGTTCTTCTATAATCAGCAACAGCAGAAATTCCTTAAGATTAAGGTTAATCAAGTCCGTTCTGAGGACAATGTGGCAGATTTATTTACTAAGTCATTGCCTAAATCCACATTTGAGAAGCATGTGAAAAGCATTGGTTTGCTTAAGTTATCTGACCTCCCATGATTGTGGAAATCAGGGGGAGACACAGACTTGAGGGGGAGTCTAGTGTCCATGCAAAGTTTCCAGATGTGAAGGGTGTGTTGTACTCTTTTTCCCTTCGACCAAGGTTATTTTTATCCCACTGGGTTTTTGTTACTTGGCAAGGTTTTTAATGAGACAACGTGAGGAGCACCACCTAGTGTTGACGCCACAAGGGGGAGTGTTGAAGGAAACCTACTTTGTGTGTGCCTTGTCAACCTAGGATTAGATTAGGTAGTATAGCATATGGATTACATATTGAATAGAAGTCCTATTAGGACATGGATTGTACCCTTGTGTTTCTCTATATATAGAGGCACCTATTCATTAATAAAGATACTCTCTATTCCTATGCTATTTGCTCTCTTCTTTACTTTCTGTCTTGTGGTTGATTGCACCTTTACTTAAACAAAAATCAAATAATTATCAAAGGCAATTGTGTCAAATTATAAATAAATTTTAATATAATAAATAAATATTATTTCATTATCTACTTTTTTCTCTCAGCAATAACTGTTTTACCGCATACATAACATTTGAGAGATTGCTAGTTTAATATATATAAACCAATGACTTGAAAAGCAAGCAATTAATGTGAAATAGAATCTTAATTTGTTATTTACACCTTTATATATGGATTAATAATGCTTTGCTTATTCATCTTGGATCTGTGTTTAGCTTTAATTAGGAGATTAATAGTAAGAGAAAAAATCACATTTAGTTCCTCAACTTTTACCTGTTCGAGTGGAAAAAATCACCTTTAGTCCCTCAATTTACAACTTTCACCTGTAGTCCCTCAACTTTCACCTTTAATAATCAATCCCGCCGGAATGGGACGAGACAGGGACGAGATCGAGATTGCGGGATTTAATGTTCACCCCTACATTCGACACTTTCGTCTCTAAACTTTGAAAAATGTCACTTTCGTCCCTCAACTTTAACATTGACTATCACTTTGGTCACTATCG
This sequence comes from Rubus parviflorus, assembly GCA_029955375.1. NCBI lineage: Eukaryota > Viridiplantae > Streptophyta > Magnoliopsida > Rosales > Rosaceae > Rubus > Rubus parviflorus. Next base: position 15,609,723 of record JARGGL010000006.1, on the reverse strand, counting down.
TCTATTCTCCTATGACAAACCGTTAAGTTGAGAGCATTTTTGTGAAATCATTGTTTTAATGTAAAAAAATATTAATTGAACAAAAAAAATACATCACCTAATAAAAATGATAATAAATAAAAAAAATAAAAAAGTTTTGTCAATAAATAAAAGTTTTGAATATAAAAGTTTTGTTTTTGTCAAAAAATAAAAAAATAAATGATATATATTTTTTAAAATCATTATAAAATATTGATCAAAAAATAAAAAATAAAAAATCTTATAATTTATAATCAGTAGAAAGAAAACTTAATTTAAGTTTTCATTTTAATATATATATTAATATTTATCTGCTATTTGACGAAAATATTCTTAAAAGAATGTGTTATTTACAAAAAAAAAAATACCTTGATTTAACAGAATTTTTAACGGTAAATTTAACGGAGGGACTAAAGTGATAGTCGGTGTTAAAGTTGAGGGACGAAAGTGTTGAACGTATAGGTGAAGCCAGGAAATTTAAACAGGATGGGCTAAATTTCTCATAAATTAATAGGTCTTTTTTTTTGGTGTGTGTGTACGTGTTTAAGTATATTTGCAATTCATCGTCCTAATGATGAAAATTTTAACAAAAATATTATAGATCAAACTAATTAGAAGATTTGATAACCACCACTGGTGGTCGAGTTGGTAAGAGCCTCCAAGTGTGGTACCCCCTCACTCGGATTCGAATCCTGCCGACTGCGGATTGGAGTTAAATCCCAATTCATTCTGTGGCTGACCAGGGGGAGGAAGCGTTTTGACAAGATCCTCGACTGCGGATTAGTCCTTGGGCCTAGGAAGCCTTTGGGATACCGCGGGAGTTCACTCAAAAAAAAAAAATTAGAAGATTTGATGAGATGTAATTACATATTTAGTTTTTTTTTGTACTTAATTACACATTTAGTTAACAACTTAATAGCTAAAGTAGATGCTCTCTAAAATAGCTAAAAAGGTAAAATAGAGAGTCTGCTAAAAATGTTCTTACCTCCTATATATTTATTGACCAACCAAACATGACATATATTTAAACCTTCATTACAACCCTTGTTCATTTATATGTTGACTAATTAGTTATGCATGTGCTCCTTATCTTCTTCTCTCTCTTTTATCTGAAAAGAAAAAACATATAAAATAAGATCACGATTATAATTGTTAAGAGGGGCATCATGGTCAACATGGCCGTACCTGAAATTTTAGAGACTTGGTGCAAAAATTTAATTAGGCCTTCCTAATTTTAACCGTCCCTAGAAAAATACATACGGGCGGAAAAATCACCATAAAAAATTATAATATACTTTTTGATATTTGTAGTAACAAAGAATTTAAAGCAGACTCGGAGAAGAATATATTTAGGGTTTAACAATTTAGGGGTATTTTGGTGGCTTTGTGAGTTATATAAAGAAAATAAAATCCTTAATTGACCCTAAATCAACTCTGCAAGTGCAACTGACCTTAAAAAAAAAGGAGAAAAAACTGCAAATAAAAAAGTGCAACTGACCTTAAAAAAATGGAGAAAAATTGCAAAAAAAAAAAACAAAAAGAAGAACAGATTCTGCAAGTCTGCAACCAGCCAATAAAAAAAGGAGAAAAAATTGCAGGAAAAAAGTGAACAGATAATAAAACTACGCTACTAAGGATCGAACCACGATCACAAGAGAATAAAACATGGAGGCTTTACCAACTAAACTACTGAACACGTTTAGTTAGTACCGCTTTGAAAAATATATCCTATATAAATACATATATAGAACTAAAAAAAAAAATCGGAGGCCTGGTGCGGCAGCACCATCCGTGCCGCCTCAGGGCTAGCCTTGATGATCAGTAGGAGCAAGAATTAACCTAGGAATTTTAATATGAAAATCTAATTAGTTACTACATGTGAAAATCCAATTAGCCCTGATGATCATTCGAAAGTGGTCACTACATACGCTTTGGACTCAATACCTACGCTAGAGGTTCTAATTAGTTACAACTTTTTCTATATATAGTCTCATATTAATTATATGGGTATTTATTTGATACTATCATATATATGAGGTAGAAGAAGTGGCGAAACTAGAATGTTCCAGACTTCCGGTAAGAGGAGCCGAAATAAAAATTACCATCACAATTTACCACAAAAAAAAAAGTAAATGCATAAACAAATTTGAAAAATACCCAAATAGAAATAAGAACCTTCATAATTATTGTAGATGAAGATGAACAAAATAAACGAAGTCAAAAAGATAAATGCAAAGTTGTATAGAAAAATAAAAAGACAAGTTCCCAAGTAAAAAAACTTCTTGGAATATGAGGCCCATACTTTATTTTAGTACTAAAATTCTATTGGTAAAAAACAATGTTGGTGGGGCCATGTCCCCCTTTTGTCATCACATAGTTCCGCCAGTGGTTAGAGGAAGAGAAAATGTTGGATTTTGCATTGGTAACTCATGTCCTTGAAATGGATAAGGCATTCGGAGTTGCCTTCAATTACACTAGCCTTCCTGCACGCGCTATGCGTGTGCGAAAGGCCCCGCTCGTGCGTGCGCATTATTCGTGTCCTAATTTTTGGTACGGTGAATTGATCTAGTGGTCTTCGATGTGCCTAAGTATTTATATCCTGATTTCTGGTGCAATAAATCGATGTAGGGATCTCTAATGTTAAAAATTGATTATATTAAGGATCCATCAAAATAATGATTTTATTTTTGAATTAAATAAAAAATTAATGTTCAAATATTTTGAATAAAAAAATTAATAAAGAGTTAAAGACTAATAAATTTATAATTGAATGAAATGGGCAAGTGGGTGTGACCACTCCTATATTTTATTTATTTTTTAGTTATGTTATTTACTCTTTTACCCTTATATTATTAAATTTTCTATTTTATTTGATATATGATTGGAAGGGCAAAATATGAGTTTTTGAATGTTTACCAAAACTCATGTTTTGACATTATATATATAGATTAAAGAAGAGATTATTGCAAATACTAAATCATCACCCAAGTGATTAAAGTGAAACTGTGAAAGAGAGTGTTTAAAGTGAGTAACTAAAATGATATTTTTGGAAGTATAATGATCAAAATGTCGAAATAGTCATAGTTGAGGGGCAATTTGTATGGTTAAAGAGAAAGTCAGTTTTTTTTTATTTATCTCATTCATTGGGAAATTGGTTCAGGGATCAAATAAGAAAGAATGTTGACCAAAAACAAAAAGAGAAAGAACGGACATCGTAGAATTTTCCCAAATAATATACCCTCCAATAAAAACAGGGCCCTTTCCCCAAAAAAAAGAAAAAGGGCCACCACCACCCCAATCAAAAGTTGAAAACCATACACCACAACTACCCTTGCACAAAAAAGAATTAAGAAGAGAAACTTTGATTCCTCTCGCGCTTTGAAAAGTCACTGATCAATATCAGCTTGTGGTTGGTGATTGTGAGTTGTGACTCCAAATCAAATTCAATCTTGTGTTTGAAGAAGATCAAATGCTTCAGCTGCTATTCGCGGTGGCTTTCTCGGCGGTGCCTTTGACCCTTTACGTGCCGCCGATCCGAAGCCTGAGCTTGTTCGTGGAAACAATCGAAGACGTTGTCCGGCAAACCCTGATTTACACGGTCAGTGTTTACCCCCGTGTTCGCTTCGCCTGGTCTCGTTTCTTCAACTCCCTCCTCCGCTTCTCCAGGTAGAGACACCCATTACTCGCCGGATCCCAACCCCATATTCATTCTTCTTCTTTTTTTCTGTATAATTAATTATATATATTCTAATCTGAGGAGGGGTTTCGGGTTTGTGAGGCTCTAATTTGTTGGACTTGTTTGTTCATGAAATCATGATCGGGTTGGGAGATTAGATTAGTTCATTAATCTTCCAGATGGTTTGGTTTTTGTACACGGAATATTATTCTTTACAAAATTCAACCCAAATTCAATAATCAATTGGGTTTGTATACCAAATAAAGAAGGAATAATATCAATTGAGTTCTCTCTCTCTCTCTCTTGTTTGTTGATGTATTGGATTGTTGTGGTGGTGGTACTAATGTGTAAATGGTATCGCACATTATCTGTGCTTCATCATTTTCAGATTGACGGATTCCTTTGAAAAACTATTGATGGTAGGGATGACAAAAATCCCCACCGGGTGGGTAACTATCGGGTATTCGACCCTAACGGGGATAAATTCGGAGAATATCGGGTAACGGAAACATGAATCCTCAGTATTCGATTTATGAAATCGGTTACGGGGCGGGGATGATATTTTGATCTTCATCCACATCCATATCCAATAAGAATTATTTTAAAAAGATATATATGAAAATAATTATTTATTTATTTTATATATTTTTTAATACAATAAATATTATAAAATTATATTTTTTCATTTATGTTTCCTTGAATCATATAAAAAAAATTCTATTCAACAATCAATTGTGGACTTTTTTTTTGCCAACACATAAATTTTTTTTTTTTTTAAATTTGCTGTTCTTTTTAAGCGAGACTTGTATTTATTTATTTTTGATTGAAATAAGAAACTTATATTATTTTGATGTTTTGATTTTAACTTCATATTTTTTAAATCTATAAGAATTTTTGTATAATAAATTAGTAATATTTGTTAACGAGAATTGGGGTGGGTATGGAAACCTAATCCCCAACGGGGATGGAAACAGAGAATCCCCAGTATCTTATTATGGGGATTGAGGCGGGGATGATGCAGCGGAATTATAACACGTTGGAATCCACCAACGGCAATCTTGAATCCACAAGATTAGGGTTTCTCGAATCCACGAGAAGTCTGGAATCCACCAGAAAAATTGAGTAAACTCAAAGTTTTATTAATAATCAAAGATAGGTTAAACCACCAGTTAAGGATGCTTAAGTACGAAAATAAACCCTAGGGCGCTAACAAAAGGCCTAATCAAGCCCACGGGTTTAATTAAAAATAAAATATCAAAAACTAAAAACTTTCCCAAAATTACGAAAATACTAAAATGCTGTTTCGAGGTCCAAGACGACCTCGGATGCCCGAAAAAAGTCATACGTCAGGGCATAGCTCTGTGTTGGCTTCGTCTCACGATTCCCTTCTCGAAAACATATTATAATAATCATTTGGAGCTAGAACGCCAAATCTGCACAGTACCGATTTTAGTTTTCTTTCGGTCCATCTGCTCTTCAATGTCAGCTGCCAGGCGTTCTACATCAGTCTCCTCTACTTCAGAAGAACTCGACCCCGAGTTATTATCATCATAAAGAGGCACATCCTCATGGAACTCATGGAGATCAGCAACATTAAAAGAATTTGAAATTCCCATGGAAACAGGCAGATCAATAACATAAGCATTATCATTAATCTTCTTGAGTACCTTAAATGGACCGTATTTCCGGGGCTTTAGTTTGCTGTAGGTGCCAACTGGAAATCTCTCCTTCCTCAAAAACACCATGACTGAATCTCCCTCCTTAAACACCTTCACACGCTTATGCTTGTCAGCTGCAGCTTTGTACTTGGCGTTTGTCTTCTCCAACTTTGCTTTGATCTCTTCTTGGACTGTTTGCACATCTTCAGCCATCTTAACAGCAACATCACTAACACCACGTCCCTTTGGTAGCTTGACCAAATCGACCACATGTCGAGGAACAGAAGTATAGACCACAGCAAAAGGTGACTTACCAAGGGCACTATGCACAGAGCTGTTGTAAGCAAACTCTACCTGAGGCAAAGCAAGATCCCACTGTTCGGTTTTATCGCCACATACGCTCCGGATCATGTTTCCCAAACTCCTATTTGTCACTTCAGTCTGACCATCTGTTTGTGGGTGAGCCGTAGTACTCCTCTTCAAAGATGTTCCAAACTGTTTCCACAAAGTAACCCAAAAATGGCACATAAATTTTGTATCCCGGTCAGAAGTAATAGACTTGGGTATTCCATGCAGACGAACTACCTCCCTGAAAAACAGTTTGGCTATATTTGTAGCATCTGCAGTCTTCTTGCAAGCAATAAAGTGAGTCATCTTGGAAAATCTATCCACCACAACAAAAACAGAATCCACTCCTCTTTGTGTTCGTGGTAGACCCAACACGAAATCCATAGAAATATCCTGCCAAATATCTTCAAGAACAGGTAAAGGCATGTAAAGACCAGTATTTTGGGATTGACCTTTAGATACCTGACAAGTATAGCACTTCCTCACAATGTTGTTGACATCCCGCTTCAATTGAGGCCAATAATAACGCTCCTCCACGCTTGCAATTGTCTTATCTCTTCCAAAGTGTCTACTTAGGCCTCCTCCATGTAAATCTCGAATAAACTTTTCTCTAAGAGATGATATGGGGACACACAACTGATTGCCTCGGAACAAATACCCTTTATTAATAAAGAAACCAGCAACTGGTTGTTCCTTGAGAATGCACTGCTCCCAAATCTGCTTAAAATCGTCATCTGCTTCATATAACTCTTTCAAAAATTCAAAACCGATTACCTCTTGGGATAAAGTAACCAGCAAACTAGCTCGCCTACTCAATGCATCTGCTACCTTGTTGAGAGTTCCAGATTTATGCTTAATCACAAAAGGGAATTTTTGCAGAAACGTCACCCATCTAATATGCATTTTATTCACATGCTTCTGGCTGTTCAGGAACTTCAAGGCTTGGTGATCAGTGAATAGGATGAACTCCCTCTGAATCAAATAATGCTCCCATTGCCGTAAAGCTCTCACTACTGCATAGAACTCCTGATCATAAGTGCTCCACTTCTGGCGAGCCTCACTCAGTTTCTCACTAAAGAATGCAACTGCTCTTTTCTCTTGGGACAAAACAGCCCCAACTCCAACACCACTAGCATCACATTCGACCTCGAATATCTTGTCAAAATCAGGAAGAGCTAAAACTGGTGCGGTACAAAGTTTCTCTTTGATAAGTGCAAAACTCTTCTCTTGTTCCTCACCCCAATGAAACTTGCCTTTCTTCATGCATTCAGTAATTGGTGCGGTGATGGAACTGAAATCTCTCACAAAACGTCTGTAAAAGGTAGCCAATCCGTGAAAACTCCTCACTTCAGAAACCGTTGTAGGGGCTGGCCACTCTCTGATTGCACGCACTTTCTCTTCATCAACCTCTATGCCTTCTTTTCCAACCACAAACCCTAAAAACAGTAGCTTGCTGGTACAGAAAGTGCACTTCTTCAGATTAATGTACAGCTTGTTCTCTTGTAACACTTCCAGAACCTCCCTCACATGCTCTAGGTGCTCTTCTTTATGCTTACTATAAATAAGAATGTCATCGAAATAAACAACGACAAAAGAACCAATGAAAGGACGAAGGACCTGATTCATAAGCCTCATGAAAGTGCTAGGAGCATTGGACAACCCGAATGGCATCACCAGCCACTCATACAGCCCATCTTTAGTCTTGAACGCTGTTTTCCACTCATCTCCAGGTTTGACTCGAATCTGGTGATATCCACTCCTCAAGTCTATTTTTGAAAACCACTTTGAACCATTCAACTCATCAAGCATGTCTTCTAGGCGGGGAATAGGAAATCTGTAGTTGATTGTTATCTTGTTAATGGCGCGGCTATCCACACACATCCTCCACGTTCCTCCCTTTTTAGGCACCAGCAAGACAGGAACTGCACATGGACTCATGCTCTCTCGAATGAACCCTTTCTTCAACAGATCCTCAATAATCTCCCGCAATATCTCACACTCCTTAGGACTCATTCTGTAATGTGGCAGATTGGGTAAACTAGCCCCTGGAATGAAGTCAATCTGATGTTGAATGTCTCTCATGGGTGGAAGCTCGTTGGGAACATCATCTGAAATCAGTTCTGTAAACTCTTTCAGCAACCCCCAAATCTCCTTAGGTATCTCTTCCTCTTGCTTCTCTGCTGCCAATAAACCCTTGACCACGATAGGGAAGATGGTCTTGGATTCCTTTAAGGCCTTGTCCAGCTCGTGTTCATTGTTGGTAATGGTGAGGAAACTCGAATTCCCTTTCCTGGGATCCTCAATAGTATTTGACGGGGCCATAGCAATCTTGTGCTGATTCCATGTAAACATCATCACATTATCTCTACCCTTGTGAGTAACATCTAGATCATATTGCCAAGGTCTTCCTAACAGTATATGACAAGCATCCATGTCAATCATGTCACACATCACCTCATCACGATAATGCTTACCAATAGAAATAGGAACCTTGCATGACGTTGTAACCTCTGCTTGCGGACCTCTCTTTACCCACCCTAGTTTGTAAGGCCTACGGTGTGGTTCTGTAGGTAATTGCATATATTCCACCAGCTTCTTTGACACAAAATTCTCACAGCTTCCATTGTCTACAATTAACTGACATACCTTGTTATTCACTGAGCATGAAGAGCGAAATATGTTGTTGCGCTGTCCTTCTTCTCTTGGCGCCAACAAGACTCTCTGCAACACCAAGGTAACTTTTTCCAGCCCCTCTTCAATGGCAAACTCAACTCCGTTATAGTCATCATCGTCTCTATTTTCTTCCTCCTCATCGTTCTCTCCTTCATTCTCCACTAAATTCACTCTCCTCCGTTCTGGACAAACATTGGAACGATGACCAGGCTTCTTGCAACGATAACATATATCTCCAGTAGCTTTAGCATACGGATTGGTTTTCTGGTTTTGATTGGTATTCCCGGTCTTCTCAAAAGCCTTGCTGCTTTCTCCTCCTTTGAAAGGGATAACAGCCCTATCAGGTATAGGAGTTTGTCTTCCTCTATCATTGGGAGAATAGAAAGGTTTCTTCGTCTTCTCCATCAATTCTGCCTTTAACGCCAAATTTTGAGCTTCAGCAACACTCCACACAACTTGCAACCCGATTTTCTCCTGAATTGATGGCTTTAATCCACTCATGTATCTCGCCACCTTCTGCGGTTCGGTCTCTCCCAATTGATTTCGTTCTGCCAACCTCAAGAACTCATCTGTATACTCGTCCACCGTCCTACTGCCCTGTACACAATCTATGTACATGCGGTAGATCTAGTTGCTCATGATCTGCAGGGAGGAACCGTTCTCTCAAAAGCTGTTTCATTCTTCTCCATGTCTGAACCGGCTTCTTTCCTTGTCTCAGACGAGATTGCTGCAATTGATCCCACCAAACAGCAGCACTACTCTTGAGTCTGAAAGCGACCAGTTTCACCCTCTTCACTTCCTGCACATCCATCATCTCAAAGAATCTGTCAACTTCTACAAGCCAATCAAGAAAATCTTCGATCTTTAGATGTCCTGAAAAGGTTGGAATTTCGGCCTTCATCTTGTAATCAGTTTGATTAATCTGATTTTCACTACCAGCAATTGACATATCGTCTTCTGAATCAGAATCGTCAACTCCTACCTGTGGCTGTCCTCCACGATTTCGATTATTGTTGTTGTTGTTGTTGTTATTGTTGTTGTTGTTGTTATTGCCAAGCAACAAATCTCGAATTTGTCCAATCTGTTCTGCCATCGTAGTTAATCGCGCATTCTGAGCATTGAACTCTGCTCTGGTAACAGGAGCTTGATCACCCATGAATACGAATTGATAACCACCAGGAAAAATCCTGCTCTGATGCCACTTGATGCAGCGGAATTATAACACGTTGGAATCCACCAACGGCAATCTTGAATCCACAAGATTAGGGTTTCTCGAATCCACGAGAAGTCTGGAATCCACCAGGAAAATTGAGTAAACTCAAAGTTTTATTAATAATCAAAGATAGGTTAAACCACCAGTTAAGGATGCTTAAGTACGAAAATAAACCCTAGGGCGCTAACAAAAGGCCTAATCAAGCCCACAGGTTTAATTAAAAATAAAATATCAAAAACTAAAAACTTTCCCAAGACGACCTCGGATGCCCGAAAAAAGTCATACGTCAGGGCGTAGCTTTGTGTTGGCTTCGTCTCACGATTCCCTTCTCGAAAACATATTATAATAATCATTTGGAGCTAGAACGCCAAATCTGCACAGTACCGATTTTAGTTTTCTTTCGGTCCATCTGCTCTTCAATGTCAGCTGCCAGGCGTTCTACATCAGGGGATGAGGACGAATAATGACTTCAGAGATGGGGATGGTATTTTAATCTCTGTACCCTACCAGCCCCATTGCCATCCCTATTAATGGGTCACATTTGTTTTGTTTGATCAGAGTTGGGTTTGTTTTGCAACTCCTATGGCTTGATTGACTGGAACTATCTTTTTCATTGTAGATGATATTTTATATTTTCTTATTTAGGAATTTATTGTTTTTCATTTTTCTGGGTAAAAGAAGAAATTGCAATGTTCACTTTACATAAAAAATAAAAAAAACCTTTTCAGATAATCATGATTTGTAAACTCTGAATATTAAGATTCAGCAGCTTAGCTTCAAGCTTCAATTTTATGCGGAGGCAAACAACTATGTGTTGGCAAGATATTCATTTTTTTTTTTTTTACAATAGCATCTTTTTTTAGGTATTTAACTAGGCATGACATAACGGGGAGCATGGGTGGAGCTCCGTGGGTTATGCCTTGTATAACATCTAAATGAGGAGTTAATGGATACCCCGTTTGCCCTGTTTACGAATACGGGGCAGGGCGGGTAGTTTTAAAGCACCCCATTTTTTGCAGGGCGGGTATAGGGAGCCCCATCTCCCTAACGGGCCCCCGTCTAAGAGAGCAACAAGATCTACAAGCAAAAAAAAAAACAAGATCTGTAGGTTTGAGAGAGAAATGAAGAGAGGGGAAAGAGTGGATTTGAGGATCCTCTCTCCCTATCAGCTTTGTCGGCCTCCGATAAGCCAGATCTAAACCAATATTTGTACTTGATGAACTAAAACCATTCATATCTGAAAGAAGCAAACAAAACCAAATTTGAATTAGATGTGATGGATTTTGCTAAGCTTTCAATTTCGTTTACATACACCTGATGGAATAGCCTGACTCAAATCAGGTTGGTTGGGTGAGATCGGTTGGCAATCTGATCTGAGATTGGTGTGCGGTGCTAGATGACTATCAGGAAAAAAAAACGTGGGGTTGCGGGGCAGGGCATGGAACCCATTTCTTGGTGGGGGCGGGGGCAGGGCTTCCCTGTTTATTCAAGACTCGACGGGGTCGTGGGGTTGTGGGGAATTCTTAAGGCGGGGGAGGGGCGAGGTAATTTCTCGTTTGACCATCCCTAAATATTTAACAAACACATAGAACTATGTGCTTATTCAATAATTGTACAAAACCTTTGTCAGTTGGACAGAAGTGGGCAAAATGAGAGACGATGAAAACTATGGGTAAAAGCTTGACAAGCGTCAAACTGTTATTGAATTATTGAATGCCTAATACAATCTAATGGGTGCCTTATAGGCATTAGCCTATGAATTATTTGGAAAGTAAAAATCTTAGTTATGCTTATTGTATGCTAAGAGAAGGAACCTTAAACTCTAAACTTAATTCCTTCTGTCAAGCTGTCCTACATCAGTCTCCCATTTTATGAAAGAATCCGAATTCTCAAGATACAGAGGCTCATCATCAACATGAAATTCAAACAAGTCGGCAACGTTGAAAGTCTTCAAAATTTCCATATTTGCTGAAAGATCAACAATGTAGGCATTATCATTAATCTTTTGCAAAATCTTGTAAGGCTCATTTTTCTGAGGCTTCAGCTTATTGTAAGCACAAACATGGAACTGATTCTTCCTCAAAACCACCATCACAGAATCACCAACTTGGAATACCTTACATCACCTATGCTTGTCTGCTGCAGCCATATACATAACATTAGTCTCCTCCATTTTTTCCTTCAGTTTAGCTTAGACAGATTTTGCAGTCTCTACTTGTGATGACCCAAATTTTAAATTTCTTATTTTTAAGTCGCAAAATAATTTTGAAGAATTTTTAAGTTTGTCAAATTTTATTTTTGATCTCATATTAGGAAAGTAGTCGTCTCCACGAATTCGTGGTATTTTTCGGATATTTTTTCGGAGTCTCGAACTATTTTTAATGAATTTTTGAAGTTATAATAGAAAATAATGACGTGTCGCATTGTTATTGGTCGAAGGGGACATGTGTTAGTTTTCAGCAGCTGCTTTGGCTTTGTCAGCGACACTTGTTGCTAGAAAGGAGGCCTATCTGACAATTGGCTGCAAGTGGAAGAGTAGGCTATGAGGTTGAGACACATGACGGACACATGTTGGAGATTTAGTCATGGCTCGACAAATGGCACAATCCCATTGGACCATATAATTAAACTGACTCTTCAAGTCGGTGTGCTGCCCTATATAAACCCAGCCCCTCAACCTGTATTCTCCACAATTTTCGGAATATATTTTATTATTTATTTATTATTTTTTCAAAACTTCTTTTTAGCATATCTTTTGATCTATAACTCCAATTTAGGATCCGCGAAAGCCTACGGATTCGTCTCGACGAGATCTATCCGTCTAGCCAAATAAAATTCTAGATTAGGTGTAGATATTTTTATGGCTATCTTAAGGAGGCTCGTAATGTCGTTATGCTCGGTAATTCTCGGAATCAAGGTGAGTGGGTTATGTAATGTGTTATAAATTTTTCATTCTATTTCCAAAATCTCTCTATATTTTTCAAGTGAAGCATGTTTATTTGTGAAATATATTATGTGGAAGAATTAGTTGAGGTTATTCATGGAATATGAGAACTTCTTGATTGGTTATGCCGAGGTAAGGATGTGCACACGGAGGTATAGGACGAGGATGTCATTATGTGGCCGTGGGGATCACTAAATTGAAGGATAACCTTGATATGAAGGGACGATGTGATATGATGATTGAGTTATTATATATTAAATTAGTAACGTGTGTAAAACAGCATAGCTTCACTGACATATTACATGATCTACTCACTGAGCGCGTGGTTTTGCTCACTCATTCATCTTTAATATTTTTTGCAGAGAATTACTTAGAGTTTGACGAGCTTAGATCGAGGTGTTTTTTTTTGTGTATTTGTAAATGATTTTGTTATTTTTAATAGATCAGAGCTGTGCAGCGGAAACATATTTTCTTGTATTTTATTTTATTTTTATTTTTTAACGCTCACACCTCAGATTCGGACTTAGGTGCGTAAAATCCACCGACACAGGGTCTGGGGCGTGACAGAATGGTATAAGAGCTAACTAGGGATTAGAACCTCAGGATCTGTGGTAGTTTAGAATTTTCTTTGACTTAGGTTAGAGCCCAAAAACGTTTTCGGAATTTCTAAATATTGGAAATTTCTAGGACGAAATTTTTTTAAGGAGGGTGGATTGTGATGACAAGAATTTTAAATTTCTTATTTTTAAGTCGCAAAACAATTTTGAAGAATTTTTAAGTTTGTCAAATTTAATTTTTCATCACATATTAGGAAAGTAGTCGTCTCCACGAGTTCGTGATATTTTTCGGATATTTTTTCGGAGTCTCGAACTATTTTTAATAAATCTTTGAAGTTAGAATAGGAAATAATGACGTGTCGCATTGTTATTGGTCGAAGGGGACATGTATCAGTTTTCAGTAGCTGCTTTGGCTTTGTCACGCGACACTTGTCGCTAGAAAGGAGGCCCATCGATCTAACACTTGGCTGCAAGTGGAAGTAGGGGTCGTCTAGCCCGACCCTAAATTTTAGGGCTAGGGCTGGGCTAGGGCCAGGCCTGGTCAAAGTCAACCAAAATTAGGGTCGGGCCGGGCCGGGCCTAGGCTTCAATATTCAAGCCTCAGCCTGCCCTCCGGCCTTGGTCCTTGCGGGCTTTTAGGGCCGGGTTAGGGCCAGCCCTTATGGGTCGGGCCGGAAAGGGCTTTTTTTTTTTTTTCTTCTCCTTCTTCCTCTCACCCGAGCTCTCTCCTCTGCCCAGTCACCAAGATCTCTATTATTTCTTCTTTCTCCGCCTCCTCCTCCAAGATCCTCCCTCTTCTCTTCTTTCTCCTCCTTTTTCTTCTTTCTCTGTCCCCCTCCTCTTCTTTCTCCGCCTTCTTCCTCCTCATGCTTCGACTTCGATTTCGAGAGGAGGATCGATGGTTTTTAGGTGATGGTAGGGATGAAGGAAGGGTGGTTCTTGGTGGTGTTTGACTGGAAAAAAAAAAGAGAAAAGAAAGAAAAGAGGAATGAAGAAGATGGGAAAAAGAGGAGAAAAAACATAAAGGAAAGAAGAAGACGAGAAAAAGAGGAGAGAAAAAAAGAAAGGAAAGAAGAGAGAGAGAGGGTGCAAGTGGGGAGAGGAAAGGAAAGAAGAAAAGAGAGAAAAGAGAAAAAGAGGAAATAGAAAAAAAGCGAAGAGTCTTGTATGCTCCTTCGAGTATATACTCCCGGAGGGGTGGGCGGTGCGTGCGGCGCATGGACGCTGATCCGGCGTCGTTTGGTTGTCGGATTGGTGGAGAACAGAAGATCGGAGTCCCCCTGTTCCAAAAATGGTGGTTGTTCGGCGAAACGAAGCGCGGAGCTCAGCGAACCAAGTATGGCAGATCTGGATCCCAGGTGGAGGTGCGTTGGGCCACTTCCCGGCGTCGGATGACGATGAGATAATGGGATGTTGCAGATCGGAACACGGCGATCTTGATGGTAGCAACGGTGAGCTAAGGCATGGCTCAGATTCCCACGGCTGAGGAGAGAGAGTTCAAATCGACTTTCTCTCTCCTGGCTGCGTTTTTCTCTCTCTCATCGAATCTGCGTTTTTTCTCTCTTTCTCTCATGAATTTGACGAACCCAGAAGCATGGTTGGTTGATTCGGTTTGGAACTTATCTCAGAGAGAGAGGAGGGCAACTCACGCACTGCACGCGCCTCCGGGAAATTTATGCTCCTAGGAGCATAGAAGAATTTTCGGAAAAAAAGAAAGGAAAGAAGAGAGAGAGAGGCTGCACGTGGGGAGAGGAAAGGAAAGAAGAAAAGAGAGAGAAGAGGGAAGAGAGAAAAGAGAAAAAGAGGAAATAGAAAAAGAGAAAAAACAAAGAGAAAAGACAAGGAGAAAAAACAAAAAATAGGGCTTATTAGGGCTGGGCTTAAAGGGCAGGGCCGGGCTCAATAGGGCCTGGCCGGGCTTTAGAACATTAGCCCATACCTTACCCTACCCTACCCTACCCTACATAGGGCTAGGCCGTTAGGGCCTGTCTTTAGGGCCGGGCCGGGCTTCGGCCTTACGGGCCGAGCGGGCTTCATTAGGGCGTTAGGGCTTAGGGCTAAATGATGAGCCTTAAGTGGAAGAGTAGGCTATGAGGTTGAGACACATGGTGCACACATGTTGGAGATTTAGTCATGGCTTGACAAATGGCACAATCCCATTGGACCATATAATTAAACCGACTCTTCAAGTCGGTGTGCTGCCCTATATAAACCCAGCCCCTCAACCTTTATTCTCCACAATTTTCAGAATATTTATTATTTTTTCAAAACTTCTTTTTAGTATATCTTTTGATCTATAACTCCGATTTAGGATTCGCGAAAGCCTACGGATTCGTCTCAACGAGATCTATCCGTCTAGCCAAATAAAATTCTAGATTAGGTGTAGATATTTTTATGGCTATCTTAAGGAGGCTCGTAATGTCGTTATGCTCGGTAATTCTCGAAATCAAGGTGAGTGAGTTATGTAATGTGTTATAAATTTCTCATTCTATTTCCAAAATCTCTCTATATTTTTCAAGTGAAGCATGTTTATTTGTGAAATATATTATGTGGAAGTATTGATTGAGGTTATTCATGGAACATGAGAACTTCTTGATTGTTTATGTCGAGGTAAGAATGTGACACACGGAGCTATAGGACTAAGATGTCATTAGGTGGCCGTGGGGATCACTAAATTGAAGGATAACCTTGATATGAAGGGACGATATGATATGATGATTGAGTTATTATATATTAAATTAGTAGCGTGTGTAAAACAACATAGCTTCACTGACATATTACATGATCTACTCACTGAGCACGTGGTTTTGCTCACCCATCCATCTCTAATATTTTTTTTGCAGAGAATTACTTAGAGTTTGACGAGCCTAGAAATGACGAGCTTAGATCGAGGCGTTTTTTTTTTGTGTATTTGTAAAGGATTTTGTTATTTTTAATAGATCAGAGTTGCGCAGCGGAAACGTATTTTCTTGTATTTTATTTATTTTAATTTTTTAACACTAACACCTCGTATTCGGATTTAGGTGCATAAAATCCACCGACACCGGTCCGGGGCGTGATACTACTAAACTCTATGCTGCAACACTAAATCTTGCTCCTTTAGGAAGTTTCACCAAATTCACCACGTGCTTAGGAACAAAAATACAAGAAAAAAGGCGACTTGCTATTTGTGCTATGAACAAC
Organism: Rubus parviflorus; assembly: GCA_029955375.1. Taxonomy (NCBI): domain Eukaryota; kingdom Viridiplantae; phylum Streptophyta; class Magnoliopsida; order Rosales; family Rosaceae; genus Rubus; species Rubus parviflorus. The sequence goes on along the minus strand of JARGGL010000006.1, from coordinate 15,593,453 downwards.
ATTATTGTAGGTGAATTCTACTTGAGGTAGGGCGTAGTCTCATTGTTTAGGCTTGCGTCCACAAAAACTTCTAACCATATTTCGCAAAGTTATGTTGGTTACTTTACTCTGATCGTCAATTTGAGGGTGAGCTATGTGTTGGAAAGTGAAAAATCCCACATCAGAAAAGTGACAAAAGAAAATATAACTTATAAAGTGGGTGGTTTACTCGCAATTGCACCGAGGCCTTTTGTGATAAAACTCAACTCCTAATTGGTGGTTAAGTTGGGACATTATCGGTGCAATAGTGGGCCACATGGCACGCTTGTCACCTTTAACATAATATCGGAGTGAGTTTCCTTTCCAATCACATTTTGAGCCCGAATTACTGGGCTCGAAACAAATAACTGGGCCTTTGAAAAGATGCGTTGGGTTTAGTGAACGAATTGCGAATTATGGCCGGGCTCTCGAAAAAATGTGTTAGCCCGTGTCTACGAATTGCACGTGCAAACCTAGAATTAGGTTGCACGTGAGGGGGCGTGTTGGAATGTGAAAGATCCCACATCAGAAAAGTGACGAAAGAAAATATAACTTATAAGTGGGTGGACTACTCCCAATTGCACCGAGGCCTTTTGTGATAAAACTCAACACCTAATAGGTGGTTAAGTTGGGACAGTATGGGTGCAATAGTGGGCCACATGCCACGCTTGTCGTTGTCTAACACTATGCTGCTTCTATGTAGTTCCAAACATCTTCCAAAGAGTAACCCAAAAATGGCTAAGAAACTTTGTATCACGATATGAGATGATAGACTTAAGAACTCCATGCAATCTGACAACTTCTTGGAAAAACAACCGAGCAATATTGGAGGCATCGAATGTCTTTTTACACGTGATAAAGTGTGCTATCTTCGAATACCTATCAACTACTATAAACACATAATTGACTCCCCTCAGAGTACGAGGCAGTCTTTAGATGAAGTCTATAGAATTAAAGATCCAACCAAACATTATTAGGAATCGACAAATGCATATAGAGACCAGTATTTTGGGACTGACCTTTCAAAACCTGACAAGTCTAACACTTACTAACAATGTTGCCAACATCTCTCTTTAGCTGGGGCCAATAATATCTCTTCCAAACTTGCAATCGTTTTATCTCTGCCCAAATGTCCACTTAATTCTCCACCATGAAGGTCTCAGACCAACTTTTCTCATAAGGAAGAATGAGGAATGCATAACCTATTGCCTTTAAACAAATATCTCTCATTAGCATAAAAATCTAACACAGGTTGTTATTGATTGATTTACTTACTCCATATCTCCTTGAAGTCGTCTCTTTCTGCATACAACTCTTTCAGAAATTTGAACCCCACAATTTCTTGAGCTAAAGTGTTAGAGAGATTTCCTCTTCTCAATCAAAACAGATTGTGTAACTGTAAATCAGTTTTGATTCTTTGTATTTATAGTCTTAAACGTTGTTTATAGCTTCTTGTAATAGTCAAACAAATCTCCTATATAGTTGTACATTGTAAACAGAGTTTATTAAGGAAAATCATTTTCTACATGGTATCAGAGCCTAAGTCTAGGATCCTTACCTGTCTCTCTTTATTTGCCGTCTCTTTACTCTTTCTTTCTTTCCCATGGCCACCACCTCCTCCTCAATTACTCCCTCCCAAAATACTGCTCAATTCACCAAACTTACTGAAACCAATTACCTCACCTGGCTTCGGCAAATCAAACCATACCTTCATGGTGCCAAGCTTTGGGGCTATGTCGATGGCACCATTCCTGAACCATCTTCCACTACCAGGACTACTGCCATCGACACATAACCAGCAAGATCCATCCCCAATCCCGAACATGATACGTGGTTCACCGTCGACCAACAAATCGTCAGCATCCTCACCACCACTTTAACAGAAAACATCGCACAGCTTACCATTGGTATTGACACATCAAAGGCAATCTGGGACTGTCTTGAACATCATTTTTCCCAGAAGTCTGTTGCAAGTGCAACTAATCTCAAAATGCAACTTCTGGATCTCAACAAAGGCAATCAATCTGTTGACGAATACCTCCGCCATGCTAAATCAATTGCTAATGCTTTGGTCTCCATTAACAAGCCTGTTCCTGACGAGGACTTGGTCATTGCCACTCTTCATGGTCTCGGCTCCGATTACATCATGTTCCGCACCGCCCTCACTCAAAATCCTCCGCTCCCTGATTTCACTGAACTTTGGGCTCGAATTCTCTCTTTTGATGCCCAACAATCTCGCCCTGCTAATTCCTCTACGGCAACCGCTCTCTTCAATCACAGCAAACCATCCTCTGCCCGTCGTGATCACCACCCCAATACCGGCCGCTATTTTCCTAATGGTGGTCGTCCAAGCAATGGCCGCTTCAGACGTGGTCGTCATTCTCAGCAGCAAGCTGCTCCACAATCCCAGCCTCCCAGGTTGCGTTTTATTTTCCTATGCAACAGCAGCATATGCCTTCATTTGGGCCGTTCACATCACCTGCTTGGGCTGCTCGTCCCCCATCAAATGGTCTTCTTGGCCCAGCACCCCAATGGTGTCCCAATTGTCACTTAAGTCAACATGGGCTTTCTCAATGTCCACACAGATTTTCCGGCCCAAATACTCCTGCCCCATTTGCTGGCGTCCATTATGCTGCTGATCCAAATTGGTACCCGGACACAAGGGCAACTCATCACATGACAGCCATGCCTATCAATAATTCTCAACCTTATGGTGGGCCACATAATGTATATATGGGTAATGGGGACTCAATGTTCGTTTCCCATACTGGTAATCTTCCCCTATTATTAGGCTCTTCCAACTTCACTTTACAAAATGTCTTTCGCATTCCGTCCATTCGTAAAAACCTTCTATCTGTTGCACGTTTCACTAAAGACAATCTTGTTTTCTTTCTTTTTGCACATGACTTCTATCAAATTTATTGCTTACGTACTGGTCGTCTATTGTTTCAGGGCCCTTGTAAAGATGGTCTATATCCGCTCAATCTGTCAAGCGTCTCCACTTCTCCACAAGCTCTTGCTTCCGTTCACTCCTCCATCTGGCACAATCGTTTGGGTCATCCGTCGTCCAATGTTTTAGCGCGTCTAGGTTCTACAATAAATTCCAAATTGTCTTTTCGTTCTTTCAGTCGAGACTATTCACTTAGCAAGTCTCACCAATTACCCTTTAAATCCAATAAAGAGACTGCTAGTACTCCATTTCATATTATTCATAGTGATGTTTGGTCCTCATCTGCTATTTCCTCTAGTGGTTTTAAATATTATGTTCTATTTACTGATGAATTCTCACGCTACACTTGGATTTACCCCATGCGTCGCAAAAATGAAGTCCTAACTCATTTTCAAACTTTAGTTGCCATGATTCAAAATATCTTTCAACATACCATTCAATTTCTTCAAAGTGACAATGGGACTGAATATGTCAATAATACATTTTCTCATTATTGTAAATCCTTGGGAATTCAACAGAGATTTTCTTGCCCCCATACACCACAACAAAATGGCCTCGCCGAGCGCAAGCATCGCCATATTGCCACAATGACTCGGAGTCTCCTTCTCACTTCTAGTGCTCCACATAATCTTTGGGTCGAAGCTGTTTTAACCTCTGTTCATCTTATAAATCTTCTTCCCACACCCACTCTTAATTGGGATACTCCACATACTCGTCTATATGGAAGTCCGCCTTCCTATTCCTCTCTTTGAGTTTTTGGTTGTTCTTATTTTCCTCATCTTGGGTCATATGTCTCTGATAAACTTTCGAGTCGTAGCATTGAGTGTGTCTTTCTAGGTTACAGTTCTCAACACAAAGGTTATCGTTGTCTAGATCCAAACATCGATCGTGTCTATATCTCTAGGCATGTTATCTTTAACGAAATAATTTTTCCTTACAAACAGTTGCAGGCACATTTTGTTCAAGACACCGGCCCATTGGAGTTCACACTCTTGTCCAGCCCAGGACTCAATATTTCACAGCCTGCTCTTTCTGGCCCAAACTCACCTGCTGAGAATGACAACACCAATTGTACTGCCGTACAATCCCACTCTGTGTCTCAACCAGAGCCGCGTGCAGTGGGTATTGATTTCCCACTTCCAGCGCTGCCAGCACCGTCGCCATCTCCGGCACCCACCGCCGCCCCCATCATCACTTATCGGTGTCATCGTTCATTGCATCCAGACTCTTCACAGCCAGCATCCACCTCTCTCCAGCCATCTGCTCCTGTTGTGATGGTTCCATAGCCGGTCTCTGATGATTTTCCACCTGTCACCGATCCTCCGACGCTGCCCACACCTTCAATGGCCGCTCCTCAATCAATTCCTACACCGCCATCCCCGCTACCTTCCCCGCCCAAGAGAACACGTCTACAACATGGTGTTGTGCAGACCAAAATTTGCATAGATGGCACTGTCAAATATCCTATTCCTCGTGCTCTTCTCACTGTCATTGAAGCTGCAGAGCCTACATGCTACACTCAAGCTTCTAAACATGAGGTATAGCGTACTACAATGGTTGATGAAATCAATGCTTTGCTGAAAAACAATACTTGGACCTTGGTTCCCCCATCTTCATCTCAAAATCTTGTTGGCTGCAAATCGGTGTTTCGCGTAAAGGATAATCCAGATGGCTCTATTGAACGTCACAAAGCGCGACTTGTGGCTAAAGGATTTCATCAACAACAAGGTATAGACTATACAGACACCTTTAGCCATGTGATTAAACCAGCAACTATTCGTGTTGTGCTTTCTCTTGCTGTGTCTAGAGGCTGGTCACTTCGTCAATTGGACGTCAAAAATGTATTTCTTCATGGCTTTCTTAAAGAAGATGTGTATATGACTCAACCACCGGGATTCATTGATCCTTCGCGGCCATCTCATGTCTGCAAGCTCAACAAAGCTCTCTATGGCCTCAAACAAGCTCCGCGTGCGTGGTTTCACCGTATGACATGCTTCTTATTATCGGTTGGCTTTGTTCAGAGTTTAGCTGATTCATCTCTGTTCGTTTTCCATCTCGGATGTCATACAATTTATTTCCTTCTCTATGTTGATGATATTGTGGTCACAGGCAGTGATGACAGACTTTTACAGAGTTTTATCGATGCTTTGGGTCGAGGTTTTGACATCAAAGATCTTGGCACTCTACATTACTTTCTTGGTTTACAGGTTAGCTCTCAAAATAAAGGAGTTCATATCAGTCAACTCAAGTATGCGTATGATCTTCTTGTGAAACATGATATGCTGCTTGATAAACCAGTCAGTACTCATATGTCAGCAAAGGCTATTTTCACTTCTACTGATAGTGACCCTCTTTCTAATCCATCAGTATTTCAGGAAATTGTAGGCTCCTTATAGTATTTGACAATCACTCGTCCTGACATTGCCTTCGCTATTAATTCTATCTCTCAGTTCATGAGTCAGCCCCATACACCTCATTTGATTGCTGGCAAGCGCATACTTCGCTACGTCAAGGGCTCACTTGACCATGGCTTGTTCTTTGGTCCTCAACGCCATCCAACTTATCTTGCTGCCTATGCTGATGCTGATTGGGCTGGCTGTCCAGACTCCCGTCGTTCAACGTCGGGTTATCTTGTTTATCTTGGCACCAATTTGGTCTCTTGGTGCTCTAAAAAGCAACCTACCATTGCTCGTTCCAGTGCTGAGTCTGAGTATCGATCCCTTTCTTATGCTAGTGCTGAGTCTACTTGGTTAGCCTTATTGTTTTATGAACTTGGTGCTCGAATTCAGTTTCCCATACTCTTACATTGTGATAACCTTAGTGCTACATACATGGCGTCTAATCTGGTGTTTCATGCCCGCACTAAACATATTGAACTTGATTATCACTTTGTTCGTGAGAAAGTCGCACTTGGCAGCCATCGTGTTTACTTTATCCCTTCAATAGATCAGCCTGCAGATCTTCTCACCAAGCCTCTTCACAAGCATCGTCATGTTCTTCTTACTTGCAAACTTGTTCATGCAGGCCCGCCAAGTTTGAGGGAGGGTGTTAGAGAGATTTCCTCTTCTCAATCAAAACAGATTGTGTAACTGCAAATCGGTTTTGATTCTTTGTATTTATAGTCTTAAATACTGTTTATAGCTACTTGTAATAGTCAAACAAATCTCCTATATAGTTGTACATTGTAAACAAAATTTATTAAGGAAAACCATTTTCTATATAAAGTCACCATTAATTGATCTCTTCTACTCAAGGCATATGCTACTTATTTGTTCATAGTTCTTGGCTTATGTCTAATGATGAACATAAACTTTTGTAAGAAGGTTGGCCATCTGATGCATGTGCATCTTGTCAACACTTCTTTGGCCATTGATAAACTTGAGAGCTTGATGATCAATGTTCAAAACGAATTCTCGTTGCACCAAGTAATGTTCCCACTACTTTAAAGCACAAACAACATAATAAAACTCTTGATCATAAGTACTCCACTTTTTTCTTATAATAAATCGGTTGAGTAGGAACATGAACAATTTGATTCTTTTTCTTTTTTTGAGGAAAATGAAACTTTATTAAATACTGAAACTATTACTAAGCATGGGAGTAACAAGTTGTAGTTGTCTTATCAAAAATAAAAAAGACAAGTTGTGGTTGCCTCTGAACACATCATGGGCATTAAAGAACAACGCACCTCCCTAGCTAGAATACACATTGGTTACATGTAGATCATCAAGGACGATCATCATGAGCCAAGGAGGCCAAACCTATAACTACTGAAATCCCCATCTTCTCGAGCTACAAAGCTTGCTATGGAGTGTGTGCCACCTTATTAGCTTCTATGGGAATGTAAGAGATATTTGGGATATTATGTAACCTCATCATCCCTCTAATTAATGTGGTCAATGACCACCCATTATGCTGCAAAACATTCATTACCAGCATTTATCATATTAACCGCTTCCATACATTTTGTCTCAATCACCACAGAAGTCAGCCTTCTCTCTACTGCAAGTTCCAATCAATATTTAATTTCATAGAGCTCAGCTGCTAATCTTGCCAACCTTATCGTTAAGCACTACCCAACAGCCTCCACCATCACATCATTTTCATCTCTTAAAACCACTCTCAATCTCACTCTCTCTCCTCTATTTAACACAACCCCATCGCAATTTACTTTGATTTGATTAGCCAATAATAGATATTGAGAGTGAAGGACATTAACTCTAAGGCTTAAAGTCTAAGCATCGAGAGAGATTGCAGAAAAGGATTACGGCTGAAACTCTGGACCCGAGGAACCACCCCGAACCTAAAATTAAAATACCAAGGATTTAAAATTAGCGTGGAAATTAGTTAAGGATCCTGATAACTGGTGGGTTCAAATTGTTAGACAAAAATATTTAAGGAACACTAATTTCTTTCAAGCCCGAAAGAAGTCCTCATCCTCCACTGCTTGGAAGGGCATACTGGACAATAGAGACCTTTTGCTTAAAGGTCTTAGATGGTCTGTTGGTAATGGCAAAACCATTAAGTTCTGGACGTTTAATTGGGTTTAGCCTTTTCCCCTTGCAAATCTTCTCTCTGATCAAGAGCGAGCTAACGTAAATTGGAATATTTCTGTTTATGATTTTATCCAAAATAATTGTTGGAACTTACCCAAGCTTTCTTCAGTAATTGATAATGATACTGTTAAAAAGATTATGGCAATTCCTCTGCCGATTCATGATCAAGATGATGAACTTGTTTGGGGACCAGCGGCTAATGGCCAATTTTCCATTAAATCTGCCACTTGGTTACAATATGATAATTTATCCCCTTATGTTCATCAATCTATTTTGAATATTATCTTGCAGTTAAATATTCCTCCTAAAGTCAAAATCTTTAGTTGGCTACTCTTAAGAAAGAAATTGCGAACTAAGGACAAAATCCTGAAGTACCAATCTCATATCGATGCTTCTTGTCCTTTTTGCCGGTCCCATATTGAAACTATTGATCATTTGTTTTGTGAATGCTCCTTTGCTCATGATATTTGGAGGATAGTTTGCCCTCCTCATGCAGATGTTTTTCAGGAAGAATTATTCCTTGGATTTCCAAGATGTTGACAGACAAAGCTCGTGGGAAGGATAACCTGGCTTACTTTTTACTCATATGCTGGCAAGTTTGGGATGCCAGAAACAGTTGGATTTTCAAAAAAACCCCTCCAAGTTCTAGTAAAGTTATTCATGTTGCTCAAGTTATTGGTAGAGACTTTGCAAGTGCTAATCCTAAGAAGGACATTTCGAAAAGAATCAAGGAAAGCAACATCAAGTGGAAGCCACCAGATCAAGACTTTTTCAAGCTTAACTTCGACGGCTCTGTAATCACTAACCATATTGCTGCTATTGGCTTCATTATCAGAGATATTGATGGGTGCCCAATTGTTGCTTGTGCTAAGAAATCCACATCCTTTCATGTTCATACTACTGAAGCTATTGCTCTTCGTGAAGGTCTTCTCTTGGCTAGACAAAGAAACTTCTCTAAAATTCAAGTGGAAGGTGACTCTAAGCTCATAATTGATTGCGTCCTCAACAATTGCTCGGTTCCTTGGCGGCTTAAAGTTCTTGTCAAAGATATTCAACTCCTTGCATCTCATTTTCAAGACATCCAATTCTCTCATATTCTTCGAGAAGCTAATTTTACTGCAGATGCCATTGCGAATTTGGGTCACTCTAGTCTTTCTTGTAGTCTTTGGGATCGACAACTTCCGCTCTCGGTTCTTCCGGCCTTCAATTTTGATTCCTCAAACTTTGGTTGTTGTAGAGGTTTTCGTTTGTAACTTACTTTTCTTATAAAAAAAAAAAGGATTTATGGTTCGGTTCCTAACATATGTATCTCGGTTCGATCCCGGTTCCGTAGTTTCACATATATATTAAACCAAACTGAGCCTAATCCTTCTCTTATTCTTTTATGCTAAGTGGCAACTTTTAAGTGGCTGTTATTACTTTCTCATTAAAATCCAAATCTCTTCTCCCTCAGCCATCAACCCACAACGACTTTAACTTTCTTCATTCTTTTTTTTTTTCGCAATTACTTTCTTCTCTCTTCTAACTTCTCATTCTCTCTCTCAACCACCACAAGTTCACAACCTCCAACTTTCTTCTCTCTTCTTTTTGTTCGTCTTCTTCTTCATTCTTCCTTCTTCAGTTCTTCCTCCTTCTCTTATTCATTAGCCACAATCAAAAATCCTTAATCACTTCTTCCTTCTTCTTCTCTTCTCCCTCAACCAACAATTTTGAGCCTCTGCGGTAGTTTTGGGAATGTTTTTGGGGAGACAAGTCCAAGAATGAATGTAGATATGGGTTTTAGAAGTCCGATCTATTGATTTCAAGATCTAATTCGGAAAGTTTTCAAAGAGATCTGATTTTGAAAACCCGAATTAGATTTGCATGTTCACATATTTGAAGTGCACATAATTAGAACTGAAGAACCGAGAAACCCAAACCGATTATTTTCGGTTCGGTTTTTCTCAGTTTCACAATCTAAAAATATAGAAACCGAACCGTAATCGAAGTTGTCGGTTCGGCGCCGGTTCTACCACTTTCTAAGACAAACCCGAACCGTCCTAAGCCTAAAAAGATAAATGGAGAGGAAAGTGAATCACATTAATGGACAGATTGACACTCCCCAACGCATCAAATTCCTAGTTCATGATATCCATACCTTAGCCCGAAGGTTTTCCAGTGTTGTTTTTTAGCATATTATATATATATATATATATATATATATATATATATATATATATATATATATATATGCAGTGAATGAGATTCAAGGCTGTCCCTAAGCTACTAGCAGGACGGTCACTTTCTACATCCAAAAGGTTGGTACTTGAAAAGAAATTACCTTGAAACACTTGCATTCTGGTTATCAAATTACCAAGTAAATTTATCTGGGAAAAGTATATACTTTTCATTGACTGTAGAGAAGAGCAGACATCTTGGCAATGATACTAAACCAGATGTGAGAGCTTGATTCGCAGTCCCGCGTCCTCTTGCAGTAAACACGCTAGTTGATGGGAAAACAACAATCAATTAAGTGTTGGAATAGGAAAATCAAGTTTTGCCAGTTGAGCTAATTAAATGTTTGAGTTTGATAAATCAAATTGAGATTTGGTGTTAAACAACAATAACTCCCGATAAGTGTGGCACGTGACCCACTACTGCACCGATATTATCTTAACTTAACCACATATTAAGTATTGAGTTTCATAACAAAAGACCTTGGTGCATTTAGTTGTCAAACACTCATTTATAAATTATATTTTCTTTTATCACTTTTCTGACGTGGAATCATCCAATCTACAACATTTGGATATATCAAATAATTTACTTCTTTTTGAATTGAGCTTTGAAAGGTGTGGTTGTAACCGTTGTATGGTTCTTTGGAGAACTTCAATATTTATAATTTTATTATTGGCAATAGAGCAAGCAAAAGTTGATGTCAATTACTAGATTGAAGAATCTTCTTTAGGATTGTCTTACATGGAATGTTAATCTTTACATTCATAGCGTCTTGACTATTGACGTGCTTCTTCAACCAACGATGACAAAAGTGAGTGAACGAAGTTGAGAGTTGTGGATATCCATCGATGTTTTTGTCCTCCTTCCACCAATATCCAAATACATTTTACATTCCCATGCAATCCAAGTTATTGAGGAACAAGACGGTCAACTACTAAGAAGATTGTAACTAAGTGACTAACTTAACCATAAAATTTGAGTGTACTGGTAAGTAATCCACATACAACATATCATATAGAGACATTTTATAACTTGATCTCTAAGCTTTGTATAAACTTTTGAATGCTTCATGGGAAGATTTTTATGCCCAAGACACAGTCTAAGAAATTTGGACTTGTATAGTCATGAATTTGACCCTAAGTTAATGAAAAAAAAAATTAAATATACGACTCTTTTTTATATATTTTTATTACGTTATCACATAAGCTAATTTTGTTGCAGACGCTTTTGTTTCTTTTGGTTATAAAGAAGATTATGAGCCAAATTTGGATTCATTCCTGGCCCCTAGCTTGTGCTTTTAGATGGAAAACAAAACACAAAAAGATAAATTTTTTTGCTTCGTAATTTGTTCTTTTAGTAAAAGAAAAAAAACAAAAAAAAAACAAAATGAGATGCGTTTGTAAACAAGAAATAATATTATAAATATGTTTTTATCTTTTAAATAAGCTAAAAAAATTTGCCCTTGAATTTAATGGTAAAATAGATGAAAGTACCGAGTGGTCAAATGAAGAATAACTTTAGGTACCAAGTAGTTCGTTGTTGAAGACTTAAGTCTCAATTTGTTCAAACCGTAATACCTCATGTACCATAAAGGGCATTTTACCCTACAATTTAAACTTTTAAAGAACCTTGTCCAAAAAAAAACTTTTAAAGAACCGGCCCACTCCTCATGTCATAATTTAAATGTTGTATTGGGGGTTTCACTTCCACGCCATTTCAAGGCAGCATCGGTGTGGGACTGGGAGGGACTCCAATGGAGGACATGAGTGAGCATCAGAGAGCCATTGCTTGGCTTTGGGTCGTTGAAGGCCTCGCAACCATGAAAGAAGTTGATGTTTCGCTCTTAACGGGTACTTGAATGTCGATTTTCTATTTATGAATTATGATTAGTTTACTTCAATAGTGAGTGAAGGTTAGGGCTTTTCATGGCGTTTTTCCTCGCCTTTTCAGATTTGTTGGGTGAGATAGGTTCATCGTTACCTGATCATATGGCAAAAAATGCAAAGGAAAGGGTTGCTCTGAGATGTTTGGAGGAAATATTTGGGCCTAGCAATGGGATTCCTTCTACCCAGAATTCAAAGGTCGGCTTTGATTTATCTCAAAGTTGCGAGAGTGTCCTCAAACGCATTACGGATGAGGTAAAGTTTTGATCTTTTCGGCTTGAATATGTCAGAAATTAGGATTAGTATCTGAAAGAGGTGAAATTTGAAGCCATGCTTGAAAATTTGTGACTTCTTGGAGGTGGGAAATATGCTTAAATGATGTACTTGAAATGTTTGTTTTGTCAGACACCAGAATCTGACTTGAGAAACGCTGGACCAGGGCTTTTGAAATGGGATATTCACCCCTTTATTCTGCACAAAAAAGCTGCTATGCCTAAATGTGCTTTGAAACAGGTACATACCCATTTTGATTTTCTTTGCATTTTTCTTGTTCAGTCAATTTTTCTTTATTGTTGCCTAGAAATGGATTTGTGTCTTTTCACTACAAACAGCTGAAAGAGTCGATTCTTGATGGCACCCATCCGCATGCTGATTTGTTAAGAGAAAAGAGCGGTTTAACATTTAGAAGTGATGGTGATAGAGTTTCTGCAAACGAAAGTAATCAAAGTCTAAATAAGAGCTGCTCTAGTGCTCAAAACATGGGAGTAGAAGGGAACTCAGATTGTTTGATTCTTGAGAATGTGAGCAAACTATTGGAAGAAGATAAAAATGATGAAAATCTATTGCTTCCCAAAAGGGATAGGATTCGTTCCAGTAATGTAAATGATTCTGATGATTGGCATATCAAAGCCAAGAAGATGAAGTGGGATGCCTCTTATGTTTCACAGTCTAAAGAACAGAACCAAATTCCTTTACATGGAAGAAAACGTTTGCAAGATACGTCTGAAAGAGATGTTCCAGTTTCTGTGAGTGAAAGGTGTGACTTGGCAGAAAATCAGATGGTAATGGAGCAAAAATGGGTCTTAGAAGATGGTCATAATGATTATGCTGCGTCAAAGAGATACGGACAGAACAGTGATGATGCAATCCATAAGAATCAGACAGAAAATCATTCTAATGCCACTTCAATGCGTCAAGACACATGTCAGGATGAAACCCATCAATATTCTTGTGTTGGTGAAGCCAACAATGATGGTGGGCTTCATCGCGAACTAAGAATATCAAATGCTGATCCTCTAGATGAAACCCAGCATAAGGTTTCTGCCAAGGAATTCAATTGTAACAGTGAGCAAGATGCTCATAGCAAAGTACCGCATCTTTCATCCACAGATGAAACTCGACAAATGAGCAATGCTGATGAAGGCAATGGCCCGGATCCTGAAAATATGACAGATAAAAAACGTAAGAGCGTAAATGATTCTGATGATTGCCATATAAGAGCTAAAAATATGAAGTGGGATGCCTCTTATGTCTTACAGTCTATAGAACAGAACCAACTTCCTTTATATTCAGAAGATTCATCTGAAAGAGATGTTCCAGTTTCTGAGAGGGTAAGGTGTGACTTGGCTGAAAATCAAATGGAAATGATGGAGGAAGACAGGGGATTAGAGGATGGTCATGATGATTATACTGAGTCAAAGAGGAATGGACAGAGCACTTATGATGCAATCCATGAGAGTCAGCAGGAGAATTGTTGTAATGCCACCTCAATGCCTCGAGACATATTTCAGGATGAAGGCTGTCAATATATATGTGTTGATGAAACCAAAGATGATGGCGGACTTCAGCTTGAACTAAGAGCATCAGGTGTTGCTGCTGCAGACGAATCCCAGCATAAAGTGTCTCCTAAAGTATTTAATAATAACACTGATATTGATTTTCATATTAAAGTGCCGCACCCTGCAACCAAAGATGGACCCCAACAGAAGAGCCTTGCTGATAAAGGCAAAGATGATTGTGAGCATTGTTCTAAACCAAGAACATCAGGTGTTGCTTCTCTAGATGAAATCCAGCAGAAGAATTCTACTCAACAATCTGATTGTGTCAGTGAACATGATTCTCATATTAAAGTAGCGTACCCTGCATTTATAGATGGATCCATTGCTGATAAATCCAAAGAGCTCATGGACTTTCATTTTGAGTCAGTTACATCAAATGACAGTGATGGGTTTCATGATGAGAAGATTGATGCTGCCATGAAGAAGCATGCTTTCTTGAGATTTCAATGCACATCTACTCATGATTCCTCAGCGACAACAGTCACAGAGAAAAATCATTCTATGGACTGTAATGAAGGTGGTCAGTTATTGACTTGTAAAACAAGTAATTGCCCTGTGGTGGTTGATGAAAAATGGCTGCGTTCCTCAGCCATTTTTTATGAGAAGGGTAACTTTTATTGTCCCTTCTGTTCATATTCTCTTGCTCTTACTGATTACCTGGAATCTAAGAAAGAAACTTCCCAGTTAGAGAGAGAGCTAAATGCATTTGTTCAGAGAGAGCTAAATACTAATTTGGAAAATCAGCCAAAGGAGCCTGTTGGAAGACTACATAGCAAAGTGAATAACTTCTCTATGCATTTTGAGGTGAATCATTATAGGCATCTGGAAGAGGGTGAAGAAAATCAGGGAAATCAATGTGAAGAACATGTAACTGAAGTTGATGACGTCCAGTTTCACAATATTATCTACGATAAGCAACAAGAAGCACCTTCTTCATCATGTCTTGAAGTCAAGTCTATGCATGGAAAAGTTCATGTACCAGCTGGTGAGAAAAAAGGTGAAGAAAAGGTGGTCCATGAGTGCATCTCTGTTGCAGGCCTTGATGGGTTTCAGAACCAAGTACCTGAGGAAGGGGAACGTTTTTCCAGTAAAGCCACAGAGAGCCTCCTTGTTGACCAAGGACAAGCTGGTGCAGTAACTGAGCAAGAAGTCCTGCAGCAGCACATTACAGATGACTCAGAGGAACCAGTTCATGAGCTTAAAGTTGATTCAGCGCAAATTCCTGAAGATGATGTTAAAAAATTTAACACTTTAAATTACTCCTTAAGCCAAAGGAGTAAATCTCCTTGGTAAGTATTTCTGGTGTTTGCATTTTTACTAGAGTAATTTTTTAATTCTTCCGTCCTGACGATTCAAAATGTGAAATACTTTGCATATGTAGAAATTGTGTTTCCTTGATTTCATTGAGGTGTCGTTTGTACAGTATATAGCCAAAGCTAGGCTTAATTACAGGAGTCATTTACAATTGTAATAACCTGATGTAATTACAGAATCAGAAACTGATCCTAAACTATAGCTATATTCAAAATCAAATAAGATCAGACTTGTGATGGCATGATTAGTGCTGCGGTTTGAATGGTGTGCTGATTTTGTGGAATTGCTTTAACAGCATATGGTCAAATAATGTCTGAAAATGTTGGTGTTTTTGTTACCAGGAGTTTTAGATGTAGTCCTGTATTTTCCCCAGTTGACCCACACAATTACCCGTCTTTTTAGAAAACAGTGATTTCATTCGACTCTAATAGTTGTTCTTCTTCCCAGGATTTTGTGATAATTGTTAATTGAGAAAAATAAACCTTCTATCTGTTTTGTAGCACCCAGCAGGCAATGACTCAATTGAGGAGAAAAAAGGTTCCATGGACGGTAGAGGAAGAAGAGATGCTCAAGGTTCTTGGTTTTCTTTCCAATGAATCTTTATACTGATATGATTATGTCATAGTTCCATACTTCCATTTCATGTCATATACCTGACTGCAGTTAAATAATTGCATACATGTGGTATTTAATTGTCTGTTACATAATTACGTAAGAGACTGTAAGAGTTGGTGGCTTGGTGCTAAATACTTGGGTCCTTAAAGGACCTTGTTCAACTTGGTTCTTATTAGCAAGGACCAATAAAATCTGCATTTTAATTTTAATTTTGTTCTTCTGGTGTTCTGTGCTACACTTTTTGGAGTTTGCTTAGAATTTTGGATATGGTATAACATCTTTAATACTGTTGCAGAAGGGAGTGCAGGAATTTTCATGCACTGATGAAACAAGATTGCCATGGAAGCAAATATTGGAATTTGGTTATGATGTGTTTCTGTCAGGCCGTACCCCAACAGACCTCAAGTATAAATGGAGGAACATATGCAAGTTGAAATGAAGTGGTCATTTGCATGTAAGAAATGCTCTCTACTTTTGGTCCTCTGTAATTTCATATGAATAATAACTCTGAATAGTGAGCTATAGTGTGGAAACTTTTGGGACCAGGCAATGAGTTTAATTTTAGCAATTTAGAAATATGAACGGTTTTAGTATCTTGTATTTTTTTCTTCCTCAAACATGAATTACCGCTCAACAGTAGGGAAAAATTAAGGAAAAAAAAGGTATAGGGGAACTGTTGGAGCAAAAAAATGCTCATTTTTCCCTATTATAGAGGAAAATTAAATTTTGGGGAACCTGTTGGAGTAATATCAAATTATTGCATGTGGTATTTGACGACTTGAAACCAAATTCATCTTTAATAGAAGGAGCCCAATGGAACTTAGTGAAGGAACCCTTATCAAGACTATGGATATCATATCTGGGCCATGACTTGAGACCGAAAATAGTTCATAATAGCTAATTTCATTTGCCACCTAGCTGATTAACAGACCACGTCTGGTTCAATATCCAGTTTCTTAGTAGATTGAGTTTTCAGCTGCTAACTTCATCTTAGTTTTAAGGACCTTGAACCCAGTTTTGGACCAATTTTACCCGGGGCTTTATAGTCGGTCTGTAGCGAGAAAACTGCATTTACAATCGTCCATCTCAGGTTTAAATGCAAAAGGTTTTTTAAAAATTTGTTCTGATTGAAATCGTGGTATATAATTGCATAGCATAGTCTCAACTGTCAAATGTGAAAAGATCATTAGAACTTACCCATGTCTTTTAATTCAACTGAGCTTGAAAAAGCCACAGAATTTGAGAATCCTTGTAAATATGTTTTGCTCATTCACATGATGATATTATAGTTTCTGTTCTTTCTGTTTGCAGATTTATTAATTAATAGCTTTCTGTATTATTAGTTTTGACTTCAAAGTTATAATTGTCTTCACAGTTTTGTAGCAGGCAGCTATGTGGTAGTCAAAGATGGAATAGAAACATATTTTTGTAGGCAACTCTTTTGGTAGAGCTCCTTGGTCTCAGCAATTCAGTTACCTAATGCTGAAAGCAACTAAAGTTTTTGAGTTTACTCAGTTGGACAAAGTGATTGAGATAAACAGGAAGTTGGAGTTTGTCATCCTCGACATGCCATTGTGTTATTATCTGCATCTGCGCAATCTGTAACTACAACTGTATGGTTCATATATGCAACACTGTCTTGTACATGAATCATTATGTAAAAAGGAGTAATTTATGTCGTTGTCTTGGTTTTTTTTTTTTTTAATATAAATTAAAAAGAGGACTAGAGGAGAGGAGATAGATAGAAAATGAAAAATAGTTGAGAAAATATGAGTGCATATGGAGAAAAGGAGAATAAAAATTACTTCCCCAACACATGAAATCCCATCGTCTCACTCAAGTGAACTGGTTTCGGAAACATTCCACCACCGGTTTTTGGTACCGGATTGACCACTTACGTACCCCCAACACCCAGCTCTTAGTTGTTCATTTGTTTTATAAACTATATGCAAATTGTAATCTCAAAACTATAGTTTATATCCAACAATTTTTACAAGAAGAAAAGAAACAAGGACGTATCCAGTGACTTGTAGCTGTAACAATGTCATCAGCATTCAGCATCATGTAATGATGAACATCAAGCCAAACTTCACACCTGTGTTTTGAGTGTAGTCGTGTAGAGAGAGAATGAAAAATGGGATAAAGGTGAGGAGAGTCCCGGGTTTCAGGTTGGTTGTGAATGGCAGGAAAACATGTGAAATAGAAGAGCTCGTGAAAATGAAAAATGTTGTGAGGTGGGTATTACTATTACTCTCTCTTTCTTGATCTCTCTCTTGAGAATTTAAGCCATTAGAAGACTACGTTTACTGAAGAAGCAACTCCTATGAAATGGAATCCAAGGGAGAGTGTCAGACTTTATTCAAAGGATTCAGCTTCCTTCCATCACTACGTATAAGTCAAAAGCAGCTTGGCTAGCAAGCTAGATTTCCAGTCACCACCACCACATTTAAAGCACCCAACTTCTTGGGGTAATCCTATAGTTTTACGTGAAACAAATTTCTTACTAGGGTTATACTACTGGATGAGTACTTATTGGGATTCCCATGTGATATCAGAATTGCACATAGGAAGATTGTGACTACAAAAGGTTGGAATGACCACGTATTGTAAAAGTTCTTGGCTGATAACATTGTAAAATTGAATTAACAAGCCTCATGAATTATTCCTTGATCAAAATGTTTCTATTGCAGCATATTTATATATATATATATTGAGTTATTATTGGCACTCTCAAATGTAAAATGTCAACATGTATGTACTTCCTTATAATCGCTTTTGAATACGTGTGCAACTTAATTTTTAATATGTATTTATTAAGGATTTTCTCCTCGTTTAGGCCAAATAGGCAAGAAAGTTTTGTTTTTTTTGAAAACTTAGGCTCTGGTGTATATAATACTCTAACATTAACCTTGTACGGTCGTTGAATAATTTATTTCCTAAAAAAAAACATGTACTTCATTGTGATATGGAACCGAAACTGTTGTCTTATTAAACACTAGCAATTTACCACATGCTATGCATGTGATGAAAACGGTTATTGCAGAGAGTAAAAAGTGGGAGAAAGTGTTATGGGATATATGATATTTATTTATTTAAGTAAAAATTATTTTGTAATTGTCACAATTGACCTTGATGATAAAATTAGTTTTCAAAGTTTTTTAATCTTTCAAGGTTATTTCCGTCAAATTTTTCTGTTTTGATTGACAAGCTGTGTTCTCTTAAATAATAGTATAGATTCTGACATGTTATGTTATTAGATTGTCAATTCACCCTATTGATTATGGACTATTGTTTCGTAAGTGTGAACATCCCATCACAATCCAGCCATCCATGCATACACATCCCATGGCACATGATGCCATTCAAATTTGGAATTGTCTTTGCAAAGGTCAAAACTCAAAAACAAAGGGGCCAGAGACAAATTGAAATTTGAAAAGGAGAAGAAATTTAGAATCTAGCTCACTTACTAATCGCGCCATAGACTGACCAACAATCACATGCATGGACTTTGCCAAACGTGACAACATTTAAACCAAACTCACTCTCATTCACTACATATCCCGCGCCCTTTCTACTCATGTATGCACTCCCAAGCTTCAACTCCACACTCACACTCACTCTCACTCTACTATCACTCTCTCTGAGCTTCTTCCCAGTTCTAACCCTCCATGGAAAACTGCAGAAAGTCTCCATTGAAGCCATGGAAGAAAGGCCCTACAAGAGGCAAAGGCGGCCCTCAGAACGCCTCCTGCGAATATCGGGGAGTTCGACAAAGAACTTGGGGCAAATGGGTTGCTGAAATCAGAGAGCCTAAGAAGAGAACCAGGCTCTGGTTGGGCTCATTTGCCACGGCCGAAGAAGCTGCCATGGCTTATGATGAGGCTGCCAGGAGACTCTACGGCCCAGATGCTTTTCTCAATCTTCCTCACCTGCAACCCAACTCCTCCAATCCTTCATTTAAATCTCAAAAGTTCAAATGGTTCCCTTCCCAGAATTTCATTTCCATGTTTCCTCCATGTGGGATGCTCAATATTAATGCCCAGCCAAGTGTTCATGTCATTCATCAGAGGCTCCAAGAGCTTAAGAAAAATGGGGTTCTCGGTCAAACTACTCCTTCCTCTAGTTCATCTTCCTGTGATTCAAAACCTGAGGCTCACATCACAAGGGACAACACCCAGACGGAAAATGTAGCAGAGAAGGAGAAAGACGTAGAAATTTCATCAGAAAAAGTGGTGGGAGGCCAGGAGGAGAAGCCACAGATTGATCTCAATGAGTTTCTTCAGCAGTTGGGTGTGCTGAAGAAAGAGAGACAATCAGAAGAAACTGACGCCACAAAAAGCTTTACGGTTCCAGAATCTTCAATTACAGAAACTAATGATGAATTTGGACCCTTTGCTGACACCAACTTCAATTGGGATGCGTTCATTGAGATGCATGGGATTGAAGACCAAGGAGCAGAAGCTGGTACCTTTCAAGTTTACGATGTGAACGAAGAGCTATCGTTCCCCACTTCCATTTGGAACTTCTGAAAGAATAAGGTTTGCTTTGTACTGAGGAGAAGAAACTTATTAGATATTGGCATACTTCATAGACTAGCTTAGTTGGATTTGAGGCTACTGCTACTTCACAACTCTTCGGTCACATTTCTGATCATGTATGAGCTAGTTGAAATCAGTTTACTCTTCTTTTGGCAGTTATAGAGGCTTCAGATTGGAGAGGAAGTTCATCCTTCCCTCAGTAGTTGCAGTGGATGTGAACCGAATTGTGTGATTCGCCTTGGTATGAATCACAATATCTTTTTGCTTGGTTCTGACTTGCCATGAAGAAACTTGTAGGAGGAAACATCTTACAGGCCATCGCATGGCAATTGTATTCTATACGAGGCCTCTCAACATATAGCATATGATAATATAGATAACTGAGAAGAAAAAGTTAAGTAAACAAGTTTCAAATATGTATAACCAGGCCAAAAAAATGTCCAATAGGTATTAATATTTTATGAATAAAAGCTGTTTTAATTAGATATAAATTTGCCTCTGCTGCACAAGCAGTAGGCACTATATCCCCGAGCTATGCCACCAAACACAACAAATTTGTAGATGACGAGGGACTTGCTCATTCATTGCTTATACTCTGAGGCACTTAGATACTCACCGTGCTCCTCAAAGTACTCTATCAATCGCTTCAAGAATGCATCATTACTCACTGTCTCCGTGTCACAGACAAGACAACATTGCCTTCTTGCTCGTGTTACAGCCACGTTCATTCGCCTGTGGTCGCTCAGAAACCCAACCTAAGTATTTTGAAAGTTTCCCAAACTCAGTTCCTTTATGTTCTAGAATTTGGTGTTAATGAGATCTCTACCATCCAACTCTATAAATATGCATTAGCAATAGAACCGGAGATAGAAGATACCTCTCTTTTTGAGTTTGATCGAACCATTGAAATAATGATAGCTTCCTTTTCCCGGCCCTGGAAGCCATCGACTGTTGAGATTTCCAAATCCTTTAGCTTGTCTTCATTGTTTTTCAACTTCTTCAGTAAGAAAACCTGCAACACTAGATCTGATATAATTAAGAGAAAAGAAACATCTGGTCTACTAAAGTATTTCATGGATGTCAACACTCAATTATCATTTACCTAGAAGCTATTGTAATTCTTCACTGTATTCAGAGAAATGAAGCACATAAGAAGCCTTTTGCTTACAGCCAAACGGGAAAAGAAAAAAAAAAAAAAGGAGGGGGGTGGAACGGGACAATTTGGTACCTGTGCAGCATAAGGGGTGATAATTCCAATATCACAAGCCTGGACACCACTTTGAACAAGTCTATTTGCATGGGCAATAGCAACATCAGCTTCACCCTCATTTAAAGTGCTTTCCTCTTCATCCTTCTTTTCTTCCATGTCACACCTGAAGCAGATTAGTGCTAACAAGTCACAAATATTATGCATGAAGGCAATTCTTGTTTAGTACAAATGAGGAAGCTCTCTGAAACCATGCAGGCATAATATCACTCATTTTTGTTCCTCAAAACATTCAAAACATCTCTATTTATTAGCAATAATTAACTACACTTAACTAAGATAATTAATTACACATCTTCTGTTGTTACTAGGGATGACAATTTGAAAACCAAGATAATTCATAACACATCTTTTGTTGTTACTAGGGATGACAATTTGAAAATGTGGTGATAACGTTATGACACTACGCCATAGGCATGAAATTCACATAAGAAAAGCAAATTTTGGAGTCGGGTCATATCTTTTTCCAAGCTTTGGGACATAATTTTTCTTGTGAACTCAATAAATGATAAAAAAAACCCAATAAAGTAAATGACACATGTTGTGATGTTTTGATAAATAGGTTGTGCTCATCTCAGGCCAAAAATATCAGATATCATCTTATCCCATGTCTGTGTCTTTGGTTGTGTCTGTATGCAGCACCATGAGAGTAAAAAAACAAGAGGAAAACACGAATAGCTACCCTGATGTCTTACTTAACAGATTTCTACTACAAAAAGGTATTAAAGGGTTTGTTCTTATAAAACACAGCATTTTAAGTACAAGGCAACAATGCACAGCCAACAATGCAAAGCATACCCAGCTATATCTATTAGAAGAAGGGTAGCTTCTGTTGAAGAAGTCTTCTTTACATCCTCCAGATCCAAAAGCATATGTGCAGCAACACTTGGATGCGCTTTAACCTGCAATGACATCAAAGCATGTATTACAATCAAATCTAATGACTTTTTTCTTTTCTTTTTCCAACCATGGTAGAAGTTCACAGCTGGTGATTTGAATAATTCTACACAGTAAGCCAACATCCAGACATGCTCTCAGCACCTTACTGTTGTAAAGCTCCTTCGATGACCAATCCATGATACGCTCATGCATGCGGTACTGAACAGTGAGCATAGACACGACTTCATTTCCATAAATGTCTGCAAGGCGTTCAAAAAGGGTCCTTCCTAAACCTTTCTTCTCAGCTTCAGCACTCTGGATGGTTGGAGGAAGCTGAAGATGGTCGCCTGCAAGTATACATCTCGAACCCTAAAACAATGAACTCAGATATTTTTAAGTGGATTTTGGAGTGTGAGTAAAAGCTCTACATGTCTAAATCTACAATTTAACTTTATTGGTATGAAATTTCACTAATCTAAAATTTTGAGATAAAGTTTAAAAATTCATATATTTCATGCAACTGTATCATAAGCAAGATTGTTTTTAGCACAGCAGTGATTTAAATTTTACACTTCTGCTTGTCCTGAAATTGGTTGTCCTCAATTAACCAAATGCTGAAAGAACACACAAAATATTTCTTTTAAGACCAACAAATGCATTATCATTTGTGCATGCATATGTCATGAACGGGCATTTTAAGGAAATACATATGCAAGTTTTGGCGTTCATGTTTATGTATATGCCTCTGTACTAGTCCATTACCTTTAGTAGCGCTATCCAGCATGCTATCTCAAGTGCCTGAGCAGCTTCATCAATAATCACCAAATCAAATGAAGTGTTGTCCAGCTTGCGAGACGAGGCTCCAGTCAAAGTCGTCAACACCACATCTGCATTTTTTATTACATCTGTCACAGCTAGCTGCTGCCTTTTACGCTCTTCCTTGGAAAGAATCCTAAGCTCTTTCTGGATTTCCCTCCTTGTGTTTTTGTCTTTGGTTCTTAACAGCTTTCCATTCAATGACTGAAAAATCCAATGTGCAAGTTCATTATGGACTAAGGTTATGCCACACCAATGTGTAAGTTTGGTAGCTTAAAAAAAGAATTTTAACTTTCTTTGAAACTGCAGATAAGCAATTAAATTCAGGCTTCAGTTATCAGATAACTACCTTCATTTCCTTTCGAATGTCATTTGCCAGAGCACTGTTATCTCCTCGCAAGACCTGACAGAAAAGATAAGCAAGTAATTATATGAGAGAATGTCCTCATTTCAAGGAGGTCCTCCCTGATCCAATAATCTAAAACCGTCCATTTAAGACGTTTAAATAGCATCATGACTTGTAGTGTTTATCAGAAACATTGTGTTCTATTATTTATTCGATGACAAATAGAGGACTGAATGGTTTTTGGTTGATCTTTTACAGGAATTAATAACTCATTTGGTTCGCAGAAAGGAAATCAATACCCTTGTTTTTCCCATGGGCATATTAAAATTCCCATGAGTTTTCCATTTCAGTGTTTGGTAACGCTGAGAAAGCAATCAGGAAATTCATAATTAATGCAGGGAAACACAAGAGGGAAAATGAATCCCTTAAGGTATGGAAAGGATTCGCTTTCGCCCATTTTTCCCTTCCCGCAGGAAACTTGTTCCTATCCTTCTGCTTACCAAACATAGAAAATGATTGCATTTCCTTTCACAAATCCTCAAATCTGCATACCAAATGAGGCCTAAGGGGAACCTAAAAAGTTGGACAGTTCAGATCATCTGACCACACTATGGAGTGAGCCCCACGTGGAATCCTTTATTTCTTCAAAAGAGGGCAACTTCTTTAGAAGTTTGTCTAATATAATGTACACCATAATATATAAAAAGTAATGCATATAATATGAAAGTTAAAATTCTAGATGAAAAAAAAAAACACATCCAAGTAATAACATTACTTGTAATAAAAGACATTAGAGAAGGGTATAATGAAATTGAGAATGGGAAAAGAGAACAAAATTCCTGATAACTAGGCGAGCATAAGTTCATACATGCATATATGTGTTCTATACGTATGTGTTCTCTCTCTCTCTCTCTCTCTGATGTAGAGTAAGAGAGAACAGTAATGATGCAGAATGCACGGGTATAGCATGAAATAATCATTCTAATGAGATGAAATTATAAAATTATAAAATTATATATACGAAATAAAGTCAGATACACAAAGACTAGTTAATATTTTATAATGTAGTTACAGAATTCACATACCTGTGCATCCAGTGCACTCTCCAGTACTTGAGGGAGTAAACGTGCAGGATGTCCCAATCTCACCAACTTTACTCTGATGAATAGTAATAAGTAATGAGTGTCTTTACTTAATTATTATCTAGTTGATCGGAAAAAAAAAAACCAATCTAAAGATGAAGAGAGACTGAGAGCTCATCCTCTATAGCCAACTTAAATTATTAGCAGACAGCACAAGTTAATCTGATGATCCTCATACGATTTGGTACATTTGATAGGATCATTATTACTAATCAGTTGAAAAGTGAAATTGTCTCGTTTTCATTACATTAATATGGCAGGTTGGAGAACAACGCAAGCTAAAAGTTTATGCCAGCTGTCAACTATATCATTGGTCAACTCAGTGTCAACTCAACTGTAACGAACATATAGCATCGACATAAAGGAAAGTGTTCAAGGAACAGTGTTCAATCCACAGTTTTTTGTTTATAAAGAAAAATAATAATAATCTTCAAAGCCCATAAACCTATCTGGATGAGGGACAAGAAGCCTCCCCTGGCTATCTGACTATACTTCTACAACCAGCCTCTCAACAAATGTGTTACTTTTTTTTTTCCCTCAAATAAAGAAACAAAAAGAAAGCTCTAATCCCAAAGAACTGTAATTACAGTAAGATACTACAAAACGGGGTGATAGAAAATGGAATATATCAACATCAAACTTGGTTTATTACCCATAAAAACCTTAACTTTAAATCTTTTGTATGCAGTATCCAAACTTAAATATAGCTTGACAACGAAAATAGTGAAAAAATGTAAAAAACTAAAAAAAGAAAAGAAAAGAACTAAGGCCAGTGAAAGGATTACAGAGTGCTCTGAATTAGCACCTTGATACTTGTTTTGAACTTTTGATAAAGTTTACATTAAAATTTCGATTAAAAGAGGAAGTCCTACAAAGGCAGTGAAATACCTATGGCGTGCAAGTCGCTCAACAATGTTGTCAACAGCAATATTTGAAGCAGCACATGCAAGGATCTTTGATCCACGTTTGATTTCTTGCAAAACAATTTCCACCACAGTTGTGGTTTTTCCCGTTCCAGGAGGCCCATGCAGCAAAAATACATTCTTTGATGAGAGGGCCTTTGAAATGGCATCTTTCTGTGGAGAAAAAGAAAGAAAAGACAACAAAGAACAAGGATTAAGATACGTACGATGCTTTAGTTAGTCGGAAATGAAACAAGGATTAAGATTAACCCTGTGATAATATATATGCATAAAAAGAGAATATGGACTCAGATGCTCATACAAATAATAGGCAGACACATACACAGAATAACAAAAATAGCCGTGACACTATATCGATCAACTAATAGTCTAACGCATGCAAGCAAAAGCTAACTAATATTACAGAGTACCCTGGAGATGACACAACTGACGAGACAAATTTTTCCTAATCTCACCTACATATTCAATGGGGAATTTATCTACCACAAATAATATCAGAGCTTTATGATTAACAATTAATGTATTTCAAAACCCTTATCGTTAATGGTACATCAAAACTGATGTAAAATTTCAAGAGGCTATGATATCCCAAAGTCCTCAGACTAAGCAATTTATTTGGGATAGTAATATATTTTGTTATCTATCTGTATATCGATTTGTTTGTTCATTTATTTAGTTCCACCACTAAATAACAACTTCAAAGAACCATAGGTGACAATGATCATCATTTAAAGGTGGCATTGGTGCACACTATAAACAGAGATCATTAAGTACATAAGCAAGCAGGTACATATTGTGTATTTGTGTTTGTTGACTGTGTGTTCATTCTTTAAAGCTGACGATTTAGAGGAATTGCTTTAATAGAATGTGTTGACATTAACTCAAAATTACACATGATGAGTGGCATCTTGAAAAATTCTAAAACAAGATACAAGACAAATATTAAGCTCAAGGACCTGAGAGTGATCAAGGTTTTTGTTAAATGGGGTGAATGTGACTTCCTTCTTGGCCAATGTTGGTGCCCTCTCTCCAAACAAAACAGGAATTAAATCAGAAGCAGGACCTTTCTGCACACCTTTACTCAATTGTATCAAGGCGTCCTTCATCCTACGATAGGTCACCTGAAAACACACAAATATTTCTAGCATCCTTTACCAATGAATATATTAATCTTGGAGGGCATACAAAATAGATGATTGAACAATAATGCATAGACCATGGACTATAAGAATTTAATATCCTCATGTAGAACATTATTGGTGGTAGAATATTCCATGCCAATTACCAATATGGTTCCTATCACCAAAGTAACAAACTACAGCCTTCAATACTATGTCATGGTTCAAAAAGTTTGGAAAAGAAATTGAATAAGAAACTCAAAGATTTAAAGATTCGAGACTTGAATTTCACACCTCATTTGTGAGTTTCTCTAGCCTTAGGGGACTATTTAATCCGTCTTCAGGAACGTCATCAAAAGCAACAGTGATCGATGAGTCCTGTTCAAGAAAACCCAGTAAATGCATACATCAGGACCAAAAATGAAAACGTCCAACTCTATATTTCAGAGTTAGAATTACCTTCAACCGGTAAACTACACCTTGTCCAAGAGCAGGTGACCCCAAATCAGCCTTATTTGGTCTTAGAACAACCACATCATGGGTGCCAAACTGCAAATTTAATAAAAGAAAATGGAAAATTTTGAGATAAGAGATCGAAAGTGGGGAACTGGTTTAGAAACTTGTTAAAACAGGCACATACTATACACATTGCAAAAAGAGAAGTAGCATTCCAAAAGAAGTCAAATTGAGGAATGATGGGTTGTTCACCTTGTGAGGCGGAAGAACATCATCTTTTTTGGTAGATTGAAACTCAAGGAGAGTCTTCCCCATTAGTCCTGTCTATTATCACAAGTAAAGGAAACCAAAAGGAAAACCCAAGTTAGAAGAAGAACATTAATATAGTTGAATGCTCCTCCACAAGTGAGTACCTGAGCATCGACGCACTTCAAATTGAGAATGGCGGAGCCCCTCTTTTGAGCAGTATCCAAGTTCCTGGACGCGCCAGTAGAGATGGAGGCAGATATCTCAGCTTCCTAATCGCCAAAGTTTAGATTCAAATAAAAGAAACCAGCAAGAAAAAGCTCTATAATTTACAGGGATTGTGAAAGGAACCTTTTCCAAGTCGATAAGAGGGGCCGTCGTGGAGATGAACTGTTCGAGACTGATCGACTGGGATTTCTGCTTCGTCTTCCATCCCTCCATTTCTTTCTTCTTCACTGCTGCTTCTGCTTCTGCCGATTACAAGTCCATAGACAGACCCAGACTTATTGACGTTGTGAGTGCTGCGTTTCGGTATCAGCCTTTTTCCTTTCTATTTTTTTCTTTTTAACATTGTTGGGGGATCGAACCAATGACTTGGTCTAGTTAGAGAAAAAATTAGATAAGCTTGGAAAAAATTATTTATGGCACATTCCGTAACTAACTTCGTAACCTTATCATTCTCTTCTTCATCCTTCATAATTTGTAGTCTTAATCTTCTCTTTTACGAATTAGTTACGAATAACATGATTTAAATCTTAAAACTTTCTTCCTAATTTGTAGTTTTGTTTTCTCTTCTACGAACTACCTACTAACAACGTTATTTAAACCCAGAAACTCATATGAGTATTAAACCCAACTACCAAGCATTTCTAATTTTTTTCCAAGCATTTCTCTTCTTCCCTAAAAAGAACATTAATCAACACAAAAACTATAAAACAACATGGCTCCCAAGCTTTCGTCAACCTAGGGTGGCCAGAAATTGACGAGGGCAGACCTCAGATCTAGTTTGTCTCTCTTCACTCTCTCACAATTATGTTTATCTCTCTTCTCAAATACGCATTTTCAACCCAAAAAAATATGTAGCTTGTTTTGACCGTGGGTTTATGAGGAACATGAGTGAGGTTTGAGAGAGATGGTAAGATGATTGAGTTTGTCGTGAAGAGATGAGCTGCAAAGCTTAATTTGTTAAGGAAGAAGAGAGAGACCAGAAGAAAGAAAAGGGAAGAGAGAAAATAAAAGAGATATAATTATAAACAATGAAGGAGTTTGCTAATTACATCAAATTGTAACTAAATGACACTAAATCGTAACTAAATTATAGCATGTCCCGCTATATCATAGCCAAATCATAAATAGTCATCTTGAAACTTGGGCACCCAATTACTTCAGAAGAAAAAAAATTCATAATTATAAAGAATGAAAAGCCAATGAGTTTGCTAATTACACTAAATTGTAACTACACAACACTAAATTAATCATAACTAAAACGCAGTATGTTGCGCTATATCGTAGTCAAATCATTGATAGTCATCTCGAAACTTATGCAACCAATTACGTCAGAAGGAAGAAAAAAAAAATTGAGCATGCTAACTTTGTTTTGCTTAACTACGAAACTTAAACACCAGATAACATGGATTTTCGTAGCTAATTCCCTAATTGGTAAAACGAGTCATTCATTAGGGGCAGTTTGGACGTTTTATTTCCAAACATGTCCATTTCAGCAAACCAAAACTTCATCGGCCTGAAAGAAAAAACAATACCGTGCCCATGGATAATTTTTCCCTATTTTCAATAACCACAAATTTTTAGGTAGTTTCACATAATTTTGTACTTGAATTATTCTTTTGTTAGCAACTATAGTTCTTCCATCATATTTCTCGTTAAAACGGCATACGTGACATATTTAGCCGGGAAAATGGTCAACTTGATCACCTCATTCAACCCCGTCAATATACCTCAACAATCTTGCATCCGTTCCCTAAAAGAAATCCAAATTTTCCTCCAAATAGCTTAGGCCCGGTTTGGAAACAAAATTTGGATTTGAATTTGAATTTCAAATCTAATTGATTTAAAATCTGTAGAATTAAAATAAGTATATTTCAATTGTTCTTGTTTGGATTAAAATTTCTAAGCAGAAGATTTCAAGTTAAAGATTTCCCCAAGACATATGCTCTCGTCAAGCTCTCGCATTCGATCGACCCGGCGAATTAGAATAGTGTCAAACTCAGTCTCGACGAGGTTTATGAGGGTTGCAATTTGTTGGGAGAGTGTACAGAGATATGGGCCTGGGGGGAGGATAGTGTTGGACTCAGTCTCGAGCTCGGGTAGAGCGTTAATGGCGGACAAGTTTGACTTAGCCGAAATTGTTAAGATTTTGACATTTCAAATCTATAGTTGATTTGAACAAATCCAAATACCCTCACTTAAATTTTTGCCAAACAAAAAAAAATTAAAAAAATGAAGGTGAGAACCCTCGTTCTCTCATTCCTCTTGCGGCGGCAAACCCTAGTGGTTTCCCAGCCAATTCCTTTGGCATGCAACACTGGCATTTGTGGTGCTTGGCTGTCGAGATCCTTGACCTCGTGCATCCCTTCCATTCAACCTTTGGGTTGTTGCACCCGCGCTCTACTTGGAGTGGATCTGACCGGGTTCGTTCTATCCTCAGCGAGGATTATCGGCGGTGGGGGTCTCGGGTTTTGGGGGACCCAAATCGGATTTGGGATCCCGGCTCTCTCCCCTTGTGGTGGCAACGCTTAGGATCCTGACCCTCTTCTCTTGCTGCTGCGCAGGTGGTTGGCCTCGGGGTTGTGGATCCTGGCTTGCTTGCGGTCTGCAGATGTTGGGGTTGCTCACGGTTGAATACTGATCGGATTCGGGTCCGGCAGTGGCCCTGGCTTCTTGGGCCGAGTTTAGGTCCTGTCTTGATGGTTCAAGTTTGGAAGCCGGATCGGCTTCTGGGTTTATTTCTGAGTCGATATCTGGGTGTGCTTCGAGATCGGTTTCAGATTTGGATTTGGGATACAGGTGGTTTGGGGATATGTGATCCGGGTCAGCCATATTGTTATTGGATATGAAATCCGGGTCTTTGGTTCTTGTTCTTGAGAGGTCGCTTGCCATCCGCCAAGTTGACACCCTTGGTAGGCTTCGATTTCTTGGTGTTTGGATCACCTCTCTCCAGTGTTGGTACTTTGCACTGGATTTGTTGGGTGGTTTACATTGGTTACAGTTACAGTTACAACAATATTTTTCACTGCTCAACTGACCATCGCAATGTATTGGTCGATGCCTCTCGACAATTGATTACAGCTTTACTTTCATTATCAGATGCGTCTGTGCATGCTAGTACGTTATGTTTTTATGTTTTGTTTTCGATGCTTTTTTGGCATCTATTTTTGTACTTTTTAGTATTATTATTAATAGACTGCCGCTTTCCCAAAAAAAAAAAGAATTTTGCCAAACAGAAAGATATGGATTTGGAGAGCCCAATCCAAATCCTCACATCCAAATTAGCCCAATCCAAACCCTTACATTTTCATTCCAAATCTCATAGCCCTTCTCAACTAAGCTTAAATACTTATTGTAGCATTCACGTACTTCAATACAAGGTCCATACAAAAACACTGCAAAAACACCATATGGACTTATTAAAATCGAAACAAATACTGATAATACAATGCATTAAATTTAGTCTAAGTCAATATGAAATTAGTACAATCTATGAATTCAGCAAAATCTTTAGATTATAAAAACTCAGACACAATCTTAAATTCTGTTTTATACTCTAGTATAATAATTCCTTTGTAGTGAGTTGATTTAACTATGTTTTCAAGTTGGAGTTTGGTTGTGAAAATTGTTAAGATTAACTATTAGGGATTTAATCAATTATTCATAAAAATGGTAATAGTATGTGATGACGTGAAGGAGAGTTTGATTAGAATTTTGGATTGGAGGTGCATAAAGAAATTATAAGGACGATGATTGTTTCTAAAAAGATGGACATAAAGTCATAAGTATGAGTTCCATTGATTTGGTAAACCGTGAAACAATATATACATCATTTTTTATTAAATTGGAATATTGAACATCATAAATTAATCGTCATGGATTGAAGAAACTAAAGTTCAGTAACACTAAGTTGCCTTCCCAAGAGGATGTGTCCTCCCTTCGAGAGGTCTTAGGCAGGGGGACTCCATTTCACCCTACCTATTTCTTCTTTGTGATGAGGTTTTGTCACGTTTAATTTCACATGCTGAGGAGATGAAGCTCTTAAATGGAATCCGCATCTACAGAGGAGCACCTAGTATCAACCATTTATTCTTTGCTGACGATTCTTTTATTTTCCTAAAAGCGGAAATGTCGGAGTGTCTCACTTTGAAGTCGTTGTTGGCTAGGTATACTGAGGTGTCAGGTTAGTAAATCAACTTCGATAAAAGTTGCATCGCTTTTAGCCGTAATGTTCATCGACCAACCCAAGATGTCTTTGCTGCTGTTTTGGGTGTGCTTCGTGTGGACAAGCATGACAAGTATTTGGGTCTTCCAACCGAGATAAGCTACTCAAAGACTGAAGCGTTCAATCTTCTTAAGGAGAAGGTTCAGAAAAAACTCCAAGGTTGGAGAGATAAGACACTAAGTGCTGCAGGTAAGGAAGTGTTATTGAAATCAGTGATCCAATCTATCCCCACCTATGTGATGAGCTTTAAACTTCCAAAGCATCTTTGTCATGAGATTTATCAACTTATGGCTAGATTTTGGTGGGGTGCCCATGGTGACGACAAGAAAATTCATTGGGTTACTTGGGAAAAGTTATGTTCTTCCAAGGTTGATGGGGGTCTAGGTTTTTGTCACGCCCCGGACCCGGTGTCGGTGGGTTAAGCACCTAAATCCGAATCCGAGGTGTGAGCGTTTAAAAGTAAAAACAAAACCTTACAAAGAGAAATTACATCTTCTTCTACGTTCTAACTCACTCTCGTCTTGTCTAAACTTTTCGAAACTCGTAAGTTGTACCTGAAAAATAAACAACTTATTATAGGGGTGAACTTTCGTCCTCGCTGCTTAGTAGGGACATAAACCTTTTAAGAAAACATTATGACTAAAATAACTACAATGAAATTGATGCATGAATGTCAAATGAGCTTCACTTATCTACCCGTTAGTCCATATAACAAAACAAGCAGAGCTTACACGTCCTATACCGTGTATTTTACCAACCGGGGGTGACCCTGAATATTTCAATATATGATCTAACACCCGTAACAATTCAACCCATATATCCATTTTGCTAGTCATCTTGCCCAACCTTGATCACCAGTTCCGCACAGCTCTATTAGCTCACATGAAATCTGGTCCCTACGAGTCAGACTCAACTACACAAAAACTATTTCTAATATATTTCATTCTTTCCATATCCATCCACCATTCTCAAATCATAATCAAATTCATTCCCAACTATCTATATATTGTTCTATATGTCATAATGCATCATCATAATATATCATTAGTAATATGCATTTAGACATGTATTTATGCTTGCATATAAGATATCAATTACCGTATATCAAACAAGCATGTTATTCAAACATCGCAAGCAAACAATTCATTTAAAAAGGTTCCCCAAGATCCCCTACCTTGATTCCAGCACTAATATAGATCTACGTTAGCTCCACTTCACGTCAAGTCTCATTCGAAAATTTCAATCTAAATCAAGCTCCGCAAACCTCGATACTAAAAGTAAACAAACCAAACAAATACATTCGATCACTACTTAACACTTACACAACTTAAATAAAACAAATTAAGCCAAAACGAATAGAAAACCTAAAATCACCGCCGCTCACGGCGGAGCCACGGTGGCCGGAGGCGGCTGTGGCGGCCGGAATCCAACCTTAACCAAAATCTACAAAATTATATCAAAAGAAAGCTCTTAAGGAGACTAACAACTTTATACCTTCGGGTTTCCCCAAATAACCGACGGTTTGGCCGGAATTTGAAGAATAAGCCAGCGGAGGGCCTAAAACTTCCGATCCAAAATTAGGAAACAATAGGTAGCGATTCATCTTAGGTCTTTATGGGTTTTTTCCCTTCCCAATTTGGCCGAAGCTGGCCGAAATTTGGAAAATATGCCAAAAAAGGGTCGAATCTTTCTAGGTTCGATTCGTTGCGTACGGTAAATGATAGGGTGAGAGGTGATTAGCACATATTTGTCGTGCAATTTGCATTCCTAATCACGGGAATTAAGCTTATCCGAAGGCCATTTATTGCATTTAAAGTGTGTTTTCATGTTTTCAGCTCATTTAGGCGAGTTGAAGTAATTTGGCACAAAAAGGTGCATTTCGACAACATTTGGTACATTTCCGAGAAGAGGACGAAAAGTCAACCGTGGCTTGACGGAGTCAAAGATCGTACAAATCAACCTTCGGTAGATGTTGTCTTGAAGATTTGGAAAGAGGAAGAAAAATGATGAAATTACCTTTCCGACGATTTTTCCGGCGAACAACCACCACAAGAGGCGGACCACCGCCGGACCACCACCGGAGCACCACCACACATGGTGGAGATTCTCTCTAGCTGCTGCACACATGTGCACTACTGCATGCATGTGCCAAAATGTCAGCCACTCCCCCCACTTTGCTGCCATATTCCCACTAAGTTCCTTACACCCTTACATCCTTCCACTTTGTATTTCTTTTGCATTTCTTTCCCATCCTCCACTCACATATTCTATTGTGAGCATGGTGGCTGCAATAGAGCTGTTGGCAGCCACCCCATAACCATTATTCAGTTCCCCATTTTCGTCCAGAGGAATCAGCCACATTACACACAAATCATCCACCAAGAACACCAAGAACACCAAGAAACTGCCCAGTTTTGTTCTTCCATTTTCACCACTTTCCATTGCTCAAATCACTTTCGTTCCTTCACGAAAGTTGTTCCTAAGACATCCATTTATCTTAGGAACTGACTTTCATAACTATTCCACCACCACTACATCACGTTTCAAGCTCCACAGCTGGGAATTCGTCAAGAACACAAGGAATCCGGAAACTTGGAGAAGAAGAAGTTTGGAGGAGAAGAAGAATCCGAAAGGGGGCTGTCATCTACACTTGGAGAACACCAAGGAGCTGCTGGCCATCATCCCTTGAGAATTCCTAAACTCTTCTTTATTTATCTTTGTATCTATGTTTCTATTCATGACAATATTGATGTATTTCCTAAACATGTGTGAGTAGTTCCTTAGGTTGGGGGCTAGGGTTGTGTGCCCTAGCCCATGATGATGTTTTGACAATGATTCTTGAATATGCATGATGATTCTGTTTTGGATATGTTCTTTGTGGAAATACGGTTATGTTGAATGCTTGTTTAGGAATCTTGCTAGTTCTTGAGCATGTGTTGAACCTAATTAATTAAGAGTGTTTGCTAGCAACTTATTCTCTTAGGCTTTTGACATTGAGCATGATGAATCTAAGTAAGGAACTTGGTTTGTTTGAATTTTGATTCTTGGAACTCTATGCCTAGGAAGTTTATTTGGGGACCTTGGTAAGGCTTGGGTAAATGGATTAGGAGTATTTGTGTCCATGGTATGGCACAAAATAGGCCTAGAAGAATCACATCCTTGACTATGGTATGGTTGGGATTTGGGATTTGATCCTTAACTAAATCATTGCTGCATGTTCTTGATGTTTGTCATACATTGGATTGGGCTAGAGTAGACCCGAAACTCCAACCACCTTCACCATTTGATCACACAACCACAACCAATTGTTGGGCTTGTCACCTCAACACTTGGCAACCCTAAGCGCATTAAGTTGTGCTTCTTTACCTTATTTGCCTAGATTAGCATTGTCACTTAGCTACTGTTTCGGGTACTATCTTGGTTACTAGTCACTTGGGAGTGACGCCTCTTTTGAATACTACACAACCATGTTGCACATACCTCACTTCTAAGTAAATACTCCATTTCTTGTCATTCCATCTCTAGTGTCATTGCATCTTAGTTACTTTGTTTACCAATTTGGGGATCTTGGGCCTTCCAATCCCTTGGGTACGACATTCCCCCGGTCATTAATCTATACATCCACACTGTTGATACTCGTAGAAGACACTCGTTTCTTGAGCGAAACTATACGACACGTCAAATGGCGCCGTTGCCGGGGATTGAGGTTAATCCTTGATCCTTTGGTGAACCGTAGCCGGGTTGTATTGGCACTATTCTTGTAAAATTCATCTGCTAATTGTTCATAGTGTTGTTTTCTTTGATTTTGTATTTTGTTTTCACAGTTTGCTTGTGTTTGTTGTTATTGTTCTCTTCAAGTTGCTGCTAGGTTAGTTTCACTATTTTGTGTGTGATTGTCGATTTTTTTTTTTTAAAATATCAAATCTATCCAGAAAAATCTAAAAATTTGTGTGCATGTTCATTTATGTGTCTAGTTATTGCAGTTAAAATTTTATGTCATTTGGATAAGTCTAGGTTAGGTAAACAATTACGTTTTCGGGTATTGGTCGTCAGGATCAGAAACTGATATTTTCTAGAAACCTCTCTGTCTAATGATCAGTCCGGACACCCTCTGCCGTCCGGACACCTGTGACCTTCCAAGTAGTCTGTAGGTTCAGCCCGCGTAATCCGTCCGGACACCACTTCTCCGTCCGGACTCCTGGGACCTTTCAGATTGTGTTTTTCATTGTTTTATTGTTTCCAATTGCTTCTATTGTTCCCTACTTTTGTTTTCTTGCTTTGTTGTGTGTTTGTACTCACACTCTTTGTGTTTAAAGGTACATGAACGAGGTTTCTACTTCTAGTACTCAAATCTCTTTGAGAAGTGGACGTGTGTTGAGTGAAGACACAAGAGGAAAGGGAAGGGGAAGAGGTAGACCGAGAAGAACCGAAAGTGCTCCACCTATCACTCTAATTCCAGAACAGCCAACACCTCCAAAGGAAACAATGGGGGACTTACATGATGATCATGGACCACCTGTGGATGAAGAGGAGTTGCCTTTGAGTCATTACTCCAATCCGAGCATTGTCAACACTCCCTCTTGTATTGTGCATCCGCATCCAAATTTGGCTTATGAAATCAAGCACTCCATCCTTTCTATTCTGCCCACATTCCATGGAGTCCAAAAGGAGAGACCATATGACCACATCATCGAGTTTGATGCTATTTGCAGCACCTTGAGCCGTGGTGCCTTAACATATGATGAGTTGAAGCTTCGACTTTTTCAGTTTTCACTCAAGGAGAAGGCAAGGGTGTGGTTTCACAAGCTTAAGCCTAGGAGTATCCACTCTTGGGATGAGATGCAGAAGGTGTTTCTTAATGCCTATTATCCTCATCATCGTACAACTGCCATGAGGAACCAGCTCACTACTTTCATGCAAGGAGAGCATGAGACAATTTATGTTGCTTGGGAACGTTTTAAAGACTTGGAGCTTGGGTGTCCACACCATGGTATAAGTAGATGGCAGCTTGTTTCTTCTTTCTATAATGGGTTATTTGAAGATGATAGAAGAAGATTGGATAATGCATGTGGTGGCAGTTTTCAAAGAAAGGGACCCAATGCCGCATGGGACATCATTGAGGAAATTGCAATTCAATCCGGGCAGTGGGACAACCATGACCGAAGAAGAGATACAAGGCCAAGAGAGAGAGAAGTGCAGCCACATGTTGGAAGAGGTCATGTAGATGTTGAACCAAGGACTAGAGCAATCCATGGTATTTCTCAAATTCAACAAGTTGATGAGCTCATGAATGCCAAGTTTGAGCAACTAGAGGCTGCAATGAACACTAAGCTTGATCTTCTACTCAAGGCACATGGAGGGGCAGCAGCATCTACCTCAAGGGAGCAAGTGAAAGCAGTTTCTACTTCTTGTTTTTATTGTGGTTCTCCCACACATGACACCCTTGATTGTCAATACCATGGGGCTGCAATGCAACAAGCAGCGTTGGAGGAACAAATCTACCAAGTTAATGACTACAAGCAGCGACAATCCTATTCTTCTTATGGCAAGAGACATGAGGAGAACTACAATCAATCCAACACTCAAGGCAGCCAAGGAGGTAACAATTTCCAAGGAGGAAAGTTTGGGGGAGGCAACACATATCAAGGAGGCAATCAATCATATCATGGAAGCTCACAAGGGTACCAAGGCCCTAGCACTTTCCAAAAAGGAGTTTCTCATCACTCACAAGAAGCAAGCACTTCACAAATACCTCCAAGACAAAGTTTCTACCAAGCACCTCCCGGATTTGAGAACAAAGGTGGGAACCAACAAGCTCAATCACATGAGTCAAGAGAGCCAACCTTCAAAGAGATCATCGCTGCCCTCACAACAAGCCAACTAAAAACTGACCAAAATGTTTCAGTTATGTCCCAAGGGCTGAACAAATTGGAAATCCAAGTGGGGCAGCTAGCAAGGCAACTCCAAGAAAGACCAAAAGGTTCACTACCTTCACAATCGGAACAAAATCCAAGGCATGAAAGTGTGAAGGCGATCACCACCCTTCGATCCGGTAAGTCTTATGATAACTTGATCAATTATAATCCCCATGATCACATTAATGCCCCCTCTTCATCTACTACTTTCATGGAACCTTGTTTAAATTCTGCAAATTTATATGAGGAGAATGGGGCCGGAGGGGAAGAAAATGTACCTTCCGGCAATTTGGAGAGTGGTGATTATAATGCTTATCTGTGGAGAAACAAGGGGGTGGATAAGGAAGCCGGAAGGGAAGAAAATGTACCTTCCGGAGGAGCATCGAATGAAGCATTGAAATCAGCTATGAAAAGTGCAAGTTCAGAGTGTCATCCGTCCGGACTCCCATGGCCGTCCGGACGCCAGTGAAATTTCAAGTTTTTTATGTTGTCTGCCCGATGAATCCGTCCGGACACCCATGGCCGTCCGGACACCTGTAAGAGGTCCAAAATACATGCTCTCTGTCGATTGCTTCGTCCGGACGCCCATTGTGTCCGTCCGGACGGCTGAGCCCAGTTCTGAAACTTTTGTTTCTTTGTCTTATGTTTTGTGTTATTTGTTTGTTGTGTTAGTTTTTTCCAACTCCAATGATGAATTGAGCTTATTTTGTTGTGTTCTTGAGTATGCTGATCATTGTTAAGGCTTTATGTAATTTGCTTTGGGTTTAATATGCATGATTCATGATTGCTCGATTTTTCATGTACACTTCACCTTTGTTAATTGATCGATTGCAATCTAAGAAGCACACTTGACATGTATTGCCATGCATACCCAGAAATTGTGAGGACTTGAGCCCATTGAATATTCACTTGTATGCATCTTTCATACATTTACTTGTTCTTCATGAGTGTACATTGCATAAGTCTTGAACCTAGAACTTGCTCAAAGACCTCTTGAAACGTTTTGTTGATCCACATTGAGTTAGAAATGATTAAGGCACTAGACAAGCACCATGGCCAAATTGACCACCATCCATGTGAATTTGAACTCTAGGATTAGCCCACTTGAACCATATACATCATTAGCTTTTTTTTTTTTTTTTTTGTTCAACCACATCACTTTCACCCATTTCACCAGTTAAACACCATCTCACCCTTGTTTCGTTGTGTTTGCAAGACGATGATAGCGACTTCTCATGTCCTTTATGCTTGGGAATTCGTTAGTAGTATACAAAAAGCCAAGTGTGGGGGTGCAATTTTTAATTTTTGTTGTTGTAGTTGTTTCAAAGAAAGAAAGAAAGAAAGAAAAATAAAAAAAAAAATAAAAAGAAGGAAGAAAGTTCCTCAAGAAAAGAAAAATAGAAAATGAGAAAGGAAGAAAAAAAAAATCAAAAAAAATAGAGTTGTTTCTTGCATCGTTTTTAGTTTCAATAAAAGGTTGGAGGAAAAATAAGAAACTTGTTTCGGTTGTAGCATAGGTATGAGTTTCAAAATCGTTGACTTGTCTTGCAAATACATGGAACATTTGATATATCAATCCTTTCATTTCATATAACCATTCACCCTTTGGCCCCATTACACCATTGAAAGTCCTTATGATCTAACGATTTGTGTATCGATTTTGTGGAGAGTTGGTTGATGAGCAAGCTTATGGGAACATTATTTGTGTATTTGTCATGAGAGTAAACACTTAACCCTAAACACTTGAGCGGAAATAATTAGTGATCTTTATGAGTTTAGTGGTTAATGTTGTTTAGTTGTGCCTATTTGATTGCAAGAGATTGATTGTGCATTTGGTTCCCACACACTTCACTCGAGCATGATTGAATTGCGCATGTTAAGCACTTAGCAAATTTGTGAAGCCTTAGCATGTGATCATTGGACTCTTGTTTATAACATTGCGAGCTCGCTGAGGACTATAGTTGGAGAAAACTTTTGAATTCTGTTTTTACCTTCTTGTGATTGTATTGTGTTTCCTTTATTGTATTGTTTTGTGTTTGCTTGAGGACAAGCAAGATTCAAGTGTGGGGGTGTGATTAGCACATATTTGTCGTGCAATTTGCATTCCTAATCACGGGAATTAAGCTTATCCGAAGGCCATTTATTGCATTTAAAGTGTGTTTTCATGTTTTCAGCTCATTTAGGCGAGTTGAAGTAATTTGGCACAAAAAGGTGCATTTCGACAACATTTGGTACATTTCCGAGAAGAGGACGAAAAGTCAACCGTGGCTTGACGGAGTCAAAGATCGTACAAATCAACCTTCGGTAGATGTTGTCTTGAAGATTTGGAAAGAGGAAGAAAAATGATGAAATTACCTTTCCGACGATTTTTCCGGCGAACAACCACCACAAGAGGCGGACCACCGCCGGACCACCACCGGAGCACCACCACACATGGTGGAGATTCTCTCTAGCTGCTGCACACATGTGCACTACTGCATGCATGTGCCAAAATGTCAGCCACTCCCCCCACTTTGCTGCCATATTCCCACTAAGTTCCTTACACCCTTACATCCTTCCACTTTGTATTTCTTTTGCATTTCTTTCCCATCCTCCACTCACATATTCTATTGTGAGCATGGTGGCTGCAATAGAGCTGTTGGCAGCCACCCCATAACCATTATTCAGTTCCCCATTTTCGTCCAGAGGAATCAGCCACATTACACACAAATCATCCACCAAGAACACCAAGAACACCAAGAAACTGCCCAGTTTTGTTCTTCCATTTTCACCACTTTCCATTGCTCAAATCACTTTCGTTCCTTCACGAAAGTTGTTCCTAAGACATCCATTTATCTTAGGAACTGACTTTCATAACTATTCCACCACCACTACATCACGTTTCAAGCTCCACAGCTGGGAATTCGTCAAGAACACAAGGAATCCGGAAACTTGGAGAAGAAGAAGTTTGGAGGAGAAGAAGAATCCGAAAGGGGGCTGTCATCTACACTTGGAGAACACCAAGGAGCTGCTGGCCATCATCCCTTGAGAATTCCTAAACTCTTCTTTATTTATCTTTGTATCTATGTTTCTATTCATGACAATATTGATGTATTTCCTAAACATGTGTGAGTAGTTCCTTAGGTTGGGGGCTAGGGTTGTGTGCCCTAGCCCATGATGATGTTTTGACAATGATTCTTGAATATGCATGATGATTCTGTTTTGGATATGTTCTTTGTGGAAATACGGTTATGTTGAATGCTTGTTTAGGAATCTTGCTAGTTCTTGAGCATGTGTTGAACCTAATTAATTAAGAGTGTTTGCTAGCAACTTATTCTCTTAGGCTTTTGACATTGAGCATGATGAATCTAAGTAAGGAACTTGGTTTGTTTGAATTTTGATTCTTGGAACTCTATGCCTAGGAAGTTTATTTGGGGACCTTGGTAAGGCTTGGGTAAATGGATTAGGAGTATTTGTGTCCATGGTATGGCACAAAATAGGCCTAGAAGAATCACATCCTTGACTATGGTATGGTTGGGATTTGGGATTTGATCCTTAACTAAATCATTGCTGCATGTTCTTGATGTTTGTCATACATTGGATTGGGCTAGAGTAGACCCGAAACTCCAACCACCTTCACCATTTGATCACACAACCACAACCAATTGTTGGGCTTGTCACCTCAACACTTGGCAACCCTAAGCGCATTAAGTTGTGCTTCTTTACCTTATTTGCCTAGATTAGCATTGTCACTTAGCTACTGTTTCGGGTACTATCTTGGTTACTAGTCACTTGGGAGTGACGCCTCTTTTGAATACTACACAACCATGTTGCACATACCTCACTTCTAAGTAAATACTCCATTTCTTGTCATTCCATCTCTAGTGTCATTGCATCTTAGTTACTTTGTTTACCAATTTGGGGATCTTGGGCCTTCCAATCCCTTGGGTACGACATTCCCCCGGTCATTAATCTATACATCCACACTGTTGATACTCGTAGAAGACACTCGTTTCTTGAGCGAAACTATACGACACGTCAAGAGGTGGGGACAGACTTGTAGAGGGCTTAGAGACGAACCATTTGGGACCGGTTTCATGATCATAGGTGGCCGGACGTGATGGTGGCGATGTCGGGAAGTTCCGGCGACCAAATGGGGTTTTTGCCTATTTTGGGCCGGTTTCCAGAAATGGAAACTTTCCAGAATTGTCTAGTTTCCGGAAATGGACTTGCTATTTATAGTAAACAAAGTTCCAGAAATTATGAAATTGTTACTAACGTCTAATGCCTATAACTTCTTCGTTACAACTCCGATTTTCGCATTCTTCGTGTCTACGAACTCGTAGTGACGTGTACTTTCCAATTATGACCTCAAAAATAAAATTTGACCAACTTTAAAATTCGGGACCTCACAGCTTTCGTAATTTAGTCCAGTTCAATCACTCTTTATTAGCTAAACAGGGGTGGAGACTGCTTTCCAACCCGGAGTCTCTGTTAGTTGAGCTTTTTAAGGCCAAATATTACCCTTCCTCGGGTTTCTTGGATGCTAAGTTACAAGGGGGTGAATCTTACACTTAGCGGAGTTTAATGGTAGGGAAGAAGGTGCTCTCTTTGTGGGTGAGATACCAAATCGGTGATGGTAGTAAGGTCTCCGTGTAATACCCCGAAAATTTCGATACTATTTTTATAAAATAGGTCGTGAAATTTGAAGTGAAATGGTGTGATTTCATATTTTTAGGGGTTTTCATCGTAAAACGATAATTACGGCGGTAATTATAAGTTACACAAGGTTAATTAAGGTAACTTTTTATCCGTTGAGAATTTGGGAAAACTTCCTTCATGAAAGTTGTAGAACTCGTCGAATCGAGTTCGTAGGAATTTGGTTCACCGAAAACGGACATCGTATGAAGGAGTTATGACCTTCGGAAGTTTGGAAAATTTTGTATAAATATTGGGTATTTTTCAGAAATTTCATTTTTGCCCGGATCTTTCCGGAAACTTCCGAAAAAGCTCCCAACGGACAGAATCTTCGGGCGGCGCGTGGCGGCGCGTCCGGACTCCGATGGCCACGATTCCGGTGGCGCCGGCTTCGTCTCCTCCCCCTCTTCATTTCCCGTGAAGGTACCTTCCCCAAATTCTTGACGGAAAGTTGTCAACCGGAGCCGACAGTTTCTGCCAAAAAGGGGAAGCTTTCCGGCGACGTTTCCGGCCACCTCCGGCGATGAGACCTGTTGGGTTTTGCTCCCCTCCTGCCCAGCAACCTCCCCATGGTGGTGGATCACGGCGGTACGGCCTAGATCGGCGGGATTGAAACTTTGCACTTTTTGGGATCAAAAACCCACCGACACCGATTCCGGCCACTTCCACTCCGATCCAGACCTCGAGGTAGTTATCAAAATTGTTGGAATTGTTGTGATCTACATTCTGGTAAAATTTGGTGTCAATCGGACCACCTTGACCGGCGGTCTGACCACCGCCGGCGGCGGCGCGTGGGCGGCGCGTCCGGCCGGTCCGGGAGCAGTCCTTTGCTCCGTTTGGCTTGTTTCGTCGATACGAACAACTTTCGTGTTTTGACTTTTGTCAAATTCGGTCGTTTGACCGATGGTCAATTAACCCGATTAATCGGATCGTACGATTTACGATTCGAGAGATCCGACCGTTGGATGATCATGAAATTTGATCGTTGGGTTAATATTGAGATGATAAGCATGTTGGACCGTTGGATTATTGAAATTAGATCGTTTGATCAACGATCAATTATGCAATGATTATGGATCGTTAGATCCGTGATGATCCGACCGTTGGATCATCACCATTTTTGGATATGATGTTAGGATGCTAGAAATAAGCATGCTATTGGATTTTGGAAGTTTTGGATTTTGTGTGGGACCCGTTGATGAATAGTAGACGTAGGACCCACGTTGACCGACGGTTGACTTTTGGTCAAACTGTCCCGAATTATGGTTATTAATGTCTAAGTGACATTTGAGGGATAATGAAATGTTTTGGAAACTATGATATGCTAAGTGGAAATTGCATGTTCATAGGTAATTTTGAAATCATGAAGCAATTGGCTAGAACTCGTCGATTCCTGGTTACTATTTGAAGACGCAGCAGGAATTAGAGGTGAGTGAATCTCACGATGTTTTTATATATGAATATTAATTCATATTGTGTTGTTTGTGATTTTGGTGTTAAAACAATATTTGAAAAATATTCATTTTATTGTTTTGATTTGTGAATTTTGTGTGAACACAATAATTCTAAATAAGATATTGTGTTTGCCTATTTGAATGTTTTTGTCCAAACGGACTGTCCTGACCGGGGACAATGTTAAATGGGTGAAAAATGGTAGCCCATTCAGTTAGAGCTCTAGACTGCATATTGTTTGATTAACTTGATGTATTAAAAGGAGAAGAAAAATAGTATTCTCACTTTTAATCAGGCGAAGTTAAAAATAACTTGATGTATTAAAAAGAGATGCATCTCACTTTTAATCAGGCTAAGTTATAAATGGTTTTGTGTGAGTAAAGATCGAGGGTTTATATTATTTAATATGCTGGATTACCCTGGTATTAACATACACGTTTATGGGGCGTGTGGGGTTAAAATACGTGGTATGGGACTCGTAGGTTCAGTATATTAGATAATACGAATCTTCCGGATTTGAAATGGAACTTTGAGTTTTAAATGATTCTTGAAAATAAAAGAATTCAATTTGGGAAAATGTTACAGTGTGAATAAAACATAGATTACTCATACCAGCTTCGTAAGCTGACCGGGTTTGTTGATATAACCCGGTACACTATTCCACGGTGTAGTGGTTATACCTGCAGGTTAGGATAACCAGGAGTAAGCAAGGCTGCATACATATTATTGGTTTATAAGACTTCCGCTGTTTATGTAATAAACTCTGATGGATTAATTATTTAATATTTTGTATTAACAATTTATTATTTAATTTATGGCTTGTAATATGTAACCCTAAAGAACGGGTCAACATTTACATTTATTGGGCATGGAGTATATTTGTTGTACTCGAATTAAAAGGAAAAAAATTCTAGTGCATATTTGTATTTGATATTCCATGTCGTCACGTTCCCGAAATGATCTGTAATTAAGGGCAAAATGCCTTATTAATTGATTTGAAAATCGGGGCGTGACAGATTGGTATCAGAGCAAAACAATGCTCTAAGGAAGTGATTGAGCAATGGAACGCTCTACGGAGATGAAACGAGTCTTAGAATTGTGAAGTGAAGTTAGGGTTTAGAGCTTAGAATTGGTTTACGGTTTGGCGTTAGGTTCTTAGATTCATTCAAGTAATGGTTACTTCGTATGCTTAATTACGCACAGTATTTATCGAGTGATGGCCCGACCGCGGCGGATCCCCATCATGTGCTCTTCAGTGCTGTTGTGTTGTTAAGAATATAAAGTACAAATTACAATTCCTTATATGATAGTCTTACATGGCTACATTTCT
This sequence comes from Rubus parviflorus, assembly GCA_029955375.1. Taxonomy (NCBI): domain Eukaryota; kingdom Viridiplantae; phylum Streptophyta; class Magnoliopsida; order Rosales; family Rosaceae; genus Rubus; species Rubus parviflorus. The sequence goes on along the minus strand of JARGGL010000006.1, from coordinate 15,548,507 downwards.
AATTCTCTCAACCGTACCCTGGATCAAACGACAGACTTGATCCACTGACCCTTTCTTGTTCTTCAGTAACTCAGTAGAGATCTGTGTTGCTACCGTTACTAGACAACCAATGTATGGATTGTCTGAGATCCCTTCTGTTCTTCCAGCAGTAGGCATATCTGGTAGAATTGAAAAACCTGAAGTTAGGAATACAATTGTACCTAACTCACAACCGCCTATTAACTTCTGCACCGTTGACTGACTAATAGGGGCATAAATCACGTATGACCCTGTTGAATCAGTACAACTTTCTTGGAGTATATAGGTGTTGTGCATTTGCAACAAGGAGACACAATTGCGTGGATCATGACCAGTTGTGATATGTGCAATCTCCTGTACTTCTTTTTCCAATGCTAGGTGGTCCCACTGGTTCCGAGTTTGTACGTCAATGAAGAAGTCAAAGAGCTTTCTGTGAGAGACATGATGCTGGATTATTGCAAATGCAGTTCGAGTGAGACCATGAGGCTTATTCAGCCTGTTCCAGATTTTGTTGGTGGAGACTCTTATCCCTGAACCCCTGAACTTGGTTTGTTCAGCTACCTTCCATTCATGAGCAGTAGAGTTGCCGATGTCTGTGCAAAAGTCTGTCACTATTCTGCATGCCATCTGCAACATGTTTCTTCTTCCTTCCACAGATGGTATGACACAAAAGTCTTGAGGTGGATAAGTGTCTGCCGCGGAATAATTTAACCTTTCCGCTTGCCTCTGAAGTATTTCTACCCATCGCCTTGCTCCAAAGGCTAAGCCTGACTCCACTAGCGTTCGGTATGTTTGGTGCATGATTTGATCCTGTACATCAACATGTTCCACCCATACGACACGAGAGCTGCCGTTGAACAAATCTTGGATTAAGCATCCGGATGGACGCTTCTTGCATTGAGATCTTGGGTGTGGACCCAGATTTGAGCTTAAACCGTCCACAGAGACGTCAATTATTGCCCAACTTTGTTCTGTTTGTCGTTGGCAATAACGAACAAAGTGAGTTACACGAGTGGAGACAGATGGACTGGTCACCTGGAATTCAGCAGTCATGACTTGGATGGTGTCGTGGTAGCTTTCAGTAGTCCCTGATGACAAGACATCAAGGATACTCGCCCTTGAAATGATGCTACCAAATATGGTGGACCATTGGTCCACATCCATGAAGAGATTCACGAGTACGACAGGACTGAGGGGAACAGTGGCTGTGTAGCGAGAAGCTTCAGTTTGGAAGTTAGTGGGAGTAAGATCAATACCGTTAGTGAAGATTCTCTTGTACTCTGCTTCATTCAGGAACTCATGAAGCGTGACAGAGCTGGATTTGAGGGCAGAGATCCACAGTGGCGCAGCAGCAGATGCCATGATGATTAGCTCATCTCTGACCGACACAATGATTTCAGAAATCTTAGTTGTGTCTGCCACGACAGATGCTTCTGCCACGGCAGATGCTTCTTCAGGTTCTGAACGGTTGATTTTGTCTGATGGTTGTTGTGTAGAAGAAGAGTGATGTGGGATCGACATACACTTTTGAATATCCCTCCTCATGTGAGACTTTTCCCTTGGACCGATGACTGCAGGAATTGGAAGAGTCTGAGGTTGTGGGGTAGTCTCTTCAATCCCTTTTAGTAGCTCACTATTGGGAGTAACTCGTTTTCCACAGTGGTTGCAGTTGATTCTGTTGAATGTTGCTTGGTACTGGCTAAGTTGAGCTTGAAGCTCATTGATTTGCTGTCTCAGCAGAAAATTTTGTTGACGAGTTGTTTGGGCAGGCGTTTTGGGTCGATGCTTTATCACCCAGGCAGAGACTTGTGCAAACGTTAACCTTATTTGGTCACCCAAATCTTGTCGTTGTTGAACAGTTGGCTGTGGAAAAGCCTCGACGAAGTCCTTCAATGCTTGGACTTGGTATTTGGTGAAGCTCTTCCTCAGTGGAATACGTTTGGATGAACTAGGTTCAGCTTGTGGAGATGATACTTGTGGACTTGGGGCTACTTCAATGGCTTCGTCTTCTGCTAGAAGCATGTCTAGCATGTCGATATCGTTGTCGAATTCGATTGCTGGTGAAATTATTTCATCTAAGCCCTCAAAGAATTGGCTTTCTGAGGGATCAGATTGAAGTAATTCACTGAACGAATTCACTTTGCGTGACATGTTTGAGTTGGTGAAATTTCTGAGAATTGGAGTGAAGAAGTCTTCTTTGAAAGAGAAATGAGGTTATGGCACTAATGGAAAGTATCTGTTAGTGGATGCGTAAGGTGTATATTTATTGTTGGTGGAGGATTTGAAAATTCAAAAGCTAAAGTGAGTGGCTGATTTACAGCTAATTGTCGGAGCCCTTGGAGATCGTGGAAGATTTTTTTCCCCGATGCATGGATTTTCCACATACAGTTCCACTCTTGTGAGACCTCGCATCTTTTGAGGAATTAATTATGCGAAAGCAAAAGGAAAAGAGTCATTATGATCGATGTTAGTGGAAAACTGAGATTTTGTTGATTTAAATCTTGTGGAATCTTGCATCGTGGGCGATACTTTTGAGTAATTGAGACAGATATGAGCAATAATTATTCTTAGTGGGTTGTTGAGTGCACCGCACTTACATTAAAGAAAGGTTTCCCTTACGGTGGAAAGTTGTGTTTAAATGCATAAGATAAGGAGCTGTGTTACTTAACTCATATCTGATTTCAAACAAACACATCTACTAGAATTTGCAAAATGGTGAGCAAAGGAGAGTGCAGTAAGAGATCAAAGAATACTGATTGGAGTGAACTTCCGGTGGAGATCTGGAAGTACATATTCCAGTTGGTGGCTACCGCATCTCTGCAGAGCACAATGGAACTCCGTTGTGTCTCGAAGGACTTCAAGGAGTATGCCGATAGTTGGTCTACCTTGGCGGCGATCGACATGGATGGTTTCGATGGTGGATCCAGACCCACTGGTTCCATAGAAGCGGACAGGCAGGTGCGCATCTTCGCAAATCGATGCTGGGAAGCGAAGAACCCGGAGTCTCTGTTCCGAATGGGAATACGAGTACTCGTGGAGGCAGCGAATATATCTCTAGCCCTGGAGTATTTCGATGCGGCATGCAAACCAGGAACATTCTATGGTTCGCGTCCCAGTTCGGTGGTAGGTCATCATGTTGCATTTTATGCAGCATGTATGATTAAGATGATTTTAGGACCACGAGCCGAGCAGCAGAAAACGGTGCAGCGACTGTGTGAAGCCCTCGACTGGTGGAGAAGCGGATGGAACATCTACTACTGTAGACAAGAAGTCGAGCGGATGATGCATCAGGCTGAGTTTTGTCATGAGCATCTTCTATTATATTTTCCGTCGACTACTGCTTTCCTGCCCGCTGGTAAATGTCTTACTTGTGGTGAGTCAAGTTTTTGGCGTCCTTTTGGCCAGGACATGTGGGACGTGGATGGGGATAGGCATGCAGCTAGAGAATGTTGCGACACTTGCAAGTGTTTCGTGGAAGCAGCATATTTCTACCAGCTGATGATGTATGGAATTCCGAGACATCCGGCCTCTTATCCACGAAGTCACTATTGGAGGTTTAAGGATGGCTTTTGGTAGTGTAAGCCCTGTGAGGCAATTTAAGAACTTGTAATAGAAGTGTGTGCAAGTTGCTTTCTAGTTATGTTGTGGTGTGTTGTGTAATACCCGGTTTATTATTAAATAAATTCTGGGATTTGGAATTTCAGGTTGTGAGAACCAAGTTGTGGTTGTGTTGTGGTTTGATGTGTACTACTCGGTTATTAATGAAATAAATTCTGAGATTTGGAATTGAAGTGTGATAACCTTGGGTGTACTCTGCGTCCAAATTTCGGGACGAAATTTCTTTAAGGAGGGTAGACTGTAATACCCCGAAAATTTCGATACTATTTTTATAAAATAGGTCGTGAAATTTGAAGTGAAATGGTGTGATTTCATATTTTTAGGGGTTTTCATCGTAAAACGATAATTACGGCGGTAATTATAAGTTACACAAGGTTAATTAAGGTAACTTTTTATCCGTTGAGAATTTGGGAAAACTTCCTTCATGAAAGTTGTAGAACTCGTCGAATCGAGTTCGTAGGAATTTGGTTCACCGAAAACGGACATCGTATGAAGGAGTTATGACCTTCGGAAGTTTGGAAAATTTTGTATAAATATTGGGTATTTTTCAGAAATTTCATTTTTGCCCGGATCTTTCCGGAAACTTCCGAAAAAGCTCCCAACGGACAGAATCTTCGGGCGGCGCGTGGCGGCGCGTCCGGACTCCGATGGCCACGATTCCGGTGGCGCCGGCTTCGTCTCCTCCCCCTCTTCATTTCCCGTGAAGGTACCTTCCCCAAATTCTTGACGGAAAGTTGTCAACCGGAGCCGACAGTTTCTGCCAAAAAGGGGAAGCTTTCCGGCGACGTTTCCGGCCACCTCCGGCGATGAGACCTGTTGGGTTTTGCTCCCCTCCTGCCCAGCAACCTCCCCATGGTGGTGGATCACGGCGGTACGGCCTAGATCGGCGGGATTGAAACTTTGCACTTTTTGGGATCAAAAACCCACCGACACCGATTCCGGCCACTTCCACTCCGATCCAGACCTCGAGGTAGTTATCAAAATTGTTGGAATTGTTGTGATCTACATTCTGGTAAAATTTGGTGTCAATCGGACCACCTTGACCGGCGGTCTGACCACCGCCGGCGGCGGCGCGTGGGCGGCGCGTCCGGCCGGTCCGGGAGCAGTCCTTTGCTCCGTTTGGCTTGTTTCGTCGATACGAACAACTTTCGTGTTTTGACTTTTGTCAAATTCGGTCGTTTGACCGATGGTCAATTAACCCGATTAATCGGATCGTACGATTTACGATTCGAGAGATCCGACCGTTGGATGATCATGAAATTTGATCGTTGGGTTAATATTGAGATGATAAGCATGTTGGACCGTTGGATTATTGAAATTAGATCGTTTGATCAACGATCAATTATGCAATGATTATGGATCGTTAGATCCGTGATGATCCGACCGTTGGATCATCACCATTTTTGGATATGATGTTAGGATGCTAGAAATAAGCATGCTATTGGATTTTGGAAGTTTTGGATTTTGTGTGGGACCCGTTGATGAATAGTAGACGTAGGACCCACGTTGACCGACGGTTGACTTTTGGTCAAACTGTCCCGAATTATGGTTATTAATGTCTAAGTGACATTTGAGGGATAATGAAATGTTTTGGAAACTATGATATGCTAAGTGGAAATTGCATGTTCATAGGTAATTTTGAAATCATGAAGCAATTGGCTAGAACTCGTCGATTCCTGGTTACTATTTGAAGACGCAGCAGGAATTAGAGGTGAGTGAATCTCACGATGTTTTTATATATGAATATTAATTCATATTGTGTTGTTTGTGATTTTGGTGTTAAAACAATATTTGAAAAATATTCATTTTATTGTTTTGATTTGTGAATTTTGTGTGAACACAATAATTCTAAATAAGATATTGTGTTTGCCTATTTGAATGTTTTTGTCCAAACGGACTGTCCTGACCGGGGACAATGTTAAATGGGTGAAAAATGGTAGCCCATTCAGTTAGAGCTCTAGACTGCATATTGTTTGATTAACTTGATGTATTAAAAGGAGAAGAAAAATAGTATTCTCACTTTTAATCAGGCGAAGTTAAAAATAACTTGATGTATTAAAAAGAGATGCATCTCACTTTTAATCAGGCTAAGTTATAAATGGTTTTGTGTGAGTAAAGATCGAGGGTTTATATTATTTAATATGCTGGATTACCCTGGTATTAACATACACGTTTATGGGGCGTGTGGGGTTAAAATACGTGGTATGGGACTCGTAGGTTCAGTATATTAGATAATACGAATCTTCCGGATTTGAAATGGAACTTTGAGTTTTAAATGATTCTTGAAAATAAAAGAATTCAATTTGGGAAAATGTTACAGTGTGAATAAAACATAGATTACTCATACCAGCTTCGTAAGCTGACCGGGTTTGTTGATATAACCCGGTACACTATTCCACGGTGTAGTGGTTATACCTGCAGGTTAGGATAACCAGGAGTAAGCAAGGCTGCATACATATTATTGGTTTATAAGACTTCCGCTGTTTATGTAATAAACTCTGATGGATTAATTATTTAATATTTTGTATTAACAATTTATTATTTAATTTATGGCTTGTAATATGTAACCCTAAAGAACGGGTCAACATTTACATTTATTGGGCATGGAGTATATTTGTTGTACTCGAATTAAAAGGAAAAAAATTCTAGTGCATATTTGTATTTGATATTCCATGTCGTCACGTTCCCGAAATGATCTGTAATTAAGGGCAAAATGCCTTATTAATTGATTTGAAAATCGGGGCGTGACACTCCGTGTGGACTGATCCTTAGATTCCCCGACCACACACTTTTAAAGCTTTCTCCCCAATTATGGATGGTACGGAGGATTGGCTGGTTAAGGACCTAATTGACCCAGAGGATAAGGACTGGATGTTTTTTCTTCTTGAGGACTATTCTCTAAGAGCATGTTCACCCATTGGGGTTTTGGGGCAAGGGTTCTGGGGCTCTAGGGCTCTGGGGCAGTTACTATTTGGTTTCTTTTTTATGGTTGTTTCCATCCGTTGGGGCAGGGGCAATGTCACATTTTTATTTTTTTTGTAAATGTGAAATATCATTTTTATTGCAAATGTTAAATATTATTTATTTTAAAAGTCAAATATTATTTATTGCAAATTTCAAAGGTTTTTATAGACATTTTTACCATATTTTTTTATGACTTTTTTTTAATTTGATGATTTAAAAAAATATATGACTTATAATTAAGTAACCAATGCAAAAAAAATCTAGAGCTTCACCAAACGGCTATATTGATTAGGCTATATTGCTTGATTAGGCTTTGACCAAACAGCTATATTGCTGCAAAAAAATATGGAGCATCACCAACGGCTACATTCCCATAATCCCATGTTAATTAAACAAAAAAAAACAGCCTCACGTGAGGGGAAAAAGCTGACCATGTGAGGATTTAATTATGTGGGGTCTACCACTTTTTTAGGTTGCCACCTAGCAACTGGGTCAAGACTTGAGGCTAGTCTTGCCTTGAGGATTGCCCCAGGTCAGTTTTGGACTGGGCTAGAAATCATGGGTGGAAGTTGGGTTTTTATTATTTTTTACTTTTTGGGACTACATCTATGTGGCAACAAGGCCAAACTCCCTTGGTGAACATGCTCTAAGGAGGAGGTTGAGGTGATTACACGTATTCCTCTAAGTATCCGCCCTAGGGAGGACAAATGGGTCTGGCACTTTGATAAAGTTGGGAAATTTAACGTGAAGAGTGCTTATCACGTGGCTAGGGCACATATTCAGTAGAGGAATGCAGGGTCGTCTTCGTCTAGTGCTGGGGGCTCTCTAAGTAGAGTTTGGAAGCTCATTTGGAAAACTAGGGTGCCACCGAAAATCCACTCCTTAATGTGGTGGCTTCTCCGTGGTATCCTTCCTACTAAATTGGCATTGCTCAATAAGAAAGTAACATTGACCGATGACTGGTGTATGTTTTGCAAGCACGAGGTGGAAGATGATAACCATTTATTCCGTCACTGTCCAACTAGCGCTTGTCTTTGGCTTTCCAACCCACTGGGTATACATGCTCATGCACTAGTTGTCTCCTCCTTAAAAGGCTGGATCCTTCATATGCTTGATCTTCTTCCCAGCCAACAATGTGATCTCTTCTTTATGTGCCTTTGAGCTCTTTAGACGGAGCTTAATAACGTGTTATGGAAGGGGAGTACTTTCAATCTAGTGCATACGGTGCAGTGGGTGTTGTGCCATTTAGATGAGTTCCAGTGTGTTCATCCGTGTTCTAGCCGTAACAAGAAGCGAGCTCCTACTTTTTGGAAATGTCTGCCGAGTGGCAGGCTCAAGATCAATGTGGATGGGTCTTTCCGACGTGAGAATGGTCAAGGAGGTATCCGTGTAGTTGCCAGAGATGGAAATGGTGATTGTGTTGCAGCTCTTGCTCGTCACTTTCCTTATGCTAACTCAGCCTTTCATATGGAAGCGGAAGCTTGCCGTGCAGGTTTGCTTCTTGCTATTCATCAAGGCTAGACTGGGGTGGAAGTAGAAAGTGATTGTGCATCCCTTGTGGCTGCTCTTTCTAGTGGCACTACGAAGTTCTTGGAGGTTGGTGGTATTTTATTTGACTGCTCTATGTATCTACAAGAGATCAACTCTATCCAAGTACGCCACATTTATAGAGAAGCAAATGGTGTTGCTAACAGATTAGCTCACCTTGCTAGTGTTTCTTTTCTTGATGAATTTTGGTTAGCGGAGACTCCTGATATTATTCAGGATGTTCTCTACGAGGATATGTACCATTGTACTCGAGGTATAGGCTATATGTCCCCCTCGGGTTACAATCAAAGTTCTTAATAAATTAGGTTCCAAGCTCCGCTGGTAACCTACCCCATTTTCAAAAAATACTAAGTTGACTTCAGGAATCAAAGAAGTTATTACCGAATAATATAGATGAATATTGACCATTCAATAATTTGTCAGACTAGGGACTCCAGTTACCTGGGAAATGAGATGTGGTGGTGTTGGCCTAGGAAAAGCGGTTAGAGCCGAAGCTTTGGAATTTCCACGTAGGGGACTCTGGACTTGTCTCAGTTGATGAGTGATCTTCTTTTTTAAAATGTGTATGTATGAGTAGTTTTTATTCTATCATGATACATGCTTTAGTGCACCAAATTGCATGCATAATAAATTTATTTATGGCATTTAAGAGTGAAAAGGGGTCGATGACTTCCGTAGGGTTTACCTCCCCTAAACCTCCGGAGGTTGTAGCTATGCCAGTCGACCGTGTCCTCGATCGAAATGACGAACTCAGACTTTGTGCATAGCTGGTTATGTGTTTGGCAGCTCTAGTGACTCTTACAGAGATAAGGTTATATATGTTTAGTTCTACGGAACTAGACCGACCATTAGGTATTGGGATCCCTTAGTGCACTATCGTTTATTTCGAAAAGAATTTTATTGAAATGTTTTCACTACTCGTCATGGCATTATTTTAAAGATTTTCAAATCTAACTGGGGTAGATCTCTACTAGGGGTGTGAGTACGATTTCTCACCCCTACAACAGTGTGATTGCAGGTACTATGCACGAGAATGAGACAACTTGGACAAATGTTGGGTGTGACTTAATGAATGGAGAGTCTGAATTTTGTTATTTTCGATTTTGTTTCACTTCACAGTTGACAGGACCCGCCCCGACATCTCACTCTGAAACATCGAGACGACCCTGTGTGGCCCACTTTAGAGAAGGTTTATCGAAAATTGACAAGACCCACCCCGACGTCTCATTCTGAAACATCGAGACGACCATGCGGGACCCATTTTAGAAGAGATCATGCTAAAAACTTGACATAACCTCCTCTAAAAATGGACTACCCAAAACCTAAAATTCACAAATCAACACTTCAAATATACCAACAAATCCAACCAAACACCCGAACTTACGTGCTCGCCGGTGATAATACTTTAACTCTACAATTAGAAATATATTTTCTTTTCACTGGAAAACATAACTCCTTAAAACTACAGGAAATTAAATAACTAAAATAACTGAACACAAACTGGGATGACTAAGGGACCTACCCGCTTAGCCACCAATTCACCGAGGGACCTACCAACTCAGTGAATTGTCATTCGAGGGTCCTATCCATTCGGAGACATATGTTATGAGGGACATACCCGCTCAATGACACAAACCTGAGGGAACTACCCACTCAGTATCCGAGAGAACTACCCACTCACCTAAGGGAACTACCCACTCAATATCTGAGGGAACTACCCACTCACCTGAGGGAGCTACCCACTCAGTATCTGAGGGAACTACCTACTCAGTATCCGAGGGAACTACCCACTCACCTGAGGGAACTACCCACTCAGTGTCCGAGGGAACTACCCACTCACCTGAGGGAATTACCCACTTAGTATCTGAGGGAACTACCTACTCAATATCTGAGGGAATTACCCACTCAATACCTGAAAGAACTACCCACTCATTACCTGAGGGAACTACCCACTCAGTACCACGTGCATACAACAAACACTCACTAGAACCAACTAAGATTGCCGTCCGTTGTGATCCTCCTCAGAAGGGTAATCCTGTCGTCCTCCTGAATAAAACTAATTAGGATCATTACTAACTACTTGACGGGCGAAATAATAATTTGGAAGGATGTATTCTGTACTTACTTGAATTGTTGGTTGGAAGATTGAATTAGCTTCACAATTGAAAGAACATAAGTTCTTGAGCAAATGATTTTTAACTAAAGATTGCTCTATTTTCATAGCCTTTCTAGGTGAAATTTCTATGCTATTAGGAAGGCTGAAGTAGGAGGGACTTAGTTGAGTTAATACTTCAACTAAAGAAGCTTTCAATCTGATTGAAGCTTGAAGAAATGTGGTAGAGGTCATGTGTTTATATAGGGTAGATATTTAGCTAACCTTACTAAGGTTAAACTCTAATCAAAATGGTTACCTCTACTTGGTAAGCAAGTTGTTGTTTAAACAATAAGGGATAAGGATTTTCAGCTGATCCCTTATGTGCTGGAATTCTTAGATCAGCTCTAGAAGAGTGAGATCAATGTTGGATCATGCTTCCATCACAATTTCTTAATTCCCTTTCTTCTTGTACTCTATGTATTTTGTAAAAATCATAACTAACTCTAGAAATATGATTTTCAGGTAATTCCAACTCTGAGAGTTTCCTTAAGATGTCTACTACAAATCATTAGAAGACCACATCTGCAAATAATAAACACATTGGTGCAGTTTTTACGAAATAGGCAACTGCGTCAGATAAGCTTCAAAAATAATAGGTTAAACTTCCGCTGACCATAACTCCTTCGTATGATATCAGAATTTAGCGTGCCACATGTCTACGAACTCGTATTGATAAGCTGTACAACTTTCGTGAAGGAAGTCATCAGAGAAAATTAACGAATAAGAAAGTCAACTTTTGACCCCTCGAAAATAAAATGTTTCGAGTCAATATTCGTTCCGAAATATTCTCACTTCATAAACTAGACAAGAGAACTATGATTTAATCCCCTAATTAATTTCAAGAATATTCAAGAAATTAAATATGAAGATTCGGGTTATTACAAAATCGACCGACGCCACTGACTGGGCTTTGTAGCCCTTGCCAAGAGCTTTTCAACGCTGTAAGAATCACCTCAATCGGACTCCGGACAAAGGAGAATCGAGCGTTTGAAATTCTGGCCACCTGGAACTTCCAAGGCAAATTCGTGGATTTCTACTTCGAATTGGACTTCATGCCAGGTATGAAATGTTGTTCCTACTACTTACTACTTCCTTGTGTTGTTGCGAGTTTGGTGGTAAAATTTGGTGGCCATCGGAAGTGATTGACCTTTGAAATCGTCGCCGAATATTTTAGATAATTAGACTTATCGACCATTAATTTGTTTGAGGAAATAAATGTTCAGGAATTATCGGTGAATTTGAAGTATTGAATTTATCGAGGAGAAACCCTAGTCGGAACAAGGAATAGTCTTTTGTCTTTAAAATTTATCAAAGTGCACAAACAAGAAGGAAATGGAAAAGGATAAGTTTTATAGAAAGATAATCTTGTTTTCTGAAATTAATCCCGTCAACCAACTTTGGTAGCTTCAAACTCATATTTCTGTTTATTTTCGCATCTGGACTTCTTCATGAAAGTTGTTCAAAATGGTGTCTTCTATTTTGTGTTCAAGTTTCACGGTCATCCAACCGGTAATAATTTCGGAATCTAAGTGTTTATCCAGTGTACTCGCTGAAAAACTTATAAACTGTTCATAACTTCAAGTAGTCATATCTCACTCGTTCCTTAATCAAATTTTATGATGTTTATATCAATACGAAGCTCATAACATGAACTTGTGATCTGGAGAATATCAAAAGTAATTGTCGAAATTACAATACGTAGTAATTTATGCAATTAAGGTTAAAATCATGATTATTGATTTAGGTACTGTTTTGGTTACTCTGTATTTCTAGACTTGGACACTTTGGACATGATTATTTGGATTATACCATTGAATTTCTTGTGAAAATCCCTTCGAAATAGGGTATTCACTTACCTATATCGGACTTACGATGGACACGATATTGAATTTGAACTTCGATGACTATAATTAGAGAAACATGAATATGTTCTCTCATGGACTTGGACTAAAGGAATAATAATAAAACTTAAATTTGATTTCTCTAATTGTCCATGATTTTATTTCCTTACTTATTATTCAAGTCTTACAATATACTTGGTTATGTTATTAACCTTATGTTGATGATCTTGCTTATTACATGAGTTCAATTACTTATGTTTTAGCACATATGTATATCTTGTTTTACATATGCTTCTTCTTTATATATGTTTTATTTGCACTTGATCGATTATCTATTAATCTTATATTGGTGCATAATTTTGTTTACTAAGTCAATACATCAACTTAGTATTATACATGTATGTTAACATGTATGGAAGTATATATTGTTAAGAGTGTATTTGAGATATCACATGCTTACCTTGGTAATTTACTTGATTATGTGATTTACCTACTTATGTCTTTCATCTATATCACATATGCATTCATATGAAAGGCTTAAGCATGTGTATACGTACATATGACATGATTTATGACTTGTCTTACAACAAGACACTATTTGTGAATTCCAATTATATTTGAAACCGGGAGTCGGTATATCCTCGAGCTTAAGTGAATTACTGGTATGAACGATCTATGGACGTTCGAAGTTAGCTGTGGGCTTATATCCCTTCAGATAGTGCACTATTATACTCATAGGTATTAAGGACCGTGAGAGTACATGCTTGGTATTAAGGACCAGGTATGCTGCGGCTTAACATGTTACATTACAGGTCTTGTGTTTTGGTTACCAGTCAATCTCTATCCGAAAGAGTCACTAAGCGAAGTATATAATATTCTGACCAATTGAATATTTGTTTTGCCATATCTTGTTGGCGTGTGAATTTATGATTATTACTTGTGCTAGGTATTAAGGACTTAGACATATAAATTGATGTATCATTATCAGTCAACCTGAATTATGCGTTGAAAAGTGAAGTGATCGAATATTTGTTTGCCAAATCTTGTTGGCGTGTGGATTTATGATTATTATTCATGCTTGGTATTAAGGACCTCAGCATATGGATTTATGAATTATTATCGCTCAACCTGACATATTCATTGAAAAATGAAGTATATATTATTCTCATCGAATATATGTTGCCATGCATATTTGGCATGTGAAAGTGAATTTACCTATGCTTGGTACTGTGGACCTTCTCTTGGAATTTATGTGGATATATGATTTATTCCATTCTATCTGAAATATTCACTGAGCAGTATACGTATGTTGTTGAATACTATCTATTTGCGATATATTGATAGTATGTTATGTTGTTAAATGAAAAGAGAGTCGATTAGAGTTAATTATCTACTAATGATACATTAATAGTCGATTCGATGCAAAGTGAAATTATATTTGAGACCGAATTAGTTGGGTCAGAGACATTCTTGATATATGTGGATCAAATGCATAAGAATTGGTATGAACAAATATAAAAAATGTTCTCGGTACATTTTTGATTGGTTGTTCAATTTTGATGTCTTATAAGACACATTAATATAAGAATGTAAGCTATACTTATTGGGCCTGTGTTGCTCATGATGCTACACCTTCTTGTTTTTCAGGTAACGATGCTTGGGGAAAACGCGGGAAGAATCTATTTAATAAGTGTTTTTCTACTATGATTTTAATTAAATAAATGTAATGTCTTTTATTCCGCGCGCTAAACTCTGATATTGTAAAATATAACGATTTTGTTTTCAAATACAAGTATTATTCAAACATTTGTTTCATTTGATTTATTTTACTTGGAGGAAATATGTTTTCTTGATTCACACCACAAATTCGGGTACCATATTTCATTACAATATTGGTCTCGGGTTTGGGGGCGTGATAGATTGGTATCAGAGCTAAAAAGCTCCTTCGAAGTTTTGTTTTATAAAATAAAATTTAAAACGAACGGGGAGGGTTCTATATATGCATGTGTATACATATACATGTTGTTTAAGCTAACGAGAGATTTTGATGGATATTATGTGTCCCTATTCTTTGAGATGCAGTTTTGTTATGCTAACTTGATAAAGTTAGAAGCTGCTATGATGATTTGCTTGGAATTTTCTTATTTCCCTGAATGAGCATGCTGGTATGCTACGATTTTGTAGAAAATTATTTTTCTATAACTTGATTATATGAATCATCAACGTAGACTATATATTGAGTATAGTTTGATGTTTTATTCGAAAATATCGATAAGAAAAATAAAGTATAGTCTGTGATATATAATTGAGAGAAAGCAAAGGCTGAGGTGGATTGTGACTTATAAGCTTTTAAATAAACATATGAAAAATGAGACTCCATTTATGAGAAGTTGCATGGAGTTCATCCTCCTAAATTGCTTGTAATCAATGTTGTCCACTCTCTTTTTAGTAAACAATTGATCTCTTAGATAAATAAATCTAAGTGGGCATTTCTTTTGTTTCCTTCGATACCTAAGTTAGTATTTAATGATGGTAAAGTAATTTCTTTCCATTGATGCAAGTTGTGGCCTGTTTTAAAGGAATCCCTTAGGTGTAGGGACTCGTATTTCAATGTGGTACTTGTTGACCTTGCATCAGTTTTTGACTTTCTCGGGAACGGTTTTTGGCGAGCGTGTGAGGGCGCGTGATAGATAACTAGGCTTAGGACTTGTTCGAGCCTGGAAATGTTGTTCTTAGAGTAACCAAAGGTCACTCTAGTGAAATTGTAGCCTCGACAGAACGGTCACCGAATGTGTGCTATTTTGGTTTGGTGGAAGGCAGTATATACATAGAGTTGCAAAAAAAAAAAAATTGCGAAAGACTTAGTGACTTGTGGATTTGATAAGAAGAGAACGAGGATATGGTTAGAGCTAAAAATACATCTCTCTATCTCTCCACATTTTGAGTAATTTAACATCTCTGTTTTTTTTTTCCGCGTTCTTTTAGTTGTCATTTAGATTCTCTCTGCAAATAAGAGGGAAACCTAAATTAAGTGAATTTTGAGAAATACCAAAAGTAGTAGTACTTTTGAAGTTGAAGTTGTAGTTAAACAGATTAATGAGAAAATAGTTGGAAGTGTACCAAGTTTGAATTGTGGAGTGTATTTTCTCATTAAGTTGTCTCCTTTATTTAAGGGTGGGAATTTACATAGTAGAAGTATCCATAAATAAAGGTATTACGAGTAGTTACAACCATATAATAATAAGTAGCAGTTGATCAATATCTTCAAGTTAGGAAGGATTGAGATCTCGAGATATTGATGCAAGATTTGGTGTGACCAATAAGCTCAATGTTTCTTCAACAAAAGTATGGCTTGAAAAGATGAGGACATTCTTCATCAGAAAAGCCAGGTCACATCTTCATCCAAAACATGACTCGACCAAGGGACATCAGAACTCCCGACCGTGAAATCAAGAGAGTAGGAAGGCATAGGAAAAGAGGATGAAAGAGATAAAGGCATCTCACCAAGAGTAGTTGACTTACCACAATGGGGGCATGTGGTATTGTCAAGGGCTCCCTTGTAGCTACTAAGCTCAGCACGAAGCTTATTATTCTCCTCTCTTAAAGCCAAGATCTCAGACCTTTCAATTTTGGCTCTCTCTTGGGTGCTCTTATTCTTAAACCAGCGTTTGATTTGGTCAAGCGCTAACCTTGTGGAGGAACTCAGTTCCCTTAATTGCCTGCTATTTGGGAACTGACATATTTCAAAGAAAGACCTCAACTCCTGGATTTGGTTTGCTTCATGGAATATATTTGTGAGGCACAATTGGGAAGTATCTAGCCCTTCTCCAGAAAGAGTACCAGGAAGTACATCTGACGTTGTTGCGGTGCTTGGTGGCTGTGGATTTTCGGATACGCTGGGCTGAGACTTTTTTGCCAAATCGCCGAACTTTTTACCTTGAACAAAAATAGTTGCTAATTCATCGAACATGTTTGCAAAGTATTTTGAGAAATTTTGCTTGATCCTTTACCGGTGATGAGAGTTTGTATATATAGGGGATTCACCTTTAACTGTTACTAGCGGCCAATGTGATTTGCGGAAGGTGAAAGTGATAAAGCGAAAGGTAAAATGATAAATTAGCACTCAATTATTGAAGGATATCGTAAGGTGAAAGGTATGCCTCGTGAAACTAGAATTTTTGTTGAAAGTTTAGAACCAAGATTTTGTTTGGATTATTAAGAATAAGTTTGACAATGTTTTTTTTTTTTCCGTTTGGAAATTTAGTAATACTAGCCCTAGTATGTGAGCTATTATCTATAAACTTAGTTGAGGTATAAATTTCCATAAGCTTTCGTATGGATTAATTGATAATGGAAGATATTTCAAGCTAGGAATGATTTGGAAGATGCAAGTGATAATATGTGTGAGAATATGATCTAGACTTATAGGTTTGATTTGATTTATATAGAAGTGATAAAATTACTCAACATTGGAGTGATAGATTTATATTATCGAGGATTGTGGTTAGGTATATACAATTTTGATCCAGAAATTATACTTGGTGGTTTTATGTCGTAATTGACACTGCGGGAAATTGGAACATATTTGAGGATTACTTTTGATGGATTACCTAAAAATTAGGGTTAAGTATGAAAAGTTGTTGTTATGAGGAGATATTTATGATTCATTTTCGAGGAATTTTACGATTAAGATAGGTTTGAACCATGAAATTTTAAAGAGACTTGGTGATTGCTCTAGATCTTATTCTTGATGATATAGTAAGACTTAAGAAAATAATTATCTTAACTTTGAAGTGATTAGTCTTTAATTCTTAATGGATCTTTGGAGATACAATAATTGTTGATTCAGGATAGTAAGTGATTCATAGGTGTGAATTGTAGGAGAAAAATCTATACTTGGAGAGCAAGTTAGAATTAATTCGAACTTTTTCAGGATATATGGATGCATTTATTTGTGACATACTTGGAGAATTTAGGGAGTTAGATCTAGACATGAAGTTTGTGTCTTGGAGTAATACAAGTAGACATTTGATTCGTCTTAAGATAACACTATGCGTACTTGAGGATTTGGACAATAAGGATTAATTTTGAATTTGAGGATTAAGAAAGTATTCACCTATTGCTTGAGGATTGACGATTATTCTTTATAACTTAAAGAATTAAGCTAATAGATCTACAAGACCTTGTGAAAGAGTACACTGCTTAGATATAAGATATGTTCTCTTGAGGATTATTATTTTTGATGAGAAGTGCTTGCTGAGACTTTTATCTAAGATAGATCCAAACAATATTGATGAACAAATGAATTTTTGATTTTTTTTTTGTGTTACCTTAATGTTACAAAAATGAAGAAATGGTATGCAAAATTCGAGGACGAATTTCCTTTTAAGGAGGGTAGACTGTAATAACCCGAATCTTCATATTTAATTTCTTGAATATTCTTGAAATTAATTAGGGGATTAAATCATAGTTCTCTTGTCTAGTTTATGAAGTGAGAATATTTCGGAACGAATATTGACTCGAAACATTTTATTTTCGAGGGGTCAAAAGTTGACTTTCTTATTCGTTAATTTTCTCTGATGACTTCCTTCACGAAAGTTGTACAGCTTGTCAATACGAGTTCGAAGACATGTGGCACGCTAAATTCTGATATCATACGAAGGAGTTATGGTCAGCGGAAGTTTAACCTATTATTTTTTAAGCTTATCTGATGCAGTTGCCTATTTCGTAAAAACTGCACCAATGTGTTTATTATTTGCAGATGTGGTCTTCTAATGATTTGTAGTAGACATCTTAAGAAAACTCTCAGAGTTGGAATTACCTGAAAATCATATTTCTAGAGTTAGTTATGATTTTTACAAAATACATAGAGTACAAGAAGAAAGGGAATTAAGAAATTGTGATGGAAGCATGATCCAACATTGATCTCACTCTTCTAGAGCTGATCTAAGAATTCCAGCACATAAGGGATCAGCTGAAAATCCTTATCCCTTATTGTTTAAACAACAACTTGCTTACCAAGTAGAGGTAACCATTTTGATTAGAGTTTAACCTTAGTAAGGTTAGCTAAATATCTAGCCTATATAAACACATGACCTCTACCACATTTCTTCAAGCTTCAATCATATTGAAAGCTTCCTTAGTTGAAGTATTACTCAACTAAGTCCCTCCTACTTCAGCTTTCCTAATAGCATAGAAATTTCACCTAGAAAGGCTATGAAAATAGAGCAATCTTTAGTTAAAAATCCTTTGCTCAAGAACTTATGTTCTTTCAATTGTGAAGCTAATTCAATCTTCCAACCAACAATTCAAGTAAGTACAGAATACATCCTTATAGTCTTTTGTCTTTAAGATTTATCAAAGTGCACAAACAAGAAGGAAATGGAAAAGGATAAGTTTTATAGAAAGCTAATCTTGTTTTCTAAAATTAATCCCGTCAACCAACTTTGGTAGCTTCAAACTCATATTTCTGGTTATTTTCGCATCTGGACTTCTTCATGAAAGTTGTTCAAAATGGTGTCTTCTATTTTGTGTTCAAGTTTTACGGTCATCCAACTGGTAATAATTTCGGAATCTAAGTGTTTATCCAGTGTACTCGCTGAAAAACTTATAAACTATTCATAACTTCAAGTAGTCATATCTCACTCGTTCCTTAATCAAATTTTATGATGTTTATATCAATACGAAGCTCATAACATGAACTTGTGATCTGGAGAATATCAAAAGTAATTGTCGAAATTACAATACGTAGTAATTTATGCAATTAAGGTTAAAATCATGATTATTGATTTAGGTACTGTTTTGGTTACTCTGTATTTCTAGACTTGGACACTTTGGACATGATTATTTGGATTATACCATTGAATTTCTTGTGAAAATCCCTTCGAAATAGGGTATTCACTTACCTATATCGGACTTACGATGGACACGATATTGAATTTGAACTTCGATGACTATAATTAGAGAAACATGAATATGTTCTCTCATGGACTTGGACTAAAGGAATAATAATAAAACTTAAATTTGATTTCTCTAATTGTCCATGATTTTATTTCCTTACTTATTCAAGTCTTACAATATACTTGGTTATGTTATTAACCTTATGTTGATGATCTTGCTTATTACATGAGTTCAATTACTTATGTTTTAGAACATATGTATATCTTGTTTTACATATGCTTCTTCTTTATATATGTTTTATTTGCACTTGATCGATTATCTATTAATCTTATATTGGTGCATAATTTTGTTTACTAAGTCAATACATCAACTTAGTATTATACATGTATGTTAACATGTATGGAAGTATATATTGTTAAGAGTGTATTTGAGATATCACATGCTTACCTTGGTAATTTACTTGATTATGTGATTTACCTACTTATGTCTTTCATCTATATCACATATGCATTCATATGAAAGGCTTAAGCATGTGTATACGTACATATGACATGATTTATGACTTGTCTTACAACAAGACACTATTTGTGAATTCCAATTATATTTGAAACCGGGAGTCGGTATATCCTCGAGCTTAAGTGAATTACTGGTATGAACGATATATGGACGTTCGAAGTTAGCTGTGGGCTCATGTCCCTTCAGATAGTGCACTATTATACTCATAGGTATTAAGGACCGTGAGTATACATGCTTGGTATTAAGGACCAGGTATGCTGCGGCTTAACCTATTACATTACAGGTCTTGTGTTTTGGTTACCAGTCAATCTCTATCCGAAAGAGTCACTAAGCGAAGTATATAATATTCTGACCAATTGAATATTTGTTTTGCCATATCTTGTTGGCGTGTGAATTTATGATTATTACTTGTGCTAGGTATTAAGGACTTAGACATATAAATTGATGCATCATTATCAGTCAACCTGAATTATGCGTTGAAAAGTGAAGTGATCGAATATTTGTTTGCCATATCTTGTTGGCGTGTGGATTTATGATTATTATTCATGCTTGGTATTAAGGACCTCAGCATATGGATTTATGAATTATTATCACTCAACCTGACATATTCATTGAAAAATGAAGTATATATTATTCTCATCGAATATATGTTGCCATGCATATTTGGCATGTGAAAGTGAATTTACCTATGCTTGGTACTGTGGACCTTCTCTTGGAATTTATGTGGATATATGATTTATTCCATTCTATCTGAAATATTCACTGAGCAGTATACGTATGTTGTTGAATACTATCTATTTGCGATATATATATATATATATATGTATATATATATATTTTTTTTTTTTTTTGAGTGAGCTCCCGCGGTATCCCAAAGGCTTTCTAGGCCCAAGGACTAATCCGCAGTCGGGGATCATGTCAAAACGCTTTCTCCCCCTGGCCAGCCACATAATGAATTGAGATTTAACTCTAATCCGCAGTCGGCAGGATTCGAACCCGGGTGAGGGGCTACCACACCTGGAGGCTCTTACCAACTCGACCACCAGTGGTGGTTTCTATTTGCGATATATTGATAGTATGTTATGTTGTTAAATGAAAAGAGAGTCGATTAGAGTTAATTATCTACTAATGATGCATTAATAGTCGATTCGATGCAAAGTGAAATTATATTTGAGACCGAATTAGTTGGGTCAGAGACATTCTTGATATATGTGGATCAAATGCATAAGAATTGGTATGAACAAATATAAAAAATGTTCTCGGTACATTTTTGATTGGTTGTTCAATTTTGATGTCTTATAAGACACATTAATATAAGAATGTAAGCTGTACTTATTGGGCC
The DNA here is from genome assembly GCA_029955375.1 of Rubus parviflorus. Classification (NCBI taxonomy): domain Eukaryota; kingdom Viridiplantae; phylum Streptophyta; class Magnoliopsida; order Rosales; family Rosaceae; genus Rubus; species Rubus parviflorus. The sequence continues at coordinate 15,527,605 of JARGGL010000006.1, read as the reverse complement.
TGTGTTGCTCATGATGCTACACCTTCTTGTTTTTCAGGTAACGATGCTTGGGAAAAAACGGGGTGAACCAATGAATTAATGTTTTTCTACAACTATTCGAATTGAATAATTGTAACGTCTTTTATTCTGCTAAACTCTGATAATGTAAGATAATAACGATCTTGTTTTCAAATGAAAGTATTATTCAGACATTTGTTTCATTTGATTTATTTTGCTTTTAGAATTTTAGTCACACCTCAAATTCGGGTACCATATTTCAATATAATATCGGTCTCGGGTTTGGGGCGTGACAGATTTGGCCGGAAACGTGGTCGGAAATCGATGAACAATTTAGCCACGTTTTTCGAGTTTTTCTCTCCTTGATTTCTCTTTCTACACTAAAATTCGATGCATGAAATGGGTATAAGATTGAAGAGGATGAAGAGACGAAGAAAATGGGACTAATTTCATGTGATTTGGTGGCCGGATGGCCGAGAAAATGGCCGGAGAAGATCCGGCAGTGTAGACGGGGAGAGAGAGAATCGGGAGGGAGGAGAGAGAAAGTGTGGGCTGAAATGGAAACTTCCATTTCGGGAAGTTTCTATAAATATTTATTTTCCGAAATAGTAACTTCTCTTTCGTAAACCACATAACTTTTTCATATGAAGTCCGATTTTTATGTACTTTAAGTCCACGGACTCGGTTTAATGCGCTTTACAACTTCTGTGAAAAAAGTTTAAACAAATTCCTAACCGAACAAAAAGTCGCCCCGAAGGCCCCCTAAAAGTACTAACCAAAGCTCGAAAATGAAAAATTCCACCGATTTGCCGTAACGGTAATTAGTACATTGGTTAACCATGGTCCGGGGCATCACACAGGTTCTTGGTTGTTTCCTCTAAATTCGGATGTTTAAATATTTGGTTGTAATAATGTGTTTGCATTTCTGTAAAAGTCTTGCTTGGTTCATTAACCTGACTTCCAGCTGTTAAAAGTTCATGTATATTCCCTCATTATCAGGTTATAGAAAATTTTGAAATGTTTTTCTCATAAGGTTTTTGTTGGCTTGTTTGCTTGTTTGCTTCAACTAGATAAATCATATTTTCGACGAATATGTACTTTTCAGCTTGAAATTATTAAAATAAAGTTTTATTCACCTCATTTTTATTTGACGCTTCCGAGTCTTCATTTTCTAAAACTCATTTTAGTTCATTTTATTCTCAAAATTTGTCATGCATATCTTCTTAGGGCTTGAGTTGAGTTCTCTTTGACTTAAGTTCGAACAATTCGAAGTACTGTAATGTACTCAATTTGATAAGGTGCAAATCGGGACGTTACATTATTGAACATACGCACAAAAAGCCGATTTGTTCTTTGGCTTATGAGTAAGCAGACGCATGGTTTCACCGTCCGAAAGATGCCTAGATCAACCCTTGTAATCATTCGCCAAAGCCTAAGAAAATGCCAATTACAAGGTGATGTCGACGGCGTTTGACATGCTCGATTGAAGAAAATGTTCAAACATATGCTCTTCAATGCACACCCTAACCATAGGTAGCTAGAGAAAGGTGGCGCATAATCTATTCTTTTTTTTTCCTTCAGTGGTACTTATCATTAACATTTTTTCATGTAAGATTTAACGAGACCACTTTCTGCTTTGTTAGCTTTCCCTCCACTAATGTTTGGAAAAAAAAATATAATAAAAAACTATTACTATTATTTGAAAAAATAATAAAAAAAAAAACCTCTTCAACCAACTTTTTTTATTTAATTTTTTTTTGGACAAATGCAACCAACTTTTTATTCATTTATTAAACCTTGTAAGAAGTAAGAACGAGAAAATTTATTGAAGATAAAAATAGAGGAGAGAGGGACAAACAACCAAACCCTCTAAAAAATGAAAGTATACAAAATCAGAAGCCAAAATTATCGAAACCGAAAATTAGGAAGCCCCCACACATCTCTATTATAAAGAGAATGAATGAAAGCTGGAGGCGTATCCTACTAAGTCATATTAGATGACGAGGTTCCAAAACTTGCAAGAGCATCAACTACTTGATTTAATTCCTTCCCAATAAATATGAGATGAGCAAAAATGCATCATTGAAATCCGGTACAAACAATTCTTCTGTAACACACGAAGCTGTCAAGGAACTAACACGGGAGAATGGATAAAATTAAGCACAATTTGAGAGTCTACCTATAACCAAACATATTTCCAATCCCTCACCAAAACAAGTTCAATCGCCTTAATTACCGCCAAGCAAGGATAGGCCCCTTATATAAAACATCATAATTTAAACAAAATATGCTTTTATTGTAGTATTATATATTACAAAAGGGAAAAACCCTAAAAACCAACATAAAGAGACAAAAAGACCGCCGAAGAAAAACAAAGACCGGAAAAAAACCAGCCTAAGAAACAGAAACAAAGAGACAATCTTAAGAAAAGAAATATGAGCAAAGAACACGAGCACAATTCAAAGGAATATTTTATTTAGAAGCAATGAAATATCTACTTTATTTTGGCCAATGATATTGATATCTACTTTATTTTGGCTAATTATATTGATATCTACTTTATTTTGGCCAATGATGTTGATATCTACTTTATTTTGGCCAATGATGTTGATATCTACTTTATTTTGGCCAATGATGTTGATATCTACTTTATTTTGGCCAATGATGTTGATACCTTCAAAGCCTTGCATTTTGGAGCTGTTGCTTCAGAACTGGCCTGATGTATTCATGATACCCATCAGGTACAACAGAGTCATTGAGAGGATCTTTCCGAGCTTCCTCATAGAGCTTTGGATACACATTACCATCATAGCTCCCAAGAACCGAGCCAAGGAAGTGGTCTGTGTAATTAAATGCATCAACAAGGGCAATAGCATTGGGACGAACCTTGGCATACAGACTTCTAAGTTGATCACTGGCAAGTGAGGCTTGCTTTGGGGTGATGCTTCTAGTGGACAGAAAATCACCCAGATGTTTGTGAATAAGATTCAAAGAGTATATGTTGCAGAGGGTCTCCAACTGTTGTTTCACTCCATTTCCTTCAATGTTTTGCTGCAACTTCTCAATGAACTTGGAAACAACAATTACTTGGCAATGAGCAACTGCAGCCTCAACTAAATCCGGTGAGAGTTCTGAAAAGCCTTGTAACGGATCGGCAAACTTGGTAAGATTTTCGGCACAAGCAACCGACAATCTAATAGCCCTTGCTGCAAATGCCTCAAGAATGACACTGGGATTCAACCAATCCTCAGCCTTTTGAACCTTACAGTGGCATTGGATCAAATGCTCCACATGGCCCATATAAGCTGTTGTTCCAGTAGGCTTTTTCCCAGACTACAACTGAGAAATGGTCTTCATGAGAAACCTTGAAACTTGTAGAAGCAGAACAACATTGTCTCCTTCATAAGTACAAGCAGGGACAAAAGTTGCATATAACTCGGGAAGTCCACTGCTAGATAAGTAACCATGGCCACCACATAGCTTCCGACTTTCTTCGATGCCATCAGCAGCAGTGGATGTAGTCAAGGACTTCAAACCAGCAGTGCAGGCATGCACCTCAGGCAATGTAGAGAAATCGTTTGCTTCTAACTTTTGGATCAAATCTGTATATAGCCATTTCAACCACTCACCAACAAATCTAAAAGCATAGGCAGAAGCCAGCAAAGGAAAGAGTCTACTTTGCTGAGTCTTGTAATCAATGACCTGTGTCTCAATACCATTACCATTTTTATCATTCTGTGGAGAACCAAATTGTCGACGAACAGCACTGTACCTGGTAGCAATACATACAGCTCTTGACAAAGCAATGGAAGCATCAGCTACAATTGTTTGTCTCACATAAACCATAGCTCCATAAAGTAGCTGCTTGGGAATATTGGATTCTACATACTTTCATTCTCTTGTGACTTGTGAGACCCTCATCAGCATTTGATTCCTTGGTATGCGCACACGGTCGAATCTAAGGACACCATTGTCCATGGAATTGAATGCTCCACTTCCAAATTTCATCCCAATATCGCCAACTGTTATACCTGGAACCGGAAAGTGATCATCCAAGCTCCGAATTTGGACAAGGAAACCATGAACTCCATACTCTTGCCCATCAGTAATAAGTTGGGCATAAACAACAGCATGTGTAGCAACTTTTCCCAATCCACCAGGCCACCATTTGCTTGAGGTCAGTGTAGGACTATGGATGATGAACTCATCTGTCACCGGATCAAAAGTTGCTGTTGTCTCCAGGCCTCGAACATTGGAGCCATGACCAAGTTCCGTTTGTGCATAAGTACCGATTATTTGCATCGTATTTGCCAAAGGCAACCACTTTTTTTGTTGCTCCTCAGTAGCAGACCCTTTAATAGCAGGCACAAACATTCCCCAATGAACATAAGCATATGTTAATTCATCAACATAAAACCTTAACCATGATGCCTCTTCTTCAGAGAGTCCAAGCTCATTGATCCTTTTCCACACATAAGCTGCTTTCTTCAGAGCACTTTTAAACAACTCCTTCCTGCTTAGCACAGCTCTGTTCTCCTTTCCAAAGCCTGGATCTCTGGCCACGAGTTGAGCAATCCGGTCAGAGACTTGGAATGCGTGGAGAGAACCGGCCCAGATGATCTTCATCTCCTCCACATTGAACTGTGCCTTGCTCCTCTCATGCGCCAAATGATCCACTATGCCTTCCATGTTATTCACACACGTACAACACAAAACCTTTGCCAAGGAAGAACAAACGGTAGTATAGGAAGCTTTGTGCAATAAAAGATAATTAAAGACCCTGCAAATTACTTCAATAAACAGCTGTGAAGCAATTTCAAAGACAACATGAAATGTCTCTCCACACACACATTTGCATTATTAGTAGTACTCACTAAAAACAGCGCAAACGGTGAAAGATACCTAATTCTGGGACCTCTTATGAACTTTTTTTCAAAACTAATATCCAATATATTCATATTGGCTTTCTTAGTCCACAAGTTCTTTTCTTGGCTTTTAGGTCCATTGGAGTCATTTACTTTGGCTGCATGATTATTCGGTTCAACCTAATTTCCCACCCTAGCCTAATCATTGTACTATCAGCATTCCTCAGAGTCACAGACCATATATAGACATGTATTTAGGTAGAATCTAGGACCTACAGCTACACCTATCACTCTCCTCTTACCCCGTCCTAATCCTTGACATGCAGCAAGGAGACGACTCTGCTAAATATCTATCATATACCTAGCCCAACACCACAAAATGATTCATTAAGGTTTCTATCAGCATTTTTCACATGCCATACGCTTGTATTAATTAATACATTTTCTTTATACCCTTCTAAAGTTTCAAGGAAATTAATTAGGAATATACAATTTACAGTATTTCATTACATCTCTCTCATACAAATCTTTAGTGTATTATTATTATGGTAAGTCGCACTCAATATTGAGAGTAAATAAATAAGAACAATCAAATTAATTAATAAAAAGAAAAACTGAGGTTTTCATTTGGACAAAAACCCCATGCCTAAAGTTCATAGCTTCGGTTCACAAAATTGGCAGAGGTACTGTAGTATACTTCAGAACACCTGGCTTTCAAATCCTATCAAACTGGATACTGCAATGAGGTGACTGGTGAAGTTCTCGTTTCATCATCAAGTGTTCATTAGCTTTACTTTCTGTTACGTGGTGGCCCTTGTGATGCAGCTATCTCTTCAACTTTGTTTAGCAGTATAGCACATTTGTTCAGGTTCTCTTGATCAAACACTCTCGAGGTAACCCGAACTCCTTTTTTACACGAACATGTTGCCTCCAAGGGTCATTGTGTAACTTGTAATGCAAAACCTGATTAAGGTGGGTGAAAGCAAGTAAGTGATAAGCAGGTTAATTTACCTCAAATGGTCACATATATAGTTCAACTCTTATGATCACATAATGCTAAACTTGTACTGCAAGTTTGAATTTGCCATGAGCTTCCATATGCTCAATGAGTAAATGTCGATCATGGCCACATTTTGATAAAAACAAAAAACAAAAAATAAAAAAAACATGGTCACATAATTTAACTCTGCAGCAGGCAACAGACATTATGTCCTGCTTTTAAATCAGACTTTAATTCTTGGTTAAAAGAAAGAACAAGGCTTCCTTTCTAAACTTCTTGCCAGAATTTTTTGTTTTTCCGGCTACCCTAAGGCCCGCACAGATTATCACACAGCCTGATCTCCTCAACCTCTTATGTGCCCTACGATCAATTACATCTTTCTTTCTCTTTTTTTCCATAATGAAAAATATGTACTCGTGTATTTTTCAACCAAAATATGGTTACCAATTCATGCTGGACCTTCTATTTAAATTTATTAACCTTGCAACATTGCTAGCATTGTAAATTACGAAATGGAAATGATTTGAAGATGAAACATCTCTGTACTTGGATCGGAAGATATTTACCTGTACAAATGTTTGAAAGACATCATCTTCAATCAATTTCCAATACATTCATATTGGCTTTCTTAGTCCACAAGTTTTTTTCTTGGCTTTTAGGTCCATTGGAGTCCTTTACTTTGGCTGCCTCATTATTCGGTTCAACCTAGGACCAAACAACCTAATTTCCCACCCTAATCCTTGTACTATCAGCATTCCTCAGAGTCACAGACCATATAGAGACATGTATTTAGGTACAATCTAGGACCTACAGCTACACCTATCACTCTCCTCTTACCCCGTCCTAATCCTTGACATGCAGCAAGGAGACGACTCTGCTAAATATCTATCAGATACCTAGCACAACACCACAAAATGATTCATTAAGGTTTCTATCAGCATTTTTCACATGCCAAACGCTTGTATTAATTAATACATTTTCTTTATACCCTTCTAAAGTTTCAAGGAAATTAATTAGGAATATACAATTTACAGTATTTCATTCCATCTCTCTCATACAAATCTTTAGTGTATTATTATTATGGTATCAGTCTATCAGAGCCTTTTCGACCAAAAAAACAAAAGGATCAGAGCCTCTAACCTAATGGTTCTAAGGCTCCTCTGTTAGGGAGCGAGTGAAAAAAAGCAACCGACCTATTATTGCTAGGTCTTCCATTGAAGCCGAGTAGAATAGAGCTTTACCTATCCCAGTTGCTGAAACCTATATTCCTGGCTAAAGAAGGAGCCGAGTATAGAGCTTTAATTAGCTTTCTCACTAGTTTATTACTATTATATATCTACCTGTATATATTACTATAGAGATAATAAAAAAGAAACATGTACTATGTATCTTCGGCGACTTCTTGTTGGCTAATGGCACAGCTACAACTTGGTTCTTGGGCTTGGGTCCTAACTCTCTAGGGTTAGGAATCGGATTTGCAGGTTGGGCCCTTCTGTTGGGCCTCTGTCAACTTGTAGGTTTTATGTTTAAGTAGTCCGTGGACTCCCCCTCTGCGTAGGGTGGAGTCACAGATCAATAAGTTAGGGCTCGAATCAAAGTTTATTACTTTCGTAACCACTGCAAGTGGCCTAGTGGATCATCGTCTAGATTGGGAACCCCCTTACCCGCGTTCGATTCACGAAGCTGTCAAAGTGGCTAGGCACTGTGCTGCAATGCACAGTTGGAGCATTTCACATGCGCTGCATAGATTAGTCCTTGAGCCTAGGAAGCCTTTAGGATACCCTGACTAAGGTAAAATAAAAAAAAGTTTATTACTTTCGCGTTCTAAGTGTGTCAGGTTACTGTGTTACTTGAGCTATAGCGCATCCAAGACAGTTTACTTAGGCGGTGATTATTTCTTTCGTGCCCAATATGGGTGGTCATCGTGTGTATTTTGCCTCTCACTATCAATAAATTGACGCTTTCTATAAAAAAAAATGTATCTTTGCCTCTAGCGCTCTGCTGATACCTAATAATAAGATAGTTAAGTCGCCCTTAGAGTTAGCTCAAGTGGTAAGGGAGAGTGTACAATTAGGTTAGGATTAGGCTAGTTAAGTCGCACTCAATATTGAGAGTAAATAAATAAGAACAATCAAATTAATTAATAAAAAGAAAAACTGAGGTTTTCATTTGGACAAAAACCCCATGCCTAAAGTTCATAGCTTCGGTTCACAAAATTGGCAGAGGTACTGTAGTATACTTCAGAACACCTGGCTTTCAAATCCTATCAAACTGGATGCTGCAATGAGGTGACTGGTGAAGTTCTCGTTTCAACATCAAGTGTTCATTAGCTTTGCTTTCTGTTACGTAGTGGCCCTTGTGATGCAGCTATCTCTTCAACTTTGTTTAGCAGTAAAGCACATTTGTTCAGGTTCTCTTGATCAAACACTCTCGAGGTAACCCGAACTCCTTTTTTACACGAACATGTTGCCTCCAAGGGTCATTGTGTAACTTGTAATGCAAAACCTGATTAAGGTGGGTGAATGCAAGTAAGTGATAAGCAGGTTTACCTCAAATGGTCACATATATAGTTCAACTCTTATGATCACATAATGCTAAACTTGTACTGCAAGTTTGAATTTGCCCTGAACTTCCATATGCTCAATGAGTAAATGTCGATCATGGTCACATTTTGATAAAAAAAAAAAAAAACATGGTCACATAATTTAACTCTGCAGCAGGCAACAGACATTATGTCCTGCTTTTAAATCAGACTTTAATTCTTGGTTAAAAGAAAGAACAAGGCTTCCTTTCTAAACTTCTTGCCAGAATTTTTTGTTTTTCCGGCTACCCTAAGGCCCGCACAGATTATCACACAGCCTAAGCTCCTCAACCTCTTGCCCTACGATCAATTACATCTTTCTTTCTCTTTTTTTCCATAAGGAAAAATATGTGCTCGTGTATTTTTCAACCAAAATATAGTTACCAATTCATGCTGGACCTTCTATTTAAATTTATTAACCTTGCAACATTGCTAGCATTGTAAATTACGAAATGGAAATGATTTGAAAATGAAACATCTCTGTACTTGGAATTGGAAGATATTTACCTGTACAAATGTTTGAAAGACATCATCTTCAATCAATTGCGAGAATTGAACTGCCCAATCATCCATATGGCCAAAACCAGTTTTTTGCCTCTCGGCTTCGAGCAAAATAGAATCACGATACAAAAACCTTTGCCAGATTTTCTGCACATTTGCTAGCCTGAACTTTATTTCTGTCTCATTAAATGCCTACAGGAATTACGATTCAAAAAATCAGTCTACTTAATGCTGCCAACTTCCAATCAGAAGTTTCTAGGTACCAAATATTAAAAAAAAAAAAAATTACCCGAAGAATATTTAGCAGGTTTGGAATTTCATCTTCACGTATCCGAACAGCAAAACTCTCATAGTTGAGCACATTTTCATATGGCAGGAAAATCCCATCCTTGACATGCGGGAACAAAGTAGAAGAAACAAGAATAGAATTTATTATAATTTGATTATCATGGTTTGAATGAAATGGAACATTTTTAAACACGATGAGGATAGGTCAGCTACCTTTATAACTTTGAGAACTTAAAGAATAAAATGGCTTATGCAATCTCATGACAAGATGCCAACAGTGACTAATTGACAAGCACCTTGCAATTAATGATCACCTAACCAAATGTTTCAAGGCTCTGATAAGACAGTGAAGAAAGAAGATATAGAATCACACTACCTGAATGACAACAGGAATGCAACCTTGCAAAATACTGTCTTCCATACGACCACTCCAACCATCTCCAGGAAACACCCCGCAGAAAATAGAACTGGCTAAATCCTCATGATAATTACCAGACCGTAGTGGAGTAACAATCACATCTTCTGCGTGTTGTTTTCCAAGTCTCCCTTCCTTGTTAGGGCTTGACCCAAATTCTTCTGCTAATTTCTGTCTGATACCCATGCTATAGCTACATAAATACAGAAAACTTTTGTCAGATTATATGTAAATTGTGCAATACATATATCTGTATCAGTAGCTAACCATGAAACTGAATTTTCAAAACTGCCACTGATGACTAATATTCAGATTTCTAAATCTATCAATCTTATCAATGTAATAGACAAAAAGGGGAAAGAATGGAAACAACTGTTGATAAGGTACATAATACATTCTTGCCAAAAAAAATAAAAATAAAAATATATAAATAACAATAACAATAACAAATAGAAACCCACTACAAAACAGGATTTCAGAAAGCTCTTTAGTTAACTTACGAAGTTTCGGGTCTTCCATTTGGGTAAGCCGGTCCCAGATTTCCATTGAAGTAGAACAGGGTTTTCCGCGTTTCATGGGGCCTGAAAATATAGTAATGAATGGTTCCATTTTGTTCTGTGGATTAGGGCATGTTGACTAGAGAAACAGCATCACAAAAAGGAAAAAAAAAAAAGGATATTATCGAATGCTGTCAATCAGATGTCGTATACCTGGCCCAAAGTTTCGAGCTCAAAGAGTTGACATCAGGGCTTTTCCAAGCAGGAAGCACAAGATCTTTATCAGGGTCAAAGCAGGGATGGTTGCCCCTCCTATTAGAAGAAATTTCATTCCAGTTGTCAGCCCAATAGGCTGTTGTTGAATGCTTATGCTTCGAGTTTGTGTTACCCCAGTGAACCAACATCATGCTGTTCCATATCTCCTTTGGAGCATAGCAAGCACCTTCATCCCATGAAAAAAACTGCCTCAGATATAGAGGTGGACATCATTAGCGGATATACTTTACAAAATGGTCAAACTAGGAAAAGACAAAAAATGCTAAATCTCTTCAATTTTTTATGCTCTGGCCTTTAAGTAATTCTCTCATTTACATCATACCCAAATATGGTCTCTTCCAGATGAGCGGTTCCAGAAAGGGTACTGTTCAACAATGTGATCATAAGCCTTCCTATAATATTCCAGAGTAAGAGAGCTCCTCAAGCCCTTATGTTCCTAAAAGTTTCGAACACCAAGTACATAATTCAACAAAGCCAATTAGAAAGGACATTGAATTGAAAAACCAAATATAAAACTGCAATCTCTTACAAATTTTAATAGTTACATAAAGCATACCTGCATGCTCAAGTGAGGAGCATCATCAGCACGAGTTATAATGCACGAATCAAGAACAGGAACGAAGAAGAAATCTGCTTCTTCACCATTTAATGTACGATATGGACTAGCTAACATACTTTCATAGAGTGCCATCTGCAAAGAAGCAACAAGACAGATAAATAATCCTAAACATCTTCTAGTTTAACAAGTTGACTACCAGTTTCAATTCAAATTATACCTGGGCACCATACAGCATATCTGTCCACAATGTCGAATTTTTGTCATCATAGATTCTGTTTACACACTCTAACTTAAAGTGACGCCCCTACAACAGTAAATTGAGAAAAATAAGACACTTTATCTTAGCATTTATCAAATAATCACAGATGAAGCTAATCCTGACCTCAAGAAGTAGGCTGTTGAAATCTGGGGGCAAATCATAAACATATATAAGGGGCCTCTTCTTTTTCACCACAGCATTGAGGTTGACAACTTTCCCTGTCAGATGTGAACTATCAGGAATATCAACCTGAGCAGGCCGAAGCCATTGAGGCCACTCATGAACTGAAGATGCAACAGATGGAACACTGCAATCGATTCCATACCAGCCATTGTTACACTGGAAACAAAAGTCAGTTCAGGCAGTAGATATTGACAAAGAAACCAAATTTTTCTACCAAATAAATCTTTGATAGTAGGACAAACAGACTGATAAATAGTGTGTTCTTGAGAGGTACATACATTGTATAAAATCAGGAACCTATTTATCAAAAAAGAAACTAGCATGAGATTAAAAATATTATGATTGTACTTGGTTGATCATGAACTATATTTGTGATCTATCTAAAAGGGTTTTGGACAAAAGAATGAGTCAATGCGTTAACGGAAATAACTTTATTCATAATTTTTCACCTATGGAAAATAGATGGTTTATTATGAGCCAAGCTGTTAACTTCTTAGATCATCAATTTAATTTTGATATACCAAAATAAAAATAATTTAGCTTATCTGCTTATGCTTTTCCTTAGTGCATGTTTTCTATATTCCGGCATATCATTCTTAAGCCTCTCAACAACTGAATCAACTTTTCCTATGTTTAGAATCACTCCCGGAAAATGTTTTGGAATTCTGTTTGTTAGAATTCTTATGATCTTTTCCTGAAAAAGAAATGCCTAAGTCTTGTGTAATATGCTGATGGCATCTTTCTCCTAAAATGGCTGAACCTCAACAGCTATGAAGAAGTGATAACATGATGTTTGACATAAATTTTCCTCTTCAAAACATACAACAAGGAAAGATTCATGAAAAAGGACAAAAGATTACCTGACAAAATCCACCACGACAATGTCCGTGTCCAGAGCACTGATTAATACAAGTGCATAGCACAGGCACTTCACAGAACCGCCCCACCAGACAATCATATTTGCATTCACATTCCTGTTTGAATTCCACCTTGAGAGCATATGCTTCAGCAGGATCGACATTGCACCATCCAGGTTTGCTACTATTTGTTGTAAGAACATTATCCAGGTCATCTTTTGCCCAATCAGTCAGCTTAGGTGCGCCAGGTTCAGAGGGTGGCCTGAAATAGATGTTAGGGATTTGTGGCACATACAATTTTTTGTAATTTATTTATTGTTGATGAAACCCTAGTTACGATCTGATGAACTTACTTCACTTGAAAGCCACATGCCTCTGCCACAGGTCGATTTGGGTATTTTGTGCCTTCCCCACAGAAGCACATTGCTTTTTTTTTGTCACAATGAGCTGAGCAAATTGAGACAACCCACCTCCCATATGGTTGATCTGGTGATCTAGGGTAGTTGCATTCTAGCTGCAGTGTCTCAGAGCATCCTTCTCCTGTAAAATTAGCACATATTGTACTTAGAGAATATGTTTCATCAATAAAAGAACAGACGTGTGTTTCAAAACAAGTAGTAGAAGCCATAGGCTTTATTTGCACTTTATCAGCTTTATTTACTACAGTGAAAGTGATGCAATGAAAAAAGTTTTCTTTCATAGAAATGCAGTAAGACTCAATAACTCCAGCCAAACAACAGGAATGGCTATGACAGAATCAACATTCAGTGTCCAGAAAAGAAAAAGAGAAAATAAACAATAAAAGAGAAAAAATTACTATCTGTCAAGTAAAGGTATCAAAAATTTTCTCACCAAAAAAGCAAAAGAAATATATCAAAATTTCCTAATAGATACTGAACCATTTAAACCAACTTAATCAACATATGACTGCTTGCTACTGTTGTACTCATCATATCATTATGCAAACCAAGATTCTCATTATTCTTGCTACCTGCTGTGGTAGTGAGGTTACGAAATATGACCAAGGAGAAGCTAGAAAGATTGGCAATAGCTAACAAATTAGTTGGCTATTTATAAAAGTACATAGCAAAATTAATATATGGTATAAACTTGGTTAGTTTCGATACCAGGGAATGTAAATCCACTGTCCATGGAATCATAATTTCTATTCAAGAGATGATGAATTGGGCATCAAGTGCACTTCTGATTACTCCTAATTATTTGAAATTTTGTATTAACTTAATTACACGAAAGAAAGAAGATGAAATCATACTGACCACTATATCCATGAAAGCACCAACATTGTCTCAATTCATGATTACAAACTCCTTGACCACTGCAGTCATTTTTGCAGCCACTCCCACCTATTATCTGCCAACAGAACAATTAGTTATAAATGAATAATCTTCCCATAGAAGTTGATATTCAAGAGGCTTATAATTAACCCCCCCAAAAAAAAGACATTTTCATGTCATCTAGTTTCACAGAATATCAATCCCCCCTCCCCCCCCCCCTTCTCTTCCCACCTCCAGTTACAAACTTGTAAGGTATTCATCTCTATGTTTCTAATTTTCTTTATTCCTTCTGTACATGAGTTAACTCCATTGGCATCTCACTGAAATCTACTTCACTCATTCAGAAGAGAAAAAAAAACATTGTTACAGTATTAGAAGATTGTTCTTATTACCTCAACAATGTTGACTTCATCAGAAATTGAGCCACAACCAGCAAGCCACCGGCCGATCTCCGCCTTCCATGGTGCACCACGAAAAACAACTGCCTTGTGCAAGTCAGCTGGAAACTGATTATCTAAGTCAATGTGCGGTTCTAGATTTCCCCTACTATGATCCGTAATTGTTTCAGAGGAACCATTGATTGGGACACAAGAGTTCTGAGCTAGACTAAAGTAATCGAAAGAAGGAACTAAGGGAAAGAAGAACAGATGAACTATTGACGCCAATGCTACCGAAACCAATCCAACAATAGAAACAATCGTCGCTATCAGAGACCATGAACATTTCCATTTCAGAATAGAAAACATTCTCTTAGAAGACGCTTCAGAGACAAACCCACGACTATATCTCCATCTTCTTGACCCCGAGCCCTTTATACACACCTAAAAAACTAACAACTTAGTGTATGACAAAGCCATATACATATATAAAAGAGAACATGTGCAAATGAACCATACCAAGCACCATTCTTTTTTCCTTTTCCTTTTTGATAATCATATCAACCACCATTCTCTAAGAGATAATAGAAATTATAATCAAATACCATTCTTTAAAATTCTATTATCAAACTATTTGACCATAATATTCTTGATAATTCAGCAAAAAAAAATGTATACAAGAGGAAAACCTACAAAGTGCAGCAAAGAAAGCAAATAGTAAACAAGTTCAAACTCCACACAGAAATATAAGAATTTTCACCGAGACACCCACTGACTACACAGAAATAGCAAACCCCACCATAAGTTTGTATTCAGATAATTCAGACAACACCTTGAAACTTCTGATGGGTTGTTATGATCAATCTCGATAACAGTGCCGAAAATGCAAGCACCAAAATTCTATTAGTTATACACTGATAAAACTTGTTCTGTTTTCCACAAAATAACATACCTCAGTTAAGTGAGTTCCAGCAATCAGAGAGCATTGACTGACCTCTTATCAGATCTGGAATTGCAAATTCTACAAAGAAAGAGCCTGAACAATGGAAAATGAAAAAGAGGATTAAATGCAAAACAGAAAGAATGAACCCAGAAGAATAATTCAATGGGAAAGCTGAGATTTTGAAAGAGACATATACCCAATTGAAGAAGAAGTTGTTGCTCTTCTGGGTTTCCAGCTAAACCCAGAATATAAAAATTACCTGAATAACTTTCAAGATTTGGAGTCTATATATATACACACAATTTAGAAGAGAGGTGGGTCAATGACAAATTGACAATACAAAAGCCGCCAAGGTTCTGATGATGAGGTTTGAACCAACAGAACAGCTTTGGCACAATTCTGTTAAATTGACTGTAATTGCCCTTTTCATCTTCTTTTCCAAGGGGAAATTATTGAATTGAAAGTGGGCAATTCTGTCAATTTATCCATGTGTACTTGTCATTTTCCTTGATTTTTTTTTTTTGAACAATAGTCATTTTCCTTGATAAAAAATACCTTTTTATCAGAAAGAGGATAAATTAAGTAATAAGCTCTAGAACAAGGTAAAGGAGCAAAAGAGTGGTGATTGTGTGTATTAAAGATTCAAAGCCAAGTGTAAAGCTGAGTTAATGTTTTGGGGGACCAGATAATTTGGCACCAAAATTTAATGTAAATTGTTGACTTGCTGTATTTAACTATATGCTTCTACCCTTTAATTCTATTTTTAACACTGATAAAAAAGACTAATGAAAACTAAAATTTCTTTTAACTTTTTTAGTTTTAGCTTTTATTTTCAGTCGCTTGAATAAAGCGTGCAACCTAGTCTTCAATGAGTATTACTTATTAGGAATAGTATCCCGCTCAGGCCATATATGGCTTAGATTGTTTAGGGAGTTTCGTCTCTGCCGTATGTATTACTCTGACTGTCTGACAGTTACCTAGTACGGTCGTATGATTTTATATCAATGAATTTATCTTTTTCTTTCAAAAAAATGAGAACTATAATTTCACGCGTTCAAAAAGCAAGAAATTAATTTCCTTTCCGTGAGCCAAACGAGCCAATATAATAACATTTTTAATGCATATCTAAGTTTTAACTTAAAATGGAATAGTATCTGATATTTGTATTTCTAATTTGATAAAATTTTGTCATTACCTAAACAAGGATAAATAGTGGAGGACAAATCTGAGGGTGTTTGATAGTGGCTAATAATTCAGCCAATATTAGACTTTTCTCAAAATCTGTGGGTCTACCTACAGATGGCTTTGCATCCTAAATAGGAAATGAGAAAATATTATGATTTGGTCTTTTTGAGCTAATAGAGTATCCGTCAACATAAAGATGAGATCTGAACTCAAAAGGATATGTATTTTATTCATGCTCATCTGCACCGGCAACATGCAAAGAAAGTAAACAACCATTACCTAATGCAATTTGTTATAAATATCTGACTTATTGTGTATTGTAAGTCAATGTCTACCTCCATGGTTTGTGTTTTGTTATCAATAGTCTTCTGCCCTTCTGCTTGTGGGGGGAGGTGTATGAATTGATTTTTATATTAAAATCAAATGGAGAGAAAAATGAAAGAACAAGAGAGACATAAAGAAAGAGCATGATGCGGGCACTAAGGCAAGTCCAACCCTCCCTATTTCTGATTCCCTGATTCAGGCCGCCGTCAATATATGACTTGCCGAGTCTAAACTCGAGCGGCCGGTCCTACTACTAAACCATGAAATTGTAGACGAAAAAGAAGAACTTGTCACTATCTACCTTGTAAAAAATCGATAAATACAAAAAATGTGCAATCAAAGAACAATTAACGTGTTCTTGCGGTGTGAGACTCGTGGTGGTAGTTGCGATAAGACAGCCCTGCGAGTCTTTTTACACCCATTGTAAAATGATTGACCAAGGTTGAACATCCTTAGTTAGTTATCCAAGGTGGTTGGTGCAGTGGTTTTGCACAAAAGTTATTCCTTAAGAGATCTTGGGTTCGACTCCCTTAAAATACGTGTGTGAGTGTAAACTAACGTTCTATAATCAAGAAAAATAATAAAACATCCTTGGTTAGTTTGGTTATGCACATATGACTGGTTTTTTATTCTAGTCTGAATAATTCATATTATTATTCTTTTTCATGAGAATTGGTAATTGTCTTGGATTTGATTGTTGTTATTTTTTTTCTCAGTTGGCTTGCGGACAAATGGGAGATGCTCCTATTTGTGTGTCTTACAATGTCGCATTGCGTTTATAACCATAATTTAGAGTGTTTGACAGTTTTTCCTTGAGAGGTGCAAGGTTTTTTTTTTTGGCTTACTTCAAAATTTTTACATGTGAAGAATGAATTCCTCGCCTGAAAGACTAGCTCTAGACAATTTTATTTTATTTTGTCAAAAGAATGATTATATATTCAATTACAGTACTATGTCAATGCTAAAGTATTGGATGATACATCAAAGCCTAATTCAATTACATGTTATTCAGCCTAAAGGAGATCAATCCTTGGCAAATAATACATATTCAAGATTTGCGCAATTATTCAAATGCCTAAAAACAAAACACAATTCCAAACATTACATAAACCTTACTTTTTGCACAAGGAAACTTCTAAATGCATTCAATTCTGATACAAAATGATACAAGAGCTCCGAGAAATCATGTCACGGACGTAGTGGAAGAAATTGTGTCACCTGCAAATAAAATAGATTAAAATCTTTCCTTGCCCTTCCCCTTAATTAGGATCCAAGGGAAGAGTACAGTGTCATGCCCCCAAACCCGAGACCAATATTATATTGAAATTTGGTACCCGAATTTGCGGTGTAAATAAAATATTAAAAACAAAATAAATCAAATGATACAAATGTCAAAATAATTCTTTTATTAAGAAACGAAATCATTGTCATTTTTACAATATCAAAGTTTAGTAAATTAAATTTATGTAAAATAATAGTAGGAAAACATTTCTTATTAAATAGGTTCTTCCTCTTTTTCCCCAAGCATCGTAACCTAAAAACAAAAAGGTGGCATCATGAGCAACACAGATTTAGTAAGTAAAGTTTACATTCTTATATTAAATCCATGCATGGGTAAATTCGTATACTAGGGTCCCCAAAACCCAAAGCACGAAATAATAAATTCGTGTACCGGAATCCCCAATGACGTACCCAAAGTACGGGTAAGCCGCAGCATACCAAGGCCCCTTGCCAAAGTATGTATACTCAAGGTCGACAATTTCTTCCTATGAGTATAATAGTACACTATTTGTAGGGACTTAAGCCATGCGCTTAACTTCCTCAAAACACCATTTACCAATAATGCACTTAAGCACAGGGGTTGTACCATCCACCCGGCTTTATAACTTCTCAATCGTAATTATATCCATAAATACAATCTTCATTTTAGGCAAGTTATAGATGATAATCTATAGCAAATAGGCATAAAACATATGTAAAACTGTTTAAGTAAATATGCAATCAACCACAATACTAAAAGTAAATAACAGAGCAAATAGCACAGGAATAGATCGTATCTTTATTAATGAATAGGTGCCTCTATATATAGAGAAACACAAAGGGTACAATCCACATCCCAATAGGACTTCTATTCAATATGTAATCCATATGCTAACCTAACTAAGATACTCCTAGGTTGACTAGGCACACATAAGGTAGGTTTCCTTCAACACTCCCCCTTGTGGCGTCAACACTAGGTGGTGCTCCTCACGTTGTCTCATTAAAAATCTTGCCAAGTAACAAAAACCCAGTGGGATAAAAATAACCTTGGTCGCAGGGAAAAAGAGTACAACACACCCTTCACATTTGGAAACTTTGCATGGACACTAGACTCCCCCTGAAGTCTGAGTCTCCCCCTGATTTCCACAATCATGGGAGGTCAGATAACTTAAGCAAACCAATGCTTTTCACATGCTTCTCAAATGTGGATTTAGGCAGTGATTTGGTAAACAAATCTGCTGCATTGTCCTCAGAACGGACTTGATTGACTTCAATCTTAAGGAACTTTTGTTGTTGCTGATTATAAAAGAACTTAGGCGATATATGCTTGGTGTTGTCGCCCTTGATGAAACCTTGCTTCATTTGTTCAATGCAAGCAGCATTATCCTCATAAATGCATGTAGGTTCATCTGTGGTTGACCTCAAACCACAAGTACTTCTTATATGTGTAGTTATGGACCTCAACCATATACACTCACGAACCGCTTCATGGAGAGCAATTATCTCAGCATGGTTCGAAGAAGTGGCAACAAGAGTCTGTTTTGTAGACCTCCAAGATATCGCGGTGTTACCCATGGTAAAGACATAACCAATTTGGGAACGACCTTTGTATGGGTCAGAGAGATACCCAGCATCAGCAAACCCAACCAAAACATCACAAGGTGTTTGGGAAAAAGGGACGTCAGCTTTTCTGCCCGTCGGTCGACCGTTCGACGGCCGGTCGTCGACCGTTCGACGGCCGGTCGTCGACCGGTCGACGGTCGTCAGTAGGCACGGGTTCCTCACCCATTTTGCCATATTTTCGAGACTCTCTGTAGGGAAAGAACAAGCCCATATCGATCGTACCTTTTAAGTAACGAAAGATAGTCTTTATGCCAGTCCAATGGCGTTGCGTGGGCGCAGAACTGAATCTAGCCAACAAGTTAACAGCAAAGGAGATATCGGGTCTCGTACACTGTGCCAAGTACAATAATGCGCCTATTGCACTTAGGTATGGTACCTCAGCATCTAAAACGTCTTCGCCATCATCCCTTGGGCGAAACGAATCCTTCTTTGGATCTAGACTGCGACCAATCATGTGAGTGCTAACAGGATGGACTTCATCCATATTAAATCTCCTGAGCATCTTTTGGGTATAAGCTGATTGATGAATCAGAATCCCACTACTACGGTGCTCAAGTTCTAGACCGAGACAAAACCGTGTTTTCCCAAGATCTTTCATCTCAAACTCAGATTTCAAGTAGTCAGCGGTTTCTCTTAGTTCGTCAAGAGTGCCTATAAGGTTCATATCATCAACATAAACAGCTACTATTGCAAATCCGGAACTTGTTCTCTTAATAAACACGCAGGGGCATAATTCATTGTTCACATACCCTCTTCCAACCAAGTAGTCACTTAGACGGGTGTAATACCCCGAAAATTTCGATACTATTTTTTATAAAATAGGTCGTGAGATTTGAAGTGAAATGGTGTGATTTCGTATTTTTAGGGGTTTTCGTCGTAAAACGATAATTACGGTGGTAATTATAAGTTACACAAGGTTAATTAAGGTAACTTTGTATCCGTTGAGAATTTGGGAAAACTTTCTTCACGAGATTTGTAGACCTCGTCGAATCGAGTTCGTAGGATTTCGGTTCACCGGAAACGGACATCGTATGAAGAAGTTATGCACCTCGGAAGTTCCACGTTTTTTCTATAAAAGAAATATTTTATTTTTTTTTCTGGAACTTTCTCTCTCCTCCCCCTCTCTCTCTCCCCGTGCTTCTCTCTCTCTCTCTCTCTCTCTCTACTGGTTTTTCCGGCGACCCAGTTCCGGCCACCACCTACTCTCACCTCCCCCACCAGTGGGAGAAGCAAGGACCGACGGTCCTAACCCACCCGGGTTGGCCGCCATCCGCTCGGTGGTGACGCCGCACGCACCGCCCAAAAAGGGGACCGATTTCTCCTTCGTCATCCGGCCACTTTCCGGCCACCCCGGACCACTTCGGGTACTGGGTTTTGAAGCCCTCAACCCCATGAACACGATGGTGCCCTTGGATTTCACCGAAAACCACCGTAGGCGGCAGATTGAGCTCGGGAAGTTTTGGATCTAGAACTTGCCGACACCGATTCCGGCCACTTCCGCTCCGATCCAGACTTTGAGGTAGTTACTAAACTTGTTGGGCTTGTTGAGTTCTACATTCTGGTAAAATTTTAGGTTCATCGGAGAAAGTTGACCGCCGCCGCCGCCGCCACTCGCGGTGGTGCATGGCGGCGCGTGGCAGCTTGCATGGCAAAAGTTTTACGTCCAAAATCTTGTATTCGTCGATACGAACAACTTTCGTGTTTTGACTTTTGTCAAATTCGGTCGTTTGATCAATGATCAATTAAGCGATAGTTATGGATCGTTAGATCCGTGATGATCCGACCGTTGGATCATCACCAATTTTGGATATGATGTTAGGATGCTAGAAATAAGCATGCTGTTGGATTTTGGAAGTTTTGGATTTCGTGTGGGACCCGTTGATGAATAGTAGACGTGGGACCCACGTTGACCGATGGTTGACTTTTGGTCAAATGGTCTCGATTAATATTTCCGATGTCCTAGGTGACATTTGAGGAACTTTGGATTATTTTGGAAATGTATTATGCTAATTGGATATTGCATAATCATAGGTGTTTACGAGAAGT
The DNA here is from genome assembly GCA_029955375.1 of Rubus parviflorus. Lineage (NCBI taxonomy): Eukaryota > Viridiplantae > Streptophyta > Magnoliopsida > Rosales > Rosaceae > Rubus > Rubus parviflorus. The sequence goes on along the minus strand of JARGGL010000006.1, from coordinate 15,506,274 downwards.
GTAGCTCGTGCTTGTCGATTCCTGGTTACTATTTGAAGACGCAGCAGGAATTAGAGGTGAGTGAATCTCACGATATTTTATATATGAATATTAATTCATATTGTGTTGTTTGCGAAAATAAATAATTATATTTATTTAAATGATTTTGCGATATATAAATTAAATACAGTTTTAATTTGATATATCAGCATGTGTGATTTTGTGTTAAAACAATATTTGAAAGTATTCATTTTATTGTTTTAATTGGTGGATTTTGTGGGAACAATATTTCAAAAATTATGATATTGTGTTTGCCTACTCGAATGTTTTTGTAGCCAATGGGTGAAGGTTAGAGCTTTAGACTGTGTAGCCAATGGGTGAAGGTTAGAGCTCTAGACTGTGTAGCCAATGGTGAAGGTTAGAGCTTTAGACTGTGTAGCCAGAAGGTGAAGGTTAGAGTTCTAGACTGTGTAGCCATGTATTCATTGAAAACAAAGATGAATACTTTATGTAATAAAGGAGAAGAAAAATGGTATTCTCGCTTTATCTTGATGTATTAAAAGGAGAAGAAAAATGGTATTCTCGCTTTTAATCATTTGAAGTTGATTGTGGTTTTGTGTGAGTATGATATGAATTTGCTTCTTAAATAATTGAAGCATTGATTTATTGAATTACAATTTTTGGAGAATTATTGAATTGTATTTTGAAGTTTTTACTTCTTTAAAAATTGAAGTAATTATTATTATGATTTACGATTCTTAAAAAGAAAGAATCATAATTTTGGGAAATGATTTTGGGGAAAGTTTATATTGTTTAATATTCTGAATTACCCTGGGATTAACATACACGTTTATGGGACGTGTGGGGTTAAAATACGTGATATGGGGCGCGTAGGTTCAGTATATTTTATAATATGAATTTTCGGGATTTGAATTGTTTTTGAAAAGTATAAGTTACATATATTTGTTTAAAACAAACTATATATGTATATTTTGTTAAACGGTTTAGGGTGAGTAAAACTGAGTTAACTCATACCAGCTTCGTAAGCTGACCGGGTTTGTTGATATAACCCGGTACACTATTCCACGGTGTAGGGGTTATACCTGCAGGTTAGGATAACCAGGAGTAATGCAAGGCTGCATATATTTTGTTGGGTTATAAGACTTCCGCTATTTTATGCTTCGCACTCTGAAGATTTATTTATGTAATATTTTGAAGTATCAATTTATTATATAAATATTTGGTATGTAATATTCGACTCTTGTATTGAGTTTGAAATTACAATGTTGGGCATGGAGTTGGTGTTGTGTACTTGAATTAAAAAGAAAAAAATTCTAGTGCATATTTGTATTTGATATTCCATGTCGTCACGTTCCCGAATGGTTTGTAATTAAGGGCAAAATGCCTTATTAATTGATTGGAAAATCGGGGCGTGACAGATTGGTATCAGAGCAAAACAATGCTCTAAGGATGTGATTGAGCAATGGAACGCTCTAAGGAAATGAAACGAGTTTTGGAATTGAGAAGTGAAGTTAGGGTTTAGAGCTTAGGATCGGTTTAGGGTTTGGCGTTAGGTTCTTAGATTCATTCAAGTAATGGTTACTTCGTATGCTTAATTACGCACAGTATTTATCGAGTGATGGCCCGACCGCGGCGGATCCCCATCATGTGCTCTTCAGTGCTGTTGTGTTGTTAAGAATATAAAGTACAAATTACAATTCCTTATACGGTAGTCTTACATGGCTACATTCCTAACTCTCTCAACCGTACCCTGGATCAAACGACAGACTTGATCCACTGACCCTTTCTTATTCTTCAGCAACTCAGTAGAGATCTGTGTTGCTACTGTTACTAGACAACCAATGTACGGATTGTCTGAGACCCCTTCTGTCCTTCCAGCAGTAGGCATATCAGGTAGGATCGAGAAACCCGAAGTTAGGAATACAATTGTACCTAACTCACAACCACCTATTAACTTCTGCACCGTTGACTGACTAATAGGAGCATAAATCACGTATGACCCTGTTGAATCAGTACAACTTTCTTGGAGTATATAGGTGTTGTGCATTTGCAACAAGGAGACACAATTGCGTGGATCATGACCAGTTGTGATGTGTGCAATCTCCTGTACTTCTTTTTCCAATGCTAGATGGTCCCACTGGTTCCGAGTTTGTACGTCAATGAAGAAGTCAAACAGCTTTCGGTGAGAGACATGATGCTGGATTATTGCAGATGCAGTTCGAGTGAGACCATGAGGCTTATTCAGCCTGTTCCAGATTTTGTTGGTGGAGACTCTTATCCCTGAACCCCTGAACTTGGTTTGTTCAGCTACCTTCCATTCATGAGCAGTAGAGTTGCCGATGTCTGTGCAAAAGTCTGTCACTATTCTGCATGCCATCTGCAACATGTTTCTTCTTCCTTCCACAGATGGTATGACACAAAAGTCTTGAGGTGGATAAGTGTCAGCCGCGGAATAATTTAACCTTTCCGCTTGTCTCTGAAGTATTTCTACCCATCGCCTTGCTCCGAAGGCTAAGCCTGACTCCACTAGCGTTCGGTATGTTTGGTGCATGATTTGATCCTGTACATCAACATGTTCCACCCATACGACACGAGAGCTGCCGTTGAACAAATCTTGGATTAAGCATCCGGATGGACGCTTCTTGCATTGAGATCTTGGGTGTGGACCCAGATTTGAGCTTAAACCGTCCACAGAGACGTCAATTATTGCCCAACTTTGTTCTGTTTGTCGTTGGCAATAGCGAACAAAGTGAGTTACACGAGTGGAGACAGATGGACTGGTCACCTGAAATTCAGCAGTCATGACTTGGATGGTGTCGTGGTAGCTTTCAGTAGTCCCTGATGACAAGACATCAAGGATACTCGCCCTTGAAATGATGCTACCGAATATGGTGGACCATTGGTCCACATCCATGAAGAGATTCACGAGTACGACAGGACTGAGGGGAACAGTGGCTGTGTAGCGAGAAGCTTCAGTTTGGAAGTTAGTGGGAGTAAGATCAATACCGTTAGTGAAGATTCTCTTGTACTCTGCTTCATTCAGGAACTCATGAAGCGTGACAGAGCTGGATTTGAGTGCAGAGATCCACAGTGGCGCAGCAGCAGATGCCATGATGATTAGCTCATCTCTGACCGACACAATGATTTCAGAAATCTTAGTTGTGTCTGCCACGACCGATGCTTCTGCCACGGCAGATGCTTCTTCAGGTTCTGAACGGTTGATTTTGTCTGATGGTTGTTGTGTAGAAGAAGAGTGATGTGGGATCGACATACACTTTTGAATATCCCTCCTCATGTGAGACTTTTCCCTTGGACCGATGACTGCAGGAATTGGAAGAGTCTGAGGTTGTGGGGTAGTCTCTTCAATCCCTTTTAGTAGCTCACTATTGGGAGTAACTCGTTTTCCACAGTGGTTGCAGTTGATTCTGTTGAATGCTGCTTGGTACTGGCTAAGTTGAGCTTGAAGCTCATTGATTTGCTGTCTCAGCAGAAAATTTTGTTGACGAGTTGTTTGGGCAGGCGTTTTGGGTCGATGCTTTATCACCCACGCAGAGACTTGTGCAAACGTTAACCTTATTTGGTCACCCAAATCTTGTCGCTGTTGAACAGTTGGCTGTGGAAAAGCCTCGACGAAGTCCTTCAATGCTTGGACTTGGTATTTGGTGAAGCTCTTCCTCAGTGGAATACGTTTGGATGAACCAGGTTCAGCTTGTGGAGATGATACTTGTGGACTTGGGGCTACTTCAATGGCTTCGTCTTCTGCTAGAAGCATGTCTAGCATGTCGATATCGTTGTTGAATTCTATTGCTGGTGAAATTATTTCATCTAAGCCCTCAAAAAATTGGCTTTCAGAGGGATCAGATTGAAGTAATTCACTGAACGAATTCACTTTGCGTGACATGTTTGAGTTGGTGTAAATTTCTGAGAAGTGGGGTGAAGAAGTTCTCTTTGAAAGAGAAAGGAGGTTATGGCACTAATGGAAAGTATCTGTTAGTGGATGCGTAAGGTGTATATTTATTGTTGGTGGAGGATTTGAAAATTTCAAAAGCAAAAGTGAGTGGCTGATTTACAGCTAATTGTCGGAGCCCTTGGAGATCGTGGAAGATTTCTTTTCCCCGATGCATGGATTTTCCACATACAGTTCCACTCTTGTGAGACCTCGCATCTTTTGAGGAATTAATTATGCGAAAGTTAAAGTAAAGAGCCATTATGATCGACATTAGTGGAAAACTGAGATTTTGTTGATTTAAATCTTGTGGAATCTTGCATCGTGGGCGATACTTTTGAGTAATTGAGACAGATATGAGCAATAATTATTTTTAGTGGGTTGCTGAGTGCACCGCACTCGCATTAAAGAAAGATTTCCCTTACGGTGGAAAGTTGTGTTTAAATACATAGGATAAGGAGTTGTGTTACTCACTTCATATCTGTTATCAAACAAACACTTCGACTAAAATTTTCTCTTACACAATGGTGAACAAGGGAGAGTGCAACAAGCGTTCCAAGAACACTGATTGGAGTGAACTTCCGGTGGAGATCTGGAAGTACATATTCCAGTTGGTTGCTACCGCATCCCTGCAGAGCACAATGGAACTCCGTTGTGTCTCGAAGGACTTCAAGGAGTATGCCGATAGCTGGTCTACGTTGGCGGCGATCGACATGGATGGGTTCGATGGTGGATCCAGACCCACTGGTTCCATAGAAGCGGACAGGCAGGTGCGCATCTTCGCTAATCGATGCTGGGAAGCGAAGAACCCGGAGTCTCTGTTCCGAATGGGAATACGAGTACTCGTGGAGGCAGCGAACATATCTTTAGCCCTGGAGTATTTCGATGCGGCATGCAAACCAGGAACATTCTATGGTTCGCGTCCCAGTTCAGTGGTAGGTCATCATGTTGCATTTTATGCAGCATGTATGATTAAGATGATTTTAGGACCACGAGCCGAGCAGCAGAAAACGGTGCAGCGACTGTGTGAAGCCCTCGACTGGTGGAGAAGCGGATGGAACATCTACTACTGTAGACAAGAAGTCGAGCGGATGATGCATCAGGCTGAGTTTTGTCATGAGCATCTACTGCTGTATTTTCCGTCGACTACTGCTTTCCTACCCGCCGGTAAATGTCTTACTTGTGGTGAGTCAAGTTTTTGGCGTCCTTTTGGCCAGGACATGTGGGATGTGGATGGAGATAGGCATGCAGCTAGAGAATGTTGCGACACTTGCAAGTGTTTCGTAGAGGCAGCATATTTCTATCAGCTTATGATGTATGGAATTCCGAGACATCCGGCCTCTTATCCACGAAGTCACTATTGGAGGTTTAAGGATGGCTTCTGGTAGTGTAAGCCCTGTGAGGCATTTTAGAAGTTGTAATAGCAGTGTGTGCGAACTGTAACTTCAGTTTCTTTACTTTATGTGTGGTTGTGTAGTACCCGGTTTATTATTAAATAAATTCTGGGATTTGAATTTCAGGTTGTGAGAACCAAGTTGTGGTTGTGTTGTGGTTTGATGTGTACTACCCGGTTATTAATGAAATAAATTCTGAGATTTGGAATTGAAGTGTGATAACCTTGGGTGTACTCTGCGTCCAAATTTCGGGACGAAATTTCTTTAAGGAGGGTAGACTGTAATACCCCGAAAATTTCGATACTATTTTTTATAAAATAGGTCGTGAGATTTGAAGTGAAATGGTGTGATTTCGTATTTTTAGGGGTTTTCGTCGTAAAACGATAATTACGGTGGTAATTATAAGTTACACAAGGTTAATTAAGGTAACTTTGTATCCGTTGAGAATTTGGGAAAACTTTCTTCACGAGATTTGTAGACCTCGTCGAATCGAGTTCGTAGGATTTCGGTTCACCGGAAACGGACATCGTATGAAGAAGTTATGCACCTCGGAAGTTCCACGTTTTTTCTATAAAAGAAATATTTTATTTTTTTTTCTGGAACTTTCTCTCTCCTCCCCCTCTCTCTCTCCCCGTGCTTCTCTCTCTCTCTCTCTCTCTCTCTACTGGTTTTTCCGGCGACCCAGTTCCGGCCACCACCTACTCTCACCTCCCCCACCAGTGGGAGAAGCAAGGACCGACGGTCCTAACCCACCCGGGTTGGCCGCCATCCGCTCGGTGGTGACGCCGCACGCACCGCCCAAAAAGGGGACCGATTTCTCCTTCGTCATCCGGCCACTTTCCGGCCACCCCGGACCACTTCGGGTACTGGGTTTTGAAGCCCTCAACCCCATGAACACGATGGTGCCCTTGGATTTCACCGAAAACCACCGTAGGCGGCAGATTGAGCTCGGGAAGTTTTGGATCTAGAACTTGCCGACACCGATTCCGGCCACTTCCGCTCCGATCCAGACTTTGAGGTAGTTACTAAACTTGTTGGGCTTGTTGAGTTCTACATTCTGGTAAAATTTTAGGTTCATCGGAGAAAGTTGACCGCCGCCGCCGCCGCCACTCGCGGTGGTGCATGGCGGCGCGTGGCAGCTTGCATGGCAAAAGTTTTACGTCCAAAATCTTGTATTCGTCGATACGAACAACTTTCGTGTTTTGACTTTTGTCAAATTCGGTCGTTTGATCAATGATCAATTAAGCGATAGTTATGGATCGTTAGATCCGTGATGATCCGACCGTTGGATCATCACCAATTTTGGATATGATGTTAGGATGCTAGAAATAAGCATGCTGTTGGATTTTGGAAGTTTTGGATTTCGTGTGGGACCCGTTGATGAATAGTAGACGTGGGACCCACGTTGACCGATGGTTGACTTTTGGTCAAATGGTCTCGATTAATATTTCCGATGTCCTAGGTGACATTTGAGGAACTTTGGATTATTTTGGAAATGTATTATGCTAATTGGATATTGCATAATCATAGGTGTTTACGAGAAGTGTAGCTCGTGCTTGTCGATTCCTGGTTACTATTTGAAGACGCAGCAGGAATTAGAGGTGAGTGAATCTCACGATATTTTATATATGAATATTAATTCATATTGTGTTGTTTGCGAAAATAAATAATTATATTTATTTAAATGATTTTGCGATATATAAATTAAATACAGTTTTAATTTGATATATCAGCATGTGTGATTTTGTGTTAAAACAATATTTGAAAGTATTCATTTTATTGTTTTAATTGGTGGATTTTGTGGGAACAATATTTCAAAAATTATGATATTGTGTTTGCCTACTCGAATGTTTTTGTAGCCAATGGGTGAAGGTTAGAGCTTTAGACTGTGTAGCCAATGGGTGAAGGTTAGAGCTCTAGACTGTGTAGCCAATGGTGAAGGTTAGAGCTTTAGACTGTGTAGCCAGAAGGTGAAGGTTAGAGTTCTAGACTGTGTAGCCATGTATTCATTGAAAACAAAGATGAATACTTTATGTAATAAAGGAGAAGAAAAATGGTATTCTCGCTTTATCTTGATGTATTAAAAGGAGAAGAAAAATGGTATTCTCGCTTTTAATCATTTGAAGTTGATTGTGGTTTTGTGTGAGTATGATATGAATTTGCTTCTTAAATAATTGAAGCATTGATTTATTGAATTACAATTTTTGGAGAATTATTGAATTGTATTTTGAAGTTTTTACTTCTTTAAAAATTGAAGTAATTATTATTATGATTTACGATTCTTAAAAAGAAAGAATCATAATTTTGGGAAATGATTTTGGGGAAAGTTTATATTGTTTAATATTCTGAATTACCCTGGGATTAACATACACGTTTATGGGACGTGTGGGGTTAAAATACGTGATATGGGGCGCGTAGGTTCAGTATATTTTATAATATGAATTTTCGGGATTTGAATTGTTTTTGAAAAGTATAAGTTACATATATTTGTTTAAAACAAACTATATATGTATATTTTGTTAAACGGTTTAGGGTGAGTAAAACTGAGTTAACTCATACCAGCTTCGTAAGCTGACCGGGTTTGTTGATATAACCCGGTACACTATTCCACGGTGTAGGGGTTATACCTGCAGGTTAGGATAACCAGGAGTAATGCAAGGCTGCATATATTTTGTTGGGTTATAAGACTTCCGCTATTTTATGCTTCGCACTCTGAAGATTTATTTATGTAATATTTTGAAGTATCAATTTATTATATAAATATTTGGTATGTAATATTCGACTCTTGTATTGAGTTTGAAATTACAATGTTGGGCATGGAGTTGGTGTTGTGTACTTGAATTAAAAAGAAAAAAATTCTAGTGCATATTTGTATTTGATATTCCATGTCGTCACGTTCCCGAATGGTTTGTAATTAAGGGCAAAATGCCTTATTAATTGATTGGAAAATCGGGGCGTGACAACGGGTATACCACATCCGTCCGGATTGTTTCAATCCATATAGTGAGCGTTTCAACCTTATTGCAAACGCGCTCCGTGGTCTGGAGCCACTTGACTTGGGTAACTGAAGCCCATTAGGGACCTTCATATAAATTTATGTATCTAGATCCCCATAGAGATACGCTGTGACCACATCCATAAGCTGCATATCCAGTTTTTCGGAAACTACCAAACTGATAAGGTAGCGGAACGTTATAACGTCCATTACGGGAGAGTATGTCTCCTCGTAGTCGATTCCAGGGCGTTGTGAGAAGCCTTGCGCCACAAGGCGAGCTTTATATCTTATAATCTCGTTTCTCTCATTACGCTTTCTAACAAAGACCCATTTGTATCCAACAGGTTTTATTCCAGAAGGTATTGGCACAACAGGCCCAAATATCGTTCTCTTTGTTAGTGAGTCCAACTCAGCCTGGATCGCATCTTTCCATTTAGGCCAATCAGCTCTACGTTGGCATTCGTCAACGGAGCGGGGTTCAATATCATCAGTCTCAATCAACTCTCGTGCACAAGCATATGCAAACACATCATCAATGATGATGGAGTTTCTATCCCACGTCCCATCTATACTAGTATAATTAATTGAGATCTCTACGTTCTCACGGGTAGGTTCTGACATTGGAGCGTCCTCCAATGATGTCTTTTGGACATAACCATAATCCGGAACGTTTTCATGGGACGGATGTTGAGTGTCAATGATGAGAGGGTTATTAGGTGCCATCACAGCCCGTTTCCTAGGGCGTGAGTCCCTCGAACCTGGTGGCCTTCCACGCTTCCTCAGCGGAGCCACGGCCTGAGCCACATCACTACCATTACTGGCAGTGGCGCCACCAGCTGTCCCTCCAATAGGGTTAGCTGCAGTAGCGACTTTGAGTCCAAGTCCTTGTTCAGGTACTTGCATTCTTGCAGGCACGTTTGCAGCTGGTATATGAGATCTAGTCACTTCAGCAAGATCAGAGAAAGCGTCAGGAAGAGAGTCTGCGACTTTCTGAAGATCTATAATTCTACGCACTTCTATTTCTCTTTGTGCAGTAGGGGGATCATGATGGGACAGAGTGGGGACAGGCCATGACAATTCTTGTCATTCCTGTTGAATGTGTACATTCTTATCTCCCCCGAACGACGGGAAGACTGTCTCATCAAAGTGACAATCCGCAAATCTTGCGGTAAAGAGATCGCCTATCAAGGGTTCTACATAGCGGATGATGGTTGGAGACTCAAAACCAACATAAATGCCCATTCGTCTTTGAGGACCCATTTTAATACGCAGTGGCGGCGTAATGGGCACATAGACAGCACACCCAAATATGCGTAAGTGCGAGATGCTTGGCTCGTACTTAGTCACTAGCTGTTGTGCAGAAAAGGGTTGGGTGGTTGTGGGCCTCAGACGAATTAGCATAGCTGCATGCAATACTGCGTGCCCCCAGGCAGAGAGAGGAAGGTTGGTACGCATTACCAACGTCCTAGTTACCATTTGTATTCGTTTAATGGCAGCCTCTGCAAGACCATTCTGGGTATGCACATGTGGGACTGGATGCTTAACATCCATCCCAATAGACATGCAGTAGTCATCGAAAGTCTTCGATGTAAACTCTCCAGCATTATCAAGCCTGATAGATTTGATGGGATGATCCGGGTAGTGAGCCCGCAGGCGAATTATTTGTGCTAGGAGTTTAGCATATGCAGCATTACGAGTGGACAATAGCGTGACATGTGACCAACGTGTCGACGCATCAACCAACACCATAAAATACTTAAATGGTCCGCTTGGTGGTTGAATAGGTCCACAGATATCCCCTTGGATTCTCTGTAAGAATGGGAGAAGTACTTTAGAATCCTTTGCATAGGACGGTCTTGGTCCTAGTTTCCCTAAGGAACAAGCTTTGCATAAGTTACGTGTGGCTTTGGGAGCTTCAGAAGCATAGGAGGATTTTGTCCCATCAGAAAATTTCTGAGGACTGTCCCAGTCGACCGTTCGACCAGAATGGTCGACCGGTCGACGGTCGTTCCGGAAGGAGGCTCGACCGTTCGACAGAAACTTCGAACGGTTGACGGTCGCTCCCTGGAGGGGGTTCGACCGTTCGACAGTAAGCTCGAACGGTCGACGACGCACGCTGGACGAGGTCGACCGTTCGACAGGAATAGGTCGAACGGTCGACAGGCGGCGGACAGAGGCACTTTTGCCCTTTATCATTGTTGTCTCATCTCCTTGAATCAACCTTTGATTCATGCTTCGATTAGCTCGATAGAATGGATGTCCGTTTGAGGTTTTCAGTATACGGATCATCATATCACGTCCAGGGTGTCCCAGCCTGTCGTGCCAAAGCCAATATGTGTCTGAATCCAAGAGGTCATCCCGTATGACATTGTTTGATTCAATAGCTCGAATAGTGGTTGCATATAACCCACTAGAGAGACACATAAGCTTCTCTAAGATGCGTTTTCTTCCGCAGTCATTAGAGGTAATGCAAAAGAATTCTCTTTCATTCTCATCATGCGTTTCAGCATGGAATCCATTGGTTCTTATATCTTTGAAGCTCAACAGAGTTTTATTTCCTCTTGGAGCATATAGAGCATTGGTGACATCAATTAGGGTGCCATTAGGCAAGAGGAATTGGGCATGTCCTCTTCCTTGCACAAGGTTAGATGGTCCTGCCATCGTAGTCACAGAGGAATGTGATGGCATCATGTCTAAAAACAATTGCCTATGACGCAATATGGTATGCGTGGTTCCGCTGTCTGCGAGACATTCAAGTTCTCCGGAATTCATTCCTAATTAAGAAAGCTCATAATTAAAATTGAGTATAACAAACAACTCCAAATTTTATTAAAGATATAAACCGAATGAATTACATCCAAAGTTTCAACTTGGTCTTAGCCAATAACTAAATCAACATTACAATGGAAAATAAAGGACTTAAGCGAATTCTGGAGTTTCATCACTCTTTCCAGCTTTAAAGTCTTCAACCCTCAATTTGACGTTCTCTTCGTCATCCTCTTGTTCAATGTTGTGAGCTTCCATGGCTTCACGATACGCTTTGTATGCATTAGCTACATTCTGAGTGGCTCTACATATCTTGGACCAATGTCCAGTTTTTCCACACCTGAAGCACAAAGATGTTTGATCGGAATCCTTTGATTGAGAAGCGTTATTCACGCGTGGTGCACTCCTCTTGAGTGGCACGGCATTAGCACCAGATGCAGGTGTATTGCCGGCGGCACCATGGCCTATTGGGTGGCCTCCACGGCCTCCTCCTCGCCTAGTTCGGCGGCTACCTTCTTGAGCAGAGCGATTATATGGAGCAGGACGTCCAATATTGTCCCTAGGCTTAGGGTTTCGCTCGCGGCGGCCTCTCTTTGGGGCGCCATTATAATGGGTCTCCGGAACTTGCTTTGTTCCCACGGGCCTCGCATTATAATTCTTCACAAATATCTTCTCGTGCTTTTCAGCAACAGAGAGAGTAGAGATAAGCTCATGAAATCTTGTGATCCGTTTATTCTGTACTTCAATACGATAGTTCTTTGCAACTACCAAGTCAGAGACGGGAAAGGTAGAGAGGGTTTTCTCAATCATCATCGCATCAGTTATGTTCTTCTCACAGAATTCCATGAGGGATTCGATGCGGAGTGCTTCCGAGTTAAACTCTAGGACTGAGGCATAATCACAGAAGCGCAGTAGTTGCCACTTCACCTCTAGTTCAGGAAGCAGGGATTCACGAACGTTGCCAAACCTCTCTTCAAGTGCAACCCATAGTGTTCTGGGATTTTCCTCATTGAGGTACTCGGCTTGTAGAGATTCATCCATATGACGAATCATCAGGATGATAGCTTTGGCATTCTTAGCCTCTAAAGCATCAGCGGTGGCTTGTGCTGTAGCAGCAGCAGCAGCGGCGGCGGCGGCAGTCAGTGGTCCTTCCACAGGTGCGGCGGCCTCAGCAGGTGCAGCTGCAGGGGGCTCACGGATTGCAGAGATGCTTCCTTGAGCTTTCAGGTGGTTGCGTACATCGCGAACCCACTTATGGTATCCAAAGGTGCGAAGTCCAACTTGTTCAGGTTATTTGCCATCTGAAACAACAAGAGAATTGAGGTTAGTTTTCGGAGCATAAGCTTCTCCCACGAAAACAAATATGGTTTCTGAGCTATGCTTCAAAGAAAACGTTTTCCATGTATTGGATTTAGGTGAAACTTTAGTGTAGTATGGCCATAACCCTAAAACTTTTCGGTAGCTCTACCCGGATACACCTAGATACATAATAAGAGATGTCGGTGTGAGCAAGCTCCCTTAATACCACTTATCTCAAATCACATACCTAGACATACCCAAGTAGGTGAGCCTAGTAGGAATTAAGTTATGAACCATAGGTCGTTTCTTCTCTACGGATTCCTCATCCGGAGGTTAATCATTCAATGAACTCCTCGTTCAAGGTCTCTTCTCTCTACGGATTCCTCATCCGGAGTATTAGCTCGAATCCCCATAATTCGGCTCTTGATCTTTCACCAATAGCATGATGACATTAGAGGTGCTCATGACTTACACATACCGCAAGCGATATGAAGCTCGATTACTCCCCTAATGCTTCTCATAGTTTGGATAAGTTCGGTTTCAAGAATCCCACGTTATAGAAAGGTGGGAGGTAGAGGAGGGATGTTGGAAGTCCCTTGAGAAAAAGAAGATGAATTTAAATTCATAAAGCAGCAACGTTTATAAAAGCTTACTTGGTATTCTTTTTCTTAAGTCTTGGTCTTGAAACCTTGAGCCTTGATGCAGCCGGAAGAGAAGAAGAAGAAGAAGGCCGGCAGAAGCAACGTCGAACGGTCGAGGGTTGGGCGTCGAACGGTCGATGGGAGGCAGCGTGCTGATTGTTTGCAGCGGTGTAAGATGAACACGGTAGACCTAGGTTTTGGGTTTCTAGGGTTTTTAATCTCAGGGCTAGAGGTTCGTGCTGATAACGTGTTTAAGTAAATATGCAATCAACCACAATACTGAAAGTAAATAACAGAGCAAATAGCACAGGAATAGATCGTATCTTTATTAATGAATAGGTGCCTCTATATATAGAGAAACACAAAGGGTACAATCCACATCCCAATAGGACTTCTATTCAATATGTAATCCATATGCTAACCTAACTAAGATACTCCTAGGTTGACTAGGCACACATAAGGTAGGTTTCCTTCAACAAAAACAATATATACATATGTACATAAACATAAAATATAAGTAATTGAACTCATGTAACAAACAAGATTACTAATTACAAAATTCAAGTAAAATATATATGTAGTAATAAAGAACAAGCATTAAAGAGAAATTATGCACAATATAAGGAATTCAAATTGTTATTAGTATTTTCAGTTATTAAGTCCAAATCCCCAGGGATTTATTTCTGGATTTTTTCCAAGGCATGGTTTTTGCATCTCGCTCTTTTGGTTACTTTGGTAGAAGATTTCCCTCGGGTTTGTGTAAGATTAGCTTTCGTCAATTCCTGCTTTGGATCTGCATAGTCGGTCATACTACCAGTTACTTTGGTGGAAGTTTTCCCTCGGATTTGCGTAAGTTTGGTTATCGTCAATCTTTGCGTTGGATCCGCATGGTTGAGCATACTACCAGTCATATTTCACACGGCCTGGTTGACACCTGTGTTGTTTATTCATGCAATCTTGCATCAAATTATGTCGTTCAGTTTACTGTTATTGTTTATTTTACTTTCGTTATTTGTTATTTTGATGTAGTTTCTACATCTATCAGTTGTATCTTTTTTAAGTCTAATATAATTGTCGGTAACAAAACAACTTGTCGAATAAAAAAAAAGTCTAATATAATTGTCGCTTTCCTTAAAAAAAAAAGTCCAAATCCATAGAAGTTCATCACTCATGTTCATAATTCTCCGATTAGAATCGTCAAACTTCAAAATTTGTTATATTGTCCATCACAAGTCCAATTTAAACAAGTGAGTACTCCATTTTGAAGGGCTTTTCGCAAAGAATTCAATGATATAGTCCAAGTAAACATGTCTAGAATGTCCAAGTCTAGAAATCAAGATTTAATCAAAACAGTACAGAAAATGGTTATGCTCTGTTTTAACCCTGTTTACCTAAATTATTAGGTTCTATAACCTTGACCATTAATTGTGAAATTCTCTAGATCATAATTTCTAAGCTTCGTTTTGATATAAACCATGAGATTTGGTTAAAAAACGAGTGAGATATGATCATTTGAAGTTATGAACAACATATGAGATTTCCAGCGAGTACACTGGTTAAAAACTTAGATTCAAAAATCGTTACCCGTTGGATGGCCGTGAAATTTGAACACAGAATATAAGACATGTGCAATTGTGAACAACTTTCATGAAGAAGTCCAGATGATAAAATGAACATAAATATGATTTTAAAGTTGCCAAAGTTGGCTGAAAGGAATAAATTTAGAAAATGTTGTAAAACACCTAGTGGAGTGGCTGTCCAGTAAACTAACATCCGTACGTACAAGATACAAGATGTGGACTAGATACATTGCTGAAGACCTTTGGTATTCTCCCACTTACTTCATAAGAGTTACACTACTTATGAGTGAGCATAAATTGTATAGTTAGTGGGGTTAGTGGTGATAGTGGTGATAGTGGGAAAACTAAAAGGTTTCTCCTCATTATTGTATACCATGAATACACCTCAACCTCTCCATTATATAAAGAGGTTGATGCATCACCATTTCATACACCAATACATCAAACATCAATCGATCAATAGAAAACAACTTCTTGCTCTCCACACTTCTCTTTCTCTTTCGTTTTTCTATCTTCTATACTTGAGTTAATAGGCAACTCACAACATAAAAGAAGATTTAAGTTTTCTATAAAACTTATTCTTTTCCATTTCCTTCTTAATTGATTATGCACTTTGATGAATCTTAAAGGCAAAAGAATATGAAAATGTATTATGTACTTACTCAAATTTTCATGGATAGGAAGATGAAGATGAAGATGATGTTGATAAGAATCCATAAGATTTCGCAGATTATAAATCGGAGCTACGGATTAAAAGTTACGCTAAAACGATGTTTTAGAGAAAATCTAGAGAGGAAAATGAAGAAAAGAGGATGAGAGAGTGAAGACTCTTTGAAGAATTCAGATACTCATGTCTGGTTTTTATAGAATTTTGCTTAATAAGGATTGTGTTCTAAAAAAAGTCACGAGGATGGCAAAAACGTAACCCCCATCAGGTAGGGAACACATTGGATATATGACCCTAATGGGGAGAAATTCATGGAAAACGAGTAATGGGGATGAAGATCCCCGATATTCGATTTTTAAAAACGAGAACACGACGGTGGTGCTATTGTGATCTCCATACCATACCCACCTGATAATAATTAAATTTTTATTTTTTGAAAACTACATATTGTTTATTTCTATTTTTCCATCAATTTTTTGCTAAACCTTTTTTTTTTAATATCTATATGAACTATTCAACTTAACTGCATTGAAACATATGAACGCTGTGGTATTTTATGTTGTTTGGTTATAATTCATATTTTTAAACCTCGAATATTATATATATTGATAATTTATTATTGTTAAATTGTTTTTCAAATAAATTAGAAGTATATGTTAACGGGGATCGAGGCTGTTATGGAGACTTAATATCCAACGGGGATGGGGACAGAGAATTCCTAAGAGTATGTTCACCCGTTGGGGCTCTGGAGCAGGGGCTGTAGGGCTCTGGGGCAGTTACTATTTATGTGTTTTTTCATGGTTGCTTCCACCCGTTAAGGCAGGAGCAAGGTCTCATTTTTTTTTTTTTTTTTTTTTAGAATGATATATTCATTTATTTATTGCAAATGTGAAATATTATTTATTGCAAATGTTAAAAAATTGCAACATTCATATTCTCATGTGAGTTAAACAAAAATAACAGCAGCAGTGATATTCCCATGTGAGTTAAACAAAAAAAACATGAGAATCCTCATTAGGGCTGGGCACAAAATCCCGAAAGGCTCGTCCCGACCCGATCCCGAACCGTCCCGATGCGGGACGGGACGGGATAGAAAATTAAATTTCACTATTCAATCCCGTCCCGTACCGTCCCGCACAAACGGGACGGGACGCGGGTCTTGATTTCTAAATCCCGCAAGGCCCGTCCCGTCCCGAAGTTAATTTTATTTTAATAAATATTATAGGCCCGACCCAAATTCTCTCATCTAGGTCTCAAATCTAGTCAAACTCTCTCTTCTCTCTCAATCTCTCATGATCCCTCTCTTAGTCTCTTCTCTAGTTCTTTGCGTTCATCTCAATTCATCACCTCTTTTTTTTTTGTCGATATCCTCACCTCTCATACTCTCAGTTCAACACCAAAACCAAACCTAATTCCCAATTAGATCGGCATTTCTAACTTGTGTAATTCATGGCTAGAGGCAATAAGATGGTCCCGAATGAAGAATTAGTTTTCTACTTGTTGAGTTTTTTTGTTGTTGTGTGAATGTATATTGTGATTTGTGGTAGAATTTGAATGAATAAATTATGTTGTGGATGTATATTGTAGTGAAAAAATGGTGAAAATTAGAGCTTTGAAGCACCAAATAAGTCATTTTGTAGCTAAGGTTTATAAATTTTTAAGAACAAGTTTTGAATTTATTACAAAAAAAAGAAGGTACTTTGAATGTCGGGATATCCCGATCCCGTCCCGATCCCGTTCGAGTTCGGGATGTGTGGGATCAATTTTGAAAACTTGTAATCCCGTCCCGTACCGTCCCGCAAATAATTTGCGGGACGGGATCGGGATCACCTCTATCCCGGCTCGTCCCGTCCCGTGCCCAGCCCTAATCCTCATACCCATTCAAAGTGATATGTTTTTTTTTACATGCAAAGTGAATGTTACATTCAATACTCTAAATATAATATCGCCTCGCGGTAGTCTTTCTTGCCCTTGGAGCTGCTGTAAGTTCTTAGTTCTTGCCCTTGCCCTTGTTTTATTACTTATATAGTTCTTCCTTAATTTTGTAAATTGTTGTTGAATTGGGTTTCTTCTATAACTTTTCCAGGCATCATCATTTGATAGTGGTTATTGGCAACTACAAGAACTCGACTTCATCAATATATAGGATTAAGGAGGTAACCATAGAGCTTACTGATGGGTCTAATGGAATTGAGTTTGCAAGGTATGTACTGGAGCATTCTCCTAGTTTGAAGAAAATGGCCATTATATGTCTACCCACTCAAAAATCAAGCTTGATGGAAGAGTAAAGGGCAAGTAGGGTTATTAACCCTATCATGATTGTCTTTCTGGCTCAACGCAAAAATTATTTAGTAAGATGGGGATAGTTGGTTTGCATTAGCAAGTTATGGCAAGTGGGCAGCTTGAGAAGCTGGTTTACATACTTTTGGAGACTTTTGTTTTTTTTTTTTTTGGCAAAAGAAAAATTTATTGAATGAAAAAGAATACAACTAAAGAGGGGGGGAGGGGGGGGGGGGGAGGGAAACCCCTTAGAGAAAAGAAACAACAATTCAAAAGGCAAAAATTATAGCCAAATGATCAAAAATTGAGACGCACAGTAGGCATTCGAACACGTTTGGAATAACGATCCTGCATATTTTTTTGACTTTGTTTGTTCTTCAATTTTTTGGAATGAGTCTTTGAAATAGTTTGAAGAAGATTCTCATATTCCAAAGTTGGTTCACCCTCATCAAACCAAGAATTAGCATAATGGATATCAGATTGAGCATGATTCCCAAGGGGTTCTTCATTTTCCAAATCATCCCAAGAAAATTTAGCTCAGCTACTGGAGAGCTCGTTGGAATCAATCCCCCAGATATATTTTCACTTGAAACAATAAGCTCTTGGGTATTTTCAGTAGTTCTGTTTCCAGATTGAGAGGTTCCCTCAATATGAGAAGAAGAAGGAGATGTCTCAATCACATTCTCACAAGACTCATTCATCACAATGTAAGCAATGCGCTCAATATGTTCGTTTGCCGCGCTTTCAAAAGCTTCATTAACCAAAATAGCATATGGATTACTATCCATAGGAGCCGCTAGGTTCAGTAATGGACTAACAGCTATATTTGCTTCAATTAAAGGCTCCCGTATCTCGGCACATATGGCCTCAACCACGGGTTCCAAAGTCACAGATGTAGTAATTGGTTGATCAACAACCTTGTTAAGCTCATTTGCAACTTGAAGAATGATTAACCAGAGCTACATTGACAACCTAGGCGGCATTCACAAAATCAGGCAAAGGAACCTGTTTATCCTTCACAATAGGAGTTGCATTGACAGCCTATGCGGCATTCACTGAATCAAGCAAAGGAACCTGTTTATCATTCCCAGTAGGAGAAACATTAGGGGTGCGAGCTTTTAATCGATACTTTTGTTTACCATTCTCATTATGCTCTTTAGATTTCGCCTTCACTGGAGCATCCTGCTTTCTTAATTAGTTGCCTGCAATTTCGTTGCTCATGACCAATCCCGCCACAATGGGTGCACTGAGATGAAAGATTTTCATAATCAATAGACACTGGGAAGCAATGATGCTCCCGTTCTACCATAATAGAGGTCGGAAGAGTCCCAAACAGATCCACATCCACTAAAACTCTAGCATAATAACCGAAGCGTTGTTCCTTAGTAGCGACATCAAGTTGAAGAGGAGTCCCAACTCCATGAGCAATTTCCATGATGTGATATTGATGCCAATACTCTTGGTTGAGACCAGAAATTTTTATCCAAATCTGTGCATGAGTTTGTGGCAAAAACTCACTAGGGTTGAAATCAGGCTGCCACTTAGATAAACGGAATAAACCAGACGTCAGAGTGCACATACCACCACCCCAAACTTTGCGTATATCAACCTCAGTGGAAAAATGAATGTCGAAGTAGCCTTTGCCAATTGGGACAAGCCGCCGTGGCCCTATAGGCTACCATAAAGAGTGCAGCGATTGCTTTAAATCCTCTATCTTCATAAGTTTTGTTCCTTTGCGGAGAAGCAGACGCCCAATAAGATTAGTGCGGCATGCTTTGATTTGTTCATGGTAAATCTCCTCATTGATTTGCACATAAACTGTGTTGCCTTTGATGGTAGGAGTTGCCAAATTGCTAATAGGAACATGAGTTTCCTCCGTCCCAACCAAAACTGATGCGAAGGTTTTGGACGCTGAGGTTTTGATGGCTCAGGCCTTGGAGGCGCTGAGTGATGATCGGAGAGGGGACCAAGAAATCCCCAAGGGCAAATGGCCTAGGGCATGCCCGAAGAAGACCCTAGGGGAAAACCCTAGCAGAGCCCATGAGAGAGAAACCCTAGCAGCTAAAAAAGTTTATCTCATTAACTTAGCCTTTTGGAGACTTGAACATGTTGCCAATATGTATTTGCTTCATGAATTTTGCTTTTCCTCGTGGCTGGACCTATCTTGGTTTTGTATGATATCATGCTAAATGTCAATATTAGAATCATGGTTTAGAAGTTTCTAATAAGTTCATCTGTATTTGCACTTTGTTCTCGGAACTGTCTCCTTAGCATTAATCCTAAATCAAATAGCGGTTCTAGGCATGATCTGATCGACATATAATTATTATCTGCAAACACCCGGATATTGAATGTAGGATTACCGGAGAGTCTTCAGTACACGGCGTGTAGCTACCCGGTCTTCCGTGAGCCGTCCAAAAGTTAGAAAAAAATGCTAACCCATTTTTCTGACCCGGTTTGGACGGTTTAGATTGCATCGTGTATATACACGCCGTGTATTGAAGAATTTTATGTAGGATTACATTATAAATGAGGAAAATTCTTCAGTATACGGCGTGTATATACACAATGCAATCTGAGCCGTCCACATCGATCGGGTCAGAAAAATTAGCACTTTTTTCTAACTTTTGGGTGGCTGACGGAAGATCGTATAGCTATACGCCGTGTATTGAAGACTCCGTACAAAAGAATATATCAGGATTATCCCTAAATTGATTAGGAATCATATATGTGAATTCAAGTAGCCCTTCTAGTTTCTGAAATACAATTATTATCAGAAAATGCCCAGATATTACAATACATATGAAGTACTCATACCTTGATAGGTTTTGTCAAACTCACAACAAAATTGGAATACCTAAGAATCTTACTTTTATTGGTGCAAAGGTGATTTAATCAGCAGTATAAAGTTAGAAAGTTCAAACTTCTTCATGGTACTTCAATAGTTACCACTTGTTGAGAAAGCAAAAGTCAAAATCCACCTCTGTTTCCTATGTTTTCGCCTAACCAAATAGGTTTACTACAAAACCTAGAAATCAAGCACTGATCCAATTTGAGCACCTCTACGGGATAAACCTCAACAGAAAATTGAAGAGTAACGGCAGCAAGTGATTGAGTTCAGTAGTTCATCATATAAAATTATTGACTCTAGAGATATAGTAATATGAAGAAGACAAAATTGTGATCAAGCTTTTTCTTCTCTAACAATCAGAGGCATCCTCTCCCTTCAAACTATTATTCTCTGATGTCTTTTTTCTCGAGCCCCTTTTCGCCAAATTCTTCAACTCAATACAAAATTCCGTGATTTGATTCAAAATTTCCCGTCCCTTGAGCAAATTACTGGCTGAGAATGTACTCCTCAACTGCGGTTTCACCCTGTGTTTTGATGAATCTTGAGATGACTCATCCCCTTGTTTCTTCTTCTCATTACGCGGAGTCATTGCAGCCTTCCTTGATTTGGAGTTGCAACGCGGAATTGGAATTTGAGCAGCCAAATTGGGATTCTTGTTCTCACTTTCTTCATGGACATTGTGTACATGATTCAAATTTTTGGTCTTCATATTAGGTAGCTTTGTAGCTGAAGATGGTTTGATATCTACTCCTTTTAGCTTCACATCTCTGATAAGAAGAAAACAGAATTAAACACTTAAATTTATTTACTTATTTACAAAAACCTGAGCATTAAATTCATTCCTTTCCTGAAACTTTCTATGAAACCAAAAACACATATAGATTTATAATATACCTTCGACTCTTTTCCCTGAAAGGAAAGATTTCAGAAACTGATATAGATCTTAGAAGCTTCCCCTGGAAAAAAAAAAAAGAAAAAAAAAAGACCAGAACAATCAGCAAATCTGTACAAGTTAATTATTAAAGAAAAAAAAATTGTAGTACTAGAAGAAAATCATATGAATACAACCTTTAGACTACGTGCTGATTTGAAGAAATCTTCAGCCGACTTTGGATGCTTGCAATCTGCAACCCATGAAGTGAAATATAAAATGAAACATATTTCCTAAATAGATGGAGAAGATTAAATTTTGAGTTTTCTTTCCCTTTGGTTTCTTCGCAACCAAAATGTGGGTCCTTACCAGGATTGCAGAACCAGGCTTCATCATCAATAAGCTCATCTGGGACTGAGAGATCGACCCATTTGGGTGCTTTGAAGCCCTCGTAAGTTTCATCTTCGACGAATATGGATTCTATGTTTCTCCAATCAATGTTCTCTGGTTCCATCTTTTTCTCGAGTAACCTACAAAAATTGATAAACAGAGAAGTGTTAGAAATCTAATAGGCTTTGAATTAGGATGTGTAAGGAAAATGAAGATTTAGGGAAAATTGAGTAAGCTCGATCCAGATTTTGAGAAATTCCACGGAGGTTTTGAATGGAATACTGAAAAGCTAACACTTGAGAGAGAGAGAGAGAGAGAGAGAGAGAGAGAGAGAGAGAGAGAGAGGTTATGAAGAGATTTAGAACAGTGCGCTTTGGAAGGAGCTGTGCGGATTCGTAACTCCAGAAAACAGAGGCAGTAAATTCCAGTGTTTAAATTCTTTTTCGACCGTTGGGAGATACCTTTGTTTTTTTTGCTCTAACCGGGAAGTTGGAACTTTAGATCAGTCTGTTCATTCTTCAATAGCCTGCTATGGGGACAGCCCAGCCCATCAAAGTCGGGCTGTGAGCCGGCTTGGTTTGGTTTACCTACTTGACCCACAATCTAAATTTTTCAAGATGAAATATAAAAATGGATTACTCGGAGAAATTCTCAGCCTAAACAGTGTCCATGGGAGACACATAAGAGAGGCGATCATTACCTTTTTGAACCCAGGATATTTTTTTACGATGTAAATGTTTTTGTTAGGAAATTCCAAATCCCCCTCGTCAAGACTAAGAGAATATACCGATAGAAAAGTAAACAAACTAATAAGACAAACCATAATAGCAGACAAGGTTCGAAAAATCGCTAATCGGTAGTCGAGCGGTGGACAGGGAATTAGCGCTAGGGGATTGATCAGAGATTAATCGGGGGATTAATCGGTTTGTTTATTTTTATTTTATTTTACCACATATAAATAAATATATAAATACAAAATTAAAAGATATATCAAAATATAAAATTATAAAGTCATACAAATGAATGAATGAATGATTGAAAACATGAAAAAAAAAACTCAACATATTAAGTATAGTAGCATAATTATTTTAATGAGTACTTATTTAAAAATAAATAAAATAAAAAACGATTTTAAAAAAAAAAAATCCCGATTTGGGCCGATTTTTTGCCTATTTGGCCAATTTTTAGAAGACCGATTAACCCAGCCGATAGAGGCAAAATCGAATCGGCAGGGTACCTTTCAGCGATTTTTCGAACATTGATAGCATACCTAGATTTAACCTGCCTACATCATTCGAGAGATTTTTTTTTTTTACACATACACCTTCATCCCATATTATCCTGGTATCTTAGGAGAGTCGAACTCATGATCTTTCTTGGACCAACTTTGATGTCAAACAACTACACCAACCACCTTTGATAATTCGAGAGATACTTGTTCTTCACATAATAACAGAACACGATACAGTAAAGCTAAATCACTATAACAAAATCTTACAATCTCGTACACTCACTCTCACAAAATTTCACAATAACACTCTCACCCAAGATCATATACTCACTCGTGAAACTCTTTTAACTCTCTGATATTGAATACCTTGGCTCTCTACCACTACCCTTTTATATAACTACCAATTATAACTTAATTGGTCTTAGGATACCAATCATTCTCATAAAGGAGAAAAGATTCTAATTCTGGAAGGAATAAACTTTGACACTTACCAAAGTGACTAATGCTTTAGATAGAGAATGTAGAAGATTCTTTTGGGGTTCAGATCGATGCTACCTCTTCCCCTGTAGCTTGGAAGAATATTTGTCTTCCAAATTCTATGGGGGTTTTGGGAGTTAGACATGCAAATATGTTTAATAATGTTGTCTTGGCAAAACTAGGCTGAAAAATTCTTACAGAACCTGATAATTGGTGAGAACCTGATAATTGGTGAGTCCAGATAGTGAAGAAAAAATATTTAAGGAACCATGGCCAGGAAAGTGTTGAGATCAAAAAAAATCACAAAGTCCAATTATAAGTTTAGGTCTTAATCTACAAAATGCATGGGGTGTATTTATGTGTATTTGTGAACAAGCATGAAGCTCCTAGAGAAAAAAATGTTGCTAAGCACAAAGCCTAGTCTTTTGAAGGATGGGAGTGGCATTCCAAGGTTTGGTTCCAGTTTACTCGTTCATGAACAAGAGTTTTCTCTTTAGTGGAACTCTAAACAGCAAAGCAAAGAAAATGAATGAAAGGCAACCAAAGTGAGTCAGATTCCCATGTTCGAAAATAATAAAAACAAGAAGGATAATGCATGCTTCACATGAAACAGTGCTCTCTTTGAATTAAGTCTTCCAAGTTAAATAATTGGAAGTTTTGGATAATTCCCATCTGTTACAAATTTAAAAGATTGGAGGAGAGACCAAATGCATCCAAATCAAAAAAGGAAAAAAGAAAAAGAAAAAAAAAAGATAACGAATCTAGTATCAAAGGATCAGCCACGTTTTGAAGTATGGAAGAGGTCAAGTTGAGATCAGTTCAATTTCAAAATAAAGCCCTAATCACTTGGAGATTAGTTCAATTCAAACTGAAGCTATTTGAATTTGAATTATGAAGCTTCATTTTTTATCTCAAACTCCTTCCCCGGTTGCCTATAAAAGAAGCCCTCTACAACAATTGAAGAGGGCAGCAGTGAGGCATTGAAAGGTTAGAAAAATAAAGAGAGAGGGGGCAGAGGAGAGAAACGCAGCCGGAAAAAAAAAAAAAAAAAAAAAAAGAAAAAAGCAGAAGAAAAGAAAGAGAGCAGAAAGAAAATAAGGGAGGAAGAGAAAAACAATCAAGGCTAAGAAGAGACCACGAGAGAGGCTAGGCTGCAAATCAGTGGGTATAACTTCTTCTATATGCTATTTATCATTTTCTCTCAAGTATTTTCTTTGCTTTTGTGCTTTGTGGTTACAGAAAATTAAGCAAGTGATCATGAACATCACAATCATTCCAAACAAGAAATCGACAGACTGTTCTCTCTCTTTCTCATCCTCAAAATCAAGTTCCATGCCGCTCTCTTCCTCACAAATCTGACCGATGGTCTTTGGGCAAGACAAAAGGTCAACACTGTGCTGCTGACTTGCTGTCAACTGGAGGAGTGCAGATGATAGTTCCTGCATTCCTCTATTATATCAATAAGATGGTGCAGATGATAGTTCCTGCATCCATTCTGTCGATGGTGGAATGAAGAAGAAAAATATGTCGGAGCTTCGTCAACTTCATCAAAGCACATAAGGTCCACAAGCAGCATGATGATCAGTAAAGCCGAAAACGCAGTGATCAGTAAAGCCACAGCTGGATTGGCCACTACAATGGTGCCAAAGAAGTGCAGATTCAATTCGGCAAAGTGACAGGTAAAAAATATGATGCAGAGGCACCAAGGCACCAAAGCTATGGCTGAAATTGTGACTCGATCCCTACACCGAGGCACCAAGGCATGAAGTTTCATTTTGACACAATCCCAACGAGAAGCCTACAACAACACTAAGAGGTAAGTGATTCTCTCCTCTGTGCCAACAATGAAGACAAGAGAAAGAAGCAAAACCTCTGCTCAAAGCTGCAGTCTTCAAGCTTCAAAAAATTCTCCAAGAGAAAAGCTAAGCCGCTGTCTCGTTTCCAAGCAACAAGCACAAGCTACAGCATCCTTCTTCAAAGTAACAACTGCAAATTAAAATGCAAGTGCAGCAGGCATCTCCACTCTGACAACAGAGAAGAACCAACAGAAATAAACCAAAGAGCATGAGGACTCGTTGAACTCGGTCACCGCAAGAAGGAACTGAAAGCAAGGGACAAAATGACAGGGCTTAATTAACAAGCTATTCTGAAACCTTGAGCAGACGAGCACAAAATTTTCGGCAAAGAGTATTTCGTCTACTTCCAGAACAGCAGAGAAAGAGAACAAGGAAACCCAATTGTTGAAATCTCCAAAGCAAGAAAAACAATGTCTTAGCATATTTTCAAGCTCCACAACACCTCTGCAAGCTTGGCAAAGCAAAAGAAAAAGTTTGTGTTGACATTGGCCTTTCATCGAACACTTGGTGGGCGTGTCTGCTGGTAGCTGAAAGAATGAGAAATGGCAAAGCCCCAGACCAAAAACAGCCCAATTGCTTGGCTCACCGAATGATTAATTAAGCAAATAAAGAGTAGATCTTCTTTTTTTTTCTTTGAAGAATGAGATCAAAGCTTGTTGTCACCACCATCAAGAAAAGCCAAGTTTCACCGCTTCATGTGTATTCAAAAGCAAGAAGTGTAAGGAATGGCAATTGTGAAGTCCACATGGGAAGGCCCCTTAAACCCATTTGGTGTTTAGCTTGGTGCACGACAAAAAAATATGAAGCAAATACATGTATGGGTTGAAAAAAGCAAAAAAGAGAAGACAAAACGTCCTCCGTTACAAGCAATGGAACCGACAAGTACAAGAAAAAAGAAAAAATACAACACACAAAAGAGAACAATAACATCACGAGAACCTTTAGGAGGCCATTGAGGCCAAGTCACGGCCATAGGAACCAACAACGAAAACGGGCAAAGAATTCCACCAAATTGAACCATCATTCAATGCACTATAATTTGCAATCTTGTCAGCTAGGGAATTACCTTCCCTAAATATATGAGAGATGCGAAAATTAAGTAACTTAGTGAGATGCAAGCAATTCAACCAGGGAATACGAACAATACTTACATGCCCAAGAAAAAGTTGCAGCCCAATTGAATCAAAACAGGTCAAACAATAATCTTGCCAGCATATCGACCATCCAATGATAACTTGGGTTGACCGAACTAAGCCAACACTAGCAACCACATCGCGATGCTATAGTCGTCAAACAGAGAGCGCCCAAAAAAAAAAAACAAGGACATACTTTATCTTGGGGATCTGTCTTGAAAACCATAACAAACTCCCAAATATTTTCGACCAACATACCACACTAACGGGGACGATCGAAACACCATCGAAAAAGAGCTCGACCATAGCAAAAGAAACAACATGTAATCCAAGGTATGAGCACCAGAAGCCCAACCCACCTACCACTTGTCCAAACTAACGATCACTGAAGAGGAACAACGTAGTTCCAACCATCCAACAAAGTCGCATCTGAATCTAAACCATCTTAACGTTGTGCCCCAGGGAAAACAAACAAATAAGGCTGTCAATTTGGAGACGACTTAATAACATGATTCAAAACCTGCACAAAATAAAGCTGGTTGAACCTTCATAATTAAAAAGCGGATCATTTACGTGTCAACCCGCCAAAACGAAATAAACTCGTGTAACCCATTTGATAAAAGGATCGGATGAGGTTGTATGTAATACATACACGATCCATTGAAATAAAAATAATTTTAAATGTATTTAGGAGTTCAACATCTTAAATAGGTCAAATTATGTATTATAATTTCAAAATTTCATGCATCTTTTCAGTTATATATCTTAAATGGGTCAAGCAGTGAACTTGTTTTTATGATTTAAATGGATTATCAAATTCAACCTAACACGACATGTTTATTAAACGGGTTAGGCGGGTCATCACGGGTCACATGTTTAACAAATAGATTGGATTTGAGTTTGCATTTCCGCTTTAAGTATTAAATGAGTTGGGTTTGAGTTTGTCCGTTTGTCTACTGTGACACATTTCAAACCTTGATACGACACGACCCGAACAAACCCAAAAAAAAAAAAAAGTTTTTCAATGGCTTCTTGTAGTTTTCTTATAAGAAAAGCTTATGTTTATTATTATTATTATTATTTTTGTTGAAGGAAAGAAAAGCAAAAAAAATAAGATTAGTTGTCATGACTCATGAAGGAAAAGATGTTACTTTGTACTGCCTTGAAGAGCAAAATGGGAAGCCCGCAATAAATGAACACGGGCCTGTGGACCGGATTGAATTTTTTAAAACTTTTTGGACCAGTATAGGAATATAGGATGGACCTAAGTAGGATCTTAATTAATTTAAGATATATTTACTCATATAGACGTAGCATCCAACAACTTAAGAGACGTAGCATCCATCCATGAAAGGAAGGTAGTTGGGATGGTTGGGCAACTTAAGTGACAGAAACTAAATTCACTTGATAAGGTTTTGCATGTGAAATTAGGCAAAATATGGTTGGGCAACCAAATTCAAACAAGGGAAGTAGAAGAAAACCAAATTCGATTCCACCTATTATTAATCGGTTGGTGATTTAGTATTAAATAGTACTTTAGCTGGTATTGATTGAAAATAGCATTATTCGCGGGGAGTAATTATTTTGTGAGCTTGGGCTACCACGTGGCAGTGTTAAGTGGTAGTCTGGACACACCTATGCGGAACTTAATGTAGGGGCAAAAAAAAAAATTTAATAGATCAATCAATAGCAAGTATTATACATATTGACCAATCACATTAATCTAAACTATGGTACACGTGGTGGTCAGAGACTATATATAAAATAATTTCTCCTTAGGAGCATTATTATTATTATAGATATATAAATCGAGTACCATACTACGAAACTAAGGTTAGAAGCAAATATTTAATAATAGGACTGCCATATGATTTATCTATCATTACAAGGAATAAAATGAAAAATTAGAATAAAGAAGAAAGAAAATATTAGCATAAATAATGAATTCTTTGAGGTGGCACATATGGCATCCATCCTGTTGTTTTGTGTGACCATCCATTATCCATCAAGTGAGTACGCCTTGAGTTTGGACCATCATATTTTAAAATATTCTTTATTGGCCACTCATATTTTAAGTTATTTAGTTGGCTAAATAATAGTGGTCATTGTGTGTACAACACAGTTTTAGATAACTTAACTTAAGTAATAAATAGTTGTAACTTTTAGCTTATGAAAACATGCTCTTACCGACTTCAATCTATAAGCTATTGTTAAATGGTATAAATTTTCAAATAAGCTACTGTTAAATTTTTCACAAATTACTTTTTGATACTTAACTTATTTGTTAAGCTGCTTTTTGAATAATTTTGGCCACTCCAAACTGGACCTACGTCTTGTGAGACACATAGTCATCGAAGTCCAAAACTTGGGCAATATTTTCCTCCATTAGGCCATATGCCAGTAAATGAAAGGAGCACCATCGTAGGAATTGATCAACCGCCCCAAAGAAATAGATCAGATCGAACATAAATAGTTTGTCTAAAGCACGCCACCCCAATGACCATTGTCGAGAAACGATGAACCATTAGCAAATGCAGCGATGAATCGTAAAACAGATCATCAATTTGGCTCTATACCCAAAAACAAAGCAAATCTATTTCCCCTTGCAGTGCCACCATCACTCAAAACAAAGGCTCGACATCGAGGATACCGCTGACTACTACCCCAAAGGTATCATCGTAGCCCTTGTTGCTCGATATCTTAAGGTTTTCTAAGAGAGGCCATACTCTCATTGTTAATAGGTTTTGGTTTTATGTAGTTTCTTAGGTTGACTTGTAAGAAGAAAAATAAATTTATTTATACTATACTAGTCTTCCTGCATGCGCTATGTGCGTGCATTCGAAATGTTCATGTCCTTATTTTTGGTCCAATTGTTGTGGCAAATGGATCTAATGATTTTCGATGTGCTAAAAGTTCATTTATTTTATTTTATTTTATTTTTAAAATTAAATTAAAAATGTATGTTCAAATATAAAATTAGAGAAGAAGTAAACAATTTAAAACTAATCAATAAAAAAATGAAAAAGTAGGTGTGAGGTGTCCACATAACTTATATTTATTTCTTGATTACGTAATTCATAATATATGAATTTTTATATTTTGGATGATATATGCAAGAAGTAGGGCTGGCCAAAAATGACCGAAAAACCAAACCGTACCGATTTCCGACCGAACTTGGTGACGTCGATACCAAAAAAATGATAAACCGACTTTTTCAGTTAGGCTAAACCGAGCCGACCAAGTATGTTCGATTCTGTCTTGTTTTGGCTTTGCTGCACCAACGATTTTACTGAACCGAACTGAACCGGTATGCATATTTTAACAAAAATCCTTGAGTTTTTGTGTAAGGTGAGGTTTGAACCCCTCTCCTTTCAATATGAAACTTGAACCTCAACCAATATGCCACAAGTTTCAGTTATTAAATTATATACAAAGCATGATATTTATCATCTTCCTACTGTCAAAATAAAGAAAAATAAAAACCTAATCTAATTCACTAATTCATGCTCTTCCTCTACCTTTCTTTCTCCTTAACATATCTTCTTCTTTTTTCGTTTTTCCTCCTTAGTCTTCGTTCTCCTCTTCTTATTCTTCTTTCAGCCTCATCTTCTTCCTTATTCCTCCTCCTCCTCCTTCTTTTTCTCCTCCTCCTTCTTCCATTTCTTTTTCCCTAGTCCTCCTCTAGGATTGCCTGCATATATATGGAATACTGGATCTAGAAATCCCGGCCAGTTCAGATCTACATCTAGATCTTCATTGCTAGCACATCACCGTTCCTCTAGTTCGACCAACAATTTATCGGTTTGAGCTTTAAACCCACCGAAACTAACCGATGAAATCAGTATACGGATTCTGGCGGTTTGATAATGGTTCAATTATTGAGAAACCGACTAAATTGGTTTGGTTCCGGTAAGGGCGTTCAGGTGGTTGGTACCGAATCGAAGCCACCCCTAGTAAGAAGTGACATTTAATTTGTTGGTTTTTGAAAATTTAATTAAACCCAACTATTCTCTTTATATATAGATACTTGTATTATATTATTTAAGAGAACTCACTTTGTACAAATTAGAAAAAATGTACCAAAAATACCCTTTAAATATTAAAAAAATTATATAAAACAGTTAGCAGTTAGGGTCAGTAATGTAAAAAATAAAATAAAATAAAATATAAAAATAATAATATCCTATAATTGCTTAACTACTCACTATTCCGCAACCATTTCAATTAACTGCCCACACCTATCGGGTATATATTGTTTCTAAATGTTGTCAACCATAACTAAAATTAAAATAGCTCACACTCCCGCATTTTTCTCTACATCTACTACTCTCTTTTTAACTTCACACACATAGTATGTGAGCTCCATCTAGCTATATATAAATACATCACGCGTTATATATTACTAACTTTTTTTTTGGTTCATACAACAAATAGTAGACGATCAGAAGAGTTGAATTTATGACCTCTCACTTATAAATAGAAAACTTATGCCGCTAAATCTAATGGCCGCTAAACCTAATAGAGTTGTGTACGTTACTAACTTACTTATAATTGAATGTTATAAACTAAGGTGTCAGGTGGTTGGTGTAGTGGTTTGACACCAAGATTGTTCCAGGAGAGATCCTGGGTTCGACTTCGCTTGGATACGAGGGTGAGATGAGATGGAGTGATGATGTGTGTGTAAAAAAAAAAAACTTACTTAAAAAGAAGAAGAATTCATTTGATAAATGATGACAAATAAAAGAATAGTAATGAATTACGTGGTCTAAATAAAAGAATTTGAGTACCCAAGAATTTTCGGATATTAATAATAGCGAAATTTTAACTTTAATGTAAAACAGAAAATAGCATTAGATAAGAGGTGGGCCATGGACCTACCATCCCATCAACATTGAGATTGACGAAATTATTATTTTTTCTTTTTTTCTTGATAATGAGGTCATCATCCCCGAGTAAAAACTAAAAAGAAAAAAGAAATTGGAAAAAGAAATTTGTTGGAATTTATTATCATCGATCAGGCCAACTGTCCGAGAAAGGAAGGAGGAGTAAATAGTGTACCGGAAGAAACCCATTTCTCACTCTGTCACACACAAACTGTCATGTCCTTCTTTTTCCTTGAAATATGAGAAACGGCGTTTAAAGCGCGCAATCTCTCTCTCTCATGCATTTTCACATTATTTACACACGCAGTGCCTCATACTCACTACTCGCCTCGCAATTCAAATCCCTAATTTAATTCCACTTATATATCAATTTTTTGAATTAAATTCCATTCGTTCTTGAGCTCTATAAATCTGTGAATCTCTGCGTGTGTGTCTGGGCCATGGCGATTGCAGCGGCAGCTGTCATCGTTCCACTGGGCCTGCTCTTCTTCCTCTCAGGCCTCTTTGTCAATCTCATTCAGGTACCTTCTTCTTCTCCTTTCCTTTTTTTTCATTATCATTTTTCTGATTCTAATTTTTTTTTTTGCTTAGATTTGGTTACAGTGAGCTCATTTCTGTTTAATTTCTTGTTGATTTCTTCAATTTTGGCTTGTATTCCAAAAGGGCTTTGCTTCTTTTCTTCATTCTGGGTCAGCTTAAGTTGCTCCTGGTGAATGAATGATTGATTCTAGCTCTGTGGGTTTGTTCTGATGTGGGCTTTTCGGGCTGAGTTTTGTTGGTTCTAGGTTTTGATTCTGCTCTCTACGTGGTCTAAATGCTTCTGTTGATTCCCAAGAAATATGGGAAATAAAACAAGCTGTAGAATTTATTTCAACTTGCATGCTAATGAACCCATGAGCAATAGTATCATTCACTCAGTCAAAATTTCAGATTTAGAAGTTTATTGTTGTTCTACGTTTTTGTTCAATTAACATAGTCATTCTGTAAATGCATATGCACATTTATATTTTGGAGATTTTAGTCAGTTCAGCCTACTTAATCCCTTGTTTCAGGCGATTTGCTTCATTCTTATTCGGCCGGTGTCTAAGAATATATACAGAAGAATCAACAGAGTGGTAGCAGAATTGTTGTGGCTGGAGCTCGTGTGGATCATTGACTGGTGGGCAGGCGTTAAGGTGTTAGCTAACCCATATATCATGCTATTAAAGTGATTTTGTTGTTTTAAGTTCATCCAATTAGTTTCATTACATCTTGAGCATTATTTAGGTACATTCCCATTTGTTGTTTTTAAGGTGATAAATAATTTAGTTTTGATAAGAGATAGATTAACATATTGAGAAAAACGTGAGATAAGTTAAGATATCCTAATGTTGCCTTCGAAGTTGGGGGATGGGCTTTCAAATTGGCTTGTATTTTATCATACCAATGGCAACGGTGCTGTCTTTCTTGTGTTTCAAGGTGGTGAGCAGTGAAATAGATAATTCATTGAGAAAAAAAGGTGACATAGATTAAGATATCCTCATACCCTAATGGCTAATGCTGCTTTGAGTTTGATTTGCTTCCTTGTCTGCTGGATTTTTTCTACCATTTCCCAGTTCTGTTATGTCTGTCTGGATTGTGCAAATTGTGTTAAGTTAATATTATGTCTATACAAGTCATTACAGGGACCTTGGTCATCCTTTTGAGCTATCTTGTTAATTTCGAGCACTTCCCTCACTCCTAACAAATTATGTTAGAGCTAACCTAATAGGCTAATACCGCCATTAGGGCTTGGAACAGTGCAGCACAAATAATTTCTGCTTGACAAGAAAGTCTAGGATTTGATTTTGGTGTTTGGCCTTGTCAGAGATTTGAGTGAGAGAGAATGTGATACTCAGGGGTGGAACTATAGAATAGACTACAGCCTTGCCAAGTTCTCCAGAGAGAGAAAAAAAAGGGCTTCTAAGAATGCCTATAGCTAATAAGCCTTAATCCACCTTAATTCCCATCTCCCACCTTCCATGCCCTAACCCATCACCCCCAAGGCCTAGCTCCTAGTACTCACCCACCTTTTGGATTTAGCCAGTACCACAACTTACCCGGACATACTGGGAGCTTCATTAGTAATGGAGTTAAAAACTCCATTTGTGACTAGTATGGTGAGTGTGTCCTTGGCCCATGATATTTCCCATATAGTTGATTTAGAATCTTTTAGCATGGGAACATGGAAGAGAAGGGAAATAACACGCATATCCGATTATACCAGAATATTTGCAAAATAGAGAGTTTTCAAGAAAAATTCTACATATGAAGGTCAACTTCCTTCAAAGCTGAATCATGATACCTTATTTTTATGGTTTTCGTAAAGAATTTTCTTTTCACTCTTTTTATCTTTTCAGTGATTTCTGCAAATTTGGTAGCTAAAAGTTAGAAGTAATAAAATTAAGGCCATTGCTTATGAAATTGCTTTAAAGTATCTTGAAATGAAAAATTTAAATATTGATTTCGTTAACCCTTTTTGCTGTAGATCAAAGTGTACACAGACCCTGAAACCTTCCGTTTAATGGGTAAGGCTTACAATTCTTGATTAGCTTGATGTTTCTTTGCGTTTAAGACTAAGTATATATTTGTTTCTTTATAAAATTATGTAGAAAAGTTTATGTATCTGCTTGTTTTATTTTCTAGGTAAAGAACATGCACTTGTTGTATCCAATCACAGAAGTGATATTGATTGGCTTGTTGGATGGGTTCTGGCCCAGGTACACAGTTATATATATCACGGCTGTAATCAGTGTGTGCATAGATAACCAGACAACCAATGTGAAATTAAAATCATACATATAATAAGCTATTAAAAAGCATGCCTATAATTTTTATTTATTTGTATAAATGTTCTGTTTACTCTATACTCCTAGAGGCAGACGAAAGTTATGTTGTAGATTTTTAAAATGAACTTGTAAAGTTTTACACTGTTTGAGTTGAGAATTTTTGTTCCCTATTGGGCTATATTAGAATTTATACTGCTGATGGTGAGTTAACTTATTTATGCAGCGGTCAGGTTGCCTTGGCAGCTCATTAGCTGTAATGAAGAAAT
This sequence comes from Rubus parviflorus, assembly GCA_029955375.1. Lineage (NCBI taxonomy): Eukaryota > Viridiplantae > Streptophyta > Magnoliopsida > Rosales > Rosaceae > Rubus > Rubus parviflorus. The sequence goes on along the minus strand of JARGGL010000006.1, from coordinate 15,471,941 downwards.
CATCAAAATTTCTTCCGGTATGTTCCAACCTAAGATGTCCTGTCAGTCTGTGAAGATGAAGCTTTTGAGTCACAGACTGTTAAGTTCAGTTCATGTTTATATGCTGGGCCTTTCAACCACTTGAAGTTTTTTTGTGTGTATTATATAGATATATATAGATATATATATAATGTTTTCTCCAACTGGAGTACTGTGTAACCTTAAAAAACTTGGATAGATTTTAGAGTTGTGACTATGGTAATATCATTAAGCATTACTACTTAGGAATTTCGATTTCATCTAATTGCAGTCTGCATTTTAAGGGAGGAAGAAGGGTTCTTATACTCAGAGATTCTATCTTGGAAGTGAAACTACACATAGCATTAGATGTTGAAGAAGCATTTTTCACTTTACTGCTGAATTGATCTTTACTTTATTCAGAAAAAAAAAATGTTGGGATTGATTTCTGAATGTTGGTTGCCACCTATCTTATTTAAGAAATCCTGAAACATAATCTAAATGGTATAAAGTAATTGTGACTCCGTTTTAGCCTATATGCCATTTACCATAAGCATTCTCATTTGCCTGGTTTTGAGGGTTCCTTATTACTTGTCACAAAATCTGATGCCTTATATATGCAGGTAATAGGGTGGTCAATGTGGTTTTCTGAATATCTCTTTTTGGAAAGAAATTGGGCAAAAGATGAAAGCACAATAAAGGTATTGGTGAATATGTTATACACACACACACGCGCGCGCGCGGACACATTATAATAGAGATATACACATAGTCACATACACACGTGCATTTTTACTTGAAGGCAGAGTTTTGCCTTAAAAGTTAAAATGGAACCGTCAAGGAGGTTTTATTTTTATACTCTTCTTCGATTCATTAAGCAATTTGGAAAACAATGTTTTGATAAACCTGAAAGAAATATGAGGATGTAATTGTTCCATGTACATAGATATCATTGTATCTGCACTTCATAGATAGGTCTGATTTGTTGCCAAGCTTAAGATTGTTTGGCATGTCTTGAATTGAGAGACTAATTACATCATTATCAATATCTTTATTCTTTCATATCTCCTCTTTGATCTAATTTTATTTTTTCAGATACGATCATTTCAGTTGTTACGTTGAGGCCATTTTTTATAATTGTAGTGCAGATATAATTATTACTGTTTAAATTCATTTACTATGCTGTTTGCTACTGCTAGTTGTAGATAAATTTTCTAGGTATTTCAGGGGGCACCTTGTCCCCTGCATTGCACCTTTCTTTTTTATTAAATGAAAATAGATTTCTCATGAAAAAGGAAATTTGTTGGTTTTTATTTATGGGAAAAATCTTCATATGGTACCTAGACTATGGCCAATTGCAATTTTTGGTACCTGAATTTTCATAAAGAATCTTGTGGTACCCAAACTATTACTCCGTTTGCCACTATGGTACTTCCGTTAAATATATAGATCTATCGTTGTTCTTCCTTCATTGAATGGTGATTTATCTTGAACAAAGATTCAAGAGCAACAAAGAATTAGAAGTTTCATCCTACGAATTTGCTTGGGAACATAAAGAATTTGATTATTGAAATTTGAAATAGAGAAAACTAGAGAATTTTTATATGAAAATATGGAAATTGAGGGAGAGGGAGAGAGCAGTGCTCCAAGGGATAGATCGAGAAACGTCCGAGGACCAGACCATACATTGGCGATCTAGACAGAAGCCGCGACCTTCTGCTTGAGACAGTGTTGTTGGCTTGGCAAAGCAGCGGCCATCGCTTACCTTTGCCGAGCATCGAACCAAGACCCAGACAGAGATCGGACTGAAGCCCCAAGCGAGGAACAAACCGGCGACTCAGGCAAGTTTGCCCAATCTCGAATCCATTCACGACTAGATCAAGAATTTTTTTAACTGCTATATTCGGGTTTGCCAGCAACCCAAAACTCTCTCCAAAACTCGAACCCAGTCACTTCTTCGATCTCCACCATGACCATTTTTCGGAGCTTGGGGAGTTTCGAAGCTGTAAAAGAGCTTGGTTAGCCAAAATGACTGTTTTGCCCATTGCTGATTCAACACTTTTAGTTAAAATAGTGCCACGTAAGCAGAGTTAACGAGTTATTTAACGGAAGTACCATAGTGGCAAACAGAGTAATAGTTTGGGTACCGCAAGATTCTTTATGAAAATTCAGGTACCATAAATTTCATTTGGCTATAGTCCAGGTACCATATGAAGATTTTTCCCTTATATTAATCTAGGTAATTTAAGTGGTTATCTTCGGATTTATTCCTATGCTTATCATGTAGTTTTGGTCTCTATCAATTGAGCAGTTGTATTTCTCCATCTGAATTCTCCTCTTCTCTCTTCGATTTCTTTCTCTCCCTTAGCTTAGCTATTTCTCGGTTGATCCCTAGTGGTACTACTTCAAGAGTGTTGTAGGCGAACTTCTTTGTCAACTTCATCTCTGTGTGTATCATGCTTTTCATTTTGACGGACTAATATCCGACACAGGCTAAAATCTAAGGGTATTGGTGTTAATGTGCCTACTTTTGTAGTATCCTCGTTATCTCATTTAAGTGTTGCTGTATTGTATTTCCAGTCAGGTATTCAACGGCTGAAGGACTTCCCTCAGCCATTTTGGTTAGCTCTTTTTGTAGAAGGAACTCGTTTTACACAGGCAAAGCTTTTGGCAGCACAGGAATATGCAGCCTCAACAGGGCTACCTGTCCCTAGAAATGTTTTGATTCCTCGCACCAAGGTAAAATTTTTAGTGCACTTTGATCTAGTACTTTGAGAAAACAATAGTTACTATTTTATTTGGAATGCTTCTCCCATTTCATGGCTGGTTTATGCAACTCCCCATCAGCATCAAGAAACATGGCAGCCTAGAATCCTCCTTTACAAGAGGGCTATCTTACTCTGTTGCACAAGTGCTCTGGCATATTCAATCATTTCTGTTGCTTTCAGGGTTTTGTCTCAGCAGTAAGTCACATGCGCTCATTTGTTCCAGCCATATATGATGTAACGGTAGCTATTCCTAAAAGTTCACCTGCACCTACAATGCTAAGACTGTTTGAGGGGCGACCTTCTGTGGTAAGCTTACTCTACTTGAGATTTTCAAAATGACTATTGTAGTGGTATTTTTTTATTTTTTTTTTGGGACGAATGACTATTGTAGTGGTTGAAACTTGAAATAATGTTCACATAAATAGTGGCTATTCCTAAAAATTCATGTCCACCTCCAATGGTAAGACTCATTGAATCATACCGCAATAGCAGCAGCCTAGCGCACCGAGCTGCCTTTTTTATATTTGGATTATTTGTTATATGAACTTGCAACTTTCCTTGGTTGTTACTCTCTTGCAGGTGCATGTGCACATCAAGCGGCATGTGATGAAGGACTTGCCTGAAACTGATGATGCTGTTGCACAATGGTGTAAAGATGCATTTGTGGCCAAGGTGGTTACTATATATGTGCTGCATGGTTTTATTTCTCTAGCATTTCTTTGAAAAATAAAAGTACTAATCTGGAATTCATGCATTAATTTCATAATTTTTGGTTGTGTTGATATATGATTCTGGTATACTAGGATGCATTATTGGACAAACATACAGCTGAGCAAACTTTTGGTGATCAAGAATTGCAAATTACTGGCCGGCCACTAAAGTCTCTTTTGGTGGGTTACGTGTTCTAATAAATTAGCCTACTTGCAACTCAATTATCTTTTTTTTTTTTTTTTCTTTTTTTCTATGTTTTGCTTACAAGGGTGTCTTGAAAGTTCTGCTAATTAAATTATACTTCATACAGGTTGTTACATCTTGGGCATGTCTACTGGTTTTTGGGGCCCTAAAGTTCCTCTACTGGTCTTCACTTCTATCCTCGTGGAAGGGCATTGCCTTCTCAGCATTGGGTTTGGGCGTTGTTACTGTCCTTATGCAGATCTTGATTCGGTTTTCTCAGTCTGAGCGTTCAACTCCAGCCAAGGTGGCTCCTGCAAAGCAAAGTAACGGAGGAGAGTCTTCAGGCAAACCAAACAAACAGCAATAGGTTACAGCTTCATTCCCAAGCCTTTTATAACTGGGCACACATGATTCATGTTGCCTCTGTATTTTGTCACCCCTTAGTGTTGTTTTAGTCTTAAGGTCCTTTTGATTTTGTAAAACGCCTATTTTGTATGCATATCAATTCATTAACTGCTGGTTGATTAGGGTATTTTCTGTATAGCCTCTTAAAAATGGCTGTAGCAGCACCATTGATATGTGAATCCTGGTGAGGCCTTGGACATGACTCTCTTTTGCTTTTATCAGTTCTGAGTGGGGGGCAATTTTTTTTTCTCTTTCTGGGTGATTTGACTAATGTATTGTCTACAAAGTTTTCATCCCCACTATGGATGATATGTAGTGGTAGTGCATATCATGCAATTGTGTACAAGTAGTTAAGTTGTGCAAGTAATGGAAAGTGATTTGATAATGAAACTTTTCAAAGAAATAGAAGAAAAAAATAAGACTGAACGTACAAAAATAAATATTTCAAGAATATGACAATCGAATTGTTGGGGCGTCTATGTAGAACAGACTCCCAAGTACTATCTATTTAGTGAGTCAGGTAGACCCATTTATACAAGTCCACTATGTCAGGAATTTGCCCGGAAATTTCAAAATTCTTTGGCAAGAAGTCATCTTCCTCTTCCTCCATATTTTCTTCTTTAGAACTCCTCCTTTTGCCACTATTGCTTCTTCTCTTGGGCACATTGTGATGGGTTTTTATACAAGTCCACCAAGTCTGAAATTTCCCCAGGAATTTCGAACCTTTCCGAAGGATAATTTGAATCCAATGTGAAGTTTCCTGATTTTCTTGTTTGGTTGCTGTCCTTTCGGATATTTTTGTTGGTGTCGTTGATCACCGGATAATCCATAATATGTGTCCTTGACCTATGTGATCCTCCTTGTCTTTACCAACTCGATCGGGCAAAACCTAGCTAGAAGGTGTTCTCAGCTTGTAACTTGGATTTGTTTACAACTTAGTTTTAGATGTGTATGGATCTTTAGGGGATAGGTACCCTTATATAAGGTATACATAAGTTTTTACTCCAAGTTGTATGTGGAAATTTACTTATTCCTATTGCAAATAAGTCTCGAGTCTCTACTCTCAAAACTATTAGGAAATTAATGTAATCTGATTGTAGAGAGGAAAGACGACACAACTTTTGTTTTGTTTTCAAAAAGAGGTAAAAGCCCTTAAACTTAGAAGACGACTATTCAGAGTTGACAATAGTACAAAAAAATTTCACAATTTATACTATACACTTGTACAATATATAGGGAGATGACAAATTTTCCCAGTTTATACACACACTCTATGCGGACAATTCTACAATATATTAACATATGACATACATACAATTATCAGTTTTAGGACTTAATTACTCAAATTAAAACCTACTTTACTCTAATGAAGACCTTAATACCTTATTTTTTTTCTATATATATATATATATATATATATATATTTTTTTTTTAAAAGAGGATCAAAGGATTTCACTCCTACCCCCATGGTGACTCGAACCTATGACCTTGATCTTAGGTAGTGGGTGCTCTAACCACTGAGCTAACACCACTTCGTCAGCCTTAATACCTTATTTACCTTAACGAACATTTTTTCATAGTTAACACATAAGTTGTCTAAGTGAATATATGTCATGAAGTAGTAAAATATAACAATTACCACTTTTAGGACTTCATTATTTAAACGATAACTTATTTAACTCTAATGAGGATCTTATTTACCTTAATGAGGACTTTTCTCTCCTCATTATGTATATGAAATGTTAACATACCATAGTCTTTCTTCACTTTATACAACATACACATAGTATGTCATGCTCCATGTTTTTTCATTGCTTAGTCATTTAAAGTTAATTTTGGCCAAAAAAAATCATTTAAAGTTGAAATCTTTTAAAATGTTGCATGACGTGCGCTCCGGTGTACGATAAAAATTCTCAGATATTTTTTTTTTGGATTAAATTCTTGTTACTACCATGTACTATATAGGTCTAATCAGTTCAGTCTCTAAACTTTTAATTTCTTCAAAATGATCCTTGTACTCTCAATTCTTTCATTGGTCGACATGTGTCATTTTTATTTACATTTACACCTATCATGGGTCAACACGTGTCCTAAATTGACCTATTAGATGAGAATTGAAAGTATAAGGATCATTTTGATGAAATTAGAAGTTCAGGGATTGAACTGATTAGACCCCTAAAGTACAGGGTAGTAATCCGAATTTAGTCATTTCTTTTTTAATTCCAGCTACAATATTAGGTGTCAAGTTTAATCAAGAATTACAATTTTTAAGATCTCTTTGATAATGGATATTAATAATGTATGGTTCCAACTATATGGTGACATTTTGTGATGGACTCATAAGGATTTGTAGGCTTGCACAACTAACAGGTTCGTCTTTGAATGCTATGGATAGTATAAATGAAAATAAAAACAAAAACTAGATTATATACAACCCCCATCCTGATGCTTCCATGGATGTTCCTCTGAAATGGTCACGCGAGGATAAGCCTCCACGAGGGAAGCGCACTTAATCTCGTGGTGTTACCTGTTGTCGCTTGCCGGCTATTGCTACGTTGGTGGTTGCGCTGGTGGACACAATGGGTTTCAATGTCGGCGATAGCTTGTTGTTTAGATTGGTGAAGGTTTTGGGTAGGCCTGGGCTCGGTTCGGGTCGGTCCCGGAAAGTACTGGAATCGGAACTGAAACTGACATATTGGTTTCGGTTCGTGTTGATCAAATTTCGCAATGAAAACTGACGACAACCCGAACGGACAACACTCAGTTTGGTTTTGTCGGGTTTTCGGTTCCAGAACACAGTTTTGTTAAACTGCATTTGTAATATCCGGTTATTTTAGTGGTATGATTTTTGTTTGTTCTAATGCTTGTAATTTATTTTCTGAACTGTTTGAGTATTTTGTATTTTACGAATAGGATAGGTGACCCTCGTTTGTGTGACAAGTCGTTTAGTTCGTAAGACTTATTTTAATTAGAGGGTTTTCTTTTATTTTCACTTATACTTTCAGACTATACAAAAAATTAAGTTTGCTTTATTTAGTATTTGAGTTGCTGCGTTTAAAGAATTTGTTTTTTTTTTTTTGAGCAATGGTTTAAAGAATTTGTTAGTTACTACAAAGAAGTTGAGGTTACTTAGGACTTTAAAACCTTATCAGATAGTTTACTAAGGATAGCTGAACTTAAGAGAAAACTTGAAAGAGGCAGAGTGACGTGTTTAACGTGGAAAAAAATAAAAGAAAGAGTTCTGAGCGCAAAGAGAGAGACTAGCTGGGTTACGTCGTTGTTTCGTCGAGAAGGGGTATAGCGGGTTTGAGTAGAGGCTTGTGATGGATTTTCTAGGGAAGCTCTGTCTTTTATTAAGGTTTTATCATTCAAATGATCCTCTTAGTTGTTCCATATAGAGGTTTTGTGTCTGGGTAATCAGAGGAAAGGATAGAACCTAATTTGGTAATCTGATTTTTGGTTACGTTTCTGAGGTCAGGTGGTTTTGCTACAAGTTTGGTCAGGTATTACCTCATATTAAATTCTGAATCTTTTGTGATTAAAAGTAGACTTCTCAAGGGTTCTTTTGGAGTTGGTTTCATAAGGAAATATTAAGAATTGAATTTTTGGTGAATTTTCTAAGTTAGCACAGAAACGCAGGATTTTCCTGATATAAATTGTTATTGAATTGAGGTCCATGATTAAGGAACTAAACGACATAATTTATCCTTCGGAATTTTCTGGTTTGACTATAGTTGTGTCTAGTATTTCTATAAAAATTTTGGTGGAATTATCTTGCACAGTGATTTAATTAAAAATCGGTGATTAGCAGAACTTTGCTGTTACAGTTGACAGAGTCAGTTTTAGTTACTGATTTGGGACGTCGTTTGGGATTGAGTGAGAACTGTTTTTGTTCTTAAATTTTTACTGTGTCTTCGTAGGTAAACCTGGGTCAGGTGTGCCAATTTTTATTTAATTTGGAATTATAATATAACCAAAAGCATTCTTGGAAAGGTTGTTGGCAGTGAGGGTTTTGGTTTTTAACAGCAACAGTACGTGGGTGGTTTTGAAAAATTTAAGAAATGGCTTGTAATTTTTATAGTAAGTAATTTAGGATGTATAGTACTATAGTTTACTCTTGTAAAGTTTGAAGTCCATAGGTTAAGGGGTTTAATAAATGGGGTTTTTCCTTTTGGTTTGTGCCTCATTTTGAGTATCCATTTGTGTATAGGCTCAAAGACTCTTTACTTAGGACGCACTACCATTTAATTGTGAACCTTTGGCTTCTCGAGGTAAGTAACCATGGCTTGTTCTGGATCCATAATAAATGTAACTATGTTTGATTTGTTATTGTATGTATATGTATATATTAAATATGCAAAATTTTAAAGTGCACAGTTTGTTTTCTGATATGATTATGATATGTGATGTTCGTGTATTTTATATCATGCAAAGTCTGACAGTTTCAGTATGACAATTTGAACTAGATGTTATGTACACACATCCCTACCAGAAGATTGTCTGGAGAGAGTCTGTTGTTCTGTAAGTGCAAGTTTTGTACTAATCTGTTGATGCATTTTATGCGTCGTATGTTATATGGCCTATATAATGGGTGTCTACAACGGGTGGCGTCTGTCTCCCATATTTGATAAGTTTGGGTCTCACCGGTAGGTTGTATCTAAAGGGCTCTTGAAAGTTTTTGATTTGGATATGTTTGGGGTGCACTCTATCTATTGTATTTATATTTTATAATTAGTATGTGATTATCTTCATATGCTGTTGTACGTGGTTTGTATTTGTTGCTTACTGAGTTTATCTCATTAGTAATTTGTTATGGTTCCAGGTATTATTGAAGATAAAGATCAATGCTTAGAAGGCTTGGCAGCTATTCATCTTTGTTTAATGGTCCCTTAGGAGATTTAATTTAAGTTAGTCTTAAGGTGATACAATAAGATGCTTCCGCTGTAATATGAGAATAAGTGATTCAGCCTTTGTTTTTTAACGTTGGTCTTATGGTGATGTATTATTACGTTTGATTAAGTCAAAATCAGCTTGAGTTTATGTAGAGACTTTATCTTACTAAAAAGATTTATAAGATTTCCTTCGACGTAAACCTAATTGATAACTTAAGTCATGCCTTCAACTTGACAAATTTGAGGGTGTGACAACATTAATTCGTAGGTTCAACCTGTAAATTTTTAATGAATTCTTCACAAAAGTTATTGACATTTTTGAGGCATAGGAAGATTAAAATGACATCCCAACTTGTCATTCACAAACTAGCATTCACAAATCTCAAAGACACAAATTTATTCAACTGTTTAAGACTTCAAGTACTAAAACAAATAACTGAACAGTGAATAAGGTAATAAGCATACACTAGTGCCTTATGTTCCAGCAATTCACAAAAGTCCAGCAAATTTTTACACAAATAATCCCAATAAGCAAGTAACAAGAACATGTTCATAGTACTAAACAACTCGAAATGTCAACTTGTTTAGCAAAATAATTAGCAATGAATTTGTCACCTCCCAAGTTTTCATTTCCCATCAACTTTATAACACTGCAATTACACAAAAATTTAAATAATCAAATGGATCAGATCATAAAAAAAAAAGACATAAAGTCATAAATTGTTCATATATTCCTTAAGTTCACAAAGTCACAAGGTCAAAAGATCACAAATTCAATGTTCACAGTCACAGAAATAAGGTCAGAAGGCATTAAGTTCACAATTGCAGAAATTAATAAGTTCACCAACTCAAAACTCATAAGTTCTTAATATCCTTCCTGCACGCGCGAGAAACATTCTCTCATATTTTAGGTTTTTCGCATCATTTGTCTCTTTGTTTTATCATACTATTTTTCAACTTAAATAATAAATAATGTTAGAAAATAAAATAAGAGAAGAAATAAATAAAAAAACTAAAAATGATAATAAAAAATAGGCAAGTGGGCAAGTTGGTGTGGGGTCCTATACTATTTTATTTATTGTTTTGCCCTTAATATATTTAAGTTTATATATTATCTAACAAAAATTCTCCAATAAGGAGGTCTTTACTTTATAAGATGCGGAGTTCTAATGTCAGCGGTCAGATCCGTTTAAATGATCTAATCTGACGGCTGACATTAAAACTCCGCATCTTATAAAGTAATGATCTCCCTATCTAATAAAGTGTTGCAGGGGTAAATCTTGGGTTTTTGAATGTTTACCAAGAACCCAAGTTACATATATAGAGAACTTATGTTCACAAGTTCATAAATTCATAAATTAAAGAAATCTGACCTTGAATAACTTTTTTTTTTAAGCTTTTGCAGCATCAGAAGTCTTTGAGGTCTTTGAACACTTTGAGACATATGCTTTGATTGTTTTCTCACTTGATGAAGTAACTTCAAGTGCATGTTCTACACAAATCACACATTATGTCATCAAGTCTTTAACAAACACATTGAATGCAATACTTAGATTAGAAAATGAAAAAAAAATAATCACAAACTAAGTATCAACTAATCTAAGAGGCATAATATTAGAAACCTACCCATGTACATGTCTCTACTCCTTTATAGAAATCTCTATCTTTAATGCATGGAACATTCTCTATACTTTGAATGCTCTTTGACCTAATCCAATTCTGGAAGCATATCAATGCTTCAAAGTTCAATTGTTCTAGGAGTTAAGGAACTCCTAAATGGATCAATGAACCTCTTATCAGTGCTAAAGCAAGATTTACAAGCCACTGTAGACACTTGGATTGCAAGTACATCGTTGGGAACTAATACAAAATTTGGGGTACTTTCCTCCATTAAGTTTCCACCATAGGAAAAAGTTAAAGTCTGAACCTAACCTCTTGGAGGCTTTTCAATTGGGTCCAACAAGTATCTATCCACTTCATGTATCACAACAACTTGATCAGAGTCTTCAAGCTCTATTTAGTCTTTCTTAATCTTCTAGCATGTCTGCCATCTTGCCACTCATGCTTCTTGAACTAGAGCTACTGCTGTTGGATCATAATTCATATGATCAAGGCCAAGAGGGTATCCAAGAAAACAAGGTCAGCATTGTCCAATAAAATGGGCATAAAGACCATAACCCATGCATAAAGTAGGTCCATCAGCCTTGTAGAATTAGCTGGCTAACGTCCTAGTACCCAATCCCATAATATTCGTAAAAGGCACCACCACCTGAGCATTGTCACATTCACTCTTAAAAGTCCCAAACCATTTAGCAGAATGCCAAGGAAGTCAGGCAACAAAGCCCACCACCCTCAAGGGAGGAACTAGCTCTAGAAGTCTATCCATTGCGGCACTTACACATAACTGAGATAAAAAGTTGTCATGCATTGATAACAACCAACGCAGCAGGAGCCAAGGAGGGGTTTGAATCTGAACCTAGACGTTCAGAGCAGATAGGGAGACCTTGTAAAAGTTAGAGAGACCGTCCTACAACGATAGAGGAACCATATTTTGTCGTAGTACTACATGCATGCCACCATTAAGATTCCCAACACTAGTAGAGGAGAATGCTCCCCAATATATGCTCGCCAAATCCATCGTCATTTAATTATCCAATTCAGCTTCAAAGCTAAAGATGCAGACCTTTGATATGTTCCATACAGAAATGAGAAAGAAAAGGGGCAAAAGCTACAAATTAAAGTCCTAAAAAGAAACCTTAGGAGAGGAGTCATACTTTTAGGTTTTAGTGCATGTAGTTTTTCTAAGTAGCTTATTGAATATTTATGAAGTGCATATACAACAAGAATTCTTGCACTCAAATTATTAGACAACATTGTAGCTTATTAATAATTTTAATTTAAAGCACTACACGTAGTTAAATCTGTCGAACGAATCAGTAGCCTTTTCACAGAAAGATGTTGAAGAAAACCTTCTAAAATTAGGTCACTGCTTCTTTATCCTAAATAAAAAAACTATTGCTAAAATTTCAATTAATATGATCTATGATATTTATTAATACCAATTCAACCTTAAGACAACATTCATTGCGTGTCATTATATAAAGATATGGTTAATATATAAAAAGCAATTTCGTAGAATGAAAGTAGAATGCATGCATTATATGCTTTTAAACCCTAAATTGAATCGTACCCCACTAGTTTACTTTTTACCTAAACAAGCCCGAATTTCGAATTTCGCTAATCTCTAGGAGTGCCAGAGAGAAAGTATAACAACATAGAATACCAAAATAGTAGAGAGCCAAAGAGGAAAAAAACAACTAGCACCTGGTCTACCTTTAGAGCTCTGATTGATAACTAACAAATAATTAACAGCTTGTAACTACCTTAAAAAAAACCAATTTTTTTTTATATAAAAAGATGATGATCATCATCATCAATTCACAACCTGCAAAGATTCTTCAGCCATGGAACAAGGAGGAGAGAGGAAAATGTTTAAGAATAAAGCAAGTGATCAAGATAAGGAGAAGGTTCCATTTTACAAATTGTTTATGTTTGCAGACCAATACGACATCGCGTTGATGACCGTCGGAAGTTTATGTGCGATTGGAAATGGACTATCACAGCCACTCATGACACTCGTTTTCGGTGGCCTTATCAATACTTTTGGAGCTACTGACCCTGCTCATATCGTTCCTATGGTTTCCAAGGTACATACGTATCCTGCCCTACAATGTTAATGCTACAACCTAACATTACCCTTATTTTCTTATTATGGGTGATAGGAATAGTTATAAATATATATTTAATGGTAAATCTCATTTCTTGGGCCAATTAAGTACCAATATTCTAGCCTCTAGAGATCTGTTTCCTTAATTGGATTTTTGCTTTGGTTTTTTTTTTTTTTTTTCAACAACCCAAAGGGGACATTAATGTGTTTATTCTTAGAGAAGCATAAATCTAGATAATTTTCCAAATGCTTTTGTAGTATGCATGAGTTTTTTTTTTCTAATCAAACGAAAAGAAATCTCTAAAAAATATCTGATGATTTCAATCCCCCCCCCCCTTTTTTTCTCACCGTGCATTCTAAATATAGATTTTTTTTGCTAATCCTCGAAAAAAAATTGTTAAAATACTGGAATAACAAGCTCAAAGGAAAGACAAGTGGCGAAGCAAAAAAATTGGGTCAAACCCAATATATGTATGATGATATTATGTGTTGCACCCTTTCTAATTGAATTAACTAATTCCTCCTTCCTATTTTTGTTTCAGGTCTCTCTAAAGTTTTTGTACTTGGCCATTGGTACCGGCCTTGCTGCATTTCTGCGTAAGTGTTTATATTAATTGATAATTAGTTGGATAACTAACAATGTACAGTTGATTTTTGGATTATATTTGTTCAATTCAAACTAGGCATGCTTATCAATAGATTGCTTAGTGGTTGCTACATATGTGCAGAGGTGTCATGTTGGATGGTGACTGGGGAAAGACAAGCCACTCGAATTCGAGGCTTGTACTTGAAAACAATTCTAAGACAAGACATTGGATTTTTCGACACCCAAACTAACACTGGAGAGATTATTGGGAGAATGTCAGGGGATACCATTCTCATTCAAGATGCCATGGGAGAAAAGGTATGCAGTTAATTGCTACAAGTTCAATCAATACCGTAGCATGGCACTATGCACCACTGCAATAGTTGGTTCTTGCTAATTATATTTGTGTTGATTTGTGATATATGCAGGTGGGGAAGTTCATACAACTCCTTTCAACTTTTCTCGGCGGTTTTGTAATTGGTTTTATAAAAGGATGACTTCTCACCTTGGTATTGTTGTCCTGTATACCTGCTATTGTCATTGCTGGTGGAGTCATGGCCGCTATTGTTTCGAAAATGTCAACACGCGGGCAGCGCGCTTATGCAGAAGCTGGCACTATAGTAGAACAAACTGTTGGAGCCATTAGAACAGTAAGTTAATTAACTAGACCTTGATATATAATACCCTTATCTTAATTATCAAAGTCCATAACTAATTACATTATAATAAAATTTGTGCATTCTAGGTTGCATATTTTACCGGGGAGAAGCAAGCGATAGAAAAATACAACCAGAAGCTGAAGATTGCCTACAATAACATGGTTCAACAAGGACTAGCCACAGGGGTTGGACTTGGTACATTCATGCTTATTGTCTTTTGCACATATGGACTTGCCATATGGTACGGATCCAAAATGATCATTGAGAAAGGCTATAATGGGGGCCAAGTTATCAATGTTATGTTTGCAATCTTGACTGGTGGAATGTAAGTTTACTAGTGCTTTGTATTCTACATTTTGGGGTTAATTTTGGTCGGTTTTCTATTAGAATTAACCATGCTAATGCCTACTTAATTATTTTGTTGTACTAGGTCACTAGGGCAAACATCACCGTCTCTGAATGCATTTGCAGCAGGGAAAGCTGCTGCATACAAAATGCTTGAGACCATCAAGCGAACACCAAAGATTGATCCCTATGATACTAATGGAGTTGTATTGGAAGATGTTAAAGGAGAGGTCGAACTCAAAGACGTATATTTCAAGTACCCTGCTAGGCCAGATGTGCAGATCTTTGCTGGGTTCTCATTGCATGTTCCGAGTGGCACAACGACTGCTTTGGTTGGGCAGAGTGGAAGTGGGAAGTCAACAGTGATAGGCCTGGTAGAGAGATTTTATGATCCAGAAATAGGTGAAGTGCTTATAGATGGTGTCGACTTGAAGAAGTTGCATCTTAGATCGATAAGGGAGAGGATTGGGATTGTAAGTCAGGAACCAAATCTTTTTACAACAACAATAAGACAGAACATAGAATATGGGAAAGAAAATGCAACTGAGGAGGAGATTAGAAGAGCCCTGGAGTTGGCAAATGCAGCCAAGTTCATTGACAAGCTGCCCCAGGTAAACCTAATTGTTTTTTGCAGTTTACCTTATCAGTGTTTTGTAACAGAGGCTCATGTATTTTTTTTTATATAGGGCCTAGACACAATGGTAGGTGAGCATGGAACATCATTATCTGGTGGACAAAAGCAAAGAATTGCAATTGCAAGAGCTATTTTGAAGAACCCAAGAATTTTGCTTCTCGACGAAGCAACAAGCGCTCTGGATACTGAGTCCGAACGAATTGTTCAAGATGCGCTTGTGAGATTAATGTCAAATAGGACAACTATTGTTGTTGCACATCGCTTGACTACGATTAGAACTGCTGATGCAATAGCAGTGGTGCATAAAGGGAAAATTGTGGAAAAAGGTAAGACCAAACAATATGTAGTATATCATTCTCAATTGACAATAGGCTTGCCCCCCAAATAAAATTGTTTTTGGTTCAATTTATAGGAACTCATGACGAATTAACCAAAGATCCAGAAGGAGCTTACAACCAACTAATTCGTCTGCAGGAGGGAGCTAAAGAAAAAGATGCAGAACCGATTGATCTAGATACTTGTTTAGATATAGATAGGACCATGCTTAGTTCTGGGAGCCGGAGATTATCAAATGGGATATCTTTAAGCAGAGGTTCATCAGGTAGCCGGCTGTCCTCCACCATTAGCAGCTTTGGTACTCCTGCTCTAGTTAATATCCAAGTGACTGAAGTACGGGATGAGGAGAGCCTGGAAAAAACTAAGGTTGATCCTAAAGAGCGTAAAACAATTTCCATCAAAAGGTTGGCCTTGTTGAACGAAAATGAGCTTCCAGTTTTGTTGCTTGGAGCCATAGCTGCAGCTGGTCATGGAGTAATTTTTCCTGTCTTCGGCTTACTACTCTCAAAAGCCATTAAAATATTTTATGAACCGCATAATGTGCTACGAGAAGACTCGAAAATTTGGGCAGGAGTGTATACAGGGATGGGTTTCTTTGCCCTGGCTATCATTCCAGTGCAAAATTTCTTCTTTGCAGTAGCAGGTGGAAAATTAATAGAGCAAATTTGTTCCTTGACGTTCCAGAAGGTTGTGCACCAGCAAATCAGTTGGTTTGATGATCCTGCAAATTCCAGGTGTGTTAAACAAACAGTACTTTAAGGAGCTTAATTTCAATTCTTTTTATATTTTAACTGAAAGATTTTGTATTTTTAGTGGTGCCATTGGTGCAAGGTTGTCTTCTGATGCTTCAACCGTGAAGGCTCTTGTTGGTGACGCCTTAGCCTTGATTGCGCAGAACATAGCAACTATCATAGCAGGGTTGATTATAGCTAGGTTTCACAGCTAATTGGAAACTGGCGTTTCTAATTTTAGCCGTGTCGCCGTTGATGATTATGCAAGGAGTACTTCAAACAAAATTTCTTAAAGGGTTTAGTGCAGACACCAAGGTCAATCAAATCTTTCCCCATGAGTTATTTATATTTCAAATTGAATGTGTTGCTAATGATTTCAATATTACCTGCAGATTATGTATGAAGAAGCAAGCCAAGTGGCAAATGATGCAATTGGTAGCATCCGAACTGTTGCATCATTTTGTTCTGAAAAGAAGGTGATGGATGCATACGAGAAAAAGTGTGAGGCTCCCATGAAACAAGGAGTACGGTTAGGAGTAGTGAGTGGTGTAGGTTTTGGCTTCTCGTTCTTCGTAATGTTTTGCACAAATGCATTAATTTTCTACCTTGGAGCTATTCTTGTGAAACATGGGCAAGCTACATTTGAACAAGTATTCATGGTAAGGTTTCAGCTTCTGCCTCGCTCCATTCCTCTTATATCCCTTCATTGGTGTTTTTCGTTCTAATTCTAGCTAATTAATTATTATTTTTTAGGTGTTCTTTGCTTTGACAATCTCAGCAGTAGGGGTTTCAGAATCTAGTGGTATGGCTCCTAACTCCAACAAAGCAAAGGACTCAGCAGCTTCAATTTTTAAGATTCTTGACAGCAAGCCTAAGATCGACTCGAGCAGCGATGCAGGCATAACTCTATCGAGCATAATTGGAGAAATTGATCTCGAACATGTGAGCTTCAAATATCCCACAAGGTCGGATGTGCAGATATTCAGAGATATTTGTTTGAAAATCCCCTCGGGAAAGGTAATTACAAATCACCACTCAGTTTATGTTTACATATTTAGTTTCTTATTGCTTAATTATCTTAATATTCTATCTACACAGACCGTTGCTTTGGTCGGAGAGAGTGGCAGTGGGAAGTCGACAGTAATAGGCCTCATAGAGCGATTCTATGATCCAGATTCAGGTCGTGTACTATTAGATGGACTGGAAATCCACAAGTTCAAGCTAAACTGGCTTAGGCAACAGATTGGTTTGGTTGGTCAAGAACCAATTCTCTTTAACGAATCCATTCGGACTAACATTTCTTATGGGAAGCGAGGAGATGTAACTGAAGAAGAGATCATAGAAGCCACAAAAGCATCAAATGCACACAACTTTATATCTTCCCTACCTCAAGGCTATGACACCTCTGTAGGGGAACGAGGGGTTCAATTATCTGGAGGACAAAAGCAAAGAATAGCCATTGCAAGGGCTATTCTAAAGGACCCGAAAATTCTTTTGCTCGATGAAGCTACAAGTGCACTAGATGCAGAGTCAGAACGCATAGTACAAGATGCTTTGGACAAAGTTATGCTGAATAGAACAACTGTTGTTGTTGCTCACCGTCTTACCACGATCAAAGGGGCAGACATAATTGCTGTGGTGAAGAGCGGTGTGATTGCTGAGAAGGGTAGCCATGATTTTCTAATGAAGATCTCTGATGGTGCTTATGCATCTTTGGTGGCACTTCATTCTAGCTCAACATGAGTAGTAAAACTCAAATAAATAATAACTGCATCGCTGAATATTATAGGCACACATGCAGTGGATTTATTATTAGAGACTACAAATGTTTTAAATTAAGTTTGTTTTTGTTATAAATCTAGTACTTAATGTAAATTCATGTGGTTGTCCCTGACTGCTATATGAATAGGATAATGTACAGAAAGAGGAAGAGCAATGTAAATATTTGACATACATTTCCAATAATAATAAGCTTAATTTCTAGTTCTTTTTTTTTCCTTGTCATCATTTTGTGTAATAGAACAGACTAAAGCAATGACGAACTACATTTCAAACTTAAACAACTTATATATCTAATAAATGTTTTTCAGAAATTTCACTTATTTGTGAAATATCACAAGCACAAGTTGTTTGATCTATTTCGAGAAGCACATTTCCCAGTATTTAGCTAAAACTAACAACAATATTTCGAAGTTAAGCAATTTATTTGCTTCTGCAAATTAAATTACACTTCATACAGGTTGTTACATCTTGGGCATGTCTACTGGTTTTGGGGGCCCTAAAGTTCCTCTACTGGTCTTTACTTATATCCTCGTGGAAGGGCATTGCCTCCTCAGCGTTGGGTTTGGGCGTTGTTACTGTCCTTATACAGATCTTGATTCGGTTTTCTCAGTCAGAGCGTTCAACCCCAGCCAAGGTGGCTCCTGCAAAGCAAAATAACGGAGGAGCGTCTTCAGTTAAACCAAACAAACAGCAATATATAGGTTACAGCTTCATTCCCAAACCTTTTGTGAAAGGGGACACGTGATTCATGTTGCCTCTGTATTTTGTCACCCCCTTAGTGTGGTTTAGTCTGAAAGTTCCTTTTGATTTTGTTAAACGCCAATTTTGTATGCATATCAATTCATTAACGTACTGCTGGTTGATTAGGGTATTTTCTGTATAGCCTCTTAAAAATGGCTGTAGCAGCACCGTTGATATGTGAATCCTGGTGCGGCCTGCTTGGTCATGACTCTCTTTTGCTTTTATCAGTTCTGAGTAGGACGCATTTATTATTATGTTGTTTTTCTCTTTCAGGGTGATTTGGTTCAACTTTGTATTGTCTACAAAGTTTGCATATATGGGTGATGCAAACTTTGTAGTAAACTTGATAGTGCATATAGTGCAATTGTGTACAAGTAGGAAAGCAATGAAACTTTTCAAAGAATTAAAAGAAAAAATTGCGACCAAATAGGAAATAATAACAAGAGAAATCTGCAAAGAAAAATTTCACTGAATGTCTAATTAAAGACGACTGAACGTACAAAAATAAATATATCTAGAATATAAAAATCGAATTGTTGGGGGTCTATGTAGAACAGATCGACTACGGAGTACTATCTATTTAGTGAGTCAGTTAGACCCATTTATACAAGTCCACCATGTCAGGAATTTGCCCGGGAATTTCAAAATTCTTTGGCAAGAAGTCATCGTCCTCTTCCTCCTTATTTTCTTCTTTAGAACTCCTCCTGCCATTATTGCTTCTTCTCTGAGGCACATTGTGATAGTTTTTATACAAGTCCACCAAGTCTGGAATTTCCCCAGGAATTTCGAAACTTTCCGAAGGATAATTTGAATCCGATGGGAAGTTTCCTGATTTTCTTGTTTGGTTGTTGTCCTTTCGGATATTTTTGTTGGAGGAGTCACCTGTGTAGTAATTGATTGACTCGCCTTTCGAGTTCTTCCTTTGTGCGTTGGTGTCGTTGATTACCGGATAATCCATAATGTCCTTGACCTATGTGATCCTCCTTGTCTTTACCAACTCGATCGGGCGAAACCTAGCTAGAAGGTGTTCTGCAGCTTGTAGCTTAGATTATTTTCAACTTGGCTTTAGATGTGTATGGATCTTTAGGGGATAGGTACGTACATACCCTTTATATAAGGTATACGTACATAAGTTTTTACTCCACGTATGTGGAAATTTACTTATTCCTATTGCACATAAGTCTCGAGTCTCTACTCTCAGAACTATTAGGAAATTAATGTAATCTGATTGTAGAGAGGAAAGACGATGCAACTTTTATGTTGTTTTCGAGAAAAGGTAAAATAACTTCATATGAAAATTTTGTAATTATAGTTGCATGTGAGTCCAAGACTTTCTCAGTTTCTCTTCGGTTAATTATACTTTAATTAAGTTTCTACTCGTTGTACGTGAAAATTAACTTATTCCTATTGTATACAAGATTAAGCTACTCTAAGTTCTACATAGAAAATCTCAATATTTCAATTTTTTTTTAGAGAACTCAATATTCCGATTATAAAGAGGGAAAATGGGGAAACATATTAGGCAAACAGATTTCCCATTACTTATTCCTATTGCATATAAGTCTTAAGTCTCTTTCTACTCGAAGTTCTACCAGGATATATATCAATTATTCTGATTATAAAGAGGGAAGAAGAGGCCGGGGAACAACTTTTGTTTTGTTTTTTGTTTTGTTTTGGAGAAATAGAAGGAAGGAAAGGAAATTTTATAAGGGTAATGCTTGGGGGCCTTAATTAATTAAGACCTAAGATTGAGGTTTTGATCCAATGTGGCATTCCATGTCACCTATACTTGTCATTTATCTTTGACACATCAAATTTTATAGACCAATTTAGGGCAAAAAAGAAAAAGAATAAAAATAAATTTAAAGAAACGAAGAAATTAATATCCAAGAACCCGGCCAGCTACTTCCTACATATATATACTACCCTTCCTACACGCACGAAAACATTCTCGCTCATTTAGTTTTTCTGCATTATGTGTTCTTCAATTTTATTATACTACTTTTGAAATTAAATTGTAAATAAAATAAAGAAGAAAAACGCTATGCATGTACTGCATACAATGATGTATAGTACTAGTACAACTTTTGGCCCCAGACTGCAGTTTGAACGTCTACTAGATATATAGCTAGCAAGTTCACTATAAGAGAGGATGTGTGGCAAACGAAATACAAGTTTTGGCTAGAAAAGTTAGAACCCATAGTTAACTGCACGTTCAAAGAAGAGTAATGCAAAACCCTCCATTAACAGCATAGCATTACCTAGCTAGTAATCCTTTGTTTTATTAGCAGAAGTTAATAATATATTAATAACCATTTGATTAATAATTTTTTTTTTTTGAGAGAAATAGACAAACTTTATTGAGGGGAATTAAGTTGAAGGGTTTGAATCCTTCAACAATACATCAGTAGTAAAAACAGGAGGTACAGACCCCCAAGAACTGGCAAAATTATGACATAAAGCAAATTTTGCAATGCAATCCGCCACCATATTGGCTTGACGGTAGACATGGGTAACCAAAGACCCCGGCAAATGGGACAAACCATCCACAATATCCTCATAGATAGGGCCTAAGCACGAGTTGTGAGGTGACTGTTGTCGAATAGCTTGAGTGAGAATCATTGAATCGGTTTCGAAAATGACCGGTGAAAACCCACAATCTTGAGCCATACGGACAGCGCACCTCCCAGCTAGAGCTTCGACCTGCTCCGGAGAACGAACATTGTCAACTTTTGCACACTTACCCCCCACACAATTACCTTCATCATCACGAACAATAATCCCAATACCTCCAGTAAAATCAGTTGATGAAAATGCTCCATCAAAATTGATCTTTAGCCATCCTGTAGAAGGTTTCTTCCAATAGACCACTCGTTGACGACGCGTCAAGGCTTTGGCCTTGTTACGGTAGAATTGGTAATCAGTCAACCATGCATTAGCCTGAAAAGTAACATCCCCAGCTGCTATAGCCTTTTGCTCCCACACTCTTCTATTCCTCTCACGCCAAACACACCAGATGAGGAACAAAAGTCTATGAAAATTCTCTTTGGATAAAACCTGAGAACAATGCATTAACCATTCCAAAAAGGAAGAGAAAAGGAGTTCGTCCGGATAACACCGATCCAAACCCGGAATTGTTTGAAAGACAGTTCTCGAGAAGGAACACTGGCAACACAGATGGAAAGAAGATTCTGACAACTCATTGCATAAGACACAAAGGGTGCTAGGTAACTCCACTTTCTTACGGACCAAACTCTCTCTAGTTGGAAGTATATCCACCCCAGCCTTCCAAATACACACTTTGGCAGATGCTGGAATATTAGCATGCCAAATATTTTTCCACAAAGGAACACACAGATCACTAGAAATAACACCATTCACGGATTGTACCTCTGAGGATTGCATCTCCATAGCAATCCTATAAGCTGATTTAACAGTAAAACATCCTTTTGAATCCGGACTCCATATGCGCCGATCACTAGTACATCTATCACTCAGAGGCAACGCAAGAATAAGAGCAGCATCTGCAGCTTCAAAAGTTTCCAAAACCTTCTGCTGATCCCATACCCGAGTAGGCAAAATGAAATCAGCTACAGTAGTATGCAATGGATTAGTAGAGGTTCTCGGAGTAGGAAAAAATGAGGACGGTTTGGGAACCCAAGGTTCAATCCACGTAGCAATTTCTGTACCTGACCCAATTTGCCAACGCATTCCTTTCAATAACAGTTCCCTGGAAGCCCATATACTACGCTAGGAATAAGAAGGAAAAACAGGATCAGAGGCATCCCAAAAAGAAGTGTGAGGGAAATAACGAGCCTTGTACATTCGTGCAATTAAAGAAGTGGGATTCTCAAGAATACGCCAACTTTGCTTAGATAATAAAGCCAGATTGAAGGCATGAAGATCACGAAAACCTAAACCACCCCTCTCTTTCGGAAGACACAAACCCGCCCAGGATTTCCAATGGATTTTCTTGTGATCAGTAGAGCTTCCCCACCAAAAACGAGCACACATTTGTTGGAGATCGTTACAAAAGTTCTTCGTAAGAAGAAAACAATTCATAGCATGAGAAGGAAGAGCTTGCGCCTGTAATACCCCGAAAATTTCCGTATTATTTTTATAAAATAGTTCGTGAAATTTGAAGTGAAATGGTGCGATTTCATATTTTTAGAGGTTTTCGTCGTAAAACGATAATTACGGCGGTAATTATAAGTTACACAAGGTTAATTAAGGTAACTTTTTATCAGTTGAGAATTTGGGAAAACTTCCTTCATGAAAGTTGTAGAACTCGTCGAATCGAGTTCGTAGGAATTTGGTTCACCGAAAACGGACATCGTATGAAGAAGTTATGGCCCTCGGAAGTTTGGTCGAAAGTGTATAAATATGGGGTAATTTTCATAAAAATCAGAAAATACCCGGAAAATTCCGGAAACTTCCGGAATTCTCCCAAGCAGACCCGCGGACCCGCCGTTGACCCGCGGACCCGACCCGGCGCGTGCGGGCGCGTCCGGCCACTTCCGGCGACGGACCGGCCACCCACCGACGCAGACCGGCGTCGCCGGTCGACCGGTGGTGCTCCCCGCCACCAGATCTCGCCGGAAGTTAGCAGATCGTGCGGCGGCAGATTCGGGAAACGTCGACCCGGCCACCGGCGACGTTTCCGGCCACCTCCGGCGATGAACCTTCTTGGGTTTTGCTCCCCTCCTCCCCAGCAACCTCCCCATGGTGGTGGATCACGGCGGCACGGCCTAGATCGGCGGCAACGACGATTTGCACTTTTTGGGATCAAAAACCCACCGACACCGATTCCGGCCACTTCCACTCCGATCCAGACCTCGAGGTAGTTATCAAACTTGTTGGTATTGTTGTGATCTACATTCTGGTAAAATTTGGTGTCAATCGGACCACCTTGACCGGCGGTCTGACCACCGCCGGCGGCGGCGCGTGGGCGGCGCGTCCGGCTGGTCCGGGAGCAGTTCTTTGCTCCGTTTGACTTGTTTCGTCGATACGAACAACTTTCGTGTTTTGACTTTTGTCAAATTCGGTCGTTTGACCGATGGTCAATTAACCTTATTAATCGGATCGTACGATTTACGATTCGAGAGATCCGACCGTTGGATGATCATGAAATTTGATCGTGGGGTTAATATTGAGATTATAAGCATGTTGGACCGTTGGATTATTGAAATTAGATCGTTTGATCAACGATCAATTATGCAATGATTATGGATCGTTAGATCCGTGATGATCCGACCGTTGGATCATCACCATTTTTGGATATGATGTTAGGATGCTAGAAATAAGCATGTTGGTAGATTTTGGAAGTTTCGGATTTTGTGTGGGACCCGTTGATGAATAGTAGACGTGTGACCCACATTGACCGACGGTTGACTTTTGGTCAAACCGTCCCGAATTATGGTTAATAATGTCTAAGTGACATTTGAGGAATAATGTAATGTTTTGGAAGTGTATTATGCTAAGTGGATATTGCATAATCATAGGTACATACGAAATGTGAAGTGTACGTACGTTGATCGATTCCTGGTTACTATTTGAAGACGCAGCAGGAATTAGAGGTGAGTGAATCTCACGATGTTTTTATATATGAATATTAATTCATATTATGTTGTTTGTGATTTTGGTGTTAAAACAATAATTGAAAAATGTTCATTTTATTGTTTTAATTTGTGAATTTTGTGGGAACACAATATTTCAAAATAAGATATTGTGTTTGCCTATTTGAATGATTTTGTACAAACGGACTGTCCTGGGGACACCGTTAAATGGGTGAAAAATGGTAGCCCATCAGTTAGAGCTCTAGACTGCATATTGTTTGGTTAACTTGATGTATTAAAAGGAGAAGAAAAATAGTATTCTCACTTTTAATCAGGCGAAGTTAAAAATAACTTGATGTATTAAATGTGAGATGCATCTCACTTTTAATCAGGCTAAGTTATAAATGATTTTGTGTGAGTAAAGATCGAGGGTTTATATTATTTAATATACTGGATTACCCTGGTATTAACATACACGTTTATGGGGCGTGTGGGGTTAAAATACGTGGTATGGGACACGTAGGTTCAGTATATTAGATAATACGAATCTTCCGGATTTGAAATGGAACTTTTGAGTTAAATGATTCTTTGAAAATAAAACATAGATTACTCATACCAGCTTCGTAAGCTGACCGGGTTTGTTGATATAACCCGGTACACTATTCCACGGTGTAGTGGTTATACCTGCAGGTTAGGATAACCAGGAGTAAGCAAGGCTGCATACATATTATTGGTTTATAAGACTTCCGCTGTTTATGTAATAAACTCTGATGGATTAATTATTTAATATTTTGTAATAACAATTTATTATTTAATTATGGCTTGTAATATGTAACCCTAAAGAACGGGTCAGCATTTACATTTATTGGGCATGGAGTATATTGTTGTACTCGAATTAAAAGAAAAAAATTCTAGTGCATATTTGTATTTGATATTCCATGTAGTCACATTCCCGAAATTGATTTGTAATTAAAGGCAAAATGCCTTATTAATTGATTTGAAAATCGGGGCGTGACAGCGCCAACACACGAATAAGAATTTCCTTACCTGCACCACTTAACAATTTCCCTTGCCACCTTTGCATACGCTTGAACAGACGTTCTTTAATATATTGAAATGTCTCCGTCTTTGCTTTGCCAATATAAGTAGGGAGACCCAAGTATTTCTCATGAACCGGCACAATAGGAACAAACAATCTGGAAGCCAACTCAACTTGGTCTTGGTCCAAAATGTTCTTACTAAAAACCACAGAACTCTTTGAAAAATTAACTTGCATGTTGACCAGAGGCAAGCCCATAAGTGGTAATCACATTTTGAATCTCATGACAAGCTTGAACAGACGCGTCGGCAAAAAGCAGACTATCATGGGCGAACAAAAGATGATTAACTCGATCGGGGTGCACCAGGACAAATAGCAATTCCCGGTAATAGGCCAAGACAGGCTTTTTGCGAAAGAAGAGCAGAAAAACCTTCCGCCCCAAGGAGAAATAAATAAGGAGACAGAGGATCGCCTTGGCGAAGCCCTCTCGAAGGAATGACATAGCCCCTTGGTTTACCATGGAGTAGAAATGCATATCTCACTGAAGTAACACACTGCATAACCATGTCTATCCATGGAATAGCAAACCCAAAACGCTCCATTACCTGTCGTAAAAAGCTCCATTCCATCCGATCATAAGCTTTGCTAAGATCCAATTTCCAAGACATGTATCCATCCTGACCCGATCGTTTATTATGGATGAAATGTGACAATTCATTGGCTGCCAGAATGTTGTCCGTAATCAACCTTCCAGGAACAAAAGCACTTTGAAAGGGTGAAATAATTAGAGGTAAAATTACTTTCAATCTATTCGCAATCACCTTGGAACAAAGTTTATAGATAACATTACAAAGGGCAATGGGTCGCAAATCCGCCATCTGCTGTGGGTTAGAAACCTTAGGGATCAGACAGATATGAGTGAAATTAATTTGTTTAAGTAGCTGACCCGAATGAAGGAAATTTTGAACAGCCAATGTAACCTCTTCACCAGTCGAGTCCCAATAGTGTTGATAAAATAAAGGAGGCATACCATCTGGACCCGGGGACTTAGTAGGGTACATTTGAAATAAGGCCACTTTCACTTCATCAGCTGAATAAGGCGCACATAAAGAATGATTCATATCTTCAGTGACACAAGGTTGAATAGCAGCAAGAGTAGTATCCAAGGCAGATCGATCTATGTTCCCTGCTGTAAACATTTTCTGAAAATATGAGGTAATAACACCCTCCATTCCCTTCGTATCTTCTCTCCATATACCATCTTCATCAAGAAGACCATCCAACTTATTTTTACGTCTTCTGTTGGAAGCCTTACGGTGAAAATACCCTGTGTTACTATCCCCCTCTTTAAGCCAATTAACCTTGGATCGTTGACTCCAATAGCGCTCCTCTTGGGACAAAAGTAGCTGAAGTCGGTTAGTTAAGGATTGGTTCTCCTCACTAGCAGTAGGAGTAATTGGACTATCCAAAAGTACGGCTAACCTACTTCGAATTTCCTTCATTTGTTTTTGTCTATCACCAAAAGTACGTTTCTGCCATTTATCCAAAGCCTTACTCGTCTGTGTTAGCTTCTTTGTGATGACAAACATCGGTTGTCCTTGAAACTCAGACTGCCACTGTGAATGAACAACTTGATCACATTCAGGATGTTGCAACCAAAAGCTATCAAAGCGGAAGCGATGAAAAGTTTGTTGACGCACAATGGGACCAATACTAACTTGCACCAACAAAGGAGCATGATCAGAAACTGATGGAGGAAGAACATTCACTCGTGTCTGAGGAAAGATATCACTCCAGGAAGAAGTAGCAAATACAAGATCTAGACGAATCTTGGTAAATTTGTTACTCCAAGTAAACTTAGAACCTACAAAGCCTAAATCAATCAAGTCTGCATACCCTACAATCTCACGAAAACCCCTCATTTGGTTCTCACTCCGCCTTTTTCCATCTTGTTTTTCATCAGCATGGATGATCTCATTGAAATCCCCACATATCATCCAAGGCAAGACATCCTCATCACAGAGATCCCGCATTGATTGCCATGAGAGGTGCCGAAGACTAGTTTTTGGGTGCCCATAAAAACCTGTTAACCTCCATTTCGGATCCCCAGGATCTCCATCCAACTCTGCATCAATAAACCGAGCAGAAGATGACCGAACCCTCAATTTCACCTCATCACGCCAGAATAAACCCAGTCCTCCAGATCTGCCTTCACTAAGAAACTCTTGAGCATGCACAAACCCTAACTGGGCTAGGGTTTTTGCTAAGCGTCGAAACTCCTCAAACTCAGCGATCATTGTTTCACACAAAAAATAATAGACGGTCGGTTCTGAGATATTAGATCCTTCAACGCTTGCGTTTTGGAATCCATTCCCATGCCACGACAATTCCAACTAAGCACATCCATGGCGGAGGCAAACGATGCTAGGTCAAAGAACGAGAGTTCTCAGCCTCAAAGATGTAAAGCTGTTTTACTTAATATTTGATTAATTATATGAATATCTACCAAAAATTTACTAGGAGATCAGATATATGAAATAATGAATTAATTTTACATTTGATAGAAAGTTTTTCACCGAACTCTAGATGGCCGTTAACCGTTATTAATTTGTCATTAGTATAAGATTCTAATAACATTAAGAATAATTAATACTCTTGTCTGACCCAGGTTGGACCTCTGTGTCCGAATTCTCTCTTATTAGCATACATTCGGAAGTGTAATTCCATGATTTGAACGTTAATCTTGTAAAGCAATCTTTATAGATTAATTCTGCAAAAAAAATATTCAAATTAAGATATCGTTAACTCATCCAATTATATCAAACAAATGTATGGTTTTGGTAAAAGCTAACATTATCATGACGAAAGTCTATGAATTGGTTGATTCAATTGCATGAATAAACGATCTTTGTTTACTTTGATTTTTTACAGAATTAATCTATAAAGATTACTTTACAAGATCAATGGTTCAAATCATGAAATTACATTTCCGAATGTATGCCATTAAGAGAGAGTTCGAACACAGAGGTTCAACCTGGGTCGAATAAGAGTATTTTCCTAACATTAAACAAGGAAAAAAACAAACATTTATCTTATAGGGGAAAATAGAAATGCACGTAGTCAGAAAATATTTGAGGGATAGTTTATTATTACATTTCTCGATTACATGCATTTCTTTTTTCCCTTATAAGTTTTTTTTTGCCTTCTTGTTACGTAATCAGGAAATATAATGATGATCGAACTATGACTGTCAAACTACAAGACTTATATGTGAAACCCTAAGTTATTTGTTCATCGATAAACCGATATGCAATATATGTCATTTAGGTTCATGCTTATACGAAGGGCTCCTAGTGGTCGACCTCTTTGGCACTCGCTCTTGTGGCGGCTAGTGGAACAGACTAGCGGGTTGACCAAGCCTTCACAGTTGCGAATGGCGCCCCTCCAAATTTTCAAGCATTCAGTATGCAAAGTATACTGAATACACTGAATACGTCGCATCACGACCACCATGCAAAGTATTTCAATAGTGCCTGTAATGTACCGTTTATGGATAATCTTTTTTGATAATACAAGTCATCACGCATCTATTTATTGTTAATGCCGTGTACTGTAATCTAGTGTCTGTGGACTCAAATTTGATGAATGTTTTAGTTAGTAGTTATAATAGAAGTTGTAGGAAGCCATGAATTTATTTGATGTAGTAGGTGATCAGTATACCTTTTTATACAATGAGTAATAACCCGGGAAACGGATCCAAGGAAACCACCTCATCATGATAATACCACTTAAATATCCCAACGCAAAATTGTTGGTATATTTAATGTTGGCATTCCTAAACAAAACGTTGATTGATTAGAAGTGTAAACAACCTATGCCACTTTAAGGTAAGTGGATATGCATGGTAAGTATGTGCTTGTGATCTCCTTAAATGGATATGATTTTCTTAACAAAATCCTTGATTTAATTTTGTTTAAGAAAAATCTTTTACCGCTGCGTTTATTAATTGTATTTGAATCCTAATTGATTTAGGATCTTTTCAGCAAAATCTTTGATTGGTTTATATCTTAATTGATAATCTTTTTAATAAAGATATTTCCTGATAGGAAGTCAATTAGGGTTAGGACTTTAAAGTGAGGGGGAGTCGTTGCTCCTATATAGGCTGATTGATACAGGTGCCGTGGTGCATGCTTGTAGGCTAGAGATTATTGTTTATCTCATGTGTTGCTGCGTTTATATGAAAAGCATAAAATCATAGTTTGTTTTATGGATTCACTTGTACATGTGAAGTGAATCCTTTGTTGCATAATTGTCTCATTCTCTCGTGACCAGTAGAGAAGAGTTGCAGATTGAAGAAAGAAGGATGCGCTCAGTTCCTTCGTTATCAAGAGAAGAAATTACGGAAGAGAAGAATCAAGGCAAACATATAGACTAGGGCTGCTAGTTGTAATGGTAATCGAGGTTTACCTTTGTTTGTAAGAGATTTTCTCAATTTCTTCTTAGTGATTGATCCTATTTCTGGGCTTGTGCCTCGCAGTGATGTTTCCTCAAGTTTGAGGTTTACACTGCGTAAACATATCGTTGTGTTCTTGCTGTTTTCGTTTTTTCCAGAACACTGGGATTGATAGTGTCACTTCAATCCTAGACGTGAAACACGCCATCTATTACTTGCTTCCAGCACGTTTGGGATTGTCAGTTTGTCTTCAATCCTAACATAAAAACGTTCCAGTCTTTACAAAAATCATAATATATTGATAGTTGTTGGATTCTCTTCTCCTAGATATCTATGGAAATGTAATCTTGGGGTTTGTTGGGAAAATTCAAAATCCAAATCTGGCTTGAGATGTAAAGATAATTATGGGGTCTAAAGGTTCTGGAACCATTCGAGGGTTGGTGGAACTACTAGTGATGATCAAATCTGGAAAGCTAGTAAGCAAGATGAAGTAAATATGCTCTAATAAGGGAACATTTTCATAATTGGATTTCGGACATAAATAGGGTTACACCATTTCAACCTGTACTTTGAATATCTAGGTCAGATATTGTCAAACGCTTTGATTTCTTTCACATTCCAGACACCATTATTCATATTTGGCAAGAAAATGAATGTTGTCGTAATCACCTGTTTGGTTCATGTACCTGACTTCTCTCAGGAAGCAGGGTTTAAATTTGTCTTTCCCTATAAAAATCCTGAGTCGTCCTCTGATCCTTTCACTTCTTCTGTTCTTGCTTTTGCTTTGCTAAACTTAGACCTCTCTCTCTCTCTCTCTCCCCAACCAAAATGTCGTCAGTTATCTCTACTACAGCAGATGAGTTATTGCATTCACAACTGTATGAAACTCTGAAGAAAATGGTGGCGGTAAGTCTCTGGTACTAACGTTATATTGGGTGTAATTTGTTTATTAGTGATGCGGTTAACTGGTTTTAATGACAGATAAGTTTGTGTTAACACTCAGAAAAATTTGTTCCTTCTATGCAGAATGCGACATCAGAGTTGAAAAAGAGTGCAACAGATCATGAAAGACCCAGCAAAGAGGAATTACAAGCTGCGGTTCCCATTTCTGTTCTTCCTCCAGACGATGATGGCCCGGAGATAATACGAATGGTGGGTTGATTATCTTAATTCTATCTCTGCATCTACATACCTACATATCCTCACACAAAAAAAAAATTAAAAATAATTATATATATATATATATATATATATATATAATATGCGTGTGTCTGAAATTTCTATTATTAATTAATGTACACATTATCTCACTTATATAATTTACTTTGCATTATCAGTTGGAGGAAAAAAATAAAATTAGACAACCAAGAGTTGCGACAATTCCCGTTGGGGAAATGTCAATTGCGTTCGAAGTTCCAGTAAATTTTCCAGTTCATCGGATAAATGTAGAAAAGGTATAACGTCACTCTAACAGTGTGGTTAATTATGACACGAGATATATGAATTGGTATACAATTATATCTCTAGAAGTTCATGTTGTTGTTTTGTTTTTAATTGTATGTGGGTGCGTGCATGTATATATGAGCTTGCATGCAATTACCAAAGACTCTGATTGTTAAAAAAAAAAATTACCAAAGACTCTGTTACTCAATTGATAACTTACTTTATTACATGCATTATATTATATATATATATATATAATCAATCATAATCAATAGCCTTCACGTAGTTACCAGAATATCAATGATTGAGATTAATTGTTTTAATTAAATTACAATCATTAATCTCAACCCGACCCTTTATATTAAATTCAAAGTTAGGTAATCACAAATTTCATGGTGATCAGATGATCGAATGAGAGCATGTTTATAATTATTTTTCTATGTACATATGCAATAGTACGTTCTATAAAGGATTCTCATTCTCATATAGATTTGTTTTTAATTGGGATGGCTATGCAGTTGGTGCCCCCAGGAAGGGAAACTACTGGGACAAGTATTGGATGTATGCGTAAATTTTCCTTCTATGAAAGGCTCAAGGGGTGGAAGATCGAGGTTAGACAAAGACAAAATCGGGCGGTTGACTCGGTAATTACATACTATTTTGTTTCTTATTTGGAGCCCGTTTTTTTTTTTGATGGAGTTATTTGGAGCACGTTGAACTCTAGATCTCCAATAGAAATTATATATGATTACCAAAAACCTATTAATTATGGACTCTTTTCTTAAATCCAAAAAAAAAAAAAATAGATATGATTACGACAGTCCTAATTTTTTAATTTTCATTCAAACATGTCGCTCGAGTTTGATAATTTTTCAAACCTAGAAATTAAAGTCAACATAATATTCGATGCATAATTTCTAAAAATGAAATGTTCCTCGCAGTATTTCCATCACGAAAAATTAAAGGCAGCTTTACGATCAGTTACGGAGGTCGTAGGTTTTATGTTGTATGAAGATCCAAAGGTGAGTTGGATCATATAACTTACAACTCTATTAGATATATAAATTTAAGCTTATTCACTTGGAATTAATCTGTGTCTTTTTCTTCTTCTATTTTTTTTTCTCAGGCTGTCAAATCCCATAAGAGAAAGGTAGCATCGTTACTGAAGGAAGAATCCAGTAACAAAAGAGTTGAGGTGGAGATGAAACCATAAGAAATTGAGGACTTCATTGTCCATGATGGCAATGAGGTAACTACTGATGATATTCCAATGTGCAAAGACTTGGATGAACTTGTGGATAACTTGGTTCAGCTCCGAAGTCGCCAACAATAGATCGAGTTACGTGTTCCCCTAAATTTGCAGATCAATTGATCACAAGTGTATCAGTTACAAGGAATTAATTTTCAAATACATAGTTCTCTCTAATCAATTTCAGTTTTTGTATTTAGATGCCTACAATTTTAAGTTGAAGAAGTTTTAAGTTTAAGTTTTAAGTTGAATGTGCCTAGAATTTTCAATCGCGTACTTTTGCAGGCAAAAGATCACCCCCCATTATATTATTTTTTACTATTCTATTAACGAGCCTTTGATTATGCCCTATACGTGTGCAATAAACGTTCCCGCTTGTTTTAATTACGTTACACCACCACAAATGTATTTAAATATTTCTCTCAAATCTATGTCAAAAAAAAATCTAAAAAAATAAAGCTTCATGACCATCCTTCAGTTTCTCCACTTATTTTTTTATGGGTGTTTATTGTGTTAATGGACTAACACTAAACCGAATCATCAAAAAATGAGTTCTTCTGTGGTGACCCGATATGGAACCAAACAAATAAATCTCAACTCAAATTTTTATAATTTCATTTGTTTTTGTTGTGTGTTATTGTGTCGTGTACTCGTGTTCAATTTGTTAGATCTAGCTAGTGATCTATCGATTAGATTGAAATAACGTTGATATCAGAGGAAGATACCATAGCTTTTTTGTTTGTGGTGCATTGTCCAACTAATTAACGACCGGGGGGAAATGGGGACATAGATTTATACACCTAAACTGGGTTCTCTTGAAGTGCATTAAGGTTTACAAGCAGGTAAGTTCTTGTCGATCGATCACTGATCGAAGTTAAGTTCTTCTTCAATTATTGAAGTGATTTCTCCACTTCTCTTGCTCATGCTCTCCATCTTTAATTTCCAACTGCTCCCAAAAGAGATCTCACCGTCATAGATTATTTTGTTGATGATGTTGGGATTTTCTTCCTCTCTGGTGATTTCTGGAGTTGGTAAACTTGTAGTATCCGGGTTCGGAGTTAAACCGTGTGGAACTTGCTCTTGAATCATTTCGGAGGTAGAAGAAGAGCTTGCCACAATGGTGGGATCAGGAGTTTGGCTGCTACATTCACAATCTGGAATTGAGGAGTCATCAGTTAAATACAAATGTGCAGAATTTGATGATTTCCTTGAAGTAGTGGATCCATTCTTGGATAGTCTGTGTCTTGCATTCTTGTGCCAGTTTTTGAGACCATCAACTACAAACTCAGTAAATACTGCTTTCCTCATGCCAGACCCCATCTATATATGAGGAACCATTTAATTAAGAAATAAAACATAAACAAAAATGTCTGTTGCTTTTATTGGAGGAGGGACAAGTCTCTACCTGGGTAACCAGTGCGTAAAGAGGGAGGGTCACATAACCACAAATCAACTGCACAACAACTCCCATGGTACTCTTTATGACAATATCTTCGGTTCTTTGGTTAAAGCAAGAACTTTTGCCATACTCAACCTGTATATTAATTGTTGCCAATTAATGGGTTCAACAAATTTTAGGATGTAAGTTCAAATTGCTTGATCGAGTTTGCAAATAAACTTGTATGATCAGCTGATACCTACC
Organism: Rubus parviflorus; assembly: GCA_029955375.1. Classification (NCBI taxonomy): domain Eukaryota; kingdom Viridiplantae; phylum Streptophyta; class Magnoliopsida; order Rosales; family Rosaceae; genus Rubus; species Rubus parviflorus. Next base: position 15,438,063 of record JARGGL010000006.1, on the reverse strand, counting down.
CATGTCCAGGTCAAGAATGCCAGCTGAAACGAATTCTGCAAACCAATTCAACCGAATTAGATTGTTGATAACTAGAAGGCAAACACATTTTTAAGTACCATGCATATGTAAAAGACCCACATTTTTCTATATAGCTACCTGGATTAGGACAAATTGGAGGAGATGAAGAAGCCAATTGGGTTGACCGAACCAGAATAAATCATCGGTGAGCTTCACAACAAAGCTTCCTCGAATCACATGATTCTTGTTACAACTCTCCGCGCACATTTTAGTTATCACCACTTGCAGCTTTGTTCCCACGAGTAGAACAATCTTTAATAAAGAAATGATCAACACCAGATGTAATTAATCAAAACAAAGTTCAAGTAATCTCAATTCTCAAACAAACCAGATAATGTGCTGTACATTAGACCGTACGTACCAGTAGGGGAATGAATGGTAGCCAATAATAGTTATAGAACACTGCAAAAAAGATCATAGTGACACATTGTTACTCATTATCAATCAATCTAATTCTACTCTTACGTATTCAACAAAGTAATCTCAAGATCGAAACTGTTCACATTGTTAGTCTATTTATTTAACTACAATATCTTTGAAAGGAGGCATGAATTAATTGTAGACGATCTCAAATCATGAGACAGACAATATATTAGGATAGGCCTATAGCAATCTGGCTTTTACAATTCTTAAAATTACTGAGACATCTTTATAAGAGAATCAGATGATATATATAGGATGTCTAGTAAATAATTAACCACACTTGAAAAAATGAAAATTGATGAAGTGTCTTACCATGCGCATTGAAAAATATGAAAAGAATTGAAAAGATCCAAATCCAAAACCTACAAGAGAGTGCCGAATATCGTTATTAATTATAGATACGTATTACATAGTAGCTAGTCCTATATTAATGTTTCTCTCACATAACGTTGCTGTAAATATCATTTTTGCATCATTAGCTTACTTGATTCCAACCACTTGCTCAAAATCGTCATCGAAAGCTCTGGCAAGGAAGTTCAGGAAGTTGAAGCAGCTACCTTCTGGGAAGTTGGCCTGGGGAACCAAATAAACAAGAAAGATCAGATCTCACACTCACAAACACGCACGCGCGCGCGCACATACACACGTTTATACGTTTCAATACATTTATATATTGTGGGAGCTAGCTAGCTTGTGTATATGAATTTGAAATATTACAAATTATAAATATAGGGGTTGGCGCATGGAAGTTTGAACTCAGAATATTTATGAAACATTGTTTGACAATCACGTACTAAGACTCGTAATTGAGCTAGCTTAAGCTATTAGATGATGAGTTATACATTTTATATTAAGTTGGGTTCCCTTGAAGTACATTAATATATCGACACATTACTTTTAATTGGTAGTAGTAGCTAGACTAGCTTTCTGCAGCAGTAGACTAGCAAGCTTTCCAACAGGAGTAGACAACTTTATACCAATTGTACCAATATCATAGATTAATGTGACCCTGTTGAAAATGTAGACTTTTTGCATATCATCAAGTAAACAATATATGCATGTGTGTAAATAATGTATATTTTGATTACCACAATAAACCCATTTCGCAGAGTCATGTAATCGACTTTTGAAATTGATCCACTGAACTGCCGAACAAAACAAACCTAATATAGAACATGAAGAGAGGTTATGTGAGATAAAAAGTGAACAGTGCTATATATATTTATTATATAAAACCAAAGTTTGAGATGAATTATTCAGTTTACTGATCGAATTCTTTGAACAAATTATTTATTTAAAGTAGACAAGAGTTCGGAATTTTGACTTACTGGCCATAGCAAGAGAGGGTGTTTAGTCCAGAACTTTAAATGTCGTTTCCCAAAAGGAGTTTGATGGGTGAGCTGGAACCTCTTTGGATCTGTGCGCATTTAACAAAAGTTTATCAGACATGGGCACCACATGCAGAAAGGCCAGTTTCATAGTGAAGTTTCATGTTTGTGCCACAGTAGTTCAATAATCGAAAACCCTTCAGGTCCTTCATGTTTGTGCATCCAATTAATATTTACATATGTCGGATCAAAGTAGTGAAGAATCAAAAGGCCAAATGATTTCATATGGAGTAATTTTTGGCATGGAAAAGGAACTAAATATAGATGCATGGTTCCAATTATGAATTACAAGCCATTACAGATTATTGATGCAACCTATAAACCTCTTGTTTAAAAGAGCTTCTTACGAATTGCGAAGGAACCCTTGTTGAGGGAAGATCGAGAAATCGAACCTGTACCTCTATCAGATGTAGAGGTACGTGGATGCTCGTAATAATTAAATTCAGATATACAAAAAGAGGTGTGACCTACCATTAAGAATCTGATAGTTTAGTGTCCGAGTCTCATCCTCCCATTCATTCCATTTCCTCATCTATATTTCACAAATAATTTTTTGATGCAAGTCGATCAGTAGAAATTATAGTTTAATTTGTTATAATAAAATAGTTACAGTTTTCGTTTTGACTTATATTCAGGTAGGATAAAGAGTTTAAATTCTGATACCTTGGCCATCCCAAGAAACATAGTTAAGATGCAGTAAAGAACATGAAACACTGCCAACACAGAGATAAAGATGTTTAGCTGCAGGATGCCTTCCCTCGACACTAGAGAAACCAACCCCTGAATGCCATATTGAAATAAATATCTAAGTAAAAATACATATTACTAAAGATAAAACATAAACTCAAATGCTAAACATACAGCTGAAATAATATAAAAACATTGTTCAACGTTATGAGCGAAAAAGCGATTATTGAGAGACTTGGGGTTTAAACTAGTGTTTTGCATTGGCCTGTTCGAATTGGTACTAGGCATCCAAACTTTCAATTTTAAATTGATCTACAAACTTTCGTATTTCGGAAATTCGATATGTAAACTAATTTTACAGCATTGAGTCTTTCAAAGTACTAATTAATTAAAGTGAAAAATGTCAATTCGTTATTCTAAAATATCATAATTCTAAAATGGCAGTCATATAAACGTTAGTAACTCTTAGAATATGATGATATTAATTATATGGCCATGACCATGTGGTCTAGTGACATAAGTCTCCTATTTATAAATTTAGACTGTTAATAAGGGTTATCATTTGGCCCTCCGGCCCTAAGCTCATTTGAAACCTGCTCGGCCCATATGGTAGGCCCGACTAGCCCGGCCTTTAATTTTTAGGTTAGGAATAGAGCTAAAGAATTTAAGCCCTCCCTGGCTCTAAATCCCGACTCGTTTTAGCCCTGCCCTAAAAGCCCGATGATAATTATATATATATATATATATATATCTATGTGTGTGTGTGTTTATATATTAGGGCTTCTCCGTTAAAAATGTTCTTACTTTATAAAGTGTGAAGTTTTGATTTCAGCTGTCAGATCAGATCATTTAAATAGATCTGACGACTGAGATCAAAACTCTGCACTTTATAAAGTAAGGACCTCATTACCTGAGAATCATTTTTAATTACGCTCCCAAAATAAGGTGCGGAGTTTTGAGAAATCGATTACATAATTATCAAAACTTTGCACCTTATTAGTTTATTCTTATGATATAACTACGCTCCTAAAATATGTGATAAGTGTTCTTTGTTAGGGATTGATTTCTCATATAGACCTTATTGGCATAGCATGTTACTGTTTGCTAAAGATGATATAGGTTTTGGTCAGCAATATTCTCGCTCTTACCATGTTCAGTCGATGAATATATATTCATTCCCTTAAAAAAATTAATATATATTTCGTAGATGATAATAAGTTGTTATATTATGTGATGGGTCATACATAGGGTCACAAATATAGTTATTTAATTGTATTACATCTAAACTATTTTAGCGGATAATTTACCAAACCAATTGCATGTAAATATGTAATTAATTACAAATTAAAATTACATTTGTTGTACCTTTGCCTCGCAGTCATTTTGAGTGGTGACTTCCTTAGAGTAGTTAGTATTTGAACCTGAAAGTTGTGTGGCTGATGAGACAGTAGGCGAGTCCACGGGATATTTGCAGGGAAGAAAAGAGTTTGCCAAAACTTGAGAGACACAGATATTGGATATTGGTATTTCCGACAGAGTAAGAAGCAGTGACACGAAACCCAGTTGCATCATCACTGTTAGAATAAGTCAATATAAACATATATATCGTATAATATATCTCCTGGTTTTATTTGTTTTTAGTGGCCACGCAACTGTCCCTATCTGTATCGGGTTCCGAAAGACGGGGACAATGCATGTTTCTGTATATATATATATGTATATATATATATATATATATATATATATATACGAACTGGTTCTGAAGGCCCCGGCCATTTCTGTCCCATAAACCATTAGTGATCGAAGAGACTTTTTAGTTAATTAAGAGTAAAGAGATATATATTACCTGTTTTAAACTTCATCAAAGCCTTGTTTAGGGATTTTCTTCTCCTTCCTTTAAGAAACTGTTGATGAAAACCAATAACGTACAGTACGTAAACACCCATCATCGCCACCACACATACTAAACCTTCACAGTTCACACAAACATATATAACATGCATACCTTTGTGAGACGATGAAGACCATCATCGATGATAAAGGATAGCAAGAAGATAAACAAAGCAAATACTGATACAGCCCATGTTGGTGTATCTTCAAGGCTTCCTGGGTTACCTGCTTTCCTTGCCATCTCTCTCTCTCTCTCTCTCTCTCTCTCTCTCTCTCTCAAGTTATGACAATGCTCTATTAGTTTGTCAATGAATGTATTTATAACTGAGTTTGATTTTTGGTACGTAGCAAGGTACGGATATATGATTTGTCAAGCACGTCATTATCTCTCTCTCTCTCTCTCTCTCTCTCTCTCTCTCTCTCAAGTTATGGCAATGCTCTATTGGTTTGTCAATGCATGTGTTTATAACTGAGTTTGATTTTTGGTACGTAGCAAGGTACGGATGATTTGTCAAGCACATCATTATCTGATTGCTAAAATAAGTTATAACTACGGACAAGTACGGATGAGTCGTCCAATGTTTTTGAGCATATGAATGAATCATGATAGTTGACAATTAGGTTTTTTTTCTCTTGGGTCAATGGTTCACAGTTAGTTTAGTCATTTACGCACGTGCATGGGTGGATCTTCACCGTTGGTTTTGTTTAAAAATTAAACACGAAACTACCTTATTGACAGTAATAATATATAAATATAAAAAATGAAAATGGATAGATCGTAAATACGTATCATAGAACGTGATCTCACTGATGGCTAATATATATACGAATATAAGAAATGATGCGAATGCAGAAGTCAAACTTTCTGCACACATAAGATGACAAATTATTCTCTCTCTAATTTTTGGTTAGGTTAGATACTTTTGCTTTTTTGGACAATGTTAGGTTAGATACGTAGATAAGACAAGTTCTTACGCTTATCAAACTTGTGCTGAATCATATATTATGTACTGAGTCAACTTATAGGTAGTTAGGCACTGTCTGCATTCATTTTCCCCTTACAAAAATGTGCCAAGAAAAAGTTTAGAATAAATCATTTTCCATTTGAACATTTTAGAGTCCTGAAGGCTGAAGCTTATCGATCAAACTCTTGCTTGACCAAAAAAAATGAAAAAAAAGGAATCTGTATCCTGGTCGAAGGCTGAAGCTTAGAGAATCCTTCAACTGCTATAATGGCGCGCAGATGCCGAGTTCATTACCAGTCTGCAACTATATCCTTCATTGTACAAACCCAAACCATTATATTGGCAGTTCCTTTTTTTATTATTATTTTGGATATTGCTTAGTTATGAGAATATATATTTGCAACTTTGATTTTGTTTCATTGATTTTTTTTTAAACAGTTATAAACAGTATCCCAACTTAAGGTCAATCGACACTTTGATATCTCAAGTTTTAAAATTTTCATTTTGATACCTAAACTTATTATTTCTACATAGCAATTAATAGACAATAGTACTCTCCGTCAATAACGGCATGCGTTAAACCATACTACAAAAATGGGAGCTTCTCTAGTGAGGACCATTATAATGAGTACCAGTTGAGTACCACTCGATTAGACCTACTTTTTTATTACATCTCGACAAATCAACCGTTCAATATTTAGATATTTATGAGTAGATCACTTCTACAAATTTTCAATGAAATCGGAAATCGTTAAGTCATCTATAATTGTGATTTACCATTTATGAATATGAATGGTTCAAAATTGACAGATTTGGTTCGTCCATTTATTTGGTGTAGTTCGGTACCTTAACGATTTCAAATTTTGTTGAAAATTTGTAGAAGTGATCTACTCATGAATATCTTAATATTGAACGGTTTGATTTGTCGAAATGTAATCGAAAAATAGATATCACAACCATTAATCAAGTGGTACTCAAGTGGTACTCATTTAAGTGGTTCTCACTAGAGAATCTCCCCTACAAAAATACCCATGAAAAAATATCACGTGGCATAATGGTTAACGGGGTCAAGGTTGACATGTATAAATAGTGGGTCGGAATGAAAACTTGAGGTACTATTGTGATAGTTTTGAAACCTGAGATACCAAAGTTGACCTTAAGTTGGAGTATTGTTTGTGAGTTTTTTTTTTTTTTTTTTTTAATAAAAGGAATAAAGTTGTATTGAAGAATGATGACTTTATGTTCCTTCAATCTAGTTGTCAAAGTTTGGGTTTTTTGTGTCTACCATTCTCGGCCATCAAATTCAATTAAAATAACGTGGCAGCCCATGAGAAGAATAACAAATGAAAGAAATCCATGAGAAGAAAAGGGTCTAAGTCCAAGCATAAAACCTATCAAGAAAATTAACAACGGAAAACATTGTTGGCATGAGCTGTCAAATTAATTAGATTAGGATGATTTCTTTCCAAATGTATAAGGTTGACTAATTGTAATTATTTTGTAAGTGTAGAATGATTCGATTGATGTGTCAAATGGTGATGCATCAACCTCTTTATATAGTGGAGAGGTTGAGATGTATTCATGGTATACAATAATGAGGAGAGACCTTTTAGTTTCCCCACTATCACCACTAACCACACTAACTATATAATTTATGCTCTTTCATAAGTAGTGTAACTATTATGGAGTAAATAGGAGAACACCAAAGGCCTTCAGAAATTGATGTCTTGTGCAATGTATATAGTTCACATCTTGTATCTTGTACAGACGTTAGTTTACTGGACATCCACTCCACTAGATGTCTTACAACACTCCCCCTTAGATGTCCAAAAACTAACTTTGCTGCATTTGAACTCCTTCGTCTTCAAGCTGATTATCATAACTGAACTACGATTAACATTGTGCTAAGTATAGTTAAGTAGAGTCGAAAATAAATATTCATTCGCTTATGCCAACACATAAAACCTTAAGTCCAGGAAAACTCATTGTGGGACAAAAATCGGAGTTTAGGAGAAAATTATGTTGTCGAATGATGTAGACCAAAGCACTATGAGATGTAAGTGCGTGGAGAAATTAACCACAAGAGATGTGCCTCATCAAAACCTTGCCAGAGTAAACCTAGATGGACAAACCTCTGGTCGAAGGAGAAAAGACTACATGGTGGTTAGGAGTATACCACTGGATACTCTCCCTGATTTAGGCAATCTTTAGTGAAGGTGTGATCAATGTCAATGATTTGACAAATAGGAAGATGGTGGCCGGGATAGTGCCTCGTTAAAAACCTTGCCAAGGTAAGTCCAGTGGGACACATCCTTGGTCTAAGGACAAAAAAGAGTACTCTAGCCCAGCGTCGATCAAATACGAGCATTCTTCAGGATGCTCCCCCTCACATGCACACTACTGGGTGCGGAAATTCCGACTTAGGCATAAATCGTTACTCTAACGTAGCTCGAATAACTTTATGAGACCGATTGCCTTAAAGTGTTTCTGAAACGAATACTTTGGTAGTGACTTAGTGAATAAATCAACATGGTTGCTCTTTGAACCAATGTGCTACACTTCGATCTTCTGGTGCTCTTGTTGTTGATGCGTAACGAAGAGTTTCGACGAGATATGCTTAATTAGTAACGTCTCCTTTGATATAACCATGCTTAGCTTGATCAATAACAACAGTGTTGTCCTCATAGATGATAACTGGTTCATCAGGATTATGAAATAGCTCCCAAGCACACTCTCTAATCGCTTCGTACAGAGTGGGTAGTTCAAAGTGGTTTGTCGAAATAGCTACTAAGGTCTATTTTCGAGACCTCCAAGATATTAACGTATTCCTAATGGTAAAGACATAAACAGATTGAGAACGTTCGTTATACGGGTCTGATAAGTAACCAGCATCGGCGTAACCAATAAAGGTTATGTTATTTCGAGTGTTAAGGGGGCTAGATGCACTCGATGATGCATAGAGATAGAAAAAGCTCATATCCGTAGTACCTCTAAGGTGACAGAAAATGTCTTTGATGTCATTCCAGTCATAGTGTGTTGACGCGATGCTGTGTCGAGCTAAAAAGTTCACAGCAAACGAGATGTCCGGTCTAGTACATTCGGCCAAGTAAAATAGTGCGCCTATTGCACCCAGATATGAACACTTAGAGCTCAATATCTCTTCATCGTCTCCCTTAGGACGGAATGAGTCCTTGTTAATGTCTAGAGTTTGAATGATCATGGGAGTAGGTAACGACTTAGCGTCATGATGACTAAAACGTCACAACACCTTTTAGGTGTAGTTCGACTGATGTACTAGGATTCCATCGTTACGGTGCTCGATTTGCAAGACGAGAAAATACCGTGTCTTAACAAGATCCTTCATCTCGAATTTCTTTTTCAGAAGTTCAGCAGTTTCAATTAACTCTTTTGAGGTTCATATGAGATTCATATCATCTACGTAGAATGTGATAATACAGTATCCTAAAGTGAATTTCTTAATAAACATGCAAGGGCATAGTTCGTTGCTCACGTATCCCAACCGATAAAGTACTCCCTTAAACGGTTATATCACATCCATCCGGATTGTTTTAATCTATATAATGAACGTCTCTATTTAATTGAGAACATGTTCCGTGGTTAGGAACTAGATTCGGGCAACTTAAGTCCGTGAGGGACTTTCATATATATCTCTGTGTCTAGATCCCCATAGAGATAAGCTATGACCACATTCATAAGCTGCATATCCAGTACTTTTTTCAGAAACTACTAAATTGATTAAGTAGCAGAACGTTAGAACGTCCACTATGGGAGAATAAGTCTCCTCGTAGTCAATTCTAGGGCTTTGAGAGAAGCCTTATGCCACCAGGCGAGCTTTATATCGAACAATCTCATTATTCTCATCATGCTTCCTTACGAAAACTCATTATGACCAACTGGTTTAACATTGGAAGGTGTTGGAGAGACTGGTTCGAACACACTTTGTTTTTATAAGGAATCTAATTCGACCTGGATTGTTTGTTTCCATTTAGGCCAGTCCGTTCTTCGTTGACATTAAGCAATGGTACGTGGTTCCATATCATCATTTCTCATAATGTCAGCAGCTACTGCATATATGAACACATCATCGATGATAGTTTCGTTTCGCTTCAATATATAGTCTAAGCTAGTATGATTGACAAATATTTTGAGACTCTTAGGAGGGAGAGGAATTGGCGTTTCGTCCGGAACACGCTCCTCTAATACATCTTTGTAATCCTTAATGATCTCGTGTGGCAAAATGAATTTCACAGGAGTTTTCCTCTTTCGGGATTGAACATCATTGGAACTGGTCGACCTTCCTCATTTCTTAGGAAGGGTGGCGGAGTGGACAGCCGACAACAACATCTTTTGCTCGGCGGGTTCGGCCGGAGCAACGTATTTGACCGGAAACACGGCGTCCGACAAGGATGACGTCTATCTTTGCAGGCATATTTGCAGCTGGTATATGAGATCTCGTGACATTTGCTAAGTCATTAAATGCGTCTGACAATTTATTAATAACATTTTACAGACTTAGGCTTTTCTGCACTTCCTTATCACTATGTGTAGTTGGGGGATCAAGATAAGACTGAGTGGGTTCATACCACGTTAATTAACGTTGTTCCTTATCAACATTAACGTGCGAATCTCCCCCTAACGACGGAAAGATGGTCTCATCAAAGTCACAATATGCGTGCCTCACGGTAAAAAGATCGTTTGTCAAGGGTTCTAAACATCGAATGATAGACGGGGAATCATAACCGACATATATGCCTCATCATTTATGAGGTCCAAATTTTGAACATTTAGGCGGCTGGATCAGAACATTTACTTAGCACTCGAACACACGTAGATGCGAGACGTCTAGTTCGTATCCAGTAAACAACTGGTACGCAGATAATGTTTGGGTGGCCATGGGCCTCAGACGGGCCAATGTAACAGCATGCAAAATAGCATACCTTCGTGCAGAAATAGGAAGTTTGGTGCGCATTGCCTAAGTTCGCGCAATCATTTGCAATTTCTTAATGAAAGCTTATGTGAGGCCATTTTGAGTGTGAACATAAGCGAATGGATGTTCAATTGCAATTTCCAAAAGTCATGCAATAGTCATCGAAAGTTTTCTATGTAATCTCCGCGGCATTATCTAGTCGAATGGACTTAATAGAATAATCTGGATGATGAGCTCTCAACTTAATGATCTGGGCTAGGAGTTTAGGAAATGGTGCATTTCTTGTGGACAATAAACAAACTTGTGACTATTTTTTCGATGCATCAATTAGAACTATGGAATATTTAAATGGTTCGCAGGCTGGTTGGATAGGTCCACAAATATCACCTTGGATTCTCTCAAGGAATTTCAAAACTAGTTTGGTGGGCTTTACACGAATTGGTTTGAGATTTGTCTTTCCAATAGAGCAACTTGGCATGGGCTTTTCGAATTAATCACGAAATTCTTTCCTCCAAGAGGATGCTCATACAATGCATTCGTAGTTCTAAGCATCGTATTACGACATGAATGTCCCAGACGGTCATGTCACAATATATAAGTGCTCTCATCAATCGGCGCCTGGCGAATGATAAGGTTATTTTCAATCAAGTGTATTGTGGTAACATAAAGACCATTTAAAAGACTTCTCAATGCCTCTAAGATGTTTTTGGCCGTACTTATTGGAGGTCATGTAAAGGAAATGCACACCATTTTCATGAGCGGTTTCAACATGATATTTGTTTGCTTGAATGTCCTTAAAACTCAGTAAGGTTTGACTGGACTTAGGAGAGTATAAGGCCTCAGATATGGTCATAGGAGTACCATTGGACAACGCAAATTGGATTTTGCCAAAGCCTTCGATTAGGGTCGACGGGCCCGAAATCGTTGTCACTGAGATTACTTTAGGCATGAAGTTGATGAAATACTTTTGATCTCATAAGATAGTGTGAGTGATACCACTATCAGTCAGACAATCAACTTCCCCAGTAGTCATGCCTAATAGTAGAATAATTTAAAGCCGGTCACAATGTCAAAGGAATTTGCTCAAAAATACTTTAAAATTATTTCTAGAAACGTTGAAACATGATTCATAAAAACAAAACCATAATCTAAAAGCAAAGTGTAAACATATATCTAGATGGGTTATGCCTATACCCAATTATTATCATGAAAATTGAAAAAAAAAAATCCTAATTCAAATCCATTTCATCAACAAATTCGGCTGCCTTAAGAGTTGCCACTGGAGTTATTTCAACCACATTAGTTTCGGGCTTATTTCCACGCTGATAGATTTGAACTTGTTGTGCAGAAACACGGTAAGTTCGTTGCCAATGATCCGTACCACCACAACGATAGCAGAGATTGAGCTCAAGAGCATTGTCTCTTGCTTGGGGATGACTGGCCCTATTATTCTTCCTTTCTCGAGGCTGTCTCGATTTCCTTTGGGCCCAAGGTCCTCAGTTTGGACAAGAGCCTAAACATTGCCTGGCCGGGCCAGCGCGAGGCTCTCAGCGGTTCCGAAGTTGACGGGACGACCATCCCATGTCTCGGTTCATGTATTTTTATTTAAATTACTGTTTTTAATATAATTATTTTTATTTTAAAAATAATAATAAAATCACCTACATGGCAATAAATTATATGTTAAAAAAATAAAAATAATTTTGCATCTTTGGTGTTGAATATTTGGGGTAACAACCCTAGTATGATTATGTTAATATAAATATGTTTTTTATATATATATAATTTATTTTTATTTTTTAATTTAATTGTAAAAAAATTTTGCTTGCTTGAAATTGAATATAAATTAAAGGATTGTTATGCACATGGTCTAATTACCAAATTAGTGTCATGTAAGTGTCACGTAAGTAATTTAACAGAATATTTGACAGAGGTATTATAATGACTAACTGAGGAATAGTTAATGTGCCACCAGATTCTTTATGAAAGTTTAGGTACAAAAAATTGCATTCTGTGATAATTCAGGTACCATTTGAAGATTTTTCGCTTTAATAAAAAATGAAAAAAAAATGGTCTCTATGCATGTGGTTGAGGTGATTTTTTTTTGTGTTTTTGTTTTGGTAAGAGGTATAGAACTCTTCTTCTAAAAAAAAAAGGCATGGAACTCAATTAAGCTAAAAGGTTTGGCAGTCACACCTATTTTGTATAACGCAAATGAAAAAGTACGATATAACTGGAGGACATAGAGAGTAAAATTTAGTTAAAAAAAATGCTAAGAAATTTAGTGAGCACAAAATGTCCTAGTAGTCTGTGGAATTGACAAAAATAAGCTACAAAACGAGTATACCTCATGATGGAGGCATTGTGTAATGTTGGCCTAGGACATTCTGATGATCAAAGCCTCAAAGGTCGAGAGTTCGTTTCGGTTTCTTGGAGGTTCTTGTAAGTTAAGTTAAGGTTCTTGTCAAACTAGGATTCTCTAGAATAGGTTTATGGAAGGTAAATCCTTCTAGGATATGGATTGTATGTAGAATAGGTTTCCTACTTCATCAAATATTGTATCTTGTATTTCTCTATAAATAGAGGCCCCTATTCATTAATAATATACATCCTATTCTCTGCTCATCTCTCTCTTTATTTACGTTTTCTCTTAAACACGTTATCAGCACGAGTCTAACCCAGATCAATTTAAGAAGAGAATTCGAGCGTGAGATTTTTCTGAGTTTAGTTGAATCTTGGGGATTAATATTTTATGATAAAGTAACTTCATAAGCATCGAAAAATAACTGTGAGAAAGTACTTTCACAAAGCATCGAACACGACCAATTTGGGTCATAACTTTTTCACAACTAGGCTCACCCAGTTGGATGCGATGTCTAGGCAAGGTTCGAAAAATACTGACACTATTCCGAATGAGGTTCGGTACTAAGTGAGCCTCTCTCTACCAAAAACATCACCCTACCTTATCTGGTCGTATTTAATTGGAGCTACCGAAAGGTTTAAGTTATGGCCATTCACCATCTTGTTATGTTTCCTAGAGAGATTGAATGCCTTGCTGATAGTGGGACTACCCACACAATACTCCGACATAGGCAATTATTCGTTGAGTTAATTCCCTATAACTCTTCGGTGACTACGATGACTGGATCATCTCAATTGATCAAAGGCCGAGGAATAGCCCAATTTTTATTGCCTAATGGCACCTTACTTGATGTCACCGAAACACTTTATGCTCCAAGAGCTAATCGAACTCTTTTGAGTTTTAAAGATATTCGTGCCAACGGTTTTTATTTGGAAACTCATTGTGAGAATGGACAAGAATACTTATGTATTACTTCTAATGATTGCGGAAGAAAGCGCATATTAGAAAAACTTATGTATTGATCTAATGGGTTATACTTAACCACTATTCGAATTGTTGAATCCAATAATGTCATTAGCGATGATCTTTGGAATTCCGACACATATAGGCGTTGGCATGACCATTTGGGACATCCTGGTCGTGATATGGTGATCCGTATATTGAAAAGTTCACAACGGACATCCATTCTTTCGAGTGAATAGAAGCAAGAACCAAACGAACATGGTTTCAAAGGGACGATCAGCCGCCACCGTGCGTGGTGGTAGCGCCGCTGTTCATCACAGGCCGGCTGTCGGCCCTAGGCCATGTGGCATTGATACCACACCCCCTAGGCAGCCAACGGATGCTTTTGATGCACCAATTGATCCTATAATTCCCTATTCTGCTTCTCATGTCAATCATGATTTTCTGGGTAAACCAAATTCTTCAATGGTTATTTCTAAAGCCCATCACTCGTTTTGTAAAGCCTGTTCTTTAGCAAAATTAGGATCGAGACCATCCTATGCTAAAGACACTAAAGAAAATATTTCATTCTTACATCGAATCCAAAGAGATATTTGTGGACCCATCCATCCATATTGCGGACTTTTCAGATACTTTATGGTTTTGGTGGATGCATCGACACACCGGTCACATGTCGCTTTATTGTCCACATGCAATGCTGCTTATGCCAAACTCCTAGCACAAATTATACGTTTAAGGGCTCACCACCCAAATCATTGATTTGTATGTGATTTGCAACAAATTAGGCCTCTAATCACTTTAGTAATGCTAATCCAATGGCCGTTTAGTGTCTCTAATCCTTGATTTGCACCATTGTAGGGTTCACGAGCATCAGATTAATATCGGGAGCAAAAAGGCGCGTTTTGGAGCTTTTAGTGGATTTCTGGCAAAAGGACGAAAGTCAACCCGATGACCAAAAGTTAACTCGTGGTCAACCCCGACTTTAGAGCGTCAACGAGTCAACATGAAGTTCCGGGAGTGAGTCGTAAAAAATTTCCGGAAGTTTGGTCAAATGTCAACCTTTGGTCAACTCCGAGGGTCGTGGTCAAAGTCAAGACGAAGTCAACCTTGTGACTCATCACCAAAAGATTCCAAAAATCAGCAAGGAGCATATTAGATACCATGAGGTCACCCTTAGATTACTCCTTCCTTTTATTCCCTAGAGAATTTACCCCTTACCCTTCATTTAATCTATCTAACCATTAGATCTTTCCCTAGTTGATCCTAATCTTTCATCCCTCTCTACCCTAGCCTATTTAAACCTAGTTTTTGCCATTTAGATTCATTCCCCCATCTCTTCATAGCAGCCCTCACCTAGATCTCACCCAATTCTCTCCCTTCTTCCTCCCCCAAACCCTTTCTTTTCTTGGTGACTCGTCCAGGGTCGACCGGTCGACGAACGAATCGTGGGCAACTATCACCTTTGTTTTCTCCTCCTTCCACCACCCAAATCTCTTTCCTTCCTTCACCAACTTTCTTCCTCACTTCCTCCTCTATATCCTTGACCATTTTTCTCCATCATTCTAGCACTTCTACATCACATATGCTTGGATCCATCAAGAACATCAAGATTGGGAAGCCATGAGAAAGGAGAAGCTTGGAGAAGAAGATGGAGACTTAGAAGAGGAGCTTGCTACTACTTGAGTGACACAAGGAGCTGCTGCCATCTTCATGAGAATCCTTCAACCTCTCTTTATCTTTTCCTAGTTTATAGTTTATGTATAATCTAAGCATGTGTGATTAGTTGTTTAGGATTGGGGACTAGGGTTGTGTGCCCTAGTCCATTTGTGATGTGATGATGATTTTAACTATGTGTGGATGTTTGAAGATGAATAAATATGTGTATTGTCTATTCTAATATGTGTTGGATGTATATTTGAGGAATTAGTCACTCTTTGGTATGCATTTGATCCATCTTGTATGAGTGTGTAGGGTTTGACCACTTTATTCTTCTCTAGGCAATTGGCAATATATGTGATGAGCATGTTTCACTTGTGTGATCCTTCATTCATGTGCTTTACGCCTCCTTTCTTTCTACCCTCCCGCGTAGAGTCTCTAGGATCCTAATAAGGCTTAGGAGTACCTTAGAAGGAATCCACTCCATATCGATAATATCGGTGGAGTGGTGGATTACACATATGTTGCTTGTTTGAGTCCCTAAGCTTCGACACTTTACGCCTCTTAAGCACTTTAGGGGATTCGGTATTAGGTAACATAGAGGAATCCCCTATGACACCTAGAGAGTTCGAATGACCCTAATAAGGCATTTGACTACCTTAGGAAAGCACGGTCCTAGAACCATAACATGGCTAGGATACGGGGCTTGATTTATTCATCACTTAAGCATAATGCATAACCGGAACATCATTCATCATTGTGGGCTTTGGTAATTAAACCTCGAAAACTCAATCATTCTATCATTTCTATCCTCTTCATGTTCCTCCTCTTTATGTTTTGTGCATTAGTTAGTTTACTTTATGTTTCGTGTTTGCATTTCACTCTTTCATCTTTCTAATAACGTTACACTACACTCACTTGTATATCCACTTCACTATTTCATCTTCCCATCTCTTGCCTCATCATCTTTGTGCATCTTCTTTGGTTACTTGTTTGCCAAGGGGTTGAAGGGCCATCGATCCACGTTGGAACGACAACCCCGGTCTTAAATATACATACACACTTTTGGCAATCGTCAATCATCTTATTAAGTCAATACGTCTTGACAATGCTTGACAGTTTATGATGCAGCGGAATATATCACGTTGGAATCCACCAACGGCAGTCTTGAATCCATAAGACTAGAGTTTCTCGAATCCACGAGAAGTCTGAAATCTACCAGGAAAATTGAGTAAACTCAAAGTTTTATTAATATCAAAGATAGGTTAAGCAACCAGTTAAGGATGCTTATATAATGAAAGAAACCCTAGGGGTTTAACAAAAGGCATAATTAAGCCCATGAGTTTAATTAAAAGAAATAACAAAACTAACTCTAAACTGAAAAGGAAAATAAAATCCTAAAATAAAAAGAATATCTTCTAGAACTTAAATGTCGAATCGGATTTAGTAAATCAACTTAATAGGCCTAAATCTGATGGGGCTCACTAATGTGAGTCTTGTAGATCTCGTGATTCCCTTCTCGAAAAGGTATAATGCGTCCAAAATGGACACTGCAACCCAAAGTTAAGCCAAACCAGATTCACAGTCAAAATCCGACTTTTCGCGAGAGTCACTTGAAAAGTCTAAAGCCACAACTTTCTAAATATTCCAAAAGCTACCAACCTCATAAACCGTGAATTGACAATCATCTAATCACTGCTCTTGATTTTGCGTCGCTTCTTAATTTTAATCCTTTTAGGGTTAAATTGACCCCTTTCTTGTCCTATATCAGTTTACATCATAGACATTTGATGATTATTGCATGTCTATTGAGATTGATGTTGAGCATCCCGTACCCCATGTGCATACACATAATGGTCTCGCATAAGCCACCATTAAGAGACTTTAAATGGTCGCTCGAGCATTAGTTATGCGCACCAATCTCCCGCTTTTTGCTTGGGGTTATGCAATATTGCATGCAGCTGTACTTATTCGTTTCAGACTCACTGCCAATCAACCGTTCTCTGCGTACCAGATGGTAACTGGATATGAGCCGGATGTCTCACATTTACGCATATTTGGTTGTGCGGTTTAGGTGCCAATTGCGCCCCCACAGCGCACAAAAATGGGTCCTCAAAGACATTTAGGTGTTTATGTTGGCTACGAATCTCCAACTATTGTCCGTTACATAGAACCTTTGACAGGCGATCTCTTTACCGCTAGATTTGCGGATTGTCAGTTTGATGAGACATTCTTCCCGTTGTTAGGGGGAGATAAGAACAAGAATGTTCAACATGAACGATAGGAATTGTCGTGGTCTGTCCCCACTCTGTCTCATCTTGATCCCCGAACCTCACAATGTAATAGTGAAGTGCGTAGAATACTCAATCTTCAGAACGTAGCAGATTCGATGCCTGATGCATTTTCTGATATTGCTAAAGTGACGAGATCACATATACTAACTGCAAACGTGCCTGCAAGGTTAGAAATCCCTACAAAGGGATATGGCACCGCTTCACTAGTCACTGGTAATCACGGTGCCGCAACCACACATAGTGGAGATGTGGTTGAGGCAGTGGTTTCCCAAAGGAAGAGGGGGAGACCACTTGGTTCGATGGATACTCGCCCAAGGAAGAAAGCAAGTTTGGCACAGCCCAATCCATTCATCGTCAACACCGGAAACCCGTATCATGCATGAGATTATCTCTGATTATAGTTATGTCCAATAATCAATATTGGGGGACGCCTCAATGATTGAACCAATTTCAGAGAATAGAGAAATCTCAATGAATTATGCATGCATGCATGAGACGTTGGAAATAAATTCCATTATTCTTGATGATGTATTTGTGTATTCAGTTGCTCAAGAGATTATAGAGCATGATGACATCGAACCTCGCTCTGTTGAAAAATGTCAACGTATAGTAGATTGACCTAAATGGAAAGATGCAATCTAGGCTGAACTAGATTCACTAACAAAGAGAAAAGTATTTGGGCCCGTAGTGCTAATGCCCCCAAGTGTAAAACTTGTTTGACATAAATGAGTCTTTGTTAGAAAGCGTAATGAGAAGAATGAGGTCTTGAGATATAAAGCCCGCCCTATTCATCAATAATAAACATCCTATTCTCTGCTCATCTCTCTCTTTATTTACGTTTTCCCTTAAACAAAGTCTAAATTTTCTCATCCTGATTTCCATTTTGTTACCAAACTCAGAACTTACCTTTTTTTTACCGCATTCTTCTTGGACCAAGAAAGTGCCAAATTTGGGCTTCTCATCTTCAACGTCTTGGTTGATTTTGACGAAGAAAATTGAAAAAATAAAAAATAATAATAAGTGGGTGTTTAAGGGAATATGAAATACAACCACAATACTGAAAGTAAATAGAGAGAAGCAAATAGCACAGGAATAGATCGTATCTTTATTAATGAATAGGTTCCTCTATATATAGAGAAACACAAGGGTACAATCCACATCCCAATAGGACTTCTATTCAATATGTAATCCATATGCTAACCTAACTAAGATACTCCTAGGTTGACTAGGCACACATAAGGTAGGTTTCCTTCAACACTCCCCCTTGTGGCATCAACACTAGGTGGTGCTCCTCGCGTTGTCTCATTAAAAACCTTGCCAAGTAACAAAAACCCAGTGGGATAAAAATAACCTTGGTCGAAGGGAAAAAGAGTACAACACACCCTTCACATTTGGAATAGCATGGACGCCAGACTCCCCCTGATGTCTGCGTCTCCCCCTGATTTCCACAATCATGGGAGGTCAGATAACTTAAGCAAATCAATGCTTTTCACATGCTTCTCAAATGTGGATTTAGGCAGTGACTTAGTAAATAAGTCAGCCACATTATCCTCAGATCGGACTTGATCCACTTTGATCTTGAGGAACTTCTGCTGCTGCTGATTATAGAATACTTTAGGCGATATATGCTTGGTGTTGTCGCCTTTGATGAAACCTTGCTTTATTTGCTCAATGCAAGCAGCATTATCCTCATAAATGGATGTAGGTTCATCGGTGGTTGACCTCAAACCACATGTACTTCTTATATGTGTATCAATGGACCTTAACCATATACACTCACGAACTGCTTCATGGAGAACAATAATCTCAACATGGTTCGAAGAAGTAGCGACAAGGGTCTGCTTAGTAGACCTCCAAGATATCGCGGTGTTATCCATGGTAAAGACATAACCAGTTTGGGAACGACCTTTATATGGGTCAGAGAGATACCCAGCATCAGCAAAGCCCATCAATACATCACAAGAATTGTGGGAATAGGGGACAGCAGGTTCGGCGACCGGTCGACAGGCAACGGCGACCGGTCGTCCGTCGGCAGCAAACATGGATTCCTCACCCATTTTGCCATATTGCCTTGACTCTCTGTAGGGAAAGAACAAGCCCATATCAATCGTACCCTTTAAGTAACGAAAGATAGTCTTTATGCCAATCCAATGGCGTTGCGTGGGCGCAGAGCTAAATCTAGCTAACAAGTTAACACCAAAGGAGATATCGGGTCTTGTACACTGTGCCAAGTACAATAATGCGCCTATTGCACTTTGGTACGGTACCTCAGCCTCTAAAACGTCTTCACCATCATCCTTGGGTGAAACGGATCCTTCTTGGATCTAGACTGTGACCAATCATGGGAGTGCTTAACAGGATGGACTTTATCCATATTAAATCTCCTGAGCATCCTTTCCCAAGATCTTTCATCTCAAACTCGGATTATGGCAAATCCGGAACTTGTTTTCACGCAGGGGCATAATTTATTGTTCACATACCCTCTTCCAATCAAGTAGTCACTTAGACGGGTATACCACGTCCGTCCGGATTGTTTCAATCCATATAGTGAACGTTGCAATCTTATTGCAAACGTGATCTGTGGTCTAGAGCCACTTGACTTGGGTAAATGAAGCCCATCCGGGACCTTCATATAAATCTCCATATCTAGATCCCCATAGAGATATGTTATGACCACATTCATAAGCTGCATGTTCAGTTTTTCGGAAACTACCACTGACAAGGTAGCAGAACGTTATGACGTCCTTTACGAGAGAATATATCTCATCGTAGTCGATTCCAGGGCGTTGTGAGAAGCCTTGCGCCACAAGGCGAGCTTTATATCTCGTTCTCTCACTACACTTTCTAACAAAGACCTATTTTTATCAACAGGTTTTATTCCAGAAGGAATCGGCACACCTGGCTCGAATACCGTTCTCTTTGTTAGTGAGTTCAACTCAACCTGGATCGCATATTTCCATTTAGGCCAATCAGCTTCTACGTCGGCATTCATCAACGGAGCGAGGTTCAATATCATCATTCTCAATGAACTCTTGTGCACAAGCATATGCAAACACATCATCAACTGTGATGGAGTTTCTATCCCACGTCTCATGTACACTAGTGTAATAATCGAGATCTCTAGGTTCCCATGGATAGGTCTTAGCGACAGGGCGTCCCCCGAAGATGTCTTTTGGACATAACCATAATCCGGAACGTTTTCATGGACGGATTTTGAGTATCAATGATGAGAGGGTTATTAGGTGCCATCGCAGCCCGTTTCCTAGGGCGCGAATCCCTCGAACCTGGTGGCCTCCAACGCTTCCTCAGCGGAGCCACGGCCTGAGCCACATCACCACCATTACTGGTAGTGGCGCCACCAGCTGTCCCTCCCATAGGGTTAGCTGCAATAGCGACTTTGAGTCCAAGTCCTTGTTCAGGCACTTGCATCCTTGCAGGCATGTTTGCAGCTGGTATATATGATCTAGTCACTAAGATCTAAGAAAGCGTCAGGAAGAGAATCTCTGACTTTCTGAAGATCTATAATTCTACGCACTTTCTGCAGTAGGGGGATCGTTATGAGACAGAGTGGGGACAGGCCACGACAATTCCAGTCGTTCCTGCTGAACGTTCACGTTCTTATCTCCCCCTAACGACGGGAAGACTGTCTCACCAAAGTGACAAATAGATCGCCTGTCAAGGGTTCTACATAGCGGATTGTGGTTGGAGACTCAAATCCAACATAAATACTCATTCGTCTTTGAGGACCCATATTAATACGCTGTAGCGGCGTAATAGGCACATAAACAACACACCCAAATATGCGTAAGTACAAGATGCTTGGCTCGTACCCAGTCACTAGCTGTAACGCGGACAAAGATTGGGTGGTGATGGACCTCAGACGAATAAGCAAAGCTGCATGCACTACTGCGTGTCCCCAGGCAGAGAGAGAAAGATTGGTGCGCATTACCAATGTCCTCGTGACCATTTGTTCTGAAAATGGCAATCTCTGCAAGACCATTCTGGGTTTGCACATGTGAGACTAGATGCTCAACATCTATCCCATGCAGTAGTCATCGAAAGTTTTCGATGTAAACTCTCCAGTATTATCAAGCCTGATAGATAATGGGATGATCCGGTTAGTGAGCCGGCAGGCGAATACTCTGTGCTAGGAGTTTATCATAAGCAGCATAACGAGTGGACAACATCGTGACATGTGACCAGCATGTCGATGCATCAACCAACACCATAAAACACGTAAATGGCCCGCTTTGGTGGTTGAATATGTCCAAAGAAAGAAGTACTTTAGAATCCTTTGCATAGGACGGTCTCAGTCCTTATTTCCCGAAGGAACAAGCTTCGCATAATGAGCTTTTGGCTTTGGGAGCTTCAGAAGCATAGGAGGCATCCTGATAAATTTTCGAATCAGGGTTTTTCTCAGAAGAAAATCAGACTTTTCCGGGTGACCGGTCGCCGAATTTATCGACCGGTCGCCAAACCTTCTGGAAGTTGTCGACCGGTCGCCGACTATGTGTCGACCGGTCGCCGAGGCTCCTGCCCGGTTTTGGATAGCTTCTGGCAGTCGTCGACCGGTCGCCGGGACGATGTCGACCGGTCGCCGGGACGGCAGAAGTACCAAATTCCTCTCCTTTGATCAATTTTTGATCCTTGCTTCGATGAGCTCTATAGAATGGATGTCCGTGTGAGGTTTTCAATACACGGATCATCATATCACGATCAGAATGTCTTAATCTGTCGTGCCAAAGCCAATATGTGTCTGAATCCAAGAGGTCATCCCGAATGACATTGTTTGATTCAATAGCTCGAATAGTGGTAACATATAACCCACTAGAGAGACACATAAGCTTCTCTAAGATGCGTTTTCTACCGCAGTCATTAGAGGTAATGCAAAGGGATTCTTTTCCATTCTCATCATGCATCTCTGCATGGAATTCATTGGTTCTTATATCTTTGAAGCTCAGAAGAGTTTTATTTCCTCTTGGAGCATATAGAGCATAGCAAGCAATTAAAATTGAGTATAGCAAACAACTCCAAATTTTATTAAAGATATAAACCAAATGAATAACATCCAAAGTTCCAACTTGGTCTTTTACCAAAAACTAAATCAACAATACATTGAAAAATAAAGGACTTAAGCGAAATCAGGAGTGTCATCACTCTTCCCAGCTTCAAAGTCTTCAACCCTCAATTTGACGTTCTCTTCGTCATCCTCTTGTTCAAAGTTGTGAGCTTCCATGGCTTCACGATACAGCTTGTATGCGTTAGCAACATTTTGAGAGGCTCTACAGATCTTGGCCCAATGGCCAGTCTTTCCACACCTGAAGCACAAAGATGTTTGATCGAAATCCTTTGATTGAGACGCGTCGTTCACGCGTGGTGCTCTTACCCTTAGTGGCACCGCATTAGCGCCGGTCCCTATCATAGGGCCGGCGGCTCTTCCTCTTGGGTGGCCATCTCGGCCTCCTCCACGCCTATTTCGGCGGCTACCTTCTTGAGCAAAGCGATCATATGGACCAGGATGTCCATAATTATCCCTAGACTTAGGGTTTCGCTCGCGGCGGCCTCTCCTTGGGGCGCCATTATAATGGGTCTCCGGAACTTGCTTTGTTCCCACGGGCCTCGCATTATAATTCTTCACAAGTATCTTCTCGTGCTTTTCAGCAACAGAGAGAGCAGAGATAAGCTCATGAAATCTTATGATCCGTTTATTCTGTACTTGACTAATGCAAAAATAGATGGTAAGTGATAGAAGAGAAGGGGGTTGTCGTTCCACAGGGATTGACGGTCCCCAACTTCTCGGTAGTGGATGTATGCGGGTGCTCTAGCTATATGGAGTGACTAGATGTGAATAGAGTGAGTGAATGTGTATGAACAATGTGCAAAGTGTGTAGTGAGGTGTGGTTTTAGGTAAAATGGTGGTGAGATGCCAAGACAAACAAACAACTAAGTAAATGCAAGCAAGTAAGTAATGTAAGGTGTGTGCACAATATAAGGAAATGTCGGGGTTTTCGGGCAAACCCCAATCCAATGCAACAAGCGATGCCTAATCAATTCTATCGTGCCAATGTGTGTGTGAATCAAGCCCTGTATCCTAGCCATGTTATGGTTCTAGGACCGTGTTGCCTAAGGTATTCGAATGCCATGTTATGGGTCATTCGGACTCTCTCAAAGCCATAGGGCTTGAGAGGCGAAGAGCATCGAAACTAGGGACTCAAACAAGTAACAACTCATCACATATGCTACCAATTGCCTAAGTCATGCAAGGGTACCAATCTCACACAATCTCATCAAGATAGATTAGTTAACATGTCAAAGAAGTGGTAATTCTAAAGACAAGCAACCAACACATATTGAATTAGGTAAGCACACATATTCATACAACACAAAGGCATTTTATTCATCAATCAAGCATCACAAAGTCACATTGGACTAGGGCACACAACCCTAGTCCCCAACAAATGTATCTACTCACTAACCATCTCAATATACATCATCAAAATACAATATAAAGCTCTAGACATAAGGAAAAGAGAGAGTAAAGATGAGAAATGCTCAATGGGTGACTCTCTAACTCCTCCTTGGCTTTGATGATGAATCTTGACGATTTGGTGAGGATCCCCAGCTGCCCAAGTGGTGATGGATGTAGTAGACGTCGTGGCGGACAAGATTGATGAAGGATGGTGGAGGAAAAGTGGTGAGGAAGGCGGAGAGAACGGCTGGTCCGCCGTGGGTCGACCGTTCGACGGTCAGGTGTCGACCGGTCGACGGTCGTGCAGGGCTGAACCGGAAGGGAGAGATGGGGGGAGAAAGAGGAAAGGGAAAAATAGAATTTTGGGGCTGATGATGGGAATCACCTAAATCTGGAAAAGAGGGCTATTTATAGGCTAGAGAGAGAAGGAATGAAGGGCTAGGATGAGCTAGGGTTAGATCTAAGGGTTGGATGAATTAAATGAAGGGTAAGAGGGTAATTGCCAAAGGGAATGAAAGGGGGAATAATCAATGGGTGACCTCACCATATCTAGTGTGGTCCTTAGCTGAAAATTAATTGCACAAGTGGATGAGTCACAAGGTTGACTTTGACCGCGACCCTCGGCGTTGACCAAATGTTGACTTTGACCAAACTTCCGGAATTCTTCTTGCGACTCCTTTCCGGGACTTCATGCTGACTCGTTGACGCTCCAAAGTTGGGGTTGACCACGAGTTGACTTTTGGTCCTCGGGTTGACTTTTCGTCCTTTAGCCGGAAATCCACAAAAGCTCCCAAATTGCATCCTTTCGCTCCCGATATCCGTCTGATGCTCGATTCACCTACAATGGTGCAAATCAAGGATTAGAGACACTAAACGGCCTTCGGATTAGCATTACTAAAGTGATTAGAGACCCAATTTGTATGCAAATCGCATACGAATCAGTACTTCAATGCGATAGTTTCTTGCAACTACCAAGTCAGAGACGGAAAAGGTAGAGAGGGTTTTCTCAATCAACATCGCATCAGTAATTTTCTTCTCACAGAATTCCATGAGGGATTTGATGCGGAGTGCTTCCGAGTTGTACTCTAGGACCGAGGTATAATCACAGAGACGCAATTGCTGCCATCTCACCTCTAGGTCAGGAAGCAGGGATTCACGAACATTGCCAAAACGCTCTTCGAGTGCAACCCATAGTCTTCTGGGATCCTCCTCATTGAGGTACTCGGATTGTAGAGATTCATCCATGTGACGTATCATCATGATGATTGCTTTGGCATTCTTAGCCTCTAAAGCATCAGCGGTGGCTTGTGCAGTAGCAGCAGCAGCGGCTGCAGCGGCGGCAGTTAGTGGTCCTTCCACAGGTGCGGCGGCATTATCTGCAGGTGCAGCTGCAGGGGGCTCATTGATTGCAGATATGCTACCTTGAGCTTTCAGGTGATTGCGTACATCGCGAACCCACTTATGGTATCCAATGCCCGTGGAATCCAAAGGTGCGAAGTCCAATTTGTTCAGGTTATTTGCCATCTGAAACAACAAGAGAATTGAGGTTAGTTTTCGGAGTTAAACTCCCACGAAAACAAATATGGTTTCTGAGCTATGCATTCAAGAAACGTTTTCCATGTATTGGATTTAGGTGAAACTTTGGTGTAGTATGACCATAACCTTAAACCTTTTCGATAGCTCTACTCAGATATGACCAGATACATAATAAGAGATGTCGGTGTGAGCAAGCTCCCTTAATACCACTTATCTCAAATTACATACCTAGACATCATACCCAAACAGGTGAGTCTAGTAGGGAATAAGTCATGAACCATAGGTCGTTTCTTCTCTACGGATTCCTCATCCGGAGGTAAATCATTCAATGAACTCCTCGTTCAAGGTCTCTTCTCTCTACGGATTCCTTATCCGGAGTATTAGCTCGAACCCCCACAGTTCGGCTCTTGAGGTCATCACCAATAGCATGATGACATTAGAGGTGCTCATGACTTACACATACCGCAAGCGATATGAAGCTCGATCACTCCCCTAATGCTTCTCATAGTTTGTTGAGTCTCGTATAAAGTATAGATCAAGAATCTCACGTTATAGAAAGGTGAGAGGTAGAGGAGGGATGTTGCAAGTCCCTTGAGAAAAAGAAAAGTCGAATTGAAATTCGGAAAGCAGCAATGTTTATAAAAACTTACTTGGATTCTTTTCTCGGATTCTCTTGAGTACCTCTTCTTTGAAATCGAATATCTGGAGATCCAACGGTCGGAACTGGATGAAATTTGAACCGGGAGTAGTCGATACACAGAGGGATCAATCGCCAAAATTTCTGCTTAATCCAACGGTGGAGAAGAGAGAAAATCTCTTCCGACGTCGACTATTCTGTTCAGGCAGATTCACAGATATAGATGAAGGAGTAGCCGGTGGTGGTTTGTGGCGGTGCAGCAAGTGACCAGCAGCGAAGGGTGGTGCACGGCAGCAAGGTGAACACGACAAACCTAGGGTTAGGGTTCTAGGGTTTTTGATCTCAGGGTTTAGAGGTTCGTGCTGATAACGTGTTTAAGGGAATATGAAATACAACCACAATACTGAAAGTAAATAGAGAGAAGCAAATAGCACAGGAATAGATCGTATCTTTATTAATGAATAGGTGCCTCTATATATAGAGAAACACAAGGGTACAATCCACATCCCAATAGGACTTCTATTCAATATGTAATCCATATGCTAACCTAACTAAGATACTCCTAGGTTGACTAGGCACACATAAGGTAGGTTTCCTTCAACAGTGGGGTCAATTTACGAAAAATTATTGGAAGAATTGAAATTTGCGTACCAATAATGGTGTAAAAAGAAAGATCAAGATCTCTTGGTTTGGGTGTTTCGAGATGCTTGGGCCAAAATCATTTTTGATTAACTATTAACTTCATACGCGCGCGAGTAACTTTGGGTCAAAATCATTTTGGATTAACCGTTAACTTCATACACGAGTAACTTTGGGCTCGGCGATAATATATCAAAACGAAGATAGCTAGCTAGGCCCCATTCCTTAGGCCCATATAATCATATATGGTTGATTATGCCCGCATAATTGCCGTATACCATGAGAAATCAGGAGTCAAATTTTCACTAGTTGTACTCAGATCATGATTTATATTCCTAGAGACATTTACCCATTGAACTAGAGACTCATCTGCTGTAGGTGAAAAAAGGGGGCTTTAATTTGTAATATTCAAATTCGAAACACAGACTAAATAGAATACAATATTGGATTTGCCTATCATGTTATGAATTCTTAAGGTAATGCTCAGGATAATTAAAGTCTTGAAAATCTCTTGGAGATGAAAGGCACAAAAAATGGAGCAAGTAATTCAAAGAAATTAAACAACAGTACAGGTCTATCTCTATTCCATTACCCTAAACAATATCATGTGTTCTCTATTACAAAAAAAAAAAAAAAAGAGTACTAAATGAACAGATTTTTGAGTAGCGCGCACACGCAGAGAACCCCAGCTAGCTCTTACTCATCATCCGATTCCAGATCATCGAGACCTTCCCAGAAATTCTCGATCTCTGAGAGACTGAGATCGTTGATGTCAAAATGATCAAGAAATGCTGGGATTGGGTCGTACATTCCATTGGGATAGTTCCAAGGCTGGAACTGTCTGCCTCTCTTGTGGCGATAATACAGACCCTGAGACTCCAATACTGGATCTTTGTACAGTTCTACCATCTCAGGGATTGGATCATCAATCTCATACAGGATCTTTTTGGAGTTCTTGATCAAAACTTCTTCATTGAGTTTTTTGAACCCTTGCTCTGTTAACCCAACCTTGTTCTTCTTCTTAGAATTGATCTCGCCAGCTTCTAATCTTTCAACTTTTGAAGTAGAACCCACATTGTCAGAGTCATGAGAATGTTGATCAGTAACATTCTTCACCATGATCTTCGTTTCTTGATCTTCTTTCTGCTGCGACCCTTCTTCAGAATCAGTGGAGTCCAAAGCAGAATCAACTTCATGATGGTCGTCTTTTTCCTGTCTCTGCACCAAGTCTTTGATTTCTTCAGCGTGCACAGACTCTGCCATTGCTATAGCTCGCTGTGATTGTATTTCTAAAGAAAAGAAGAGAGGAGCCAAAGACTAAAGGGAGAAGAAAAACAGAGGAGAAGAAACAGAGAGAGAGAGAGGAATAGAGGGGACGAGGCTTGTAGTATTCTGTTACTACTGACGTACGGTTATGTGAGAGAGAAAAAGAAGGGCAAGTACATTATATAATTCTCACTTGTATGACTTGTGTCTGAATCCTCTCTGCCTATTTACTATTTTTCCTTCACAACGTCCTATATTCCCTGCCTTTTTTAAATTCTTGTTTCTGGTAAATCCAAGGGTCTTCTCTGTGTGACCAGAGCGATCAATTAGTGCTACGTCAACGGAGGCTCTTTTTCTCCGGCCACTTAGTGTGGTAAATCTCGTTTGTAATATTGCAATATAGGAAAGTTTTGTCACTTCTTTTTCATAAAATACGAAAGACTGTCATAACCATAATCTGAGTGCATGTGACAAATTTGAGAGGGCAATTGTGTGTTGTGGTTTCCGGTTGAGTGATTCAGAGTTGCTGGAAATATTTTTCTGGGTCAAATCATTTTTTGTTATATATAAGGTAGTATATAAAAGTCACACGGGTTGCCGTTGGAACTCATTAATTGCACGTTTACTTATTAGGAATGAAAAAATATATGAATCGGAGACAAAATTTAATAGTGGAGAGAAAAATAGTATGGAAAACAATCATTCCCATTAAGCTAAATACTAATGGTATGAAATTGGAATAGGAATACTGAGGATTCTCTTATGTACCGTTTACCGATTCTTATGAATCGGTAAACATGCCATAATGAGATCTATTGATTAATATATTGTTATTTTAAAAAAGATGTATAACGATGTGCATCGTGTATGTTTAGGTCTACGTTTTCCGCTCCGAGAGATGAACCGTAAACTTAAGCTATAAAAAAAATTTCACATTAAACTAGCTGGTCAACCCTTTTGATTTTTTTTTTCGGAAATTAATTACTTCGGTGGTATTTCAAAAGTAATTAAGTTGTTAAAGATTAACGACGACCGTTGTTATTTTCGTAAACTACCCCATTTGCATTAGTCCGGTAATATAACCTAACTAAGGTAGTATTTGATATTTATTTTGCACTATCGATCCTAGATTTGATATTGATTTTACACTATCCTAGAACTCATACATTTTTCTATTATTCATTTAGTTAATTAGGAGGGAGGCAAAATAATGGGAAGGTGCACTAGAACTTTAATTGTCTTGTCTTGGGTCTGAAGTCTGAACAGAAAATGCATACTACCACTTTAGTCTTTACAACATATATGTTGCTTCGAGCACAAGAAGCAAAAGAACAAAAAAGTAGAGAGGATGCGGCCTGTACAGTGCTCCTCTACAGCTTTGGCTGCTGATTCTGCCAAGTCCTCTAGTTTGTGAGATAGTAACCGGTTTACTTCAAGTTAGCCCTTTCAGATGTCAACGATGAGGGATTGGTATGGTGAGTTCTTCGATCGTTTCCCTTCGAAATTTTTGAGTGCTCATGGGTTTGGATTTGGATCGAGGACGTACTGCCAATGTTCAACTCCAAGGACGCGGTGGGTAGGAGATCACAATCAAGTCACGCGCATCATACTCTTCTTGAAGCATTGCATGTGAGTTCTCCAATGGAGGGTGTTTTAACACCCTAATATCTCACTTAAGTCATTTGGATGTTCAATATGGGAGAAACATCTTTATTTTGTACAAGGTAGCCATGTTAATTTGAAGAGGAACGAAGCATGCATACCTTAGTGTTTATGGTTCATGTAAGCAATGTTTTCAAAGGCGAAGATGTAAGGCGGGGCGTTGTTGGTCCATAAAATTTTCAGAGAGAGAGGTTACCCAACAATTTATAATCTCTACCCATTTGGTGCTGGACAAACACGAACGCAAACCAATCTTCCTCGAGCTAGTCCTCCTCAAGACTCGAGTTTGGGAGGGGTACCTGCAAAAGACCCTCTGATGCCTAAATGAGTATTTGTTTTAGTTGTGAGTCATAAACTTCAGAATGGATCAATCCCTTACCTAGTTGATAGAACCATTTATTTATACCAAGTAAAACCTTATCCTCTCGACGGTTACCGCTTGGGCCACAATTCACTCGAAGTTCCCTTGAACTGCAAGTCTCTCGAACCATCACTTGCGGTGAACGAAGCGTAACTACTTGAGACATTGCTTGCGGCTCACGATTAGGTAAATTGGTTAAGTTGATTATCTACTCGCGGTAACACCTCTCGAGTCAACATCTCTTTGAGGTTATGTCCCTCGAACATGTTTCATCGAGACATTTATGTCGAGCTTAGCTAAATAATTAGGCAAACGCTTAAATGGAAAATCTTCACTCCCACAGGCGTTTTGTTATTGCCTCATGAGGTGCAGGCCCGCCCTGGGCCCAAAAACTTTGGGGGCAATTTTTTTTTTTTTTTAGAATTTGACACACACTCTCATAACAACACTAATAAACTAACTAAGATTAGAGTTATACACATAAGGACATGCAACCCAGGCCCACGTGCTACAGTGCAAGCCCAGACCCGAAATTTATTGGTGCAATTACATAATTAATCATTTCTTCATTTTATTTACAATTTTGCTATCCAAGTCTCTCTCTCTCTCTCCCCTTCCTCTCCCTCTAGCGGCGAATCTCTCTCTCTCTCTCTCTCTCTCTCGGTCTCTCCCTTTCTTTTTACTGGCGAACTCCATCCAATTTCCACCTCCTAGAACACCCATAAACAACACAGCACATCCAACACAATAGTTGAAGGAATTTCACGAACTCGATTTCGAAGAGAGAGGAGATCTCTCTGGGTGTCCAGAGTAAATCTGTCGAAGGTAGTGGTGGAGCATACTGCCGGTTGCATTCGACTACTCGGAGGCCTGCGAGGTCTTCTGTGTTGATGGTGTGTCGTGATTGTGCTCGGAGGGTGGCGGCTCGAGGAGAGATTCCCGCCAACTTTCCTTTCTTTTTATTTTTTCAGTTTTCCATTTTTATTTTCTTTAAGTGAATTCATTTTGTTGTAAATTTATCTTTCCATTTTTTTTTCTTTAAATTTATTTTGTTGTAAATTTCTGTTTATATTCTAGGTGTTTAGGCCCTAGTTAAATTTCTCTTTTTAGTTAACCTTTTTTTTTTCTTAATTTTTCATATTTTATTACAATTATTTTAGATTCTTGGGGCCCTAGTTGAATATTATTTTCTCTTTTTTTTTCCTTTTTTTTTTCTTTTAAGTGAAATTATTTTTTCTTTATTTTTCATATTTTCCATATTTTATGTTTGTAAATTTTAGTTTAGATTTTAAATGCTTGGGGAACTGATTTAATCTTATTCTTTTTTTTCTTCTTTAAATGAAATGTTGAAAACATTTTGTCTTTCATTTTTTCATACTTTACTACATTAGTGTAATTTTATTTTTTCAAAGATTGTAAAAAGCTTATATTGTGTAGGTAGACTTTTTTTTTTCAAATTTACGACAATATAAATATTTTGATAAAATTTACATTGGAGTAGCCGACATAATCAAGTCTAAAAATTTATTTAAAAAAAAAAATTCGTAATGTGTTTTTAATGTTGAAAAGAAAACAAAGAATAAAGTATGTGGAAAACAGTTTTTTTTTCTTTAGGATAAGTGTGAGTAATTCGGGGCACACTTGTTATTTTCGCCCCGAGCCTCAAAATTCTCAGGACCGGCCTTGATGAGGTGTTGAGGCATACGTGTGCTTTTCCGGCAATGATTATATATTCTAATTAAATAAATATACATGTTTGTTTCTTTTAATAAATGATGGATTCAATTCATAAAAAGACAAAGGGATAAACCAGCAAGCCCAGGCAAAGACGCGCCTATGAAAGGAACCCAAATATCCTAGTATATATCAAAAAGGAACCCGAGTAGCTGTATATGTCTTTGCAACGTTTAGAATTGTACAATTAAACCAAACAATTTCGTTTTGTCTGAAAATTTTCAAGAAAATATTGTTTTTTGTCTTCAACATTTGACGCTTCAGCGCCTCTGATCCTCTTTTTGCCAGAAAAGCGACGCCTCATTAGTTGAGGCATTTGCTTTTCTAGCAAAGCGTTTTTTAAATTTTTGGCTGCTGAGAGGCAATTTAAGCCCGCTGACAAAACGCAAAAGTATGGTGGGTAGTATTGTGATCCGGGAGTGTCGTTCCACGGAGGATTGACGGCTCCCCAACTCTCGGTAGCGTGTGTGCGAATGCTTTAGCTATGTGTGGATGGCAAGATGTGAATAGAGTGAGTGAATGTGTGTATGAACTGTAATACCCCGAAAATTTCGATACTATTTTTATAAAATAGGTCGTGAAATTTGAAGTGAAATGGTGTGATTTCGTATTTTTAGGGGTTTTCGTCGTAAAACGATAATTACGGTGGTAATTATAAGTTGCACAAGGTTAATTAAGGTAACTTTTTATCTGTTGAGAATTTGGGAAAACTTCCTTCATGAAAGTTGTAGAGCTCGTCGAACCAAGTTCGTGGACATGTGGTACGTCGAAAACGGACATCGTATGAAGAAGTTATGGACCTCGAAAGTTTGAAGAATTTCTATAAAAATGATTTTGGGATTTACTATTCACCAAAAATCAGAATTTCCCCAGAAAATTACTGTTCACCCGTGCTACAGTAACCGACCACTTTGACCGGCGATTTCTCCCAATTACGGCCATCTCTGGCCATGAAACTTGTCCCAAATTGTTCACCACTCAATTCTCTTCAACCCTATACAAATTTCCTTGATCAATTCTTAGTATAGAAGGAGAAATCAAGAAAAGAAAAAGGGGAAAAACGCAGCCGAACTGTTCATCCGTTTCTGGGCAAGTTTTCGGCCAAATCGAGTCACCTTACCTACTGGGCTTTGTAGGCCTTGCTTGGGGCTTTCTAACAACATAAAGTACGCCTCAATCGGAGTTCGGACAAAGGAGAATTTTGGATTTGAAATCCTAGGGTTTTGGAACTATCGAGGTAAATTCGAGACTTTTTACTTTGAATTGGCCCTTGTGGCAGTTATGAAAGTTGTTTCTGGTAATGTGTAGAACATGCTGTTAAAATTTCATAGCAATCAGACAACTTTTGTCCGGCGGCTGGCCACCGTCGGTGGCGGCGCGTCGGCGGCGCGTCCGGCCGTTCCAGGAGCAGTTCTTTGCTCCGTTTGGCTTGGTTCGTCGATACGAACAACTTTCGTGTTTAAACGTTTGTGAAATTCGGTCGTTTGAGCGATAATCATTTAAGCAATGGTTATGGATCGTTAGATCCGTGATGATCCGACCGTTGGATCATCACCATATTTGGATATGATGTTAGGATGCTAGAAATAAGCATGCTGTTGGATTTTGGAAGTTTCAGATTTTGTGTGGGACCCGTTGATGAATAGTAGACGTGGGACCCACGTTGACCGATGGTTGACTTTTGGTCAAATGGTCTCGATTAAATGTTCCGATGTCGTAGGAGACATTTGAGGAACATTTGAATTATTTTGGAAATGTATTATGCTAATTGGATATTGCATAATCATAGGTGTTTACGAGAAGTGTAGCTCGTGCTTGTCGATTCCTGGTTACTATTTGAAGACGCAGCAGGAATAAGAGGTGAGTGAATCTCACGATATTTTATATATGAATATTAATTCATATGGTGTTGTTTGCGAAAATAAATAATTATATTTATTTAAATGATTTTGCGATATATAAATTAAATACAGTTTTAATTTGATATATCAGCATGTGTGATTTTGTGTTAAAACAATATTTGAAAGTATTCATTTTATTGTTTTAATTGGTGGATTTTGTGGGAAACAATATTTCAAAAATTATGATATTGTGTTTGCCTACTCGAATGTTTTTGTAGCCAATGGGTGAAGGTTAGAGCTTTAGACTGTGTAGCCAATGGGTGAAGGTTAGAGCTCTAGACTGTGTAGCCAATGGTGAAGGTTAGAGCTTTAGACTGTGTAGCCAGAAGGTGAAGGTTAGAGTTCTAGACTGTGTAGCCATGTATTCATTGAAAACAAAGATGAATACTTTATGTAATAAAGGAGAAGAAAAATGGTATTCTCGCTTTATCTTGATGTATTAAAAGGAGAAGAAAAATGGTATTCTCGCTTTTAATCATTTGAAGTTGATTGTGGTTTTGTGTGAGTATGATATGAATTTGCTTCTTAAATAATTGAAGCATTGATTTATTGAATTACAATTCTTGGAGAATTATTGAATTGTATTTAGAAGTTTTTACTTCTTTAAAAATTGAAGTAATTATTATGAGGATTTACTTTTCTTAAAAAGAAAGAAATCATAATTTTGGGAAACGATTTTGGGGAAGGTTTATATTGTTTAATATTCTGAATTACCCTGGGATTAACATACACGTTTATGGGACGTGTGGGGTTAAAATACGTGGTATGGGACGCGTAGGTTCAGTATATTCTATAATATGAATTTTCGGGATTGGAATTATATTTGAAGAATATAAATTACATATATATTGTTTTAAACAAAATATATATATGTATATTTTTGTTAAACGTTTTAGGGTGAGTAAACTTAGATCACTCATACCGGCTTCATAAGCTGACCGGGTTTGTTGATATAACCCGGTACACTATTCCACGGTGTAGGGGT
Source organism: Rubus parviflorus (assembly GCA_029955375.1). Classification (NCBI taxonomy): domain Eukaryota; kingdom Viridiplantae; phylum Streptophyta; class Magnoliopsida; order Rosales; family Rosaceae; genus Rubus; species Rubus parviflorus. The sequence goes on along the minus strand of JARGGL010000006.1, from coordinate 15,403,237 downwards.
TATACCTGCAGGTTAGGATAACCAGGAGTAAGCAAGGCTGCATACATTTGTTGGTTTATAGACTTCCGCTGTTTGTGATAAACTCTGTTGGATTAATTACTTAATATTTTGTAACATCAATTTATTATGTAATTTATGGTATGTAATGTTTGACTCTAAAGAACGGGTCAACATTTACATACGTTGGGCATGGAGTATGTGTTGTTGTACTTGAATTAAAAGAAAAAAAAAATTCTTGTGCATATTTGTATTTGATATTCCATGTCGTCACGTTCCCGAATGGTTTGTAATTAAGGGCAAAATGCCTTATTAATTGATTGGAAAATCGGGGCGTGACATGAACAATGTGCGAAGTGTGAGTGTAGTGTTCGGTTTGTGTGAAATGTATGGTGGAATGCCAAGACAACAAACAACAAAATAAATGCAAGCAAGTAAACAAAACAAGTAGAAGGTGTGCAAATATAGGAAGGTGTTGGGGTTTCGGGTTAACCCAAGTCCAAATGCGATGCATAACAAACTAACTAGTACTCATGCTTGTGCAATGAATGAATCAAACTTCGTATCTTAGCCATGTTATGGATCTAAGACCATCTTATCATGTGTATTCTAGTGCCGGATTATGGATCGATCACTAGAACTCTCTCAAATTGGTTTGAGAGGCGAAGGGTACAAAGACTTAGAAGCTCAAACAAGGAAACCTCATCACATCTAATATCTATTGCCTAGAGAAAGGTAGGAGTCACCCCAACAATCTCAATCAAAATAGGTTGCACACATGCTCAAGAAAGTGACTAAATTTCCTACACATGCATTCAAAACAAATTGAAATGGATAAAAGACATACTCATTCATCACATAGCATTCATACATAATCAATCCATTAATACATCACATTGGACTAGGGCACACAACCCTAGTCCCCAACAAAGTGACTACTCACTATACATCAAAGTGTACATCATCATCTCACAAGAGTAAGCAATAAACATGAATATAAGAGAGAAAAGGGTTAAGAGAGTCTCAATCAAAGGTGTCTCCTTCTTCTCCCTTGATCTAGATGACGTCCTTGATGTCTAATGAGGATCCCCAGCTGCCCAGAACGGAGGAAGAAGCGGTGGAAGAAGCGGAGGCGGCGGAGCTGTGCAGGTCCGTCGTGTGTCGACCGTTCGACGGCCAGGTGTCGACCGGTCGACGGTCGTGCAGGGCTGAACCGGAAGGGAGAGATGGGGGAGGGAAAGAGGAAAGGGAAAAATAGGATTTTGGGGCTGATGATGGGAATGACCTAATTCAGGAAAAGAGGGCTATTTATAGGCTAGAGAAGAGGGAAATAAAGGGCTAGGATGGGCTAGGGTTTGATCTAAGGGTTGGATGAGTTAAATGAAGGGTAAGGGGGTCATTTCATAGGGGAATGAAAAGAAGGAATAATCTAAGGGTGACCTCATGATATCTTGTGTGGTCCTTTGCTGATTTGGGGGCTTGTGAGGGTGAGTCACGCGGTTGACTTTGTCGTTGACCTTGACTTTAACCTTCGGAGCTTGACCAAGGGTTGACTTTGACCAAACCTCCGGAATTCTTTCGCGGCTCACTTCCGGGACTTCATCTTGACTCGTTGACGCTGTTAAGTCGGGGTTGACCACGAGTTGACTTTTGGTCCTCGGGTTGACTTTTCGTCCTTTTGCCGGAAATCTCCAAAAAGCTCCAAATCACATCCTTTCGCTCCCGATATCCGTCCGATGCTCGATTCACCTTCAATGGTGCAATTCAAGGATTAGAGACACTAAATAGTCTTTGGATTAGCATTACTAAAGTGATTAGAGGCATAATTTGTATGCAAATTACATACGAATCACCCGCCTCACATCAATGCACGCGAGCGCCCCCCATAAACACTTTTGAAAAACACTGCATGTAAGAGTTCGGTCATTCTCCAGCCTTACCTGTTCTTATTCAATGGGACATGATTCTCCGGCCTATTGTGATCCTGTTTTTTTTTTAAATATTTTAATTGTTCTTAGCTAGCTAGGCTAGATCTATGTGTTTTTTTTTTCTGGACAATAGCTTGACTACATATTTAGAGCTAGTAATCCTAGTATGTTCTTTAGTGTTGAATTAGTATGTATTTTTGGCCAGTTTAGAGTACGTCCATGATCAGCTACGCTCATTGATAAAACTTTAATTTTCAAAGAAGTTTCTGCTTGAAACCCCTTTGAAAGGATTTATTACTAATCTTAAATGGTAAATAAATACGAGCAACTACCAAACTTGAGAGGTAAATTATATATGCTATAACTCACATTGGGACGTTGGACGCCTTACCTTAGTTACTTGAACTATACTATCAGTATCTGACCAACATGAACTACAAAAACAAAAGAATAAACAAACAAATTAATATTCATTATCTGAATCACTACATGAACTACAATCGTCAATATCTGCCCAGAAATTGACATAAAGACTTTGATCCCTCATTATTTCATCAAGATTGTCTGGTATTGGTTCTGGAATTTTACATTTTAAAATCCAAGGCTTAGACTTGGAGTTGGAGCTGGATTCTTGACTATCAGTTCCATTTTCACATTGTTGAACCCGATCACTAGAAGTAGTAACAATACCATTATTCAGAACATGAGCAGACTCCATTGACAATTGACCACTGGTTGTCATACCCATTTTGGAGTTCTTGCTCACATGATGATGATGATGGTCTTCTAGTCCTTTATTGATCAAAGCCAATTCATTCCATTTCTTGACCCGTTGCTCTGGTAATCCAAAATTCTCCCTCTCCTTCAGGTTAACCGCGGCAGCTTTTAATCTTCCAATTTTTGAAGTAGAACCCACATTGTCCAAGTCATGATGATCAACAACATTCTTCATCATGATCTTTGTTTCTGATACCCAGAGAAATTTCACGATAGAAACAAGACTGGACAAGCTAGCTTCGTACCTAATGGAGATAAACAACTATCAAGCACGTACGGACTCACCCAAAGAACAAAACTTCTCTAACTTTTGGTTTTTATTACGGCGTACTTGAAATCTAAATTACAAACAAAGGAGACGTTGTTTATACATATAGCACTATTCCAAATCTAACATAGGACTAAAAGCTAGCTAGAGCACAAAGTAGGAAAGTAAATAACATACTCCTTGCAGACGATTATAATTCTATAGAGTTTGTAAATCCATAGAATCTTAAAGATTTGATAAATCTGACGATTATAATTCCATAGAGTTTGTAAATCCATAGATTCTTTTTAAATCCATCACTTAAAAAAAGTCCTCATAAATCTAAATACAATACACCCCCCTAACACAAGGATACCTTATTCAAACTAGAAATCTCTATAGGAAAGTAAAAATCTTAACCAAACATATATAATAGGAAAGTTCATAAAACATCTAAAGAATCTAGGAAAATATCAAATTGTTCAGTTTTGCACTCGTCCCGAAAACTTGTTGGTGAAAGGTTGTAGACCAGCGTGATCTCCTTGAAAAATTTCATGTTGAAGATCTCGTCTATTCCTAGCTTTGTTTGATAAATCATAGGTTGTGAGTGGATGGTGCCAGTTATGCTCATCCAAAGTTGACAACTAGCTTGTATTCGCTCGAGCAATCCAATAAAACCAAAACAACAATCTTCGAGCTATATATCGCACCACTAAGAAGCAGCCCACTTGAATATAATTTTCTATCTTTAAATCGTACTTTCTAATGTAACGATGGTTCTTTCTTTTCAATCTTCTTTTTTGATACTTACTCAATTGTCATCCAACGTACAGTTTCTTGATTATTTTTCTGCAACAACCCTTCCTCACAATCACTAGACTCCAAAGCAACATCCACTTCATGATTGTCGTCATCTTTTTTATGTCTCTGACTTAGTGACTCTCTGCAACAAATTTTTGTTCTCAAATTCAATATTCATTTCTTCATCATACTGTTGCTAGTTTTGTAGCCCAGGATAATGGCATTTTCATTGGTTAGGGGTTGGGCTATCTGAGCTCATGGATGTCATTGCTAATGACGGACCCGTAACTGCGGTTACTTCTTGGGAGGAGAGTGGGGAACTTGATTCCACCACCGGTCATTCCCACCTTATGTAATTTAAGTTTCTTCAATAAAATTTTCATTCTAAAAAAAAAAAAAAAGAGTGGAGAAGGTTGGTATTTCTGTTACCGACGATTATGTGAAACATAAAGTGCACGACTAGTACGTACATTATATTAACTTTATTTTCTATAGGTTGTCACTTGTGTTTTTTTATTTTTTATTATGGGCGTCAGTTTATACACACACACACACACACACGTATCTTAGGGGAGTTAAGCTCAAAATCTCTCGTAATACATTCTTGGTGTCAAACCACTACACTAACTACCTTAGATGGATGTTACTTGTGTTAAGTTGTCTAAATCCCCTGCCTTTTTTTTTTTTTTCAAGTAAAGACTCTAATAACAAATTCAAATTTATTTCCGCGGCCCACAAATAAGGTGATTTATAAGAGTAGCATGGTTGCTGCTAGAACTCAATGAACTAGATCTAATATATGATTTGCATCTTTATATATATATATATGATTTTTCTCTACTACAGAAGTCTGCACTTTTAAAAGTTGTGGAATTCCAATGTCAGCCGTCAGATCAAATCATTTAAGCATATCTGACAGTTGACATTGAAACATAAATATATCACCTTATTTGTGGGAAATAAATCTTGACTAGGACCGTTAAATCATTTGATGAAAAGCAGCCAAAACTCACCTTTGTGAATTAACACAACAAACTCTTGTTGAGTATATTCAACATCAAAGAAGAAAGGGATTGTGTTAGTTTTTGGGTTTCCTCGGTACGAGTTTTCTAAAGGGTTATTTTGGGAAAAATAGTTCTAAAAATTACTGAATACGGTAAGATATTTGTCAGGTACATTTAGCAATACCTTAAAAAAAACCTACCCAAAATAAAAAATTAATTTTTAATTTTTTTCTTTTTTTAAATTCCACTCATCGCTTATAGTTTAGGGTTTAGCTCTACGTTGTCATCTCGGTCCGAGAGATGGACCATAAATCCACGCTCTAGAAATTTCTAGACATATTATTAAACTAGTAAAATCTTTCAACTTCTTTGTTTTGGAAATTAATTACTTTAACAAGTTCGTTACTTTATTAAAAGTCAGCTGTTAAAGATCTAAATTATTGAGATCAACGACAACCCTTATTATTTCCGTAAACTACGCCATTATTATTCATTTGGTTACGGGGAAGGCAGAGGCGCACTCGAGTTTTTTTTAATAATCTTGGGCATGTGGACAGAAAATGCATACTACTACTTTAGTTTTTACAACAAGTAGTTTCGAGCACAATAAGCAAAGGAGCAAGAAAATAGAGAGGGTGAGGCCTGTACAGTGCTCCTTCACAGATTTGGCTGTTTTGTTGTGAGATATATAGTAACCGGGTTTACTTCGAGGCTCAAAGTTGCAGATATTTCAAGGTGAGAGGATCAGGCCTTGGTGCTAGTGGTTCATGTAAAAGCTTGCTGATTCTCCAGCCTTAACTATTCTTCAACGGGAGAGTGATTCTCTGGCCTATTGGTGATCGAATGGTGATCCAGTTTTATTAGGTGTTCTCTTCTTGGCTAAGCTAGATCTTAATTTACAGTATGTTTTGGACCGTTATCAATTTTGGCTAAATTTTTTAATATACCTTTCTTTCAAGTAAATTGTAATAAAGTACATAGGAGTGTCTATGATCACCAAGAGGCCGGAGAATCACTATCCCGTTGAAGAACAATACGTTAAGACTGGAGAATCAGTTATGATCGATGTTGCTCATGAGGTTTGAAAAACATCATTACCACCTTTCTCCTGACTTCGGAAACATCCTTACAACTGCTTAATGACTTGTTTGCAACGCCATTAAAAGGATTTATTTACTAGGGATAAATATGTTACAACTGACATTGGGTAGTAAGCTTAATTTACCCTAGCTACATGAACTACAATTGTCACTATCTGAAAATGTCTGAACTATTTGAACTACAAAAAGCAAAGAATAAAGGAACAAAATATTGATAATTATTCATTATCTGAATCACTACATGAATTGCAATCGTCAATATCTGCCCAAAAATTCACAAAAAGACTTTGATCCCTCATTATTTCATCAAGATTATCTGGGATTGGTCCTGGAATTTTATATTTTAAAATCCAAGGCTTAGGGTTGGAGTTGGAGCTGGATTCTTGACCATAAGTTCCGTTTTCATTATGTTGAATCTCTCCACCAGAAGTAGTACCAGTAACAGTACCAGTATTCGGAACATGAGCAGACCCCAAAGACAATCGATCACTGACTGTAATACCCATTTTGGAGTTGGAGTTGGAGTTGGAGTTGGAGCTGATCTCTCTCTCCTTGGGTGAAGAAATCACTTCATTTTCTTTTGTACTAGTAGTCCTTATTCTTGCACCATCATTTGATCTCCTTCTCTTGTACAAACCATGATGAGTCACATCCGGTGTGTATGTATACAAGTCCACCAAGTCAGGAATTGGCCCAGGAATTTCAAAATTCTCAGGCAACTCATCTGCCTCTTCCACATCTTTGAAGAAATCTGAATCCAGTTCGATGATGTCATCAAATGTTCTTTTCTGCCCTATACCAAGGTTTTTCTTCAGTGTAGGAGTCCTTCGCCTTCGAAGCACATTTTGGGGTAAATAATCGACTAGAGATTGTACGCCGTCGTTATTCTTGTTCTTGTGGTAAGAACTCCTCATATCCCCTCCTCGACTACGAGGAGGACGACCTCGGTGATTGTTCATTGCTAATCTACACAATTTTAATAAAAGATGAAGGTGGTAGTTAATAACCTCTATGCTTCTGGTTGAAGGACCGTTTTTGCTTTTATGAAGAAAAAGAAAAGAATTTTTAGTATGCAGAGAAACTAAGTAACAATTTAAAGATAGAAAAACAACAAGGGGATGCCAATCGATAATATAGCGATCAATCATGTATGTGAATATGTTGTATATGAAAATTTATTCCGCTTAGGTATGCATATTATTCTTTAGGGCTTCTCCTACCCAATTTTGGTCACTCAAATCCAAAAGATTCATTCTATATTCGGAAAAAAAAAAGTACAAATCTTTTTCCAGAAAAAATAACCAAAAAAATTGGTGTTAACTTTTGTTGGGATTGCATAATTTTTTTATATTTTTTTTCTCAAAAAGCCCTATTTTTCCCCACTGATCTATTATAGTTTTATGTTTTTGATTTGTTCAGCAAAAATAAAAATAACAAGACGAGAAAACACAAAGCAAACTAGTCCGACTAATTAAGGATGAAGAAGATAGATCCAAGGACAGTCAACATAAAACCTAAATCGGGTTTATACGATTGTAAGATCATATTAAATTTGACGAATATAATTTGGGTATACAGTAATAAGTTGACTACAAAATAGACAAAAGTTAAGACAAGATGAGAAAGTTGTCACCTTCAGCACATAGAAAACCAGTGGGCACCAATTGCAATTATTCTGAGAAACAATCAAGAAACCTTGCTTATGGTCTTGGTGTTAGATTTGAGAACTATTCTCCGACCATGTTTTGGATTTGGTAATGCAACCTAATCCAGCGAGAATTCAATCTGGTTTATATTGAAAATCCAATCCGAGCAGCACCAAGTAATTGGTAAAATTTCGTTGGGTGCTATAATTGGTACCTTTTTTGGGATACAACTATTTACTCACTAATATTTTGGTCCGTGTTAAAATTAAATCTATTAATAAGGATAAACATTAAAGCCTATATAATCACACACCAAGAGTCTGAGATGGAAAAAAAAAAAAAAAAAACACTCCTCTATCTTGGACCAGTTTTAAGCTGTTTTTTTTTCTCTAGTGTTACGATCACTTGCTAAACAAGTATTATTTAGATCCGGAGGTCTAGCTGGTAGTATTTTTCTCTTCAGTGATGAACGACAAATTATGTAGGTTAAAATGAGAGTTGTATATATATTTTTCGTTACAAAACGCATGAAGCTAGCTTTTTTGTTCTGAAATAAATAGCGGCAATTGTATTAATTAGAAGTAGTATTATAAACCCGAAAGTTTCTATTGGGACATCCAAATTTGCTCACTAGACCTCTCATACTCTACACCTCCTTTTTGCTTTTAAATAAAACAATTTGCTCACTAGACCTCTTTTTGAATTTCCAAAATAACCTTAGTTCTATAATTTATGTAAAGAACAATGAATTACTCATTAGACCTCTAATTCACTCACTACACCTCCATTTGTTATTTTTTTTTGTTAAGACCAAAAAACTTTACAAAAAAATTCTAAAACTTCCGTTGATGAATCAAACAGAAATTGTCAAGTAAAATCTTTTGATCTGGGAACTGAAATCTTAAAAGGGTGCTCGCGTGTAAAGTGAGAATTCAAGAGAGTTCTTGAAACTTGATGATTGATCATTAAACTTAACTTTTTCATTAAGAGATTGGGATCTATTCCTTGATCAAGTTTCAGCACCAGAGAAAAAAAAATTATGATCAATAAATGTAGTGGGATTAACAACAGTAGATATCATCAATCAATACCTTGTTTGAAGGTTTCAAAACCATGAATTGAGTCTCCATAAATGAAGATTAACTTGTTTCAATCAATTATGACTTCTTATGCCGTTCAATGTTCATAGTTTGAGAAAGAGATCACGCACGTATACCTAGATGAGAGTTTAGAGTTTCTATCGTTAAAACTAAATTGGAAGTCTATAGAAAAAGTGTTGAGTTTATTATTTATTGTCCATATCTGTCATTTTATACGAGAATAAATAAGTAATTTAATAATTCAAAATATAAGGAGGTCTAGTAAGGAAATTTGGAGGTCATCCCAATAGAAAAACTCGACAAACCACCAACGAAGTCATCGAACCAATTTCCGCTCTCAACCACCATCAATAAATTTCCTTTGCATGCAATTGTGGGCACTAAATGCATTTATGATGCGATAATTAAAAAATAACTTAATTGAGGCAAATTCAAAGCCCCTTACCTCGAATTCCGAAGCTTGGACACCATTTCCTATTCGAGTAGTTATTTGAGGCCAACACCACTACAACTTACATTTTGGGTAGCTTACACTTTGGGTAGTTAGAGTCTCTAGGCCGACAATTTAATCCAATGGTCAATATCCATTGAAACTTACTTGGCAATCATTTCCTTGATTTTCGAAGTCGATTATGTTGTGAAACTATAACACCTCGAATTGCATCTCTTTAATTCAATTACATCACAGTGTTGCGAGTCTTTAGAACATAAGTAGAAAATATTCAACTTAAGTCTAAAAGAGCTGCAAGGAAGATTTTTAAACAAATTGATAAATTTACGACAGAATAAGCGGCTCGTTAAGTTAAGTTTATGTGTAAATTGTAAAGTCTTTAATTTAAATAGTTCGTCTAAATTTAGTTAACTATTGGCTTGAGAAACTAATTTCAATGACAAACAAACAATTCTAAAGGTTTCGAAAGAAACACATAAAAACAATTGGAATAAATAAACCTAATTAATTACAATTTCACTGCACACCTAGGTCCGTCTGTCGACATTGTCCCATTTCCAATGCAAAGTACATACATCCAACTATTGTAGGGATGAGGTTTCATCCTTGCTACCCAGTAGGTGAACCCTTGCTAGATTTGAAAACTTCTAAATCATATAATTTTTATGGCGCCAATATGTAAAATCACAGGTATAAAATAATTTTAAAATGACAAAAGATTTGTACGTATTTTACGTACAAAGTATACCTCTAATTACTTAAATTAGGCTACTCCTAAGACTAAATGGTGTCACTAATCTACGTTTGTGAGTATTGTAGGCTAAATAAGTGAAGGAAAGTAATTTGGAGCAAAAGGACGCGTTTTGGGAGCTTTTGGAGCATTTTTGAAAAGATGACTAAATTTTAACCAGTTGGCCTGAAAGTCAAGTTGTAATCAACCATGACTTTATGATGACGAGATGAAGAAAGTCAAGTATCAGTTTCCATGAAGAAAGTCAAGTATCAGTTTCCATGAAGAAAGTTAAGTATCAACAAGGGAAAAAAAAAAGGGAATTTGAAAGAGAAAGAGAGAGAAAAAAGAAGGAAAAAAAAGGGGGGAATGAATCCTGGCCACAAGATCAAACTGGATGGCTAGGATTCAAAAGCAAGGAAATATGAGGAAGGATATTGTGAGGAGATGATTGGGTCCGGCTAGGATGAGGTGAGAAAATCTTAAGGCCAAAAACTAAGATTCTTAGGATCTAAAATGACTAAATAACCTAAGGTCGGTAGGTGAGGGATAGAGTGGTAAATTGAGGGTGGACAAAGAAAAATCAGAATTAGTTAGGATAAGGTGACAAAATAGAAGGATTCTTTTAAATAAAGGAACCCACGTGGTCATTAAGTGAAAGGGTGAGAGGCTCCGAGAATATCGGTACGGTTTGACTCTATCAAGGGATTTGTCGTTGTTGGTCCGGCGGCGCCTCCACGTTGACGACAACATCTTGCCTTGTTGATGTTTGGTGCAGCTGGACAGGCCCCTGGTGCTCTTCGTTGTCGTCGCTTTAGTCGTAAAGGGTTGGGATTGTTTCGTGCTTTGGTTTTTTTTCTTCCAGATGGCGGTGAGATCTCTTTCGATGGTTGGTTTCAAGCAGTTTGGTTTGTGGGCTATGAACCTTTGGATGTTGGGGTGGTAGTGATTAAGTAGCCGGAAGGTGAGGTGTGGCGATTTTAATAGGTAGGTTCCTTGGATTTGGGTTGGTTTCGGTTGGGTTTACTGTGAAAGGAGGTGGTGGTTTATTCCACGGCTGAGGTGCTGGAAATATGGGTTAGATGGTCTGAGGTTTGATGGGTCTGAGGTGATCTGGTTGAATTCTTGAATTTCCATAGTGGACGGTGGAATTTGGTGTGCTAGCCATTTTGGATGTGTGGTGGGGCCTCAACTTCCTGCCACGCAAATCCAACTTTCTTTGTGATGGCTATCGTGAAGATGGAATCAGCGTTTTAGGAATGGAAAGAGAGTTGCGGCAGTTCACTTTGTTATTTTCTCAGAGTTTTGTAATTCGATGTTTATTTGGGTCAAATAAGTCCCTACTCGGTTGAGTTAGGGTTTGGGGTTCTTGGTTTTTATGTGGAGCCACTACATGGTGTTATTCTTGATGACTATGTTCTCTATTCGATCTCGATGTTTTCTTGTTGTCAATTGGGTGGTGCTTTGTTCTTGCACGTGGTCTGGTTGTTTTTGGACACGGTGTTGAAGATGGCGAATTGGTTTTTTTGCCGTTGGCTACAAGGATGTATCGTGACTCTCGGGATCAATCTACATGTAGCCTATGGAAAAAAGTGATATTATTGGTTAGAGTTTGGTCCTTATTGGCTCATGGTATTTGTAACCACCGGTTCTATGTTTGGGATATGAGTAGTTCCTCTTCTCCAGTTAGAGTTATTGTGAATTTACGTAGTCATTTCCCTGGTTGTAATCCTTTTATTTAATGAATAAAGTTTTCTTCTTCTAAAAAAAAGGGTGACAAAATAGAAGGCTAAAATACGAAGGAATGTTGTGATGGTTACAAGCGTGTGTATCTAAATAAAAATGGAAATGTGACACCAAAAATCACAAAATCACCAAGGACAAGTCAATGACTGATTTGGTATGCTTTTAACAAGCTTTGACTTTTTAGTCCTTGCTGTGGAGTTGACTTTCAAGTTGACTTGGTTGACTTTTTGGGTAAACATGTTGACTTTTTGACTTCTTGTGTCAAACCTCCAGTTCTTCTTGTGCTCCACCTCTGAGAATTGACTTTTTTCATCGTGACATATCGAAACTAGATTAGAGGAGTGGTAGTTTCTCTAGGGTGTTTTATTATTAAGAAAACGTGAAAGGCCGCCACGTTATGCGTCTAGCTCCCTCATATTCTTTCCTTATTAGTATTATTGTGCAATTAATTGTAGTTATGAAGGAGATTGTGAAGGATATTATATTTATAATTAATTCTAGTTATGAGGGAGATTATTTTCCTTATTATGTATAGGTTGCAACACTATATATACCTCCAGTTGGAGAAGGATAAAATTATCTCAGTATTCTTGAATACAAACTTTGATATGGTATCATAGCACGTTTGATCCTAGAACATATTATTCGAATTTTTCGAATCCCGAAATCCGAAGCTTCGAAAATCTCCGAACTCGAAAACCTTCATCCATCACCACCACCACCTAAAGTCTCAATCACCACCCTGAAAATCCCACCACCACCAAAAATCCCAATCTTTTTTTCTTTTTTTCGAAACCCTAATTCTCAATGATGAACCCAGAAAACTCCATTGGCCCACTCATCCCTACCACCGAACCCTCGGCAAGTGAGGTTTCACAACCACAAGTCATCAACCACCACTACCACACCACCACCCAAGATAACTCTACATTCCCCACTGGAACAGCCCTGAATGAGTCTAACTATGCAATTTGGGCTCATCTTATACGAATGCAAATTGGAGCACAGGGTAAGGTCAGGTATCTTACTGGAGCGAAGGCTCAACCTGCCCCTACGTCCGCTGAATATGAAGGTTGGGTAACTGGCAACAAAAAGGTAAAGAGGTGGCTCATTGACTCTATGGCACCATCTTTCGTGAACCGCTACATCCGTCTTTCTACAGCTAACAACATGTGGGATACGGTTGCCAAGACCTTCTATGATAATTCTGATGAAACCCGAATCTTCGAATTGAACAAGGAGTGTTTTGGAGCGAAGCAGAATGACCAGTCTCTTCCAGTCTATTACAACGAACTGGTGGCCATGTTTCAAGAAATTGATCAACAAACTGCCTCTTAAGTTGACACAGTTGAAGGTGTGGTACAAATGACTTCTTCCATGGCTCAAATGAGAGTTCACACGTTTCTTTATGGACTCAACTCGTAGTATGATCAAGTACATGTGACTTGAACATAAAACATGCATTTTAAACGCAAGTATACGTTGTTGTCAAGATATGAAAAGTAAAATTAAGACCGGGGGATTTGTCGTACTTCGGGGATTGGCGGCCCAAGATCCCCTAGCTAACTCATACGCATATCTAAAGGCTAAAGCTAGCATTCCCCTTGTCTGAATCTGCCATGTCATCACCACTTGCCCTGTAGTCCTACAAAACCATACTCGCTCACTCACACCTTCCGAGCCAAAGCCTCAACCAGGAACTACATCATCTTATATCCGCGCTCTTATATCCTTCATAAAACCCAAAACACAACTCTTCACCTCTTCCCTCTTTCGTTTTTACTGTAATGGCTGAGAAAATTGAGGAGAGAGGATCGGATCCGATTTTGTTTGTGAGCGATGACGATCGGAGTGATGATATTGAGGTGAACAAGATTGAGAGTGGCAGCAGCAGCTCTAGTAGTGACCATCACCGTGAGGTTTCGTCCCCCGTCAGCTTTTCTTCTCAGAAATGGCCGCAGAGTTACAGGTATCTTATCTTCGTTACACTCTTTTCCTATCACACAACCATTTACCGTTTAAGGATCTGTTTTGGGATATATGTGGTTGAAAACTGGTTTGAGATATATGTGGTTGCAAACTGGTTTGAGATATATGTGGGGTATTGGCTTTTTTATGTGTACCAAATGACCAAATTATGCAATGATTAAAACATTAAGCAGATCGAGCTGGTGTAATAAGGATTATTCCACCTTTTTTTCAAACTCTGCATGCTTTCTAACTAGGAAGATGCTCTGTATGCTGTGTGTGGAAAACTAATGCACAAGATAGATAGAGAGATTGTTTGACGCGGAATCAAACCGTCCCTTTTGGCCTTGTGAATGATGTGTGCAGTTTGCGGGCGTGCCAGCACTAGGAGTGCGAGATGTTGTTGTTGTTGTTGTTGCCGTTGCGCTTCCGTCTTGACTTCCTTACGAGGAGATTGTGACTCGGAGAGGGATATCTCCGTGGAGGTTCTTGTACATGCCTTGATGATTCAAGGACTTCTTTTGTAAAGCTTTTTCAAGTTTTACCAAATCGATACCGAGAACGAGATCCCCAGCAGAGCTTGCACTAGAGGAATCGACTTGTGGGTTGCAATGCTGCAGCCGCTATTGCGTCCTTGCAGTTTAGCAGGGTATGGAAATGCATCCGCTAATGCGCTCTTGCATTTGCCATGGTGGAATTGCAGCCGCTGATGCGTCCTTGCAATTGCCGAGATAACCCGGAGGTTAAGGTACTCGTTGAGAGTAGTGTGGTGTTTAGTTGATGTAGATGTCCTTTGAAATGTATGCGAAGCCTTCTTTATATAGGCTCTGAAGCTACTTGAACATGAAGTAAACAATAGTCTTTAGGATTATAATATTATCATGAATCCTTGTAACCTTACTTGATAGACTATTCTAACCATTATCTGGTCCGTATTTGATTATTGAATCACTCTTGGCTTATTTTACGAAATGAGAATACTGGCCTAAAACAATTCTCTGTAATAGTTTATTTGATTCACTAGGCCATAATCATTATTAATGGGGTCAGTCCAATTTAGGCTTATATTTAATAGCCTTTGATAGTCCTGTAATGAATTTGATTCAAGGTTTTGTTACTTGAATCTTTGAATTATGTAGACTTATGTACTATCAGTCTTTTAGATAACAGGGACATTTAACTGACTCATTCTTCAGTCGAGCCATATTTGTATTTGCTTAATTGCTGGCCCTTTTATCTGATGGTTGAGAAGTGTTCATCTTTCATCTAATGACTTGCGAGATGAATATATGGGATTGCTTTCTTCCATATCATTGGCTGTAATGTCAAAGCTGTTGGACCTCAGTAGGTCCCTTCCCTTTATTTCAGTATATAGAGAAATCCCTTTTAGTAGCAACCATTAGGCTTTCTTTCAGCCTTTTCTTTCTTGCTAATTGCCGAGATTTCAACCAAGAAACCAAATCTAAAACTACTTTCCTCTTTCGAAAGTGATGGGGACATAAAGAAAAACTTAGCGACCTGATCATGAAGCAAGCTAGTTTTGGCTTTTAGTTCTGTCTCCATAATTGTGGAAAATGTTGTCCAGCCATTGAAAGTCATGCCCTTTTGAATAGAAAATATAATATGATAGGCCTCTATTTGATCTGATGCTTGCGAACCCAATCATATAGCCATTCCAGCTTATTAAATGTTTTCTTCATTTTGGCTAAGTTGCAAACTTTTCATGTCCATATCAAATGATGATTAGAAGAATTACTATGCAAAGACAACAATTGATGGAAAACTTTATGTTTATTTTAATACCCAATAGCTATTAAAATAACCTTGGTTATAAAACAGAGTCGGAAAGTACCGTAATAGGCTAATCTTAGCCCTTTTCTTTAATTAATCCGGTCTCTAATGATGATTGCTTTCCGTTTTTAGTCGCTTAAAACCTGTGTTTGTTACCGCATGACCCAAGATTGAGACTGAATTATTTGGCTCCTGAAGCCATGCAAAGGCTTTTCGCAATAAATCCTCCCAAATTCGTAAAGCTTCCGCATATCAAGATCCTAACAGAACCCTTTAGTATTTTATTAATTAACCACTTGATCCAAAGGCTCAGAAAAGCCTAGCTTTAATCCAACGGTTTGCGAAACCAGCATCGTGAATTCTGCCTTGGTCTCGCGATTAATGAAAAAATGGGCTTGGGCCTTTATCTCTAATCCGCCATTCCGCCAACCAATGACTGACCCAGGCCGAAATGTTATTTTGGGCTCAAACATTGCCCCCCAAGCTTTGAAATCCGGGTAGGATTGAGAAAGGTTATAAACGGTTCCCTCCTTTGATTAATTTCACCTCTGATTGAACTGAGAAACAAACCACTTCAGAGACCCACTGTTCATCTTCCTCCTTTCCTCTTTCGCAAACCCTAGAATTTCTTTTCCGAAACTCTGTTGCACTCGCAAGAAGCGAAAATGCCTCCAAAGCCATTACATGTCCCTCAATATGACGAATTGAAGAAAGAGGCTGAAAAATTCAGGGAGAACATGCTAGCTCTGTATTCCCAACACCAAATAAAGAAACCTCCCAGTGACTTCTTCAATTACTACCATGCTTTCGTCGCAATTGGCCCTCATCTCTGTTCTGCTCCATGGAAGGAGGTAAACAAAGTTCTTTCCAATTCCCGTGCTTTCTCATGGCCACTTCATGGCCACAGCCTGACTACTGCCAAATTCACTAAATGGCCTCTGTCTGCAAAAACCACGAAGGTTATGGGGCAATGGCCTTTACCCACTGACGATTTTTCTGAGTGGTTTAAGGCCATGGAGATCAAATTCGGTGATCTCTGGAGAAGAATTGGCCTTTACGATGCCATTTGCTTATCTGTTAAAGGCGTCCAAGGAGACAGGAACTTGCTCCTAGCTGCCGCAAGTTTCTGGAATTCCACCAGTAATACCTTTGATTTTCGCTTTGGGCAAATGAGCGTCACCCTTTTAGATGTCTTTGTTATATCAGGTTTTCCAATCCACTACAAACCATATTTGCCTGGCATATATTCTTCATTACAATATCCTCAAACTTATGTTCCGACGACTCGAGAAAAAGCAAAGAACCAAGCTAATAGCTATGAGAAGTGGATAGGCTTTTGGAGATCAATAGGTGGTTATGAGGAACATATTGCTTTTCTAGAATTTTGGTTGAACAAATTCGTCTTTTGTATGTCTGCCAATAGAGTAACAGATCAGTGGCTGGAGTTGGCCATTGTTCTTCACAACGAAGAGAAAGTCAGCATAGGGCACCAAGTTCTTGCTTCTCTGTATAGAGGTCTGCAACAACTCACTAGTGCTCCTTTCAAGCATGCTGCTGAAGGGCCATTTTGGATCCTTCATTATTGGCTGCAAGTTTACTTTCCAACATGTAGGCCAGAGGTCACTTTTGATCCTAGAAAAATAATGGGAGAGAGTTTGGTCAATGCTGGCTTCTTGGGACACTCTCTCTTGGACTGTTTCACCAATTTCAGAGAACCAACCGACCTAGCGGCTTGGAACTGTGTTGCGAAAAGGAAGTATCCGGCCCCATTGTATGATGGCTTTTTGCCGAATAAGAAAAACTGGCAAGATCCCTTCTACCTCGCCTTGTTCCATGCATCAGTTTGTTGCAAGGATTTAGTCTATGGTGGTATTTCCGGTCATGAGCAACATCGGATTGAAGTTTATGCTCCCAATCATTTCACTAGGCAGTTTGGATATGCTCAGATGATTCCAGCGCCATTGATTGATAGTGTAAATCATTTCACTTCTTGGCGTCTGGATATGCGTTCAGTAGGAACCAGCAGTGGTATAAGTATTCTTGGTATTGCTGATCGACGCTTTCCTTTCCTCCCTGCCGAAATGAGCTCAAAAGCCATATCTTCCTACCCTGCATGGTATGCGGATCTGACCAAAGAATTTTTTGCTAAAGAGACCAAGCTTCAGTTTGTAAAACTGTTTAGCAAACTTCCTGTGGATACTCGCTCCAGAGAAGAAGATGAGCTTCTCGAAAAAACTTCTTTTGACACTGTTGGTTGTGGAAAGAGCTTAATGGATTCTCTAGACCCTTCGCAAGCACCGGAGATAGCATCAGGCGAGGCTTCTGAGGTCAATGAAGACAACACCACCCTGCAACAGATGCTAAGCGACGAACAAAAAAGAACTGAGGTAATTCCTTATTTTTGTATTTACTTTGAGCCATATGTTTGGCTATTAATATCTTTGTTTTGTTGTGAGCAGAAAACGAAAGGAAAGAGGCCTCAAGGAGGGCCCTTTGGTGGTGTGCCAAAGAAACAAAAGCGAGTACCACAGGGAACATCTGTGACCAAACCAACAAGTGCTGCCATAAACGCTTCCTCACATTCCTGTTGTGCTCCTGACGCCATGGCAAATTCTCAGGAAGTGCCTCCTACCTTGATCATACCTGCTCAAGTAAGTTGATAGGGCTCAGTTTTCCTTGAAATCATGGAATTGTGGAATTGTCCCTAATTTTACATTCTCTGGCCTTGTCATTTCAGGATATAACCAAGAAGCGAAGATTGAACAGGAAAGCAAAAACAAATGTTGAAGTTCCTGCTTCTATATTCTCTCCAGAGCAGGAAAGGACTAATTTGGTAAGAGGAAGATTGTACTTCCTTTCTAGATTTGCCCTTTTCTTTAGGCATTTTTTCTTTTAGAATCATTATGTAATGACTTTTCATTTCAAACAGCCCTTAGCAGAGAAAATCCCTGTCTCAAAGTCATCAGAAGAAGAAGTTGGTGGCATTTTATATACCATGGTAATATTTATCTCTGCATGAGGTCCTTTAAAAGACCTTAGTTTAGTGTCCTAACCCTTTGGTTGAACTTGCAGGCCACAAGAAAGATTGTGGATCATTCCTTGAACCTCTCATCTTCGCCACCAATTGGCTCCAGGGCTTTAATTATTGCAACTCCTCCATTGCCAGATTCTAGTCCTGAAGCCTTAAGAACCATCATTGAGCAAGATTCGCAAGGGGGAACCTTGAAGGCTTCGCAAAGCAAACCTGGTGTGATTATGCCAAAGGCAATGACCAAGAGCCATGTGCTTACAGAAGGGTTTCTAAACTCTAGACCTGAAGATACACCCTCATTCATTGACCTTACTGATCCTGAGGTCAATATTGAATCTTCAGGGCCTTCTGACCAGGAAAAGGTTATGTCTTACGAGATTCCGGTGCCATTGGAACAAGAAGCTGAAGTGGCTATTTCTGACAATGCCTCAAATCCTCAATTCTCCTTGGCAATTGTATCACTGCCTTCGGATGTCCAGGCACCACCTGTTACAACTTCAAGTATTATGCCAACTGCTGAGGTATGCAAAAAATGAACCATATTTTGAAATCTTTCGCAAGAAAATGGTTTCTGCTCATGTATACTGACATTATGGTTTTCAGGTTAAAAATGCTCAAACTGGAATTGAGGAATCAGAAATTCTGAAACAAGTTCCAACCAGCTCATCCCCTCTGATAAATACTGAGAAAGAGGCACTATCTGCTCGAGCTTCTGAAATCCAGGCTATTGATTCAAATGCCATTGTCCCATATCGGTTGGCTCTGACTTATGGGGTGGAGACCCTTCAAACTTCGATCTCTGAAACTCAGGATGAGCTTAATGAGGCCAACTTTGCCATTGAGGTACTTGAAATTAATGAAAAAGCCATAAGTCCTGTGGGAGCAGATATTCCAACTGTTGCTGAAAAAGTTCTCTATTTCCCATATTTACTATTAGATTTTGACTAAGACAATAATTATTGGCCTTATTCTAAGTTTTTTTTTATTTAAACTTGCAGGCCCCTGAACTTGGGATGTCTTCTTCTACTTGCGAAATCAAGGATCAAACTCCCTTATTAGATGATGTTCAAATGCCAGAAGATGTTCATTGCATTCCCAGCCCAGGATTGTCTGATGAATCTTCTTATTCGCCAGATGCTCTAGACGCAAGAATAGAAGAAACGGCATTTTTAGAGAATCCCCTGGTTAAGCTTTCTTCTGAGGAGTGCCGTCATATTAAGTTTCTTCGTGGCCTGAGCACGGATAACTTTTCTAATTATACAGAGGAAGAAATAACTGAAGCCATAACATTTCTGTCACAGTATGATCGTAGCTATCAGTGGGCTCTTTCTCGTGCCCTCAAGGCTGTAAAGATTATCGACCCGCTTCACAAAGCCTTTACTTCTGACAAAGAGGCCAAAAAGGAGGCCGTCTCAAGGAAACAAGCAGCTGAAGAAAAGCTGGCTCACTTTCGTGCATCTGCTCTTCAAGTTCGAAGTGCCAATAAATCTCTGGCTGAGAAGAAGTCTAGGATTGACAAGCTCGAGGAAAAGATCAGGGCTTATCAATCCGAGGTCAATCAATTGAAAGGAGAAGTATTGAATGAGGAACAGACAATTGGTGGTTCCTTGCGAGGAACTATCAAATCCATCGATGAATGTCTAAAAGATCTAGCACTTCGTGAGCAGGAGTTAAATGCGACAAATGACAGGCTTATTGGGACTGAGATTGAATTCAAGGCACAGAGGATAAACTTACTTAAAAGTCTGCAATACCTTCCTGACTTGGATTGAATCAATTGGCTTTGTAATACTATTTAAAATAACTACTTCAGCTCCCATTTATGTGTATGCCTTTACTAATTATTTTCCGTCTTTGGGCTTTATTATTCTGGGCCGTAAAGATCCGTCATTATCATATGTATATATGTATTGTTCGGAATTTGAACATTCTGGCCTTGGGCCATCTTGCAAAACAAAAACAAACCCCAAATTAGTTTGTATAGACTCTTTAAATAATTTTGCCCTCAAAACTGAGTTTTATATTTATTTATCACCAAGTGGATACCCTCAATAATGGCATTGAGTGGTTGAAAACTTTGTTTGGGCAGGTGGATTTATGAATCATGACATAGTTTAAATTCATTGAATCCGTCCTTTCGAGATTTAGGCGTGACTGAAAAAGATACGTCACGTGATTCTCACGTTTTCTGCGTCTTTATAACGACGAACTCAAGACACATTTTGTAGCAAAGACTTGCATTTCGCCATGCCCTCTCTTGGGCATTTTCTTCTTCATCCTCGCTTTGAGAGGCACACCTTTCAAACTGCCTTCTTTGCCTTTGGCCTAATGGCATTAAGCCTCAAAGTTTAAGCTCGAAATAAACTTAGGCCTCAAAGTCTAAGCTCATGGTGGGTAGGTAGGATTTTTAGGGTAACTGAGTCGTGAACAGATTGCTTGGCTCATTATTCTCCTCAATCTTGCCTTACGAGATCATCCAGAAGAGGAAAGCAAGAGTGCATTTTTCCTTAACTTAGGTCAACAGTGTACTTTTCTTGGGTTTCCTGTCTAACAGCAACATGAAGGAGTTAAATCCTGCTCGAATCCAAACCGTATGATATCGGGTCTGGCAAACTTCTTATTGTTGCAGGAATTGAGGCTAGAAGCATGGGTTGGAAAGAAAATCTCTTGCCCATGTTTCTTTTCTTTGATGATCTAAACCCACCATGAAAATGTTCAAATAGGTCTCTTGAAAATTGTATCCTTTTTGAATATGTCTTGCATGTAAGTTTTCGGCCACAAAGCCGTTTATTTTAAATGGGCATTTACTTCACCCTAATTTCTTACGGTTCTTGTAATAAGACTACTATGAATCTTCTCCTGGCGGGCTTGATGGACTTAGGTAGTTATGCCCTTCGAACCGCTAATTTTTACTTTGAAGTGCTTAGGCTGATGAATATGGGTTTTGTTCTCACTCGAAATGTATTCAAACCCGCTTCAGGCCCAAACACAGTCATTATGTATCTCGGCCCTTTTTAATTTCTTCTCGCCCATTGGTTTATCAAAAAACCTCCCGGTATAAATCAAATCCAGGGCTAATTGTGACCATTCAAATAAGTATTCCTTATTCCCGAGAATTGGTCATAGGCGTAATTAGTTGCATAAGATTCAAAATTTTACTACCTTTGCCCTTCAGGTAGAAACTTTTCAGGCATAAATACGGCAGTTTCAGCGACATCTCTCACTCTTCAACATAAAGCAAATATCTCTTGTT
Organism: Rubus parviflorus; assembly: GCA_029955375.1. Classification (NCBI taxonomy): domain Eukaryota; kingdom Viridiplantae; phylum Streptophyta; class Magnoliopsida; order Rosales; family Rosaceae; genus Rubus; species Rubus parviflorus. Next base: position 15,381,667 of record JARGGL010000006.1, on the reverse strand, counting down.
GCTTCATGAAACGCTTCTGTCATACGAGATACCTTTAATAAACTCTGGGCTTCATAGTCTAATCTTACGGGCTCGGATTAGATCTTCTGATCTGATCTGGTGCCCAAAATGGCAGGGAGTGAGGAACCTATCATGTTTCTTGCTGGTCCCTTGCCATTGGTCTCTTGCTGGAAGCATTGGGTCGATTGCTTCTTTCTCTGCTTGACCATGAAGGGAAGACAACCCAAACCTTCTGGGTTGTTATTTCAATTGGAAAAGCAGCTGGACGGAATTGCGATCCTTGCTTTTATTCCTCAAGGTTGAGCCGGATCCATGAAAGAGAAAATTGGCTCCGCGTCTTCCCCGGCATCCTCCAATCATTTTATGTTATCAGACCCTTTGTAATTTGCATATCGCAATTATTTGTTTTTACACATGTATGTTCTCGGCCACAAAGCCGTGTTATATTGACTATGAAATAAGGAACTTGGCAAATCATATCCTGATATTTGTTCCTTTGTAAATGCGAAACCCAGATTACCAGATATGTATACTTGCGAAATTGATCGCAAATAAACTTGGGCAGTTTTGCTCCTTGCGAGAAACCTCCTATTTGGTTTCAAAGCTTCTTTGGTCTGTAAAAGAATTTTCTGGTTATTTATTTATTATGACCATTAGGCCTTCAAGGATGCATATCATCCATTTCCTTCGCAAATTACTTCTCGCAAAAAACAAAAACTTTAAGGGCAACAAAATTAAAAAGGAAAATCGGGTAAAGATTTTCTGTCAGTGAATCTTGTTATCTTGACATGCAATCCTCACAGCCCTACTTTTTCCATGTGAAGGTGAGGCATGTTCAATTGCCATTATCACCTGTCCCCTCAACTTTTGCATTTTATGATATTTTATATTTGGTTATTAATACCCTATCCACTTTTAATAGGGGTCTACGAAAAAATTTCGTTCCAACCAATTCACCAAGATTGGACCGTTTATTCAATTGCAAATTTAAAAATATTGCCATATCCCACTCGAGAGTCAACTTTGTCAGTTGATTTTTACGAGATTTTCAAGATCTCTTTTGAAACGTTGCTTGACCGTGATTAATGGTGATAACCATCTGCTAAAGATGCGGTCATAAAGATAAGGCAGTTATTTACGATTTCAAACCTTTCTTTTGCCTTTAAAAACAGGCCTTCCAGGCTCATTGCAAACCATCCTTCAGACTTTGTTTTCAACATGTTTCAGAAATCCCTTCTCTTCATTGTCCTTCTTCTTCGCAAAACTCTTCCTCCAAAATTAGCCTTAGCGCTTAAAAACCTCTGGGCTTTGTAGTCTAATCTTAAGCCGTAGATAGGCTTCATAGTCTAATCTTACGGCAAACTATCAATGGATTTTGGGAATCCATGCCCTCAACCGTGGTTGTCGGCCTTTATGTATTTCCAAGCCATTGTTAGACCGGTGGTGGTATAAGAGATCCTGGAAATGATGCTGAAAATTTAGCCGTCGCCTTTCCGAAATCTCTGCTACCGCCATCAAACTGGATTCTCGTCGCAAAAGAGTCATCGAAAAGAATTCCCTCTTTGGTACTTCAAGGCCTGACCAGAAATATCAGGATCCGGGCATTCTTTCCGACATGTTTCCCACCTTTGATTAACATGTTTATATGTTTAACATGTTTCTCTTTGCTTGACCTACCTTTTGCAGAGAATCCGGGCTCGTTATCTTCCAGAAGAAAGACTTTTAAGATCTCGCAAAGTTCATGGTATCAGGGCTAGGTTTATATCCCTTGAATACCTTTATTTGTAATGTAATTGTCTTTCGCAAATGTAGTTTCCGGCCACAAAGCCGTTTATATGCTGAATAAAGGAAAATTCATTCATCTTCGTTTTATTTATGCTTTGCGAAATTGGAATTTGTCTCTGTGTAAAGACATAGAACCATTTGATGACCTTATGATTAATAAATTCAAATCAACTTTCGCAAGGGAAATAAACACTACTATAATGATTACATAAGCCTTATCAAAGGCCGAGGCCACAAAAATTAAAAAATTTTAAAAAACTGCCCTCTGTATCGTGGGCATTTATTCTCCTTTGCCGTACTGCTATTGCCCCCCCAGTTTTTAAGCATAAGCATAAACATCATTTTGCGAAATGCTTTAAGACTGCTCGAATGTTCTAGGACTCTTAGCGGCGTGAGATCGAGTAACTCTGCTGGAAACGGGTGCAGGTGCAGGCTTGGCTTGAGGTTCTGGCTTTTTCTCAAATTCCCAAACACTTGGAAAATACTTTTTCAAATATTTCCCATTGATCGGATTTTTGTGAATAATGCCATTGGTATATTTGAGGTGATACGCTCCTTTGGGCAATATCCTGTGGATAACATAAGGTCCTTCCCATTTTGGAGACCATTTGCCATATCCGGTAGTCTTTTCCCCTATGGGCAATATTGTTTTCCAAACCAAATCTCCTTCTTTGTATGTTTTCCCTCTAGTGCGCTTATCATAGGCTCTGGAAATTTTCTGTTTTTCCATGATAATGTTGTTAAGAGCCTCTAGTCTGGTCTCATCCAAAGCCTCATGTTCCTGCCACATGGCTTGAACATAATCTTCACCTATCAGTTGATGTTGCTCTTGTACCCGAAGCGAGTGAACATTGATTTCCAAAGGCAAAATGGCATCATGTCCAAAGACCAAAGCATAAGGAGTAGTCCCCGTGGGGGACCTTTTAGAAGTCCTGTAAGCCCAAAGAGTATTATATAACTCTTCATGCCAGTTCCTTTTATTGCTTTCTAGCATCTTGCGAAGAATGCTTATAATGATCTTATTACTGGCCTCGGCCTGGCCATTGGATTGAGCATAGTAAGGAGTAGAATGAAGTAATTTAATCCCCAAATCCTCCATCTTTTCTACGACTTCTGCAGACATAAAAGATGTTCCTCTGTCTGTAACAATGCACTCAGGAATCCCAAACCTACATACCAGATTATGATAAATGAATTTAATAACCTTATCTGAAGTGATATTCTTTAAAGGTTTGGCTTCTACCCATTTCGTAAAGAAATCGGTGGCAACAATAATAAAATTGTGTTGTTCAGAAGAAACAGGATGAATCATTCCAATAAAGTCCATAGCCCATTGATTCGTATGCGATTTGCATACAAATTAGGCCTCTAATCACTTTAGTAATGCTAATCCGAAGGCTATTTAGTGTCCCTAATCCTTGAATTGCACAACTGTAGGTGAATCGAGCATCGAATGGATATCGGGAGCAAAAGGGCGCAATTTGGGAGCTTTTGTGGATTTCCGGCTAAAGGACGAAAAGTCAACCCGAGGACCAAAAGTCAACTCGTGGTCAACCCCGACTTTGGAGCGTCAACGAGTCAGCATGAAGTCCCGGAAAGGAGTCGCAAGAAGAATTCCGGAAGTTTGGTCAAAGTCAACCTTTGGTCAACTCCGAAGGTCGCGGTCAAAGTCAAGGCAAAGTCAACCATGTGACTCATCCACTTGTGCAATTAATTTTCAGCCAAGGACCACACTTGATATGGTGAGGTCACCCATTGATTATTCCTTCCTTTTGTTCCCATGAGGATTTACCCCTTTACCCTTCATTTAATTCATCCAACCCTTAGATCTAACCCTAGCTCATCTTAACCCTTCATTCTCCCTTCCTTTGCCTATTTATACCCTAGTTGTTGCCTCATTAGGGCATCCATTCAGCTGCCCCCATCTCCATCACTTTCCCTTTCCCCTTTCTCTCTTCTCCCTTAGATCTAGTTTTGCCCACGGTTCGTTCGTCGACCGGTCGACGACCACCTGTCGACCGGTCGACCAGCGACGGGTCAGCCACAAACCACCACTTCCTCACCTCCTTTCCTCCACCACCCTTCATCAAATCTTCTCCCCACGATGTCTACTACCTCCACCACCACTTTGGGCAGCTGGGATCCTCATCAAGTCATCAAGATTCATCATCAAAGCCAAGGAGGAGCAATAGAGCATCTATTGAGCATTCCTCATCCTTACTCTCTCTTTTCCTTATGTTTAAAGCTTTAATTTGTAAATTGATGATGTATATTGAGATGATTAGTGAGTAGTTACATTTGTTGGGGACTAGGGTTGTGTGCCCTAGTCCAATGTGACTATGTGATACTTTGATTAATGAATAAATGCCTTTGTTGATTCATGAATATGTGTATTGTCTAGTTTCATATGTATTGAATGTGTATGTGAAGATTTGCCACTCTTTTGTATGCATTTGGTCCATCTTGTATGAGTTGTGTATGGTTTGGCAACCTTATTCTACTCTAGGCAATTGGCAATATGTGTGATGAGCATGTTTCACTATGTATAACCCTTAATTCGATGCTTTACGCCTCCTTTCTTTCTCTCTTTTCATGGAGAGTCCCTAGGACCCTAATAAGGCTTAGGAATACCTTAAAAGGAATCCACTCCACATCGATAATATCGGTGGAGTGGTGGGTTATGCATGTGTTGCTTGTTTGAGTTTCTAAGTCTTTGTGCCCTTCGCCTCTCAAACCAATTTGAGAGAGTTTTAGTGATCCATAATCCGGCACTAGAATACACATGATAAGATGGTCCTAGAACCATAACATGGCTAGGATACGGGGCTTGATTCGTGGACACATTGGCATGGTTTCGTGTTAGAGGATCATTAGTTGCATTGGACTTGGGGTTTGCCCGAAAACCCCAACACCTATCTTACTTTATTTGCACATTTTTACTTTCTTGCATTTTAATTGTTGTTTGTTATTACTTTGCACTATCTTTCGAAAACCCAAAAACACTACACCTCTACACACACATTGTCATATACACGCCTCATCCACTCTTTTCATCTCTTGTCTCATCATATTTGTGCATCTTCTTTGGTTGCTTATTTGCCAAGGGGTTAAAGGGCCTTCGATCTCCGTTGGAACGACAACCCCGGATCTTAAATATACCTACCACTTTTGGCAAATCGTCAAATGGCGCCGTTGCCGGGGATTGAGGTTCAACCTTTATCCCTTGGTAATCGGTAACCGAGTTTCTTGCACTATTCTTTTTATTTTTGTGTGATATATATTTCTATCTTTAGTTTGTTTTGTTTTGAATAAAGAGCTTATGGGAAGTTGGGAGATGTAGGATGGACGTTTCGGTGAAGTGAATTCATTTTTGTTTTGTTTTGTTTGATTTCCAGAATCTGCCTGGGAAGAACAGTCCACTTTGGAAGCAGTTTTATCTCATCTCCACCGCTGGATTAAGCTGCAATTTGTATGACAGCTTCCTCTATGTGTCTACTGTTCTCTGTTTAAATTTCATTGAGTTCCAGCCGTTGGATCTCCGGATTTGCAGTTCCAAAGGAGTGGTACTCAGAGCTGGAAGTGACGATCCCAGCTTTCACTTTGACTGTTCTTACTTCTGGAATTATGTCCCTTGCAAAGGGAAGAGGTCGGAGTTGATTTACTGTGCACCATCACTTTGGGGGAGATCGAGCAAACAACCGTTGATGAGCTTTCCTTCACCATGAGAGCTGTTGTGCTTCATTGAAGATGAACACCTTAGCCACCGGGTTAAGTGGTGTTTCATGCCACTTTCTAATTCATTTGGCACCCGAGGAGCAAACGTATGGAAGTCAGGGCCTTGTGCCCTGAGGTTGGTGTCTATTTGTGGTTTCTCGGCTCGCTAGGGGAGTCTACAAAGGGGGTTTTTCTTACTCTATCATCCGTTGCTATATTTTGTATGTGTGCATTTGCCCGACTTCATTCTCATCACTTTCACCCACTTGATTTTCATTTTTAAACACCTCACAACATTGAGGACAATGTTGGTTTTAAGTGTGGGGGTGAGGTTGGGCCAAACTAAAAGGATTTCACATTTTCAAACCACCAAAATTTTTCAAATTTTCAAAGTTTTCATCGAACGGTCGACCCTTGTGTCGGCCGGTCGACACTCGTCCAAGGAGTTGTAGTCGAACGGTCGACCCTTGCGTCGACCGGTCGACTGGTGCAAAAAGTTAAATGTTTGAATTTTAAAACTTTGAAGGTTTTGTGTGTGTTTTGATTGTCTTTTTCAATCCCAATGATAATTGTGAGCCTACTAAGTTGTGAATTAGGAGGATAAAGAGCATGTGCTTAGAATTCATTGAGTTGCCTTGTGGTTAATATGAGTAATTGATGATTGCTTGACACTATACGCACATTTGCCATGTTGATTGGTCACTTGCAATTGGAAAAGCATATCTAGACGATGTATTGACATGCATATACCCTATATGGTGAGATTTTGAGCCTCATTGATATGTATGCATCATTCATACATCCTTGTTCTTCATGTGTGTGCATTCCACTAGTTCACGAGACCTAGAACTTGCTCAAAGACCGCTTGAGACTACATGTTAATTTGCGATGAATTGGAAATGAATAAGGCACTAGTTAAGCACCATGGCCAAACTAATCTCTAATCCCTTAAACACTAATCCTTTAGGACTAACCCATTTCGAGCCTCATTCGTCATTAGCTTTTTCTTCGTTTAACCCACAAAAGTCTAACCCATGTTACTAGCTTAAACACTAACCGTCCCTTGTTCCAAGTATTAGCAAGGCAACAATTGTGACTTCTCATGTTCTTTATATTTTATGGGTTTGTGAAAAGCAAGTGTGGGGGTAGAGTAGATTAGAGTTTTGTAAAGGAGAAATTGGTTGGAAGGAAAAGCAAAATACAAAAGAAGAAAAGGAGTTGAGAAAATCAAAAAAGAAGTTGTGTACAAAAAAATAAAGTTTCAAAAAGAAAGTCCCAAAAGAAAAGAAAATACAAAATGGGAAAGAAAGTTGTGAGAAAAAGAAAGAGAAAAGTAGAAATAGAAAGTTAGAAAATCCAAAAATAGAGTTTGTTTTTAGAATAAAAGGTTGAGGAGAATAAAAGTTAGGATTGTTTGTCAAAGAAAATGAGTTTCAAAGTCCTTGAGTTGTTTTGTGAAATGCTTGGAATACTTGTTTATCTATCCCTTCGTTTCATGCTAACCACTAACCTTTGGCCCCATTACAACCAATGTAAAGTCCTTTTGATCCAATAAGTTGTGAATTAATTAGTGGAGAGTTGGTCAATGAGCAAGCTTATGGGGACGTTGCTTTTGGTAATGTCTTGAGAGTAAACACTTAACCCTAAACACAAGAGCGGAAATATTTAGTGAATCATGTGAGTTTAGCGGTTAATCTTGTCAAACATATGCTAATTTAATTGCTCTTGATTGATTATGTCATGGCTAGCACACACTTCACCAAGCACGCATTAGATACACATATTAAACACTTGGCAAATCATGAGGTTTGAGTATATGCTTAATTGAATCTTGATTTGTGGCTTAGCGGTCTCTATTTGAGGATATGGTTGTTAAGGCAAAATTTAATGTGTTTGGGATTGTTGATTCTTTATTTGCTTGAGGACAAGCAAAGCTTAAGTGTGGGGGTGTGATTCGTATGCGATTTGCATACAAATTAGGCCTCTAATCACTTTAGTAATGCTAATCCGAAGGCTATTTAGTGTCCCTAATCCTTGAATTGCACAACTGTAGGTGAATCGAGCATCGAATGGATATCGGGAGCAAAAGGGCGCAATTTGGGAGCTTTTGTGGATTTCCGGCTAAAGGACGAAAAGTCAACCCGAGGACCAAAAGTCAACTCGTGGTCAACCCCGACTTTGGAGCGTCAACGAGTCAGCATGAAGTCCCGGAAAGGAGTCGCAAGAAGAATTCCGGAAGTTTGGTCAAAGTCAACCTTTGGTCAACTCCGAAGGTCGCGGTCAAAGTCAAGGCAAAGTCAACCATGTGACTCATCCACTTGTGCAATTAATTTTCAGCCAAGGACCACACTTGATATGGTGAGGTCACCCATTGATTATTCCTTCCTTTTGTTCCCATGAGGATTTACCCCTTTACCCTTCATTTAATTCATCCAACCCTTAGATCTAACCCTAGCTCATCTTAACCCTTCATTCTCCCTTCCTTTGCCTATTTATACCCTAGTTGTTGCCTCATTAGGGCATCCATTCAGCTGCCCCCATCTCCATCACTTTCCCTTTCCCCTTTCTCTCTTCTCCCTTAGATCTAGTTTTGCCCACGGTTCGTTCGTCGACCGGTCGACGACCACCTGTCGACCGGTCGACCAGCGACGGGTCAGCCACAAACCACCACTTCCTCACCTCCTTTCCTCCACCACCCTTCATCAAATCTTCTCCCCACGATGTCTACTACCTCCACCACCACTTTGGGCAGCTGGGATCCTCACCAAGTCATCAAGATTCATCATCAAAGCCAAGGAGGAGCAATAGAGCATCTATTGAGCATTCCTCATCCTTACTCTCTCTTTTCCTTATGTTTAAAGCTTTAATTTGTAAATTGATGATGTATATTGAGATGATTAGTGAGTAGTTACATTTGTTGGGGACTAGGGTTGTGTGCCCTAGTCCAATGTGACTATGTGATACTTTGATTAATGAATAAATGCCTTTGTTGATTCATGAATATGTGTATTGTCTAGTTTCATATGTATTGAATGTGTATGTGAAGATTTGCCACTCTTTTGTATGCATTTGGTCCATCTTGTATGAGTTGTGTATGGTTTGGCAACCTTATTCTACTCTAGGCAATTGGCAATATGTGTGATGAGCATGTTTCACTATGTATGACCCTTAATTCGATGCTTTACGCCTCCTTTCTTTCTCTCTTTTCATGGAGAGTCCCTAGGACCCTAATAAGGCTTAGGAATACCTTAAAAGGAATCCACTCCACATCGATAATATCGGTGGAGTGGTGGGTTATGCATGTGTTGCTTGTTTGAGTTTCTAAGTCTTTGTGCCCTTCGCCTCTCAAACCAATTTGAGAGAGTTTTAGTGATCCATAATCCGGCACTAGAATACACATGATAAGATGGTCCTAGAACCATAACATGGCTAGGATACGGGGCTTGATTCGTGGACACATTGGCATGGTTTCGTGTTAGAGGATCATTAGTTGCATTGGACTTGGGGTTTGCCCGAAAACCCCAACACCTATCTTACTTTATTTGCACATTTTTACTTTCTTGCATTTTAATTGTTGTTTGTTATTACTTTGCACTATCTTTCGAAAACCCAAAAACACTACACCTCTACACACACATTGTCATATACACGCCTCATCCACTCTTTTCATCTCTTGTCTCATCATATTTGTGCATCTTCTTTGGTTGCTTATTTGCCAAGGGGTTAAAGGGCCTTCGATCTCCGTTGGAACGACAACCCCGGATCTTAAATATACTTACTAATTTTTGGCAATCGTCACCCATCCTCGAAATGGCCAAGGCTTGATTATTGGCTGCAATGGCATGTTAGGAATATGCTGAATTGGGCCGTGTTCTTGACACTCTCGGCAACCTTTTGCGAAAGAGATACAATCTTTGAGTATCGTTGGCCAGAAATAGCCATGCCTTCGCAAAAGCCATCTCATCTTTGGCCCGGCTTGATGTGATCCACAGATACCAGCATGAGCCTCTCGCATGACTCGTTTAGCCTCCCTGCCATAAACACACTTGAAATCGACACCTTCCTCACCCCGGCGACGCAATTCCTTATTTTTGAGGAAGAAGTTGAGGGCCTGAAACCTTATTTTTCTGTCCGTAGGCTGATTGGGATCTTGTAGGTATCTTTTCAATGGCCATCTCCAATCCTTATCAATAGGATTCCTGGCTACAGATACGTGAACGACCTCCAATGGCCATCCTCGAACTTGGACAGACGGTAAAGAACGTTTTTCAACTTTAAGGATTCGTTCCTGTATCCCATCTGCAAGGCCAATTCCGGAAGCAATCTGAGCCAACTCATTAGCAGCAAAGTTCTCCTTTCTAGGAATATGTTCAATAGAAACATTGTGAAAATGAGATAATAAATTCCATGTTGCGAAAAGATATGGTGCTAATAAAGGACTAGCACATTTGAACATGCTAAGTACTTGGTTGACTACTAGAAGAGAATCTCCTAGAATATCAACATCTCGTATGTCCATTTCCAACAGGATCTCTAAGCCAATAATGAGGGCTTCATACTCAGCTTGATTGTTCGTGCATTCGAAATCTAGCTGAAAAGAATACGAGAATCTAGTTCCCTTCGGACTTTGCAAAGCAATCCCTGCCCCTGATGCCGTTTCCGTGCGTGATCCATCAAAATACAGTTTCCAGGGTGTTAAAGCAACAGCCCCAATTTCTAAATCCTTGAAGTTACAGACCTCCAAACTTGGATGGTGAGCAAGGAAATCAGCAATGGCTTGCCCTTTTACTGCTTTCGCAGGAATATACTGAAGAGAAAATTCAGATAAGGCTAGTATCCATTTTCCAATCCGGCCTCGTAACAAGGGCCGTGATAACATATATTTTACCAAGTCAGTCTGTGCAATAATGCATGTGGTAAAAGGTAGCATATAATGCCTTAGTTTTGCAGCTGAAAAATACAACGCAAGGCATAGCTTTTCCATATTTGAATACCTTGTCTCGCAATCATTCAGAGTACGACTGAGGTAATAGATAGCATGTTCCACACCTTTCTCATCATCTTGGGCTAATAAACTTCCAACAGACAAATCAGTTGCAGATATGTAAAGTTTCAAAGGCATACCAACACGTGGTGGCACTAACACAGGTGTACTAGTGAGATAGGCTTTGATCTTATCAAATGCCTCTTGGTGCTTTGTTTCCCAAACAAACTGCTCCTGATCTTTGAGTTTGAGCAGAGATGAGAAAGGTTGAATTTTCCCAGCAGAATTAGAAATAAACCTGCGCAGGAAATTAATTTTTCCGAGAAGTCTTTGAAGTTCCTTTTTATTAGCAGGCGGTGATGCCTCTAGGACAGATTTCGCCTTATCTCCAGTAACTTCAATACCTCTTTCATGCACCAAAAACCCAAGGAAATCACCTGCCTTGACCCCAAAAGCACATTTCGCAGGGTTCATTTTCAGGCTGTGATGTCTCATTTTTGCAAAAACTTTCCTCAGATGGTCTACATGATCAGTTTTCTTCTTAGATTTGACCACAATATCATCGATATAAACCTCCACAATTTTTCCAATTAGATCATGAAAAATAAGGTTCATGGCACGTTGATATGTTGCACCAGCATTTTTGAGTCCGAATGGCATTACGACATACTCAAAAATTCCAGCAAAACCCTGACATCTAAAGGCTGTCTTATGTCTGTCCTCTTCCGCAACTGGAATCTGGTGATATCCAGCCGTGTCATCCATGAAAGACATGACCTCATGACCAGCTACGGCATCTATTAACATGTCAGCCATAGGCATTGGATATTGGTCTTTTGGTGTAGCCAAATTAAGATTTCTGTAATCAACACAAACCCGGATTTTTCCATTTTTCTTCTTTACTGGTACTACATTGGAAAGCCATTCATTATACTTGGCCACTCTAATGACTCCAGACTTGTGCATTTTTTCAATTTCTTCTTTTACAAGGATTTGGGTATCTGCCCTTATTCTTCGAGGAGCTTGCGAAAAAGGCTTGAATCCGTCTTTGATCGGCAGTCTGTGTTCCACCAAAGTATTGGAAAGACCCGGCATGTCTTCATACTTTTCTGCGAAACAATCCTTGTACTGTTGAAGCAGTGTAATGAGCCTTTCTTTTTCCTCAGGCTCCAAGTAAGAACTGATTGAAACAAACATTGGATTATCAGGAGACCCTAAATTGATTTTGTTCAAGGGGTCTCGAACCTTAGGAGGGGTATCATCCAATGCAGCTGGGGCAAGCTGAATCTCTTGCTCCTCTTCGGACATTTCTTGCATTTCATCTATGCATTCTGCTGTCCCTACCTTATCATAGGCCTCTTGTTCCTCTCTGAATGTCGTTAGTCGGTTCAACAAAGAATCAAGGGCCTTAGTTTCTTCCTGGTTGAGGTCACACATCATTGACATGATGTTCCGAGATCACGATGAATGGCCTCTGCATATCTGCATTTGCCTGAGCCAATCCCCATCGTGTAAGCTCATAGGCCGTAACCCCTGTAGGTCGGCCGTTCTGATCAATACCATTCACTCCTAATGGTGCAAGGTCTGAGAAGTAATAATTGGCATCTGCTGCATTAGCAGATACTGAGTAAGGCCTTGGATCAGCTGAAATGACTTCTGCTTTATTCAATTCCTCATTCCACATAACCAGTTGCTGATGTAAGGATGAAGGCACACAAAGACTTCTATGAATCCAGTCTCTCCCAAGCAAAGCGCTGTATTGCGAAATGCAATCTACGACGAAAAAGGCCAAGGTCATGCTCTTTGATCCGACTGTCAACTGGAGGAAAAGTAGTCCATGAGTCTTAGTTATAGACCCTGCAAAGTTTTTGACAGTAAGGCTGGTAGGTTGGATCATTTCCTTGCTGATTTTGAGAATCTGCAAAACCTTTGATGGCAAAACATTGATTGCTGAGCCATTATCAACCAGGATTTTGTTGAGAGGGACCCCTTGTAAATGTGCAGTAATGTATAATGGCCTGAGCTGATTAGCCATAGTCTGTGTTGGCTTTGCGAAGCACATATACTCTGTCATGAGTGTGTCAGGTATTTGAACTGCATCATTACCTTCTTCAAGTTTCGCAAGGGGTGCCAGATTTTCCGCTTGCTTGCCCCCCAAGTCCATTACTTCGGAAGAGTTGCAATGGGATGATTGACCTTCAAAGGTCAAAGCATATTTGGCTGGTAGAATGTATACCATGGAACAATCAGCTCCTGACATGGCGTCATCTTCATCGTTGATCACGGGCTCTCCTCCAAAGTCTAAAATTCCTTCGCTATCGTCATAGCCCTCTCCATCATTGTTATCAACGGGAACTGCCATGTTTGGAACCCCTTGGCTTGGAGATGACTCTGCGAAATTCCCAATCTTTGGTAATGGCATGGTGTACACTGGCTCTGGAAAAGATACCATTTTGACCATTAAAGATTTGCCGTTGTGAACCACCTCTAGATCTTGTTCCCTCTGAACTGGCTCATCTTCCATTACAGGAGTTAAGGATTCGACCATGCATATTCCCTGATTGGGCCTGCTTCTCAGTTTCTCATGTGTAATGCTGTCTCCTGCAATCTGGTTTACGAAAGGCACTTCACTTTTAGGCTTCCAAAATTGCCTTTCTGGAGCAGGCTTGACTGGCAGTGAAGAAAGATGCCTGCTTTGTTGTTTCGCAACTCCATGGTACCTTGCTGATAACCTCTGCATATCAGATTCCAACTGTTCAGGAGTTTTTATCATCCGGTCTGGGTTCACCAAACCTAACTCAACAGCTTTGATGGCCCTTCTAGCTTGACCATACTGCCTTTCAATCCTTCTTTTTTGCGAAGCAGACAGAGGAGTGGTTTGACCCTTTTTATGTGTGTACCATTGATTGGTTTTCATGGTCGAACTTGGAACGAAGGTTCTGGAAGTTTTACCTGTAAATGGCCTGGTTTGATTGACCATAATCCTTCCTCCAGCACGATTCTCAAAAACTCTTCTATCATTGTGTTTAGTAAACCTTGGTTTCGCAAAGCTTCCTTCCACATGATCTTCCTTGAGAGGCTCTTTCATGAAAGCTGAAGCACTTTTCATTATTGCGAGAAGATTTGAATCTCGCAAAGGCCTGTTGGAAGACTGACCAACCTCAAGGTGTGCCACCTTAGCCTTTGGACTGTGAGGCTGAAAGTCTCTTGCTGTTGGTTGAGCATTCCATGCACTCTTGCCCTTGTCTTTGTGCTTCTTGTCTTCTTGGTCAGATTCAAGACCACACTCTTCCTTGCATCTATGGCAAAGAATCACTGTAGAGGCTTTTGCTTTCTCTAGCCCTGTTTTTGCTGGCTTGTCGGCCTCTTGACGAGAATCTCGCCTTCTTTGGCTTGTTTTTGGCCATTGCATTTCAACCATGTTAACCTCAGGAGATGGAAAAGGATCTGTATCTACCAATGTGGCAGCCCTTGCAGGTGTTTCAACCTCAATTCTTCCAGAATTCAACCATATCTGGATTTGGTCCTTCAGCTTCACACATTCAGAAGTGTTATGATTCCATAGGTTATGGAATTTGCAGAATTTCTTCCCTTTGAGCTGCTCTGCTTTAGGGATAGCACCATAATCAGTTTTGACCAATCCGGCAGCTATGAAGTCGTCCAATATTTCTGCAGCCTTTGTAGCATTGTAAGTATAAGTTTCAAATTCAGGCTTCGCAAATGCTAGGGACTTAATCTTCATAGGCTCCCTCATGAGCCTTAGCACTTTTGATTTCGCAGGCTTTCTATGAATTAGCTCCACAGCAGAAACATCTCCTTCAGCATCATCAGAAGATTCATCATACTCTTTTGAATGAGCATTGATCATCTCGATAGCATTAACATTTCTGGCCTTATTATGAACATAAGTCCCTTTAGACGCATGCTTCATGAGACTCTCTTCTTTCAAAAGTAACTCATATCCTGCTGCTTCCCGGATGAGGTCTCCCATAGAATCAAAAGGGATTCCGAAGCATTTCTTCCTGAGCTTAATAGTAAGGCCCTTGATGGCCAAGTTTACAGCCTCCCTTTTTGGTAGGACAAAATTAGCCCTAGCCTGTTGGAGCTTAAACCTCTGAAGAAAGGTCAAAGCTGATTCTCCAACTTGTTGACTCAGACTAGATAATTCAGAAATGCCGACCTCTGCCTCGATTTTTCCAAACTGTTCTCGGAAAATCCTTTCCATTTCATCCCAACTAGAGACACTGGCAGGTTTGAGTCTGGAATACCATCCAAAAGCTGCTCCGGTCAGAGAGCTGCCAAACAGCTTGAGCTTATAGACATTGAATTTGCCAAGATCTCCACATTGAGTGATAAATCGAGCTATGTGGACAGCAGCATTCTCCCTTATGTCTTCCCCAGAGAATGACGTGAAGTTGATCGTCTTATGACCTTTAGGATAGTTCACCTCAGCCACTTCCTTTGCGAAAGGAAAATTATAGCCATATTGCTCTCCAGCATGGCTTCGCACCGCTCTACGAATGAGGGAAGTTAGCTGTTCCTCAGTGAAGGCAAGTGTACCATGATTGGTGATATTGCCTTGAACATTGTTCCCCTCCACTCTAGGGATGAAAGTTTTTGGGAGATCATTCGGTTCAGATATATCTCCATCAGAACCGTCATCAGTAGCAGGTGACTTTGAAGAACCTCTCTTTGCTCGGGAAGAACCTCCAACATAAAAGCGTCTAGTAGCACTAGGCCTTCTACCGTCGCTAACGTTGAGGCCTTTGTTTGAGGTCCTCTGACTACGCCTTGGATTAATACGAGCAGAGTCATCTCCCAGGCGTATTTGCTCAAGTTCATTCTGCAGATCAGAGGTACCCATTCCCCCAAGCAGGAAATTTGAAGGCGGAAAAGAGGGTGTCACAGGCTCGAGTTTGGAAACCTCATGCCTTTTCTCCCTTATCCTGAAGAACGTATCTCTTTCATTCTTCATCGTATCCATTGTAGCCTTTATTTTGACTAACTGGTCTTCCACCTGCTGCGTGACAGCTTTGTTCAGCTCTGCAGCATATTTCTCCAGAGTTTTCTGGACATGGATCTTGTTTTGCTCTTCGAAGCGCTTCATCAAGGCTTCGAGCACCTGTTGATCTGGAGAGGAATCTCCTTCTGACGTTTTCACCTCGTCAGACATGGCTTCACGTAGTTCTGGAAACTTTTCGTAAAGCTGTTGTTGGGACAGACCACGGCACTGAGCCGGGTTATGTCCTTGAACCTTGTGTTTCAAACAATAAGAAAACTTTCTTTCGTAAGGATTTTCTTGGAGCACACCTTTGAATTTAGGCGGCCTTTCCTCCAGCGCAATAGAAAAACTAAACAAAAAGCTTAGTGATCCCACCGGGCGTGCCAAAATGTTTGACGCGGAATCAAACCGTCCCTTTTGGCCTTGTGAATGATGTGTGCAGTTTGCGGGCGTGCCAGCACTAGGAGTGCGAGATGTTGTTGTTGTTGTTGTTGCCGTTGCTCTTCCGTCTTGACTTCCTTACGAGGAGATTGTGACTCGGAGAGGGATATCTCCGTGGAGGTTCTTGTACATGCCTTGATGATTCAAGGACTTCTTTTGTAAAGCTTTTTCAAGTTTTACCAAATCGATACCGAGAACGAGATCCCCAGCAGAGCTTGCACTAGAGGAATCGACTTGTGGGTTGCAATGCTGCAGCCGCTATTGCGTCCTTGCAGTTTAGCAGGGTATGGAAATGCATCCGCTAATGCGCTCTTGCATTTGCCATGGTGGAATTGCAGCCGTTGATGCGTCCTTGCAATTGCCGAGATAACCCGGAGGTTAAGGTACTCGTTGAGAGTAGTGTGGTGTTTAGTTGATGTAGATGTCCTTTGAAATGTATGCGAAGCCTTCTTTATATAGGCTCTGAAGCTACTTGAACATGAAGTAAACAATAGTCTTTAGGATTATAATATTATCATGAATCCTTGTAACCTTACTTGATAGACTATTCTAACCATTATCTGGTCCGTATTTGATTATTGAATCACTCTTGGCTTATTTTGCGAAATGAGAATACTGGCCTAAAACAATTCTCTGTAATAGTTTATTTGATTCACTAGGCCATAATCATTATTAATGGGGTCAGTCCAATTTAGGCTTATATTTAATAGCCTTTGATAGTCCTGTAATGAATTTGATTCAAGGTTTTGTTACTTGAATCTTTGAATTATGTAGACTTATGTACTATCAGTCTTTTAGATAACAGGGACATTTAACTGACTCATTCTTCAGTCGAGCCATATTTGTATTTGCTTAATTGCTGGCCCTTTTATCTGATGGTTGAGAAGTGTTCATCTTTCATCTAATGACTTGCGAGATGAATATATGGGATTGCTTTCTTCCATATCATTGGCTGTAATGTCAAAGCTGTTGGACCTCAGTAGGTCCCTTCCCTTTATTTCAGTATATAGAGAAATCCCTTTTAGTAGCAACCATTAGGCTTTCTTTCAGCCTTTTCTTTCTTGCTAATTGCCGAGATTTCAACCAAGAAACCAAATCTAAAACTACTTTCCTCTTTCGAAAGTGATGGGGACATAAAGAAAAACTTAGCGACCTGATCATGAAGCAAGCTAGTTTTGGCTTTTAGTTCTGTCTCCATAATTGTGGAAAATGTTGTCCAGCCATTGAAAGTCATGCCCTTTTGAATAGAAAATATAATATGATAGGCCTCTATTTGATCTGATGCTTGCGAACCCAATCATCTAGCTATTCCAGCTTATTAAATGTTTTCTTCATTTTGGCCAAGTTGCAAACTTTTCATGTCCATATCAAATGATGATTAGAAGAATTACTATGCAAAGACAACAATTGATGGAAAACTTTATGTTTATTTTAATACCCAATAGCTATTAAAATAACCTTGGTTATAAAACAGAGTCGGAAAGTACCGTAATAGGCTAATCTTAGCCCTTTTCTTTAATTAATCCGGTCTCTAATGATGATTGCTTTCCGTTTTTAGTCGCTTAAAACCTGTGTTTGTTACCGCATGACCCAAGATTGAGACTGAATTATTTGGCTCCTGAAGCCATGCAAAGGCTTTTCGCAATAAATCCTCCCAAATTCGTAAAGCTTCCGCATATCAAGATCCTAACAGAACCCTTTAGTATTTTATTAATTAACCACTTGATCCAAAGGCTCAGAAAAGCCTAGCTTTAATCCAACGGTTTGCGAAACCAGCATCGTGAATTCTGCCTTGGTCTCGCGATTAATGAAAAAATAGGCTTGGGCCTTTATCTCTAATCCGCCATTCCGCCAACCAATGACTGACCCAGGCCGAAATGTTATTTTGGGCTCAAACAGAGATATAGGAAATGTATCTACAACTGAAAATTCATTAATCTTGAGCGTGTGAGAAAAGATATTCGAATTAATATTTTCTTTTGGCAAAAGATATTCCAATTAATTAGTTGGAAATTATTTTGTACCTGAGATTGAACAACATTATTGCCTCAATTCCTCCTGTTCATAGAAGCTTTTATATTTCTTATGTTTATAAATTACAGTATTAAAATTTCTTCATGTAATTTAGCATGTCTGAACTTGGTCTACTGCGGCCCTAAAGTACTGTATTTTATGGAGTAAAGTACTTACAAATTGATGCTACAAAACTGGACATTTAGCTTACTGATATACTTGACTGGTTGTTTTTCATCACCTTGTATTTTATGTTATTTTTGAGCAGGGAGATGATGGATTCTTACACAATTGCAGCATCACCAAATTTTGGAAATCTTGGATTTCTTCCAAGTAGTAGCTAGTCAAGCTTTAATATTAAGAGTAATGTAGATCTGGTTGCAAAGTCTCCATTATTGTCTGCCAATGAAAGTGAATGTATTTCTCAGAAGGGTGATTGGGATAGGAGCTCAATAGCCCAATCAATATGGTCACAAAAATCCACACTAAATAAGCAACTGACTGGAGAATTACCTATTGCTCATGGATGTAGCTTCACTCAAACTGTATTCAATGGTATACTATGTTTTGTGTTCTGTACTTTTTATGTGTGATATGATTTGTTTCTCTGTTGGGTTTGATGTATGCTATTGATGTTGATTCTAAAGACATCAAATTGGCTTTTCCTTTTATCACATGATGCTTTTCCCTTAAGGTTATGGAAAATGAAGTTTGATTGAGAAACTTTTTGATATAATTCTGCTTCATTATTTTATTGTTTTGCTTACTAAATAATATACAAGCATTGGCAACTATGTAATACTAATAAAATAATAACTTACCTTGCTTATTCTATGGATCTAATTTCCTTCTGCATTTACTCTGTCATTTAAAGGTTTGTATCCGGGCTGTCTTTGGTTGAATTCATAGTGTCACATGCTCTTGGACAGGAATTAATGTAATGGCCGGAATTGGGCTCCTTTCTACGCCTTATACAGTGAAAGAAGCTGGCTGGGCAAGTATTGTGGTGCTACTTCTTTTTGCAGTCATGTGTTGTTACACAGCCACACTCATGAGGTTCTGCTTTGAGACCAAAGAAGGAATCACAAGTTACCCAGACTTAGGAGAAGCTGCCTTTGGAAGATATGGTCGTCTTTTCATATCTGTAAGTTGTAGGTTTACTTATTGGCAGGAATATATGGCTTGAGTTTTTGAAAAATCAAGAACTGGCCAGGCTACATCTATACGGTGGCTATTGCTTACATACCAACGTTTTCATCTTCAAGTCAAATTTAAGATACATAATATTTAGTTGAGGCAACTAAACATTCCTTTTAGCATCGTTTAGTTGCCAACTAGATAATTTTTTTTTCTCATTTTGCAATCCGTCCATTGTGTCCCTTTCATACCGGCACGGCTGCACTAGATAATTTGTGTGCTATATGGAATCTATAAATTTTCTCTAGTTTCTAGATGATGTTTTTAGTACATGTGTGTCAGTTATTTTTGTATTCAATATTTTCTCATATCATGTCATCTTTTTATTATGGTGCAGATCATTTTGTATGCAGAACTATACGTAAGTGAAACATTGGTTCTTGTTTTACATTGTGCTTGATCCATGAGTGGTTAATTCTCAAGAATACTTGTTTTCCATATGTGCAGTCTTACTGTGTAGAATTCATCATTTTGGAAGGAGATAATCTCAGTAGGCTATTCCCAGGAACATCGTTGAATTGGGCTGGTTATCAGTTGGACTCCATGCACTTCTTTGGAATTTTAACTGCCCTTATTGTTCTACCAACTGTTTGGTTGAGGGATCTTCGTTTGATTTCATACCTTTCAGGTGTTGCAAAAATTTTCTGTCAAATGCCCCATTGTTTTCTAGGTTGAAGATTTAAATGATTTCATGTTCAATCATATGAGTCCTTTGTTATATTCCTTGCAGCTGGTGGGGTCATTGTTACAATTTTAATCGTTCTATGTGTAATTTTGCTTGGTACAACTAGTGGGATTGGGTTTCATCAAACGGCTCAACTAGTGAACTTTAATGGAATTCCACTCGTAATTGGTGTATATGGATTTTGCTTTGCTGGGCATACTGTGTTTCCAAATATTTACCAATCAATGGCGGACAAAACACAATTTAGCAAGGCACTGATTATATGGTAATATAAGTTTATTTTCTTTTTTTTGGTATTTGGCACACACTTTCCTAGCCCTTCTTTCTCAAGCCCTTTTTTCCCACATGCAGTTTTCTGTTGTGCGTTCTATTATATGGCAGTGTTGCAGTGATGGGATTTCTCATGTTTGGTCAAAGCACGTTGTCTCAAATAACTTTAAATATGCCACCACATGCTTTTGTTTCCAAAGTTGCATTGTGGAGCACTGTAAGTGTGAGACTGGATTCTCAATTCATGATGAGATGTTTGTATGCATGAATATTTGGTAGAAAATTATGCGGTTCTTAACCAGTTTTCTTTCTCTTTTCCAGGTTATCAACCCGTTGAGTAAATATCCGTTAAACTATTGTGTGTGTGTGTGTGTGTGTGTTACTTCTGAAAATTTAATTAGTCAATATAATCCGATAATTTGCTATGGTTAAGAAGTGTTCGTGCGTGTGTGTGCGCTTTCTGAAAGTTATATTGTGGATAAGTCTGTTAATTTTCTATGGTTACTTCCATATTTGCTTCCTTAACATTGAACAAATATGCCCTGTTAATGAACCCATTAGCAAGGAGTATTGAGGAACTGCTGCCTGTTGGACTTTCGAATAGTGTCTGGTGTTTCTTTCTTTTAAGAACAGCACTAGTCATTTCTACTGTTGGCGCTGCCTTTCTTATTCCTTTCTTTGGTAAGTTTAGGCTTCAAGCACATAGTTTCTCCCCTTCGAGCTAAATTCACTGTAGATCTTACCACTTGATTGCCATACATGAACTCGTTATATTTTTTAAACATGATAATCCATCTTCCAAACATGAACTCATTATTTGATTATATTGCCTCACTGTTTTGGTATAACTTCTGTTAGATTTAATAATCAGAAAATTGACATCTAGGATTTAGTCCAAAAAAAAAACGAAATTGAAAGTAATGACGGGCATTTTTTTTTGGAATTATAAATGTGGAGCATACTCACCAACTTCATGTGCCAATCAATTTAGTAGACCTAAATACCTAATCACCCCGGTTGTAATTTTCTTATTTCAGGTCTTGTGATGGCTTTAATAGGTTCTCTGCTCAGCATTCTTGTGGTAAGCTTACACCTCCATTCAACAAGTAAATAGTTCAAGTTATTGTCCATAAAATGTTTGAGAAATGTACTGATAAGGCCTGATTACAGATTTTGTCTCTTCTTTTCCATTTATTCATTAGACTATTTTGTTTGGGAAATACTATGTTGCAAATTGTGATATGGGAAATTATAATTAGCATGAGATATGCAAGTATCTCTTAACGTGCTTGTTTCTCTTTCTTTTCCTATATTGGTATTAAAATAATTAAATTTCTCCAAAAAATCCATATTCAATTTTATATGTGTGGCTTTTTGGTTCAGTCAGTGATAGTGCCAACACTATGCTTTCTGAGAATAGCAGGAATGAAGGCTTCAAGGATACAGGTAAGCCAGTTCAAAAGAATTTTCCTTGTTACATGTCGTTGACAGTGAAGGAATTGTTTATTCACATCTGAGTTGAAATGAAAAGCTTTTCATTTGATACAATTTTCAGTCTAATTGACAACTTCGTAATTACTAATTAATATCAATAACTTCGTAATTTTATTTTTTTTTCGCTTAGTTTCCTTACCTTTTCTGCTTATTCAGGTTGTTTCAAGTATCACAGTTGCTGCTTTGGGCGTAATTGCTGCAATCCTTGGTACATATTCTTCAGTATCAAAAATAGTGAAACGTTATTGAAGAGTTTAAGTAGTTCGACATTTCAATGTTTCTGGTGCATCGATGGTTCAGTTATCTATGCATTACTATGTCTTAAAGTAATAATTTCACTGATTAGAGCAAGGACTTGGGCCATTTCGGATGGGAAGCTGAAAATGGTTATAAGGTTTATGAAGCTTTGTAGGTATTCCATCTTGTGTACTGTTTTTGTTAAAAGGCGAAACGGACAATTCTATGTATTGGTGTACTTTCGTTTGAAAGCTGGGCCCTGGTTTTTTATTAGTGCCGGAATTTAACCTTATTAGATTATCAGTATTCAGAAGGCTTGAGTGTGTTTTTTAATTTCATTTTTTTCCGATGACAAAAATTTAAGAACTAAATTCAGTTTACTACCCTGAACTTTAGACCGAAAATCATGTTAGTCCATACTCTTTTAATTTCATCAATAACACTCTTGTACTTACCAATTTGATCAGTCTACTCCAACCGTTAGCCAATTCGTTAATTTTGACCGTTAAGTGCTGACGTGGCACAAATGAGACCCGTATTTTGATGATGTGGCCAATCCATTAATTTTGACTGTTAAGAGATGACTGAGCATTCCATGTCGCCACCAAGTCACCAAAGAGTAGGTTCTATTTGTGTCACGTCAACACTTAACGGTCAAAATTAACGGATTGACTAACAGTTGAACTAGATTGATTAAATTGGTAAGTACATGGGTGTTGCTGATGAAATTGAAAGAGCAGGGATTGACATGATTTTCGGTCATAAATTTAGGGTGGTAAGCTGAATTTAATCCAAAATTTAAACAATACACATAGCCTCCTGTTGTTGATCAAAATGAAAATCAGAACTACTAGCGGACAAGGGGAGAGCTTAAGGGCATCTCCAACCCTAAGGGTCTATCCCTATTTTGAGTCCAAAAACAATCTCCAACCCTTCATTTCTTAGCCCTAAGTCTCAGAAAATTCAGACTTGGACTCAAACCCAGACCAAAATTGAGTCCAGACTCAAAATAAAGAGACGGGCCCCACAACCCATATGCGTTGTTGATGTCAAGAGAAAGAAAGAAATGCAGAAGCCAGGAGCGTGTTCACGCGCGAGAGTTAGAATCGAAAATAGAAGCTGATAGCTGGCCCAGTCGCAGGCATTAAGTGACCCAACGGTCACAAATTCACAATGATCGAACGACCAGGATTAGTCCATATCAAAATGGATGGTCCTGGTTTAAAGTACAATTTTAACATTAATTTAAATATTCAAACGTTAGATTTTAAAATAGAGGGTCTAGATTCACTTCCAAATAATTTCTAACGGTTTGTATTTAAAGGGATTAATATTTATCAATCCTAAACCCGAAAAAAAATTTAAAAATACCAAATTTCTTTTTTTAAAATACTGCCCGTTGCAACAATATATTTTGCACAAGTCTATAAGAACCCACCCATTCCTTCATAATTTTTCACACCAATCTTCCTCCATCTCCTCTGAAATTCTTCAATTTGTGTAGGTTGTTGTTAATCAATTTTAATTTATAGTAATGGCTCCAAGAAAGGAATCATGGAGTCACAATGAAGATGTTGCTCTTTGCCTTTCTTGGATAAACGTTGGTGGTGATAGTATTAAGGGCAAAGATCAAGCGGCGAAGGAATTGTGGTTGAAAATTGAAAAGGAATATGAGGTGATAAAATCGCTAGACTGTCAAAGTAGAATGGCGGGTAGGTGTGAATCTCGTTGGAAATCAATTGCATATGCATGTTTGAAATGGTGCCAAGCTCTTAACAAAGCTGCACTCCTTCACCGAAGTGGCGAAAACAACAACTACAAGGTAATTACGTAATATTTGTCATGTAATGTAATTATACTAATTGATGAATTAATATTTGTAATCATAGTAGGTAACAAAAAACATTAATTTCATAATTTAGCATTGTTTTTCATGTAATTATAATAATTATTGAATTAATATATTGTCATATATTCATTAGCTAATATTCTTTTTATTATATAAATAGGTTTTACAAGCTAAGTCGATATTCTACGAGTTGGTCAAAGGCAAATCATCATTCACTTTTGAGTATTGTTGGCCACATTTGTTGAATTGCCAAAAGTTTTCGAATCCCCCGTCTATATGGACTTCAACAGCCCAAGTTTTGTGACATCTCAGACCAAAATTTACCAATGTGCTACTTAGTTTTACGGCGAATTGATGATTTTTCATTTTCGAGCTTTGAATAGTACATTTAGGGTGGTCTTCGGGGTGAGTTTTCGTTTTGTTTAGAATTTGGATAAACTTTCTTCATAAGAGTTGTAGAGCTCATTAAACCGAGTCCGTGGACATAAAGTACGTAAAACTCGGAGTTCGTATAGAAAAGTTATGAGCAACGGAAGTTCGGTTACTATTTAAGGAAACCACTATAAATAGAAGTTACTGGATTAGGAAATTTCCAGAAATGGAATATTACAACCTTTGGTCTTCCCGTGGTACTGTTCATTCTACAGTACCACGTGCATTCTTTTGCCATTTTCTCCACTTTCCAGCAACCCCTTGGCTTGCCACCAGCCACAAAAGTTTCGTCTCTTCCTCCTTTTCAAAACCCGACAAGTCTCACGGCGAACCACCACCTTTGGCCACCGGAAATTGCTCCTATAGTCGTGATGGCAGTCGTGTACTTCTCCGATTCGATTTGCCGTTTTCCGACCAAATCGGCTGGTGAAGCTTAGTGGGTCTTGAAGCTCTCTCCACGATGAATACATCCATGCCAGCCTTGCTCATCAATTTTACCAAGAGAGAGAGAATTTTGGATTTGAATTTCTAGGGTTCCGGCGGTTTAGAGACAAATTTGTGCAGTTCCACTATGATTGAGACTTTGTGGCAGGTATAAAAGTTGTTCCTTGTGTTGTGGTGTACATGGTGGTAAAATTGCAAGGCCATCGGAGGTGGTTGACCGATGGCGGGTGGGGCTCACGCGCAGCCGCTTTTGGCAGCGCATGGTGGGCATCTGGCCTCTGTTGGTGGTGCATTTTAGCCCATTGGCTTGTACTTCTTGTTACGAGCATGTTGATATATGGTTTGTAGGAAGTTATCGAAGTTTATAAATTAATCCGATTAATTTAGGTTTGTTTACGTACGATTTACGTTGTTGGATCATTGGAATTAGGCCAGTTGGTTAATTAAAGTATAATTACGATTTGTAAGTTCGAATAAATTAGTTTACGTTCGTTTAATTTATCGAACCGCGACAATTCGACCATTGGAATCGTCGCAGATTGTTTTTGATAATTAGAATTATCGATGAGTAAATTATTTGGGGAGTTGAGGTTTGAGATTTATCAATAAATTAGAAGAGTGAGAATTATCAAGGAAACTTTAATCAGTTAATTCGGTTAATTTTCGAATAATTGTACCATTCATCTAGATAAATATTTATAATGATTCGTTTTATACAGGAGGACGTTGAAGAGGATCTTGACAGGCGTCAGGATTAGCAAGATTATCTGTGAGTGGACGTTGTTTTAAATATTTCGTGTACTTTCAGTCTTTTATGATTTTACGTGTATGATTTACAGTTTTAAGTTGCATGATTTTATCAGAGGCCAGCTATTCAGTCATTTTATAGTTATGTGCATGCATGCATTACCTGAAGTAGGCCTTCAGGTAACATCATCGAGTAGGCAGGACCCTTGGTCATTGTTGACTAAGTAGGCAGGACCCTTAGTCATCGCCTCCGGATAACTAAGTTGGCAGGACCCTTAGTTATCATCCGTGTTATTTTCAGAGTTTTCATAAATACTATTTTCAGAGAAAGAAAATTATTTTAAATGGGGAAAGCGGCTTAAATTTGAAAAAATATAATCTTTATTTTTATCCACTTACTCTAACGTTTTCTTTAAATGCTTTTTCCTTGGGTTTTTCTGTTTTCCGTTGCCCAGCTTGCAGATTAGTTGAGGTCGGGCCACCATTTGCAGTCGAGGCATTAGTTTCCACCACTTCCTCTTTTCATAGTAGGTTTCATGTACTAATTGTATTTATAAACTGTTGTTGAACAGTTAGATTAGTTAGATTGCTCTGACTTACCAAACTCTTTATCTATAAAATGAGTTGTGAAGTATAAGTATTTTGGGTTAGAGACCCCTTATTTATATGATAATAGAGAATTATTGTAGTGTTTTGTGCCGAGCATGTAGGCTCGGGATTTGGTTGGATATGTTGATATATTGGAAGTGTTGGAATTATTTTTCGCAGGTTTTGGGTAGTCAATTTTAGGGGAGTTTATGCCGAATTTTCGGTAAAGACTCTTCTAAGATGGGCCCCACAGGGCCATCTTGGGTTCCATGGTGGAATCTCGGGCGGTTCCTGTCAAGTTTTGCCGCATCTATTGATTTGAACGACGACGCAACACCCTTGGGTAAGTAGTAGAGGGGCCCCCAACCTTTACAACAAGGCAGACACACTTGCTGGGACAAAAAGCTCATAAAACAGCTAAGAAAAAAATGCAAGCAGGGCGAAGCCACTCTCTTGCGAATGCAACTGCAGAAATTTGCCGAACAAAATGACCGCGAGTACGAAAAAAAATAACATATCTATGACGTTGCTAAGGCGGCTGAGGTGCGAGCTGAGCGGCGGGCTGAAGAGGCCCAAATGCGCGCAGAGAGGTAGGAAGAGGAAGCCATGCAATGCACTGACGATGCTCGCACGATGTCGGTAGATGCGTCCAAGTTTTCCCCGCTATAAAGGCGTTATTGGGAGAAGATGCAGAAGCATATATTGGATTTAGAGCTTCAAGAAGGCTCTAGTGCACCGGAACCACCTCAAGCACCAACACCTTCTGATGGATACAACTCAGATTTGACCTTATATAAGTCGGTTCACACCACCCAATGATTTATGCAGAATAATTAATGCTCGTCATTTTAATTTGGATTAAATTCTTGATACTACCCTGTACTTTAGAGGTCTAATTAGTTCAGTCCCTGAACTTCTAATTTCATCAAAACGATCCCTACACTTTCAATTATTATCCAATAGGTTCATTTAGGACATATGTCACCAATCATACGTCGACACGTGTCAATTTTTTTTAATATTTTCACTTATCATGGGTTGACATGTGTCATAAATGGGACCTATTAGGTCCAGTTAGGATAGGTGACACCTATCATAGGTCGACACGTGTCAAATTTTTTTACATTTACACCTATCATGGGTCGACATGTGTCATAAATTGGACCTATTGGATGAGAATTGGAAGTGCAGTGATCGTTTTGATGAAATTAGAAGTTTAGAGCTGAACTGATTAAACCTGTAAAGTACATGGTAGTAACAAGAATTTAGTCCTTTTAATTTTCTAGAATAAAGTGTGGTTTGTTGCTCAATTTGTTTAAATTTCATATGTTGTTGTTGTTGTGTTGGTAGTACTAGTTGCTAAATTTGTTTGTACGTGTGCTTAGAAAATAGTAATGAAAATAAAATATGTTGCTTTGTGTTATTTGAATTTGTGTGATTAATTAATATCAAACAAATAAATTTTTATTAATGGCATTAACGACAACACAAACATAAGCATGAAAACTTAAAAGTAAAATCACACCACACAACAATAAAATTAAACTACATGATTGGTGGTTCTGCTCTTGCTGTAGCTTCATGTTCCATAGATGTTCACCACTGGACATCTAACCTCCCTATAACGGCGCAAGGATTGCTCAAGTTGTTGCGGGTGTCGCTTCATGTCGGTTTCACGCTCTTTAGGTGGCGGTCTCTCGTATATCTCTGCTCTCCTTGGATCGGTCATTTAGGTCAAATGTCTCATGTGCATATTCATCACGTTCATCTTCGATAATCATATTGTGCAAAATAATGCACGTCATCATGATGTATTAAATATTCTCTCTACTCCACCCACGAGCTAGCTGTGACATCTCAGACTAAACTTACATAATTAATAGTTAATTTTTCGGTGAATTAGCAAAAATTTCAATTTTGAGTTTCAACTAGTATTTTAAGGGGGTCTTCGAGATGATTTTGTATTTTGTTTAGAATTTACAGTAACAGCCACCTTTCGACGATGATTTCTCCCTCGTCCCGCCACCTCTGGTCACGAAACCGGTCCCTTTTCTTCGTCTCTTCTTCCTTTTCGATTCTATACACATTTCATTCATCGATTTTCAGTGTAGAAAGAGAAATCAAGGACATTGGTACCCTTGGATTTCACCAACGACCACCATAGGTGGCGGATCGAATACAAGAAGTTTTTGTGTTTGGGAACTTTCAATGGCGATATCTCTGAATCCGTTGTGAATCGATTTTCGATGTAGGTACTGAACTTGTTGAGCTTGTTGAGATGTACATGTTGGTAAAATTTTAGGTCTATCGGAGAAAGTTGATCGGCGGTGGTGTATGGCGGCGCATGGCGGCCCAAATTGTCAAAATGTTTCGCCCAAAAATACGTACTCATTGATTCGAGAGCGTCAGTATGCTCGAATTTTAGATATGCGAAATTTTACTTAATCATTGTTTAATTACGAATCGGATCGTCCGATTTACGATCAGCAATGTTGTGACCGTTTGATGGTCACCAAACTTGAATATGTTGTTAGGATGTTAGTTTCGAGCATGCTGTATAAGTTGAATTAAAGACGTGAGAATTCTCGATAGACAGTAGTGTTCACATGCTCAGTAGAGTCAATGCTCAGTCATGCTCAGCCACCGTTGGATTTAAATCCAACGGTGGAGAATGATAGCCTTTTTTAAACATGTTTCTTTTTTCATCATTCTCCACCGTTGGATTTAAATCCAACGGTGGCTGAGCATGACTGAGCATTGACTCTACTGAGCATGTGAACACTACTGTCTCGATAGAAACCTTAAATCAAGTTGATTCGTTTAATTTCCAATAATTTCTCCATCCGTGTAGTTAAATATTTTTAATAATTTGTGTTGTTCAGGAGGATCTTGATAGGCGTCAGGCTTAGCCGATTATTAGCGAGTGGACTTTTATTTTTAAATTAAATATGCATGCGATTCTATTTTTTCTAAACTATTTATTTCTTGAATGGATCTTCAGAATAAATTTGTTGAGATTGAGTTTAATTGTTCAGAGAATTAGATTTGATACATGATATTTTTGGGGAGTGTTCAGATTTTTTTATGGACTAAATTCGTGTTACTACCCTGAACTTTAGGGGTCTAATCAGTTCAGTCCCTACACTTCTAATTTCATCAAAACGGTCCTTGAAATTTCAATTCTCACCCAATAAGTCATTCCGTCAAAATTCCGTCAAATTGGGACATTAAATGCTGACGTGGCACACCAAAAAAAAAGTGAAATGTCCATTATACCCCTGCCTTCTGTTTAGTCGTTTTTTTCATTTTTTTTTTGCAGTCTTTTTTTCTTCTTCTTCTTCTCTCTCCCCCCGACCCCTCTGATCTCTCTCTCTCTCTCTCTCTCTCTCTCTCTCTCTCCTCTTCCTCCTCCTTCTTCCTCCATTTCTTTTCTTTCTCTTCTTCTTCTTCCCTGATCCTTTTTTTTTCTCGATCTCCCTGATCCCTCTCATCTCTCATCTCCCTTTCTCTCTCTGTCTCCCCGGCCCCTCTCTTTCCCAGTCCTTTGCACTCCTCTGTCAAGTTCTGCCACCGTGCGCCTCCACCGGCGTCGCACTGCTCACCATCTCGTGCTCATCTCTGCCGGGGGCCTCTCCTCTGGTCAACCTCACCTCCGCCTTCTCCCTCTCCATCTTCTTCCCTAAACTCACTCTCTCTATGTCTCTGCAAACACAAACAAACACAACTTCTCTCCCTCAATTTCTTCTTTGATCTCATTCTCTGGGCAGAGCAGAGCTCGGCAGTGAGTGGAAGCTTCCCCGGTTTGGGTCGATGGATCTGCAGCGGCGACGTGGGGGCGGAACGAGTAGCGGCTGAGGGATCGATCTCAAGCTGGGCTCGATGGAGGTCGGTGATTGAAGTAGAGCAGGGGGTTGAATTGGGTCGCCGGTGGCTTGGTTGATGGAATTGAAGGCCATGGTCTTTGCAGCAATGGTGGCGATGGTTGTGTTAATTAATGAGAATGAAGGCGCAGCAGGGCTTGAGAGTGACAGACGTAGTAGTGGTTGATGAAGCTTGAGCGCCCAGAGCAATTGAGTGCTCTAGGCTTGGTTTCTCGGCGGTTTAGCAGCAAGGCGGCGACGGCAATTGAAAATTGTGAACCGAGGACTGAAACCGGGATCAGAGGCGTGGTTTTGGCCTTGGCAATTGAAGATTGTGGCCTTGGGTGTCCTTAGCATAAGTGTGGCTAAGCTGATTTGATGAGAGATGAGAGAGAGAGCGGTCGGGGACAGAGAGAGATGAGAGGGATCGGGGAGAGAAAAAAAAAAGGATCGGGGAAGAAGAAGAAGAGAAAGAAAAGAAATAGAGGAAGAAGGAAGAGGAAAGAGAGAGAGAGAAGAAGAAGAAGAAAAAGACTGCAAAAAAAAACTGAAAAAAATGATTAAACAGAAGGCAGGGGTATAATGGACATTTCACTTTTTTTTTGGTGTGCCACGTCAGCATTTAACGTCCCAATTGGACGGAATTTTGACGGAAGGACTTATTGGGTGATAATTGAAAGTTCAAGGACCGTTTTGATGAACTTAGAAGTGTAGGGACTGAACTGATTAGACCCTTAAAGTTCAGGGTAGTAACACGAATTTAGTCCTTTTTTTATTTAGTTTTCAAATCACCATACCTTATAATTCCCTAGCATATCAGTTTAGAAATTAGTTAGAGCATGCATGCGTCATCTAGTCGGCAATTCCCTCTAGATGACATGTCACCTAGTCAGCAGTTCCCTTTAGGTGACATATGACGTCTGGTCGGCAGTCCCCTCTAGACTTCCTCCAGTTAGGATACTAGGTCAGTAATTTCCTTCTAGACTCCCTCTAGGTATGACATCTGAGGTTTACCCCTCCAGACTCTCCTTAGGTATGACGTCTGAAGGAAATTTCCCTCCTTTCAGCAGTTCCCTCTTAATAATCGTACGGTGTGGTTTTTCCTCCCCAAATCTCAAATTTTTAGTCAGATGATTATTTAGCGATTTTATTGTGTTTAGCCACATGCTTGTTCTCTTCAGTTTGAATCAGTTATTAACTGGCGATTTTCAATAGAAGATTTCAATACATGTGCAAGCTGAAATAGTTTATAGTAAGACCTCAGATCCTCGCACTTATGTTTTCAAATCATTTTCATGAATTATTACTCGGTTTACATAAATAGTGTGGATTTAAAGTATTTTCAAGGCATTTTTACCTAGTTGAATTGCATACATGATTTTAGAGAAAGAAAGAATTGGAAAAGCATTAAAAATATTTTAAATTTTATTATATTTACTTTTTTATTTTTGTCCATTCACTCTCACGGTTTCAAAGAGCTTTTCCCTGGGCCCTTAGGTTTTATGTTGCACAGTTTGTAGATTACTTAAGGTCGGGCTACATCACACAGTCGATGCATAATATTCC
Source organism: Rubus parviflorus (assembly GCA_029955375.1). Classification (NCBI taxonomy): domain Eukaryota; kingdom Viridiplantae; phylum Streptophyta; class Magnoliopsida; order Rosales; family Rosaceae; genus Rubus; species Rubus parviflorus. Next base: position 15,350,359 of record JARGGL010000006.1, on the reverse strand, counting down.
CACCGCTTCCTCAGTTTTGATAGTAGGATTCTTGTATGTTGTACTTTTATGTTCAGCGTTATTCAATTGTTTGAATTACCAAATCTTTGTCTTAAAAATGTATTTGAAAGGTGATGTAGTTTGGGTTAGAGACCCTTGATCTTATTTATGTTATGGTGGATTGTAGTATTGTGGCGAGCAAATATGATCGGGAGTTTGGTTGGAATATTGTGATTAGAAGTGTTGAATTTGTTTTTCACAGGTTTTGGGTAGTCCATTTTAGGAGAGTTTATGCCGAATTTTCCGTAAAGACTCTTCTAAGGTGAGCCCCACAGGGCCACCTTGGATTCTAGGGTGAAATCTGGGGCGGGTCTTGTTACTGGCCCCCTTACAATTGCAAAATGAGCTTGGAGAATACCAAATGCTCTCTCCACATCTTTTCTGTACGCCTCCTGCATCTTTGTAAAATGTTTTATCTTAGGTGATCTCGGGTTTCTAATTGCTTGAACAAAAGCAGCCCATTTAGGGTAATAACATTCCACAAGTTCTAGGTCTCGTAAACTAGTTTACCTATGCGGTATTTTACTCAAGGAGCAAGACCTTGGCAGACGTCGTCGAACAACGGTGAACTTCCAAGGACATTAATGTCATTGAGGGAACCTGATTTGTATGTGATTTACAAACAAATTGGGCCTCTAATCACTTTAGTAATGCTAATCCAATAGCCGTTTAGTGCCTCTAATCATTGTTTTGCACTATAGTAGGGAACATGAGCATTAGATTGATATCGAGAGCGAAAGGATACATGTTGGAGCTTTTAGTGGATTTCCGACAAGAAAACAAAAAGTCAACCACGACTTAAGAGCGCCAACATGTCAAATTTGAAGTCTCGGAAGTGAAGCACAAGAGAATCCCGGAGGATTGACCAAAGAAACCGCAAAGTCAAAAAAAGTCAACTTTGGTCAACTCCGAAGGTCAAGGTCGAAAGTCAACCTTGTGACTCACCATTGAAGACTTCAAATTCAGCAAGGAAGGGTACATGTTCAGTCTTCAAGAAGGAGTTGGAGGAGGTTCCAGTGGCCAAATTAAAGCTCTCTGAGTCTAATCTCTAATGCCACTGGAATGTCTCAAGTTTGTTTTCCCACCACGAAAATATGCCCTTTGCAAGGGATGAAGGTCAGAGCTGATTTACTGCGCACCATTACTTTGGGGGAAGTCGAGCAAACAACCTTTGATTCACCATGAATAAAAGAATCTATGGAGTTTGAGAGGTGCTATGGATAGGAGTCTTGGAGGAAGAAATCCGAGAAGTGTTGATTAGCATTTGTCCAAGAGAGGCCTGGGCAGACCAGTGAATTTGGAGGCCGTTTTCTCTACATCTGACTGTTGGAATACACTCAAATTGGTTTTAGGAGCTTCCTCTATGAGTCTTTTGTTTTCAGTTTAAATTTGTCTCGGATAGGACCGTTGGATCTGCTTCAATGTTTATTTAAAGGAGGAGTACTCACTGCAATTTGACTTTCTGGAGGGTCAATTTAACCGGTTCTTCATTGCATGTCCAGAAGGTGATTTCTGAGTTTCCAGTAGCCAAACTAAAGCTCTTTGAGTCTACTTTCCATTGTCACTGGAATCACTCATTAGTTGTGTCCTTATAATATAAATATTTCCTCTATATAAAGAGGCTAATGAGAATGAATAATACACTTCTATTCCCTCATATCGTGTGCCTCTCTATTCTCTCTCTATGTTCTCTCTAGTTTATAACAAAGCTTAATTTCTAGTTCTTTTTTTTTCCCTGCCATCATCTTGTGTATTAGAACATGCTAAAGCAATGATGAACTACATTTCAAACTTATTTCTAATAAATGTTCTTTCAAAATTAGTAAAACATATAGAGAAGAAGTAATTAAAGAGAAACCTAACTTTGAAGCCCCCATGAGAGTCCTCTCTCCAACGAAACCCCAGCCCCCATGAGATGCCTCAGCAGTGCCTCTGTGCGCATCAAATTCAGCAGCACCTTCGTGTGCTATCCTCCTAGCCTCTGGCTTCTTTCTATACTTTTCATTGCACAAATCCTAGCGCCGTCAGTGATCGCTGGTGCGGCTTCATATGGTGAGGACGGTCTTGGCCTCTCTCACTCACAAGGACGGCTTTGTCCATCATGCACTTTTCAAGCCTTTGGTGGTTTGGTATAATTTCTCTTATAGTGGACCCCACAAGACCACCTTTGATTTTAGGGTGAAATCTGAGGTGGGTTCTGTCATTTCAATTGGGTCCAACAAGTATCTATCCACTTCATGTGTCACAACAAGTTGATCAGAGTCTTCAAGCTCTCTTTAGTCTTTCCCAATCTTCTAGTATGTCTGCCATCTTGCCACTTATGCTTCTTGAACTAGAGCTGCTATTGTTGGATCATAATTCATGTGATCAAGGCCTAGAGGTTATCCAAGAAAACAAGGTCAACATTGTCCAAGAAAATGGGCATAAAGACCATAACGCATAGAGTAGATCCATCAGCCTTGTAGAATTAGTTGGCTAGCTAACGTCCTAACGACCCGCGCCCAATCCCATAATATTCGTAAAAGTCACCACCACCTGAGCATTGTCACCTTCACTCCTAAAAGTCCCAAACCATTTAGCAGAATGTCAAGGAAGTCAGGCAACAAAGCCCACCACCCTCTAGGGAGGAACCAGCTCAGAAGTCTATCCATTGCGGCACTTACACATAACTGAGATAAAAAGTTGACATGCATTGATAACAACCAACACAGTAGGAGCCAAGGAGGGTTTTGAATCTGAACCCAGACGTTCAGAGTAGATAGGGAGACCTTGTAAAAGTTAGAAAGACCGTCATACAACGCTAGAAGAACCATATTTTGTCGTAGAACCACATGCATGCCACCATTAAGATTCCCAATGCTAGTAGAGGAGAATGATCCCTAATATATGCTCGCCAAATCCATCGTCATTTAATTATCCAATTCAGCTTCAAAGCTAAAGATGAAAACCTTTGATATGTTCCATACATAAATGAGAAAGAAAGGGCGCAAAACCGTGCAAAAGCTACAAAGTAAAGTCCTAATTAAAAAGAAACCTCAGGAGAGGAGTCATACTTTTAGGTTTTAGTGAATGTAGTCTTTCTAAGTAGTTTATTGAATATTTATGAAGTGCATATACAACAAGAATTCTTGCACTCAAATTGTTAGACAACATTGTAGCTTATTAATAATTTTAATTTAAAGCATTACACGTAGTTAAATCTGTCGAACGAATCAGTAGCCTTTTCACAGAAAGAAGTTGAAGAAAACCTTCTAAAATTAGGTCACTGCTTCTTTATCCTAAATAGGAAAACTATTGCTAAATTTTCAATTAATATGATCCATGATATTTATTAATACTAATTCAACCTTAAGACAACATTCATTGCGTGTCATTATATAAAGACATGATTAATATATAAATAGCAATTTCGTAGAATGAAAGCAAAATGCATGCATTATGTGCTTTTAGACTCCAAATTGAACCGTACCCTACTATTTTACTTTTTACCTAAACAAGCCCGAGTTTCCAATTTCGCTGATCTCTAGGAGTGCCAGAGAGAAAGTATAACAACATAGAATACCAAAATAGTAGAGAGCCAAAAAGGAAAAAAAACAACTAGCACCTAGTCTACCTCTAGGGCTCTGATTGATAACTAACAAATAATTAACAACTTGTAACTACCTTAAAAAACCAACTTTTTTTTGTATATAAAAAGATGATCGTCATCATCATCAATTCACAACCTGCAAAGATTCTTCAGCCATGGAACAAGGAGGAGAGAGGACAATGTTTAAGAATAAAGCAAGTGATCAAGATAAGGAGAAGGTTCCATTTTACAAGTTGTTTATGTTCGCAGACCAATACGACATCGCGTTGATGACCGTCGGAAGTTTATGTGCGATTGGAAATGGACTATCGCAGCCACTCATGACACTCGTTTTCGGTGGCCTTATCAATACTTTTGGAGCTACTGACCCTGCTCATATCGTCCCTAAGGTTTCCAAGGTACATACGTATCCTGCTCTACAATGTTAATGCTACAACCTAGCTAACATTACCCTTATTTCTTATTATGGGTGATAGGAAGAGTTATAAAATATATATTTAATGGTAAATCTCATTTCTTGGGCCAATTAAGTACCAATATTCTAGCCTCTAGAGATCTGTTTCCTTAATTGGGTTTTTGTTTTGGTTTTTTTTTTCAACAACCCAAAGGGGACATTAACGTGTTTATTCTTAGAGAAACATAAATCTAGATAATTTTCCAAATGCTTTTGTAGTATATATGCATGAGTTTTTTTTTCCTAATCAAACGAAAAGAAATCTCTAAAAAATCTCAGATGATTTCAATCTCCCCCCATTTTTTTCTCACCGTGCATTCTAAATATAGAATTTTTTTTTGCTAATCCTCGAAAAAAATTTGTTAAAATACTGGAATAACAAGCTCAAAGGAAAGACAAGTGGCGAAGCAAAAAAATTGGGTTAAACCCAATATATGTATGATGATATTATGTGTTGCACCCTTTCTAATTTAATTAACTAATTCCTCCTTCCTATTTTTGTTTCAGGTCTCTCTAAAGTTTTTGTACTTGGCCATTGGTACCGGCCTTGCTGCATTTCTGCGTAAGTGTTTACATTGATAATTAGGTGGATAACAAACAATGTACAGTTGATTTTTGGATTATATTTGTTCAATTCAAACTAGGCATGCTTACCGGTAGATTGCTTAGTGGTTGCTACATATGTGCAGAGGTGTCATGTTGGATGGTGACTGGGGAAAGACAAGCCACTCGAATTCGAGGCTTGTACTTGAAAACAATACTAAGACAGGACATTGGATTTTTCGACACCCAAACTAACACTGGAGAGATTATTGGGAGAATGTCAGGGGATACCATTCTCATTCAAGATGCCATGGGAGAAAAGGTATGCAGTTAATTGCTACAAGTTCAATCAATACCGTAGCGTGGCACTATGCACCACTGCAATAGTTGGTTCTTGCTAATTATATTTGTGTTGATTTGTGATATATGCAGGTGGGGAAGTTCATACAACTCCTTTCAACTTTTCTCGGCGGTTTTGTAATTGGTTTTATTAAAGGATGGCTTCTCACCTTGGTATTGTTGTCCTGTATACCTGCTATTGTCATTGCTGGTGGAGTCATGGCCGCTATTGTTTCGAAAATGTCAACACGCGGGCAGCGTGCTTATGCAGAAGCTGGCACTATAGTAGAACAAACTGTTGGAGCCATTAGAACAGTAAGTTAATTAACTAGACCTTGATATAATACCCTTATCTTAATTATCAAAGTCCATAACTAATTACATTATAATAAAATTTGTGCATTCTAGGTTGCATCTTTTACCGGGGAGAAGCAAGCGATAGAAAAATACAACCAGAAGCTGAAGATTGCCTACAATAACATGGTTCAACAAGGACTAGCCACAGGGGTTGGACTTGGTACATTCATGCTTATTGTCTTTTGCACATATGGACTTGCCATATGGTACGGATCCAAAATGATCATTGAGAAAGGCTATAATGGGGGCCAAGTCATCAATGTTATGTTTGCAATCTTGACTGGTGGAATGTAAGTTTACTAGTACTTTGTATTCTACATTTTGGGGTTAATTTTGGTCGGTTTTCTGTTAGAATTAACCATGCTAATGCCTACTTATTTTGGTGTACTAGGTCACTAGGGCAAATATCACCGTCTCTGAATGCATTTGCAGCAGGGAAAGCTGCTGCATACAAAATGCTTGAGACCATCAAACGAACACCAAAGATTGATCCCTATGATACTAATGGAGTTGTATTGGAAGATGTTAAAGGAGAGGTCGAACTCAAAGACGTATATTTCAAGTACCCTGCTAGGCCTGATGTGCAGATATTTGCTGGGTTCTCATTGCATGTTCCGAGTGGCACAACGACTGCTTTGGTTGGGCAAAGTGGAAGTGGGAAGTCAACAGTGATAGGCTTGGTAGAGAGATTTTATGATCCAGAAACAGGTGAAGTGCTTATAGATGGTGTCGACTTGAAGAAGTTGCATCTTAGATCGATAAGGGAGAGGATTGGGATTGTAAGTCAGGAACCAAATCTTTTTACAACAACAATAAGGCAGAACATAGAATATGGGAAAGAAAATGCAACTGAGGAGGAGATTAGAAAAGCGCTGGAGTTGGCAAATGCAGCCAAGTTCATTGACAAGCTGCCCCAGGTAAACCTAATTGTTTTTTGCAGTTTACCTTATCAGTGCTTTGTAATAGAGGCTGATGTATTTTTTTTTTATATAGGGCCTAGACACAATGGTGGGTGAGCATGGAACATCATTATCTGGTGGACAAAAGCAAAGAATTGCAATTGCAAGAGCTATTTTGAAGAACCCAAGAATTTTGCTTCTCGACGAAGCAACAAGCGCTCTGGATACCGAGTCCGAACGAATTGTTCAAGATGCACTTGTGAGATTAATGTCAAATAGGACAACTATTGTTGTTGCACATCGCTTGACTACGATTAGAACTGCTGATGCAATAGCAGTGGTTCATAAAGGGAAAATTTTGGAAAAAGGTAAGACCAAACTATATGTAGTATATCATTCTCAATTTACAATAGGCTTGTCCCCCAAATAAAATTGTTTTTGGTTCAATTTATAGGAACTCATGACGAATTGACCAAAGATCCAGAAGGAGCTTACAGCCAACTAATTCGTCTGCAGGAGGGAGCTAAAGAAAAAGATGCAGAACCGATTGATATAGATATTGGTTTAGATATAGATAGGACCATGTTTAGCTCTGGGAGCCGGAGATTATCAACTGGGATATCTTTAAGCAGAGGTTCATCAGGTAGCCGGCTGTCCTCCACCATTAGCAGCTTTGGTACTCCTTCTCTAGTTAATATCCAAGTGACTGAAGTACGGGATGAGGAGAGCCTGGAAAAAACTAAGGTTGATCCCGAAGAGCGTAAAACAGTTTCCATCAAAAGGTTGGCCTTGTTGAACAAAAATGAGCTTCCAGTATTGTTGCTTGGAGCCATAGCTGCAGCTGGTCATGGAGTAATTTTTCCTGTCTTCGGCTTACTACTCTCAAAAGCCATTAAAATGTTCTATGAACCACATAATGTGCTACGAGAAGACTCGAAAACTTGGGCAGGAGTGTATGTAGGGATGGGTTTCTTTGCGCTGGCTGTCATTCCAGTGCAGAATTTCTTCTTTGCAGTAGCAGGTGGAAAATTAATAGAGCAAATTCGTTCCTTGACATTCCAGAAGGTTGTGCACCAACAAATCAGTTGGTTTGATGATCCTGCAAATTCCAGGTGTGTTAAACAAACAGTACTTTAAAGAGCTTAATTTCAATTCTTTTTATATTTTAACCGAAATATTTTGTATTTTTAGTGGTGCCATTGGTGCAAGGTTGTCTTCTGATGCTTCAACCGTGAAGGCTCTTGTTGGTGATGCCTTAGCCTTGATTGCGCAGAACATAGCAACTATCATAGCAGGGTTGATTATAGGTTTCACAGCTAATTGGAAACTGGCGTTTCTAATTTTAGCCGTGTCGCCGTTGATGATTATGCAAGGAGTACTTCAAACAAAATTTCTTAAAGGGTTTAGTGCAAACACCAAGGTCAGTCGAATCTTTCCCCATGAGTTATTTATATTGCAAATTGAATGTGCTGCTAATGATTTCAATATTACCTGCAGATTATGTATGAAGAAGCAAGCCAAGTGGCAAATGATGCAATTGGTAGCATCCGAACTGTTGCATCATTTTGTTCTGAAAAGAAGGTGATGGATGCATACGAGAAAAAGTGTGAGGCTCCCATGAAACAAGGAGTACGGTTAGGAGTAGTGAGTGGTGTAGGTTTTGGCTTCTCGTTCTTCGTAATGTTTTGCACAAACGCTTTAATTTTCTACCTTGGAGCTATTCTTGTGAAACATGGGCAAGCTACATTTGAACAAGTATTCATGGTAAGATTTCAGCTTCTGCCTCGCTCCATTCCTCTTACATCCCTTCATTGGTGTTTTTCGTTCTAATTCTAGTTAATTAATTATTATTTTTCAGGTGTTCTTTGCTTTGACAATCTCAGCAGTAGGGGTTTCAGAATCTAGTGGTATGGCTCCTAGCTCTAACAAAGCAAAGGACTCAGCAGCTTCAATATTTAAGATTCTTGACAGCAAGCCTAAGATCGACTCGAGCAGCGATGCAGGAATAACTCTACCGAGCATAATTGGAGAAATTGATCTCGAACATGTGAGCTTCAAATATCCCACAAGGCCGGATGTGCAGATATTCAGAGATATTTGTTTGAAAATCCCCTCGGGAAAGGTAATTACAAATCACCACTCAGTTTATGTTTACAGATTTAGTTTCTTATTGCTTAATTATCTTAATATTCTATCTACACAGACCGTTGCTTTGGTTGGAGAGAGTGGCAGTGGGAAGTCGACAGTAATAGGCCTCATAGAGCGATTCTATGATCCAGATTCAGGTCGTGTACTATTAGATGGAGTGGAAATCCACAAGTTCAAGCTAAACTGGCTTAGGCAACATATTGGTTTGGTTGGTCAAGAACCAATTCTCTTTAACGAATCCATTCGAACTAACATTGCTTATGGGAAGCGAGGAGATGTAACTGAAGAAGAGATCATAAAAGCCACAAAAGCATCAAATGCACACAACTTTATATCTTCCCTGCCTCAAGGCTACGAAACCTCTGTCGGGGAACGAGGGGTTCAGTTATCTGGAGGACAAAAGCAAAGAATAGCCATTGCAAGGGCTATTCTAAAGGACCCGAAAATCCTTTTGCTTGACGAAGCTACAAGTGCACTGGATGCAGAGTCAGAACGCATAGTACAAGATGCTTTGGACAAAGTTATGGTGAATAGAACAACTGTTGTTGTTGCTCACCGCCTTACCACGATCAAAGGGGCAGACATAATTGCTGTGGTGAAGAGCGGCGTGATTGCTGAGAAGGGTAGCCATGATTTTCTAATGAAGATCGCCGATGGTGCTTATGCATCTTTGGTGGCACTTCATTCTAGCTCAACATGAGTAGTAAAACTCAGATAAGTAATAACTGCATGCATCGCTGAATATTATGAGCACACATGCAGTGGATTTGTTATTAGAGAATAGAGACTACAAATGTTTTAAATTTTGTTTGTTTTTGTTATAAATCTAGTACTTGATGTAAATTCATGTGGTGGTTGTCCTTGATTGCTATCTCAGTAGGATAATTTACAGAAAGAGGAAGAGCAATTTAAATATTTGACTTACATTTCCAATAATAATAAGCTTGTTATAAATATTATTATCTATGTGGCTGTCCACGTAAATACTCATTAGTTGTGTCCTTATGATGTAAACATTTCCTCTATATAAAGAGGCTAATGAGACTAAATAATACACTTGTATTCCCTCATATCTTGTGCCTCTCTATTCTCTCTCTACGTTCTCTCTAGTTATCAGTACGCTGCGCTCAATTTGTTTTTCTTTGAACTCTATGATGATCTACGAGTCCTATGGTGCAACGTCGTTGTTTTTTTTACCATACTCATGATCTATGAGTTTCATATATTTTTTTAACAAATGCAATCTTTATCATTGTTTATATTCATATAATTGTTATAATTGCTATATTTCATAAAGTGAGCCTCATGTTTCACTTTAGCTACTCGAATTCACTATTTCGAGTATATTGTTTGAACCTCATGTTCAACATTCGATGTTTAGAACCTTATGTTCAACATTCGATATTAAGAACCTCATGTTCTAATTGTCAACACGAGCCACATGCTTCGTATCTATCCTTGAGATCCATTGTTCAAATTTATGAACATTTCGAACCTCTTGTTTCAAATAATTTTTTTTTCTATATCCCTAATAATTTATTGTTTAGAACCTCATGTTCTAACATATTATGGATCCAATTATTTGAGAACCTCATGTTCTTCAAGAGTTTGTTTTATAATGGAAAAAAAAAAATCGAAACCACATGCTTCTTGATCTGATTATATGAGAACTTGAAATTCTTCAATAAATTGTCAAACAATTTAATGAGATCGAAACCGCATGAATCTTGATTTAATTTCATGAGGACATGAAATTCCTCACAGGTTATACAATACCCAAAGATTAAGACCTCATGTTCTCCAAATCTTATGCAATTAACGAGGGCCAATAAATTCCTCAAAATTATGCAATTGAAGGATCGAAACCACATGTTTTTTTATCCTCGATTTTATGCAATTGAAGCATCAAAATAATTATGCAGGTTACACAATTACATATAATTGGGGCATAATTATGCATATTACACAATTTGATTTTGAAATTTTCATAGAATTATGGATGTGGCATAATTTGGTCTTCAATTTTAATTATGCTATAATCAAAAGCAATAATGGTGATAATTATGCTATATTTGGTCAAAGAAATCACACAACGGTTTTTTTTTATATCATAATCATTTTTTTAAATTGAAAATGTTTTAGTTGTATATTTAAAAACAATCATGGCATATTTATTATTTTTTCGGATCAAGCTCATGCATGTTTTCCTCCCCTATTGGTTTCATAAAATATATTATGCTGATTTATATTAGAAATCTATTTAAACGATCTTTTTCATGAGTACTTGTGTGGAAATTGGAAAATCTTTGCAATTATATTTGTTGTGCCTACTATTTTTTTTAGTATGCATTATCACAATTATATTTATGTGATATTTTTTTTTGTAAGGCATGTCGACAATAAATTATAACTCTCAACTTCACGAAGATGGAGAAAATATATGTCTTGCAGACAGTGCTACCACACACACGATTCTTCGTGTTCGAAAGTTTTTCTCCACTTTTGTACTTACTAAAGCAAATGTGACCACTATATCAGGATCTACATATTTGATTGAAGGCTCCGGCAGAGCCCACATTAGACTACCTCATGGAAGTCAGTTGTTCATCGAAGAGGCTTTATACTCTTCCAAATCAAGAAGGAATATGCTCAGTTTTAAGGATATCCGCTTAAATGGATACCATATTGAGACCACAAATGATAATACTGTGGAATACCTTTGCATTACTTCCAATACTTACAGCCAAAGACGTATATTGGAAAAGTTGGTTGCCCTGTCATCTGGGTTGTATCATACAACCATAAAACTAATTGACGCATATCATGTCATGAACCAACAGTTCAGATATCATAATACATTTATGTTTTGGCATGACCGTTTGGGTCACCCCAGATCCACCATGATGCATATGATCATTACAAACTCCAATGACATTCATTGTTCAAGTATAAATTTTTTCATACAGTTATGATAGCAAAACTTGCTCACAAGGACAATTATTTTTCGCACAGCTTGCGAGTTGTCACTTTAAATGAGACAATTCTCCCACAATTAAGGGGAGCAAAGATCGTGCTTAGAGAATGTCAGGAATTGGTGTGAGATATTTATCCACCATAGATCATTTTTATTTTGAATAATAGTCTTAACCAATTATGGCAAAATTGAAAAAGTGACATATTACATTTTATTTTTGACCTAAAATTGGTTTGGGTTTGCCACCTACCAATAAATATTTTACATTCAAAGAATGTGATATCTTTAAAGTTATGTTTTGCAAATGGTCAAATAAGATAGTCTTCCCACCGTTAGGGAGAGAAAAAGACTAACGTCCTTGAAAGAACGGCGTGAATTCATGTGAAAAATATCTCCTATGTCCAAAGTTTTAACTCCCTTAAGTGGAGATCATACAAGCCCTATAACACTCTACATGAGGTTATGAGTACAAGATCCACATTCTAAAAATATTCATCTATGAGAGATGATTGTCCTAGAAGTGACAATAAATGCCCTAAAAAGGCATGGGTACCCCATATCAATAAGCTTTTATAACTAATGCATGCATATTAGAATGAATGAGATCTCTAATTGATGATCACCGATGATATTTTACTTGTGGTAGCTACCAAATTCATCAAGGGCTATGTATTGACATTACCACGTTTCATTTTGTCGACAAATTATATTATTGGCCAATATGGAAAGAGGCAATTCCATTGAAATTGAATATTGGAAACGTGATGAAACATTATAGACCATGTTAACCCTAAGATTATTAAAGGGTGTTTACTAAAGCGAAAAAAAATCACTATGACACAATGTCTTTTTATACAGACATGAGATTATGAATGTCATTCTTTGCTCATACATGCGACAACTTTTCTATAAGTACAGTGTTATATATAGCTGTTATATTGACGTGAGATTTTTAGCACGTTGTCATGATATATTGTGAAGACCTAAAAGGCACATAGCTAAAAGCAAATGCCTAAAGATAAGTGTCATTATAAGCACATTGCTTGATTAAATCCTTGAAGGATTCATATTGCTAAAAGCAAGTCTATGAATGACTAAAAGAGCCTCAGCTCATGACTTATGGAATCAAAGAGTCTAAAGTTCATGTATACTCATTTTATTATAGTCAAAGTGACTAATATTGCCTCAATGAGTACTATGACAAGACTTTGAAATCGAATTCAAATTATGATCATAATGTTGCAACATATTCTAACTTTCGCGAAGTTATTTAAGCTCCAACAAAGCGCCTAATATGAGATTTATCAATATATACAGATATTGATCGATATTTATGGCTAGATATGCCATAATAGTTTTACAATGCTCCAAATATTGTATAAACGTACATGTGTCAATTGTTATTCTTCATCTAATGTCTTAATGTATAAATTTGAGCATATGACATTGTTTCTAACCTTTTAATGTAAGGTAAGGCTTGATGACAATTGCCTAGTTTTGTTGGCTTTACTTTTACATTGTAGGAATGAAAATAAATGATGAGCCCCCTATACGTAAAGCACACGTGGTCTCTCTTCTTGACAGACACACCAAACCATTGAGCATGGTACATGTACTTTACCAAATACATGATTGAAGCTTGCAACAATCAGGGGGAGATTCTCATCAGGGGGAGCATCCAGACCTATGCTACCTAGGACATATGCACGATGTACTCTTTTCTCCTTCGACCAGGGTTGTTTCTATCCCACTGGGTTTTTGTTACCTGGCAAGGTTTTGACGAGCGAGGCAACAATAAAACGCGTCCAACACCATATTATTAATTGGTGGACATCCAAGGGGGAGTGTTATAAATATTATTATCTATGTGGTTGTCCACGTAAATACTCATTAGTTGTGTCCTTATGATGTAAAATATTTTCTCTATATAAAGAGGCTAATGAGAATGAATAATACACTTCTATTCCCTCATATCTTGTGCCTCTCTATTCTCTCTCTACGTTCTCTCTAGTTTATAACAAAGCTTAATTTCTAGTTCTTTTTTTTTCCTTGCCATCATTTTGTGTAATAGAACATGCTAAAGCAATGATGAACTACATTTCAAACTTAAACAACTTATATTTCTAATAAATGTTCTTTCAAAATTAGTAAAACATATAGAGAAGAAGTAATTAAAGAGAAACCTAACTTTGAAGCCCCCATGAGAGTCCTCTCTCCAACGAAACCCCAGCCCCCATGAGATGCCTCAGCAACGCCTCTGTGCGCATCAAATTAAGCAGCACCTTCGTGTGCTATCCTCCTAGCCTCTGGCTTCTTTCTATACTTTTCATCGCACAAATCCTAGCGCCGTTAGTGATCGCTGGTGCGGCTTCATATGGTGAGGACAGTCTTGGCCTCTCTCACTCACAAGGATGGCTTTGTCCGTCATGCTCTTTTCAAGCCTTTGGTGGTTATGCTCCTATAGGGCGTATCTTAGGCTCTCAGAATGGTTGGCATCTCGATTAGATCTGATTTCCTTTTGGATTCGGATCTGCTTGTCGCTGCTAGTTCTGTTGAGTGTCAATCAAATCCAAGGATTTCCATTTCGGGAAAGTTCCAGACCAGCCTAGCATTTTCCTGACCCTCTTTCTCCCGAAACTTCATTTGCCTATTTCTATTGATTCCGAGCACCTTAGCCAATGAAACCAATTGGTATTTGTTTGTCTTGGAAAGCCCGTCAAAACCCAACGAGCCTCGATGTCAATTATCGCCGGAATTTGCCGGATTTTGGAGGCAAATTCCGGCCAAACTGTCAATCTTTTGGAGAAACCCGAAGGTATAAAGTTGTTCTACTCTTCATAAGCTTTAAGTTGGCTGTGGTATTATTGATTTTGGTTAAGTTTTGAGATTTGCAGCTTTCTGGCCACCATAAGCCACCGCGGCTCTGCCGGGGACGGCGGTGATTTTTGGGATTTTAAGGCCCAATTGAGCCAAATTAAATGCTTAAATTGTTATTAAACTAGTGTGGCCTTATCTTTGTTAGATATTGGTATTTAGGATAGAAAAGCTAATGTTGAACCATTTTTCGGGCAACGGTCATCGTGTTTGGTCGTTCGATTTCGTGACATAGTCCTTAAGTTCATAAATAAAAGAATTTATTGTTTGGAATGTGTAACTAGGAGGATTGGACTTTCGGAGTTGGAATCCAAGATGGATCGATGTGTCCATATTAAAATTTAGACAGTGTGAGCGTCGGGAGTTGCGCTTAGTCTCAATTTCACTGTGAGTGGACTTTTACTTTTATAATCAATAGTGATTCATTGTTATTTGGTTTGTTTAAATGCTTATTTTCGAGATGGTTTTATAACTTAAATTTGAGTGAGCTTGGCTTCATTTTTAAATGTTTCAGTGCATTTTAGTTGATGAGTCAATATTTTTCTAAACACGAGTTGAAGCGTGATTTTAAGTTAATTTTATGAACTTATATGACGTGATTTGATTTGAGTATGAGCTAGCATGCGATGGTTTTTATAAGGGTAAAAACCTCAAATGGTACCTGAACTATCGCGTAAGGTATTTTTTAGTACCTACGAATTTTAGTTACCAAATATGGTACCTGAACTATTGTATATTTACTTAATATGGTACCTCAGGTACCATATTAGGTAAGGGTGTAATAGTTCAGGTACTATATTTGGTAACGGTGTAATAGTTCAGGTACCATTTGAGGTTTTTATTCTTGCTATTAGTGGTTGTGCGGACCGTTTTGCCCCCCAAAATAAGGGAAAAAGTAACGGAGGTACCATATTAGGTAATTGCGCAATAGTTCAGGTACCATATTTGGTAACTAAAATTCGTAGGTACTAAAAAATACCTTACACGATAGTTCAGGTACCATTTGAGGTTTTTACCCTTTTTATAAAGTTTATTCCAATGCTAATTTGTAATGGAAAAGCAGCGGATAAATTTGATTATCTTTTTGTGAAGCTAGACACTATGATGAGATCATTTGAATATTTAATTGATGAATTTGATCATATTTAAGCAAGCATAAGCAAATTTATGATATACCTTACGTACCCATCTTAATATAAGTACTATCAGTGAGAGAATATGACTCGTGCACGTAGTCTAGTTTTCCCCGCTCTGCTTGTGTGATGCATTTCCACACAAGTAGGACAGTTGCTTTCCCCCGCTCTGCTTGTGCGATGCATTTCCGCACAAGTAGGACAAATATTCTCCCTCCCCCGCTCTGCTTATGCTACGTACATTCTGCATAAGTAGGACAATTATTGGGTACGATATGGTAAAGTTTGCATTTATTTCGTTTAAGGAAGTATCAAGCTTATATGCTCACTTTCATAATATTTTTGAGATTCTTCAATACTTTAAGGCTTATGTCGGTTTTACGATTTGATTTATGGATTTCGAGAATTAGGTGATTTCATTTCTCATATTTATATTGCTTGCTAAAGATTTACGAAAAAGAAGGAAATATTTCAAAAAAGAAAAGCTTTTCAAGAAAAGAAGATTTTGATTAGAATTCTTTTTGTCCACTCACTGAGCTTGTCTCAGGTTTTCCTTGCTTTCTCTGGGCTGTTTGGTTTTCTATTTTGCCCAGGTTTGAGTCACGGAGGTCAGACCATCAGGACATCAAGGCATAATCTCGTTTGACTTTCTGGTATTCTTTAGTATGGCTCACTTCAATTATTGTATCTAATAAATGTATTAAGAACGAATAATTTTGGGGTCAAAGACCCTTACTTGTTGGTAATTGATGAGAATTGGGGAGGACAGAAGGTCCTACGGAGTTCAGGTGGAATTTTTTTGATATGTTAGAAGCGCTGGATCAAATTTACAGGTTTTGGGTTGTCCATTTTTAGGAGAAGTTATGCAAAATTTTTGGTATAATTTCTCTTATAGTGGACCCCACAAGACCAACTTTGATTTTAGGGTGAAATCTGAGGTGGGTTCTGTCATTTCAATTGGGTCCAACAAGTATCTATCCACTTCATGTGTCACAACAAGTTGATCAGAGTCTTCAAGCTCTCTTTAGTCTTTCCCAATCTTCTAGTATGTCTGCCATCTTGCCACTTATGCTTCTTGAACTAGAGCTGCTATTGTTGGATCATAATTCATGTGATCAAGGCCTAGAGGTTATCCAAGAAAACAAGGTCAACATTGTCCAAGAAAATGGGCATAAAGACCATAACTCATAGAGTAGATCCATCAGCCTTGTAGAATTAGTTGGCTAGCTAACGTCCTAACGACCCGCGCCCAATCCCATAATATTCGTAAAAGTCACCACCACCTGAGCATTGTCACCTTCACTCCTAAAAGTCCCAAACCATTTAGCAGAATGTCAAGGAAGTCAGGCAACAAAGCCCACCACCCTCTAGGGAGGAACCAGCTCAGAAGTCTATCCATTGCGGCACTTACACATAACTGAGATAAAAAGTTGACATGCATTGATAACAACCAACACAGTAGGAGCCAAGGAGGGTTTTGAATCTGAACCCAGACGTTCAGAGTAGATAGGGAGACCTTGTAAAAGTTAGAAAGACCGTCATACAACGCTAGAAGAACCATATTTTGTCGTAGAACCACATGCATGCCACCATTAAGATTCCCAATGCTAGTAGAGGAGAATGATCCCTAATATATGCTCGCCAAATCCATCGTCATTTAATTATCCAATTCAGCTTCAAAGCTAAAGATGAAAACCTTTGATATGTTCCATACATAAATGAGAAAGAAAGGGCGCAAAACCGTGCAAAAGCTACAAAGTAAAGTCCTAATTAAAAAGAAACCTCAGGAGAGGAGTCATACTTTTAGGTTTTAGTGAATGTAGTCTTTCTAAGTAGTTTATTGAATATTTATGAAGTGCATATACAACAAGAATTCTTGCACTCAAATTGTTAGACAACATTGTAGCTTATTAATAATTTTAATTTAAAGCATTACACGTAGTTAAATCTGTCGAACGAATCAGTAGCCTTTTCACAGAAAGAAGTTGAAGAAAACCTTCTAAAATTAGGTCACTGCTTCTTTATCCTAAATAGGAAAACTATTGCTAAATTTTCAATTAATATGATCCATGATATTTATTAATACTAATTCAACCTTAAGACAACATTCATTGCGTGTCATTATATAAAGACATGATTAATATATAAATAGCAATTTCGTAGAATGAAAGCAAAATGCATGCATTATGTGCTTTTAGACTCCAAATTGAACCGTACCCTACTATTTTACTTTTTACCTAAACAAGCCCGAGTTTCCAATTTCGCTGATCTCTAGGAGTGCCAGAGAGAAAGTATAACAACATAGAATACCAAAATAGTAGAGAGCCAAAAAGGAAAAAAAACAACTAGCACCTAGTCTACCTCTAGGGCTCTGATTGATAACTAACAAATAATTAACAACTTGTAACTACCTTAAAAAACCAACTTTTTTTTGTATATAAAAAGATGATCGTCATCATCATCAATTCACAACCTGCAAAGATTCTTCAGCCATGGAACAAGGAGGAGAGAGGACAATGTTTAAGAATAAAGCAAGTGATCAAGATAAGGAGAAGGTTCCATTTTACAAGTTGTTTATGTTCGCAGACCAATACGACATCGCGTTGATGACCGTCGGAAGTTTATGTGCGATTGGAAATGGACTATCGCAGCCACTCATGACACTCGTTTTCGGTGGCCTTATCAATACTTTTGGAGCTACTGACCCTGCTCATATCGTCCCTATGGTTTCCAAGGTACATACGTATCCTGCTCTACAATGTTAATGCTACAACCTAGCTAACATTACCCTTATTTCTTATTATGGGTGATAGGAAGAGTTATAAAATATATATTTAATGGTAAATCTCATTTCTTGGGCCAATTAAGTACCAATATTCTAGCCTCTAGAGATCTGTTTCCTTAATTGGGTTTTTGTTTTGGTTTTTTTTTTCAACAACCCAAAGGGGACATTAACGTGTTTATTCTTAGAGAAACATAAATCTAGATAATTTTCCAAATGCTTTTGTAGTATATATGCATGAGTTTTTTTTTCCTAATCAAACGAAAAGAAATCTCTAAAAAATCTCAGATGATTTCAATCTCCCCCCATTTTTTTCTCACCGTGCATTCTAAATATAGAATTTTTTTTTGCTAATCCTCGAAAAAAATTTGTTAAAATACTGGAATAACAAGCTCAAAGGAAAGACAAGTGGCGAAGCAAAAAAATTGGGTTAAACCCAATATATGTATGATGATATTATGTGTTGCACCCTTTCTAATTTAATTAACTAATTCCTCCTTCCTATTTTTGTTTCAGGTCTCTCTAAAGTTTTTGTACTTGGCCATTGGTACCGGCCTTGCTGCATTTCTGCGTAAGTGTTTACATTGATAATTAGGTGGATAACAAACAATGTACAGTTGATTTTTGGATTATATTTGTTCAATTCAAACTAGGCTGCTTACCGGTAGATTGCTTAGTGGTTGCTACATATGTGCAGAGGTGTCATGTTGGATGGTGACTGGGGAAAGACAAGCCACTCGAATTCGAGGCTTGTACTTGAAAACAATACTAAGACAGGACATTGGATTTTTCGACACCCAAACTAACACTGGAGAGATTATTGGGAGAATGTCAGGGGATACCATTCTCATTCAAGATGCCATGGGAGAAAAGGTATGCAATTAATTGCTACAAGTTCAATCAATACCGTAGCGTGGCACTATGCACCACTGCAATAGTTGGTTCTTGCTAATTATATTTGTGTTGATTTGTGATATATGCAGGTGGGGAAGTTCATACAACTCCTTTCAACTTTTCTCGGCGGTTTTGTAATTGGTTTTATTAAAGGATGGCTTCTCACCTTGGTATTGTTGTCCTGTATACCTGCTATTGTCATTGCTGGTGGAGTCATGGCCGCTATTGTTTCGAAAATGTCAACACGCGGGCAGCGTGCTTATGCAGAAGCTGGCACTATAGTAGAACAAACTGTTGGAGCCATTAGAACAGTAAGTTAATTAACTAGACCTTGATATAATACCCTTATCTTAATTATCAAAGTCCATAACTAATTACATTATAATAAAATTTGTGCATTCTAGGTTGCATCTTTTACCGGGGAGAAGCAAGCGATAGAAAAATACAACCAGAAGCTGAAGATTGCCTACAATAACATGGTTCAACAAGGACTAACCACAGGGGTTGGACTTGGTACATTCATGCTTATTGTCTTTTGCACATATGGACTTGCCATATGGTACGGATCCAAAATGATCATTGAGAAAGGCTATAATGGGGGCCAAGTCATCAATGTTATGTTTGCAATCTTGACTGGTGGAATGTAAGTTTACTAGTACTTTGTATTCTACATTTTGGGGTTAATTTTGGTCGG
Organism: Rubus parviflorus; assembly: GCA_029955375.1. Taxonomy (NCBI): domain Eukaryota; kingdom Viridiplantae; phylum Streptophyta; class Magnoliopsida; order Rosales; family Rosaceae; genus Rubus; species Rubus parviflorus. The sequence continues at coordinate 15,330,640 of JARGGL010000006.1, read as the reverse complement.
TTTTCTGTTAGAATTAACCATGCTAATGCCTACTTATTTTGGTGTACTAGGTCACTAGGGCAAATATCACCGTCTCTGAATGCATTTGCAGCAGGGAAAGCTGCTGCATACAAAATGCTTGAGACCATCAAGCGAACACCAAAGATTGATCCCTATGATACTAATGGAGTTGTATTGGAAGATGTTAAAGGAGAGGTCGAACTCAAAGACGTATATTTCAAGTACCCTGCTAGGCCTGATGTGCAGATATTTGCTGGGTTCTCATTGCATGTTCCGAGTGGCACAACGACTGCTTTGGTTGGGCAGAGTGGAAGTGGGAAGTCAACAGTGATAGGCTTGGTAGAGAGATTTTATGATCCAGAAACAGGTGAAGTGCTTATAGATGGTGTCGACTTGAAGAAGCTGCATCTTAGATCGATAAGGGAGAGGATTGGGATTGTAAGTCAGGAACCAAATCTTTTTACAACAACAATAAGGCAGAACATAGAATATGGGAAAGAAAATGCAACCGAGGAGGAGATTAGAAAAGCGCTGGAGTTGGCAAATGCAGCCAAGTTCATTGACAAGCTGCCCCAGGTAAACCTAATTGTTTTTTGCAGTTTACCTTATCAGTGCTTTGTAATAGAGGCTGATGTATTTTTTTTTTATATAGGGCCTAGACACAATGGTGGGTGAGCATGGAACATCATTATCTGGTGGACAAAAGCAAAGAATTGCAATTGCAAGAGCTATTTTGAAGAACCCAAGAATTTTGCTTCTCGACGAAGCAACAAGCGCTCTGGATACCGAGTCCGAACGAATTGTTCAAGATGCACTTGTGAGATTAATGTCAAATAGGACAACTATTGTTGTTGCACATCGCTTGACTACGATTAGAACTGCTGATGCAATAGCAGTGGTTCATAAAGGGAAAATTGTGGAAAAAGGTAAGACCAAACTATATGTAGTATATCATTCTCAATTTACAATAGGCTTGTCCCCCAAATAAAATTGTTTTTGGTTCAATTTATAGGAACTCATGACGAATTGACCAAAGATCCAGAAAGAGCTTACAGCCAACTAATTCGTCTGCAGGAGGGAGCTAAAGAAAAAGATGCAGAACCGATTGATATAGATACTGGTTTAGATATAGATAGGACCATGTTTAGCTCTGGGAGCCGGAGATTATCAACTGGGATATCTTTAAGCAGAGGTTCATCAGGTAGCCGGCTGTCCTCCACCATTAGCAGCTTTGGTACTCCTTCTCTAGTTAATATCCAAGTGACTGAAGTACGGGATGAGGAGAGCCTGGAAAAAACTAAGGTTGATCCCGAAGAGCGTAAAACAGTTTCCATCAAAAGGTTGGCCTTGTTGAACAAAAATGAGCTTCCAGTATTGTTGCTTGGAGCCATAGCTGCAGCTGGTCATGGAGTAATTTTTCCTGTCTTCGGCTTACTACTCTCAAAAGCCATTAAAATGTTCTATGAACCACATAATGTGCTACGAGAAGACTCGAAAACTTGGGCAGGAGTGTATGTAGGGATGGGTTTCTTTGCGCTGGCTGTCATTCCGGTGCAGAATTTCTTCTTTGCAGTAGCAGGTGGAAAATTAATAGAGCAAATTCGTTCCTTGACATTCCAGAAGGTTGTGCACCAACAAATCAGTTGGTTTGATGATCCTGCAAATTCCAGGTGTGTTAAACAAACAGTACTTTAAAGAGCTTAATTTCAATTCGTTTTATATTTTAACCGAAATATTTTGTATTTTTAGTGGTGCCATTGGTGCAAGGTTGTCTTCTGATGCTTCAACCGTGAATGCTCTTGTTGGTGATGCCTTAGCCTTGATTGCGCAGAACATAGCAACTATCATAGCAGGGTTGATTATAGGTTTCACAGCTAATTGGAAACTGGCGTTTCTAATTTTAGCCGTGTCGCCGTTGATGATTATGCAAGGAGTACTTCAAACAAAATTTCTTAAAGGGTTTAGTGCAGACACCAAGGTCAGTCGAATCTTTCCCCATGAGTTATTTATATTGCAAATTGAATGTGCTGCTAATGATTTCAATATTACCTGCAGATTATGTATGAAGAAGCAAGCCAAGTGGCAAATGATGCAATTGGTAGCATCCGAACTGTTGCATCATTTTGTTCTGAAAAGAAGGTGATGGATGCATACGAGAAAAAGTGTGAGGCTCCCATGAAACAAGGAGTACGGTTAGGAGTAGTGAGTGGTGTAGGTTTTGGCTTCTCGTTCTTCGTAATGTTTTGCACAAACGCTTTAATTTTCTACCTTGGAGCTATTCTTGTGAAACATGGGCAAGCTACATTTGAACAAGTATTCATGGTAAGATTTCAGCTTCTGCCTCGCTCCATTCCTCTTACATCCCTTCATTGGTGTTTTTCGTTCTAATTCTAGTTAATTAATTATTATTTTTCAGGTGTTCTTTGCTTTGACAATCTCAGCAGTAGGGGTTTCAGAATCTAGTGGTATGGCTCCTAGCTCTAACAAAGCAAAGGACTCAGCAGCTTCAATATTTAAGATTCTTGACAGCAAGCCTAAGATCGACTCGAGCAGCGATGCAGGAATAACTCTACCGAGCATAATTGGAGAAATTGATCTCGAACATGTGAGCTTCAAATATCCCACAAGGCCGGATGTGCAGATATTCAGAGATATTTGTTTGAAAATCCCCTCGGGAAAGGTAATTACAAATCACCACTCAGTTTATGTTTACAGATTTAGTTTCTTATTGCTTAATTATCTTAATATTCTATCTACACAGACCGTTGCTTTGGTTGGAGAGAGTGGCAGTGGGAAGTCGACAGTAATAGGCCTCATAGAGCGATTCTATGATCCAGATTCAGGTCGTGTACTATTAGATGGAGTGGAAATCCACAAGTTCAAGCTAAACTGGCTTAGGCAACATATTGGTTTGGTTGGTCAAGAACCAATTCTCTTTAACGAATCCATTCGAACTAACATTGCTTATGGGAAGCGAGGAGATGTAACTGAAGAAGAGATCATAAAAGCCACAAAAGCATCAAATGCACACAACTTTATATCTTCCCTGCCTCAAGGCTACGAAACCTCTGTCGGGGAATGAGGGGTTCAGTTATCTGGAGGACAAAAGCAAAGAATAGCCATTGCAAGGGCTATTCTAAAGGATCCGAAAATCCTTTTGCTTGACGAAGCTACAAGTGCACTGGATGCAGAGTCAGAACGCATAGTACAAGATGCTTTGGACAAAGTTATGGTGAATAGAACAACTGTTGTTGTTGCTCACCGCCTTACCACGATCAAAGGGGCAGACATAATTGCTGTGGTGAAGAGCGGCGTGATTGCTGAGAAGGGTAGCCATGATTTTCTAATGAAGATCGCCGATGGTGCTTATGCATCTTTGGTGGCACTTCATTCTAGCTCAACATGAGTAGTAAAACTCAGATAAGTAATAACTGCATGCATCGCTGAATATTATGAGCACACATGCAGTGGATTTGTTATTAGAGAATAGAGACTACAAATGTTTTAAATTTTGTTTGTTTTTGTTATAAATCTAGTACTTGATGTAAATTCATGTGGTGGTTGTCCTTGATTGCTATCTCAGTAGGATAATTTACAGAAAGAGGAAGAGCAATTTAAATATTTGACTTACATTTCCAATAATAATAAGCTTGTTATAAATATTATTATATATGTGGCTGTCCACGTAAATACTCATTAGTTGTGTCCTTATGATGTAAACATTTCCTCTATATAAAGAGGCTAATGAGACTAAATAATACACTTGTATTCCCTCATATCTTGTGCCTCTCTATTCTCTCTCTACGTTCTCTCTAGTTATCAGTACGCTGCGCTCAATTTTTTTTTCTTTGAACTCTATGATGATCTACGAGTCCTATGGTGCAACGTCGTTGTTTTTTTTACCATACTCATGATCTATGAGTTTCATATATTTTTTTAACAAATGCAATCTTTATCATTGTTTATATTCATATAATTGTTATAATTGCTATATTTCATAAAGTGAGCCTCATGTTTCACTTTAGCTACTCGAATTCACTATTTCGAGTATATTGTTTGAACCTCATGTTCAACATTCGATGTTTAGAACCTTATGTTCAACATTCGATATTAAGAACCTCATGTTCTAATTGTCAACACGAGCCACATGCTTCGTATCTATCCTTGAGATCCATTGTTCAAATTTATGAACATTTCGAACCTCTTGTTTCAAATAATTTTTTTTTCTATATCCCTAATAATTTATTGTTTAGAACCTCATGTTCTAACATATTATGGATCCAATTATTTGAGAACCTCATGTTCTTCAAGAGTTTGTTTTATAATGGAAAAAAAAAAATCGAAACCACATGCTTCTTGATCTGATTATATGAGAACTTGAAATTCTTCAATAAATTGTCAAACAATTTAATGAGATCGAAACCGCATGAATCTTGATTTAATTTCATGAGGACATGAAATTCCTCACAGGTTATACAATACCCAAAGATTAAGACCTCATGTTCTCCAAATCTTATGCAATTAACGAGGGCCAATAAATTCCTCAAAATTATGCAATTGAAGGATCGAAACCACATGTTTTTTTATCCTCGATTTTATGCAATTGAAGCATCAAAATAATTATGCAGGTTACACAATTACATATAATTGGGGCATAATTATGCATATTACACAATTTGATTTTGAAATTTTCATAGAATTATGGATGTGGCATAATTTGGTCTTCAATTTTAATTATGCTATAATCAAAAGCAATAATGGTGATAATTATGCTATATTTGGTCAAAGAAATCACACAACGGTTTTTTTTTATATCATAATCATTTTTTTAAATTGAAAATGTTTTAGTTGTATATTTAAAAACAATCATGGCATATTTATTATTTTTTCGGATCAAGCTCATGCATGTTTTCCTCCCCTATTGGTTTCATAAAATATATTATGCTGATTTATATTAGAAATCTATTTAAACGATCTTTTTCATGAGTACTTGTGTGGAAATTGGAAAATCTTTGCAATTATATTTGTTGTGCCTACTATTTTTTTTAGTATGCATTATCACAATTATATTTATGTGATATTTTTTTTTGTAAGGCATGTCGACAATAAATTATAACTCTCAACTTCACGAAGATGGAGAAAATATATGTCTTGCAGACAGTGCTACCACACACACGATTCTTCGTGTTCGAAAGTTTTTCTCCACTTTTGTACTTACTAAAGCAAATGTGACCACTATATCAGGATCTACATATTTGATTGAAGGCTCCGGCAGAGCCCACATTAGACTACCTCATGGAAGTCAGTTGTTCATCGAAGAGGCTTTATACTCTTCCAAATCAAGAAGGAATATGCTCAGTTTTAAGGATATCCGCTTAAATGGATACCATATTGAGACCACAAATGATAATACTGTGGAATACCTTTGCATTACTTCCAATACTTACAGCCAAAGGCGTATATTGGAAAAGTTGGTTGCCCTGTCATCTGGGTTGTATCATACAACCATAAAACTAATTGACGCATATCATGTCATGAACCAACAGTTCAGATATCATAATACATTTATGTTTTGGCATGACCGTTTGGGTCACCCCAGATCCACCATGATGCATATGATCATTACAAACTCCAATGACATTCATTGTTCAAGTATAAATTTTTTCATACAGTTATGATAGCAAAACTTGCTCACAAGGACAATTATTTTTCGCACAGCTTGCGAGTTGTCACTTTAAATGAGACAATTCTCCCACAATTAAGGGGAGCAAAGATCGTGCTTAGAGAATGTCAGGAATTGGTGTGAGATATTTATCCACCATAGATCATTTTTATTTTGAATAATAGTCTTAACCAATTATGGCAAAATTGAAAAAGTGACATATTACATTTTATTTTTGACCTAAAATTGGTTTGGGTTTGCCACCTACCAATAAATATTTTACATTCAAAGAATGTGATATCTTTAAATTTATGTTTTGCAAATGGTCAAATAAGATAGTCTTCCCACCGTTAGGGAGAGAAAAAGACTAACGTCCTTGAAAGAACGGCGTGAATTCATGTGAAAAATATCTCCTATGTCCAAAGTTTTAACTCCCTTAAGTGGAGATCATACAAGCCCTATAACACTCTACATGAGGTTATGAGTACAAGATCCACATTCTAAAAATATTCATCTATGAGAGATGATTGTCCTAGAAGTGACAATAAATGCCCTAAAGAGGCATGGGTACCCCATATCAATAAGCTTTTATAACTAATGCATGCATATTAGAATGAATGAGATCTCTAATTGATGATCACCGATGATATTTTACTTGTGGTAGCTACCAAATTCATCAAGGGCTATGTATTGACATTACCACGTTTCATTTTGTCGACAAATTATATTATTGGCCAATATGGAAAGAGGCAATTCCATTGAAATTGAATATTGGAAACGTGATGAAACATTATAGACCATGTTAACCCTAAGATTATTAAAGGGTGTTTACTAAAGCGAAAAAAAATCACTATGACACAATGTCTTTTTATACAGACATGAGATTATGAATGTCATTCTTTGCTCATACATGCGACAACTTTTCTATAAGTACAGTGTTATATATAGCTGTTATATTGACGTGAGATTTTTAGCACGTTGTCATGATATATTGTGAAGACCTAAAAGGCACATAGCTAAAAGCAAATGCCTAAAGATAAGTGTCATTATAAGCACATTGCTTGATTAAATCCTTGAAGGATTCATATTGCTAAAAGCAAGTCTATGAATGACTAAAAGAGCCTCAGCTCATGACTTATGGAATCAAAGAGTCTAAAGTTCATGTATACTCATTTTATTATAGTCAAAGTGACTAATATTGCCTCAATGAGTACTATGACAAGACTTTGAAATCGAATTCAAATTATGATCATAATGTTGCAACATATTCTAACTTTCGCGAAGTTATTTAAGCTCCAACAAAGCGCCTAATATGAGATTTATCAATATATACAGATATTGATCGATATTTATGGCTAGATATGCCATAATAGTTTTACAATGCTCCAAATATTGTATAAACGTACATGTGTCAATTGTTATTCTTCATCTAATGTCTTAATGTATAAATTTGAGCATATGACATTGTTTCTAACCTTTTAATGTAAGGTAAGGCTTGATGACAATTGCCTAGTTTTGTTGGCTTTACTTTTACATTGTAGGAATGAAAATAAATGATGAGCCCCCTATACGTAAAGCACACGTGGTCTCTCTTCTTGACAGACACACCAAACCATTGAGCATGGTACATGTACTTTACCAAATACATGATTGAAGCTTGCAACAATCAGGGGGAGATTCTCATCAGGGGGAGCATCCAGACCTATGCTACCTAGGACATATGCACGATGTACTCTTTTCTCCTTCGACCAGGGTTGTTTCTATCCCACTGGGTTTTTGTTACCTGGCAAGGTTTTGACGAGCGAGGCAACAATAAAACGCGTCCAACACCATATTATTAATTGGTGGACATCCAAGGGGGAGTGTTATAAATATTATTATCTATGTGGTTGTCCACGTAAATACTCATTAGTTGTGTCCTTATGATGTAAATATTTTCTCTATATAAAGAGGCTAATGAGAATGAATAATACACTTCTATTCCCTCATATCTTGTGCCTCTCTATTCTCTCTCTACGTTCTCTCTAGTTTATAACAAAGCTTAATTTCTAGTTCTTTTTTTTTCCTTGCCATCATTTTGTGTAATAGAACATGCTAAAGCAATGATGAACTACATTTCAAACTTAAACAACTTATATTTCTAATAAATGTTCTTTCAAAATTAGTAAAACATATAGAGAAGAAGTAATTAAAGAGAAACCTAACTTTGAAGCCCCCATGAGAGTCCTCTCTCCAACGAAACCCCAGCCCCCATGAGATGCCTCAGCAACGCCTCTGTGCGCATCAAATTAAGCAGCACCTTCGTGTGCTATCCTCCTAGCCTCTGGCTTCTTTCTATACTTTTCATCGCACAAATCCTAGCGCTGTTAGTGATCGCTGGTGCGGCTTCATATGGTGAGGACAGTCTTGGCCTCTCTCACTCACAAGGATGGCTTTGTCCGTCATGCTCTTTTCAAGCCTTTGGTGGTTATGCTCCTGTAGGGCGTATCTTAGGCTCTCAGAATGGTTGGCATCTCGATTAGATCTGATTTCCTTTTGGATTCGGATCTGCTTGTCGCTGCTAGTTCTGTTGAGTGTCAATCAAATCCAAGGATTTCCATTTCGGGAAAGTTCCAGACCAGCCTAGCATTTTCCTGACCCTCTTTCTCCCGAAACTTCATTTGCCTATTTCTATTGATTCCGAGCACCTTAGCCAATGAAACCAATTGGTATTTGTTTGTCTTGGAAAGCCCGTCAAAACCCAACGAGCCTCGATGTCAATTATCGCCGGAATTTGCCGGATTTTGGAGGCAAATTCCGGCCAAACCGTCAATCTTTTGGAGAAACCCGAAGGTATAAAGTTGTTCTACTCTTCATAAGCTTTAAGTTGGCTGTGGTATTATTGATTTTGGTTAAGTTTTGAGATTTGCAGTTTTCTGGCCACCATAAGCCACCGCGGCTCTGCCGGGGACGGCGGTGATTTTTGGGATTTTAAGGCCCAATTGAGCCAAATTAAATGCTTAAATTGTTATTAAACTAGTGTGGCCTTATCTTTGTTAGATATTGGTATTTAGGATAGAAAAGCTAATGTTGAACCATTTTTCGGGCAACGGTCATCGTGTTTGGTCGTTCGATTTCGTGACATAGTCCTTAAGTTCATAAATAAAAGAATTTATTGTTTGGAATGTGTAACTAGGAGGATTGGACTTTCGGAGTTGGAATCCAAGATGGATCGATGTGTCCATATTAAAATTTAGACAGTGTGAGCGTCGGGAGTTGCGCTTAGTCTCAATTTCACTGTGAGTGGACTTTTACTTTTATAATCAATAGTGATTCATTGTTATTTGGTTTGTTTAAATGCTTATTTTCGAGATGGTTTTATAACTTAAATTTGAGTGAGCTTGGCTTCATTTTTAAATGTTTCAGTGCATTTTAGTTGATGAGTCAATATTTTTCTAAACACGAGTTGAAGCGTGATTTTAAGTTAATTTTATGAACTTATATGACGTGATTTGATTTGAGTATGAGCTAGCATGCGATGGTTTTTATAAAGTTTATTCCAATGCTAATTTGTAATGGAAAAGCAGCGGATAAATTTGATTATCTTTTTGTGAAGCTAGACACTATGATGAGATCATTTGAATATTTAATTGATGAATTTGATCATATTTAAGCAAGCATAAGCAAATTTATGATATACCTTACGTACCCATCTTAATATAAGTACTATCAGTGAGAGAATATGACTCGTGCACGTAGTCTAGTTTTCCCCGCTCTGCTTGTGTGATGCATTTCCACACAAGTAGGACAGTTGCTTTCCCCCGCTCTGCTTGTGCGATGCATTTCCACACAAGTAGGACATTTGCTTTCCCCCGCTCTGCTTGTGCGATGCATTTCCGCACAAGTAGGACAAATCTTCTCCCTCCCCCGCTCTGCTTATGCTACGTACATTCTGCATAAGTAGGACAATTATTGGGTACGATATGGTAAAGTTTGCATTTATTTCGTTTAAGGAAGTATCAAGCTTATATGCTCACTTTCATAATATTTTTGAGATTCTTCAATACTTTAAGGCTTATGTCGGTTTTACGATTTGATTTATGGATTTCGAGAATTAGGTGATTTCATTTCTCATATTTATATTGCTTGCTAAAGATTTACGAAAAAGAAGGAAATATTTCAAAAAAGAAAAGCTTTTCAAGAAAAGAAGATTTTGATTAGAATTCTTTTTGTCCACTCACTGAGCTTGTCTCAGGTTTTCCTTGCTTTCTCTGGGCTGTTTGGTTTTCTATTTTGCCCAGGTTTGAGTCACGGAGGTCAGACCATCAGGACATCAAGGCATAATCTCGTTTGACTTTCTGGTATTCTTTAGTATGGCTCACTTCAATTATTGTATCTAATAAATGTATTAAGAACGAATAATTTTGGGGTCAAAGACCCTTACTTGTTGGTAATTGATGAGAATTGGGGAGGACAGAAGGTCCTACGGAGTTCAGGTGGAATTTTTTTGATATGTTAGAAGCGCTGGATCAAATTTACAGGTTTTGGGTTGTCCATTTTTAGGAGAAGTTATGCAAAATTTTTGGTATAATTTCTCTTATAGTGGACCCCACAAGACCACCTTTGATTTTAGGGTGAAATCTGAGGTGGGTTCTGTCATTTCAATTGGGTCCAACAAGTATCTATCCACTTCATGTGTCACAACAAGTTGATCAGAGTCTTCAAGCTCTCTTTAGTCTTTCCCAATCTTCTAGTATGTCTGCCATCTTGCCACTTATGCTTCTTGAACTAGAGCTGCTATTGTTGGATCATAATTCATGTGATCAAGGCCTAGAGGTTATCCAAGAAAACAAGGTCAACATTGTCCAAGAAAATGGGCATAAAGACCATAACGCATAGAGTAGATCCATCAGCCTTGTAGAATTAGTTGGCTAGCTAACGTCCTAACGACCCGCGCCCAATCCCATAATATTCGTAAAAGTCACCACCACCTGAGCATTGTCACCTTCACTCCTAAAAGTCCCAAACCATTTAGCAGAATGTCAAGGAAGTCAGGCAACAAAGCCCACCACCCTCTAGGGAGGAACCAGCTCAGAAGTCTATCCATTGCGGCACTTACACATAACTGAGATAAAAAGTTGACATGCATTGATAACAACCAACACAGTAGGAGCCAAGGAGGGTTTTGAATCTGAACCCAGACGTTCAGAGTAGATAGGGAGACCTTGTAAAAGTTAGAAAGACCGTCATACAACGCTAGAAGAACCATATTTTGTCGTAGAACCACATGCATGCCACCATTAAGATTCCCAATGCTAGTAGAGGAGAATGATCCCTAATATATGCTCGCCAAATCCATCGTCATTTAATTATCCAATTCAGCTTCAAAGCTAAAGATGAAAACCTTTGATATGTTCCATACATAAATGAGAAAGAAAGGGCGCAAAACCGTGCAAAAGCTACAAAGTAAAGTCCTAATTAAAAAGAAACCTCAGGAGAGGAGTCATACTTTTAGGTTTTAGTGAATGTAGTCTTTCTAAGTAGTTTATTGAATATTTATGAAGTGCATATACAACAAGAATTCTTGCACTCAAATTGTTAGACAACATTGTAGCTTATTAATAATTTTAATTTAAAGCATTACACGTAGTTAAATCTGTCGAACGAATCAGTAGCCTTTTCACAGAAAGAAGTTGAAGAAAACCTTCTAAAATTAGGTCACTGCTTCTTTATCCTAAATAGGAAAACTATTGCTAAATTTTCAATTAATATGATCCATGATATTTATTAATACTAATTCAACCTTAAGACAACATTCATTGCGTGTCATTATATAAAGACATGATTAATATATAAATAGCAATTTCGTAGAATGAAAGCAAAATGCATGCATTATGTGCTTTTAGACTCCAAATTGAACCGTACCCTACTATTTTACTTTTTACCTAAACAAGCCCGAGTTTCCAATTTCGCTGATCTCTAGGAGTGCCAGAGAGAAAGTATAACAACATAGAATACCAAAATAGTAGAGAGCCAAAAAGGAAAAAAAACAACTAGCACCTAGTCTACCTCTAGGGCTCTGATTGATAACTAACAAATAATTAACAACTTGTAACTACCTTAAAAAACCAACTTTTTTTTGTATATAAAAAGATGATCGTCATCATCATCAATTCACAACCTGCAAAGATTCTTCAGCCATGGAACAAGGAGGAGAGAGGACAATGTTTAAGAATAAAGCAAGTGATCAAGATAAGGAGAAGGTTCCATTTTACAAGTTGTTTATGTTCGCAGACCAATACGACATCGCGTTGATGACCGTCGGAAGTTTATGTGCGATTGGAAATGGACTATCGCAGCCACTCATGACACTCGTTTTCGGTGGCCTTATCAATACTTTTGGAGCTACTGACCCTGCTCATATCGTCCCTATGGTTTCCAAGGTACATACGTATCCTGCTCTACAATGTTAATGCTACAACCTAGCTAACATTACCCTTATTTCTTATTATGGGTGATAGGAAGAGTTATAAAATATATATTTAATGGTAAATCTCATTTCTTGGGCCAATTAAGTACCAATATTCTAGCCTCTAGAGATCTGTTTCCTTAATTGGGTTTTTGTTTTGGTTTTTTTTTTCAACAACCCAAAGGGGACATTAACGTGTTTATTCTTAGAGAAACATAAATCTAGATAATTTTCCAAATGCTTTTGTAGTATATATGCATGAGTTTTTTTTTCCTAATCAAACGAAAAGAAATCTCTAAAAAATCTCAGATGATTTCAATCTCCCCCCATTTTTTTCTCACCGTGCATTCTAAATATAGAATTTTTTTTTGCTAATCCTCGAAAAAAATTTGTTAAAATACTGGAATAACAAGCTCAAAGGAAAGACAAGTGGCGAAGCAAAAAAATTGGGTTAAACCCAATATATGTATGATGATATTATGTGTTGCACCCTTTCTAATTTAATTAACTAATTCCTCCTTCCTATTTTTGTTTCAGGTCTCTCTAAAGTTTTTGTACTTGGCCATTGGTACCGGCCTTGCTGCATTTCTGCGTAAGTGTTTACATTGATAATTAGGTGGATAACAAACAATGTACAGTTGATTTTTGGATTATATTTGTTCAATTCAAACTAGGCTGCTTACCGGTAGATTGCTTAGTGGTTGCTACATATGTGCAGAGGTGTCATGTTGGATGGTGACTGGGGAAAGACAAGCCACTCGAATTCGAGGCTTGTACTTGAAAACAATACTAAGACAGGACATTGGATTTTTCGACACCCAAACTAACACTGGAGAGATTATTGGGAGAATGTCAGGGGATACCATTCTCATTCAAGATGCCATGGGAGAAAAGGTATGCAATTAATTGCTACAAGTTCAATCAATACCGTAGCGTGGCACTATGCACCACTGCAATAGTTGGTTCTTGCTAATTATATTTGTGTTGATTTGTGATATATGCAGGTGGGGAAGTTCATACAACTCCTTTCAACTTTTCTCGGCGGTTTTGTAATTGGTTTTATTAAAGGATGGCTTCTCACCTTGGTATTGTTGTCCTGTATACCTGCTATTGTCATTGCTGGTGGAGTCATGGCCGCTATTGTTTCGAAAATGTCAACACGCGGGCAGCGTGCTTATGCAGAAGCTGGCACTATAGTAGAACAAACTGTTGGAGCCATTAGAACAGTAAGTTAATTAACTAGACCTTGATATAATACCCTTATCTTAATTATCAAAGTCCATAACTAATTACATTATAATAAAATTTGTGCATTCTAGGTTGCATCTTTTACCGGGGAGAAGCAAGCGATAGAAAAATACAACCAGAAGCTGAAGATTGCCTACAATAACATGGTTCAACAAGGACTAACCACAGGGGTTGGACTTGGTACATTCATGCTTATTGTCTTTTGCACATATGGACTTGCCATATGGTACGGATCCAAAATGATCATTGAGAAAGGCTATAATGGGGGCCAAGTCATCAATGTTATGTTTGCAATCTTGACTGGTGGAATGTAAGTTTACTAGTACTTTGTATTCTACATTTTGGGGTTAATTTTGGTCGGTTTTCGGTTAGAATTAACCATGCTAATGCCTACTTATTTTGGTGTACTAGGTCACTAGGGCAAATATCACCGTCTCTGAATGCATTTGCAGCAGGGAAAGCTGCTGCATACAAAATGCTTGAGACCATCAAGCGAACACCAAAGATTGATCCCTATGATACTAATGGAGTTGTATTGGAAGATGTTAAAGGAGAGGTCGAACTCAAAGACGTATATTTCAAGTACCCTGCTAGGCCTGATGTGCAGATATTTGCTGGGTTCTCATTGCATGTTCCGAGTGGCACAACGACTGCTTTGGTTGGGCAGAGTGGAAGTGGGAAGTCAACAGTGATAGTGTAATACCCCGAAAATTTCACTATTATTTTTATAAAATATGTCGTGAAATTTGAAGTGAAATGGAGAGAATTCATATTTTTAGGGGTTTTCATCGTAAAACGATAATTACGGTGGTAATTAAAAGTTACACAAGGTTAATTAAGGTAACTTTTTACCCGTTGAGAATCTGGGAAAACTTCCTTCATGAAAGTTGTAGACCTCGTCGAATCGAGTTCGTAGGAATTTGGTTCACCGAAAACGGACATCGTATGAAGGAGTTACGGCCCTCGGAAAATTGTATTTTTTCTATAAAACAAAGTTTTTATTTTTTTTCCTCACTTTCTCTCTCCTCCCCTCTCTCTCTCCCCGCGCGCACAGCAGCTCTCTCTCTCTACTGGTTTTTCCGGCGACCCTCACCGGCCACCTCCTCACCTCACCGCCCCCACCATCATGTGCAGCAAGCTCCGACCAAGCTAACCAGCCCGGTCTCGCCGCACGGCGCACCGGCGTGACGCCGCACGCGGCGGCCAAAGCGGTGCCGTGCACCCCCCTTGTTTTCCGACGTGAATCCGGCCACCCCGGACCACTTCATGCACTGGGTTTTGAAGCCCTCAACCCCTGGAACACGATGGTGCCCTTGGATTTCACCGAAAACCACCGTAGGCGGCGGATTGAGCTCGGGAAGTTTTTGATTTTCAAAAAAGTCAACGCCGATTCCGGCCACTTCCGCTCCGATCCAGACTTTGAGGTAGTTACTAAACTTGTTGGGCTTGTTGAGTAGAACACACTGGTAAATTTTGGTGTCAATCGGACGACCTTGACCGGCGGTCTGACCACCGCCGGCGTCGGCGCGTGGGCGGCGCGTCTGGTCGGTCCAGGAGCAGTTCTTTGCTCCGTTTGGCTTGGTTCGTCGATACGAACAACTTTCGTGTTTTGACTTTTGTCAAATTCGGTCGTTTGATCAATGATCAATTAAGCGATAGTTATGGATCGTTAGATCCGTGATGATCCGACCGTTGGATCATCACCAATTTTGGATATGATGTTAGGATGCTAGAAATAAGCATGTTGATGGATTTTGGAAGTTTCGGATTTTGTGTGGGACCCGTTGATGAATAGTAGACGTGGGACCCACGGTTGACTTTTGGTCAAACTGTCCCGAATTATGGTTATTGATGTCTAAGAGACATTTGAGGAATATCTGAAGTGATTGGATTTTAGAATCATCAATTTGGAAACTATGATATGCTAAGTGGAAAATTGCATGTTCATAGGTATTTTGGAATCATGAAGCATTTGGCTAGCTTTGTCGATTCCCGGGTATTATTTGAAGACGCAGCAGGAATTAGAGGTGAGTGAATCTCACGATGTTTTTATATATGAATATTAATTCATATTGTGTTGTTTGTGATTTTGGTGTTAAAACAATATTTGAAAAATATTTATTTTATTGTTTTGATTTGTGAATTTTGTGGGAACACAATAATTCTAAATAAGATATTGTGTTTGCCTATTTGAATGTTTTTGTCCAAACGGACTGTCCTGACCGGGGACAATGTTAAATGGGTGAAAAATGGTAGCCCATTCAGTTAGAGCTCTAGACTGCATATTGTATGATTAACTTGATGTATTAAAAGGAGAAGAAAAATAGTATTCTCACTTTTAATCAGGCGAAGTTAAAAATAACTTGATGTATTAAAAGGAGATGCATCTCACTTTTAATCAGGCTAAGTTATAAATGGTTTTGTGTGAGTAAAGATCGAGGGTTTATATTATTTAACATACTGGATTACCCTGGTATTAACATACACGTTTATGGGGCGTGTGGGGTTAAAATACGTGGTATGGGGCACGTAGGTTCAGTATATTAGATAATACGAATCTTCCGGATTTGAAATGGAACTTTTGGGTTTTAATTGATTTCTGAAAATAAAAGAATTCAATTGGGAAAATGTTACAGTGTGAATAAAACATAGATCACTCATACCAGCTTCGTAAGCTGACCGGGTTTGTTGATATAACCCGGTACACTATTCCACGGTGTAGGGGTTATACCTGCAGGTTAGGATAACCAGGAGTAATGCAAGGCTGCATACATGTTGTTGGGTTATAAGACTTCCGCTATTTTATGCTTCGCACTCTGAAGATTTATTTATGTAATATTTTGATGTATCAATTTATTATATAAATATTTGGTATGTAATATTCGACTCTTGTTTTGAGTTTGAAATTACAATGTTGGGCATGGAGTTGGTGTTGTGTACTTGAATTAAAAAGAAAAAAATTCTAGTGCATATTTGTATTTGATATTCCATGTAGTCACGTTTCCGAATTGATTGTAATTAAGGGCAAAATGCCTTATTAATTGATTTGAAAATCGGGGCGTGACAGATTGGTATCAGAGCAAAACAATGCTCTAAGGAAGTGATTGAGCAATGGAACGCTCTACGGAAATGAAACGAGTTGTTGAGTTGTGAAGTGAAGTTAGGGTTTAGAGCTTAGGATCGGTTTAGGGTTTGGCGTTAGGTTCTTACAATCATCCAAGTAATGGTTACTTCGTATGCTTAATAGCGCACAGTATTTATCGAGTGATGGCCCGACCGCGGCGGATCCCCATCATGTGCTCTTCAGTGCTGTTGTGTTGTTAAGAATATAAAGTACAAATTACAATTCCTTATATGATAGTCTTACATGGCTACATTTCTAATTCTCTCAACCGTACCCTGGATCAAACGACAGACTTGATCCACTGACCCTTTCTTGTTCTTCAGCAACTCAGTAGAGATCTGTGTTGCTACCGTTACTAGACAACCAATGTACGGATTGTCTGAGACCCCTTCTGTTCTTCCAGCAGTAGGCATATCTGGTAGAATTGAAAAACCTGAAGTTAGGAATACAATTGTACCTAACTCACAACCACCTAATAACTTCTGAACCGTTGACTGACTGATAGAGGCATAAATCACGTATGACCCTGTTGAATCAGTACAACTTTCTTGGAGTACGTAGGTGTCGTCGATTTGCATCAAGGTGACACAGTTGCGTGGGTCTTGACCCGTTGTGATGTGTGCAATCTCTTGGACTGTCTTGCCCAATGCTTGGTGGTCCCACTGGTTCCGAGTTTGTACGTCAGTGAAGAAGTCAAACAGCTTTCGGTGAGAGACATGATGTTGGAATATTGCTGTTGCAGTTCGAGTAAGACCATGGGGCTTATTCGGCCTATTCCAGATTTTGTTAGTGGAGACTCTTATCCCCGAACCCCTGAACTTGGTTTGTTCAGCTACCTTCCATTCATGAGCAGTAGAGTTGCCGATGCCTGTGCAGAAATCCGTCACTAATCTGCATGCCATCTGCAACAAGTTTCTTCTTCCTTCTACCGATGGTATGACACAAAAGTCTTGAGGTGGATGAGTGACAGCCGCAGAATAATTGAACCGTTCTGCTTGTCTCTGAAGTATTTCTACCCATCGCCTTGCTCCAAAGGCTAAGCCTGACTCCACTAGCGTTCTGTATGATTGGTGCATAAGTTGATCTCGTACATCAACATGTTCCACCCATACGACACGAGAGCTGCCGTTGAACAAATCTTGGATTAAGCATCCGGATGGACGCTTCTTGCATTGAGATCTGGGGTGTGGACCCAGATTTGAACTTAAACCCTCCACAGAGACATCAACTATGGCCCAACTCTGTTCTGTTTGTCGTTGACAATAACGAACAAAGTGAGTGACACGAGTGGAGACAGATGGAGTGGTTACCTGGAACTCGGCAGTCATGACTTGGATGGTGTCGTGGTAGTTTTCAGCAGTCCCTGTTGACAAGACATCAAGGATACTCGCCCTTGAAATGATGCTACTGAATATGGTGGACCATTGGTCCACATCCATGAAGAAATTCAAGAGTACGACAGGACTGAGAGGAATTGTGGCTGTGTAGCGTGAAGCTTCAGTTTGGAAGTTAGTAGGTGTAAGATCTATACCGTTAGTGAAGATTCTCTTGTACTCTGCTTCATTCAGGAACTCATGAAGCGTGGCAGAGCTGGATTTGAGTGCAGAGATCCACAGTGGCGCAGCAGCAGATGCCATGATGATTAGCTCATCTCTGACCGACACAATGATTTCAGAAATCTTAGTTGTGTCTGCCACGAGAGATGCTTCTGCCACGGCAGATGCTTCTTCAGGTTCTGAACGGTTGATGTTGTCTGATGGTTGTTGTGTAGAAGAAGAGTGATGTGGGATCGACATACACTTTTGAACATCCCTCCTCATGTGAGATTTTTCCCTTGGACCGATGACTGCAGGAATTGGAAGAGTCTGAGGTTGTGGGGTAGTCTCTTCAATCCCTTTTAGTAGCTCACTATTGGGAGTAACTCGTTTTCCACAGTGATTGCAGTTGATTCGGTTGAATGCTGCTTGGTACTGGCTAAGTTGAGCTTGAAGCTCATTGATTTGCTGTCTTAGCAGAAAATTTTGTTGACGAGTTGTTTGGGCAGGCGTTTTGGGTCGATGCTTTATCACCCAGGCAGAGACTTGTGAAAACGTTAACTTTATTTGGTCACCCAAATCTTGTCGCTGTTGAACAGTTGGCTGTGGAAAAGCCTCGACGAAGTCCTTCAATGCTTGGACTTGGTATTTGGTGAAGCTCTTCCTCAGTGGAATACGTTTGGATGAACTAGGTTCAGCTTGTGGAGATGATACTTGTGGACTTGGGGCTATTTCAATGGCTTCGTCTTCTGCTAGAAGCATGTCTAGCATGTCGATATCGTTATCGAATTCGATTTCTGGTGAAATTATTTCATCTAAGCCCTCAAAGAATTGGCTTTCAGAGGGATCAGATTGAAGTAATTCACTGAACGAATTCACTTTACGTGACATGTTTGAGTTGGTGTAAATTTCTGAGAAGTGGAGTGAAGAAGTCCTCTTTGAAAGAGAAAGGAGGTTATGGCACTAATGGAAAGTATCTGTTAGTGGATGCGTAAGGTGTATATTTATGGTTGGTGGAGGATTTGAAAATTCAAAAGCAAAAGTGAGCGGCTGTTTACAGCTAATTGTCGGAGCCCTTGGAGATCGTGGAAGATTTTTTTCCCCGATGCATGGATTTTCCACATACAGTTCCACTCTTGTGAGACCTCGCATCTTTTGAGGAATTAATTATGCGAAAGCAAAAGGAAAAGAGTCATTATGACCGGTGTTAGTGGAAGACTGAGTTTTTGTTGATTAAATCTTGTGGATTCTTGTATCGTGGGCGATACTTTTGAGTAATTGAGACAGATATGAGCAATAATTATTCTTAGTGGGTTGTTGAGTGCACCGCACTTACATTAAAGAAAGCTTTCCCTTACGGTGGAAAGTTGTGTTTAAATACATGGGATAAGGAGTTGTGTTACTCACCTCATATCTGTTATCAAACAAACACTTCGACTAAATTTTTCTCTTGCAAAATGGTGAGCAAAGGAGAGTGCAGTAAGAGATCAAAGACTGATTGGAGTGAACTTCCGGTGGAGATCTGGAAATATATTTTCCAGTTGGTGGCTACCGCATCTCTGCAGAGCACAATGGAACTCCGTTGTGTCTCGAAGGACTTCAAGGAGTATGCCGATAGCTGGTCTACGTTGGCGGCGATCGACATGGATGGGTTCGATGGTGGATCCAGACCCACTGGTTCCATAGAAGCGGACAGGCAGGTGCGCATCTTCGCTAATCGATGCTGGGAAGCGAAGAACCCGGAGTCTCTGTTCCGAATGGGAATACGAGTACTCGTGGAGGCAGCGAACATATCTTTAGCCCTGGAGTATTTCGATGCGGCATGCAAACCAGGAACATTCTATGGTTCGCGTCCCAGTTCAGTGGTAGGTCATCATGTTGCATTTTATGCAGCATGTATGATTAAGATGATTTTAGGACCACGAGCCGAGCAGCAGAAAACGGTGCAGCGACTGTGTGAAACCCTCGACTGGTGGAGAAGCGGATGGAACATCTACTACTGTAGACAAGAAGTCGAGCGGATGATGCATCAGGCTGAGTTTTGTCATGAGCATCTACTGCTGTATTTTCCGTCGACTACTGCTTTCCTACCCGCCGGTAAATGTCTTACTTGTGGTGAGTCAAGTTTTTGGCGTCCTTTTGGCCAGGACATGTGGGATGTGGATGGAGATAGGCATGCAGCTAGAGAATGTTGCGACACTTGCAAGTGTTTCGTGGAGGCAGCATATTTCTACCAGCTGATGATGTATGGAATTCCGAGACATCCGGCCTCTTATCCACGAAGTCACTACTGGAGGTTCAAGGATGGCTTCTGGTAGTGTA
Source organism: Rubus parviflorus (assembly GCA_029955375.1). Classification (NCBI taxonomy): domain Eukaryota; kingdom Viridiplantae; phylum Streptophyta; class Magnoliopsida; order Rosales; family Rosaceae; genus Rubus; species Rubus parviflorus. Next base: position 15,310,301 of record JARGGL010000006.1, on the reverse strand, counting down.
AGCCCTGTGAGGCAATCTTAAGATTTGTAATTAGAAGTGTGTGCAAGTTGTTTCCTAGTTATGTTGTGGTTTGATTGTACTACCTAAGTTATTGATCAATAAAACTTTGGATTTTGGAATCAAGTTGTGATAACCATGGGTGTACTCTGCGTCCTAATTTCGGGACGAAATTTCTTTAAGGAGGGTAGACTGTAATACCCCGAAAATTTCACTATTATTTTTATAAAATATGTCGTGAAATTTGAAGTGAAATGGAGAGAATTCATATTTTTAGGGGTTTTCATCGTAAAACGATAATTACGGTGGTAATTAAAAGTTACACAAGGTTAATTAAGGTAACTTTTTACCCGTTGAGAATCTGGGAAAACTTCCTTCATGAAAGTTGTAGACCTCGTCGAATCGAGTTCGTAGGAATTTGGTTCACCGAAAACGGACATCGTATGAAGGAGTTACGGCCCTCGGAAAATTGTATTTTTTCTATAAAACAAAGTTTTTATTTTTTTTCCTCACTTTCTCTCTCCTCCCCTCTCTCTCTCCCCGCGCGCACAGCAGCTCTCTCTCTCTACTGGTTTTTCCGGCGACCCTCACCGGCCACCTCCTCACCTCACCGCCCCCACCATCATGTGCAGCAAGCTCCGACCAAGCTAACCAGCCCGGTCTCGCCGCACGGCGCACCGGCGTGACGCCGCACGCGGCGGCCAAAGCGGTGCCGTGCACCCCCCTTGTTTTCCGACGTGAATCCGGCCACCCCGGACCACTTCATGCACTGGGTTTTGAAGCCCTCAACCCCTGGAACACGATGGTGCCCTTGGATTTCACCGAAAACCACCGTAGGCGGCGGATTGAGCTCGGGAAGTTTTTGATTTTCAAAAAAGTCAACGCCGATTCCGGCCACTTCCGCTCCGATCCAGACTTTGAGGTAGTTACTAAACTTGTTGGGCTTGTTGAGTAGAACACACTGGTAAATTTTGGTGTCAATCGGACGACCTTGACCGGCGGTCTGACCACCGCCGGCGTCGGCGCGTGGGCGGCGCGTCTGGTCGGTCCAGGAGCAGTTCTTTGCTCCGTTTGGCTTGGTTCGTCGATACGAACAACTTTCGTGTTTTGACTTTTGTCAAATTCGGTCGTTTGATCAATGATCAATTAAGCGATAGTTATGGATCGTTAGATCCGTGATGATCCGACCGTTGGATCATCACCAATTTTGGATATGATGTTAGGATGCTAGAAATAAGCATGTTGATGGATTTTGGAAGTTTCGGATTTTGTGTGGGACCCGTTGATGAATAGTAGACGTGGGACCCACGTTGACCGACGGTTGACTTTTGGTCAAACTGTCCCGAATTATGGTTATTGATGTCTAAGAGACATTTGAGGAATATCTGAAGTGATTGGATTTTAGAATCATCAATTTGGAAACTATGATATGCTAAGTGGAAAATTGCATGTTCATAGGTATTTTGGAATCATGAAGCATTTGGCTAGCTTTGTCGATTCCCGGGTATTATTTGAAGACGCAGCAGGAATTAGAGGTGAGTGAATCTCACGATGTTTTTATATATGAATATTAATTCATATTGTGTTGTTTGTGATTTTGGTGTTAAAACAATATTTGAAAAATATTCATTTTATTGTTTTGATTTGTGAATTTTGTGGGAACACAATAATTCTAAATAAGATATTGTGTTTGCCTATTTGAATGTTTTTGTCCAAACGGACTGTCCTGACCGGGGACAATGTTAAATGGGTGAAAAATGGTAGCCCATTCAGTTAGAGCTCTAGACTGCATATTGTATGATTAACTTGATGTATTAAAAGGAGAAGAAAAATAGTATTCTCACTTTTAATCAGGCGAAGTTAAAAATAACTTGATGTATTAAAAGGAGATGCATCTCACTTTTAATCAGGCTAAGTTATAAATGGTTTTGTGTGAGTAAAGATCGAGGGTTTATATTATTTAACATACTGGATTACCCTGGTATTAACATACACGTTTATGGGGCGTGTGGGGTTAAAATACGTGGTATGGGGCACGTAGGTTCAGTATATTAGATAATACGAATCTTCCGGATTTGAAATGGAACTTTTGGGTTTTAATTGATTTCTGAAAATAAAAGAATTCAATTGGGAAAATGTTACAGTGTGAATAAAACATAGATCACTCATACCAGCTTCGTAAGCTGACCGGGTTTGTTGATATAACCCGGTACACTATTCCACGGTGTAGGGGTTATACCTGCAGGTTAGGATAACCAGGAGTAATGCAAGGCTGCATACATGTTGTTGGGTTATAAGACTTCCGCTATTTTATGCTTCGCACTCTGAAGATTTATTTATGTAATATTTTGATGTATCAATTTATTATATAAATATTTGGTATGTAATATTCGACTCTTGTTTTGAGTTTGAAATTACAATGTTGGGCATGGAGTTGGTGTTGTGTACTTGAATTAAAAAGAAAAAAATTCTAGTGCATATTTGTATTTGATATTCCATGTAGTCACGTTTCCGAATTGATTGTAATTAAGGGCAAAATGCCTTATTAATTGATTTGAAAATCGGGGCGTGACAGATAGGCTTGGTAGAGAGATTTTATGATCCAGAAACAGGTGAAGTGCTTATAGATGGTGTCGACTTGAAGAAGCTGCATCTTAGATCGATAAGGGAGAGGATTGGGATTGTAAGTCAGGAACCAAATCTTTTTACAACAACAATAAGGCAGAACATAGAATATGGGAAAGAAAATGCAACCGAGGAGGAGATTAGAAAAGCGCTGGAGTTGGCAAATGCAGCCAAGTTCATTGACAAGCTGCCCCAGGTAAACCTAATTGTTTTTTGCAGTTTACCTTATCAGTGCTTTGTAATAGAGGCTGATGTATTTTTTTTTTATATAGGGCCTAGACACAATGGTGGGTGAGCATGGAACATCATTATCTGGTGGACAAAAGCAAAGAATTGCAATTGCAAGAGCTATTTTGAAGAACCCAAGAATTTTGCTTCTCGACGAAGCAACAAGCGCTCTGGATACCGAGTCCGAACGAATTGTTCAAGATGCACTTGTGAGATTAATGTCAAATAGGACAACTATTGTTGTTGCACATCGCTTGACTACGATTAGAACTGCTGATGCAATAGCAGTGGTTCATAAAGGGAAAATTGTGGAAAAAGGTAAGACCAAACTATATGTAGTATATCATTCTCAATTTACAATAGGCTTGTCCCCCAAATAAAATTGTTTTTGGTTCAATTTATAGGAACTCATGACGAATTGACCAAAGATCCAGAAAGAGCTTACAGCCAACTAATTCGTCTGCAGGAGGGAGCTAAAGAAAAAGATGCAGAACCGATTGATATAGATACTGGTTTAGATATAGATAGGACCATGTTTAGCTCTGGGAGCCGGAGATTATCAACTGGGATATCTTTAAGCAGAGGTTCATCAGGTAGCCGGCTGTCCTCCACCATTAGCAGCTTTGGTACTCCTTCTCTAGTTAATATCCAAGTGACTGAAGTACGGGATGAGGAGAGCCTGGAAAAAACTAAGGTTGATCCCGAAGAGCGTAAAACAGTTTCCATCAAAAGGTTGGCCTTGTTGAACAAAAATGAGCTTCCAGTATTGTTGCTTGGAGCCATAGCTGCAGCTGGTCATGGAGTAATTTTTCCTGTCTTCGGCTTACTACTCTCAAAAGCCATTAAAATGTTCTATGAACCACATAATGTGCTACGAGAAGACTCGAAAACTTGGGCAGGAGTGTATGTAGGGATGGGTTTCTTTGCGCTGGCTGTCATTCCGGTGCAGAATTTCTTCTTTGCAGTAGCAGGTGGAAAATTAATAGAGCAAATTCGTTCCTTGACATTCCAGAAGGTTGTGCACCAACAAATCAGTTGGTTTGATGATCCTGCAAATTCCAGGTGTGTTAAACAAACAGTACTTTAAAGAGCTTAATTTCAATTCGTTTTATATTTTAACCGAAATATTTTGTATTTTTAGTGGTGCCATTGGTGCAAGGTTGTCTTCTGATGCTTCAACCGTGAAGGCTCTTGTTGGTGATGCCTTAGCCTTGATTGCGCAGAACATAGCAACTATCATAGCAGGGTTGATTATAGGTTTCACAGCTAATTGGAAACTGGCGTTTCTAATTTTAGCCGTGTCGCCGTTGATGATTATGCAAGGAGTACTTCAAACAAAATTTCTTAAAGGGTTTAGTGCAGACACCAAGGTCAGTCGAATCTTTCCCCATGAGTTATTTATATTGCAAATTGAATGTGCTGCTAATGATTTCAATATTACCTGCAGATTATGTATGAAGAAGCAAGCCAAGTGGCAAATGATGCAATTGGTAGCATCCTAACTGTTGCATCATTTTGTTCTGAAAAGAAGGTGATGGATGCATACGAGAAAAAGTGTGAGGCTCCCATGAAACAAGGAGTACGGTTAGGAGTAGTGAGTGGTGTAGGTTTTGGCTTCTCGTTCTTCGTAATGTTTTGCACAAACGCTTTAATTTTCTACCTTGGAGCTATTCTTGTGAAACATGGGCAAGCTACATTTGAACAAGTATTCATGGTAAGATTTCAGCTTCTGCCTCGCTCCATTCCTCTTACATCCCTTCATTGGTGTTTTTCGTTCTAATTCTAGTTAATTAATTATTATTTTTCAGGTGTTCTTTGCTTTGACAATCTCAGCAGTAGGGGTTTCAGAATCTAGTGGTATGGCTCCTAGCTCTAACAAAGCAAAGGACTCAGCAGCTTCAATATTTAAGATTCTTGACAGCAAGCCTAAGATCGACTCGAGCAGCGATGCAGGAATAACTCTACCGAGCATAATTGGAGAAATTGATCTCGAACATGTGAGCTTCAAATATCCCACAAGGCCGGATGCGCAGATATTCAGAGATATTTGTTTGAAAATCCCCTCGGGAAAGGTAATTACAAATCACCACTCAGTTTATGTTTACAGATTTAGTTTCTTATTGCTTAATTATCTTAATATTCTATCTACACAGACCGTTGCTTTGGTTGGAGAGAGTGGCAGTGGGAAGTCGACAGTAATAGGCCTCATAGAGCGATTCTATGATCCAGATTCAGGTCGTGTACTATTAGATGGAGTGGAAATCCACAAGTTCAAGCTAAACTGGCTTAGGCAACATATTGGTTTGGTTGGTCAAGAACCAATTCTCTTTAACGAATCCATTCGAACTAACATTGCTTATGGGAAGCGAGGAGATGTAACTGAAGAAGAGATCATAAAAGCCACAAAAGCATCAAATGCACACAACTTTATATCTTCCCTGCCTCAAGGCTACGAAACCTCTGTCGGGGAACGAGGGGTTCAGTTATCTGGAGGACAAAAGCAAAGAATAGCCATTGCAAGGGCTATTCTAAAGGATCCGAAAATCCTTTTGCTTGACGAAGCTACAAGTGCACTGGATGCAGAGTCAGAACGCATAGTACAAGATGCTTTGGACAAAGTTATGGTGAATAGAACAACTGTTGTTGTTGCTCACCGCCTTACCACGATCAAAGGGGCAGACATAATTGCTGTGGTGAAGAGCGGCGTGATTGCTGAGAAGGGTAGCCATGATTTTCTAATGAAGATCGCCGATGGTGCTTATGCATCTTTGGTGGCACTTCATTCTAGCTCAACATGAGTAGTAAAACTCAGATAAGTAATAACTGCATGCATCGCTGAATATTATGAGCACACATGCAGTGGATTTGTTATTAGAGAATAGAGACTACAAATGTTTTAAATTTTGTTTGTTTTTGTTATAAATCTAGTACTTGATGTAAATTCATGTGGTGGTTGTCCTTGATTGCTATCTCAGTAGGATAATTTACAGAAAGAGGAAGAGCAATTTAAATATTTGACTTACATTTCCAATAATAATAAGCTTGTTATAAATATTATTATCTATGTGGCTGTCCACGTAAATACTCATTAGTTGTGTCCTTATGATGTAAACATTTCCTCTATATAAAGAGGCTAATGAGACTAAATAATACACTTGTATTCCCTCATATCTTGTGCCTCTCTATTCTCTCTCTACGTTCTCTCTAGTTATCAGTACGCTGCGCTCAATTTGTTTTTCTTTGAACTCTATGATGATCTACGAGTCCTATGGTGCAACGTCGTTGTTTTTTTTACCATACTCATGATCTATGAGTTTCATATATTTTTTTAACAAATGCAATCTTTATCATTGTTTATATTCATATAATTGTTATAATTGCTATATTTCATAAAGTGAGCCTCATGTTTCACTTTAGCTACTCGAATTCACTATTTCGAGTATATTGTTTGAACCTCATGTTCAACATTCGATGTTTAGAACCTTATGTTCAACATTCGATATTAAGAACCTCATGTTCTAATTGTCAACACGAGCCACATGCTTCGTATCTATCCTTGAGATCCATTGTTCAAATTTATGAACATTTCGAACCTCTTGTTTCAAATAATTTTTTTTTCTATATCCCTAATAATTTATTGTTTAGAACCTCATGTTCTAACATATTATGGATCCAATTATTTGAGAACCTCATGTTCTTCAAGAGTTTGTTTTATAATGGAAAAAAAAAAAATCGAAACCACATGCTTCTTGATCTGATTATATGAGAACTTGAAATTCTTCAATAAATTGTCAAACAATTTAATGAGATCGAAACCGCATGAATCTTGATTTAATTTCATGAGGACATGAAATTCCTCACAGGTTATACAATACCCAAAGATTAAGACCTCATGTTCTCCAAATCTTATGCAATTAACGAGGGCCAATAAATTCCTCAAAATTATGCAATTGAAGGATCGAAACCACATGTTTTTTTATCCTCGATTTTATGCAATTGAAGCATCAAAATAATTATGCAGGTTACACAATTACATATAATTGGGGCATAATTATGCATATTACACAATTTGATTTTGAAATTTTCATAGAATTATGGATGTGGCATAATTTGGTCTTCAATTTTAATTATGCTATAATCAAAAGCAATAATGGTGATAATTATGCTATATTTGGTCAAAGAAATCACACAACGGTTTTTTTTTATATCATAATCATTTTTTTAAATTGAAAATGTTTTAGTTGTATATTTAAAAACAATCATGGCATATTTATTATTTTTTCGGATCAAGCTCATGCATGTTTTCCTCCCCTATTGGTTTCATAAAATATATTATGCTGATTTATATTAGAAATCTATTTAAACGATCTTTTTCATGAGTACTTGTGTGGAAATTGGAAAATCTTTGCAATTATATTTGTTGTGCCTACTATTTTTTTTAGTATGCATTATTACAATTATATTTATGTGATATTTTTTTTTGTAAGGCATGTCGACAATAAATTATAACTCTCAACTTCACGAAGATGGAGAAAATATATGTCTTGCAGACAGTGCTACCACACACACGATTCTTCGTGTTCGAAAGTTTTTCTCCACTTTTGTACTTACTAAAGCAAATGTGACCACTATATCAGGATCTACATATTTGATTGAAGGCTCCGGCAGAGCCCACATTAGACTACCTCATGGAAGTCAGTTGTTCATCGAAGAGGCTTTATACTCTTCCAAATCAAGAAGGAATATGCTCAGTTTTAAGGATATCCGCTTAAATGGATACCATATTGAGACCACAAATGATAATACTGTGGAATACCTTTGCATTACTTCCAATACTTACAGCCAAAGGCGTATATTGGAAAAGTTGGTTGCCCTGTCATCTGGGTTGTATCATACAACCATAAAACTAATTGACGCATATCATGTCATGAACCAACAGTTCAGATATCATAATACATTTATGTTTTGGCATGACCGTTTGGGTCACCCCAGATCCACCATGATGCATATGATCATTACAAACTCCAATGACATTCATTGTTCAAGTATAAATTTTTTCATACAGTTATGATAGCAAAACTTGCTCACAAGGACAATTATTTTTCGCACAGCTTGCGAGTTGTCACTTTAAATGAGACAATTCTCCCACAATTAAGGGGAGCAAAGATCGTGCTTAGAGAATGTCAGGAATTGGTGTGAGATATTTATCCACCATAGATCATTTTTATTTTGAATAATAGTCTTAACCAATTATGGCAAAATTGAAAAAGTGACATATTACATTTTATTTTTGACCTAAAATTGGTTTGGGTTTGCCACCTACCAATAAATATTTTACATTCAAAGAATGTGATATCTTTAAATTTATGTTTTGCAAATGGTCAAATAAGATAGTCTTCCCACCGTTAGGGAGAGAAAAAGACTAACGTCCTTGAAAGAACGGCGTGAATTCATGTGAAAAATATCTCCTATGTCCAAAGTTTTAACTCCCTTAAGTGGAGATCATACAAGCCCTATAACACTCTACATGAGGTTATGAGTACAAGATCCACATTCTAAAAATATTCATCTATGAGAGATGATTGTCCTAGAAGTGACAATAAATGCCCTAAAGAGGCATGGGTACCCCATATCAATAAGCTTTTATAACTAATGCATGCATATTAGAATGAATGAGATCTCTAATTGATGATCACCGATGATATTTTACTTGTGGTAGCTACCAAATTCATCAAGGGCTATGTATTGACATTACCACGTTTCATTTTGTCGACAAATTATATTATTGGCCAATATGGAAAGAGGCAATTCCATTGAAATTGAATATTGGAAACGTGATGAAACATTATAGACCATGTTAACCCTAAGATTATTAAAGGGTGTTTACTAAAGCGAAAAAAAATCACTATGACACAATGTCTTTTTATACAGACATGAGATTATGAATGTCATTCTTTGCTCATACATGCGACAACTTTTCTATAAGTACAGTGTTATATATAGCTGTTATATTGACGTGAGATTTTTAGCACGTTGTCATGATATATTGTGAAGACCTAAAAGGCACATAGCTAAAAGCAAATGCCTAAAGATAAGTGTCATTATAAGCACATTGCTTGATTAAATCCTTGAAGGATTCATATTGCTAAAAGCAAGTCTATGAATGACTAAAAGAGCCTCAGCTCATGACTTATGGAATCAAAGAGTCTAAAGTTCATGTATACTCATTTTATTATAGTCAAAGTGACTAATATTGCCTCAATGAGTACTATGACAAGACTTTGAAATCGAATTCAAATTATGATCATAATGTTGCAACATATTCTAACTTTCGCGAAGTTATTTAAGCTCCAACAAAGCGCCTAATATGAGATTTATCAATATATACAGATATTGATCGATATTTATGGCTAGATATGCCATAATAGTTTTACAATGCTCCAAATATTGTATAAACGTACATGTGTCAATTGTTATTCTTCATCTAATGTCTTAATGTATAAATTTGAGCATATGACATTGTTTCTAACCTTTTAATGTAAGGTAAGGCTTGATGACAATTGCCTAGTTTTGTTGGCTTTACTTTTACATTGTAGGAATGAAAATAAATGATGAGCCCCCTATACGTAAAGCACACGTGGTCTCTCTTCTTGACAGACACACCAAACCATTGAGCATGGTACATGTACTTTACCAAATACATGATTGAAGCTTGCAACAATCAGGGGGAGATTCTCATCAGGGGGAGCATCCAGACCTATGCTACCTAGGACATATGCACGATGTACTCTTTTCTCCTTCGACCAGGGTTGTTTCTATCCCACTGGGTTTTTGTTACCTGGCAAGGTTTTGACGAGCGAGGCAACAATAAAACGCGTCCAACACCATATTATTAATTGGTGGACATCCAAGGGGGAGTGTTATAAATATTATTATCTATGTGGTTGTCCACGTAAATACTCATTAGTTGTGTCCTTATGATGTAAATATTTTCTCTATATAAAGAGGCTAATGAGAATGAATAATACACTTCTATTCCCTCATATCTTGTGCCTCTCTATTCTCTCTCTACGTTCTCTCTAGTTTATAACAAAGCTTAATTTCTAGTTCTTTTTTTTTCCTTGCCATCATTTTGTGTAATAGAACATGCTAAAGCAATGATGAACTACATTTCAAACTTAAACAACTTATATTTCTAATAAATGTTCTTTCAAAATTAGTAAAACATATAGAGAAGAAGTAATTAAAGAGAAACCTAACTTTGAAGCCCCCATGAGAGTCCTCTCTCCAACGAAACCCCAGCCCCCATGAGATGCCTCAGCAACGCCTCTGTGCGCATCAAATTAAGCAGCACCTTCGTGTGCTATCCTCCTAGCCTCTGGCTTCTTTCTATACTTTTCATCGCACAAATCCTAGCGCTGTTAGTGATCGCTGGTGCGGCTTCATATGGTGAGGACAGTCTTGGCCTCTCTCACTCACAAGGATGGCTTTGTCCGTCATGCTCTTTTCAAGCCTTTGGTGGTTATGCTCCTGTAGGGCGTATCTTAGGCTCTCAGAATGGTTGGCATCTCGATTAGATCTGATTTCCTTTTGGATTCGGATCTGCTTGTCGCTGCTAGTTCTGTTGAGTGTCAATCAAATCCAAGGATTTCCATTTCGGGAAAGTTCCAGACCAGCCTAGCATTTTCCTGACCCTCTTTCTCCCGAAACTTCATTTGCCTATTTCTATTGATTCCGAGCACCTTAGCCAATGAAACCAATTGGTATTTGTTTGTCTTGGAAAGCCCGTCAAAACCCAACGAGCCTCGATGTCAATTATCGCCGGAATTTGCCGGATTTTGGAGGCAAATTCCGGCCAAACCGTCAATCTTTTGGAGAAACCCGAAGGTATAAAGTTGTTCTACTCTTCATAAGCTTTAAGTTGGCTGTGGTATTATTGATTTTGGTTAAGTTTTGAGATTTGCAGTTTTCTGGCCACCATAAGCCACCGCGGCTCTGCCGGGGACGGCGGTGATTTTTGGGATTTTAAGGCCCAATTGAGCCAAATTAAATGCTTAAATTGTTATTAAACTAGTGTGGCCTTATCTTTGTTAGATATTGGTATTTAGGATAGAAAAGCTAATGTTGAACCATTTTTCGGGCAACGGTCATCGTGTTTGGTCGTTCGATTTCGTGACATAGTCCTTAAGTTCATAAATAAAAGAATTTATTGTTTGGAATGTGTAACTAGGAGGATTGGACTTTCGGAGTTGGAATCCAAGATGGATCGATGTGTCCATATTAAAATTTAGACAGTGTGAGCGTCGGGAGTTGCGCTTAGTCTCAATTTCACTGTGAGTGGACTTTTACTTTTATAATCAATAGTGATTCATTGTTATTTGGTTTGTTTAAATGCTTATTTTCGAGATGGTTTTATAACTTAAATTTGAGTGAGCTTGGCTTCATTTTTAAATGTTTCAGTGCATTTTAGTTGATGAGTCAATATTTTTCTAAACACGAGTTGAAGCGTGATTTTAAGTTAATTTTATGAACTTATATGACGTGATTTGATTTGAGTATGAGCTAGCATGCGATGGTTTTTATAAAGTTTATTCCAATGCTAATTTGTAATGGAAAAGCAGCGGATAAATTTGATTATCTTTTTGTGAAGCTAGACACTATGATGAGATCATTTGAATATTTAATTGATGAATTTGATCATATTTAAGCAAGCATAAGCAAATTTATGATATACCTTACGTACCCATCTTAATATAAGTACTATCAGTGAGAGAATATGACTCGTGCACGTAGTCTAGTTTTCCCCGCTCTGCTTGTGTGATGCATTTCCACACAAGTAGGACAGTTGCTTTCCCCCGCTCTGCTTGTGCGATGCATTTCCACACAAGTAGGACATTTGCTTTCCCCCGCTCTGCTTGTGCGATGCATTTCCGCACAAGTAGGACAAATCTTCTCCCTCCCCCGCTCTGCTTATGCTACGTACATTCTGCATAAGTAGGACAATTATTGGGTACGATATGGTAAAGTTTGCATTTATTTCGTTTAAGGAAGTATCAAGCTTATATGCTCACTTTCATAATATTTTTGAGATTCTTCAATACTTTAAGGCTTATGTCGGTTTTACGATTTGATTTATGGATTTCGAGAATTAGGTGATTTCATTTCTCATATTTATATTGCTTGCTAAAGATTTACGAAAAAGAAGGAAATATTTCAAAAAAGAAAAGCTTTTCAAGAAAAGAAGATTTTGATTAGAATTCTTTTTGTCCACTCACTGAGCTTGTCTCAGGTTTTCCTTGCTTTCTCTGGGCTGTTTGGTTTTCTATTTTGCCCAGGTTTGAGTCACGGAGGTCAGACCATCAGGACATCAAGGCATAATCTCGTTTGACTTTCTGGTATTCTTTAGTATGGCTCACTTCAATTATTGTATCTAATAAATGTATTAAGAACGAATAATTTTGGGGTCAAAGACCCTTACTTGTTGGTAATTGATGAGAATTGGGGAGGACAGAAGGTCCTACGGAGTTCAGGTGGAATTTTTTTGATATGTTAGAAGCGCTGGATCAAATTTACAGGTTTTGGGTTGTCCATTTTTAGGAGAAGTTATGCAAAATTTTTGGTATAATTTCTCTTATAGTGGACCCCACAAGACCACCTTTGATTTTAGGGTGAAATCTGAGGTGGGTTCTGTCATTTCAATTGGGTCCAACAAGTATCTATCCACTTCATGTGTCACAACAAGTTGATCAGAGTCTTCAAGCTCTCTTTAGTCTTTCCCAATCTTCTAGTATGTCTGCCATCTTGCCACTTATGCTTCTTGAACTAGAGCTGCTATTGTTGGATCATAATTCATGTGATCAAGGCCTAGAGGTTATCCAAGAAAACAAGGTCAACATTGTCCAAGAAAATGGGCATAAAGACCATAACGCATAGAGTAGATCCATCAGCCTTGTAGAATTAGTTGGCTAGCTAACGTCCTAACGACCCGCGCCCAATCCCATAATATTCGTAAAAGTCACCACCACCTGAGCATTGTCACCTTCACTCCTAAAAGTCCCAAACCATTTAGCAGAATGTCAAGGAAGTCAGGCAACAAAGCCCACCACCCTCTAGGGAGGAACCAGCTCAGAAGTCTATCCATTGCGGCACTTACACATAACTGAGATAAAAAGTTGACATGCATTGATAACAACCAACACAGTAGGAGCCAAGGAGGGTTTTGAATCTGAACCCAGACGTTCAGAGTAGATAGGGAGACCTTGTAAAAGTTAGAAAGACCGTCATACAACGCTAGAAGAACCATATTTTGTCGTAGAACCACATGCATGCCACCATTAAGATTCCCAATGCTAGTAGAGGAGAATGATCCCTAATATATGCTCGCCAAATCCATCGTCATTTAATTATCCAATTCAGCTTCAAAGCTAAAGATGAAAACCTTTGATATGTTCCATACATAAATGAGAAAGAAAGGGCGCAAAACCGTGCAAAAGCTACAAAGTAAAGTCCTAATTAAAAAGAAACCTCAGGAGAGGAGTCATACTTTTAGGTTTTAGTGAATGTAGTCTTTCTAAGTAGTTTATTGAATATTTATGAAGTGCATATACAACAAGAATTCTTGCACTCAAATTGTTAGACAACATTGTAGCTTATTAATAATTTTAATTTAAAGCATTACACGTAGTTAAATCTGTCGAACGAATCAGTAGCCTTTTCACAGAAAGAAGTTGAAGAAAACCTTCTAAAATTAGGTCACTGCTTCTTTATCCTAAATAGGAAAACTATTGCTAAATTTTCAATTAATATGATCCATGATATTTATTAATACTAATTCAACCTTAAGACAACATTCATTGCGTGTCATTATATAAAGACATGATTAATATATAAATAGCAATTTCGTAGAATGAAAGCAAAATGCATGCATTATGTGCTTTTAGACTCCAAATTGAACCGTACCCTACTATTTTACTTTTTACCTAAACAAGCCCGAGTTTCCAATTTCGCTGATCTCTAGGAGTGCCAGAGAGAAAGTATAACAACATAGAATACCAAAATAGTAGAGAGCCAAAAAGGAAAAAAAACAACTAGCACCTAGTCTACCTCTAGGGCTCTGATTGATAACTAACAAATAATTAACAACTTGTAACTACCTTAAAAAACCAACTTTTTTTTGTATATAAAAAGATGATCGTCATCATCATCAATTCACAACCTGCAAAGATTCTTCAGCCATGGAACAAGGAGGAGAGAGGACAATGTTTAAGAATAAAGCAAGTGATCAAGATAAGGAGAAGGTTCCATTTTACAAGTTGTTTATGTTCGCAGACCAATACGACATCGCGTTGATGACCGTCGGAAGTTTATGTGCGATTGGAAATGGACTATCGCAGCCACTCATGACACTCGTTTTCGGTGGCCTTATCAATACTTTTGGAGCTACTGACCCTGCTCATATCGTCCCTATGGTTTCCAAGGTACATACGTATCCTGCTCTACAATGTTAATGCTACAACCTAGCTAACATTACCCTTATTTCTTATTATGGGTGATAGGAAGAGTTATAAAATATATATTTAATGGTAAATCTCATTTCTTGGGCCAATTAAGTACCAATATTCTAGCCTCTAGAGATCTGTTTCCTTAATTGGGTTTTTGTTTTGGTTTTTTTTTTCAACAACCCAAAGGGGACATTAACGTGTTTATTCTTAGAGAAACATAAATCTAGATAATTTTCCAAATGCTTTTGTAGTATATATGCATGAGTTTTTTTTTCCTAATCAAACGAAAAGAAATCTCTAAAAAATCTCAGATGATTTCAATCTCCCCCCATTTTTTTCTCACCGTGCATTCTAAATATAGAATTTTTTTTTGCTAATCCTCGAAAAAAATTTGTTAAAATACTGGAATAACAAGCTCAAAGGAAAGACAAGTGGCGAAGCAAAAAAATTGGGTTAAACCCAATATATGTATGATGATATTATGTGTTGCACCCTTTCTAATTTAATTAACTAATTCCTCCTTCCTATTTTTGTTTCAGGTCTCTCTAAAGTTTTTGTACTTGGCCATTGGTACCGGCCTTGCTGCATTTCTGCGTAAGTGTTTACATTGATAATTAGGTGGATAACAAACAATGTACAGTTGATTTTTGGATTATATTTGTTCAATTCAAACTAGGCATGCTTACCGGTAGATTGCTTAGTGGTTGCTACATATGTGCAGAGGTGTCATGTTGGATGGTGACTGGGGAAAGACAAGCCACTCGAATTCGAGGCTTGTACTTGAAAACAATACTAAGACAGGACATTGGATTTTTCGACACCCAAACTAACACTGGAGAGATTATTGGGAGAATGTCAGGGGATACCATTCTCATTCAAGATGCCATGGGAGAAAAGGTATGCAATTAATTGCTACAAGTTCAATCAATACCGTAGCGTGGCACTATGCACCACTGCAATAGTTGGTTCTTGCTAATTATATTTGTGTTGATTTGTGATATATGCAGGTGGGGAAGTTCATACAACTCCTTTCAACTTTTCTCGGCGGTTTTGTAATTGGTTTTATTAAAGGATGGCTTCTCACCTTGGTATTGTTGTCCTGTATACCTGCTATTGTCATTGCTGGTGGAGTCATGGCCGCTATTGTTTCGAAAATGTCAACACGCGGGCAGCGTGCTGTTAGTATACTTGAAGTATTGGCATTCCTATACAAGTCTACTACTCTACGTGTTTTCAGCAATTAGATTTTTTATTGTTTTTAAGCCTAATTGATAATCTTTTTAAATAAAGATATTTCCTTTTAGGAAATCAATTAGGGTTAGAACTCTAAAAGAGAGGGGGAGTCTTTGGTGGCTATATGTGCTACACGGAAAAGGGTTTGCTGTTGAGGCTTTGAAGGCTAGAGATTATTGCTCATCTCTTGTTCCGCTGCGTTTGTATGAAAGGATAAAAATCCTAGTTGGTTTTATTGATTCACTTGCACATGTGAAGTGGATCCTTGATTGAAAGTCTATCTCATTCTCTCGCGACCAGTAGAGAAGTATTGAAGAAAGAAGGACGTGATGCAGCCCTAGAAGAAGACGTTGGTGAGAAGAAGACTCAAGACAGACAATAGACTAGGGCTGCTAGTTGTAATGGTAATCATGGTTTACCTTGGTTTGTAAGAGTTTCATCTCAACTTCTTATAGTGGATTGATCGTTCTTCTGGGCTTGTGCCTCGCAGTGATGTTTCCTCAAGTTTGAGGTTTACACTGCGTAAACATATCGCTTTGTTCTTGCTGTTTTCGTTTTTCCAGAACACTGGGATTGATAGTGTCACTTCAATCCCAGGCGTGAAACACACTCATCTGTTATTTGCTTCCAGCAGGTTTGGGATTGTCAGCGTATATTCAATCCTAACATAAAAACGTTCCAGTCTTAACAAGTGGTACCAGAGCGGGTTCTAGAAATTTTTTTTCTAGTAGATCAAATGGAGCGTGACAGAGCTGCTGGTTCAATAAACTGCCCTCCTCTTTTCGATGGTGAAGACTACTTGGAATGGAAGATTATGATGAGAGCCTTTTTGTACTCTCGAGATGAAAATATGTGGAATATTGTTGAGTTAGGTTGGGAGCACCCTACCAAACTCGTGGATTCAAAGAAGGCAGAAGGATCCTCTACGGCAACAATATTGAAGCCTAGAAAAGAATGGACTGAAGAAGAGGTGCATGACCTTAATTGTGACTTCAAAGCAAGAAATTGTTTGTTCACGGCCCTTACCAAGAGAGAAAGAGTACGCATCAGTCATTGTGACACTACCAAGAAGGCATGGGATCTTCTTGAGGCCACTTATGAAGGAAACAAAAAGGTGCGTTCGCAGAAGCTGCAAAGACTCACTCAGGAATTCGAGAATATGTCCATGGGTGAAGAAGAATCTGTTAATGACTTTCATGCTCGACTATTGAGCGTGTCTAGTCAATGTCAAAGCCTTGGTGATCCAATTGAAGAACACAGAATTGTCAAGAAATTTCTCAGATCACTTCCTTCAAATTTTCAAGCCAAGCAAACTGCAATTGAAGAAGCTCAAGATTTGGACATCTATCCTCTTGAAGAACTGGTAGGTAATCTCAAGACGTTTGAGATGAGAATCAAACCCGTGAAAAAGGTAAAAAATGTTGCTTTTTCTTCTGTTAATGAAAAGGAAATTGAAGTTGATGAGGGTGAGGATGATGATGAGTCTTTTGATTTAGAGTTGCTTACAAAAGAGTTCAAAAAATTTCTAAAAAATAGAAAAACCTCTTCAAACGGTTCTAAAAATGCTTTGGATCAAAGAAAAGGTTTGTCTTCTGAAAATCGTTTTGATAAATTCACTCAAAAGAAAAATTTTCAAGGAAAACCTAAATGTTTTGAATGTGGTGGATTTGGTCATATGGCTGCTGAGTGTGCAAACAGGAAACAAAATATCAAGATCAGCAAAGCATTGACGTCTACATGGAGTGATAGTGACGAGGAGCTCTTTGGTGACAATGAGGTACACAATCTTGCACTAACTACATCTTTTCATTCAGATAGTTCAGATGATTTGGAAAGTGATGAAGATGTTTCTGATGAGGAAGCAAATAGCAAATATTTGAAATTGTACAATGCTACCAAGACTGTGCAAAAGAGAAATCTTGAGTTGGAAGAAAATTTCAAACTCATCAATAAAGAAAAAAAGGAGGTTGAGGTAAGTTTTGAATCTAGTTTGAAATCTTGGGAAGATGAACGTGCTAACTTTCTTGAACAAATTCATTCCTTGCAGGATAAGAATGCGTCACAAAGTGTGTGTGACGAAAGGACAAAACTTGGGGATAAAATAAGAACCTTGCAAGTTGAGCTCAAAGCTCAAACAAATTTAAATGTTTTGCTAACCCAAGAAAATGAGAAATTGCAGGTTGAATTGACTGAAACTAAACACAAGTTCAGCAAATTTGAGATTAGTTCTGAGAAGGTGTCAAAGATGATTGGATTTGGCAAAACTCATGGTAATAGAGAGGGACTCGGTTATAACGGTGCATCAAAAGGATCCCTACAGTTTGTAAAGGAGAACAATGCTGCACCTATGGCAGAAATTGATGAAATATTTATGCCCAAGTCTGCGTTCAAATCTGTTTCTGAACAGGGATCGATAATGGACTTTCAATCCCCTCAGGTAAGTAAAGACACAAAACTGAACACTCATCGGTCCAGGTATGTTTCTAAACCAAAAATCTTTGTTCCTACATGTCATTTCTGTGGAAAACTTGGACACATTCGTCCTAGGTGCAACTTGATGCGTAAGAAAGTACAAAAACAGAAGCAAATGTCTGAGTTTAACTCTGCTGCATCTCTGCAGGCTGAACTGAAAAAATATTTAGTGCAGATTAACAGGATTGCAAAGATGGTTGCAATCCCAGAAGGTCTAAAGACGAAAAATAAACAGACTTGGGTGAAAAAAGGAGCAAATAAATGTTTTTCAGATTTGTGCAATGTTTTTCATGCATCTATGAATACTGATAATAAAGCTTGTTTGTTAACCTCTTGCAGGAATGTCAACAAGGATGAACGCCACATGCCTTGTGGTTCTGGCTATACTCTCTAAATGAAGAGAATGATGATGTCTATGATGATCTTATTCTTGATCCTCTGCCAATCATGAGGACTGATTTTAAGCAAGTTCAAAAGGATCACTCTGCTCAAGACATCATTAGGAAAATAGATGATAGAATTTGAATTTAAAGACAAGCTGCAAGTGAGGTAAGTAGTGATTCTGCTCTTGTTTTTTTGTTTTGGTTTCTAATAAAGTGAACATGAACATAATTTCATATTTTGGTTTTTGTGTCACTTTTTGAACCAAAAATTGTTTAAGAAGCCTTGATTGTTGATGATTGGTTTATTGTCATATGTGTGCACTAAGCTCTGAAAATTTCCCTTGAATTTGTCAATCAGCATGCATCCATTGTGTGTGAACCCATGGTAGTATAGAAATATTCACATTGAATATTTTTCTTTTGGTTCACAAAATTTCCAGATTTATAAGGATTGCATGTAGGGTAAGTATCCCACACTGTTTGCTAGGGTAAGTTGATCTTAGATTGACAAAGTATTTTTCATGGCTTCAAATATGTGATTATGACAAGTTGTTAAGCCAGTTCTGAGTTCTGTTTTGACATGGCTATGTAATCTTGAGCATGGGCAAAATATTCTTAATCACCTTTGGATTTGCACATGCACACATCTTTTCTTTGTGGTGGTAAACATCAGCTTGGTTGATCAGGTACAGGTCACAAAATAATGAGTTGATTGTTCCTTGCTCCTTGTTCAATAATAATAAAAAAAAAAATTATATTATTTTGGAGCATTATCAGGCTATTCCCAAAGTAACCAGACCCTGTTCGTGGTGAACGATATAGGGATTGGGCAGAAACGGGAATGGTTTGATGGCCAGGCTATTCCTAAAGTAATCAGGCCTTGGTCGTGGTGAACGATACATGGATTGAGCAGAAAAGGGAATGGTTTGGTCACCCCGGTGGATGTGAATCACAAATTTTGTGAGTAAATCATGTGTGAAAGGCGGAAAAAAAAATGAATGTCTTGCCCGCATAGGAGGTATAAGGAGTGAAAAAATTATGCTTAATTTCTATGTTTGAGACCTCCTGGGATTCCTAGCATGATACAGATCCCACATTGAAATTTGTTCACCAATCACCACAAAGGTACAAGGATACTCGATCATACTCTTGCCTACTTTGTTGTGTCTTAACTTGATTCAATAGGTGAAATTTGCTTGTTTTGTTTACATTGTGAGGTTATGACATATACTTTGGCTAAAGGCTATGCCTCTTCCCTCTTATTAGTGTGTGGATAATTCCCTACTCATTGTGTGTTTGCATTGATTATTTTTGCATACAAATTCATCAATTCAGGGGGAGTTTTCAGTGTTTGGTCACTACATTTTGTGGTTGCTTTGTGATGCAATTCTCTTGCTTATTTATCACATAGTGGTGCTTCTAAGGGGGAGTTTCTTAATGCCTTTGGCATCCCTATTCAAAAAGGGGGAGAAGAAGAACCTATGCTATATGGCTATATTTGTTGGCTTTATTTAAATCTGTAATATTGTCACAGTTGCTCTTCACAAGGTCTTTTGCTTATAAGTGTTTCAGGTCACTGATGTGGAAGCATGATCCTTGGCTCTTGTAGCATAGGTTGGTACTTATGAGTTGTTTTCTATAGGAATGCCAAAGGGGGAGATTGTTAGTATACTTGAAGTATTGGCATTCCTATACAAGTCTACTACTCTACGTGTTTTCAGCAATTAGATTTTTTATTGTTTTTAAGCCTAATTGATAATCTTTTTAAATAAAGATATTTCCTTTTAGGAAATCAATTAGGGTTAGAACTCTAAAAGAGAGGGGGAGTCTTTGGTGGCTATATGTGCTACACGGAAAAGGGTTTGCTGTTGAGGCTTTGAAGGCTAGAGATTATTGCTCATCTCTTGTTCCGCTGCGTTTGTATGAAAGGATAAAAATCCTAGTTGGTTTTATTGATTCACTTGCACATGTGAAGTGGATCCTTGATTGAAAGTCTATCTCATTCTCTCGCGACCAGTAGAGAAGTATTGAAGAAAGAAGGACGTGATGCAGCCCTAGAAGAAGACGTTGGTGAGAAGAAGACTCAAGACAGACAATAGACTAGGGCTGCTAGTTGTAATGGTAATCATGGTTTACCTTGGTTTGTAAGAGTTTCATCTCAACTTCTTATAGTGGATTGATCGTTCTTCTGGGCTTGTGCCTCGCAGTGATGTTTCCTCAAGTTTGAGGTTTACACTGCGTAAACATATCGCTTTGTTCTTGCTGTTTTCGTTTTTCCAGAACACTGGGATTGATAGTGTCACTTCAATCCCAGGCGTGAAACACACCCATCTGTTATTTGCTTCCAGCAGGTTTGGGATTGTCAGCGTATATTCAATCCTAACATAAAAACGTTCCAGTCTTAACACGTGCTTATGCAGAAGCTGGCACTATAGTAGAACAAACTGTTGGAGCCATTAGAACAGTAAGTTAATTAACTAGACCTTGATATAATACCCTTATCTTAATTATCAAAGTCCATAACTAATTACATTATAATAAAATTTGTGCATTCTAGGTTGCATCTTTTACCGGGGAGAAGCAAGCGATAGAAAAATACAACCAGAAGCTGAAGATTGCCTACAATAACATGGTTCAACAAGGACTAGCCACAGGGGTTGGACTTGGTACATTCATGCTTATTGTCTTTTGCACATATGGACTTGCCATATGGTACGGATCCAAAATGATCATTGAGAAAGGCTATAATGGGGGCCAAGTCATCAATGTTATGTTTGCAATCTTGACTGGTGGAATGTAAGTTTACTAGTACTTTGTATTCTACATTTTGGGGTTAATTTTGGTCGGTTTTCTGTTAGAATTAACCATGCTAATGCCTACTTATTTTGGTGTACTAGGTCACTAGGGCAAATATCACCGTCTCTGAATGCATTTGCAGCAGGGAAAGCTGCTGCATACAAAATGCTTGAGACCATCAAGCGAACACCAAAGATTGATCCCTATGATACTAATGGAGTTGTATTGGAAGATGTTAAAGGAGAGGTCGAACTCAAAGACGTATATTTCAAGTACCCTGCTAGGCCTGATGTGCAGATATTTGCTGGGTTCTCATTGCATGTTCCGAGTGGCACAACGACTGCTTTGGTTGGGCAGAGTGTGTAATACCCCGAAAATTTCCGTATTATTTTATTAAATAGTTCGTGAAATTTGAAGTGAAATGGAGAGAATTCATATTTTTAGGGGTTTTCGTCGTAAAACGATAATTACGACGGTAATTATAAGTTACACAAGGTTAATTAAGGTAACTTTTTACCCGTTGTGAATTTGGGAAAACTTCCTTCATGAAAGTTGTAGACCTCGTCGAATCGAGTTCGTAGGAATTTGGTTCACCAAAAACGGATATCGTATGAAGAAGTTATGGCCTTCGGAAGTTTGGATAATTTAGTATAAATATTGGGTATTTTTCAGAAATTTCATTTTGGCCCGGAACCTTCCGGAATTTTCCGAAAAAGCTCCCAACGGACAGATTCTTTGGGCGGCGCGTGGCGGCGCGTCCGGCCTCCGATTTCGACGGGGCCGGCGTCGTTGGACTCGCCTCGTCCTCCTCTTCATTTCCCGTGAAGGAACTTTCCCCAAATTATTGACGGAAAGTGGTCAACCGGAGCTGACAGTTTCGGCCAAAAAGGGGAAGCTTGCCGGCGACGTTTCCGGCCACCTCCGGCGATGAGACCTTTTGGGTTTTGCTCCCCTCCTCTCCAGCAACCTCCCCATGGTGGTGGATCACGGCGGCACGGCCTAGATCGGCGGCAACGACGATTTGCACTTTTTGGGATCAAAAACCCACCGACACCGATTCCGGCCACTTCCACTCCGATCCAGACCTCGAGGTAGTTATCAAACTTGTTGGGATTGTTGTGATCTACATTCTGGTAAAATTTGGTGTCAATCGGACCACCTTGACCGGCGGTCTGACCACCGCCGGCGGCGGCGCGTGTGCGGCGCGTCCGGCCGGTCCGGGAGCAGTTCTTTGCTCCGTTTGACTTGTTTCGTCGATACGAACAACTTTCGTGTTTTGACTTTTGTCAAATTCGGTCGTTTGACCGATGGTCAATTAACCCGATTAATCGGATCGTACGACTTACGATTCGAGAGATCCGACCGTTGGATGATCATGAAATTTGATCGTGGGGTTAATATTGAGATTATAAGCATGTTGGACCGTTGGATTATTGAAATTAGATCGTTTGATCAACGATCAATTATGCAATGATTGTGGATCGTTAGATCCGTGATGATCCGACCGTTGGATCATCACCATTTTTGGATATGATGTTAGGATGCTAGAAATAAGCATGTTGGTAGATTTTGGAAGTTTCGGATTTTGTGTGGGACCCGTTGATGATTAGTAGACGTGGGACCCACGTTGACCGACGGTTGACTTTTGGTCAAACTGTCCCGAATTATGGTTATTAATGTCTAAGTGACATTTGAGGGATAATGAAATGTTTTGGAAACTATGATATGCTAAGTGGAAATTGCATGTTCATAGGTAATTTTGAAATCATGAAGCAATTGGCTAGAACTCGTCGATTCCTGGTTACTATTTGAAGACGCAGCAGGAATTAGAGGTGAGTGAATCTCACGATGTTTTTATATATGAATATTAATTCATATTGTGTTGTTTGTGATTTTGGTGTTAAAACAATATTTGAAAAATATTCATTTTATTGTTTTGATTTGTGAATTTTGTGGTAACACAATAATTCTAAATAAGATATTGTGTTTGCCTATTTGAATGTTTTTGTCCAAACGGACTGTCCTGACCGGGGACAATGTTAAATGGGTGAAAAATGGTAGCCCATTCAGTTAGAGCTCTAGACTGCATATTGTATGATTAACTTGATGTATTAAAAGGAGAAGAAAAATAGTATTCTCACTTTTAATCAGGCGAAGTTAAAAATAACTTGATGTATTAAAAGGAGATGCATCTCACTTTTAATCAGGCTAAGTTATAAATGGTTTTGTGTGAGTAAAGATCGAGGGTTTATATTATTTAACATACTGGATTACCCTGGTATTAACATACACGTTTATGGGGCGTGTGGGGTTAAAATACGTGGTATGGGGCACGTAGGTTCAGTATATTAGATAATACGAATCTTCCGGATTTGAAATGGAACTTTTGGGTTTTAATTGATTCTTGAAAATAAAAGAATTCAATTTGGGAAAATGTTACAGTGTGAATAAAACATAGATCACTCATACCAGCTTCGTAAGCTGACCGGGTTTGTTGATATAACCCGGTACACTATTCCACGGTGTAGGGGTTATACCTGCAGGTTAGGATAACCAGGAGTAATGCAAGGCTGCATACATTTTGTTGGGTTATAAGACTTCCGCTATTTTATGCTTCGCACTCTGAAGATTTATTTATGTAATATTTTGATGTATCAATTCATTATATAAATATTTGGTATGTAATATTCGACTCTTGTTTTGAGTTTGAAATTACAATGTTGGGCATGGAGTTGGTGTTGTGTACTTGAATTAAAAAGAAAAAAATTCTAGTGCATATTTGTATTTGATATTCCATGTAGTCACGTTTCCGAATTGATTGTAATTAAGGGCAAAATGCCTTATTAATTGATTTGAAAATCGGGGCGTGACAGATTGGTATCAGAGCAAAACAATGCTCTAAGGAAGTGATTGAGCAATGGAACGCTCTACGGTGATGAAACGAGTTTTGGTTTTGTGAAGTGAAGTTAGGGTTAGAGCTTAGAATTGGTTTACGGTTTGACGTTAGGTTCTTAGATTCATTCAAGTAATGGTTACTTCGTATGCTTAATTACGCACAGTATTTATCGAGTGATGGCCCGACCGCGGCGGATCCCCATCATGTGCTCTTCAGTGCTGTTGTGTTGTTAAGAATATAAAGTACAAATTACAATTCCTTATATGATAGTCTTACATGGCTACATTCCTAACTCTCTCAACCGTACCCTGGATCAAACGACAGACTTGATCCACTGACCCTTTCTTATTCTTCAGCAACTCAGTAGAGATCTGTGTTGCTACTGTTACTAGACAACCAATGTACGGATTGTCTGAGACCCCTTCTGTCCTTCCAGCAGTAGGCATATCTGGTAGAATTGAAAAACCTGAAGTTAGGAATACAATTGTACCTAACTCACAACCACCTAATAACTTCTGGACCGTTGACTGACTGATAGAGGCATAAATCACGTATGACCCTGTTGAATCAGTACAACTTTCTTGGAGTACGTAGGTGTCGTCGATTTGCATCAAGGTGACACAGTTGCGTGGGTCTTGACCCGTTGTGATGTGTGCAATCTCTTGGACTGTCTTGCCCAATGCTTGGTGGTCCCACTGGTTCCGAGTTTGTACGTCAGTGAAGAAGTCAAACAGCTTTCGGTGAGAGACATGATGTTGGAATATTGCTGTTGCAGTTCGAGTAAGACCATGGGGCTTATTCGGCCTATTCCAGATTTTGTTAGTGGAGACTCTTATCCCCGAACCCCTGAACTTGGTTTGTTCAGCTACCTTCCATTCATGAGCAGTAGAGTTGCCGATGCCTGTGCAGAAATCCGTCACTAATCTGCATGCCATCTGCAACAAGTTTCTTCTTCCTTCTACCGATGGTATGACACAAAAGTCTTGAGGTGGATGAGTGACAGCCGCAGAATAATTGAACCG
Source organism: Rubus parviflorus (assembly GCA_029955375.1). Taxonomy (NCBI): domain Eukaryota; kingdom Viridiplantae; phylum Streptophyta; class Magnoliopsida; order Rosales; family Rosaceae; genus Rubus; species Rubus parviflorus. Next base: position 15,285,148 of record JARGGL010000006.1, on the reverse strand, counting down.
TTCTGCTTGTCTCTGAAGTATTTCTACCCATCGCCTTGCTCCAAAGGCTAAACCTGACTCCACTAGCGTTCTGTATGTTTGGTGCATGAGTTGATCTCGTACATCAACATGTTCCACCCATACGACACGAGAGCTGCCGTTGAACAAATCTTGGATTAAGCATCCGGATGGACGCTTCTTGCATTGAGATCTGGGGTGTGGACCCAGATTTGAACTTAAACCCTCCACAGAGACATCAACTATGGCCCAACTCTGTTCTGTTTGTCGTTGACAATAACGAACAAAGTGAGTTACACGAGTGGAGACAGATGGACTGGTCACCTGGAATTCAGCAGTCATGACTTGGATGGTGTCGTGGTAGCTTTCAGTAGTCCCTGATGACAAGACATCAAGGATACTCGCCCTTGAAATGATGCTACCGAATATGGTGGACCATTGGTCCACATCCATGAAGAGATTCACGAGTACGACAGGACTGAGGGGAATAGTGGCTGTGTAGCGAGAAGCTTCGGTTTGGAAGTTAGTGGGAGTAAGATCAATACCGTTAGTGAAGATTCTCTTGTACTCTGCTTCATTCAGGAACTCATGAAGCGTGGCAGAGCTGGATTTGAGTGCAGAGATCCACAGTGGCGCAGCAGCAGATGCCATGATGATTAGCTCATCTCTGACCGACACAATGATTTCAGAAATCTTAGTTGTGTCTGCCACGACAGATGCTTCTGCCACGGAAGATGCTTCTTCAGGTTCTGAACGGTTGATGTTGTCTGATGGTTGTTGTGTAGAAGAAGAGTGATGTGGGATCGACATACACTTTTGAACATCCCTCCTCATGTGAGACTTTTCCCTTGGACCGATGACTGCAGGAATTGGAAGAGTCTGAGGTTGTGGGGTAGTCTCTTCAATCCCTTTTAGTAGCTCACTATTGGGAGTGACTCGATTTCCACAATGGTTGCAGTTGATTCGGTTGAATGCTGCTTGGTACTGGCTAAGTTGAGCTTGAAGCTCATTGATTTTGCTGTCTCAGCAGAAAATTTTGTTGACGAGTTGTTTGGGCAGGCGTTTTGGGTCGATGCTTTATCACCCACGCAGAGACTTGTGCAAACGTTAACCTTATTTGGTCACCCAAATCTTGTCGCTGTTGAACAGTTGGCTGTGGAAAAGCCTCGACGAAGTCCTTCAATGCTTGGACTTGGTATTTGGTGAAGCTCTTCCTCAGTGGAATACGTTTGGATGAACTAGGTTCAGCTTGTGGAGATGATACTTGTGGACTTGGGGCTACTTCAATGGTTTCGTCTTCTGCTAGAAGCATGTCTAGCATGTCGATATCGTTGTCGAATTCGATTGCTGGTGAAATTATTTCATCTAAGCCCTCAAAGAATTGGCTTTCAGAGGGATCAGATTGAAGTAATTCACTGAACGAATTCACTTTGCGTGACATGTTTGAGTTGGTGAAATTTCTGAGAAGTGGAGTGAAGAAGTCCTCTTTGAAAGAGAAAGGAAGTTATGGCACTAATGGAAAGTATCTGTTAGTGGATGCGTAAGGGTATATTTATTGTTGGTGGAGGATTTGAAAAATTCAAAAGCAAAGGTGAGTGGCTGATTTACAGCTAATTGTCGGAGCCCTTGGAGATCGTGGAAGATTTTTTTTCCCCGATGCATGGATTTTCCACATACAGTTCCACTCTTGTGAGACCTCGCATCTTTTGAGGAATTAATTATGCGAAAGTTAAAGTAAAGAGTCATTATGACCGGTGTTAGTGGAAGACTGAGTTTTTGTTGGTTAAATCTTGCGAAATCTTGTATCGTGGGCGATACTTTTGAGTAATTGAGACATATATGAGCAATAATTATTCTTAGTGGGTTGCTGAGTGCACCGCACTCGCATTAAAGAATGGTTTCCTTACGGTGGGAAATTTTGTCTTAAATACATGGGATAAGGAGTTGTGTTACTCACCTCATATATGTTATCAAACAAACACATCTCTACTAGTTTTGCAAAATGGTGAGCAAAGGAGAGTGCAGCAAGCGTTCCAAGAATGCTGAATGGAGTGAACTTCCGGTGGAGATCTGGAAGTACATTTTCCAATTGGTGGCTACCGCATCCCTGCAGAGCACAATGGAACTCCGTTGTGTCTCGAAGGACTTCAAGGAGTATGCCGATAGCTGGTCTACTTTGGCGGCGATCGACATGGATGGATTCGATGGTGGATCCAGACCCACTGGTTCCATAGAAGCGGACAGGCAGGTGCGCATCTTCGCTAATCGATGCTGGGAAGCGAAGAACCCGGAGTCTCTGTTCCGAATGGGAATACGAGTACTCGTGGAGGCAGCGAACATATCTTTAGCCCTGAAGTATTTCGATGCGGCATGCAAACCAGGAACATTCTATGGTTCGCGTCCCAGTTCAGTGGTAGGTCATCATGTTGCATTTTATGCAGCATGTATGATTAAGATGATTTTAGGACCACGAGCCGAGCAGCAGAAAACGGTGCAGCGACTGTGTAAAGCCCTAGACTGGTGGAGAAGCGGATGGAACATCTACTACTGTAGACAAGAAGTCGAGCGGATGATGCATCAGGCTGAGTTTTGTCATGAGCATCTTCTATTATATTTTCCGTCGACTACTGCTTTCCTGCCCGCTGGTAAATGTCTTACTTGCGGTGAGTCAAGTTTTTGGCGTCCTTTTGGCCAGGACATGTGGGACGTGGATGGGGATAGGCATGCAGCTAGAGAATGTTGCGACACTTGCAAGTGTTTCGTGGAGGCAGCATATTTCTACCAGCTGATGATGTATGGAATTCCGAGACATCCGGCCTCTTATCCACGAAGTCACTATTGGAGGTTTAAGGATGGTTTCTGGTAGTGTAAGCCCTACGAGGCATTTCAGAATTGTAATAGGAGTGTTTTGGAAGTTGTAATAGTTGTTGTGTTGTGGTGTGATGTGTACTACCGAAGTTTTCATCAATAAAAACTTTGGATTTTGGAATCAAGTTGTGATAACCATGGGTGTACTCTGCGTCCTAATTTCGGGACGAAATTCCTTTAAGGAGGGTAGACTGTAATACCCCGAAAATTTCCGTATTATTTTATTAAATAGTTCGTGAAATTTGAAGTGAAATGGAGAGAATTCATATTTTTAGGGGTTTTCGTCGTAAAACGATAATTACGACGGTAATTATAAGTTACACAAGGTTAATTAAGGTAACTTTTTACCCGTTGTGAATTTGGGAAAACTTCCTTCATGAAAGTTGTAGACCTCCTCGAATCGAGTTCGTAGGAATTTGGTTCACCAAAAACGGATATCGTATGAAGAAGTTATGGCCTTCGGAAGTTTGGATAATTTAGTATAAATATTGGGTATTTTTCAGAAATTTTATTTTGGCCCGGAACCTTCCGGAATTTTCCGAAAAAGCTCCCAACGGACAGATTCTTTGGGCGGCGCGTGGCGGCGCGTCCGGCCTCCGATTTCGACGGGGCCGGCGTCGTTGGACTCGCCTCGTCCTCCTCTTCATTTCCCGTGAAGGAACTTTCCCCAAATTATTGACGGAAAGTGGTCAACCGGAGCTGACAGTTTCGGCCAAAAAGGGGAAGCTTGCCGGCGACGTTTCCGGCCACCTCCGGCGATGAGACCTTTTGGGTTTTGCTCCCCTCCTCTCCAGCAACCTCCCCATGGTGGTGGATCACGGCGGCACGGCCTAGATCGGCGGCAACGACGATTTGCACTTTTTGGGATCAAAAACCCACCGACACCGATTCCGGCCACTTCCACTCCGATCCAGACCTCGAGGTAGTTATCAAACTTGTTGGGATTGTTGTGATCTACATTCTGGTAAAATTTGGTGTCAATCGGACCACCTTGACCGGCGGTCTGACCACCGCCGGCGGCGGCGCGTGTGCGGCGCGTCCGGCCGGTCCGGGAGCAGTTCTTTGCTCCGTTTGACTTGTTTCGTCGATACGAACAACTTTCGTGTTTTGACTTTTGTCAAATTCGGTCGTTTGACCGATGGTCAATTAACCCGATTAATCGGATCGTACGACTTACGATTCGAGAGATCCGACCGTTGGATGATCATGAAATTTGATCGTGGGGTTAATATTGAGATTATAAGCATGTTGGACCGTTGGATTATTGAAATTAGATCGTTTGATCAACGATCAATTATGCAATGATTGTGGATCGTTAGATCCGTGATGATCCGACCGTTGGATCATCACCATTTTTGGATATGATGTTAGGATGCTAGAAATAAGCATGTTGGTAGATTTTGGAAGTTTCGGATTTTGTGTGGGACCCGTTGATGATTAGTAGACGTGGGACCCACGTTGACCGACGGTTGACTTTTGGTCAAACTGTCCCGAATTATGGTTATTAATGTCTAAGTGACATTTGAGGGATAATGAAATGTTTTGGAAACTATGATATGCTAAGTGGAAATTGCATGTTCATAGGTAATTTTGAAATCATGAAGCAATTGGCTAGAACTCGTCGATTCCTGGTTACTATTTGAAGACGCAGCAGGAATTAGAGGTGAGTGAATCTCACGATGTTTTTATATATGAATATTAATTCATATTGTGTTGTTTGTGATTTTGGTGTTAAAACAATATTTGAAAAATATTCATTTTATTGTTTTGATTTGTGAATTTTGTGGTAACACAATAATTCTAAATAAGATATTGTGTTTGCCTATTTGAATGTTTTTGTCCAAACGGACTGTCCTGACCGGGGACAATGTTAAATGGGTGAAAAATGGTAGCCCATTCAGTTAGAGCTCTAGACTGCATATTGTATGATTAACTTGATGTATTAAAAGGAGAAGAAAAATAGTATTCTCACTTTTAATCAGGCGAAGTTAAAAATAACTTGATGTATTAAAAGGAGATGCATCTCACTTTTAATCAGGCTAAGTTATAAATGGTTTTGTGTGAGTAAAGATCGAGGGTTTATATTATTTAACATACTGGATTACCCTGGTATTAACATACACGTTTATGGGGCGTGTGGGGTTAAAATACGTGGTATGGGGCACGTAGGTTCAGTATATTAGATAATACGAATCTTCCGGATTTGAAATGGAACTTTTGGGTTTTAATTGATTCTTGAAAATAAAAGAATTCAATTTGGGAAAATGTTACAGTGTGAATAAAACATAGATCACTCATACCAGCTTCGTAAGCTGACCGGGTTTGTTGATATAACCCGGTACACTATTCCACGGTGTAGGGGTTATACCTGCAGGTTAGGATAACCAGGAGTAATGCAAGGCTGCATACATTTTGTTGGGTTATAAGACTTCCGCTATTTTATGCTTCGCACTCTGAAGATTTATTTATGTAATATTTTGATGTATCAATTCATTATATAAATATTTGGTATGTAATATTCGACTCTTGTTTTGAGTTTGAAATTACAATGTTGGGCATGGAGTTGGTGTTGTGTACTTGAATTAAAAAGAAAAAAATTCTAGTGCATATTTGTATTTGATATTCCATGTAGTCACGTTTCCGAATTGATTGTAATTAAGGGCAAAATGCCTTATTAATTGATTTGAAAATCGGGGCGTGACAGAGTGGAAGTGGGAAGTCAACAGTGATAGGCTTGGTAGAGAGATTTTATGATCCAGAAACAGGTGAAGTGCTTATAGATGGTGTCGACTTGAAGAAGTTGCATCTTAGATCGATAAGGGAGAGGATTGGGATTGTAAGTCAGGAACCAAATCTTTTTACAACAACAATAAGGCAGAACATAGAATATGGGAAAGAAAATGCAACCGAGGAGGAGATTAGAAAAGCGCTGGAGTTGGCAAATGCAGCCAAGTTCATTGACAAGCTGCCCCAGGTAAACCTAATTGTTTTTTGCAGTTTACCTTATCAGTGCTTTGTAATAGAGGCTGATGTATTTTTTTTTTATATAGGGCCTAGACACAATGGTGGGTGAGCATGGAACATCATTATCTGGTGGACAAAAGCAAAGAATTGCAATTGCAAGAGCTATTTTGAAGAACCCAAGAATTTTGCTTCTCGACGAAGCAACAAGCGCTCTGGATACCGAGTCCGAACGAATTGTTCAAGATGCACTTGTGAGATTAATGTCAAATAGGACAACTATTGTTGTTGCACATCGCTTGACTACGATTAGAACTGCTGATGCAATAGCAGTGGTTCATAAAGGGAAAATTGTGGAAAAAGGTAAGACCAAACTATATGTAGTATATCATTCTCAATTTACAATAGGCTTGTCCCCCAAATAAAATTGTTTTTGGTTCAATTTATAGGAACTCATGACGAATTGACCAAAGATCCAGAAGGAGCTTACAGCCAACTAATTCGTCTGCAGGAGGGAGCTAAAGAAAAAGATGCAGAACCGATTGATATAAATACTGGTTTAGATATAGATAGGACCATGTTTAGCTCTGGGAGCCGGAGATTATCAACTGGGATATCTTTAAGCAGAGGTTCATCAGGTAGCCGGCTGTCCTCCACCATTAGCAGCTTTGGTACTCCTTCTCTAGTTAATATCCAAGTGACTGAAGTACGGGATGAGGAGAGCCTGGAAAAAACTAAGGTTGATCCCGAAGAGCGTAAAACAGTTTCCATCAAAAGGTTGGCCTTGTTGAACAAAAATGAGCTTCCAGTATTGTTGCTTGGAGCCATAGCTGCAGCTGGTCATGGAGTAATTTTTCCTGTCTTCGGCTTACTACTCTCAAAAGCCATTAAAATGTTCTATGAACCACATAATGTGCTACGAGAAGACTCGAAAACTTGGGCAGGAGTGTATGTAGGGATGGGTTTCTTTGCGCTGGCTGTCATTCCGGTGCAGAATTTCTTCTTTGCAGTAGCAGGTGGAAAATTAATAGAGCAAATTCGTTCCTTGACATTCCAGAAGGTTGTGCACCAACAAATCAGTTGGTTTGATGATCCTGCAAATTCCAGGTGTGTTAAACAAACAGTACTTTAAAGAGCTTAATTTCAATTCTTTTTATATTTTAACCGAAATATTTTGTATTTTTAGTGGTGCCATTGGTGCAAGGTTGTCTTCTGATGCTTCAACCGTGAAGGCTCTTGTTGGTGATGCCTTAGCCTTGATTGCGCAGAACATAGCAACTATCATAGCAGGGTTGATTATAGGTTTCACAGCTAATTGAAAACTGGCGTTTCTAATTTTAGCCGTGTCGCCGTTGATGATTATGCAAGGAGTACTTCAAACAAAATTTCTTAAAGGGTTTAGTGCAGACACCAAGGTCAGTCGAATCTTTCCCCATGAGTTATTTATATTGCAAATTGAATGTGCTGCTAATGATTTCAATATTACCTGCAGATTATGTATGAAGAAGCAAGCCAAGTGGCAAATGATGCAATTGGTAGCATCCGAACTGTTGCATCATTTTGTTTTGAAAAGAAGGTGATGGATGCATACGAGAAAAAGTGTGAGGCTCCCATGAAACAAGGAGTACGGTTAGGAGTAGTGAGTGGTGTAGGTTTTGGCTTCTCGTTCTTCGTAATGTTTTGCACAAACGCTTTAATTTTCTACCTTGGAGCTATTCTTGTGAAACATGGGCAAGCTACATTTGAACAAGTATTCATGGTAAGATTTCAGCTTCTGCCTCGCTCCATTCCTCTTACATCCTTTCATTGGTGTTTTTCGTTCTAATTCTAGTTAATTAATTATTATTTTTCAGGTGTTCTTTGCTTTGACAATCTCAACAGTAGGGGTTTCAGAATCTAGTGGTATGGCTCCTAGCTCTAACAAAGCAAAGGACTCAGCAGCTTCAATATTTAAGATTCTTGACAGCAAGCCTAAGATCGACTCGAGCAGCGATGCAGGAATAACTCTACCGAGCATAATTGGAGAAATTGATCTCGAACATGTGAGCTTCAAATATCCCACAAGGCCGGATGTGCAGATATTCAGAGATATTTGTTTGAAAATCCCCTCGGGAAAGGTAATTACAAATCACCACTCAGTTTATGTTTACAGATTTAGTTTCTTATTGCTTAATTATCTTAATATTCTATCTACACAGACCGTTGCTTTGGTTGGAGAGAGTGGCAGTGGGAAGTCGACAGTAATAGGCCTCATAGAGCGATTCTATGATCCAGATTCAGGTCGTGTACTATTAGATGGAGTGGAAATCCACAAGTTCAAGCTAAACTGGCTTAGGCAACATATTGGTTTGGTTGGTCAAGAACCAATTCTCTTTAACGAATCCATTCGAACTAACATTGCTTATGGGAAGCGAGGAGATGTAACTGAAGAAGAGATCATAAAAGCCACAAAAGCATCAAATGCACACAACTTTATATCTTCCCTGCCTCAAGGCTACGAAACCTCTGTCGGGGAACGAGGGGTTCAGTTATCTGGAGGACAAAAGCAAAGAATAGCCATTGCAAGGGCTATTCTAAAGGACCCGAAAATCCTTTTGCTTGACGAAGCTACAAGTGCACTGGATGCAGAGTCAGAACGCATAGTACAAGATGCTTTGGACAAAGTTATGGTGAATAGAACAACTGTTGTTGTTGCTCACCGCCTTACCACGATCAAAGGGGCAGACATAATTGCTGTGGTGAAGAGCGGCGTGATTGCTGAGAAGGGTAGCCATGATTTTTTAATGAAGATCGTCGATGGTGCTTATGCATCTTTGGTGGCACTTCATTCTAGCTCAACATGAGTAGTAAAACTCAGATAAGTAATAACTGCATGCATCGCTGAATATTATGAGCACACATGCAGTGGATTTGTTATTAGAGAATAGAGACTACAAATGTTTTAAATTTTGTTTGTTTTTGTTATAAATCTAGTACTTGATGTAAATTCATGTGGTGGTTGTCCTTGATTGCTATCTCAGTAGGATAATTTACAGAAAGAGGAAGAGCAATTTAAATATTTGACTTACATTTCCAATAATAATAAGCTTGTTATAAATATTATTATCTATGTGGCTGTCCACGTAAATACTCATAGTTATGTCCTTATGATGTAAACATTTTCTCTATATAAAGAGGCTAATGAGAATGAATAATACACTTGTATTCTCTCATATCTTGTGCCTCTATATTCTCTCTCTACGTTCTCTCTAGTTATCAGCACGCTTCGCTCAATTTTTTTTTCTTTGAACTCCATGATGATCTACGAGTCCTATGGTGCAACGTCGTTGTTTTTTTACCATACTCATGATCTATGAGTTTCATATATTTTTTTAACAAATGCAATCTTTATCATTGTTTATATTCATATAGTTGTTATATTTGCTATATTTCATAAAGTGAGCCTCATGTTTCACTTTAGCTACTCGAATTCACTATTTCAAGTATATTGTTTGAACCTCATGTTCAACATTCGATGTTTAGAACCTTATGTTCAACATTCGATATTAAGAACCTCATGTTCTAATTGTCAACACGAGCCACATGCTTCGTATCTATCCCTGAGATCCATTCTTCAAATTTATGAACATTTCGAACCTCTTGTTTCAAATAATTTTTTTTTCTATATCCCTAATAATTTATTGTTTAGAACCTCATGTTCTAACATATTATGGATCCAATTATTTGAGAACCTCATGTTCTTCAAGAGTTTGTTATATAATGGAAAAAAAATTAGAAACCACATGTTTCTTGATCTGATTATATGAGAACTTGAAATTCTTCAATAAATTGTCATACAATTTAATGAGATCGAAACCGCATGTTTCTTGATTTAATTTCATGAGGATATAAAATTCCTCACATGTTGTACAATACCCAAAGATTAAGACCTCATGTTCTCCAAATCTTATGCAATTAATGAGGGCCAATAAATTCCTCAAAATTATGCAATTGAAGGATCGAAACCACATGTTTCTTGATCCCCGATTTTATGCAATTGAAGCATCGAAATAATTATGCATGTTACACAATTACATATAATTGGGGCATAATTATGCTTATTACACAATTTGATTTTGAAATAGCCATACGTTTAATTTTCTTATAATTATGGATGTGGCATAATTTAGTCTTCAATTTTAATTATGCTTCAAGGAGAACCCATGAAAAAAGAAAGTAAAATCACAGTCGAAATTTGTACAACTGATTATGCGTAGCCGGTTGCTAATTTGTCTGTTAATTTATGCCCCTACACTTCCAATTTTATGACATGTGCCTTTATACTTTTCAATTTAATCAAGCGTAGCCGGTTGCTAATTTGTCTGTTAATTTTTTATTAATTGCTGACGTGACCGTGTGTCACGTTTAAGGGAGGGGTGTGTTAATTTTACAAAACACAAACCCGTTTCACCTTGACCCGCGTACAAACAAGCATGTTACTTTTAGGGACAGCAAATTCGCAAACCTGCGATGCTTCCAGTTGAAAAGAGAAGAAAACCCTCCCTTAAACCCTCTCGCCCACCCCTCTCACTCTCATCCTCTCTTCTCAACTTCTTTGCCGCCGACCTATCTACTCCTCCCTCACCTGCCTGTCTCTCTTAGCTTCCTCGCCGCACCACCATGGCTACAGCTCAAACCTTAGAGGTAGCTCTCTCTCTCTCTCTCTCTCTCTCTTCGCTTAATATTTTTGTTTTCAGAAGAATTATTATTTAAAAATTCAGAGCTTTAATCCTCTTTTGTCATCCCAGGTTGCTACGGAGTCGGTGACGGCTGTTACGTTTAGCTTCTTTACGGACGAAGAGGCCCGAAAGCAGAGCGTTTTGAAGATCACCAAACCTGATTTGATTGATGAATTAGGAACGCCAGTGCAAGGAGGGCTTTACGATCCGGCAATGGGCCCTCTCGACGACAGAGGCAACGCACTGTAATGTCACCACTCACCATTAACCCTTTCTGAAAATTCCTTTCTAATGTTTTCATTGTTTTACTGTATACTGCAAACCCATAATTCAAATGGGCATTTTTTTGGTACCCGAAACTAAAAGGTATGCTCATATATGATCAAAACTGTCTATGTTACTCGAAAACGAGTGTATTCTGACCCTCAGAGCTGTGAAGGAACTTCTGATGTCTTGTTTATTTTATTGGATTATAACATTGGATGATTTGTATATAGGACCAATTCTTTTGGCTTAGTATGGTTCTGAGAATCCATGATCTAACATAGAATAAAGTTTAATAAAACCTTGATGCATTGTTACTATGGCCTAATAGAGTATAGTGAGTTTTCATGACAATGAGGCTTATTGTTCATTGAGTTTGTTCTTTGTTTTTTATGCAGTTGCAAAACATGTGGTCAGAGTGCGTTTAATTGCCGTGGTCATTTTGGACATATTGACCTTGTTTTGCCCGTCTATAATCCCTTGTTGTTCAATGTTCTTTACAAACTTCTACAAAGAACCTGCTTCTTCTGTTACCATTTTCGAACAAGTCAAGATCAGGTAAGTGAAGTTTGGTGGAGTAAACTTAGTGTTTTGAGGGCCATGGTGCTCCTGTAGTTTATTGTTTAAGAAGTTTATGACTTGACCCTTCTCATGCCCTCTCTAATTTCTTTGCTCTTCTCTTTTTTGCTTTTTTTGTTTGTTTGTTTTGTTTTGGTAATTTAAGGTTAAAAAATGTGTTTCCCAATTGGAACTCGTGATGAAAGGTGATGTTGTTGCGGCTAAAAGGTTAGACTCTGACTCGCCAAATGAATACTCGTATCTTGAGGAGGACGGGGAAGGGAATGGTAAGGAGAGAGACAGGCATTCGAAACTGCAAAGTTGGACATCTCTTCAGTTTACAGAGGCAATGTCTATTTTGGATCGTTCTCTGGAGACACAACGAAAGTGCAAAAATTGCAACGGGAAGAATCCTAAAATCACTAAACCAACTTTTGGTTGGTTTCAGATGGTATGACCTTTCATCCTTGGTGCTTGAAAAGTGTTAAAGGAGTCATGTAGCTGTTAGTATTTGCTTTCATGCTTTTGGAATGATAGAGAATTTGCAAATCTATTTTTTCAGATAGTTGGATTGGTAATATCTGGTTAGGCCAACAAACATTTTCACTGCGTCATGCTTCTCCAGTTCCCTTTTTGTAAATCATTTTGTCACTTTCAATTATAAAATCTTGTTGGCTCGGTTTTTCAGCCTTTTGAGATGATTTGGAAGGTTGTTTTAGACAACTTGCATCAACTTGCAGTTGAAGTAAAAGATTTCATGTGATTACACTCTTGGCTCATTAGCCTTTGCTCATTTGTCACCGATGGGGTGGTGTGAGGGTAGAGATCATAGGTCCCAATATTCATGTAACCAAAAGAAAAAAGAAGAAGAAGAAGAAAATTAATAATTATTTAAAAGATAGAAAGACAAGGGGGAAAGAAGAAGAATCCAGCTTTTTACCGTTTTTTGTTCTTCAGAACTCTTAGATTATGTGGTTATTATTCCTCTTACTTTTCTATCACTGTTTTCCCTTTCTCCATTTCAAGGCATTTAGGAAACATTCTTATTGGTTTTTTATTTAGCACTAGACACAGATACTAGAGGATTCTTATGTTAATTTTTCATCAGATATTAAATAATTGCTAGTTGTAATTTTGCTAGATATGAAGATAGGAAGATATCCATTATCTATGTATATATATTGTTTTTAATCTTTAAACTCATAGACAAGTTTATATCCTATACTGTCATTTGCATTGTTGGGTTCAACCCTGTACCCTGTAAGTACTGGATTTATAATTAGTTATTCTTCTTTATTGGTTGATGGTTGTAGAATGGTGCCGACCTTGCTAGAGAAAATGTTATCAGAGGGTGCAAGCTGGTGGGACCTTTAACTGGTCAAGATGAGGGGGCATCTTGTGGTAATGATGTTGATGCAGGCATATCAGATATATCTTGTGTATCGTCTCTTGTAACTCAAGATACTGCAACGAAGAATAAAGGACAAGAGAGCATAGTGCCCAGTGAGTTCTTTAAGCAGAAAAATTCCTTTTCGGGAGATCTATTACCAACAGAGGTATGCTCCTTGCTACTATTGGCATGGTACATCCGTACATGATTAGTGAGTGATACAATGTTGACTTCGGTGTATGTTATTTGGATGACCTTCAAAAATATGCCTCATACTATTGGGAAGTGCTTTATGACTTTTTTTTCTTGCAGGTTAAAGAAATTATAAGGCTTTTGTGGACAAATGAGGCTCCACTCTGCTCTTTTCTTAGTGATATCCAGTGTCAGGGAGTTGGAAGAAAAGAAGGTCACTCTATGTTTTTCTTAGAGACTGTTCTTGTACCACCAATCAAAGTTCGTCCTCCATCCAAGGGTGGTGATTCTGTATGTATATTTTACTTCAGGGACCCTCTCTCTCTCTCTCTCTCATACACAAACATCTATCATGTTTATATATTGGATTGCAGACCCTTGTGATTGTAAGGTCCAGTTGAGGGAGAGAATCAAGACCCCTGTCTCTCTGTCCTTTTATTTATTTATCTGAAGTGGAAGTTTTGTGGGTTTCTGTTGATAAATTGACTTACTAATCTCAAGTGCAACACTTCTTTGCTCTTTGGAGTCACTTTTCTAAAATGTTGGCCTTATTGTTAAGTTTGTTCTTCATGGGGTTTCTTGTTTCTGGCACCAATGTATATATCCTTGTTTATTTCTATGGAATCTTTGCTTAGGTATACCTTCTTCGTTGAGAAAGTCTTGTTTGTTTGTTTCCTTGCTTTTTAGGCATGGCTTCTTCAATTGAAAACAATCCTGTTCTTTTCCTTTTAAGTTGAGGACGCCACTTTCAAATATAGAATAGGATTATGGAACCTTCTTCAGAAAATAGTACTACAATACCTTAGTCTCGTAATTCTTAAAATAAAAATTTATATCTGTTCACCTGTTGTTTTGCCCTTCACACCCATTATAGTGGCTTACTGGCTTATTCAAATATCATGGACTACTATAAACCTTATATGAGACATATGAAACAATGATGAGGTTTTGGGAGGATTACTGGATTGTGGGGGAAGCCTTGAAAAATCATTTTACTAGGCTGTACAATCTATCAAATTATTGTGAGTTAAAAATTGCGGATTCAGCTGAGATTTGGAACTCCATGTTGAGTGGGATTTGGGTTTAGAAGGAACCTGAATGACTTTGAATTGGAGGGGGTTATCTTCACTGTTAAGGTTGTAGGAGTTTGATAGATTCCAGATTAGATTCAAGAATATGGACGGTGGAATCTACATGAGTTTGTAATTCATACTTCATATTTCTTTTCTAGATGGTACTAGTCCAAGGTTTGATCCTGGGGAATTGATTTGGAAAGGAAACATTCAACAGGTCAAAATTACAGCTTGGATTGCAGCTCATGCAAAGTGTAATACTTGTAATATGCAATAGAATAAGAGACCAGATACATGCTTATTCCCAAACTGGTGCATGATGTGCATGAGGTCAGAGAAATTGTAAATCATTCTTCAACTCATTGTTTAGTTATAGCCTCCAAGCTATGGAAAAATCTGTTCAGAGTTGCAGGGATGGTTTGGGAAATCCCAGAGGGTTATGCACTGTTGTGTACTAGACTACTAGGCCTTACGGGTTTTGGTTGGAGAAAAATGGCATTCGTTCTGTGGAGGAGCAGGATATTGGCTGTTATTTAGGTCATTTGAATGGAAAGAGACAGGAGTTGTGGGATGCAGTTGTTTATTGGTTTTCTGTTTCAGCTGCTTTTAGGGGTGTTCATTGTTGGTCTTTCTTCTTTTTTGTTAGATTTGAAGGCTTCTATTATTTTGGGAGTTTTCTACGCTTGGTTGTGGTCTCTATTTTCTTTTTCTCTATTTGTGTGGACTTTTAGTCTGCTGCTTGTTTAGTTGTAACTTTTGTTTGAGTTTTATGGAAGTTAACCTTCTCAATAGAAAATGAGTTGTTTTTGAAATTACTACAGGTCAAGCACCTACAAGGCTAGTAGTAAATGGGTTTTACTTAATGTTATACGAGTTCTTTTTATGGGCATTCCATCTTGTTCGAGTTGTTCTACAAATTCATATCTCTTGTTCATACCTAAAGAGGGTATGGATAATTTTATATTCCACCTTCTCTAATTCTATCTGTTGGGTCATATTTTTACATTTTCTATGTGCTTGATAAATAATATTTAACACTTTCCTATTTGATGTTTCTCTTAGGTGATGGAGCATCCTCAAACTGTTTCATTAAGTAAGGTGGTGTTAACAAATACTTACTTGAAAGATGCTCTTGGCAAGAACAAACACTCACTGACAATTCGGCATTGGAGGCATCTTCAAGAGTGTATAAATCTGATGTTCGATAGCAAAACTATTGGGGGTGAGTGAATGTGTATTTCATATATCTTTGTTAACACATAATTTCTCTATGGTTTTTGAATATGTGGTCATATAGTTACCTTTTTTACCATATTGATTCTGTTCTGTTGCTGTTATTTTTTTTTCTAAAATTTCTTTTGGAGATTGTTAGTGGGTGCAATATGCAATAGAAGTGTAGAAGGAGAATCGTAGACAGAAAACTGGAAAACAATTTTTCTGCAAGTTATGAAAAAATATAAGTTTGGTCAAGTGTGAACAGTTTAAACTAGTCAATGGAAGAATAAAGATGCAACTTCAATAAAGTTAGGCATTAATCAAAATAAGGATCTGATGCCCATATGCAGGAGCCAGGAATGATAGACAGGGGGGGGGGGGGGGGCACAAAACAATAACTAAAAAAAAAATTGGAACTGAATCATTCAAAGCAAACATATTACTCTGACCTATGTACAAGAGTACGTTTTTGCTCACCCCCATAGTTAAGGGTGAGGCTCAGTTTTTTCTACTAAGGGTAAGTTTATAATATAATTCATTAATTAAATAATATTTTCTATTATTCTAATGTTAATTAAATAAAAAATTCAAGCCCCACTCTCTCTCCCTCTCTCTCCGTCTTCATTCCCAGTTTTCTTCGAGGCAAATATCCCACTTCCACCTGCAACTTTCCTTCATCAATGGAGTTACCAAAATAGATTTGGATTTCTTTTCTTCATTTTACCAAAAGAAAATTTCAGATTTGTTAAATTTTCAGTAGAGGTCGTCTTCAACCTTTGCCTGGTTTTGCCCCTTTTCTGCCATTTTTGCAGATCCAAAGCTCTAATCCTCCATACTCCATATGTAAGGAAGAAAAATCGAGGGGGGGGGGGGGGGGCACTTGCCCACCCTCGCCACCCCCTGGCTCCGCCGCTGCCCATATAAAGATGGCTATGATACTAATTGATGTAGAACAAAGAGAAATAGCAAGAAGAAAGAGAAGAAGAGGGAGAGAGTGGAAAATTTAGAATAAGGAGAAAATTAGGGAAACTTTATGCTCATATTCTTAAATCAATAGGAATTGACAACAAATACTAACAATAACAATTAAATAATACTAAGATGGGAGAAAATAAAAGAAAATAAAACAAATTGGCCGGCTTGTGATAGTTCCCGCTGGCATGGCTCGCGAAGTTTATATGTCACCCCTAATGTTTCATGCCTTTGGTACCTTTAGTTCCAGTGTGCTAGTGTCTCAACCACCATTTATTGTAATCAAATATCTACCACGAATCCAAGAAAAAAAAAAAAACTCTCATCCTAAAAGGGAACCATTGAGAATTCTCCTTCCATGAATGGGTAATTTTTTTTTAAAATGTGAGAAACATAGTAGTCACTTGCTCCAGTGAGCAGCAATGCTGGCTTGTTAGCGTAATCCATTTTATTGGATGTCTTCTATACCTGGATCTTTTATAGTTTTAAGCCCCTCTAGATCTTTGTTGTTCTATGATTAGGCCAAATCAAAATAGATGAACTTCGCGGAAACAGACAAGAAAACAAACCACCAAAACAGAAAACAATAACACAGCAGATTTATAGTGGTTCAGCTGAACTTTAGCCTACATCCACTTTGTGATCTCTTCTTGAGAGATTCACTAGCACTATGAAGAATTTAGGTGTTTACAAGACCTTATTGTAGAACCCCAGAAACCCCAAACTAGTTCTTATCTCTCTATCACCCTTTTCTCGCTGTCTTCTGCACTCTCTGTCTTGAATTACTAGAAGACTCCCTAGCAGCTATAGAGGCTGCTGATACAATTAAGGATTTCCAATCCTTGGCTGACACAATTTAGGATTTCTAATCCTTGTAGACCAAGGCAAATAACTTGTTACCCTAAATCTACAAAACAAATCTTAATGGAATATAGAATAATTCTGACTTACCTAACATAATTCTCTTTCCCAAAACTGACTTGTATCAAATCCCAACTCATCTATGTATCAACGAGCGAAAAACACAACATCTTTGACATTCAATCGCAGTATACGGAGGCTAAAGTACAGTTTTCTTCCTCTAGTTTCACCTGAATTCACTTTTGTCCTTGTAGTTTTTTTTTGAGTAAGAAACTTGATATTTTATTTGGGGCATAAAGCCATAGAAATTTGAGGACAAGAAGTCATCAGGATAAACTAAAAGACTGAAAACTAACAGAAAACCCAAAATTACAAGAACTCAACACTAATAAGACACTACTGCTTTCCAATCTAACAATAAGGCTGAAAGGGAGTAGTTTCTATACACAGGGGTGACTGATGCCCACAATGCAGACCAGAAACTAATTCGATCCCAAAGTCCTTCTACACACAACCCAGGAAAATCATCAAAAATTCTCTTGTTACGCTCCATCCAAATAACCCAAAAAACAGCCAACATTCTGCAGCCCCAAAGTATTTTTGCCTTCTTTCCTCTTCCACCACAAATGAAACGAATGCTTAACAGATCATAACAGCTCTTAGGAATGACCCAACTAACATCAAACTCCTTGAAAAATCTCCACCAGATTTGAATAGAAAAAGGACAATGAAGGAATAAATGATCCACACTCTCTTCCCCATCCTTGCAGAGTATACACCACTGGGGGCTAAGACAATGAAATGGTCTTCGCTTTTGAATGATGTTACAAGTATTCACTTTCCCATGAGCGACTAAGCAAGCAAGAATATGAACCTTAGAAGGAACATTAGTTTTCCAGATTTGATCAACTGGATCAAAATCAGAGAACTCAGGATTATTCCCATAAAAGCTTCTGAAAGACTTGCAAGAGAATGACCCATCCCTTTCTAAACACCAGCGTCTAGAATCCCCCCTTGTACTATAAAAACGGGCACTGTCCAGCTTCGCAGACATTGAAGCAAACTCCACAGTCTCCAAATCATTTAGATTTCTCCTAAAACCAAAATTCCAGTTATAAGGAAACTCAGAGAAATCTGCAAACCTTGCAATCTTCTCATTGTGCTTACAGGACAATCTAAATAATCTGGGAAACAATAATTTCAAGGGTTCAACTTCCAACCATTTATCCTCCCAAAATCTCACCTTTTCCCCATTTCCCACTACTAGAGAACAGCACTCCAAAAAGGATGAAAAACCTTTGGAAATCTCTTTCCAGTCTTTGACTTGAACCCCTCACCAAAGGTTGGACATCCCAACCATTCACATTAATTCCATAAATGCTCCTTAACACCCTATGCCACAATGCTTCTGGCTCTAAAGGGAATCTCCATAACCACTTACCAAGTAAAGCCTTGTTTCTTTCAACTAAATTTCCCACCCCAAGACCTCCCTTCTCTTTGCTTCTGGCCACCAACTCCCATCTAATTAGATGGTCTTTCCTTCCTTCCTCTGAACCCTCCCACAAAAAGTTTCTCATACATTGTTCAAGACTCCTTGCCACCCCGATTGGTATTTTGAAGAGAGACAAATAATAAATTGGTATACTTCCCAAGACTGCCCTAATTAGAGTAAGTCTTCCTCCTCTAGAAAGGTAGGCCTTTTTCCAGCTCTGAAGACGCTTTTCCACCTTTTCCATAACCGGATTCCAAAAATTCAGTGCTCTTGGATTTCCACCCAAGGGAAGACCCAAGTACTTCAGAGGCCAATTACCAACTTCGCAACCCCAAGACTGAGCCAACCTTTCAACTTTTCTTTCATCTGAATTAATGCCTACTAAAGAACATTTTGCCTTGTTGATTTTCAGACCAGAGATAGTACTGAAAAAACTCAATAATTCCAACAAATGAGACCAACTTCCTTCTGACCCTTCCAAGAAAAAGATTGTGTCATCTGCGAATTGGAGATGAGAAATCTCAATTGCTTCCTCTCCAACCACCAAGCCTTTAATCAACTGAAATTCTTGAGCCTTTTCCATTAGTCTGCTCAACACGTCAGCCACAATAGTAAAAAGAAAAGGGGACAAAGGATCACCCTGTCTCAAATCTCTAGAAGCCTTGAACTTCCCTCTAGGTCTTCCATTAATCAAGATAGAAAAATTTGCAGACGACAGACATCCCATAATCCAGTTCCTCCAACGCAAACCAAAACCCTTTTTCCCCAAAATATCATCCAAAAAAGCCCATTCCACGTGGTCGTAAGCTTTTTCGAAATCAATTTTGAATACCAAGCCTTCAACTTTCTTTTTTCTCACTTCTTCCACAACTTCATTTGCTATTAAAACTGCATCCAAAATCTGTCTACCTTTCACAAAGGCACCTTGAGCACTAGAAATTGTAACTTCTAAAACCTCCCTGAGTCTGGATGCAAGCACTTTAGCCACAATTTTATATAAACTTGTCACCAAGCTAATAGGCCTGAAATCCCCTACTTTTGAAGAATCTGATTTCTTTGGAATCAAACAGATGTATGTTTCATTTGTAACTGCATTTATAATCCCATTTTGAAAGAATTCCTCCATAACTTTCATAACATCTCCTTTTACTTCTTCCCAAAATTTCTGAAACACTGCCATTGAGAAACCATCCTTTTACTCCTTTTACTCCTTTTACTTTTGTCCTTGTAGTTTTAATTTCAACAGTCGGTTTGGTTGACGAAAAAGACACGCTCAACTCTTGGGACCTCATATTTTATCCTCAATAAATGCACAGTCATACTTTAACTGTGTAGGACTTTATTATTTCAATGATATATCTTCTCGATGTTAGTTCCAAGGGTTCTTGGGTGCATTGTGACCTAGGAAGCACCGACACAGACAAGGTGACATGATACGACCTGGCGATAGGGCAAATCTAAAAAAATTAGGATGCGACATGTTGTCGCAATGGCAATGAAAATAATTTAAATAAAAAATCCTCATTATACCACAAAATAACACAATGAATTCAAAACCTTACTTTTTCTTTTCTTTTGTATACACGTCTAGCCGTGTAGGTCTGATATCTTGGTGTTATGGTTTTAAAATTGCAATCATACCCTGAAAAAAAAATTGAATATAAATGCCAATTTGTTTTATAAAATTTGAAAAATAGCTTAAAATGTGTCCAAGTGGATTCTTCCACGTGTTGCTGCCGTGTCCTCACAAGTGTCGGAAATTCAAAGTCAACCAACACGGCCCTGAGTGACCGAGTGTGGAAGTGTGTTGGAATGTCGGAGGTTGTAGAACACGCGACACTTCACCGTTATGAAGTGTCGGTGCTTCAGAGGTTGTGTTGTTCATGTTTGGTGTAGCTGGTGGATGTAAAATACTCTTGTGCAAATAGATGTGGACAGGTGCATACAGTATAGTGTTATGATCAAAACCATTCACTTTCTAAATCACACTTTGAGGATTAACCATGCAAAATATCAACTGAAGCGGAAACCATTTATGAACAGTTATCAATCTTGTGATAACTGCCCATTCTTTTGATAAACGATCTCTAATTTGATTGATTTTTCCAGAGACGATCTTTAAAGGGTCGTTTTGAAAATGAATGTTCTGATTATGACACCAAAATTACGCAAGGGAAAAGATAAGAGAGTATGAATGGGTGTATCCAAATTAATTTGGATAGTAGCATTATACCGAGTGGATTTTAGTGAAGGTGACATTTTATCTACAGGTTCTTTTACTTGGAAATATGTTTTTGGCATGATGGATTAGTTAATGCAGGATTTTTTTTGTCAAATTATCCCCTATAGTAGTAGTTAAGCTGTGACTGTGTACTTGATTTTAGGCCAAGGTAAATCAGATGCTTCTGGAATATGTCAGTTGCTGGAGAAGAAGGAAGGCATGTTCCGCCAGAAAATGATGGGAAAGAGGGTTAATTTCGCATGCCGGTCTGTTATATCCCCAGATCCATATTTAGCTGTTAATGAGATTGGAATTCCTCCATCCTTTGCATTGACATTAACATATCCTGAGGTAAGGTTGACTATTGGGTTTGGTGGCTTCAAATTACCATCAATGTTGTAATTTTTTTTCTCCACTTAAATCATGAAGAAAGTTGTAAATCTTTCCCTTTCTTTCCTAATACATTTCCTTCTGTTGTGTGACTTCTGGTTTTAAGTTCTTTAGTCTCCATTTTCCTTCCCTGCTCTTACCTTCTTGTACATTCTTCCATTTCTGTTTAGTACCACTTAAGAATTTATCCAAAATCCTTCCTATATTCACTCCCTCATTCAGCAACAAACTCTATGCTTAATCCCTTCCCCAGCTTCCTTTCCATTTCTGCAGTCATATCTTTGTGCCTGAAGGTAGTTTCTTTTTTATGCGTGTGTATATTTTAAAATTTTCTTTGATGATAAATGCATGAAATAACAGACATGAATAGTATTTTGAGTAAACCAATATTTTTTATCCATTTGAAGGGTGAGAAATATGTATTTGGGTTTGGGAGTCATATTTTTCCTCTTTTGTTTGATTCCTGTTTTATTCTTTGTATATCAAAATTCAGAGAGTTACTCCCTGGAATGTTCTCAAGTTGAGGAATGCCATCGTCAATGGCTCTGAAATCCATCCTGGAGCTACACACTATGTTGATAAAACATCTATTAAGTTGCCACAAAAGCGGAGGGAGCGCATTTTAATATCAAGAAAGTTACCTTCTTCAAAAGGGGCAGTCACACAACATGGGAAGGGCTCTGACTATGAAAACAAAATTGTACTTCGTCACTTGCAAGATGGGGACATTGTTCTTGTTAATCGACAGGTATGACTTGATTGACGTCATATATATAATTTCTTATTCATATTTTGCAGTACCATACTCGTGGATAAATGGATTATGATGTTCTTCCATGTCCTTATAAGAAAGGAAGTCATGCATTTGTCCTTTGTTGATTTATTCTATCTTAGATAGGTATTGACGTTGCCAAAGAGTTGATCTAAAAACCATTATAGAATAGTGGAATATTTAGATCATTCTTAATAAGTTGCTCTATGTGGGGCTTTATGGACATAAATTTAAATATGACTATAAGTCAGTCATTCCATATTTCAATAAAGATAATCATTGATGGTGTTAGGCTTTATATGGAAAGTATGAGATATGTATTAGCAGTAATAAAATATTTTCGGTATTCCTCAGATTAAAATTACGATTCAATTTTTTTTTAAAGTACTTAAATAGGATCACTAGTATGATGTGGTAAATTTGCTCAACTTTTACTTCAAATAATTTGTTAGATTAATTGGTCTTCTTTTCAAAAGTTTGATATCATGTGAATTTTGGATTGTAATTGAATTAATCACGAGTTATGTGCTTCAGTGCTTAGTTCAATTGATGTTTTCATTTCACTGCCTGTTCACAAGCCCAGTACAATGGCACATGTAGTTTAAACACCGATATGTTCTACTTCAAATAATTTGTTACATTAATTTGTTTTTCTTTTAAAAAAATTTGATCTAATGTGAATTTTGGATTGTAATTTGATTAATCATTTGGTATGTGCTTCAGTGCTTAATTCAATTGATGTTTTCATTTCACAGCCTACACTTCACAAACCCAGTATAATGGCACATGTAGTGCGTGTATTGAAGGGGGAGAAAACAATTCGCATGCACTATGCAAATTGCAGGTTGATTTTCACAAGCAGACATATCAATCCTAATTTTTCTTTAATTATTCACTATATGTTATTTAGGTGTTGAACTTTGTATTGCAAGCACATGACAGTTTGTTATTTTAATAATTCTTGTAATTTCAGTACATACAATGCTGATTTTGATGGTGATGAAATGAATGTTCATTTCCCACAAGATGAAATTTCTCGCGCTGAAGCTTACAATATTGTGAACGCAAATAATCAATTCGTAAAGCCTACCAGTGGTGATCCCATTAGAGCCTTAATTCAGGTTTCCAACAATTATTGGTCTAGTTGATATGTAACACCAAGGATATTTTAAGTTTTGAGTTAGAATATTTTGATTACTAGTGCTACTGCTTCTTCTAACTATATCGATTTTTGGAAAATTTCAGGACCATATTGTAAGTGCTGTCCTCCTTACAAAAAAGGACACCTTTCTGCGTTCGGATGAATTTAATCAGCTTCTTTATAGCTCTTGTGTTTCAGCATGTGGTTCAGACACTTTCTCTGGCAAACCAGGTCAAAAAGTGTTTATGTCTAACTCTGAAGACGCAATGCAGCCCCTTCTTCCTGCAATCTGGAAACCAGAGCGTCTTTGGACAGGAAAGCAGGTTAGAAAGCAAAATTTTCTTTGTAGTGCACACTTGGGGTCAAACAATTTTTGCTGCTCAAAATCTGCATGGCTTTCTGGTTGTTTGAAAGTGCAACTGTTTGAGATATTTTTGGGTCTTAATATATACTTGATCTATCCTGTTTGATTTTTGTTTTTGATTTTTTTTTAAAGTTTTGCTTTTCAGTTGAATGGTTGTTAAATAATAATGTGATGTTCCTTTTCTATTAAATATTTAAATGTAAAACGCAAGTTCTTTCCTCTTTCTAGGTCATCACTACCTTGCTAAACCATATTACTTGTGGTTCTCCACCACTTACTGTTGAAAAGGAAGCAAAACTCCCATCTGGTTTTTTCAACTGTAAGACTCTTGAAGGAGAAGAGAAATCTGATATAGATCGACGAGGGAAAGAGAAGAAACCAAGAAAAGAAGAAGAAGCTGATAAAGATAATTCAAAGGAAAAAGAGGAGCCAGATGAGAGCAAGTTGTTGATCTATAGAAACAACTTAGTGCGTGGCGTGATTGACAAGAACCAGTTTGGTGATTATGGTTTGGTCCATAATGTGCAGGAGCTCTATGGTTCAGATGCTGCGGGAAAATTGCTTTCTGTATTTAGTCGTTTATTTACTGTTTTTTTACAGGTTAGTTGGGTTTGATATTAAGTTTTCTGTTATTCTCAAGTTTATTTTCTGTTTAGCCTTTTTTCAGCAACTTCTGTAAACTTACATTTCAGATGCATGGTTTCACTTGTGGAGTTGATGATCTTTTGCTGATACAAAGCAAAGACAAAAAAATGAAGGAACAACTTCAAAGTTGTGAAGAGCTTGGTGAAAAAGTTTTCCGCGAGTTTATTGGGGTCAGAGAAGATGAAAGAAAAGGTATTGTTCTATAAAGCTACTTTTTTTCTTTTGCTCAGAATTCTAAGGAAGTTACTTAGTGTACATTTATATGTCAGAGTATAGATTGTAAAGTTAGTAAGTTGATTGACCGAAAAAAAAAAAAAATTGATAAGTTGAAAGCAATGTGTGGAATATGAAGCCGCACATGTTGGCATTTTATATCCAAACATCGGTAGGGGACTCATTTCCAGTAGAGTTAGTATCACAAACAGCACCTGAGCTTTTTCCCATCAGATAAACTGGTACCTGACTTGCAAACAATCAATAATATACTCTTTAAGTATTGCAAAACACATCATTTTGGTTCCTCTGGTGAGTGTGATTAGAATTTCCGTGAACAATCAACTTTGTCCAATCGGATAAACTGGTACACAACTTGCACAAAATCGATAAAATACTAAAGTATTGCAAAACACATCATTTTGATACCTCCGGTGAGTGTCATTAGAATTTCCGTCAAGAATCATGTGACCCAAGTTTCCTAGGTATGTTTCAAAAAGGAAAACTACAAAAGAGCAGAAAATTTCTTTCTTCTGCGACAATAAGAAAAGAGTTTTGGAGGCTATTTGGGGGGGGGGGGGGGGGGGTAGGCTGACTGAAGTTTCTTTTGTGGTTTGGTATTTGTATTTTGTTATTTCGTGAGTCTGATTGTTCCAACTTCCAAGTTGAAGAAAATTGAAAGAGGGAAAAGTGAAGAAGAAGAAGAAGAGGCTTAGGTGTTTTCAGTCTGGGGTGGCTGAATGTCGGTTTTTGCATTCGAAGCGAGTCATAGTCTTGCCTACGAAAAAAAAGAGAGGAAATTTGAGCAAGTTATGATCTGGGTTATAATTATTGTGATGGGTGATGTATCTTTGGGCCGAGATGTTGATGAGATTTGTTCAAGTTTAGTGTGATGTTGGAAGTTTTTCCCAGATTGAGGAATTAGATGAATTTGATGTTCAGATAAAAAAAATGTAAAAATTTGTTGTTAATGGGTTCTCAGAGAACAGCCAAAGTAAAGTTGCCAAACCCCACATAAAGAAGAAAAAGAAATTCACAGATGCACTTGAAAGAGCGGAAGGAAATCAGAGGAAGAGAATGGAGGGAACAAAAAGAAGAGAAGGAGGACAAGAATGGCGGGTCAACAGAAAGGAAGAAGTAGAGAAGAAAGGAGTGGAGTTACCAAATTGATGTTTTTACCTTAATCACCGTTTGTAAGTTTGGGTACCAGTTTGTCCGATGGGCCATAGTGCTGCTACCACTTGTGATATTAACCCTTTCTAATATATATTGTGCCAATGCCCTAAGTACCCACTCAATAATGATAAATTTTTAGGTGGTTTATATATATATATAAATATATATTCTTTTTCACAAAGTCACAGGGTTGAAAGGTCTCGAGGGTTATGTGTTTGTATTTTTTTTAAGAGAATTTTTTTTAACAAAAATATTAGAAAAAAAAAAAGGCAGATGACAAGAAGTCCACTACGCTATCAAAGTATCAAGCAAACCAAAACTAAGGGACAGCTGCAAATGGCCTAACACGAGTAATCCTGAAGAAGTCGATTCCCTCAAACAAATCCTATCCCCTAGTTGATCTACCTCCTCACCTAGAATCCGTAGAGATCCTTTTGTTCCTTCCCATCCATATCACCCAAAAGGCCCGCATTCCTGCACAGCATATCTTCCTAAAACCATGCCCTTTTTCCTCAAAAAAATTCTCACACAAGATCCCAGTTCAGTTTGAACTCCTGAAGCTATTTTTGCCACAAGAGCAATGGTACCCAGCACATGATTCAAACTTTCAGCTTCTTTTATAAACATAATAACCAATAGGGTGGCAGAAACCAAGAAGGCCATCTTCTCTAAATGAAATTACAAGAATTCAGCTTCCCATGAGCAATAATCCAAGCCAAGACACGTACCTCGGAGGTCTTTAGCCTTCCATATTTCACGAGTCCCAAATAGAGGAAGAGGAGCTGTCCAGTAATTTCTTTGAATAAGAAGCTCCAGGAGCCTCCAACTTCCACTCTTCTATCTGGCCTAGACGTAACCAGCCTAAAATTTTCTAAACAGGTAAATATGTTGGTTACCTATCCCACCTCCTGGTCATTTAGACACATACACTCACAGAAAGAGAGGGAGAGAGTACAGGGGAGATTGGAGTATTTTCTCTGAGAATCTTGTGAAAAATGGTTGGCGATACTAATTGTTACCAGGTTAACTCAAATATGAAATTAACATTCAATTTAGCTTGAAACATGAGTTAACTCAAAGATGAATCTGCTTGGATGACAGTTTCAACCTTAAGTTCGCCGGACTCCTTGGTCTCTGCTTTGTATTTTCTCTTGTTAACAGAAGTTTGTTCCTCCTAAAAGTAGAAACAAAGAATTTCGATCTTTCCAAAAATCTGGCTAACGTGAAGAAGTAATTTTTTTTTAATCCTTTTACTTTGCAGATCCAGTGATATTGCAATCGGACATTGAAGAGTTTATACGCGGTAATGGAGAATCTGTGTCGGAAATCTTGGACAGGAAAATGACGAGTGAACTTAACAAGAAAATCTCCAAATCTGATGTCTTCAAACAATTATTTCTGAAAGGGTTATCAAAACCATCTGTTAAGAATTATATGTATCTTATGACAAGCTCTGGGGCTAAAGGTGGTGTGGTAAGTTTTTGGTCTTTGGTTCATACTTTTTCATTGTTACCAGTTTTCTGCAACATGATAGAGCTCTATAATACTTGTTCATGCTTACCATTTTTTACTTATGACCCCTAATAATGCACTCCCTTTATGTCAATAACTTATGTAAGCTAAGAGTTATTTATCGTCTTTAACTCTTTAATTAGTTATTCAAGGAAACGTTGTATATAGATTTAATGCTCTCTTCCGTTTTTTTTAAGGCAAATCTCCAACAAATAGCTTCATACTTGGGTCAGCAAGAGCTAGAAGGCAAACGAGTCCCTCAAATGGTTTCTGGAAAGACCTTACCATGCTTCCCTCCATGGGATTGGTCACCTCGAGCTGGAGGTTTTATTATTGATCGCTTTCTTACCGGTCTTCATCCTCAGGAGTATTATTTTCATTGCATGGCTGGCCGTGAAGGGTAACTTTCTTTCTCAACCCTGTCTAAGTTGTAAACTGTGGATGAGACCTTTTTTGTTGTTGAGTTCTTGTATTCATTGCCAACTTGTTCTCTATCTGTTTCTGTTTTGTAGCTTTCTTCCGCTCGATTATTATTATTATTTTGTTTTTTTTTATTGCACGTAAAAGTTGCATTTCTCATAAAGAACAATCCTTTTTGGTGATGTCAAAGTTTTAGATCCATAATGGGGAAGAAAGGTCCCCTAGAATTTGTAGGAAAATAAAATCAACTTACAAACTTGGGTATGAAGGAAATAAGTTTAAATTTGGTTTTTCCATTGGGAGTTTAATTGTCTGAGTGCTCCGCTACACCTTTAAGCATGTTTCTTGGTCATATTTCTTCTCTATTTATTGCCTAACTGCCGAGTGTGACTAAGTCCCTCTATTCCACAATTTAAATTTCTGTTTCAGGTTTATTTAAGAGTTCAACAGAAATTTATAAGCATTAATTTTTCATTTTCTGATTTGGTGGTTCAGTTATATGTTGTTGGGAGTGTGGTGTGTAACTACGTGCTTGATTATATTCAATCAATAGCTGGAGGCATGGAATGAGTCATCTTTGAAGAGATGAGTGCATCTCCTATTAGAGGGGGATGGGTTTGTATTAGTTGGTTTGGATTGAGTTATGCTTTTCCCAACCTTGAATATTTTCTCCTCTTTAAGGGGAATTTCAGTAGTATATTCCTAAATCTGAATAGCTATCCAGATTAAACTTTTAGATATAGTTTCGTCATAGGATGGACATGACTTATGTTTACATGGGCTGGTGTTTGCACACTTTTGCGCTGTGCATCTTGGTGTTAATGTAGGATGAGATTGCTCCGATATAAAAGAAAGATTGGTGGAACCCATTTTTCATGATGACCAGAAGTACATAAGTTGATGACAGTTTTTTCTTTTCTTTACCTGCTGAATCAATCTTCATCATCATTTGATTGATTTATATCTTCTCTAATTATGATGTTATACTGCATAGGTTGGTTGATACGGCTGTCAAAACATCTCGTAGTGGATACTTGCAAAGATGCCTAATAAAAAATCTCGAATGCCTTAAGGTTGGTTATGACCATACTGTCCGTGATGCTGATGGTTCAATTATTCAATTTCGTTATGGAGAAGATGGTATTGATGTCCATTTGACAAGCTTTATTAAGAAGTTTGAAAAACTGGCAAATGTAAGTACTTGTTCCTGATTTTTTTAATCTGAATTCCTTGCTCGGTCATTTTCTAGTTAATTATTTTGTTCTGTTTTGTTCTTTTTGTCAGAATAAGGAAATGTTCAACAAGAGATGTTGTCGTCAAATTGATAAATTCAATCCTTATATTGACGAGTTGCCTCCTGCTCTCAAAAGAAAAGCAGAGACGTCAGTTCCTAATTTGTCCATGAAGGAGAAAAATGCCAACTTAAAGTTAATGGAGCACAAATATCTCAGCAGTCTTGCTCAACCAGGAGAACCAGTTGGTATTCTTGCTGCTCAGTCCGTAGGAGAACCATCAACACAGATGACGTAATTTTTCTTTCTATTTCTGTTCATTTACTCTACTATTTAAGGATGCCCATGATTTTGTCTCAAGTTGCAAGGGGTGGGCTGGGACTGGGGTTGACTTAGGTTGGATCTTTTGACACTACTTGTTTCTGTGCTGTTCTTGGAGTGAATCCACTAAGGTCAGTGCAAGAAGCAGCTTCATATATTTATAGTTTCCTTAGAAGTTACATGCTATTTACTTGTCAATTGAAAACGACATTTGAGAAGGTGAAAGTATAGGCTGTGGTATCAAAGTATGCGAGACTTATCTCGGGCGAGAGTAGCACTAGGATGGGGAGATCTAAAGTCCTTGTGTTGCACCCCTTTAGTGATTAGGGAGGATGGGCAATATGGGTTTGGGTTGGGCTAGCTTGGGGGTTTAATCTTGTCTAGTCAACAAACAAAAAAAAGGATGCGAAATGGTCAAAGGCTTTTTTTTTCCCTAATAGAAAAACATAAACAATTATATATATATATATATATTTTAATGGGGAACAAATTTTCATTAACAAAAAAAAGGATGTATAGTATAGTGGACAGGGAGTAAAGTATGCTAGGAAAGCCAGCTTAAAAGGCAGACGTCAACAAGAAAAACAACTTCAACACCCTAACCAAAGAATAGCTCCACAGTCTGCACTCGAATTAGAAAATATTGCAAGAATAAACTAAAGCCCATAGTGATGCCCAGAACTGAACCCTCCACAAATAATCCAATTCCTTCCCTGTCGCATCCTCAATTTTCTTTCTTTCCATCCAAATGACTCAGAAAACACCCATTACAGCACATCTTCCTAGAACCATTTCCTTCAAAACGGAGCCTTCAGATAGTAAAGCCACAGAACCAGCTGGAGCCTGCCCAAACAAGCATTCTCCAAAAAGCTGATGCAATCAGATAATTTATTTAATGGAAAACAATAAACAAATGATTCACACTGACATCTGACACTTCACGCACCAATGAGGGGAAAGACAAACTGGTATTCACCTCAGAACTGTATGACAGGTGGATAATCCCAACTAACATACCGAAGGAGGTAGTTTAGCCTTTTATATTACAGTAGAGGGAACAAAGAAAGAGAAGGTTTGTCCATCAAGACACTATTGAAGTAACAGAAAAGGGTGTAATATAGTATTCAGTATGTTAAAGGCAACTCAAAACATCTGGCCTGAGTATCAGATTCATAGATTCTGAAAGCTTGATATTCATCCTCCTAGGATACTGGTTGGAAAAACATGGGTATTTAAACTAGTTTCTTCTAGTCTTTTGCATGATCTGAATTTATCCTTGATATTTGCATAGATCCTCTTTGCTCCCGTTATAAGTTTAGAGCAGCTTGGTGAGATATTTGTATTGGGGAATCAAGGATGTCTACAATTTTCCTTAAAGGTGGATAGCCTTGTTAGATTATTACTGAAAATGTCATTATGGGGAGTGGTTGAAATTTTGGGAGGGTAGCTGGTTACGGGAGTGTTTAAGGTGGTGTCAGAGACTCCTAGACCATATTTACTTTATCTATCACATCACACAATTATTTCAAGTTTTGTAGATGCAACTTCTTTTTCTTATAATTGGGATTTTGGATTTAGAAGGACTCTGAATTGTTTGAAGGTGGTGGAGATTTCAGTAGTTTGGAAAAGTAGAGAAGTTGTAAGCTAGAGAAGTTTGGGAGTTTCTCTTTGCAAATCTTACAAAGCAATATTCCTCTTTTTCCCCACCTGCTATCCAGATTTGATATTGGAGGGCTCCCCCAAAAGTTATTTTTGGTTTGATTGGTGGTCGAGGGATAATCAATGCATTTGGTAAGAATATTAGATTCAAAAGAGAAGGCCTTATGTTTGTTGTTCTCCACAGTGGTTCATTTGTGTATCATGTTTTGTTGCATTGTCCTTGCTCCGTATAGTTGTGGTGGGAGCTGTGTAAGGAAGTTCATCCGAGCTGGGTTATTCGAAAGGGGTGTTTTGAGTTGTTAGTTGTTGGGTTATTCCAAAGAGGAGTTTTGAGTTGTTGGGAAAGGGTAGAAACTAGAAAGCCAAAACTTTGTGGAGTTCTTTAGATTTTTTTTTTTTTTTTGTATTTTGGGTCACTGGGATGGAGCAAAATACAAGAATCTATTACCTAGGGGTTGGGGTGGAAGAACTTTTCGATCAAGTTAAAACCTTGTCACCGTTCTGTGCTTCTGCTTCTGCAGGTTTTGGGGTGATTGTTCTCTCAACTATTTTGCTTTAATTGCTGGCAGTGGTGTGATTGCTGTTTGCTTAGGTTTTGGTTTCATGTGTTTGCATCGTCCTTTTTTGTTTGTTTGTTTGTTGTGTGTGTGTGTGTGTGTTTTTTTTGCTCAACTGCTAGTTGTACTTGTTCTATATACCTGCATATCTATATATGATATATGATACTTTATGCAAGTGAGTATGATTGATTTGTTATGATCTGCACGTGGCATTGAGAGCTAGACATAATGGTGTCAATTATTTTCTTTTTGGTTTGTTGTGCTGCAAAATAAAGCTGGTTATTTTCTCTGTTTAGGGGAGAATTGTATATATTTTTTATTTGGATGTGGTATCCCTTTGCATATGATCAGTGCTACCATTTTTTCAGTCTGAATACTTTCCATAATGCCGGGCGAAGTGAAATGAATGTGACCCTTGGAATTCCGCGACTGCAAGAGATCTTGATGACTGCTTCAAATGATATCAAGACTCCATATATGACATGTCCATTGATAAAGGAGAAATCGTGAGTCCTTTTAATTTGTTGTTGTGAACTACGTTCAGTTCCCTTTTTTGAAGTCTATTGCTGTATACATTCTGTACATGGAAGGTTTATAGAAATTTGGACTACCAAGTTTTATATCCAACTGTTGGATGTTGTTGTGGAATTAGCCCCTACATTCTCCTCCTTTTTCAATCTGAAATTGATATTTGAGATCTATTTGCTACATGCAGGGAGGATGCTAAGAGTTTAGCTGATAGGTTGAAGAGGATCACTGTTGCAGACATAATAGAGAGCATGAAAGTAACTATTACACCATTGACACATCAGGATCATCAGACTTGCCGTATATATGAGCTTGAGATGGCACTTTTCATACCTGAACATCTTTCAAAATTTTCAGAAGATTGGGAGGAACTCCTAGAGGTTAAGTTTGTTAGGGCATTGGAGGATGCCATACAAAATCATCTGGTTTTGCTTTCTAAAATTAGTGGTATAAAAGATATCAAGGCTGATTCACTACCAAAGGTTTCAAATGAGACAGATGAAGATGTTTCTTACAGCATATCTCAGCATGAGGGAGAAGATGACGATGATGGTGGTGCAGATGACGGTGAAGGAGCTGAGGATTTTGGTTTGGATGCACAAAAACGAAAGCGGCAAGCTACAGATGAGATGGAGTATGAAGATGGCTGTGAAGATGAAGTGAATGAAGGTCATCTTTCCGATGGATTTGAAAGTGAAATTGATAAGGTGGAAAGTGATGTTGAAATTGACAAGGATGGTGTGACAGGGATGTCAGATGCTAATGATGAGTTGCCTGAAAGTCCTTTAGAAGGTGAAGACTCTAAGCCCAAGTCGAAGCCAAAAAAGGCCAAGTCAAGGGATAAAATTAAAAAGAAGATAAGAGAAAAGTTGGTGAAAAAGGAGTATGACAGGGCAATTTTTGTGTCAGCCACAGGGTTCCACTTTGAAGTCCATTTTAGATTTACCAATGAACCTCATATTCTCTTGGATCAGGTACTTTCAGTTGTACCCTTTCTCATAACAACTTCCTCTTATTCATTTTTTTAGCAAGCTTGCACACATATTAATGATTCTAGTCTAATCTACCGAAAGCCTGCACCCGGGCCCAGTTATTATTGGCATTTCCCAGCATTTTTTTTTTTTTTTGAAACTAGGGTGTCCCAGTCATTGACCAGACTATTCCCTAGGCCCCCCGCCTGACCCCACAACATTTGGGGAGCTGGAAACTCTAGCATTTTTGCTAGGTGGGTACCATGGGAGGGAGTCGAACCCCAGACCTCTTGGGAGCAAACCAAGGGCCTGACCGCTAGACTACAACTCTTTGGTGCATTTCCCAGCATTTGATTCTAGTCTAATCTACCGAAAGCTTAAATTTTGTTTGATCTATCAAGCTATTAATGATCCCAGAAAACAGCACATAGAAGGGAACACTTTAAAATTGTTATCAGTTCATGTGTAGTTATGATTCTTGTGGCATTCTATATTATTTTATTACTTTTCCACGTGTTGATAATTATCTTGTTTGCACTATGGTGTGTAGATTGCTCGGAAGACAGCCCAGAATGTTTATATCAAAAGCTCTGGCAAGATTTTGGATTGTAAAGATATTGATATTTATGGTAATGAAGATCAAGTTTTCTGCTCCTGGAATGATCCCAGAAATAAATTACCGAGTGAAAAGAAGACCACTGAAGAAGAAATGAAGATGCGAGCCTTGCAGACAACAGGCGTGGATTTTGCTACACTTTGGAAACTTCAAGATGATCTTGATGTCAACTTTATATATTCCAACAACATACATGCTATGCTCAACACGTATGGAGTAGAAGCCGCCCGAGAAACTATCATCAAAGAAATAAGTAATGTTTTCAAGGTCTATGGGATATCTGTCAACATTAGGCACCTTTCACTAATAGCTGACTACATGACTTATAGTGGTGGTTATCGTCCAATGAATAGATTCGGGGGTATAGCAGAGTCTATATCTCCGATCAACAAAATGTCATTTGAGACAGCTTCCAAGTTCATTCGTGAAGCAGCATATCACGGGGAGACGGACGACTTGGAAACCCCATCCGCGAGGATCTGTCTCGGGCTGCCAGTGAAAGTGGGTACAGGTTGTTTTGATTTGATGCAAAAGATGGAGATCTAGATGTAATTTAATGTACCATTGTTATATGAACATGATTGGGCCAAATGCTGCCCCTTGTTTGTATTGCTATTTTTTTTTGGTTGGCCGGTACCAGTTTCAATTTTGGTAATTTTATGTCTAGTTTTCTAGGACCGGTCACCAAAACCTAATTTTAAATTTTTAATGCAAGATGATCTTGATAGTTGATATCACTAATTTTAAGAGTTATACACTGAATCATGCAGTAGAAATCTTGAAGATTAATTCTTATAAAGGTTTTGGCCATTTTTAATTTGGGTTATGTTTTTGGGTTAGGACGTCAAAGTGACAAAATAAACTGCTAAAATGTTGAAAATTGGAATTATTTGTGGTGAGAAAAAAAAAAGTAGAGTGGAAATGAATGAGCTAAAAAAGAATGTGAACATGGAATCGTATTCGAACTGGTTACAATCTACCAACACATAATACCAACTGATATCACTTATTCAGTACTGGTATCAAGGGATGTACGATGAAATTGGATTCAACTTCAATAAAGTGTTTAAGGGTGCTGTTAGCTAAAGATCTAATGCATGCATGACCATGAGGACAATTTCCTTTCTCGACCAGGTATCCCCACAAATGCAAACCCAATTCCAGTTGATGACCTTCACAGAAAAACTTCATTAACATTCTCAAGAACGTTGTTTACACACGTTAGGTGGTAATTCTGAAGGAAGATTCTTGAATCTTGAATATTTTCATACAATTCCATTATAAACAACAATTCTGTAATTTCATTAGGTGGCAAAGGACAACATCCAGGTTCAAGATGGACCAGGTTCGGCTCCATCATGCAGTGCACAACAAATGGTTGCTTTGTGATGCCCCTGATACACCCTGATATCTTCTCCCGTAGACAGGTTCCAAAGTCTTGCTGTTGTATCAGAGGAAGCTGCAAGGACGAACGTCATATTATCATTATTATTTTAGAAATGAGAAACAAACAAACAATCAATATGATCTAATTCATTTATCGCACAGATCAGATAATTTAGTTGACAAAAAACAAAGTCTGCAACCCAAATTTGAAAATGATATTTATAAATTAGTTATAAGATGGTAATCCTCATCTGCAAGCTGCTTCAGGCGATAGAGTCCATCTATAACTTGAACAAATACCTGTTATAAGATAGGCACCATCTACGGAGAAAACGCAGTCCCAAACCCACCGTTGATGTCCTAGGAAGTAAAGAAACAGTAAAGAACAATTTATTATATAGCATTTTTAGTAACCATCAGATTTACTGAGTAATTGTAAAGCAAATATTAGAACCTCGGGATTATTTTAAAAGATAGATACCTTCTAGAGTTTTCTCTAATGTGAAACCATCAACATTCCATATCTTGACAGTGTGGTCAGAAGAGGCAGTCGCCAGATATCTAAAATATAAAGCATTTGAAGATTATCCCAATGACAGTACAAACAGAAGGTACACTAAAAGTGTAGAAATTATTTGGCCCAGAAAGAAAGGTTTAAATTAGAAAAAGAAAAAAGGCTTATTGACCTTCAGAGAATAACAAGAGGGAAAGGAAGGCAAAACAAGTATTATTTGACAGGGTATAAGGCAAAAAAAAAAAAAAAAACCTCTTGGCCTTTTACTTTAGGAATCAAACCTGTGGGGTTCACAGAACTCAGGTGAAAGCAGACATTTGAGGATGTATCCCGTGTGTGCTTGCAGCTTATGAAGTGGCTCAAAGTTTGTCATAGTCTGGAAGAAAATGTGCTTGACGTCAAAACAAATTACTTGAAGAAGGTAATGTTGAATAATAGAGTGCATGTCGGTGCTACCTGGGTCCCTCGCAACAAGCGCCAAACGTAGCATGTCCCATGATTATTTGCTGCAACAACCAAGCTCCCGTCCCACATAACTGTCAATGACCTTACCGCAGTATCCACCTCTGGAACCTAGGTTCAATCCAAAGCATCAATGTTAAATTTACCCTCGTCCAGAGAGAGAGAGAGAATGTGCACTGCGCACTCAAGTAAATACGGACTGGATTCTGTCTCTTGTTCATGTGGTTTAGGGATTTGATCATTCAGTCTATACATCTTGAGATATTCCTTGAACCTATACCTATTAACTACGCAAATACCTTGTTTTGGTGGGACCTTCACATGAGAAACTTTTTCTTCCCAAAAACCAACCTTTAAAATACTTTCACATCAAGTTAATCAGGTTTTTATGAAAAACATAGCAGGGTAGTGGTAAACATGCTTAGCAGCGCAACTTCACGTTTTATCCTCAGTAATTACTGTCCGCACTCTCTTTCTCACCTACCATCCACTCCTACAGAATACTGAACACCAATTTGTTTTTCCCTTCTTCATATGTATAGTTTAATATATAGTATTAATTATTAAAAAGGCGCAATGCATATGCATGATTCTAGTAGAGATGTACGATTTAGTTTTTTATGCTCACTCACTTCCTCACTTAACCTAATAAAATACCAACGCTTCAAAATATTAGTATGACCACTTGGAGGAACAGTATAACATTAAAAAGTAGGGTGAAACGAAAAAAACCATCTACATTTTCAATAATAATCATAGAATTGTATGTGATGCACAGGGAATACAAAAGTAGTGAGACATACCAATTCACAACTGCAAGAATTCGCTGTCAAATCCCAAACACGAATATTGCCATTTTGGTCCCCAGATATCAGTTCAGTCTGTAAACCAATCATAGAGATTAAACATTTTTAACATATTAGACAAACAATCAAAAGCATATAACATGCAAGCTCTTCATTTTTTTTCACCGTATCACCTTGAGGAATAAAGTGTCAATTAGAGCTCATTGGCCAATGAAAAATGGAGATAATGTATTCATTTTTTCTTCATAAGCAAGTTGCAATAACTTGCACAAGTCCATGGAAACATAATGACAACAGAATAAACTGTCCCACAGCAACAACTTAAGACCTTTAATTAATCCTCAATCCAATCTCAAGACAAGTCAGAATGACAATCAATATATCTGCATATAGCTATGCAAGGGTGAAAATCAGCAAGGTCAGTTTCATAAGTCGTCCCCAGGATATGCTAGCAGTGTGTTTTGGAAAACTGCATAAATGATCCATCCAGTTCAAAATCATATTTGAATAATCGACCCAAGTAGGATCTGCAATATGCGCATGTTCATTTCCATTTTACCCATCCTCTCTTTTAGGAAATTTTATTTGGTACTCTCTGAGTAAACCACACATAATCCCAACATTATCCACAATGACTATTAGATATTTTCAAAAAAGAAGGAAACACTTTAAACTCTATGACGGCAAGAAATGAAAGCTTTTATGGACCAAAACAACTTAAGGCATGGTTCGATTGCTCATTAGCACAAAGGAAAAGAAAAGACAGTGTGGAGTCAAGCTAATTGACATCAGCAGTTATGTAAGACCCTATGACCCAATTATATTTTTAGCTAACACATATCAAAGGCAGATAAGACAGATACAATGCTTGACCTGATTCGGGTGCAGCACAACAGTGTTAACAGCTGCACGGCTTTCATATTCCCTTTGGCAACCTGGAGCTCTGTAATTAGCTCAACATAAAAGTCAATAATTAACTCCAAATCCGGACAAAACATGACAGAAGAAAACTAGATAACAAGTCCAGCATTATAACGAAGTGAGGGAGGAACAAAGGTAAAAGATACAAGGTCATTAGTATGTGAAGTGAGGCAAATTGGCAACCTGGAGCTCTGCAATTACCTCAAATCCCAAATTTTTACTGTACCATCCTCTGAACCTGAATACATCCAGTTCCCATCACATTGAAACCCCACTGCCATTACGTTATTAGTATGTGAATCATAGCTCATCACCTGGCATTCAATTATATGAAAAAAAAAAAAAACACGAAGTGAGGGAAGAACAAAGGTAAAAGATACAAGGTTTTCCTCCTCTTTAATTCAATGAAAGCTAAAGCAAGTCAACGAGAAAGACAAACCGGTTGAGGACTGTTTGAATTAACATCAAATAATCGAATATGAGGATTGCCAGCTGCAGCCAGGAAGCGTTTATCTGGGGTTATCTCGAGCCTATTAACTTGCTATGCATGACAAATGGCAAATCAGATCCAGCATAAGTTAATTTAACAAGAAACTAATCCATCAGAAATGTTCTAAACTCGAGCAAATGATCAAGAAACGATCAAGAAGTACAGGCAACTCAAATCCAAATCCTTTCAATCCAATTATTTGATATACTTGACATATCATTCGAAATAAACCAACACTCAATAAAACCCTAAATCCAAAATTTACAATCAGAAGCGCACAAACACTCGAAATTAAATTCTTATTAAATAAAGAAGGCAAAAGTGGGAAGTGAGGGACGAACTGAATCAGGGTATTGGATGGTACGGTAGCAGCGGCCACTTTTGGCCTCCCAAAACCGAATAGTGTGATCATAGCTAGCCGTTGCTAGTATCACTGACGGTTGTTGGCTCATCGCAATCTCTTCCTAATCACGATCAAATCAACTAATCAAACAACCACATCATCCAAATTTATATCCGCCAGCTTTGAAATTTGAAAGGGAGAAAAACGAATTGGAGTTGAGATTGATTAACCTATTCATAAAATTAAGCAGGAAAAAGGAGTTAAATTTGGGATGGCATTGATGGGAAATTGGTGCGCATAGTGAAATTGGGAATTAGGGTTTTGAGGGGGGTTTTGGAGAGCAGAGAGCTCCATGCTAAGCACAGACTGCGCTGGAATTGGAAATTTGTGGGCCTCAGGAACAGAAATGATAATTTTGTGGGCTATTACTTGTGTTGGGTTTTTCCTTGGCCTCTCAAACATAATTTTTTGAGTGGCATTCAATTGATTGACTGAATTATAACTTTTTATTTCTCTATATGGTCATTTTTCAGAAAAACATGATTAAAAGTCACTCTACCCTATGGTTGTAATTGACCATTGTTAAGTCAATTTGCAAGCCTAAAATAGGTCATTTTTCAAAATTTCCCCAAAATATTTTTCCTTATTTGTCTAACTTATTCCTCGGATTTTTTTGGTTTGCCCAAATTTTGACATAAAATAGAAAATCATAAATGATCATTGAACTTTAACATGTTTGACACTTAAGTCACTAATTTAAAAAAAAATATATTACTTTTTTTTTTATTATTGGCGTTAGTTTACACCTGGCACGACTTTGGTGTCAAACCAATGCATCAACTACCTTGGATAAAAAATATTACTTTGGTTACTCATATTTAGCACCGTCTCTAGGGCTGGTCTCGGACCGGTTTGGTGTAA
Source organism: Rubus parviflorus (assembly GCA_029955375.1). Taxonomy (NCBI): domain Eukaryota; kingdom Viridiplantae; phylum Streptophyta; class Magnoliopsida; order Rosales; family Rosaceae; genus Rubus; species Rubus parviflorus. The sequence goes on along the minus strand of JARGGL010000006.1, from coordinate 15,246,003 downwards.
AATTCACCCAAAATTGACTCCGATCGAAATTTGTCAGTTTTAGAAAAATCTCGATCGTGACTACTTTCTGTTTGAACGATGGTTAGTCAGTTCAGTCTTGATGGAAACCGAGATCTGATTTAACATATTGAATTGTAGATCAATCTCAACGCCAAGACGACGCGAAGGCTGAGGCTGACATATCTGAGCATGGCGAGCTCGCAAGCGGTGGCGGTGAGCCACAACGAAGCTTGTAGGCAGGCGGTTAATGAGATAGAAAACCCATATCTGTTTTCTCAATCTTCGAGCTCTCTCTCATCTGCGTTTCAATCTCTTTGCGATCTGGAGATAGAGAACATATGAGAAAGGAAGGGGAAGTGAAGAAATGAAGGGAAAGAGGAGAAAGAAATGAGAAAAAAAATAAGAAGAAGAAGAGAGAAGCCAAAGGAAGAAGAAAAAGAATGAGAACTTGAGGATGGTATGGAATGAGAGCACAAAGAATCTGAAGTGGTATAAAATAAATATAAAAATTGTTTACCATAATACCAAAGAAGTTAATGGTGTAGTAGAAAGGACACTGAGATCCCCCTCTTGAGTGCAGAAGTTCGAATCCCATCCCTTCCTATACTCGGTTAGGTCGGTAGACCGATGGTTTGGGAATAATTAGACTGATTTTGAACCGAGTTTGCCGATTTAGATTGGGTCCAACTAGACCGGTTCAGTTGGTTTCTCGGTAAATCGGTGTGGGAGCATGAAAAATCACATCCGGAACCGATGCCTCGAGCTAGAGAAGACCATTCTGAAAAGCTTACGGACATGGAACCCTCATCCGGTTTCTTGGGGCTAAGGCACAAAGATTTCCTTGGGAAACTCACGAAGGATTGAGTGTCCCTATTTCGTATATGAACAGAAGATGGGTTACGGCCTCGTCAGGCCGTAAGCCACAGAATACGGTCCGCAACCTAGGGCAGGATCCTCTATGCAATCTGGGCAGCATGCGGAATCCCTATCCTCCAACTAGGATTCCTCCATGGCTTCTATACCAATTCATATCTCAGGGTTTGTGGAAACCGACAAGTTCGGTTAGTCCTAGTAAGGAAGGATATCTCTAAGTATATCTTCGAAAATCCTCGCTTACTAAAGAATTACACATTGAATCTAAAAATGATTTATTTTTCCAATCCAATTTGGGTTAGGATTCTCTTTACGCATTCCTTGTGGAAGATATTTTCCACAATTCTCTATATGTATAAGGAGAGATAATCCCTCTCCTCAGGTACATAATTATCTCGCTTACAACTAGCCCACTGCTTCTTGTAACTAACTTGATCGTCGGAGAGTCTTATCCGGTGCCACACCTTGACTTGTTCTGCAGGTATTCGTTCGAACGGAAACGCTTATGAGGTTCAGACTCTGACAACCGGCTCAACCATAACCGTGTCACACTTCGTATATGTCTTTAAATCTCATGTTACAAATTGTTAAAATTGAGAACATTTGTACATCCATTTATTAAAAAATGATTTCAAATCTAACCAATTTTATATTTGAAAAAATCAAATAGAAAATAAAAAATTTCTAATAATTTGTGGCCGGAAATCCTAATTTTCTAAACTCCTCCAAAATCAACAATATTATATGCAAAAGAAAGTCTATGAAGAGATAAATAACTTTAAACCTTGGAGTTTAGTTGAAAAGGTTATGATATTTTCTCTCTCCTAACTCCGGCGATGTTAGGCGATTTCAAAAGTCAAGTTGGGGTGGGTTAGGACCGCTCTCCCAATACAAGCCAAGCCCAATAGGTCTCACTGCCTACACTGGCGGACCCAACATTGGCCTACTAGGGGCTTAAGCCTCCACTAACTTTGTTATGGAATGTAGTATAATTGATGATTATTATAGTAGTTAAAAAATGATTATTAATGAACCACAAATCAACATAATGGCCGTGTTTGGTAGAGTAGACTAGATTGGATTAGGAATCCAAACTGGATTTGACTAGACTAGATTGGATAGGAGATGCCAACTCCAATCCAATCTTATGTTTGATGAGCATCTGATTATGATTGGATAAGGCAAAATACCATTTTTTTTCTTTGTTATTCTGTATTCCTTTCACAGTTGGTTCGATCTTCACCACTAATCCCAAATCCTCTCCGTCTTTCTCTCCAAAAACACTTCTCTGATTCTCTCGCATGCAGCCCAAAAATCTCTCATCAAAGATTTTCAAGAATTCGATTTCGATTCAATCTTCGTCAATGGATTGCAGGCCCTTGGAAATAAGGCTTTTCTCCGCCAATGACATCAAGGACGTCAACCTCTTCTCCAAGATGGATGTGTACGCCGTCGTTTCAATCTCCGGCGGCGCTAAGAAGCAGAAGCTCCGGACCCCGATCAACAAGGACGGCGGCACCAACCCCAAATGGAACCACTCCTTCAAATTCACGCTAGACGACGCCGCTATTCAGCAGGACCGCCTCAAACTCAAGATCAATCTCATCTCCGACCGCACCCTCGGCGACACCAAGATCGGTAAAGCTGTGATTCCGGTGAAGGAACTGCTGCAGAATTTCAGAGAGAATTACATGAGAGACAGCAGAAGGAGGTCGGTGATGGCCGCAGACGGCCAGAAAATTGTGATCGAGGAAGCTGATACGTGAGATTAGAAAGATAAAGGTAGCGAAGAAAAAAGGTTATGTTTTGTCAATGAGGTCGAGAGGTTCCCTCGGTGGCTGGATTTAAGTTATCTTACCATTCCAACAAGATTTCATATCCATGTCTGATAGGATACAAAATTTCTGGCCCAAACTTATCTAGGCTTCCAAACATGACATGTTGTGTGATTGGATAAATGTTATCAAATCCAACCCTTATATCAGCCAAAACAAACGTGCCCAATAGGTAAAACATTGGCTAGCTTATATCATCTATGTCTTTAATTTGTAAAACTAAATTAAACTTTCCAATGTATTACAATTAGTTTTGCAACCCATAAAGTATTCAATTCTCCTAAAGGATGTGTCTGATATTTCTCCTTAGCCGTTGCTCTCTCCCAAAAGATGGTAGCGGCCTTCAACCTATTCCATCCCCACTATTGCCTCACCGCTCTTTTGGTGATGCATCAATTTCTTGTGCAAGTTTTCTTTTGGCGAGACCAAGTCTACCATGGTCTTTCGACGGTGGTAATTTTATTAATTGGGTAGATAGGTTTTCGTTCCCTTCACCGTCAAGGGAATGATGATTGGGCAAATTCCAATGAGATTTTACTCGGATTGGGCCTTTGAGCCTATTTGGCTAGCGATGATGATTATCATATCTTCCAATTTGGGTTTTGGATGTGGGATCCCGATGAAAATTACTATGATTTGAAATTGTTCGTCTGCAGACCATTTCAAGCAGTTAATTCTTGTCTTGGTTTTGAGGATTACTCTGGTCTTCAGGTTCTTTGTTATTCGAAGAATTTGTTTTTGGCTAGATTAATAATAAAGGGCCTTGAGTTTATCTGGCGGTGACATCGCGAGTTTGCTTCATGTCGTATTTTGGTGGATGGCTCAGGTTTTCTATTTTTATTAGTCGATTTTTTCTCCTATAATATGTTTAGAATTTGGTTTTACTTTATTTTCTTATGGGTCATCATTCATGAGCAAGATTGGTTTTGCTGGTCTCAATGGCAATACTTGCCGAAATTTTTCTGTTGGAGTTAGAGATTGCTGACGGCAGTAATGCACGGTGTATGTATTGTTCTAGGTTTAGAATCATTGATTAGGTCACTCTTGTGGTCTGTATTGCTACTTTTCAGAATGCCCATATGAAAAATTGTAATCCCCTCTCAATTAATGAAATTTTGTTTAAGGAAACCTACTTTGTGTGTGTCTTGTCAATTTAGGAATGATCCTTAGTTAGTATGGAATAAGGAATGTAAATCCTACGGGATTATAGATTATGTGGTGAATAAGATTCCAGTTTCGATATGGATTGTATCTTGTATTCCTCTATAAATAGAGACTCCTATTCATTAATAAAATCATCATATTCATGTGTTATTCTCTTCTTCTTTATTTTCTGTATTCTACAACAAATTTATGTTTTTCTCAAAATTAATTTTGGGACCTTTTTTTCTTTCCATTCATTCATTCCCTTTTTATTGGTATTTGCGCCTTTTTTTTTTTTTTTTTTTTTTTTTAAGCACGTGGGAATTCCCTTGACCCCATCCTCGTTCCATATCTTTAGTTTTTTTTATTTTTTTCATAAAATTGATAAACTAACACCAAATTAAATAATTTAGGGAAAAAGCTTAGGTCCGACTTGATGTGTCCGACCCCTCTTTTTTTTGTTACATTCGATTATCTATTTTCATGATCTGAACCGTTCATCTTTTAAATCAACATTTGAATATCATTTTTGCAAAAAATTAACTTAAAAGAAAATCGTTTATTCATGCAATTACATCAAACAAATGGACGGTTGGTAATAAGAATATTAACTTTCACCAAAACCGTTCATTTGTTTGATATTAACTTTCAACAAATGGATGAGTTAATGATATTCAATTTGGATGATTTTTTGCAGACATGATCTTTAAAGGTTAATTAAAAAGATGAACGGTTCAGATCATGAAAATAGACCATCGAATGTAACAAATAAGAGAGGGGTCAGACACATTAGGTCCGACCCCAAGTCTTTTCCATAATTTAGTTCGGTTTTCAACGCTGTTAACTTACTCACTGAAAGCAAACTGAACTAAACTCACTCACAATCGAATTTGGTTCATTTTAGGATGGAACCGATATTAACTGAACCCACCCCATATGTAAGAAGGCTGAAGTAGAAAGTTTAGAGAAAAAATGGGGCATTGTTTGTTTGGGATCCAGAAGAATTGACTGGGCCTATCTCAATTGTGAGTTTCTCTTGGGCTCAACTGAATTACAGTTTACCTACTTTGTTGATTAGTGACTTAATAATTACTTTACTTTCTTAGAAGTATTTGTCCAATGGTCACATGCATTGTCCTAACTTGCCCATGACATTTACCCCCCTTATTAAGAAAAAAAAAACCCTTAAACTAAACTGAACTAAATTAACATTAATATCTATTCTAGTCTAGTCCATCTTTATGGTTATAGGGATTTGCAATAGCAGGACAGAGATGTTTTGGAAATGACAAAATTAAAACAAAAACAAGACATGCATGGACATGGAAACTCAAAGTAGACGACCTACAATCCAATGCAAGTCTATCTCTCTTTGCAATTACAATGAAACTCACTCGTGCTGTCTCGGAAACATAAATTAAAGCCAAGCTTGCTAGGGTTTTCATTACAGCACAGTATGGGATCCTTCTCTGGTCAACACCACCCCACACCATACAAAGCTCTTTCTCCCTAAATCTTAGTTCGATCCCATCCCTGCTTCATTACTAAATCTTAGTTGGCTATATTTTAAATTTACTAGCTGCAGGGTCTGAGAATTCTCCTGGTAATGTTATTAACATAATCGAACACATACATCGATCAATATCATTACAATCCACATATATATATATATATATTTAGATCAATGCACTGATGCACATGGAAATGGACCGCACGTAGTACATGGTGTTTCCCACCCCCAACTTTCATGTCTTCTTCATGCATATATATATGTACTGGAATTCTGCTTAAATGTTGGATTGAAGCAAAGAGCTGCTGCCTCTTTCTCAGTTTCAAAGAATTTTAAAAAGATGATATATATATGGTGTACCAATAAGCTTGGCTTTGAATTTGGTGGTCCAAAAAGAACACTAAAGGTGTGTATCTAGTATGACTACTAATTAATTAATTCTTGATAGCTACTTATATTATATGTTAAGTCCAACGATATGATGGGTTGTTAAAATTCGTAACTAGCCATTTAAATTAAACATAGATGGTCTTTTATTGACCGACAGGAGAATTTGAGGTGTTTGGAACAAGACATACATAAGAAATTATAAGGAGGAAGTTGTGGTGGTTAAAGTCATTGATGCCCAATCGAACGAGTTAAATTTAGCATAAATTAGGTTTGAGCATTTCTTGCTTAATGGTGGAGTCAGATGCTTAATTAGGCAGTTGTCGATCTCCATAATACCACCAGTACTCGTGTTGATGAATCATTACCTATCTCCTAATACGTAGGCCCTTATTTTAATTGACCTATGTTATTCCCAACATAAAAGTGGAGTGCCAAAATCACTTCCCTAAATTATATGATCAAGTTCAAAACACGCACAATAGATATGTTTAGGTGCAACTTTTAATCTCAAATGTTTCAATATGTACTGTTATTTGGAGAAGTTCTACAATACTGATATGTTTCAAGGTGTTGTTATATCTGTAAGTGGATGTATGACATACATCTCAGTATTGTAGAACTTCCCATCACATATATGTCGTTATCTTTCTTTTCTTGTAATGACCGAACCACAAAATCCCAACACCTAATATTTGAGACCGATCGAGATTGACGGTGCACTTGGAAAAAAATCCGAACTTGCATGTACCAAAAATGGTAACGAACTTTACCTCCAGTTACCTAATTTCCAGTAATTGATAAAACAAGAGCCCACAACTACGTACATCATATGAACTCTCATCTCTTTCTCTTTCTCTTTCCCCATTGTTGTTATAAAGTGAAGTGGGTAGCTAGCACAGTACGTTCGTGCTGGTTAAGTTTATTATTTGCAGCAAGAAGTTAGTCATAATTATTATGTCTTGAACGATTCCCGTGTACGTGTGAGAATTTATAGGCTTTTCTGCGCGGCAATCAGCATTCTCCTCTTTAATATTCGCTGAATCGATCTCAGCAGCCACCATGCATTTGGGATACTACTGTGGATAAACAGTTGCTGATACAGTTTTGTGAGGTAGCTTCTCCTTGGGTCAGAACAACTGTGTTACACTGTTCATATATGACCCCGGCTATGATGATATGTATATATCTAAAGTGCGTGAAATCAAACCCTTTGCTTAGTTTAGTAGTAGATTCCTCCTTTTTCGAATGACATGCATATATGACAAGACCACAAAATCACAATCGTACAAATTTACTTTTTCATGGGTAATTTTAATTATCTCAGAGTTCACAATGATCGAAAGCATCCCTCTGACCACCGCTAACACATCGGTACAGAATTTATGGTTGTGGTTTTGGTAAGATAGGGTTTGCGATACACTCATTCCATCAGTTAACGGTTCGACGAGCAACCAAATTAATAGAGATACGAAATTATTACAATTTTATAACAGTAGGTTACTATGGAGATATGAGCCAAATTGTTTGGTAATAAATTGAATTGCATTGTAGATTGAGCGAGATTAAGTCTTCCTCGCTTTTCTTTAATAAAAAAAAAACAAAAAAACTATGTCGATCATCTTTTGGAGGGGACTTTCTTGAGCTATATGTGCATCTATATACATACAGTAATAAAAATTTGTATAACGATTATTATAATTTATATGTAGTCATTGGCGGCTTCCGATTATTTGGTTCATTTGGCGGAGGGGAATAACTTCTGTCATGAGAGTAGTATTCGTTCTGTATTATCATTCGACTAGGATTGTTGGATCATCTATGTAACCGTTTTATTAGCCGTTGTTAGGTGTCTAATTTTACTTGGGACTAGCTATTGTTTGTGCATGCAAAGAAAGTTTATCATTTGCACATTTGAACTTCAATCTTGTGTATTTTTAATTTTTGCTTCTTGTAAACAATTTCTCTCGGGTCTATATGTGAAGTTTTGTTAGCTAATATATTTTAGCTCAATTTAAATAAATACTCGATAAAATCTGTCATAATCTTAGTATCACAACATATATATACACACGTATGGTAAGAGGGAAGTTGTATAACCCACATATATGGGTACCTTATGGGTTGACACAACAGATCGATCGGGATGGTAGTAGTAGAAGATTCTCTGTCCCTGATATATAGCAGAAATTATTTTCTTCCCAAAATTTTCACCTCAAATCTGAGACCTAGCTAGGGCTTTGCTTCATCAGTCATGGTCTATCTTTTGGGCGAGTAAAACAAAATACAGCTGTTTGTGTGGAACCCAGGTAAATTTAAAGTTGTTTGTAATCCCATACTGTAGCAGTATAATATTATCTGACAATTCTTAGTTGAAATCAATTTGACTGTTGTTAATTAATTACTTACAGTAGTCAGCAGATGACCTGCATATAATATATATAGTGAAAGTGAAAGAGGAGCTGGAGCTGGATCTGAGTACGTACAATTATGCATTTTGCGACAGTATGAATATCGCATGCAGTTGGCTGAACCGACCAGCTGTGCTCTCGCACCAATGGAAATGTTGGGCTCCTCCATCTATCTCTAAATTAATTAAACACCATGTTTGTGCATTCTCATATGTTTAAGATCAACCAGAGACATCCACGCACATTCTGTAAAACTAGCTCGATCTAATTCTTGTTGGGATGGGTGACGACCGGCCTTGAAGTGAAATTTCTGAACACAAATACAATATCTTTTTTCTTTGGGCCACTTCCTATAAGGCCCCTTTGTAATAAGATTGTTCCTTTTAAGCCCCTTCTTTTTTTTCATTTCTTTTTAAACCCTTTATTCCTTCAATGTAAATTTTACTTACCTAAATTACCCTTTTCTCTTATGGAACATGTTTACTCACTTAAACACTGGGTCCGCCACGTCACACGTGTATCACATGTGTATCACAGTATCACCAAAAAACATTTTTACTTGATTTTTTTTTGAAAAATCATCATCGAGATCCCGGGCCCGCTACGTCAAACTGTATCACATGTGTATCACAGTATCACCAAAACACATTTTTAGTCTATTTTTTCCAAAAATCACCATCGGGATCCAGGGCCCGCCACGTCACACTGTATCACATGTGTATCACGTGTGTATCACAGTATTACCAAAACACATTTTTACTCCATTTTTTTCAAAAATCACAATCGGGATCCCGGACCCGCCACGTCACACTGTATCACATGTGTATCACAATATCACCAAAACACATTTTTACTCCATTTTTTTCAAAAATCACCATCGAGATCCCGAGCCCGCCACGTCAAACTGTATCACATGTGTATCACAGTATCACCAAAACACAATTTTACTCTATTTTTTCCAAAAATCACCATCGGGATCCCGGGCCCGCCACATCATATTGTATCACATGTGTATCACAGTATCACCAAAACACATTTTTACTCGATTTTTTTCAAAAATCACCATCGAGATTCCGGGCCCGTCACGTCAAACTGTATCACATGTGTATCACACATGTATCACATGTGTATCACAGTATCACCAAAATACATTTTTTTTAAAAATCACCATTGGGATCCCGGTTCCGCCACGTCACATTGTATCACACGTGTATCACATGTGTATCACACGTGTATCACATGTGTATCACACGTGTATCACATGTGTATCACAGTATCACCAAAACACATTTTTACTCTATTTTTTTCAAAAATCACCATCGGCATCTCGGGCCCGCCACGTCAAACTGTATCACATGTGTATCACACGTGTATCACAACTGTATCACACGTGTATCACAATTGTATCACACATGTATCACAACTGTATCACATGTGTATCACTGTATCACAAGTTGTATGAGGGTCCGCCACATAATATTGTATCACATGTGTATCACAAATTCTAATGGTAAACTGATCATTTCATTTGGGAGGTCACGTGTATCAGAAACTGTATCACATGTGTATCACAAATGTATTAGAAACTGTATCATAAGTGTATCACAACTGTATCACATGTGTATCACAACTGTATCACATATGTATCACAACTGTATCACATGTGTATCACAACTATATCAAAACTGTATCACATGTGTATCACAGGTGTATCACATGTGTATCACAAATTCTAATGGTAAACTGATCGATCATTTCATTTGGGAGGTCACGTGTATCAGAAACTGTATCACATGTGTATCACAAGTGTATCACAAGTGTATCACATGTGTATCACAAGTGTATCACATGTGTATCACAAGTATATCACAAGCGTATCACATGTGTATCACAAGTGTATCACAAGTGTATCACATGTGTATTACAAGGTGTATGAGGATCCGTCACATAATATTGTATCACAGGTGTATCACATGTGTATCACAGGTGTATCACATGTGTATCACAACTGTATCACATGTGTATCACATGTGTATTACAAGGTGTATGAGGGTCCGCCACATAATATTGTATCACAGGTGTATCACTGTATCACATTTGTATCACACGTGTATCACATGTGTATCACAATATCACCAAAACACATTTTTACTCCATTTTTTTTCAAAAATCACCATCGAGATCCCGAGCCCGCCACGTCAAACTGTATCACATGTGTATCACACATGTATCACATGTGTATCACACATGTATCACATGTATATCACAGTATCACCAAAACACAATTTTACTCTATTTCTAAACAGGAGCATAGAAATTAGCGTTTCTAATCCACTTTTTCCTTCTTTTTTTTCTTTTTTTTTATTAAGTTGTGGGATTCGTGGATCAATCTTTGCATTACAATATATATCTTATGGTTTTGAACCCTCATATTTCAACATTGTTGACATGCATTTGTTTACTTGTTCAGATTATATTGAGAAGAACAACAACAGACAACTTTAGCAATACAATAGTTATTACACCTGAAAGTTATGGTGAAGGACCCCAAAAGTTGCTTCTTGCCGACAATTACAAATGTGGTGGTTTGCGTTTAGGACGTTAATTTCGTGACTATGGCTCAAACCTCCACCTCCTTAGCCGCTGCACCCATCACCAGCGCAGCAGCCAATTTCAGATTGCTATGGCCACCAAGCTCCCACGAGCTTCTCTACTTCACCGCTGCAGCTTCCTTGCCCATTCACCATGTTAGCAGCTCATGAGCTCAATTCAAAGCACCACCCATCAATTCCAGCCTTCAAGCCACCACTATGGACACCCAAATCATCATCACCACATCTGCAATCCACCGTGAGCTTCTCTGCCGTCATTGATGGCCATCATCACAACCCAGCAGTGCCGATTCCTGAGCTCTCCACCGTGCACACCCAGCTCAGAATTCCTCTCTGCACCTGCAAGCTCAAGCCACTCTTCAATCCCAGTTTTGCTGCGCCTGCTTTGGGCACCCAACAGCACAACCACACTGCAATTCCCGTGGCCCCTTGGCCTAAATCACCTGCAATTCAAGGATAACCGCCTCACTTCCACCGTACTGCCCAGAACCCACCGCTCTCTAGCCGTCGCTGCTCTCTGCCATGGCACCCAATCAAGCCAGCACCGCTACAGCAAACCCAGTCGATCCTCAAAGCTCCTCGAGCCGTGCTCGATTTCCATATCACAGCCGGCGTCGCCAATCGTCGAGCCGCGCCGATCTCCAAACACTACAATAGTACACCTCCATCACCATCATAATCGCCGGGACATGACCTACGAACCAGAACTCCCATCCCTCTCAAACATTAGACAACATTCAGACATGAGAGGAAGAAGGTTAAAATTGTAAATTACACAACCAAATTTATAAAAAAGGGCTTAAAAAGAAATCAGGAAAAAAGAGAGGCTTTATAGACTATGAACTTTAAAAGAGGGGGTTTTAATTCATTTCCTCTTTTTCTTTTCTTCGATCTAATTGGAGAGGAGGATTTGAATTTGAAACATACAACCGGACCAATTAGGTATCGGTATATATATTATAAATAAAATAAACCCAATATTTATATATTTTTGACGTACTATAAAGAACTTTTATAATAAAATAAAATGAGAAGTATATATTATTCAAAAAATGAGAAATAAATTTTTTTGTATTTTTTGTCATAAAAAGATGTCGATCAATATTATTCAAATGAAATGAGAAGTATATATCATAGAAAATAATGTTTGTGTCTCAACAATAGAGCCCACTTTGCCAAGAAAAATTGTCACATTCACAAACCCAAAAGATCTAACAACAAAAGGGAGACTACTACCACATTTAGGAGAGCGACTTTAGTGATATCTAGAGAAAGTGATATCTAGATCAACAATTATGAATGTTGACCAATACATTATGTTTTAGTGTGTCTTGCACATTACTTATATTTAAACTTAAAATCAGAAAATAAGGGATAAGTAATTAACATGTTAAACCAAAAATATAATATTTAATTAAAAAAATATAATTAATATCTTATATTTGTTAACTATGGTTAAACTTAAAATAAACTCAAAAAAAATACTACTAAAAATCTCTAATTTTCACTTTGTTCCTTTTTTTTTGTTTCATTACTTTTAATCAAATCAGTTTTTTTTTTTTAATAATGGTTTCTTTGTGTTGATTCCTATGAGGAAGTGATATCTAGATTAACTATTATATCAATCGAGCTTGATAAATATCATTAGATTATCAGTTATTGTTACCATGCCAAAATTTGACCGATTATGATAAAGATTGACCACCCGATTGTTAAGCAATGATATTTAGGGATTATGGAAAAACAAGTGATCTAGAAGGCGGGAATAAGTTGGACAATTATATATATAAATATAATTTGGCAGATTATGATAAAGTTTGACCACCCGATCGTTAAGTGATGATATTTAAAGCTTATGAAAAAATAAGTGATTTAGAAGGCGATCATCAGATTATCGATTACTGCTACCATACCAAAATTTGGCCGATTATAATAAAGTTTGACCGCCCGTTCGTTAAGTGATGATATTTAGGACTTATAAAAAAACAAGTGATCTAGAAGGCGAAAAGAAGTTGGACAATTATATATATATATATATATATATATATATATATATATATATATATAAAAGTTTCTTTGTGTTGATTCCTATGAGGAAGTGATATCTAAATTAACGATTAGATTGATCGAACCTGATAAATATCATCATATTATCGATTATTGCTACCATGCCAAAATTTGGCCAATTATGATAAAGTTTGACCACCGATCGTTAAGCGATGATATTTAGGATTTATGGAAAAACAAGTAATAATCTAAAAGGCGAAAATAAGTTGGACAATTTTTTTTATATATATATAACGGTTTTTGTGTTGATCCCTATAAGGAAGTGATATGTAGATCAACGATTAGATCGATCGAGCGTGATAAATATCGTCAGATTATGAGTTATTGCTACCATGCCAAAATTTGACCGATTATGATAAAATTTGACCACCCGATCATTAAACGATGATATTTCGTCTTATGCGTTGATCGAGTTTAGCCCCTTGTTTTTCTCTTTTGAAGTAGTTTAGTTTAACGAGTTTAATTTTACAAATTGATTGTAGATAATTAAATTTTTTTTTTATATATTTTTATTTTTCCCCATCATTATAAATGAATTTTTTTAATTTAATAATATAATTAGTACTTACTATCCATGTAACAAGTCATAGATTTTAAACCCTCAGATTACATCTATGTCTAATATATTGCCACAGAACATGGAGCACCCATACATCGGGTGCATTACAGGATTTCTGCCACATTTAGTGCTTACTGTTGTAATTTATATACACTAGATAGGCAACACACACTATGTGTTGTATAATTCTAAACAAATAGATAAAACATAAATAGTTCTTGGAGAAGACAACTATTGCAGATAATTATTTATCTATTTAATTTGTGTTGAAAGAAACCCAATTTGTGTGTGCCTTGTCAATTTAGGAGAAATCTATTTCAGATTGAATATGGAATGTAAATTCTTCTAGAATATGGATTATATCAGAATATGATTCCTTATACAATAAAGATTGTATCTTGTATTCCTCTATAAATAGAGACTCATATTCATCAATGAAATACATTATATTCCAGAGCAATTTACTTCTCTCTTATTTACATTATTCTACAATACGTTATCAGCACGAGTCCTAACCCTGAATCAAAAGCCAAAACCCTTTAGCATAGCATCCTACTAGAGCTAAATAAAGGTCAGAATAGGATTCCTTATACAATAAAGATTGTATCTTGTATTCTCCTATATATAGAGGCCCCTATTCATCAATGAAATACATTCTATTCCAGAGCAATTCTCTTCTTCTTTATTTTATGTCATTCTACAACACGTTATCAGCACGAGCTCTAACCCTGAATCAAAAGCCAAAAACCTTGAGCATAACATCCTGCTAAGCGCCAAACCCTAGAACTCAAATCCCCTAGGTCTTGCCATGCTCCACCACCGTGCACCACCGCCGTGAATAGTACCACGTGAACAATTCCCAAGTGAACAGTACCCGCATGAACAGTGCGACCGTGAACAGTGTAACCGTGAACAGTACCGGTGTGAACAGTGCCCGTGTGAACAGTACCACCACTGTGCTCCCCCGCGCAATCTCTTCTAGTTCAAGAATTAAAAAAAACAAAGGAAAAGAACACCAAGTAAGTTTTTATAAAAGTTGCTACTTTCTGAATTTCAATTCAACCTTTCTTTTTCTCCGAGGACTTGCAACATCCCCCCTTCTACCTCCCACCTTTCTATAACGTGGGATTCTTGAATCTTAAGCCGAACTGTGGGGGTTCGAGCTAAAACTTCAGACGAGGACTTCGTTGAGAGAATAGATACTCTGAACGTGGACTCCGTTGAGAGAAGAGATCAAAACTCGACCGATTTGGGTCATAAATTTCGCACAACTAGGCTCACTCAGTTGAGTATGATGTCTAGGAAACTATTTTGAGATTAGTGGTATTAAGTGAGCCTCGCTCTACTGACATCGTTTCTTACTTTCCTAGTCATGCTTAATTGGAGCTACTGAATGGTTTAAGTTATGACCATGCATCATATTGGTTTTGATCTAATTACCTTCGAATGAGGAATCCGTAAAGAAGAGATTTGAAACGACCATACTACATCAAAGTTTCACCTAAATCCAATACGTGGAAAGCGTTTCTTGGGAGCATAGCTCAGAAACCCAATATTGTTTCGTGGGAGTATTGACTCCGAAACTTAAATCCAATGTTTCTTGGGAGCAAAGATTGCTTAGAAATCCTCTATTGTTTCGTGGGAGTATTGACTCCGAAACTTATCTTGGTGCCTAAATCCAACGTTTCTTGGGAGCAAAGATTGCTCAGAAACCTTCTATTGTTTCGTGGGAGTATTGACTTCGAAACTTACTCTATTCTTGTTCTCCATATTTTTGGATGTCGAACATGAACGAACTTGATTTCAATCCATTGGATTTTGTGAACATTAGATTTCTGAGATGGGCTCATGATATCCTAATACACCTATTCGCTTAAGAGCTTCTAGCTCGAATCCACGAGCGTTGTTTTGAAAGAACCGCTCAAGACCCTCAAACTGAGATTGACAATGCCAAGGTACTTATCTTGATGAAACGCCATATGGATATAGCACTCCAGTTTGAGTTCATGGAAGAGGTTAGTGCTAGAAACTTTGAAGCACTTCATGAACGTTTTGGTAACGTTCGTGACTCCATAATTCCGAATTAGAAGCATAAAGGACTAATCTCCACTTCTCTGACTTTGATAAGGTCATGGGATATAATTCGGAAATTTCTCTGCATCATAGACTTGATGCATCTCTATGGAAAATTATCACAGAAGAACAATATTGATTGAGAAAACTCTCACTACCTTCCCCATCTCTGCCTTGAGGAAAGCATGACAATGATATTTGTAAAGTATTATAATGTGCGGCCCGTGGGAACTAGATCTGTTCTGGAGACCCATTATAATGGCACCCTAAAGGGAGGACGCAGCGAGCAAAACCCTAAATCTAGGGACAAATCCGAACGTTTTGGTCCGTAAGATCTATTTGCTCAGGAAGGTAATCGCCATGAGAATAGGCGACCACGCGAGCATAGGGCCCGTGGAAGAGAGAGAAGAGCCCGACGCAGGCGACCCTATGGGAGGGTCACTGCTAGCCATGGGTCCGCCGCCAAATATGGCGGCACCGCCACCGCCTATCCAGGCGCCGCAGGCACCCACCGGTACAAGTACCCCGCTCTCTATTCGATCCCCGGATCAGTGAACCTAGTGCCGGTACGTCTCAATCAAGGGAGAATCCTCTTCATGATGTCTATTATTGATATGGAGTGTCTGATCAATGAGTCAAAGTTTGCAATACATATGAGTATGTAATTTTAAAAATCAAGACGTCGAGTTTAAGGGTTGAAGACTTTGAAGATGATTTCGCTTAAGTCTTTTGTTTTTCATTGTATTATAATAAGGTATGTATAGGGTTCGACCTTTTAGGGTCCAGCGGTAGTCTTGACCGACTCAGCTGGTGACGGTGGTGGTTTCTATTGTTTCTATTGTGTGATCTTGATTGGGTTTTTAATTTCGTCTGGTGATTTGGACATAGGGTTGTAGGCTAATTGGCTGGTTTTGGTGGCTTTGATTTTAGGAGTTTGATCCTCCCTATAGATCTTATCACATACTAATATATGCTCTCAAGTATGGTGGTTGTGGAGGCATTGGTGTTGGTGTCCTTTTTCGTCTTCAACTCTTATTTGATGGGATTGGTGGTCTAGCTGTCCGGGCTCGGCGGGTTTAGTAAGGCAAGTTGGGAAGGTGTGGATAAGACGACTTCGTCTAATCAACAACCTAGACATGGTGCTTCAGTGAGATTCGGTGGTGGCGGTCTCAAGGGTTTCAACCCCTGCACTAGTTTTCTACGGGTATAGTGACTGTTTTCCGTGTGGACTAGGGAATTGGTGGCAAAAGAGAACTTCTGAGTGGGTCTATTCATGCGGTCTTTGTTTTGGATTGTTGGGCCTCCCATCTCGATGATGATGGACGACGTGACAGTTGGTAGTGTCGACGAAGCAAGGCGTGGTGACTTTTGTGGATTTCAACCTGGTTGGCCGGCTTGGGGATACTCTCTAATCTTTATAGGGCTAAACATCATATTCTGGTTCATTTATGGTGGTTATGTTGTCGCTGGCGACAGTGTCGTATCTATGATCTTGATGAGTCTATGTAAGGAGCGTGGTTGCTTAGTGATGAAGCTCTTGTCACTCCAATAGAAAATATATTGTTGGTGTCAAGGGTTTCTGAGACCTTAGATTTGGGCTACTCCCGCATAAAGCTCTAAACCCTAAACCCTAAGCAAATTAGTTGGTGCCTTTGTTTCCTTCGCTTATAATAATAATATCATGTTGGTTAATTGAGTAATAATCCTTAGAAGTGGGTAAATATGTGTAACTTTGCTTATATTATTCATCAATGAAACTGTTGTTTTTGCAGGAAAAAAAAAATCATGCTTAAGCATAAAATACCATGAAAAGACATATTTTTATTAGGAAAAAAAAAATCAAATATGTGATACTAGCAACTTAAACTAAACAAAATCTAATCGCTTGCATTCTATCTGGACTACTAATTTTCCTTCTTGGTTAATTAATGGGTCTCAGGCAGATTTGTTGCCTTTGCTGTAGTGGATGCTTGTTATCCTCTTCTACGTATTTGATCCTTTTCAATAAATGGTCTATTCTAAAAAAATAAAAAATAAATAAACAAAATCTCCTACCTAGCATTTGGTCAATGGTTAAAACTACCAAAAATATTTAAACCTGCTACCTAGCATTCTAGAAGCTCTATCTCTAGTGAAAATGCTTGGAAACAAAAATATTTTTTGAGAAGCAATCCCAAACATAAAACTCTATCTCTACATATTGTACTAGCAATAAACTTGAACTCGCTAGATTCCCTTCTAATCAAAATTAAGTTGATGGGTCTTTTGTTTCTGTTTCTGTTATTGACTAGCTAGTTAAGGCACTAGATAGTAGGTACTGATCACCAAAAAAAAAAAAAAAAAGGCACTAAGTGGTGATTCTATTATTTCCTTTTCGCTTAGCCTTTACTACTTCTTTCACTCTGTTCCGTCCACTCCCTTCAGCCATCTTGTACTCTCTCTCTCTCTCTCTCTCTCTCTCTCTCTCTCTCTTTATAAAAGCAACCTCACCCAACAAAACTATTCCCCTCCTCTCTCACAGCTCACAGTAGCGAGCTTTTAACCATGGCTGAGTACCCCTACTCATCAAATTTCTTCACAGGTCTCTTCAAATTCAACCCTCTTCTTCATCATCATCACCATGAACACCCTTTGATTTCAAACCCTGCTCCTCCACAACCACAACCACAACCACAACCTCCCTATGCTCACAACTTCTTCAACATCAACCACAACCACAACCACAACCAGCTGTACTCTTCTTTTTACTCTACCGAAACAACTCATCTTCAACCTCCTTCTCCACCTCTAAGAGAAGCCCTCCCACTCCTAAACTGCTTAAGCCCAACAAAGCATCATGAAGACCAAGAACAAGAGCATCATCTTCACCATGAGTACTACTCCTGTAGTACTGATCAAATGGATGTAGATGACAAGATCAGCAAACCGTACAGTAAAGAAGACCATGAGGAAGAGGATGAGGGTAGTGTGACTGTTGCACTGCACATAGGGCTCCCGAGCCCTAGTGCAGCTGAAATGGCATCTGTGCTTTCTGCAGCTTCTTCTTCCTCAGAGATCAGTACAACTCATGACAAAGATCACGCTATTGCAGATCATGGTGATGATTCAACTGGGTACCCCATGAACAGATCATCGCTCAACAAGGGTCAGTATTGGATCCCAACTCCTTCTCAGATTCTCATTGGTCCTACTCAATTCTCTTGCCCTGTCTGCTACAAGACCTTCAACAGATACAACAACATGCAGGTAATTAATCAATTACAACCTTTTAATCTTTCATTTCAACAAAAAATTAATAAAAAGCCAACAACACATGAGACTAAGGCCCCAAAACCCATTTCCCCTCTTCTTCTTCTTCGCTTCTTCTTCTTCGTTTTCTTCTTCTTCATCTTTTCTCTTTGTTCTATTGTGTTTTATTTTCTTTTCTCTTTTCTGGATTTATACAGAGAGATTTAATTTGGTTCTTCTGGCTTCTGGGTATCCTTGTTTTTCTTTAATTATATCTATTTTTTAATTCACATATTTTTAAAAAGTATTTTTATCATCACCATCCTCATCATCACCAGTCTTCTGCTTTTATTTTTCTTTTTTGCATGGTTATGGGAATTGGGGTTGAGTAAATCATTTCTGATTTAACTGAGGGTAGGATCAGTACCTTGCCCTTTATGTGATTGAACAACACAGGCAATGTTCCTTATGCCTTTAGTACTTCGAATTCTGTGCTGCTCCCAAACACATATTGGCAGGAGCTGAAAAACCTTACAGTTTTTCACACGATATTATATATATAGGAGAGACAGGTCATGACATTATTCAATTCTAGTATCAAATTAGTCCTTCCGTCTGCAACAGAACAGTTCTTGGTCATGAGAACCCATACACAGTATATATCAAGTACTTTATCTTCTTAATCAAGAAAATTTTGAGAACTCTTTTATGTAGCTAGTTTTTTAATGACAACTCAATAGTGTTTATTAAAACTTATTCTGTCTTCATGTCTTTTGTAGCAGATCTTTTCTATACAAAGACTTGAGAACCCAACATAATCAGTTCATATTCACATAAAGCACTAAAATTAAGATAAATTCACAGTAATATGGGTTCACTTGAAGAAATAAGAATTTATTTTAGTTGAAAAAGGCATTTCAAAATTCATTGAAAAAAGACTGCATTTTTCAAAGGTCCATATATATGAAGTTATCAAAAGACAAAAATTTTAACTTGCACAAGTTAATCCAAATGTGTAGAGCACAGAGGATAACGTACTATCACTCTCATGAAATAATCTGGGATTCCATCAACAAAACACTTACCCCCAAATTCTTTTTTTCATTTGAATTTATCCATGGATGTTCATTGAGTGCTCGATCATTTTCTTTTTCTTCTTGTTCTAGTTAGCTTAATATATGTGCAATGTCGACTCATTTTCTCACAGCTAGTGCTTAAACTTTTGGGTCTAATGGCTTCTAACAGTCCTGATATCTATTATTGTAGATGCATATGTGGGGGCATGGATCTCAATACAGAAAAGGACCTGAATCTCTACGTGGAACTCAACCAACAGGCATGCTAAGGCTTCCTTGCTATTGTTGCACACCTGGCTGCAGGAACAACATCGATCACCCGAGAGCGAAGCCGCTGAAAGACTTCAGAACCCTCCAAACACATTACAAGAGGAAGCATGGAATCAAGCCTTTCATGTGCAGAAAATGTGGCAAGGCATTTGCAGTGAGAGGAGATTGGAGAACCCATGAGAAGAATTGTGGGAAGCTTTGGTATTGCATTTGTGGCTCTGATTTTAAGCACAAGAGGTCTCTTAAGGATCATATCAAGGCTTTTGGGAACGGGCATGCAGCTTATGGAATTGATGGGTTTGAAGAAGAAGATGATCCTGCATCTGAAGTTGAGCAGGATAATGATTAATCCATGCACTAATAATATTAATAATATTAATTATTAGCAGAAGTTCTCAGAGGATATAATTATCTAGATATTGACATAGCTAGCCATGGCTTTCTGAGTAAGAACTATGTAAGCATCATTTACTCGGAGAGCCACTACTTTCTTCTTTATTTTTATTCTATTAACTTTTCACCTTTTCACTCTCTATATAATTAACTAGTTCTTCTCTCGATCAGTATTGTAGGATCCAAAACACAATATGCATTTTAATGTTGTGAAACAAGTGTCCTTCCTATAATTATTCTAATGCTTCCCTTTTATGTCATTGTTGAGTTTTGCCTCGATCATGATGAGAATATTGATCAAGAAGTCGGTAGAAGGTAAATATATGTATCTACTGGAAAAGTACTATGTGAATAAAAATACAATAAATGAACCAATTAATGTAATAGATTTCCAGTTGTAAATATATATATATATATATATATATATATATATATAATTATATCATTATTCTAAAGTTAGAAGTTAGAACTTTATATATTTGAAGAAAAAATTATATATCAGTTATGTTTTAATAAATTTTGTACATTAATTCGATATATTATGAACATGACAGTGATGTGTATGTGGTGTATTTGATAAATTTTTGACATTATCGAAAAATACGGAAGTTAAAATCTAAAGTCACACTTCAATAATTTCATATCTTATTATAGACCATCATAAATTCATTAATTGCATTGACTATATATCAAGCAACCGGTACACCAATAGGTACATAGGATATAGCATAAAAATCATAATTTCTTTTAGGGTTATTATCATAAATGGTACTCGGATTTTACCTCTATTTTATCGATAATACCTGAACTTCAATTTTCGTCATAACTAGTACCTGAACTTTTCGATTTCATTTGAATTAGTACCTAAGGCCACCTTCGATCATTATTCCGGCAAAAAATGCGGGTGAATCACTATTCACACTGAAATGACTATGTCACCTCAAATTACTGTTAAAACAAAAAACAAAAAATTTAATCATTTCTCCTCCAAGTTCTTCCCTTTCGTTCCTCTTTCTTATTCATCTTTCCTCTTCCATTCAATTATCTAAGATCCATCGATAGGATGGACGTAAAGTCCAGGTACCATTTATGATAATAACTCTTTCTTTTAATGAGAGAGGGAAATGAATATGATATGGTCAAATGAGAAGAGAAGAATCTTTGAAACAAAATGACCACCTATTCTCTAACTTTTAGAGATAATAATATACGCACGGATAATAGACTTTGAGGATTTCAAGCTTTTGGCTTTAATAATTCAATTGTTCTTTTTAAGATCCTCTCGAATAGTATTCATGAATTCACAAATCTCATGAATTGGATACTGATGTAAGTATTACAACTTAATTTTTGGGACCTTGATCGATAAGGTCAAAAAGGACGAATCTTTTCTCATTTCAATTATGGGTATTTTTTTTAAATTTTTTTAAAAAGAAGTACCATATATTAAAAGTAGTCATGATTACAATCGTCATCAAGGGCATCCTGACTATTAGCAGGAGCAAGAGTTAACCATCTAGGGTTAACATGATAATCTAAGGTAGAACAAACCAGTAGGTGAACTACACCAATTGTCTGTCTCATTACAACAATAAAACTCACTTCTTGGTATTGAAAAAATAATAAAACTACAAATCGATAAAAACTACTCTCATCCCAGATTAACCGGCTACTTTGCTCGCCAATGCACGCAATTATAGTGCTCACAGTATAATAGTCCAACTGAGAGACACTGAAACAATAGAGAGTAATCTCCATCAATTTATAGAGAAATAAATCTAAAATTAAATCGGCTAGTAGAAAACATGTGTCCGTCTCAAAATCACACCACGAATCAAAGCACAACCTCGCCTAAATTAGCCTCCAGATGAACACATGATATGTTATTATTAATTTAGCCCAAAGATAGGACTTGTGAAGGGAAAAAAATTTCCATTCGTCGGATCTTCCATCGGGATCCCATACCCAAACACTAGATTGGGAGATATGAGACTCACCCCAAAATCTCATCAAAATCAAGATCAGAAACCGGTTCCATATCCGGGAAATAAAGCCACATACCTCTATGGTGATGCAATGACCAAATTCGATCATGAAAGCTGCGCACGAAAAACGATCCACCAAAGAGAAGTCATTGAATGCCGTCGTGATACTCGTCGAACTGGGTCGACGCTGAAGGATCAGGTTGCAATAAGTGGAGAGAGAGCCCTCTACCCGAACTAGAGTCGACATTTTTCGACATCTTTGATATCCCAAGCCTTGACGGCTAGGGTTTGGGAGGAAGAGCATAGAGCTCTTCATATTGTTTTTTTTTGCTTTTATTTATGTTCGACAATAAAAAAATTTATTGTTAGAGACATTTTTATGCATGAAATCCTTTTTGTTTCTGTTTCGTATTTACTACTAATTGACAATGAAAAACTGCACGTAAAATGACGACTTGTCTAAATGAGAAATTTTTAAGAAAATTTGACCTAGCTAATTATTAATTTGTTTTAAGTTAAATTATATAATGCTAGGTGAATTATAAATTTGCATAATTTTCTAACCACATAATAATGTGACACTTGATGTGACAGTTAAACATTGCTTTACTTCATTTGGTATTTTTAACTGTTAGTATTTTAGTGGGTTGATACCAGTGTTAGAATTAGTGCTCTGATAGCACTGTTAGAATTTAGAGGGTTTTGTAGGTGTAGAGTTTAGGAGTAGTGGCTTAGGACAAGATATTAGCACAAAGGTTTTAGAATGGAGGAGAAGGTGTTTATAGGACAAGGTAATTTAAAGAAGAGGAGAGGAAGTATTAAACAGAGGAGGTTGCTTGATGGATTAATAGCTTTATTACAAGATGTCTTACACATATATTGGTTGCTAACCAACCTACAATATTGTAGATCATTCTAGACCATCATAACTCTAGAACTTACTACACTCACTTAATTACATGATAATTCTAGATCACTTTTAGACTAATTTAAGGAATTCTAGTTCTAGAGTAATCTAGGTAACTGCAGACTAGTGTAGAATTTTTCAAAATGTGCATTACTTTTTAACATTAACATTATCCAATATTCACTACCAAATGAGTAATGTTGAGTATCATATTTTCGCATTTGAGTATAGACGTTGAATATTTAAATGCGAGGATTAAGATTTTGACAACGGTATAATAGGTCAGATTTGAGTATAACGTACTAATTAGTGAAGGTGAATTAGTATAGTGACTATTAATAATTTCTCTTAAGATATAGCATCAGTGTCCGGATTTCACGTCTGAATCGTGGCAATGTAGAGGGAGAAAGTTAAGACAAGGTTGGGTATATTTTGTTCCAGATCTACGTAGTTGAGATAGGCTTTTCATCATCTGTCCTGCAAATAACAAGGTTGGGTATATGAATCAGCTTTTTGTTGGGGCTGGGCTAGCTGCATACGATGCCCCAGCTTTATTAATTTGCTTTGCTTTCTTAGTGGAAGTGTTTGTTGATGGATGGAACATATACCCTCTGAGATTCACTATATATTGCTTGGGAAATTCAAAGCAAATGATTAGCTTAGCTTTTAGCAAGTGAGAGAGAGAAAGAGAGAGAAATATAATACGATATATATATTATATATAGTTATATACGTCTTAATTTCTTGAGAGAGAGAGAGAGAGAGAGATTGTACGATATATATATATACATACTTAATTTCTTTAACAATCAATGCAAGCTAAAGAACTAAAGAAACTTTAAAAGAAAAAAAATAGAGATCGAGAAAGAAAATAATGATATAGTAAAGTAGGTCTGAAAGAAATTGAGGGATATATGGATCTTGTTGGCAACTTTGTTGAGAGAGTGAGAGAGAGGGAGAGGATGGCATGGGTAAAAGCCAGGTCGGGTATAGGGCAGAAAACGCAACATGTTCAGTTGGGTGGACCCAGATTATTGTAAATAGCAAACAGATACTGATACCCTTTCCTTCATACTGTACGTGTACAGTGACAGTGATACAAACCCAACCTTGTTTTCTGGTGGATCAACTGTAGCTTGAAACGACCTCTCAATAACCTACCTATATCTGACTTTGACCACCCCTCTCTCTCTCTCTCTCTCTTCGAGTCTCTGTTCGAGTCTCTGTCTGGTCTCTCTTAATCTCAAGAGGGCAGGGCTCCTTTGAAATTTAGCCTGCAACACTGCTGCAGCAGCAGCTACTGGCCTGGTAAATACTAAATATATTTATATATATACACCCATGAATAAACTGGTGATCAGTAAAATACATACATACAGAGTCCATGCATGACAGATACATGTGTATCACACTATCCGAGTGGCTTAGCACTTTGTCTTAATCAACCACATCTCTCTTTCAATGGCCCCAAGTAGAAGCAGTGGTGTAGGGTTGGCCAATTCAATGTAATGTAATGTTTTTTTCTTACTACCAGATCATTGATGATGAAACTATGCGTTCGAACAAACACAACCCATTTGAACTACAAGTCTCCATATGTTGAGAGAAACTAGATCGATGATCAGCATATTTATTCTCATTCATCACAATCGATCAACTTCCTACCCCCTTTTGTAGGGGAGACCAGAACCCTACCCGCCACGTTGATTAATTTCCCATCCCTTTTGCTTTGCTCTCTGGGCCACCCACCCACCCTCTCTCTCTCTCTCTCTCTCTCTCTCTCTCTCTCTGTGCATGAGTTTTTATTCAACATGGGAGTTAGGAATAGGAGTACTAGTCTTTGTTTCTTCTTCCAAGTTCGAAATCATCGATCATCCATAGTATAAATACCAGAATACCACCATACAAATGTGAGCATTGTTTGTCACTTTGCAAAAATAATCACTAGAAGGCAAAATCCAAGTACTGATCGATGGAGCAATACAATACCCTTGTGTTATGCTTTTTACCCATCCTCACACTCAATGACGACTCAGCCCAACTCACCCTACAGCTCTCTCTCTCTCTCTCTCTCTCTCTCTCTCTCTGTGCTCAAAATCCCAAGACGTACTCGATCATTTTCTTTCTTTCTTCTCTATTTCCCAAAATTATGAATATTTATTTTAATGTTATTTCCAGTATACTGTTACCAAGACCTCATTAAGGAGACCAAGCAATATCCCTACACGAGAATATATGTATATATGTTTTTTCTTCATTTCTTTCTATGTTTTATTTCCATGGCCTCTGTATTCACATTCCAATACAGAGGCGACAGCTTTGTCTCCCTTGGCTCGAATCACTACCATTTCCTGCCATATTCTATACACTATTAATTGTTTCATTAATTTCAATATACATTACTGTCGGTGAGAGAACAAGGGAAATACAAATTAAGTTAGGTAAATTATCTGGAAAGGTAGGATTATGTTGTCTTTTATCAGTTTAATCTTTAGACTATACATGTTTCCGTATTCGAGCGGAGAGTCTTCAGTACACGGTGTGTAACTACACGACCTTCCGTCAGTCGTCCAAAGGTTAGAAAAAAATGTTAACCCATTTTTCTGACCCGATTTGGACGGCTCAGATTACATCGTGTAGCTCAGATTACATCGTGTATGTACACGCTGTGTACCGAAAATTTTTCCATATTCAAGTATGAATTAATCCAATACCATAACATATTAAATTAGTTAATAATTGAAAATAAAATAAAATTTTATCTTGCAAATTTAGGAGCAATGCACTTTAAGTTGAATTATTCCATATTTATGAGGAGGTAAGGTTCCAAAAATGGAGGCTTCTCATCCTAAATAATAAACTTATTCCACTAAGAAACATATATATCTAAATTATAGTTACCTCATTACAAGTTTTCGGAATGTACATAATCACATGTAGCCAAATGAAATTGTCATCAATAAAGTGCGCATTTGTAATGCTAGACTCTTTATAATAGAAGAAAAGCCCAGATTCAAAGCATATGACATGTAATTGTTGAAAACGCTAACAAGAGGAATGACTTTTCACCATAACTTCTTCTTAATTTGGAATTATGAATGACTGTTTATGTGCCACTTGCTCTTGTTTCGGGTAAATGTACATCATATTAACTTATGCAAACTTTTTTTTCCTCATCAAATTCAAACCTACTTTAATGTATCTTTTTATTTTTCTTTCCAAACCTAATTAACTTAATTTACTAAAAGAAAATAAAACTTAATTTTTTTAATATTTAACACAAGGGACAAGGGGCAATGTTAATTAATTTAAATCAAGTAAAGCCCCATTGCTAGCTGAAAATCAAAAAGTAAAATTAATGAAAGAATCAAATTAGTACTTTGGTGGATATCCTTTACAATCCATGCATGCTATAAATCACAGTGGGGTATTAAAGGTGATGCATGTCATTATTAATCAAAGTCATCAGTGTATATCTTTACTAGCTATAAACTAAACCTGTTTGATAACAATAACGCTCATGTACCCTGCCCGATATGTGGCCATTAAAAATTTCGAACCAACCATTTGAAGGCAGAGCTTAGCTGCTTTTGATCCTGAAATTATAGGTACGAGACAACTTTGTTTAGAGAGGCCCCAATGACTAAAGGAAAAAAGTAGAAAGGTAAAAATAATCTTGACCCCATAATCACTTTTGAAAAGAAAAAACAAAAATACCATATTATATAAAAATAAACAAAACACGATGAAACAAAAATCTTCTTTTGGACTATACCTAGCTTAGCTTCTCTTTTTCTCATGATCATTATCCATGACATATGCCTGCTTTTCTTTCCATTTTCTGCTGCTAAAGTTTTCTTGCTTTAATGTTTGGAGATTCTCCAAGTTGTAGGTATAGGATATCATGTATGGGGAATATAGAGAAATTAAAACTTCATGGAGAAGAAAGAGAGCATACCTCAACTTCAACTACAAGTCTACAACATAACACACAAATATTGAGATACAGAAGTGAGAAGTCTAGGCTGCGCACTCTGTGCTAATTAAGTGTGCAAGAATAGTAAAGGTGATCATGTTTGACGCTCATGCCATCAAATCACATATTTAGGGGTAATAATATCTGAGGTACTTAGAGACAACCATTTGGGACAATATTATTAACCCAAACATAGATTATAGTAGGGGTGCAATTTGGACGGATCAAATCGAAAGCTAGTGTTCCAATTCCGATCCAAATTTTTTTGAATTCAGAATGAAATTAATTGTTACAATTTCAATTCCAAAATTTTTGGTCGGATTAGATTGGTGATTATATATACGTATTTCTATGCGCGTAATTGCTCATAAAATATTAGAATTAAGCTACACCTCAATCCAAATTATATAGAACTAGTCCAATTTTGTCTCATTTCTAGGAAATAAGCGGAAATGTGGAAACAAGGGGAAAATAGGTGATTTTGGAGCGAATGGAGATTTCTCAAGAAAAAGATGAAAAGTCAATCATTAGTTAACCGAGACTCGACGATGACAATTATGAAGAATGTCAACTCTTGGAAGTAGAGCACAATGAAAATTGGAAGATTAGCAAAAAAAGACGAAGAAATCGAAGAAAATGACTTATTAGAGCGCAAAAGAACAAAACCAAGAGTTCCTCGAATTTCGGTCGTCCACCACCATACACGGAGGCACAAGGCCGGCCACACCTTGTGGGCCCCTCCCTTAGTTACATTCTTTTCCCTTTTCTTTTAATTCAAATTCAAATTTAAAAGTTGATGACAAGTTACTTTCACACTTTATCATTTTTGTCCCAATGTATTATCTCTATATTTATTCTAGGTTAAGCCTTTGGGGTTAGCCCAATTAGTGAGAGAGGACGGGAAATTGGCTTAGCATTAGGCTAGAGATCAGGGATTCGATCCCGTCCGATCCCGTCCGATCCCGTCCGATCCCGTCCAATGTAGCAAAATAAATATTTAGTATAGGTTCATTCACATTCCATGACCACTTTTCTTCCTACTTCTTTATTCAAGTCACTGTATACATGTACTACTATCATTTGCTGCAAATCTTGACTGGCCTTTGCAACAATTTAATGTGAAAAATATTTTCTTGTATGGTACACTTGAATAAACAAGTATACATGGATCTTCCTCCAGGTTATGGCACAACCTCAAGCACAAGTGTGGTGTGCAAATTGAAAAAACACTAAGATTCTTGGTTTGGAAGATTTACTCAGTCTATGCGAAGGTTTGGATACAAGCAAAGAAATTCGGATCATACAAAGTTCCTAAAGCATTGAGGAGATAAAATTATTCTTTTGATTATTTATGTGGATGCTATGATTGTTACTGGTGATGATGCAAAGAAAATTGAGAGATTGCATGCAGAGAGAGTTAGCCTCTGAGTTTGAGATGAAAGACCTTGACAAACTCAAGTACTTCTTACGAATTAAGGTAGCCAGAGGGAGTAATGAGGCTATAGTTATGTCAAGAAAGTATGTACTTGATCTATTGTCAGAAACAAGCATGCTTGATCGTAAGCCAACAGATACTGAGTGCATATGTGGGAAGTAATGCCCTAATGCCCTCTCCAACTGAAATTCTGGTACATCAGATAGTCCCTACTAAGGTATAGTCGTCCTAAACACTAATTAATCGAAGAGTATACACCAATTTAAAATTAAACTCTCCTACAACCTAGGTTCAAACTATTGCACACGCAATACACATTTGAATTACAATTAGATATGCAACAATCACATTCAATTGTATAACCTAGAACCCAAAGTGTTCATCATAATAGCATACCACGGTCTATATCTATATTATGATCAAGCACACAATATTCTAATCAATTAAGCACAATGTATAGACACAAATAATTATTCAATCAATACAATTAGTTATGCAACATGCACAATTGTTTGAACAATCCTAAATCCCAAAATGTGCATCATACTAGTACACCACAGACTAAAGTCTAGATAATGAATCACACAATGCAAGACAATTATGATTCAATATAAACAATCTAGACAACAAACAATAGCAAAGCTATAAACAATCAACCACACAAGCAACACACAATATGGTCACTCGGAACCTCTACCTCTAGAGGAAAACCGGAGGGAAGTTGTACCCCACGCTTTTGTGTAACACTATGAAAATGTCAATTGGAAAACACGTACAAGAGGGTACATGGTCTCAAACTCAACACAATCTACCTATAGACTTGTGGCAGCTCTAACCTTGTGTAGTCCCCAATTTCTCTTTAAGTGCTCCCCACCTCAACCTACTCTGATTGGCTTCACTTGCGTGAAAATCCTCCAACCGAAAATATCACGGCTATGCAAGTGTGTGTGTATGAATAAAATGAATTCAATTTGTTTGAACACAACAAATAAACAAGGAACATTTTCTATGAACAAACAAACCGAATTGACAAGCCTTGAATATGATTCAAGGATTTGTTTAACTAATTACAAGGATCATTAGATAAACAAAGAAGATTGAATATAGATTCAATCATTCAATTCAGTAATTCAACATGGAACAATTGCTAGAATCGAATAGAATTTCCTAAATCCTAAACATAGGCTAAACTAGCATATATATGTAAATCAAAGTGTTTAGCTAAGGATTTATGTGGAGATTAAAGGTGAGGAACCTATATCATGGAACTAGGATCACTCGATCACAACACCAAAGAGCTCTCTCTAATCAGTTTTCGCATAAGGGATGAAGAAATGAAAGAGTTGAACCGAATGAATCGTTCAAAGTTCTATTTATAGAGAACTGGAACTTAACTATGCGATCGTGATTTGTATGTGATTTGCATACAAATTAAGTCTCTAATCACTTTATTAATGCTAATCCAAAGGCCGTTTAGTGTCTCTAATCCTTGAATTGCACCATTGTAGGGTTCACGCATTGGATTGATATCGGGAGCAAAGGAGTGCGTTTTGGAGCTTTTAGTGGATTTCCGGCAAAAGGACGAAAAGTCAACCCGAGGACCAAAAGTCAACTCGTGGTCAACCCCGACTTTAGAGCGTCAACGAGTCACCATGACGTCCCGGAAGTGAGTCGCACGAGAATTCCGGAGGTTTGGTCAAAAGTCAACCTTTGGTCAACTCCGAGGGTCGTGGTCAAAGTCAAGACAAAGTCAACCGTGTGACTCATCACCAAAGGATTCCAAAATTCAGCAAAGGACCACACTAGATATCATGAGGTCATCCTTAGATTATTCCTCCCTTTTATTTCCTTGAGAATTTACCCCCTTGCCCTTCATTTAATCTATCTAACCATTAGATCTTTCCCTAGTTGATCCTAGCCCTTCACTCCTCTCTACCCTAGCCTATTTAAACCTAGTTTTTGCCATTTAGATTCATTCCCCACCTCTTCATAGCAGCCCTCATCTAGATCTCACCCAATTCTCTCCCTTCTTCCTCTCCCAAACCTCCTCTTTTCTTGGTGATCCGTCAAGGGTCGACCGGTCGATGGCCGGCAGCCGGGTTGCTTCCTTTGTTTTCCCCTCCTTCCACAACTCAAATCCTTTTCCTTCCTTCACCAACCTTCTTCCCCACTTCCTCCTCTACATCCTTGCCTATTTTTCTCCATCATTCTAGCACTTCTACATCACACATGCTTGGATCCATCAAGAACACCAAGATTGGGAGGCCAAGAGCAAAGAGAAGAGGAGCTTGCTACTACTTGAGTGACACAAGGAGCTGCTGCCATCTTCATGAGAATCCCTCAACTTTCTCTTTATCTTTCCCTAGTTTATAGTTTGTTTATTGTGGGACTATTGATGTGTAATCTAAGCATGTGTGACTAGTTGTTTAGGATTGGGGACTAGGGTTGTGTGCCCTAGTCCATTTGTGATGTGATGATGATTTGAATTATGTGTGGATGCTTGAAGATGAATAAATATGTGTATTGTCTATTCTAATATGTGTTGGATGTATATTTGAGGAATTAGTCACTCTTTGGTATGCATTTGATCCATCTTGTATGAGTGTGTAGGGTTTGACTACTTTATTATACTCTAGGCAATTGGCAATATGTGTGATGAGCATGTTTCATTTGTGTGATCCTTTATTCATGTGTTTTTACGCCTCCTTTCTTTCTACCCTCCCGCGGAGAGTCCTTAAGACCCTAATAAGGCTTAGGAATACCTTAGAGAGAATCCACTCTATATCGATAATATCGGTGGAGTGGTAGATTACACTTGTGTTGCTTGTTTGAGTCCCTAAGCTTCGACACTCTACGCCTCTTAAGCACTTTAGGGGATTCGGTATTAGGTAACATAGAGGAATCCCCTATGACACCTAGAGAGTTCGAATGACCCTAATAAGGCATTTGAATACCTTAGGAAAGTACGGTCCTAGAACCATAACATGGCTAGGATATGGGGCTTGATTTATTCATCACTTAAGCATAAATGCATAACCGGAACATCATTCATCATTGTGGGCTTTGGTAGACCCCGAATACTCAATCGTTCTATCATTTCTATCATCTTCATGTCCCTCCTCTTTATGTTTTGTGCATTAGTTAGTTTACTTTATGTTTCGTGCTTGCATTTCACTCTTTCATCTTTCCAATAACGTAACACTACACCTCTACACACATTGTCACATACACGCCTCATCCACTCTTTTCATCTCTTGTCTCATCATATTTGTCCATCTTGTTTGGTTATTTGTTTGCCAAGGGGTTGAAGGGTCATCGATCCCCGTTGGAACGACAACCCCGGATCTTAAATATACATACACACTTTTGGCAATCGTCAGATTGATTGATCACACTACACAAAATCAGTACAATTTGTACTATGCGATCGATCGTGGGCTAGGATGCGATCGATCGCGTAGTGCAAAAATAATGACCAGAAGCAACTGCAATCAGAAAACCTCATTTGCGATTGATCGCATAACAGGTTGCGATCGATCACACAAAAAGTTGCCATAGAAAAAATTTGAACTGCAACAGTCAAAAAAATTCAACGGACATATTGTCCACATGTGACGATCGATCGCATGAACAGTGATGATCGATCACAAGGCTCAAAACAGCCTTAAACAAAAAGGAATGTTAATCAAAACAAATCTAAATGAAGATCTAGCAATCGTAATCGTAACATAATAAACTCAAATGTTTGAAACTATACATACAACACAAGTGTGGCAATGAAACATCCTATACTTATGTGATTCACATCATAAGTGAAAAGTGTTCAACCTAGATAAACCTAGGATAACAAGGAAAACTCAATATGAATTAAGTGCAAGTGTATGTGCATATGCATGAATCATACCTTGAGGTGCTTGAATGAAACCTTCGATGACTATTGATAGAAGTCGGGAGAAAAGACCGGATAAGAATGACGTCTTTACAAATTATCTCGAGGAAGAACAACCTAAGCCACGACACGTAATCCCTAAAACAAACTAGCAATAATACAAAGGAATTGCTTATACAAGGGAATAAGTTTTGTCAATAGGAAATAGCTAATAACAATAAATATTACCCTTACACCAACCCCTCCCTCTGGTAGTGGCGCAGCCACGGCTGCGGCAACTGCTCTACCGCTCCCCTCTAAGCTTTCCTTTGCTTTCATTCTCTCCAATCAACCAACTTTCAACTTTGACCTTGCCTCACTCCCATCTCCCTTTGAAGATAATGGATTGGTTTCCATCCGGATCTCTGAAGATGCGTATCTCCAGGGTTTGGAGAGCTGTAAATTTAATATTGTGTGTCGGCTTACCGTTTCCCAGAATAATATTGCTCCTAGGTTACATGAGTTGGCTCTCTGGCTACGTTCATTCTGGCCAAATCTTTCTGACTGGACAGTTGATCCCTTGGGTAAAGGCTTTTTCATGTTGCAGTTCAAAACCCAAGAAAACATAAACAAGGTTTGGTCTCTAGGATCGATTAACCTGAATACAGGTTTCCTACGATTAATTAAGTGGTCTCCAAGCTTCTCTCCTTTGACCTATAAGAACACGTTTACTCAAGTTTGGGTGCATTTTTGAGACTTGGGATATGATTACTGGGACCACCAAACACTTTTTAAAATTACCATGGGCGTTGGTATGCCGGTGAAGCTGGATTCGAAAGCGGCAGACTGATCACTTGGGTTGTACGCCACGATCCTTGTAGACGTGGATCTTTCACGTCCTCTCCTATAACAACTTAAGGTCTTGCGTGCTGCTGGTGAATCTATCATTGGAGGGCTGGAGTATGAGTCTTTGCTGATTGTCTGCTCGGTTTGTAGTCTCATTGGTCATGTTGCTTCCAAATTCATGGTGAAGTCTCCTTTGGAAACATCTGGTGTGGATTACAATCGTAGATGTCCCTAAGTCCGATCTCGGCGGCCTCGTTGTCGTTTTACTCGCTCGAGAAAACCTTCTCATCGACGGACATGGAGTCCTTCTATGGCGCAATTAGATGTACTTGGTAAGGAAGCTACCCACTTGCCTCAGCCTGTTGCGTCAGATTGTCCACCTCTAGCTAACCTATCACACCTCGATTTTTGGTAAATATATATATATATATTTTTTTTTTGAGGTGCAACTCATATTCCGATTATAGAAATAAAAGTTTCCGTAATCGAAATATGACAAAAATTGAAATAGAGCGACAATAGGTAAAATATACGGTTTGTGACGTGTAGGCTCAGTCTATTATACTATATGAATTATCGGGAATATAAATGCATTCATAAATATTATATTGTTGTTTGATTATTCGGTGATTGAAGAGGAATAGCTTCCTACTGGGCTTTATGCTCACCCCTTAACAATATCGCAGGTGAAGGACTTAAAGAATGAAGTTACTTTCAGCTGTTGAAAATAATGTTAGATATGTGTGAAGTTTGTTTTTGCTTAAGTTTCATAGAATAAGATCACAGACTGGTAGTCTGTCTTTGTAAAATAGGTGTGAAACCCTTATTTTATTCTGTCACGCCCCGAACCCGGTGTCGGTGGATTTTAGGTACCTAAATCCGAATCCGAGGTGTGAGTGTTAAAAAGTAAAAATAAAAAAAAATACAAGAAAATATGTTTCCGTTGCGCACTCTGATCTAATTAAAAATAACAAAATCCTTTACAAATTTACAAATAAAACACCTCGATCTAAGCTCGTCATTCTAGGCTCGTCAAACTCTAAGTAATTCTTTGCAAAAAATATTAGAGATGAATAGGTGAGGAAAACTACGCGCTCAGTGAGTAGATCATGTAATATGCCAGTGAAGCTATGCTGTTTTACACACGCTACTAATATAATATAATAATTCAATTCCTCATCACATCACATCGTCCCTTCATATCATGGTTATCCTTCAATTTAGTGATCCCCACGGCCACCTAATGACATCCTCGTCCTATAGCTCCGTGTGTCACATCCTTACCTCGGCATAACTAGTCAAGAAGTTCTCATGTTCCATGAATAACCTCAACCAATACTTCCACATAATATATTTTACAAATACACATGCTTCACTTGAAAAAGATAGAGAGATTTTAGAAATAGAATGAGAAATTTAGAACACATTACATAACCCACTCACCTCGATTCCAAGAATTACCGAGTATAACAACGATATTACGAGCCTCCTAATATGAGCCTTCTAGAAATAACCATTTGATCTCACTTAAACCTCCATGGATTAAAAAAAAACGTCGAGACAAATCCGTAGGTTTTCACGGTTCCTAAATCGAAGCTACGGATCAAAAGTTATAATCCGCAGAAGTTTTAGAGAGAGAAACTAGAGAGAGAAAGTAGGAGAGAGAAATTCTCTCGGAAAATTTATGAAGAAAAAATGATACGATCATGCCTATTTATAGTAGTTCATTTCTTGGTCACTAAGAAAAAAATATAATATAATAATACGGTTGTGTATAAGCTCAAACAATCTTATCCACATAGTTTTGGATAAGCTCAAACAATCCTATCCATATGGTTTTGGATAAGCTCAAACAATTTTATCCACATATAACTTAATCACTAAGTAATGAAGAGATATACATGAACGATCATATCCACATATAACTTAGTAGCTATGTAACGAAGAGATAAATTTGACCAACTTAAAAAAAAAAAAAAAAAATTTCAAAAGCTAGTAAAAATAATAAAAATATTTTTTCGACTTAAAAATAAAAAATTTAAAATTCGGGATGTCACATAACCCTAGTAAGAATGGTGAGGTTGAGCCTATTTTGTAGCTGGCAGTAGCAAATGATTCTATTACTCTTGTGCCTCTTGTGCCTGTAGCAGATGCTCCTTCTGTCCTTGTACCTAATGTGCTTGCAACTTCTCAGGCTTCTTCATCTGATAATAGTGTTCCCCATGGTTTTGCTATCAAACACTTGGCCAAAGAGTGTGTTGAGTCGAGCTCTTCAACCCCTATTGTTGGTTTCGGGTCTACTTCAGAAAGGCATGCATGTCTAATGAGACTTATTTTTTCATTCCTGATGACTCTCATAAGGAGGGTGAGTTCACTCCGGTAGTCTCTAAGAAAGAGAAAAAAAAGGTTAAGCTCTCAGCGAATGCTCTATCTAGGCCTGTAGTCCGTGCTCACAACTCTGCTCGCGCTCTCCTCTTGAAGAGTGCAAAGCACAAATGGTTTAAATGAAAGTTCTTTACTAGAATACCTGTGGTATTGCAAATGATGACATGAAACGGGCTTTGAAAAATATGGTGATCACTCACCATCCTCTATTTGTCTGTATTTCAGAACCGTTTGTTTTGCCTAATTCAGTTCATGTGTCTTTTTGGTGATAAGTGGATTTGACTCTTGTTGCAACAAATGATCGGGGATCTCAAGACCCAAACCTTTGGTTCCTTTGTCACTCAGCTCTAACTCCGGTTATTCTTTCGTCTTCTGCACAACAGCTTACTTTCTCTTGCTTAGTCGATGGTGTTTTTTTTACTACTACTTTGGTTTATGTAAAGACTTCAGCGGTTGGTAGGCGTATTTTGTGGCAAGATCTTGTGAACATTCATTCTACTCATATTCAGGGCCCTTGGGTAGTCATGGGTGATTTCAATTGTATCCTTGGAGCCCATGAAAAACGAGGTGGAGGTCCCCCTAATGCGATCTTGTAGGGATTTTCAATACATGTGTAACACTTGTGAGCTTATAGACATTCCCACAAAGGGTATCTCTTTCACTTGGAGTAGTCGCCGAACTAAAGTCAAATTGGGCCATGCGTTGGGTAATTTGGATTGGATGGAGTCTTGGGCTACCATGGAATGTTGTACTCTTACCAAAGCTTCATCGGATCATTGCCCTATTGCTCTCATGCTCTTACTTAAGGGCGGTCTTCAAGGCTCCTTTTCGATTTCAAAGTCTTTGGCTTAAAGTTTTGAACTTCCTTAATCCAGTTCGTCACTTTTGGTCCACCTTTCACTTTCATGGTGGCCCTTAGTTTATCCTAACCTCAAAGCTTCGTACCCTTAAAGGAATGCTAAAGGTATGGAATAGTTCACAGATTGGGGATGTACATGCAAGAGTTATTGCTTCTCAGTCTGCTATTGATGCAATTCAAGCGGAAATCTCTGAGATTAGTCCATCTGAAGGTCGTTTTCACTCATAGGTTTTGCTTGATCTTTCCTTGCAATCCACTATTCTTCGGGACAAAGCCAGGGTACGTCGGCTTAAAGATGGAGACATAAACACTTCCTTCTTTGAATGTGGAAGATACTGTTATTAATGATTAAGAGGCCATTGCAACTTACTTTGTTCATCATTATGCAAGTTCCTTTACTCGAAATCCAAGTATACATGACACGGGGTTAGTGGAGCGAGTCATCCCATGTCTTGTAACGCTTGCAAAAAATGCTGATCTTATAAAAGTGAGTTCTCTAGAGGAAGTTTTTGCAGCTGCCATAGACTTGGATGTCTTTAGTTTTTCGGGGCCGGACAGTTTTGGGGGCTATTTTCTCACTTTCCGTTGGGATGTGGTGGCTTTCGATGTTACGTCGGCGGTTCAGAGTTTCTTTACCAATAGACTTATTCTCCCTCATTTCAACTCCAATCTTATTATTCTAATCCTGATGTCACTGGACTTTGAGGGGGTAACAGATTTTCGCCCCATTGCTTTGGCGAATTTTGCGTTTAAGATTATAACGAAGATTGTTGCTAATCGTTTGGGGGTTGTGGCTTCAAGAATTATATCTCCTAATCAGAGCGCTTTCATTAAGGGTCATTCCATTGTCGAAACCATAATCCTCATTTCTGAGTGTTTGAATCTCATGGACCGGAAATGTAAACAGGGTAATGTTGCTGTTAAGTTTGACATACGTAAGGCTTTTGGTACTCTTGATTGGAACTTCTTTTTTCGGGTTCTTGAAGCCTTTGGCTTCGGTCCTACCTTCACAAATTAGATTCACAGCATTTTGAGCTCTGCTATGTCTAGAAGTGTTAATGGTCAAGCCTGTAGGTATTTCACTTGTTCCCGAGGAGTTTGACAAGGGGACCCACTCTCCCTGCTTCTCTTTTGTCTTGCCGAAGAAGTTCTTAGTCGTGGCCTCTCTTTATTAGTGGTTCAAAATGTCATTCAACAAATTGCGGCTCCAAGAAATATTCTTCCTCCATCTCATGCACTTTTTGCTGATGATGTTAGGGTTTTCCTACAAGGTAGCAGCATCAATCTTTGCTCTCTAATGACTTTTATGGAGGAATATGCTTGTAACTCTGGTCAGGAAGTTAACAAATCCAAATCTCTTTTGTTCTTGGGCAAGTACGCTCTCCCACAACAGTCTAGCGTTCAAAGAATTTTGGGAATTCAAAATAGAGTGCTCACTGAGGATCGACTTCAACATTTCCATGTTAATCTTTGCTCCCGTTGTTACTTGTGTCGCTCATCTGGTGAGAATTCTCGACATCTCTTTGTTGATTGTCCTTTTGCCGCTGCACTCTGGGCTTGGCTTTTTTCTATGTTTCGGGTTTAGGTCCCTCACAGAGCACAGTTGAGTGATTTTTTCATTGAAGACATGCTGGCATCTCTCAACCCTTCTTCACGTTTGCCATTTTTGGGCTAAATTGACTTCTTTCTTGTCCTACATCATTGTATGAGTTAATTCTATCAATCACACACACACACACACACACACACACACACACACACACACACACATCAAGTAAATCACATGTTCAATACTCAACTCAATATTCAGTTAAGCAACTCCAAACACAACATCAATCTCAAATCTTTCAAAAAAAGAATATTAAGTCAATTCCATGACTATTTTCAAAACTCAAATAACGGTCACGTCAATAATGTATTCAAAACTCACACCGTAATCCTTGCATAGGAATAAGTTCAGGTGATTACCCAAATTTATTTAAATAATTATTATTTTTCTCTTAGAAGAAAGCATAAGTCACCACCATGACATTTCAAAGTATTTGTTATCTCAACAATTTAAATCTGAAATCAATGTTCCATTGGACAATAAAAAAACGAATACTCTTGAGACTTCTTTTAAAACTATGAGTCACAATAACCACAACACTATGCAGTTACCCCATGAATACATTGGCAGACATACTAGAGTTCTAACTGGTTTTGCGTCTTTCACCCTAGAGCTTTTCCCAACTTGCTAGCCATGGTTACACTAGACCCAAAAATGTCTCATCTAAATCGTTTTAAATGATTTCACAATTGTACAGTTTGCAACTGTCGTTTCCACAACTCAAATCAAATTTCAAAACAATATAAAAATCATTTTTCACCTCACAACACATTTCCACCAAGATATATATATATATATATATATATATATATATATATATATATATATATATACAGGCCTTCTCTGCTAAGGAGCTCCTTACTTTTTTAAGTTAAGGAGTTTTGATCTCAGCCGTCAAAACAAATCATTTAAAACATATCTGACAGTTGGGTCCCACGTTTGTTTTGATCTAACGGTTAAAATGAAAACTCCTTAACTTAAAAAAGTAAGGATCTCCTTACCTGAGAATCATTCTATATATATATATATATAGTCATCCTCTTAGAAATGCCACTAATACCAACTATAGTTCACAATTTATGTATAACCGAATAAAATCTCTTTAAATCAAAACTCAGTTTTCACTTACCTATGAATTGTTGATGAACAAGATTCATATATTTCAAAATTAACAAACATTTATTAATTGAGGTTTTTCAATTCAAGTCCAGTTTTATATCAAAATTAGATGCAGTCCGAATATATATATATATATATATATATATATTTTTTTTTTTTTTAATTGCGGTCCATTTACTGTTTTTATCTGTCCATTTTGCCCATAGATTTAGATAAGCGAAACAAATTTTAGCTAAATTTTAAATGGGTAAAAACCCAATTTGGTATCTGAACTATTGTGAAAGGTACTTTTTGGTACATACAATTTTTTTTACCCAAAATGATACCTGAACTATTGCACCGTTACTTAAATGAGAAAAATCCTCATATGGTACCTGAACTATTACCAAATGCAATTTTTGATACCTGAACTTTCATAAAGAACCTGGTGGTACCTGAACTATTCTTCTGTTTACCATTATAGTACCTACCGTTAAATATTCCGTTAAGTGCTTATGTGGTATGGGTAAAACTTGTAATTTGGTGACTAGAGTATGGGCAAAATAGTCATTAAATGTTTTTTACTATTAAATTTAAAAATAAAAATAAATTATGCAAAAAAAAAAATTATATTAACATAATCAAATTATGTTGAAGGAAACCTACTTTGTGTGTGTCTTGTCAACCTAGGATTAGATTAGTTAATATAGCATATGGATTACATATTGAATAAAAGTCTTATTGGGATGTGGATTGTACCCTTTGTGTTTCTCTATATATAGAGGCACCTATTCATTAATAAAGATACGATCTATTCCTATGCTATTTACTTTGTATTTACTTTCAGTATTGTGCTTGTATTTCATATATCCTTAAACACGTTATCAGCACGAACCTCTAACCCTGAGATCAAAAACCCTAGAACCTTAACCCTAGGTTTGCCGTGTTCACCTTGCACCACCGTGCACCATCCCCCTGCTGCCGTACACCACCCTTTGCTGCCGGCCACTTGCTGCACGGCCACAAACCACCACCGGCTACTCCTCCATCAATATCTGAGAATCTGCCTGAACAGAACAGCCGATTTCGGAAGCGATTTTCTCTCTTCTCAACCGTTGGATTAAGCAGAAAATTTGGCGATTGATTTCTCTGTGTATCGACTACTCCCGGTTTAAATTTCATCCAGTACCGACCGTTGGATCTCCAGATATTCGATTTCTAAGAAGAGGTACTCAAAAGAATCCGAGAAAAGAATCCAAGTAAGTTTTTATAAACGTTGCTACTTTCTGAATTTAATTCAACCTTCTTTTTCTCCGGGGACTTGCAACATCCCTCCTTTACCTCTCACCTTTCTATAACGTGAGATTCTTGATCTATACTTTACACGAGACTCACCAAACTATGAGAAGCATTAGGGGAGTGATCGAGCTTCATATCGCTTGCGGTATGTGTAAGTCATGAGCACCTCTATTGTCATCATGCTATTGGCAATGTTCTCACGAGCCGAACTATGGGGGTTCGAGCTAATATTCCGGATGAGGAATCCGTAGAGAGAAGAGACTATGAACGAGGAGTTCATTGACAAATTAACCTCCGGATGAGGAATCCGTAGAGAAGAAACGACCTATGGTTCATGACTTAAACCCAACTAGGCTCACCTGCTTGGGTATGATGTCTAGGTAAGGAGTTTGAGATAAGTGGTATTAAGAGAGCTTGCTCCACCGACATCTCTTATAACTTACCTGGTTATATCTGAGTAGAGCTACCGAAAACGTTTAAGGTTATGACCATACGACACCAAAGTTTCACCTAAATCTAAAATCCTTGGAAGCGTTTCTTGGGAGCAAAGATTGCTCAGAAACCCTTTATTGTTTCGTGGGAGCATTGACTCCGAAACACACCATATTCATGTTCTCCATATTTTGGATATCGAACATGACTGAACTCGATGTTACTCCATTGCATTATGCGGACATTAGATTCTGAGATGGGCTCATGATATCCTAATGTACCTATTCGCACAAGAGCTTCTAGCTCGAATCCATGAGCGTTATTTTGAAGAAACAGCTCTAGACCTTCAAACTGAGATGTACAATGCCAGGTTATTTTTCCTGATGAATCGTCATATGGATATGGCACTCCAGTTTGAGTTCATGAAAGAGGTTAGCGCTAGAAGTGCTTCATGAACGTTATGGCAACGTTCGTGACTCCATCTTCTCTGTGGAAAATCATCACAGAAGAACAATTGATTGAGAAACTCTCACCAGCTTCCTATCTCTGCCTTGAGAAAAGGCATGATGATGATACTTGTAAAAGTATTATAATGTGAGGCCCGTAAGAACTAGACATGTTCCGGAGACCCATTATAATGGCACCTCTAAGGGAGGATGCCACGAGCAAAACCCTAAATCTAGGGACTAATCCGGACGTTTTGATCCGTAAGATTGATTTGCTCAGGAAGGTAATCGCCATAAGAATAAGCGATCACGGGAGCATAGGGCCGCAAAAGAGTGAGAGAAGACCGCCAGTCAGCGTTGTTGCGCCACTAGTTATGGTAGCACCGCCACCGGCCAAGGTAATCTGCCATGGTCCTAGGGACCGTGAGTACCGCGCCTTTATGCCTCAATCAATGGAGAATCCTCTTCATGATGTCTATTAATGATATGGAGCGTCTTATCAATGGGCCATAGTTTGCAATACATATGAAGATGTAATTGTAATGATCAAGACGTCGAGTTTAATGGTTAAAGACTTTGGAAGCAATTTTGCTTAAGTCTTTATGTTTTTCCAAGTTGATGTAATATGGCAAGTTTGCCAAGACAATGGATTTAGTTTTGATTTGAGATCAAGATGGAACTTTGAGTGTAAAGCCTTGGCTAATATCTTTAATAAAATCTGAGTTGCTTTCGTAGCCTCGATTTTAATGATGAGCTTACATTCATCTGTGACTACGATGGCAGGACCATCGAATCTTGTGCAAGGAAGAGAATATGCCCAATTCCTCTTGCCTAATGGCACTCACATTGATGTCACAAATGCTCTCTATGCTCCAAGAGGAAATAAAACTCTGTTGAGCTTTAAAGATATAAGGAGC
Organism: Rubus parviflorus; assembly: GCA_029955375.1. Classification (NCBI taxonomy): domain Eukaryota; kingdom Viridiplantae; phylum Streptophyta; class Magnoliopsida; order Rosales; family Rosaceae; genus Rubus; species Rubus parviflorus. The sequence continues at coordinate 15,203,504 of JARGGL010000006.1, read as the reverse complement.
CAATGGTTTCCATGCTGAGACGCATGATGAGAATGGAAAAGAATTCCTTTGCATTACCTCTAATGAATGCGGAAGAAAGCGCATCTTAGAGAAGCTTATGTTTCTTTCTAGTGGGTAATATGCTACCACTATTCGAGCTATTGAATCAAACAATGTCATTCGGGATGACCTCTTGGATTCAGACACATATTGGCTTTGGCACGATAGATTAAGATATCCTGGTCGTGATATGATGATCCGTGTATTGAAAACCTCACACGGACATCCATTCTATAGAGCTAATCGAAGCAAGGATCAAAAATTGATCCAAGGAGAGGAAATTGATGTTTCTGCCGTCCCGGCGACCGGTCGACAATGTCCCGGCGACCGGTCAACGATTTCCAGAAACTATCAAAATCCGGCAGAAGCGCCGGCGACCGGTCGACACATAGTCGGCGACTGGTCGATAACTTCCAGAAGGTTTGGCGACCTGTCTAGAAATTCGGCGACTGGTCGCCCAGACAACTCTGATTTTCTTCTAAAAAACCCTGATTCAAATCTTGATCAGGATGCCTCCTATACTTCTAAAGCCTCCAAAGCCAAACGCTCATTATGCGAAGCTTGTTCCTTCGGGAAATAAGGATTGAGACCGTCCTATGCAAAGGATTCTAAAGTACTTCTTCCATTCTTACAAATAATCCAAGGGGATATCTGTGGACATATTCAACCACCAAGCGGGCCATTTATGTATTTTATGGTGTTGGCTGATGCATCGACATGCTGGTCACATGTCACGATGTTGTCCACTCGTTATGTTGCTTATGCTAAACTCCTAGCACAGAGTATTCGCCTGCCGGCTCACTACCCGGATCATCCCATTATCTATCAGGCTTGATAATGCTGGAGAGTTTACATCGAAGATCTTCGATGACTACTGCATGGGATAGATGTTGGGCATCTAGTCTCACATGTGCATACCCAAAATGGTCTCGCAGAGATTGCCATTTAAAGATTACAAATGGTCATGAGGATGTTGGTAATGCGCACCAACCTTTCTCTCTCTGCCTGGGGGCACGCAGTATTGCATGCAACTTTGCTTATTCGTCTGAGGCCCATCACCACCCAATCTTGTTCTGCGTTACAGCTAGTGACTGGGTACGAGCTAAGCATCTCGTATTTACGCCTATTTGGGTGTGTTGTTTATGTACCTATTACGCCGCCACAACGTATTAATATGGGTCCTCAGAGACGAATGAGTATTTATGTTGGATTTGAGTCTCCAACCATAATCCGCTATGTACAACCCTTGACAGGCGATCTATTTGTCACATTGATGAGACAGTCTTCCCGTCGTTAGGGGGAGATAAGAATGTGAACGTTCAACAGGAACGACTGGAATTGTCGTAGCTTGTCCCCAATCTGTCTCATAATGATCCCCCTACTGCAGAAAATGCGTAGAATTATAGATCTTCAGAAAGTCGCCGACTCTCTTCCGGACGCTTTCTCAGATCTTAGTGACTAGATCATATATACCAGCTGCAAATATGCCTGCAAGGATGCAAGTGCCTGAACAAGGACTTGGACTCAAAGTCGCTGCGACAGCCACCCCTATGGGAGGGATGGCCGCCGGCGCCACTACCAGTAAGGGTGGTGATGTGGCTTAGGCCGTGGCTCCGCTGAGGAAGCGTGGGAGGCCACTAGCTTCGAGGGATTCGCGCCCTAGGAAACGGGCTGCGATGACACCTAATAACCCTCTCATCATTGATACTCAAAATCCGTCCATGAAAACGTTCCGGATTATGGTTATGTCCAAGAGACATCTTTGGGGGACGCATCATCGCTAGAACCTATCCGTGGGAACATAGAGATCTCGATTAATTACACTAGTGTACATGAGACGTGGGATAGAAACTCCATCACAGTTGATGATGTGTTTGCATATGCTTGTGCACAAGAGTTCATTGAGAATGATGGTATTGAACCTCGCTCCGTTGATGAATGCCGACGTAGAAGCTGATTGGCCTAAATGGAAATATGCGATCCAGGTTGAGTTGGACTCACTAACAAAGAGAACGGTATTAGGGCCAGTTGTGCCAATACCTTCTGGAATAAAACCTGTTGGATACAAATGGGTCTTTGTTAGAAAGCGTAGTGAGAGAACGAGATATAAAGCTCGCCTTGTGGCGCAAAGCTTCTCACAACGCCCTGGAATCGACTACGATGAGACATATTCTCTCGTAAAGGACGTCAAAACGTTCTGCTACCTTGTCAGTGGTAGTTTCCGTAAAACTGAATATGCAGCTTATGGATGTGGTCATAACATATCTCTATGGGGATCTAGGTATGAAAATTTATATGAAGGTCCCGGATGGACTTCATTTACCCAAGTCAAGTGGCTCTAGACCACAGAGCACGTTTGCAATAAGATTGCAACGTTCACTATATGGATTGAAACAATCCGGACGGATGTGGTATACCCGTCTAAGTGACTACTTGATTGGAAGAGGGTATGTGAACAATAAATTATGCCCCTGCGTGAAAACAAGTTCCGGATTTGCCATAATCCGAGTTTGAGATGAAAGATCTTGGGAAAGGATGCTCAGGCGATTTAATATAGATAAAGTCCATCCTGTTAAGCACTCCCATGATTGGTCACAGCCTAGATCCAAGAAGGATCCGTTTCGCCCAAGGGATGGTGGTGAAGACGTTTTAGAGGCTGACGTACCGTACCAAAGTGCACTAGGCGCATTATTGTATTTGGCACTGTGTACAAGACCTGATATCTCATTTGTTGTTAACTTGTTAGCTAGATTTAGCTCTGCGCCCACGCAACGCCATTGGAATGGCATAAAGACTATCTTTCGTTACTTAAAGGGTACGATTGATATGTGCTTGTTCTTTCCCTACAGAGAGTCAAGGCAATATGGCAAAATGAGTGAGGAATCCATGTTTGCTGCCGCCGGTCGACCGGTCGCCGGGCATATGTCGACCGGCCGCCGATCTGCTGAAATCCCCTATTCCCAAAACACTTGTGATGTTTTGGTTGATTTTGCTGATGCTGGGTATCTCTCTGACCCATATAAAAGTCGTTCCCAAATTGGTTATGTCTTTACCATGGGTAACACCGCGATATCTTGGAGGTCTACTAAGCAGACCCTTGTCGCTACTTCTTCGAACCATGTTGAGATAATTGCTCTCCATGAAGCGGTTCGTGAGTGTATATGGTTGAGGTCCATAGCTACACATATAAGAAGTACTTGTGGTTTGAGGTCAACCACCGATGAACCTACATCCATCTATGAGGATAATACTGCCTGCATTGAGCAGATGAGGCAAGGTTTCATCAAAGGCGACAACACCAAGCATATATCGCCTAAAGTTCTTCTATAATCAACAATAGCAGAAGTTCCTCAAGATCAAAGTGGATCAAGTCCGATCTGAGGATAATGTGGCTGACTTATTTACTAAGTCACCGCCTAAATCCACATTTGAGAAGCATGTGAAAAGCATTGGTTTGCTTAAGTTATCTGACCTCCCATGATTGTGGAAATCAGGGGGAGACGCAGACATCAAGGGGTCTGGCGTCCATGCTATACCAAATGTGAAGGGTGTGTTGTACTCTTTTTCCCTTCGACCAAGGTTATTTTTATCCCACTGGGTTTTTGTTACTTGGCAAGGTTTTTAATGAGACAACGCGAGGAGCACCACCTAGTGTTGACGCCATAAGGGGGAGTGTTGAAGGAAACCTACTTTGTGTGTGCCTTGTCAACCTAGGATTAGATTAGTTAGTATAGCATATGGATTACATATTGAATAGAAGTCCTATTGGGATGTGGATTGTACCCTTTGTGTTTCTCTATATATAGAGGCACCTATTCATTAATAAAAATACGATCTATTCCTGTGCTATTTACTTTGTATTTACTTTCAGTATTGTGCTTGTATTTCATATATCCTTAAACAAATTAGAGTTTTTATCCTCAAACATTCAAGATTAAAGATGCAAAAATTATTTTTATTCTCAAATATTCAAGATTAAAGATGCCATGTAGGTAGTTTTATTATTAAATTTTGAAATCAAAATAAATTATTATTATTTTTTAATATAATAAAAATTTAAAATATTGTTTTGAATATAGTTTATTTTTATTTTTTAATTAATAATAAAACCATCTACATGGTAATAAATTATATTAAAAACATAAAAATTGGCAATAAATTATATTATAAAAATAAAAATAATTTTTCTCATTTTTAGTCTTGAATTGTGGATAAATTATCTAATTTTTTTTTTTGTATAATTTATTTTGAAAATTGAAAATATATGAAATTACTGTATTACCCATGCCACATAAGCACTTAACGAAATATTTAACGATAGGTACTATAATGGCGAACAGAGGAATAGTTCAGGTACCACCAGGTTCTTTATGAAAGTTCAGGTACCAAAAATTGCATTTGGTGATAGTTCAGTTACCATATGAAGGTTTTTCCCTACTTAAAATGGTACATCAGTTAACTTGGTCGTTAAATTCGCCTACGTGGCGCATATTTGGATGAGGAATGCTACTTAATTGGATTAGGGTAAAAAACCAATTTTGTATCTGAACTATTACGAAAGGTACTTTTTGATACCTACAAAGTTTTTTTTACTCAAAATGGTACCTAAACTATTGTGTTATTAGGTTAATTATTGATTTACATGAATTGTATGGTATTGGTTGAATGACATACTTGTATGTTATCGTTTTGTTGTTTTCTATAAAAGCATGTGTACATAAGATGTTATTTTATAAGTAATAACTTTGAATCATCATACATATGCATTATGAGGAAATGCGAGTATATATATATATATATAGAATAGAAAAGAGTATACATCGATATGAGAAATATTGTAATCCAGAAGGATTGAGAGAAAAGAACTCTATTTGTGTAGTTGAGTTAAGTTCTGGCCAGGGATCAGAGAATGTTAGCCCACTATGTACAAATGAGGGAGTGAAGCCCTTTCAACGAGGTTGATAAAATGATCATATCGGGCATATTGAGTACTGACACTGGCAAAACGAGAACTATAACAAGATGACTAACAAAAGAGAAATGTAGTATAGCTTTGAGTTAGTCAGAAGGTGATAAGTCAGCATGACATTCATGTATTGTCTTTTGATTAATTAATTGATAAATTGATTGTGGACACATAAATAATAATGACCTAAAAATGTTTATGTCTCTACTGAGCCGCTGGTTGAGCTCACCCCTTTATAGATTTTGCAGGTTCTGGAATCGAGAATCGAAATGATTAGAGGAGCCTAGAATGATGAGCTTAGAATGAGGTGTTTTTATATTTGTAAGGGATTTTGTAATTATTAATTAGATCAGAGTATTCAGCGGAAATGTATTTTCATGTATTTTATTTTATTTTTTACTTTTTAACACTCACACCTCGGATTCAGATTTAGGTGCCTAAAATCCACCGACACCGGGTCCGGGGCGTGACATTTCTGTACTCCCCCACTAGAATCTAGCACACATTTGGTGCAGATCATCAGAAATTTTTTTTGTTAACCGGAAGCAACTCATTGCATATGTTGGAAGAGCTTCCGCTACAACACAAATAAGAATATCTTTGCCAGCGTCACTAAGCAACTTCCCTTGCCAGCCTTTTAATTTTTCAGACAGACGATCCTTGATGTATTGAAAATTAGCGGTTTTCTCCTTTCCTACATAAGTAGGTAAGCCGAGATATTTCTCATGGGATTCCACCACTACTACTCCCAACCTGTTAGCCACCAAATCATGTAATTCGGAACCCACATTTTTACTGAACACCACCAAGCTTTTATGAAAATTAACTTGTTGTCCCGACGCTTTCCCGTAAGTAGCAATGACATCCTGGATTTGTGCACACGCTTTTAAAGAGGCATTAGCATAAAGGAGGCTATCATCTCATCAGCGAAGAGAAGATGGTTAACAGATGAAGCTCGATCACAAATTGAAAGACCGGACAAAAAACCATCAGATTGTTTCTTCTGTAATAGAGCCGAAAAACCTTCCGACCCCAACAAGAAAAGATAAGGGGATAAAGGATCCCCTTGCCTCAAGCCTCTAGTTGGAATGACAAGATCTTGGGGTTTACCACGAACCAAGAAAGAATAACGCATTGTACTAACACATTGCATGATCATATCAATCCAACTACGTGCAAAACCAAAGCGTTCCATGACTTTTCTTAGAAAAAAACGACTCCAAATGATCATAAGCTTTACTCAGATATAATTTTAGAGCGATAAGACCCTCTTGACCTGCCCGCTTATTATGAATAAAATGTGCAACCTCATTTGCCACCAACGTGTTATCTGTAATTAGTCTTCCTGGGACAAACACACTTTGAAAAGGAGAAATAATGAAAGGCAAGATGGACTTCAAACAATTGGCAATCACCTTAGAGAAAATTTTGTAAATTGTCTTACATAGGGCTATAGGACGAAGATCAGCCATTTGCTCCGGATTTTTCACCTTTAGGATGAGACAAATATAAGTGAAATTAATATGTGTTAGTAGGGAACCCGAATGCAGAAAACTGTGAATCGCCTTGGTAACATCCGCGCCAATACTATCCCAATAATGCTAGAAAAAAAACAGGAGGCATACTGTCTGGACCAGGGGATTTTGTTGGATACATTTGGAAAAGGAGTACGCACCTCTTCTTCCGAATATGAAGCACATAACATAGTGTTCATTTCTGCAGTCACACACGGCTGAATGGCTTCCAGTGTTAAATTCATAGCTTCAGTATCAATAGCCCCTGCCGAAAACATCTTAGAGAAATAAGAGGACACAACCGTTGCTACTCCATCATCATCCTCAAACCAATGCCCCTAGGAATCAAAAAGACCATGGATGGTATTTTTTTGAAGGCGGTTTGACGCCTTACGATGAAAGAAACCCGTATTCCTATCACCCTCTTTCAACTAAGTGACCTTTGATCGTTGAGACCAGAAGACTTCTTCTAAAGAGAGAAGAGATTGAAGAAGAGATTGAAGTGGAGCACCCGTAACTGGGACTTCCATAAGAGATTCTAATCGGAGTTGGACAGTCATCATCTGATGTTGTCGTGCACGAAAATTCTCCCTTTGCCATTTATCCAAAGCCAAGCTCGTACTAGTAATCCGTTTAGTGAGACAGTACATAGGTAAGCCTCCTAGTAAAATTCTCACCCATTGAGCAAGAACAAAAGGATCACAATCTTTATGTTGTAGCCAGAAAGACTCAAATTTAAAACGATGATGCTTTGGACGTTCAGGTAAAGGCACCAAACTAGCTTGCAGCAATATAGGAAGTTGGTCAGAGTCACTAGGAGGGAGATGATTAACCCTTGAATAACCAAAGATATCACACCACGAAGGAGTACCCACTGCCTTGTCAAGCCGCAACTGGGTATTTAACTATATAAATATACCTACATTACATGGTGGAATTGATATATTAAAAAAAAATTCAAACAATATTGCTTCCATTGTATATCTTTATAGTAGGTATTTAACAATATTTATTCTACCTAGACATATGAAGCAGAAAAAAACGTAGATCATATCACCAATATTCTTTGAAATCTTACCTACAAATAAGACATATGAATGTGAAATAAAAATCTTCAATTAAGACTATGATAAAGGTTGACTAACAACACAATCGATTCTATATTAAAGGAAGTAATTGAGGAGAACCCACATCAAAACATAGGTATGAGAGAAAAGATGGTCTTATATAGAAGTATAATGTGTTAGAAAAAAGATGCCCATGGAAGAAGAAGGAGAGGAAGAAAGAGATGATTCAATATGAAGAAGGAAACGTTGGAATGTTAGGGTCTTCAAACCAATATATAAGGAATTTATAAAAATTAATGCACTAATAATTAACTTTGATTAAAAAAGAATAAATTTTTTTTTAGAGAAATAAATTTTATTTCAAACTAACGAGAATTACAATCATAAGTAAGGGCATCCTAAATAAACTCAGGAGCATGTGAGAACCAAGTCTGGTTTACATTCGACTCATAGGCATGACTAGCTAGGGAGTGAGCTACTCGATTTGTTTGTCTAGGTTCATACAAAATAGAGACTTGAGGAAGATGAGCTAGGAGTTCCTTGATATCAATTAATGTATGACTGACTATTGATTGATCCAAATGAACATCTTGGATAGCTTGCACTGCCAAAAGTCAGTCATTAACCACAATGATCTGTTGTTGAGGAAGAAGAGGAATAAATAGCAATGCTTCCTTAATACTCAACAACTCAACATGATAAGCTGAGATGACATATTGATTTGTGCATATTTTATGTACAAAAAGCGCCTCTAATCGCATGAATTATTCTTTTCTAAAAGTCTAATAATATCATTTACTTATGTTTGTTCAATTTATAGGTTCATAAGTGAGAATGAAACATGGAGCAAAAAGATGCATTTCAGGACCAATTAGAGCATTTTCGAGAAAAATGACAAAAGGCAACCGTGACTTTCGAGCATCAAGATTCATTCAAGTCAAGCATCGGGAGTGAAACACCTCAAAGATTCGGAGTTATGACCAAGAAACCGAAAAGTCAACTTTCAACCACGAAAAGTCAACCAAAGTCAACCAAGCCCACATGGTCAACTCCGAGGCCAAAACCAAAGGCATCACATTTCAATCCATCCATAAGTCTCTCAAGTACACAAGGAGAGCCCCTTAAATTGGTTGAGGTATTTTGGTGGTGAGTAAATTCAAATTGGAGACAACATTAAATGCTTGAAACATTATTTGTCTCCTAGCCTTCCATCCCCATTTTTGTCTTCTTATGGTCCCAAATCTGATCTTCATGGTCTCTACACACATTACCACTATCTCTTTTGTGCCTTTACATTTTTTCAACTGCCCCATGACATTTAAGTATTTTTAAGTTGGTTAGAATCTTAGTTACTGACCCTAGTATTACTTCCCTTTAATCATAGCCCTTAATTCTCTCATTAGCATCATATATATATTCTTAGAACTTCCCATTTTGAGCATTCAACAAACCCTAGGCTCACTCACTTCAAAAATTCCCCAAATCCTTCCATTTTCATCTCTCTTTCTCCCATTTTTCCTTTGAAGCCGTGAGGTTTCGACCGGTCGATCACCGGTGGAACTGCAGTCCTCCACTTTGTTTCCTCCATTTTCCATCACCTCCTCACCTCATCTCACTTGACTTCCTTGATCAAACTTACTCCATATACCCTCCACTATATTTCTAAACACTTTTCTCTTCCATTCTCCCATATTTACACACAATCATCATGGATCTCATGAAGAACTTCTAGATTTAGAAGGCTTGGAGCAAAAAGGAGCTAGAAGAGAACAAGGAGAGCAAAAGGGGAGGTTAGCAATCACTTGGTGACAGCAAGGAGCAGCTGACTATTCTTCTTGAGCATTCTTCAATCCCTTTACTCTTTACTTGTCTTTGAGTTATATAGATTTGAGATTATGATGTATCCTAGGATGAGTAGTGAGAACTGCCTAAGGGGGACTAGAGTTATGTGCCCTAGTCCATTAATGGTGGATTGAGTAAATAATAATGTATATGCTTGTTGGTTGATTAAGGATATATTCATTGCCTATTTTATTATGTGTTAGATACATGTATAGGAACTTAATCAATTCTAAAGCATGTGTTTAATCTATTTTCGTTGGGAGTATGAGATTGATTACCTTACTATCTCTAGATAATTGACAATGAATGTGATGAGCATGTCTTGTTTGGTTTCCTTGGTCTTGATGCTTTAAGCCCCTTGTGTTGACTACTTTTTTAAAGCATAATCGGGAGTTGTTGTGAATTATTGCATGGCACAATAATAACTTAAAAGACTCGGTCCTAAAACTATTGCATGGCTAGGATATGAAAATTGATCCATTAATCAACTTGGCTTTGTGTGTGAATTTCGTAATGCATTTGTGCTTCACCTCCTGTTGCATTTGTGAGGGAGGACCTTTATTAATAGCATTGATGAAAGATTAACTTCTATGAACCTTTGTTCGCATAGAAATACAGTAGATAACATTTACATTCCATAACCATTGCATGGGTGGAATGTGAGAATTTATCTTACGAACAGTTCAACATGTGTGTGCATTTGCTAGCTTCTCTATCAGATATGGACTAGAATGACCTGAAGCCCCAATTGCTTCATCATTTTCCCCTTTCCTCATTTACATTACTTTTTTTCTTAGCTTAGTTTACTTTTATTGCTTGCTTTGTTTGTCTTTCACTCATTCACTCACTCAAATCTCTTGATTCACAAACTACACTTCACATTACACATATATCACTTAACCATTGCATAGATATCCATTCCTAGTCCCTCCATTAGTGTTAGATTATCTAGTTACTTTGTTACCTAAGGGATCTTAGGCCACCAACCACCGGTACAACCCCCGCACTCCATTCGATCCCCGGATCAAGGAACCTAGTGCCGGTACGTCTCAATTAAGGGAGAATCCTCTTCATGATGTCTATTATTGATATGGAGCATCTGATCAATGAGTCAGTGTTTGCAATACATATGAGTATGTAATTGCAAAGATAAAAATGTCGAGTTAAAGGGTTGAAGACTTTGAAGCTGGAACGAGTGATGACTCCTAATTTCGCTTAAATCTTTTGGTTTTCCATTGTATTGTAATAAGGCAAGTTTGCCAAGACAATGGATTTAGTTTTGATTTGGGATCAAGATGGAACTTTGGATGTAAAGCCTTGGCTAAAGAGTTAATGAATTCCATGCAGAGACCTATGATGAGAATGGAAAAGAATTCATTTGCATTACCTCTAATGACTGCGGAAGAAAGCGCATCTTAGAGAAGGTTATGTGTCTCTCTAGTGGGTTATATGCTACCACTATTAGAGCTATTGAATCAAACAATGTCATTCGGGATGACCTCTTAGATTCAGACACATATTGGCTTTGGCACGAGAGATTAGGACATCCTGGTCGTGATATGATGATCTGTGTATTGAAAACCTCAACGGATATCCATTCTATAGAGATAATCAATGCAAGAATCAAAAGTTGATTCAAGGAGAGAGGACTTGCGTTGTTGCCGTCCGGTCGACCGGTCGTCGGTGTCTTACCGACCGGTCGACACAATCCAGAGGCTCTGGCGACCGGTCGAGGTACTCTTGTCGACGGGTCGACGATTTCCAGAAGCGTGATCGACCGGTCGAACAACTTGTCGACCGGTATAAAGAAAACTTGTGCCGTTGCAATGTGAATGCCACCACAATTTTTCCTTCCCCCTCTGACATGAGCAAATTCTCATGATCCAACCCTGATTCATGTCTTAATCAGGAGGCCTCCTATGCTTCTGAAGCCTCAATGGCCAAACGCTCGTTTTGCAAATCCTGTTTCTTAGGAAAATTAGGACCGAGACCGTCCTATGCAAAGGTTTCTAAAGTACTTCTTCCATTCTTACAGAGAATCCAAGGGGATATATGTGGCCTTACTCAACCACCAAGCGGGCAATTTAAGTATTTTATGGTGTTGGTTGATGTGTAGACATGCTGATCATATGTCGCGCTGTTGTCCACTCGCAATACTGTTTATGCTAAACTCCTAGCACAGATAATTCGCCTGTCGGCTCACTACCCGGATCATCACATTAAATCTATCATGCTTGATAATGCTGGAGAGTTTACATAGAAGACTTTCGATGACTACTGCATGTCTATTGGGATGGATGTTAAGCATCCAGTTCCATATGTGTATACCCAGAATGGTCTCGCAAAGGCTGCCATTAAAAGAATACAAATGGTCACAAGAACGTTGGTAATGCGCACCAACCTTTCTCTCTCTGCCTGGGGGCACGCAGTATTGCATGCATCTATGCTTATTCGCTTGAAGCCCACCGCCACCCAAACTTTTTCTGTGCAACAGCTAGTGACTGGATACAAGTCAAGCATCTCACACTTACGCGTATTTGGGTGTGCTGTTTATGTGCCTATTACGCTGCCACTGCGTATTAAAATGGGTCCTCAGAGACGAATGTGTATTTAAGTTGGACTTGAGTCTCCAGCCATAATCCGCTATGTAGAACCCTTGACAGACGATCTATTTACCGCAAGATTTGTAGATTGTCACTTCGATGAGATATTCTTTCGGTCGTTAGGGGGAGATAAGAACGTAAACTTTCAGCAAGAACGACAGGAATTATCATGGCATGTCCCCACTCTGTCTCATAACGATCCCCCTACTACACAAAGAGGTGCGTAGAATTATAGATCTGCAGAAAGTAGTAGATTCTCTTCCTGATGCTTTCTCAGATCTGCTAAAGTGACTATATCGCATATACCAGCTGCAAACGTGCCTGCAAGGATGCAAGTGCCTGAAAAAGAACTTAGACTCAAAGTCGCCGCAGCAGCCGCCCCTATAGGAGGGCCGGCCGCTGGCACCGCCGCCAGTGATTGTGGTGATGTAGCTCAGGCCGTGGCTGTGCTGAGGAAGCGTGGGAGGCCACCAGGTTTGAAGGATGCGCGCCCTAGAAAGAGGGTTGCGATGGCACAAAATAATCCGCTTCTCATCGATACTCAAAATCCGCCACATGAAAACGTTCCGGATTATGGTTATGTCCAAGAGACATCTATAGAGGACGCTCTATCGCTATAACCTATCCGTGGGAGCACAGAGATCTCGATTAATTACACTAGTGTATATGGGACGTGGGATAGAAATTCCATCATTGTTGACGATGTGTTTGCATTTGCTTGTGTACGCGAGTTAATTGAGACCGATGATATCAAACCCCGCTCCATTGAGGAATGCCAACGTAGAGCTGATTGGCCTAAATGGAAAGATGTGATCCAGGCTGAGTTTGACTCACTAACAAAGAGAACGGTATTTGGGCCGGTAGTGCCAATACATTCTGGAATAAAACCTGTTGGATATAAATGGGTATTTGTTAGAAAGCGTAATGAGAGAAATGGGATTATAACATATAAAGCTTGCCTTGTGGTGCAAGGCTTCTCACAACGCCCTGAAATCGACTACGATGAGACATATTCTCTCATAATGGACCTCATAACGTTCCGCTACCTTGTCAATTTAGTAGCTTCTGAAAAAATGAATATATAGCTTATGGATGTGGTCACCGCGTATCTCTATGGGGATCTAGATACGAAAATTTATATGAAGGTCTCGGATGGGCTTCAGTTACCCAAGTCAAGTGGCTCCAGACCACGGAGCGCGTTTGCAATAAGATTGTTACGCTCACTATATGGATTGAAACAATCCGGACGGATGTGGTATAACCGTCTAAGTGACTACTTGCTTGGAAGAGGGTATGTGAACAATGAATTATGCCCCTGCGTGTTTATTAAGAAAATAAGTTCCAGATTTACAATAGTCGCGGTTTATGTCGATGACATGAATATTATTGGAACTCTTGATGAATTAAGAGAAATCGCTGAATACTTGAAATCCGAGTTAGAGATGAAAGATCTTGGAAAAACACGGTTTTGTCTCGGTTTGGAACTTGAGCACTGTGATAGTGGGATTCTGATTCATCAATCAGCTTATACCCCAAAGATGCTCAGGCGTTTTAATATGGATAAAGTCCATCTTGTTAGCACTCCCATGATTAGCCGCAGCCTAGATCCAAAGAAGGATCCGTTTCACCCAAGGGATGATGGTGAAGACGTTTTAGAGACTGATGTATCGTACGTAAGTGCAATAGGCGCATTATTGTACTTGGCACAGTGTACAAGACCTGATATCTCCTTTGCTGTAAACTTGTTAACTAGATATAGCTCTGCAGCCACGCAACGCCATTGGATTGACATAAAGATTATCTTTCATTACTTAATGGGTACGATTGATATGAGTTTGTTCTTTCCCTACAGAGAGTCAAGAAAATATGGCAAGATGGGTATGGGACCCATGCTTGCCGTGACAGCTGGAAGTGCCACCGCCGCCGCCGGCCATGGTGCCACCGCCGCCGCCGGCCATGGTGCCACCGCTGTCCCTTATTCCCAAAACTCTTGTGATTTTTGATTGGTTTTGCTGATGCTGGGTATCTCTCTGACCCGCACAAAGATCGTTCCCAGATTGGTTATGTCTTTACCGGGAAACACCGCAATATCTTGGAGGTCTACTAAGCAGACCCTTGTCGGTACTTCTTCGAAGCATACATAGATTATTGCTCTCCATGAAGCTACTCAAGAGTGTATATGGTTGTCCATAGTTACACATATTAGAAGTACATGTGGTTTGAGGTCAACCACAGATGAACCTACGTGCATTTATGAGGATAATGTCGCTTGCATAGAGCAAGTGAAGCAAGGTTTCATCAAAGGCGATAACACCAAGCATATATCGCCTAAATTCTTCTATAATAAGCAACAACAGAAGTTCCTCAAGATCAGAGTAAATCAAGTTCGATTTGAGAATAATGCTGCAGATTTATTTACTAAATCACTGCCTAAATCTACATTTGAGAAGCATGTTAAAAGCATTGGTTTGCTTAAATTATCTGAGATCCCATGATTGTAAGAATCAGGGGGAGAGGCAGACTTCAGGGGGAGTCTAGCGCTCACATGCTAAGTTTCCAAATGTGAAGGGTGTGTTGTACTCTTTTTCCCTTTGACCAAAGTTATTTTTGTCCTACTGTATTTTTGTTACTTGGCAAGATTTTTAATGAGACAACGTGAGGAACACCACCTAGAGTTGACGGCACAAGGGGGAGTGTTGAAGGAAACCCAATTTGTGTGTACCTTGTCAATCTAGGAGAAATCTATTTCAGATTAAATATGAAATGTAAATCCTTCTATATATATTGATTATTTCGATCCGTAGATCATAAAGCACTATAGCAGTATATGCCTAGCTAGCTAGGGACAACTTATAGTTGATCTGCAGGCAGTCTCTTTATGACCTTGATAAAATTTCAGCACCAGCCCCATACTTCTCAATTATAGATAGTTCTCAATCTACTTCATAAAATTCCTGCCTGTGTCAGTGTACTGTTGCGGCATTTTGAGATATATATGCAGATTTTATGTGAAGCTGCAAACATCCATTCATTCAATCTTTCATTGTGCAGTTTCCACTTTCCAAAGCAAATACATATAGTCATATACACTTCCTTTTATTTGATTTCGAAACACTTTTGTTTGGTCTGAATTTGATTTCACAACACTGGCTCATGTTTAAGTCACCTTTTTTTTTGTCTACATATTTAAGCCTTTTACTCTTTTAGGCACCCTTTTGACAAGATATTTATTTTATCTCTTTTGGGGGTATGTTTAAGGCATTATACAAAACATAAAAGAGGGAAAAAGCAAAAGGTTAATTAGTAAAAAGGGTCTTGGGATGCCCTCCAATTTCAAGGTCACATCCTCATGATTCAAAGATCTATACCCTTTTGTTACTCTTGTACAATACAGTTGGTAATCAACAAAGATCAGCATTGTCATTTAACAAAATGGTGGGAGATGATAAGCAGCTAGTACCTAATTTTTTTTTTTTTTTGGCTTCCTTTTCATTCTTTCAGTGGGTGGATTGCCTTTCTCTCTTTTGCTTTTGGTGAATGTCCCTTTTATCTCCTTCTTTCCCATACCCTTTCCCTGATTTAACTTTGGGAAATCCAATCAAAACCATACCTTTTCTCTACATTAGTAGGAGAGAAGACTAAGCAAGCAGCTTTAGCTTCAACTAATATCTTTCTAAAAAATTTTGTCACTCATATGACATGTTTGGATAACCCTAAAGTCCAAACCAACAAAGATGTAGAAATTATCAAGTCGTCTGTGAGGTCAAAATCTTACTTCAATGATTAATTGTACTACATCCTCATGTTGCAAGTAGGATTATCTAATATAATACTGGGTTTATGTCCGAAAATTATCCCTTCTAGATTTTATTATAATTGTTTTTCCAATTCACAAAATTTAAGTTTAAAACCAATATACGCTCATCCACAAACTATAAAATGACATCATTTTCGAAATAAGCATAAGATGAACACAAGAAGATCCTATAGATTTTGAGTTTAACATACTCTATAGGTTTCTTTTCTTCTACATACCAGCGTTGGATTAAGCAATTCAAGAGGGGGTAGTGAACTTATATCATTCTCCATTCTCTGTATTTGATAAAGGGTTCAGAAAACTTTTGTGCATTTTATTGCTTTATCTGGGCCACTATTTTGGCATTGGGAGCATCTGTTCAATGCAAAATCTTTACGAGTAAAATCCTCAAATAGTACCCGAACTATCACGAAATGCACTTTTGGGTACCCACAAATGCTTAAGAAGTCTGGTGGTACCCAAACTATGTCTCCGTTATTAGTACCTCCGTCCAATTTTCTGTTAAAAAAAAAAAGTCATCAAGGATCAGACCAAAAACATTCACCCTTTTTTGTCATGGGCACTTTGGTAAAATTATTCACTCTTTGTGTTTTTAGTATGACCCTTGACATTTTTTTTAACAGAAAATTAGACAGAGGTATTAATGAGGCTAACGGAGACATAGTTTGGGTACCACCAGACTCCCTAAGCATTTGTGGGTACCAAAAAGTGCATTTCGTGATAGTTCGGGTACCATTTGAGGATTTTACCCAATCTTTACAGTGACCAAAATCATTTTGTCCTAGATTTCAGTTACACTGATTGTCATACAGAAGACACATGGGTTGTGGGGAAGAACGAGAGAGAGAGAGAGAGAGACTATATGGTCTGTACGTCCTTCACTTGGTATGTTTAACTTGTGATTGAGTTTGGTCTTTGATTGCCTTAAATATCATATAAACTAAACCACAAATAAAAGCAATCAACACCATACATGTTACATCCTTTAATAAGCCAAGATTCAAAATGCAGAAGGCAGTTTTGGAATATCTGTTGATTGTTTGCAGAATTAGGTCTCCCTCTGTGGACGAGAAACAGAAAGGTCAGCTACAGTTGCAAGCAAGGACAATAATTGTAACCTTTTTTTTTTCTCTCTTTTTTCATTTGTTATTATATTTTTGGCCTTAATTTTCTCATCTTACTAGACTTAAGGTCAACTTTTTTTCAATAACAAAATTTGTCCATATTTTTTTGACAATGAAAAGAAAATTTACAGCACAAAACCACGCCAATAACCCTCTCCAAACGGATCAAAATAGAACGCTGCAAACACAGAAAAAGGGGGAGACAATTAGACCAGATAACAACATACACTAGGAACACCAAGGCAAAGTTCAGTGGGGGCATCAGCTACAAAGTTTGCCTCTCTGTATACATGTCTAAACTGAATAGACAAAAAAACACCAGAGATAGTCTTGATGTCGATCATTCATCAACATCTTGATCCTCCAAGGAGTCTCACAAGCACCATCAACACTATCAATAAATAATTTGTCAATCATTTCTGGACTAATGACACATATTCAATCGAATTAGGTAATTTGATATTTACTAATACTAGAGGGGTTGCAGTTTATTTTTAGAGAGAGTTCTAGAGAGAGACTCCTCATTCTCTCTAGAATTTTCTTTTTCTCTTAGTGGCCAACGTTGAGAGTCGACGGCGGCAAATCTCAATTCCTAGCGGCTCCGTCCGTCGTTCTGGCAACTCCGTTTGTCTTTCTAACGGCTTGCCCAATTTAATTTGGTGATGGAGTTCGTCTTCTCCCTCGTTTCTTTTAGTTTTCTTCTTACTTTTTGACTTTTTGCCTAGATCTTATATGTACCTACATCTTTGAAGCCTTAGAATCAAAAATTGCATGCCTCATCAAAGCTTCCCTTCTTTGTCATCAGATCGAAAATCTTGGGTGGATTCTCGACACTGCACTGCTACGCATTCCGATGTTTTTAGTAAAATGGAGGTGTTACAAAGCAGTGTCTCTGATGTTTGTTCTAGGGATGGCAATGGGGCGGTTGGGGATGAGAATCACAATACCATCCCCATTCCTCAATCCATTCTCCGCCCCCATCTCCAATAAAATTTATTGGGGATCCCCCATTCCCATTGGGTATATTAGGCCTCCAAATCTGCCCCAATCCCCAATAAAAATTCAATGAATCATTTTTTTTCTTTTCTCTTTTTAAAACCTAAAATCAACAACAAAATTCTTAAATTACAAACCACAACGAATTTTTAATAAAATAAGTTAAACCACAAAAAAATTATAAGTGTGCACAAAAATATATATTCTTTAATTTAAAAAAAATTACTGTTATGGCGGTTTGGGGATGGGGATCATAGTACCATCCCCACCTCCATGCCCGATTTTTAACAATGGGGTTAGAGGTTTCCTGTCCCTATTCTCCAATTATCCCCCAAATTTTCCCCATCCCTAATTCGTACCGACACCTTAAGTTTGGTCCCATAAGTGGTTTCTGACAACTTTAGCTTCGTTTATCGTTTCGTGGTGGTGAGGATCTTAATTGATTTGTGTTGGAGGCTTGAAATTTGTATTCAATATTGCTTGTGGTGGATGATTAATTTTGGGCATTTTGTGTGACTTTGTTGGATATGGGTCATATTTTGGCCATCGGAGTAAGTCTTCCTTGCTGTGGCGATGGCGAGATTCGTAGCGGAAGTTGGTGGAGTTTGCTTTCCTTTTAGTCTTGTTGGTTGGTCAATAGTAGGGTTTGTTTTGATTTGGGCCTTTTGTTGGGTCTAATAGCTTATGGTATTTTTGGGCTTCTTTAGCTTTTTTTAGGTCTGTTTTATTTTGTTTGTTGGATGATGAAATCCCAAAAATACCTAACCATGCAACAATCTCACGAATGATAAAATCCTTACAACTCACAAACCATCTAATGATGCTCTAATCTAACAGGTTAGGAGATAAAAGTAGGGCGGGTCCGTCGGCCCACCAAAAAGCCCGAACTTTATCCGTCCATAGGCAGGCCTGGGCTGGTCCTCCCCTGCTCATCTAATGCTAAGGCCGAAAAAGCCCAGGCTCGTTATGTCTTAGGGCCTTGCCGGCCCAGCCCATTTTACATGCCTAATAGTGTGGAAACAGCCGAATGGAAAATTCCAAAGTTGAACTTCTGCCTCTTACCATGTACACGTGTAGAAAACCGTGAGGCTATGTTATATGGATCTCAAGCCACAGAAGAAGAAGAAGAAGATTCATATGGACCCCAGCAGCAGAATCCCAACAAACAAACTTATAACGGTAGTCAACAATATTCAACTCGCTTGCTCAGTTTTCTCTCTTCTCCATTTTGGTTCTCAAACACCAACAATGGAGCCTCTTTGCCCAAACTTGGATCTCATACCAACACCTTGCTCACTAATTTCCCCAAGATTCCCAAAACCCACCTCATTTTCATTGCCTTTGTATCGATTTTCATGCTCGGATCGTAGTGTGAACCGGAAATGGAGGGCAAGTGCTGCAAAGTCTGAAGCTCATAAATCTTCTAGTCAGGAACTGATTGGGTCAATCGGAAAAGGCTTTCTTGCGTTTTCTGTTGCAGCTGCTGCCAGTTATTCGCTCTGTTTTGATTCTCCGGCGATGGCAGAGTCGCTGACTGTTGCTTTTCCGGTTTCACGCACTACTGAGGTGATTGATCGACTTTCTCTCTCTTTATTTGAGTGCTGTTGTGTTATGTTTTTTTTTGTTTTTGGTAATTATGTTATGTATGCATGTGTTTGTTGTAATTAACTTAATACTGAATTGTCCTTTTATTGATTAACACTTCTATGAACTAAAAAGAACAGGAACAAAAACAAACACACAAGCAAACTTCTAAATTCTACATCCCCTTAGAAAAAGTACCATATGTCAAGTGTTTAAGAACCTATGGTTTAATAAAGATCTATTCTAGATAACCGATTTAGAAATGGACAAAGAAAACAGAATGTCTTCATACGGTACTACTCGACTACTGAATATAGTTGTTGGGTCGAAATCAGATTATTCCTTTGTCACACTAATCTGATCCGTTTATCATCAATCTTAGCTGTAATCAGATTATTCATATTTCTTGCAATCATCTCAAGAAATCAAGCCAACTTATCCTTTCATTCCATTTGTTTTTTTTTAAGTATTTCCGGGTTTAGATATATGTTCTGTCTTGCTAATGTTGGTAAATTTGTTTTATCAATTCACTTTGTATATGGCTATAGATCATAATACAGTTAACTCTAGTTGGCTGTTCGTAAGTCAGAACTTGGCTCTACCTAGATCACAAATATGATGCAAATTACTGACTTAATAAGGTTGTTTGGCAGGTAAATTCAGTTCAAAGAACTCTTGTGGAGGCTTGGGGTTTGATTAGAGAAACATTCGTGGACCCAACATTTAATCATCAAGGTATTGGCACTACTTTATCCTTCTATTCTTTAATGACTGAGGAGTACACAATAAAGGTTACATTTGAGGATCATTACACTCCATTCTAAATATGTAAGATCTAAGTGTTATTTATATAGGTATCTTTCATGAAATGAAACTACTATAGTATTTGGATAGTTCTTTTCTTTATTTTTCCTCCCTTTTCAGGGTTCTTTGGTGTTGAATACATTTATTCTTCTTCTGCAGATTGGGATCTAAAGTTGCAGCAAACAATGGTCGAAATGTTTCCCCTTAGGTCAGCGGATGCAGCTTATATGAAAATCAGTGGAATGCTTTCTACTCTTGGTGATCCCTTTACGAGGATTATTAGTCCAAAGGTCTTGCAATTAATTTGATTCTCTCTGGTTTTTCACCGTCATGCTGATTTAAGATGCCAATTCCAATACAGTTTTCATTCACAGATTTTTTTTGTGTTGTGATATGTCCATGAATGGATACTCTATAATTATGTTTTCCCATTTCTCTAGTGTTGCTCTTCGGTTTTAAGTTATTATAGGGAATTAGTGACAACATCTTTTGGTTTATCAAATAAAATATGATTATAGGTAGTAAGCTAATTGTGTTTTTCACTCACAGGAGTATCAAAGTTTTCGAATTGGAAGCAATGGAAATCTACAAGGAGTTGGGCTTTTCATAAATACTGAACCAAGAACAGGCCATCTGGTTAGTGATTTGCAGAAGAACTTTTCTCTTCTTTTTTTTCAATGTTTTTGTGAATAATCATTTGGAAAATTGATAAGTGCATGTTCCAAGGATACAAGCTATATGAACTTGTGCTTGAAATATGTTCTCCTTACCCTGTCAAGTGTGGATCTAATTCTAAAGACAATTCATAACCAATGATGTTTAACAAATTACCCTCATAGTTTGACAAACTATATATGTTGGGTGTAATCTACGAGTGTTATGCCAATTTTACTGTGGTATTCTGTCTAGTCGAACCAGCAGTTCTTTCTGAAAATATTGATCTTACATTTTTTATATGGTGTTCTATTAAGCTGTCATCTAGTTGCAAAATATCGATATCTGTCACCTAGTTAGGTGCATACATTGAGTGTGCTATGTGTTTTCTGTAGCAAATTACTACAAATGGGAGCATTTTAGAATGCCAAATATGGAACTTTGTGGATAGACTACTGGCACTATATGAGGATAAAACTAGCAGTTGTCCACTGTACTTAAACTGACTATCTTTTTTTATTATTTTCATTTTCTGTTATCTGTGCTCACGGAGGAGCAACTTCTTGTACTAAGCACTGTCACTTGTAGATTTTGTGAGCTGTGTTTTGAGTAGGAGAAAGAAATGTATCGATGAGCACATGCTCCTGAATCACTAATGTATAAAATTTTTGATCGGAAATTGCAGGTTGTTATGTCTTGTGTAGACGGTAGCCCCGCTGCTCGTGCTGGTATTCATGAAGGAGATCAGTTGGTTGAAATTAATGGTAAGCCACAGATCAAGTATTTGGCTTTTCTTTCTTATAACGCTGCAAAAGGAAATCCTAATAACTAAAGTTTTGGTAGTTGAATCTTGACATCATTACATTGTTTAGTAGGTCACAATTCAAATTCCATAAAAAATTGAAATCTTGTGGAATGAGATTTCTCAAGAGAAAGTAACATTCATGATTCATAAAACTAATGCTCCCAGATTCTTGAACTTAAATACATTCCGTTTCTCAAAAGTTCTTTCTACCGGACTCCCTGCTGACTTATTCTGCTTCTTCAAACTCACTAAATTTTTCTCGTGACTAAAATCAAACTTAAACTACTGATGTTCTTTAATTTCACAATGTATTCCAAATTTTTGTTTCTTCATGGTCCAATTTCAAATTAGTTCTGCAATATATTTAAACCCATTTCTCTTTTCAAATAATGTGCATCTTCAGGAGAGAAGCTTGATGGTGTTGACACTGAAGCAGCAGTACAGAAACTTAGAGGTCGAGTCGGAACAACTGTCACAGTAAAATTTCACAGTGTAATCATCAATTCTCTTTATTTCCAAGTTGCAGCAGAAAGTAGAATTTGTGATCTATAGACTAATCCTGTAGAGTATGGCCAGAAATTGCAAATTGTTTCAGCTAACTAATTTCATGTTCTGTTGTTCAGGGCAACGATTTGGGAAGTGATGCTAGTATAAAAGAGGTACTCGATTGTTTATTATGCTGGCTTTTCTATAGTGTCTATTTGTTAAGTAGTGCATTTGGTTTTTTTGTGACCCCACAGACAGCTTGAAATTTTTTAAATCAGCAGTGTCAAGCAAAGCATGCATTTAGTTTCACAATGCTTTTTTGTATGCTGATCCGGAAAAATGACACATCTTGTTGAAGGTGAAACTGCCTCGGGAGTTCATTAAGCTTTCCCCAATTTCAACCGCAACCATCCCTCATAGAACCCCAGATGGACATCTAACAAAAACGGGTTATGTGAAGCTGTCGGCCTTCTCTCAGGTATTCCAGTCACTTTTATCTTGGAGTCTTAAAAAATAAAAATGCATTTCTTATAACATAGTTTTACTAAAAGTATGAAATTATTGTCATACATTAGCTGCTGATAGTTGCTTTGTTTCATAAAGTAGAAGGACCCTAATATACACACACACACACACATGTATTATATATGAACAAGGATCTAACTGGAGTAATTCTGTATATATATACATATATTATGCCACTCCGACAGACTGCTGCAGCTGATATGGAAAATGCTATTAAGCAAATGAAGAGTCAGGGTGTACATTCATACATACTGGATTTACGGAACAATCCGGTAACTTTTTTTCTCATTTCTTTTTATTTTTTTGTCGAAACTTTTATTCGATCTCATTTCCATAAGTGAAAATTCTTATAGTTGATTTTTCTGCTTTGATTATATAATATACTCAGTATGTTTGATTCCTGCTTTCAATTAAACTCTTCAGGGGGGACTGGTAAAAGCCGGACTTGACGTTGCTCAAATTTGGCTAGATGGGGATGAAACTCTAGTAAACACAGTTGATCGGGAAGGGAATTTGTTACCGATTAATATGGTCGATGGGCATGCTATCACTCATGATCCACTTGTTGTGCTTGTGAGTTTTGAATTTTGACATGCGAAATATATTCTCATTATTTTGTATGAATTTTGACAGAAAAGCATGCAGCAGTTTCTAAAAGTTGATACACAGTTTTATTTGCTAAAGAGCTGATCTGTACTGCCAACATCATTGAAAATGCATTTCTGCTACTCACTTCGGCAACATATATTTGTTTGTTGCAATGACAAGTAAAAGCGGCAACACTGTGATATCATTATGCTGATCATTGCACTCTCAAGTAGAATTTGCATTCATATTTTCGAAGACCGTCTCAATTTCATATTCTCAATGGATTCCAATTGATTCCAACCTTCTACTATTTTAAAACAGGTTAATGAGGGCAGCGCAAGTGCAAGTGAGATCTTGGCAGGGGCACTACATGACAATCGTCGAGCTACTCTTGTGGGTCACAGAACCTTTGGGAAAGGAAAAATTCAGGTAGCTAGTCTGTTCTTATAAACATGACAAATTTGTATGTAGCTATTTGCATCAACTAAAAGTTCATTTCACTCAATCTAAACATGACCGTTACTAAATGCTCAAAAGCTCCACTGCAAGAAGTTACGAACTTCATGGATAGCTGTTGTGTTTCTTCTCTTTAAGCACCATAGCTCTTGTTTTTATTTTTCTGTAATTTTTAAGCTTGCCTTAGATGACCATAATTTCACAACTGCGCTTGTTTATTTTGTTAAGTTTCAACTAATGGCTATGGTGTTGCTTGTTTCCCTAATGCTCCATGCTACAGAGTGTCACAGAACTGCATGATGGATCAGCATTATTTGTCACGGTGGCAAAGTATTTATCGCCGGCACTTCATGACATAGACCAGGTTGGCATAGCTCCTGATGTGCAATGCACAACTGAAATGCTCAATTCCCCGAAGGAGCAGATGAGCTCGGTCTCATCTATAGAAGCAGATTCCTGTGTCTTGGTTGCAGAACATGAACTAGACATTCAGGAGTCCAAAGGCACTGCTTCTTGAAGACAGGATCATGCAGTAATTTGAATACGTATACCATAGAAATTGGAAGTAGTTCTAGATGTGAAAAAGAATTCGCAATAGGCAAGGGTCTGCATATAGTTGTGTCATCTGCACATTTTGTGCATGCTAAGTTAGAAGTAGAAGGTATTATAGTCTATTCTGATCCACTATTTGGAAATATAGAAGTTGTGCAATTTCTTCTTGTTCTTCGTTCTGCAGTTTGCAAGTGTGAAGATATGTGCGGTATCAGGGCTGGTCCTGGATTTCAAGGGCTCTATGTGCGAATAGTTCAACCACTGAATCCAAAGTCACTATAAAAAGAAAAAAAAAAACCAAAAGCTTAAGAATGCAAAAAGAAGCTGCAGCTTGAACGTTGTCCCCTAAAGAAGATGGAGACGCGCTGACCTTTGACAACTGCACTACAAAAGTTTTTATGTTTAATATTGTTTTATAATACTACTTATTCACTTACTCTATACTCATACAATACTAAAACTCGAAATTTAGGCAAATGCTAACCAAGGATCCTTAAAATGGGGTAACATGAATGACATTTTGACCTGTGAAAGAACAATCTGGCCCTCAAATTGTAGAATACGATCTAAGTCGCTTCTTGAGGATTACTGTTACCGAAGTTTTGGCTTCAGAATCTTGTAGTCAGTTTGTTAAATTTCGTATAAAACATTTACATGTGGTTGTTCTTTTCAAATAATTGGTGGACAAGATGTGAGTTAAGAAGTTATAGTTGCACGAACTCCTTTATCTTGTCCATACAAAATAAACTCTCTAATGACTTTTGTGTTTTCGTTTATATATTGGGTTAGATTCATTTCACCTCATTCAAGTTTACACTCAAAACCATTTGTGGCCATGCACTTCTAATTTCATCACGTGTGCCCTTGTACTCTTCAAATTAATCAATCATACCCAACTCAACTGTTAACTTGTCCGTCAATTTTTTTGTTTATTGCTGACATGCATGACAAACATCTTTGATGACGTGGCACATTAGTTTACATTTTTAGTAAACTACAGAAAATCCCATGACATCTCTTCATTTTTCTCCAAAGTCCACAAATTTTTAATTCATGCATATAAGTAAATTTTTTTACTCATAAGGACAAGTACGTTGTTTACAAGCTTGCATGTGGCAAGTGTTAAATTACTTTTTTGTCCTCTTCTAAGTTTTGGGTTTGGAACTCAATGTGTGTACCAAAAAAAAAAAAACTCAAAGTGTGCCGCCATATATCCGTGCAGTAGCAGATATCCGTACAATAGTAACAACAAATATATATATATATGCAGTAACAGTAGCTGTAGCATATATTCATGCAATAGTAGAAGCAGATATCTGTACATTAGCAGAAATAGATATCCGTGCAGTAGCAGTAACAGTAGCATATATTTGTGTAATAACATAAATAGATATTTGTGCAGTAGCAGTAGCATCTGTAAATGCAATAGCAGAAATAGATATCCGTATAATAACAGATATCATATAACATATATTTATACAGTAGCAGTAACAATAACATATATTCGTTTAGTAACAGAAATAGATATTCGTGCAGTACTATTAGTGCAGTAACAGTAATGGTAGCAGTAGGGTACAATACTAGTAGCATATATGCGTGTAGTAGCAGTGCAGTATCAGTGCAGTATCAGTGCAGTAACAGTGCAGTATCAGTGCAGTAACAGTGCATTATCAGTGCAGTATCAGGGCAGTGCAGTAGCATCAGTGCAGTATCAGTGCAGTAGCAGTAACGGTAGCAGTATCAGTGCAGTAGCAATAACTTGCAATACATGTAGCATATATGTGTGTAGTAGCAGTGTAGTAGCAGTAACGGTAGCAGTAGCATGCAATACTAGTACAATATATGCGTATAGTAGCAGTAGCAGTGCAATATCTCTTGATAGCTGCTACTGCAAACTTATCGTGATAGCTGTTACTGCATACTAATCTTGGTATATAGTTGTTACTGCATAACAGTCTTGATAGCTGCTACTACATAGTAGTCATGATAGTTGCTACTGCATAGTAGTCATGATCGCTTCTACTGCATACTTGTTGTGATAGTTGCTACTGCATGGTGACATATGCTACCGTTATTGCTACTGCACGGATATTTGCTAATACTACTACACGGAAATTTGCTATTGCTACTGCACGGATAATCACTACTGCTACTGCACAGATATACGTTATGACTACTGCATGAATATTCACTACTGCTACTGCACAAATATCTAGTAGCACACACTTTTGGGTTGGTATAATGGCAAACTTGTAAATAAAGTAAAGAAAAACCTGATTATGTAATTGTACCTTTAAAATTTGGGTCTAGGCTTAAATTGTAGTGTGTGGGTCTGGGCTGCATGTCCTTATTTGTATAACTCTAATCTTAGTTGGTTTATTTGTGTTTTGTAATGTTGTCATGGGTGTGTATGTTAAATACTATTTCATTTTAACCAAACAAGTACCCTAATTAATTCATCATTAGTTAGTCTAGATGAAACTCCACTGCTTGCTTGATTTTCTTCCATTGCCTTAAACTCCACTGCTTCTTTCTCTGTATGAAACTCATCGCATGAATGCTCTTCCTTGTAATGTATATTTTGCAACAATGGCTATCAAGGTTCTCATATCATTCCTTCACTGAATGGAAGATGAACATGGGGTTTCTTTCACTCCTAAATAAATATGGTTTCCCATACTTGAACATGTAGAGGGGTGTGTGTGTGTGTTTCAGAGAATTTTGAGAAGTCGTTTTGATCAAACAACAAAACGAAAAATTGAATAAATTGACGTCGATAATACTTTCAGCTGTCGTACGTGATTAAAATGAAACCAACTACCATTTCATCCAATAACTAGCTAGGGTTCATGATGAGATCCGTTGCATGTTTACTTCTATGGATCTATGATCATCGACGATACTCCTTATTACTAACAATAATTTGGACTTAAATTTTAGCTGCCCCGTGGATCATAACAAGGAAATTAAAATGGGAAGTAAACTGGCCGGAGTAAATTCAGACATGCATGAATCTAGCAAGATAAATCAAACACCCCAAAAGAAATAAATGAGACACAACCGCGCTATGGTGGACTGGACATGCTTGGAATTTAGGTGATCCCGTGTTTCATGCAGACATTGAGGTTAGTCATGAGTCGTGACTAAAGATCGAGTAGGGCAAGTAGATCAGTATGATCAGGTATTTTAGTTATACTTAACATATAATCATATATAGCTAGGCAGATTGATCATATATATATATATATATACAGGGAGATATTTACTTTTTAAAGTGTGGAGTTTTGATCTTAGCTGCTAGATCAGATCATTTAAAACGGATCTGACGGCTGAGATCAAAACTCTTTACTTACAAAAAAATAAGGATCTCCTTACGTAAGAATTATTGTATATATATATATCGATCCTAGCCAATTATCTCAACCTAAGGATCGGAGTAGCACACTTATCTAAGTGAGCAGTATGATCGATGTACTTGTTCCAGTCGAGTTAACCTAAGGAGTAGGGCAAACAACCTTCCTAAATCTCCGACTCCCATCGACCCGTCGACGACCGGTGATGATGTGCCATGCACATGCCCACTACATTATAGAACCGCAAATTTGCTTACTAGTTTGGGCCCGGTTAAACAGAGTTTCTGATGAGCTCCATTTTTATTCACACATCGAACTTTCTAGGAATATTAATTATTACAAATATATATACACACCTCCATTCTTCCTATGATGGCTCTTCATTTTGTCACTATAAAACACAGAAACTTTGACGCATTAATTCTTGGAATTTAGGGTTTGTGAATATGAATGCATTAATTCCAACGACTACACCTCCTTAATTAACTCAATTTAGGGAGTCCGAATATGCAAGACTTGCCTTCCAACGTAAGGTAGCTAGTCTCCCTTGACTGACTATGACTTGGAAACCTTCCGATTAATCTCGAACCTCAAGACCTAACTAGTCAAAGTTATGCATAATCTCGAACCTCAAGACCTAACTAGTCAAAGTTATGATCAAAAGTATATGTTACTGTGGAAGCTAGACCTATAACACAAATTAATCACTGCTTATATGCTCATTAGAGGCCTATAAATAGCAACACAAATATGAGGCTTTTGCAGCACAATATACATCATAAACCATAATGGCATCAAAGTCTAATCTTTCTCTTTTCACAATCACTCTCCTCCTCGCCCTTATTTCTCTCCTCTCTTATGCAACTGCTTCCCATTCCCACAACAACAACTCTTCCCCCTTTGAGTTCCTTGAGCATCTTAAGGGTTGTCACAAGGGTGACAATATTAAAGGCATCAATGACCTCAAAAAATACCTCGAAAAGTTCGGTTACTTGAACTACAAGAACCACAATCATTCCAATGACGATGACTTTGACGACCTCTTGGAGGAGGCCATCAAGACTTACCAGCTCAATTACCACCTCAAGTCCACCGGAACATTGGACGGCAAAACAGTATCGAAGATGACGATGCCTCGTTGTGGCGTGCCAGATATCATTAACGGCACCTCATCCATGAGATCAGCCAAGAAAAGGCACCACCATGGTATGCATTTTAATATTCATAATTTTAAACCGTTTATTAGTGGCGTTTTTTTGGTCAGTTGCTGTGATCAAGAACACACTACTGACTTGTAGATACATTAATCTACATAAAAAGATATGTACATGTCTGGTTACCTTTACCCCTTATGTTAATTGAATTTCAAAATCAAAATTGTTAAGAAAACCATAATGTAATTCTCTAGCTTGAATTAACACTTGGCAATCAATCTAATGAATTTAAGTACTCGATATTATTTTTCAGGTTCGATTCATACCACGGCTCACTATTCATTTTTCAATGGAAACCCAAAATGGCCTTCCTCTAAGTACCATCTCACTTACGGTTTTCTCCCCGGCACCCCATCCAATGCCATGGGTCCTGTCGCACGGGCTTTCGCAACATGGGCAGGGAACACACACTTCACGTTCAGCCAGGCCCAGAGTTATGGGAATGCGGATTTGAAGATTAGTTTTCACAGAGGTGACCATGGAGACGGGTATCCATTTGATGGGCCTGGCGGAACCCTGGCCCATGCTTATAGCCCGTCCGATGGAAGATTCCACTACGACGAGGATGAATCTTGGTCTGTGGGTGCGAACCCAGGTGCTTTTGACTTGGAGACTGTTGCTTTGCATGAAATAGGGCACCTTCTCGGACTTGGACATAGCTCAGTGGAGGGAGCTATCATGTTCCCAAGTATTCGTCCTGGAGTGACTCAGAGTTTGCATGGGGACGATGTTCAAGGAATCAAGGCTTTATACAACATTTGAGAGCCTAACCTAGAAGAGTAGTAGCTATCATTTTCTGTATTAAGAATTTTAAACTTTGCCTTTCCAATTTTATCAAATAAGGTACGTTGGAGTACTATACATGTATTGTTAATTTTGAGCTTTTGAAACCATATTTTTTACTTTTTTTTAGGGAAAAGGATAAATCCATATATTAAAAAATCATACAACCGTACTAAGTCAATACCAGAGTATTACATACGTCAGGGTCGAAGCCCCGTAAGCAACAATATTGCCTAAGCCACAGTTGGTCTAATCCGGGAACAAGCCCTAGTAAATAATACTCATTCTATTCTGGGTTGCACACTTTACTCAAGTGACTAAAAAGAAAAGACCATAGCCTATCTAATAGTACATGACTCAAAGCAATTAAACTAGTAGATTAGCCTAAGACCAAATCCGGGTGTACAAAACTACTAGCAGAACAGAGATGAGCCCACCACAAATATACCATCTGAAAGGCAAAGAAAATCATCAGCGCACCAAAGCCAACAACCACAGACCGGCCAAGGCCCAAAGACCCAAACTCATGCTCTTCTTCCCCGCCCTTGAGACTGAACAGAAACGAAACTTCGAGCGGCAAAAACATCACCAACTCCGACCTCGCCTTCAAAACCACACCTGCCCCGCATCACCACTGCAATATCAGGATCCCAAACCCGCCGGAACGGATCCCATAGTCCACCATCTTGAATTGAACTGGTAGAGATCACGATGCTGAAACCACCACTAACAGCAGCAAAGCAAAGATCTCCCCACGCCATACTAGTAACCGACAAACCCAAATCACCACCGGCCAAACCACGCCAGCGAAGGAAACACCACGAAGAACACCACCAGAAAGCCATCCTAGTGAGTCTCGCCTCCCCCTGGAGCCATCAAGATAACAAACAGGGCCGGTCATGAAAACAGCCGCAACAAGCCGCAATTGTCTCCACCTGCGCTCTCCGACGATACGAACCAAAGGGGAAGAACCATAAGTTTCCTGGTGAGAGAGATCTGCCACGAGAACAAGAAGAACGGTGACGGCTAGGGAAACCCTAGAGGGCCACCGCGCTTGGCTCATAATAGGCACATTCAAAAATTTTGTTTTAAACATGGTAAACATCATGAAATCGATCATAATTTGTTGATAATTAGACAATAAATTGAATAGAACATACCATATTATAATAGGGATAAATGAATTAATTTACTGTAGCTTGTGATGTTACAAGGAAGACCATCAAACGTACAGTTGGTGATTATTTAAAGAAGGGAAATGTCATGTTACAATCAATTACAAACAGCTTGTTTTTTAATTATTTAAATGGTAGCGGTTAGCATATATTTAAGGGATTATATCACCTTTAGTCCCTCAACTTTGACTTGTTCGACACTTTCGTCCATAAAGTTTGAAATATATCACTTTCGTCCCTGAACTTCAACACCAACTATCACTTTCGTTCCTGACCGAAAAAAAAATGGTGCAAAACCTATGCCAAAATATTCGCACGGATGAGAGGAGTAACTTTTATAACTGGGGCTAAGCTCAATTCGGCCTACAATGGCTCGAATTTAGCTCGAAAGCAGGTGGTGGCCGAAACTTTAATTGTAAAATTCTCCGCCGTCCGGCGACGGTTTGAGGCGAGGTTGGTAGAGTTGAACTCGCCTCAAGGAGGGCTTCAAAACCCAGTATATTGTGTCGTTCGAATTGGCCGGAATCGGAGGTTTATTCGGTGAAAACTTCGGTCAGGGACGAAAGTGATAGTTTTTTTCAAAGTTCAGGGACTAAAGTGATATATTTCAAAGTTCAGGGACGAAAGTGTCGAATGAGTCAAAGTTCAGGGACTAAAGGTGATTTTTTCCCTATATTTAATTATATAGAGGCCCTTGCAAATTAGCTAGAAGCATTCATGTCTTCAAAAGAATCAACAACGACGGCTAAGGAGAAATTCTGGCTTCATTCACGACACAATAATCCATATTTTTTACTTTAGTCTCTGTGCATGTTTCAATTTTAGCAATTTAAACCCTGCATGCAGTTTGATTTAGTTAACAAAGCAACTAATTAATTACTAGGAATAAATAAATCGTCAATCAACCCAATCAATTCAATTTTTAGAAAGAGAAATGACAACCCTATCCTTCATTAGAAAAGAAAGAAGGAATTATACGCGGATCGATCTTGTCCAATATTCTAAAAATCGCTAGACGCTAATCGGGCGTTGGGTAATGGTTTAGCTCCTAGGTGGTTTTTTTTTTAATTTTAATTTTACAAATAGGCAAGCACATGCATATTTTAATTTGTTCTTATATTTTTATTTTATTATACAGCATATATATTTTAAATTTTATTATATTTTTTTGTTCATTCTTTCCCTCACCACTGCCCTTTTTCTTATGGCTGCATCTGGTATTTGCCTTTACTTTCAACTATAATTTTTTTTTGTTCCTTCTTTCCCCCATCACTATCCATAAAAAAGAGAGGACTAATCCTTTAATTGATTCTCTGCCTATGGCCTGAAAATTGCTTATCTATTCTTTAGAAAGAGAAAATGCAAATTTGAGAGAGAAAGCATATTTGTATATGCTATCCTCAATCGAAGCTCCACCGGTGAATTCCCAATATGCCAAACTTCAGGCTCCCGCCGCTATCCAACGCCGGGAAGACAAGAAAGAAAGTATGGCGGTTTCACGATTTGCAGTAAAAAAAATTGGATTTTTTTTGTTTTAAATAGGTGTCTAGGCCTGCTTAGGCGGTCTACCTAATTCCTATCCAATTTTATTCCCGAGCACCCTATTACTCTGGATGCCCGGCAGCCGCCCATCCCGAGTTTTAGAAGACCAACAAATGTTTTTATGTCGAAGCTTTTGTTTACAAGAATTAAGTTAAAAAATAGTTAAAACGATGAAGATGTGGACAACAAAAATAGGGGAAGTGAACCGGAGTTAGGCATGAATCAATTAATCTCTGTTTCATTGCCCTATATGAAATGGCTAGGAAAGTACAAAAAAGGATGTGTTTGCTAGGGTTACTCCCTGCCGTCGCTCTCTTATTGTACCAAATGATGGTGGCAGCTTCCAACTCATTCTATCACGATCCACTATTACGTCACCACTTCTTTGGTGACATATCAATTTCTCGTTCAAGTTTTCTCTTTGTGAGTCCAAGTCCACCAAGGTCTTTCGACAACTGTAGGTTTATTCATTAGGATCTAGGTTTTCGTTCCCTTCATGACCTTCAAGGGATGGATTATTATGTTTGTCCATCTCTGCGATTGTGCTTTCCTTAAGGGTGGGCTGCTATTGATTGGCAAGATTCCAATGGCTTTTCACCAAGATTGAACCTCCAAGCCAATTTGGCTAGCGATGATGGATTCCAAATCTTCCAATTTGAGTTTTGGGTATGGGATCCCAATGGAAATCACAATGATTTAAGATTGTTCGTCTACAAACCATTTCAAGCGGTTGATTATTGTCTTGGTTTTGAGGATTACTTTGGTCTTCGGGTTCTTTGTTCTTCGATGAATTTGTTTTTGACCAGATTAATAATAAAGGGTCTTCAGTTTGTCTAGCGGTGACATCGCGAGTTTGCTTCATGTCGTGTTTTTGCAGATGACTCAGGTAATTTTCATCAATTTTTATTGGTAGATTTCTTTTACTACAATATGTTTAGAATTTAGTTTTACTTTCTTTTCTTAGGGTCATCATTCATGAGCAAGATTGGTTTTGCTGGTTTCAATAGTAATACTTGCCGAAATTTTGCTGTTGGAGTTGGAGATTGTTGACGACAGTGATACACGGTATATGTATTGTTTTAGATTTAAAATCATTAATTATGTCACTCTTGTGGTGTGTATTGTTCATTTTCAGGATGCTCATATTAATGATTGTAATCCCCTCTTAATTAATGAAATTTTTGTTCTTCTAAAAAAAATGAAATGTCTAGGAAAATTAATCAAGTCAAATATAATACACTTCCCCATATAAACGATACCTTCGCTGCCCTAACATTATGACTTACCTAAGGAGTATAGCAAAACGATCAGAATCATGTATTGTAGTTACACTAACCAGCAACGTGAACAACGACATAGGCATGCACTACATGCAACTTCAGATTGCTAGTAAGGGGCCAGAAAAACGGGTACGTAGATGCATGTTCATATACAAGTTTTGTTTTAGCGAAGTTTTACCTCATGGACAAACTCGTGTTGTTGAACGGTAAATAAAAAAAATCTTTGTTAATGTAAATAATTCCCTCAACGGAGTAATTAAGTTCAGTTGAAGTACAAACTGAGTCGATCCTTCAAGTTAGGGTGGGCATATATTTGATCATGCAAAACCAAAATCGTAGACATTTCATACCTAACCGAAGCGGAACGGGACAATTTTATTTTTCATTTTGAAACCGAACTTCCAATACCAAAGCGAACCGATTCAAATGGTATGGTATTGACATAAATATTTTGATACCGAATATGTACCATACCCAATCGATTTTATTTATTTATTTATTTTTAATTAGGTGTTGTCATTTTATTTGCTGTTTATTTTTAATTAGATATGAAGAGTTGAAGACTGAAGTATGCTTCAGTATATATTTATGTACTTCTGTTTGATTTTATGCAATAATTTTTTTAAAGTTTGGTCGAAGACTTGAAGTATTAAATATTTGGTTTTAATGTTTTTGATTTTTTTTTAAGGATAATCAGATTATATTAATCATGACAAAAAAACAGCATCTTACATCAATCTCCTAGGCCTGTACCCATAACTTTGAAGGCTAGACAAACTAGAAAACTAAACAGTACGGCTCATTATGTCTTGTTCGCTCGATTATTCAAAACGAGCCTACAAGAATGAAATATATCAAGTAAAAACTACCCTAACTAGAGAGAATCCAAACCGCCGAGCACGCAATTGTGGTACGATTAGAGACTTATAGACCAGCTTTCCCGACGATGCACGTCATCAATGTAGGCCAAACCCAAATTACTAAGTAATAGACGATGCACGTCATCAATGAAGTGAGAATAAATTTGTAGGTTCTTTTTTTCATAATTTGGGGCTTGAGCCTTGATTTTTGGATTGTGACCCAAAACCGAACTGGTGCTAAAGTCATACCGACCCCATTTAATTCGGTTTGACACGGTTTCTAATTAAAATGGAAAACGGCAAAACAATACCGTTTCATACCGATTTAATTTTTTGGTTTTGGGATCGGTATGGACTCATCCCGTACCGTGTCCACCCCTATAAGTGGTAACTAACTACTTATACATATACCATATATATTACATGCATATACAGAATACATGCGGTAAAAAACTCCCGAAAGATCTATAACTCTCATGTACGTTATCTTAAAAAATAAATAAATAGTTAACCGTAGGAATACATGTTCATGTCCCCATTTTGCTGTTAACTTAACCTTAGCTCTTAGCTATGTAGGGCAAACTACAAAAGTCTTCCTACGGTCTCCGGACATACATTTTCCTGGTCCCAAAAAATATATGAACTTGGAAGCATGCTTGAAATTTAGGTCTTCTTAATTTTATATGTAGTCAACCTACCTTAATTAACTCAATTTTAGGAGTAAGGAAAACTGCAAGACTAGTTCCTAGCTAGACCTTTCTCGAACCTCAGGACATAGCTAGTAATACCAGTCAAAGTCACATCTTCACCATGGAAGACCGCAATATGGAAAACCTAACAATGATCACTGTTCTGTATCACCATCGTCGACTTTATATGCTCATTATATGTCTATAAATAACAATCCAAAAGACGAGGTTTTTTGCAACAAGGATCCATCCTAAGCCTAGTCTTGCAATGATGGCATCAAAGTCTAATCTTTCTCTCTTCACAATCACTCTCCTCCTCGCCCTTATTTCTCTCCTCTCTTATGCAACTGCTTCCCATCCCCACAACAACAACTCTTCCCCCTTTGAGTTCCTTGAGCATCTCAAGGGTTGTCACAAGGGTGACAATATTAAAGGCATCAATGACCTCAAAAAATACCTTGAAAAGTTTGGTTACTTGAACTACAAGAACCACAATAATTCCAATGACGATGACTTTGACGATCTCTTGGAGGAGGCCATCAAGACTTACCAGCTCAATTACCACCTCAAGTCCACTGGAACATTGGACGGCAAAACAGTATCGAAGATGATGATGCCTCGTTGTGGCGTGCCGGATATCATTAACGGCACCTCATCCATGAGATCAGCCAAGAAAAGGCACCACCATGGTAAAATTTTATACCATTTAATCATTTATTAGTAGTGTTTTCCCGGTCAGTTGTTGATCAAGAACACACTACTGACTTGTAGACACATTAATCTACCTAAAAGATATGTACATGTATAATTACCATTGCCCCTTATGTTAATTGAATTTCAAATTTAAAATTGTTAAGAAAACCATAAAGTAATTCTCTAGCTTGAATTAACACTTGGCATTCCGTCTAATGAATTTAAGTACTCGATATTATTTTACAGGTTCAATTCATACCACGGCTCACTATTCATTTTTCAATGGAAACCCAAAATGGCCTTCCTCTAAGTACCATCTCACTTACGGTTTTCTCCCCGGCACCCCGTCCAATGCCATGGGTCCTGTCGCACAGGCTTTTGCAACATGGGCAGGCAACACTCACTTCACGTTCAGCCAGGCCCAGAGTTATGAGAACGCGGATTTGAAGATTAGTTTTCACAAGGGTGACCATGGTGACGGGAATCCATTTGATGGGCCTGGCGGAACCCTGGCCCATGCTTATAGCCCGTCCGATGGAAGATTCCACTATGACGGGGATGAGCCTTGGTCTGTGGGAGCGAGCCCAGATGCTTATGACTTGGAGACTGTTGCTTTGCATGAAATAGGGCACCTTCTCGGACTTGGACATAGCTCGGTGGAGGGAGCTATCATGTTCCCAAGTATTCGTCCTGGAGTAACTCAGAGTTTGCATGGGGATGATGTTCAAGGAATCAAGGCTTTGTACAATATTTGAGGAGTACTAGTCATGTTCAATTGTATTCACGTACCTTTTACTGATTATGTTAAACCAAAGTCTAGCTTTTGTAATTCCTTTTTCCTTTATCAAATAAGCTAGGTACTTGTGTACGTACCATGTATTGAGATTTTGCAGTACAGCAGTGAATAAAATTTGTGTGAGTACTGAGTACGTGTATTTGGGTTATCTACTAAGGTTAATGGTATAATGAAAAAAAATTATGGGTCCTTGACCATAAGGTCCAAAGTTGGACATATATTTACCATCAAGTACAAGGGAAAAACACGGTGCCCACCCGGTCCATTAATTGACCAATTTACGTTTCTGAATTATACATTTTACAAAAATTACGAAACTGCCACTGGAAAATTTTATTGACCTCAATAATTTTTTTTTAGAAAACGTATATTTCTGTGGTAGGAGAGAAAGAACAAAGAAACATCACTTTTGTGTATTTTATTGACCTCAATAAAATTTTATTGAGGTCAATAAAATGTTTTATTGAGATCAATAAACTATTTTATTGAGGTCAATAAAATTTTATTGAAGTCGACAACGAGAACGCCAGTGCAACAACGATGAAGCATCACTTTTGTGTACATTATTGACCTCAATAAAATTTTATTGAGGTCAATAAACTATTTTATTGAGATCAATAAACTGTTTTATTGAGGTCAATAAACTGTTTTATTGAAGTCAATAAACTGTTCAAAACCAAAAGTAAAGGAGTATCACATTTGGGAAAATTCTAGTGTATGTTAACGTATCTCATACGTACAATTGCAACTTTTAGGACTTAATTACTCAAATGAGAACCTATTTACACAAATGAAGACATTATTTACTTTAACGAGGGCTTTTTCATAGTTACCACATGAGTTGTCGAAGTTATAATATGTGTCGTCAAGTCGTAAAATATTATAATTACAACTTTTAGGACTTAATTACTCAAACGAGAACCTAATTTACTCTAATGAGGACATTATTTACCTTAACAAGAACTTTCTCTCTTCATGATATATGAGAAATGTCAACATATCATAGCCTTACTCTCATATTTGTGTATTTTATTGACCTCAATAACATTTTATTGAAGTCAATAAACTTTTTTATTGAGGTCAATAAACTGTTCAAAACCAAAAGTAAATGAGTATCACATTTGTGTATTTTATTGACCTCTGATGGGAGCATATTTGTGTGCTCCATTGTGCTTAATTCTATATTAATTCTCTCACATTCAATCTTTATTCGAGTTAGTTATGTCGTTTTATGTTTTATAGGACTCTTGGAGCATTGAGGATGAAAAGAAGCAAAAAGTGGAGATTATAAGCTAAACTGGTGAATCTGCCTGTGCAGATCAGCCTACTTCGATTGAGAACTGGGAGCAGCTCAGAATGAACTAGAAGATGTACCATATATGGATAGAAAGCTCCGGATGTCTATTTTGCAGGAACTTCTGACGGTTTGTGATTCGGAGTTGTCTAGAAGACGTTATGACTGATTAAGTGAGCGAAGGTCAATCTGGCGCGAATCTGGAAACCTAATTCATTTAGGATTTGTGATTTTCCTCATGGGCTTCGACTCCTATTGGGCCGTGGACGTTTTAAACCCTAACTTGGAGTATTTAAGGATTTCTTAATCAGCCGGGACGGGGGGTTGACATCATCATATACGCGAAGAGCGGAAGCATCGCCGTGTTCCTTTCTTCTTCTCTTTCTTTCTTTAGTTTTTATTATGTTCTTGATTGTTGCTACTATGACTATGAGTAGCTAATTTCCTTAGTAGTTAGGGGCTGTTTGAAGCCCTGAACATGATTGTTAAGATGCTTTGATTATTTTATATAAATTTCCTATGGCTTGGATGATTATCTTTTCACTGGTTTTTCATTGATGAATCTTTATATGTGTTTCTTTGGAGGCCTACTTAGATGCATGTATTAGGGTTCTATTGCTAGGATTATTATGTGGACCGCCATATCATCATATAATCCCAAGTAGCTAATGAATAAGTAAACCATATTCATGTGATTAGATTTCTTGGTTACATAAGATACATGCCATGTCTTATGGCCGATGTGATGTTCGTTCTCTTTATGCTTAATGATTCTTGAATGTTGAATCTATGAACATGCCATTCTAGGTTACATGTTAAGAACTAAGTTAGGGAGTACATGCCATGCACTTAACATACCAACTACGAGAGAACAATAGGATTTGATCAACATGCCATTGACTTATCTTGAGCATCGTCATCCATGAATTAGGGAATTTGTGTGAAACCTTGCATATTTAACATGAATGTTTAGGGTGGATAATTCTTCCCTAGCTATTCCATCATCATTGTTCACAACAAAACCTTTGTTGGTTTCCCTTTAATTTTCGTACATCAACTCTGCCCTGCTCTTGCAGGTTACTTTTCGTAGTCTTAAACTTCTTAGAATTCGTTGAAACTTTGTCAGAGTCAGTTTTATTGTGTCTAGTTTATTGTGTTTAAATTTCGTAGCAATCGGAGTCTGTTTAGTTTGTCTGCTGTTCGTATTTTTCTTTTAGGTCAGTTTAGAGTCGTTATAGTTTAGTGTCTTAATTTGCATTCGAGTCTCATTCTCTTGCGGGAACGATCCCTACTTCTCATACTACATTCGATATTCATATCCACAGTAGGGTAATTAATAGGTTATTTTTGTGCATCTATTTGGTGTGTAGAAATATTTATATCAACCTCAATAACATTTTATTGAGGTCAATAAACTGTTTTATTGAGGTCAATAAGCTGTTTTATTGAGGTCAATAAACTTTTTTATTGAGGTCAATAAACTTTTTTATTGAGGTCAATAAACTGTTCAAAACCAAAAGTAAAGGAGTATCACATTTGTGTATTTTATTGACCTCAATAACATTTTATTGAGGTCAATAAACTGTTTTATTGAGGTTAATAAACTGTTTTATTGAGGTCAATAAACTGTTTTATTGAGGTAGTAGGATGGAAAGAACAAACGAGGATCACCTTTGTGTATTTTATTGACCTCAATAAAATTTTATTGAGGTCAATAAACTGTTTTATTGAGGTCAATAAACTGTTTTATTGAGGTCAATAAAATTTTATTGAGGTAGTAGGAGGGAAAGAACAAAGGAGCATCACCTTTGTGTATTTTATTGACCTCAATAAATTTTTATTGAGGTCAATAAACTGTTTTATTGAGGTAGTAAAAGGGAAAGAACAAACGAGTATCACATTTGTTTATTTTATTGACCTCAATAAAATTTTATTAACCTTCCAAATTTGGAGCGAAGAAAACAATGTTCTAACATAGCATAAAGAAGAAGCTAAGATGATACCTTTACAAAGCATAAGAAAGCAAAATGATACGAGGCAATACTTTGTTTTAAAATACTTTGCTTTAAACGAGGTCAATACCTTTACAATACTTTGTTTCTCAAATTCAAATCTGCTAATTGATAAGTAGATCTTTAGAAATCAATGCCAGTTCTTTTAATTGATCTATTTTAAAATCTGTAGTGGGTTGCTAAGTGATACGAGGCACAGCCACATAGGTGGTAAAAAATTCAATTTTCTCTGCACTTCTTTGTCTTTAACCCTCTGCCTCTGCAATTTTTTTTTATGGGTGTGAGTCCATAAAAAATTCAATTTTCTCTGCACTTCTTTATCTTAAACCCTTTGTCTCTGCAATTTTTTTTTTCTGGGTGTGAATGCATAAAAGAAAAATGTTCAACCCCATCTTCATCTTCATCCCTCTCCGTCCTCTGCAAATCCAAAAACCCAAAATAAAAATTGATTGAGGCCGACTCGGCAACCCAGGAAGTTTGGTGGAGAAGAAGACGTATAGCAAACGACGTTAGTCTGACCAGCCGTGCCCAGCAACTCTCTCAGCCGCCGGCGACCCAATCTCTCCACCGCCAACTACTAAGGACACCCAGAGCTCGTGCCGTGCTCCACCGTTGTCCACTGCCATCACTTCCAAACACCACCTACACAGCCAAAATGAACCACCACGCCTCTGTTCTTCTTCTCCAGCAATAAGAATTCAGAACACCCATGCCGCACTTCAATGATCTCAAAGCCCAGATGCCAAGGACAAAAATGTCACAAAAAATCATTATTCAATATTTTTGTCCTTAATGGGAGTAAAACAGGCCTAAACCAGGCCTGTTGGGAAAAAATAAAAATCTTCAATGTTAATGGGAAATATAAGGTGAAATTTAAGACCTATTGGATATTACCCTAAAAATTAATGCGGCTATCTTCAGCCAAGAACTAAATAATATATTTCAATAATCAAACAACCTGGGAATGTTATAACCAGCACCATTAGGTTTGAGAGTTCTTTGCTTGCATGGCTGTGTCGTAGTGATCGAGTATATATATATATATATATAAAAGAGAGGAATATATGGAGAGGTGAGCGGCGTGTGGAGCCCACAATGGGAACTGTGATAATTTTAAAATGGATGGCAACGACTAATTAACAACTCGATCCTTGTCCATATGGTAGTTCAATGATGGGAACAAATTTGCTGCCCACCTACTGTTTGGGTGGGCAAATACCCACCCAGTCTAAGCATGCCACGTGTTCTTTTCTAAACTTTGGTAATGTTTTTTTTTTTTTTTTTTTTCTTCTTCCACCCGCAGCCCCCTCTCTCTCTCTCTCTCTTGTTCTTCCCGACTCCAAATTCGGGTGTTGTTGATGGTGGTTGTGGGGGATGCGTTTCCGGTCTCGGGTTCGACCGAATGGGGTGGTCGACTGGTCGTCCCGATGTTCGCCGCCGTTTGCTGTGGCTCGGGGGACGAGAGAAGAGAAAGAGAGAGACGGGAGAGAGGATCGATCATCGATGAGAAAGAGAAGAGATAGAGAGACTGCAGAATGGGTTGAGGTTGAAGAGATAGAGAGAGTGGGTTGATGAGAAAGAGAGAGACCAGAGGAGAAAGAGAGACCGGAGTAGAGAGAGAGAGACTAAAAAAATAAAAAAGTTAACTATAGTTAGATTGTGGGGGCACGTGTCAAAATTTCAGAAGGTGGGCATTGCCCACCCCAGGTTAGGGTGGGCAGCAAATTTGCTCCCTTCCCAATGATTGAGGTAACCAACCAACCTGGCTACAAAGCGTTTTATTGACTGGGCTTTGTTCAAAAGTGAAACCAAGCCATGATATTTCTCTAGAAGTGTATAGAAGATCATGATATTACAAGAATTTTTCACAAATTAATAGCAACGACAATCATACTTTAATGATGATAAAAGACATTAGTGGTGTTTTTTTTTTGAAAGGAAACATTAGTGGAGTTTTGTAGGCTCAAAATTGTGTATTTTTTTTTTGAGGTGTTTTGATCAAGGTTCAATTTACTACATAAATATTTGCTGCAGTCCGGCTACTTTTTTTTTTTGTTAATTGCGGTCCAATTAATTTTTTCTTTTATCTATTTTACCCCTAAAGAAAAATATGAGAAACAAATTAAAATCTTTTAAATTTGGACTTTTTGCTTTTCAGTTTAAATTTTTAAATTTTGAATTTCAAATCTACTTTGAAAAATAATTATAATAGACATATGCATTTAAAACTATGTAAACATTTAACACACATAATACCTACATTAATGATCAGTGGAGGGAGCTATCATGTTCCCGACTATTTTTCCTGCAGTGACTCAGAATTTGCAGAGGCGGTACCACACTTGGGCCTGTCAAGGTCCAGACAACCCCCCAAAATAATTTAGCCATCACCTAATTATGAACACTTAATTGAGAATTTAAATAATAGACCCCCCTTCCCCCCTCCCTCCGCG
This sequence comes from Rubus parviflorus, assembly GCA_029955375.1. NCBI lineage: Eukaryota > Viridiplantae > Streptophyta > Magnoliopsida > Rosales > Rosaceae > Rubus > Rubus parviflorus. The sequence continues at coordinate 15,160,938 of JARGGL010000006.1, read as the reverse complement.
ATTTTATACATTATACAAAGGGTTTTTATCACAAATGGTACCTAAACTTTACCTCAATTATATACATAGTACCTGAACTTCACTTTTTATCACAACCAGTACCCGAACTCTTCAAGTTCATCCTAAATGGTACCTGAACTTCAATTTTTGTCATAAGTAGTACCTAAAGTTTTTAATTTTTGTCACAAGTAGTACCCAAAGTTTTCAATTTTTGTCACAAGTAGTACCCAAAGTTTTCCATTTTAGTTTTTTTTTAACACGCGCCCTCACGCGCATATAATATCACAAAAATCGGGCTTAGGTATCAAAAGAGATGAAATCAAAAACTTTGGGTACTACTTGTGATAAAAATTGAAACTTTGGGTACTACTTGTGATAAAAATTGAAACTTTGGGTACTACTTGGGACAAAAATTAAAGTTCAGGTACCAAGTATATAATTGAGAAATAGTTCAGGTATTATATGTGATAAAAACCCTTATACAAATTAATATAGACAACACAGTTATAAGAGGAAAGAAAAAGCTTGCGATGAATAGAAATCGAGTCATATAAAGAAATATCATTTTCGAGTATATATAAAAGGAGAGATTTGTTTGATATGTGGCTAATATATATTTTTTTCATATCTCGTGCATAGTGGGATTAGGGTTTACTTTTATTTTGGGCTTTGCAATTAGCTGACAACTAAGGTTTGAATAATAACCGATGAAAAATGATTGCTTGTTATGGACTTGCACAACTTGCTACTCTTGTGGGTCACAGAATCTTTGGGAAAGGAAAAATTCAGGTAGCTAGTTTGTTCTTAATTACAAACATAACAAATTTATATGTAGCTAATTGCATCAACTAAAAGTTCATTTCACTCAATCTAAACATGACCGTTACAAGATGCTTTAAAGCTCCACCGCAGGAAGCAGTTACGAACTTCATGGATAGCTGTTGTGTTTCTTCTCTTTAAGCACCATAGCTCTTGTTTTTATTTTTCTGTAATTTGTAAGCTTGCCTTAGATGACCATAATTTCACAACTGCGCTTGTTTATTTTATTAAGTTTCAACTAATGGCTATGGTGTTGCTTGTTTCCCTAATGCTCCATGCTACAGAGTGTCACAGAGCTGCATGACGGATCAACATTATTTGTCACGGTGGCAAAGTATTTATCGCCGGCACTTCATGACATATACCAGGTTGGCATAGCTCCTGATGTGCAATGCACAACTGAAATGCTCAATTCCCCAAAGGAATCAATGTCGAAGGAGCAGATGAGTTCGGTCTCATCTATAGAAGCAGATTCATGTGTCTTGGTTGCAGAACATGAACTGGACGTTCAGGGGTCCAAAGGCACTGCTTCTTGAAGACAGGATCATGAAGTAATTAATTTGAATATGTATACCATAGAGTTGTGAAAATGAATTCGCAATAAGCGAGGGTCTGCATATAGTTGTGTAATCTGCACATTTTGTGCATGCTAAGTTAGAAGTAGAAGGTATTATAGTCTATATATTCTGATCCACTAATTGGAAATATAGAAGTTGTGCAATTTCTTCTTGTTCGTTGTTCTGCAGTTTGAAAATGTGAAGATATGTGCGCTATCAGGGCCGGTCCTGGATTTCAGGGGCTCTATGCGAGAATAGTAATGGGGCCTTCTATTTAACATAATAAGTATATTCAACCACTGAATCCAAAGTCGCTATAAAAAGAATAAGAAAAAAAAAACCCAAAAGCTTAAGAATGCAAAAAGAAGCTGCAGTAGCTTGAACGTTGTCCCTTAAATAAGATGGAAACACGCTGGCCATTGCCAACTGCACTACAAAAGTTTTTATGTTAAATATTGTTTTCTAATACTACTTATGCACTTTTGTTTGTACTCATACAATACCAAAACTCGAAATTTTGGCAAATGGTAACCAAGGACCCTTAAAAGTGGGTAACATGAATGACATTTGGACATGTGAAAGAACCATCTGGCCCTCATTGTAGATTACAAAAACTAAGAGGAGTTGGGAAATGTACGTTTGTAGAATCACGTTGTTGCAATGTATGAGTCATTTTTGTATTGCTCGTCGTCAGCTTGGACTTGGAGTCCGATAGCCACTTTTTACGTACTGAAATCAACCGTGCCGGACTTGTGGCTGGCAATTAATATTTAGTCGGTTGTCATGGAGGATCTTAACAAATCTCATATGATACACGATAATTTTGTTTACCTTTGACCAACCCAAAATAAATAAGAGTTCGGCTGATCAAACTATCTAAGGAACTGGTGGTGTTATGATTGGACTCTTTCTACCCTAGAATATGATCTGAGTCGCTTCTCGAGGATTACTACTACCGGAATTTTGGTTTCGGAATCTTGTAGTAATTTTTGTTAAATTCTGTATCAAACATTTATGTGTGGTTGCTCTTTTTAAAGAATTGTTGGACAAGATCTAAGTTAAGTTGTGAGAAGTAGTTCTACAATATTAGGATGTATGTCATACCTTCACTTACAGATATAACAACAAAATTTGTTGTCATTGTGATAACGAGAGTAATTTATTGTGTAATCTTAGTTCTATTAATTAGAGGTAATTACTCTATCTACAACCTTGTTATAAGTTTGTGAACAATTTGTTGTCAAAGTTATAATTTTGGTTCAATTATATGTAAATAGTGTAAAACGATTGTGGTAACTTTGTTGTCAATGTAGTAATTGTGGTTCAATTAAATGTAATTTTTAGTTAAAAAAAATATATAAATGGAGGCATGAGATACATCAGAATACCACAACCTACCCCATTAAGACGTTATAGTCATGCGCAAGGTTTTAAATATCTGCCGATATCCCGATATATCCCCCGATATATCTCTTTTTCAAGCGAGCGATATATTTTTTGGGGGGAAAGTCATATCTTCTCCCGATTTTTCGAAATATCTCCGACATTTCAAAATGTCTCCGATATTGGCGATATTTACCGATATATCTTCAAAAATCGCGATATATCTGTAAAATTTGAGGGATATAAATAATTAAAATAATAAATAATATTTTTATTCTATTTTTTATCTTTTTTTATTTTTTTATATTATTTTTATTCTTTTTATAAAAGAAATCCGATATTAAGAAAATTTCCGATATTTTTTTCCGATAACGATATATCTACCGATATGTCCTTTTTTCAACCTCCCGATATATCCTCCACGGCCGATATTTTAAACCTTCATGCGAACTTCTTTATCTTGTCCATACAAAATAAAACCTCTAAATATTTTTGTGTTTTAGTTTATATATTGGGTTAATTTCATTTCACATCCTTCAAGTTTACACTAAAAATCATTTGTGCCAAACACTTGTAATTAATTTCATGACGTGTGCTCTTGTACTCTTCAAATTAATAAATCATACCCAACTGTTAACTTGTCCGTCATTTTTTTCGTTAATTGCTGACGTGATACACATCTTTGATGACATGGTGAATTAGCTCTCATTTTAGCCAAACAAGTACCCTAATTCCTCATTTAGTTATTCTAGATGAAACTCCACTGCTTGTTTGATTTTCTTCCATTGCCTTGAATAAATAATGTATGTGAGGTTTTGTCGCCTGTCGTGGTTTAGCCAAAAATAATAATAATAATGTCTGCGAGGAACCAAAATTCTACAATATGTCAACATATGACATATATACAATTATTACTTTTAGGAATTAATTACTCAAACAATAACCTATTTATTCAAATGAGAACCTTATTTACTTTATCGAGGACTTTTTCGTAGTTACCACATGAGTTGTCGAAGTCATAACATGTGTCGTCAAGTTTTCAAATATTATAATTACCACTTTTAGGACTTAATTAATCAAACGAGAACCTAATTTACTCTAATGAGAACTTTATTTACCTTAACAAAGACTTTTTGTTCTCATTATGTATGAGAAATGTTAACATACTTGAACATGTAGAGGTGTGTGTGCTTGTTGTTTCAGAGAATTTTGAGAAGTCGTTTTGAACAAATTGACATCGATAATCATTTCCCCTGTCGTACTTCTCAACACCTTTCTCGAACCTCAGGACATGCATAGCTAGTAATACCAGTCAAAGTCACATCTTCACTGTGGAAAACCTAACAATGATCACTGTTCTGTATCACCGACGTCGTCGACTTTATATGCTCATTATATGTCTATAAATAACAATCCAAAAGACGAGGTTTTTTGCAACAACGATCCATCCTAAGCCTAGTCTTGCAATGATATCGATGACATCAAAGTCTAATCTTTCTCTCTTCACAATCACTCTCCTCATCGCCCTTATTTCTCTCCTCTCTTATGCAACGGCTTCCCATCCCCACAACAACAACTCTTCCCCCTTTGAGTTCCTTGAGCATCTTAAGGGTTGTCACAAGGGTGATAATATCAAAGGCATCAGTGACCTCAAAAAATACCTCGAAAAGTTTGGTTACTTGAACTACAAGAACCACAATCATTCCAATGACGATGACTTTGACGACCTCTTGGAGGAGGCCATCAAGACTTACCAGCTCAATTACCACCTCAAGTCCACCGGAACATTAATGTATCGAAGATGATGATGCCTCGTTGTGGCGTGCCGGATATCATTAACGGCACCTCATCCATGAGATCAGCCAAGAAAAGGCTCCACCATGGTACGCATTTTAATATTTATAATTTTATACTGCTTATTAGTAGCTTTTTCCCGGTATCAAGAACACACTCCTGACTTGTAGATACATTAATCTACCTAAAAATATATGTACATGTATAATTACCATTGCCCCTTATGTTAATTGAATTTCAAAATCAAAATTGTTAAGAAAACCATAATGTAATTCTCTAGCTTGAATTAACACTTTGGCATTCCGTCTAATGAATTTAATTACTCGATATTTTTTTACAGGTTCTATTCATACCACGGCTCACTATTCATTTTTCAATGGAAACCCAAAATGGCCTTCCTCTAAGTACCATCTCACTTACGGTTTTCTCCCCGGCACCCCGTCCAATGCCATGCATGGGTCCTGTCGCACGGGCTTTTGCAACATGGGTAGGGAACACACACTTCACGTTCAGCCAAGCCCAGAGTTATGGGAATGCGGATTTGAAGATTAGTTTTCAAAGAGGTGACCATGGAGACGGGTATCCATTTGATGGGCCTGGCGGAACCCTGGCCCATGCTTATAGCCCATCCGATGGAAGATTCCATTACGACGAGGATGAATCTTGGTCTGTGGGTGCAAACCCAGGTGCTTTTGACTTGGAGACTGTTGCTTTACATGAAATAGGGCACCTTCTCGAACTTGGACATAGCTCAGTGGAGGGAGCTATCATGTTCCCAAGTATCCGTCCTGGAGTGACTCAGGGTTTGCATGGGGACGATGTTCAAGGAATCAAGGCTTTATACAACATTTGAGAGCCTAACCTGGAAGAGTAGTAACTACCATTTTCTGTATTAAGAATTTTAAACTTTGCCTTTCCAATTTTATCAAATAAGGTACGTTGGAGTACTATACATGTATTGTTAATTTTGAGCTTTTGAAACCATATTTTTTACTTTTTTTTTAGGGAAAAGGATAAATTCATATATTAAAAAATCATACGACCGTACTAGATCAATGCCAAGGTATTACATACGTCAGGGTCAAAGCCCCGTAAGCAATAATATTGTCTAAGCCACAGTTGGCCTAATCCGGGAACAAGCCCTAGTAAATAATACCCATTCGATCCTGGGTTACACACTTTACTCAAGTGACTAAAAAGAAAAGATCATAGCCTATCTAATAGTACATGACTCAAAGCAATTAAACTAGTAGATTAGCCTAAGACCAAATCCGGGTGTACAAAACTACTAGCAGAACAGAGATGAGCCCGCCACAAATATATAAACCATCTGAAAGGCAAAGAAAATCATCAGCGCACCAAGCCAACAACCACATACCAAGGCCCAAAGACCCAAACCCATGCTCTTCTTCCCCGTCCTTGAGACTGAACAGAAACGAAACTCCGAGCGGCAAAAACATCACCAACTTCGACCTCGCCTTCAAAACCACACCTGCCCCGCGTCACCACTGCATGCAATACCGGGATCCCAAAGCCGCCGAAACGGATCCCATAGTCCACCATCTTGAACTGAACCGGTAGAGATCACGATGCTGAAACCACCATGAACAGCAGCAAAGCAAAGATCGCCCCAAGCCATACTAGTAACCGGCAAACCCAAATCACCACCGGCCAAACCACGCCAGCGAAGGAAAACACCACGAAGAATACCACCAGAAAGCCATCCTAGTGAGTCTTGCCTCCCCCTGCAGCCATCAAGATAACAAACAGGGCCGGTCATGAAAACAGCCGCAGAAAGTCGCAATTGTCTCCACCTCCGCTCTCTGACTATACGAACCAAAGGGGAAGAACCATCAGTTGCCTGGTGAGAGAGATCTGCCACGAGCACAAGAAGAACGGTAACGGCTAGGGAAACCCTAGAGGGCCGCCGCGCTTGGCTCATAATAGGCACATTCGAAATTTGTGTTTTAAACATGGTAAACATCATGAAATCGATATTAATTTGTTGATAATTAGACAATAAATTGAATAGAACACACCATGTTATAATAGGGATAAATGAATTAATTTACTGTAGCTTGTGATGTTAGAAGGAAGACCATCAAGCGTACGGTTGGTGATTATTTAAAGAAGGGAAATGTCATGTTACAATCAATTACAAACAGCTTGCATTTGGGTAGTGGTTAGCATATTTAATTATATAGTGGCCCTAGAAAATTAGCAGCATTCATGTCTTCAAAAGAATCAACAAGGACGGCTAAGGATTGTCCAAAAAAAAAAAAAAGGACGGCTAAGGAGAAATTCTGGCTTCATTCATGCTAATCACATGTCGACACAATAATCCATATTTTTTACTTTAGTCTCTGCATGTTTCAATTTTAGCAATTTAAACACTGCATGCAGTTTGATTTAGTTAGCAAAGCAACTAATTAATTACTAGGAATAAATAAATCGTCAATCAACCCAATCAATTCAATTTTTAGAAAAGGAAATGACACCCCTATCCTTCATTAAAAAAGAAAGAAGGAATTATATACGGATCGATCTTGTCCAATATTCTAAAAATCGCTAGACGCTAATCGGGCGGTGGGTAATGGTCTAGCTCCTAAGTGGTTTTTTTTTTAATTTTAATATTACAAATAGGCAAGCACATGCATATTTTAATTTGTTCTTATATTTTTATTTTATTATACAGCATATATATTTTAAATTTTATTATATTTTTTTGTTCATTCTTTCCCTCACCACTACCCTTTTTCTTATGGCTGCATCTGGTATTTGCCTTTACTTTCAACTATAATTTTTTTTTGTTCCTTCTTTCCCTCGATCACTATCCGTGAAAAAGAGAGGACTAATCCTTTAATTGATTCTCTGCCTATGGCCTGAAAATTGCTTATCTATTCTTTAGAAAGAGAAAACGCAAATATGAGAGAGAAAGCATATTTGTATATGCTATCCTCAATCGGAGCTCCACCGGCGAATTCCCAATTAATATGCCAAAGTTCAGGCTCCCGCCGCTATCGAACGTCGAGAAGACAAGAAAGAAAGTATGGCAGTTTCACGTTTTGCAGTAAAAAAAATTAGATTTTTTTTAAATAGGTGTCGAGGCCTGCTTAGGCGGTATGCCTAATTCCTATCCAATTTTATTCCCGAGCACCCTATTACTCTGGATGCTCGGCAGCCGCCCATCCCGAGTTTTAGAAGACCAATAAATGTTTTTATGTCGAAGCTTTTGTTTACAAGAATTAAGTTAAAAAATAGTCAAAACGATGAAGATGTGGACAACAAAAATAGGGGAAGTGAACCGGAGTTAGGCATGAATCAATTAATCTCTGTTTCATTGCCCTAAATGAAATGGCTAGGAAAGTACAAAAAAGGATGTGTTTGCTAGGGTTACTCCCTGCCGTCGCTCTCTTATTGTACCAAATGATGGTGACAGCTTCTAACTCATTCTATCACGATCCACTATTACGTCACCACTTCTTTGGTGACATATCAATTTCTCGTTCAAGTTTTCTCTTTGTGAGTCCAAGTCCACCAAGGTCTTTCGACAATTGTAGGTTTATTCATTAGGATCTAGGTTTTCGTTCCCTTCATGACCTTCAAGGGATAGATTATGTTGTTTGTCCATCTATGCGATTGTGCTTTCCTTAAGGGTAGGCTGCTATTGATTGGCAAGATTCCAATGACTTTTCACCAAGATTGAACCTCCAAGCCAATTTGGCAGGCGATGACGGATTCCAAATCTTCCAATTTGAGTTTTGGGTATGGGATCCCGGTGGAAATCACAATGATTTAAGATTGTTCGTCTACAAACCATTTCAAGTGGTTGATTATTGTCTTGGTTTTGAGGACTACTTTGGTCTTCGGGTTCTTTGTTCTTTGATGAATTTATTTTTGACCAGATTAATAATAAAGGGTCTTCAGTTTGTCTAGCAGTGACATCGCGAGTTTGCTTCATGTCGTGTTTTTGCAGATAACTCAGGTTTTCATCAATTTTTATTGGTAGATTTCTTTTACTACAATATGTTTAGAATTTAGTTTTACTTTCTTTTCTTAGGGTCATCCTTCATGAGCAAGATTGGTTTTGCTGGTTTCAATATATATGATGCAGCGGTAAATATCACGTTGGAATCCACCAACGGCAGCCTTGAATCCACAAGACTAGGGTTTCTCGAATCCACGAGAAGTTCTGGAATTCACCAGGAAAGTTGAGTAAACTCAAAGTTTTTATTAATTGAAAGATAGGTTAAACAACCAGTTAAGGATGCTTAAATACGAAAATAAACCCTAGGGCGCTAACAAAAGGCCTAATCAAGCCCACGGGTTTAATTAAAAATAAAATATCAAAAACTAAAAACTTTCCCAAAATTACGAAAATATTAAAATACTGTTTTGAGGTCCAAGACGACCTCGGATGCCCGAAAAAGGTCATACGTCCGGGCATAGCATTTTGTTGGCTTTGTCTTACGATTCCTTTCTCGGAAACATATTATAATAATTATTTGGAGCTAGAACGCCAATTCTGCACAGTACCAATCTTGCCTTTGGCTAGATCCATTTGCTCTTCGATCTCAGCCGCCAAGCGTTCTACATCAGTCTCCTCCACTTCAGAAGAACTCGACCCCGAGTTATTATCACCATAAAGAGACACATCCTGATGGAACTCATGTAGATCAGCAACATTAAAAGAATTCGAAATCCCCATGGAAGCAGGCATATCAATAACATAAGCATTATCATTAATCTTCTTCAGTACCTTAAATGGAACGTATTTCCTGGGCTTAAGTTTGCTGTAGGTACCAACTGGAAATCTCTCCTTCCTCAAAAACACCATGACTGAATCTCCCTCCTTAAACAACTTCACATGCCTATGTTTGTCAGCTGCAGCTTTGTACTTGGCGTTTGTCTTCTCCAACTTTGCTTTGATCTCTTCTTGGACTGTTTGCATATCTTCAGCCATCTAAACAGTAGCATCACTAACACCACGTCCCTTTGGCAGCTTGACCAAATCGACCACATGTCGAGGAACAGAAGTATAGACCACAGCAAAAGGTGACTTACCAAGGGCACTATGCACAGAGCTGTTGTAAGCAAACTCTATCTGAGGCAAAGCAAGATCCCACTGCTTCGGTTTATCTCCATATACGCTTCTGATCATGTTTTCCAAACTCCTATTTGTCACCTCAGTCTGACCATCTGTTTGTGGGTGAGCTGTAGTACTCCTCTTCAAAGATGTTCCAAACTGTTTCCACAAAGTAACCCAAAAATGGCACAAGAATTTTGTATCACGGTCAGAAGTACTAATAGATTGGGTACTCCATGCAAACGAACTACCTCCCTGAAAAACAGTTTGGCTATGTTTGTAGCATCTGCAGTCTTCTTGCAAGCAATAAAGTGAGTCATCTTGGAAAATCTATCCACCACAACAAAAACAGAATCCACTCCCCGTTGTGTTCGCGGGAGACCCAACACAAAATCCATAGAAATATCTTGCCAAATATCTTCAGGGACAGGTAAAGGCATATAAAGACCAGTATTTTGGGATTGACCTTTAGATACCTGACAAGTATAACACTTCATCACAATATTGTTGACATCCCTCTTCAATTGAGGCCAGTAATAATGCCCCTCCAAGCTTGCAATTGTCTTGTCTCTCCTCATGTGTCCACTTAGACCTCCTCCATGTAAATCTCGAATCAACTTCTCTCTAAGAGATGATATGGGAACACACAACTGATTGCCTCGAAACAAATACCCTTTATTAATAAAGAAACCAGCAACTGGTTGTTCCTTGAGAATGCACTGCTCCCAAATCTGCTTGAAATCGTCATCTGCTTCATATAACTCTTTCAAAAATTCAAAACCGATTACCTCTTGGGATAAAGTAACCAGCAAACTAGCTCGCCTGCTTAATGCATCTGCTACCTTGTTGAGAGTTCCAGATTTATGCTTAATCACAAAAGGGAATTTTTGCAGAAACGTCACCCATCTAATATGTATTTTATTCACATGCTTCTGGCTGTTCAGGAACTTCAAGGCTTGATGATCAGTGAATAGGATGAACTCCCTCTGAATCAAATAATGCTCCCATTGTCGTAGAGCTCTCACTACTACATAGAACTCCTGATCATAAGTGCTCCACTTCTGGCGAGCCTCACTCAGTTTCTCACTAAAGAATACAACTGCTCTTTTCTCTTGGGACAAAACAGCCCCAACTCCAACACCACTAGCATCACATTCGACCTCGAATATCTTGTCAAAATCAGGAAGAGCTAAAACTGGTGCGGTACAAAGTTTCTCTTTGATAAGTGCAAAACTCTTCTCTTGTTCCTCACCCCAATGAAACCGGCCTTTCTTCATGCATTCAGTAATTGGCGCGGTGATGGAACTGAAATCTCTCAAAAAACGTCTGTAAAAGGTAGCCAATCCATGAAAACTCCTCACTTCAAAAACCATTGTAGGGGCTGGCCACTCTTTAATTGCACGCACTTTCTCTTCATCAACCTCTATTCCTTCTTTTCCAACCACAAACCCTAAAAACAGTAGCTTGCTAGTACAGAAAGTGCACTTTTTCAGATTAATGTATAGCTTGTTCTCTTGTAACACTTCCAGAACCTCCCTCACATGCTCTCGGTGCTCTTCTTTATGCTTACTATAAATAAGAATGTCATCAAAGTAAACAACGACAAAAGAACCAATGAAAGGACGAAGGACTTGATTCATAAGCCTCATAAAAGTGCTAGGAGCATTGGACAACCCGAATGGCATCACCAGCCACTCATACAGCCCATCTTTAGTCTTGAACGCTGTTTTCCACTCATCTCCGGGTTTGACTCGAATCTGGTGATATCCACTCCTCAAGTCTATTTTTGAAAACCACTTTGAACCATTCAACTCATCAAGCATGTCTTCTAGGCGGGGAATAGGAAATCTGTACTTGATTATTATCTTGTTAATGGCTCTGCTGTCCACACACATCCTCCATGTTCCTCCCTTTTTAGGCACCAGCAAGACATGAACTGCACATGGACTCATGCTCTCCCGAATGAACCCTTTCTTCAACAGATCCTCAATAATCTCCCGTAATATCTCACACTCCTTAGGACTCATTCTGTAATGTGGCAGATTGGGTAAACTAGCTCCTGGAATGAAGTCAATCTGATGTTGAATGTCTCTCATGGGTGGAAGCTCGTTGGGAACATCATCTGAAATCAGTTCCGTAAACTCTTTCAGCAACCCCTAAATCTCCTTAGGTATCTCTTCCTCTTGCTTCTCTGCTGCTAATAAACCCTTGACCACTATAGGGAAGATGGTCTTGGATTCCTTTAAGGCCTTGTCCAGCTCGTGTTCATTGTTGGTAATGGTGAGGAAACTCGAATTCTCTTTCTTGGGATCCTCGATAGTGTTTGACGGGGCCATAGCAATCTTGTGCTGATTCCATGTAAACATCATCACATTATCTCTACCCGTGTGAGTAACATCTAGATCATATTGCCAAGGTCTTCCTAACAGTATATGACAAGCATCCATGTCAATCATGTCACACATCACCTCATCACGATAATGCTTACCAATAGAAATAGGAACCTTGCATGACGTTGTAACCTCTGCTTGCGGACCTCTCTTTACCCATCCTAGTTTGTAAGGCGTAGGGTGAGGTTCTGTAGGTAATTGCATATATTCTACCAGCTTCTTTGACACAAAATTCTCACAGCTTCCATTGTCTACAATTACCTGACATACCTTGTTATTCACTGAGCATGAAGAGCGAAATATGTTGTTGCGCTGCCCTTCTTCTCTTGGCGCCAACAAGACTCTCTGCAACACCAAGGTAACTTTTTTCAGCCCCTCTTCAATGGCAAACTCAACTCCGTTATAGTCATCATCGTCTCTATTTTCTTCCTCCTCATTGTTCTCTCCTTCATTCTCCACTAAATTCACTCTCTTCCGTTCTGGACAAACATTGGAACGATGACCAGGCTTCTTGCAACGATAACATATATCTCCAGTAGGTTTAGCATACGGATTGGCCTTCTGGTTTTGATTGGTATTCCCGGTCTTCTCAAAAGCCTTGCTGCTTTCTCCTCCTTTGAAAGGGATAACAGCCCTATCAGGTATAGGAGTTTGTCTTCCTCTATCATTGGGAGAATAGAAAGGTTTCTTCGTCTTCTCCATCAATTCTGCCTTTAATGCCAAATTTTGAGCTTCTGCAACACTCCACACAACTTGCAATCCGATTTTCTCCTGAATGGATGGCTTTAATCCACTCATGTATCTCGCCACCTTCTACGGTTCAGTCTCTCCCAATTGATTTCGTTTTGCCAACCTCAAGAACTCATCTGTATACTCATCCACCGTCCTACTGCCTTGTACACAATCTATGTACATGCGATAGAGTAGTTGTTCATGAGCTGCAGGAAGGAATCGTTCTCTCAAAAGCTGTTTCATTCTCCTCCATGTCTGAACCGGTTTCTTTCCTTGTCTTAGATGAGATTGCTGCAATTGATCCCACCACACAGCAGCACTACTCTTGAGTCAGAAAGCGACCAATTTCACCCTCTTCACTTCTTGCACATCCATCATCTCAAAGAATCTGTCAACTTCTACCAGCCAATCAAGAAAATCTTCAATCTTTAGATGTCCTGAAAAGGTTGGAATTTTGGCCTTCATCTTGTAATCAGTTTGATTAATCTGATTTTCACTACCAGCAATTGACATATCTTCTTCTGAATCAAAATCGTCAACCCCTACCTGTGGCTGTCCTCCACGATTTCGATTGTTGTTGTTGTTGTTGTTGTTGTTGTTGTTGTTGTTGTTATTGCCAAGAAACAAATCCCGAATTTGTCCAATTTGTTCTGCCATCGTAGTTAAGCGCGTATTCTGAGCATTGAACTCTGCTCTGGTAACAGAAGCTTGATCAGCCATGAATACGAATTGATAACCACCAGGAAAAATCCTGCTCTGATGCCACTTGATGCAGCGGAAAATATCACGTTGGAATCCACCAACGGCAGCCTTGAATCCACAAGACTAAGGTTTCTCGAATCCACGAGAAGTTCTGGAATCCACCAGGAAAGTTGAGTAAACTCAAAGTTTTTATTAATTGAAAGATAGGTTAAACAACCAGTTAAGGATGCTTAAATACGAAAATAAACCCTAGGGCGCTAACAAAAGGCCTAATCAAGCCCACGGGTTTAATTAAAAATAAAATATCAAAAACTAAAAACTTTCCCAAAATTACGAAAATATTAAAATACTGTTTTCAGGTCCAAGACGACCTCGGATGCCCGAAAAAGATCATACATCAGGGCATAGCGTTGTGTTGGCTTCGTCTCACGATTCCCTTCTCGGAAATATATTATAATAATCATTTGGAGTTAGAACGCCAAATCTGCACAGTACCAATCTTGCCTTCGGCTCGGTCCATTTGCTCTTCGATCTTAGCCGCCAAGCGTTCTACATCACAATAGTAATACTTGCCGAAATTTTGTTGTTGGAGTTGGAGATTGATTACGACAGTGATACACGGTGTATGTATTGTTTTAGATTTAAAATCATTAATTATGCCACTCTTGTGGTCTGTATTGCTCCTTTTCAGAATGCTCATATTAATGATTGTAATCCCCTCTTAATTAATGAAATTTTTGTTCCTCTAAAAAAAATGAAATGTCTAGGAAAATTAATCAAGTCAAATATAAATACACTTCCCCATATAAACGATACCTTCGCTGCCCTAGTCATTATGACTTACGTACCTAAGGAGTATAGCAAAACGATCAGAATCATGTATTGTAGTTACACTAACCAGCAACGTGAACAACGACATAGGCATGCACTACATGCAGCTTCAGATTGCTAGTAAGGGGCCTGAAAAACGGGTACGTAGATGCATGTTCATATACAAGTTTTGTTTTAGCAAAGTTTTACCTCATGGACAAACTCGTGTTGTTGAACGGTAAATAAAAAAAATCTTTGTTAATGTAAATAATTCCCTCAACGGAGTAATTAAGTTCAGTTGAAGTACAAACTGAGTCGATCCTCCAAGTTAGGGTGGGCATATATTTGATCATGCAAAACCAAAATCGTAGACGTTTCATACCTAACCGAAGTGAAACGGGACAATTTTATTTTTCATTTTAAAATCGAACTTCCAATACCAAACCGAACCGATTCAAATGGTATGGTATTGACAGAAATATTTTGATACCGAATATATACCATACCCAATCGATTTTATTTATTTATTTATTTTTAATTAGGTGTTGTCATTTTATTTGCTGTTTATTTTTAATTAGATATGAAGAGTTGAAGACTGAAGTATGCTTCAGTATATATTTATGTACTTCTGTTTGATTTTATGCAATAATTTTTTTAAAGTTTGGTCGAAGACTTGAAGTATTAAATATTTGGTTTTAATGTTTTTGATTTTTTTTTTAAGAATAATCAGCTTATATTAATCATTAATCATGACAAAAAAAAGTACTTTACATCAATCTCCTAGGCCTGTACGTACCCATAACTCTGAAGGCCAGACAAGCTAGAAAACTAAACAATACGGCTCATTATGTCTTGTTCGCTCGATTATTCAAAACGAGCCTGCAAGGATGAAATACATCAAGTAAAAACTACCCTAACTAGAGAGAATCCAAACCGCTGAGCACGCAATTGTGGTACGATTAGAGACTCATAGACCATCTTTCCAGACGATGCATGTCATCAATGTAGGCCAAACCCAAATTACTAAGGAATAGACGATGCACGTCATCAATGAAGTGAGAATAAATTTGTAGGTTCTTTTTTTCATAATTTGGGGCTTGAGCCTTGATTTTTGGATTGTGACCCAAAACCGAACTAGTGCTAAAGTCATACTGACCCCATTTAATTCGGTTTGACATGGTTTCTAATTAAAATGGAAAACGGCAAAACAATACCGTTTCATACCGATTTATTTTTTTGGTTTTGGGATCGGTATGGACCCATCCCGTACCGTGTCCACCCCTATAAGTGGTAATTAACTACTTATACATATACCATATATATTACATGCATATACAGAATACATGCGGTAAAAAACTCTCGAAAGATCTATAACTCTCATGAACATTATCTTAAAAAATAAATAAATAAAACTTGAACATACATATATATAGAAGATCAATGTCCCCATTTTGCTGTTAACTTAACCTTAGCTCTTAGCTAAGTAGGGCAAACTACAAAAGTCTTCCTACGGTCTCCGGAGATACCTTTTCCTGGTCCCAAAAAATATATGAACTTGGAAGCATGCTTGAAATTTAGGTCTTCTTAATTTTAAATGTAGTCAACCTACCTTAATTAACTCAATTTTAGGAGTAAGGAAAACTGCAAGACTAGTTCCTAGCTAGACCTTTCTCGAACCTCAGGATTAATACATATACCATTATACCAGTCAAAGTCACATCTTCACCATGGAAGACCGCAATATGGAAAACCTAACAATGATCACTGTTCTGTATCACCATCGTCGACTTTATATGCTCATTATATGTCTATAAATAACAATCCAAAAGACGAGATTTTTTGCAACAAGGATCCATCCTAAGCCTAGTCTTGCAATGATGGCATCAAAGTCTAATCTTTCTCTCTTCACAATCACTCTCCTCCTCGCCCTTATTTCTCTCCTCTCTTATGCAACTGCTTCCCATCCCCACAACAACAACTCTTCCCCCTTTGAGTTCCTTGAGCATCTCAAGGGTTGTCACAAGGGTGACAATATTAAAGGCATCAATGACCTCAAAAAATACCTCGAAAAGTTTGGTTACTTGAACTACAAGAACCACAATCATTCCAATGAAGATGACTTTGACGATCTCTTGGAGGAGGCCATCAAGACTTACCAGCTCAATTACCACCTCAAGTCCACTGGAACATTGGACGGAAAAACAGTATCGAAGATGATGATGCCTCGCTGTGGCGTGCCGGATATCATTAACGGCACCTCATCCATGAGATCAGCCAAGAAAAGGCATCACCATGGTAAAATTTTATACCATTTAATCATTTATTAGTAGTGTTTTCCCGGTCAGTTGCTGATCAAGAACAGACTACTGACTTGTAGACACATTAATCTACCTAAAAAGATATGTGCATGTATAATTACCATTGCCCCTTATGTTAATTGAATTTCAAATTTAAAATTGTTAAGAAAACCATAAAGTAATTCTCTAGCTTGAATTAACACTTGGCATTCCGTCTAATGAATTTAAGTACTCGATATTATTTTACAGGTTCAATTCATACCACGGCTCACTATTCATTTTTCAATGGAAACCCAAAATGGCCTTCCTCTAAGTACCATCTCACTTACGGTTTTCTCCCCGGCACCCCGTCCAATGCCATGGGTCCTGTCGCACAGGCTTTCGCAACATGGGCAGGCAACACTCACTTCACGTTCAGCCAGGCCCAGAATTATGAGAACGCGGATTTGAAGATTAGTTTTCACAGGGGTGACCATGGTGACGGGAATCCATTTGATGGGCCTGGCGGAACCCTGGCCCATGCTTATAGCCCGTCCGATGGAAGATTCCACTATGACGGGGATGAGCCTTGGTCTGTGGGAGCGAGCCCAGATGCTTATGACTTGGAGACTGTTGCTTTGCATGAAATAGGGCACCTTCTCGGACTTGGACATAGCTCGGTGGAGGGAGCTATTTCATGTTCCCAAGTATTCGTCCTGGAGTGACTCAGAGTTTGCATGGGGATGATGTTCAAGGAATCAAGGCTTTGTACAATATTTGAGGAGTACTAGTCATGTTCAATTGTATTCACGTACGTTTTACTGATTATGTTCAACCAAAGTCTAGCTTTTCTGCTTTTGTAATTCCTTTTTCCTTTATCAAATAAGCTAGGTACTTGTGTACCATGTATTGAGATTTTGCAATATAACAATGAATAAAATCCTTCCTCTTGGATGATAATTCCAGGTTATGACAACACTTGAATATGTCACCCACTATGACTTGGCCTTTCTTCTATCCTGTTTCAGTTATCTTTCTCTGTTGTTACTTAAGTAACTGACACTAACCTTTGATAATCATTTATGCTGCAGCATTCCATTTTCAGTTGATGACTTATCAAAGTCAATGGAACAAATAGACATTTCCGACATTGAACCACCACCGCTTATTCGTGAGAAGTTGTTAGGAGCATTGTTTTGGACTTTTTAATGTGTTTTTGAGTTTTGTAGTGTGTCTATTGCAAAGAGGAGGAAAAGGAGTTAAAGAGGGAGTTTTACGTAAAGCTGGAGATTTCCGATGGAAGAAGGAAGTCTAATTCATTAAGAATTTGTTAGAGATTATTCTTTAATAAGTTTCCTTGTGGGATTAGAACTCGTGAAGGGAAAGTTAACTGGGGGACTACTGGAGCATATAAAGAGACCTCGTGGACTTCAGAGAAAGCCCTATTCGAGCATGAGAGACGTAGAAGAGAAGAAAAAGAAAGAAAAACCACTACTAGCAAAAGCCTCATAGCATACTGATTTTTTTCTGTACCTTTTGCTTCAAATAATACAAATAACTGTATCCAAAACTCATTAGATACGGTGCATTCACGAAATGAAAAGCAGGCTCTACTAACCAAAAGCCACGCTTTTAACATCAGTGTCTCCGTTTTTTATTTTATTTTTAAATACTTCATCATTTTTTTTCTTTCTCTCTCCTCATTTACTTTTATTTCTATTTGCATCTTTATCAAAATACAAAAATACTTTTATACGGTTATACAATACAAAATACGTTTATTTTTTATTTCATATTATATTTTGTTGATTATTTGTCCATTCCAGCCACCATATGTGGCTGCCGACTTCAGCAACCAAATTCTCCTCCTCCACCCTCTCCCTTCATGTCCAGATTAATCAAATGGTGTACTGATAAATTTCTAGCAGCTTTTGTCGGCTAAATACTAGAGATCGACCTTCTCAAACTTCTAATAATTGGATTGAAAAAGCAAGAGAGAGAATTTAGTAGCTAGTAATTTATTTTCTTTCTCTTGCTTTTTCAGTACTACTCAATTTTGTGTTCTGACTTCTGATCTTCTCAATGGTATGATAGTTATTGTAGCTGTTACTAAGGATCCATCTGCAGATGCCACCAATTTGGTCTCGTAAGAGACCTTCTCAATCTTGTGTTTATATGCTAGTAGTAACCCAAACTGGCGATTGATCTCAACATTGCCTGAAGTAAATAAATTAATGGAGGAATATTAATTACAAATATTCAAATCTCAAAATATAAATCTAAAATTCAAGTGGTTTAAATACCATTACCTGAATATGAAATAATATTGCCTTCTTGAAGGAGATTAGTATCATCACTCTTTGCTAATATGAAACCATTGTTCTCGTCAGCTTTGCACCATGGAATTAATTCAAGAAGGGGCTTCTGCACACATATTGCAGAGAGCAATACAAAATGTGAAGCCCCACATTCCTACAGTTCATAGTCTATCTTCCAAGAGTCCTTTACACCACCACTACAACAACCTCTCGTCCTTATCATTGGAATATCTGTTAAACCAAAAAGATGCACGTATAATTGCTTTAGGTTTCTTAAGCAATTATACATCTTAATTGATGTATATGTATTAATATAAATATAAATTAATTCATATTTATATTAATACATATATGTGATGGTATATTAAACATGTTTATCAATTAATTCATATTTATAACTGTATTTATAATTTTTAATTATTTATGCTGAGTAGTGGATACATATTACAGCTGTATCTATAGCTTTTAGAGAGAGAGAGAGAGAGAGAGAGAGAGAGATATATATATATATATATATATATATTATCAGATAACACATATTTTTTCTACTTATGTACGGACTTCCGCATACAATGTCTCCCTAAAATATTTTATATCGATTCTATTTTATATTTTGTCATGATTTTCCGTATCCTTAGATTAAACGATACACAATAGGAGAAACGAGTGTCATTTGTTATATTAAAGGATACTGTTACTTAAATGTGTCTAATATGGGGGTGGCCTCTGGCCGATATGCTAGTAGTGAACGAAATCGCACTTTTGACCGGTCAAAGCTTCCAGTCGACCGGTCAAAGCTTCCAGTCGACCGATCGATCTGTTGTTTGTTCGGGAATTCTTGTTCTTTGATCCCTGCTCTCTCATGTATTTATTTATACTTTATACCATGACCATGTCTGGCTAAACTCTTAATAGTTAGGGGCTATTTGAAGCCATGAACATGATTGTTAGAACGCTTTGATTATTTTATACAAACTTCTGTTGGATTGGATGACAATTTATTCACTGGTTTTACATTGAGAAATTTATGTATGTGTTTCTTTGAGTGCACGCTTAGATGCATGTGTAGGATTTCATTGCTAGGATTTATATGCGGACTGCCATATCATCATATAATCTTGAGTAGCAAAAGCATAATAATATTCTTGTGGATAGGTTGCTTGGTTACATAGGACACATGCCATGTCTTATGGCCGATGTGATGTTCATTCTCTTTGTTTCTTAATGATTCTTGAATGTTAAATCTATGAACATGTCATTCTAGGTTACATGTTAAGAGCTAAGTTAGGGAGTACATGCCATGCACCTAGCACATCAACTATGAGAGAACAATAGGATTTGATCAACATGCCATTGACTAATCTTGAGCTTCGTCATCCATGAATTCAAAAGTATGTGTGAAACTTTGCATTTGAACATGATTGTTTAGGGTGGATGATTGTTCCCTACCTATTCCATCATCATTGTTTACAACTTTCTTTTAATTTTCGCAACTCAACCTTGCCTTGCTTCTGCAGGTTTACTTTCGTTGTCTTAAACATCTTCAATTAATCTCAACTTTGTCAGAGTCATTTCATTATAATATAGTGTTGAGTCATATTTACATTTGAATCTCATTCTCCAGCGGGAACTATCCTTACTTATCATACTACACACGATTACCACATCCATAGTAGAGTTAATATTAGGCTATTTTTGTACATCTCTTTGGTGTGTTAAAAGTACTGACGAATGCAAAAGAGTGGTGTAGGTATTAAGACTGGGGGATTGTCGTGTCCGCAGGGATTGATGACCCTTAGACACATAGGTAGTGTGTGCAATCGGAAACTCTAGCTATGATGAGGGGATGAGAAATGGAAAGAGTGGGTGTGTGATTTAAACAATGTGTGAAGTGTGGTGTAGTGTTCGGTTTGTAAAGGAATGATGCAATGAAAAGACAAGCAAACAAGTAATGCAAGTAATGTAATTAAGGAGAAAATTTGTGCAATGCAAGGAAATGTTGGGGTTTCGGGTCAACCCTAAATCCAATGCAACAAACAATGCTCTAACAACGAAATCATGCCAATGTGATCACAAATCAAGTCCCGTATCCTAGCCGTATTATGGATCGAAGACTGTGTTCCTAAGGTATGCAAATGTCATGTTATGGGTCATTCAAACTCTCTAGGTGTCATAGGAGATTTTTCTATGTTACCTAATAACAAATCCCCTAAAATGCTTAAAAGGCATGACGCACCGAAACATAGGAACTCAAACAAGCAAACTCATGAACAATCCTCCACTCCACCGATATTATTGATATGGGATGGATTCTTTCTAATGTATTCTAGTGCCTTATTAGGGTCATTAGAACTCTCCGCGAAGGGGGAGAAAGAAATGAGACGTAAGGAACATGAATTAAGGATCATACATGAGTTAAACATGCTCATCATATATATTGCCATAGTCTAGAGAATAGTAAAGTGACCAAACCATACACACTCATACAAGATGGATCAAATGCATACCCAAAGAGTGGCTAATCCCTCAAATATACATCCAACACATATTAGAATAGACAATACACATATTCATAAAACACAAAGACATTTATTCATCAATGAAAGCATCACAAAGTCACATTAGACTAGGGCACACAACCCTTGTCCCCAACAAAGTTATCTACTCACTAATCATCAAAGTAACCATCATCAAATTACAGATTAAAGCTCTAAACATAAGTAGAAGTGAGAGTAAGGATGATGAATGCTCAATAGATGGCTATCTTGCTTCTCCTTGCCCTTTTGATGATGAACTTGATGAATTGGTGAGGATCCCCAGCAGCCAATGGGTGGATGATATAGTAGACGTCGTGTGAAGCAAGTTTGATGAAGGGTGGAGGAGGAAAGGAGGTGAGGAAGTGGTGGAAATGGTATGAACCGTCACTGTTCGACCGGTTGAAGGGTCTCTGTCGACCAGTTGACTGGCAAGCAAAGAGGAATTCTAAAGGGAAGGTGGAGAGGAAGAAAGGGAAGGTGAGAGTAAAGTGAGATGGGGGCTAGCTAAAATATGACCTAAATGGGAAAGAAACTAGGTATATATAAGCTAGAGGGAGAAGGAATGGAGGGCTAAGATCAACTAGGGAGAGATCTAATGGTTAGATGAAGTAAATGAATGGCAAGGAGGTAAATACATATGGGAACAAAAAGGGAGAAATAATCAATGGGTGACCTCATGATATCTAGCATAGTCCTTGTTGACTTTTGGCCCTCTAGTGGTGAGTCACAGGGTTGACTTCGTACTTGACTTTGACTTTGACCCTCGAAGTTGACCAAAGTTTATTTTTCTTTACTTTGCGGTTTATTTGGCAATCCTTCGGAATTCTCTTGTGCTCATCTTCCGAAACTTTATATTTGACACTTTGACGCTCTAAAGTCGGGGTTGACCACAACTTGACCATCGGTCCTCGGGTTGACTCTTTGTTCTCTTGTCATAAGTCCACTAAAAGCTCCAAAACGCATTCTTTTGCTCCCGATATCAATCTGATGCTCATGTTTCCTACAATGGTGCAAAACAAGGATTAGAGACACTAAACGACTATTGGTTTAGTATTATCAAGGTGATTAGAGGCCTAATTTGTATGTAAATAACATACAAATCACACCCCCACACTTGAGTTTTGCTTGTCCTCAAGCAAATATAGAATCAAAAATCCAACATCACATTTCCAATTGCCTTTCCAACCATAGAATCAAAGAAAACCCACTAAGCTACAAATCAAAATTCAATCAAACACACAACATACAACTCATGATTTGCCAAGTGATTAAGGTATGTATCTCATGAATGCCTTGTGAAGTGTGTGCTAGCCATGTAGTAATCAATCAAGAGCAATCAAATTAGCATATATTGACAAGATTAACCGCTAAACTCACATGATTCACTAAATATTTCCGCTCTTGTATTTAGGGTTAAATGTTTACTCTCAAGACATTACCAAAAATAATGTCCCCATAAGCTTGCTCATTGACCAACTCTCCACTAATTAATTCGCAACTTATTTTTTATTTTGGTTGTAATGGGGCCAAAGGTTATGGGTTAGCATGAAACAAAAGGATGGATAAACAAATATTCCAAGCATTTCACAAAACAACTCAAGGACTTCGAAACTCATTTTCTTTAGCAAACAATCCTCAACTTTTATTCTCCTCAACCTTTTATTCTAAAACAAACTCTATTTTTGGATTTTCTTACTTTCTGTTTCTGCTTTTCTCTTTCTTTTTCTCACCACTTTATTTTCTCATTTTGTATTTGCTTTTCTTTTGGGACTTTTCTTTTTTATCTTTATTTTTGTATACAACTTCTTTTCTTCTTTTGTATTTTGTTTTCCTTCCAACCATTTTCTCCTTTACAAACTCTAAACAAAACACACCCCCACCCTTACTTTTCACAATCCCATGGAATACCAAGAACACAAAGAACAGGAGAAGTCACAATCGTTGTCTCGCTAATACTTGGAACAAAGGGACGGTTAGTGTTTAAGCTTGTAACATGGGTTAGATTTTTGTGGGTTAAACGAAGAAAAAGCTAATGATCGATGAATGAGGTTCGAAATGGGTTAAACCTAATGAAAAGTGTTTAAAGGGATGAAGTCAATTTGGCCATGGTGCTTATCTAATGCCTTAATCATTTCTAATTCATCGCAAATTAACACCTAGTCTCAAAAGGTCTTTGAGTAAGTTCTAGGTCTTGTAAACTAGTGGAATGCACACACATGAAGAACAAGGATGTATGAATGATGCATACATGTCAATGAGGCTCAAATCTCACCATGTTTTAAACTTCTAGATTACTGATCTGAACCCCATGTTTTAAATGTTTTTAGAATTTAATGTAGTAAGTTGGATTTGAGGGCAGAGACCCATTTATATGTGTAATTGTGAGATTTTATGAATACTATGGGCGAGTAAGTAGACTCGGAAGTCGGTTTGTAGTGGCCATTGGAAGTGTTAAATTTTTTTTTTTTTACAGGTTTTGGGTAGTCCATTTTAGGACAGCTCATGCCGAAATTTCGGTATAGACTCTTCTAAGATGGGGTCCACAAGGCTACCTTGAGTTCCAAGGTGGAATCCGGGGCGGTTCCTGTCATGCAACGGTAGACGGAGAGGGAAGGTCGAGAGGGAGGAGAGAGAAAGTGCGACCGAAAATGGAAATTTCCCCAAATTGGTCGGTGAAGCTTAGTGGGTTTTGTAGCCCTCTTCACCATGAACCTATCCCCCCAAGTTTCACCTCAAACCACCCCGGACGAAGGAGAATCGAGCATTTGAAATTCCGGCCACTAGGAACTTTCAAGCGAAATTCGTGGATTTCTACTCCGATTCAGATATAGTGGCATGTATGAAAGTTGTTGCTGGTGTTGTGATGTACATTGTGGTAAAATTTCAGGACCATTAGAGAGGTTGATCGAGCGGTGCGTCCGGCCTCTATTGGAAGTGCATTTTAGCCCATTGGCTTGTGCTCTTTCTTATGATCATGTTAGTATATAGTTTGTAGGAAGTTATCGAAGTTTGGGATTTAATCCGATTTATTTTAGGTTCGTTTACGTACAGTTTACATAGTTGTAATCGTTGGATGATCACTGAAGTTGATTAGGATATTAAGATATTAATTTTGAGAATGTTGTGTGGTTGGATTATTGGAATTAGGCTAATTGGTTAATTGAAGTTTAGTTACGATTTGTAAGTTCGAATAGTTAGTTACGTTCGTTCGATTTATCAAACCGCAACGATCTATTGGAAATCGTCGCCGAGTGTTTTGGTTAATTAGATTTATCGACGAGTAATTAATTTGGGGAGTTGTGGTTTGGGGAATTCTCGGTGAATTTGTAGTAGTGGGTTTATCGAGGGAAAAACACTAATCAGTACAAGGAATTTAGTATCGAATTTTAGTTACGTCCATCAAATAGTTAATAATTATTCTATTTGGTTTTATTCAGGAGGACGACAGGATTACCCTTTTGAGGAGGATGACAACGGACGCCAGTCTTAGCCGGTTCTTGTGAGTGGACTTTGTTTTCTTCGTAAACCTTTTTTATTTGAGAATTATGTACTTGTGGCTTTTGAGTTTCTCCCCATTTCTTTATATTATGATTTTTTGTTGTTGTTTGCACGTGCCACCAGAGTTGGTAGGCCCTCAGGTTTTTCCTTCGAGTTGGTAGGCCCTCGAATGGCGATTCACTGAGTTGGTAGGCCCTCAGTGAAACGGTGACTAAGTTGGTAGGCCCTTACTCATCACGCTTTGTTTTCAG
The DNA here is from genome assembly GCA_029955375.1 of Rubus parviflorus. Classification (NCBI taxonomy): domain Eukaryota; kingdom Viridiplantae; phylum Streptophyta; class Magnoliopsida; order Rosales; family Rosaceae; genus Rubus; species Rubus parviflorus. The sequence goes on along the minus strand of JARGGL010000006.1, from coordinate 15,135,785 downwards.
ATATGCTAGTTTTAAAGATTTAGTACAAATATTTCGGGATTGAGTTGCAGCATAGGGGGAGAATTTTTTATTGGGAGAAAATTATAGTTTTATTTTGCAAACCCTTATTCTTTTTGTCCACTCACGCTAATGTTTTCAATGTTTTTCCCTGGGATTTTCTGTTTTCAAACACCCAGTTTGTAGACTAGCTAACTGAGGTCACGAGTCGAAGTCAAGGCATAGTCACCACCACCTTCACATTCTCGTAGGTTATAGTGTAACCTACCTATGTTTAATTTTGTATTCTCCTAAACTTTATTAAATGCTCTGATACTTGAGGTTTCAGTTGTGTATGTAACTGAAGAGGTTTATAATTTGAAATTCTGTTTAATTGTGAATTTTAGGTTTTGGGTAGTCCATTTTTAGGAGTGGGTATGTTGAGTTTTCGGCATGATCACTTCTAAACTGTGCCCCACAGGGTCGTCTCGATGTTTCAGAATGAGACGTCGGGGCGGGTCCTGTCAACTAAGCACATCTCGCCGAAGCTCTTCTTTACGCATCAACGACAAGAGTATCATAAGATCGAAGTGAAGCACATTGGATTAGAGAGCAATCACGCTGACTTATTCACTAAGTCATTACCAAAGTATTTATTTCAGAAATAGTTTAAGGCAATTGATCTCAGGAAGCTATTCGAGCTACCTTAGAGTAATGATTTATGCTTAAGTCGAAATTCCGCACCGAATCGTGTGCATGCGAGGAGGAGCATCCCGACGAATGCTGGTATTTGATTGACGCTTGACTAGTGTACTCTTTTTGTCCTTAGACCAAGGGTTTGTCCCACTGGCTTTACCTTAGCAAGGTTTTTAACGAGGCACTATCTCAGCCACCGTCTAGCTATTTGTCAAATCATTGACATTGATCATACCTTCACTAAGGATTACTGAAATCATGGGCCGTATCCAGTCGTATACTTCTAACCACCGTGTACTCTTTTTCCTTCGACTAGAGGTTTGTCTCACTGGGTTTACTCTGGCAAGGTTTTAATGAGGCACATCTCTTGTGGTTAGTTCCGCCGCGTATGTACATCTCATAGTGCTTCAATCTACATCATTTGGCAACACAATTTTCTCCTAAACTCCGGTTTTTATCCCACACTGGGTTTTCCCGGACTTAAGGTTTTGTGTGTTGGCATCAGCGAATGAATGTTTATTTTCGACTCTATCTAACTAACTATACTTAGCACAAAGCTCAAAGATGAAGGAGATCAGATGCAGCAAAGTCAGTTTTTGGACATCCAAGGGGGAGTGTTGTAATGCACATAGTGGAGTGGTTGTCCATAAACTATTGTTCGTACGTACAAGATACAAGATGTGGACTACATACATTTTCGAAGACCTTTGGTATTCTTATACTTACTCCATAAGAGTTACACTACTTATGGAAGAACATAAATTGTATAGTTAGTGGGATTAGTGGTGATAGTGGGAAACTAAAAGGTTTCTCTTCATTATGATGTACTATGAATACACCTCAACCTCTCCACTATATAAAGAGGTTGAGGCATCACCATTTCACAACACACCACAACATCAAACATCAATCAATCAATAGAAAGCAACTTCTTGCTCTCCACACTTCTCTTTTCCTTTCGTTTTTCTATCTTCCATACTCAAGTTAATAGGCGACTCACAATACTTATAACTTAATCTATCAATTTACCTACATAAAAAATTAGTTGTCATGAATTAATTTACGTACAAATCTAGGCACTAGCTAGGCAAGAACCCAGGTAAATAATTTACCCAATTTCAAAGAAAATTAGTTGTTATGAATTAATTTAGGCATATATAATAGCCAAAATGCCCCCTAAACTTGGCCATATATAATTGTCAATTTACACCTTGAACTTGTAATTGCGTTAATTTACCTCCTGAACTTGGTAAAAATTGTCAATTTGCACCCCATACGTCAATTTCAACTTTTTCCATCCAATTTTGTAACATGTGACATTCACGTGAGGGATATTTTGGTCATTTTATGATATATATATATATATATATATATATATATATTTATATTTAGAAAAACACAAATATACATAAAAATTACACAAAAATTACATTAAAACACAAATATACATAAAAATTACATTAAAAAGGTGAATTTTTAAGGTTTAGGTGAATTCTTAAAAATTACATTAAAAAGTTGAATTCTTAATTATTTTTAATGTAATTTTTATGTATATTTGTGTTTTTCTACAATAAAAAAAATATATCATAAAATGACCAACATACCCCTCACATGAAGGTCACATGTTACAAAATTTGATGAAAAAAGTTAAAATTGACTTGTAGGGTGCAAATTGACAATTTTTACCAAGTTCAGGAGGTAAATTGACGCAATTGCAAGTTCATGGTGTAAATTGACGCAATTGCAAGTTCACGGTATAAATTAACAATTATGGCCAAGTTTAGGAGACATTTTAGCAATTATGCCATTAATTTATACCTACAAATGTAGGTACTAGGCAAGAGCCCAAGTAGATAATTTACCTAATTTCAAAGAAAATTAGTTATCATAAATTAATTTACCTACAAATCTAGGCACTAGGTAAGAGCCCAGCTAGATAATTTACCCAATTTCAAAAAAGTAGGTAAATTAATGATGTAGGTAAACTAATGTAGGTTAATTAATTCCATAAGAAAATAGTTTAGGTAAATTAATAACTCTTATGGAAGACAAGTAAAAGATGAGCTCAAACATAGCAGGAACATTTCATAGAATATAATAACATCCGACAAAACTCATCCACTAAGCACCAAGAACACCAATGATATTTACATAAACGAAAATGAAAGATACACAAACCTTGAAACTCTTGAGCCAAGAAGCAAAAATATGCAAGTATAAAAAGATAGGCAACGCATGAATTCCTTTTCATTTTTTTATTAACATTTTTCTTCAGCATGAGAAATGTTGATATGATGATATAGAATGAAGAATTCATAATTGGAAGTTAAGTACCCAGCAATCAAAATGCAAAATAGAGGGAGAAATTTATGTTTTACCAAATTCAAAAAATCAATTGTTGGTGAATATTAAATATTAGTCTTAATGTTATATTTAGTATCTCAAAGTATATACGGTTAACTCATCGTCCTCTAAATAAAAAAAATATTAGTTAGCATTGATTCAAGGGACTAAATCCACCAAAAATAAATGGCCAAGATTTTTATTAAAAATATAAAATTCACAATGAGTTTTTCCAAATTTTTAATACTCCTTTTTGTTCTTGTTTTATGTAATTTCTTCCAATTCATCTCGAACCTCAAGACCTAACTAGTCAAAGTTATGATCGAACGTATATCTTACTGTGGAAGACCTATAACATAAATTAATCACTGTTTATATGCTCATTAGAGGCCTATAAATAGCGACACAAATATGAGGCTTTTGCAGCACAATATCCATCATAAACCATAATGGCATCAACGTCTAATGTTTCTCTTTTCACAATCACTCTCCTCCTCGTCCTTATTTCTCTCCTCGCTTATCCAACTACTTCCCATTCCCACAACAACAACGACTCTTCCCCCTTTGAGTTCCTTGACCATCTTAAGGGTTGTCACAAGGGTGACAATATCAAAGGCATCAATGACCTCAAAAAATACCTCGAAAAGTTCGGTTACTTGAACTACAAGAACCACAATCATTCCAATGACGATGACTTTGACGACCTCTTGGAGGAGGCCATAAAGACTTACCAGCTCAATTACCACCTCAAGTCCACCGGAACATTGGACGGCAAAACAGTATCGAAGATGATGATGCCTCGTTGTGGCGTGCCAGATATCATTAACGGCACCTCATCCATGAGATCAGCCAAGAAAAGGCACCACCATGGTATGCATTTTAATATTCATAATTTTAAACCGTTTATTAGTAGCGTTTTTCTGGTCAGTTGCTGTGATCAAGAACACACTACTGACTTGTAGATACATTAATCTACCTAAAAAGATATGTACATATCTGGTCACCTTTACCCCTTATGTTAATTGAATTTCAAAATCAAAATTGTTAAGAAAACCATAATGTAATTCTCTAGCTTGAATTAACACTTGGCAATCAGTCTAATGAATTTAAGTACTCGATATTATTTTACAGGTTCGATTCATACCACGGCTCACTATTCATTTTTCAATGGAAACCCAAAATGGCCTTCCTCTAAGTACCATCTCACTTACGGTTTTCTCCCTGGCACCCCGTCCAATGCCATGGGTCCTGTCGCACGGGCTTTCGCAACATGGGACAGGAACACGCACTTCAGCTTCAGCCAGGCCCGAAGTTATGCGAACGCGGATTTGAAAATTAGTTTTCACAGGGGTGACCATGGAGACGGCGCCCCATTTGATGGGCGTGGCGGAATCCTAGCCCATGCTTTTAGTCCATCCGATGGCAGATTCCACTATGACGGGGATGAGGCTTGGTCTGTGGGTGCGAACCCAGGTACCTTTAACTTGGAGACTGTTGCTTTGCATGAAATAGGTCACCTTCTCGGACTTGGACATAGCTCTGTACAGGGAGCTATCATGTTCCCGACTATTCGTCCTGGAGTGACTCAGCAAAGTTTGCATGGGGATGATATTCAAGGAATCAAGGCTTTGTACAACGTTTGATAGCCTAATCTTGAAGAGTAGTATACCTATCAATATAATTTACACCCCCCTAAAATGAATGATCCAATATGAAATAAAAATAATAATAATAATAAATAAATTAAAGAAGTGGCCAAGTGGGTCTGGTTTGCCACTAGCAACATATAGTCTTATAAATATTGTGTTGTGTATCTATACTATATTGAAGAGAAGAGATATTGTTGATCATAATTGAATTTTTTGACATAAATACCCCTCATATATTAAAATATTTTAGAAACCAATTTAATAAAAAGGATTACAAAGTCAAATTACAAAACAAGCAAAATTAAAAATATAATAAAAACATTTCAATTGCTTAACCACCTACACTCATTTAGATAACCACTCATAATATATTACACACCCATCGGGTGCGTGGAGATCTGTTGTATATATTAACAAGAGGAAATTGTGCCTTGGTGGTTGATCGAGGTGTTAGCTTTCAAGAATGAGGTCAGAGTTTCGAAAGCCCCTTACATACATAAATGTGAGAGTTTTTTAAATTTCGGTCAGGTTGCTGAAAGAGAGAATTTTGACACCAAGGAATTCTAACACCAAGGGTATATTAGAAAGTTCACAAGAGTGAGAGATAAATAATATATATTAAAATATTATAGTGGGGGATTTCACTCTCCTAAATAAATTGTCAACCCAATCAAATCAATTTTGAGAAAACAAAATGGTACCCCTAGCCTTCATTAAAAAAGAAAGAAAGAAGGAATTATACGTGCATCGATCTTGCATGCCATGTACAAGACCAGTAAATGTTTCTATGTTGAAGCTATTGTTTACAAGAATTAAGTTAAAAATAGTCCAAACTATGAAGATGTGGCAACAAAAATAGGGGAAGTACATGTGAATCTAGAACCTAGAAAGATAAACCAAACACCAAGAGGAAATTATAAACCAATTAATGTTTTGTTTCCTTGCCCCAAATGAAATGGCTAGGGAAATTAATTAAGTCAAATATAATACACTTTCCCATTATAACAATACGGACCTTCGCTGCCCTAGTCATTATGGAATATAGCAAAACGGTCAAAATCATGTATTCTATTTACATTAACCTAAAGCAACGTGAATATAGGTACGCACTACATGCAGCTTCAGATTGCCAAGGGGCCTGAAAAACGGGTACGTAGATGCATTCTCATATACAAATTTTGTTTTAGCTAATTTTGACCTCATGGACAAACTCGTGTTGTTGAACGGTAACTAAAAACAAAATTCTTCATTTATGTAAATGATCCCCTCAACGGAGTAATTAAGTTCACTTTAAGTAACTGAGTCAATCCTCCAAGTTAGGGTGGGAATTCGATCCCGCAAAACCAAAACCTTACATATTCTGTATCGAACCGAAGTGGAACAGGACAGTTTCATTTTTCATTTTGATAATGAACCTCCAATACCGAACCGAACTGATTCAAACAGTAATGGCATTGATATCGATATTTTGATACCAAATATATACAGTACCGAATTGATTTTATTTATTTATTTATTTTCACTTAGCTATGAAGAGTTGAAGACTGAAGTATGCTTCAGCATTCATGTACTTCTATTTTATTTTATGTAATTTTTTTTTTGTTGAGTTTGGTTGAAGACTTGAAGTATTAAATATTTGGTTTTAATGTTTTTAATTTTGAGCAGTTGAACTATTTTATTTATGTACTTCTATTCTAAACAGTTTGATGAGTTGATTGGTCTTTTTGATTATATTTTGGTACGATGAGCTAATTATATTTATGAAAAATGAAGTGAGAATAAATTTGAAGTTGTTGTAGAATGACAGAAAATAAAGTAGAAGAGAATAGTTCTTGTATTGATATATTTCATTAATGAATAGGGGCCTCTATTTATAAAGAAATACAATATACAATCTTATTGAATCAGGAATCATATTCTAAATACAATCCATATTCTAAAAGGATTTACTTTCTTTATCTCAATCTAAAATTGATTGCTCCTAGATTGAGAAAGCACACAAAGATTAGGTTTCCTTTAACACTCCCCCTTGTGCCGTCAACTCTAGGTGGTGTTTTTCTCGTTGTCTCATTAAAAACCTTGCCAAGTAACAAAAACCGAGTGGAACAAAAATAATATTGGTCAAAGGGAAAAAGAGTACAACAAACCCTTCACATTTGGAAACTTAGCATGTGAACGCCAGACTCCCCCTGATGTCTGCTTCTCCCACTGATTCCTACAATCATGGGATCTCAGATAATTTAAACAAACCAATGTTTTTAACATGCTTCTCAAATGTGAATTTAGGTAGCGATTTAGTAAATAAATTTGCCACATTATCCCCATATCGAACTTGATTCACTCTGATCTTGCCACATTATAGAAGAATTTAGGCGAAATATGCTTGGTGTTGTTGCTTTTGATGAAACCTTGCTTCATTTGCTCTATGCAAGCGATATTATCCTCATAAATCACGTAGGTTCATCTGTGGTTAACCTCAAACAACATGTACTTCTAATATGTGTAATTATGGACCTTAAGCATGTACACTCACGTACAGTTTCATGGAGAGCAATAATCTCTGCATGATTCGAAGAAGTAGCGACGAGTCTGCTTTGTAGACCTCCAAGATATCGCGGTGTTTCCCATGGTAAAGACATAACCCGTTTGGGAACTACCTTTGTGTGGGTCAGAGAGATACCCGCCATCAGCAAAACCAACCAAAACATCACAAGCGTTTTGGGAATATGGGACTACGGCGGCAGAGAGGAAGGTTAGTGGGCATTACCAACGTTCTTGTGATCATTTGTAACCATTTAATGACAGCTTCTGCTAGACCATTCTGGATATGCACATGTGGGACTGGATGCTCAACATCTATCCTAATAGACATGCAGTAGTCATCGAAAGTCTTCGATGTAAACTCTCCAGTATTATCAAGCCTGGTAGATTTAATGGGATGATCTGGGTAGTGAACCCGCAGGCGAATTATGTGTGTTAGGAGTTTAGCATAAGAAGCATTACGAGTGAACACAGCGCGACATGTTACTACTGTGTCAACGCATCAACCAACACCATAAAATACTTAAATGGCCCGTTTGGTGCACTACAAGAGATAAGGTCATCAGTGACAACTGAAAATTGTTGCAAAAAGTCTAGATTTCTCGCTTAACCAAAAATGCGACGATTTCAAATTGTCGTTACCAGTTGTCGCTTAATGTGTTTTACCGATTCCCAAAAGCGACGAAACTACGTAGTTGTCACATTTTTAATATGTGACACAATTGATGCCTCACTTATCACATTTTGTGAGGCATATAAATGTGTTACAAAATATTAAGTGTGAGGCTTTATATTTGTTGTAATTACTAATATACGATGCCTAGTTTGCGTTGCATATCATAGTTTACAAGGCTTGTACATTTGTACGAAATACTATATGCGAGGTTTTGCATTGTCGCAAATAAAAATTGTGATGCTTCTTTTATGTTGCTTATAATAGTTTGCAAAATTTGGATCTCTGTCGCATTTAGAACGATATTGGCTCATAACTCATGCACAGAATAAATTAGCTAAAATATTCATAATTTTATTGTAGTTCAAGATAAAGAGTTGAATGACAAAAAATACTTGCATTATAAACAAAAGTGATCATTACAAATGTCAAATGAGGTTGAAAATCAAAAACTAGACGTACTTCCTAAATGGTTATTAAAAACTAGTATCAGAGGGGAAGTCATCGATCCCAAGTACCAAGATGCTAGGTTATTGAACATATCTCGATCACATGCATCTCCTTTCACTCTTAATCTTTGATATCAAGATGCTAGCAACCTACGTTATTGACCATATCTGGATAACATCTCCTTCCACTCTTAATTAACCTTCCAAGCCTCTCGGAGCCCTCAACAATATATGAACAAGATCTTGTCATATCCACTCTCAAAAAAATTGGAGTGACCTCAGAGAGCAGTCCAACTCTGTCCAACTCTGTCTTTAGTACAAATTTCTAGCTTCAATCCCATTCCCTGAATGAGAAAAACCACATTAGTTGTCTCCATATCAATAGAAGCCTCTCAAAACGGCTTTTATAAATCTCAATTAAATCATCAATCTAAATCTAATATCATCGGGGTAGTAGCCACCAATGTCACGTATATAGCTGCTAGCAATGTCTCTCATTCTAAGACTACCTTGACTATGATTTGGTACGATTTGGGATGTCTTCATCCCCACTAACAAGTACCCTCTCGGACGCTGTCTTCTCAATTTTGTCCTACAAAATAAAAGAAACAATACATAAGAGAAAAAAAAAATACAAATTCGAAGAAGGGACATAGATCAAAACCTCGCAAAAAAGTGAATAAATGGTAACAAAGCTTTCCAGCTCTTTTATAACTCACAGCCATAAAAAAAAAAAAAAAGAATGTGGACACGCAAAGCAGATATCACAAGAATATAGCAGGATTACTTCAAGAGAGACTGATGATCAAATTTGGAAGACAAGCAAACCAAAAGGCATATTAAAAAAAAACAAACAACCAAACAAAAAAGACAGCAACATCTCTTTGACTTATTGTGCCCATAAAGAAGCTTTTGCAAATAATTTTGTGAACATATCTCCCAGTACATATGCGTAGCAATACCTTCACATTGTCTACTGTGCAAATTTCCACCTCCAAATAACATAAGATGGGTGCCCATAAATAAACCAATGCAATTTGGCAACTTTCTACCAGTACAAGACCATGCACGATAGGGCACAATTAACCTAACTCAAGACTTTCAAACTCCTTATATATCAGGCAAAAAGTAACTACTTCTCAATTCATCCACTCTTAATTTTCAAACAAATCACAGAATAAGAATACAGGTAAAAACCAAAAGTACTAGACTAACATCTGTGTGTGTGTGTGAGAGAGAGAGAGAGAAGGAGAGTAGTCTTCTGAGGAGTACCAGTAACTATCTCTGCTTTCTTGGCACAAACTGGAGTTTTGGCTGATGCAGAGACTTGGGCGTTTGCTTAGATTCATGCTTCAAGATTGAAAAATCAAAAATCAATATATGAATGATAAAACCCATAAAGAAATGCACCAACACTCATAGAAATCCAGGGAAAAGAACTCAATAAGTACCTTATTAAGAAATCGAAGATAACAATATGAAACTTAAAGTAAACCAAATCTGATCTCTTTACACATTTTCTAGCATTACCCACTAAAAATCGTAACCCACAAATTGAAAACAGAAACACCACTTAATAATCAACCCAATCTGCAATTCAACAAAAAGCAAAAACTGTGTATACATACCTGACGAAGTTGGCACGGAGAAATGACTTAATAATCAATCCAATCAGCAATTCAACCTAAAAAAATTGAAAAATCAAACTCATTAGTGATTTCTATTTATAGCGTAATAGACCCCCAAATCTGAATAAAACCCATAATCGAACAGTTAAACCCTAAAAATAGAAAAACAAATCGAAAACCTGAACTACTACCACAGAGAGTCAGAGACCTCACCGTTATGAATAGGAAGGGCGTCATTGCACAAAGTAGAGAGAGCAATGTTAATACTGTGATCGATAGAGCCCCGAACATCTCTTTTTATATTGTGTTCATCTCTTTGGAGTTAGGAAGAGTCCTACCTAGGTCTTCTTTCAAGAACCCGCCTCTTTTTCTTTTCATTGCGCGCCTATTTGAGAAAAGAATGGAAAAAAATTGAGTTCTTTCTTCCAGAACCTCTTTTTTGCGCGCCTCTCTGAGAGAGAAGAACGGGAAGAGAAGAGAGAGAGAGTCAAAGAGAATCAAGAGATAATGACTTCAGTTGTACCGAATAAAAAAAAAGAGATAATGACTCCAGTGAACTTAATGCCAGCCATTGGATAATGACTCAGGTGAACTTGATGCCAGTCATTGATATATCCAACAGACCACAATTATTCCTATAAAAAAAACAGACCACAATTATACATATTTCTTATTAAAAAAATATACACTAAACCTAAACCCTATACATACCCATTGTTTTACCCTCAAACCCCAAACCCCAAACCCCAAACCCCAAAATCTAACCCCTAAACCATAATAGCTTAGGCATAGTACCAATTTGACAAAAAAAAAATTGTATACTTAAAGGTTATCAATAAAGAATTTTTTCGGCGTACCGACATTCTTATATTCCTAGTAAGACATACTACCCATTGCCACTTCATCTTCCAAATGGTGTAGAATTTGGACATCCTCACCAATGTGCAACTTTTACTATAAGATATTTCAACTCTTATGTAGACAAGTTGAATGATTAATGCATGTATGTTGAACTCAAACAACATGATTATATTTAGACCAGCGACTGAACACCTTAAGATCGGTCATTGAAGCACATTATAATGTAATTTATCACATTACCCAAATTATTAAGTTAAGGATCTTTAATATGTTGAAAGGGCCTCACATTACTATGATATTGGAATATTTCAAAATAAATTGAAACTATCAGGTTTGAAGGCCATTCGCAAAATTTGGAATGCAAGTGAGTTTGATTCAACTGTGGAAACTCATCAAAGTATTCAAGTGGTAATATGATCTTTTAGGGCCAGCTCTGAGATGATGCAGGTGGTGCGGAGACACTAGCAATGATATATATATACACACTAGCTAGCAGGCGGTGCGGACACACTAGATTTCCCTTTTAAGGAAGCTTCCAATTTTGTAACATGTGTGTGTGTATATATATATATATACACACACACGGGCAATGATATATATACACACATTGGCAATGATATTGCGCTTAGTGTATGCATTTGTATATCTTAATTGGCCATTTTCGGTGTTCATTATAACTTTAACTTTATAGGCATATAAGCCGACTTATTTAATTAACACGAGTCGTTTTTTCTTTAACTTTATCTTTTAGAGCTAGGAAAAAAAAAACTAGAGCAGCAAAATTGAGAGTTGAACCCACAACCACCTGACCACCTCTAGGAGCCTACTAAAAAAGGAACCAAACCAATTGCACTACTGTTCATTAGTGTAATTGACATATTTTTCATTATACTTATCCTTTCTTGGAGAAATATCAAATTCGTCTTATGCGAGAAAATTCCAGTTGTTGCATAAACAATAAGAGACAATTCATAAAAGTCGTCGCCTACTTGATCTTATGTGAGGAAGTTCCAATTGTCACATAAACATTAAGCGACAACTCATAAAAGTCGTCGCTTACTTCATATTATGCGAGGAAGTTCCAGTTGTCACATAAATATTAAACGACAACACATAGAAGTTGTCGCCTAATTAGTCTTTTACGAGGAATTGGGTGTCGCATAATGTCTAAAAAGCGACAACTGTCAATTCCTCGCATATTCATACATTATGCGACGAATTGGTCGTCGCCAATTAGTTCATGTGCGACAACTAAAATTTCCTCGCCAATACTTAGTTTTTGCGACGAATTTTGAGTTGTCGTAATGAAATTCCTCGCTTTTGCTATTTCCTCTTGTAGTGGTGGTTGAATAGGTCCACAGATATCCCCTTAGATTCTCCGTAAGAATGGAAGAAGTACTTTAGAATGCTTTGCATAGCACGGTCTCAGTCCTAATATCCCTAAGGAATAGGTTTTGCAGAGCGAGCGTTTGGCCATTAAGGCTTCAGAAGCATAAGAGGCATCCTGATTAAAACTTGAATCTGGGTTGGACTGTGACGATTTTCTCACGTCATAGGGGAGGAATGATCCGCGGCGGTAGCCCTACTACGGCGGCGAACAGCGGCGGCGACGCCGAGTATGGCGGTCGGCCGGCAGTGGATGGCGGCAGCGGTGCCCTTTGGTACGGCGACAACGCTAGTCCTTCCACCTTGAAACATATTTTGATTCTTGCTTTGATTCGCTCGATAGAATGGATGTCTATGTAAGGTTTTCAATATACGGATCATCATGTCAAGACCAGGATATCCTAATGTATCGTGCCAAAGCCAATATGTGTCAGAATCCAAGAGGTTATCCCGAATTACATTGTTGGATTCAATAGCTCTAATAGTGGTAGCATTAGCCCACTAGAAAGACACATGAGTTTCTTTAAGATGTGTTTTCTTCCGCAATCATTAGAGGTAATTAATTTGTATGTGATTTGCATACAAATTAGGCCTCTAATCACTTTAGTAATGCTAATCTAATGGCCGTTTAGTGTCTCTAATTCTTGATTTACACCATTGTAGGGTTCACGAGCATCGGATTGATATCGGGAGCAAAATGACGCGATTTGGAGCTTTTTGTGCATTTCTGGCAAAATGACAAAAAGTCAACCCGAGGACCGTCGGTCAACTCGCAGTCAACCGACTTTAGAGCCTCAATGAGTCAACATGAAGTCCCGAAAGTGAGTCGCAAGAGAATTCCAGAAGTTTGGCCGAAAAGTTAAGCAAAGTCAAGCAAGTCAACTTTGGTCAACTCTAAGGGTCATGGTCAAAGTTAACGACAAAGTCAACCTTGTGACTCATCCACAAGAGGGTCCAAAATCAGCAAGGAGTATAGTAGAAACCATGAGGTCACCCTTAGTTTATTCCTTCCTTTTATTCCCATGAGAATTTACCCCCTTACCCTTCATTTTTTGTATCTAACCCTTAGATCTAACCCTACCTAATCCTACCCCTTCATTTTCTCCCTCTCTTGCCTATATATAGCCACTCTTTACCTGATTTAGGTCATCTCCAATCAGCCCTAAAACATCCCACTTTCCCTTTCCTTTTTCTCTCTTCTCCCTTTCCTTAGGTTTGCCCACCAAACATTCGTCAACCGGTCGATGACTTCCTGTTGAACGGTCGACAGGTGGCGGGTCAGCCATTTTCTCCACATTCCTCACCTCCTTTCCTCCACCACCCTTCATCAACCTTACTCACCACGACGTCTACTCCATCATCCACTATTCTGGGCAGCTGGGATCCTCACCAAGTCATCAAGATCCATCATCAAAGCCAAGAAGGAGCTAGAGAGTCATCTATTGAGCATTCCTCATCTTTACTCTCTATTTTTCTTATGTTTAGAGCTTGTATTTACCAATTGATAATGTATACTATGATGCTTAGTGAGTAGTTACTTTGTTGGGGACTAGGGTTGTGTGCCCCAGTCCAATGTGACTATGTGATGTTTTCATTTATGAATAAATGCCTTTGTTGGTTCATGAGTATATGTATTGTCTATTTTCATATGTATTGAATGTGTATGGCTTGACAACCTTATTCTACTCTAGGCAATTGACAATATGTGTGATGAGCATGAATTGTTTGTTTGAGTCCCTAGTTTCAACACTTTTACGCCTCTTAAGCACTTTAGGGGATTCGGTATTAGGTAACGTAGAGGAATCCCCTATGACACTTAGAGAGTTCGAATGGCCCTAATAAGGCATTTGAATACCTTAGGAATCACGGTCCTAGAACCATAACATGGCTAGGATACAGGGCTTGATTCGTGGACACATTAACATGATTTGGCATTAGAGCATCATTAGTTGCATTGGACATGGGGTTTGCCCGAAAACCCCAACACTTTCATATATTTGCACACACTTTATCTTCCCTGTACATGCTTGCATTTATTTATTTGTTTGCCTTTTGATTGTTGTCTTCACATTCCACCATTTCTTACACAAACCGACACCACATCACTCCACACATTGTCACATATACTCACCCACTCTTTTCACATCTTGTCACTCAACAATAACTTTAGTTTCCCGACTTTCACACTACCTTGAGATTGGGAACCGTAAATCCCTGTTGGAACGACAATCCCCCGTCTCAATATTACTTACCACTATTTTTGCTTTGTCAGTAATGCAAATGAATTCTTTTACATTCTCATCATACGTCTCTGCATGGAATCTATTGGCTCTTATATCTTCAAAGCTCAAAAGAGTTATATTTCCTCTTAGATCGTAGAGAGCATTAGAAAGCTCATAATTAAAATCGAGTCTTATGAAAGCAACTCAAATTTTATTAAAACTATTATCTAACGCTTTACATTCAAAGTTCCATTTTGATCCCAAATCAAAACTAAATCCAAAAACAATACAATGGAAAACAAAAGACTTAAGCAAAATCGGTTTCCAAAGTATTCAACTCTTAAACTCAACGTCTTGATCTTTGCAATTACATTCTCATATGTATTACAAACTCTGGCCCATTGATCAGATGCTCCATATCAGTAATAGACATCATGAAGAGCATTCTCGCTTGATTGAGGCACAGAGGCGCGGCGCACACTGTCCCTGGGACCAACATCGGCGTGGTGGAGTTTTCTTGGCCGATGGCGGCGGTGACCGACGACGTCCGTCCCATAGGGAAGGCGATCTTCTCTCTCTCTTTCGCGAGCCCTATGCTCATGTGATCGCCTATTCTCATGGAAATTACCTTCCTGAGCAAATCGATCATATGGACCGAAACGTCCGAATTTGTCCCTAAACTTAAGGTTTTGCTCGCGGCGTTCTCCCTTAGAGGCACCATTATAATGGGTCTCCAGAACAGATTTAGTTCGCACGGGCCTCGCATTATAATTCTTCACAAGTATCATAGTCATGTCTTTCCTCAAGGCAGAGACGGGGAAGGTAGTGAGAGTTTTCTCAATCAATTATTCTTCTGTGATGATTTTTCACAGAGAAGCATCAAGTCTCTGATGTGGAAAATTTTCGAATTATATCTCATGACCTTATCAAAGTCAAAGAAGCGGAGATTAGTCCATTATGCTTCTAATTCGGAATTATGGAGTCACGAATGTTATCATAACGTTCATGAAGCGCTTCAAAGTTTTCTAGCGCTAACCTCTTCTATGAACTCAAAATGGAGTGTTATATCCATATGGCTTTTCATCAGAATAAGTAACCTGCCATTGTCAATCTTAGTTTGAGGGTCTTGAGCGGTTCCTTCAAAACAACGCTCATGGATTAGAGCTAGAAGCTATTGTGCGATTAGGTGCATTTAGACATCATGAGCCCATCTCAGAAATCTAATATCCGCATAATCCAATTGAGTGAAATCGAGTTCGTTCAAGTTCGACATCCAAAAATATGGAGAACAAGAATAGAGTAAGTTTCAGAGTTAATACTCTCACGAAACAATAGAGGGTTTCTGAGCAATCATTGCTCCCAAGAAACGTTTTCCAAGTATTTAGATTTAGGTGAAACTTTGATGTAGTATGTTATGCTCAAGGTTTTTGGCTATTGATTCATGGTTAGAGCTCGTGCTGATAACGTGTTATAGAATGATAGAAAATAAAGGAGAAAGAAAATAGCTCTTGTATTGATATATTTCATTAATGAATAGGGGCCTCTATTTATAGAGGAATACAAGATGCAATCTTATTGAATCAGAAATCATATTCTAAATACAATTCATATTCTAGAAGGATTTGCTTTGCTTATCCCAATCTAGAATTGATTGCTCCTAGATTGACAAGACACACAAAGATTAGGTTTCCTTCAACAACAGTTTTTTTTTTCACTATTTGGGGTATGGGCCTTGATTTTTGGATTGTGGCCCAAAACCGAACAGATGCCGAAGTCATACCGAATTACAGATCCCATTTGGTTCAGTTTGACACGGTTCCTAATTAAAATGAAAAATGGCAAAACCATATCATTCCATATTGAATTGTGTAGTGGTGCAACATGGAAGGGCAGTCCTTGATTGTGTTTTAGGCAAACTTGAGGAGCTAAACAGGAAACCTATTGGTAGTTGTGACTTCAGCGTCCACACTTCTGCAAGTGCGAAATTTCGGGTGGGAGTTTGTGACGATCCGGACCAAGATTTTCCAATGTACAAGGTAGTTATGGCCAGCGAATTATTGGATTTTCATCTACGAGCTACGTTTAATAATTTTTAAGGGCCCTCGTAGTGACTTTTCGTTCGGTTAGGAATTTGATTTAATTTTCTTCACGAAAGATGTAGAGCGCGTTAAACCGAGTCCATCGACAAGAAGTACGTAAAAATCGGAGTGCGTATGAATGAGTTATGGCCAGCAAAAGTCGGAACACTATCTTGGGGAACTTCTATTTATGGAAATTTCCGGAAATAGGGTTTCCATTTCGGGAAACCCTTCTCTCTCTCCTCACCTGCGCTTCCCCCTCTCTCTCTCCCCGCGTCACTGTAGCAGCTAGTCTCAAACCGTGATTTCTCCCTCCTCCGGCCACCTCATGGCCTAAAACTTGTCCCAAATTCTTCACCACTCCATACTCTTCAATCTTATACTAGTTTCTTGCATCCATTCTTAGTGTATGAGGAGAAGTCTAGGAGAGAAAACCACCCAAAACTCGCGTAAACTGCCGGAAACCTTTATCTAGGAAGACTTACTGGGCTTTGTAGCCCTTACCAAAAGCTTTTCAACGCCGCAAGAATCACCTCAATCGAACTTCGGACGAAGGAGAATTTTGGATTTGAAGTTTCGGGTACAACTGGCTTTCGAGGCTAATTCCGGCCAACCAAAACTGAATTGATCTTCGAGGTAGTTACGAAACTTGATCCTCATGTTGAGATGTACATGCTGGTAAAATTTCAGATCTATCGGAGAAGTTTTACCGGCGGAGACGCCGCACTGGCGGCGGCGCGTGGAGGCGCGTCCGGCCTGCTTTGGTGGGGCATTTTAGCCCATTGGCTTGTACTCGTTGTTGCGAGCGAGTTGATATATGTTTTGTAGTGAGTTTTGGAAGTTTGAAATTTGAGTTCGATTAATTTAGTTTCGGCTCGTTCAATATTTCGAACCACGATTATCCAACCTTTGGATTGTTGCCAAATTTAATTAGATAATTAGATTTGTTGATAAGTAATTTATTTGGGAAGTGAGGGTTTTGAAATTCGTCGACGGGATTAAGGATATGGGGATTTCCGATGAAAACCCTAATCAAGTTAATTCGTTTATTTTTTCTGAGTAATTGTCTCGTCCGAATAGATATTTATTAATTCGTGTTGCCCAGGAGACCGTCGAGGAGGATCTTGACGGGCATCACTTCTAGCCGGTTATCTGTGAGTGGACAGTTGTTTTAAAAATTAATATTGCATGCAATATAATTTTCAGAAATATTTATTTATTACGTTATTCTTCAGTATGGACTTGCTAGAATTTGTGAGTATGATAATGTTTTTAGAGGATTTCTAGAATTCGATTAAGTGAAGTTATGATTAAGATGAGATTCGATGATTTATGACCGTTATGCGATTCTTGAAGATTTCGAGAATTATACATTGGTATGGGTTACTTGTTGAGGACTTTGGAATTGTGACGCATATTTGGTGGTTTAATTTAAGAGGCGAAAGTCTTATGAGTGTTACAGAGGTCATGGCTTTATAAGGATCGCTCTTGTATCGTGATTATTTTAAGAAAAGGAAATTCGAATAACTTGTGGAGTTTTGGACTGGAGTCTATAATTACCTTACGTTGGATGAATGTTTTTGCGCGAAAGTTTATTGGGGGCGGCTTTCGATTTATTGAGAAAAGATTTGAGGGTTGAGGAATCCTTGGGGAGATTTTCAGATTTGTCGTATTCAGTGATTCGTATCCGGTTGTCAGCATCCAGTCATCAGTATTCAAATGTCAGTATTCACTATTCAGTTATCTTGGGGGTTGGACCCATGTTAGTTTATCGACTTGCGGGTACCTAGAGGTTGATGCCTTCTAGATCACGTACGCCCTGATCAGGTGTGCGGACCTTCGAGGGACCGGTCGGTAACACTAACATGTGTGGTGTCTGGGGGTTAGTGCCTTCCAGACATCGTACGATGTGGGGGTTGGTGCCTTCCAGAATTCCCGCGTACGGACTCACTTCAGATTTCCAATTTAAGTATCTTCCTGATTTGTTTTTAAGTAATCTTCTCCCCAGTCTCGGATTATGATTCTTATTGTTGGATTTCTTTCAGCACGAGTTGATTTTACCTTTCACTATGATGTTAGATTGACTAAGGAAGTCATGTGATGAAATTGTGGGCCCCGGTGTTAATGGTGTTTGTTTGAGCCCAAAATATTTTGGCCCGTATCTACTACTTTCGTAAAGGAAAGTAGAAAGCAAAAACCGCATTATGTTTATCAGTAGTGCAAAAAGACTTTCTTGGCCTTAACTTTTCGCGTTGGGACAACTTCATGAAATTGTTCATTTGCCTGTTAATGGGGTTTGGTAGAAAGGATTAGATTTTTTTTAGTAAGTGTTAGTGTTGATGTAAGGATGGTTGGTCCAGACATTAGTACGAGTATTTGTGTGAGAGACTAAGTGTTGTGCATGCATGGACGACACAAGAAGTATAGTGGTTCACCTCTCCCGTGAGGAGAGGCTACGTCCACTTGAGTAATTCACTAAGTAGTGGAACTACATGCCCATGAGATGGGTGAGTCTTGTGAGACCAAGTTTGAGTCTAAGTCTAATTGCTAGGTGAGGAGTTCCTTTTATAGATAAGGAAGCTTCTCTCACATTACAATTCTCCGATGTGGGATGCAAGTCCCATTTGCTTGTCACGAAGCCTTTTGGCGAGCATGGGAGGGGCGCCTCCCGGCGAGGTCTTGGTCGGCTTCTACCATGGTGAGGTAGCTCGGGTGTCGGGCTAGGTGCCGGATGTCATGGCCCGGGTCCCACACGTCATGTGGGCCCGCTAGGAGTGTGTTGATTGTGCTTGGTGGCATGTGAGGTATATGTAGTATCAACAAGTCCCCCAAGTCCTCAAGTAAGAGGGTCTTCTTGGTTGGGGAGTTGAAACTCTGATGTCGCCAAGTACAAGTGACAAACGGGCAAGGTCCTACCCATAGGAGTCCCCCAAGTCCTCAAGGAAGAAGAGCCGCGCCAAGTCTCGCCAAGCAAGCATGCCATGTCGGTGCCAAAAGGGGATATGAGCAAGTTGCATAGAGTTCCTGTCGAAGAGAGAAAAACAAGAAGTACACATGAGGTAAGTATGGATTGCGCGAGGCAATCAAAATGTGACGTAAAAGTCAAATGTACAAATAATATATCATGGATATATTAAGTGTAAGGTGCATAATGATGCATGTATGCATGTATTGTAGAGTGTGTACGTTTAATGTATGTTGCGTGTATCGTGTTACACATGTTTGTGTAAGTTTGATATGCGTGTGAAGTGCATATGAGACGTAGTTCCGAAAAGCTTGTTTTCAAAAAAACGTGAGTTGTAGAGCTCGTGAGTGTAAAAAGAGCAATAGCCCGTGTGAGTTTGCGTTTGGTTGTATTAATGGAATGTGAAAAGATTTCAACTGTTGGAATAACAGTGAAGAATTCAATTTTCCATTAATGCAAGTGAGGGCGTGAGTGTGAAACTCGAAGATGTCGTAAAGGCGCGCACAAACATCGTTCGGGACAAGCATGACTTGTCCCGTCCGGGTTGTAGTATGCGCGATGGTAGTCCCGTACGGGTTAAACCCCTACCAAGTGTTTTAGACGAGATGTACCCTTAAACCCGAGTGAGACTATCTCGGGCGGGTTTGTAAGTGGCAATTTGCCGTAGCCAAGAGGTACGGTAGCCTTGTGTGTGGCTGTAGGCTATATCCGTAAGATATAGCAGCCCTGAGTTACCTAATCCCAGCAGTCCCCCAAGTTTCGCTTTTAAGAAAGTCGAGGAGGATGGATAGACTAGGTGGCCGTGTACTATATGCGAAGGATATAGTGGCCCTGTTTGACTAGCCCCGGTAGTCCCCCAAGTTTCACTTTTATGAAATCGAGGAGGATGGATAGACTAGGCGGCCTTTTGAACGTGGATTCAGGAGAATGCACGGGCCTAGTAAGCTGGTATGCGCAATAGCTATAGCCGCACGTCTGCGGTTGTCGTCTTGGAAAGTTTCTTTGGCTTTCAAGTTTGACAGTTGCACGGATGCAATAGCTCGTGGAGCCTTGAGGTTCGAACCGTTAAGTATGCTCGCTCGGGTGCAAGGCATATAAGCCATAACCAAAAGGGTATGGGGCTCGCACGGGTACGAGGCTTAAGTATCATAGCTGACGAGCTATGGGGCTCGCACGGGTGCGAGGCTTAATTACCATAACTGAAGAGCTATGGGGCTCGCACGGGTGCGAGGCTTAATTACCATAACTTAAGAGCTATGGGGCTCGCACGGGTGCGAGGCTTAATTACCATAACTTAAGAGCTATGGGGCTCGCACGTGTGCGAGGCTTAAGTACCATAACTGAAGAGCTATGGGGCTCGCACGGGTGCGAGGCTTAAATACCTTAACTGAAGAGCTATGGGGCTCGCACGGGTGCGAGGCTTAATCATTTGAAGGAAATTGTATATCTCGCCCGTGAGGTGAAATATTTTGACTTATTTTTAGGAAAATGCGAAAAGGATTAAGTTTGTGCCATTCTGATACTTAGTATCTGAAAGATGATATAAGAGAGGCACAATGGTTTGAATAATCCAATATTGTACTAAAAATAAGTCAACATTTACAAAGTGTATTCGAGCATCGAAGAGAGTTGAAAAACTCGTGCATCGAGATCGTGCCCGAACGATCACTTGTAATAGTATCGTAGTTACTTGGACTGAGTCAAGTAAGAGTGTGTCGGAGTAAATCCGAGCGAGTTGATTGTTGTGTAAGCGTGTTGTACGCTATGCGCAAGGTGCGCATAATGATGTATGCATGTGTGAGGAGCGGTAGTCCCCCATGTCCCTTAGTGATTACATTAATGGTACATGAAAGGAATTCAATTGTTGGAACAACAATGTCTGAAGAATTCCATGTTCCATTAAGTATCGGGAATGATGCATATATGTAAGCATTTAATTGGAGTGCAATTAAATGTAAGCATGCGTATAACAGATGCTTATATGTGTAATATGTCATGTGCATGAGCATATTGTGAACATAATTTAGCAGGTATTGTCACATATTGTAGGCATGCTTAGAAGTATAAAAGCATGTTGTTAGCTCTAAGTAAAAGAGCGTAAATTGTGAGCACTTATCTGGAGCCGATAGGAAGAGGCATAAATGTCGTATGAATTTTGGAGTTGTCCGAGCGGGTGACATATTCGGTAGAGCGAAGCGTCATGGTGTAGCGAACCAAAAGCATGCTCGGTTGAAGCGATCGAAAAATCCTCCAAACCAAAGTAAATGATTAGTACACAAGTTTGTAAAAATCATGTAACTACTTTAGCTTGATAAAGCAATTACTTTGCATATATTGACTGGAAATATATGAGGCATGTAGCATGAGCAAAAAATGTTTTGCATGTACATGTTGTAGAAACGACATTTAGCTCAAAGTGAGAACTAAAGTGATCATGCTTTGACATTTGTGAATGGAATGCAATGCAATTGCATATTCAATATGTGCATGATAAATCATGGTTTGTGGGTATGTAAGTAACCCGTAGCACATGCTTTTGATAATATGAACTTGTATGCAAAGGGGTTTGCTCTCAAGATGAGTTGCATGCTTGTCATGTGAGTGAGTGATCATGTATTGTGTGAATGATCACGGAAGCATGTTGCAGTTTGGCCATATAAATAATGATATTTATGGAAATTAACATGGCAAGTATGCTACTGCAAGTATGCTTATAAATATTGTCATATGCTATATTGTGGGCATGCTTTGTTGACAATAAATATAAAGACATAGACATGCTCGGGAGCCATGTGTGTTGTTGAAATTGTAGCTATCATGCTCTCAAATGTATAGTACATTATTATGTGTAATTTCAAGCGTGTAGTGTCATGCTTGAAACATATGTAAGCATGTACAAGAACACATGTAAGTGATAACTTTGAACAATTATAGCTAAGCACAAGATTATATATCAACTATACATGCCTGGACATGCTCGGATAGAGAATATAATATGCTTAATTGATAGGCATGCCCGGATAAGCTAGCATAGTCATAGGGGCACATGCATGCTTAATGATAATTGTAGACATGCTGTATTGTGCTTGATATGCATAGCATGCGGGTAAAATGTATGTTTGTGGAGGCATGCTTGCATTGTAATTGCATATATGTGAAGCATACTTGAAACATGTGAAGTGGTGTTTATAAGTATTGTCAGATGCTACTGGAAGCATGCATGCTTTGGTGACAATAATATAATGAGATAAGCATGCTCAGTTAACATGTAATTGTAGTAGAATTTCTACTAAAATGCTATTGAGAAGAGTAGAGCATATAGTGATCATGCTTGACATGGATACCCGTGAGATAATTAGCATGCAAGTTGATGCTTAAAAGCGTGCTGCCAAACGATACTATATGCTCGATATTTGAAATGTAGGCATGCTCGGATTGTAAAAATCATGAAAGCACGCTGGCATTTGAAGTATTACTTTAGCTTGAATCGATCAAGATAGGATAACAATACTTATCTTTGTAGAAGCATGTGTTGGCACAGGAGGTGTGGTGGCTGGGTGCCCCAATATGCACGTGCGGGTGGCCAGAGCAGTGGACTGTTCTGTCTGTTTTGAAACTCACAGACGAGTTTAAGTAACTTGCGTGGACAATTGGCTCTGTTCAGCTGGGCAGGTGTCATTTTTTTTGTTTCGTTGTTCAGCTGGGCAATTGGCAAGTGTTGAAAATGCTCGGACGAGCTGTGCATAGCCCAGACCGCTGTACGTGGTTTTTTTTTATAACTCTCGGACGAGTGTAGAGCTCTTGAGAGACCAGCGATCAACGAGCAGAGCTCGGGCGAGAGTTGGGAAGAGCAGGGTGCCCCAAGGAGGTCAGAAATAATCGGGCGTGCAGAGAGGAAACTGAGCGTGCTCGACCGAGACCGAGAACTCACTGCACGGGTGCAATAAGTAAATTTGGGCCATGATCGGACAAGTGTAGAGCTGCAACTCCCGAGCGGCTTGCCGCAAGAAGTGGCTCTTCTTGACTGATCGAACCCGGCCGAGAGAGATGTCTGCAGATGATGGCGGTTTGGGTCTCGATCAGGCTGGGTTTCTGGAATGGAATGGCCGGGAGTACTGAGCAAACTGCAGATTGCAATCAATGGAGTATAAGCGCGAGCTGAGCGTGCTGAGAGCTCGGACGAGAGCTGCTCGGACGGTTTTGTTGCTTAGAGACCACAAGCCGGCTCGAAGATGCCCCCTGCAGATTTGAGCTATTGTTGCTCACTGGGCTCGAGTTCATCTAAGTAGTGGCGCGCTCGAGCGGTACTCGATCGTGGAGCTGCACGGGCGATGCTCGATCGAGCGTAGCTCTGTGGATTGAAGGAATGGTCTGGGAAGCAGTATTCTGTTTTGGGTGCCCGGCCAGGTGTCCATAGCAGTTGGCTCTGTTTGCTGTTTGTGGTCCAAAGCTCGGGCGAGAGGTGATGAGACGAGAGCTGGGAGTTGTGCCAACGGGTCGGCACGGCCTAGTCTGAGCTCAGTTAATGCAGGTTGGGCCGTGACGGGTGATGCGCTCGGGGGTGAAATCTGAATATCGGCCGGGCCTAGAGCTTTGAAGCTCGCTCTGAGAAGAAGAGAAGGCCGTCTGGGTTGAATTGCTCGATCGAGAAATGCGGATTGCACGACCAAGTGTTCATGGTAGGTTGCCCTGTTTTGGTCTCGGAAGCGGGTCCGAGCGAAGAAGGCCGGCCGGCCTTGTGAAGGTCTGGTTGCTCGGCCCAAGTGGATTGGTGAGCCAAGTGCAGCGAGGCCGGGCGAGTGATGTGCTGATGGGTGCACCGCCAAGATGTGGATGGATCGAGTGAGAGCTGAGGTAGGGTGTGCTCTAGTGAGAGATGGGAACTGCCGTTCTGAACCCGACGGTGTCGTCCGAGCCCGAATCTCAATTGAGCGAACCCAGCACTGTCTTTTTTTTTCTTTTTTTTTTTTGAAATGCCCCGAGTGCTCGAATGGGACGCACGACCCAGCGCACTGATGGTGGTTTCGACGAGCGAGTCGAGCGAAAGGTGAGCGTCGATTGGTGTCGGCAAAGCTGGGTTGGCCGACCCGTGTGTGCCTTGAGCTGGTGTGGCCGGGCGACTGATGGATGCCCTGTGAGCTAGCTGTAGCTCGGACGGTGAGACGAGGGAGATCGAGCCTGGGGTGTACTGATCAATTGGGGTCACGGCCGAGCTTGTTGGCCACTGCATGGGCGGGTGTGTAAAGCAGTCGGCTGCATGCTTTGTGGACCGAGCACCAAGGCTTGGGTTGACCAAGCATTGCCAGGGAGTAGTGATTGATCAATTGCACGGGTGGATTGGGCAAGTTGATCGATTAATGATCACGGGCGCATGGGCGAGCTAGCTTGCATGCATGGCCGAGCATCATGACTTTTTGCTCGAAAGCCCACAGACGGCGCCAATTGTTGAAATTGTAAGGATGGTTGGTCCAGACATTAGTACGAGTATTTGTGTGAGAGACTAAGTGTTGTGCATGCATGGACGACACAAGAAGTATAGTGGTTCACCTCTCCCGTGAGGAGAGGCTACGTCCACTTGAGTAATTCACTAAGTAGTGGAACTACATGCCCATGAGATGGGTGAGTCTTGTGAGACCAAGTTTGAGTCTAAGTCTAATTGCTAGGTGAGGAGTTCCTTTTATAGATAAGGAAGCTTCTCTCACATTACAATTCTCCGATGTGGGATGCAAGTCCCATTTGCTTGTCACGAAGCCTTTTGGCGAGCATGGGAGGGGCGCCTCCCGGCGAGGTCTTGGTCGGCTTCTACCATGGTGAGGTAGCTCGGGTGTCGGGCTAGGTGCCGGATGTCATGGCCCGGGTCCCACACGTCATGTGGGCCCGCTAGGAGTGTGTTGATTGTGCTTGGTGGCATGTGAGGTATATGTAGTATCAACAGTTAGAACTTGGAGATCAGTTCCGACAAAACAATCTACTTTGCGAAATTAACATTTAATAAAATGTTAATTTAATGAGAAAAGTCCATATGTATACAAACTAAAAGATCTAAAGTGGATACCAATATCGAGGCCTGAAGAATACAGAGGCACAACGATAATATGCTACGAAGGAAGTCCAAGATTTGAGATCTTAAATCCAAGATATTTCAGAGTTTTTGTGAATAAAACTAAATAAAAAGGATGAAGGATTGCACATTCCTAACAAGACTTGGGAAAGCTGGAAATGGCTTCTGAGTGTCAAAAGGAGAATATTCACCAAATATTCATCTTAATATAGGTTGGAGAAATTCCAATTGGAAATGATCACTAACATCTTAAAGTATGTCCATGAATATTTTCAGAATATTTGAAGACTTCTAAGAAGCCCATTTATAATTAAAACTTCAGCCCAAACTGTTTCCAGACAAAGATTTGAGTCAGCCTCATTGTCTGGCCCATAACTGATTCATCCGAAATCAGAAATTTACAAAAGACCTATGGTTGAAAAGAAGACATCCAGAGCTTTCCAAAGAGTAGTCATGGGTAAATTTCTGAGTTCGGAAAGATCTCCAAAGTAGGTCTCTAAGTCAGCACAGATTTCTGAAAATAAAGATAAGTTAGGCAAAACTTGGTGCCAAGCTTGTCATGATGTTAGGTAACTACCATTATCACTTTAAGATAGAGTTTTAGAATCTGCACTCATGAAGTTATTGCTGCACTCATGAAGTTATTGCTGCACCCAAGAGGTATTGCTGCACTTAGGGGCTGCACTTAGGGAATGGAAGCCTACTCACTTGCCAATTCAGTTTTGGATGCATTCACTACCAAGAGGCTATATAAGGAGAGCAGTTCCTTCATCCAAAGACACCTTCAATCATCTACAAACACACAAACTACTCTCAAAGAGTATCTTGTCAGCCCCTTGGGCTACTTCGGTATTTGCAAGAACGCTTGCGACTGCAATTACTATGATGAGAATCTGCACGCACGCTTAGCGAATGCAATCCTCATTGCTTGCTAACCTGCAACACCGCATTTGCGACTGCAGCATCGCAGCACACAATCCTTACCTCGACGCAATGCTCTGCTACGGATCACGTTCCTAGTATCGATTGGTAAAACTCGAAAGAGCTTTACAAACACAAGTCCTTATATCAACGAGGCATGAACAAGAGCCTGAGCATAAAGATATCCCTCTTTGTGCGACAATCGTGACGAGAAGAAGTCAAGAAGAGCGCGTAATCAACTTCAACAACAACAACAATTTGCACCATATTGGTACTGGCACGCCTGCAGTTCACGAGCCAAAAGGAACGGGTTTGATTCCGCGTCAAACATTTTGGCACGCCCGGTGGGATCACTGGAGTTCGTTCTAGTGTTACCATTGCGTCAAAACAGAGGCAACCTAAGTTGAAGGGTTTGCTTGAGGAAGATCCTTATAAGAGGACTTATTCCTATTGTGCGAGACACAGAGTTTCCGGTCACAACTCGGCTCAGTGCCGAGGCCTATCTAGGCAACAACTTTTGGAGCAGTTTCCTGAGCTCCAGACAGAAGCTATGGCCCCAGGGTCAAATGATTCAGATGATAGCACTAATGCTGACAAAGTGGCTGAGTCCTTGATTAAAGCCTTCGAGGAGCGAAACTCCCAGTTTGTAAAGAACTCTCTTGACACCTATGCCAAGGAGATCAATGGTACAGTCAGAGAGTTGGCGAAATCTGTCGCTGCCTTAGGTGTCCAAGTGCAAGCCCAACAAGCTACCTTGAGCACAGTGTTGGACGAGAGAAATACTTTCTTGGCTTTGCTATACAAGCATGATTTTGCTCCTAAACCCGAAGGAGAAAGCAGCGGCACAGTGGCAGAACCTGCCACAAATCTTACCAAGGTTTCCCCAGCTTTGGGGTTTAAGATGGCGAAGCAACGTGGTCAGAGAAGTTTACCATCCAAGGGTAAAACCATCAAAGAGATTGGACTTAAACAAAAGCCCATCGAAGAATCTTATGTGGCTGCGAAAGTCTCGCACCAAGCCAACAAAGCTGGTTCTTCAAAGCAAGATGAGGTCGGGGACGATGATAGCGACCAAGAGAATTTTATGGTGGAATTCGCAGCACAAACTTCTCATGCGGAAGAAAAGAAACAGGTTGCCTATGGTGGTACTAACAAGGAAGGGTTACATCTCTTCAGTGATGAGCAGATTTCAGCCTTGGTGCGCAAGGCGGTTCGCAGCCATCTGGGTGAAGAATTTGGATACAATTTCCCTTTCTCAAAAGAGATCGCAGAAGTAAATTATCCAAAAGGTCACAAGACTATCAACTTCACACTCTTCTCTGGTGAAGATATAAATGAGAATGCAGCTGTGCATATTGCTAGGTTTACCACTCAGTGTGGTGACTTAGGCAAATCCAACCTGTATAAGCTCAAACTATTTGGCAGTTCTTTGACCGGAGCCGCATTTGGATGGTATTCCAGATTGAAACCAGCCAGTGTTAGTGGTTGGGATGAAATGGAGAAAATTTTCCGTGAACAATTCCGGAAAATAGAAGCTGAAGTGGGCATTTCTGAATTGTCCAGCATGTATCAACAGCCTAACGAAACGGCTTTGGCCTTTCTACAGAGATTTAAGCTTCAGCAGGCTAGAGCCAATTTTGCACTGCCTGAGAAGGAGGCTGTCAACTTGGCTGCTACGGGATTATCATACAAAATCCGAAAAAAGTGTTTTGGAAACAGATATGATTCCATTGGAGATTTGATCAGAGAGGCAACAGGGTATGAAAGGCTTCTCAAGGAAGGAGATCATATAAAAAATGCTTCAAAAGGAACTTATGTCCATAACAGAGCTAGAAATGTTAATGCATTGGAGATTTTCGATCCCACTATGCCTTCATCGCAATTAGACCAAGAGTGGTCAGCTGAAGAGGATAATGATGGTGAAGGAGTTTCGGCCATCGAGCTGACTAGCAAAAAGCCAGCCAAGTGCAAGACTTTAAGGCTGATCAAGGAGCCTATGAAACTCAAATCTGTGGCTTTTGCGAAGCCAGAATTCGAGTCGTACACTTACAATGCCAATAAAGCTGCAGAAATCCTGGATGATCTCCTTCAAGCCGGAATGGTCAAGACAGATTATGGGGCCATCCCCAAAGCTGACCAGCTGAAGGGAAAGAAATTCTGTAAATTCCATAATTTATGGAATCATAACACATTTGAGTGTGTTAAACTGAAGGACCAAATCCAGATTTGGTTAAATTCTGGAAGAATTGAGGTCAAGATTCCTCCCAGAGCAGCAACTTTGGTGGATAAAGATCCTTTCCCTCAAGCTGAAGTAAACATGGTGGAAGTCCAATGGCCGGATCAGGGCCAGCAAAAGGACAAGAAGGATTTAGAGCCAGAAGAATCAAAGCCTAGGGAGATGAAGGCTTCCGCAGTAATTCTTTGTCACAGATGCAAAAGAGAGTGCAACTTAGAATCAGATGATGAAACCACCCCGAAGAAATCTCAAATCTTGAAGCCGTCTGCGAAATACTTTCAACCTCACAGCCCACGGAAAAATGAGGTTCAACTCAATCACGGAGAGCCTTTTACAAGGGCACCTCGAAAATTCGAGCAAGGTGAATCATCCAAACAGAAGGTTCGTGATTCTAATCTATTTATTAGAACCCAGGACTCAAATCGATTCACTAAGGAGTGTACAAAAGGGGGCTATGGGGAAAATAGAAGGACTGTTGAAAATAAAGGTGGTGAAAAAATTCTGATCAAGCGAACCACCCCGTTTTCCAACAAGCCATATATTCCTCATTTTTCAAATCCTATCATCAAGGAAGGGCAATGGTACACCAAAATTGGAGGAAAGATTGTGCCCATGACTGCTTCTCAACAAAGGAGGTCCCAAAGGCAATATGGGGAAGCAAAAAATGCCATGAAAGCAGTGCAACTGGGCCTCATAAAGCCTAATCAGCTGGCAAAATCTGTCGACCAATTGGAGGCAGAGGTGCATAGACTCTCCACCAGACCTTTCGCAAAAATGCCCAGACAAAGCAGGGGACATCATGCTCCAGTACCTCAGAGACCAAGAATTGAGGATAAATATTGGAAAGAGAAGGATGTTGCGAAAAAGGACATGCTGCTTGAAGAAGAGACTCTTGCCAAGAGAAAAGGAAAGGAAATTCTTTCTTTAGTGCAAACTGAGATAAGCGGCAAAGATGTTGTTGCAGAAAACAAAGAGGCTTTGCAACAGCTTGAAAGACATCTAGAAATCATTCATGAAGGAAAGGCCTTAAAGGTCAAGGTCGTGGCATTTCCTGAATCAACTTACACTATGCCCTTACCCAAGATAGGGGTCTCAGAAGAATTATCACCTATTCCTGAACCACAAGCATTGGAGGTTCCAACCGAGCCTGAAGGGTTTGGGGACAATGATGCAATGATTGACTTTGGAGGAGAACCAGTAATTCAAGGCGAAGATGATGCTATGGATGATGCCATGTCTGAGGCAGATTGTTCTATGGTTTTTGTGCTTCCTGCCAAATATGCAAAGGAGGTTAGAAACGATCTTTTCGATTGCAATCTAGCAGACACATCAGAATTGGGGGGCAAAGAAGAAAATATTTTGCCATCCTCTAAGGCTCCAGAGGCAAATCCAGACACTGCAAAAAGCAGTGAAGATAAAGTTAGCACATAGATGATGTGCTTTCCTCGACCCACAAAAGATATGGCCAATCAGCTGAGGCCATTATACTTCACTGCGCATTTGCAAGGCGCCCCTATCAACAAAATCTTGGTTGATAATGGTTCTGCTGTGAACGTTTTACCATTCAGGTCCATGCAAATTCTTGGTATGGACAAATACGCAATTCAGCCAACTAGCTTGATCGTAAAGAATTTCACAGGCTCCATTACAAGAACTCATGGACTGCTTTTTATCCAAGTCATGGTGGGGTCCAAAAGCATGACTTTGGCCTTCTTTGTGGTCGACTGTATCTCTCCTTACAATGCATTGTTAGGAAGAGATTGGATTCACAGGAGTTTATGTGTGCCTTCTTCACTTCATCAGAGTCTTATCATATGGAATGAAGAAACTGGGAAAGCAGACCATGTACCAGCAGACCCAAGGCCATACTCAGTTTCAGCTAACGCAGCAGATGCCAGTTATTACTTTGGTAGTATTACACCCTTGAAGGTCAGTGGCATCGACCAAAATGGCCGCCCCACTGGGGTTACGGCCTATGACCTTACACAATGGGGAATGACTCAAGCACAAGAAGATATGGAAAGGCCGTTCATCGTTGTGCCAGCACAGGGTAGTAATAATGTGTGAGACACCACAAGACATTGAAGAGGCTTTTTACTCTTTGTATACAAGAATGTCAATATACAGAGAGGAGAAAGAGGCCTATGCAAGAGTTTGCACGTCAGATTGCATTGATGAGGCACAAATGTTGCCTACAGAAGAAGAGGAGCAGGAAATTCAACTGGCTCCTGTGATTTGCACATATTTGTCGTGCAATTTGTATTCCTAATCACGGGAATTAAGTGACTCCGAATGCTATTTATTGCATTTAAAGTGTGTTTTCATGTTTTCAGGTCATTTACGTGAGTTGAAGTAATTCGGCACAAAAAGGTGCATTTCGACAACATTTGTCACATTTCCGGCAAAAGGACGAAAAGTCAACCCGAGGACCAAAAGTCAACTCATGGTCAACCCCGACTTAGGAGCGTCAACAAGTCAACATAAAGTCCCGGAAAGGAGTCGCAAGAAGAATTCCGGAAGTTTGGTCAAAAGTCAACCTTTGGTCAACTCCGAAGGTCGCGGTCAAAGTCAAGGCAAAGTCAACCGTGTGACTCATCACCAATGAAGCCCAAAATTCAGCAAAGGACCACACTAGATATCATGAGGTCATCCTTAGATTATTCTCCCTTTTGTTCCCATGAGGATTTACCCCATTACCCTTCATTTAATTCATCCAACCCTTAGATTAAACCCTAGCTCATCCTAGCCCTCCATTCTCCCCCTCCTTTGCCTATATATAGTTTAGTTTTTGCCTCATTTAGGTCATTCCCAATCAGCCCCAAAACAACACAACATCTCTTTCTTCCTTTTCTCCCTCTCCTCTCTTTCTTCTTCTTCTTTTCCCTTCTTACTCTTCCAAATTCCAGCCACCTTCTTCCACCTTTCTTTCTTGTTCTTCATTTCTCACTCTTTTCTCTCTTCCATTCTCACCACAAAATTCGTGCTCCCCCCTCACCTCACCAAAACAGCCCCTACAACAACATCAAAGATTGCAAGGATTGAAGCTTGGAGCAAGAAGGAGTTCATAAAGGAGGAGGAGAAGTCTTGGATTCATCATTGAGCATTCTCTAACTCTTTTACCTTTTAATTTCTGTGCTTTATATTCTTGTAATTTGAGATATACACTATGATTTGAAATTGAGTTTGTTAGCTCAATAACTTTGTTTATCAAATTTACAAGTATTGCTTATTTACTTTCTTTGCATGTTCTCTTTGAAAACACCAAAAATATGAACACTACAACCATGTGTACATACTTCACTTCACAAGTATATAGTTCATCTCTTATCTCACCACTTTAGTGCTAGAATTACTTGGTTACCATACACATTACCAAGGTGGTTTTTGGGCCTTCCAATCCCTTGGGTACGACAACCCCGGTCTTAATCTATACATCCATACTATTGTTGACACTCGTAAAGACACTTGTTCTTAAGCGAAACTATACGACACGTCAAATGGCGCCGTTGCCGGGGATTGAGGTTAAATCCTTGATTTCTTGGTAGTTAGTCGGGTCTTTAGCATTCTTTTTGTTTAACTCATTTTGTTTATAGTGTGTTTGTTGTTTCACATGTGCTATTCACTCTTGAGTGAGACACATTAGGGGAGTGACGGGCCTTATATCCTAGCGATATATGTAAGACATGAGCACCCCTAATGCTATCACTTGCTAGTTGAAGTTTCTAATAAGCGTGCACATTTCATTTCTTGCTTTAAGTTGTTCTAAGATTGTCTATATTGAATTCTTGTGTTTGTTTGCGTACTAGTTGCATGTCAATACTTGTTTAGTTGTCATTTGGGTTCCCTTGCATCTCTAGGAACCTTGTTTGCTTGGTTTATAAAAAGAGAAAATCCAAAAAAAAATTTGTTTCAGGGGATTTGGACGAACGGTCGAGCCCTTGGTCGAACGTTCGACGTTAGCTCCCTGGACCAAGTTCGAACGGTCGACAATAACCGTCGAACGGTCGACTGGGAACGTTCTGGTTTCTTCTGTTTTGTTCTCTCACTCGTTGCTATCATTGCTTGTTTAACTACTCGCATACTCACCCTTGTATTTCTTGCCATAATTGTGATACTTAACCACTGCTCATTGTGTTGTGAAGGTGCATGAACCACGAGTCAACCTCTCACTCACCGATTCAACTTAGAAGTGGAAGAGTTTTAAGTGAGAATACAAGAGAACGGCCAAGGAGAAGGAAACGTACTCCACGGATTGTGTGTGAGAGTGCACCTCCTACACTTGAGAGCCAGAAAGAACCTGTAGAAGATCATATTCCACCACTAACAATGGAGGAACCACACCACCATGATCAACATGATGAGGAGCCACACAACAACCACAACAACAATCCACCTCCCGTGAGGCGCATGAGGGAATACACTCTCCCTCATGTGGTGGATCACCCATCATGCATTGTCCTTCCACCGTGCAACACTCATTACGAGATAAAGCCCTCCACGTTGAGCATCATGCCCACTTTCCATGCCTTAAAAGATGAGAGCCCTTATGACCATCTTATGGAATTCGAACAAGCATGCACAACGGTTCAACTTCATGGACTACCGGAGGATGGTTTGAAGCTTCGCTTGTTCCCCTTCACCTTGAAGGATGGGGCAAGGAAATGGCTACTCAAGATTCAGCCAAGGTCCATACACTCATGGTTCGAGTTGCAAGAAGCCTTTCTATCCAAGTTCTTTCCACCAAGCAAGGCAGCCAAGGTTCGGGATTCCATTGTCAACTTCAAACACCAATCGGGTGATGCTTTCTATGAAACATGGGAGAGATTCAAGGACTTAATGATGAGTTGTCCACACCATGGCTTGGAGCAATGGTTTCTTGTGGATGTATTCTACCGAGGATTATCTTCTAATCAAAGACAAAGGGTGGATACTTTCCGTGGAAGCACCATAGCAGGCATGTCTCCCGAGGAGGCATGGGACACTTTTGAGGATCTAGCCACTAACTCCGAACTTTGGGATGATTTTGGGCCTAGGAAATTTCCTCCCACACAACCGGCATCTCAAACACCAAAGGCATACAATGTCTCAAGTGAGCCAATGAGTGATGATTTGTTGAGCACTCAATTTGATAGGTTGGAAGCGGCTTTCAACAAGAAGATGGACATGCTCCTACAAGCACAATTGAAGGCTACACCATCTCAAGTCAATAGTGTGGTATCTTCACCTCCTTGCTTTTATTGTGGTTCTCATGGTCATGAAACGGAGGAGTGTTCTTATATGGTGGACAAGGAGAAGGAAGAGAGGCAACATGTGAACCAATTGGGCTCATACCCACAAGGTTCTTATCAAGCACCTCCTAAGCCGTACAACAACTATGCATCCCGGAATGATCAAGGAAGGACTCAAGGGTACCAATCAAAGTCTTATGGGAACAATGCTCAAGGTTACCAAGAGAGATCTCAAGGTTACAACACTTACCAAGGAGGAGAGAAGTCCCATGGGAATGGTACTTATGGAGGACACAAGAGCTCAACTTATGGAGCACCTCCCGGGTTTTCTAACCAAGGAGGAAACACTTACAATCAAGGTGTCTCATCCTCTTTTGCTGCCCCAAGTACATCTCAAGCAAAAGATTCAACGGACCAAACTTTGAAAGATATGCTTGCTACCCTTGTCCAAAGCCAAGTGAAGTGTGATCAAGCAATTTCGGCACTTCAACAAGGGTACCACAATATGCAACAAGGCATGTCAAATATTGAATTTCAAATGGGCCAAATGGCTAAGGAGATTGGTGAAAGACAAAAGGGTGCATTACCTTCGAAGGTGGAGCCGAACTTAAAGTTCAAGTCAAAGGAGGAGTGCAATGCTATCTCCACTTCTTATTCCGGTATATCTCATGCTACTTACACCCCTACTCCCCCAACTTCTAATTACTATATCCCTTCTCCCTCCATTCCCATTCATGAGGCCTTTGATCATATGCATTGCATGGAGGATGGGGCTAAGGAGGAAGAAAATGTACTCCTTAGCAATTATGGATTAGATGATGAGGTGACTTGTAGGGAGGAAGGAGTGGTGCTTGGGAAGGGACTTGGGTACTTATATTTTGAGAATGATGTTACCTCTCACGGTGGAGTGAAGACACAAGAAGGAGCATTGTGTAAGGAGACTCCTAGGCATGAGAGTGCCATGGTTTCTAACCTTGGTGGTGAGGCCATGATGGCTATGGATCCACCAAGAACCATGAGCACCTCTAGGGAGCTCCTTGATGATGATGTGCTTGCTGCCCATGAAGTGAAGAAGATCACCCCCAATGAGAGGAAGAACAAGAAGGCTACCTTGATGAATGAGCTACATGAAGTGTTCCAAAAGGTGGAAATTAACATCCCATTGCTAGAGCTCATTTGCCAA
Source organism: Rubus parviflorus (assembly GCA_029955375.1). Taxonomy (NCBI): domain Eukaryota; kingdom Viridiplantae; phylum Streptophyta; class Magnoliopsida; order Rosales; family Rosaceae; genus Rubus; species Rubus parviflorus. The sequence continues at coordinate 15,100,689 of JARGGL010000006.1, read as the reverse complement.
GTGCCGGTCTATGCAAAGTTTCTCAAAGACTTGTGTACCAAGAAGAAGAGGCTTGAGGAGCATACGGTTTATAAGATTGAGGGGCATGTGAGCTCAATGATACAACACAACATGCCACCTAGAAGGATGGATCCCGGAAGCTTCACTATTGGATGTCAAATCGGTGAAACTCACCTTGATGGAGCGCTTATGGATCTTGGGGCAAGTGTCAATGTGATGCCCTTATCTCTCTACAAGAGGTTGAGCATTGGTGCCTTGCATTCTACCCCTATTGCACTTACCTTTGCGGATGGAAGCAAACGAAGACCGGCGGGTGTTGTGGAAGATGTGCTAGTAAGAGTTGACAAGTTTATTCTTCCCGCCGACTTTGTTGTGCTTGACATGGGTGAAGACCCCAATGGAGACAATGGATTCCCCCTTATCTTTGGACGCCCTTTCATGGCTACGGCGGGTGTGAAGATTAATGTTTTAAAGGGCACCATTAGCTTCAAAGTGTTGGGAGAGAAGGTGAAGTTCGAAATGTTCAAGCCCATTCATCCACCGGAGGTAGTTGAGGAGGTGTTTTCTATTAACTTGGTGAAAGGAAATAGCGCCAAAAGCGAAAGGATTTTTGGTCCTTTGAACCCACCGAAGCCTACACCACGTGCTCATGATCACTTCTCACCAATTTGGGGGTATGACAACCTCCCTTCCATTGAGCATACGAAGCCACCACCTTGGCCCCATGAAGACATGCTTGCGAAGGATCCATTCCTTGAAGGAGCTACAAAGAAGAGCCCTCCCATGAATGAGCTACAAAAGGCGACAATCAAGGCCATGAGGGCGATGGTTGGTAAGTTTAAAAGGAAGAAGTACTCTTGGCCACCATCTCCCACATCACTTTTTAATGGCATCAAGGGCTGCTTTGTAGGAAGTCATGGCGACGGTGAGACAAGCAATACATTGAGTGGGAAGAAACTTTGCTTTGAGCCACCATAATTTCACCGAGAAGGAACCAAGACCGGCTTGTAGGTCTATAAACCGAAGCGCTTGTGGGGAGGCAACCCCATTTGGAGAAACACATTTATTTTCAGCATTATTTAGTAATGAATAAAAGAATCTAGGGAGGTTGGGAGGTGTTTCGATAGGAGTCTTGGAGGAAGAAACCCAAGAAGTGTTGGTTTGCATTTGTCTATGAGAGGCCTGGGCAGAGCAGGAACTTTGGAGGCAGTTTTCTCTACATCTGTCCGTTGGAATTTATTGAAATCAGTTGGAGAAGCTTCTTCTATGAGTTCTCTGCTCCCAGTTCAAATTTCTCTCTGAACGGACCGTTGGATCTGCTGAAATATATGTTTAAAGTAGGAGTGCTCACTACAGTTTGACTTTCTGAAGGGTCACTTTGACCGATTCTTCATTGCTTGTCCGGAAGGTGATTTCTGAGTTTCCAGTGGTCAAACTAAAGCTCTTTGAGTCTACTTTCCAATGCCACTGGAATCACTCAACTTGGATGCCTATTCTTGGAGCTATGCCCAAATCTTTGGGAGAAGGTCGCTGCTGTGTTGCTGCTGTCCCCTGTTTTCAAATGATCCCGATGCAATCACACTTGCTCATTCATTTGGCACCCGAGGAGCAAACGTATGGAAGTCAGGGCCTTGTGCCCTGAGGTTGGTGTCTATTTGCGGTTTCTCGGCTAGCTAAGGGAGTCTACAAAGGGGGGTTTTTCTTACTCTATCATCCATTTGCTATCTTTTGTATGTGTGCATTCGCCCGACTTTACTCTCTCACTTTCACCACATGATTTTCATTTTCAAAACCCCTCACAACATTGAGGACAATGTTGGTTTTAAGTGTGGGGGTGAGGTTGGGTCAAACTAAAATGATTTCACATTTTCAAACTACCAAAATTTTCAAATTTCTCAAAGTTTTCACGAACGGTCGACCCTGTGGTCGAACGGTCGACACACGTCCAGGGTGTTTCCGTCGAACGGTCGACCCTGTGGTCGAACGGTCGACAGGTGCATGAGCATAAAATAATGTGATTTTGGGTCTTTGAAGGTTTTGTGTGTGTTTTGATTGCCCTTTTCAATCCCAATGATAATTGTGAGCCTACTAAGTTGTGAATTAGGAGGATAAAGAGCATGTGCTTAGAAATCATTGAGTTGCCTTGTGGTTAATATGAGTAATTGATGGTTGCTTGACTCTATACGCACATTTGCCATGTTGATTGGTCACTTGCAATTGGAAAAGCATATCTTGACATGTATTGCCATACATACCTAGAAATTGTGAGGATTTGAGCCCATTGAAAATTCGCATGTATGCATCTTTCATACATTTACTTGTTCTTCATGAGTGTACATTGCATAACTCTTGAACCTAGAACTTGCTCAAAGACCGTTTGAAACGTTTTGTTGATCCACATTGAGTTAGAAATGATTAAGGCATTAGATAAGCACCATGGCCAAATTGACCACCATCCATGTGAACTTGAACTTTAGGATTAGCCCACTTGAACTATATACATCATTAGCTTTTTCTTTGTTCAACCACATCACTTTCACCCATTCCACCACTCAAACACCATCTCACCCTTGTTTCGTTGTGTTTGCAAGACGATGATAGTGACTTGTTATGTCTTTTATGCTTGAAAATTCGTTAATAGTTTGCTAAAAGGCAAGTGTGGGGGTGCAATTTTATTGTTGTTGTAGTTGTTTCAAAGAAAGAAAGAAAGAAAGAAAATCAAAAACAAAAAGAAGGAAGAAAGTTCCTCAAGAAAAGAAAAATAGAAATTGAGAAAGAAAAAAAAAATAGAGTTGTTTCTTGTACTGCTTTTGAATCCGGGGTGACTAATGCAAAAGAGTGGTAGGTAGTTTTGAGATCCGGGGTTGTCGTTCCACGGAGGATTGACGGCTCCCCAACTCTCGGTAGCGTGTGTGCGAGTGCTTTAGCTAATATGGAGTGATAAGGAGATGGATAGGGTGAGTGAATGTGTGTATAAACAATGTGCGGAGTGTAGTGTGGTGAGTTTGGTGTATGCAATTGTGGAATGCCAATCAAACAAACAAGAAAATGTAAATAGACAAAGCAAGTAAAAGGTGTGCAAATATAGGAAAGTGTTGGGGTTTTCGGGCAAACCTCAATCCAATGCAACAAGCAATGCCTAATCAACTCAATCATGCCAATGTGTGTGTGAATCAAGCCCCGTATCCTAGCCATGTTATGGTTCTAGGACCGTGTTGCCTAAGGTATTTGAATGCCGGATTATGGATCATCCAAACTCTCTAGGTGTCTTAGGAAATCCCTCTATGTTACCTAATACCGGATTTCCTAAAGTGCTTAAGAGGCGTAATAGTGTCGAACCTAGGGACTCAAACAAGTAACAACTCATCACATATGCTACCAATTGCCTAAGTCATGCAAGGGTACCAATCTCACACAATCTCATCAAGATAGATTAGTTAACATGCCAAAGAAGTGGTAATTCTAAGGACAAGCAACCAACACATATTGAATTAGGTAGCACACATATTCATACAACACAAAGACATTTTATTCATTGATTAAAGCATCACAAAGTCACATTGGACTAGGGCACACAACCCTAGTCCCCAACAAGAGTACTACTCACTAACCATTAAGGTATACAACATCATATCACAATAGCAAGCTATAAGCATGAATACAAAAGAGAAAAGGGTTAAAGAAATCTCAATAAGTGATGCCCCCTTCTTCTCCTCTGATCTAGACGTCGTCCTTGATGGTTGTGAGGATCCCCAGCAGCCCGGAATGGTGAAGAAGCGGTGGAAGAAGCGGAGGTGGCAGAAGATGGCTGACACGCCGTCTGTCGACCGGTGGTCGACCGTTCGACAGCTTCCCGTCGACCGGTCGACTGGTGTGCGGCAGGAAAGGTGGAAGGAAGAAAATGGAGAGAGAGGAAGGTGAAAGTGATGGGTGAATTGGGGCTGAATGAGAGATGACCTAAATGAGGCAACAACTAAACTATAAATAGGCAAAGAAGGGGAAGAATGGAGGGCTAAGATGTGTTAGGGTTTAATCCAAGGGTTGGCTATAATAAATGAAGGGTAAGGGGGTAATTGCCAAAAGGGAATAAAGAGTGGGAGTAATCATTGGGTGACCTCACCATTTCTAGTGTGGTCCTTTGCTGATTTTGAATGCTCATGTGGATGAGTCACACGGTTGACTTTGCCTTGACTTTGACCGTGACCTTCGGAGTTGACCAAATGTTGACTTTTGACCAAACCTCCGGAATTCTTGTGCAACTCACTTCCGGGACTTCATGTTGACTCGTTGACGCTCCTAAGTCGGGGTTGACCACGAGTTGACTTTTGGTCCTCGGGTTGACTTTTCGTCCTTTAGCCGGAAATCCACAAAATCTCCCAAATTGCGCCTCTTTGCTCCCGATATCCATCCGATGCTCGTTTGCCCTACAATGGTGCAAATCAAGGATTAGAGACACTAAACGGCATTCGGATTAGCATTACTAAAGTGATTAGAGGCCTAATTTGTATGCATTTTGCATACGAATCATCCTGCTGCATTGGATGATACACCTCCCAAGGTGAAGGACCCGATCGATCAAATAAATTTGGGGTCATCAGATGACCCAATGTTCGTCTCTATCAGTTCTTATTTAGAGCCTAAACAAAAAAAAGCTCTCACTTCACTCCTTCAGGAATATAAAGATTGCTTCGCAGAGAAGTATGAAGACATGCCTGGTCTTTCCAACACATTGGTGGAACATAGGTTGCCTATTAAAGAAGGATTTAAACCTTTTCAGCAACCTCCGCGAAGAACCAGACCTGAGACTCAAATCCTTGTTAAAGAGGAGGTTGAGAAGATGCACAAATCTGGTGTAATCAGAGTAGCCAAATATAATGAGTGGTTATCTAATATTGTTCCAGTCAAAAAGAAAAATGGAAAAATTCGAGTATGTGTGGATTATAGAAATCTTAATTTGGCCACACCAATAGATCAAGATCCTATGCCTATGGCGGACATGCTTATTGATGCTGTGGCAGGGCATGAAATCATGTCATTCATGGATGGGACATCAGGTTACCATCAAATTCCGGTTGCGGAAGAAGATAGACATAAAACTGCATTCAGGTGTCAAGGCTTCGCAGGGGTGTTCGAATATGTGGTAATGCCATTTGGACTAAAAAATGCTAGTGCAACTTACCAGCGTGCCATGAACTTAATTTTCCATGATTTACTTGGAAAAATTGTTGAGGTTTACATCGATGATATCGTGGTTAAATCCAAGAAGCAAGTAGATCATGTGGAAAACTTGCGAAAAGTTTTCGTAAGAATGAGATTCCACAATCTTAAAATGAACCATGCAAAATGTGCCTTTGGAGTAAAGGCAGGAGATTTTTTAGGCTTCCTTGTCCATGAAAGAGGAATCGAGGTCACAGAAGATAAGGCGAAATCTGTCATCAATGCACCCCCGCCTAAAAACAAGAAGGAGCTGCAGAGACTTCTTGGGAAGATAAACTTTCTTCGCAGGTTTATTTCAAACTCTGTTGGGAAAATTCAACCTTTTTCTTTTTTACTCAAGTTAAAAGACCAAGAAAAATTCATTTGGGAGGAGAAACATCAAGAGGCTTTTGACAAAATCAAGGCCTATTTAACAAGTACACCTGTTCTTATGCCTCCAAGAACAGGGATGCCTTTGAAACTTTATATATCAGCTACTGATGCGTCAGTGGGTAGTTTGCTAGCCCAAGATGATGAACAAGGAGTGGAGCATGCAATTTATTATTTGAGTCGCACTCTGAATGATTGTGAAACCAAGTATTCAGCAATGGAAAAATTATGTCTTGCTTTATACTTCTCAGTTGCTAAATTGAGACATTACATGTTGCCTTTCACTACGTGCATCATTGCGCAAACTGGTCTTATAAAATATATGTTATCACGGCCTATTCTCAGGGGCCGTATTGGAAAATGGATATTGGCTTTGTCCGAATTTTCATTTCAATATGTGTCTGCGAAGGCTGTAAAAGGGCAAGCCATTGCTGATTTTCTAGCCCACCATCCTAGCTTGGAAGACAATGCTTTTAAAGAGTTAGAGATTGGAGCTATTTTCTTAAAGTCGTGGACCCTTTACTTTGATGGATCACGTACTGAGGGAACCTCAGGAGCAGGAATTGTATTACAAAATCCAGAAGGAATAAGGTTCTCTTATTCTTTTCAGTTAGATTTTGTCTGCACCAATAACCAGGCAGAGTATGAGGCTCTCATTATTGGCCTAGAGATTTTGCTTGAACTCAAAGCATATGACATAGATATATTTGGGGATTCACTGTTAGTGGTCAATCAGGTAATTGATAAATTCAAATGCGCTAGCCCATTGTTTGCACCATACCTCTTCGCAACATGGAATCTTTTGTCCCAATTCAGCAATGTTTATATTGAACATATCCTCAGAGAGAAAAATTTCGCAGCTAATGAATTAGCTCAAGTGGCTTCCGGAATCAAGCTGACAGACGGAATTCAAGAACGAATCCTTAAAGTGGAAAGACGTTCTCTACCATCCATCTATGACAGAGGTTGGCCTATGGAAGTTTCAGCCACTACCATGTCAAGGAAGCCTATTGACTTGGATTGGCGGAAACCTTTGATTCAATATCTGGAAAATCCAAACCAAAGTATAGATAAAAAGATCAGGTTTCAAGCTTTGAACTTTTTTCTGAAAAATAAGGAATTAAGACGAAGAGGGGAAGATGGAGTAGATTTCTTGTGTGTCTATGGCAGGGAAGCAAAAAGACTTATGCGGGAAATCCATTCAGGGACTTGTGGTTCACATCAAGCAGGACTGAAGATGAGGTGGCTTTTGCGAAGACATGGCTATTATTGGCCATCGATTTTAAAAGATTGTATTACCTTCGCAAAAGGATGCCAGGAGTGTCAGCAGCACGGTCCAATCCACCGAATTCCCAATATTCCAATGCAACCAATTGTTAAACCGTGGCCTTTTCGTGGATGGGCAATGGATTTCATTGGGATGATCAGTCCGCCATCTTCTAAGCAACATCACTTCATCATTGTGGCCACTGATTTCTTCACCAAATGGGTTGAAGCAGAGCCTATGAAGCACATTACTGCGGATAAGGTCAAGGATTTCATTTTTGACAATCTCATTTGCAGATTTGGAGTTCCAGAATGTATTATTACCGACAGGGGTACATCATTCATGGCGGAAGAAGTAGTGACAATGACAAATAAGTTTGGAATTAAGTTGCTCCATTCAACTCCATACTATGCACAATCTAATGGCCAGGCTGAGGCTAGCAACAAGATTATCATCAATATTTTGAAAAAGATGGTGGCCGATAATCACAGAGATTGGCACAATGAGCTGTATAACACATTATGGGCCTACAGAACATCCAAGAGGACGCCTACAGCTACAACTCCTTATGCATTGACATTTGGACATGATGCAATATTGCCAATAGAGATCTTGGTGCAATCGCTTCGCGTGCGAGAACAACATCAGTTGATTGGCGAAGATTATGTTCAGGCCATGTGGTAAGAACATGAGCAACTGGATGAATTAAGGCTCGAAACCTTGAATAATTTGATTGCCGAAAAACAGAAAGTGGCCCGAGCCTATGATAAAAGAACCAGGGGTAAATCCTTCAAGGAAGGAGAATTGGTATGGAAAATAGTTTTACCGGTTCGCGAAAAAACCGATGGTCTTGGAAAATGGTCACCTAAGTGGGAAGGACCTCATGTCATTCACCAAATCTTACCTAAGGGGGCATATCATCTCCAGCACATTAATGGTGAAATCCATTACAATCCCATCAATGGAAAATATTTGAAAAAATATTATCCAAGTGTATGGGATTTTGCGAAGAAGGTCGAGAAACCGGCGAAACCGGCGCCAGATTTCAAGAGAGTAACACGCTCTCAGACACTAATGGCAGGGACTCATTTTCAGTTTTAATATACTTCGCCTTCTTTTATTAACACATTCGTACATCAAAACTGAAGGGGGCAACATGTACTTAGGTACTTAGAGGTACTTGGAAATGCTGGAAAATTTGAAATTTGAACATTTTCGCAGTAGCCTTTTAATCTTTGTATTACCAGTAAGTGGATTAATGTATTTTCATACTTCCGCTCTCAAGAGTGTCAAAAGTAAACTTTAAATTGGTTATGCAAAATAATATTTTACCTTTGACAAATATCATAAAATTCACAAAATAAAAAAGCACGCAGATGAATGTCATAAATTGTTAAATTTCATAAGCGGCTTTGTGGCCAAAACTACATCGTGTGAAATATGTAAATACATCAGTAGAGCTTTAAACAAGGCTCTGATACCATGCGGTATGCCAAAATACCAATTCTTCAACTGCAGGTTGGTTGTGGATCTGAAAGGAGAAAAAAGATAATTCTCTACAAACTGTATGGTCAAATGAAAGGAGACATACATGATGACTGCGAGAGAACGAGGATCACGCATAAAACTTTTCCTCAGGGCCTCGCAGACCAAACCCACATGTGGGGTTGCCTTCCCTTCATGGACCTTTCCCTTCCCACCACAGTGGCTGCAGCCAAAGGAAACCGGAAATCCCAAAACCTGATATTTCAGCCTTACTGAAATATAGGATTTTGTTGGAATCCCAGTTCCCCAGTAATGCAAAAATTAGGAACTTATTAAAGCAAACAACAGCTGTTGAATGCAAATTTTCCCAATTTTCGCATTATTAACCACAAGATTAGACTATGAAGCCTATCTGTGGCTCAAGATTCTATGAAGCCTAGAATTACCTAGAGGCTATAGAGTAATTTTTGTGGTAAAGTTTTAAGAAAGAGAACAATAAAAAGAAAACTTGGTTGATACATGACAAAAGAAGTTTTCTGAGTTGTGTTGTTTTCTATAACAAAGAGAGCTTATTTATAGAGGAAGTAAGAGGTGTCCAAATTATGCCTTGCAAACTTCATATACGGCTTTCCTTTGAGAAGTTATTGCCATTAAATGTGGTCAAGCTAGCCACGCGGTAAAAAGGGATAAGATCGAAAAAATCTCGTGAAAACCAATAATCAACCGACAAGATAGTGGTTGAAATAGGATCCAAAGATTTGGATTATAAACTCGAATTTTAAATTAAAAGGACGGTCCAATGCCGTCTGGACAGGTGTAATCCAACAGTAGTCTCGAAATGCTTGTTTTTTTTTCAAGATTTGAAAGATAAAGCCATTGGGTGGCTTAATCTTAATAAGGCGATTGGTCGTTTTAAGGCCTATTCAAGTATCTCCCTTCAAAGAATATGATTTCGATTTAGAGAAATCGGAAGGTTTCGCACACTGAACATAGAATAAAATAAAACTGAAATATTCAATTAGTTGAGTGGCTTTGCGGCCAAAGCTACAAGTGCGAAACAAATATTGCAAAAAACATGCGTGACTTTAATACCAATTGTGGTAAAGACGACCACAAGATTAAGAAATCAACCATAAGGTTTCTGCTTGAAAAAGAAGATTGAAATATAGACCATGTGAGCATGAAGGGTATTTAGAACCATACTAAATATCCAAACAGGTGTTCCTTATTTATAATATTTGAGGTCATACTATGCCAACCATATAAAAGTGGCAATAGCGAATAAATCACTCGAATTCATTATGGGATTTGATCGAGAGTCATGCTGACAAAAGAAAAACAAAGGATATGCAGGATATCAATATTAATACCTCAACTAACCAAATGTGGTTGAAACAAGGTTGAACAAAGTATACCCTTGAAATAAGCCTAGGGATAAAACACTTACCAGGTCATTATGGGCTTTAGTAAATGTCCAAGAGTCGTTCCAAGACTATCAAACATAATATCATGCTTGAAAGGGCATATCATTGATGACTACACAAAGATACAAGACACAAATCTTTAGCAGTTTGGGTCTAAAAAGAGCAAACCTAATTTAAGAGTGGCTTATTTCCAAAATGTTTAAATGATTATGGGCCCTTAGACCATTTCGAGGACGACTTTTGTGGTTGATGGGCCATGATATTTAGATATTAAAATCACCACGTGTTGAGTTTTTCGAAACTTTTAACTGTCGACTTTTTTACTTTTATTTTCTCGCTGTCTGTTTCTGTTACATTATATTTTCTTCTTAGTCTCTCTTCATAATTCTCGTTTCATCATCCAAGTAATCATAATCCACATTCATTCAAACCAGCAAAAAATCAAAATGTCGAAACAAGTCAGGTCCTTCGACGAGTTGATTCAACCTAGCAACTTTGATTACGAAGGTTGGTTAGGAGAACTACCAAGAGGCGTGGTCACAAATAGTGACATGCCTAAGGAAAAGGAATTGCAAATTTCCTCATTGATAGGCCCAAGCAGCCCAGGATCACCTGTGGAAGATTTTTTAAGATCAGACCCATCATCAGGGTCTGACATGGGCCCATGTCGACGCAAATCCAAGAAGACAAAGTATGACGGCTATACAATCCAACAATTGGAGGAATTCATTACAAAGAATCCATGTCCAGATGACAATCAAAAGGAAGAAATGGCGAGACAGCTCCGCTTACAGCCGAAGCAAATCACGTATTGGATTCAGAATTACAGAACAAGCAGAAAGGCTAAGTTTTTTCGAGAAGAAAATGCTGCCCTGAAAAAGGAAGTTGCCACACTTCATGCCAAACTAAAGAGGTATGAAGAGGCCTTTGCCAACACCACATGTTTGGTTTGTGGAGGCCCAAGGATCTCCAACAAAGACCCGGATTGTAGGTCACAAGCGTCAAATGTAGGCCCTAACATTGAGAAGGGCAAATCACCACTTGATTTTCCGGAGGCCTTTCAACCAACGAGGGAAGAATTTTTGCACACTAATGATGAACAAGACTTAGTTGCAAAGTTGGTTGTTGCAGCTATGGAACAGCTGGTCATGATGGCCCATGCAGGAGCTCCTTTGTGGATTTCTGCGAAAGACGGCGAACCTCCCAATCAGCCTGATATTCTCAACAAGGTAGAATATTTGAGAATTTTTCCTAGAAATCTCAATCATACACCAACAAATCTTTGGCCAGAGGCTTCAAGAGATTCGGCCGTGGTTCTAATGGACCCTATCAACATTGTCAAGATTCTCATGGATGTGAAACAATGGTCAACTGTGTTCGGCAACATAGTTTCAAAAGCAAGAACTCTTAAGGTCTTGTCAATTGGAGTTGATAAAAACTTCAATGAGGCAGTGCATGAAATGATTGCAGAATTTCATTTGCCTTCACCAATAGTCCCAGTGCATGAGCATCACTTCATCAGGTATTGCCGCCAATACTACGAAGATGTTTGGGTAGTGGTTGATGCCGATCTCAGTGAGATTTTCCAAGATTCCCTTGCGAAAAGTCATAGAAGACCTTCTGGTTGCTTGATCCAAGCTTTACCATATGGATATTCCAGAGTAACATGGGTAGAGAATGCAGAGGTAGATAATGAAGATGTCCAAAACCTGTATTTTCCATTGATTAGATCTGGTACAGCATTTGGAGCTAAACGATGGGTGTCAACTCTTGAAAGACAGTGTGAGCGGTTGGTAAGCTCAATGGCTACATCACTTGACCCAATTAGTCTAGGGGTCATTTACGATGATAAAGGAAAAAAAGGTTTATACAACCTAGCGCGGAGAATGATGTTGAAATTCCATTCAGATGTCAGCGCTTCAACGGCCAATCATTGGTCTACATCATCGAAATGTTCCGGATCTGATGAGATACAGTCCATGATGAAGGTCAATATGGTAAAGCCGGGAATTCCAAAGGGCACTATTTTTAGTGTTATTTCTTCTTTGTGGCTTCCTACTTCGCCAAAGGATGTTTTTGAACTTCTCCAGAACTATCAAACCCGACGACAATGGGACATTCTCACGGAGGATGGCATGGTGGAGGAAATTATGCGCATTATCACGAGCCCAAAACCAAGAAATTATATATCCATATTGCGTATTAATAGGGCAATTTCTGGAACGACCAATAAGTTAATCCTCCAAAAAAGTTGTGCGAACTCAATCGAATCATATGTGGTATATACCAAGATCAATGTCTTTGAGATAAAGGCAGTATTGAGTGGAGCAGACCCAAATTCCGTGGCACTTTTGCCTTCAGGTTTTGCGATAATACCTAATGAGGCTACTACTGAGGGAGCTGGAGGAACTCATGGTACGTGTACCGATGAGACACTACTGACAGTTGCTATTCAAAAGGTAGTACTTTGGGGCAAAAATTTAAAGAATTTCAATAAGCCTTTAACTGAGGCTAAAAAGCGCATTCAAGCAATAATTGTTGGCATTAAAGAAGCAGCTTTGAATGACCAAAAAGGTTATTAGGCTAGCTTTATAATGTCAAAATGACATTTAGATTTTTGTCAAAAGTAAGTTGACAACCTTAGCAATTGAGTGTCAGTGTTATGCTTAAAGTCTTTTTAGCATGGCTAGTTATTTTCTGTTGTTTCTCATTCATGAACAATTCTTCTAAAGTATTCATGAAAGTAGAAAATAAAGTTGTGCTAAAATTTTCGCAAACCATGTAGTGGTTTTCGCGAATAGACATCATCATTAATATAGATTTCGCATATAAATGAAGTATGGGAATCTACAAACTTCAATTTATTCATTCATAAATGGCTTTATGGCCAGAACATACATATGCGCAAGCAAAATAAACCTTACAAACGAGAAATTTACATAGAATCAGGCTCTGATAATTCGTGGGCTTGAAGAATGCTGGAGAAAATGTGGTTTTCAAAACCAATCTTCACCAACCATCACAATATAATTTCATAAACTCGTTCGGGTTGGCTTCCTTTGTGGTCCCAATCCAGGGGGGCACGTGTATTCTAGATAAAGAAAATACAAGGATGCTTCTATCAGAGGGCAGATGGTTTTTCCCATCGTTAAATGACCAATGAAAAAGAGCAGGTGAGTAACACAGTGGGCTTACCTGTCTTCATCATTCGGCTATGAGATCAGACTAAAGCCTAAAAGTTTTGCGAAAAGGCTTTGATAAGAAGAAGTGTCTGTTAAAACTCCAGAATAATCTGGAAATATGCGAAACATGATGAAACTAAAGTGTTTCAGTTTATGGTCGGACCGTGAGTTCAACAAATTGACTATCACATGTTCTTGGATGCAAATAAGAGGATTTCTTTACAAGCAACAAGAGGAGGGTCATCTAAAGCCTTAAAAGACCAACAGACAAATTCTAATTGTGGTCCATAAATCCAGAAGTATATGAAATTTCATATACTTTAGGGGTAAATACATGAAATATAAATTTGTCACTTTTTTAAGAGATATATTATTTCTTGTACATCGCATATGGAGGTAAAATAATATTACAATAAATTAGATAACTTTGTGTCCAAAAGATTACATACAAAATATGCTAGAGAGGATACAATCTTCGATTGACCTACGTGAGCGCTTCTTGATTGAGTCGAGACCAGCAAGAAGGAGAAGCATGGGCAAGAGATTTCTTACCATTCTATACTTCTTGCCTCCACTCCCGCACCACAACAAGAGGCGACATGCGGCATTTGGGGCTTCAATCGATCACGCTCCCACTCCTTCATTTAGTCACAAGAGAAAGGACGAGAGAAAGGGGGAGGAGCTAGGGTGGAAAATTGGAGCAAAGTTTGTTCCCTTGGGGAACACTTCAGTCCAATAGTCCTGTGATCGGCTGATTGTGGGTAAAATGAGGAACTCAAACTATCTGGAGTTTGCTGTTTCCCATTTTTCCAGCCGCCTCGCCATGAAATTCGACTATAAAGCCTATTCATGGCATGAAATTCGACTACAAAGCCCAAAGGCCTTCATAATAGAGGCCAAGAAAGGAATTTTGGTAATAGAAGTCATTAAACAAGAGATGGAGAGAAAAATGCCTAAGAAAGTAGATTGAGGCGAACTTCGCCTTAAGAGTGGTTTTTTTTCAAACTTAGCCTCGGATGGCAGCTTATAAGAACACTAAAAGTCGTGATTGCCACGTGATCATATCTTATCGGCAACAACCAAATCTTGAAAATAAGGAAATACAATGTATTTGGCCTCAAAAGTGTCGGGGTCACCTACGTGAGTAGGAATCACCAACAGAGTAGTCATCACTATGTCACATCATTATTGCCTATTGAAATCATTGAGGCAATGCAATGTTGACTGAGGCAATGCAATGTTGACTAAGTCAAGGGTTATTGATACAATAGTCAATGGGCCAAATAATTAGGCCCAAGACTTTGAATAGGCCACCAATATTTCAAGAATATTCTGTGGAAACGGCCCCCGAAATCAATAATCAATAATTTCTGCAAAAATCTAAACATAGTACAATTTGAATAAACTACCAAGTGTTTAACAAAGGTACTAAAATTTCTAAACGTTCGGAAGATCTTGCAAAAATTGGATTAAAGCTCTACACTGAAACTCAAGGTTTAGCCTAGCATCCAGGACCTCATGTCTTTTCGCAAGACATTGCTTTCGATGGTTCTTTATGCTTTCGTCACAATCTTGTAAAGAAGAATAAGCATAACCCAGATCATCAATAAGCGAGGCTTCATCAACAGGGATTTCTTTGTCTAATCGCTCTAGTTCAGCCTGAAGGGATGCAATTTGGACTTGGATTTCAGCCTTACGTTTCTTCTTTCCGGTGATCAAGTCTTCTCTATCACCAACCTGCAGAGCATTAGTTGCCAGATTTTGGCAATCTGATAGAAGTATTGTCGTCTGCTCATTCAGTTCATCGATGTCCTCTTGCTGACTCTCATAGATATCTCGAATTGAGGGAAGTAATTTCAGAGATTTTCGAGCAGGAGCAAGAATTTGATAAATGGAAGACTCTTCATTTTTTGAAAGAAGATTGACAGCTTCTCGTGCTTGTTGCTCTTGCTCTTCAGATAGGATTTCACCCTCTAAATTGGGAAGGAATCGAATTGCGGCGCATTCTTCGTATGATAACTCATCCGATATGTCTTTTATGACATAATGTTGTCTTGCCCAGTTTCGCAAGTTGCTTGCCGTTTGCGAAAAAGAATCAATAACTTTGGGAACACCACTTGGGCCAGGCGATAAAGATGCAGATTGAACATTTGAAGTAAGTGGCAAATTCTCTATGCCTGCATATGTTCCCTTCAAAGGCCAAGACGAGTTTAAATTTAAGTGTTTAAACATGCCAGTTTGAAAACTATTTGTTGAAGAAATAAATTTACCTGAGCTACGAAGACAGTAGAGGCTGCAAGGCCATGACTATCTATGTTACCATCACCAGCATCATTGAATATTGGTGGTTGCTGATCTATATGAGCTTCACCTTCCCCAATGATCTTATCTTTAGACTGAACCTCTACACCTTTAGGAGGATCACTTAAAATATCAGAGGTATTAATGCCTGAACTAGGAGGCGTTACGTTTTCTTCGCAAGTCCTAGAGCTGTTTTCAGTGGTAATCTCCTGTAAAGGAATCACCAGAGAATTAACACTGGTCATTTATGACCAAAACTGATCAAATTCAAAGAATTATATATACCTGAAAAGAAGAAGGAGGTTGCATAGTTGCGTCTGCATTCATATTCGCAGTTGGATCAACCTGGGAAACTTCAACAGTGGAAGTCACAATTTCTACATGACTGACATCAATATCCTCAATAGCATAACTTGAAATTATCTGTTGACCTTCACCCTGAGAATTTTCAACTTCTTGGATGATCTCAGGCTCAACATTGATATCACCTTTAGAAGTGACCACCATGTCCACCCTAGGATTTTCATGCAATGGTTCCACATTGAAAGTCTCCGCACCTTCTATTGCGAAATCCATATCCATAGGTTCAGCATTTGAAGCTTCAGCAGGTTGTACCTTTACTTCTGGATGAACTTCTTGAGAAGGGGATAGTAGGAGTGGACAAATCAACAATGGTTGTTGGTCCATAAAGGGACGATAGGGGAGGAAGAGTTCGTGATGGTTTAGCAATCGTTACAATGGGATGAAAGACAGATTTTTGTGTCAG
Source organism: Rubus parviflorus (assembly GCA_029955375.1). Taxonomy (NCBI): domain Eukaryota; kingdom Viridiplantae; phylum Streptophyta; class Magnoliopsida; order Rosales; family Rosaceae; genus Rubus; species Rubus parviflorus. The sequence goes on along the minus strand of JARGGL010000006.1, from coordinate 15,084,678 downwards.
CAAATTGAACCAGTATTAAAAAAAATACTCAAACCAAGTAAAAGGGTAGACCTGTTGGATTCCTTGCAAAGAAGACTGAGGGTTTCTTTTACTCCTCTGAGAAGTAGGGACATTTCCCAAGTCCACTTGCAAAAGACAAGTTGTAAAATTCAAGATGTGGATTTTATAATTTGAACGTTCACAGAATAGACTCTAGTGTCTATACCTGTACATTTTGAGCCAGAGGTGGGACTTGAGGTTCATCCTTAAGGCGAACCTAAAAACAAATTTGGATAGTAAGAACAGAGGCTAATATCACCTAGTATACTAAAAAAGGATGAGATGACTAACCATTTGAGCTATCCTTGCTCTGGCCTGACGACGAGTTCTTGCTTGAGCAGCCTGTAACAAAGTTCAATTCAAGTCGCATATGACAAAATTGGTACAAAGAGGAAAGTTTAGACGAAATCACTCACTACTTCATCTTCCACATCTTCATCAGTAGGAGTTCTTTCGTCGTCACTTTCAAGAGGAGGTCTGCGAACAGGTTGTTTAACCTTTTTCTTCCTTTGGGAAGGGCTATCAGGGGCTTCAATTGTTTTTCTTTTTCCCGTTGTTGATTCTCTTGCCTAAAAATACACAAAAGAGGAAGTATAGTCATTTTAAGAAAGGGAAACAATCTTGAGGCTAAGATAAGCAGAGCCTAGAGTAAAAATTTATCACATGAGAAGACTGCGAGACCTTTTGCGCAGGATTAAAAGTAACCTGTTTTCGCGTGGTTGGTTTTCGCGTTGATTGAGAAGCAACAGCTTTTGAGGCAATTGATTTGGCTTTTGCTTCAGCCTATAAATAAATAAATAGAGGTTAAGAAAAGGACAATTTGAATAAGAATACTAATTCACAATCAAGTCAGGGGATTACCAGTTTTTCTTGGAGCACTTTCTCTTTTTCTCTACGAAGGAAATCTTGGTCTGCCTGGATGCTACTCGCCATACAAGATGACAACAAAGGCTCAGAGGCCCTTGCTTCATCAAGTTGTGCCTTTTTCTTCGACAGTGGCGCAATCAACAAATCAGCTTTTAGAACACTGATTCCAGACAATTTGTTGAAAAGGACGATGAATCTAAGAAGATGGTCTGAAGAAAAGATACCCTTATTCATATCTTCGAGCCATGTCAAGTAGCCAGGAACACAATAAATCTTGGCAGTGTTATAAATATATCTGAGCTCAGGATCTGAATCCCCAAGCTCACTTATGCCTTCAACACTCGCCAATGACTTCAGGTTCTTTCGCCACGAGGTGAAGTGGTTCACACTATTTATTAGGGGCACAGGAACGGCCTGAAAAAAGCCGAGTTGCCTTGCGAAATAATTTGGGGCATAAACCTCCATCTGCAAATGCTTGTCCTGTTTAAGTTTTTCACCATAATGTAAGTCTTTGCAACAAATAGCGGCTCTAAACATGGCATAATAATCCGGGTTACTCCATTTTTGTGGCCGGTCTGAGAAAAATCCTGAACCCTGAAGTGGATAAGGATATCTCCTAGTCACAACTTTTCCCCACGTTGGGCGATATTCGCCACTCCTAAAAGCTTCAAAAAATTTCCGGACAGTACGATCAGATGGTCCGGCATTTACCAGAGATTCTCCCATAACCTGATTAGGGAAAAAATGTACGTCTGCGCCAAAATCAGGAAAATACACATAGAGCCAATAGTGGAGTATCCAAAGTGGCCCTTCAGATTGAAACTTCAGGGGAGATAGAACCATTTGATGAAGCCCTCTATAGAGAGAAGCAAGTACTTGGTGGCCTAAACCCAATTTCTCACCCTTATGAAGGGCGATGGCCATGTCTTTCCAATGATGTGTGACTTTGTTCTCATTCATACAGAATACGAATTTGTTTAGCCACATTTCAACGAAAGCGACATGCTCTTCAGCACCTCCTTTTCCCATCCAAAACTTGACCCATTTGTCATAACTGTTACAGTTATCAGAGGCTACTTTACGGTTTGGATAGAAATTCGTTTCAAAAGATTCGTCATGATAAAGACCGGCAATATATGGCTTATGGTGGATGGTAAATCCAGTAATAGCAAAAATATCAAGTAAACTAATACTCATATGCCCATTAGGGAAATCAAAGGTATTACTAGAGGTATTCCAAAAACATAAGGCAGCAAGAATGAGATTTCTGTCACCTTTAACTTGTTGAGTGGATAGCATAATTGGGTCATAAATGCCAGTTGCCTTCCATGATTTCTCGTGTAAGGGCACCAGCGCATCTCTCCATTTAATGAAATCATCGTCAGCAAAAGGCCAATATCCGGTGACTTTCTGGGACTTCGCGGTGGTCGGCCAGTGGATGAGATCGATTTCCGTCCTGGAGTGACTATGAAGTGGCTTTGTTCGGGCGAAACTTAGATTGAGAACCTCATTTATCTCGGTCCAGTCGTGTGGACCATAATGAGGGCCAATAAGAGCCACCTCCTTGTGCGAAGTATATCTGGAGAAGGAAAAGTTTATATCCAGAGACTCACAGACTGACTTGATTTGATCTACCATGCGTTTAGATTCAGCACGTAGTCGGTCATAATCTGAAATTTCGGATGATTCAGTGGCCATGGAGACTGTTCAAAGGAAATTGGGAATTAGGGTTTCTCTGGAAAGGAGGAATTGGGAACGTTTTCTGGAGAAAGGGTAATAACTGCTATTTTCAAGAGAGGCAAGAGTAGTGGAGAAGCTAGCGAAAGAGGGAACTACTTATAAGCTTTTTCAATCACTATGCGGATATCAAAGCTTGGGGGGCAATGTTTGAGCCCAAAATATTTTGGCCCGGATCTACTACTTTCGTAAAGGAAAGTAGAAAGCAAAAACCGCATTATGCTTATCAGTAGTGCAAAAAGACTTTCTTGGCCTTAACTTTTCGCGTTGGGACAACTTCATGAAATTGTTCATTTGCCTGTTAATGGGGTTTGGTAGAAAGGATAGATTTTTTCTAGTAAGTGTTAGAACTTGGAGATCAGTTCCGACAAAACAATCTACTTTGCGAAATTAACATTTAATAAAATGTTAATTTAATGAGAAAAGTCCATATGTATACAAACTAAAAGATCTAAAGTGGATACCAATATCGAGGCCTGAAGAATACAGAGGCACAACGATAATATGCTACGAAGGAAGTCCAAGATTTGAGATCTTAAATCCAAGATATTTCAGAGTTTTTGTGAATAAAACTAAATAAAAAGGATGAAGGATTGTCCATTCCTAACAAGACTTGGGAAAGCTGGAAATGGCTTCTGAGTGTCAAAAGGAGAATATTCACCAAATATTCATCTTAATATAGGTTGGAGAAATTCCAATTGGAAATGATCACTAACATCTTAAAGTATGTCCATGAATATTTTCAGAATATTTGAAGACTTCTAAGAAGCCCATTTATAATTAAACCTTCAGCCCAAACTGTTTCCAGACAAAGATTTGAGTCAGCCTCATTCTCTGGCCCATAACTGATTCATCCGAAATCAGAAATTTACAAAAGACCTATGGTTGAAAAGAAGACATCCAGAGCTTTCCAAAGAGTAGTCATGGGTAAATTTCTGAGTTCGGAAAGATCTCCAAAGTAGGTCTCTAAGTCAGCACAGATTTCTGAAAATAAAGATAAGTTAGGCAAAACTTGGTGCCAAGCTTGTCATGATGTTAGGTAACTACCATTATCACTTTAAGATAGAGTTTTAGAATCTGCACTCATGAAGTTATTGCTGCACTCATGAAGTTATTGCTGCACTCATGAAGTTATTGCTGCACCCAAGAGGTATTGCTGCACTTAGGGGCTGCACTTAGGGAATGGAAGCCTACTCACTTGCCAATTCAGTTTTGGATGCATTCACTACCAAGAGGCTATATAAGGAGAGCAGTTCCTTCATCCAAAGACACCTTCAATCATCTACAAACACACAAACTACTCTCAAAGAGTATCTTGTCAGCCCCTTGGGCTACTTCGGTATTTGCAAGAACGCTTGCGACTGCAATTACTATGATGAGAATCTGCACGCACGCTTAGCGAATGCAATCCTCATTGCTTGCTAACCTGCAACACCGCATTTGCGACTGCAGCATCGCAGCACACAATCCTTACCTCGACGCAATGCTCTGCTAGGGATCACGTTCCTGGTATCGATTGGTAAAACTCGAAAGAGCTTTACAAACACAAGTCCTTATATCAACGAGGCATGAACAAGAGCCTGAGCATAAAGATATCCCTCTTTGTGCGACAATCGTGACGAGAAGAAGTCAAGAAGAGCGCGTAATCAACTTCAACAACAACAACAATTTGCACCATATTGGTGCTGGCACGCCTGCAGTTCATGAGCCAAAAGGGACGGGTTTGATTCCGCGTCAAACAGTGTTCATTGGGCCCAAGCATTACTTTATTGTGATGCTTGTTATTAGTGGATGGCAGACTCAAAGTGTCAGTGTGGACAGTGAGTGATTGAAGGAATTAGATGTTATCGATGGTGCCAGCTGGGTCACTAAGGAACAGATGGTCTTCTGCTTGTTGGGGGAGTTGAATATTAGTGACTTTTCGCTTTGAGGTGCTCATGTATTGGTTGTTAAAGAGAAAGTTGGTATAATGAGATTTTGCTTTGGCTACAGAAATTGAATCAGGTGACTGCGAGGAACATGTATCCCTTATCTCGCACTTTTGTTTTCGGATCATTTTCATGGCTTATTTGTTTTTCAAGATATTTTTCTCAGTCGAGTTGCATGCTTGGTTTTATAGAAATAAAAGAAATGGGAAAGCGCCAAAGTTATTTTTTATAAATATATTATCTTTTTGTCCACTCACTCTAACGTTTTTCGGAATGCTTTTTCCTGGGCCCTTCGGTTTTGCGTTGCCCAGATTGCAGATTTGTTGAGATCGGGCTACACTACAGCGTCGAGGCATAGTGTTTCCACAGCTTCCTCGGTTTGTTAGTAGGATTCCCGTCCGTCCTATTTTTATGTTATCATTTTCCAGTTGTGTAATTAGATGCTCTGATTTACCAACTCTATGTTTTAAAAATGTATTTGGAAGTTTCTTTATTGATTAGATTAGTGACTCTTGGTATTGTTTTTGGTTATAGAGGACCGAAATCTTGTGGCAAGCAAGTAGGCTCGGGAGTTTGGTTGGTTGTGGTTTTAGAAGTGTTAATTGGTTTTTCTCATGGTTTGGGTAGTCCATTTTTAGGGGAGGTTAAGCTGAATTTTCGGTGTGATCTCTTCTAAGGTGGGCCCCACAGGGCTACCTCGGATTTCAGGGTGGAATCTGGGGCGGGTCTTGTCACATCCCCACAACAACAACTCTTCCCCCTTTGATCGAGTTCCTTGAGCATCTTAAGGTTGTCACAGGTGACAATCTCAAAGGCATCAATGACCTCAAAAAATACCTTGAATAGTTTGGTTACTTGAACTACAAGAACCATAGTCATTCCAATGACAATGACGTCTTTGACGACCTCTTGGAGGAGGCCATCAAGACTTACCAACTCACCTCAAGTCCACCGGAACATTGGATGACAAAACAGTATCAAAGATGATGATGCCTCATTGTGGCATGCCAGATATCATTAATGGCACCTCATCCATGTGATTAGCCAAGAAAAGGCACCACCATGGTACGTATATACACATTTTAATCCTTCTAATTTTACACTTTTTATTCGAAGCATTTTTTTGATCAAGAACACACTACTGACTTGGAGATACATTAATCTTTAGCTTAAATCAACACTTGTCATTCCGTCTAATGAACTTACGTACTCAATATTATTTTACAAGTTCGATTCATACCACAGTTCACTATTCACTTTTCAATGAAAACCCAAAATGACCTCTAGTACCATCTCACTTATCGTTTTCTCAGTGGAACCTTGTCCAATGCCATGTGTCCTATCGCACGGGCTTTCGCAACATGGGCCGGGAACACACACTTCACGTTTAGCCAGGCCCAGAGTTATGAAAATGGGAATTTGAAGATTAGTTTTCACAGGGGTGACCATGGAGACGGGTGTCACACCCCCGAATTCACGTCTATATTCGCGGTGTAACTTTTAAGGAAAACTAATACTCTTTTAAAATAACATGAATAAAATATCTTTGAAATACAAATTTATTGAATTGGAAATATGTAACGTTATTTTACATACACAAACTTTATCAAAAATGCGTAGCGTGAAAATTACATACAATAGGCAAACGAGCAAATAAATATTACATCGAGTAGAACTCGCTTATTTCATCAAAATAATACTAAAAAACATCATAATTTATTCTTTATTAAAAAGCATCCCTGCCCGAGTCTGCTCCTTATCACCTGTAAAATATAATTGTATAGCATCATCAGTTACACTAATCCAGTAAGTACAAAACTCCAACTTATGCTAAGATACATTAAAATGAGATCAATATTCATGTAATAAGATAAAAATGATTAGAAGTTCGAAAATATATAAGTTGGTAATCACAAGCTAATAATATTTGAAAATAACTCAATCAAGTGAATTTTAAGGAGCTACTGGTCACTCATAACAATCCTGTAACATAACAGGTTAAGCCGCAGCATACCAAGGTCCACAATACCAAAGCATGTATTCCCGAGGGTCGACTTCTCGTTCCCTAAAGGTATAATAGTGCACTATCTGAGAGACAAAAGCTCTTAACTAATCACCGAAGCAATCCCCCGTGATTCCAGTAATTCACTTAAACTGAGTGGTACCGTTTACTCGGTAACATAAATCTTCAATACAACAAATTTTAAATACCTAAGAGATTCATCATAAGTCTATAACGTACAAATCTTACATGCTATATATAAATTCAACTTAAGAAAATGTAATACCCCGAAATTTCGTAAATAAATTATTGGAAATTATTTTGGATGGTTGGCGATGTGGTGTATTTGTATAAATACGATATAATTATACGTATTAATTATTTGTACGTATTTGTATTATTTTTGAATAGTGGCAAATAGTGTCTAAATAGTAACCGACACATGGCGGGTAGTGATTGGAACAGCACACATGGTGACTCAGCTTTGTCTGGTGAGTCACCATGCGACACATGTCGCAATTCGATTGGTCTTCGGGTATTTTTCTGTTCAGTTTTGATTTTGGGAAAACTGCCTTCACGAGAGTTGTAGAGCTCGTCGATACGAGTTCGTGGACATAAAGTTTGCCTAAAATGGAGTTCGTATGAGAGAGTTATGTTTTTTTGAAGTTTTATTATTTTTGCCTATATATAGCAATTTCAGATTTTTCATTTTTTGGAAAAATCTGGAAAATCCCAAAAGCCCTAAGAACTGCCGAAACTTGTCACCTTTGCTGGCACCGTTTCCGGCCAATTCGACCTGAGCCACCTACTGGGCTTTGAAGGCCTCATCCATACGAACCTATGGCCGCTGGTTTCACCTCAATCGGATTCCCGAGGAAGGCGAATTTGGCATTTGAATTTTGGGCAGTCGCGACTTTGGACGGAGATCTAGGCCGATCCGGCCGTTAACTCACTTCGAGGCAAGTTTTAAAGTTGTTTCATTTGCTGTGTTCTATAAGTTGACCATTGCGTTTTAGCTAGTTGTGAGTTTGGACATTGGTCCGGCGGCGTGAGGGTTTTCTCACCGCCGTCTGTGGCGGCGCGTGGAGGCGCGTCCGGCCACCTTTTTAGGATATTTTTGCTTTGTTGAGTAGTGTTTGTCGATACAAACATCTTTCGTGTTTACGGGTTTTTGAGATTCGATCGTTTGACTGATGATAAATTAACCCGGAATTGTGGATCGTTCGATTCGTGATAATCCGACCGTCGGATCGTCACCAAATTTTAGTATGTTGTTAGGGTGCTAGTTTTTAACCTGCTGTAAATTTTGGTGTTTTAGACTTTTGGTGGGACCCGTTTGTTAAATAGTTGGCGTGGGACCCACTTTGACCAATAGATGACTTTTTGGTCAAACGGTTTCGGTTATTGTTTTCGATGTCCTAATGACGTTCGAAACACTTGTAAAGGGTAATTTAGTTAAGTAGTCGACTTTGCTTGGTTAAATTGAGTTTTCGATTTATTATTTAGGCATTGGCGAAGCGGTGTTACTGACCAGGCGATTCTTGTCGATTTCTGTTCAGTGTTGATTTTGGAGCAGCTGGATATCTAAGGTGAGTGATTCTCACAAGTTATTTGTGGTAGAATTGATTGTTAGGATGTGATTAAATTCACAAATATTTGATTGGTGAAATGTGTTATTAACATTATAAAAATGTTAATATTATTTTTGTGATTGATTTTGGATGAGTTTTTATATTGTTTAATATTCTGGATCACCCTGGTATTAACATGCACGTTGTGAGACGTGTGGGGTTAAAATATGGGGTATGGGACGTATAGGTTCAGTATATTTTATAATATAAACTCTCTGCATTGGTGTTGCATTTATGCATGTAAATTATTGCATAATCTAGGTGTGGTGATTGGTGATTGGTGTTAGTAAATATTTCAGACATTGAGGTTATTTAAGGGGTGGCATTTGGTGATAGTGTTTTTTGAGATATTGAGATTAATCGAGGTGTGGTGTTTGGTGATATTTGAGGCGTGGTGATTATCTGAAAAATTGAGGATTATTTGAGGTTTAGTGTTTGGAGTTAGTGATTGATTTTTGGATGAGTTTTCATATTGTTTAATATTCTGGATCACCCTGGTATTAACATGCACGTTTTGGGACGTGTGGGGTTAAAATACGTAGTATGGGATGCGTAGGTTCAGTATATTTTATAATATAAATTCTCTGGGTTGGTGTTGCATTTAGGCATATAATGTAAATCGTGGCATAAATATGGTGTTGACAAATATTTGAGACTTTGAGGTTATTTGAGGTGTGGAGTTTGGGGTTAGTGATTATTGAGATATGGAGGTTAGTTGAGGTACATGTGTAATTTAATCATTGAGATTAGTTAAGGTTTGGTGCTTGGTGTTGGTGATTAATTGAATCATTGAGATTATTTGAGGTGTGGTGTTTGGTGTTGGCGATTAATCTATTGAGGTTATTTGAGGTGTGTCGAATAATGGTGATATTGAAATTATGCATATGATATAAATTGTTGCATGATTTAGTGTGGCGAATATTTGACATATTGTTCATTTGAGTTGTGGCGTTTGGTGTGGCGTTTGGTGTGGCGTTTGGTGTTTGTAAATATTTGAGATATTGAGTTCATTTGTGGTGTGGCGTGGTGTGGCGTTTGGCGTTATTGGTGAGAATACTAAAAATGTATTTTCTTGGCGTGGCGTGACACAAAAGGGTCGCTAAAGACCTTACAGTTAGAGCTCTAGTCTGTCTGTCCAACTGATAGAGGCGTTCATGGGGGTAACAGGCATGTTATTGGCTTACTTGTGAATGCTGGCACTACTAACCAGAAATGGGGAGTAGTGTTTGTTTTGAAATGAGTCTCAATAGTATTCTCACTTATAATTGTCCAAAAGCGACATTTTATATGATTTGTTGTTGATTTGATTTTATTGGCGGATTGGCGTGGTGTGTGTCATAAATATTGACATAATATTGATGTTATCTTTTAAAAATAAAGATATGAATTATTTGGTGAATTTTGAGATTATGGTTGTTGGCGTGATTTACAATTTGTAAATTGTTTATGCAATAATTGTTGCATGTAATTTGTTGGAGTGGTTTCTTGTTAGTTGATAATTGTGGTTACTCATACCAGCTTCACAAGCTGACCGGGTTGTCTTATAACCCGGTACACTATTCGACGGTGTAGGGGTTTATCCTGCAGGTTAGGATAATTAGGAGATGAGCTGAAAGAGCTTTGGAGTTGTTGGTGTTATTAGTCTTCCGCTGTATATTAAACTCTGTATGTGAATTTACTTAATACTTTGCATAATGTCAAATTATTATGTAAATTGTGAAATGTAATATTCGACTCTAAGGAATGAGTTTGTATTTACATTCTGGTAGAGCATGGTTGGAGGTTATGCACATTGTTTAGAAGAAAAAAAATATTCATGTGCATTTATGTAGTAATCCATGCTTCACGTTCCGAATTTAAATGGGGTTTGAAGGCGAAAAGCCTTATTTAATTTGTTGGAAATTCGGGGCGTGACAGAAAATGATCAACCATTATATTCTAAAATAATAACCAAACATATATATAACAATCATTCCAAAATAATATACAAGAACATAACAAGCATATATGTAGGACTAATAATTATACAGAAAATTAGATAGAACATTTTGATTTTCCTTTTATTACTTGTCTAAAGTCTGATAACCATTGGTTTTTATGTCCAGAAAATTGTCCAAAGCTCAAGTAATGTCCTCAATGTTCTTTGTCCAATAATTTGTCAATTCTTCATCCCCATGATTCAAGTGAATACATCACATTGAAGGAATTTTTGTCAAGAACCCATCTATCTAGTTCATATATCCATGTTCAAAAGGTATAGGTTTGGATTATTATAGGAATTGAGCTATCTAGGGACCTATATATTTTAAAATTAAGGTTCTACAACTTTATTTAAATTTTTCGAAAATATTATCCATTGAATACCAAACTTTTCAGATTTAAAGTTCATATCACAAGCTTCGTTTTGATATAAAGTTCATTAAAAATCATTGAGAAATGAGTGAGATATCATTTTTTACAGATTTGAGTTTTTAAAGTTATAAACATCATAAGAACTTTCCGGCGAGGTTCACCGGAAAAAATTTGAAAAATTATATTCTTTCAAAGGTGTTTCTAATCTCAAGAACTCATTTGAAAAGTGTTTCAAAGCTACAAAGGTTATAAATATGCACCAGGAGTGAGCAAATAGAGAATAAAAATGATTTTGCCATTTTTCCGGCGACCGGAAAATTCATAGAGCAGCTGGTTTCTGGAAATTTTCACCGGATTCTGGAAATTTTCTTTTGGCCAAAACTTATTCATTTCTTAACCTTGGAATGAATCAATATATAGATACAAAACCTTGGACGATTGTGACGTAGGGGTCAAGGGAAAATAATAGAAGAATAGGAAAGGGTGGACAAATAAATCTTCTCATTCCCTTTCTAGATTCAAAGTTTGATTTACAGGCAGATAAGTCAAGCAGTCAAATTGCTTAGGAACTATTGCAGCTGGGATATATTTGTTTAAGTTTAATTATTTACCTACTTCAATGTTCTTAAATAGTTATTCATATCATGTAAGTAAACACACATATATACACCAATATACAAAAACGTTGCTAATATATAAAACATGACTTAATTCTAGGGTTTCCAACATGTTAGAACGAAATTTGAATCCTCTGTAACTAATTAATCCTAGTCATGTAAAGTAATTTAGCCTAAGCATATTATTTGAAAGTTTTTAAAATATTGGCATAGAAACATTAATATTGCGTTCGTCGATCCTAGTTTGTGAGGTCATTATAGGATTTTACTAGTAATCTTAAGTTCGGGTTATCACAACGGGTACCCATTTGATGGGCCTGATTGAACCCTAACCTATGCTTATAGCCCGTCCGATGGAAGATTCCACTACGACGGGGATGGGTTGGTCTGTGATGATTGTTAAGTTCTTTGTCATCTACTATATTTTGATGACGTGGCAATGACATGAAAATCTCAACTATTAACTAATTCATTAATTTTGACCATTAAGAGCTGACTAGGTATTCCGCGTCGCTGCTAAGTCACCAAAGAGTGGGTCTCATATGTGTCACGTCAGCACTTAAAAGTCAAAATTAACAGATTGGCTAACGGTTGGACTAGACTAATTAAATTGGTAAGTACAGGGATGTTGCTGATGAAATTGAAAGAGCAGAGACTGACATGATTTTTTGTCATAAGTTTAGGGAGGCCGGTAAACTGAATTTAATCCTTAAAAAGAAATTTTCAAAAATTATTAGCGACTATCGTACTTTAATGATGATAAATGACATTAGTTGTGTTTTGTAGGCTCAAAATCGTATATTTTAGATTGAAACGAGTTTGGAAAACTTATTTTCACATTGGTATTTTTTATAATATGTTTATAAAGCAGACAAATGTGGCTCACACGACAATCTATGAGTTTATAGAATTTTTTGGGATAAAGTAAATTTATTTTTATTTTATTTTATCTTCACTATTAGTTTATGGATATTTCAATGAGTTTCGAAATACGAAATTATGTTGAGTACGTAAATTGAACTGCCTTTTGGAAGATGATTGGATTGAATTTTAAACATGAGAAGGCTAATAAAGGCTTATCAGCAACAATTTACAAAAAGATTTTTATAGAAGTTTTATAGACAAAGTCCCCTCACTCTCTCTCTCTCACTGTCTAAGTAGCCTAGCCTCGTTGTAGTCGTTGGCAAGTCTCAATTTCTAGCAGCTCCTTCCGTTAATCTGGCAACATTGTACGTCTCTCCGGCAACGCCAGCTACGGAGTCTAACTTTCCTCTCTTTCCCTTTCTTTTTTCTTCGCTATTTTGTCACATCTGATCTGGATCTTCATCTTTGAAGCCCTAACATTATCGTAGGTCACATAAGTGCTTCTCTGCTGCCTCCTCAAATCAGCTTTCTTGATTGGCTTCCCATGGTGGATTCTTGTTGCCGCACTACTACGCAATCGATTACGTTTGGTCAAATTAAGGTGATTAGTGTCGTAGTGGCTTTGGTGTTCACACAAACTCCTTCAGGTTCCGTGGTTGTTTTAGGCGACACCCTTTGCTTCGTTTGTTGTTTCGTGATGAAGATTATTCTCATTGTTCTTTGTTGGAAGTTTGAGAGTGATTTTAGGCCTTTTTGGAGCAGAGCTTAAAGGTCTTTTTTTATTTTGTCACCGGAGCAAGTTTCCCTTACTATATAACAACGGTGGGATTCGTGGTAGAGTCAGGTGGCGGCCGGTAACAATAGTTTTGTTTTGAGGGTTTTTTTCCGCAACAGTGTCTGAACCCTTTTGTCCTGACCAAAATGATACCCAACAATTAAAAAGAGTCAATGTGGTACTTGGACTCTAAACTTCTTATTAATCTAATACTTCTGTTAAATTTTTTGTTAGTTAAGTTAAAAAAAAACACGTGATGGTCACATGTGGTATTAATTAGTCCGGTCTCTCCCTCTTCGAGTCATCTTCTCCTCCTTTCTTTTTCTTTATGTCTCTCTTTTGTTTGTTCTGTTCTGGACACCTAAAAAGGGCACCCATCGTCACGCCGTCGTTCTCACCCTTGCACCACCTGTCAGCTCCGGCGCTTCTCATCTCTCTCATGTCGTTGCTTCCCTCCGCAGCTGTGTCTCTCTTCTGACAAGCCCAGCTCAAGCCCTCTGATTGCCAGCAGTGCATCATTGCACCGCTCCTCCACTCTTCTCTCAGCCATCGCCGTGCTCTCTTGCCTCGAGCCCGAGCTCGCGCTTCACCTGCAGCTCTTACCTCTCTTGAGCTCTCTCTAACATTCCGTCAACTCCCACCTCTCACCTGCAACTCCAAACTCCGGCCACCATCACACAACACCGCCCCTACTAAAGGGAGTAGACGATGTCGGCGAGTCTAACCCACCTGGGTTTAAAGCCAAAAACTTCGGCCAGTCATGGTGGTGCTTCGATGAAACGAAGGTCGGAGGGGACACCAGCGTCACATGCGGTGGCTCGCCGGCGTCGCCGGTCGAGGAGGGGAGCGGGCTTGTCTCGCAGGATGATAACGAACCCATTGGCGGCAGTGGTATGCGGCTGGTTTGCTTGGAGGCTTCACCGGTTTGCAGCGCTGCTTACCGGTGTCGGAAGGCGACACGGTGGTTTGGACTCGAAGGCAACAATGAGGCAAGGGACAGAGAGTTCGCGCGGGGGGAGGAGAAAGAAAGAAAGAGAAAGAGAAAGAAAAGAAAAGAAAGATAAAGGAGGAAGGGACAAGGAAAAGAAAAGGAGGAAGAGGAAATCAGAAAGAAAAAGGTGGAAGAGAGAAGGAATAGAAAAAGAAAACAAAAAAGGAGAAGAAGTCAAAAAGGTAAAGAAAGACCGGACTAATTAATACCATACGTGACCATCATGTGTTTTTTTAACTGAACTAGCAGAAAATTTAACAGAAGTATGAGATTGATAAAAAATTTAGAATCCAGATATCACATTGACTCTTTTTAATTGTTGGGTATCATTTTGGCCGGTACAAAAAAGTTCAAACACTGTTGCTGAAAAAAAAAACCCCTTGTTTTGATTTGGGCATTTTGTTAGGCCTATGACTTTATCAAGAGCTTAAATTTTGTTTTGCAGGCCTAATCTTAGATTTGCTTTATTTTTTGACTAGTGCTACATATTCTAAAAAACTATACCAAATATCAATATCAAATGACATGGCATCTAAAACCCTAAATCCTAAACCGCATCATAACATTCACTTTAATTTCCAGAAAACTTAATTAATTTTATCAAGAAACTATCCATAAGCAAAAAAAAAATTTAGCAAAAAATAATATATAAAAAAAAACCTTGGTTAATCTAATATGATCAAAGGCGCAAAATCAAAACAAAAAAATTAAAAGACAAATTCTCAATCGGTCAATAATTTCAAAAAACTCTAGAGTATATGATCACTTACTTGTCACCAACCCAAAATTAAAACAACGTTGGTTGACAAGATCTTAGATCTTGATGGGTATTTATTGAAACTAGAGTATGTCTTCCCTCATAATTACCCTTTTTATATTAGATTGAATTGAAACCAATTGGAGACCAATCGAGCTATCAATTCAGATTATCGCACCATGCCACCACTTCTCTCCATATCTCAGTTTTCAGAATCATCCAATCATCCAACAAAATGAAATGAGTATATATGCTGAAAATTGTTTGATTTCGTGATAAATATATTTGAAATTTCAAATATTTTTCTTATTATTTATTTGTGAGTTTAATGAAAGAAAAGTTTTACGGTACATTAATGTACTCAGACATTAAGTAAACTAGTTCAATATAAAGATAGCCTGACTCAATGCATAGGTGCACTAGCTCGGCTTGATCTTGAACTAGTTTATTTCTGTATCAAACTAGCTTATCCTTGTATCAAGCTAGTCTACTTGATGTATTGATACATTAATGTACCGTAAACGAACCCTTAATGAAATTGACACTATTTGACCCAGAACAAACAGGACTATCAGCAAATGATTTTTGACACCGTAGAGTTTGGAATGAAACGCGTCATTTGATTCCAATATATACCAAACTACAATTATTATTAAGGGTATTATTTTCTTTTTTTACTGGCCATTTCATTTCCGGAAACGGTTCTCCTGGTCTCTCGGTGGTCCTCTCCATTAGATAAAATTTGGGAATCATTTCGTGCGACGAACATATTCCAACAATGAATAAAACGTAGAGGTAAAAGAAATTATTTTTAGGACCAAATTACTTCTATTCTATTCTGGATTGGAATATAACAATCAGCATATATAGCTTCATTACAATATGGTGAATCAAAGATCCAACCAAATCAATCCCTCAAAGAAAAAAGACACATACACAACATCACTCCGCCCAAACCAATGTAGTAATTGAATAACAATTTAAACAAATTATCGGAATCTCACATGGCACAAATTAATCCAACTAGTGCTTGAACAAGGAGAACAGTGAGAAAACAAGCGACGCTCCAATGAGGGCGCCGCTTACAGACAGTGAGTACGCCGCTCCGGCGTCCATGGGTGCCGGCGCAGGTGACGGGGAAGTCTCCTGAGCCGAGACCGATGCAGCGGCTATGGCCAAGATGAGGATCTGGATGAAGAAAATGCTAACTTGCGCCATTTGAGATAAATTTGGAGCTTTGGGATGGGAGGGTTTTCTGAGTGTTTGGAATGAGACTAAGAGCGAGTGAGGGAGTATTTATAGGAGGAGTGAGCGGCGTGTGGACCCAAGAAAAAAAGAGGTTCAAATGGGAAGGCAACGGTAATGAACAGCTCAGGTACCTACCATTACCAACCACACCAGGACAGCAGATTTCATACTTAATTTAATTTAATTGGATGATGCGGTGTCTGAGGTCGGTGGTCGGCGCCGTATATGGTTTTCACACGCTCGTCGGTCGTCACTTACCATTTTTGTTTTTCAGGTCGCTCAGATTTTTAAAATCCTTAATTTTTTCAATAATAAGTTAATAATCTTCCAAAGTTGATAATTTATAGCAAGATATTTTTCCGGATTCACCAAATTCAAATCCTAATCCAAATCCAAACTCAAATAGTAAAATCATAATTACCAAATTTCACATTGTACTAAATATTTTGAGAATAAAATCTAGGAGATAATTCTTGGGTTCACCTCATTGTGAACCTGCATATTCACTCTCCTTGCAATTAACGCATTTTTATTTTAAATTTTAACGATCCAACCGTTTATGTATTATAGAAATATATAGACGGTTCATCATTATACTAATAATTGTTGTCAGAACCGTTCATTTATTTCATAAAGTTATATTATTGAACAATTTCCGATTCGATTGATTTTTTGTAGAAATGATCTTTAAATGATAATTTAAAATGTGAACGGTTGAATTATGAAATTATAAAGAGAAAATACGTTAATTACAATGAGGTGTAAATACTTGGGTGAACCCAAGAATTATCCAAATCAAGGCGAGAGTGGCCGAGTAGGGTGATTGTTCGGGCTTTGTGGGAGCATGACATATTTTGTTATTATCTCTTACTTTTTATAGTCTTATTTACATTATTTCATACGAAAAACTAACGATATGTAAACTGATTTTTGACTTTTGGTTATTGAATCTATACAAATTAATCAATTTGAATAATTATTGCAAAAGAAAAAAAAAATTTGTACATAAGAAGAAATACATTATTTTTTATATTTCTCTATGAATTACTTTGATGTTCCCTAGCTACGACTATTTGGTCGTATGCCATCCTAGCAATGAAATGAAAACTTTTATATTACGTGACATGTTCAAGTAGATTAAGAGATTTCTAGTAATGGCCACATTTTGATCTATAATCACTACAACAATTGTGGGCAACCCCTTTTGGTGGCTAATAATAGAGGAGTGACTTTTACCCAGAACCACTTTTGAGGCACATTGGTGACTAATAAATGAGTTATGGGCAAAAGCAACCCTTTTATTAGCCACAAAAAAGGGGTGGTCTTTGCCCACAATTGTTGTAGTGTATATTTTTACCAACTTGATAGAGAGATTGTTTATGGTCATACTCTTAGAGGGCGAGCATGTGACAACCTCGAAACAAAAATAAACACCTTCGTACATACCAAATTAAAGCTTAGTTCGACATCTTCTTGGCAGAGTTTGAAGGTTGGTTTATTCTAATCCATCCTTTTACCTTATGGATCCGGATCCTCTTCTAACCTACCTAAATTTTTAATCTCAGTCATCCATTCAAAATCTTAAGATCAACATTATATATTATGTTAATATTGGAGCGTATATTACATCCTCTTTTTTTTTTTTCCTACAAATTGAGCTGACAACTTGTTTAGCTTGCATGGAGACCTTTTATTCCATAGGGTCTGCCAGACATGGAGAGCTTTTGGCTGTTCTGTTTGGTCTTCAGATTGCCCAAGATCACTACTTCACCCCTCCTCACGGTGGAGTCGGATTGCTTGGATATTGTTGAAGCTGCAAAATCTATCTCTCCGGATTTCTCGGAGCTGAGTTTCCTGATAGAGGACCTTCGTATTGCTTCGCAATAGACATCGATCTGCTGCTTCTTTCCATCATGTGAAGCACACAGCTAACACAGTGGCTCATTTGTTGGCACGAGAAGTTGCAGCTCATAATTATTCTAATTTGTTTCTTGTCAATCCTCCAACTTGTGTGGAGGAAGCTATAATCAATTATTGTAATGATTTTTAATCAATGAATTTATTCATTCCTCTCAAAAAAAAAAAACACTTGTTTAGCTAGCAATATTATTATCAAATATATGTACGTGCAGCAAACGGAAATGATCGTTAGCCAAGTAACCATATTAATTGGTAGAAATCTTAAAAATTAAACATCATGGCGTATATGTTTCATTATTGGATATTTTCAAGCACATCAATCAACTCGGGATTATAGGGATTAAGGAAAATGTAAAATCACAGAATTTAATATTTCATGTATATATTCATCCTGATCACCAAGATCACCAACTTCTCCACATATGCCGAACTCAAATTAATTTTCCAGTCATTCGTTCGTTCTAACAAAAAGCAAAAGCAGCAAGAGAGACCAAGACGGAAGAGCAGATGAAAGCCGCAGAAACCGGCGATGCAAACCCAGTTCCGGTGTCCAATGGCGGTGAAGGTGCAATCTTGGTATCCTGTGCCATAACTTGGGTCACATAAAGAAATGCAGCAACCATAATTGCCATAAGGAGTACTTTAGCTGGAGATGAACCAAATTGTGCCATTCTTTTCTCTGTAGAAATTAACAAAGAGAAAGATTAAGACAGCTATATATAGATATGGACGAATGTACGAACTTGGACTTGTTTATGTAATGTGGAAGAACAATGAAGGTGTATGAATTTATAGGAGGCTGTTTGTTCCTGAATCCCGAATAAATTAACGTTTGCTTGGCCTGCCTTTTAGGTCACTGCACGTGGGACCGATACAAGCAATGATTGGCACGTGTGAACTACAGACTGACGTTTCCAGAAGTTTGGTATGCTATCACCTTCTCATGTGCAATCTTCTTAAGCATCAATGCTGTGCTTCCAATATTACAGTTTGTTTTCTGGTCTATCAGATGAGATATCTCAAGTTGGATCGAGACTTTGAGGTAAACTCTCACATTTAAACTCGATCATTCTAAATGTTTAAGTTTCCAACAATATTGATAAATATATATATCCACCCAAGAAAACCAATATAGATCATGATGATTTAATAGGTATGAAATCGCTGTGGGAAAAGCAAAGAGTGCATGCTTACAAGTGCGGTTTCTTACAGACATGTGGGGTTCACAAAAGATAATTATCTGTCTATATATCGAATCAAATCCTCACTAAATAAGGTGAGCTGCAGTTTATAGTCACTATACCCACACTGAGATATGTAAGCTGTGATTTAGGGTGAACACCCACAGAGGTTAAGCTGTCAAAGTAGAAGAGTTTAACTGGAATTTTCGCAAATATGGTTTGATCTATTCATGGTGGGGTGGGAATCGAGAACTATCACGGCTTCTTCAGTAAATATATATATATATAGTCTCATTTCAAGAAATTAAAATTCTATAATATGTTAACATATAACATACATACAATTATTGTTTTCAAAACTTACTCAAATGATAACTTATTTACTCTAATGATGATTTTATTTACGTTATAAGTTGTTGAAGTGATAACATGTGTCGTCAAGTAGTAAAATATTACAATGACCACTTTTAAGGCTTAATTACTCAAATAAAAACTTACTTTACTTTAATGAATACTTTATTTACCTTAACGAAGACTTTCTTTCATTATTAAGCATGACAAATGTTAGCATACCAACATACCATAGCCTTATAGAGAAGTTTAGTTTTTTCTTTTATTAAAAAACAAAAAAAGACCTCTTCATCCCGATGTGGGCACGGGTTGTTAAGCCATCGAGGTTAATCGACCCAATGTTTGCTAGCAGTCTCAATCAATGCCCAGGGGCAAGAAGTTGCTAACATCGGCTGGACATTGATGAAAAGTTACAGACTTGGTACAGACTTGAGACTTGTCTGTTATGAAAGTATGCAACTGTTGAAAGGTTCCAACTTTTCATCCCACGATCAAACTTACAATCAATATATATTTTATATATTTAGAAATTTCCAACACAAAGGCCCATGGTAGACATTTAATCCGCCCAGCCTCAAGTAAGAAGGAGAATCCCAACCAATCCCTACTTGCTTCAGTAACCAATCCCTAGAGTTTTTTATCTAAAGACTCTTCTGCCCCTATCTTCTTCCTTTGTATATAAGAAATGTGAAGCTAGTCCCCAAGGTAATGCATACTATATATACGACCCCTAGCCCATTGCTTGAGTTGTGTACTGACTTAATCGTCGAAGAGTTTTTACCCAGTACCATGTCGGGCGCGGACGTTGTTTTGTAGGCAAGTATTCTGACTTGAAAGCGAAACACACATTTTAAAACGCAAGCATACGTTGTCGACAAAATATGAAAAGTAGAATTAAGACCGGGGGGTTTTGTCGTACCTCAGGGATTGGTAGCCCAAGATTCCACTAGGTAACAAGGTAACTAGATAATCTAACAATAATGGGGAGACACGGAATGGATATATATGCAATATGAAGTAATATATGTGCAATGTGAAGTGTAGTTTATGAATTAAGAGATTTGAGTGAATGAATGAGCAAAAGAGAAACAAAGCAAGCAAGAAAAGTAAACTAAGCTAAGCAAACAAATAATGTAAATGAGGAAAGGGGCAAATGATGAAGCAATTGGGGTTTCGGGTCACTCTAGTCCATATCTGATGCATAAGCAAGCAAATGCACACACATGTTGAACGGTTCGTGAGATAAATCCTTACATTCCACCCATGCAATGGTTATGGAATGTAAATGCTATCTAATGTATTCCTATGTCAACAAAGGTTCATAGAAGTTAATCCTTCATCAATGCTATTAATGAAGGTTCTCCCTCACAAATGTAAAGGGAGGTGAAATACAAATTCATTACAAAATTCACACACAAAGCCAGTTGATTAATGGATCAATTTTCGTATGCAATGGTTCTAGGACCGAGTCTTTTAAGTTATTGTTGTGTCATACAATAGTTCACAACAACTCTCAATTACGCGTTAACAAAGTCAACACAAGAGGCTTAAAGTATCAAGACCAAGTAAACCAAACAAGACATGCTCATCACACTCGTTGTCAATTGTCCTTAGAGATAGTAAGTGGCCAAACATACAATCTCATGTCAAAATACATTAAACACATGCTTAAGAAATTTGGCCTAGTTCCCAAAACAAGCATTCAATACATATTGAAATAGGCAACAAGCATATCCATTCATCAACCAACATGTATATACATTATTATTTGCTCAATCCATCATCAATGGACTAGGGCACACAACGTTAGTCCCTAATCTTAGTAAACTACTCACTACTCATCTTAGGATACATCATATTCTCAAATATAGAAAACTTAGAGACAAATAGAGAGTAGATAAGGGTAAAGAGTTGTTCAAGAAGGAAAGTTAGCTGCTCCTAGTGGTTACAAGCCCTCTCCTTGTTCTTCTTGTTCTCTTCTTGCTCCCTTTTGGTCCAAGCTCCTCTTCTTTGAAGTCTTTGATGAAATCCAAGATGGTGGTAAGTGTGGATGATGGAATGGAGGGGAAAAGTGTTTGAGAGTGTAGTGGGAAGTGTGTGGAGAATGTTTGATGAAGGAAGTGATCGAAGTGAGATGAGGTGAGAAAGTGATGGAAAATGGAGGAGAGACACAAGCAGCCGAAAGTTTGACCCGTGTTCTACCGGTCGAAACCTAATGGTTGCAAAGGAAAAATTGGGCAAATGGAAGTGAAGGAAAGGAAAGCTAGAGAGAATATTTAGGATTTGTGGTGTCTATGGTTGGTTGAATCCTCAAAATGGGAAGTTCTAAGAATATATATAATGCTAATGAGGGAATGAAGGGCTATGATTAAAGATAAGTGATCCTAGGGTCAATAACTAAGATTCTAACCAACTTAGAAATAGCTGAATGTCATGGGGTGGTTGAAAAAATGCAAAGGCACAAAGGAGCTAGTGGTAATGTGTGTAGAGACCATGAAGATAAGATTTGGGACTATAAGGAGACAAAAATGGGGATGGAAGGTTGGGAGATGAATGATGTTTTAAGCATTAAATGCTTTGTCTCCAATTTGAATTTGAATTTCTACTCACCACCAAAATACCTCAATCAATCAAAGGGGCTCTCCTTGTGTGGTTGGACGACTCATGGATGGATTAGAATGTGATGCCTTCGGGTTTGACCTTATAGTTAACCATGTGGGCCCGGTTGACTTTGGTTGACTTTTTGGTTTCTTGGTCATAACTCCCGATGCTTGACTTGAATGATTTTTTATGCTCAAAAGTCATGGTTGACTTTTGTCTTTTTTTCGAAAGTGCTCCAATTGGTCCCGGAATGCATCTTTTTGCTCCATATTTTGTTTTCTCACTTATGAACCTATAAAATGAACAAACATAAGTAAATGATATTATTAGGCTTTTAGAAAAGCATAATTCATGCGATTAGAGGCGCTCTTTGTACATAAAATATGTACAAATTAGATTCTAGCTCTCACACCCAACAAATTGATTGTAACTTAATCAAAGGAACCACTCATCATTTAGGTTTCTTTACAAGAATTATCTTGAAAAAAAATCAGCTTAATTGGAGATGCTTTAGTCATCTGCTGTTGTATAGTTTAGAGAGAAATACAGTCTGTTAGATAAAACTGAAATGATGAATATGGTAATCAAGTGGCTAAATACTTTCTAATTTGAATAATTTTTTTATACGGTTCTAAAATATGGATAGTTCTGATCATTCACTTTGAAATGAGGATGTCCTCTTTTAATAAAAAAAAAATGATGTTCTCTCAATGACTAAACCATAATTCAAAACTTAATTGGCTGGGCTAAACCTGAAAGTAAATTTTTTTTTAGCAAACGTTGACAATGTGAAGAAATTTAATTACTGAAAAAACAAAAATAAACAATTTTGTAACAAAAGAAAAATTGTCTTTTTTTCTAATTTTATTTGATATTAATTCATGGATTAAATTCAGTTTACCCCCTTGAACTTTATGCCAAACATCATGTTAGTCTCTGCACTTCTAATTTCATCAGAAACACCCCTATACTCTTCAATTTAATCAGTTTAGTCCCTCCATCAGTCAATCCGTTAACTTTGACCGTTAAGTGATGACGTGGATGAGTTGGCCCCGTTCTTGGCTGACTTGGCAGTGACGTGGCATCCCAGTCATCAACCAAAGCTGATTGTGCATGCCACGTCACTGACGGAGGGACTAAACTGATTAAATTGAAGAGTATAGGGGTGTTTCTAATGAAATTAGAAGTGCAGGGACTAACATGATGTTTGGTGTAAAGTTCAGGAGAGTAAATTGAATTTAATCATTTTCAAAAATATTATTTTACTTAGAAATCATGTGCTATAATAAGGATAATTTTCTCAATTTGCACAATTGACAAAAATAAGCAAAACCCCAATTTCGATAGACAATGTGTTGCCAAAGTCCATTTTCTTTGTTTAATCATAGAGTCCAAAAGAGCCTAATAAGTAAATTCTCTTAAATTTCTTCAAACTTAAAAAAAATAAAAAAATTTAAACACTTGTAGCGACGAACAATTCGTCGCTACAAGAGACTACTAACTATTTTTTTATTTTGTTTATTTTAATTTAATGAAATAGTTAAAAAAGACTCTTTCAGTCCTCATAAAGTCTCACGTTAGACTTCACTAAGACTCTAAAATAATTTTGAGAACCCGCACAAACCGTACTTGAGAATTTCAAAGATACCATTTTTCATAGAAATCATGTGCTATAAAGAAATTTTCCTCAATTTGACACAATTCACCAAAGTAAGCGAAAACTCGATTTCGGTAGATTGTGAAAGCCAAAGCTCGTTTGCATTGTTTAATCATAGATTTTATGAGCTCCAATAACTAAATTATTTTACATTTGTTCAAAGTTAAAAAAATATTTATATATATATTTTTTATATAAATAGTTTTTTAACTTTGAAATTCTCAAGTACAGTTTGTATGGGTTCTCAAAATTATTTTAGAGTCTTAGTGAAGTCTAACGTGAGACCTTATGAGGACCGAAAAAAGTCTTTTTTAACTATTTCATCAAATTAAAATAAACAAAATAAAAAAAGTTAGGAGCCTTTTTGTAGCAACGACCAATTTGTCGCTATAAGTGTTTAATTTTTTTTTTTAAGTTTGAAGAAATGTAAGAGAATTTACTTATTATGACTCTTTTGGACTCTATAATTAAACAAAGCAAATGGACTTTGGCAACACATTGTCTATTGAAATTGGTGTTTCTCTTATTTTTGTCAATTGTGCAAATTGAGAAATTTTTCCTTATTATAGCACATGATTTCTATGTAAAATGATATTTTTGAAAATGATTAAATTCAGCTTTACCCCCCTGAACTTTATACCAAACATCATATTAGTCTCTGCACTTCTAATTTCATCAGAAACACCCATATACTCTTCAATTTAATCAGTTTAGTCCCTCCGTTAGTAACTTGGCATGCCCAGTCAGTTTTGGTTGATGACTGGGCATGCCATGTCACTGCCAAGTCAGCCAAGAATGGGCCCCATTCATGACACGTCATCACTTAACGGTCAAAATTAACGGATTGATTGACGAAAGGACTAAACTGATTAAATTGAAGAGTATAGGGGTGTTTCTAATGAAATTAGAAGTGCAGGGACTAACATGATGTTTGGTGTAAAGTTCAGGAGGGTAAACTGAATTTAATCCTTAATTCATCAATTCATTACTTGTAGTCTTGTAAGGTTCAAAAATCTTAAGAACAATGGTGAAAAAGATAATAATAATAATAATAATAATAATAATAATCGTGTTGTGAGTCGCCTATTAACTCAAGTAGAAAAGAGAGAAAAACAAGAGAGCGAAGTGTAGAATGAATCTATTGATGTTTGATCAATTGGTGTGTCAAATGGTGATGCCTCAACCTCTTTATATAGTGGAGAGGTTGAGGTGTATTCATGGTATACAATAATGGTGAGAAACCTTTTGGTTTCTCCACTAACCCACTAACCCATGCACTAACTATACATTTATGTCCTCTCATAAGTGGTGTAACCCTTATGGAGTTAAGAGAAATAAATACCAAAGGTCTTGCACAATGTATGTAGTCCACATCTTGTATCATGTTCGTACGGACCTTAGTTTAATGGACAGCCACCCCACAATGTGTCCTACAACACTCCCCCTTGGATGTCCAAAAACTGACTTTGCTACATCTGAACTCCTTCATCTTTGAGCCTTGTATAGTTAGGTAGAGTCGAAAATAAACATTCATTCGCAGATGCCAACACACAAAACCTTAAGTCCGGGAAAACCCAGTGTGGGACAAAAACCGGAGTTTAGGAGAAAATTGTGTTGATGAATGATGTAGACCGAAACACTATGAGATGTAAGTGTGCGGAGGAACTAACCACAAGAGATGTGCCTCATTAAAACCTTGTCAGAGTAAACCCAGTGGGAAAAACCTCTGGTCGAAGGAAAAAGAGTACACGGTGGTTAGAAGTATACGACTGGATACTCCCCCTGATTTCGGTAATCCTTAGTGAAGGTATGATCAATGTCAATGATTTGACAAATAGCTAGACGGTGGCTGGATGGTGTCTCGTTAAAAACCTTGCCAAGGTAAACCCAGTGGGACAAACCCTTGGTCTAAGGACAAAAAGAGTACACTAGCCAAACGTCGATCAAATACGAGCATTCTTCGGGATGCTCCCCCTCACATGCACACGACTGGGAGCGAGGTTTTCGACTTAGGCATAAATCATTACTCTAAGGTAGCTCGGATAGCTTCCTGAGACCGATTGCCTTAACATGTTTCTGAAACGAATACTTTGGTAGTGACTTGGTGAATAAGTCAGCGTGGTTGCTCTCTGAACCAATGTGCTTCACTTCGATCTTCTGGTGCTCTTGTTGTTGATGCGTAAAGAATAGCTTCGGCGAGATGTGCTTAGTAGCGTCTCCCTTGGTGTAACCATGTTTGGCTTGATCAATCACAGCAGTGTTGTCCTCATAGATGATAATTGGTTCATCAGGATCATGAGATAGCTCACAAGTACTTCGTATATGGCCAATAAGTGCTCGAAGCCATACACACTCTCTAGTCGCCTCATAGAGAGCGAGTAGTTCGGAGTGGTTTGTCGAAGTAGCTACTAGGGTCTGTTTTCGAGACCTCCAAGATATCGTCGTATTCCCAATGGTAAAGACATAACCGGATTGAGAACGTCCCTTATGCGGGTCTGATAAGTCACCAGCATCGGCGTAACCGACAAGGGTTGCGTTATTTCGAGTGCCAAGGGGGGTAGATCCACTCGATGACGCGTAGAGATAGAACAAGCCCATATCCGTAGTACCTTTAAGGTAGCGGAAAATGTCTTTGATGCCATTCCAGTGGCGGCGTGTTGGCGCAGTGTTGTGTCGAGCTAAACAATTCACATCAAACGAGATGTCCGATCTAGTACATTGGGCCAAGTACAATAATGCGCCTATTGCACCCAGATATGAACACTCAGGGTTCAATATTCATCGTCTCCCTTAAGACGGAATGAGTCCTTGTTAATGTCTAGTGTTCGAACAATCATGGGAGTAGGTAATGACTTAGCCTCATGATGACTAACAACGTCGCAACACCTTCTGGGTGTGGTTCGACTGATGTATTAGGATTCCATCTTTACGGTGCTCGATCTACAGGCCGAGACAATACCGTGTCTTCCCAAGATCCTTCATCTCGAAGTCCTTCTTTCCAATATCCTGAAATGGATTTCTTAATAAACACGCAGGGGCATAGTTTGTTGTTCACGTATCCCATGCCGATCAAGTATTCACTTAGACGGCTATACCACATCCGTCCGGTTTGTTTTAATCCATATAGTGAACGTCTCAGTTTAATTGAGAACGTGTTCCGTGGTCGGGAACTACTTGATTCAGGCAACTTAAGTCCATCAGGGACTTTCATATGTATCTCTGTGTCTAGATCCCCATAGAGATAAGTTATGACCACATCCAGAAGCTGCATATTCAGTTTTTTCGGAAACTACTAAACTGATTAAGTAGCGGAACGTTATAACGTCCATTACGAGAGAATAAGTCTCCTCGTAGTCAATTCCAGGGCGTTGAGAGAAGCCTTGCGCCACTAGGCGAGAACAATCTCATTATTCTCATCACGCTTCCTTACGAATACCCATTTATGACCAATTGGTTTAACATTGGGCGGTGTTGGAGCGACTGGTCCAAACACACTTCGTTTCGCTAAGGAATCCAATTAGACCTGGATTGCTTGTTTCCTTTTTTTGCCAGTCGTCTCTACGTTGAAAATCATCAACGGAGCAAGGTTCGATGTCATCGCTAGTTTTGATTTCGGTAGCTACCACGAATACAATTATATCATCGATGATAATCTCATTTCGATTCCATATCTCACATAAGCATGCATTATCAAGATTTCTCTATTCTCGGAAGTAGGTTCAGATGTTGGAGCGTCCCCTAACGTCGTCTCTTCTAGGACGGACCTATAATCCGGATTATCTCATGAGATAGATCGATTGAGATTGCGATGGTAAGAGGATTTGTTTGTGCCAAATTTACCCTCTTCTGGGGATAAGAATCCTTCGAACCTAAGTAGTCCACCTCACTTCTGGGTAGGGACATATGACTGGTTAGCCGCCAAGTCGTACGTCGTCCAACTGGGACAACACGTCCTACGGGGACGTTGCATCCTTCAAGGATGACTTTGCGTCCTACTGGGACGTCTATCCTTGCAGGCAAGTTTGCAGCAGGTATACATGATCTCGTCACTTTAGCTAGATCAGAGAGAGCGTCTGACATTTTATAGGCTACACTCTATAGATCTAGAATTCTTCGCACTTCACTTATCACATTTGTGCGGTTCGGGGATCGAGATGAGACATAGTGGGTACATGCCACGTTAATTCACGTCGTTCCTTATCAACGTTAACGTGCGATTCTCCCCCTAACGACGGGAAGATAGTCTCATCAAAGTGACAATCCGCAAATGCGGTAAAGAGATCGCCTGTCAAGGGCTCTAAAAAGCGTGTAATGGATGAGGATTCATAATCGACATATATGCTCATCTTTTATTGAGGACCCATTTGTACGTTGTGACGGCACAATTGGCACGTAAACTGCATACCCAAATACGTGTAAGTACGAAACGTCAAATTCGTACCCAGTTACCAGCTGTAACACCGAATAAGGTTTGGTAGCAGTGGGCCTCAATCGGACCAACATGGCTGCATGCAAGATTGCATAGTCCCACGTAGAAATTGGAAGCTTGGTGCGCATTACCAAGGTTCATGCGATCATTTAATGAAAGCTTCTACGAGACTATTCTGGGTGTGAACATGGGAAACCAGATGTTCAACGTCAATCCCAAGGGACATGCAATAATCATCGGAAAACTTCGATGTAAACTCTTCGGCATTATCAAGTCTTCTGGACTTTATAGGATAATCCGAGTGGTGAGCCCTCTAGGCAAGAGTTTAGCAAAAACAGCGTTTCTTGTGGACAATAAACTTGTGGCCATTTTGTCGATGCATCAACCAATACCATTAAATATTTAAATGGTCCGCAGGCTGGTTGGATAGGTCCACAAATATCACCTTGGATTCTCACAAGGGAATTACAAAACTAGTTTGGTGGGCTTTACACGAATTGGTTTGAGATTTGTCTTTCAAATATAGCAAGCTTGGCATGGGTTTTTCGGATTAATCACTAAGTTCTTTCCTCCAATAGGATGCCCGTTCGATGCATTCATAGTTCTAAGCATCGTATTATGACCCGGATGTCTCAGACGGTCATGCCACAGCATATAAGTGCTCTTATCAATTCGGCGTCAGGCGAAATGATAAAGTTATTTTCAATCAAGTGTATTGTGGTAACATAAAAACCACTTGAAAAAACATCTCAATTTCTCCAAGATACGCTTTTGGCCGTATTTATTGGAGGTCATGTGTAAAGGAAATCCACACCATTTTCATGAGCGGTTTCAACATGGTATTCGTTTTCTCGAATGTCCTTAAAACTCAGTAAGGTTCGACTGGACCTATGAGAGTATAAGGCCTCAGATATGGTCATATGAGTACCATTGGACAACTTGAATTGGGCTTTGCCAAAGCCTTCGATTGGGGTCGACGGGCCCGAAATCGTTGTCACTAAGGTTACTTTAGGCATGAAGTTGATGAAATATTTTTGATCTCGCAAGATAGTGTGGGTGGTACCACTATCAGCCAGACAATCAACTTCCCCACTAGTCAAGCCTAATAGTAGAATAATTTAAAGCCGGTCACAATGTCAAAGGAATTTGCTCAAAAAATGTTTTAAATTATTTCGAGAAACATTGAAATATTATTCATAACCAAAACCATAATCCAAAAGAAAACGTAAACATTTATGGGCTACACTTAGGCCCAAATATTATCATGAAAATTGAGAAAAAATACTAATCCAAATCCATGTCAGCGACAAAGTCGGCTGCCTCAAGAGTTGCCTCCGGAGTTATTTCGACCATATTAGTTTCAGGCTTCTTTCCACGATGATAGCTTTGAACTTGTTGTGCCGAAGCATGGCAAGTTCGTTGCCAATGATCCGTACCACCACAACGATAGCAAAGATTGGGCTCGTGAGCATTGTCTCTTGCTTGGGGACGACCGGCCCTGTTGTTGTTCCTTTCTCGAGGCTGTCTCGGTTGCCTTGGGGTCTCGTCCAAACCTCGCTTGGCCGGGCGAGCACGAGGCTCACGGCGGTTTCGAGGTTGACGGGACGACTGGCTCATGTCTCAGTTCTCACGTCGTGGACGAGGTCCACGAGCAACATTAGCCTCTGGCAATGGAATTGCCTTTGCACCAGTGGGACGAGAGTTGTTGTTCCTCATAAGGATGAGGCTATTTTTCTCGTCCAGCAGCAACTGGGTGATGAGCTCGGAAAATTTGGTGAACTTGGATTGACGGTACTGCTTCTGGAGTAGGTTATCCGAGCTAGGAAAGGTGGTGTATGTCTTCTCCAATAATTCATTGTCAGTTAACTGATCACCACAGTACTGGAGAAGAGCACGGATCCTGCAGACTTTCGCGTTATATTCAGTAACGGATTTGAAGTCTTGGAAGTGCAGGTTAAGCCAATCATGGCTAGCTTCTGGCTGCCAGATAGTTTTCTGATGGTCAAAACGATCTTTTGAGGGAGTCTCATAGCTCCTTTGGGGAGGTGATGGCCACGAACTCAGATTTCATGGAATCCGACATATGGCGGCGGAACAAGATCATCGCCTTAGCATTCATATCTCGCGTAACAAGAATTTCGCGATTGTCCTCCTCATAAATGACGTCCAGCAAGCCTTGAGCGTCCAAGTGGTTCTGGATGTCCTGGGACCAATCCAGATAGTTCTTGCCAGCGACGTCCAAGAGCGAGAAGTCAAGTTTGATCGACATAGTTTCTACAACGGGAGAAACTGGATTAGTGTATCATATAAATCGACCGGTTTATATGTTCATGATAATGTTTACGGATTAGACATGTGAACATAAGTTCAACTTCGAAAATCTTCTGGTTCGAAACATATAATCATGGTTTTGTGAGAAATAAATTCTCATGGATTTATATCGAAATCGACAGGTCGATATAGATGAAATCTTCTGGTCATCATTTGGCAAACATACATATAATTTCTACCACATAATTGCGAGAAAATAAACAATTCTAGAATGAAAAGTTATTTACTCAACCCTTTCGGTAGCTCCAATTGAATACGACCAGGTAAGGTAGGGTGAGGTTTTTGGTGGAGCGATGCTCTCTTAAGTACCGAACCGCCGAACCTTGCCTAGACATCGCATCCAACTGGGTGAGCCTAGTCGTGGAAGATTCATAACCTTTCGTGACTTAATGTGGAGATATATGTGCCATGTGTACCATTTTACATGCTTTTATTTTTGATTTAGTGATCATGTAATCAAACAAAAATAATAAAGCATATGCAATCCAAATTACAATTTCTCTTGACCTAAGATTAATTAGGGTTCATGCTCAATGGTTATGGTTTACTATTTTCCAAGGATTGAAAAATTAAAAAAACATAACTTACTTGAGAAATGCACCTAAAAAAATTTAGGGTTCCACGAGTCAAGAAAAAAAATCACCAACAAATTTGGGTTGCTTCCTTCGAACTTCGTGAAGGTGTTCGTCGTTCGTCGTTCGTCGTTCGTCGTTCGTCGTTCGTCGTTCGTCGTTCGTCGTTCGTCGTTCGTCGTTCGTCCTCCTTGTTCTTCAATCTTGGAGCGTGCTGATAACGTGTTGTGAGTCGCCTATTAACTCAAGTAGAAAAGAGAGAAAAACAAGAGAGCGAAGTGTAGAATGAATCTATTGATGTTTGATCAATTGGTGTGTCAAATGGTGATGCCTCAACCTCTTTATATAGTGGAGAGGTTGAGGTGTATTCATGGTATACAATAATGGTGAGAAACCTTTTGGTTTCTCCACTAACCCACTAACTATACATTTATGTCCTCTCATAAGTGGTGTAACCCTTATGGAGTTAAGAGAAAGAAATACCAAAGGTCTTGCACAATGTATGTAGTCCACATCTTGTATCATGTTCGTACGGACCTTAGTTTAATGGACAGCCACCCCACAATGTGTCCTACAACAAATCGAAAATATTAAGTTGTGAAGGATGATGGATTACTCAAAATTCAGACGGAGCAAAACTATTTCGTACTATCCCAAAAGAGAAATGCAATAGGAGTATGTTGTGATACGGTGATGTATGTCATACCTCTATTTAAAATTTCACTAAACAAAAAATTAATTTTTTTTAACACACACATCCTCACCCTATCCCACCCTGATATTCTAAGGGAGTCGATCCCAGGATCTTTTCTGGTACAACTTTGGTGTCAAACTACTACACCAATCACCTTGGATAACGAAAAATTACATTTAATTGAACCAAAATTACTATAATGACAACAAAGTTACTACATTCGTTTTACACTATTTGCATATAATTGAACTAAAATTACAACTTCGAAAATAAATTGTTCACAAACTTGTAACAAAGTCGTAGACGGAGTAATTATCTCTAATAGAACTAAGATTACACAAAAAAAAAGAGTCTAGTTACCATAATAACAACAAATTTTGTTGTTATATCTGTAAGTGGATCGAGGTATGATATACATCTCAGTACTGTAGAATTTCCCCAATGTAATACTCCGGACTCATAAATGCAATTTTATTAATCTTTACATTTTAGTTGGACGATGTTACCCTTCCATCGTAAAATAAGGCTTCCTTAAAGATAAATAAATTCAAAGTGTTTTAAAATTTATTTTCTTAGCAAAAAAAATAGAGCACAACGATATGAAAACATAGGCGCAAACAGCGCGTGAATCAGAGTTGTAACAAAAGAATTATGAGCGTTTTAGTTTGAGGGGTAACTTGATAATTTTTGGAATCTCCTTTTTTATAAATAGAAAAAAAAAATTAAAAGTCAGCTGGGTCGTGACCGACCCATACCCCTTTCCAGAACACAAACTCCCAAAAAAAAACAAACAAACAAAAACTGAGAGTCGCGCAACCCGCTAATTTCTTCCCACCGCCGCCGTCAATTCCGACCAACATTCTTATACCATTCGCTTTACGCATTAGTCCAGAAATAAAAAGAAACCGGTGAGGACTCGTCCTAAACGCCACATCCAAGAGGCTGGACAAACAAGAGCGCTGAGAGCGATCAGGAAAGGTTAAGCGGCGGCCAAATCCATGCTCATGGTGCTTGACACCATATTTGGTGTTGCCAGGGTTCTCAAAGGCCAAAGCCATTTTTTTCTTTTAGGATTAATCACAAAATACCCCCTTAACTATATGGTCATTTTCAATTTCATATTCAAGTTTCAAATTTTGTCATTTTCATACCTCACATTTGATTTTGCTATCGAATTCATACCTTGGAGGTATTAATTTGTTAATTATTCCGCTAACGATTTCATACCTCCAATGTATGAATTTGTTAACGAAATCAAACGTGAGGTATGAAAATGACAAAATTTGATACATATGTATAAAATTGAAAATGACCATATAGTTCGAGAGATTTTTTGTATTTAATTCTTTCTTTTAATATTCAAACTACTTGGTTCACTGAATTCCCTATATCACTGTGTCTAATAATATGTAATTTGATCTAATAACAATTTTTATAATTCATAGATGCTCTGACTTTGCTGATTCAGAACTACACCAATTGACTATGGACAAAATGTTTTCTTTCAAACAAACAGTTGAAATCCATAGAGTTTAGTGTAAGAATTTAAAAAAATAGGGACCCAAATCTAGAAATCTGCTGTAATACGTACTGACTTTTTCTTTCTTTTTTACAAAATCAAAAAAAGGGCGAAAACGATAGCCAAAAAAATGAAAATGAATAAGAGAAAAAATTGTAGATCAACAAAGATTAAGCATTGGGATTGTTTACACCACAGAACAGTGTTAAACAATTCCTCATACCATGCATAACCAAACACGTAAAGATCTATTCGTAACTAACAGCAACTGACGATAAGTATTTCTTTCTAATAATAACCCGAAGTAGTCCTTATAAATTTGTCTGATTTCCTAGTAATCCTCGGTCAGACCTGCTAGAACCACCCAAAGCAGAAAAAAAAAATTGCATGTAAGTTGTCATATTCACTCTGAAGAACTCAATTACTTATTATCACATCACATTCATCATAATGGACATGAAGAAGATCTCCGTCGCCATCATTGTCATTGCAGCCTTCATGAGCCTCGTCGTGGCTGCGAAGGAGTCAACCACGGCCACAACAGCTGCAGCCCCTAAGGCCTCAACTCCAGAAGCTTCAACTACTGCGGCCGCGTCCCCTAAGGAAGGAGAGGCTCATTCCCCTAGCTCCGCAGGCGCTGCCCTCACTACCTTGTCCATTGTTGAATCTTTCTTCAGCGCCTTCCTTGTATCTTTCTTTGCCTATTACCTGCAGTGAGCTCGCTCAGGGAATAAGTGATTAATTAAGGCTTAGTAATTCTTGGAAGATGGGAATTCCAAGAGTAGTAGAGAAATGATTTTTGATTATGCATGTACTTTTCTTATATATGATATATACTTTCTTCAGTTGAGTTAATTGCCTCTATTCTTTCCACTTTTCTCCTTTAATTTTATCATGTGGGACGGCATCCAACTATCCAAAACACTAAACAAAATGGATATATCTAATATGCAGCGCTGCATCTCATTCTAATGTTCCTAGCTGTTTAGAAAGTCAACTGGACATGGACTATCTGGAAAGGCCGGTGTATATCGCACTAAGCTTAGCTAGCTAGTCTCAAACTACGTGTGTTGGACACGTGGTCGATATACAAGTGCTTCACGGGATTTCAGTACACTGAACATTGACCAATCCTAGATCAAAGCTTAACATATTAATGCTTACCACATGTCAAACATTAAAGCTTCGGATTGTAGTATGAATTAGTTTTTTGACTTGAGGTTTCCATCATCAGATATCTGGTGTTCATAGACATGAACTTTAACTTCACCTTGAAGCTCTCAATAGTTATCGAGGGCCATATAATGTGTTGATTGGATCCATGGTTATGAATACGGAGATACATAAATGCACAATAAGGAATCTATCACCTTTCTATAATTGTTCAAAAAAATAAGATATCCCTAGAAGCCACTAGACGATTTATCTTGCAAATCTTTGGCCATATTACTTGTTGATCAAGCTATGGTTTGCAAGAAGTATGGAGGTCACACGCATCAAGGGACAACCCCTAACAAGGCAGACACCCACTCGGCTTCATAAAAGTTTTTTACGCATTTTATGATGTGTCATGCATGTTACGTTATCGAATTACAACCAACGGGATGTATTTTTGGGATAAACATCTTTAAATATTTATTTGATTTCTTTTTCCACTGCGTAATTAATTTAGGAAATTATGTATCCCAATAATATGTGATTTGTATGTATTTTACATATAAATTAAGTCTTTAATCACTAGAATTATGCTAATTCAATAACCATTTAGTGTTTATAATCCATGTTTGTATATTTTGAAGGAGATTTATGCAAGAGATTGGTTTATGGTGCAAAATGACGCATTTTGGAGGCTTTTATATAGTACATTTTCGACAAAAAGATGAAAAAGTCAACCGGTTGACCTTAGATCAATTCGTGGTCAACCATGATGTACTTTTGAGTGCGAAAGTGTCAAATATCAAGTCTTAAAAGTGGAGCACAAGAATATTCCAGAGAATCGACCAAGAAACCGAGAAGTCAAAGTCTTACCCAAAAAGTCAACCATGATCAACTCCAAAGGTCAAAGTCAAAAATCAACTTTGTGACTCACTATTGGAAGGCCTCAAAATCAGCAAGGAATCTACCATTTGTCCTTACGTAATCAATGACCTTATCATTTGATTATTCATTATTCCTTCATTTTATTCTTTTTTTTTTTTGGTCTGGTAAAAAATAAACTGGAAAAAGGCAACTAGCCCAGTATTACAACAAAGCTAGAAACACAAAACAATCTCACAAAGGAGAGAAGATAGACCCACGCAGGGGCACAAAGAGTGACAAAAGCTAAAGCTAAACAAACCAACCTAAACAAGAAACTCCCTAAATCGGGTAGAACACATAAGGGCCCAAGAACGCCCAACAGAACATCAAGTAACCGTGCAGAGCGTGATTGACGCAGCAATCTGAACACTCGCACATAGGGAACAAAAATCCGCCAACGGGCGAAAGTTTGTTTAAGGGTGGTATAGGGAGAAACAAGTTTTGCGACAAAAAGGGCACCACCATTCCAAGTGAAACAACACAAGAAAATGACCCCCTCGGCACATCGTGTGAACCATGCACAACCAGCACACCAATAGACATAAAGCCCATTGTGCCACATCCAAGGATAATTGGTAATACAAACAAATAAACACCACCTAAAACTGCAGATAAAAAAAGAAATAAAAACATAAAACACCAGCCCATAAGGGTCAAAAGCCCAGGCCCAATACTCCCCCACCTCACGAAGGAGGTAGGGTGGACAAGAGACTGTACATAGCCGCCGCTTCCTGAGAGCCAAACTCGCCGCACAGCTACCGGCCACTTCACCGATGCTCCCCTCTATCGTTGCCACTAAGAAGGCTCGCATCCACCAAAACAAACTTATATTGGTTCCTGACCAACACATCAGTTCCAAACAACCGCCGGGATCCCAAATCCAACGATACCACCCAAATCCTTCCATTAACACAGGCGAAGCACCATTCCGAGCCACCAACCTGCCGCACACAAACCTGCCAAACCGACCACCATTACCAAGACCGGCCGCCCTTGACGAAGCACGCACCAGATCCATGTCAAGCACCTTACACAAGAAACAAGAGCGAGTTCGGAGAGTAGACGAGACATAGCTCGGAGCGAAACCGAGACGTAGCTCGGAGCGAAACCGAGACGTAGCTCGGAGCGAAACCGAGACGAGGCTCGGAGAGAAAAAAGGTACTGAGACATAGCTCAGAGAAAACTGAGACTGAGCACAGAGGGAAGAAGGAGGAGAAAGATGTTGATAAAAGGCTCAAAGAATCATATGATTCATCAAAGAAACCATTCTCAGATCTGGTTTCTCTCTCTAGGATTTAGAGAGAGAAGCTCCCGTTTGAAACTTTTGTAACGAGAAATCTTCATTTTTTTTTTTTGGAAGAAAATAACACTTGTCTTCACCAAGTTTTCCCCTTGTTTTTATTCTCTTTGACTTTCCCTTTCCCTTTTTCATTTAATTTGCTGGAATTTATTGGAATTATCCATTTGCCCTCCACCTAATTTTCCCATACACACCTACCTATCATTCTTATAGGTTCGTCAAGTCTTTTCCCTTCCCATTTTCCTTTCATTATAGCCCTACGATCTTAGGATTAAATCCTAGCCTTCCACTCTTTAGCATATACATATAGTTTTTACCTCATTTACCATTGGTCATTCATTGATTTCATAGCTGTCCTCACCCAAAATCCACTCAATTCTCTCTCTTCTCCTCTTGGTGACTTGTCCAGGGTCGACTGATTGAACCACTGGCAGCCATGTTTGTTCTTCTCTTTTCTGGTTAGTGGTGATAGTGGGGTAACTAAAAGGTTTCTCCTCATTATATATAATGTACCATGAATACACCTCAACCTCTCCACTATATAAAGAGGTTGAGGCATCACCATACAACACATCAATTTAATCACTCTACACTTCTCTCTCTTTCGTTTTTCTATCTCTCCATAGTTAAGTTAATAGGCGACTGAAATTTTAGTAAATGTCTAATAACTACCCAACTTAAAACTCAAATAATTTACCTACATTTTAACTTAACAAATTTACAACAACTTATAAAAAATTTACCCTATAAATATGTGAATTTTCATTGAATTCATTGCACCATGCATTCATCTTATGTAGTGTATACAAATTCACTTTAAATTACTACAAATTATTATGTAATAATGTTTATTTAACATTTAAAAAAAATAGTAGATAACTAATCAAATAAACATATCTTAAAGTTACATTTAAAATTTCTATGTTTTCCCTCAAATTTTCATCATTTCTCTCGAACATTTACCGATATCGAAAGTTTCTCGAAATTTCCTTGAAACTCGAAATTTTGGTCCTTGCCCTTAGGGGATGCGCCAAATCATACTAAATTGGAACCTTAAGAAAATCCGAGCTTAAAAAAGCAAAGATTGATTTAGATTTGTTTCCGACCACTCATGTAAAAACACTGTTTGATAATTCCTTACACAATGCAACACCAAACACGGAAGGACCTCTATTCTTAACGAACTACAACTGTTCTTCTAATAATAACCAAACAACCTTACTATAAATTACATGGGCCATTTCCTTTGTAATCCTCAGCCTTGCCTGCAGTAAGCAAAGGAGAAAAATAAGAAGTTCCTTCATATTAATCTCTAAGGCAGCTGTTGGATATCCACTTATTCTCACCTCTCATATTCACCATGGACATGAAGAAGATCTGCCTTGCCCTCATTGTCGTCGCTGCCTTAGTGAGCGTCTCGTTGGCTGAGATCCCCAAGGCCACCACAGCTGCTGCCCCCAAGGCCTCAGCAGCTGACACCCCCACGGCCTCAGCTACCACCGCCCCCACGGCCTCAGAAACTACCGCTCATGCCCCTGCCCCATCAAGCGCCGCCACTAGCATGCCCGTTGCTGGGTCTGTGGCTGGTGCCTTCCTTTTGTCCTTCTTTGCCTATTACTTGCAGTAAGCTCAGAGAGCATGAGTTCTTATGAAAAGACAATAAAGACTATGAGAGTAAAAATGTATTGGGAAGATGGGATTCCCAAGAGAAGAAAGGGTGTGTATTCATGTACTGATCAAGGGGGTTGAATGTTAATTATATATACCTCATAAAACTAAATAAAACTAGGAGAACTACTGTACTAATTTAAGAGTCAATGTCAATTACTTGTTTTAGGCATACAATGAATCTCTGTGGTTAGCTACATTTAACTAACACTTAAATATTTACAAGAACCTGTTAATCCACACTTTTATGTCTAGAAATTGATAAGACACTTGCAATTTCTACTAGGGCCAACGTCCTGTTATAATCTGCAATCTTGTTATTTCCAAGTTTTATGTTAAATATTCAAACCAATCTTTTTACAAACAATTAATGTCAAGATGATAAAAACAGATACTTTTCACTTTTTTCTTTTTGAACAGTATTGCATAAATTATAGCCAACTTATCAATCAAAAATTAGGATCCTCCATTAGATTTCTGTGCAGACATGAGACTCTTTGTCAACCAGATAGCAGTTTCTCTAGATGAGACAGCATCTTCTCCAAATGGTCTTAGCACCCCGGCAAGCTCTTCAAGTTTGTCCTGCTTTAATAGCCGTGCACATAGCTCAAGCAGAGACTCCAGGGCATCAGCTCTTTGCTGGGTCGGATTTTCCCACTCACTCTTGGAATCATCGCCACCTATCGCAGTTAGTGTACTCAGTAAGGAGATGTCACTGAGTGCCTGATTACTCACGTGAGAATCATCTTTTTCTATCTGCAAGGAGCAATTACTATTACCTGCCTTTCTTCCCACTTCATCTTTTTCTTTCTGTGCTGAGGTATCATTGTTCCTTTCGGATGACAAGCAACCCATGTGAGCATCTTCAGTATGTACATTAGAACTTTCCTTCTGTAAACAGTATCCGGGTTCAACCTCAGATTTAGCTGATGAGGAGCAATTATCATTGGGGGAGCCAATTTGGTCGGTGCAGCCTGAACTGGCCATTGCCAATTCCCTGCAATTTTCTTCTTTAGCACACTCTCCTTCTGTTCTAGCTCCTTCAAGAACTTGTTGGTTTTTATGTGTCTTTTCTTCCTCAATGTTCAGAGTCTTGCAAGCAACCTCTTGCAATTTGGAATTTGTACTAGCTGGTTCTTCTAGTTCTTCATTCTGAGAATTCGGTGTGCTCTCTGATATAGCATCAGACACAGTAATTTTCTTTTGGGGAATGCTGATGGTGTCAGCTTGCTTATCTCCATTACAAACAGATGCTTCTGAATCAGCTGGCCCATCTTTTGAACCATCACTGGCATTGGATAATTCCAGACTACAGCTAGTATGACTAGTATAATCAGCTTGCTTATCTCCATTGCAAACAGATGCTTCTGAATAAGTTGGTCCATCTTTTGATCCATCAGTGGTATTAGATAACTCCACAGTGTAGATAGTAGAATTAGATTGCTCATCTCCATTGCAAAAAGATGCTTTTGGATCATTTGGCCCATCTTTTGAACCAGCAGTGGCATTAGATGATTCCACAATACAGCGAGTACGATCAACACTCTTAGTTTCAAGCTTTTCTTCAGTACTAGCTGTGAATACAGGATTGTCAATGTTTATTGAATAACTTTGTATGACATCAGCTCTGCTCTCGAATGGATGAACCTTTTCCAAGCACTTGGGTGTCACAGCCTCTTTGTCTCGGTTGTCCTTGCCACTGATGGGCTTGCTAGAAGGTGATTTCCTTGTAGTTTTATCTTTCAAGTTGTTTACAGGAAATACTGGAAGAAAAACAGATGATGCATTGCGGCATTGAAGGAGGTATGGTTGTAAGTGTGGATGCCTTAATAACTCTGCAGCCTAAATTGATAAACATGTGAGTATTAGTAAAGATAATGGTCTCAAATTGCTTATGCCCTGAAAGTCTGGGGTTAACTAACTCACTGTTGGTCTGTGTTCCGGACTCTTCCTGAGCATGCTCTTGATAATTTGTTTCCTGTAATGTGGAAGCCGTACCATAGAAATTAATATAACAGTGTAGCATGTAATAAGAAGCATTATCTACAATTGAACAGTCATAGCACTATGATATCTGATGATTGTGCAAATACTACTCACAGTGTGGACGAATACACGATTGGAAGAGGAGAAATGGAGGATCGGTTGATTTTATTGATGAGCCCAGCCATGTCCTGTTTGATGAAGTTATCTAGGGATTTATCTACTAAAAAATCTAAAACAAAGACAGGTTTAGATTCATTGTTACAGGAGCTCAAGCTTATACTTACAGGAGCTCTAAATGCAGGTTGGTGTCCAGCAATTTCAAACATACAGCACCCTGAAAAGCAACAGAAACGAAACAGAGAAAATCTTATTTCTACTTAAAATCATGGACATGGCCTGTCAAATTAAAACTAAGATTCTAGTATTCTTACCAAGCGACCATATATCAGATTTATAGCCATAAGGTATATCTGCCAGGAGCTCAGGACACATGTAGTTTGGAGTTCCAACAACCTATGTTGAACATGTAGGCATTCAAAATTAGTCGACAAAAATAACTTGATTTAGCCAAGTAGTTGCATGTTTTAAACTAAGTTCTAAGAGCTCAGTCAAAAGTACTGAGAAATTATACTCTCTAAGAGTGGGAAGAAAGAGATGGTTGAATCTAAGAGTGGGAAGAAACTAGAAAGAGATGGCCTCATCACATCTAAAAGATGGTTGAATCTAGTATTTGGTGAGGGAAGAAAGAGATATTAAGCAAATAGTGTATGGTAATTAGCAAGCCAGCTTGTTAACGGTCATAGAGTTTAAGGAGACAGTTCTGTTGGAAGAGGCATACCGAAGAAGCAAGATCTTCTGTGCTGAGTAGCTTTGCGAGTCCAAAGTCACCTATAAAATCAATGCAAAATATTCATTTCTTTTAAAACATCATCACTTGGAAGCCAAACCTAACGCAGCAAAGCACTGCTTCTCTTAGCAAGCATTATGTTTACATACCAAGTCGGATGCCATTGTCCTTTGTAAGGAATATATTAGAACACTGCAATCAATACATTTATATTAGAACATACATGATATTTCTTCAGTACAACGATGGGCATACTATCTTACCTTATGGGTATAGTACTATAGTATATTACCTTAAGATCTCTATGAATCACACGATTAGAGTGCAAGTAGTCCACTGCTAGCAACAATTGAGTCAACCATTTGCAAAGCTTCTGCATGGCAAAACAGAATGACAGTGCAGAGCAGTTAGTTGCTATCTGTTAATTACATATACATGAAACGAAGTTTATCAAATCTCACTAATTACCTCCTCTGGAAAATATTGTCCTCTTGCCTTCTTCACAATCTCAGCCCTGTTAAACAAATGACTTGTTACTGTTCTTAAATCAAGGGAAGTATTGTGCTTGAATTTCTACTTCTTAAGTGGTTTCAAAAAGGTTTTGATATACTAATGAGGTCCAAAATGGAGGTCATAATCCTCAGACATTTGATTAGATATATAAGGTCCAGCTGTCCATATTTGATCCAAATGCTGAGAAAAATACCTCATTCAGGACCCCTCTTAATGGATTGGATTGAACGGAAAAGAACTGAACAATAGATATACATACTTTGACATCTTGACTATCTCAATAAGATATAGATTACCTAGTACTGAAAATAATGTGATTGTTAATCAGTTTCAAGCTAACATTTGAAGAGTTTTAAGAAAGGAAATAGTATTTAATTCATCAAAGAAGCAAAAGATTTCAAAAAGTATGGTTGTTTTAATTCCTCATTTTAGGCAAAGAATGCATTTCCATACCAGTCAAAACATTTTTAGGATATCAGTTATGCAAATGATTGTTACTGAAAGGTTTGAAGAGGAAAGGAGAAAGAAAAGGAAGGTGTTAAGAGACAGAGAAGGATCTCTGCTCTGATACCATGAAAGGTTTGAAGATTTGTAGAATTTGCTGTGTATTCTCACTGACAGAAGTTGAAACTATATACAACCCTAAGACTACAATTAAGGAGTCTAGATCCTATGTCTAAGCTGTTACAGCAATTTACAATTAATAGAAAAGATATGCTATGCAATTTACAATTAATAGAAAAGATATGATCCTACAAATAGGCAATCAACATAAATAGTGAATGTAGACATATGAATGAACCTATAACAGTAGTTGACAATTGGGAATTAAGGAGGTGGTTTAATAGTTACTTACATGTCACCTCCTTCGCAATAGCCAGTTACAATGCATACGCAGTCTCCCTGCAGATATTATAAACTCACCGTATATGTATACGAAATCAAATATAGTTACAATTCCTAAGGACTCCTCCAGGTTAATCCTCGTGGTTATATTCAAATTATAAGTAAATTTAAATATTAAAAAAAATCCAGGCATTTACCTTGTCCACCCAAGCATCTTTGTACTCCACAATATATGGATGGTTTAATTTTGCAATTAAATTCATCTGCAACGCAATTAAATATTATTTCATAACCAAATCATGGTATTTGAACAGATTGAAGAGCAGATGAAACATGGTATAACAGAAATGACAGTATTTGTATGGACAAACAAAGAATGAAATTAGAGCTTATATAACTTGTGGTTGACTGCAAAGAACAGGAAAGATGGATATTTGATGCTGAGACAACAGATAATATGAAAAAGATGCCTAACCCTTTAACTGGGACTATAGCTTGTAGAAAAATGGAACAATTTGAAATAAAACAAGAAGATTTGTCATTGACACTCAGTTCGTCAAGTAAAGATATTTAAACAGTGTTTAAGAAAGAAACCTCTTGGTGAGCTGTGCGTTTGAACTTCTCCGTTTGCTTAGCTAAACGAATCTTCTTTAACACATACCTATTGAAAAAAAACAAAAAAGGGTAAATTATAAAATGAGGCTGGCAAATATGAGCTAGATACCAGTTTTACTATCAACTAACAGAAATATTGGTT
Organism: Rubus parviflorus; assembly: GCA_029955375.1. NCBI lineage: Eukaryota > Viridiplantae > Streptophyta > Magnoliopsida > Rosales > Rosaceae > Rubus > Rubus parviflorus. Next base: position 15,041,619 of record JARGGL010000006.1, on the reverse strand, counting down.
CTCAACCATCCCTTGTGAAAATCCATACCCTAAAACTTGAATTTTGGTAGAGGGCTTAGGAAAAGTCATATACAGTCCCCTAAATCCCATTATTCAGTTTACTTGCTAAATTCTGCAAACTTGTGTAGCATATGTGAAAAGAACTGTAAACCTATATAAAGACAAATTCCCTTTAAAAAGAAAATAAAAATAACAAAGAATGTTTTATAGAAAATACTCTTACTTCTTTCTCTGAGCCTTGTGAAGAACAAGAAAAGCGGCTCCAAAAGCCCCTCTGCCAATCTGCTCTATTACTTCATAATCCTCCATCTTTGACTTCATAATCATATCACCATCGTCAGTATCCATACCTAACAACAAAACCCAGAAGATATACACTGCTGTAAGTCCACCCAGCTTCAATGGTCAATGCAAATTGTTAAACTGACCCAATTTGGAGTTTGGACCCATTTCAGGAACTCACTTCCACATAATAAAAACAAAATTTACTTCTTCTATAGCAAAATTTGACCCAAAACTAAAAAACCCAGAAGAGAAAGATTTGCAAAATACCAGAAAAAAAGCACACTAATCAGTTTGTACAGCACCAACTGGCAAGTAAAATTCCTCAAAGGACGAGTCTTGAATCTTGGAGACTACTAAATTTCCAAAAGAACTAGAGAGATCTTATAGGTAAGAGAGAAATATATGAGTAAAGCTACACTCCACAAACCATAATAACAATGATATCACACGCTAAATTAAAGCAACAAGAGCACTAGTCTGATAATCAAGAGTGTGATGACTTACCAAAAAAGTAGAGAGAGTGAGTTGAGGGGGTGGAAGGGCAGCCTCAAGTGAAGAAAATGAAGGACATATGCGTATAAAAATACTTAATTCAGAAGTTGATTGTCTACCAAATTGAGAGTGGGGAAGGACAATTGGACAAAAGAGAGAGAAAAGCTAAACTGACAGGTATTGAAGACTTAAAGGGAAAAGCAAGGCTTTGCTTGCATTTTCAGGTTCATGGTAGAAGAGAGAGATCAGCTCGCTCCTTTCTCACCGGGTCACCAGGGAATGTTTTCCAGCGGGTAGTTGTGATGTCGCTGTCCTTGAAACTCAAAAATCTAATTCTATCTTTTTTCTTTTCTTTTTTTGAACAAGACTGTCTTATTTTTTTCTGTCTTTCATAATTTGTGCTTGTCCACGTTTTCGGAGTGATTCTATAATTTCAATTTAAAATTAGTCCTCCTAATAAGAGTGCGGCGTTCTCCAAAAATTTTAATTGAAAAACCAATCTATTTAATTGGTATAATTATCCTTTCAAAACACTCTGTGGCCCCAAATAATTTCTTTAGCACTTTACTCGATCAATAATGTTCATGTTTTTATTGAAAATTTATTTTTCATAAAATAAATATTCAACTCAAAAGTAATCTCAGTATTCACTATAGCGACGCATTCTAGTTTTAAAGTCTCGTGCGCAGTACTTTGAGGTCAGTGGTGGAGTCTGTTTCTGCCGTTTCCCAGCTGCTCGGTAGGGACGCACCTGGGGCGCTCTCGCGTACCTGAAAGGGCAAAGGAGGTCAAGGGAGGTCGGCGTGCACCGACCGAAGACCCTCCGACGCTCAAGTTAGTCCCGAGAGGATCTGAGCAGAGTGTTTCTAGGAATGGAGAGAACTTACCTGAAAAAGGAGTGAAGACTCCTTATATATGAGTTGAGGTCGGAGACAAGCTTCCCTGGCGTGGGGGACATCCCTTGATGCGAGGGAATACTCTATAATCCACTACCTCGACACGCGCATCGAGGGACGGCGGTGCCTAGTGCGGTATGGGCGTTTAGCTTAGTGCGATCCGCGAGGTAGTGGACAGGCACGTGTTGCCAGGTGGCCGTGCCAGTACTGATTGGACTGTGTGCCCTCGGTACCCGATCGAGAGATGTCCCTGTAAAGCCGAGGGGAAGACTTGTTGTCGGTACACCCGGCCTGGTATTGCTGGAACCGTTGGAGTACCGCCAGGGCTTTGCTGGTAGGCTCGGTAGGGTTTCCCTACCGAGTGGAGAGATGCCGCTGGGGCGTTGTCAAGGTAGTACACTCGGTAGGGGAGCCCTACCGAGTTGGTAGATGCCGCTGGGGCGTTGCCTGGGCCGCTGGGGCATTGTCAAGGCAGTGCACTCGGTAGGGGAGCCCTACCGAGTTGGTAGATGCCGCTGGGGCGTGATATTGGGCCTAGAGGTGGGCTGTTCAGCGATGGTGGGCTACTCCTGACCCGTCACAGGGTCTGTACCGGGACAGATATGACATGGTAGCAACAGAGTCTCTTTCAACATGGTGTCATGTTAGGTTCTTTCTCAACCAACAACCACGAATCCTATCCCTAGGGTTTTGCTCCTCAACATATATTTCCTACATTGTGGTGCCGGTCACTGGAGTTTTGAAGATCCCACAGCGAATCTGAGACAGCGACAAGTTCCTCTTACTGTTGTCGATGGAGGTGTCAGTGGTCTCTTGGTTTACGGCCTAAACAGGGACGCCTAAAAGGTGCTTCTCTGCGTACTCCTGCAATTACGCTTGGTGCTGCATGCTCAAAGGCACGTTTTTTCGATGCGTCTTTTGGTTGTCATGGTTCTGTTGAATCTGATGGGGCTTCAATTGTGGCAATTTTATGGTTCAAGGTGGCGGTTGCTAGTTGTTGGTTGTGGCTTATCCTGTTAGAGCTTGGGTTATTTTTTATTAGGTTGCAGGCCTTTGGACTTGAGGTTGCTTAGGTCCGAATCTGGGATTCAGGTCAATTTTGTACAAAATTATAGAATTCGAGTAAGGTTCAGAATCTTAGTTGTGATGTCGTTGTCCTTGAAACTAAAAAATCTAATTCTATCTTTTTTTTTCTCTCGGTCTTTTATAATTTGTACTCTTATAATTTCAATTTAAAATTATTCCTCCTACTCTCCAAAAATTTTAATTAATGTTCCGGTCAAAAAAATTAATTGATACAATTAATTATCCTTGCAAACACTATGTCCCCAAATAATTTCTTTAGCACTTTATTAACAATTTTCATGTTTTTATTGAAAATTTCTTTTTTGTAAAACCAAACATTTAACTCAAAAATAATCGCAATATCCATTATGGCGGCGAACTCTAGTTTTAAAGTCTCATACGCAACACCTTGAGGCTAGTGGTGGAGTCTCTTTCAACACGGCGTCATGTCATGCTAGGTTCTCTCTCAACCAACGACCACGAATTCATACCCTAGGGTTTTGGGCCTCAAGTTTTCCGAGCTGGAACATATATTTCCTGCACTGTGATGCCGATCAATGAACTTTTGTTCGATGGTTTTGGAGATCCCACGGTGATCTAAGACAGGGACAAGTTCCTCTTATAGTTGACGTTGATGACGGCGACGAGGGTCTCTTAGTTTACGGCCTAAACAAGGACGCCTTAAAGGTGCTTCTCTGCATACTCTTGCAGTTGCGCTTGGTGATGGCTGCTCAAAGTCACTTTTTTTGCTTGCATATAGCTAGGAAGTAAGGCCTCATTTAGTTCACGGAAATGAAAGTAATTTCTTTACCTTTCCCTTGGCATGGGAAAATAACCTTCCCACATGGTTTCCCTACTAATGTTTGGAAACGTTGGAAAAGTAAACAAAAAGTGTAATTTTTTTCATTCTAGTGTTTGGTTTATCTAGGAATAAGAAACTAGATCATATCAGTTTTCCAATTATATCCTTATTTATTAAAACATAAATTCCAAAACTTTTTGAATAAAATTAGTAAAATAATTTTCAATACTAATATAATAGTCTTCAGATTATATAATTAAGAGCAAATTACCCAAAACTACAAAAGCAGGAAACTTGTATCCATGCGGTACAAATTCACTATGCAATAGTTCTTAAATACCAACCTTACCCTCTATATATAAAAAAAAAAAAAAAAAAAAAAAAAAAAAAAAAAAAAAAAACCCCTTTAAACTGGCGGAGCGTTGTGGGCCCATATCTTTGAATTTGTTTGTTCTAACAATTGCAGCTAAGATCTATCCTCTACACTCGAAGGTAAACAGTTATATTTTTCTCATAATATTGCTTATTACTGCACTATTTCTTCTCATTTAAGAGAAAGTTTAGATTTAAAACGAGAGTTTATAGCTAACGCTTATAAAAGAATTGAAAGCCTACAGTTCTTGATAGATCATATCCGAACCACTAATCTTAGCAGAGCTAAAGAAAGGAAGATAGTCCTCGAAGAAGAAATCCGAATAGAAAAGGATCTCATAAGAAATCTTTTAATTGAGAAAAAAGAGATAGAATCTCGCCTGAGTAGACTTTTAGTCTAATGAGCAGTCTTCCTCTTCTACTAACTAGAGAAAATTTATTATCCTACTGTAAAGATTCTACAGAAGAACTAGAAAGAGAAAGAAAGAAATTAAAAGATCTTGTGTGTCTTCGAGAAAATACTAGCATTCAATCACCAAATTTCTGGTCTATCCTAATCAGGATTAGAAATACTAGAGAAAGAGTAGACGAAGCTAAAGAATCTCTAGAAGTTTATCAAGAAATGCTTGATGATTTGAGCATCGGTTAGATCCGCAGTCCAATTGGTATCAGAGCTTGTTTAGCTCAAAGATTTCCCAAGATGGGAACAGTATCTGAACAAATAATAGAGAAACTAGAATCTCTATTAAAAAGACTAGATGAAAGTCATCAAGAAACTTTAGAAGAAATCTCTAAATATAACACGAGTTTAGAGAATGTTCAAAAAATAATCGACCAATTAATAAAATTGGAAGAAAAGCTCGATTATATTAAAACTCTTCCAGAAAAGGAAGAAGAAAAGTTAGTAACAATACTAACAAAAAATAAAGAGAAACAGATTCTCTTTCCAAAAATAACAGAACAGTCTGTTAAAACAAATAGGTTTAAACCATTGGAAAAACCTACACAACATGCTAAGTTCAGCATGCCAGAGATAGAACAGTCAACAAAAATGACTAATATATCTCAAGAAAAATCAAAAGTTCTAAAGGGAACTAGAGAAATTATTAGAGATACTAGAATGCTAGGTATCTTTAAAAAGAAAAAAGAAGTTCAGCTAATAAACGCTGAAGAATTTGAATTCAATGAAATCGAAAGCAGAGTAAAAAACTCTTCGATACCAAAATTTGAATTCAGACAAATATATAAAAGAGGAAATTTCGAATTGTTAGATAACCATCAATTCAAAATGCTAGAATTTACAACTCCAGCAAACACAGGAGAAACAGATCTCCTTATGATAACACCTAGCGAAGTAGCTAGAGCAAAAGAGAAAAAATATGAATTCATGCACATTGGAGCAGTCCAAGTAGGCATAAAATTATTAGCCAGAGAATGCATAAATTGTTCGGTTCTATGTGTCCTACAAGACAATAGAATAGGAGACTTTCATAAAAGTCTTCTAGGAACACTTGAAGCATCCCTATGCAATCAAGTTGCATACTTCAACTGTTTCCCGAATTTCTCTACAAGTCTAAAAGACGCAGTTCAATCCTTAAGATTAAGGGTGAAAACAGATGGCATTGCCATGAAAGAAAACATGCAAGAACTTGCAATAGTATACAGAGTATACTACAAATTAATGAGTTCAACAGTAGAACCCAAGACCAAGATATCAAACATTCCTGGTCTCACTACTGGTTTCCTCACCAATCCAAAAAACTGCGCAGAGCAGATAAAGAAAGTTACTTGGAATGAAGTAACATTTCCATTAGAATGGAAACTTTCTGGTCCTAAACTACAACCAGAAAATACAAGAGCAAAGTCTTATCAAGACAGAAAGACTGGAAATATCAGCCTTAGATTCGAAGGTCACAGAAAAAGTGATGCGAATATTGAAGAAGTAAACAGAGGTATAAAGAACCTCAACTTGCAGGGTCTAAAAAGAAGTAACACTGTAAGAGAAGATTCCTCTACCAGTGGTACAAAAAACTACTTAGATGAACAAGAAGAGTTCGAACTAGAACTCCATAGACCAGCAAGGATGCTAAGGTCAGAAAAGCTTTACGAGCTTTATGAAGAAGCAGAAACCTGCGAAGACCTAGAAAGGTTAGAACAACTTCTCAAAGAAATTGAAAATTTCAAGATAAGCAAAAAAGAGCGAAAAATACAACCATTCCAAGATATGGAAATGGGAGAGAGCTCTGGAACAAAAACAAATATCATCAAAGAAGATGATTGGATAAGACTTCCAAAGAAGGAAGCCCCCACGGGTAAAAAGGGAGAAAGAAACTCCGAAAGATATATCCCGGTAAATGATATACCAAGAGTTCCTATTACCAACCATGGAACATGGTTAGCACTAGAGAAAGCTCTAGATAAAAGAAAAACCATAGATCAATGGGTAGAAAGTCTCTTTTTAATGGGAGCTTTAACTCTGGGAAAACTAGAACCCGCAGACATGCAAGTTGTCTACGAAGCAACCCTCACGGGGATAGCCAAAAGATTTTACCTCACGTTTAAAGAAACAGAAAGAGGAAAAGATTGGCTAGGACAAATAGCAACGTCAAAAAATCCATATGATTTTGCTATTCCGTTCTATGAACAATTCTGTGGCAGTGTAACTAGCAATGACGAAAGAGTCAGAAGAATAGCTAGGATAAACATTGAAAAATTGTCCATATGTGACATAGGATATTTTGAAGAATATCTGAATGAATTCCAACAGTACTACTGCACTATTGGAGAACTAGATGATCCAAATCTAGTCAATCTACTTCATAGGAAGTTACCAGCTCCTTGGAACATAGCTGTAGCAGAGAGCATTTCTGAACGCCCTCTAGAAAGATTTACAGTAGGAGGAGTCGCCGAAAGGATACAAGAACTGCTAAGAAAGCAGTGTGTAGAAAATAACAAGTCCAAGATGGCTAGAAAGCAGCTCAAAGGAAATGAGAATTTCTGCTACAAAATCCTTGATATTCCTACAAACTGGGGATGTCATAACATAAGAGATCCTCAGAAAAGGAAAAGAAGAAAAGATAAAATCTTTTCAAAAGGGTTCAAGAAGAACCAGAATAAAAATTGGAAATTTAAGAAAAGTTCCAATTTTAAAAATAATAGATTTAACAAGAAGAAAAGATTCTTCAAAAAGAAATCATCTTCTCAAGAAAAACCAGAGAAGAAAAAATGCAGATGTTGGCTCTGCAAGGCTGAAGGGCATTATGCCAATGAATGTCCTAAGAAGGATAAAAGAACTTCGAAAGCTTTGCTATTTGAAGAATACATAAATATTATAGAAGAAGCTAATATCAAAGGATATGAAGTAGCTTATTCTGAAGATGAAGATACCCTATCCATCTATTCAGCATACGAAGAAGAAGACAGTAGCTCTTCAGAATCTGATACAGAATCAGAAGAAGAATACCAAAGAGAAGTATACGTTCTCAAGGTAAAAAATTGGGAAGAAAATAATACAGAAGAATTAATGTCTTCTTACCGTATTATGTCTGGTTCATTTGTCTGTGACTATTGCCAATGTCATGAAACAAATGGCCTCCCAATGTTCTGTGAAAGCACAGGCTTCACATACCACAAAGAATGCTTCATAGCTGAAGCCAGAAGAAAAACAAAAAATGGTTCAATCAGTCAACTAGTTGAACAAGAGTATGAAGAATACTTCGAAAGACTGGCAGAAAGAAATGAGCTTTATGCCAGAGATATGGAAAGAGCTAAGTTTGCTAATAACAAAGAAGACTTTGTAAACTTAGTCCCTCCAAGCAAAATAATTCAACCAGTCCCTAAGGTTGAAGAAGTCGAAAAGATCGACGAAGAAATAGAAATGGAAGAAATACCGTGTCCTACAGAAGGATGCAAACCCTTGACTGATGAAGGGTCACAGTCAATAGAAATTCAACAATCTAAGATAATCTCTACCAGTAGATTCAGCAACTACATAGAGATTGGATTAAAGTTTCCTGATTATAGAAAATATCATCTACATGCTTTTGTAGATAGTGGATCAGGATTCACTATAGCAAAAAGATTTGCTATTCCAGAAGAACTCTGGACTGAAGACAAAAACAAAACTGCTACTGGAATACAAATGGATGGAAGCAGATTTTCCATGAAAAGAGTAGCAAAAGATGTGAAGATCACCATAGGTGGTGGAAACTTTACAATCAAAACCGTATGGCAAGCAGAAGGCCAAGGTTCTGATATACTGCTAGGAAATGATTTCCTATTACAGCAGACAATAATACAAAAAGAAGCAGTTATGGGCTTCGAGAAAGGTGATAAAACCTTTTGGACAGAAAGACTCAAACAAGCAAGAAGCGTTGTTGGTCCAAACTTCACCTTACAATATCAGAAGTTGCAGCAAAATCGTGGTGAATATAAACCAAGATTTGAAACTGTGTTGCAATATAAAAAGCAAGAAGAATTGCTTATAGAAGATTCTTCAGAGGAAGAAAAAGAAGATAGTGAAGAAGAAAGCTTCATTCATGAACACAACATCAAACACCTTCAAAACAAAATAGAAAAACAGAAGGTGCTAACTCTAGAAGAGATAAAGAAAATGTTAAAGCAAAACATTGATACAAATCCTCAGAAGTTCTGGGAAAAAGACCCAGTAGTCTGTGAATTGAAATTACATGATATGAATGCCATATGTCATGTAAAAGCCATTCCTCAGTACAAGGAAGAAGATCAGAAAGAGTTCAGAAAAGACATTGCTGATCTCTTAGAAAAGAAATTAATTAGACCTTCCACAAGTCCTCATCATGCTCCTGCATTCTATGTCAGAAACCATGCAGAAGAAGTTAGAGGGAAAGCAAGAATGGTTATTGACTACAGAGATGTCAATAAGAAAACCGTAAAAGACGGTTATCAAATTGCTCAAGCACGAGTACTGATAAACCAGCTCAAAGGAGCAAAGGTCTTTTCTAAGTTTGATGTCAAATCAGGTTTTTGGCAAGTCAAGATGCATTCTGAAAGCATCCCGATAACAGCCTTCGGAACACCACAGGGTCATTACGAATGGTTAGTCATGCCGTTTGGATTAAAGCAAGCTCCATCAATCTTTCAAAGAAAGATGGACAACATCTTTAAGCATATAGCAGAATTCTGTGTTGTCTACATAGATGACATATTAGTTTTCTCTAAGAACAGAGAAGAACACATGAAACACCTTCATGAGGTGGTTAAGCTGATAGTTCAGCATGGAATTATATTAGGAGAAAAGAAAATCTTCTTTATCCTAGATGAAGTTGACTTCCTCGGAATCAATATAAAAAATGGAGAGATAAAGCTCCAACCCCATATCCTTGAAAAGGTTTGGAAGTTCCCAAACAGAATTCCTGACGCTAAGAGTCTACAGAGATTTTTAGGAGTCATAAACTATGGGAGAGATTTCATTCCCAAAATCTCAGGACTAACAGCAATGTTATCTCCTAAGACGAGTTCTAAGAAAACTTGGAAGTTCACAGAGGATGATGAAAAAATAGTAAAACAGATAAAAGATCTGTGTAAAAATGTACCCCCTCTACAACAACCTGAAGAGAATGATGAAATCATTCTACAAACAGATGCTAGTGATAATTACTGGTCGGGTATAGTTTTAGCTAAAACCCCAGGCACTAACATCGAAAAGATTTGCAAGTTTTGCAGTGGTAAATTCAACCCTGCAGAACAGAATTATCCCACAGGGGAAAAAGAAATTTTAGCAGTCAAGAAAACCATTTTAAATTCTCCCGCATTTTTAGGAAAAACCTTTACGGTTAGAACTGATTGTGCTAGAGTCAAAAATTTCAAAAATTTTAAACTTGATAAAGCTGCTGATAGAGGTAGATTAGCTAACTGGCAATTATTTTTGAATCAATATGATTATAATGTTGAATTAATTGCAGGTAGCAAAAATTATCTCCCCGACGCCCTCACAAGAGAGATGGCGATGTTCAGAAGAACTGATAAAGGCAAAGGCCGAATGAATGATGAAGATTCATCAATGAAAGATGTCCTTGAGACATATACCAAGGTTCCAAAAGAAACCTTCACAACTGATCAGTCCCAGGGGAAAGGACTGGCTAGCCCGTCTCAAACGGTAGGCGGTAAAGGCATATCAAACCCGTTGATGGCTGCTGCTTTGCCCAAAAGCAGACATGTTCCAACTGGAACAACGGTAGTCCATGGCTATCAACTTTTAACATTTGACAAAGATGTCTACAGAACTGGAAGACGCTTGACTGTAGATCAGAAGGTCTTGCTCGACAATCTCTTGTATAACTTTCAAGAGAAAAACTCCAGACAGATGTTCTCTACTCTGTTCGCATTAACAGAAGAACTCCATGACGGAGGAAAAAATGTTCAAAAAGAACAAAAGCTTGAAATGGTTATTTCACCAGAAAGTGCAAGGGTTCCTCTAAAAGCCCTAACAGAACCTGAGTGGTTCGAATTCCACAATGTCCTCGGAACAACTGGAGATGAAGGATTACCAGGTACTCTGTTTCCTGTATCAGGTCCTTTCTTTGGTAGATATGTGGTGAACGTTCAAGCTGATCATCACCAGAATCATAAGCTCTGGCTTATTGAAAATGGTTTTGTCCATAATCTGTGGACTAAAACAAATGATGACTTAAGAGGTCTCCCTGCAATCATAGTCAATACGGTCAAGAACATCAGGCCAGATGGTTGCATTCTGAGAATCAAATTTATCTCAACTCCACCAGAGTGGATCAGAAGGCAAGATGGCTCTGTTGAATATATAGCGCCATATCACTATGTGAGATTAATCAATGGTCCTACAGTGGACGATAAACCAGCAGTGGCAGGTTTCAATGGAAAACCAAATCAAAGCATCCCTTGGATCAAGGCAATGACTATTGATTTCATAAAAAAGATTATCCCTCAAGACAGAGAGGCGAATCTCTTAGCAAGTGGTGAAAAAATTATAATCACCAGCTATGATCATCCCCCACCAACAGCATGTGATTGCTTCTCTTCACTAGTAAGAGATGAGGTGGATTGCACTAAAGCTACCTACACCTGGCTAGAGAATCTAGCTAAAGAAAATCCCTACAAAATTCACCCGGACTCAGATCTGGAAGATTTCCATGTCGAAGACTACGACAAAGGAGCAGCAAGTGGAACAGGGTCCCCAGGGTCCCCCAATTATCCCTTTGATGACGAAGCGCTAACCAACATTGAAAATATGATGGAAAGCTGAAAGCGCACCAAACCTTATCAAGAAGGAATCTGGCTTTTTCTGCCGACACCAGACAAGTAGCATCATCAGCAGGAAACTCCACCAAGAATAGCATAATTGAAGGGTCCACATGAGCTGGATCTTATCTTTTAATTTTCAGTTTTGAATTCTGCTTTGAGTTCCACTCCCTATATAAGGAGTGTTTCTTTCATTTTGTAAGGCATCGAAAATCAGAACTATCATTGAGATATCTGAGAATAGAAAGCCAAGAGTGTGAGTCGAAGCTTCCTGGTTCAGCTTCAGTCTTTTATTTCTCAAGTAAGTTTGTATTTAGTTATGAGTAGCTAAACAGCTTATAGCTGTTTACCCAAGAGTGAGGCTCTGGGTTTTATCTGTAATCATGTTTGAATAAAGAAATTCTAGTTTGTGCCCAGAATAAACCGTCGCAAAAATATTTCTTATTCTACTTTTACCTTTTATGTTTTAACAAAACTCTCTTTTCCAGATTTGATGTTAAACTCCTCATTATCATGCTTTGTTTTTAATCCTAAACCCTAAGAGGCAGCAGTGATTCCGCCCTGGAAGTAACCGCAGTAGGTGAAATTGGTGCATGTTGAAGGCTAGCTTCTGAAAGTTTGTTATTAAACCATTATTGCATGATACTGTTTAGAATAGTGTCAGTTTGGATTAAGTTGAAGTTGTTTATAACAAGTAGTCCTTTTAGGACTTTTCCCTATACTAGTTTTGCTACTGGGAATTGATAAGTTGGTCTTGTAGGTATTGGTAAATAGCCCTATAATTAATGCTAGGAAAGTATGAGGGAAAATGAATCCCTTGGAGCATGGGAGGATTTTATTTTCCCCCTTATTTTCCCTTATTGCAAAAAACTTGTTCCTTACCTTTTGCATACCAAACATGGAAACGTAATAACTTTCCTTTCCCAAGATCCAAATTCCATGAACCAAACGAGGCCAAGGAAAAAACAAAGCATACGACCTTTGGTGATCACAGCTTTCAAAACTTGACTATTAGTTTAATGGATTTGGATCCTCTCCTAACCGAACTTCTCTCATAACCTACTTAAACTTTTAATCTCAGTCATCCATTCAAAATCGTAAAGGTTGTAACAACTCTAAACTAATGCAATTATGCAACTAATTTTACAGCTAAAGACTAGATACTAGTAGTATGCAGTAGTCTACCAAGTGATAGATATACTTCGTTACTACGTGGTTTGATGAAGAACACAGAAATGGAATCAACATTGAAAAACAACTTCAGTCACCCAACACCAGAAATCCTTATACCAAACAAAGCCTGATTGAATATACCTTAAAGAACAACAATTGTTCTAAAAGTAGCTATGTTTAAGTGGACGATTTGTGCCACTGTTTGAGCAAACAGCCACAATACCAGAACAAGCTTAAATAAAAGGGTATTTAGTTATTTACTAGTTTGGCCTGAAGCCATGAGAAACAGTATGCCTTTACTCCCCTCTAATCCCTTTCTCTAACCATGCGTGCAGAGTCAAAAAGTGCAATATCATGATAAATTGATAATACTATTAATACATGAAAGGCTTCTTTGAAATCCAATACCGAGAATCAAATGGCAAAACGAAAAAAGAGGAAGAGAGAGAGTAGATACTTTCGGCCAGTATTCCCATTTGCATATTTGCAAGTAAAGCATCAGGCAACCCCATCTAAAACCATGAACAGAAGGAAAGCTCACATACAAAAGGCACAGATTTAAATAGTTCTAACAAACCACATTAGTGTTGATAGACAGAAATTTGAGCACATTATCAATTTTACAGAGTAAATTTACTTGCGCTTAGATTTTCTGGAGGACCTTTTGCTTTCAAGCTTTTTCTGTGTGGCCTCAAATTCTTCTTCTGTGGGTATTGAAGCATCATTACTCCCGCCATATTTAGAGACTAGAGAAGAGAACATAGAATCAAACTGGTCTTTCCTTTCATTCCTGCGCTGAGATATGATGGCATACAGATCTGGTTCCGACTGTTTACTTGACCTGTAAAACATTAAGCATGCAAATTTTCATTACTTGATTGAGACAAAAACATATTTGAGCAATAAAATAAACTTGTAGCAAAAGCACTCACTTGCTCTTTCTCCTTAAAGGACTAGTAGGAGGCTTTGTTTCAGATACTTTCTTTGCCCATTTTGTGTAGGATTTGGTTGATTTCAGTTCTCCTACAAAAGAGAGTGGGATGGAGGGTGAATGTCAGCAATATCAATGATACTTCAGCACACCTTTAACAATTCAGTACGGCAAGAATTCATAAATGTAAAATTACTTGCACATAAAGGTTAACTCGTGTGACTTAATAGATGCATCAATGATTCCTTTGGAAATAAAATGAAAGAACCAACAATGATGGTTTGGACTTGCTCAACAAAGACTAAGAGACTCATCAATTAGATAGAGTGAACTAATCAAGATAGAGGAAGAACAATCTAACATAAAGAGTGTGATACATGTGACTTAATTAATTCATGATGGAGGGCCAAATTCATGTGGCCGTCCCAATAAATTAGAACAAGGCTCTAACATTTCTCGTATTATAAACCATTTGTTGAACCCAAAACCTTTCAGCAGAGCAAGTAAGACTCCAGCAACTGGCATGACCCTAATTGACATTTAACTATTTCCAGGAAAAGGATAAGCGCTCATCTGATCAACATGGAAAGTTTCTTATCACCAGCTGTCGTGTAGTGGATATCTTAAGTTCAAGATATCAGCCAAGGTTGCAGGCGATGTCTGAGCTCCAATACATGTTATTCAGTAAGAATAAGACACATAAGTTTGTGGTTGGATTACAGAAACTTTTCTTTTTGGTTTTTTCTTTCTTTTTTTCATAAAGAAGAAAAGGTACTAAAACCCCATTGCGGTAGAATGGAATCAGATTTTGAATGTGAAATAGATTGCTTAGGAAAAAAAAATCCTAAATACAATTTGTTTGACATAACTAGATACATGTTATGTCATAAATTTGAAATGACTAGGTTGGATGCTTCATTTGGAATCCAAGTATTTCTTCATATCTTAACACACAACTAGAAACTTCACTTCTATGCATTATTAACACCATATTCAAGCAATTTAACTATAGTATTAAAATCCCTGATTTAAACATTTCACAGTCAAAACAGAGGCTAAAAGATATCTGCACCTGAAGCTATTGCCTCATCAAGAATGTCCTTGAAGCGGTGTGAATCAAGTTTAGGATCTGAACAAAGCATTGAACAGAAGAGTCTGCAAGGGGGAAAACTGTAAGCACTGAACAGGAAATCCAAATGGGGAAAAGATGAACACAATGCTAATACCTGTTCATGTTGCCCTTGTACTTACTGTAGAGCTCAATCAAATCTTTCTTCTCAGAATCAGATCCCCTATAGTTTGCTTCAAACTCTTCAATATCAGCTTCAGTGACCTGCAAATGCATAGGTTATCATAAAAACAAAGTCTAAAAGATATTTTATTACATCAGAAGAGAAAAGGCATCCTGACCTTTTTATACAATGCTCGGAAATATTCATGCAAATTCTGAGCAACATCACCAACAAGGTCCTGCTCATGAAAAAAGACTATCCAAATAAGCACTACTTGAAAAAATAAGCAGCACATGTGATTTCCCAGCAGAGCAGAGGGCCTACGGCCATGAAGTTTAAGCAGTTCTGACATGTTTTCTTGTCATTTATAATACTAGTAATAGATCTATTTAAATGAAAACTTAAGAACCAATAAGAACAAAGAAAAACATCAAGCACTCACATCATCGTCAATGCAACCAGTCTGGTCATAGAGTGCTCGTTTCTCCTCATCCCCAAGAATCGAGATCACTTTTTGTAATTGCTGAAATTTCTCTTTAGCTTCCTATAAAAAACAAACATGAAAAATTGAAATTTACAACAAAACCACATCTGAGAGAAAACTAGAAAATCACCAGCTTCATTAACTCTAACCTCATCATCAGGATTTTTATCAGGATGGAGTCGCAGTGCCAACTTGTAATAGGCTTTCTTAATTTCCTGTTGGGAGGCGCTTCTCTCCACACCAAGAACCTACAAACAAACACAAGCAAAGCCTTAAAACCCCCAATTTTCCAAATTAGGGCAAGAAAAACCCTCACAGATCTAATTTTGCTAGCTTAAAAAAAGGAATGAAAAATTCATCAAATCAAATCACGCAAAATGTAGAAGTGAATTCTTAAATACCTCGTAGAGAGTCTTCTCGTTAGTTGAAGAGGCGTTGTGATCTTCGTCCATTTGTTGTTCGTCTTCTGGTACTTGTTTTTGCTCAGAAACCCTAGCTCTCTTTCTCTTTCCCATTTGCCAACAAGAGGTTTCGGAATTTGAAATTGGACTATCGTCTAGGTGCTGAATTTATATGTGAAATTTGGGCCTCCGATTTGTTCCCGCCAATTCGAACCCAACTACTCTTTTCCCGCCGCGAGAATATGATGCAGGAATCCTTTTGTGTGCAGTGTATACAGTTCGTTAAGTGGACGGACCAATCATATGGGCCGGTTCGTATATATGAGTCATGTTCACCTATTCAATACAATTTTGCCATTACATCTAAATTCAATAATTATTTTCTATCTTTAGATTTAGATCAAAAGACAACTGAACACAACTGAGTAAGAAATCCATTGAGTAGGCCGGTGAACAGCGCGGCTGTCATATATATACTGCCTCTTAACACGCATTTCGTGAATGCCATTTGGCTTTTTGTTTTTTTTAAGGAAATGTGAAATAAAAAATTAATTATAAAAAATAAAACAGATTTTGTAATAAAAAAATAAGATCAGTTGTGCAAGTTTCGACTGTAGTTTTACTTTCTTTTTTCATGAGTTCTCCTTGAGCTAAATTGGATTTATTGGTCTCAATGGCAATACTTACCGGAATTTTTCTGTTGGTTGTTGACAGTAGTATTGCACGGTGTATGTATTGTTATAGGTTTCGAATCATCGATTAGAGTTCTAGGTTTAGACTCATCGATTAGGCCACTTGTGTGATTTGTACTGGTCCTTTTTAGGATATTCATATTAAGGATTGCAATCCTCTATTAATTAATAAAGGGGAAATTATCACAAATAGTACCTGAACTTTACTTCAATTATATAGTTGGTACCTGAACTTCACTTTTGATCACAACCAGTACCTGAACTTTTCGATTTTATCCTAAATGGTACCTGCTGTCACATTTCGTCAACGTGACCCAAATTTCAGGGTTATTTTTGACAAAACTCCTCCGTTTTCAAGGGCATTTTGGACACAGCTTCGAGTTGTTCTCATTTGAAACTTAATAACTGAAGCTTCAACTATCCGATTATGCTGTAATTTTAACTGGGAATACTAGACACCCAGAGACATAATGCCATAAAATTACAGCTCCATCCAACGGTTCAAAAAAGAGAATTTGTCCACCGAAGTGCACTGTTCTGCCCAGAAAAACAGAACAAGCTACTCCAGATTTTTTTTATTCCATGGTAATTTGGTCTTTTGCTGTAAATAATGCCATTTTTTTTACAGAAGATAGACGAAATGTGATGGTAGGTACCATTTAAGATGAATTTGAAGAGTTCGGGTACTGGTTGTGATCAAAAGTGAAGTTCAGGTACTATGTATATAATAGATTTAAAGTTCAGGTACTATTTGTGATAAAAACCCTTAATAAATTTTATGCTCTTTTCAAAAAAAAAAAAGATAGTGGGTAGTTTTTTCCACTTTTTATGGCCAATGACACTTTTTATACAAATTAATATAAGTCTAGGGCATAATAGGAAGTTCAAAAATTTAACCATCCTTAGACTATGTTTGCTTAATATAATAGATAGATTTGCCCTTACATCTAAATTCAATAATTATTTTCTATCTTTGGATTTAGATCAAAAGACAACTGAACACAACTGAGTAAGAAATTTATTGAGTAAGCCGGTGAACAGCACGGCTGTCATATATATACTATCCTCTTGACACGCATTTCATGCGTGCCATTTGGCTTTTTGTTTTTTTCTTTTAAGGAAAAGTGAAATAAAAAATTAATTATAAAAAACAGGTTTTGTAATAAAAAAGAAGATAGTGGGTAGTTTTTTCCACTTTTTATGGCCAATGACACTTTTTATACAAATTAATATAAGTCTAGGGCATAATAGAAAGTTCAAAATTTTAACCATCCTTAGAGTATGTTTGCTTAATATAATAGATAGATATAGGTATATATATAAATATATATATATATATATATATATATATATATATATTCTCAAGTAAGGAGGTCCTTACTTTATAAGGTGAGAAGTTTTGATCTCATTCGCCAAATCCGTTTAAAGGATCTGATATGACGGCTGAAATCAAAACTCTGCATCTTATAAAGTAAGGATCTCCTTAGTGGAGAAGCCCTAAATGGTTAAATATGTAAAATAGAAGTTTAAATTTTTGTAGATGGTTAAATTAGAATTACCCCTCAAGTCTTTTTTTTTTTTTAAACGTAGAAAACTAGAAACTTTATTAATTAATAGAAGATTACAATCCTTAGTATGGACATCTTAAAAAGGAGCAGTACAGACCACACAAGTGGCATATTCGATGAGTTTAAACCTATAACTCTAATCGATTATTCGAAACCTAGAACAATATATATATTGTGCATCACTGCTGTCATCAATCATATCCACTATGTCCTCAAATCCTATTAGAATTACCTAAACGGGGTATATCCAAATCATATCCGAAATTCAAGATGTCCAAATCTGAAAATTTTGAAGAAAAAACAAAGTTAGGATTAGAATGTTTATGTAAATTAAGATCTAATCTAAAGCATTCCAATTCCAGTCCAATTAGAATTTTGATTTATTTTGAAATATTATAAATTTATAATAATATTAACAAGGTTTAGAAATTTTAGGATGGTAGAATACGCGTTTCAAGATCCCAACTTTTTTACAATAGTGTAATTATGACTTATGCTGTTCCATGATCTCATACATGCATATGAGCCTCTTTAAGCCACGCTTACGCATCTCACTTGTCATGAGTTGACAATAGAGTATAAGGAAATTTTCCTTTATATGTTTCCACCTCAGTTATCTTTTCGCTCATATTCCAATGGTTCTTTGATTCAACTCTTAGAACTTTTATGTCTTTTGTTCACATAGCTCCATGGGCAGACACTATGAGAGTTCAAGGGACACATTTTAAAGTGTTCCATGAAGTTCAAATGTTGTTTACAGCTGAAAAATGAGCTTGAGATGAAGTTAACCCTTTGGTACGAGAGATTGGTTGTGCACTGTTGAGATTGAGGTCTCCTGAAGCATTATGGACAAGAATGCACCAATGAGCCATTGGTGGTTCCTATTTTAGAATAAGACATTAGTTAGACTATAATGAGAGCAGATAAACAGTCACCTAAATTATAGTCAAGATCATACTCTCATTCCAGTCCTTTAGGTTAGACAACTATATATTGATGATTGAAATTCAACATAATTTGCTATTTTTTTTAGGGTCCTTGACCAGCAAGGACATAATTAGGAAAATATTTCCCATGCAGTTTGATTGAAAAAAGCGGAGCCCCTCCGGCCCATTAAATCAAAATTGCTGATCAATTTACAATTATGTCCTATTCTTTTCAGAACAATTACAACATGCCACTATCATTTCATTTCATGACAGTAGAGGAGGGAGCTGAGAATTCATGGTGACGGATCTGCGAAACGGAGAGCAAAGCCCTGGGCTCGGTTCGACGGAGGAGATCGGCGAGATTTTCTGTGCCGGCGGTGCGTTGTGGTGGTGCGTGGAGGTCGTCGATTGAAGGAGAGAGAAACCATATCTCTCTCTCTCTCTCTCTCTCTCTCTCCTCGTTTTCTCTCTCATCTACAATTGCTTGGAATTGGCTGCACCGAAGCTTGTATCTATGATAGAGTCGTGGCACTCTTCTCTGATGAGGCAGCTATCAAGCAAAGAACGACAATTCATTTGGTGCTTTGGAATTGGTAAGACCATGTACTCAATTGCTTATGAAAATTTGGGGCTTTTAGTTGTTTCAGACATTCAATTCAATCCCTTTATAATCTGAATTTTACAGTGCTGCTGATCATTTCCGATTAAAAATATTATGTAACAATTGCATATATGTTTGAGACAACAATGCTTTATATATATTCCATCCATAGAAAATATTGGCGTTGGCTTGTTTGCAGACAATATTAACAATTGTCTTTTGCAATGTTGTTTGCTCAATTAACGATCCAATGTTGAAATATGTAACAGGTTAATTTCATTTGAATGGAAGAGGCTAGCTTCTGAGGATTTGAAGAAATAATTCAACGGCTGAGTAGTCATGGAATTAAGTGTATATAATGTATGCATTGTAAGGATCAATAGATTGAATGGTTTCTATGGGAAGCAAGTAAGCAACCAATGAAACTAATCAATTAAGTTACATATTAGCTAGAAGTGGAGTGTTGAAGTAGCAGTACGTGTACCCAAGTTTATGCTAGAAATGATCAGAACAAATTTAGCAAATTCCAAAAGTAGGTGCAACGGAATTAGGGCTTAATTGGCTGATCAATTCTGTGCTAGATGCCGCCATTTTTTTGCTGAATTTGGACTTGGCTGATCAAGTCTTTGCTATGATTATTAGTTGTTCGCTTGTTTTGTTTTTACTGTACTCAGTTAACATCGACCCAAATGAAAACAAGTTTGCAGATTAAGTTAAACATGTTTGTTTAATTTTGCATCTTTTGGCTGTGATTTTTAGCTCTTTGTTTTGAGGGCTCTTGTTTTGTTCTAATTGCTCTGTTTTCTCTGTTCTTATTCCACAACCAATTCCATTGTTCCATTGACAGCAGCACCTCAATTTCCAATATGATAACTAAAGCTTATCTAATCCAAAATGAATACTTTGCTCCATTTCTTCCTATTCTTGCTGATCATGGTCACAATTTTCCTTTGTTCAGATTATTTTATTGAGGTCAATAAAACCTCAATAAAATTTTACAAAGTAACTAGCAATATCCTAACCAATAAACAAACACAAAAGGTGGGATGATGAATTTTAGAGTAAGGGAATTAGTGCATGTATAATATGTGATGGACCATCACCTTTGTTTAAGGAGCAAGTTCTTTCTGTGGTAGGAGGAAAAGAACAAAAAAGCATCACCTTTGTGTATTTTATTGAGGTTAATAAACTGTTTTACTGAGGTCAATAAAATTTTATTGAGGGGTCAATAACATTTTATTGAGGTCAATAAAATTTTGTTGAGGGGTCAATAAAATTTTATTAAAGTCGACAAATGAGAACGCCAGTGCAGCAAAGATTCAGTATCGGTCCCGAGCTTGAATTTTCAACACCTTGGAGTCATCTCACCTCTCGGACGTAGAGCCAAGGGAGAGGTTGTGAGTTCCGAGAGTCAATAAAATTTTATTAAGGTCAATAACATTTTATTAGGGTCAATAAAATTTTGTTGAGAGGTCAATAAAATTTTGTTGAGGTCAATAAAATTTTGTTGAGGTCAATAAAATTTTGTTGAGGGGTCAATAACATTTTATTGGGGTCAATAAAATTTTATTAAAGTCGACAAACGAGAACGCCAGTGCAGCAACGATACTGTATCCGTCCTGAGCTTGAATTTCCAACGCCTTGGAGTAATCTCGCCTCTCGGCCGCAGAAACAAGGGAGAGGTTGTGAGTTTCGAGAGTTCAATAAAATTTTATTGAGGGGTCAATAACATTTTGTTGAGGGGTCAATAAAATTTTATTGAAATCGACAAACGAGAATGCTAGTGCATCAACGATGCCGTATCGGTCCCGAGCTTGAATTTCCAAAGCCTTTGAGTAATCTCGCCTCTCGGCCGCATAGCCAAGGGAGAGGTTGTGAGTTTCGATAGTCAATAAAATTTTATTGAGGGGTCAATAACATTTTATTGAGGTCAATAAAAAAATTGGCCAAACAAGTAACTAAGCAGTTGATGAAGGTGAAAGTTGTTTGTCAGTAGACCACTTTGATTATGTACTCACCATATTTTTCAAAAAAAAATTATGCATACAACCACTTTGATTCTGTACATTGTAGGACCATATAAGGGTCAATTCAGCACACAATTCATAGAAATAACCCTAGAAATAATTTTAAAAAAAAGGCTAGGCTGTGATCATCATCACCACAAGTCAACATAGTCTCCCTTAATATTAAGAGCCCTTAATAGATTTCATTGAGGGCCATTAACTCAATGTCGTGCCTTCCATGGAAATCGACATACGAGAACGTTAGTGACAGGACCCACCCCAGACTCCACCCTGGAATCCGAGGTGGCCCTGCGGGGCCCACCTTAAGGGAAATTTCTACCCAAAAAATTCGGCAAAACCTCCCTTAAAATGGACTACCCAAAAACCTGCAATTTCAAATTTCTAACACTTCTAGAATAGTCCAACTCATCCAACCGAACTCCTGAGCCTGCTTGCTCGCCACGATAAAACACAAACTTCAACAACACAAAACGAATGGGTTCACTAACCCAATAACTCAAAATCAAATCTAAAATCAGTTTACATTAAGAGCTGGTATATCAGAGCATACTAACAATTCAACAGGATTTTCTAGAAAATTAAATGAATAGTCGATTAAGCGGAAGGGATGAAAAGATTGAAGGATGCCTCGTCCGTAAAGTGGCCCGACCTCATCTAATCTGCAACCTGGGCAATTTTAAAACCGAAGGGCCCAGGGAAAAGCATTTAATAAAAATGTTAGAGTGAGTGGACGAAAATAAAATTATCGGAAAAAATAATTTTTATGCTTTTCCAAATTTTTCTTATTAAACAGTATGCATGCAAATTTTTAAATCAAGGAGCTCGAAAAATCAATAACTTCCAATCGATAAAAACATTGGGGAAAATGGTGGGGAGGAGAGGTAAAGACACCATACTCACAATCAACGTCTCCCTATCTCCCGTACGTATTCACTCGCCACAAAGGCAAGTTGAACACTGGGCTCCGGTGAGCTTATCACCACAGATAAGTCATCACCTCGTCACACAGACGGATGGGCTCCGGGGACTCCATCCCCTCGCCACGAAGGCGGAAATACCAGCATGCATGTAGCTAAGGGTAACAGTATGGTGATAAATCACATATAGGGAAATCACCGAAACCTCTCATGGAAAATATCGAAAACGCTCCCCAAAATTAAATCATAGAACATTGAGGCTTAATCCGAAACTCATCACGAAGGAAAAATAACTCGGAAGGAAAAAATCATTTCCTCAAATATCCACTTAAAACTATTAAGCCTCAATAATAAATTTCCCCAAAATATCCTCAACATAGAATCAGAAAGTCTCAAATTCTCGCAAAACATTATCTTGAGCCTCAATAAACTTTCAGGAAGGAAAAAGAAATCCACATATTTAAATTCTGTGACTTCACATATTACATGAGGGAAAATAAACTCATGCTCGAGGTATATATAAATCATGCATCTCAAATAATTCGTATCAAGATGTAAAATTATTTCTCGCTGAAATGAACAAAATCGTCACAAGATAGAATTCTCATAAAACCCCAATAAACAAAGTCTCGAGCCAAAAACTAGAAACAGTAAAGCTCGAATAAATAGGAAATCCGATAAAGTTAATAATTGATATATGAAAATCCAATTCATGCTCAAGACTTATTATTCGTAACTCGGATATGATAAATAATATTAGAAAACAATTATTTCGAAATATGGTATTGCATGCACATTTATTTTAAAACAAAAGTCCACTCACAGATTTTTCGGCTAACCCCCAAGCGTAGCACAAATTCTCTTCGGTCGATGGTTCAACTCGTCCTCCTGGACAAAACGAATTACGCTAGAAGATTAATTTCACGACCGAGCGAATAAATTAGAAAATTGACCAATTAACTCAATTAGGGTTTCTGTCGGGAAATTCGTGTTTTCTCCAAATCCAACTATAAATTCCGAAACCCGTGACTTCTCAATATTTACTCTTCTACTCTTCGACACATTTAAATATCCAAAATATTCGGCAACACAACCAACGGTCGGATTGTCGGGGTTCAATACCACAAATCGTAATCATACTTTAATTAACCACAAGATCTAATTTCAACAATCCAACCGCACAACATCCTCTAAATTAATATCTCAACATCCTAACCAATTAATTTTGGTAACCATCCGACGGTTACACATTAATCTAGAACGGGAACCGTTCGATTACGAACCGAAATTAACCGAGTAAATTCTCAAACCTCAACAATTCCCTACAAACCATATACCGTTAAGTTCGTAACGAAGAACACGAGCCACTAGACCAAAAGACACCACAAATGGAGGCCGGACGCGCCGCCACAAGCAGCTGCGCGTGAGCCCCACGCGCCGCCGGTTCTGACCATCTCCGATGGTCACCAAATTTTACCACAATACTCATCTCAACAAGCCCAACAACTTTCATACCTGCCACGAAGTCTGAATCGGTCTTGAACTCCACGAATTTGGCTTAGAAGTTTCAGGTGGCCGGATTTTCTTTTCTTCGATCCGCCGTCGTCCGGCGGAGTTGGGCCACGAGACCGGTGGAGCTGGGTTCTCCTGGTCGAGGGCTTCAAAGCCCAATATGGTTCATCGGTCGAATAGACCGGAATCGTCGCCGGCCAGGGTAGGTATTCTCGGCAGTTTTTCGCGACTTTCCGCTCTTGATTTCTCCTCCTACACGAAAAATCAACCCATGAAACTACTATAAACTTGAAGAGAATGAAGAGACGAAGATTTCAAGACAAATTTTACACCTTGAGGTGGCCGGAGTGAAGAGAAACCGGCCGGAGAAGCCGGCTGTGCAATATGCACAGTAACCGGAAGGGGGAGACACGGGGAGAGAGAGAGAGAGAAAAAGTTTCCCGAAATGGAAACTTCTAAAATAGAGATTTCCTTAAATAAAAGCTTCCCGAAATAGTAACTCATTTTCCGTGAACCATAACTTCATCATACGAACTCCGTTTAAAGCGTACTTCGTGTCTACGAACTCAGCTTGACGCGCTCTACAACTTCCATGAATAAATTTAAATCAAATTCCTTACCAAACAAAAAGTTACCTTGAAAGCCCCTAAAAGTACTATTTAAAACTCGGAACCGAACTTCAGACGATTTTCCATGAAATCAACTAGCACAATAGTAAATCTTAGTTCGGGTCGTTACAGTTAGTGCAGCAACGATGCCGTATCGGTCACGAGTTTGAATTTCCAACGCCTCAAAAAAATTTATTGATCACAATAAAAAAAATTATTGACTACAATAAAAAAAATTATTGACATCAATAAAACATATTTGGCTATAATTAGACTTGTGAATTGCATGCACTAAGTCAAAAAACATTAAGACACATATACACAAACTCATTCATCTTCTGCAAGTTATTCTTTCGGTGAACCTTGACACCATGTCAAGCTTCATAGTTTACAATCTTGCCTAATACCCATGGTACTTCACAAATACAAACAATTATTAAACAAACTCAAGTACAACAATTCCTTGCAAACTGCACAACACACTATTTATTATGGAATCCGTACACCTAAATTCCAACTCTTAGATTTCACACAGAAACCAAGCTTTAATTATACACTCTGACCACAATAAAATATTTTTATTGACCACAGTAAAATATTCTAAAAACAGAAATAGAGATTTCATCCACTTCCTTTTGACCCATATATATATATATATATATTTTTTTTCAAGACTAAACTTCATACTTTCATAGCAGGTAGCGATGAATATTCAAAACATAAGGTTGAAAAGGTCAGATAACACAAATTTAATCTTAGTGAGGAGTCTAATACAATGTTCTCCCTTCCGAACAAACAAAACTGACAGAGCCTTCTAAAAACAATACATCTATCTTAGCTCATAACAAGCATGTAAAATTCAAAATACTTGAGGTGCTCCATCTCTATCGTCTAGGAAGTACTGAAGAACTTATATATTGCTGGGATACATGAATACCCTCACTCGAGCACCCATGGATTTGGGGGGCAAATTGGAAGTGAACTTGGCACGAACAACGCCGGTGTTACCGTGTGGCCTGGAAACCTTATATATATATATTATAACAATTCGAACAGCCTCTTCAATTCCTTCAGAAATCACAATTTAGAGAAGAAATTGCAAATTACAAACTAACAGAACCATTCAGAAATCCCAGAAGCCTTAACTAGACTAGTAATTACTCAAGTCCGAGATCATTCTCTCTCCACCACGCACCTGTTCACCGCTGCCTTTCTCCTCTAGCGTTCAACCACCGTGCACCCAATTGCTCTGGCCGGGCACCCACACCGTCCTCCATCGCAGCACTGCCAAGCCACCGCATCCTCAATTGCCCAGAAACCAAAGCCCAACGACTGAGAGCGACGCACCAGTTCAATGCCGCCGCCAACACTGCTCCGCTCATTCACCTCAACCCGCGAAGCTGTCACCGCAGAGCCTAGCAGCTCCGCCGTCTGCTCTCTCTACTCTCTCTACTTATCCAAATTTCCCCAGTTCTCCTCCTCCTCTCTAATTCTATCTGGAGTTTCGACACCCCACGACCTCAATTCTGTCTCTCTTGGATTCGTTCACTCTATCTTCCTCCCCCGATTCCAGTCACTCTCTTCTTCCTTTCGATTTCTCTTCTTTATCTCCAGCAGTGCAGCTCTCGTTCTCCGCTTGAGCCCAGGCCGCTTCCTCCATCACAGCAGCCCTCTCGGACTCTCTCTCCCTGAGCTCTCCCGATTTGTTCTCTCTCTCTCTCTCTCTCTCTCTCTCTCTCTCTCTCTCTCTCTCGTTCTTGCAGGCTAGTGGTGTCTTTAATATCAGCTCCAGGGCAAAAGGGTCACAAAAAATTACCCTCCAATATTTTTGTCCTTGTTGGGAGTAAAATGGGTTTAAGTTAGGCCCGTTGGGAAAAATTAAAATCCCCCAAACTTAATGGAAAATATAAGGTGAAAATTATGACCTATTGGATATTTCCCTTTTTTTTTAGGGAAAAATCACATTTAGTCCCTCAACTAGTAATATATTTCCCTTGATGTTCAGGGACGAAAGTGATATATTTCAAAGTTCATGGACGAAAGTGTCGAACGAGTCAAAGTTGAGGGACTAAAGGTGATTTTTTCCATTTTTTTTAATTTCAAAAGAACAAATTTCATTAGGTGAACATCAATATTACATCAAAGACTTAGCAGATACTATTTAGCAAATATGCTAATTTCAACATGAATGCATCAATAACGAAGTCAACATGGCTAAAGCGGACAAAAGCCACACTAACAACTATTAATCCCACATCACCATAATTTGCTACTTTTTTAATTAATGCATTATGAAATAATAAATAGAATATTTATCTATCAATTTTTTTTCATATCTCTCTCCATATGTAAACTCATTTATTGCAAAAAAGAAAAAAAGAATTAAAGATGATTGGAATTTTTTCTTTCAACCGATCAAAGTTCCCTTATTCAATCGACTCTTCACAATTAACTTATGCATGTAACCCTAATTCCATCAAGATTATTTCCACCAATCTCCCTCTATGAGTCCACTTTCCTCGTCAAAATGACAAAACATATTGAAGATTCGCTCAAATATAAGAGAGACTAAGAGAGATATATGACGTGTCGTATAGTTTCGCTTAAGAACAAGTGTCTTTTACGAATGTCAAAGAATGTGGATGTATAGATTAAGACCGGGGTTGTCGTACCCAAGGGATTGGAAGGCCCTAAGACCACCTTGGTAATGTGTATGGTAACCAAATAATTCTAGCACTAAAGTGGTGAGATAAGAGATGAACTATATACTTGTGAAGTGAAGTATGTGCACATGGTTGTAGTGTTCATATTTTTGGTGTTTTCAAAGAGAACATGCAATGAAAGTAAATAAGCAATACTTGTAAATTTGATAAACAAAGTTATTGAGCTAACAAACTCAATTTCAAATCATAGTGTATATCTCAAATTACAAGAATTTAAAGCAAAGAAACTAAAGGTAAAAGAGTTAGAGAATGCTCAATGATGAATCCAAGACTTCTCCTCCTCCTTTATGAACTCCTCTTTGCTTCAAGCTTCAATCCTTGCAATCTTTGATGTTGTTGTAGGGGCTGTTTTGGTGAGGTAGATGGTGAGCACGAATTTTATGGTGAGAATGGAAGAGAGAAAAGAGTGAGAAATGAAGAACAAGAAAGAAAGAAGGGTGGAAAAAAGTTGCCGGAAGTGATGGAGAAAGTGGCCGGAATTTAGAGGAGGAAGAAGGGAAAAGAAGAAGAAAGAGAGGAGAGGGAGAAGAGGGAGAGGAAGCTGTTGTGTGTGTGATGGAAATGGGACTGATTTCTTCTCCCCTAGCAGCTGCTAGGTTAAATGTTTTCCCCAAGAAAATGTGATTAAACAATGGTGAAAATGATGGGAAAAGGGAAAGTAAAATGCCTTGGAGGAAATTAGGGAAAAAGCATGCATGGGTGAAATAAAATAAGACTTTTCAGATTTCTAGAGTGCAATAACCCATGCATATTTCTGATTTGAATCTCTCATCCATGTGTGGTGGTGCTCCGGTGGTGGTGGTTCGCCGGAAAAGTAATTTCTTCGTTTTTCATCTTCTTTCCGATTCTTCAAGGTATTCAATGGCATCATCTTCCGAAGGTTGACTTGTGTGATCTTTGATATCCGAAAGCCACGGTTGACTTTCCGTTCTCTTCTCGGAAATGCGCCAAATGTCGTCAAAATGCACCTTTTTGTGCCGAATTACCTTCACTCACTTATTTAACCTAGAAACATGAAAACACACATTAAATGCAACAAATGGCTTTCGGAATAGCTTAATTCTCGTGATTAGAAATGCAATTTGCACAACAAATATGTGTAAATCACACCCCCACACTTGAATCTTGCTTGTCCTCAAGCAAACACAAAACAATACAATAAAGGAAAAATAATACAACACAAGAAAGGGAAAAACAGATTTCAAAAGCTTTCTCCAACCATAGTCCTCAACGAGCTCGCAATGTTATAAGTAAGAGTCAAAAGATCACATGTCAAGGCTTCACAAATTTGCTAAGTATTTAACATGCGCATTTCAATCATGCTCGGGTGAAGTGTGTGGAAACCAAATGTCAATTAATCTCATGCAATCAAATAGGCACAACTAAACCCATTAACCACTACACGCACAAGGATCACTAAGTATTTCCGCTCAAGTGTTTAGGGTTAAAACATTGCTCTCAAATAATTTCACTAGTGATGTTCCCATATGCTTGCAAGTCAATCTCATCTCCACAAATCATGCACAAACAAACCTTGGATCAAGAGGACTTTTATTGGATGTAATGAGGCTTAGGGTGAGGGGAAAAAGAAATGAAATGGAATGGACAATACAAATTCCTAGCAATTTAACAAGTAATGCACTTGATGAGATTTTCCAATTTAGAACTTTAAGATGCTTGAACAAAGTCACAACACTACACACTTTCTCAACCCTTTTATTGAATTCAAACTAACCACAAGACTTTCTTTTTGGATTTTTTTTCTTCCTTTCTTTCTCATTTTCTATTTTTCTTTTCTTGAGAACTTTTCTCCATTTTCTTTTTGATTTTCAGATTTTTTTTTTTTCGATACAAATACAACAAACTACAAATGATACTCCCCCACACTTGCCTTTTTGTCACAGTCCCCAAACTTACACTTTCAAGCATCAAACATTAATCTCAAATCACTTGCCAAATTGCTTGGAAAGGGAAGGATAGTGTTTAAGTTAAAGGGATAAACTTTTGTGGTGGAGAGAAATGAAAGGCTAACATGTAGGCACAAAGTGGGCAATCTAAAGATATAACATTTTAGGATCAATGCTCATTTGGCCATGGTGGATTCCTAATGCCAATATCATTTCCAAGGTATGCACATGCATGACAAAAACGTTTCGAGAGATATTATGCAAGTTCTAGGTTCACCAACTTGTGAAATGCACTCATGAAGAACAAAACAATATATGAAAGATGCATACATGTGAATATTCAATAAGCTCAAGTCCTCACAATTTCTGGGTATGCATGGTAATTCATGTCAAGTGTGCTTCTCGGATTGCAATCGACTAACCGACAAAGGTGAAGTGTACATAGAAAATCGAGCAATCACAAATTATGCATATTAAACCCAAAGCAAATCACACGAAGCCTTAGCAATGATCAACATTCTCTAGGACACAACAAAGTAAGCTCAATTCATCATTGGAGTTGGAAAGAAACGACACAACAAACAAACAACAAACAAACAAAAGACAGAATTTTTTTTTTTTTAAACAACTTTTGTCGGGTTAGAACCCAAATCTCACCCCCACACTTAAACTTAACATTGTCCCCAATGTGATAAATGAATTTAACAATTTACGTTGGGTGATGGACACGACAAATAACAACAAACAACACACGAAACAAACAAACAAAACAATTGACACAAAACAAAATAATGTGAGTGAAGTGAAATGAAAACTCCCTTATGGCGATCTCCACAATGATATTCAGTAGGCACCAACAATCACCAACCTCAAGGCATAAAGCCTTGACTTCCACACGTAAGCTCCAAATGTGTTTGCAAGTGTGCACTTGAAAACAGGGGAAAGCAGCAGCTCAGAATCGACCTCCTCCCAATGTTTTGGGAATAACTCCAGGAATATAAGTCACAACTGAGTGGTTCCAGTGGCATTGGAAAGTAGACTCCAATGGCTTCATGATGGCCTCTGGAATCACTGAAAAATAGTTCCTGAAGGTAAAATTCTTGCTGGTCAAATCGAGCTTCCAGAAAGTCAAAACAGCAGTGAGTAGTGCCTACTCCAAACAGGATTTAGGAAGATCTGCTGGTTTAAATCCAGTGAAATTTAATCTCGATATAGTAGACTCATAGATGCATCTTTTCACAAAGTTTCAGATAATTCCAACGGTGGGATATAGAAATAATGGCATCCAAAGTCGACTGTACTGCCCAGGCAGCTCTGTTTTTGCAGCAAACAACACTTCTTGGGTTCCTCTCTCCGGAACTCCGATCATAACTCCTTCAATACCTCCCAAACTTCTTTATTGAAAGAAAACAGAACTCAAAATGATTTGGGGTTGCCTCCCCACAAGCGCTTTTCTTTATAGACTTCAAGCCGGTTTTGTTTCTTCATCTTGTTGCTCACGGAGGCTCAAAGCACTCCTTGCCACCGAAACAACTCATAAAAGGTGTGGCCATAGACTTGCAGCTTGGAAACGAAGACCATTCTTGCCTCTTCATCTTGTTCACTCCAATCCCTAGAATCTCCCTTAAGCATTGGATCGCTTCTAGTTGTACCTCACTCAATGGAGGGTTTTTCTTCTTGTATAGCTCATATGTCTCAAAATTGGGAGGTGTAGGGGACAATCTATGCTCATGAAGATGAAGAGAGGGTGTTGGTAGCAATCCTCTCCTATGAACAGGACGATAAGGTGTAGGCAACAAACCCTTCATGTTCTCAAGAGTGGGAGGTGTAGAGGGCACATGCTCTTCCTTTGAAAGGGATGTTGTAGATGCACTAGGCTCATGGGCTTGCTCCACATTTGATACTTCTTCCTCAATGAGTGTAGGAACAACAATGTCAAACATATCATCATCAATATCCGAAGAAGAAGGCTCTTGTTGCTCATGGGCAGCAACCAAAGGAGGAGGATTAAATTCTTTCACTAGAGGCTCTAGTGGATTCAATGGCCCAAAGATCCTCTCACTTTTAGCTTGATCACCTCCCACCAAATCACTTGCAAACACTTCTTGGATAACCTTTTGGGGATAACTAGGTTGAAACACTTGTAGCTTGACTTTTTCTCCTAGTACCTTGAGGCATATTGTACCTTTTTGCACATTTATTTTTACACCCGCCATAGCCATAAAAGGTTTCCCAAGGATGATAGGACGCTCCTCGTCCATATGAACATCCTCATTCATGTCCAACACCACAAAATCTGCCGGAAGAATGAACTTATTGACTCTTATCAAAACATCTTCAACAATTCCAACCGGGATTCTAGTAACTCCATCCGCCAATTCTAATGAAATGGAAATAGGCTTCAAATGACCAATGGCTAGCCTTCGGTATGTGGCTAGAGGCATGATGTTAATACTTGTACCCATGTCCATGAGAGCTCCATCAAAAGACTCTTCATCAATTTTGCACCCTATAATGAAGCTTCCAAAATCTTGCTTCCTTTGAGGCAACCGATGTTGAATGATTGCACTCACCTCTTCATTTAGTTGAAACTTCTCTTTCGCTGCAAATCTCCTCTTGTGCAAACAAAGACTCTTGAGAAATTGGGCATAAGCTGGTACATTATCAATGAGCTCTAGTAAAGGGACATTTGCATCTGCCCTCTTGAAGGTTTCAAAAAGTGTACGCATCAACCCATGCTTCTTCTTCCGCTTCTTCTTGGACAACTCAAGTGGTGGAGGGAACATACTAGGCCCTCTTGAACCTTGATGTTCTTGTTGATGCCCATTGTCACTCATTTCTTCCCCCATGGATGACACAATCTCATTTGTAAAAGGTGGATCATGCCTAGAAGCCTCCCTAGAGGAGTGTACGGCCAAAGAGGGGTCCCTAGCCATCATGGCCTCTCCCTCTTGTGTAATGGCAGGCCCTTCCTCATGCCTAGAAGTACCTCTACTCAAAGATCTCTCATGTTTTCTCATTTCATAGTCTTTATGCTCATAATCATCCAATGACAAGTGTCCAAGAACTCCCCCAAGTGAAATGTCGTCCTCCTCACTCCTTTCATCAACAATCACATCATCTTCCAATCCATTTCCGGGAGTACATTTTCTTCCTCCCGGTTCCCATCCTCCTTTAATGTAAAATCATGATGCACAATATCATTAACAACATGGCCAAGAGGTACATTTTCTTCCCTCTCAGCCCCATATGAATGCACATCAATATCATCATGCACAAGTAAGGGATTGGAATCATAAAGCTTACTTGAGTGAAGAGTAGTGAGTCCATGATCTTGCTCAAGTGTGTTGTGTAAAGAAGCTTGCAATAACTCATTAGAAGCTTTCAATTGAGCTATCATTTCTGCCCATCTTGAGTCATTAGGTTCATACTCATGTGCTTGTTGTTGGAAGTCCGGTGGTGCACTCCAATGATCATTTGAACAATATGGAGTGTTGTGGGAATCATGGCTTGCATATTGGTGTCCCCCATGGTCTTGGTAAGATTGCTCTTGAGGAATTTGCTCAATGAGTCGATCAATCTCTGCACTTCTTTCTTGAGATTCACGCCACCATTTATCATGTGCATCTTTGAAGGAAGGATCATAGAATTGTTCTTGAGGATATGGTTGGGATACCATGCCCATGGTGTATCGATCATCTTGATGCTCAAATCTTCTAGGCTCTTCCCACCGATGGCTCCATCTATCCATGTGTGATGTAGATGATTCACTCAAGTACCTTTAAAATCACAACAAGAGGCTTAGAATCAAGTAATTAATCAATAAAACCAAAGTATACAAGATATGGAACCAATTGGAGACAACAAAACAAAGAAAAACACAAATCTGGAAGGTCCCAGACGATCGGACGGAGAGTGGCGTCCGGACTGTGTACGCGGGCAGAACCTACAGACCTCTTGAAGGTCCCAGGCGTCCGGACGGACAGGTGGCGTCCGGACGGATTAGTTACACAGAGAGGGTCCAGAAACACTAGTTACGGATTCTGACGACCAGCACCCGAAAACTTATTTTTTTACCTAACCTAGACTTATCCAAATGACATGAAATTTTAACCACAGATACTAGACACACAAATACACTAGCACATAAATTTTTGGAATTTTCTGGGTTGATTTACTATTTTAAAAAAAATCGGCAAAACACAGTACAGTAGCAAATGACAAACAGAAAACAAATTAAGAGAACTTCCCTAGCTAGGCAAAGGAACTAACCTAACTTGAATTGAAACAAACTAAGATGCAACTACACACTAAAGAACATCAAGAACAACACTTGACACAACTTAGAAACAAATGCAACATGCAATACAATGAAGGAAATTACACAACAACAACAACAACAAACAAACATACAAACTAGAAACAACAACAAATAAACTAGATGCAAACTTAAGGAAACACAAACACTTATGAACAAACACAACAATCTAAACAAGAATAGTGCTAAGAACAACCCGGAAACCAATTACCAAAGGATCAAGGTTAAACCTCAATCCCCGGCAACGGCGCCATTTGACGTGTCGTATAGTTTCGCTTAAGAACAAGTGTCTTTTACGAATGTCAAAGAATGTGGATGTATAGATTAAGACCGGGGTTGTCGTACCCAAGGGATTGGAAGGCCCTAAGACCACCTTGGTAATGTGTATGGTAACCAAGTAATTCTAGCACTAAAGTGGTGAGATAAGAGATGAACTATATACTTATGAAGTGAAGTGAAGTATGTGCACATGGTTGTAGTGTTCATATTTTTGGTGTTTTCAAAGAGAACATGCAATGAAAGTAAATAAGCAATACTTGTAAATTTGATAAACAAAGTTATTGAGCTAACAAACTCAATTTCAAATCATAGTGTATATCTCAAATTACAAGAATTTAAAGCAAAGAAACTAAAGGTAAAAGAGTTAGAGAATGCTCAATGATGAATCCAAGACTTCTCCTCCTCCTTTATGAACTCCTCTTTGCTTCAAGCTTCAATCCTTGCAATCTTTGATGTTGTTGTAGGGGCTGTTTTGGTGAGGTAGATGGTGAGCACGAATTTTATGGTGAGAATGGAAGAGAGAAAAGAGTGAGAAATGAAGAACAAGAAAGAAAGAAGGGTGGAAAAAAGTTGCCGGAAGTGATGGAGAAAGTGGCCGGAATTTAGAGGAGGAAGAAGGGAAAAGAAGAAGAAAGAGAGGAGAGGGAGAAGAGGGAGAGGAAGCTGTTGTGTGTGTGATGGAAATGGGACTGATTTCTTCTCCCCTAGCAGCTGCTAGGTTAAATGTTTTCCCCAAGAAAATGTGATTAAACAATGGTGAAAATGATGGGAAAAGGGAAAGTAAAATGCCTTGGAGGAAATTAGGGAAAAAGCATGCATGGGTGAAATAAAATAAGACTTTTCAGATTTCTAGAGTGCAATAACCCATGCATATTTCTGATTTGAATCTCTCATCCATGTGTGGTGGTGCTCCGGTGGTGGTGGTTCGCCGGAAAAGTAATTTCTTCGTTTTTCATCTTCTTTCCGATTCTTCAAGGTATTCAATGGCATCATCTTCCGAAGGTTGACTTGTGTGATCTTTGATATCCGAAAGCCACGGTTGACTTTCCGTTCTCTTCTCGGAAATGCGCCAAATGTCGTCAAAATGCACATTTTTGTGCCGAATTACCTTCACTCACTTATTTAACCTAGAAACATGAAAACACACATTAAATGCAACAAATGGCTTTCGGAGTAGCTTAATTCTCGTGATTAGAAATGCAATTTGCACAACAAATATGTGTAAATCAATATATGAGAGAATGATTCTCAGATGATTGTATTTATCTCACAAGAAGGTTTTATATAGGAGATATAAATGTACTACAACTAGTACTACATGTACATAAAATGTAAGTTATAAATACATAATATTATGTACAATCAATGAATAATATTCTCTACATAATATTATGTACAATCAATGAATAATATTCTCCCATTAATACATAATATATATATTCTTATTAATGTATTAATGACTAATTGACTCACTCTAACACTCCCCCTCAAGTTGGAGCATACACATCTCGAATGCTCAACTTGCCCAGTGAGTCATGGAAAGCCTTACTTGAGATAGCTTTAGTAAGTACATCGACAAGCTGCTCTTCAGTTGGAACAAAAGGAAAGGCAATTATCTTTGCATCCAACTTTTCCTTAATGAAATGTCTGTCAACTTCTACATGCTTGGTACAATCATGTTGTACCGGATTATGTGATATCTCAATAGCTGCCTGATTATCACAGTACAGCTTCATTGCAGGCTTATGTTTGAAACCCATTTCACGAAGTAAATTTCGCAACCACAATAATTCACATACTTCATAAGCCGTACCTCTGTACTGAGCTTCAACACTTGATCTAGCTACAACCTTTTGCTTCTTACTATTCTAAGTAACAAGATTACCTCCCACAAATGTAAAATATCCAGATGTAAACCTCCGATCTGTAATACAAACTGCCCAGTCGGCATATGTATATCCACTGACTTCTAGGTGATTGTGTTTTGAGAACAATAATCCCTTTCCAGGTGCAGAGTTCAGATATCGCAAGATCCTCATAATAGCCTCCATATGATGCTCACTCAGATTATGCATAAAACGACTCACAACACTCACTTTATATGCAACATCTGGTCTAGTATGTGACAAATAAATCAAACGTCATACTAACCTTCGATATCGAGGTTAATTAGTTGGAACTTGATTAGGATACTCTGCCAACCGATGATTTTGCTCTATAGGAGTGTCGATTGGACTACAATCCAACATGCCTTTCTCTGCCAATAAGTCAAGCACATACTTTATATATTTGACATAGAAAGATCTCATCTCTCCTCCTGGCTACATCAATCCCCAAGAAATATTTGAGGTCACCAAGGTCCTTCATTTCAAACTCTGATGCAAGCTGCAACTGTAATCTACCAATTTCTGCAGTGTCATCCCCAGTAATCACCATGTCATCCACATATATTATCAAAGTTGTCATGTTACCCTTCTGATGTTTGAGAAACAAGGTGTAGTCAGAGTTACTCTGTTTATATCCAAAGCAACGCATTGATTGAGTGAACCGTCTAAACCATGCTCTAGGTGATTGCTTCAGACCATATAAAGACTTCTTCAATTTACACACTACATCCGTAGCTGGAGTTGTAGTGTAACCTGGTGGAAGGCTCATGTACACTTCCTATTTTCAAGTCACCATGGAGAAAGACATTTTTGACATCAAATTGCCGGAGTGGCCAGTTCGGATTAGCAGCCAGAGACAACAGCACCCTAATAGTATTGATCTTGGCAACATGAGTGAAGGTCTCATCATAGTCGATGTCATAAGTCTGTGTGAACCCTTTAGCGACCAACCTGGCCTTATATCAGTTTTCTGTACCATCTGCATTATGCTTCACTATGAAGACCCCTAGTAACCTACTATCTTTTTGCCACGAGGACAAAATGAACAAGTTCCCATCTATTATTCTTTTGCAAAGCTTCCATCTCTTCCTCCATTGCTTTCACCCATTTAGGGTATCCCAAAGCATCCTGCACTTTATTAGGCACATATACAGTAGATATTTGATTTACAAAGGATTCATATGACTTGGACAACTTATAGTGAGACACATAATTGGCAACAAGGTACTTTGTTTTAGCCTGGATAGATTGGTCATATCTTTTTGCAGGTTAACCATGAGTAGATCGGTTAGGCAACACATATGTGGTGGGATTAGACACAACATGATTATCAGACTCAGACAGTATACGTACCTCAGACTGATGTCCTAAACCTAGGAAGTCACGGTCAAGGGTTGAGGTTGTAGTTGAGGGGGAAGTATGCACTGGTGTAGCTTCAGATTCTTCAGATGGTGTAGCTTCAGATTCTTCAGATGACACAATTTCTTCTCCAATCTCTCTAGTCGACCGGTCGGTTTAATTCGTCTGATCGGTCGAGATGACATCAGTAACATCTGGTGGTATGTTTGACCGGTCGATGGAATCGATTCGACCAATCGAACTGTCTTCTGAGTCTCTTTTTTCACTTATGCTTCCTTCCACAGCTTGACCACTGAAAATCTTTTCAAAGTATCCATTATTCTGCTCCTAAAAAGGTGTTTCAGTGGGCGACAAATAACATAGATTCTCATAGAAAGTCACATTCATAGTGATATAGAACTTTTGTGTTGGAGGGTGAAAGCACTTGTACCCTTTCTGATGAGATTCATATCCAACAAAAAGACACTTGAGGGCACGGACATCCAACTTTGACCTTTGATTTTTGGGTATGTGAACAAAGGCCACACACACAAAGACACGGGCTGGAAGATTATGGAAAGATGGAATAAAGACATGTCTTTGAGAGAACTTCGAATGGTATACGACCTTGAAGAACACTAGAGGGAAGACGATTGATGAGATGAGAAATAGTTTGAGCAGCCTCCCCTCAAAGATACTTAGGCATGTGGGCGCTAAATAATAAGGTCTAGCAACATCTAGGAGATGACGGTTCTTACGTTTAGAAACCCCATTTTGTTCAGGTGTTTGGGGGCAAGTTGTTTGATGGATAATGCCATGTGTTTGGAAAAACTCTTGGAATTCATGATTGACATACTCAACTCCATTATCATAACGAAGAACTTTAATATTCCCATTAAACTGTGTTCAGAGATGAGCTTGAAAAGCTTTGAAAGTAGGAAACACAACAGACTTTAAGAAAATTATACATGATAATCTAGTGCAATCATCAATAAAGAGTACAAAGTAACACATACCAGACAATGTGGGTTCCCTGGAAGGTCCCCACACATCAAAATGAATAAGCTTAAAAGATATTGTGCTTTTATTAGAAATACTCAAATGATAACTAGCACGATGGCTTTTCGCCATGACACAAATTGGACAATGTAAAGCTGACTCTTTTATGCTAATAAACAAAGATGACATTGACTTTCGTATAAGACTAAAAGATGGATGCCCTAAGCGGCTGTGTCATAGCCAAATCTCACTCAACATATCAGAACTCGAAGTCAAAGCAGCTTGGGCAGTCTTCCCTGGTCTCTTGTCGACATACATCTGATCCAAATGAAATAACCTCCCCCTCAGATACCCCCGACTGATGATTTCCTTGGTTAAAAGATCTTGAAAAATGGCATACATAGAAAAAAATGTTACGGAGCATTGAGATTGTGAATTTAATTGAGGTACAGATATGAGATGATGAGACAAGGCATGAACATATAACACATTATGCAATTCTAGAGAAGGAGTAACATGTATCGAACTCATTCCTAAAACAGGGAAAGCTTCACCATTAGCATTAGTGACACACGACACAGATGGAGGATATAATTGAGTAAAATATGACCTATCATAAGTCATATGATCCGAAGCACCTGAATCAATAATCCAAGTATCTTCACCAATAAAGCTAGAGACTTGTAAAGCTATACCAATCTTACCACTACCTCGGCCAACAATAGAGATAGAAGGCTTCTCGGTGGTGACAACTGTATGATCATGTCCCTCAATGCCATAATACTCATGCTCTTGTACCAAGTGCACAACTGCTTTTCCCTTGGGCCTTGACCTCATTGGTTTGGGCTTGGATTTGGACTTGTCGAAAAAACCAGGAGGGTATCTATTCAACTTGAAGCAGGTTTCCTTGTAGTGACCGGTTTTGTTGCAATAGGTGCAATACGGTCGAACTAATTGTAGAGATGAAGAAAAACTCGGAGGTGGACCCTGAGTTATGGGACGAAGTCCTTGGGAAGGATCATGCTGTTGAGAGCACTGCTGGGAAGAGGATTTGGATTGAACATGCAAGCTGAAAATATCCATCTGAACTGCCTTGGCACTGTCGCGATGGGACTCATCCTTGCGGATGTAGGTGAAGGCCTAAACTAGAGAAGGAGGTTCAATCATCCTGAGCAACTCCCCCTTAGCACTGTCATGCTGTGCATCAAGTCCACTCAAGAATTGATGGACTCGCTCCAGTTCTTTCTCTTTTTGGTAAACAACAATGTGTTATGCATTCTTCATTTTGTTTAGGCGCCTCTAATCGATCTATGCCCATGTGTTCTTCAGTTGAGTGAAGAATATTGAAACAGATTGCTCACTTTGAGACATCCTAGAAGCTTTGCAGAGCAGCTCATGGATCTGGGCAAAATCAAATTCATTCAGATATAGCTCCTCCAATGTCTTCCAAATTTCTGCAGCAGTCTTGTATCCAATAATTAATTGTATTACCTCGTCAGTCATGGCTTTGTAAAACAAAGACATTACCAACCCATTTGCATCCTCCTACTTGGTGAATGCCTCTACCTGCTTCTGGTCTGGTGCCTTGATAGAACCAGTGACATGCCCCATCTTGTGCAGCCCACGCAGGTGTGCTGACATCATCTTCTTCCAGGTGCAATAGTTGTTGGCTCCACTGAGTTTGGAACCACTAAAGGTATCAGGTGAATCTGGATCGTTGGCTGAGACTTCAAACTTGGGAATTACGGAATTGGCCATATCAATTTCTTTGGTCTTGTTTTGATCGCTTGAACCACCCATCGGAATTCTTGACAGATTGTAGCGAAAACTAACATAGAGTTACGAACAAAGCTTATTTCAACGGGTTGGACGAATACTGGCGATCGGTTGGATCGGACGGCAGTCGGTCGGTCGGTCGGATCGGTTAGATCAAACAACGATCAGTCAGTCGGATCAAACATCGATGGGTTGGATCTAACGGTGATCGGTTGGATCAAATGGCGGTCGATCGGATCAGACGGCGATCAGATCGATCGTATCAGACAGACGGTGATCGGATCGGTTGGCGGTTGATCGGGTTGGACGACGATCAGATCGGACGGACGGTGATCAGATTGGTCAGATTGGACGACGGTCAGTCGGTCGAAACGGATCAGATCGGATGGCGGTCGACAATTAACTCACAAACCCTAGATTTTGATTTTTGGATCTTGAGGATGCCTCGGAGCGAGGGACGAAGGAATAGACCTCGGAACGAGGAAATAAGAGAGAGAGAGAGAGAGACAAAGTCCTTTCGAATCTCTGCTCTGATATCAACTCAAATATAAGAGAGACTAAGAGAGATATATGAGAGAATGATTCTCAGATGATTGTATTCATCTCACAAGGAGGCTTTATATAAGAGATATAAATGTACTACAACTATTACTACACGTACATAATAAGTAAGTTATAAATACGTACATAATATTATAATATTATGTACAATCAATGAATAATATTCTCTCATTAATACATAATATATTCTTATTAATGTCTTAATGACTAATTGACTCACTCTAATAGATTCATCATCCCAACTCTAGCTAAATGTTTTTTTTAGGGAAAAGCGACAATCTATATTAAAATTAAATTAGAGTACGATTGATAGATGTAGAAACTACATCAAAATTAAAAGTAACGAAAACAATACTAGATGCAACAATGCATCAGAAAATAAACCAATAGATGCAAGAATGCATTGAATGAAACACCGGATGTAAGCCAGACAGTGAAAAAAGTAACCGATGGTATGACCGAACATGCATATTCCACATAAAAACATATATACATCAAACAGAGGGAAATCTTTCATCAATGTAACCGGTGGTATCACCAACCATTAGAAACCTATATTTTTAGAAAACGAAAAAAAGTAAGCGTGCACACGGGTTGGGACGGACCAAGATAAAGGTGATCTCGATCTCGATGCCGAAATTTATTTTCGGGACGAGATGGGACAAGATTGACAATTTTGAAAACTGATCTCGACCATCCCGAACTTGATCGAGATCGGGATTCAAAACACTTTTTTTTTCCTGGCTAGAGCCTGGGCTTTGGAGGAGGCGCGTGGTGGAGAGAAAGTAGGAGAGGATGAACTAGGCAGAGAGAAATGCCAAGCTAGAGAGGAAAGGAGAAAGATAGATCATAGAGAGAAATAGAGGTCTTGGTGGCAGGGTGTGCTCGGTGGTTTTACTAGCTTTGGGTGTTGCGCAAATTAGGCATAGTAGAAAAGGAGGAAGGGAGAATTACATAAAAGAGAGGGAAGAATAAGAGGATCAGAGGACGCAAGAGAGAGAGAGAGAGAGAGAGAGAGAGAGAGAGAGAGAGAGAGAGAGAGAGAGAGAGAGAGAGAGAGAGAGAGAGAGAGAGAGAGAGAGAGAGAGAGAGAGAGAGAGAGAGAGAGAGAAAATCTAGTTCTCTCTCTCCTCGATTCGCCGGTCTCCGACCACAACCGCCGCTCACCACTACCACCACCATCGAGCTTGCCGTGCTCCGAGCTACAATACATGGCAATGAGTTTAGAGTTAAGGACGAGATTGAGAGTGACAGAGAAGCGAGATTGAGAGTTGAGTGCAGAGAACTAGAGAATAGAGATTGAGACTTTGAGAGTGACAGAGAAGAGAGTTGAGAAATTGGGCCAGCCCTATTAGGCTTTAAAAAACAAATATAAATAGGACTTCGAGCCGAGCTAGGATGAACGAGACTTAAAAACTAAAAACCAAGTATCGTCCCGTTTTCTCGGTTCTGGACGGCACGGGACGAAAACAGTAAATTTTCGTTTTCAATCCCGGCTTGTCCTGCCTCTGTTTGGTTCGGGACCTAGATTTTTGGAATATTTGCCCCGCCCTAAAAGAAAAGGAAAGAAATTACAAGAACTGATTTGATTAAAAATTTAAAAGTTATGAAACTAAAAAAAAAAAAAAGGAACAAAGCGAAAATTAGGAATTTTAGTTGTATTTTTTTTTCTTTTTATTATTTTGAGTTCAAATATGAGATATTAATTATATATATATATATATATTTGGTTACAATTAATTATACTCAAGGTTCGAAAAATCGCTCTAGGCGGCTGCCTAGGCGTGGCTGTGCCGCCCAGATTAATGGCCAATCGGTTGGAAAGTCGGCTAGGGGCTTAGGCGGAGGTTGGGCGGCCTAGGCGGGCTGGGAGGCATCCCGACCATCTCTCGATCTCTCATTCTAGATCTGTCTCTATTTCTCTCTCTCCTCTCATCTATGATTCTCTCTCTCCTCTCCGTCTCTGATTCTCTCTGTCGATCTCTCCTCTTGGTCTCTCTCGTCGATCTCTCCTCTTGGTCTCTCTCTCTCTCTCTCTTTCCTCTCAGTTGCGTTCATGAAGCAGTTCTAGCCTTAATTATGATGTTTGAGACTGAAGGGGGCATAGGAGAATATTGAAGAGATGGGTTTTGGGTGAGACTCCTGGGGGTGGTGGACGAGAGAGAGAGAGAGCCATTTTTGGCTTTTGCTTCTGATTGTGTTTCGAACAGAGAGATCGAGAGGAGAGAGAGAGAGAGAGAGTTAATTAATTTTTAAATAAAAAGTTAATTTATTAATACCAATTAACCATAGTAAAGTTACCAATTAATCATATTAATACCAATATATTGACTATATTTTTCTTAAAAGAAAATAATATATGACTATATTAAGTAAATTATTAATGTAATATTTTCATATAAATATAATATTAAGTTAAAAAAAAAAAATCGCCTAGTCCCCCGCCTAGGCTCCGACTAGGCCCCTAGGCGCTAAGCCCCAGCCCACCGCCCGCCTAGCGCCTAGCGATTTTTCGAACCTTGATTATACTAGATGGGTCTCACACACTATATGTGTGAAGTTAAAAAGAGTGGTAGATCGAGGTGGTTATCCTTCTTAAAACGTGGATGAATTTGATTTTGTTTTTTTTTTCATTTATAATTTGACTATATATTGTCCCTATTGATTATTGAATAAACTGTTTCTAATTTTTTTTTAATATAAAAAAAGTATAAATGTAAAAAAAATTAGTTATGGTTGACATCCTCACTTTTTTTTTTTTTTTTTTAAAGAAAGGTAGAATCAATCCACTAAAACCAGAGAGAAACGTACATCAATTCATAGAACTCAACTTATACTCTGCTAGGAGCTGAAAAACAGATAAGCAAAACTCATTTAATCTAGAAAGCTCTATTTATTTCATCGAGCCAACAATAATATAAAACTCCTACGCATCTAGAAGGGGAAATACAACTGCAAAAGTCGCTTGAGCACTCAATTGTGGTACAACTAAGCAATTGTCTTCTAGATGAATCAAAGCTTCCACCATTATAGGCGCACAACCACAGCAGAAACAACTCAAAACCTCTCCTTGCCCTTACGACAAAGGGAAGGAGGAACTACTGGATAAAACCTAAGCCAAACAAAACCATGACCAAACCCTAGCCCAAAAAGAGCCTAGGCCCAAATATAGTTTGCAAAGCTTCTTGGCACCAAACGAGAAGCGATGCACTTTGGCGGTCGCCCTCGCCAGCCACCCTTAAACACCAGTTTCAGAGCACCCATGCCTGAAGGCAGACCAACAATGAACAGCGGAGACCAAAAGGCTAGCCGATCCACCATCCAAAAGCTGCGCTTGAAGGGAAGACGCACGCCAATCTCCAGACCTCCTCCGTATAAACCACCATCGATGATTCAGACCAAAAACCTAGAGATGCCTCCGCCTCCAAAAGTTGCGCATTGTCGCTGCAATAGAGGAAATCGTGGTCGAAGGAAGACCACCCTTGAAAAGTTGATCGATGGCCTAAGTCATTGCTTGCTCTTCACACCAGACAAATTGATGAGCAAAGAGGAATTGATCGTCGTCAGTC
The DNA here is from genome assembly GCA_029955375.1 of Rubus parviflorus. Taxonomy (NCBI): domain Eukaryota; kingdom Viridiplantae; phylum Streptophyta; class Magnoliopsida; order Rosales; family Rosaceae; genus Rubus; species Rubus parviflorus. The sequence goes on along the minus strand of JARGGL010000006.1, from coordinate 14,998,022 downwards.
GCCGACACTGAAACCCTAAGCCAAGGTGGCTAGGGTATTTTGAGAGCAAGACTCTCATTCTCTCAGCACAAAAATATAACTATTATCAATATCATCTACTTAACAACCTCACTTTTCTTAAATATGGTATAGATTTTTTAAATAAAAAATTATATTTTTAGTTTAACCTGTTAATTATTTATCTCTTATTTTCTAATTTTAAATTTAAATATAAATCATGTGCAAGACACACTAAAATATAATGTATTGATGTACCTAGAGCATTACGGTCGCTCTCCTAAAAAACGACTAAAAAAGTTCGACTCAGTTAATGAAATGGCAATACCACGTAATTACGGAGTCCTACAGGGGTTATTATTGTTGCACCACCGACCCCGCAGAGAGAGGTAAAGTTTTAAATAGCCACACAGACCCCACGAGCTCCCCCAAACCCAAAGCCTCCAATCTCTCTTTATCTGTTTCTCTTTCTTTTTTATTTTTATTTTTTTCTTTTGGCCTCTATTTTTAAAAAAAAAATTATTCTTCGACTATCTCGCAATAATCTCCCGGATTAGGGTAACAGAATCACGCCCTCTCTCTCTATGTATTTGAATTTGCTTAATGAACTTATCTAATCTTTCTCCTATTCGGGGTTTATGAATTTGTTTTTTCTAATTTGTTTTTTTTCATGAGACAGGAATTATCTGGTTCGATTTTGTGACTGAAGATCGACCAAACCAAGCAGGTGAGGGGTTATCTGCAGAAATAATCAGTTGTTTTGTTGTTTTAGGGTACAATTTCGTACTGATATACGAAGCTGATGAGTTCCATATTTTCTTAAATAAGTTGTAGACTTGGGTTATAGTTTTGTGAATTTTTGTGTGTAAGGCTCCTATGATCGTGTTTGATGAAATTATGGTATTATTTCTCTGTAAAGTGAAAGCGTTTTGCGTTGAGAGTTGGGTTTTTTATTGCATGAAACTGAATCAGTTTAGGTTTTATTGAAGATGGCGGAAAAGTTACATAATTTTTTATAGGTTTTCTGCGTTTCTCAGAGTTTATGATTCAAATTGCAATCTTTGGCCTAGAGTGCCAACTCAGGGTATTAGATTAGGATGACAGAGCAAGTTAAGTTGATGATTACCCATGTTGAAAAACCCCCAGTTGATACAAACTAGCATGAGTTGAGCATCTCCACTCCCCTTGTATAGGAAAATATTTGTAGATAAGTTTAAGGAAAAACTGAAAAAGTCTTTCTTGGGGAGAGTTTTTCAATCCTGAAGTTCAAGTTTTTCCTGTAATTTCGTATAAAAACTTGCCACTTGGTCTTTATGTTATTGCTGAAAATCCCTTTTTGTTTGGATGTAGGCTTTTTGTGAACTAATTTCACCTTATTTTGAGAAAGTTGTAGGGAGATATCAAATTTCGAGTGAGTTCAATTTTTTTTTTTGGGTGCAGTAGCGTTTTGGTCTTACTCTTCCCCAAATTTAAATTTGGGGAAAGGTTTGGGGGAGTAGAGATGCTCTATGAGTTAATATGTGATTTGTACTTTTTTTCTTTCCGTTAATTGGTTATTGGTAGTTGGGGTATGATATCTTTAAAATTTGGTGCATCCATGTTTTCATGTGCTAGGCATTTGGATGTGTACTCATAGGTTTGTGAAGTTCGTATTTCTTATCATGTGTCCACTGGTTTGACATATACACACACAATTTTTTTTTTCTCCTTTTATCTTTTCTTTTTTCAGTGGGTGATCAGTGAATGGGTCACTGGGTTAAGATTTGTGTTATGATATTAGGTTGTTTGGTGCTTTGCAGATAACTAAAAAAGATGGAATCTCACGATGAAACTGGATGCCAAGCTCCAGACCGCCCCATCCTTTGCATTAATAACTGTGGCTTCTTCGGAAGGGCTGCTACAATGAATATGTGTTCCAAATGCTACAAGGACATGCTCCTAAAGCAGGAGCAGGCCAATCTGGTGGCAACATCCATTGGAAGCCTTGTGAATGGCAACAGTAGTGGCATTGGGATAGAACCAGTTGTTGCAGGTGCTGTCGATGTGCAAACTGGACTAGTGGAGGCAGTAGTAGTTTCAACAGAACCATCTTGTGGCTCATCCTTAAGCAAAGTTTTTGAGGAGGTGAAAGAAAAAGAGGGACCAAAAAGATGCACTACTTGCCGAAAGCGTGTTGGTTTAACTGGGTTCAATTGCAAATGTGGAAACACCTTCTGTTCAACTCATCGTTATTCTGACAAACATGACTGCCCTTTTGATTATAGGACTGCTGGTCGGGATGCTATTGCTAAAGCCAATCCTGTTGTCAAGGCAGAGAAACTTGATAAAATCTAGGAGTCATGTGCTGCAGTGAAGGTTTATGTATGGAATGATGATGCTTCTCTTTCTTGGCTTGATGTCTTGTTAGGTCCTATGGTAGAAATGCTTAAAGTCATGATAACGAGGCCATCATACAAGGAAATCCTATATTCCTTGTTGGTGAAATATTCCTTTGCTGGATCCAGTGTGTAAGTCTTTATTTTCCTTGTTTGATGAACATCTTTGGAGTTATTATGCTTATGTATTGTTGTTTGGTATGCATTCCTTTATGGCAGTTAATGGAAATATGGAGTTTGCAGCTTTAAGTTCAGTTATTCTATGCCATTAGAGTTTCCCAAGTAGTTTGTTCAGCATTTTCGTTTGTGCTCATCTTGGATTTAAAATTTGTCATCATTTTGTTAGGTTTATATCTGGACAGTTGGCAATTACTTTTATGAGGATATATCCTCATGGTGTATTTGGTTTGGGGCACATTGAGTTGGTAAAGAATTCCCATTTAAGGAAGTTTGGTCACTTTTTTTTTTTTTCCTCCGTTTTGTTCATGGTATATATGTTATGTTAGGCTGGAACTCCTCCGAAAGATGTGTTGCAACACAAAAAGAAGTCATATTCGTCGAAAGTATGTTTCACCGTCCGAAAGATGCCTAGATCAACTGCCTTGTAATCATTCGCCAAAGCCTAAGCAAATGCCAATTACACGGTGATGTCGACGACGTTTGACATGCTCGATTGAAGAAAATGTTCAAACATATGCTCTTCAATGCACACCCTAACCATAGGCAGCTAGAGAAAGGCGGCGCGTAATCTATTCTTTATTTTTTTTGTTCAGTGGTACTTATCATTAACATTTTTTCATGTAAGATTTAACGAGACCACTTTCTGCTTTGTTAGCTTTCCCTCCACTAATGTTTGAAAAAAAAATAAAAAAAAATCTATTACTATTATTTGAAAAAATAATAATACAAAAAAAACCTCTTCAACCAACTTTTTATTCGCATTGCAATGATAGTTTCATTTTTTTTATTAAACCTTGTAAGAAGTAAGAAAGAGAAAATTTATTGAAGATAAAAATAGAGGAGAGAGGGACAAACACCAAACCCTCTTAAAAATGAAAGTATACAAAATCAAAAACCAAAATTATCGAAACCGAAAATTAGGAAGCCCCAACACATCTCTATTATAAAGAGAATGAATGAAAGCTGGAGGCATATCCCACTAAGGCCCAGTTTGGTATTGCTGTGTTGTGGGCAGAATTGCTTTTGAAATTGCTGTGAGCAGAATCAGCTGGGTATTTGGTAAATTGATTTTTAGAAGTGTTGTGAGTATGAAAAGCAGTTTCAGAGTGTTTGGTAAACTATCAATGAAAAGTGATGTGGTTGTATATAATTACCAAAATAGACATGAATACTGAAAATGTTTCAAAATGAAATATTTAAGTTTAATTATTTTAATTAAAAGGAAATACAAACGATGCGATCTAGACCGTTCAATTTCCCATCATTTGATCACAGCCGTTGAAATTAAAATAGAGAGAGGCAATAAATAGTCAACCCGGTCAGAGCCAGCACAACCCGTTTTCAGCCGTGACAGCTCCGACTTCATCTCCTCCCTCCGGCTGTTTCACGATCCCGGAACGATGTCAATGGCTTCGTCTCGGTGAGGCGAGCATGTCGGTGGTATTGGCTTGTCAAATTGACAACGGAAAAGAGTGAATCGATAGGAGGAAATCCATGCTGTTTCTGATTGGATTTTTCGACTCCGACCACGACTGCAGGCGATACTGATGGAGGTCTCTTCGTCTCGGCAAGGCGATCCTTTATCCGGTCAAATCTGGTCGAAACGGCGACCTATAGCGGTGGTTCGAAGCTGGAAAGCTTTGGGGGATCGACTACTTTTTCCGGCGAACTCGGCGATGGTTAAGGTCGACCTAGGTATGAAACTCCACCCTCTAGTCAAGATCTTCGTGTTTGTGTATTCAGTTTTGCCGATCGATCAATGTTTCAATAATTGGGATTTTGGTTTCAAGAAAATCAAAATCTGCAGAGAGAGGGAGAGGAGAGACCGAGTGAGAAGCTTGGTAATTTTTAGAAAAGGTAGAGGGCAGGTTGGGTAGTTAGTTAAAGTTCATTAATCGTACCGGTTCCTCAAAATGGTTTCCGCAAAAGCAGAAACGAAAAGCAACCTCGATGCTGCTTTTCATTTTCGCTGCCACTGCCAACGCTTCTACCCAAAAGCTGAGAATTGGTGTTTTACCAAACACCCCCAAAAAATGTCAAAATCGCTTTTGGTCCCAAAAGCAGTTCCAAAATCAATACCAAACTGGGCCTAAGTCATATTAGATGACGAGGTTCCAAAACTTGCAAGAGCATCAACCACTTGATTTCCTTCCCAATAAATATGAGATGAGCAAAAATGCATCATTGAAATCCGGTACAAACAATTCTTCCGTAACACACGAAGCTGTCAAGGAACTAACACGGGAGAATGGATAAAATTAAGCACAATTTGAGAGTCTACCTATAACCAAACATATTTCCAATCCCTCACCAAAACAAGTTCAATCGCCTTAATTACCGCCAAGCAAGGATAGGCCCCTTATATAAAACATCATAATTTAAAGAAAACATGCTTTTATTGTAGTATTATATATTACAAAAGGGAAAAACCCTAAAAACCAACACAAAGAGACAAAAAGATCGTCGACGAAAAACAAAGACCGGAAAAAAACCAGCCTAAGAAACAGAAACAAAGAGACAATCTTAAGAAAAGAAATATGAGCAAAGAACACAAGCTTCAAAGGAATATTTCATTTAGAAGCAATGAAATATTTACTTTATTTTGGCCAATGATATTGATATCTACTTTATTTTGGCCAATGATATTGATATCTACTTTATTTTGGCCAATGATATTGATACATTCAAAGCCTTGCATTTTGGAGCTGTTGCTTCAGAACTGGCCTGATGTATTCATGATACCCATCAGGTACAACAAAGTCATTGAGAGGATCTTTCCAAGCTTCCTCATAGAGCTTTGGATACACATTACCATCATAGCTCCCAAGAACCGAGCCAAGGAAGTGGTCTGTGTAATTAAATGCATCAACAAGGGCAATAGCATTGGGACGAACCTTGGCATACAGACTTCTAAGTTGATCACTGGCAAGTGAAGCTTGCTTTGGGGTGATGCTTCTAGTGGACAGAAAATCACCCAGATGTTTGTGAATAAGATTCAAAGAGTATATGTTGCAAAGGGTCTCCAACTGTTGTTTCACTCCATTTCCTTCAATATTTTGCTGCAACTTCTCAATGAACTTGGAAACAACAATTACTTGGCAATGAGCAACTGCAGCCTCAACTAAATCCGGTGAGAGTTCCGAAAAGCCTTGTAACGGATCGGCAAACTTGGTAAGATTTTCGGCACAAGCAACCGACAATCTAATAGCCCTTGCTTCAAATGCCTCAAGAATGACACTGGGATTCAACCAATCCTCAGCCTTTTGAACCTTACAGTGGCATTGGATCAAATGCTCCACATGGCCCATATAAGTTGTTGTTCCAGTAGGCTTTTTCCCAGACTTCAACTGAGAAATGGTCTTCATGAGAAACCTTGAAACTTGTAGAAGCAAAACAACATTGTCTCCTTCATAAGTACAAGCAGGGACAAAAGTTGCATATAACTCGGGAAGTCCACTGCTAGATAAGTAACCATGGCCACCACATAGCTTCCGACTTTCTTCGATGCCATCAGCAGCAGCGGATGTAGTCAAGGACTTCAAACCAGCAGTGCAGGCATGTGCCTCAGGCAATGTAGAGAAATCGTTTGCTTCTAACTTTTGGATCAAATCTGTATATAACCATTTCAACCACTCACCAACAAATCTAAAAGCATAGGCAGAAGCCAACAAAGGAAAGAGTCTACTTTGCTGAGTCTTGTAATCAATGACCTGTGTCTCAATACCATAACCATTTTGATAATTCTGTGGAGAACCAAATTGTCGACGAACAACACTGTACCTGGTAGTAATACATACAGCTCTTGACAAAGCAATGGAAGCATCAGCTACAATTGTTTGTCTCACATAAACCATAGCTCCATAAAGTAGCTGCTTGGGAATATTGGATTCTACATACTTTCCTTCTCTTGTGACTTGTGAGACCCTCATCAGCATTTGATTCCTTGGTATGCGCACATGGTCGAATCTAAGGACACCATTATCCATGGAATTGAATGCTCCACTTCCAAATTTCATCCCAATATCGCCAACTGTTATACCTGGAACCGGAAAGTGATCATCCAAGCTCCGAATTTGGACAAGGAAACCATGAACTCCATACTCTTGCCCATCAGTAATAAGTTGGGCATAAACAACAGCATGTGTAGCAACCTTTCCCAATCCACCAGGCCACCATTTGCTTGAGGTCAGTGTAGGACTATGGATGATGAACTCATCTGTCACCGGATCAAAAGTTGCGGTTGTCTCCAGGCCTCGAACATTGGAGCCATGACCAAGTTCCGTTTGTGCATAAGTACCGATTATTTGCATCGTATTTGCCAAAGGCAACCACTTGTTCTGTTGCTCCTCAGTAGCAGACCCTTTAATAGCAGGCACAAACATTCCCCAATGAACATAAGCATATGCTAATTCATCAACATAAAACCTTAACCATGATGCCTCTTCTTCAGAGAATCCAAGCTCATTGATCCTTTTCCACACATAAGCTGCTTTCTTCAGAGCACTTTTAAACAACTCCTTCCTGCTTAGCACAGCTCTGTTCTCCTTTCCAAAGCCTGGATCTTTGGCCACGAGTTGAGCAATCCGGTCAGAGACTTGGAATGCGTGGAGAGAACCGGCCCAGATGATCTTCATCTCCTCCACATTGAACTGTGCCTTGCTCCTCTCATGCGCCAAATGATCCACTATGCCTTCCATGTTATTCACACACGTACAACACAAAACCTTTGCCAAGGAAGAACAAACGGTAGTATAGGAAGCTTTGTGCAATAAATGAAAATTAAAGACCCTGCAAATTACTTCAATAAACAGCTGTGAAGCAATTTCAAAGACAACATGAAATGTCTCTCCACACACACATTTGCATTATTAGTAGTACTCACTAAAAACAGCGCAAAAGGTGAAAGATACCTAATTCTGGGACCTCTTATGAACCTTTTTTCAAAACTAATATCCAATATATTCATATTGGCTTTCTTAGTCCACAAGTTCTTTTCTTGGCTTTTAGGTCCATTGGAGTCATTTACTTTGGCTGCATGATTATTCGGTTCAACCTAATTTCCCACCCTAGCCTAATCCTTGTACTATCAGCATTCCTCAGAGTCACAGACCATATATAGACATGTATTTAGGTAGAATCTAGGACCTACAGCTACACCTATCACTCTCCTCTTACCCCGTCCTAATCCTTGACATGCAGCAAGGAGACGACTCTGCTAAATATCTATCAGATACCTAGCACAACACCACAAAATGATTCATTAAGGTTTCTATCAGCATTTTTCACATGCCATACGCTTGTATTAATTAATACATTTTCTTTATACCCTTCTAAAGTTTCAAGGAAATTAATTAGGAATATACAATTTACAGTATTTCATTCCATCTCTCTCATACAAATCTTTAGTGTATTATTATTATGGTATCGGCCTATCAAAGCCTTTTCGACAAAAAAAACAAAAGGATCAGAGCCTCTAACCTAATGGTTCTAAGGCTCCTCTGTTAGGGAGCTAGTGAAAAAAAGCAACCGACCTATTATTGCTAATTTCCCACCCTAGCCTAATCCTTGTACTATCAGCATTCCTCAGAGTCACAGACCATATATAGACATGTATTTAGGTAGATTCTAGGACCTACAGCTACACCTATCACTCTCCTCTTACCCCGTCCTAATCCTTGACATGCAGCAAGGAGACGACTCTGCTAAATATCTATCAGATACCTAGCACAACACCACAAAATGATTCATTAAGGTTTCTATCAGCATTTTTCACATGCCATACGCTTGTATTAATTAATACATTTTCTTTATACCCTTCTAAAGTTTCAAGGAAATTAATTAGGAATATATATACAATTTACAGTATTTCATTCCATCTCTCTCATACAAATCTTTAGTGTATTATTATTATGGTATCGGCCTATCAAAGCCTTTTCGACAAAAAAAACAAAAGGATCAGAGCCTCTAACCTAATGGTTCTAAGGCTCCTCTGTTAGGGAGCTAGTGAAAAAAAGCAACCGACCTATTATTGCTAATTTCCCACCCTAGCCTAATCCTTGTACTATCAGCATTCCTCAGAGTCACAGACCATATATAGACATGTATTTAGGTAGATTCTAGGACCTACAGCTACACCTATCACTCTCCTCTTACCCCGTCCTAATCCTTGACATGCACCAAGGAGACGACTCGATCTGCTAAATATCTATCAGATACCTAGCATCTGAAAGTTTGTTTCACCGTCCGAAAGATGTGTTGTTGGCTAACCTACTCATTCTGTGGTTAACTGATTATCAGAAATAGACTTCTTCTCTTTTTTTTTCCTCAAATCATGTTTTGAAACTCGAGTTCATAGTTGAAATATTCACTCCTTATACATGCTAACTAGTCGAGTTTTTGCAGAAATGTATGCCGGTGTATTGGCAGGCTTTTTTTTTTTTTTTTCCTTTCCTTGCTTTGCCAAATCTGAAAAATAAAAATAATCTGGTGTTCAGTTTGGTTTTTGTCTCAAGGACTGCAAGTTTTACCGTATCTCTTAATTATGATTTGTTAGGATAAATTTTAATTTTTTTGGGAACCCTTTGAAGGATTTGGACTTTTGGAGTAGAAATGAATTTCTGTAATAATTGATGAATGACAAATTATCTTTTGTCATGTGAAATTAAAGGATTTAATTGCTTTTTTGAAATCTTGTTGATGTATTAGTTGGTGTTGCATATTTGCATCATTTTGTAACCTTTTGATATTTCGACTTATATATTTTTTTTGTTTCTGTAGAGTTTCGTTGATATTTTTTTCGTATAATTCATGGGTGACTTCTGTTTATTTTTGGGTCTGTTGGTGCTTCCAAGGTTATTTGTTATGTGATTGCTAGGTGCAGGGTCCAGGTCCAGCTGTTCTAGTGCTCTATTTTGATGGCGAGAGGCTATTGTTCTCTATTAATGTTCTTTTGGACAACCATTTTCATTTGTGAGTTGAACTTTTTTTTTTTGTCGAAAAGAAGAACTGCTCATTCAATAAAGGGACCGAAACAAAGAGAAAGAACAACAACAAGAAACAGAAAAAACAACACCAACAAAAACAAAGCAACAGAAACTAAAAAACTAAGGAAGAGCTGAAGTAGCGTCAAAGAGTAGCACATGTAGCAAGGAGGGAGGCGGCTGCGAAACCCACGAAGGTGGGCACACCCTCCTATAAGCCAAAGAAGCCATCAAGTGTGCAGCACCATTGGCCTTTCTGCTGGTCCAGAGCCAGCTAAGGTTGCTAAAAGAAGCAGCCAGGAAACGAATATCAGACAAAAGCGGTGTAACTGTCCAATGTATAGACGACGAGGGGTTATGAAGAGCTGAGATTAGATTAAGGGAATCAGATGTAAGGATGATGGATTGGAGCTGAAGTTGTAAAGCAAGTTGGAGAGCTTCTTTAATGGCCAAAGCTTCCGCCAGTAAAGGGGAGGATGCTCCCACACAATTAGCCAAACCATGCAATAACATCCCAGAATGATCACGAAAAATGGCGGCAATACCACTAGCTGTGGTGGCCGAATGCCAAGCGGCGTCCACATTAATTTTTATTGTACCAGTAGGAGGAGGAGCCCAAAGGTTTGTGGATGGAGAAGGAGGACGATGATTGTTAAAGTGCTGAGGTTTTTGACTCACAGAGATGAATTCAGAAGCAGCCAAGGCCGCTCGGTGCGCAACCACAAAAGAATCAGGTGTGAGTAGATCTTTAAATTTTGCAACACAATGTGCAAAAATTAAAGGGCCCTCCCAGAGAGTGATTTGACTAAAACTAGTTTTCTTCAATATTCAAGTATATGTCTTGAAAAATGAATCATTTGATAAGTTGGATTGCAATTTGCTTTGTAATATTGGGAATGCATTGATGCGAGCAAATAATATTGAGTGGTCTCTATTCCCAGCGGGTGTTCGATTTGTATTTATGAATTTAGTAAAGGTTGCTAGTTGCTACTAGGTTGCGCTGGGGAATGCATCTTGGGCAAGAAGGGAAATGCTTGCACCTGGAAACTAGTGATCGTCTATATTATATTGATGTATCGATACATCAACTAGACTAATTTGATACAAAGGTGAACTAGCTCCATGCATTGGTAGACTAGCTTGGCCTGATTTGGACCTAGTCTATCTCTATAGGGAGCTAGTCTCCTATTGTATAGAGTTGGTTTACAATTAATGTATTAATGCATTAATGGATAATTACCAAAATACCTCTTGAATTTGACTATAATTGTTAGTTTGCACTTCGAACTTGCAATTGTGGAAATTGACCCCCTAAACTTGGCAAAAATTGTCAATTTACACACCCTCAGTCAATTCTAACTTTTTCCATCCAAATGTTGGTCATGTGTTACTCATGTGAGAGGCAATATGATCATTTTGGTCACTATTTTTTTAAAAATAAATTTATTTATTTTAAAACAAATATATATTCTAGGCCAAAAAATACAAATATATATTCAAAAAAGATATTTATTTTCTTTTAAAGTTTTTATTTATTTCTCTAGAGAGATTATATTTAGAATTATATTCTTAACTTATCATAAATTATTTATTATAAAAAAAACTTGTCATTAATTATTGTTTATTAATATTTTTGTATGTATTATTTCTCATTACATGAGAGATCATTTTTATTAATTTTTTTTCATGATTTTTTTATTAATAATATATATTTGTTTTTTTAGACCTGAAATAACTATATTTCCACTCACATGAGTGACACATAACCAACATTTAGATGAAAAATGTGAAAATTGACGGATGGGATGTAAATTGACAATTTTTGCCAAGTTAAGAGGGTCAATTTTCGCAATTGCAAGTTCGGGGTGCAATCTGATAATTATAGTCAAGTTTAGGGAGTGTTTTGGCAATTAAGCCATGCCTTAATGTGTCGTAGAACTTTTCTTGTCTATTTGGTATAACTCGCGAACAACACAAAAATAGGAAATTTTATATACACATTCCTATATTTCAAAAAAAAAAATACATGCACCCTGTTGAAGGAAGCTCAATTTGTGTGTGTCTTGTCAATTTAGGAACAATCAATTCTAGTTTGGAATAATGAATGTAAATCCTTCAGGAATATGGATTATATTAGAATATAATTCCTTATACAATAAAGATTTTATATTGTATTCTTTTATAAATAGAGGCCCCTATTCATTAATAAAATCATTATATTCCAGAGCAATTCTCTTCTTTATTTTCTGTCATTCTATAACACATCCTAAATTTTTCTCGTCAAACTTTTTGCTCAAACTTCCTATTATGCTCTCATTATTTTATAACAGAATGAAAATAAAATAAAATAAAACCACCATTACTTCAAATCTGACACCCCCAACTTTCATCACTGGCTCACCGCCACCATCTACCTCCAATGCTAGCGCCATTGACCTTAGACAAAGATACAATTTGGTGGTAACTCATCGAATAACTTTGTAATTTTCAGTGAGATCTAATTGAACAACAATATATACTTTTGGTAGATATCAAGATTTCTATTGTAATTTTGAGGCATTCTTCCAAAGTTGTAAAACTGCTAGCGAAGTCGTCTTTTTCAGTTGTGTTCTTTGATTGCAACATATTGGAAGCTGCAACAGGGTTGAGCATAGCCGTGTCCAGAGAAGAAGTGTTGGAACCAATCAATTTATATGTTAAGTAATATATGAAGAATATTACAGAAATAAGGGGAAACATCTAGAAGTATGTTTCCTAGACATATGCGCGTTATACTTTTTTCTCTTTCGACCAATATTATTATTTTTCCCATTGGATTTTTGTTACCTAGCAAGATTTTGATGAGGCAATAATAAAAAGCGTCCAACACCTTATTATTGATAGATGAACATCCAAGGGGAAATATCGTAAATAATATTACTTATGTAGTTGTCCACGTAATTACTTGGAGGCCTACTATGTAATATCTCATTAGTTGATACCATTGCTATGTAAACTCTAAAACTATATAAAGATGCTAATGAGAATGAGAAACCACCTCAATATTTTATCTCCCATATTTTTATTTACGTTTGACTTTTTGTCAAAGCTGTCAAAGTAAGTTTGTAAATTTAACATCTACGCCTCAAAACGATCAAAATATTTTTTACTAGAAGAATAATTCATGGATGAACTCTGCCTATAAAAATTTTAGCAAATTTGTTGTGCCTAACTAGTCAAAAATTTTGCAATTCATAAAATATATATATATTGGTGGTCGGATTCTGGGTAGATCCACCACCACCACCACTATATTACCTTCTCTGTTCTCTGGGATTCTAGAATGGCTAATTCAACCGAACCCACCACCACAGATATTGACGATCAAATTCATCAGAACACCACTACGAACCTCTACAAGCCCTACTATGACTTTCACACTCTAATCTGAACATCTATGGTGGATCCATTACCCTCATTAAGGGCTCTTTTCAAGGCCTCATTTATGACTATGTTCAAGGCCTCGGGGTCGCTGACTTTGGCAAGTCTCTTAAGCTTCACACAAGCAGGGTTGCCAAACTCCCATACCTTTAGGTAGGCCTCATCATTTAGCCCTAGGCCCTAAGGCCCTAATGAAGCCCGCCCGGCCTGTAGGACCGAAGCCCGGCCCGGCCCTAACGGCCCAGCCATGTGTAGGGTAGGGTAGGGTATGGGCTAAGCTTCTGAAGCCCGGCCCGGCCCGGCCCTCCGGCCCGGCCCTAGTAAGCCCAGCCCTGCCTAGCCCGGCCCTGCCCATTTAAGTCCGGCCCTAATGAGCCCTTTTTTTCATTATTTTTTTATATATTTTTTTTCCACCCATGTGCACTCTGTTGGCCTATCTTTTCTCTCCTCTTTTTTTACTTCTTTCCTTTCCTCTGACCAATGACCCATGTGATTTTCTCTTTGAGAAAAACCTCCATATGGTACCTGAACTATCACCAAATGCAATTTTTGGTACCTGAACTTTTATAAGGAACCTAGTGGTACCTGAACTATGCCTCCGTTAGCCATTATAGTACCTACCGTTAAATATTCCGTTAAGTGCTTATGTGGCATGGGTAAAACAGTAATTTTATTTATTTTCAATTTTCAAAATAAATTATACAAAAAAAAAGTAGAAAAGTTATCCCAAAATTCAAGACTAAAAATAAGAAATTTTTTTTTTATTTTATAATATAATTTATTTCCAATTTTTATGTTTTTAATATAATTTATTACCATGTAGGTGGTTTTCTTATTAATTAAAAAATAAAAATAAACTATACTCAAAAAAGTAATTAAATTTTTTATTATATTAAAAAAATGATAATTTATTTTGATTTTAAAATTTAAATAATTTATCCACAATTCAAGATTAAAAATGAGAAATTTTATTTTTATTTTTGTAATATAATTTATTGCCAATTTTTATGTTTTTAATATAATTTATTACCATGTAGGTGGTTTTCTTATTAATTAAAAAATAAAAATAAACTATACTCAAAAAAGTAATTAAATTTTTTATTATATTAAAAAAATGATAATTTATTTTGATTTTAAAATTTAAATAATTTATCCACAATTCAAGATTAAAAATGAGAAATTTTTTTTTTATTTTTGTAATATAATTTATTGCCAATTTTTATGTTTTTAATATAATTTAGTACCATGTAGGTGGTTTTGTTATTAATTAAAAAATAAAAATAAACTATACTCAAAAAAATAATTTAAATTTTATTATATTAAAAAACAATGATAATTTATTTTGATTTTAAAATTTAAATAGATTATACAAAAAAAGATTTAGATAATTTATCCACAATTGAAGACTAAAATGAGAAAAATTATTTTTATTTTTATAATATAATTTATTACCAATTTTTATGTTTTTAATATAATTTATTACCATGTAGGTGATTTTATTATTAATTAAAAAATAAAAATAAACTATATTAAAATGTCACATAAGCACTTAACGGAATATTTAACGGTAGGTACTATAATGGCTAATGGAGGCATAGTTCAGGTACCACCAGGTTCCTTATGAAAGTTCAGGTACCAAAAATTGCATTTGGTGATAGTTCAGGTACCATATGGAGGTTTTTCTCTTTTCTCTTTTCTCTTTCCCCTCCTCTCTCTCTCTTCTCTTTCTTTTCCTCTCACCCGTGCACCCTCACTTCTCTCTCTCCCATGTGATTTCTCTTTTCTCTCTCCCTTTTCTCTTTCCCCTCCTCTCTCTCTCTTCTCTCTTCTCTATTCTCTTTCTTTTCCTCTCACCCGTGCACCCTCTCTTCTCTCTCTCTCTCTCTCTCTTTCTTCTCTCTTTCTCTTTCTTTTCCAGTTTCCTCTCCCCCGTGCACCCTCTCTTTTTCCACTCTCTCTTTTCTGATTTCTCTAACCCGCGGTACTCTTTCCTCAATTTTTTTTCTTCTCGACTTCTACAACTGAGTCCTCTTCTTCTTCCTCTTCATTTCTTTTCTTTTTTTTCTTCTTCTTCATTTCTTTTCTTTTTTTCTTCTTCTCACCCCAGCCCTCTTCTCCTACAATTCTTCTTGTACTGATTTTAGGGTCGAAGCAGTGGAGATGACTGGAAAGAAGAAAATGAGGAGAAGGAGAAGAAAGAAGAGAAGAAGGAGGTGATAGACGAGAAGAGGAAGGTCAGTCCGGTCTGGGCAGAGAACATAGAACGCAAAGAAGAAGAAAAAAAAAAAAAAAAAAAGCCTTCCAGCCCGGCCCTACAAGCCCGAAAGGGCTTGGGCCTGCGGGCGGGCTGAGGCTTGAATATTGAAGCCCCGGCCCGGCCCTAACGATGGTTGACTTTGACCAACTCCGGCCCTAGCCCAGCCCTAGCCCTAAAATTTAGGGTCGGGCCGGCCCTAGCCCGGCCCATGACGACCCCTACCTTTAGGTTGCTTTCGAGTTGTTTAGTCCTGTCGCAGGTGCACCCGATAAACTCAGGTTGTCGGATCCTCGTAGATCTGGCTACAAAGTCCAATGGTGTGTGGCGGGGCCCAACAACGACATCCGGCCTATATGGGTTTGAGAAGATGTTGACAGGTTGCAGCTTTGCTGGATTTGAGCTTGAGGTGAACCTGATCGTTTTGGGCCGAGTTTTGCTTCTTTTACATCGGTGGGATTCTCTTCCACATTTTTTATTTCCCTCTTTTGGTCATGATTTTTCTACAAGATTTTCATATCTCTTTTCTTGATCTGTTTTTGGTTTGGGCTCTTGTTTTTGAGTTCCAAGTTGTTTCCGCCTTAGGTGGTCAATCTTTTTTTGTACCTATTTTATAGTTAGAGGGTAATCTTGGCCTAGTCCCCTTCCCTCTTTTCTTTGTATTATTTTTTAGTCTTCAATAAAATAATTATATAACAAAAAAAAATTGAATAAAATGACAATTTTGTCCACATCCAAATCAACACTATGGTGTTAGGTAAGTGCCACATGCATTTTTAACGGAAAGATAAACATAGGTACCTAAATGGCTAAATGGATAATAAAGCAATAGTTCAAGACTTCAAGTACTATATAACTATTAAAGTTTAGGCACAAAAAATTGTAATTTGTGATAATTTTTTTTTTCTGAGGAAAACATAAATTTTATTAATTAAGAAGGAATTACAATCCTTAATATGAGTATCCTAAAAAGGAGCAATACAGACCACAAGAGTGACATAATCAATGATTCTAAACATAAAACAATACATACACTGTGCATTACTACCGTCAGCAATCTTAAGCTTCAAAAGAAAAATTTCGGCAAATATTGTCATTGAGACCAGTAAAGCCAATCTTACTCATGAATGATGACCCATAAGAAAAAAAAAGTAAAACCAAATTCTAAACATATTGTAGGAGAAAAAACCTACTAGTAAAAATAGAAAATCTGAGCCATCCGCAAAAATACGACATGAAACAAACTCTCGATGCCGTCGCCAGATAAACTCAAGGTCATTTATTATTAATCTAACCAAAAATAAATTCTTCAAAAAACAAAGAACCTGAAGACCAAAGTGATCCTTAAAACCAATGCCGCTGCCAGATAAACTCAAGGTCATTTATTATTAATCTAACCAAAAATAAATTTTTCGAAAAACAAAGAACATAAAGACCAAAGTAATCCTCAAAACCAAGACAAGAATCAACCACTTGAAATGGTCTGCAGACGAACAATCTCAAATTATAGTAATTTCCACCGAGATCCCACACCCAAAACCTAGATTGAAAAATCTGAAATCCATCATCGCTAGCCAAAATAGGCTCGAAGGCCCAATCCGAGTGAAAACTCATTAGAATCTCGCCAATAATCTTTTCCTTGATGGTGAAGGGAACGAAAACTTATATCCAATGAATAAAATTATCACCGTCGAAAGACCATGGTAGACTTAGTCTCGCTAGGAGAAAACTTGCACGAAGAATTGATACATCACTACAAGAGCGGTGATGCAATAGGGGAGATGAAATGGCTTGGAGGCTGCCACTATCTTTTAGGAGAGAGCGACGGCTAAGGAGAAACTTAGAAACCCTAACAAACACATCTCTGATGTTTTTATTCGATCTTGATGTTTATTTCCAATTTGTGATAATTAAGTTACAATTGGAGGGTTTAATTCTTGAGAAAAAAAAAACTTGAATCTTGGATGGTATTAAAAAGTGATCAAATATATATGAATAGATTTGATGGAAGAAGTATACCCTGCAAAAGTCATCATCTATACTAAAAAAGAATAGTCCGTGACATATAAGGCCCAGACAACATTATAATTGACTATAAAGTCTAATAATTTCACAAGTTGACAATAAAGGCCCAAACATCCTTAAAAAAAACAAAATACCCATGACCCAACTCGCAACCCGGTTTGTGACCCATTTTACAACCCGCGGGTCGTTTTAATTTTTTTCCGCTTCCACTACAATTTTTTTCCGCTTCTACTACAATTTTTGTCCGCTTCCACTACAATTTTTTTTCGCTTCCACTACAATTTTTGTCCGCTTCCACTACAATTTTTTTCCGCTTCCACTACAATTTTTGTCCGCTTCCACTACAATTTTTTCCGCTTCTACTACAATTTTTTTTTCCACCCAGCTTCCACTACAAAAAAAAATTCCGCGCCCAACTTCGACTATAATATTTTTCCGCTTCTACTACAATTTATTTTTCCACTCAGCTTCCACTATATAATTAAAGAGCTTTCACTACACAATTAAAACAGATTCCACTACAAAATTAAAAGAGATTCCACTACACAATTGAAGAGCTTTTACTACAAAATTAAAACAACTTTCACTACACAATTGAAGAGCTTCCACTACATAATTGAAGAGCTTCTACTACACAATTGAAAGAGTTTTCACTACAAATTCTCAATTCAAAGAGGTTGCTACTACAAAATTAAAAGAACTTCTACTACACATTTTCAATTCAAAAAGGTTGCTACTACAAAATTGAAAGAGAGCTTCCACTACATATTTGGACTTCAAATAAGCTTCAATTATAAAATTGAAAGAGCTTCCACTACAAAATTAAAAATACTTCCACTACACATTTCCATTTCAGAAAGGTTGCCAATATACACTTGAATGAGCTTCCACTACACATTTCAAATTCAAAAAGGTTGCCACTACACACTTGAATGATCTTCCACTACATAATTGAAATAGCTTACACTACACATTTCCAATTCAAAAAGATTGTCACTATTCATTTGAATAAGCTTCCACTACAAAATTGAAATAGCTTTTACGGACAACTACACATTTGGACCCATGATCCATCTATATATATATATATATGTTTGAAACCACCAACTAGCTAGCTAGCTCATCATATTCTTTGTTGACGCAATTTCCTCTTCATTCATCAATCGTCATCTCATATATAATGGAAAAAGAGTTAGAAAACCAGAATATAGCTAGGGGAAGCATATTGTTTGTTCTTGTCTGTTGCTGCTCCATGGTTACAAATCTTGCTATACACAATAAGTGCATTTGCAACGTAAACACAAGTATCGAAAGATATTTTCAAAGCAACGGCACAAAAAAAAGAAAAATGAAGTACATATTTCATGTTTTCTTAAATCTTGTGAATGTAATTGCTCATCAAAATCTACCACTTCCACAGTGCTTATATTTTCACTTGATAATGGTACCTTGTACTGATGCTAGCTAATTGTCCATCATGATGAAAGAATCCATGCATAATTGCATAGCCTCAAAACGAGAAATGCTTCTGCTAGACTGGGCCATTGTTTGGTTCAACTCTTGCACCTCTTGCTCATATATCAGATGGACTACGCACTCCTTCACCTTCAAACATGACCCTCTGGTTTCAAATAAGAACTCAAGTTGACTGCAAGTATTACGCCACCACTGTATTATATAGCATATTCACAATCTCCATGGACCTACCAGCAACCCGCAGCACGGTCGAACCAACCGCAGTCGCCACTCCGGCCCACTGACCCACCGATTGTAGCAGAACCCATCGAATCCAAAACACCATGCCAGCCATCCACCCCTTCCTCCGATCACACCAGATCTGCGAGCCCCAGTCGATGTAACCCCAACTACCCATCAGATCGAAACAGACCTGCCCCAAACTGGCAAGATCCAG
Source organism: Rubus parviflorus (assembly GCA_029955375.1). NCBI lineage: Eukaryota > Viridiplantae > Streptophyta > Magnoliopsida > Rosales > Rosaceae > Rubus > Rubus parviflorus. Next base: position 14,978,879 of record JARGGL010000006.1, on the reverse strand, counting down.
ACGGTAGAGGAAAACATCTCGTAAGCCAGAGACGAGAATAAAAGGGAAAGAGAAGATGAGAAAAGAAAATTACTGAAACAAAAAAAAAAAAAAATCCGACCCGGGTCATGACCCGTATACCCGCGCGTGACCCGGTTCGCGACCCATAGATCCTTTATAGTCAAAATAAATCCTATAGTGTCAACAAAAAATAGTATAAGACTTTATAGTCAACTAGAATCTTGTAAGACTCTCTATAGTCATTTGGTAAAAAAAGAAATACTTTGAAAGGTTTTCTCATATTGCTTTCTACTATTCAAATGCCCATGCCGAGGGACTTGGGAACATGTCCATATATATATATATATATATATATATATATATATACACTTCATATCCACTCTCGATCTGGTAAAACAAATCACCATCGATCGATCAACATGGCAAGCAACATGAACAAGCAATTGTCCCCACTCTCCACCGTCTGCTGAAAGCAATGTACTGGTAGCCTTTAATTGGAGTGTGCATTATTATTGTTTTACTGTGTTTGCCCATAGCTGCATGGCATATACAATATTAGCTTTCTTTATTGCAATGAGTTTTCTCAATTCTCCCTCCCCCACCACCCCATGCTTGTTTTCTTCATCAAAGACAAAAAGGGCTCCCCTTCAAATCCTTCTTTGGGACTTGGGGTCAAGTTTTTCTGGGGAACATTACATGCAAATCACATATTTATATGTCTTTGATCCTTGGATGCTCTAAAAGCTAAGACTCTTTTGAGTAGTAAGAGAAGAATATGCACTCTATTATGAAAAACAAACATCTTTTTATTGGTTGACATAGAATTTGAGTAAGATTTGTGCTGGCATTTCAGACATAGGATTTCGATGCATTCATAGCTCGATGAGTTTAAAGTTTAAACTGCATGATCGATGTGTAAAAGTAGCAAGAAAATGCATGGTTGACTGGTACTCATGGTTGACAAGAAAGAGAGAATAAACAAAATGGTAATAAACCAAGCAGTAGAGTTTTACAGTTGTTTGCTTTTCAACTACATGTTTGATGTTTCGAGGTATGATTGTGGGTGGGAATCGCTGGGATTGGATCATTAGAAATAACTATTACTCGTGGCTTGTATCATGGCACATTGACCATTTGAGACTTTAAGTGGAGAATTATTGGGTAATATGTACCTGATACTACTGTTTGGCATAAGGTTGCTGGCCTTTGTAGTTTTCTTTACCCAATTCTTCAAATTGCTTTTTAACTTGTATGGGATGCTCAGTCAATAGTGTGCTTTCTTCCGCCTCTAAATCTTGAAATTATTTTTCTTTAAATTTAATTTTAGGGGTGAATAAAATTTTAACAAACACCCCAAAACACACTATTTTTTTCACTCTGATTTTGTTAGCACCCCAAAACACCCCAAAACACACTATGTATTGACTTGTTTTTAATATTTTTGTTTTGATTTTGCCTAAAATATTAAAGGCACATAATCTAGTTATGGAAAATGAAAGGTCTAACCTATTATATTATACTATGTAAAGCAATAATGAAATCATGAACATGATGCACAAGTGTGACCCTTTTCTTTTCCTGGTCCGTGTCAAAGACATTATAATGGAAATGGGGATTTTAATGCACAACGAGGCATCTTATGATGATACAAATATACAATAGTAATGCCCTCCCTCATTTGTTCCATATTTCCTTAAAACTTGTCTCACTAAAACGCAACGATGAGCTATTTGTAACTGTTACTATATCTGTAATCCCATACAAAATAGTTGATTGGACATCGTTACTCAATGACGAATGCAAAGTAATCAAATCCACCCACGCTTTTCACTAGAAAGAGCACCATATACAGTAGGGCATATGATAAGAGACTGAACACGTATGTATAAGCAAGGACAGGATTAAGAATTTTCAATTTTGAATGGAGTGTACTTCAGCTTAGTGGACTATATATAATGGATTAATGTTTTTTTTTTTTTATCGAGTGCGACAATCTTTATTTAACAATTAAAAAATACAACTGGTAGAAGTAAAAAATATATATATACAACAAAATAAAAGCAAGGACAATGAAATTGAACGACATAAAATGATGCAAAATTGCATTGACAACGACACGAGTACGTGTCAGCCGAGCCGTGAAAAATGTGACCAGTAGTATGCTCAACCATGCGGATCCAACACAAAAATTGATGAAGATGATCAATCCCACGCAAAATTGAGGCAAAACTTCCATCAAAGGAATTACCGATGGTATGATCGACCATGTGAATCTATTGCAGAAATTGGCGAAAATAACCAATTCTACGCAAATTTGAGGCAAATCTTCCACCAAATTCGCAGGATGAAAAAAAAATTCCTTTTTTTTTATTGATTCCAGGTAAAATTCAATAAAATGTTCACTGACCAATAATTAAAACTTTATTGACCCTCAATAAAACCATATAAAACATTTTTTGAACCCCAATAACATTCACCGACCCTCAGTAATAAATTTATTACCTTAATAAAATCTTATGAAATGTTTATAAAATTCACTAACTTTTAGTAACAATTTTTTTTTTGTCACACGGGAAGCCCAAAAGGCCTAGAAAACGAAGAAACAAAAACTAACTGCTCAACCTACTTAGGCCTATCATTCTAGAATGACCGACCCTTAATAAATATTTTTTGTTCTTATTAGAAAATTCAGAAATTGTCAAAATTTATGGATTTTTTTTTTAAAATTTTAGACTTATTGACAATTTTGCTTTTTTTTTTTTTTTTTTTTTTTTTCATCTGTTATTTATTTAATTTATAGGAGAAAACAAAATAGCTGCGGCAAGCCTGCAGCGGATTTGCACTCTCTTATGGTCTCATTTAGTAGCAGAGAGGTACGACATTGGAATCGTTTACTAGATTTTTACGAGAGCGCTGCCATTATAGCACCTGTCCTTCACGTCCCACTTTTACCAATTCACTGCACCTGAAAGGTCAACTTCCAAAGATAAAAGACTAAAGAGCTTCACATTGATATTTTCACCATGGCAGTTCCTTTTCACCGATATTCCACTTTTATGCAATAGCAACCAATTCAAACTCCATTCGTCCTTTTGCCATATATTTTTACTTTTCTTCCATGGTTATGTCTCACTGTTTTTGTTTTTAATACAATGCACTTGGACATTTTTTTTAGGGGTGGGGCACAAATCCTGGTCTCTAACCGTACCGAGGCGGGACGGGACGGAATTGAAAATTTGAATTGTACTATAGCGTCCCGAACAAACGGGATGAGACGCGGTTCTTGATTTTGATATCCCGTAAGGCCTGTCCCGTCCCGAATCAATTTTATTGCTGTTTTTAAAGCCCATTAGGCCTGGCCCAATGTCTTCTCTCTCTCTCTCTCTCTCTCTCTCTCTCTCTCTCTCTCTCTCTCTCTCTCTCTCTCTCTCTCTCTCTCTCTCTCTCTCTCTCTCTCTCTCTCTCTCTCTCTCTCTCTCTCTCTCTCTCTCTCTCTCTCTCTCTCTCTCTCTCTCTCTCCCCCCAAGCCCAGCCTCGAGCTCAGCCTCGAGCTCTCTCTTCTGACAACCCCAACCCTGAGGTCTCTTCCGATCCCAGCAGCAAAGCTGCCGCCGAACTCAGATCGTCGCCCACGACGCCACCATTGGTTGCCCAGTCCTCTGCCACCGTCCTCTTCATCTCTCATAGTCGCCGGCCTCCCAAATCTCTCCTCCTTGAGCCGCACCGGCAAGCCCAGACCCACCCCCTTGGACACCCACCTTACACCGCCACTCTTCTCAGACCCACAGCGCCTCTCCGCAGCAATTTTCTTCTCCAACAAACTCAGTTTTAGCAAAAAAAAAAAAAAAACCTTGAATCCCGATCCCGCCCCGTACCGTCCCGATCCCGATCGGGTTCGAGATGGTCGAGATCAGTTTTGAAAAACCTTAATCCCATCTTGTTCCGTCCCAAAAATAAATTTCGGGATCGGGATCACATCTATCCTGGCCCGTGCCAGCCCGTGCCCACCCTTATTTTTTTTCCTCTTTCCATAAAGGCAAAAACTCGCTATTTTGCTCTTATGCATTATACACGTCACCAACAACATCACCTTTACCCATCTCCGCCGCCACTCCCCCTCCACCATCACCACTCTTCATCTTCTCCTCCCTCCCACGGCCGCCAACTTCCAATGATACAACCCACCTTTGGCAAGAAAACATTTTGGTCATATCCCACCAAAATATTGTACCAGTTTCGGTATGACTTCACCAACATAAATTTTCCCAGTAGCCTCTTATCAAATAATTTGCTTAGCTTCCACTAGGACGCGGTGACATTTTTGTAAATAATGAATTTTTTAAAAAAGAGTCAACATTTTTGTAAATATTTAATTTTTTAATGTTTTGGTGACCTTATTGGGAATAAAAAATGTATGGTGGCTTTAAAAATAATAATTAGGGTCACCAAATTGATCTTATATGAAATTGGCTCTATATACAATATATTTATGATAATTAGTTTTAGTATATTTTTAATTGATATTAACAAAATTTTCATATTTCCTTTGATAACGATATTTTGTCAATACATTTCTCAAATTTTTTTACAAGATTAAATCTTTTCTCCTACTTTGCAACCTCAAAGTTGATGTACACTAGAGAAAATAAGGCAAACTTCAACCAAATGAACCACAAATTGTGCATGGGTAAATCAAAGCTCACAGATTGACAAACTGATGTCTAAATTTACAGCTCGTCTCATGATCATCCTACTAACCAAACTCTACGGCAAGTGAGAATTGAATTCAAATGGCCACAGTTGCAGCTAAACCAAGTTACCAACCCATTAACCACTCCAGGTTAATCCACAATATTTTTGTTATCACCATATTTTAGTCATTGGTTGGATCTTTTTTGTCAACTTATCTTTTGGCTAAAACTAAGCTGGAATCTCAAAACTCATGGGTGGAGAGAGAAAATCGTTTGTCACGTAGGAAGTGGACTTTGTCTCATCTTCTCAGTCCCCGTTGTCGTCCCTCTCCAGATTCCCTCACAGTGCTTCCTTCCTTCACGAGGACAAAACTAATAAAGGACTAGCGTCCTCTCTCTCTCTCTCTCTCTCTCTCTTTCTTGGTTTCTTGGTACCTCTGACTTCTTGAATCTCCCTCCAGTTTCTATTTTAATCTAACGCATCGTCGCCGCTCCTTGTTTGGTTATTTCATTTCACCTTTCTACCCTCTGACCTAACAGAAGGGGTAAAAAAAAAAGTGACATTTTCCTCCTAAATCTAAACAAGGTCGTAGGTGGAAGGTCAAATCAAGCCCTCTGTCCTTTTCTTTTTTTGGGTCAGAATGCCTGTATTTCTTCTTAGGATTCTTTTCAACTAATGATATTATAAATGCCAAGGCACAGAAGAACACCGATGGAGTTTTGAGGTTGCAGCTTAAATTATCAGATAACTTCTCAAGCATGAGTCCATATATTTGAAATTCTCTTCATTTTTTCAGCAGATGGATCCAAAAAGGTGACTTCGTTTATATTCTTTTTCATTCGTTTAAAACTTTTAATTGTCACCGTTTATTTTTTTACACACTCCTTACACTATGACTTCTCATTGAGATAATGTCATATCACCATATTTGACACACCGTTATATTTTATAGTAGTTCATTTACACCTTCAATTTCCTTTGTAGGTGGCCAAACAGAGACTACGGCCGGTCGAATATGAAGTCAGCTGAATCAGGAGCATGTTGAACAGAAATACCGGGAAATGAACTATAATAATCGATTTAGGAGTCCTAAAAGAATATATGAAAGAAAAAAAATGCCTAAAGAAAGAGTAAGGGCTTTAAAACAATTTAAAAAAAAATAAAATTTGGCTGGATGGTGCTTAAAATAAATATTCTTTTTAGAAACGTATTAAATAATTTGAATTTTTGGAGGTTAAATTTCAGGTCGGGTTATGTCACTAGAAAGTAAAGATTCTATTTTGTGAACTCTTCCTGCCCAGCTTCATTCTTCACAAAGGAAAACTAAATTTAATGTGATTTTAAATTCATGCACTGTTGTACTTACACCAAACCTAGCTTTGGTATTAAATTTTGACAATCCTCCTTTATATGTTTGGTCAGAAAATCCTCGAAAGTTATGACGGCCCTTTTTGCATCTTTGCTTATATACCCTTGAATCCATCAAACATCCAGCAATCCTCACTCTCTCCCTCTCTGACTTCACTTCACTGATATATAGAAAAGATTGAAAGAAACAAAACCATACTCTCACAGTCTCACCTCCAATGGCAATAACCTGCACATACCCATTGCTTCTCTCTCTCATCTCCACATTTTTCATTCTCACTTCATCATCAGCATCATCATCACCATCTGAGGCAGACATTCTTCTCACCTTCAAAGCTTCCATCAAAGATTCTTCAAACTCTCTCTCAACTTGGTCCAACACCTCTGTGACCCATTACTGTAATTGGACTGGAATTACTTGCAGCACCACATCTTCACTCTCTGTAACTTCTCTAAACCTCCAAAGCTTGAACCTTTCTGGTGAAATTTCATCTTCAATATGTGAACTTCCCAATCTGTCCCTGCTCAACCTTGCTGACAATCTCTTCAACCAACCCATTCCTCTCCATCTCTCTCAGTGCACTTCTCTGGAGATTTTGAATCTTAGTAACAATCTCATCTGGGGTCCAATCCCAAATCAGATTTCTCAGTTTGGTTCTTTGAGAGTGCTCGACTTGAGCAAAAACCATGTTGAGGGAAACATCCCAGAAAGCTTAGCCTCACTCAACAAACTCCAAGTTCTCAACTTGGGGAGCAATTTGATTTCAGGTAATGTGCCTTCTATCTTTCGAAATTTGAGTGAGCTAGTTGTGCTTGATGTGTCTCAAAATTCATACTTGGTGAGTGAGATTCCCACTGATATTGGGAAGCTTGTTAAGCTTGAGAAGTTGTTCTTGCAAAGCTCTAGTTTTCATGGTGAAATTCCTGACTCTTTGGTGGGTATGCAATCTTTGACTGTTTTAGACCTTTCCCAGAATAACTTAACTGGTAGGGTTCCTCAGACACTAGGGTCTTCTCTTAAGAACTTGGTGTCTTTCGATGTTTCAGAGAATAGGCTTTCTGGGTTATTCCCAAATGGCATATGTAGTGGAAAAGGCCTAATAAACCTCAGCCTTCATACAAATATGTTCAATGGTTCAATACCCAATTCTATTAGTGAATGCTTAAATCTTGAGAGGTTTGAAGTTCAGAACAATTTGTTTTCTGGTGATTTCCCAGTTGAGTTATGGTCACTACCCAAGATCAAGCTCTTAAGAGCTGAAAATAATGGGTTTTCGGGAGAAATACCTGACTCAGTATCAAAGGCTGGTCAATTGGAGCAAGTTCAAATAGATAACAACAGTTTCACTAGCAAAATTCCTCACGGTCTTGGGTTAGTTAAGAGCTTATATAGATTCTCAGCTTCTCTAAATGGTTTATATGGTGAACTCCCTCCAAATTTCTGTGACTCCCCTGTTCTGAGTATTGTAAATCTCTCCCACAATTCGCTTTCGGGTCAAATTCCGGAGCTTAGCAAATGCAGGAAGCTAGTGTCCTTGTCTTTGGCAGACAATAAGCTTAGTGGGAATATCGGATCATCTCTTGGTGAATTACCAGTACTGACTTATCTTGATCTTTCGGACAATATGCTTACTGGTGAAATCCCTCGGGAGCTTCAGAACTTGAAGCTTGCGCTCTTCAATGTCTCCTTTAATCAGCTATCTGGTAGAGTCCCCTACTCTCTTATTTCAGGTCTCCCAGCTTCATTTCTCCAAGGAAATCCAGAACTTTGTGGACCAGGATTACTCCATTCCTGTTCTGATGACCAGCCAAGGCACCATTCTTCTGATCTTACAACCTTGACATGTGCCCTGATTTCAATAGCTTTTGCTGTTGGAACTTTGGCTGTTGCTGGTGCATTTATTGTTTATCGTCGATATTACAAGCAAAGACCTCAAATTGGCTTATGGCGTTCGGTTTTCTTTTATCCTCTGAGAGTCACTGAGCATGATTTGATGATGGGAATGGATGAGAAAAGTTCAGGAGGAGGTGCTGGAGTATTTGGTAGAGTCCACAATGTGAGTCTACCAAGTGGTGAACTTGTTGCTGTGAAGAAGCTTGTGAATTTTAGGGTCCAGTCTTCGAAAGCCTTGAAGGCTGAGATCAAGACCTTGGCCAAGATCAGGCATAAGAACATCATAAAAGTTCTCGGGTTTTGCCATTCGGATGATTCGATATTTCTGATATATGAGTTCGTACAGAAAGGGAGCTTGGGGGACTTGTTCTGCAGACCTGATTTTGATTTGCAATGGAGTGTTAGGTTGAGAATTGCCATTGGTGTTGCTCAAGGGCTGGCATACCTCCACAAGGATTATGTTCCTCATTTACTTCATAGAAATGTCAAATCAAAAAATATCCTTCTGGATGCTGATTTTGAACCAAAGCTCACAGATTTTGCTCTGAACAGAATTCTGGGAGATCCTGCCTTTCAGTCAACTATGGCTTCAGAATCTGCTTTCTCCTGTTACAATGCACCAGGTAAGAGAAGTTGGGATCCTAGTGAATCTAATTTCACACAAAGTATGTTGCTCTTAAATTATACTCGTACTGGTATTCTTATTGGCATTATTGCTACTCTTGTGCATCTTATGTGTTTCAAAGCAATCACTGTAGTGGTTTGGTTTGTTACATCAACTTATCTTTTGAGCCTTCAATTTTGGATTTTGCAATATTTCTCAATCTGAACTTATCTAAGGACAACTTAAGTGCAGAGCTAATTGCACATTACATTGGATTCTTAGTTAAACTTTTTTTTTTTTTTTTTTAAATTCTTAGTTAAACTTGTTTGCCGTGCAGCATATCAGCATAGAACATTGACTAAATCTTCCCCAACAGTCTCTTGTTGCTGATATGCTGCCTTTCCTTCAAAATATTTGTATGGTATATTGATCTGTTGTGATTCATGACATTTATTTGTTGATTGCAGAAAACAAGTACTGTAAGAAAGCAACTGAACAAATGGATGTGTACAGCTTTGGTGTTGTACTATTGGAGCTAGTGACAGGTCGGCAAGCTGAGAAAGCATTACCATCTGAGTCTCTCGATATAGTGAAGTGGGTGCGACGAAAGGTGAACATTACAAACGGGGCAATCCAAGTTCTCGATCCCAAGATCACACATTGTTCCCAGCAAGAGATGCTAGCAGCTCTAGAGATTGCTCTCCATTGCACTTCTGTGATGCCAGAAAAGAGACCATCAATGTCTGAAGTTGTGAAATCACTTCAGTCCCTCGACTCAATGACTCACACTGCAGTGGTAGACTTCTCTGCCTTTGAGGAGCATTCGGTTCCAGTCTGAGCATTGAGTTACAAATGACTGGATTTTGTTTGCATTGCATGTAGATTGAACTTCCTTTTACATAGCAACTCTTGACGAGTAAAAGAAGACTGGGTTTTGTCTGTTGTTCAACAGATAATGATTGGATTTGGTTAGCTCTAGTAATCAGTATTTTACAGTGTAATACCATTATATATATTGGATCAGAGCCTTCAGCTTTATTGCAGATACTAACCAAATGGGGAAATTGAAAAAAAATGACTCGTTTTAATAGTGCTTAATGAGAACCATTTATGGAGAAGAAACATATCGGTGGAGCGCCACTCTTTACAACAAAGAAGTGAAAAAAAAAAGGGTTATGTACTTGTTATTCCTTATGTGAGTATATGTGCTCCAAAATTGAATTAGAGTCGCTCATAACATTGCTATATATGTTGTTGATTGCGATTCTGGTTCACTTGGCATGATTATTGGCCGGCCTGATTGGCTTGTTTCTCATGTAAATGCTGATAATGTTGATTCGTAGTACACAGTTGCGACCGGTACTCTTATCCCTCTGTTCAGAGCCTGCCTTTCTTGTTGGTATCTCTGGGCAAGATTTTTCAACGATGCCACAACATTCGCCCGTTCTCATTCCTGTCCATGGGCAATTGAGCAATTCTTTACCTCCCTTTGGGATTATACTGCCAAAAAGGGTTATGTACTTGTTACCTCCCTTTTGGTGACCATTTTATTTTCTAAACCATCAAATATTTTTATTTCTCATAAAGCCACCAAAATATTACAAATTTCAATATTTACAAAAATGTCACCGTGTTTTTTTTTCATTATTTACAAAAATGCCATTGTCTAGTAATTTTCTTGTTTTTTGATAGTAACTTTCTTGTTATTTGTCAGTAGTTTTATTATTCTTCGGCTGTAGTTTTATTGTTCTTCAGAAGTAGCTTTATTGTTTTTTGGCAGTAAGTTTTCTTGATTTTTGGCAGTAGCTTTCTTGTTTTTTGGCAGTAGCTTTTTTGTTCTTTGACAGTAGCTTTCTTGTTCTTTGTCAGTAACTTTTTTATTTTTTGGCAGTAACTTTCTTGTTCTTTGGCAGTAGTTTTCTTGATCTTTGACATTAGCTTTCTTGATCTTTGGTAGTAGTTTTTCGTATACAGTGGCATTTTTGTAAATAATGAAAATTAAAATGCAGTTATATTTTTGTAAATATTGAAATGTCTAATATTTTGGTGGCTCTATGAGGAATAAAAATATTTTGTGATTTAGAAAATAACAAGGTCACTTTTGGTGACCTTATTTATAATTTGTTATTTTCCTTAAGAAAGTTTTGCAGCTCTTTTGATTACAGAGAAGGGGAGAGAGAAAGGAAGGATAGGCCGATAGGGAAGAAGGAAAAGAGGACAATTAGCATATGCTTGAAGTCGTACAATGGGCTTTTGTAAACTCTTTATTGTAAGCCGTTGGATTAGTTGATGCTGACGTGGCAAGCAAATTAAAAAATTATAGCAGATCCTAGCAAAATAAATCATAGAAAAGGAGCCTTATCCTTTAAATACAATGGCTTGATTTATTTTAGATAATCATTTTTTTTATTTTAATACACAACTAGTTCGTGAGTCAAATCTAAGACTTTTCATTTATAAATTGAGACTTATGCGACTAGACCAAATGATCACGTAAAATTAATCATACTTTCAAATTAATAACTTACTTGTTTTTTTTTTTACCATACATATGTTTCAATTATTAAAAGACCATTTCATTCACACAAAAAAAAAAACAATAAGCAAAGCAATCATTTAATAAAAAATCTATTGTTCTATGTGCGGTGGGAGTTAACTGAACAACTATTCCGTATTCAGTGGGTACTACCGAACATTCAATGACAACTTACTAAACGATTTGTCTTTATTTGGAAGCCCTGAACACCCCCAAAAACATAGTATACCGAAATTCCATTAACATCACTAACACCATAATTTTTTTTTTTGAGGAAAGAGGATAGTTTATTTATAGATATCAAATATTTATCCATGAGATGTAAAATTCATAGAATTGAAATTAGCAGCATCCGGCCCAGGAAGCCATTTGACCCGTTCTAACCTTGGTAAGAATCCCACAACGTCACAAAACCTATCTAAAATAAGATTATGCAAAACTAGACCAAATCCAAGTTGTTCGGTATCGTCGGCGCTACTAGTTCCTCCATCGTCTTGATCCTCTCTTAACATCGTCATCAAGGAAGATAGGAAGCACCCGAATTTGAGCAACGACCAAATCTAAACTCGAAAACCCATGAGGAAGCAACCACCTCTAAATCCAAGAATATAAAGGTACCATCACCACTATCGCCAACTCTACCAACCTTAGTAGGGACAGATCTAGGGGTATTCTTACCGGCTTTAGTTGGGTAAGTTTTTTTGCTAAAATTAATAAAACCTGCATATTGTCCACATTAACACTCGAACTTGTGACCAATTGCAAGGAATAAGCTAGGCATACCACTACATCAACTACAACTCTATTGTTTTTACAGAAAAACAATTCATTTATACGTTATACCATTGAAATCAATACATTTATATAAACAATATATTTATATGTTATACCATTGAAATTAGCTCACCTGAAATTTTTTGCCTACCTTCGCTCTTGAGAAAAAGTCAAACCCACAACCAAATATTCGAGCCACCACCGCCATCTCAAACAGGGCTAGATGCCCCGTTTAGCGTACCAAAGAACAAAACACCAACTACCTCCAAGAGAAAGATCAGCAAGAGTAAAACCCTTAATTTCGAGCCCAAGGATCCCGAACCTAACTTGATCACTCCCAAACGTTTGGATCATTAATTCATATTGAAAACAAGGCCGAGGAGAAGAAAAACCATGCCATGATGTTAAAGCTAGAGCCTAGATATCTGGATATGATTTTTCGGGCAAGCTCTTGGTACTCGGTTAGAAACTAAAGATGGAGGCACATACATGCTTCCGTCTAAAACCCTAGTGGAGCTCCCTATAGATTTTTAAAGCATAAATGAAGATTTTTTTTTTTGGCTAAAAAATAGTTTATTAAACGAAGAAGAAAACAAATAGGAGGGGGGGGGGGGAAACCAAAACCCCTATGAGAAAAGGAAAAAAAAACATAAGGCAAAACCAAAACAATAGCAATAGCTAGCTAAATCAAAGATTGAGACGCACAGTAGGAGTACGAGCACGAGTAGGATACCGCGAACTCGAATGGCCTTGTTTAGCTAAATGAAGATTAATGACCCATTGTGTATGAAAATGTTATTGTAGAAAAATTCAATTTCGATGAAGCCTTTGACACCAAAAGAGCGCTTGGCTTCATAATATATACATAAAAGAAGGTAAGGTGTTTTTTTTATGAATGTGCTAGGCAAAAAACGAAGAGAGGAGACTACAATATTATTTAGTAAACAAAAATTACATCGTGAAGGTATATCATGGCGCTAGCACCATCAATTGGTGCAAAGATTTAAAAAATAACAATACATGCGGTGACACAAACAATTATACTAGTCATAGTTAAAACATACAAAATGATCCACTTAGGAGAGAAGCAATTCCTCCACCTAAAGAGGTACAATTTACTAATGTTTATGAACAACCACCATAGACCCGTGCTCTTGCTATGTTTAAGCTAGCAAATGCGAGTGTTTGGTCCAAATTCGAAGATTGATTCAACCTAGATACCCAAGTCCCAAACTTTTAAACAAAATCCACCAGGGTCCTTGACCCGGACCCAAGTAATTGCAGGCCCAATAACTTGATAGAAGATTATGCTACCCTAATAATTTTAATTTTAAGTTTTTGAGAACCATATAATTTCATTACTTATCGAAACCAGGATGACACATAAATCAATTTTCTAGGCTCGTACCTATAACACTGAAGACCAAGAAACTAAAAAACAAACAAACACCCCTCATTCAGACCTAATAGCTCATTCATTCAAAAACAACTCTACAATAGACAACATGTCTCAAGAACACCTAATCTGCACTAGTGAATCACCAACCACCTAAGGCCCTAAATTGTGGTGTAGTTGAAAATTCATAGACAAACTAAACAACAAAATATGTTCGCAATTATAGGTTAAAAGTGAAAACATTAAGTAATAAATGAGGGTGGAAAGACACTCTCAATTCGAGCCTAAACCATCTTCATAGCTCACTCCATGTTAGACCTGAAGTCAGGCCCAAAAACCTCACCCAAACCCTAAAAATGAGCCCACCCTAATGGTCCGAGCATGATCAACAATAGCATTGGCCGGGAGATCACCTTCGTCGGTCGACTTATCTAGTGGTCCATGTCCGGCATCTCCTAGTTTGGATTTAGCCTAGAAAACCAACAAATCCAAGCCACCAACCACTGCACACTCGCATGAACTCGAACCAGAATCGATCTTTAAGACCCGAAATCAGTCGCCGTCTAGCACAAATGTTGCAAAAATCCTCCACAATACGTAGGTGATTTGATCGCGATGTCGAGGGTGGTCTATGAGAATTTGCAGTCGAGGAGCGACGAACCAGACCCAAGAAGGGTGGCAGCTAATAGGATCAACAAGACGAACCCCCTAACATGGTTAACATGGTTAGCCATTGGATATATAGATTGATGAAGCAACCCTCATAGAAGAGTTTTTGCTAGTTGAATCGACAAACCAGACCTCTGCAAGAGGTTAGCTGCTGCTAGGATTTTTAATAGGAGAACACAAAGGCCTAGTGCAAATATTATTTTGACCTTAAAAAATAGTAATTTTAATTTTAATTTTAAAAGAAGGTAAGTTTTTTTAAAATTTTAACGGGGAGACGACAATATATTAAAACCGAAGATTACACATGATGTCATACCCTTTTTGGGGCGCACGACAATAAGAGGCATTACCTAAGTAACTTATGCTATTCTCTAACACACCCAATACAAAGAGTGCAGGCCCTGAACCCGACAATTAAAAATCATGAACTCAGGGTCCTCATTATCTGCTAGAGTTACAAGAGTTTTGTCACAAAACTACCTCACTTTTTGTTGAAACTCATCAAGATCTTAGCCACCAAAGGGAACACTCTCGCCAATGCCAACGTAACCACCATGCATGAACCAAAATATGATGTTTAGCCCTATAAATTAAGATTAGGGCTAAGTAGTCCGAAGTGGATCAACAAGGCCGAAACCCACCAAAGCCACCACTCCTTACTTCGTCGAGACCACCATCTTTTACGTCGTCCATCATCACGGAAAGCAGTCACTATACTATTAACAAACCGCGGCAACGCAGGGGTCGAAACCCTAAAGACTGCCACCACCAAAACCGACATCACCATGTCTAGGTAACGTATTATATGAAGTCGGCATACCTGCACTGTCCAAACAGTGCCCTACTAATCTCACCGAGCTGAACAACCATATCACCAATCCCATCGAAGAAGAGCAGAGAACGAAAGAGGACACCACCACCAGCGCCTCCACAATACTTGATAGCGTAGACCAAGAACAATATCTATGGTAAGAAGATAACCAAAGCCACCAAAACCAACAAAGCCTACAACTTGGTCACCAAAACCACTAGACAAAATTAAGAACCTAATCGAGATCCCACAATATGAACTACCACCACCAACACCACTTCCACTACAGACGGTACCTACCAACGCTCGAGTTCGGAAGGCCGAACCCTAGACATGACCCTAGTAGTGCCAAACCAAATCCAAATAAGCTCTCATAGTCAAGAGACCATGGAGGAGAGTAACTAGAAGCATGAGGAGTGTTAGAACCTACCCAAGAATTAATGCATGACCGGGAAGGATCTCCATAAGCAACCACCAACCCAAAGGATGGGTGCCACCACTGTGCTTCCCATTGGAACCATAGCATAGTTCTAGAGGATTTTTTTTTGAAAGAAAAAGAAAAAGAAAAAAGAAGGTAAAGTTTAATTACAGTATCAACTTTTAATTTTTAACTTAAAGTTTATGATATTGAAAGATAATATTTGTGTTTCAATGTAATTGACCGGCGAGTTCAATTTATTATGGTATAAATACCAAGGTTGTAAAAGGCGAAAGGCGTACCGAGGCGTTTTCGGCTTCGTGAGGCATATTTTAAAAGGCGTAAGCCTTTTGCGTAAAAGGCGTAAGCCTTTTGGAATAAAATTATAACAATACAAAAACGTATTTCATTAATAATAATTAAGTTAGTTCATCAAATCATCCAAATTTTAAATGAAATTCATGTTTAAACAATCAAACTTCAAACAATTACAATGATGAACAAGCATAAAAATCAAAAACAACTTCACTCTTCCATTTTTTCCTCATCATCAAGTAGCAAATCACCATCCAAACTATCACTATCATCACTAGCATCGTGTTGAACATTAAATAGGGGATTTGTATGATCATATGGATTTTTGAAATGAACTACCTCATCATCATCCCCAAGTATTCTTAGGGACTTAAACTTCTTTCCTCCTATACAAAATATTCATGGGCATGGAGTTAAGAAATTGTACTATCAAACTATCAAACTCTTAAAATCAAACAAAAATGGTAGGCATTTCAATAATACTTACTTGAAAATGAAGATTCATCATTTTTCCTTTTGTATGTAATCGGAGGAGTAAGATCACTAGGAGGGATAGGATCACGAGGAGGAGTAGGATCACGAGGTAGAGTAGGATCACGAGGAGGAAGACTTGGCTGTCCAATATGTAGGGAATTTTCATATGTAGGGATTGGCACCTCCATTACTGCAACAACATCGAGTACTTCTGCATCAAGCCAACTAGAATCGGTGGGAAGAGCTGTATTTTCTTTCTCGGCTATCCATTCATCGTCGGAGTCCAATTCTCCCACAACAATCGGATCAACCATGTCTCTCCTTCTAATATTTCGATCTCTAAGAGCGAGATTATACTTCACATAAACTAAATGACTTAGCCTTTGGTGCTCAAGCCTATTCCTATTTTTGGTATAAGGGTTTGGGGTTAATTGAAGACGACGTCGTTTTGACTGCTGGTGTAAACAAAAATAAACAAAAAGAGCCTCAGGCTCTTCAAGGCGTAAACCTTTTAAGCCTTAAAACAGCCTTGCATAGCCTTTTCGGTGGAAAAGACGCAAGGCTAGCTTTTACTCGAGGCGTCGCTGCATTTGGCGATAGCCTATGCAGAATGCGAGCCTCGAGGCGAGCCTCAGGCTAGCTTTTTACAACCTTGATAAATACAGATGTTAACCATGTATCATGAAAATTGTACATGTGTTATATATGGTAAGTGGCCGTTTTGAATCTTCATTAAAAAGATAAAATCCTCATTATTAACTTACCAAATTAGACCCTTCAACAACCAAAAAAAAAAAATAACTGAAACAATTAATAAAACCCGACTTGTAACCAAATTTTCAAATTGGAAGTAGTACCTAGCTGGATTAGTGAGAGCTTAGATGCCCCTGACATTTGACCAACGTTCTTACGTACAAAAGTTGATAGTCGTGCATGAAATACACTTGTAAATTAATATTGCCAAAATAACATAGAATTCAATTGCCAGAGCCAAATTTGGTTACAAAAATCACCCTTTATTTATTACTTAGACCACCAAATTATAATTACTCATTCACAAAAACGCGAATAACACCTGCAGCTGCAATAGGTATAGGCCATGAGTTTTATTTTACATTTCTGCTTTCTTTTTTACTACTTTTCCCTTTGTTCAATTACATTTTTGGGTACGTTTTGTACATATATATATATCTACCATCCTCTCCCCTCTAATTTCTCAAGCTTTTAGGGTTGTGAAAGTTTCGTGTATTGGAGAGAGAGAGAAAGAGAGATCTGGTTGCTACCTTCACCATTTCTTTACCTTGAGATAATCACCCTTGTAATTCACAAAATCATAAGGCAGGTACATTGCATAGTCAGATCAGATCAGTATGTATATATATGTTACTGAATTATATATGGTGAATTCTGTCTTTGTTACCTTGTTACATTTAGTTGATCGATGAATTCCAAATATCTTACTGAACTTGATTACTGTTTCGAGAGTGTGGCTTCTTAATTAACTCTTTCAAGATGAATTCCAATTATCAGATTTTATTGTCATTTTGTCCTTAATTTTATTATGTACGTACTGTTTTTGCAAGAGAGTTTTACCTACCACTAGGGTGGAAAGATTTCTATATATAACTAATTACCTAACGATAAATTTATTTCCTATTTATCCTCAATTTAAGAACAATGGTCAAGTACTGTTTTATTAAATTGGTTATGGTTGTTAATTATGTCACCTTATTTACAACCTTTTTTGCCCATATGCATTTACCTACTAATGTTAGTTTAAGGGTCTAGAATTTAGAGGTAGAAAAAATGAAAAATTGATATCGATTCATTAGATCTGAAAGGGGGATCTAGCTTTAAGATGTTTGCCCCCAAAGTGGTTAAAACTTGTCTTCTGTTTTCTGTATGATTCTATAATTTCAACTATAATTACCGTTTACTCTTAAAATTATTCTACTTTCGGAAAAAAAAAAACGGAGGGAAGATGGAGGGGGAATAGAAATGTGTAAAAGAACTGAAGTGAAAAATGAGATTCCTTTTCGGGTTAGGATTTTTTATATTTTAAGTGCAGTTCGTTACATTTTAGCACCACATATCCTTTGACTTTAACGGTTTAAGTGTAATGCATCCTATAGTCGTTAATATAAGTCTACGTGTATACATTACATTATATAGTCAGACATCAAATATTCAGTAAATCTTTAACTCTCGGTGTCCAGGTACTACGTCCCCCTCCTCCCATCTTCCGTTGTATTCTTTTTCTAGTAATAATTGATTGGGTTCCAGGACCCGTTTTCAAAAAAAAAAAATTCAGTAAATCTAGCACATTATATCAAATTCTAACAAAAATTAAATGTTGTTGACTATCGTGGGCAGGACATAAGTAAAAGTTCACTGTGAGCAGAATAAAGAGGGATTACCTTTCACTTAAGTATGCTCGGAGATTTCAGTGTCATAGTTTGATGGTTTAGGAAAAAAACATATGGGATAACAATTAAAAGAGACTTTTTGGAAAAGCTAGCTAGCAAAATGTTATATGTTCATTGAGTGGATGAGACCCTTCATATAGATTTCTCCATTGTATGTTCATTTCCTGATAGCTTAATATTGTTCATTGCATTTGGATATGCTAATATTCTCTAATTAAACACTTTCGTTTTTGCAGGATGTCGATGAACAGTGACAGCTTCCGCTTTCATTCTTCTGAGTCTGTGGACTGTAATTTAAACTTGCAGTCTGATAACCCATTTCAACTTCCAAATTCCATAGGAGATGCGCCAAATTACTATAATTTCACTACTACCAACTATCCATTTCCATCACCATTGCCTTTGGGAGGTTATGAGGGTTTTATAACTGGTGCAAACAACAGCACTTCTGGAGGGAACCAAACTGCTAGGTTGGGCTTGCTTCATAATTAACCTTAATTGCAATATTTATATTCTTCCAAAGATTTATCATTGTCCATGTATTGAACTCATACACAATGACAGCCATAATGTCCTCAACAAAGAGACCAGTGCTAGTGGAAGTGGAACAAAATCAGCGGCTATCAAACATAAACTTTCCCAAAGACAGTGTAAATCATTTGGTAACAGAAGTTCCATGTATCGCGGCGTTACCAAGTATGTTTCTAGCGACGTGCTTTTCTGTTATAAAACGTCAAGAAATGAGTTCTCTGCTTGTCTTATTTTTACTTGCACGTTTCGATCCTAATCGTGTATTATATAAATATTAATTAGAGATTCACATTTGATGTCACACACACACACACACACTTTTCCTAAGTCGAATATCATATATGAATTTACTTTATTAGTATATGGAAGTGTAAATCTAATTTTTGAAAAACATAAAGAACCTGCTAGCTAGCTAGCTATGACATTGATTATTTTTCTATAGGTACGAAAATGGACGGTGTGAAGCATTTGTATGGGATAACACTGATCCAGAAGAGAAAGCCAAGACAAGTAATTATTTGATTCTCCATTTACCATTTTGCTGACTAATTATCTAATAACCCCTATTTTGTTTCCTCTTTTGTTTCCGCCATCAATGATGCAACGTACAGCTTATGTTGGTGAGTGAACCTTCGTGCAAAACTCTATAATTTGCTAATTTGAACTTGAAAATCACATTAATTCCTACATAAAGTTGGGACTTGGCGGCAAACAAATGTTTCTCAGTAATGTTTTTAATATATATATTCTCCTTTATATTTGGCAGGTGGATTTGAAGAAGAAGAGCATGCAGCCAAAGCTCACGATCTAGCTGCTCTAAAATTATGGGGCGAGTCTGCTCAGTTGAATTTCCCTGTATGCTAGTTACTGGATTGTTTGAGAGTAAATATATAGTTTTGATTTTCTAGCTAGCATATAGCTAATGATCAAGTCATCCTGTATATTGTTGTAGCTGAGCCACTACGAGAATGAAATGGAAGATATGAAGGCATTTTCTAAGAAGGACTACTTCCTCCATATAAGAAGGTAAGAATAGCTAGCTAGTACTGGTATAATTAATTAACCAAAATTAATGTTGTCTTCAATTGGCTTTTGTTTCATTCATTGGAAGGCAGAACTGGACTTAGAATATTAATGATCTTATCTTAACTAGAATTGATTATATGTAAACAAAGGGAAATGGAAAACTAATGAGTAAGCGGCCCGTTCCTAATTATTTCGCTATACAAAAGAGTAACTAGCTGAGATTAATTGAGTATAGATTTCGCATTGTTATTCAATAGTTGTTCTTAATTCATGGCTTCTCTACTAACTGGCTGCATGTTGAATTGTTGATTCTTGTCAAATTTCAGAAAAACGAGCTTTGCCAAGGGAATATCCGATTATCGTGGAGTTTCAAAGTACTCTCTCTCTCTCTCTCTCTCTCTCTCTCTCTCTCTCTCTCTCTCTCTCAGCTGTGTGTTAACTTTTCTTTCTCATATTCGAGACTCAATTTGAAACAGGAGTGGGGATAGTAAAAAATGGCAAGTTAGATTAGGCAAAGGCAAAGAAATGCATAGCATTTACGTGGGAACATTTGGTACGTCCATCCTATCAGTCTATCACCCTTATTAATAGAATTGTTTACTTACATCACACTTATGATTCTTAAAATAAAAGATACGTACTTGGACCACATTAATTTACTAACCACATTCTTCAGCACCACTGTAATAAATTCAGAGACTGTGCTCCGTAAGGTCGTAGCATGGTGGCCCTTAAACAAATGTGGTCGAAATAGCAACTATATATCCAGTAAATTAAATATATATATATAGCTTACAGTGAATGAACAAACAATTTCAATTTGTCTTATATATTTTTTGTTTGTTTTAATTTGTATTCTAATAATGAATCAGATACCGAAGAGGAGGCCGCCAGGGCTTACGATATTGCAACTATAAGGGTGAGAGGGAGGAAAGCAATCACCAATTTTGATATAAATAAATATGATGTCCAGCAGATTCTTGATAGCTCAAAGTTTCCAATTGAAAAAGGTGCTTCAAAGACGTTAAGGCGGAGTTCAGTTGATGATGTCCTTCGAAAGAGAAGAAAGACTCGGAACATCCCCTTATTAAAATTAAATGTTGATAGCTCAGGAAACCCCAGCTTAAACCCTAGTGCCCCACCATCATTTCAACCAATAATTCCAACCCAAGCAACCACAATTGATTCAAACTCACATTCTCAATCTCCAATCCCCTTCCTCCAACACCCTGTTCCTCACGGGTACCCTACTTTTCAAGCAAACCCTAGTTTCAATCCTCAGTTTAACTATAGTGGAGGTGAGGGAATGGAGCCAACAGTCCAGTTCCAACCTATCCTACCCTCAGAGAATCAGGATTTTCCGTTTCAACAGTACTATAACAAGGATTCCCAGCACCACCTTTATCAAAACCCTAGCTCCCAGCTGCTTCTTCAAGACACCCAGAACCCTAATTCTCAGAAAACCCCTAATTTTGTTGCCGGGTGGAGCAACCTTGCAAGTAATAGCTATATCAGCAGATGTACCACTAGTCAGGTTCCAGATGCAAGTTTGGAGACGATGGGAACGAACAAGAGTACTAATGGTGATGGCAGCAATGAAATGAATGGGAATCTTGGTGATCCAGACTTTGGGCTGGGAAATTCTGACTTGGATCCTTCTACTTGGCTGGATATGTTCTTGATGAGCTCACACTCTGATTCTAATGTGTAATACTGTAGAAGGCTTATCTTGTGAAGCGGTTGTGAAATTTAGCGTGTGGTGTAGTTTTTTTCCGAACATGGGGTCAATTCCATTAAAAGGTAGTGAGAGGCAAAAATACACAGTGACCCACCCGCACTGGGCACGACAAAATTAAGTCACTGCCTAGCTAGGCAACCGAAGAAGCCTAAGTAAGTTTATCTTGGATAGCGCTAAGACCAAAGTAACTAGTAACCTGACATTACTGGGACTCAAACGGAACAAACTCCACATTGAGCCCCAATTTATTCTTAATTCCAAGGACCGGCCTACGCAGAGGGGGCATCCCCGGAAATGCGTACAGGCTTAAGAGCCTGAAAGAAAACAAAAAAGTAAAAAGCCTAGCAGAAAATCTCTCCCTGCAAGCCCGAAAATAATAGGCCATAGTGCAAAAACCCTAGCCCACCATCATGCTTACTGCCATTGTCAACCATAGTAGCCGCACAGCCGCCGTTTGAAGCACCTGCAATAGACATACTGCCGCCGAAAGAAAAAAAATAGAGACCCAGAGATCGATCCAGACCAGCAACTCCGCCGGAAAAGGACTTTGCAGAGCCCTTCCCAAGCCATATACCACTGATGCCAGCAACAAAACCAGCAACATCCCAACTCAAAAACCTAGGAGCATCACCACTGCCATATCCGAACCACTCCACCCAACCCGCCTTGGCATCCGCCGGCGAATCCGCAGTCAAACCACGAGGACAATGATCAAGATCGAACGCTGGCACATGACGTGGAGTAGTGAAACGACAACTCGACGACCCAACATGACTACCATAAACACCCAAAGATGGAACATTAATTGGGAATAAGCCAGGAAGAACCAAACCCCGCCCAAGGTAGAGACCAAAGGAAAAGGCAAAGGAAAATTGCAGGAGGGGGGACACTACGCCACCCACTCAAGCGAGGGCAACCAAAGTTACAGCCTCCGTGCTAGTCGACCTCAAAAGGAGGCGGCGCCGTTAGGGTTTCTTGGGAGAAAAAAAACGAGAGCGAGACATGAATATCCTGAAGTAATGTATGTTCGCCATAACTTCTTGCATGCGGTGGTAGTTAAACCTTGATGATCAGTTTTGATTTCTTTAGTAGAATTTTTTAGATATGACCGTCACATTGCCACATGACGTGACCTTCTATTGTGATTGGACCACATCTTTTATTTTTTCCTCCAGTGTATCAACCATTGGCTCTTAGTTTTCTAAGCAACCAACCACAGTAGAATGTCACGTCATGTGACAATGTGACGGTCACACTAAAAAATTTCTCTTTGTTTAGTCACCAAGTTCTTGTTTTTCCCTGCCAATTGCCTTTTATTTTTTTTAAATAACTAATAAAAAAATGTTTATAACTAAACATGCTTAGGAATTATTAAGTTAAAAGTAATGATCTAATTAGATTATTAGAATAGCTTGAACCCAGATGTAATTAATTAAAGGAATATATAGGGATCCTTTTTTATTTAGAGGCAAATGAATTTCATTCATAACGATCATCGAGATCATAGTTAGAGCATTACATATCCCAAGGTAAACTACCCGTAGCATCAAACATGCCTTGCCCATTCAACCTAGAAACGTGAATCAACCCTAGCAAATAACAGCCATTAGGTTAAGAGAGGAGTGCACTTTTTTTTTAGGGTTAAATTCACTAACCATACCTGGACTCTTTTCCACCGGTCAATATGATATCTGACTATTAAAAACGATCAGTGTGATACCTGAACTCAAAATTTCGTATTAACGTGATACTTCCGTCTTATTTTTGTTAGTGTTTGGTTAAAAAGAAATATGTGTTGTGCACGTGAGGCATAAATGAGGGGCATTATTGTCTTTTTTCATTTTCTATTAATCTCGTTTTCTTACTATTTTTTTAATTTCTTTTTCTTAAAAAAAAAAATGTGAAGCGTTCTTCTTCCCAGATTGGGGGAATCATCCTCAATCTTCTTTTCCTGTCAGATAAGAATTTATGGGGCCAATATTAAAAGAGAACTGCTTGAACTCCAACAACAGTTCGTGTACAGCCCATACTTCCAAAGAACCGCTGAGCCCAGTCGAGTGGACGCCAAAATCCATCCGGACGGATTGCTCGAATCAAACCTAACAACTCGCCTCTATTTCAATCACCAATTCAAACCAGCCACGCCGTCATCTCTGGCCACGCCACCTCCAGCTATCTTCTCCGATAAATCAATGCTCTGGGTACTTGCAATTCCTCACTCAGTCATCACATCAAGTCCCAATCTGCAATCATATATCACCACGAGCTCCAGCAGTCACTGCCGCACCCAATCGTAGTCGGCATCTCCAGCGCTCTGCTCACGGTGCTTACCAACCCGTCGCTGTTCTTCAAACTAATCCAAGACCATCTCGGATTACCGCTGATGACATCCTCGAACCCAGTTCCGTAGTGACACCATTACCGTGATGGTGTCTCTCTCTCGCTCCGCCGCGTGCTCAACCATGCCAAGACCAGATGCCTCCGTCTCTTCCTTCACAATGCCGCTTTGTTCTCCTCTCTGTCCTGTTATGATCAAAGCCCAATTGCACTGGGCACCCTTCATGTTTCTCCACCGCTAGCTAGCGTCTCCGCTGAGCTTCTCTCTGGCTTCCAATTGAACACATCTCACCTGTACTTCAATTCCTTGTTGCTCAGAAGTCCACATCCACGGCCCGTGCCTCATCCTCCGCTGCCAATCTTCAGTTCAGACCACCACGACATCACCTGCTCTGCTGGCCTCCACCGCCAACCACTCACCATCACCGCCGTACCATCTCCGAGCTTAATCACCATGGTTCAGCTTTACAGCTTCATAGCCGCTGCAACCAGCTAAGAAAAAGAAGAAGAAGAACCTTAAATTTAACTTACCATTAACAGAAGATTGACTGAAGTATCACGTTAATATGAAATTTCGAGTTCAGGTATCATATTGATCGTTTTTAATATTCAGGTATCATATTAACCGGTACAAAAGAGTCCATGTATGGCTGGTGAATTTAACCATTTTTTAACACTTTATGGAAAGCAAAAATATGAACTAAAAACTACTGGACTAGGTAGGTATCTTGATCATCACCCATGCAGTCGATGTCTACCTTCGCCAAGGTAATTGTTAATTGCCACTTTTAGGAGTTAATTATTCAAATTATATGTGTTGTCAAGTGGTAAAATATTACAATTAACACTTTTAATTAAAACTTAATTACTCAAATGAGAATCTACTTTACTCGAATGAGGATCTTAATTATTTACCTTAACGAGAACTTTTTTTCCTCATTATGTATGAAAAATGTTAACATACCACTCATTGACCAATTGCTACGTACCAAAGGACACTGATGAGGTACCAACAACAAAGGATATCAAGAACTATCATTTTTGGACCAAAGTGCATGATGAGCGATAGCAAAAGATAGGTTTCACCATCGCATTCTCTCTAAAGGAAGGTTTAATTATAATTTAAACTTTTAATTTTTAAACATTTATTTTATCAAAAGAGAATTTCATTAATAAACTTGGGTTGAAACAACCATGGGGTAAAGGGACTTATTTAAGATAGAGAATGCCACACCGGCCCCAACATCAACAAGAAATATCATCAAATAACTTTTGATAATATTTTCAATTTCAAATTAAAATATTGAAGGAAAATATTTGTGTTTCAAATTACTTGGTCAGTTCTCTTTATTACAGTAGACATCCAGATGTAAAACATGCATGTCATCAAAATTATACATGTATTATATGGTAAGTGGCCCGTTTCAAATCTTATTTCAAAAGATAAAATCCTCATTAATTATTAATTAACTTACCAAATTATACTTGCCCTTCTACAAAAACACTGAAATATTTAATTAATAAAACCCAACTTTTTTTTTTTGAGATGATAATAAAACCCAACTTTTTTTTTTTGAGATGATAATAAAACCCAACTTGGTGAGAGCTTAGATGCCTCTGACATTTGACCAACGTTCTTATATACCACAAAAGTTGATTGCCTGCATGAATTCCAAGTGTTTAATATTGCCAAAACAGCATGGATTGTAGAATTCAATAGCCAGAGGCAAATATGGTAACAAAAATCACCCTTTATTTAAAGCTTAGGAACTGCTATCTAGACCACCTAATATATATAACGCATTCGACACAAACGTGAATAGCACCAGCAGCTGCTGTAGGTCATATGGATTTTACTTTACTTTGCTTTTCTGCTTTCTTTTTCACTACTTTTCCCTTTGTTCAAATACATTTCTGGGTTTACTTATATATATATCTACCGTAATCTCCCCTCTTTTCTCAAGCTTTTAGGGTTGTGAACGTTTTGTGCTAGAGAGAGAGAGAGAGAGCTGGTTGCTACCATTTCTTTACCTTGAGATAATCGTCCTTGTAATTCACAACAGAAGGTAGGTACATTGCATAGTCATATCAGATCAGATCAGATCAGTACGTATACGTACATATGTTACCGAATTATGGTGAATTAATCTTTCTTGTTACCTTTAGTTGGTTAATTGTATATATCTTACTAAACCTGATTACTGATTTGAGAGAGTGACTTCTCTTAATTAACTCTTTCAACTTTCAAGAAAAAGAAAATTTATCAGAATTTCTTTTCATTTTGTGCTTTTGATATCTTTTATTGTTAATTATGTACTGTTTTTACAAGAGATCGATAGTGTTACGTACCACTAGATGGAGAGATTTTCATTTACAAGTAATTACTCAATGACAAATTTATTTCCCCATTTATCTTCAAACCGAGAACCATGGTCAAGCGCTGTTTTCAAAATTGATCATTGTTCTTAATTTCACTTAACTACGAGTCTACGACCATAACTTGAACTAACTTTGATATTTCAGTGTCATATAGTTTGATGGTATAGGAAAAAATTATATGGTATATATTCAGTGAGCGGATGGAGACCCTTAATACTTTTCTCCATATATAGTAGGCCGGTTCATTTCCTAAAAACTTTTTCTTGTTTATTAATTGGATCTGGATATGCTAAAATTTCTCAATTAGTTGAGTGCCCTTTTTTCAGGAGATCGATGAATAGTGACAGCTTCTGTTTCCTTTCTCCCGAGTCTGTGGACTCAAATTTAAATTTGCAGTCCCATAATTTTTCTTTTGCCAACTATCCATTTCCATCACCATTGCCTTTGGGAGGTTATGCGGGTTTTATAACTGGTGAAAACAACAGCACTTTTGGAGGGAACCAAATAAGGTTGGACTTGCCTCTTTAACTTATAATATTATTAATAATCTTCATAAAATTTAAAGTCCATCTATTTTATCTCTTAAACAATGACAGGTATAACTTCCTCGACAAAGAGACCAGTCTTGGTGGAACTGGCACAAAATCTGCAGATAAGAAACATAAACGATCCCAAAAAAAGTGTAAAATCACATTTGGAAACAGAAGTTCCATATATCGCGGTGTAACTAGGTATGTTTCAATTCTAGTGGGAAGTTCTACAATACTGAGATGTATGTCATACCTCCACTTACAGATATAACAACACACTATGTTGTCATTATGGTAATAAGAGTCTTTTTTTGTGTAATCTTTGTTCTATCAGAGGTAATTACTTAATTTACGACCTTGTTGTCAAAGTTGTAATTTTGGTTCAATTATATGTAAATAGTGTAAAACGAATGTGGTAAATTTGTTGTAAATGTAGTACTTTTGGTTCAATTACATGTAATTTTTTGTTCAAAAAAATTGTAAATGGAGGTATGACATACATCACCGTACCACAGCTTACCCCTGTTTCTAGTATGTCTTTTGTTGTTATATTCTATACTATCAAGCGAGGCGTGGAGTTTGGTGTCATGGGTATGTAGGCTAGTAAAACATAAAAGAAGTATATATGACACTCAATATTTTTCTGTAGGCATGAAAATGGACGGTGTGAAGCATTTGTGTGGGACAACACTGATCCACAAGAGAAAGCCAAGACAAGTACTACCCAAAATGATTTGATTATCCATTTACCATTTTGCTTGACTAATTATGCAACATCCTAAATTATCAACTAACCCTTTTTGTTTTCTCTTTTGTTTAATTCCTCCACCAATATGATGCGACAGCTTATGTTGGTGAGTGAACCTTCTTGCAAAATTATGCGACAGCTTTTGTTTCCTACATCTTCTCTTTGTTTGATCCTTATGAGGGATAAAAATATTGGCTGGTCTAAAAAGAAAATAAGATCACAAAAGTGAACTCTTCTGTAATTGACCCTAATATATATATATTCTCATTTTTATATTTTGGCAGGTGGATTTGAACATGAAGAGAATGCAGCTAGAGCTCATGATCTAGCTGCTCTAAAATTATGGGGCGAGTCTGCTGCGTTAAATTTCCCTGTATGCTAGCTAATTACTAATTGTTTGACATGCAGTAAAAATTTAATTTATTTAGGATTTTCTAGGGTATTTTTACTCTGGATCTTCCCCTTCTCCTCGTAGATAATGAGTACATGGATAACTAATAAGTACTCATCCTGTATATTGTTGTAGCTGAGTGACTACGAGAAGGATTTGGAGGAAATGAAGACATATTCAAAGAAAGACTACTTCCTCCACATCAGAAGGTAAGCGGTTCCTAACAATTTCGCTATACAAAAGAATAACTCACTGAGATTGAGTATCGATCTGGCATTGTTTTTCAGTATTTATTCTTCATCGCTTCTGTACTAACTGGCTGTATGTTAATTCCTTGTGATCAAATTAATTTCAGAAACACGACAGGCTTTGCCAAGGGAATATCAAACTATCGTGGAGTTTCAAAGTACTCCTTCTCTCTCTCTCTCTCTCTCTCTCTCTCACACACACACACACACACACACACACACACTAATTTTTGCTCTCATTCACTAACGTACTCATATCTGAGAGACTCAACTAATTTGAAACAGGAACGCGGACAATAAGAAATGGCAAGCTAGATTAGGGAAAGGCAGAGACATTGATAGCATTTACGTGGGAACATTTGGTACATATATCCTATCACTCTTAATGATTTAATTGTGTACGTACTTACATCACATTTATGATTCTTAGAAAGCTATTTGGACCACATTTACTAATCACATTCCTGAGCACCTCTCTAATAAAGGTCGGACTGGATTATAAAAGAGACCTTGCTCAGCAAGTTCGTAGCCACAAATGTGGTCGAAATAGCAACTATTCAGTGAAATGAAAATAGCCTAGATAGTGAATGAACAAACAATTTCAATTTGTCTTATATTTACTTTTTAAATTTTATTACTTTAATTAGATACTCAAGAGGAAGCAGCCCGAGCTTATGATATTGCAGCGATAAGGGTGAGAGGGAGGAGAGCAATCACCAATTTTGATATAAGTAAATATGATGTTCAACAGATTCTTGATAGCACAAAGTTTCCAATAAAAGGCGCTTCAAAGAAGTTAAGGCGGAGTTCAGTTGATGATGTCCTTCGAAAGAGAAGCAAGACTGGGAACATCCCCTTCTTAAAATTAAATGTTGATAGCTCAGGCAACCCCAGCTTAACCTCTTGTGCCCCACCATCATTTCAACCAATAATTCAAACACAAACAACCGCAATTGATTCAAACTCACATTCTCAATATCCATGCCCCTTCCTCCAATACTACATTAACAACCCTAGCTCTCAAATTCCTGATCCTTGCGGATACCAAAACCCTAAGTTTCAAGAAAACCCTACTTTCAATCCTCGGCTTAACTATGGTGGAGGTGAGCAAATGGAGCCAACAGTTCATTTTCAGCCTATCCAACCTATAGAGAAAAATGAGTTTCCGTTTCATCAGAACTATAATAGAAATTCCCAGCACCACCTGCATCAAAACCCTAGCTCCTACCTACTTCAAGAAACCCAGAACCCTAATTCTCAGACAAACCCTAACTTTCTTGCTGGGAGGAACAACCTTGCAAGCGATAGCTATATCTGGGAATTTCCCAGTAGTCATGATGATGACATCAATGAAGTAACTGGAAATCTTGCTGAAAAAGGCTTTGGGATGGACAATTCCGACTTGGACGAACCTTCTAGCTGGCTGGACAGGTTCTTGTTGAGCTCACACCGTTCTGATTCTAATGTGTAAAACAGTGGAAGGCTTGTGTTGTGTGGTGAATAAAAAAAGGTCGCTGCAAGCTAAAAGTATTGAATTTATTGCATAGAATATGACCATCAAACTAGTTAGGTCATTAAGCATTAAAGCTGAGCATATATAATATGACACTAGCTTAAGAAGGCATGTAATTTTTTAATCGACTTGATGGGAAGATAGTTGAGTAATAACATATGTACCAAGCTCACTGATGGTGGGATTGGAAGTTGTTAAAGTTGTCAATCTTGCTTATTGATGATAACATGAAATTTTTGACGAAAAAAAAAAAAAAACAAAAAAAAAAACCAAAGAACAAAAGAACAAATACAAAAAAAAAATATTCTACAGAAGCTGAAAAAATTTGACACAATTTTTTTTTTTTGATACCATGCCAGAACTATTACGGGAAAAAAAAAATTAGAAAAACTGAAAAATTCTTAACCCATACCTCATATATATATAATTATATACAAGAAAAGTAACCTAAAACAACATATTTTTGCAACGTTTATATGGATAAGTTGTAAATAAACCTTAATTGCAACCAAGGACAAAAATTTCGGATTTCGAGGAAATATCGACGCTCAAAAAAATGGAAATTTCGACGGAAATATCGAGGAAATATCAATATCGGTAAATGTTAGAAAGAAATGGTGGAAATTTGGAGAAAAACATGGAAATTTTAAATGAAACTTTATAAGATGCTTATTTGATCAAGTATCAACTCTATTTTTAAAAATATATATTGAACAAACTTTATTCCATAATGAATGATAGTGATTGAGGGTATATTAGTATACGCTGAGTCGCTAACAAATAACAATAAATTCTTGAATTTGACTTAATACATGTAAATTTTCTTATGATTAATTTGGAGGGGTAAGACCAAGAAACTAAATTATAAAAATCAAATACTTAGTGATATTGAGTAATCACATACATTTTATTTTTTGGACAAAAGAGTAATCAAATAACTACAAAATTAGAATGAAAAGTATTGAGAGTAAAAAAATAAAGTGTCGAAATAGAAAAAAAGTGTAGTGAATACATTAAAAAAATTCATATTTATGGAGTTAAGTTTTTGAAAGTTGGTTGAAAATTATTTGAATGAAAAGTGTAGGTGATTTTATAAGTTAGTAAATTAGTAATTTAATATTAATTTATTTTTACAGCTCACTGAATATGTTAATATATATAATAAAACATGTTGTATATATAGTAAGCAACCAATCAGTCGGATTGGTTGTGGCGCCAACTTGTTCCATCAGAGGAGATGGGTTCGAATCCCAGCTCCCATCAATTTTCTGATGGGTTTTGTGAAGGCTTTTTAATGAGTCACAGTGGCAATTTCGGTAAATATCGGATATTTTCGAAAATATCGCGAAATATCCCGATATTTCGAGAATGTCGGACAATATTTAGGAGGTATGCTCCCAAAATATCGCCGAACCAAAAAAACGAAAATATCCCCGAAATTTCGGCGATAATTTCGATTTTTTGGTCCTTGATTGCAACACACACAAAATCAACGTTGCAATGTAGTGTTGTTTTTTATTAAAAGTGAAGGGCAGGTCTGTAATTTCATTTTACAACACATCTCTACCGTTGCAAACCTATTTTTCCTCTGCAACACAATTGAAATGTTGTAGACTTCAGCGCAAAAAGGATTCAGCTTCGCGCTTCATTTTGTCAATTACATGTTTCCCTCCTTCCCAAAATTTTCCCCGCCCACATAAAGGACCTAAACTTAAATATCCATTCTCTTTCAACAGATATATTTGACAACCCTTTTCCAAAGTGAATTTTGCCAAAAGTCGATCTACAACTCTCAATCAATGGTGACCTAAGGTTTTCTACGATCTGTATTTTATACTTTTTTTTTTCTTTCGATTGACTTCTAAAGTTCTACTCTCAGAAAAGAGTTGTGATTTGGTGTGGGTATGCTAATTTTGGGAAGTTTTATTCATGGTTGTAGGTTCGACGGTTTTGATTTTTGGAAAAGGGTTAGAGACATAAGCAACCTCACTAGAAGCCTCTCTCTCTTTTGCTCAATACAGGTAGTTAGCTTAATTGAATCCTTTGTTTATGTACAACTGATTATATATGAAATTCAGAGAGCATATTGTGAATTTTAGTTTGACTCTAAGTGATGGGTTTCTTGTAACTTTGTTTGGATAGTTGGGTTTCTTACTTTCTTGTTTTTGTTGTTGTTCTTATTCTTGTTCTTTCTCTTTTTATTTTGTTTATTTTTATTTTCAGTTTCACTATGCAATTGATACCCTTACTTCAAGAATGGACTTTGGTGTGGGTAGTAATTTTGGGAAATTTTAACTATGATTGCAGGTTTGAATTCGGGAAATGTTAGAACAATGGTTCCTACATTGAAGAATAGCTTAGTTGTGCCACTTACATATTCCTTTCTTCATTTACTAGCTTGGTGATAATCTCCTCTTTAACTCTATTTTAGATATCTTGTTTTCATTTTTCCTATAAGCTGGTTGTGGCATTTTTCTGTGTTTGTCAGTTATTTTGTTTGTTTGATGTACATGATTCAGCCATTTCTAGAACTATTTATCAGTTGTAATTCCAATAATGTTAATGTTTTCAATGCTAGGCCTATAATTTCATGTGTTATGGTTTTTATGGTATTAGTGTGATGTGTAATGATTATGTCTAAACATAATTACTTAGGTTTGTTTGTTTAGTTGCCCTGAACAATTTGACAAAGTGAGATTGTGAGAACCAATTCTCACAGTCTCACTTGAGGTTTACAATTTTTCTATTCCTTTAGTTAGCAAATATTTTTCAAACCCACACAAGAGCATTTGTTTAATTTCCTTTCTCTTGGTCCTAGTTCTTTTTTATGATAATTACTATACTGTTGGCATGTTCAAAATGAAGTAACTAGTACAGGAACATAGGTACTTAGTGAGCCATGGAAACACCATAATTAGATTTGTGGTGTAGTCATTACCTGTTCTTGTTTTGGTTACTTGTTCTTCTTTTCTGCTTCTTTTAATGCAAGTATATGACTATATGCAATGCCTTAACTATAAAGAATATCTATATTTAAACTTGCAAATGTACAAGATTTATATTTGAGATTACTTTTGCAGATATGATGGACAAGAATGTAGAGGTATACTTAAATTTTCACATCATTCAACCTTGTCTAATGTTTCATTTTTTTTTTCATTTTAATTAACTTATATCTAACTTTTGTTATGTATTGCATAGTCCTTTAAACATGGGGTTAAAAAAAGGACAAAGAAGGCACATGATGATATTATGCGGCTCTTAGACAGACTGCTAGAAAGAAAATACAAAGAAACACTGAGATCAGACTCAGTGGTAATGAGTTTTCAAAAAAACAAAGGCTTTGTGATGATGATTATCATACTTCACAAGAGAGACATGGGACACCTCCTTCCTCTCCTCCTAAAAAGAATACTAGAGTCCAGAGGCCCTTCAAAAATTGACATCATCAATCCCATAGAGAGAACACTTGTAAATGTTGAATTTAATGCCATGGGTCAACCTATCAAGAGTGATTTTACAAGCACATAGCAGGTCACATGTTGCATGTATTGAGGGTAAGCTAGAAGATCTGGAGAAAGAAGTTGAAGATCTCAAGGCTTTGTTTTGCAAAAATTTTAGCAAAAACAAGGTACCAGTTTAATAACCACTTTTTTTTTTGTCTGAACATGTACCAAAAGAATTATAATGTAATAGCATGATTAAATGAATGTAAAACAGTTCTTAATGTCTTTCAACTATTCTCTCTTTTTAATTATCCTTTTGCAGGATCAAACACAAAAGAAAAGGAACATATTGGAGGATTTGGATGAAGACATTCATCAAACCCAAAAGGAAAACATATGGGAGGATTCTGATGAAGACATTTTACAATTGTGTGGGTGCATGTAAGTTTGCTTGTGTCTTTGTTATTCAAGCAATTACAACTGAAAATTTAAATACAAAATGTATGACCAGAAGGTAAGTACTAGTTAGTATATATAAATATTTTGTCTCAATTCTTCCTTTTGGGATTGCATGTATTCATAAATATTTATTTTTCAGGATCAAACAATTACAAAGGAGCATATGCCTCAACCCTTTGAAGAAAACTCACAGGTTAGTGGCTGGTGTATATATATATATACGAATAATAGATTTGGACAAGTTGAAGGATAATATATTTTAAAAAATCTGATAGATTGACAAATTGTTATGTTTGTGGTCATTATGATAGTTGCAAAATATGAATACAAGTACTTATGATGAAACCAATGTGGAGAACAAGTATTGTACATTATTATCTTGGATGAATACTGGAATAGTTGTAGCTGAAGGAAGTATTCTATCGATCAACATACCCACTTTCAATGGTACATCATAAGTATCTTGAACTAGATTGCTGGAAACTTTGGGACTGATGTACTTCTCATTGTACCATCCAGAACTAGACATGGAGCTTTGTGTTCTTGAGGATGCAATTGCAACTAATATTCCTTGGCCCAAAAAGTACGTTTGCATTATAGACTGAAGCATGAAGATATTTCGTTGGATGTTACTAAGAAATTGTGGTTTTTGGTATCATGCAGAAGTTGCTAATTTTTGTGTTCTACAAGGTTTGATGTAAAATTCAATTTCAGTCATAACATAATTTTGTAAAGTTCATTGAACTATATATACGTGGTGAACTTTTCTACTGTAATTGACTATCCATATATATATGTACGATTTGGGTGATGGACTGATGGTTATCACTTGCATTCTAATGTCTTTTTGGTTTATTAACCTTGAAAGTAATTAGATGCCATTGATCAATAGGTAGCCAGCTAGAGAATTAATAATGAAACAAAAAAGGCATTTATAGATTAGTAGTTGCAGCATTAAAAAATAGTTGTAATTGAGTGAGAAGCAACATCAAATGATTGTTGCAATTT
Source organism: Rubus parviflorus (assembly GCA_029955375.1). Taxonomy (NCBI): domain Eukaryota; kingdom Viridiplantae; phylum Streptophyta; class Magnoliopsida; order Rosales; family Rosaceae; genus Rubus; species Rubus parviflorus. The sequence continues at coordinate 14,944,148 of JARGGL010000006.1, read as the reverse complement.
AATCAATAGCAACGTTTTAATCTTGTTGTATCTGAGTTATAAAACAACATTTTTATTATGTTATAGTTGGATCATTAACAACTATTGCATTTTGTTATAAAAACTGTTTTGCAACGTTGAGGAAATGTTATAAATAGCTTTTGTAACATTGTTACATGACAAAACATAAACGTTGTAATTGGTGAGAGAGCTTTTGCAGCTCCTCAATAAACAACACAAGAGAAAAAGCTGCAAATAGTCATTTGCAACGTTTTTGGAGTGTTGTGACTGGACACTTTTCTTGTAGTAGGCACATAAGTGATGGTTTGGTTCTCAATTACTAAACAATCACACTTTCTTCTATATACTTTGATGCATAATTTAAATAGAGTTTAACGTCGGAGGAGATAGAGAAAGAAACTATGAGTTGTTATACTCCTTGGAATATCATAAAAGGGACTTCGATTCAAATTAATAAATTGAGGAAGATATGGGTTTGTCGAATAGGATGGAGGTACCATTTCTCAGCCAAGCATGAGAGACTGCAGTCTGCAGGGAAGCTACTTTGAACATGGAAAAGAAATAGGGTATGCTGGATTTGTGGTACTGGAAAAGAAAAATGTTTTTTTTTCCCCTCTTTCTATTTCGTGTTCTTATTAGCCATTTCACGCGAGTTGATAAAGTCAACAATCACTTCAAATTTTTTTTTGGCCAAGAACAATCACTTCAATTAAGACAAATAGTAAATTTAGAGGTGTGAATGCACCTTTTTATGTATCTTTTCTAATCAGAATGTGTATGTTTTTTTAAGTTTGGAAGAGGATATTTGTGTTTAGAGGGACGTTTCGTTATCCCCTACATTTCAGTTAAATAGTCTCCATTATCACCTACATTATGTACACCCTAAGATGCATAAACAAAAATTTGTTTCCATGACGCTATGACATTCGTAGGAGTTCATATTTTGATTATAGATATTCGATCATCAACTAACTATAACTTACAAGTAAAGCAAAGACTTCGCAACGATCCCATAGGAATTTCAGAGAAGTCACATAGCGTTGATAACAGGAATTACATGTCATTTAACTACAAGTACGGAACATTGTGCTTCTTCTTATAGACTAAGGTCTTAGTTAACATCCCAAAAACATGATCTAATACAGAAGCATTCCCACAGTTCTAGATAATTTAAGCACTCCCCTTACTACAGGCATACCAATTCTATAGTTTCAGGAATTATTTCTATAAGCTGCTGCCTAGCATGATTTCTTGCCTTTTCTTCCCTCACCTCCTCTTCAGTACTCTTTAGTCTGCTCATGGGAAAATAGAGATGTCGTGCCATAGGATCAACAACAATTTTCTCCAGTTTGACAGTATTCTCTATCAAGTGCTTGACAAGTTCAAAATCACTAGTGCGACCGTCATACCCTATCATTTCAACTATCCTGAGGTACTCATGGGAGCATTTGGTAGCTTCCTTGAGTTTCATTTCTCCTCTCTCGAAAAAAGGGTTCAACTGCATTACCAGAACCAAAAAGTTCCGTTAAGTATGAACAAATCTACTAGAACATGTAATAGTAAACAAGATAAACTGCTAACCATGGATTAAAAACATTAACAGTCCTAAATAGTCTCAACAGACAGTTACCCCCAAATTCAATAGAACTGCAGAAATAGAGATGAGACAATCCTGACCCAAAAAAATCATTTGGATACCATAATATATTGGATATTATTTAACACCAGCAAATTCCACTTAAAATGAATCTAAATTTAAACATGTTTCTAGTCTTCATCGCAGAAGGGGCAATACAATGAGAATCAACTACAAAAATCTATGTTTATATTAAAAACATGCAGGTCAAACCCAATAAGGATAACACATGCAGATTAACCAAAATAACCAACTAAATCCAAAAAGAACATAATTCCAGGACATGATTCTAACCATATCCAAGGAAATTCAACTGACTTGAGGACATGATTCTAGGATCATATGTCAAACTCTTTTATACATGTTTTCCAATGAAATGAATGAGTGACGCAACAAAACAAGGACAAGACAGTTACAAAGATGCATCAGAAATATAAAATACGCAAAGTGCACATACGAACATCAACTTAGTGTGCAGTCTACCAAGTACTAAAATCATACCCACAATCCAATTAAGTCTGTGCAAGTACGGTGATGCCTTGATGAAAGAGTTTAGCAGAAGAAGAATGGAATCATCGTGAAAGTTGAAACCAAATTCCAAATGCTTGAGATTGGGTAGTATAGGAAATACACGATCTTTCTTGTAGGTCTGAAAATCAAGTAAGGAGTAAGGCACCAAAAGAATCCAACAAATATATGTGTGTGTGTGTGTGAAAATATTCAAAATAAACGTACACCTAATCATTACAGGAAAACTCCATGAAATCAATACGGTCATAACTCGCCACAATGGATACCTCCACAAGCAGCGGTACATTCCTAAGAAGCAAGTTTGTATTATATCCCCTAAAATTGAATGAAACAAGCTTTGAGTCACAAATCTCAATGCTTTTGGTGTTTCTGCAATCATTGATCAACAGATACTTCAACGGAAGGGATGGGCCAACAACTCTTAGACACCGCAAACTTGGGGCCTGGCTCACTGATAGTTGTGCAAGAACTGGACAGTTAGACAACAAGTACTCCAGAACTTCTCCAGCCACATCAACAGCTTTGAATGTAAGGGCTTTGAGGTACTTAAAGCCATTGCATACACAAGGGTGTGGACTTGGAATATCATCACACAAGTGCTTCAAAGCAGACGCATTTGTCATACCCAATAGATGAGGGGAAAAAGTATAGCATTCTGAGAGTCGGTAATTTAAAGCATTTAACAAGTCCAATTCAAGCATCTGAACTCCCTTTCTCATTGCAAATTTAACCAATTCATCAATGGAACTTGAAAACTCTTTCTCCAGATCAAAAGCAATCATTAATTGTTCAATGCGCAGGACCCTATGATGTTCCACCACACCATTAACCCAATCCAAGTACCTACATATTTCAGACTTTCTCATTTTTGGATTTAGGTATATCATACTGTTCAAGGCTTCCTCAGCAGAGAAGTTGAGATTCATAGTAAACGCCCACATATACCTCCATCGCCTAGAAAGGATACTAGTAACTTGTGCTTCCTTTAGAGGCAATAGAGACAATATAAATACAAGAACTTCATCAGGCAACACACTGATCCTGTCCACTCCTTTATTGTCAGGATTATTTTTCTTTCTCTTCCTCAAGTTGTAACCACCCTATGAATTCATCCACAAGATAAAAAACAAACAGGAAACCAATGTTAAAAAAAAGAAGAGTGATAGTAGTCCAGTACCATTTAATATTTCTCCTTTCCATCATTCTCTTGAATTAATAAATTAATTAAAAAGAAAGGCATATAAGGTTGACGACAATTAGAAAACCTAACAAGCCAAATGAATTGAACCAAAATAGTCCTAGACTACCACGAGTCCATGGTCCCAGACAATCTGATTGGTCCATGTAGGCCTTATTTTAATAGTGATTAGTAAATTTTTCCTTTTTTTTTTACCCCATGTATCAACGTGTTGCCACTATAGTGATCAAGACCACAAACACGTGGTAATCTCGGACCACACAACAGTTACTCCTCCTGCAACAGAGGTTATTTGTCAACTGGAGTTTATAGCTCCAATAAGATTGTCCAAGTTGACATGGCTGAAAGCAGATGAATTGATCTATACTTGACAGACATGATAACTCATATGTCAAATGTTTTGTATGAATCTTTTAATAGTATGTTCCACACCCACGTCCAATAGTTTTGCAGCATGAAGAGAGAGAAAGAAGAAATTTAAAGAATAATACTTGAGTATTGTATTTCGACATATCGGTTGAAATAAGACTAAACAATATCAAATGTTATCTCATCACTTCACTCTTTAAATTTGTATTTGGCAGATTTTATTTTATTCGTTGGAGATGCTCTTAAATACTCGTTGTTGTCTTAATTGATGTTTCAAATTGTCAAGTACCTCATACTTTTCTATCATCAAAATTTCAGACATTAAGATAGACCCAAATATAGGACTATATATGGAGCTTAATTACTGTCAAATTCATTCAATTTAACGTCCAACAGTGCATGTTCCCTGGCAGAAAAATTGAAGAGTTGAAGAATGAAGTTTTGCTGATTGCAAAATTCCAACAGAGGAACCTTAATTATGAAGAAGCTGGTTGTTGCATTCAAGTTGAAGAGAAGTTGCTAGTCGATTAACACATGTCATTATAAGTATGTCTATTTTTGCTTTTGCTTATCTTACATCAAGTGATATTAAACCTTTAACAAAGCATGAGTATACTCTAAACTATTACTTTTTTCCAGATGAAACAAACAGAGCACTTTTATATTGCACAAGATGCTTTAAAATCATTTGTGGGATTGCTAGGGCCTTGAGAGTATTATATTTTCAAAGATTAAGAATCATTCATAGTGGTCTAAAGGCCTTTCTATCAAATGGCAGTGGTTAACATGTCACCAGATATGCAATGAAGGACTGATTTTAATAGTCAAATACAGAGTTCTGCATTTTACAACTACAAAATATATCAAGATTATATCTCCTAAACTATAAAAACATACTATAAACAGTACTGGTATTACATTTTTCCACTCGATCTATATCTCTTCTAGTTGTCATGCGAGAACATACAATTACTTGGTAAAACATGTACGAAAAGTGGAACATATAAAGAGAACATAAAAGAACATCAAGTTAGTACAATACCTCCTTAATTTGATTTATTGCCTGCAAACACAGTACAGAATATGCAAAAAAGAAAAGTACATTATACATTATAAGATATATTGGAAACAACATGCCTACTATATGACAACTCTTATTGTATTGTTTCATTTGACAATATCAAAACTTCCTTTGCAAACGAGCTACTCTCAAAGCAATTGCTAGTGCTGCCTTGTCTTTGATGTTGTCAAAGAATTTAAAATACGCATATCTCCATGACTTCTTTATGATTAAAGTACCACAAACACCCCAAAAACCGACAACAAATCCGAGCACAATGCTGACATATAAACCAAACCTTCCATAATCATCTTCATCTTTATCATCTTCCGGAGAAATCGGTCTGTCAGATCCTGGGCAATCACTTGAAAGAGGAACCCCACACAATGATGGATTTCCCTCATAAATGGATGGATCTTCAAGTGTTTGGAGTTGGTTTCCCAAAGGAATTCTTCCTGTCAAGTTGTTATGAGACAAGTTCAAGTAAGACAGTGAGGTTAAAGAAGAAAAGCTTTGCGGAATTCTTCCTGAAAGGTGATTCTGTGAAAGATCAAGAGTTTCCAGCCAATGCAAGTTTCCTATCTTGGAGGGAATGTTTCCACTTAATTGATTCCTCGACAAGTTCAGTATAGACAATCCAATAAGCTTGGTTATATCTGCAGGAATTTCACCTTTTAACTCATTTGCTGAAAGATAAATGCTCTTTACCAATTCCAAATTGGAAATTCCATATTCTAATTCTCTTCCTTTTGATGTCACTGTTGTTTGTTCAGGATAGCCCATGTCGTACCACCAAAGACTATAAGGATCAGCATGGAGCAGAGACGTCAATCTACTCAAGCACTTTGGAATAGTCCCTGAAAAGTTGTTGTGACCAAGGTCAAGGATGTGAAGGTCGGGAAGATTGCACAACTGTTGAGGAATATGTCCACTTAAAAAGTTAGATCGCAATTGTAGCGTTTGCAACCCAGAAACTTTTGATCCTAACAAAAACGGTAGGTTTCCAGTAAATCTGTTGCCTCCAAGATCAAGTCTTCCCAAACCAGAGCAATTTTGCAAGGAAAAAGGAATTTCGCCGTCAAAATTATTGTTGTTCATCTTCAATATTCCAAGAGAGCTTGGGACACCCATGGAGCTTGGAATGTTACCAGAGAGATTGTTGTTGGCCACATCCACAACTGCTATTTTGCTCCACAAGCTCCATGCCGCTGGGAATTCTCCAGATAACTGATTGTTTCTGAGAGATAGGATGTGCATATATTGTAGGCCACAAAGAGAGGGTGGAATAGTACCTTTCAAATGATTATCGGAAAGATACAATTGTTCTAATAGGGGTGCATTCGTGGACCCAAGCTGGAGTTGGCCCTCAAATTGATTATGACTCAAATCTATATGATATAAATTTGGAAATATGAATTGGAACAACGGAAGCTTTCCGGAGAATTGATTGTAAGATAAATCCAGATATTTAACTTGGGAAGAGATATTCAAGAGCCATTCCTCTGGTAATGTACCAGAGACTCCAGTACTAATAAGGATGACTTCTAATAACTGAGTTTGAGATTGAAGCCATACGCCAAAGCCAGGACCTACTTGACAATTGTCAATGTAAATTGTATGAATCTTGAAAGGGGGAACCCACTCAGAAGTCAAATTGAAAATGAGGGACATACGTCCGCGGTTCGAGTCTCCACTCTGTTTAGTTAAACCAAACGGTCCGAACATTTGTCTGCCTATTGCAAAATGTTGCAATGCTGTGAGATTTATGAAATGAGCATCGGCTAAAATGCCTTCCCATAAATTCTCTGACAGATGGAGGTCAACTAGTTGAGAGAGTTGTCCCAAACTTTCAGGAATTGACCCGTTCATATGATTCGCAGTGAGGTCTAGTGCTCTCAATGATGACAAGTTTCCAATGGATTCTGGAATTGATCCCCAGAAAGAGTTGCCGCTCAGATAAAGAAACTGCAGATTTTTTAGCATTCCAATAGAGGTTGGTAATTCTCCTATCTGCCCATTAGAGGACAAATCTAGCGACTCCAATGTCTCTCTGTACAATATGAGAAACCATATAGAATTTCTGCAATACCTCCATCCAACTGGTTTTCTGCAAGATTCAATATCCGTAGCTTGCAAAAATTTCCAATGAGTTTGGGAATTTGACCTTTGAGTCCAGTTCTCGATAGATTTGGTTTTCCAGTGATTTGAGGTTTGCAAATTCATCAGGAAAGGGACCAATGAAAACGTTCTCCCTTAGGTTGAGTTTTTTGAGACTGGTAAGATTGAAAAACCAGCTAGGAAACGAAGAATAAATAAAATTACGTGAAATATCAAAAATCAAAAGTGATGTGAGGTTATTGGTCTTCAGTGAGAGTGGAATATTCTCCACTATTTCGCATGAAGATAAATGTAACTCTACCAATGAAGAAAGCATGTTAGCAGCATGTAGCCAACTTACTCCTCCGGTGCTAAGGTTCAATCCGTTGAGATTGAGGTATCTTAGGGAAGAGAGATGAGAAAGCCAATTCAAGTTTTTCGAAGAAAGCCTATTCAAGTTTTCGAAAGATATTACGAAGAAATTTTGACCGATGTCAAGATATTTCAAGTTTGACAAGTTACCAAGATGAGGGGGAATCTCTCCACCAAATGACTGCACTGATGTCATGGAGAGATTGAGATACCTCAAACTTTTAAGCTGTCCAAAGAACTTGGGAATTTGAATCCCTCCAAAGTCATTCGAGCTTAGATCTAGATAATATAAATGTTTCAAGCTAAGCAAAGAATGATTTATCTTACCCCCCAAGCAAGACCGTTGATAAGCCAACTCCTGCCGGTGAAATCCATTATTATAAAGGGAATGTGGATATGTAAATGGATCTGGATCTGGAAGTGGATACGTATTCCGGAGGTCCATCTTTACAATGTGACCCGTACGGTTGTCGCATGAAATCCCTTTCCAATGACAACAGTCGTAACCCACCCAAGAAGAAAGCCTACCAGAAGGATCAGTGACGTCTTCTTTAAAGCTTAGAAGGGCGCGTCTCTCGTCCTCGATGCATGATTTCACACTTCCTGGAACTCCATCACCCAAACAGGGTTTAGTGATTTGTAGAAATGAAGAGGCCAAAAACAAAAAGGTTAAACAGTGAGCATAGGTACCCATCACACAAAGTTTTGTTTGCTGAATTATGAAGATGGCTGGCTTCTAAACTGAACACAATTTATAGAAGGCCAGGACATTAAGACAAGGTGTTATTCCAATTGCTCAACCCATTTTACAAGTTTGGAAATCCACTATGAGTCAGGTAGGTGAAGTTGCTGTAGTTTATTGACTTTGGTTGCCAGGAAAATAATGGCAGGAATTGTCGATTGAAGTAGACAGTACTAGTACTACTGCTTGTGTATTACAGCAATGTACACACCTAAAGTGACATGCTTAGGCGTGGGACAAATTGTATGTTTTAATTAGATTCTAAGTGGTCACCTAATTGGAATTTTATTTCTTTCTAAATCACCCCCAGTTTTTGAAAGAATTGGAATTCAATCTTGGGTTCCTAAAGGGTTCCCCTTCTTCTTCATCATCACCATCATCATCGTATTATTAGCTCTCCCTATTGGCAAATGAATTGTCATTTAGATACACAGGAGTTTGAATCTATAACTTAATCACTAAATACTAGGTTGTAGTGGTTTTTTCAGTTTTTGCCTTTTGGTCTAAATTGGTTTTGTTTGTTAATTTCATCTTTCTTTTCTTTGGTTCAGGCATTTTGTCAAACACCTCAAAAGCATTGAATTAATTAACATAAATGAAGACTAGGGTATATGCATCATCATCGTCATCATGATGCATGGTATATAAAATAAAGCAGAGCACGATATATACAAAAGAAAAAGAATAAATGAATAATCATCTTATCGGGTCTAAGTTGTGTACTTACCTGAATAAGACTGGCGCTGGAAGTCGTATTTGGTCGGTGATTGGAGATAGATAGGTCGGTGGGTCTAAGAGTCTAAGCAGCGGAGACGTTGAAGTGTCTCCAGCCTCCCCCATACTCTTCATCTTTTTCTTCTTCCATCAACTGTACGTGACCCAATGACCCAATCTGAATCATTTCCAGTTCCCGGGCCTACCCGGGTTTGAACTATAGAGTTTCCCGGTTGGCACGTAGGAAAAGGGATTTTAACCTCCCAATTGAATATTTAGAACTCCCCTTACACTTTTTTACGAAAAATTATTCGGTACACGGCGTATACATACACGATGTAATTTGAGCCATCCAAATCGGGTTAGAAAAATTGGTTAACATTTTTTTCTATGTTTTGAACGGCTGACGAAAGACCGTGTAGTTACACACCGTATAGGCGTATACTGAATACTCTTACATGAATCTTTCTGTTTCACCTTTTTAATTTTTTTTTCTTTTCCTATGTATCTTCCCTTCTTCCCACCTCCACATGACTCACCTCCGGCAAGGTCACCTGCCACCTGGACGACATCGTTCAACCATCTTCGACAAAATTAACATTTCGGTTGAAAGTGCCCAAAGTATTACATTATTTTTAGTTATCTACCATAATATCATCAGTTAAGTTTTGGTCAAGACTGTTGAAGATAACACAAAAATATTATTTGTTTGTTGAACCATGTACATATAAATTGTGTGAAAGTATGATGCTCCAAATTTGGAAGTCCAAAGTTGGTGACTTCCCATTGAATGATCGATCCGATAACAACGTGTTCAAATGTTGTATGATTTTTGGTAGATATGATCATCTGAAGAGTAGAACATATTTCAATACTGCTGCCGAACGAAAAATATTAGTGGGACAGGTTACTAGATTTTCTTTTAGTTAAGGGTAAAATTGGATTTTTTAAATTACAAAGAAAAGGTGAGAGGTCCAAATACTAAATTTAGAGGTCTAAATAAAATCCCCCTTAGTTGTCTTAAGTTCATCTCAGTTGTGATTAGCGCACATGATAATGATTATCATGATCAATATAGATGAATATATAAAGTTATCATGATCAATATAGATGAATAAGTTATCATGATAATCCTTAAGTTCGCATTAACGTGAACCTAAGGATTACCATGATCAATATAACTTGAACCTAAGGATTATCATGATCAATATAACTTGAACGTATTTCTTTCAAGTTGACCATTATTGATAAGAAAATTCAAGAAAAGTTTCTATAAAAGAAATTCTGAAAAATATGAAAAATGTGTGAATTTTGTATTTAGGCAAAAAATCATAAATGATTACTGAACTTTGACAAATTCGACACTTTGGTCACTGACATTTCACAAATATCACTATAATCACTCACATTTAACACCATTTTTATCACGCCTCAAATTTCGTAATATAAATAACCAACTAGTTATTAAACAATAAAACAAATCCGGAACCTAAAGCCTCGGATCACCTACACAAAACACTTGGAATTTTTTTTCATTTAATCCAAGTATCCACAACATACTGAGCCCCCTAATGTCAATACAAAATCATTCTTTAGAGTCACATATTACATTACATAAGGTTTACAAATTAAGTTGAAACTTTAAAATAATAAGTAAATGCTCATATAGAGCTTAATACACAGTGGAAGTCTAACCAAGACAAAACAATAAAATAAGTTTCTAAACAAGCAGCTGCCACAACAATGAAGACTCAGCTTCAACCTTGGTTACCCTGACCTGCATGCTTAACCTCTACACCATCGAATGGTGCACTGGGTTGCAACAAACTATGTACGCATTTTAAGCTTTGTATGAGTAAACACAATCACACTCATCAAGTAAATCACACGCTATAATGTCTCAACTCAATATCCAATTAAATAACGCCACAGGACAAAGGCACACCAAATTGGAAATCCAAGGAACTAGGGGATTCGATCGGAGAAGACGATCGGAAAACTAGAAACAAAGAAAGACTAGTACCACCACACCAGGGAGAGTACCCGCCATGTAGCAAGGTTGAAGACCTCACCCAGCTGCTCGGCAAACGGACGCAAAAAAGTTGCCGCCGCCATCTACTTATAAAGTTCGAAGATTGAGAATATGAGAAGTGGGTTTAATACCGATTTTCAAATAGAAGATATGAACAATAAAAGAGAAGTAGAATTTTCATGTCATTACTCTTCTAGAAAAACCGCTTATAGTCACAGCCACAATGGCTACATTTAGCCGTGGGTATAGGCCATGTTCTCATTGGCTGGCCACAGATATGCTTATGTGACTGAGATGGCCACGGTATAATTATATTTTGGAAATAAAACTGATTATGTAGCATTTGACACTTCATTTGGTATATATTTTTGGTATATCAATGGAATCTCTAGCACCACTAAAGGAGAAAGGAAGACGTTTTAAATAGGGTCTGATCCACCATACGTAGTCGGTTTCGTGGAATTGCTTGCACTACTAATAGAGATGAAGAAGAAGAAGGACGTTATATTGCAGTTACTGTATTTAAAAGGTCTTCCATTCTCCTATAGGCCGGTTTATCTTGGTGTTTTAGTTTTTACTGATTCACATGCAATATCAGTTACTACTCCGTTCTCTTTGATAAAAGTGATCTGTCTTGTTCTAACCAGCAATTCCACGCAAACAAATGTCAACATGCAAATTAATGAAAAAATGTGCATCTGTTTCAGATAAATATATCCTAAATTGTAAGATAATCCTCATTTACTTTCTTACCAAATCAAATTTTCCCCTTCAGTAAAAAAGAATAGTGTAACCAAAATTTCAAATTGGAACCAGTGGATTACTTGGCTTATGTGGAGAAAGATACCACTGTAAATATATTGGCAAAAGAAGATGATTAATTGTAGAGTTCAATGGAAAGAGCCAAATATGGTTACAAAATCACCCTTCATTTATCGCTGAGGGATTTGCTATTTAGACCACAAAATACAGCTCATTAACCACACAGACTTTACTAACACCTGTTGCATTTACAATTCGCAATGGCCATGAATTTTGGTTTTTTCTGCTTTCGTTTTTCACTTTCCCTTTCTTCCATCAGATAACTTTTTTGGTATATATCTACTGCTTTCCCATCCCCTCTTTACTCAAGCTTTTAGGGCTGCCAAGGTTTTGCTTTGAAGAAATAGAGAGACAGTGAGCTAGCTGCTGGTTGCTATATACCTTTATCATTTCCTTATTAATTGTCCCTGAGATAACACACAAGGTAAGGTAGGTGCATTACTGTATCAAATTAGTCAGATCACTGTTATATATGATTTGTTTTTTTATAGTGATTTGTTTATCTTGCATGTCGCTTTAAAATGATGAATTGCATATATATTCTTAATTGAACATGATTACTGATTAATTCGACAAATTGAGGCTTCTAATTAAGTTAACTCTTGCAGGACAAAGAAAATTTATCAGTGTTACTGCCTTCATATATATTTGCTCAATTTATGTCATGCTGTTTTTACAGGAGAAAAGGGTTACTTAGCAATAGATCAAAAGAATTCGAAATCTAGATTACTGAATCAGAAAACCGATTAGTCTCTAAAGAACCAAGGTGAAGTACTGTTTGCTAAAACGGCTATATATAGTTCTAATCAATCGATTGATCATGAACTATCCTTTCTGAGCTCATGTGTTTACTAGCTAACAACGGGCTTTAAACTTCTTTATCTATCTAATGTACCCTAGAATATCTCAGCATGTTTTTTATTTACTCTTTTTATTTAATCTATATTTACAATTTAATCATAAATTTCTTTTCTTTTAAAACACATTAGAAGTACAAATGTTAGAGAGAAATTTGTAATCATTGTCTTCTCTAACATTTGAGTATAAACTTATTGTCTGACTTTAACGGTTAACTGTAACGTATTTTATGGTGATTAATATATATAAGGCCCACGTGTATATGTTACCAATTATGTGTGGTTAAACATCGAATTATAACCGACGCATTTTGCCAAATTCTAACAAAAAACAAATAACATGTACTCTCTATCTTGTAGGAGGCAGACGCCACATGATTATTATCCGACGTGGTGTGTCTGCTATATGGAAAAGAGTTAGTTGGGGATCATGTATATTGTATCTAAAGATTAATGTATTGGTGCATTAATTAATGATTCGATACATCAAGTAGACCACCTTCATAAATAAAGGTAAACTTACTCCATTTAGTGGTAGCTAGACTAGGTCGACTTGGTTTCAAGCTAGTCTATAATTGCATGGAGGTGGTCTACAATTGTAGGAAACTTATATACAATTGATGTACCGATACGTTAATATACTGTACACTTTTCTCTAAAAAAATTTAACACATATTGTACGTTCTGCAAACACCGGGCCCATATAAACCAACCAAATGGTAATTCGCGAGATTAAAAGAGAAATCCTATGGCTTTTGATTTTGCAGTACTATAACATTTGCTATATATGGATATATATATATATATATATATATATATATATATATATATATATATATATAACTTGCTCTCTTAATTAGTTATTGTTTTCATTAATAAACTTTGTTAAAAAAAACCAAGATATATGTAGTTTTTCTTTAATAATGCTTATTGTCGTCTCCTCTGGGAGTTTTTTTGGCCTAGTGATTGAGTCATAAAAAAATTAATAATAAAAAACTAGATGTTAGTTTATTGGTATTTCTCTTCCAAAACATCCCCAATTTAAATATTCTTCCCTTCCCAAATCAGAAAAAAAAAAATTAAGAAAAATAATAATAATTTCCTTAATTTGTTGCATTCTTTTGGACAATGCAGAACCATAATTACTTCATTTCCTACATAATCAGTCTGTGTGTACAACTATATCTCCCATTCTCTAATTGTTATTTTGTTAACTGTTGTTTTTGCAGGTGATCATGAATAGCGACAGCTCCAGATTTCCTTATTCTAATGAGTCCAATTACAATACTTTTCCTTTTGCCAACTATCCATTTTCATCACCATTGCCTTCGGGAAGTGATGAGGGTTTGATAACTGGTGTAAACAACAGCACTTTTGGAGGGAACCAAATTAGGTTGGACTACTTTAATATTTTAACATTCATATTTTTCAAAAACTAAATCATGTCCATTATATATCTATTTAACTCTTCTACAATGTCCAGTCATAATTTCATGAACCAAGGGGAGAATGCTAGTGGAAGTGGCACAAAATCTGCAGAAGTGAAACGCAAACGTCGCCCTACTAAAAAGTGTAAAAAAACATTTGGTGAGAAAAGGTATCATGGAGTTACTAACAATGTATCTGCCTGTTTTTTTGTTATGATCAATGAAATGGATTCTCTGCTTGTCTCAATCCTAACTCTTAAACAATCATCAGTGATAATTCGATCGACCAAGAGAAGAATTCTACTGGAAGTGGCACAAATTCTGTAGAAGTGCAACATAAACGTCCCACTACTACAAAGTGCAGAAGAGCATCTGGTCAGAGAAGTTCTAGGTATCGCGGAGTTACTAGGTATTTATTTACCTGTTTCTTAATTACTGTGATCAATGAAACAGATTCTTGCTTGTTTCAATCGTAAACGTGTGTTATGGCAATCACAGGTTTCGTATTCGACTTCTTACATACCCGGCCATACTATGTACCTATCATATTTATATTTACATACTCTTGGATTTATAATACATGGTTAAAAACTTAAAATCGAAGTTAGGATCGATCTGGATCCTATATTCGATTACATATTCTTCATAACCTATGATTAACTATCAAAAATGAAAAATGAATTTTCTCTGTATGTGGATCTCATACTTTCGAGTTCAAATAACTTTCGGAAAAAGAATCAAATAACTTTCATAACATTGAGTATTTTGCTGTAGGTACCCAGGACATTTTGAAGCATTTCTCTGGGATAATTCTGATCCACAAGTGAAAGCCAAGACAGGTACCCGAATTTTTGTACTATCCATTTTCCTCGAATAATAATGCTACACCTACAACTATGTACTAACCCTTTTGTTTTCTCTTTTGTTTCCTCCGTCAATGATACGACAGTTTACATTGGTAAGTGAAGCTGGCTTCTTGCATAACTCTGTCCTTTTAAACTTAAAACTCATATTCTTAGACACCAAAAAGAGAAAAAAATTAAAAAGGTGCATAACCCCTATGAGTGAATGTTTTTAAGAACTTTGTGATCTTCCGATTAAAGGTTAGTATAATGAAGAAGGCTAGCTGGTATGGTTTTATATTTGTCCCTAAACATATACTAATTAAGTTGACAATATATCAATCTTTCCCACTAATTTTTTCAATTTTCCTTCAAATTTGGCAGGCGGATTTCATGAAGAAGAGCAAGCTGCTAGAGCACATGATCTAGCGGCTTTGAAGTATTGGGGCAACTCTACCCCGTTAAACTTCCAAGTATGTTAATTGCTTGATTATTTGGCAGTAAACTTTGTTTTATGATTTGCTATTGTTTTTGGATCTTGAAAATGTGTAAAGGGCTAAGTAATCCTGCATATATACATGTACGTGTATATATTGTTGTAGGTGAGTGATTACATGAAGGAATTGGAGGAAATGAAAGCATGTACAAAGAAAGACTACATGCTCCATATCCGAAGGTAACTAACATGTACAGCTAGCTATATCAAAAACTAAAACTTTGTTTCATGGGAAAGTATACTACTTGAGTTAGGATTATCTTAATTGGAATTAATTAATCTATTCTAGCAAAGGAAAATGGACACTTACTGGGTAAGTGGAAAGTGGTTATTAACAATAACAGACGGACGACGAGTATCAACTTACTGGGGTCGAGAATTAGTTTGGTGGTTAGTTTAAATGCAAAAGTTGGACCCATAAGTATAGACAACTTCATTCTTATTCTTGGTTATTTCATAATGCTTCGCTATGTTAAACTTGTCAAATTTCAGAACCAGTGCTTGCTTTTCCAAGGGGATTTCAAAATATCGAGGAGTTTCCAGGTACTCTCTCTCTCTCTCTCTCTCTCTCTCTCTCTCTCTCTCTCTCTCTCTCTCTCTCTCTCTCTCTCTCTCTCTCACCTACTCATATTCAGGACATAATTTGAAAACAGGTATGGAGACAGTACGAGATGGCAAGCCAGACTAGGAAAAGGAAAAGACAAGAAAGGCCTTTATGTGGGAACATTTGGTAAGAATTCTTCGAGAGTTCATTTTTTCTAGAAATTAATTTATACCGTGTGATATTGCATGTACTTTTTATTTCATTGAATTGAGTCGTAAAGTTACTTGGACAGGATTTACTGACCACCTTCTTGATTGAGCACATCTCTAATATATAAAGATCGGATTAGAGATAGAGCCAAACAAGGTAGCAATGTGGTCAATGAATAAACGTAGTCCAAGTAGCACCAGAAGAATAAAATAAAAATAAAATACCAAAGGAAAAACCAGTTACTGATTTGCCTTCTGCTCCTAATTAACAGATACTCAAGAGGAAGCAGCAAGAGCTTATGATATTGCAGTCATAAAATCTAGAGGAAGGACAGCTGTGACCAATTTTGATCTAAGCCACTATGATGTCGAAGGCATTCTTAAGAGCCCAAATATTCCAATTGGAAAGGGTGCTTCAAAGTTCATAAGGTGGACTCCAGCTGATGATATCCTCCAGAGCAGAAGAAACACTAACAATGTTCCCGTTTTACAACAAGTTGATAGCTCGGGTAATCCTAATTTAACCCCAATAGCCCCGCCATACTTACTCGAGCCTTCTCAGCCCCTAGAAACCCCTAGCAATCCAAACCCAGAACAACAATATATATACCCCTCCCTCATTCCCCACCAAAATAATGACCAGATCCAAATTAACCAATTCCTTCAGTACTATAACAACAACCCTAACGGTCAAAATCCTTTATACCAAAACCCTAATTTCCCAATAAACCCTTGTTTCAATAATTGCTTTAACTATAGTGGAAATGAGCAGATGGAGCCATCACTCCTGTTTCAATCTATTTTATCCCCAGAGAACCACGAGTTTCAGTTCCATCAGTATAACAGTGATAATTCCCAGCACCACCTGCCTCAAAACCCTAGCTCATCCAGTCTTCGAGACTCCCAGAACTCTAATTCTCAAGAAAACCCTAATTTTTTTAGTGACTTGACTAACCTTCCAAGTGGTAGGGATATCAGGGAATTTACCAGTAGTCAGGAACCAGAGGCGAGCTTGGCGAGGATGGGGACGAACAAGAGTCACGGTGATTGCACCAATAAAGTAGATGGAAATGGAAATGTTGCTGAAGACTTTAGGGTGGACAAACCTGACTTGGACATTTCGTCTAGTAGCTGGCTGGAAATGTTCTTGATGACCTTCAACAGTTCTGATTAATGCTGATTTCTTATGTCTTATGTTTAAAGTTTTTCAGTAGATTATGAATTTCTGCATCTGGTGCCATATGTTGCGGAATGCGGTTTGGTAGATCTAAAAAAGTGATAAAAGAAATAAAAAAATACATAACTTAATTACTACTAATTGTACCGAGGTGGTTTAAGTCGTTGGGACAATATCGGTGCAATAGCGGGCCACTAGTTACGCTTCTCCATGTTTGACATGGTATCAAAGCGGGTATCTTTCCCAATCACGTCCTAAGCCCGAATTACTAGGCTCGAAATGAATGACTATGACTTCAAAAAAACGTGTTACGTACTTCTAGTGAACGAATGACTGTGCCTTCGAAAAGATGCGTAGGCTCTAGTGAATAAATTGCAAATTATAGCGGCAATGCCTATCAATAGAACAAATATGATAGAAAATACCACAAGCTACATCGATCGTTGTTGAATTGAGATTATCCTCTATGTTATCTGCTACTCCTTGCTACTGTGTTTTTTCTTTTTTTAATAATTCCTATGTTGTTTTGAGGAATAGTGAGAAGAGTGACATCCTAATTGTTGGAGTACAGAGGCAATTATGCTCTCTGACTCTCTCCCTCTCTCACACACAATTAATGAATGAAAGATGATGAGGACAGTAGTAAGAGTAGCTACTGAACTCTTTTGATATTTGGGAGGAAATGGCTCAACAAACTACTTTTGTTTGTATTGATTGATTGTCTTGCTCTGAGCTACTTAGAGCTCTTTCATTGATACATATATATAGGACTTACACACCATGCATGCCTAACTTAATTGTTGTTTATTACATAAATGCATGTATGCCTAACTAAAGTAGTCATACACTACGGCTGCATGCTTAACAAGACTAAGCATGATTAATTAATCTAGCAGCCCACATGTTTATTGACTTCTAGAAAAGCATAGCATTAACTTTAACACTCCCCCTTAATGCTTTGCTTCTTCACTCCGAGTAATCCTCTGAAATACTCGAACTTGTCTCTTGGCAACGCCTTGGTGAAAATATCAGCAATTTGTTCTTCAGTCTTGCAATAAACTACATCAATTTGATTGTCTTCAACAGCATCTCTGATGAAGTGATGTTTGCGAGCTATGTGCTTTGTTCGGTTGTGAAACACCGGATTTTTAGCCATCGCAATTGCAGACTTATTATCACATAGAATTGGAGTAGGTTCTCCTTGCTTCTCACCAAAATCTTCCATGATACTTCTCAGCCATATTGCTTGAGAGGTTGCCAATGATGCTGAAACATACTCAGCTTCTGCAGTAGATAATGCTACCGTCTTTTGCTTCTTGGACTGCCATGAGAATATACCTGTTCCAAGAGTGAATGCATAACCAGATGTACTCTTTGAATCATCAACACTGCCTCCCCAATCACTATCGCAAAATCCAAATAATTTTGGCACCACATTTCTTTCAAACATAATACCAAAATTAATTGAACCTTGAATGTACCTTAGTACCCTCTTCGCTGTCCCAAATTGAATTTGAGTAGGCTTGTGCATGAATCTTGACAATAAACTTGCAGCGTACATAATATCCGGTCTTGTTGCAGTCAAATATAACAAGCTTCCAACTAAGCTTCGATAAATTGACGCATCCACTTCTTTATTGCTTCCATCTTCATTTTGAAGCTTCTCATTGACCACCAATGGTGTAGGAACAGATTTGCATCCTCCCATCCCAAACTTTTTCAGGATAGTCTTTGCATATTTCTTTTGAGATATAAATATGCCATCTTCATTTTGACAAATCTCAATTCCAAGAAAATAATGCAACAGCCCCAAATCACTCATTTCATATTTTTTCATCATCTCTTCCTTGAATTTTTTTATCAAACTCTCACTACTTCCAGTAAAAACTAAATCATCGACATATAATGAAACAATGAGGATGTCAGATTTACCTTCAGTTTTGATGTAGAGAGTAGGCTCATTGTGACTTCTTTGAAAGCCCTTTCCAATGAAGTAAGAGTCAATCTCCCCATACCACGCTCTAGGTGCTTGTTTCAAGCCATAAAGTGCTTTCTTCAGTTTGTACACCTTCATCTCTTCTCCCTTGATAACAAAGCCCTCCGGTTGATCAACATAGACCTCCTCCTTTAGGACTCCATTAAGGAATGCAGATTTCACATCAAGCTGGTATAAAAACCAACCTTTTTGAGCGGCTAAGGAGATCACACTCCTTATTGTATCAAGCCTAGCAACCGGTGCAAATGTTTCATTGTAATCAATTCCGGGTTGTTGAGCATACCCTTTTGCAACCAGCCTTGCTTTGTTCCTTTGAACGGAACCATCTGGATTTAACTTTGTTTTGTAAATCCACTTTACTCCAATGACTTCTTTATCACTTGGTCTGTCCACTAGCTCCCATGTGTTGTTCTTCTCAATCACATTGATCTCTTCCACCATAGCTTTCTTCCAAGCTTCATCTTGCACTGCCTCTTCAAAGTTTTCTGGTTCGGTGACACAGAAATTGCAGCTTGCATAGACATCATTCAAACTCCTCAATCTTATTGGAGTTGAACTTGGTGATGACGATCCGGATGACTGTGATTGTGGACTGCCAATCGGAGTAACTTGTTGTGGAGTTCCTCCAACAACTTCTTCTTCATTTTCTTTGTTTTCTTCTTCCTCTTCATGCATTTCAATGCTAGGACCTTGGACCGCATTTTGCTTCCAATCCCAAGAGGCTTTTTCATTGAAGATAACATCTCTACAGATTATCACCTTCTTTTTCTTCAAATTGTAGAGTCTATAGCCCTTGGTATGTGAGCTATATCCCACAAAAATGCACTTTTCACTTGAGTCATCAAGTTTCTGCCTTGTCTCCTTTGGAACATAAGCATAACAAACAGAACCAAACACCTTGAGATGATTGACAGATGGTTTTCTGCCACTCCATGCTTCAAATGGTGTTTTTTCTTCAACCGCCTTGGTAGGACATCGATTCATGAGATAAACAGCAGTGTATACTGCTTCACCCCAAAAATCATGTGTCATGCCCTTCTCGTGCAGCATAGATTTAGCCATTTCGACTATTGTTCTGTTCTTCCTTTCTGCTACTCCATTTTGTTGTGGAGTGTAGGCCACTGTGAGTTGCCTTTGAAGCCCAATGTCTTCACAAAATTTTTCAAACTCTTTCGAGTTGTATTCTCCTCCTCTATCACTTCTCAAGACTTTGATAAGATGCCCACTTTGTCTTTCGACCATCATTTGGAATTTTTTGAAGACTGTGAACACTTCTGATTTTTGTCTCAAGAAATATACCCAAGTCATTCTTGAAAAATCATCGATGAAAGTGATGAAGTACCTGTTGCCACCATGAGTTTTTGTCTTCATCGGACCACACACATCAGTATGGACCAGCTCCAATTGTGTAGATGCTCTCCATGCTTTCCCTTTAGGAAATGACTCCCGATGATGTTTCCTAATGGCACACCCTTCACATACTTCTTTGGCTTCTTGAATTGTTGGTAGGCCATGCACCATATTGTGTTGTTGCAGGTGCTTCAAACTTTGAAAGTTTAGATGCCCAAACCTCCTATGCCATAGCCAAGAGTCGTCTAGCACATCCACCTTCAAGGCCACTTTGCTTGGATATTTGAAGGAGATAGGAAAGCTTATGTTTCTCTCCATTTTGATGGTTGCCACAATCTGATTTTTATTTTTCTTTTCATAGATTGTGCAAACATCATCATCAAAAAGTATCGGGTAACCATTTTCTTGAAGTTGCCCAACACTAAGAAGGTTTTGGTCCAATTCCGGAACCAACAGTACTTCCCTGATGAATCTTCTGCCTTTCTTTGTTTCAACAACAAGTGTTCCTCTTCCTTTTGCTTGTACCAAATCTCCATATTGCCCATCTTCACTCTTGTGCACACTGAGTTGTTGATGTCGCAGAGAATGGACTTGTTTGCTGTCATGTGATTACTGCAGCCGCTATCAACAAACCAAACATTTTTATTTTTTGGTATAGTTGCTGCTTGACAAGCAAAGAACATGCTGCCTCCATCTTCTTGCTCTTCGGTGAAGTTTGCTTGATGCTGCTTGTGCACACTACAATCTTTTTGTACATGCCCAAAATTGTTACAGTTGTAACATTTTGGTTTTCCTTTGAACCAACAGACACCAACATGAAACTTGTCGCAAGTTTTTCATTTCACCATGGTACTTGAGCCGCCTTTTTCTTCATTGCTGCTACTGCTCTTCTTTTCCCACATCTTGTTTTTGCCTTTCCAATTTTTTTTAGGCAAATTGCTTCTGGCTTGGCTAGAACTGGACTGCTGTGGATTTTTTGAACTGAGGCTAAGTGATGGAAATGCACTCTCCATTGCATTTTCTGCCCGTTTGCTCAATCTTTGATCGTAGGCTTTAAGAGAACCGATGACTTTTTGAACCCCTAAGGTTTCAATATTTTGAGTCATATCAATGACAGACACTATGGAATCAAACTTTTCTGATAAGCTAATAAGAATTTTTTGAACTACTCTCTTATCAGACAAAGTTTCTCCATAGGCTTTCATTTGGTTCACAATATCGGTAAGCCTTGTGAGATAATCTTCAAGTGACTCACCTTCCTTCATTCTTGTATACTCAAAATCTCGTCGTAAAGATTGAAGTTTTACAGCTCTAACCTCTGTGGTACCTCTGTATTCTTCATCAAGAACATCCCATGCAGCTTTTGATGTCTCCTCATTTGAGATTCTAGGAAAGATTTCCTCCGAGACAGCTCCTTGGATTATTGCAAGAGCTTTGGCATCTTTCTTCATGTTTGACTTCAGCTCCGTCTTCTGGGCTTCTGTCAAGGCCGCCATGTTTTCTGGAATTGTAAATCCTTCTTCGACTAGGTTCCAGAGATCATAAGACTTGAGGATTGTCCTCATCTTAATTCTCCAGAAATCGAAATTTTCTCCAACAAATATTGGAGTTCGAAGATCACCACTTGAGCTTGTACTCGCCATGGTTGATTCTTCCGCTACCTTTTTTTTTTTCTTCTTCTTTTCTGACGAAGAGTTTCACTGTGAAATTCTCTTCTCTTCAGAAATCACAACACCCAACTTCACTTTGATCAGAGAAGCTCTGATACCAGATGTTGGAGTACAGAGACAATTATGCTCTCTGACTCTCTCCCTCTCTCACACACAATTAATGAATGAAAGATGATGAGGACAGTAGTAAGAGTAGCTACTGAACTCTTTTGATATTTGGGAGGAAATGGCTCAACAAACTACTTTTGTTTGTATTGATTGATTGTCTTGCTCTGAGCTACTTAGAGCTCTTTCATTGATACATATATATAGGACTTACACACCATGCATGTCTAACTTAATTGTTGTTTATTACATAAATGCATGTATGCCTAACTAAAGTAGTCATACACTACGGCTGCATGCTTAACAAGACTAAGCATGATTAATTAATCTAGCAGCCCACATGTTTATTGACTTCTAGAAAAGCATAGCATTAACTTTAACACTAATATAGTTTCATATCGCTTGTGTGATATATCAAGATACAAATCAATGGCTTTAAATATGAAACAATGGTGTACGTGCGTTTGCCGCACCTACGAACTGTTAAAGCATGCTGAAGATAGTTGCTCTAGTATCTGACTAGGGCATAGCCTGACAGATGCTATCACGCCATCCCTCTCTTCCACCCTCATTCCATGCAAGTAACTGGCTAGGGCTTTTCTCCACTCAACCAAGCCGGGGCTAATCTTTCAAGCAAAAACCCGCTACTTCGTCCCATATACGTGGCCCACAACTTTTATGTTTACTATTTCTGGACTTTCAGTGCAAGCGCGACCTATATATCCAGTGAAATACTGCTTCTAATGAGCCTCCTTCGATCACCTCCAGTCTAGGGGTTCAAAAAGCAACCATGCGGCCATTTAATATGGGAAAGCGGGCTCATCTCCTCAAACTTTTCCTACTATTGAACCAGTGGTTTTGACTTTTGAGCTTGAGGCCTCAACTGTTGTGAAGCCAAAAAAGAGAAAAAAAGTAGAAGAGATAGTTGACGGGTCGTATAGTTCCGCATAAGCGCAAACGCCTATACGAGTGTCAAAGAATATGGATGTAAAGATTAAGACCGCGGGAATGTCGTACCCAAGGGATTGGAAGGTCCAAGATCTCACTTGGTAATGCAATGTAGCCAAGGAATAATAACACTAAATATGGTGAGACAAGAAACGGTCTATGTACTTAGAAGTGGAGTATGTGCAACATGCAAGTGTAGTGTTCAAAGTGGTGCCACTCTTAAGTGACTAGTGACCAAAATAGTGACCTAAAGTGACAACAAAACAGTGACCTAAAGTGACAATACTAATCTAGGCAAACAAGTAAAGACACAAATGAATGTGTTTGATAGATTCCAAGTATGTTGAGGTGACAAGCCCAACAAAGATGTGGTTATTATCAAATGTGGAAGACAATTGGGGTTTTGGGTTAACTCTAACCCACTCCGATGAATCTCAAACCTAATGAATATGCAATGTTGAATAATTAACGAACCAAATTCTGTATCTTAGCCATGCTATAGTTCCAAGATCAAGTCTCAATCATCCTCTCGTGCCAAATTGTTCTATTCACAACAACTTGAACTCCTACTCACATATTATATGTCCCTTTTAGTAGCTTTTAGGGACAGATCATTGTTTCTAAAAACAATAGGAACACTAGCAATAGAGACAAATGTTTGTCCCCACAAGCCCTTTTAGTAGTAGTGTCAATTAACCTAAGCCGAGTTAAGGTCCCCAAGTTAATCAAGTAAGGCAAAGGACTTTAAGACTAAGAATTCAAACAAGGAAAGCTTCATGCTCATACTCATCATATTCAAATGTCAACTGGCCAAGATTGTTAAGGTGACTAATCTAAACAATCTCACACAATACAAGTTCAACACATGCTCAAGAATTAGTCTTATTCAATAACAAGCATCAAACATGATTAAATTGACAAAGAACATGTTCATCTTTCAATCAACATACATAAACATTAAGGTTCATCAATACATCATTATGGGCTAGGGCACACAACCCTAGCCCCCAATCTAAAGAACTACTTACACATGTTTATGAAATACATCAATTAATATTGTCAAGAATGGAAACATGAATACAAAGAATAACTAGAGTAGGGTTAAGAAATTCTCAAGGGATGATGGCCAACTGCTCCTTGGTGACTCCAAGTATAGCTGACAGCCCCGTCTTGAACTCCTCTTCACTCCCAAGCTTCTTCTTCTCCAAGTTTCCGAATTCCTTGTGTTCTTGACGAATTCCCAGCTGTGGAGCTTGAAATGTGGTGGAATGATAGTGGAATGGTGGTGAAAGTAGTTTCTAAGATAAATGGATGTCTTAAGAACAACTTTCGTGAAGGAATGAAAGTGATTTGAGGGGTGGAAGGCAGTGAAAATGGAAGAACAAAACTAGACAGTTTCTTGGTGTTCTTGGTGGATGATTGTGGAATGGGGTGGCTGATTCCTTTAATGGTGGTGTCTAGGGTTCATTTGTTTAGAATGGGAAGTGTTAAACATGTATATGATGCTAATTAAAGGGCCTTGATTCAAGGGAAGTGATCCTAGGGTCCATAAATAAGATGCTAACACATTTGGATGGAAGGCTAAGAGACAAATGATGTGTAGAGACAATAAGGAGCAGATTTGGGACCATAGGGATCATATTTGGGGATGGAAGGCTAAGAGACAAATGATGTTTTGAGCATTAAATTCTTTGTCTCTAATTTGAATTTGAATTTACTACCAAAATATCTCAACCAATCAAAGGGGGCTCTCCTTGTGTGCTTAAAAACTCATAGATGGATTGAAATGTGATGCCTTCAGGTTTGACCTCAGAGTTGACCATGTGTGGGCCTGGTTGACTTCAGTTGACTTTTTGGGACTTAAGGTTGACTTTTTGGTTTCTTGGTCATAACTCTGAATCTTTGAGGTGCTTCACTTCCGATGCTTGACTTGAATGATTCTTGATGCTCGAAAGTCACGGTTGACTTTTGTCATTTTCTCGAAAATGCTCCAATTGGTCCCGAAATGCATCTTTTTATGTCGAATTACCTAAACTCACATGAATGACCTAAAAACATTAAAACACAAGTTAAATGCAACAAACGGCCTTCGGAATAGCTTAATTCTCGTAGTTAGGAATACGATTTGCCCGTAAAATACGTAGAAATTAATAGTTGCATTTAGTCTTCAAATATTCTTCTGCAACATAAGATGAGAAACCCTAATTGTCAAGATTTTGAGCACTAATATTATTTTAGTTTTGCAATTGTCCTCCTAAATTCAAGTGCTATACAAAGGAAAAACGAAGAAGAATAATATAGATAAGCTCAATTCTACAATCCATACTACCGAAAACTTGATATATGGTATATAATTATTTTCCAACAGTTCAAAGTTGATGATATATATATACAATATTTTTCAACTGTTGATTAACTGATAAAAGCGCACATATGTAAAGATAGGTAAAACAATGATGGGACGTGCTGATTTGTATGAGATTTACATACAAATTAGGCTTCTAATTACCTTAATAATGCTAATCCGATAGTCATTTAGTATCTCTAATCCATGTTTTGCACCAATGTAGGGATGTTAGCAACAGATCGATAATGGGAGCAAAAGGATGCATTTTGGAGGTTTTAGTGCATTTCTGACAAGAAGACGAAAAGTCAACCGGTGGACTGGCGGTCAACTCGTGGTCAACCCTGACTTTACAGCGCCAAAGTGTCAAATATCAAGTCTCGAAAGTGAAGCACAAGAGAATTCCGGAGGATTGACCAAGAAACTGAAAAGTCAAGAACAGTTAATTATGGTCAACCGGACTCAACCCCGGAGGTCAAGGTCAAGGTCAAGGTCAAGGTCAAGGTCAAAAGTTAACCTTGTAACTCACCACAAAGAACTCCAAAATTCAGCAAGGAATATGTCATTTTTCTTATGTCATCTTTTGATTATTCCTTCTTTTTCTTCTTTTGGAAGAAAAAGACACTTGTCCTCACCAAATCTAAGGGTTTGTCTCTTCCCTTGTTGACTTTGGTCTCCCCTTTTGAGCTAGAATTTTTGTGTAATTACCCCCTTATCCTCCATTTACCCTATCTATTCTCAACCCTTAGATTCAACCACTTTGCATCCTAGTCTTTTATCATTCCCTTCCTTTGCTTATATAAACCTAGTTTTTGCCCAATTAGGTTATCTTTTCAGCAGCCATTCTTCACCTTTTCATTTCGCACCCATTTCTTCCATTTCTTCCTCTCCCACTTTTCCCTAGTTCTTTCCCTCTGCCTACCATTCGACTGGTCGACTAAGGTCGTCTGACCGGTCGAACAACGCCGGCAGCCACTCCTTCCACCACTTTACACCACCATACTCACCTCCTTTCCACTTTTAGCTACTGGGAATCCTCACCAACTCGTCAAAGACATTATCAAACACCAGGGTGTAGAGTTTGGAGCCAAGGAGAAGCAAAGAGAACCATCTATTGAGCATTCCTCAACCTTTCTCTCTCTTCTACTTGTATCTTTTGCTTATATTTGTAATATGATGATGTACTTATTAATGAGTAGTAAGTAGTTACCTTGTTGGGGACTAGGGTTGTGTGTCCTAGTCCAATGTGACTATATGATATTTTGATGATGAATAAATTAATGTCTTTGTGATGAATGAATATGTGTGCTTTATCTATTTCAATATGTGTTGGTTGCTTGTTCATAGAATTTACCACTTCTTTGGCATGTTAATCAATCTAATTTGATGAGATTGTGTAAGCTTGGTAACCTTGCATAATCTAGGCAATTGGAAGCATATGTGATGAGCTTTACTTGTTTGAGTTCCTAACTTTCGATGCTTTACGCCTCTTAAGAACTTTAGGGAATTTGGTACTAAGTAACTTAGAGAAATTTCCTATGACACCTAGAGAGTTCTTAGTGACCTATAACATGGCACTAGAATACCATTTGAGACACGGTTCTAGACCCAAAACATGCCTAGAATATAGAACTTGATTCATAATCGCATTGACATGCATTCATTGTTAGAGTGTTACTTGTTGCATTGGATTTGGGTTAACCCGAAATCACCAACACTTATCGTTACTTTACTCGTATTTATTTGATTGTCATTTACATTTCATCACTCATTCACAAAAACCGAAAACACTCAACTACACTTGCACATTGTTGATAACACATTCACTCACTCTTTCCATCATTCATTATAGGTCTATGATTCAGAGTATCATTTCCTATTTGATCCCTTTGAATTCCATATTCGAAGTTGCAATCGGATCTATTCATTAAAAAGAATCGAATATTCAATACATTTCTTATGTACCCATAGGTGCTATATTGGATTTGAATAAGATTTCGGATCAATCTATATTGATTGACTGCCTCCATTATGTTGTTGCTAGCAAATACCACTATTTTTGGTTTTGGATCTTCCAAATAATTCCCGCAGGAGGTCCGGGCCCATTTTTTTTCTGATCCTTCGATAAAAAGATTCATTCTCTTCATAAAAAATAGGAGGTAGAACCAATAAAGATTTCTTTTTCGATTCATCCCTGGAGTTGAATACCTCATTCAAGAATTGTTTTTGATCCAATCCGTAGGCTTCAATAGAAAAGGCAAATCCCTTATGATATAACGGATCCGGCTCGGTTATTGATAGAGTGAATAGATCTGCCATTTCTTGAAATCTCTTTTCTGATTCAAAATCGTGGTGTAACGTGTATCCCCCCCTTTTTCGGTCATGGAATAGATGAAATAAATCACAAAATGGATTTTTGTTCAAGAATGAAATCTTATTGGAACTGTCCATATCTAGTTCATCCTTTGGAATCATATCACATCCCAGATCTGATGAAATAGGATGAATTGAGACGGTATTTTGTAAATATGTAATTCTCTTGAATATATTAACTATTTCTTTATTTTCCGATCGCCTGGAAGGGACAAAAGAAACATCTTGTTCTTTCTTCAACAATTTCTGATCTCTAGTGGACCTCTCAGTAGGATTCGAACCAAGATGAAGTTCTGACCATCTGTCAGAGAAAAAAGAACGAAGGGATCTTGTAGGATTCCCAAGAAATTCTTCGATTTCTTCCGGAAGCAGATGCTTATTCATCTGCTTCTCACGTTCCGTGAATAGCCGGGACATTGAGGAATATCCAGAAAGGCGTTTAGGGAATCGTTCTGATTTTATCTCTGTTCGTTCCGTTTGAAGAAAAGAAGGATCCCTAAACGCCATCATACTATGCTCATAGTATGAATAGTTTTTTTTTAAATTGTCAATATAATGGAATGGTATGACTCGATACGGAGGATCTTTCCATCTTTCACGATTCTATACATTTTTTTCCGCCAATAATTTAGTTCATAGTTTAGTTCAGAAGCTACGCCAAATTTCTTTATCAATCATTCAATGAAATATGTTGGATCTATGTTAAACTAATGGGTATATGTATCAATCAAATTAATTTCGTTATGATGTCAATTAGGATTGGAAACAATTCCTTGTATTGTTATTTATCAAATCCAATATCAATAAACCTTTTTATTTTACCTATATTCACTAGTATATCCTCCCCTAGAATTTACTGGATAAGTCAAATTTATAATTTCTGAACGAACCGCTATGCATATAAGATATATCTATGTATTATATGTACATATATTATAATAAGTATATATACTAAACTCATAGTGGCTAGTGACTTTATTCAGGAATTGAATCAAACAAGCCCTTTTAACTCAGTGGTAGAGTAACGCCATGGTAAGGCGTAAGTCATCGGTTCAAATCCGATAAGGGGCTTTGATTTTTTCATAAATAAAAAAACTCCAGCGGTAGTATTCCTATTTGAAGTATGAATAAAATTATTGTTGATATTTGTAATAAAAAAGTAACAAATTGTATAATTTAATATCATTATATAAATTATAACATACTAATGAATTAGAGTCTAGGTATAGTTATAAATTTGCTAATCTTATTATAATGAATTATAAATTATAATAAATAAAGATAAGTCGTCTCCTTGAATAAAATATTCCTATTACTTTCCTATTTTCCATTATTTCAATTAAATAGATTCGAAATCAACAAAAGAAAAAGTAAGTGGACCTAACCCTTTGAATTCCATATTCGAAGTTGCAAGCGGGTCTATTCATTAAAAAGAGACGACAACCCCGTGGACACGACAACCCCGGTTCATAATTTACACATCCACTCTTTGCATTCGTCACATGCGTCTCTCTCTCTCTCTCTCTCTCTCTCTCTCTCTATGTGATAGGTTTAGGTTTCGCAAGTAATTTGTTGACGGTATCTTTAGGGTTTTCAGTTGCATACCGAGATCTTTCCTTGGATCCTTGGTGGTTCTTGGCCGGAGCTAGAATGGAGATCTCTCTCTTCTCCTGGTTTTCATTCTTATCGAGGGCTACTTTCTCAACTGTTTGGGGCCTGTCTCGATGTCCGGCTTCGACTTTTTTGGGTCTTTTCTTTGTTATTGGCTTCACCGATTGATATGTTCCATGTTGGTGCGTATTAGTGGCCTGGTTGATTGTTTGGTTGTATTGGTTGGTGTTTGTGGAGATAACGATGGCAGTTATTGTGGATATGGGTGAATTGTTTGACTAGCATTCTTGTTCGGTGGCTTCATGGCTTTGGTTGTCTAGGCCTTAGCTTGGGTGGCTATGGTGGCTTTAGTGGTGGCGGATTGTTTGGTGTGGTGGCAGTCTGAGTATTTCGAGGCTGGAGCACTTCTCTGATGGAAATCCAGGCTCGAGAAGCTTAACTAGGCAAACTTTTGGAAGTTGCTAGAATGGAGATTTCGTCTGAGAAGAAACCGAATTAAACACGATACTTTGATGACGTATTTGATGATGGTGGATTCTAGGGTTTTGTACCCAATACCACCGGCTAGTGAAGAAGGTTTGGAGGCAAGTGTCATCGCTAGTGTGAGTCAAACGTTTCAGACATGCATCAATCCTTTCCCAAGAAGTATACACTGAGTTTGGGATCATGCTACCGACATCGACCTTTGTCCTTGGAGGAAACTATAATTTTGGGCTCAAGATACCAGTATCAGTCTTTAGCCTTTGAGGAAACAAGGAAGGTGGATTAGCTAAGGAAGGAAAAAAAATAAGAAGTCTCCTAAGCCTAAAAAATCAGAGACTATTTTTTAGTGAAGCGACAATTGGTGCGGGCCCTGAGTTCAATTTTTTGTTTGTACGGTTCGGTGTACTTGCACCATCTGTATTGAGTTCATTAGTGAATATGTGGAATTACTAGAGATGACAATAATACTCGCAGGTTTGGTTATCTGCAGATATCTGATCTATTCGAGTTTTGATAATCTGAAAATTGGGTGATGGGTTTGGATTTGAGTTTTTTTTTATAACCCGACTCGGATTTAGGTGCTATATCCATACCCGTACCCCAACCCGAACCCGCCCCGAAAATATTTATTGGGATTATTATCTACTTTGACGTTGTGTAATTTTTATTTGGGTTATTTTCTTTGGTTGAAATGTATAATTTTCATTTTGATATTTGAACTTTGAACTTTGAACTATGTGATATGTTTGGGTGATTGGGTGAGATTGGATATCGGTTACCCAATAATGGGTTTGGGTTTGAGTACGTTCGAGTTCCGGTAGAGCTAGTATTTAATTGGTTTGGGTTTGGGGATGGATATGACATATCCAATCCATTGCCATGACGTCATCCCTAGAAATTACTTGAATTGTGACTCTGTTTGTTGTGCCTCAAGCCCTCAATGGTTGGGTCATGATATATAATTTTCTCTTAATATAAAATTTTAAAAAAATTTCAAAAAAAAACCAAAGAGGCAAAGATCGTATATGAATATATATTCTAGGGTTTTAACTTTCTTTTTGCCCAAGCATAATCAAGAGTATCCTAGGGTTTTAACTTTCTTTTTGCCCAAGGATAATCAAGAGTATTCTAGGGTTTTAGCTAAATCTCCCACGAACATGGCGTCTCTCATAGGTCACGCAGGAAGGCCAACACTAACTTCCTTGTTCAACTTCAAGGCAAGGCCACCTCTACCCCCTTTTCTAACCCCAATAACAACATTCGCCAAAACTTTAAGCACCTCCGCTCTCCACCGCACCGATGATTTCCCCCTCGATCTCTCTTACTCTTGCGAACAATACATCACCAAGCAAAAGGACGTTGCAATGGGAATGGCCAAGCATCTCCTACTAATTCAAACGTCGGAAGAATCCAAGGAGTACTCCAACCCTGTGTGCGCGCCGGTTTCCATCCAAGGGGTGCTCTCTTTCTTCGCCGACAACGCCAACAACAGTTTGAATTCATTCGCGCGCGACCTCGTCGGCAGTGTGTTCGCTGACTCATCCGCCACCGGAGGTCCCCGCCTTTCACATGCTTGGGGCATCTGGCAGGACAAGTACCACATTAGTATGCCCACCGAAAAAGCACTGGAGCGGGCGGCGGACACTACTCCCTACAACCGACTCAATTTCGAGACTGCCGATGCCGAGCAAGTGAGAATTGAAGTGAATTCATGGGCCGAAAAGGCCACCGGCGGCCTCATCAAAGATGTTATTGCTGCTCATGGATCCAATTGGATGAGAGAAATTGGCGTCCTATTTGCAAATGTTTCCTATTTCAAGGGTGCTTGGACTAAGCAGTTTGATGCCTCGAAAACAAAAGAGTGTGACTTCAACCTTATGAATGGGAATTGCAACTCCGTGGTTGAGGGAGTGCCCTTCATGACCAGCAGCTGGAAGAGGCATTTCATAAGCGTCTTCGACGGCTTCAAAGTCTTGAAGCTTTTCTACGGACGAGGCCAAGACAAGCCGCAGTTACATTATTCCATGTGCTTGTTCCTTCCGGATGCGAAAGACGGGCTTCCGGATTTGGTGGACAGAGCTGCCTCGGAGCCTGGCTTCTTGGATCGCCATCTTCCCTGTTTCTCGGTTCAAGTAGGGGACTTGAGAATCCCCAAGTTCAAGTGTTGCTTTGCGTTTGAAGCTTCAAATGTTATAAATGATTTGGGACTATTTAAAAGCAAGTGGAAGCAGTGTGCTTTCGAGAATTGGGGGAAGACCAGATTTGTTTGCCATAAATGTGTGGTTGAAGTTAGTGAGGAAGGCACAGAAGCTGTTACTTTGGGTTTGGATGATAATCATGGATCGTCGTCGTCTAGCGTGGAAGACCGCATTGACTTTGTGGCTGATCATCCATTCATGTTCCTCATCAGAGAAGAAACAACCGGAACTGTTCTGTTCGTTGGGCATGTGCTTAATCCACTTGCGGGCTGATGAGCTCAGCTAGATCAATATGGATCATGTTTTCTTTTCTTCTTATCTAGTGTTTGTACTTTTGTTCCAAAACAGCCTGATCGGGTTTGTTACTTGCTTCTTCTAGCTATGAACTTCTTTTATGAATTATGAAGACATCTCCTTACTTGCAGACTCTTTTCTTCTGGTGCAAGGAACAAAATTATCATTTGCGTCAAAATTAAGAGTCTACTTCGATACATTAATGCATCAATACATACTAGAATATAGACAATTTTTATGCAATAAGAGATTAATTAACTCTACAAAGTGGTATGGTTAAAGTAGTATCTCTCTCTTGTCGCGCTAAAACCAATTTAGTAGCAAGGCAATAACATAATCCTACAAAAAATAAAGGAAAGTGAAAACTGAAAAGATATTCTATATAATTACATGTATTAGTTTGAGTTCGTTATTCTAAGAGTTTAGAAATACAGCATGTGAATCGGGCGAATGCAATCTTTATGAATCGATCATCTGAAGTCCAAATAATTAACACTAAATCGGTCAAGAAGATGACAGTTAGAGGAGAACTCCTCCAGCCAGATTTTTATCCTTGAATTATTAACTTTTGAGGAAAAAGATTAGCTATGGAACAACGGATGATAATGACCAAATGCTAGGAAGTTCAACTCAAGCATTTGAACTCCCTTTTTCAGTGCCGACTAAATCCTTTTATCAATTGAATTTGAAGAACAATAAAACTAAACCCTGAACTTTTCAATTCCTGGACCTTCATGCTGTTCCACCACCTGTTCCATATAATTGAGAAGAAATGATAATATGAACAAAGTGTACATAGAAGAAAGAAACCGTTTAACAAAAACCTTTTGGGTTGTTCATAAAAAAAAAAAGAAAAAAATCAAGAACAAAACAAAAACCTTTTGGTAGAAAGGAAAAATATAAAACTTTTATTGCTAACATAGAATTAGAATACAAGTCAGTGAACAAGTTGTCACTCAGAGTTCCACAATAAAAACAGCTACAACACATAATTGCTTGCTAACTCACAGCAGCATTCACATTTAGATTGAAACAACCTCATAAGCTATAACAGTCACCGGGCTAAACCTCCTGATCCTCATTTGAAACGGATTCAAACTCTCTCCCAGAACTCCTACAGCCCAAATTTCTATTAGACTTCAAACATTATCCTGATTCTTTACATTGAAATCACCCATATAACAGTCACCACGAAAGAAACTTTGCCTTCTTCCCACAACAAAAGCCCTTGAGAGTTGAGCCTATTTTGTTTATTAAGCATGAAACCCAGTATAAAATACGCCATGATCAATACTCTGCTCTTCTCTCAGTATAAAATACGCCAGTAAGAAGATAAGCACACAATGGAGACCTCAGCATACAAGTGTTTACCCACTAGGCCACAAGCAGTAATCCAAGCAAACACCTTGACTTTCTGAATAATACAGAACCCCGAATTGAACTTTTTTTACATCGATAATGTAAACCTTAGTATCTGATGATTGCCCGTCTTTAGATAACATAAGCAAGTGCACTACTGTACTTTCCAACACAATCAATTCCTAAGTTGAAGAAAGTTTTTCCTTACTGCGGTTATATAATCATATCTTGACTGCTCTATCTTCGCAACTTCTTCAATATCTGGCTTTCGTCTGTGTTTAGGGAAACAGTAATGTCGTTCAGCAGGATGAGCAGGATCAGTAACCATTTTCTCCAAATTAACAGCAATCTCTGTCAAGAACTTGACAAGTTCACAATCACTTGTGCGTCCATGATATCCAAATATTTCCACTACCCTTAGGTAATCATGGGAGCATTTGGCAGCTTGTTTAAATTTTATTTCTCTTCGGTTTGTTAAAGGGTACAACTGCATCAAAGGAAAAAACTTAAAGTACATGCAACAACCACCAAAAGTTCCATAAAGTCTATAGCTAGCAAATAGAATTACCATTGGCATACAAGTTTGTAGAGCAACAAAAGTGAAATAAACTCCTATACTCAGACACTATCAGTACAAATTATAATAAGAAACAGGCTGAACAGATTAACCATGTATGAAAACATTGACACCCCTAAGTAATCTCCCAAAAAACAGTTGCACAAAATCTTATAGACCCTGAGAAAAATAAAACAATCAACTTATAGCAGGTATATGTCTGAGGTATAAAAATTAAAAGTCAACAGGATGCCATTTATCTTGTTTCGATAAAGTGGTAAACATCATTTTGGAATTAAACGTAAATAAATGACACAAATAAGAAGGACAAGTCAGTTATAAGAAAGCATTATAACAGAGCGGCCTATATTAAAAGTGCCCCAAA
The DNA here is from genome assembly GCA_029955375.1 of Rubus parviflorus. NCBI lineage: Eukaryota > Viridiplantae > Streptophyta > Magnoliopsida > Rosales > Rosaceae > Rubus > Rubus parviflorus. The sequence continues at coordinate 14,909,351 of JARGGL010000006.1, read as the reverse complement.
AAGTACCAAGCTTTATTATGTAGTCTATCAGGTACGAATACATACCTCGAGCACAAGTTTGTGCAAGAAAGGGGATGCCTTAATGAAGGAAGTTAAATGGAGAGGAATGCAATCATCATCTTCATCAAATCTTAATTCCAAATGCTTGAGATTTGTGAATATAGGAAATACAGAATTCCTCTTGTAGGGCTGACAACAAAACAAAGGTTAAAGCGCTAAAATAACCCAACAAAAGGAAAGCAAAAATAGCTATAACAATCACATATACTAACCAGTATGACATCAATTAGTTTGAGAATCTCTAGTTGAGAGAGACAGTATGAGAGTTGGGTGAAGGCGACCTGTATGTAATCATTACTGCAAGACTCACAAATTGATACCTCAACAAGGAGTGGCACATTTCTAACTATCAAGTTTATCTCATCTCCGTAATAAACAAAGGAAACAAGGTTTGTGTCACAAATCTCAACGCTCTTGAGTCTAGCACATCCTTGTATCTCTAAGTACTTCAATGCAATTGATGGACCAACAACTCTTAGATTAACCAAGCTCGGGGAATAACCTAGTGATAGTCGTTCAAGAACTGGACAATTAGACAACATGTACTCGAGAACTTCTCCATCGACGTCAACACATTTGAAATTAAGAACTTTGAGGGACTTAAATCCAATGCATGCACAAGGACTTAGCCTTGGAACATCAGAACAGATGTGCTTCCAAGCAGACTCTTTTATGATGCCTAAAAGTTCATGGGGAAACGTATAGATTGAAAACTCCATACGGCGACAAACACCATATTCTAACAAGTCTAACTCAAGCATTTCAACTCCCTTTGTCATTGCAAAATGAATCCATTTATCAATTGAACTTGAAAAGGTACTGTCCAGATCGTAACAAACCCTGAACCGTTTGATGTTTGAGCCTCTATACTGTTCCAACACCTTATCCACCCAATCCACGTACCAACGAATTGCCAAATCTTCCCGGGATGCGAAATTGGATAAATGCTTCTCAGCATCAAAGTCGAGTTTCATAGTAGCATCCAACACAGACCGCCAGATATCACGCCATCGCCGAGAAAGGATACCGGTAGCCTGTGCTTCATCTAGTGGCAACAAGGCCACTATATTGACAAGAATTTCATCTGGTAGGGCGCTGATTCGGTCTACAATGTTGTAGTCAGGCTTATTATTATTCCTCTGTATCTTGCTCAAGTTGTAATTAATCTACAAATTGACCCAAAAACAAAGAATGAGAAAGGAGTGAAGAGTGTTACAAATAAAAACTCAGAAAAAAAAGGGAAAAAGATGTTATCTTTATACTAGAGAGATATCTGCGAAAGAACAAAGATGCAAACTTTATAGTTTTCCTAGGTCCTCTTCTCCCTAAATACTCTAAAAACAACCATGACAGCAGTCAGAAAACCAAACCAAGCGAAAATGCATACTGTTATAGATTCAGAAAAGAAATCAAAGTGAAGCTACTTCTACTTGAACACCAGTTGTTAGATATGTAGGAAGGAAAAAGATACAGCTTTTATAGCAATAAGAGAAAAGAAAAAAGATGCAACTTTGAAAGTTATACCTTGGCTGGAGAGGGTAGACGAGGCACCCTTTTCTTTATCATTGAGTATGATCCTGTTAATATCATCTGAGCTAGTTTTAATGGCTATTGTGGTGTTCGATCATTGACAGCTGCGGAACCAAGTGGAACAAACAAAGTTTGAGATTTTGGAAACAGGTTTCTGGGTTTTGCGAGTTAGATCTGAACTGTTGCATTTCTGATTTAAGGTAGAGATGTCGACTGGGAAAGTAAAGGTCAGACATTTGGGCTGAAAGATAGTGGGTTTTTCACAACGGCCTGACCCATTTAACTTGGGCTCATTAACACACACTGACCCTTTTCTCTTCCATTATTTCCTGCTACTGTGCGTTCTGGCTCACTCCTGCTTCAAAGTTCACTGTGCGTTCTGGCTCATTCGAATTCTTTTCAAAATGGGTTTTTGGATTTCGACCATTCAGAATGATTTCGTAGAGCTGAGGTGAGTATTTTCTTTACTGGGCTCTCTTTTCATTTTGCTAGCTGCCTCAATTCATTAGCTTGATTCTCTTTCATTAAATACATATTTTTGGATTGAAATTGAATTTTATCTAATAATACGTACACCCAGAATTTCTCTTTCGCAGGCCATGCAATTTTTTCATGACTTCGTTGATGAAGAAGGCACATCTTGTTCCCATGGCTTTTTACTTTCTCCAAGTTAATGTTGTTTCCTGTGATATAAAAGGAGAAGAAGTAATGCGTTGTTGTTTGGTTCTATTTTCACGAGGTAGATGAAAACGACACCGAGATCAGAAAAGAAAGGAACACCAATTGGAGAAGGAGCATTAAAATAGAGTAAGGTCCGGTTAAGAAAAAATCTGGTAGAGGTCATGGTCCTATTGCATAAGAAGGGGAATTAAGCACAAGTTTTCTTACAATCTACATGTTAAAGAGATTCCATATACTTTCTTAATAACTAATAACAGAAGTCTTTTGCTTCTAATTGTTGAACAGTGATCTGTATTCAGTTCCAAATTGTTTTTGTTTACGGATAAGAATTTACACAAATATTTCATGCCCAATTAATATTATGTCAAGTCAACATTTCCTCTTCTTCTTCTTCTTTTTTTTTTTTTTTTCTGTTGGAACTTGGAAACATCGTCATTGACATAATATTTTGTTGAGAACATTGTTTTCATCGACAGTTTGTTTTGTTTCTCCGTTCAGAAACATTGTCATTGGCTTATTTTTATATACATTTTGGTGGCTTAGCTAGCAAGTTAGCATGAAACCTGGACATTAACATAAAATTTCACTGAAGCTTCCAAGAGATTCAAGCGAAGTTTGTTCAAAGCCCCATCACCCATAATCATCATATAAATTCCTTCTTACTCATTGCCATCAATAGCACACCTTCCAACAGATTCAAGCATGATCAAGCATCCTAGCAGTCATGTTTGTTTTCTCACCTTGTTATTTTTTAGGATTTCCTTGGCCATGGCACAAAACACAACTGTCCCAGTGAAAGTGGGTGTGGTCCTTGACTTTGATTCATTGTTTGGGAAGATTGGTCTAAGCTGCATCAACATGGCCCTCTCAGACTTCTATGCCTCTCATTCTTACTACAAGACTAGGCTGGTCCTACACACAAGGGACTCCATGAGAGATATTGTTGTTGAAGCTGCAGAAGGTTCTCTCTATCTCTCTTTCGCTTTTTCCATATTTTGTTTTAGTTTCATGCATATATTTTTGAATCATATCTCTACTTCAACACTCAACTTCTATTCTCTGGACACTTAATACATATATAACAAACAAAGACACCACCAAAGTACTTACTTACGGTCAGAGTTTGACTATTGTATTCCCCCTTACTGGTTCAAGCAGAAAACATTAATTAACGTTCATCTTCCAAACAACTTTTCACTTTTGTGTTGGACTTTATTTGACAAGGAATTATGATATTTCTCTTTTTAGTACACTTGGGTTGAGTTTAATTGGTTGCGAAAATTCTATGCTAGCTGAACTTAATTATTGAATAAGGATAGTTGATATTTTGAGTCCTCTTAGGTGGTGTTTGTAGGCGGAGATAGAATGAGAATGAAATCTAGTATATTCTATGCTCTGGGATCTGATGCCTATGTCCTAGGATTCATGGGTGAGGGTCTAGGGGAGCATCACACTGGTTAAGGAATCGGGATCCAAGCCATTACGATATAGAGTCTACAGTACGGTTTGGAGTCCGGGCTAAGGGTTCGAGGCTCCAGGTCATGATTCGGGGCTCAGGGCTGCAGGCTTAAGGCTCTTGGACAGTGATTCTAGACATGGCATTCATCTCCATTTTGGGATTGTGGTCTGGGGCTGGGGCTGTTGGAATCAAATTTATGTGTGTGGAGCTCTGGGTCAAGGCTCGAGATATAGCTATGTTAGGGTTTAGATCCGAGGGCTGTGCCACAAGACTCTCAGGATTGGGGTTGGGGTTGGGTCTGAGGCCTGGTTTCCTAGGGCATGGGATTGAGGCCTGGGCTCTGATGCATGGGGTTTAATTAGCGTTCAAAGTATTTTGACAAGAAAAACAACTTGGAATTACTTTAACAAACGTTAGCAATATTTATATTCAGTACAGTGACATATTTCGAAATGCATCTGAGTACACTTGGGTTTTTCTTTTCACTCTTGAAACAGCTCTAGACTTGATAAATAATGTTGAAGTGCAAGCGATGATCATAGGGCCAGAATCATCAATGCTAGCCAACTTTGTAATTGAACTTGGCAATAAAGTCCAGGTGCCCATAATCTCATTTTCAACAACTAGCCCTTCCCCTTCTGATTTTTACAGTCCATATTTTTTCCGAGTTGCACAGAATGATTCATCTCAAGTGAGTGCCATTAGTTCCATCATCCAAGCCTTTGGATGGAGTGAAGCAGTGCCAATCTACGTTGTCAACGAGTTTGGGGAGGGAATAGTACCCTATCTGACTAATGGTTTGCAAGAGGTTGGTGCTCGTATCCCCCACTGGTGTGTCATTCCTCCAATGGCCACTGATGACCAACTTTATGGAAAGCTTTATCAGTTTATGGCAATGCAAACACGGGTATTCATAGTCCACATGTTGCCCTCTCTTGGCTCTAGGTTTTTTGCCAAGGCAAAAGAAATTGGCATGATGAGTGAAGGTTATGTTTGGATAATGACAGATGGAATGACCAACTCCTTTGGCTCCATAAGTTCTGTTGACATAGAAAACCTGCAAGGGGTGTTGGGTATAAAAACTTACGTTCCAAGTACTGAAGAGCTTGATGAATTCACAGTTAGATGGTTAAGAAAATTCCAAAAAGACAATCCAACTATCTTGAATGTTAGAATGCTGGATGTTTTTGGACTGTGGGCTTATGATGCTTCTTGGGCATTGGCCATGGCAGTTGAGAAGGTTGGGGCTGCAAACTTCAACTTCCAAAAGGTGAATATTTCTGGCACTTTCAGTGATCCAGAAAAAATAGGGATCTCTCAAAGTGGCCCTGAACTTTCCCAAGCATTATCAAGCACAATATTCAGAGGCCTTTCAGGAAATTTCAGTCTTCTTAATGGACAACTACAAGCTTCAAACTTTCAGATGGTTAATGTGAATGGTAATGGGGAAAGAGAAATCGGATATTGGACACCGCAAACTGGACTTGTAAGAAGTTTAAATTCCACAGACACAAACACAAATTATACTACTCCTAATGCCTGTACTCTTGGACCTATTATATGGCCGGGAGAGACCAACACCATTCCTAAAGGTTGGCAGATTCCTACACCTGGGATGGATTTGAAAGTTCTAGTTCCAGTGAATAGAGGGTTCAAGGGATTAATAAATGTGACGTATGATCCTATCACTCACACAACCAATGCCACTGGATATTGCGTAGACATCTTTTTTGCATTATTAGAAGAATTACCATATCCTGTTCCTGTCCAGTTTTATCCCTTTGCAAAGCCCAATGGTGAGCCAGCTGGTAACTACAATGATTTGGTCCTTGAAGTGTTTCTGGGGGTATAATCCTGTACCTTTACCATTTTTTTTTTCTATATCGCAGCAGTTTTGTTTTCTGTCCTGACATGATTTTTTCAGTAATATTTGGCATGCATCTTGTTTCTTCACTAAACAATATCATTTAACTTAAAACAGAAATATGATGCTGCACTGGGAGATATATCTGATAGAGCAGACAGGTCCTTGTATGTTGACTTTACCTTGCCATACACTGACTCTGGGATATCAATGATTGTGCCTATCAAACATAACAAAGATAGTAAAAGTGCATGGGTGTTCTTGCAGCCTTTGACCTTGGACCTATGGGTAACAAGCGGTTGTTTTTTCATATTCATTGGTTTCGTCATCTGGGTTCTTGAACATGGTGTAAACAAAGACTTTCGTGGGCCTCCACATCAGCAAATTGGCACAAGCTTTTGGTTCTCCTTCTCGACCATGGTTTTCGCACACAGTGAGTTCCCTTTATGTGTTGTCTATTCTGAACTGGTGCTTAATATTCTGCAGAAACAGCTGGTATAAATACTAAATATATAATTATATATACATATAATTCATTTGTTTATTCTCTTTTGGTTTTTGTAACAGGGGAGCGAGTAGTCAGCAACTTAGCTAGGTTTGTAGTGATCGTATGGTGCTTTGTTGTCCTTGTACTGACTCAAAGTTATACAGCGAGTTTATCATCACTTCTAATAGTTCAACAACTCCAACCAACCGATGTATACCTACTCCTGAAGAACAGAGAGAGTATTGGCTATCAAAAAGGTTCTCTGGTATATGGAATGTTGATGCAGCTTGGATTTTATTCACAAAACCTTAAGCCCTATAATTCCATACAGGAATTGGATCAACTTTTTGAAAAAGGGCTTGTTTCTGCTGCTTTTGATGAAACCCCTTACGTGAAGCTTTTTCTTTCAACTTATTGCTCGAAATATACCACAGTTGCGCCAAATCTGCTTAGAGCTGACGGTTTTGGTTTTGCCTTTGTTAGTTTACTTGACTCAGCTCGATCCTATATATTTCTCTTTAACAATATTCTTTCATATCCCAGTTTTCCCATGTGATCGAGATTATTCTTAATTTCTTTGTTTGATCTCTTGACTTGCAGGTCTTCCCAAAAGGTTCGCCCCTCACTCGTGAATTTTCAAATGTGATCTGTAATGTACAAGGAAAAATGGGATCTAAATTGGATTCAATTGAGCACAAATGGTTCAAACAAAAAGCAAGTTGCTTAGAGCTTAACCCCTCCTCCACAGACTCATCCAACATGAGTCCTACTCTTAGCCTTGATAGCTTTCGGGGTCTCTTTCTGGTTGCTGGGCTTGCTTCATCATCAGCTCTCCTTATATTTGTAGCTATGTTCCTCTATCAGCATGGGCACCTCTTGATACGCTCCAATCCAAACCTCTCATTTTGCAGTAGAATTTGTATCCTTTTCCAAATCTACGACCAAAAAGACGAGATCAATTCCCATACTATTAGGCAAAACGGGCCTCAAGAAAGTAAAGGTGCAGTTGAAACCTCACCAAGCTCCCCCAGGCCATCGAGTCGCTCCAGCCACACCGCATTACACATAAATGTTTTGGAAACGCAGGAAACATCTTCTCCTACTCAGGGTGATCTAAATCCCAGTGGTCGAGCAACCCAAAGGATTGAATGAGCTACATGGATTTTATGCGTCAGAATTAGTTTACTAATCTATATATCAGTGTTCTAAAAATTCCCGCCTAGACCCGATTAATCCCCGCCTAGGCGCTAGGCGGAGGCTAACCGCCTCGATTCGTTGCAAATCCGCCTAGGCGGGCGAAGACGGGTTTGAAAATATCAGAATTTTTTTTACCTATATTTTCAATCAATTATTGTACTTTTTATATACTTTCATTTTGTATGTTTATATTTCTTAATACAAATATAGTTTTTGTTTTAAGTATGCACTTATTTAGTTAATTATATGTTGTATAATAAAATTAAAATAAAATAAAAAACCGCCTAGCCCGCCTAGGCATCCAACTAATCCCCGCCTAGGCGCTAGGCCCCTCCCCGCCGCCCGACTAGCGCCTAGCGATTTTTAGAACCTTGCTATATATTGAGCATCAGATCAAAAAAGAGAAATGTATTGAACATTTATCTGTTACATTTTTTTTAAGACTAAATTCAGTTTACCACCCTAAACCTTAGTTCGAAAATTATGTCAGTCTCTGCTCTTTCAATTTTATCAGCAACATCTTTATATTTACTAATTTCATCAGTCTAGTCTATTCCATCAATTTTGACCGTTAAGTGCTAATGTGGCTCAAAGTGGGACCCACATTTTGATGACGTGGCGATGACATAGATTTGTGTCACGCCAATACTTAACGGTCAAAATTAACGGAATGGACTAGACTAATCAAATTAGTATGTACAAAAGTATTGTTGATAAAATTAAAACAACAGAGACCAACATGATTTTTGGTCTAAAGTTCAAAGTGATAAACTGAATTTTGTATTTTTTTTTTAATTATCTATTGACTATTAGAGTGTACTCAATGAAGCCTAAAGTCTCAACTCTTGCCCATGGGGTTGGCCCAAGTGGTGAGGGAGGGTAGGAATTTGAGTTAGGATTAGGTTAAATTAGGGGTTCGATCCGCAAAAAAAAAAAATATCAAGTCTAAAAGGCTAAACTGAAAATATGCTCCAATAGGCTCTCAATAAAGTCTACGGCTATAATTTTTATTTTTGTATTTTCTATCTTTTTGTGTCCATTGAAATATATAACGGTTGAGACTTGGGTGATTTCTAGATTTAATGCCAAACAAGGAACTTGGAAGCTGGAAATCCAGATTAAACTCAAACCTTTTTCTTTTTTTCTGCGATTCCGTTCACTATATGGCTGACCCCTGCTTTAAACTGGGTCTGCATTTGTCTCCATTATTTTCGTAATGGGCTTCCAGTTTTTGTAAATTCGGAATGACTTCAATTGTGCGGATTGGCCAAAACAATTTAATAAAAAATGCCTTTAGCTGCATTTGAGAATCGCTGAATTGTCTTGATATTTGCCTTTCATATTATTCACATCTCTGTTTAGTTTTCTCCCTAGTTTCTTTATACAAAGAAACTATAGGTATACATATAGAGTTCTCTCTTTCAACATTTATGCAGACCAGACCTCACGAAGGAGATCATATCTTGCATTCATGCAGGCATGACCTGTTTCTTCATGCTTTCCATTTGCTATGATAGTTGGAGATGATGGTAATTTGTCAATGATGGCTGTAAGAGGGGAATCCAGCTCCTCTAGCTCCTCATCACTTGTATATCCCTTTCTCTGTACAACCGACACGTTCCTTTCCAATGGAGATCTCTCTCCTGCTTCTGAAACTTTCTCTGCCACATCGACTGAGGAAGGAGGGTTGTACACAACTGGTGCAGCTGAATAAGGGAAGCTTCTCGCAGATCCTCCGGACAATCTCCGCTCCACAATACTCTAAAGAAATAATGAAACAATACATTAAGCTTTTATCATGGGAAATGTTGTCGCATCTCTTATTATTATGATTAAACTAAGATTAAACAGTCATCCGTTCATGATTTAAAGAAGTTCCAGAGAAAGCTTTGACAAATGTTTCAAAATCATTTAGCGTTTCTGGCGCAAGTTCATTTGGTCGTGGAAACTGAAACTGAATAAAAGCTTTATAAGGTAACCAAGGGGGCGTTGAAGGTAAGTATTCATACCTCAGCATTCAGTGCTTCCAATACAGCTCCTGGAACAGCATCTGGAGTGAAGTTACAAAGTATCCGCTTGACTAATGGATTGGGATGAGTATTTAACTAATCAGGAAGTGAGTAATTTCTCTAGTGGGTTCTATTTTCTTTTGCTAGTTGCTTCAATGGAGTGCTTGATTCTCTTTCTTTGAATACTGATTTCGGGGTGATGGAAATGTTGTCGCATGTCTTATTATTCTTTTCAGATTTTCCTAATAAACAGAACAAAATTGCAGTTGGCAATCTTGAGCTGAGATGAGTATTTTGACTATTTTCTTTACTGGGCTCTCTTTTCATTTTGCTAGCTGCTTCAATTCATTAGCTTGATTCTCTTTCATCATATACATATTTTTGGATTGAAATTGAATTTCATCTAATAATACACCCAGAATTTCTCTTTCGCTGCCATGCAATTTTTTCATGACTTCGTTGATGAAGAAGGCACATCTTGTTCCCGGGAAGTTATACAATACTGAGATGCATGTCATACTTTCATTTACAAATATAACAACAAAATGTGTTGTCATTATGGTAACGAGAGTCTTTTTTTGTGTAATCTTTGTTTTATTAGAGGTAATTACTCCATTTATGACCTTGTTACAAGTTTATGAACAATTTGTTGTCAAAGTTATAATTTTGGTTCAATTATATGTAAATAGTGTAAAACAAATGTGGTAACTTTGTTGTCAATGTAGTAATTTTGGTTCAATTAGATGTAATTTTTTGTTCAAAAAAATTGTAAATGGAGGTATGGCATACATCACCGTACCCTAGCCTACCCCCTTGTTCCCATGGCTTTTTACTTTCTCCAAGTTACAGTGTTGTTTCCTGTGATATAAAAGGAGAAGAAGTAATGCGTTGTTGTTTGGTTCTATTTTCACGAGGTAGATGAAAAAGACACCGAGATCAGAAAAGAAAGGAACACCAATTGGAGAAGGAGCATTAAAATAGAGTAAGGTCCGGTCAAGAAAAAATCTGGTAGAGGTCATGGTCCTAGTGCATAAGAAGGAAGCACAAGTTTTCTTACAATCTACATGTTAATTAACAGATTCCATATACTTTCTTTATTAACTAATAACAGAAGTCTTTTGCTTCTAATTGTTCATTGTTGAAGTCTGTAAAATATAATTTGAACAGTTCTGTAGTCAATTCCAAATTGTTTTTGTTTACGGATAAGAATTTACACAAATATTCCATGCCCAATTAATATTATGTCAAGTCAACATTTCCTCTTTCTTTCTTTTTTGCCTTTTTGTTTTCTGTTGGGAACACCGTCATTGACATAATATCTTGTTGAGAACATTCTTTTTCATTGACTGTTTGTTTTGTTTCTTCGTTCAGAGAGGCTAAGCTAGTTAGCATGAAATTTCCTGGACATTAACATAAAATTTCACTGAATCTTCCAAGAGATTGAAGCGAAGTTTGTTCAAAGCCCCGGCCATCACCCATAATCATCATATAAGTTATACCGCCATCTTGTCATCAGTTCTAACAGTTCAACAGCTCCAACCAATCGATGTAAACATGCTCCTGAAGAATGGTGACATCGTTGGCTTTCAAGAAAGCTCTTTTGTTCAGGGGATTTTGTTACAAGTAGGATTTAATCCGGCCAAGCTTAGGAGCTATAATTCCACAGAAATGTTGGATGAACTTTTTAGTAAAGGGAGTATATCTGCTGCCTTTGATGAAACCCCTTACGTGAAGCTTTTTCTTTCAACTTATTGCTCAAAATATACCATGGTTGAGCCAACATTATTTAAAGTTGACAGTGGTTTTGCCTTTGTATGTTGCTCTTTCTTCGGATTCTCCTTGACTTCTTTTACACACACACACAGAAAAGTGGTTTCTCGATCCTGTGGGTTCATGCGTTCTTTAATTTTGTGACTTGCAGGTCTTCCGGAAAGGTTCGCCTCTTACACGTGCTGTTTCAACAGTGATTTCTGATGAGTTGGAGGGAGGAACAATTAGAAGTATCGAAGATAAGTGGTTTGGGAAGCAAGCAATTTGTATGGGCCCCAACACCACCAACGGCTCTAATTCCACCAATCCTCTTACTCTTAGCCTTGATAGCTTCTCGGGCCTGTTCGTGATTGCTTGGCTTTCTTCATCACTAGCTCTCCTCATATTTGCAGTTATGTTCCTCTACCAGCATTGGCACATTTTGATACGGTCTGATCCAAACCTTTCATTTTGGAGAAGAATTTGTATCCTACTTCAAATATATGATCAAGAAGACATCAGTTTGCATACTATTAGGCAGGACGGGCCTCAAGAAAGTGTTCATAGTGAGGGTGCAGTTGAATCCTCACCAAGCTCTCCCAGGCCATCATTGAGTCACTCAAGCCACACTACATCAAACATTATTGTTTTGGAAATGCATGAAATATCGTCTACTGGGCATGGTGATCGGAATCCCAATGGTCAAACAACTCAAGAGATTGAATGAACTATATGTCGACTATCGGATCAAAATGACAAATGTATTCTTCACATTGAAACTTAAAAGTTTAAGCAGGTTTCTGTGAAACCTCATCAATCACCGCTAAATCCTTCATCATCATTATATAAGTCTTTATTAGCTTGTTCCATATCATGAATTGCAGACCTTTCACAAAGTTTCAAACATGGTCAAGAACTATACCAGCTCCGTTTGTTCTCTCTTCTTCTTGTTATCCTTTATGACCTTCTTGATTATGGCACTATGCATGCCAGTAACAGTGAATGTGGTCATTGACTCTGGTTCCTTTTTTGGGAAGACGGCCATATCCGACTTCTATACCTCTCATGCTTTCTGCAAGACTAGGCTGCTTCTACACACAAGGGATCGACGTATTCCAGGAGAGATGTTGTTGAAGCTGTCGCAGGTTCTAGCTCTCTCGATATCTCCAGTCTCTATCTTCATGTTTTGTTTTCGTTTCACGCACATATGTTGTAATCATGATCATTTTTCAAGAGTAGATCGAAAAGAAGGTAGTAATTTATGTTTAGGTGTGATAGTTTGTTTGCTTTAACGCTGTTATATATCCCCTGCTTTGAACCATATATTGTCCAGACAGCTCATTACATATCTAACACTACAACACATGGCCAAAGTCTGATCCTCATCGATCGGTAGTAGTATTTACGACCAATGTTTGTCTCTCGTCTTCCCCCTCACTCCATCAAGGAAGGAATTTCAAGTAGAATTCATCTTTAAACAATTTTATCACATCAAATATAGGGCCAGAATCATCAATGCATGCAAGCCACCTGTGCAATTGATCTTCGAGATAAAGCTAGCTCAGGTGCCCATGATCTCATTTTCAACAACCTCTTCCCTAACTTCTTCTCGCAGTTCATATTTTACCAGAGTTGCACACTCTGATCAAGTGAAATCCATAACTGGCGTAGGAGCACCTATCTGATCAGTGACATATTCTAGTACTAGTTCTAATGCCAGTAGTCTTGGACTTATCATATGGTTGGGAGACACCACCATGATTCCAAAAGGTTGGCCAATTCCTTACCATCAAATTAGTTGAGAATATATTCTATGGATTTAAAGATTGAATTCGTGAAGGTGACATTTGATATCATAGAACTAATATCCATGGTCACTGTATTTTGTGTAGATCTCTTTGTAGCATTTTATCAAACACATTTTGCCCTCACTCCTAACTAAGAATGAAATATCTTAGTTTTTCTCAATAAAGAAAAGGCCTAGTGGGGTGTCACCACTCACTACTTGGATTGATCTGCCACTGAGTAGACCTATTTTGGCCATAATTAATAAATAGGAAAAAAATCATCTTTAGTCCTTGAATTTTCACTTATTCGACACTTTCGTCTCTCAACTTTAACACCGACCATCACTATAGTCTTCCGACCTATTTTTCCGTTAAAATGAATCACGTGATACATCACGTGCCCTTTTATTAGGGTTAATTTCATCCCTTTCTCCCCACGTGATTCATTTTATCGAAAAAATAGGTTGGAGGACTAAAGTGATAGTCGATGTTAAAGTTGAGGGACGAAAGTGACATATTTCAAAGTTGAGGAACGAAAGTGTCGAACGAGTGAAAGTTCAAGGACTAAATGTGATTTTTTTTCTCTAATAAATATGGAGGATGCTTGAACACCAAAGAGTTGATTGAATATATAACAACTCAAGTTATGTTCATTCTCTTATATTGTTCAATTCAGAAAAAAAAAAAGTTGTGCATCTTTTTTTTTCCCTTTTTTTTTTTTTCAGTACATTAGTAACTAACTACAAACCTTCTTAAAGTTACAATTCATGTATACCTTCCGTCAAACGGCACATAATCGAAGCTTTTTGTTTCTGAATGCGATTTTTTTTGTTCCAATTGTTTATGATCAGAGCATGCTAAAACTCTCCGGCAGCCTCCTTAAATAACCCTCCATTTTAACTTTTATATATGGATCTGGATCCTCTTCTAACCTAACTTCTCTCCTAACCTACCTAAGCTTTTAATCTCAGTCATCCATTCAAAATTTTAAAAGTCAACATTAATCCGGCCACCTCAGCACAATGAGTATTTAATAATGGCATGGGTTAGGTATTTAATAACCATGTTCTGAAAAATGCAATATTGAGTATTTAATAACCATGTGCTGAGGTGGATTAATAATGACCTTTAAAATTTTGAATTGATGACTGAGATTAAAAGCTTAGGTAGGTTAGGAGAGAAGTTAAGTTAAGAGATGATTCAAATCCTATATATATATATGCTTAATAAGTCTCCAATAGTGTTTTTTTTATGTCAAATTTTCCCAAAAAAACTAAAAGTTAAAATAGGAGATATATTCCCCTTTAAAAGTAATATTTTGGCAAGAAAATCACAAAGTAAGAAATTGTAATTTTAAATAAATATATTAATTAGATTATTTAATGCACTATGAGTTTTTCTCTTCAGATTTAAAAGCACCTATTGATTTTGCTACTTTAGGAACTTAGAGCATTTTTAGCAATACTAACTATTTTTTAACCAAATTTTAACTAAAGTAGCTAAAAAACTATTTTGGCTAGCCAGTTTGAAAATACGTCTGCACCAATACTCTCTACTGTAGCTAGTATTAAATTTAAATTATTTTTTTAGTGAATAAAAAATAGCTTAAGTGCATTTAATAATTACACAAAACAACTAAAAATGAATATTTTAAATTAACTAAAATAATAGAGAGTCTCATCTCGCTCTCTATATTTAGGAGTCATATAGCTAAAAGCTAAAATAGAGAGTCACTTAGAGCATCTTTAGCATACTTTATATCTTAGCTCTTTAGCTATTTATGAGAACATGTTTAGCTTTTCGGCTATTTTAGTAGCTGCATCAGCCTCCTAAGTGACTCTCTATTTTAGTTTTTAAATATATGACTTCTAAATATAGAGAGAGCGAGATGAGACTTTGTATTATTTTTATTAATTTAAAACATTTATTTTTAGTTATTTTGTGTAATTTCTTTTTATCAAAAGGAAGTACGACTATATTAAAATAAATAAAGAGTATAGCCTTGGCTTCTAAATATAGACGGATTTGGCAGGTCGTGCTCGGCCCTCTGCCGCTCTAAGTCGTCTTCTTGCCAAGGGAAAACCACTACCACTGATCCACAAAACCCATAAGACAGCTTTGTCCCAAACACCACTAGACGACCCTTCTAGAACGCCAACGAAGCCAAGGCTGCTTGATTCTCACAATACCAGATCCTCACGATCCTGGCACTGATCAACAACAAACAAACCGAAAACTTCATAGTCGCTACCTTCCCCAACAAACCAACCCCTTAGATCTTCCCCACCACTAGATCTACATGAGTGATTTGTATGTGATTTACATACAAATTAGGTCTCTAATCACCATAATAATGTTAATCAGATTAACCATTTAGTGTCTCAATCCATGTTTTGCACCAATGTAGGAAATGTGAGAAAAGAATTGATATCGGGTGCAAAATGACTCTTTTTGGAGGCTTTTAGTGCACTTCCAACAAGAAGACGAAAAGTCAACCGGTGGACCGACGGTCAACTAGTGGTCAACCATGACTTTAGAACGCCAAAATGTCAAATATCAAGTCTCGGAAGTGAAGCACAAGAGAATTCTTGAAGATTGACCGAGAAACCAAAAAGTCAAGATTTTACTAAAAAGTCAACTATAGTCAACTCCAAAGATCAAGGTCAAGGTCGAAAGTCAACATTGTGACTTACCACAAGAAGCCCCAAAAATTAGCAAGGAATGTGTCAAATATCCATAGGTAATCAATGACCTCGTCATGTGATTATTCCTTCTTTTTCTTCCTTTGGAAGAAAAGGACACTTGTCCTCATCAAATCTATTCTTTTGTCTATTTCCTTGTTGACTTTGGTTCAACATTTTGAGTTGGAATTTATGTCCAATTACCCCTTTGTCCTCCACTTATCCCTAATTTTCTAGCCATTAGATCCTTAATCTTTCCTCCTAGCCTAGCCTAGCCTATATTTCATAGTTTTTGCCTAAATTAGGTATCTTTCAGCTAACATACTACACACATCACTCTCATTCCTTTCCACTTTTCTCTTTAGCTTTGCCTCTGCCTTCCAGTTGACCGGTCGAACGACCAGTCGAACATCGGCTAGCTGTCACACTCCACCTCCATTTTCACCACTTTACACACCTCATTTCCACTTCCAACCTTCATCCAAGTTGTTAATCTCGACTTTCTCTACATCATCATCTATCTTGTTGCTGGAGATCCTCACTACATCACTCAAGGACTCAAGATTCACAAGGATTGAGACTTGGAGCCAAGGAGAAGCAAGGAGAAGGAGATAAGAGTTGCAACCATCATTGGGTGACACAATCCTGAGGCAGCCACCATCTATTGAGTATCCCTCAACCTTACTCTCTCTTTTACTTGTATCTAGTTCTATTTGTATAATCATGATGTACTATTTGATGAATTGTGAGTAGTTACTCTTGTTGGGGACTAGTGACAGGACCCGCCCCAGATTCCACCCTGGAATCCGAGGTGGCCCTATGGGGCCCACCTTAGAAGAGTTTCTGCCGAAAATTCAACATAAACTCCCCCAAAAGTGGACTACCCAAAAACCTGCAGCTGAAAAACAACACTTCTAAAGTCCAACAAAATCAACCGAACTCCTGACTGCTTGCTCACCACAACAAATCCACAATCATCCACCACAGTAAATAACCAAGGGGTCTTCGACCCAAAAATTTATTTACTCGAGAACTCAAATTCAATAGAATTTCGTTAAATCAGAGCATACTAATTGTCCAGCAAGAATTTTTGTACATATACAAAATTTATAGAATGGACTACTAATAGGAAGGGAAGCGAAGGGAAGTGAAGGTAAACTAGTGCCTCGACTGCAAAACATGGCCCGAGCTCCACTAATCTGCAACCTAGGCAAAATTTAAAACCGAAAGGCCCAGGGAAAAACATTCAATAAAAATGTTAGAGTGAGTGAACAAGAAAAGAATTAATAAGTTATTATAATAAAATTTAAAATATTTTTGAGGCTTTTCCATGTCTTTCTTTCTCTAAAATCATGCATGTCAATCAACTCAAGAACAATCAATTGTGAAATCATGAGCAGACAATAATTCTCAAATCAAAAGTCTAAAACAGAAACAACATTTCACCCAACACAAAACTTAAACGAATCTCCCATTCAAAACTCATGACGAATGTGTATGCCGGCTACCCTCGCTGTACGGTCAAATCGAGAATCTGGGCGTGCTTCCACTCTCCCAGAGAGAGGTTGACTGAGAGACTGACTGACTGACGAAGAATCAAGATAATTTCGTACGCCGGCTACCTAGGTTGTACGGAGTCTGGACATGCTACTATCCTCCCAGATAAGACAGATAGACTGACACTCTGGGCATGCTGCCACTCTCTCAGGGAAAGACTGACGAAGAATCAAGATGAGTCCGTACGCCGGCTACCCAGGTCGTACGGAGTCTGGGCGTGCTACCACTATCTCAGACGAGTAAATATACATCAGATGAGGCCGTACGCCGGCTACCCTGGTCGTACGGTGTCTGAGCGTGCTACCACCCTCTCAGACATCCACATGTTAGTACTAGCCGACCGGGTCCCCGTAGGTCGGCACGCTTGATCAAAACGTACGGTGCCTGGGCGTGCTTCCACCCTACCAGACATCCTCAGCGTCGGTAGACTAACCAGGTCCTCAGATAGACACGTGCACATAGAAATGAATATATGGGTACTGACACTGAATACTGAATACTGACAGCTGAGTACTAGGAACTGACAACTGGATAGCAGATCTCATTAAGAATTGAGTACTGAACAAAACAAATCTGAATACTCTCCCCAAAATCCCTTCCATTACTTAGAAATCATAAACCGAATACAATTCTCAAAATCATCTATAATCACATAATGATCACAAATTCTCCAATCTCGCCATATCGCTATCTCGAGCCTTAATAAAATTCATGCATATAATTAATTCTCAAAATAATGCTATAGTTTTAATGATCAAAGAGGAAAAATCAACTTTTATGCTCGAGATGCAAGTTGATAAAAATTTCAACATTTAGAATCAAAATGAAGCGAGAAATTAATTATTTCACAAAAATTGAAACCGCATGCATATTTATTTAAAAACAAAGGTTCACTCACAGATAGCCGGCTAGGCCTGACGCCTGTCGAGGTCCTCCCAACGTCCTCCTGAATAACACGAATTAATAACGATTACTATCCGACGGACGAGAATAATAATTCGAGGATCAACTTTTATACCTGCCATGAAGTCCGATTCGGCCTAGAATTTCTCGAATTTCCCTCGAAAGTCGACGGTGGCTGGAAATTTCAACTCGCCGATTCTCCTTCCTCCGACAACCAATGGGGGTGAGGCTGGTGGCTATAGCTTCGTGGTGTGGAGGGCTTCAAAGCCCAGTAAGTGGTAACGGCCGAATCGGCCGGAATCGACACCGGAAAGCTTCGAAAGTAACTGCAGATTTCGCGTTTTTTGGGTGATTTTTGGCTCGTGATTTCTCCTCCTACACTAAGATTTGATTTAGAAGACTGATATAGGGTTGAAGAGGAGGAGGAGACGAAGAAAACGGAACCAATTTTTCGGTCTGGGGTGGCCGGACGGCCGAGATCCGGCCGGCCCAAGTTGGCGGCTGAAATGGGTTCGGGGAGAGAGAGAGAGTACGGGGGGAGAAGAGAGAGAGGATGGTTTCCGAAAATGGAAACCCTAATTCTCAAAAGGCCATAAATAGATATTTTCCCCAAAAATAAAATCTCGACTTTCCTAAACCATAGCTTCTTCATACGACCTCCGTTTTAGACGTACTTCGTGTCTACTAGCTCGGTTTAACGTCCCCTACATCTTTCGTGAAGAAAGTTCATTCAAATTTTGAACGAAACAAAAAGTCAATCTGACGACCCCCTAAATGTATTTCCCGCAGTTAAAATCTCCCGAAATAACGTCACTTCCAAATAAAATTAATTCAATAAAGCATTCTTATGTACGGGTCGTTACAACTAGGGTTGTGTGCCATAGTTCAATGTGATTTTGGGATACTTTGGTTATGAATAAATGTCTTGTGATGAATGAATATATGTGTTTTACCTATTTCAAGATGTGTTAGATGTTTGTTTTGAGAATTACCACCTCTTGAGCATAATAACCAATTTAATTTGATGTGATTGTGTAAGCTTGGTAACCTTGAACAATCTAGGCAATTGGAAGCATATGTGATGAGTTTTCCTTGTTTGAGTTCCTATGTTTCGATGTTTTACGCCTCTTAAGCACTTTAAGGAATTTAGTATTAAGTAACATAGAGCAATTCCTTAAGACACCTAGAGAGTTCTAGTGATCTATAACGTGGCATTAGAATACCATTTGAGACACGGTCCTAGACCCATAACATGGCTAGGATACGGAACTTGATTCATGATTCACATAGACATACATTCATTGTTAGAGTGTTACTTGTTGCATTGAATTTTGGCTAACCCGAAACCCCAATATTTTCTAAAACTTGCACACTCTTTACTTTACTTGTATTTACTTTCTTGCTTGCTTGCTTGTTACAATTCAACTCTTTTCCACAAATCAAGGACACACCACTACACTCGCACATTGTTGATAACATTCACTCACTCTCTCACTTCACATCTAGTCCTTCCATCGTTGCTAAAGTGCCTAGTTTACATACTATCTTAGGAGTCTATGGCCATCAATTCCTGTGGACACGACAACCCCCGGTTCATTAAATATACATACACTTTGACTCAACTCGTCAATGAGATCCAAAACCAAGCCAACACAAGCATGCCTCACAACCACCGCTTGAGAAGTAAGCAAGAACAAGAGTCACAAGACTGAAGCCTAGAAGAATCTCCATGGAACGAGAAGATGTAGGAGCTGCAATCCAGGGAGGACTGCCGCTCCCAAAACCCTAGCAAACACTAGGTCAGTTATTTTTTTTTTTTTTGTAATTTTTAAATACACTCGAGCTAATTTTATATTGATTCAAAATTAACTACAATAGAGAGAATTAGCCAAAATAGGTTTTTAGACCCCACGACGCCGTTTCGTTCCGATTGCATTTCTCAAACATAAACGTCGTCATCTTCGATTTGTTTCTGCTAGTTGCGTGCACTTTGTTCATACCTACTGGGTTTGGCTCACTCCTGCTTCAAAGTTCAAACTGAGTCTGCAATTCTGGGTTCACTCCATTCTTTTCACAATGGGTTTTTGGATTTCGAGTCAGAATGATTCAGGAGAGATGGAGAGGATTAGGGGTTTTAACTTTTCGGGGTTGGCTAATATCCAGAAGAATTGCAGTATGCAATCTAGACCCAAGGTGAGCAATTTCTTCTTTGTTTTTCTAGCTGCCTCAACACAGTGCTTGATTCTCTTTCTTTATTTACTTATTTTGGTTTCAACTTTTATATTTGTTATCTGATACAGCATGTATATTCCATGAACTTGCCTAATATCTAATTGTTGAAGTCTGTAAAATAGAATTCGAACAATTCTGTATTACCTACGCCGTATTAGTTTTTTTTGTTTAGCGATAACAATTTGCAAAACTAGTCCAGGTCGGCGATTAATAATGTGAAAACAACTGCCGAAAAAATTGACATTGACTTGATGTTGTATATTTTTTTTTGTGGTTCACTTTTTCATGTCTTGGACTTTAAATTTTCATCGAAGCTTCCAAGATGTTTAAGCGAGGTTTCTTTGAAACCCCATCATAACATCATCCATAATCATGATATAAGTAAGTTTCTTCTTATTCATTGCCATGAATTGCATACATTCTAAGAGAATCAGACATGATCAAGAATCCTACCAGCCCTGTTTCTTCTGTTCTCATTTTACTTTTATTGTTTAGGATTTCCTTGGCTGTGGCACAAAACACAACGATCCCAGTAAATGTGGGTATGATCCTTGACTTTGATTCTTTGTTTGGGAAGATTGGGCTGAGCTGCATCGAGATGGCCCTCTCCGACTTTTATGCTTCTCATGATTACTACGACACTAGGCTGGTGCTACACACAAGGGACTCCATGAGAGATGGTGTTGTTGAAGTTGCTGCAGGTTCACTCCCTATATATCTCTTCTACTTTTTCTTGTTATGTTTCTGTTCTAAAATCATATTCAGTGACTTTCTACCTATAGTAGAATTTCTTTTTCTTTTGAAGTGAAAAAATAAAGTTTCTGTTAGGTATTATATCTCATTGACTTTAATATAATTATCCTCTACTTTGATGCTCAAACCATCTTTCTGAGACGTACACCCTGCATATATGACAACCAAAGTGCTTATCCTCGTAATGGAATTGAATCAATTACGGAAAGGAATTGATTCTGCTTTTGGTTGAAGATTGAGCTTAAGTTTGGTTGAAAATTATTGCACAGACCTTTTACCTTGATTCAGAGGTCCCTGTTATGGACCTCATTGCACAGCCTGGGGTTTGTATATGAGGAGGTGCTAGGGGTTAAGTACTCAGGATCCATTCCACCTGGATATAGAGTCTACGATTGGGTTTAGAGTCTGGGCTGGGGTCTGAAGCTTGCGATCAGTGGCCTGTGGTTGGAACTTGGTTTAGGCACCGTTATTAGTTTAAGTACAAGACTCGAGGCTTGGGAATAGGGTTCCATGTCGAGAGCTTAGATTTTGACACTCAAGATCAATGCTTGAGGCTTGAAGTTTGCATCTGAGGTCTGTGCTGCAGGACTTGCAGTTCAAGCCTCAGGGTTCAGGTGGTGGCTTGGAGCCAAGCTTCGGGGATTCATGCTCTAGGTTTTAAACGCAAGCCGGTCTGGAACCCAACTTATGTGAAACATTTTATGATAAAATAAAAATTATAAAGAGACTCTTCTTTTTTCTCACCATGTACATTTACATATATTGAGGTGCAACAGAATTTACTTGAGTTTTTGATTCCCCCCTTCGAACAGCTGTAGACTTGATAAAGAATGTTGAAGTGAAAGCCATCATCCTAGGGTCCGAATCATTAATGCAAGCCAAATTTGTAATTGATCTTGGAGATAAAGCTAAGGTGCCTATAATCACATTTGCGACAACAAGCCCTTCCCTGACTTATTTTCAGAGTTCATATTTGTTCCGAGTTGCACAGAATGACTCATCTCAACTGAAAGCCATAAGTGCCATCATCCAAGCCTTTGAATGGAGTGAAGCAGTACCCATCTACGTTGACAATGAGTTCGGTGAGGGTATAATACCTTATGTGACTAATGCTTTGCAAGAGATCAGTGCTCGTATTTCATACTGGAGCGTCATTCCTCCAATGGCCACCGATGACCAAATTGTTGCAAAGCTTCAAGAATTGATGGCAATCAAAACAAGGATATTTATAGTACACATGTTGCCTTCTCTTGGGTGTCGTCTTTTTTCCAAGGCAAAAGAGATGGGCATGATGGGTGAAGGTTATGTTTGGATAATGACAGATGGAATAACTAATTCTTTTGGTTCCATGAATTCTTCTGTCCTAGATGACATGCAAGGGGTGTTGGGTTTAAGAACTTATGTTCCAAATACACAAGAGCTCAAAAGTTTCAGAGTTAGATGGCAAAGGAAGTTTCAAAATGATAATCCAACTATCCTAAATGTGAGGTTGGATGTCTTTGGATTGTGGGCTTATGATGCTGTTTGGGCACTAGCTATGTCAGTTGAGAAGGTTAGGAGTACTACCAACTTCAACTTCCAAGTGAACACTTCTGGCAGTTCCACTGATCTAGAAAGATTAGGGGTCTCTCAAAGTGGTCCTCAACTCGTCCAAGCACTATCAAGCACAATATTCAAAGGCCTTTCAGGAAATTTCAGTCTTCTTGATGGACAACTACAATCTTCAAAGTTTCAGATAATTAATGTGAATGGTAATGGGGAAAAAGGAGTTGGATATTGGTCACCCCAAAATGGACTTGTTAGAAACTTAAATTCGAACACATTTTCTACTACTACTTCAAATGCCAGTAGCCTTGGACTTATTATATGGCCAGGAGACACCACCACCAAACCAAAAGGCTGGCAGATTCCTAATCATGGGAATAAGTTGAAAATTCTAGTTCCAGTGAAGCATGGGTTTGAAGAATTTGTAAATGTGACATATGATCCTAGCACTAATACAACCATGGTCACTGGATTTTGCATAGATGTCTTTGAAGCAGTAATGGAAGAACTACCATATGCTGTTTCTTACGAATTTTATCCCTTTGCAAAGCCTAATGGTGAACCAGCTGGCAGCTACAATGATTTGATCCTTCAAGTGTTTCTTGGGGTAAAACGCTTATTCTTTGCTACTTTTTTCTTGTACGTCATTTTGTAATAAGTTGCCATCCCGGGATAAGATATATTTTATATATTTATACTTGCATCAGTAAATTGAAACCTTCGACTAGGAGCATTTATATACGTATATGTGTGTGTGTGTATTATCTTTGGATTTCACAACTTATTCTAGAGAGCAAAGAGTATATTTCTTCACTGATATAATGCTACTTCTTTCTTGACAGAACTATGATGCTGCAGTGGGAGATATAACCAATAGAGCAAATAGGTCGCTGTATGTTGACTTTACATCACCATATGCAGAGTCTGGTGTCTCAATGGTGGTCCCTCTCAAAGACAAGAAAAGTAGAGAAAGTGCATTGGTGTTCTTGAAGCCTTTTACCTGGCAACTTTGGGTAATAAGCTGTTCTTTTTTCTTTCTCATTGCCTTTGTGGTCTGGGTTCTTGAACACCCAATAAACAAAGAATTTCGTGGGCCTCCAAATCATCAAGTTGGCACAAGCGTTTGGTTCTCCTTCTCAACAATGGTTTTTGCACACAGTAAGTTCTCTTCATCTTAACTTTTTTTTTTTGGTGATGGGCTTGTTACTATATTCGGAAGTCTTGATTAGTGCTTTGTAGAAACTAGAAACCATTGATCATTTTGATATTAAAGATTAGTACAATATAGATAAGTCGCTTTATCGACCAGGTAAAAATGAATAGACAACTATAGTGTCCCTCCAACCTTAAACAAGTTCAATAATTAATGTTAACGATAAGGTTAATGTAGTCATTGCACCGACTTTCTACCCACTCATATGCTCTCTCGCACCCTTTTTTTATTTTTTTTTATTTCCATACTCCACCTTTGCTCATTTTCTTTCATAGTTTTTATTGATTTTATTTGTTTATTCTGGTAACAGGGGAGCAACTAGTGAGCAACTGGGCCAAGTTTGTGGTGACTGTGTGGTTGTTTGTCGTCCTCATATTGACTCAAAGCTATACCGCGAGTCTGACGTCACTATTAACAGTCCAGCAGCTCCAACCAACTGTTACTGATGTAAATATGCTCCTCAAGAATGGGGACTTGGTTGGATTCCAAGAAGGTTCTTTTGTACAGGGGATTTTGGCTCATTTAGGATTTCGCACGGAAAACCTCAGGGCCTATAGATCCACAGAGGAGTTGGCTCAACTTTTTGAAAAAGGGAGTCTGTCTGCTGCTTTTGATGAAATTCCTTTCATGAACCTTTTTCTTTCAACTTATTGCTCCAAATATGCTATGGTTGAGCCAACCTTTCTTAAAGCTGATAGCGGTTTTGCCTTTGTAAGTTAATTTTCCTATGGCTCTTTCTCTTTTATACGAGCACTGTATGGATTGAATTTTTGTGCACAAAATGATTTGATCTTACTTCAATTATTCAATTCGGTTCCGACTTTGAAAATTTATATCTTAGAAGTAACATGCTAACATGCATGAACTCAAACATTTCATTTTGGTGAGCATTATTGCTTTTATAAAGCACTTTCTAGGGTGAACTTCTTATGCATGTTTTCTGATGTGGAAGACATTATTCTTTCTTTCATTTTGCACCTGCAGGCCTTCCCGAAAGGTTCATCTCTCACACTTGATGTTTCAAGGCTGATCCCTAATCTGCAAGAGGGAGGTAAAATGAAAACCATAATGGACAAGTGGTTCAAGAAACAAGCAAGATGTACAGATATCAACAGCATGGGATCTACTTATAGCAGTCCTCTTAGCCTTGGTGGCTTGTGGGGCCTCTTCTTGATTGTTGGGGTTTCTTCTGCACTAGCTCTTCTTATACATGCAGCTATGTTCTTCTATCAGAATTGGCACATCTTGATACGCTCTGATCCAGAACTCTCAGTTTGGAGGAAAATTTGTCTCTTATTCGACCAAAGAGACCCCAATTCACACGCTTTTCAGGCCAGGGGGATGCAAGATAATGATCACGCTATGGGTGCAGTTGAATCCTCACCGAACATCATGATCATTAGCTCGCCAAGGCCATCAAGTCATTCAATCTACGCTGATTCAGACATTACTGATATCGAAATCCAGGAAACACTTTCTAGTTCTTCCACGCACGGTGATTTGAATTCCAGTGGTCAAGCCATCCAAGAGACTCGGTGAGCTACTGGTCTGGCATTAATTGTGGAGTATTTAATTAGATACTGTATATTTCGATATTTTCATAAGGCAGTAGCTTAGTGCAAGAACAGTTATGTAAACACAGAAAAAAAAACAACAACATATTGGTATCCTTGAACGAAACTCAATAATGAAGATCTCTTTGGAGAATCTAGAGTTAAACTTTGCATAATGCATACCCATGTATTGCCAGCTGAAACGGCAGATTCCCCGGCTACAAATTGGTTGTGATTAGAGACTTCAATTCTTACATAGTATTAAAGAGGGCTATTCATTCCAATTGTGCAGATAGATTGGCCAAAACTATATAATAACAAAACTCAACCTAATGCAAAAAAAAAAAAAAATGCGCTAATGGATTTAGCCTTTAGCCGCATTTGAGAATCGCCAAATTTTCCCTTTCATATTATTCACATCTCTATGTTTCCTTCAATTCTTTGGTAAAGAAACAACAGGTATAAATATAGAATTTGCTCTTTTAACATTTACGCAGACCAGACCTCACGAAGGAGATCATATCTTGCATTCATGCAGGCATGACCTGTTTCTTCATGTTTTCCATTTCCATTTCCATTTGCTATGATAGTTGGAGATGATGGTAATTTGTCAATGATGGCTGTAAGAGGGGAATCCAGCTCCTCTAGCTCGTCATCACTTGTATATCCCTTTCTCTGTACAACCGACACGTTCCTTTCCAATGGAGATCTCTCTCCTGCTTCTGATACTTTTTCTGCTACATCGACTGAGGAAGGAGGGTTGTACACAACTGGTGCAGCTGTATAAGGGAAGCTTCTCGCAGATCCTCCGGACAATCTCCGCTCCACAATACTCTAAAGAAATAATGAAACAATACATCAAGCTTTTATCATGGGAAATGTTGTCTTTCAAGTTACAAAGCATCTCTTATTATTATGATTAAACTAAGATTAAACAGTCATCCGTTCATGATTTAAACAAGTTCCAGAGAAAGCTTTGACAAATGTTTCAAAATCATTAGCGTTACTGGCGCAAGTTCATTTGGTCATGGAAACTGAAACTGAATAAAAGCTTTATAAGGTAACCAAGGGGGCGTTGAAGGTAAGTATTCATACCTCAGCATTCAGTGCTTCCAATACAGCTCCTGGAACAGCATCTGGACAGAACTCATCTGGAGTGAAGTTACAAAGTATCCGCTTGACTAATGGAAGACTAATTGATGGGCACACCTAGTCAACATGACAAAATTAAAGTTTAATCAGCCCAAGAAACAGGGGAAATAAGGTACAGAAGAAAGTAGAATCAAGTGAGAGTGGTCGCAACTAGAAGCATACCTCCTTTCTGATTGAGCGGTCGATAAGCATGTCTTTTGGAAGCATCAGAAGATCACTCAAGGTATTGAGAAGAAGGAAGGATTTTGGTTCACCATCTCCACTCGGCTTGTCATCGTCCTCACTTCCGGGCTGATTTTCTTGCAGGGAATCATCAGCATCCATGCCAAACATATCACTTAGCCATCTAGACCAATTTCCAACCTGCAGGACAAGCATCCTCCTCATGTTTCAACACTTGCAATCATAATTTTTTCACATAATACCTGAGGATTATGTATATCACGAGGAAACTCAAATAAAACAAGAGAGCAAACTGCGCATGCAACTCTCGTCATTTCTAGGTTTGATCAATATTCTTGATTGTATTTAAACAAACAGGCTAGTGGCCATTTACATGTGGTTTTTACCAATAACTAGTGTGCCATTTACAGGGCCACTTCCTCTAGCGGCACTTGACTTAAGTTGCATCATATTGATCAAAAGTCATAGCATTTTAAAGAAAGGACCAGGCAATTCCTAAATCCCTAGTTGAGGCCTAGCCTTCCAAAAGGATGAAATGTCAACTTAAAAAAATGAAAATTGAATATATATCAAAAATAAAACTAGAAAGAGGATAAAGATACATACAGAATTTTTTAGTTGTGCACCAGATCCAAAACTCAAATCACCAGCAGGAATAGGTAGAACCCGGGAATCAAGAATGGGATCTGACACTGGATCAGTAGGAATCTCATGCACTGACTCACGCAGAATCGCATTAAACATTGCAACATCTAGCCTGGCAACACATTGTCCCATAACCTAAAAGGAAAATCATACATAATTAAACCTCCAAAGTAACTGAAAAGCTTATAAAGTTCAACAACTTTGTGGTTAAGATTAAAGTTTCAATGTCTGCGATGAAAATTTAAGCTGCAGGGGAAGTTTGAGGATTCCATACCATTCTAGCCAACACAGGCAAGCAGCCACACTGGTGTCCCCCTGCTCGAACAGGACAGAGTCGTTGAGAAGCATCCTGGAAAGCATTTTTCCACAGGTTAACAGAAAAGCTGCCTTGGTTCTGATCACCCAGGGCAGGTCCCAACAACCTTGCAATCATCTTATTATTTGACGAATACTCGACTGGAGATTGCATATGCGGAGCCAAAGCCTAGAAAGATAAGATTCGGATCAGCTAAACAAAATAGCACATCATATCCCTTGATAACAGCATATGTCAAATGTTAATTACAAATAAAATGACATGCTGTTGGACTCGAACTAAATTTAAACTGTACTTTGGTTGTCTCAATCAAACAAACACTATACTTCAACTGTAGTTATCAATTATATATTTCATACTTGGTTTATGTAGATGTACCTGCCACCACACAGACTCAACGACCCGAGAAAAAATCCAGGATTCAACTCTTTCTAATGCCGCTGTGAAGGTTCCTGTCTCTTGCCAGTCATCAGCAAACTGCATAAAGCCGTTCATTTGTTTAGTACCAGAACTACCCCTCCATCTCAGTGCTGCAGACTTCACTTCACTTCGCTTGCTAGTTCCATTTGACTCGAACTTAGCTAAAGGACTTGAGTGACGTGAACTACCAAATGCTTGAGACATGATCTCCCTTAGCACAACAGTATTGGATAACCAGAAGGTCAACCTTAAAATACAAAAGGTAAAAAGAAAAAGTTAGTTTGCAGAAATTGACAACAATTTGCAACACTTTGAACTACAACATGATAATATTTACCTGGCAACATCATTACCACAGGACTTTGCAATTAGAACAAGCCCTGATACGGTGTTCTTAGCAATTGTGGCTCGCTTGTCCTGAGTCCAATGCTTGCAAGCATGAATATAAAGTCTAGAAATGCGCCGGGCAGGTGTGTGCACTTTATGTGCAGAGCTTCCATGCTCTGGTACCACAGAATATAGGGAGATTTCAAGAGCAGCAACTTCTCGCAGTTCTTCTTCAAGTTTCTGAATTCTCTTTTCCATTTCTTCAACCTTCTGTTCCAAAGCTGTAACATTCTCTTGTTCATCATTTTCTTCTGCATCTACCATTTGATTGTCACTTCCAATACTATGGGCACCATTTGAAGACCTATCAACAATATCACTTCCTTTTATCTCTTCAATAGGTTTATCATCAACTTCCTCGGATGATTTTGAAGAAGCTTTCATGGGAATTTCTGTATTGCTAGAATCATTCCGAGAAGAACTTTTGGTGGTAATTCCAGAAGGCCCTTTCTGTAAAGTAGTGGATTGTTTGCGAGTGTGATCATTGGATTTTGACTTACTAGATTCATGACCAGATCTCTCCCTGGATCCATGAGAGCTCTCTGAGGAATCTTTTCTTCCAATAATTTTGGGAACCCTTGAAGGGCTTTCTACTATGTCATCCGCAGAGGTAGTCGATTCTCCTTGAGATGATACAGAATCCTTTATTGTCTCACAATCTGACACCTCTTCCTTCCCCTCCTTTGTTTCTTTATCCAAATCACTAGAATGACCGTCTGAAACTTCATCAATGTTCTCTATGGAAATCATTGGATTGGCTTTCAAATCTTGAGGTGCCTCCTCAAACCTTTTGACATCATCCACATAATGTATGACCATGTTTCCATTAACTTCAGAGGCCTCTGTGCCCATGTTTAAATCGCATACTAAAGTACCGGAGTCTTTGGATTCAGTTTCTTTTCCATTCAAAGTCTTGCCGGTATTCCCTTGGTTCAGTTTGTGGTCTCTCTTTTCAGTTCTTCCGGAGCGCTTGGTGGTTTTAGTATTTGTAGTTTTCCTTTTGTCAACTTCCTTCATGCTTAAGAAGTTCTACTTCCTCCAACTACAACAATCAAATGAAGATACTGTGACATGCAGGAATGAAAAACAATCAATAACCGAAAAAAGCTGTTATTCTTAAGACTGAGAAGGAAATAGAAAAGAGAAGAAAATAGAGCCAAGCCAACACTAGATGCATCAAGCAAGGGACTGCAACTACCTTCTACAAAATGACTTCCTCTGCATTAAAAATGGAAGAAAACTTTTTCTGGGCCTTTCTTTATGCAAAATTACTTTCAGCAAGCCTACAATAAGACATCATTCTGGGTCATTAACTGGAAAATGTAACACAGTTTCGACATAAAACTCAAAGACAGGCCAAAAAATCATGCATCAAAGGCAAAACAAAGTCGGTTCACTAATTCAACTCTCAAGGGCCAGATCCTCACCAATATTGCAATAAATGCTACAAAAATTCTACTGCTGTCATGAAATTGTGTTGCTATTTAAGACACGAGCATCGTCCATTAATTTCAATCAATTGGGTCAAAATCATCTAGAATAAGGAAGCGCTACATTTCAAAGCAACACAATCATAACATCTCAAACATGTTGAAAAGGCTGTGGGATGAAATTTGTCAGGTTTGGGAATCAATTCAATTCCAAGTTAAAACAAAATAGAGCAGAAAATGGCTTTGGAGGGTCCAGCACTATGAATTAGAGCACAAATCTATCATATTCTACGTCCCCATCACCATAGAATAAATTTCGCACAGTGAATATACATCTCTCTCTGGCAACTGGCTACAGCTAAACAACATACGGTCCAACAAAATCACTAAACAAATTCATTTAATTATTCTCTTTTCTTTATTTCGACCAACCAATGGAACGCTATTAAGTACAAAGTATCAAATCGATTGTACCAAAAAAGTATCAAATCCATAAAATTATAATAAACAAGGGAAAAGTTGGCTGAATTTAATCATAAACATTAACAAAAATGGTAATTTGGTAATTCATTAAACCAAAGCTGAGATCCAAATCTCCAATCACAGTTCAACTCATAAAGACTGGCATATGCACACAGCAGTGTTTCACTCATAGTAAGGAGTAATATGCACCGTGGATATGACCAACCGCTGACGTGGCGAGACAGAGACCGTACAAAAGTTCAAGTTTACTGAAGAAGAAAGGAGCTTTAACAACTTACCGCGTCGGAATAACAGAACCGGAAACGTGACCGGAAATCCAACGCAATGTGGCAATCGAAGCCAAAACGACAGCGAATTGAAGCTCACAGTCCGTTCGCCGCGACTGCACGAAACGCAAGAAAAAGAGTGAGGAAATCGAACCTGGAAAATGGAGCTCAAAACACGTCGAGAAAAGCAAAGCGTAGAAGAAGTGACAAGATCTAGACTAAAACGACGCGTCGTTCGAGTCAAAAGAACAGCAGCAGTCGAAAAAGCTGTAACAGACACCAGGAAATTGAACCTACCGAAGCTTTTCGGTCTGCGTTGTTGCTTGGGATTGTCAATAACTTGCTTGATGAGAGAGAGAGAGAGAGAGAGAATAAATTGGGAGTGGCAGTGTTGAATAATGAGTGCGGGAAGGAGGCTATTTAAAAAGAAGTCTGCGAGGTGTTGGCTACTGAGGCAGGCGTACGGACAGGTAATGGAGGTCTGACTGGAGAGGGTTGTCGGTGCCGAGAAGTGACCGGGTATTGCCGGTTTTACGTTAACGCGTCAGAGTGTCTTGGATATCAGAATTTATTAATGGGAGAGAGAGATCAAGGATTTGATCTGCTTTTTTATGGGATGGACTTTTTGACTCATTTAAAATCTTTTCGGTCCATGTGTTTGTGTCCCATTTTCAATATTTTTTTTAGAAATATCACTTGTATTAAATTCTATTGAAACTCAGCTTATTAAGTGAAGTAGTGAATTTTCTGAAAAAAAAAAAAAAGGTGAAGTACTGAACCATTTTAAGAGAAAAAACTGTCGAACATTCTGCTTATTTGAGCACTCAATTATCGAAAAACGAAATGCCACATTTTGAAAAATAAGTAAGAATATCTATCGCGATCTATAAGATGTTTGAGAAAACAAATATTAAATTTGAAACGGTTAATGTTTCTTATAGAATTAAATCATGATCCAAATGAGACAAACTGAAACTTAAGACTAGTTGTTAATGTACAACCAATATCAATGCTGAGATTAAAATATTTAAGATACATTCATTTAAGCTCATCCCTTTATTTTATATTTAAGAGTGGTGTTACTATCATATCCTGACGTCTCGGTAGCCACACTGGCACACTCCATCCCGGACAAAGTCGGCTCTCTCCCGCCGGGTGCCCATCTCATGGCTCGGTAAGTGCAGAGCCAAGCCATAGCCCCTTGGCAAGAAGAAAGACCTAGCGATACCCACAGTCAATGTTCTAAAAATCGCTAGGCGCTAGTCGAACTGCGAGGATGAGCCTAGCGCCTAGGCGAGCACCTATGCAGTTTTTTATTTGACTTTAATTTTATTATACAACATTTAAATAACAAAATAAGTGTCTATTTAAAACAAACACTATATTTGTATTAACAAACATAAATATGCAAAATGAAAATGACATAAAAAGTACTATAATTGATTAAAAACATTGGGAAAACAAATTTCGATTGTTTAAAACTCGCCTAAACGGATTTGCAACTAATCAAAGCGGTTAGCCTCCACTTAAAGCCTAAGCGGGTCTAAGTTGGGGTTGGTACAACTGGCCTGGTTGGTGCAGGTGAGGTTGGGTGAACACCATCGGAAAATAAAGTAATAATGGTAAAATGAGTGGCCAATCTTCTTGTCAATTATTTGACTAACAACTATTACTCAAAATGTTGTGTGTAATTATATCTCTCATCATCGGATGCCTAGCCCGTTATGGACAGTCCAGTTGTACTCGATTGGTTTTTACATGCATGACAATGGACTTGGCATTAAAGCAAGGAAAGCAAACAGTGGACCGACGACACAACAATTAATTTTAATAAATGTATTGACATATTTTAACAGGTAGGTGATTACATATCCTAAGAAATTATAATTTTAATATCTTTTGAGACACCTTCATAGGTTACTTCCCAATTTCCTTTGCACGTGATAGTGTGAATTAAGACACGTGATCACTATAATGAGGTAGTTGGATCCATGGTTTTCTTGAGGGGTCTTTACCACACTTTTTAATCTTTACGGCACCCAAAACGTAGAACTACAAAGTCTAAATTAACTAATTTGATGTTGAAATAACTTGATTCTCAAGTTTATGGATGGTGATGATATCTTATAATGTACCCACAAGTTTGGAGTCTTTGGACATGGAGATATTTAGCAGTCGTTTTCTACAATCTTAGAGTAAAAACGTCCGTTGCAAGAAGACACATGTTATGAGTTTATGTTTTTAGTATAATCGGTTTCAGAACCTGTACCTTTTGTTCCTAATTTGCTATAATTGGTAGAGCAAGTGAAATTGCTTGAGCAATGACTTCTTTCTGTCATGCCTTAGGTCATTATGTCTAATTACGATTTATATGAGTACTACTCCAACGCCTTATGCCTAGAAAAAACAGATCTAAATATTACTTGAAGTCAAATTTGGCCTTCAAATTTGTTAGGCCAAATTTGATTAACAAATAAGCTGCTTCATTTTTACTTTATCAAACATAAAAAACTTGCTCCCAAAAGAGAAAAAAAAGGAGAAAGAAAAAACTAATTGCAAGCAAGAATTGAAATTAATAATTTGGTAATATATGGACCCTCCCACACCGACAACAATGTGGTTTCCAGATCACATTGTCATTGTCTCTACTATGCATCACACTTGACAAAAACAATAAATTAGAGAGTTAATTAATTAGTAATGCCTCGTCACTTATTTCTTCTATGCCAAAACATCGATCGAGATCGAACTATTATATATAGCTAGAGGAGATCGATCAGAGAACCAACTGTTTCTTTCCCAGCTTATTTATTATATATCATACAAAGCATGCACGGCCTCGTTTGGTTCACAAAAAAGAAATCAATTCCTTACTTTTTCTTTAGGTATGAGAAATTGAAATTTTCATTAGTTTTCTTTTTAAGTGTTTGATAATATTGGAAAAATAGTCAAAATTCCCTAAAATTTTGGTGATAAATGCAGGAGAGTATATAGAGAAAATGATTTCCTTGGAGTATGAGCCAATTTCCCCTATTTTCCATTCTTTCAGAAAAAGATTCATTTTTTTGACATTCCAAACACAAGAAATAATTAAGTTTCCTTTTCCAATGTCTCAATTCCGCGAACCAAACAAGGATAAAGGGGGCAATTATGCTAATATTTTCTTTGGAAATATGTCTGGGTGGTCACCTTATTAATAAGCAGTGGTTGAGTTGTGATCCGGTCAATTAATTTGGACGTATACATATGCATGGTCCTGATGAATACATGATCGATAGTGATCGATCGAGATATAAACTATTTCCCCAACTAATCCTCAATGTTACGAATGGATCCAAATCCATGAGGGATGATTACAACTTGTCTATATTGACGTTATTTTAGTTGATATATCGTCAGTTCGTCACGTAGTTTTCTTAAATTTATTTCAATTAATGGTCACTGTAGTTGAATTGACACTACAAAATAGACTAATCGATCTGATGCGGTTTTCATTATTGGATTTAGAACTAATGGTAGAGAACTAAATAGAGAAAAAGTGAAAACTCATAAACTTTTTGATTTGTTACCATTAATCATCAGAAGAATTAGATTCAACACCGTAAATAACCACAAATTCATAAAAAGTTGAATGATGACTACGTAAAAAAATAAGCTCAGTAAACACTACTATAATCTACATGAAAGATTCTTCCTTCTTTTTTTTGGACTGTGAAAGATTCTTCTTTTGGCCAAATTACATGAAAGATTTGGTTGGTCCAACTTTACACATGCACAAGAACATGGAGTAACCAAACTATCATGTGATTTTATCATTCATTTATCTTTAGTAGTGTTGTAAAGACTAACTTTTCAAAAAAAAGTGTTGTAAAGACTAAATTTGGACGGAACTAAAGTTAGATTAATTAATTAAATTAATTGAGCTACCCAAATTAGTAACTTCTTATTTTGAGGAAAGAAAAACTGCATTCATTAATTCAAAAGATAATGAGGGGAATGACGACATAAATTTCCAATTACTCCAAACGGAGAAGAGAAACTATTCATATCCCTAATATAGAACCAGCGGGTATATATACCATGAGTCAATGAGACCCAAATTGTAATCACAATGATCGCTCTTTTTTCCGAGTTATTGATAGTTAACCAATTCTGAGTGTCACAATACGACCTCACAACCAACATCAAGAAGAACCACTTCACCCCTTTCACATCGTGTTTCAAAATAACTAAACCACATGCAAGAGTAGTTCACCATCACGTTGATAAAATACCGAAATTAGAACACATAATTAGCAAGAATAACGCCATATAAATAACACAACAATAGGACCAGGACCCCTAACCCTAACTCAATTGTGTATGGACTAATTACACCTAAATAAAACCCAAAACCAAAAAGAAAAACCTTGATAAAAAAAAGGATTTTTATCACAAATGGTCACTCACTTTTCACTCATTCGACACTTTAGTCACTCATTTTTGCAAAATATCACTTTGGTCACTCACTTTATACTCTCTCATACACTTTGGTCACTCAGTCAGCCATGTGCCCTATTTTGCAAGGTCAGTTTCGTCCCTTCACCCCCACGTGAGTGACCAAAGTGTATGAAATGGTATAAAGTGAGTGACCAAAGTGATATTTTGCAAAAGTGAGTGACTAAAGTGTCGAATGGGTGAAAGGTGAGTGACCATTTGTGATTTTTTCCTTAAAAAAAACCAAGAAAAAACTACCGCAATAGAATACCCTCCCCCAATGAGTCGGCGCGATTTTTTCGAAAGTACACACCAGTGGAATGGGCCCTACCCCCAGCTAGACAGCCCAGTCCCAATATGGAACCATGATAGCCACCTCCACCAACATTCCATCCAACCCCCGTTCCTCCATCATAACCCTAACTAGCCATGCCCATCCTTGAAACGTCCACCTTCATCATGGAAAACCACCGCTAGCTGATCCACCCCCCACAACCATCATAGATCGGAGAACCAAGCCACTCTGAGCCCCGATCCCTTTCACCCTTGAACCAACCCACCTAGTGTGGCTGTTAGAGAGGCCCAACCTCTGGTCTACCACCCCCCCTAGCGACACCGCCACTAAATCGGTTGGCTGGATCAAGCTCTTCAAACCACCACCGACCCAAAACGGAGAAGAGAGAAGTCTCGTACATGTTTACTTAAAGGCATATCATGATGGAAAAAACTCGTCGGACGCGTGCATCCAAACTGTCTCTTATTTGTATACATTCGGTAGTGTAATTCCATGATTTAAACCGTTGATCTTATAAAGCAACCTTTATAAATAAATTCTGCAACAAATCAACATAAATAGAAATCGTTTATTTATGCAATTGCATCAAACAAATTGACGGTCAGTCATGAGAATGTTAGCTTTTACCAAAACCGTCAAATTGTTTGATATAGTTGAATGAGTTAACAATCTCCTATTTAAATTTTTTTTTTTTTGCAGAGATGATCTTTACAGATGGTTTTATAAGATCAACGGTTCAAATCATGAAATTATACTGCCGAAAGTATGCAAATATAAAAAAATTTGGACACATTAATCCGACCTAAATAGGACAAGAGGTTTTTCCTCTGTTGATATCGTCACATACTCGTTATCTCAGCGAGCTCCAGCCGGATCGCTCGTGCTTGATCAGTCGAAGTACAAGGACCAAAATCATGATATATCATATTGACGTGCACCGAGTCTATCTCGACCTCTTCAATATCTTCAATTTCAATAAAATGGTTATCAGCTAAGAACTGGCTTCCGAGACACATTTAAAAGTCAGAGAATGCCAAAGTCTATTTTCCTTTCTAAAAACTAATAATCGACCGAGTAAGATGTACTCGAACAAAATAATGTCTCAATTTTATGGTCGAAAAGCAAAAGTTAAAAACAACTTTTCAATCGGCGAATAACTTATTTCAACTAGTGTAAAGATTCGGATATCTTGTTTCTTTGCTTGCTCATCGTTTTGAGCCAAAGAACATCAAACGAAATTTTCAGTTGTCACCACAGATAACTGGAATGGCTTCCATGCTTGTGGCGTTATCAAAACTGGGGGGCCGTGTTAGTCTGTTGGATACTGTTGGAGTAAATCCACCTCTCCATCTGAGAACTAAACAGCCCAACTTTGATTCGCACCTTCTCAGATTACCAACTTGGCCAAGGAAAGATTGCAATGGTTTCTTATTCTCCGGTCAATGTAAGCTATTGAAGTTGGTCGATCTCAATTGAAAGGTGCTTTCCAATGAGGTTGCAAAGCAGATTACAGCAAAGAGGATCCTGAATTACCTCTACCTCAATCTTAACTTTTAGTAAAACAATTTGGTTTAGGTACAGGTCAATTTAGTTACTTCAATTACACTTCATTTCTGTAGTTCGTATTTGGTTCCTCGCAAAGATGGGGTTGCAAATGGCAGCCACGAGCTACATGTCAAGGGCTGAGTCCCTAATTCAAAGCTATTACACTGGTAGCTTTTCTATGCTCCAAGTAAATCAGTTCACACATCTGATTTCATGAGAGGACAACATAAGAGGTGCTGAGATTCTGTACAAACGGGCTATGCCAAAAAGTATTTTTCTTTTTGAACAATAAAAAGTACAAGTATTAATGGGTAGACTTGGGAACTACAGAAACCAATTGTTTTAGCTTCATTCCCCTGAACTGTATCCTTCTAGGCAGTGCTCTAAATTGGACAAATGTGCTGTTACTTAACAAAAATCAAACCTAAAATTGGGTTTTTACCATACAAGTCGGACAAAAGCTTCCAGAGCAAAATTGAACTGGTCAAAATCAGACAAGTTCTCCATACAACACACAATAATCACCATCAGGCAAACAATCTGTATTTCACTATTTCTAAATAGTTGTCCAACCCATTTCTAGGAAACGAGGTAGCACCTGAGGAAATGAAATCGAAATAAGGAAACATTAACTTTAACCCATTCAAAGCCAAGTTGATCATCAGAACCAATAGATAGGGTAATTACCAAAAGTTCAAAACCTTACTAATGAAGAATACAGGGATCTTAGAACTCTGCAAAAACATAAACTATATGCAAAGTCTATTTCCTCACAAGTAGAAATAAGGAAGGTCAAAATCTATTTGCTGCCACAAAGAAGAAAAATAAGTCTGACCAGCATGACACATGGTAGAAGAATATACGATTCCCATAGCCATATCAATCATCTGATTCTACTCAGATAAACACCACATTTCTAAATACAGGCGATACTTAATTACCAGTCAGTAGCAGCCCTCAAAAAAGGGGGAATAGCACAATCGATGGGGGTTCCTAAATGTTATTTCACCTATCCAACATCTCCACCACACCCTACTTTGTAACCCAAGGATAGACTGCACCAATGACTATAAAGTGGAGACTACAGAATCATGGGTTTGCGAACCTGACAAAGTCTTCAAACCAATTGACTAGGTTAGAAAACGCTTTTCTAATAGCTAGCTAAGGTGAACTAACAGAAATGTCTACCATCTAAAATTGTCTTATTAGTCATAGTTGCTTTCATGTCCATAGGTTTCCCAAGCATTTAATATACGTGAAGCACTTGGATCAAAATAATCAATCAAGCACCAACCTACCAATGTCTTTGAATCTAGTCTATTCAAAGGTTCATGGCATATTTGAACCATGCAGGCCAACTCAGAGTCCCTTTACAAGATGATAGCTTAGATTAACATAAATCCAACAAGAAACCAAACTGAAAGCAAGACGATGAATTAACATTGAGAAAAAGATGAATCGTGGACAGCTACAGCATCTCATTTGAAACTAATCTCTACAATAACACCAACAATACCAGCAGGGCCTTTGTCAGAGGTACATTGTTGGCTTAACTGATATTGTTGGCTTTATCAATGGAAGCTCAAGAGAAAGCAAGTGACATAATATACGTTTCAATTGCCCCTTGATTTTATTGCACAAATTAAGCACTAATTGAACAATGACATGGACTAACGATACAACAAAAACTCTAATTTCTTGATACAAACAATAGTCTGCTTGCAAAATTAAACATCTATTATCACTTGTCAAATTGGCACTATTTACATTCTTTTGCATATTTCAATAGATTATTCAATCAAGCATGACTAGTGACTAATAGAAACATGCCAAATATGTGAAAGAAAAGTACACCCCACTCAAGCGGGTAACCACTGTTCATTTCTACACATGGGTGATTAGCACAGGGATCTAATTTTAGCTAATGACACCCAATTCATGATTGTGGTTTTTGAAACAGCACATAATTAGAGATCCCCCAAGCACAACCAAGTATTAGAATGCAAGACTAAAATAGTCCAACGGAGTAAAAAAAAAATGCAAGACTCCTTTCAACGGTCAACAAACCTCATCCATTATCATATGTAATGAAGACAGTGCCTAAATAATAGCATTACTAAAAACATCTGTAAAGGGTTTCAATTAACAACCCAAATAGTTAAAAAAAAATTCCAGAGTAAATTGTTATCGTCGCCTACATATTTATGTTGTTAACCTGATTTATATAGTTAATATGACTTGTAACTCATGACAATCACAACTCATGGCAGCTATATCAGGATTCAGAGTTTAAAATCTCCCAACTCCTCTCATGCTCTGCAAGACACTCTCCATACGCAAAGTAAGAATGCTAGATGCCCAAGACTACATGTTTAGCTTATAAACTGATGTAAGAGTGTGTGTGCCATATCAATTGCCAAGCCCATCACACTACCCACCCTACGCTCACTACCGGTTGTCAGATCATTAAGCACAATTCTTCTAGCATCAGTCAAAGCAAAACCAGTACAAATTTTTCCTATTTATGTTCTTCCACACAACTCCACAGGCAGTAATGTAAACATGACAGAAAGGTGCAAGCCCTGGTGCCCATCTATGCACATAGATGTCATCTTAGTCATAGATTTTCACACTGTTTCTATCCTACCTTATAGCTACTGATAGCACTGCAAAATTCAAATCATAAGCATGAAATCTATAATTTGAAGCATGAACTATTTGGAACATTAACAAGTCAAACATCCAAAAAATCTCAAAAGCAACAAAATTAGGAGTATTCAAGCTTCAAAAGAGCCCAATTAAACATCGAGAAACCCTTATTTCAACTACATATGATATCAACAGCGAAAAAACCCATGAAACTCAAAACAGGGTCGGATCCAGAACCTCCTTACCCGGATCGAATTTCAGTCGGATTCAGCCGAAAGCCCGGACTGCTCGATCTCGAGGCGTTCGAGGGCCTTCTGGTGGGCCCAGGTCTCGATGGTGAGATCGGGCTTGGCATTGAGTCCGACGCCGAGGATGACGATGGTGAGGAAGCTGGTGATGTAGCACGGGAGCTCCCAATCCTCCCATTTTCGAGACTGGCCCGGAGGTAGAGGGGTTCGGTTGAAGAGGTAACCTTTTGGCTGTTCCTCGTGGCCCGGACTGGTCCAGCGGCTCGGACCGGTGGCTGAACCGCCGCGGGTTCGGAGGGTTTGGATGAGGCGCTGGCGGAGCATTGTGGGGGCGCGGGTGGACTTTCTCGCTCGGAGCAGAGAAAGAAAGAGAGAGAGAGTGAGAGTGATTTTTTGTTTGGTAAAGAACGAGTAGAGTGATATGCTGCGCTCTGCGACGAGGCGTTTTGCTCAAAGTGGCAAAAGCTATCTGGTGTCGTTTTGGAAAGACCACATGACATTAGGTAAGTCTAGGGAAAAGTCACCGGAGTGGGTGTGTCTGACCAATTAATCAAAATTCAGAAAACTAAAACTCTTTTCTCAAAATAGTCTTGGACCGAATGCGAAATGCGAAAAATAATATATTTTTCTTTATGATTGTTATACGTGACATCACCTGATTGAACAGTTAGACAAACTTAATGATCTGATGGCGTGACTGAAAACTCTCTCCAGGCGTATATGTATTTCGGATGGGAAATAGAAGTGTTATACTCGCACTTCCAAATATGTTATACGCCCATCTCTTTTTTTATTAAATTTAATTCAGGTTAATTAAGTCAAACAACTGTAAAGACAACTACCAAACTAGAAAAAAAAAATTGTTTGCTAAAAGAACTATAGCTCATGGGATTTGGAGTTAGACCAGCTTTGCTGGACTAAATTATCATGCTGCGGCGTCTTTGCACAGTCGTGTGCTATGGAAGTGGACCTCTTTGCTGTATGGCGAGGAAGCTTTGGTATGAAAGAGATTATGTGATGCATGGTGCTCATGTTCCATGTCCTGAAGATTAGCCGGTGGTTAATCTATATATGACTTCGTGAATGTAAATGCCGAAGGCAGAGTAAATCGGTTGTATGGAAAAAGTAGGAGTTATAGGAAGTTCTTTGTATTTTCTTATTGAATCAAAGTTGTAATGCATATGCCTTTCAACCTTTATATAGGCTCGGTGAATAGATTAGTTAGGCTAACAAATCTCACAAGCTCGCTACTTCTCCAGATTGTTAAACCATGACAGTTTGCTGCTGTGAATGTCCAGTTAGGTTGCATCCATCATGGTCCACTACTCGAGTAGTAGGTTCACCAGTTATTTTCCAAATGGAACATGAAGTTGCAGCATGTCCATGTCCACCATGCTACGGAGGCAAGCAGTTCTAACGCACTTTCCATTGACACTGCCTAACATGTTCTATCAAATCAATGAGAGGTTTCATAAATCCAAATCGATAAATGGACATTTTCAAATTTTGGTGAAAACATGTTTAGGCATGAAGTGTGCACTTCTAGACTGCTGTTTGCCTTTGTTTTAGTCTTCAACAAAATAATCTTCTCTAATGCCCCGATTCAATAATATCTTTAAAGGGTTCTGTGAAAATGGTAGAGAGAACCTTGTACATCAGATGATGTTACAACTGGCCAACACCAGTTCGCTCCCACATTTTCTTTTTCATCTCAGAAACCAGGTTATACTTCTATATGGCCGGTCCTGACATGATTTTGAACTTTTCATGTCATCATTGCAGTATGGCCATATTTGCTTCTGTTCCATTCTGAAATGAGAGATTCATATGATGAATTTCCAGAGTCACCAGTAATCCCCACAAGAACAAATCCCTCCAACAATGTGATGATACCGGTTTTTATCTCTCAAGGACACTTCTCTTCCATATAACTTTGAGACAAGTTTGGCAAAATTATGGCAATCAACACAAATGCGAAGGTTCTTTATCACACGGACTGGCACACCTTCAGGAGTAGCAATAAGCCCAAAAGCCAAAGCCATCTTTTCACTGTGGCCTAGAAGTATCTTCTCCTTCTGCTCCTCATCCACATCATATAAAACGCAACCCAAATCAGGAGAATAACCAACTTCCTTTAACTTTGCTGATAATTCTCTCACCTTTGCAGATACCTCTACCCTTCTAGGGTGGGAACGATCACTTGCATGAAAAGTATGAAGGACTTGGTCAAGCTCAATCCAACTTCTTCCTGGCTCCTTTATCACAGCCTTCTCTGTCATTAATTCCCTTACAGTTCTTACATCTTCCCATCTCCCTGCAGAAGCAAATAAATTAGAAAGAATGACGTAATTCCCAGCATTTTCAGGCTCAATTTCTAGAAGACGAAAACCCACAAATTCACCAATGTTAACATTTGAGTGAACTCTACAAGCACCTAAGAGTGAACCCCATATAGCAGCAGTTGGCTCAGAAGGCATCTTTTTAATGAATTCAAATGCTTCTTCAACTCGACCGGAACGCCCAAGCAGATCAACAACACATCCATAGTGCTCAAGCTCTGGCTCAATTCCATTTTCCCCTTTCGCCATCTCATAAAAGAATTCCAGCCCTCTATCTTCCATTCCTCCATGACTGCAACCAGATAAAACAGCCAAGAACGTGACACTGTCTGGTCTGATTTTATTTTCTTCTTTCATTAACTTGAAAAGTTTAACCACCTCTTTTCCCATTCCATGTTTACTATACCCTACAAGCATTGCATTCCATGAGATAACAGTTCTCTCGGGCATGCTATCAAAGATCCGTCTTGAGTAACTAAGGTTTCCACATTTTGAGTACATATCGATCAAAGAGTTCTGAAGAACCACATATGAGGGCAGTTCACGACGAAGTACATGGTTGTGAACTTGCCTGCCAAGGTCCAATGCAGCAAGCCCTGATAATGCTGTTAAAACACTGGCATAAGTGACATAGTTCGAAGTCATTCCTTCCCTCTGCAACTGCCGGAATAGCTCCAAAGCCTCTTCATCATGACCCAGCTGGGCATAGCCAGAGATTATAGCAGTACAAGAAACAACATCTCTTTCAGGCAAGCCGTCGAAAACTCGTCTGGCTTCAAGCATTCTACCAGCTTTAGAATACATGTCAAGAAGTGAGCTCCCAACAAATATATGCGATTCAAACTTTGTTTTTATTATGAGACAGTGGATTTGCCTGCCTAAGTCAAACCCCCAAGAACCCGTACATGAAGTAAGTACTGTTGCAAAAGTGAACTCATTAGGTTCCGTACCTGCAATAATTACATAACATTACCAACTGTAGAAGACATTGTAACATGGACAAAGAAAATCAAAAGAACACTAATATCTAATCTGCCGACACATAGGAAAGATTATTTCGTCCTTATGAAATTGAATAAAGCATCATATCTAATCTGAATTGATGCCAACTGTAGAAGACAAGGTCACATGGAGAAAGAAAATTACAAACACAATAACCCGCAATCTACACTCTTATCAAGCGATAATTGCTTTCTTGTGAAATTGATGAAATACTCATATCTAATGTGAATTCATGCTATAAAACATAATTGAAAACAGACAGCAGCTTCTCCGTGCAGCTTAGGAAACTCGGCAGAGCAAGATTATAGACCCATGGATATAAACCAAACAAAACCCAATAATACCTGATCTTAACATCTGTAGAAAAAGATTGGTGGCTTCGGAGGCATACCCTCTCTTAGAATAAGCTGAAATCATGGCTGTCCATGACACCACATTTCTCAGAGGCATTTCATCGAGCACACGGTGTGCATCATCCAAACAATCACAGTTATTATAGAAAACTATCAGCCGGGTCCTGAGGTGCACCGGCGGAAGATAACAGGTTTTGATCATGTGGGCATGGACTCTTTGACCTTCTCTCAAGGCCCTTTTGCTTACACACTCGTTTAAGAGCGTGTAGTAGCCTACGAACTTCATCTCAAGGCCTTGAACGGTCATTTCGACCAAAGCTTCTCTCAGTTTACCGTTGGAGCATAGAGATATTAAAGCCGGTGAATTTGGCGGGAACGATGAAAGGGATAGTTGGCGGACAAATGGGGTAGAAATTACAAGTTTACGATAGCAAACTAAGAACGTTAATCTTCGGTGCATGTTTTAACTACTCACAGAAACCCTTGCCTTCTGAATTGCTTAAACTGCCTAGTCAACGAAATACCGTGACTACCCAACCCTGGCCCGTGTCATTTCTTTCCTTTTGTCCCATTCCGAAAGAATTCATGACATGTTTACTTACTTGGAATAAGAATGAGAATGAAGTAATTGATTCTAATTCCTGAGTTCTCATGCATTTACTAAAACGTACATGAATCGGAATGGTTGTAGGTCCCACGTAAAAGTAAAGAATCTATTACTGAATATCCGGAGTTTGATAACCATAGGGGGAAGATATTATGAATGAATTCCGATTCATTCACATTTTCATTCAAAGTAAGTAAACATGACATGTCAGTGTTCTAAAAATCGGTTTAGAGGCGCTTAGGCGCTAAGCAGAGGTCAGGCGCCCGAATTAATTGGAAATCGGGAGGAAATATCGGTCATGAGCCTAGGTGGATCCTAAGCGACTGACTAGGCGGCCTAGGCAGTTAAAAAATTGGATTTTTTTTAATTATGTACTAGGAAAGGATACGTACGGGAGAGTGGGAGATATTGATTTGATTTGATTTGTATGGTGTGATTTCCTCTCCTCCCCATCATTTTCCCAACATTTTTATTGATTGGAAATTCATGATTTAAATATTGGCTTGCATACTGTTTAATAAGAAAATTTGGGAAGACATCAATATTATTTTTCCTATAATATTATTTTTTGTTATTTTTTTGTCCACTCACTCTAACGTTTTATTAAATGTTTTTCCCTGGATCCTTCAGTTTTAAATTGCCCAGGTTACAGATTAGTTGAGGTCGGGCCACTCTACGGAC
This sequence comes from Rubus parviflorus, assembly GCA_029955375.1. Taxonomy (NCBI): domain Eukaryota; kingdom Viridiplantae; phylum Streptophyta; class Magnoliopsida; order Rosales; family Rosaceae; genus Rubus; species Rubus parviflorus. Next base: position 14,864,614 of record JARGGL010000006.1, on the reverse strand, counting down.
GAGGCATTATTCTACCATTGCTTCCCTTCTTCTTAGTAGACTATTCATTTAATTATGTATTTGTAGAAAAATCATGTTGGGTCATTAGTATGCTCTGTTTTACTGAATTCCTGTTGAATTTGAATGCTGAAGTTTTAAACTTTTGGGTTAGAGACCCCTTTGTTATTTTGTTGTGGTGGATGTTTGTGGTCGTTGTAACGAGCAATCAAGCTCAGAAATTTGGTTGGATTTGTTGGACTGTTATTAGAAGTGTTGGAATTGTAAAATTTCAGGTTTAGGGTAGTCCATTTTCGGGGAGGTTATGCCGAATTTTTCGGTAGAAATTTCCCTTAAGGTGGGCCCCACAGAGCCACCTCGGATTCCAAGGTGGAGTCTGGGGCGGGTCTTGTTAACTAACAAAAGTCCACTCACAGATTGCAGCTAAACCTCACGCCTAGCACAAACCTCCTCGATTGGTAGCTCGACTCGTCCTCTTGAACAAAACGAGTTATGCTAAAGATTAGTTTGATGAGCGAGCGATTAATTAGAAAATTGACGAATTAACCCGATTAGGGTTTCCATTAGGAATTCTCGTTTCCCTAAATCCAACAACGAATTCCTAAACCTGAATTCCTCAAATAATTTACTCATCAACATATTAAATTATCTAAAACACTCGGTGACGTTTCCAACTGTCAGATTATCGCGGTTCAATAAATCGAACGAACGTAAACTAATTTATTCGAACTTACAAATTGTAATTATACTCTAATTAACCAATTGGCCCAATTCCAGTGATCCAACCTCACAATATTCTCAAAAATAATATCTTCAAATCCTAATCAAGTTTGGTGGTCATCCAACGGTCACAAGAATGAAATTCGTAAATCGTACGATCCGAAACTAAATTAATCGTACTAATTTCCAAACTTCGATAACTTCCTACATACCATATACCAACAAGATCGTAAAAAAAGAAAGTACAAGCCTATGGGCTAAAATTCACCACCAACGGAGGCCGGACGCGCTGCCACAAGCGGTTGTTGGGCTCAGTCAATCTGCTCCGATGACCACCAAATTTGACCACCATGATCACAACAACATAAAGATCAACTTTCATACCTGCTATAAAGTCTGAATCGGAATGGTTTGGCCGGAATTTCACTTGAAAGTTTCGGGTGGCTGGAACTTTGACCGCTCGATTCTCCTCTTTCCGGCAACCAATGAGGGTGAGACCGGTGGCGTTGGGTTCATCGTGAGGAGGGCTTCAAAGCCCAATGAGTGGTCTCGGCTGAATTGGCCGGAATCGTCGCCGGCAACAAAGGCAGTTTTGACACATTTTCGATGATTTTTCTCTCATAGATTTCTCCTTCCACAGCTAAATTTGTGGCTTGAAGTGGGTATAAGATTGAAGAGGAGGAAGAGACGAGGAGATTGGGACAGGTTTCACGGCCTGAGGTGGCCGAACGGCTAAGAAACAGGCCGAAGAAGGGCCGGTAGTGAAAACGGGGAGAGAGAGAGAGAGAGTCGGGTCACGCGGGGGAGAGGAGAGAGAAATTTCCGAAACAAATGGGGAAATTTTCCAAATTAGAAATCCATAAATAGAAAGTTTTCCGAAAAAGTAACCTCCCTTCCGGGAAGCATAACTTTTTCATATGAACTCCATTTTAAGCGTACTTATGGTCTACAAACTCGGTTTAAAGCGCTCTACAACTTTCGTGAAGTAAGTTTATCCAAATTCTGAACGAAACAAAAAGTCATCCCAGAATCTCTCTAAACGTACTTTCTGAAGTTAAAATTTTCCGAAAAACGTCAAATCCAAGAAAATTTAATTAAATAAAAAAATCTTCGGTACGGGTCGTCACACAATTCAAGAAGCATATTTAGACTGCGTATTCGTATTGACGTGCATACCCTAAAATTGTGAGGACTTGAGCCTATTGAATATTCACATGTATGCATCTTTCATACATTTACTTGTTCTTCATGTGTGCACAATTCATGAGTTTTGAACCTAAAAGTTGCTTAGAGACCTCTTGAAACGTTTTGTTAATCTGTGATGAATTAGAAATGAGTAAGGCATTAGTCAAGCACCATGGCCAAACTGACCTGTAACCCTCTAAACACTAATCCTTTAGGTTAACCCTTTTGAGCCTAACATGTTTTTAGCCTTTTTCTTTGTTAACCCACTTAGTCCTAACCCTTGTTTTTTAGCCTAAACACTAACCCCTTGTTCCAACATGTGTTAAAGAGACAATATTTGTCTTGTGGTGGTGTTTTATGCTTGAAAAATCTTCGGGTATGTGAAGGAAGTAAGTGTAGGGGTGTTTAAAAAAAAAAACAAAAAAATGTGTTGTCGAAAAAAAAAATACAAAATGAGAAAATGAAGTAGAAAATCCAAAAAGGAAAGGAGTTTAGTTCAAAAAAAAAGTTGGAGGAGAATAAAAGTATGGTTGTTTGATTGTTTAGGCATGCAGAAAACAAGTCACATAATTGTTTTGTGGAGCACTTGGAAAATTTTGGTTTTCTTTTTCTTCGTTTCTGTTAACCCCTAACCTTTGGCCCTGTTACACCAATGTGAAGTCCTTATGATCTAATAATTTGTAGATTAATTTGTGGAGAGTTGGTTAATGAGCAAGCCTATGGAAACACTACTTGTGTAATTATTTTGAGAGTAAACAGTTTAGCCCTAAACACTGAGCAAAAATATATAGTGATCATTGTGAGGTTTAGCGGTTAATCATGTTTGAATGTGTCTATTGGATTGCTTGAAATTAATTTTACTAAAGGCTTACACACACTTCACTCGAGCATGATTGAGATGTGCATGTTAAATACTTAGCAAATTCGTTAGCCTTGGTATATGATATTTTGAATCTTGATTATAACTTATGTGAACTCTCTGAGGATTATGGTTGGAAGGAAATTAAAAAAAATTAAAAAATTGTTGTCTGTTTCCCTTTTGTACTAGTTTTAATTCCTGTAGTTTGTTATGTGTTTGCTTGAGGACAAGCATTAGTTCACGCCTTTTAGACTTATTGAGAAGTTTGGGAAACAATTGAAGTATGCAACTTGATTGCGTAGTGATGCTTCAAGAGTTCCTAACAAACTTTTTTGGAATTATGTTATTCTATTGTCTTGTAAGACACATGGAACTGAGCAATTTATGTCTTCTCAGGCAAGTAATTTTATGCCTACTTGGACTGCTCCAATATGCATAAATTCATATTTATTTTCTCTTGCCTTAGCAACTTCTTTAGGTGTTATCATTAAGAGATCTGTTTCTCTTGTAGTTACTGGAGTCGTAAATTCTAAGATTTTGAACTGATGGCTATCCAGTAATTCAAAATTTCCCTCTTTTATAGATATGTTTGAATTCAAATTTTGGAGTTGAAGAGTTCTTTACTTTACTTTTAATCTCATTGAATTCAAATTCTTTAGCATTTAGTAGCTGTACTTTTTTTTTCATTCTAAAGATGCTCATCATCTTAGTATCTCGGACCATTTCTTTAGTCCCTTGGAAAAACTTGGGTTTTTCAAATGTTATACTAGTCAAGCTTGTTGACTGTTCTATGTTAGGCATGCTAAAAATAGCATTTTTTGTAAACTCTAATGGTTTGAATGCATTAGAATTTTTAGCAGTAGATTCTGTTAATTTTTTAGGTAGGAGAACCTTGTGTTCTTCCTTCTGTTTTAATTTCTCAACTAATTTCTTTAGTTTTTCTTCATTTTCTGTAGGAAGACTTTTAATATAATCAAGTTTTTCTTTCAATTTGACTAATTGGTTAATTATATTTGAAAAGTTCTCTAGATATTCATTATATCTAGTAATTTCATTCATTGTTTCTTGATGACTTTCATTAATCGTTTTTAATAGTGAATTTAATTTCTCCATTATCTTTTCAAATGTTGTTCCCATTATAGAACTTCTGAGTTTAAAACAATCTCTGATACCAGTTAGACTACGGATCTAACCGAAAGCTCTTTGTTGCTTTTTTGCTAGATTAATAGCCTGCTTAAAAGAGACTCTATTCTATTCTTTTCGTCTAAGAGATCTCCTATGAGCTCTTATTCTCTTAGAATTTCAGATTCTATTTCTAGAATTCTTTTTCGATATTTTTCAAGATTTCTAGTCTGACAATTTCCAATAAGAAATTGTAAACTTTCAATTCGCTTATATGCGTTAGAGATGAATTCATGATAATGGTCTAAATGCTTTCTTAAATTAGAAGCAATATTACTATAATAAGCAATTTTGTAGAAAGACTAACTGTTTACATTCGAGTATTGAGGATAAAGTTTAACTGTATATGTTAGATCAAACAAATTCATGAATATGGGCCCACAGCGCTCGGCCAGTTTTTTTTTTTTTTTTAAACTAAGTGACAAATGTAGTAGTGGTATTTAGAAAATATTTTGAGCTAGTGGGAAATACATGTGAAATACTGACCATTGGACATTTTCCTTAAAAACTATTCCTTTTTGGTTGAAGATTCCAAGGTAACAATCTTGAGGAAGGATCGAGATGACAATTTTTTTTTTTTTTTGAAAAGAAGAAGATGACTACTTGGTGGCTTCCGTATTACAATACGTCATCAGCAAAGTAATTAATTGATGACATACGCGCCAACGTCGTCTGTAGATAGAAAAGTCGAAATGGATTTTGGCTCTACTAACTGAGTAACTGTTTGACCATAACTCCCTCTCTGTTTCTGTCTCTGTCTCTTATTATTAAAAATATTATTATTATTATTATAAATAAAGGAACCAAAGCAGTGCAATTGCTCACATTACCTTGAGTTGAGAGAAAATTAAGCAAATAGCAATGGCGAGTGGTGATGAGCAAGTGATGAGGAACAAGCAAGTGATGCTGAGAGACTATGTCACCGGATTTCCCAAAGAATCTGACATGCAATTGAGCACCACTAATACAATCACACTGAAGCTCCCACATGGTTCCACTGGGGTTCTGGTCAAGAACCTCTACTTGTCCTGCGACCCTTATATTAGAGCCCATATGACCAAGCGCCACAGCGATACTCCTTCCTCTGTCCACACATTCACTCTCGGTTCGGTCAGTCAGTTTCTCTCTGCTTTCATTCATTAATTAATTTCCTTCTTTTTTGCTCACTTCAAAGTTCAAACTGCAACCTTTTCACATTTGATATATATTGATATAAAAAGAAGATACTACTTGTTTAAATTTCCATGTACGTAGGATCACTCACATAATTTGATATTGATATACGCGCGCAGCCTATAACCGGATATGGAGTGGCTAAGGTTTTGGAATCTGGGGATGCAAGGTTTAAGCAAGGGGACTTGGTTTGGGGTCTTACTGGTTGGGAAGAATATAGTGTCATCAATGCAACACATGTAGAGTCTCTTTTCAAGATTGAAAACACCGATGTGCCTCTCTCTTACTATACTGGAATTCTTGGTATGCATGCCCTCCCCCAAGCTATTATCTATATATATAATAGAAAAACTTGAGTTCTTAGTAAACATTCAAAAACCTAAGATCCAGGCAAGCTTAATCAAAAACCTAATGTATTGGGAAATTTTTTTCGGCATTATATATGTAAGATGTAATGCATGATATGTCCTTGTTGATCGAGGCTTGAGGCTCAAGCTAGGCTCATCTTTTGTGTAGGTATGCCTGGAATGACTGCTTATGCAGGTTTTTATGAGGTTTGCTCACCTAAGAAAGGAGAGACGGTTTACATTTCAGCAGCATCAGGAGCGGTGGGTCAACTTGTTGGCCAATTTGCAAAGTTGTCTGGTTGCTATGTTGTTGGAAGTGCCGGAACCAAAGAAAAGGTGACCGATCACGATCAATTAATCAACCCACTACTGTCATTAATTTAATTTACAGTTTTCGGTCACTATTGCAATCTTCTTCTTTTCCTGTTTTTGATATGTATTGTATATATTTTTCTTTCGATCTGTGAGTTAAGGTTGATTTGCTCAAGAACAAGTTTGGGTTTGATGAGGCTTTCAATTATAAAGAAGAACCTAACTTGGATGCAGCTTTAAAAAGGTCAGTCGTATCATTTGTATTGGCAACTAACGTATATAGTGCTTATCTGGAGTTCCCACATCTTTGGTCCTAGTCTTATAATGTGAAATTTCCTTGAAAATAAATACCAGGTACTTTCCTGAAGGTATCGATATATACTTTGAAAATGTTGGAGGAAAAATGCTTGATGCAGTGCTACTAAACATGAGGTTCCGCGGTCGAATTGCAGCTTGTGGGATGATATCCCAGTACAACCTTGACAAGCCTGAAGGTGTACATAATTTAATGTCTCTGGTTTACAAAGAGGTCCGGATACAAGGTTTCGTTGTTCTCAATTACTCTCATCTTTACGAGAAGTTTCTTCAAACGGTTCTGCCTGCCATAAAAGAAGGGAAGATTACATATGTGGAAGATGTAGTTGAAGGGCTTGAGAGCGCTCCATCGGCTCTGATTGGACTCTTTACAGGTCGAAATGTTGGAAAGCAGGTTGTTGTTGTTTCCCGAGAATGATCAAACTCAACTACTTGCTATGTGAACCAGCTTGATTACTTAACTTGCTAGCTGTATCATATATATATATATCATCAATAATTATCACATATTAAGGTGGTAAAATCATGTATTGTGAAAGGGGTGTGAGACACTGAGAGCTACGTACTTGTATCATTATCGTAGATCGATAGGCTACGTAAAAGAATACATGTCCGTCCACCTTGTACTTCACTAGCCCTTGATTAATAAGGCCTGGAAGCGGATTCTTCTGGTTCTGGAGAACATTCAAATTAAGTTGGTGTAGCTGGTGTTTCCATTTTCTTAATAATTCGCTATAAGTGGTGGTCATCTCTCTGCCCCATGCCATTACAATCTTTATGTTAAACACAGAAACCTTTACATTTCATCAATTGAACTAGATTCCCATGCATATATAAGAAGAGATTAATTCTATCAAGGACCATGCATGTTCTTCTTTCTGAAATCATATATATGTGTTCATTCGATCTCTTTCATAAACAGTATAAATAGCAACATGAATGTTTGTTGTTAAAATAAGAAAGACAAGAATGAGTAAAATGTCTCATCGCGGGGAAATGCAATAATTTAAAGTATGGGGAATTTTTTGAGATTTTAATCAGCTGCAGGAAACTCTGTATATATCTTCAACATATATGTGATTATGAATTTATGATAATCTAAGTTTATTTATTATATTATGGACCATCCTCTAGCCTCCTGTAAAAAAAAGTCGAGCTAAATTATGGAATTAAGGAACTAGCATTATGTAGGGATAGGTGACACATTACATGCATGCAGATGCAGTGACAATTAAGTAGTACTACAACCGTCGATTAATGTATTTGATCTTTTTTCTAATTTATTTTCCTTTTTCCTACAATTCAATTCCTGCAATTAGATCGATCTATATATACTTGTATTTTTTCATAATGCATTTTATATGACCATTGCAATATTATTGCTTATCGATCATAGAACCTCTTAAGTACACATGCTTCTATAAAAAACGATAATATCCAACATGTGATCCAACTAATAATCAAGTTAATTAACAATTTATGAAAAGGCCTTCCGAAAATTCCTACCTCAATTTGTTTGACAATGCTTGCTCTGAATTGCTAGAACGAAGTCAATCGATCTCTCTCTCTCTCTCTCCAACTCATGCTTTTTTATCCAAACCTTAACATATCAACACGTCATGCTTAATTATAAATTTCATCTTTGATTCACAAATGTAAAGATAGAAAATGGCGAAAATTCAAAATCTCACATTATGTACTTCATCAATAACTCATTATATATGACCATAAGCTAATTGGCTGCAAGAATTATGATCATAAGATACGTTTGATGTTTCTAAATTGATCGAGTCAAAACTTACGGAAAGTGAAGTAACATCATATAGATCACTTTGATTTCTTGGTGCACTTCTCCTCCTCATGACGTACGTAGTGTTTCCCAACAGCACCATGACCAGCTTCTCTATCCCCATGGTGTTCATTTTGGGTGGCATGATCGAATCTTTGTTCACAAGTAAATTGGCTCAGTCCTTTACCAAATGTTGATTGTCCATGATCATACATTCTATCTCCACATTTCCTCCGTTTCCGCCATCATTTGAAGACTATCCAGAGCTGTTGTCTCACCAAAAACATCATCACTATTTATATTATTATTTGGGTCTTTAATTATCTGTTTAGATCGATAAGATTCTCTCGGCATTAATTAACTTTGTCGTCAATTCCACGTTCTACTACACTCGTGAATCTGGGTTGTCAGTTTCATCATTTGGATGTGCTAGCATAATCCAATCCTGAATTAGATCATTGTCATGTCATAGGGTTCACTTGTATCATGAAGAATGCTTATATAGTCGTTTTCATATATCACATTCTCCTTTGCCAATTGGTCACGCAACTGCAGCTTCATGCTCCAGTAGCGGTGCACAAGCATTTCCAACTTCTCATATGCAAGATTATTCTTTTGTTTTGTGTAAATAAGAGCAAATGTACTCAAATTTCTCTCACACGACAAGAATAGGTTCTATGTGACAATTTTCGCATTGTAATTTTTTGTAGGTTTAGTGTAGAAGACCCACATTGGGCCCACCTTTCACCCGTATATAATTTATGTAATAAGTTAATTATCTAAGGTGGTAGGTGCAATGCTTTAGCATCAAAGTTGTCACATGAGAGATCATGTGTTCGACTCTCTTAGAATACGTGTGTGTGAACTGACGCCCTGAATAAAAAAAAATGTAATAAGTTAATTGTTTAGTATATCGACACTTTCTATATACCGAAATTTTTAATAACCTTTTTTAGTCTCTCATAATTTAGTAGACTGTTTGCTTTAGAGACCGTTAGGGAACATTTTACATAATTATAGCTAGCCACTAAATGTGGATGAAAGGTGAGACTACAAAATGTTCCTTAGCATCTCTAAAGCAAGTAGTCTACTAAATCAGGAGAGATTGCAAAAATAGGTTATTGGTTATTAAAAGTTTCACTACGTATATAGAAAGTGTTGATCTTAAACAAGTAATTAAGTACATTGTTTATCTACGGGTGAATGGTGGTCTAATGTGGGTCTTCTACACCAAACCTACAAAAAATTGCAATGCACGTATTGTCACATATAGCCTATTCTTGAGCATGTGAGAGAAATTGGATTACATTTGCTCTTATTCACACAAAGCAAAGGAACAATCTAGCTAGCATATGACAAATTGGAAATGTTTGTACATTGCTAGTGCCATACTGCAGTTGCGTGACAAATTAGCAAAGGAGAATGTAATCAATGAAAATGACTATATAGACATTCTTCATGACGCAAGTGAACCCTATGACATGTCAATGATCCACTTCAAGATTGGATTATGCTAGCACATTTAAATGATGAAACCGGCAACTCCGATCCACAAGTAGAAGAACGTGCAATCGACGACAAATTAAGTTAATGTCGAGAGAGTCTTATCTGAATAGGTAATTAAAAATCCAAGCATTGATACAAATAGTGATGATGCGTTTGGTGGGACAACAACTCCAGATAGTTTTTCAAATGATGGTGAAGACGGATCGAAGAGATGGTGCCGACAGAGGGTATGATCATGGACAATCTACAATTGGTAGAGGCTATCAGAACAAGGAAAGCAGTGACGACATCCCAAGAGAAGAAGAGCCTAGCAAAAAACATTTGAGAACAAAACATTCAAATTGTATAACAACATAGATTCAGCACTAGACTAGTAACAGAAAAATTAGAAAAACATAATCAACCACTGGATGTAATTCTCTGAAAGCCTTTCAAAGAAATGTAGGACTAGAAATTGACCAGTTAAACAATTAATTCATGGTCAACACTGCTTAAGCTGAGATCGATGCTTAATTACAAAATATTACACTAAAAATAAGTACTTACTGGACTCATGACTCTCAGAATCTAAAAAAGCTCATTAATTAGTTTAGATGAACCCATGCAGAAAATGAGATCCTTCCCGAATGGTTAGATTAAAAGGCAACATATATAAGCTAACAAGTTTACTAATATTTTGAAAAAGAAGAAAGGAGATCAAGAGGAACGTTACCGGCGGCCGGAAGGTGAGAGCTCGAAAATCATAAACTAGCTAGGTCGGACAAATTGTGAGAAAAAAGCCACCATTAATTATTTGATGAGGATGTTCGTCTCCATCACTATTTTCCAGTCTTTGCTCTGAAAATGCATGGAAGATTGTAACCTTAGTGCTACTCTCGATCTCTACCTTCCAGCTAGAAATGAAGACGTGTAAACATAATGACAATATAAAGACCAACGGCAGAGGATAAAGCACTCAATAATTAAAGAGCTGGCCGGCACTATAAACTGGTACAGTGCTTGTAGCTTAATAATTCAAGTCTGGCATGGCATGGCTAGTCATACTCAAATTATTGTGTTGCCTGTAGCTTTGTGATCTTATCGATCACTTTGGTTTGAAATTTGAAGGTTAAAACAAACAAGGGTACAGAGTAATGGGTAGGCATGGGCACAGTTGCAGCATGGAGCATTTCCAAGCTAGTTCCAACAAGAGCCAAAAACTAGACACCTTTTTTGTTTTTTGTTTTTTTGACCTTAGTCAGTGTATTTCAAAAGCTTATTAGGCTCAATAACTAATCCATGCAGTGCATGTGAAATGCTTTAACTGTGTATTGCAGCGCAGTGTCTGGACACCTTAGTTTAGTTCTTACCCCTTAGCTAGTTTTTTTTTTTAATAATAATTAATACCCTTAGTTACTTTAACCAAGAATAATGAGATACTTCACTTGCAAAAAAAAAAAAAGAATATGAGATACTTGGATATCTTTTGGTTCTTTTTAACGTTTTATTTTATTTTTTTAATTTGAAATTTTTTTTATATTAAGAATATTGGAATTTAAAAAAAAAAATTTCTAACTACTAAATTGGCTTCACTAGGGTTACATAATTGAATTGTTATTTCAGTTGTGCAATAACATGAAAAGTTACTAGGCACCCAAAAAAAATTAATGGCACTGATTATTAAGAATTCATGTCGTGACCATAGACGCCGGCCATCGTTGGAAAGGTTTAGGCATGTACATAATGATATAAGAACACTTATCATTTTTTTTTATTAGGGATTCTCTCCCCAGGAAGGATTACCCCCCCCCCCCCCCCCCCCCCGGAAAGGTAAGACGAGGAGACTAATCTCCCTTCGCAGAACGAGCTGTCGCTGGGCCACTGGTGCTTGACAGGTGAACGAACCCAAAGGCCCCTCAAACCTGCTCAAGCTGGGTTTCGAACCCCTGACCTCCTATTACCAGGATGCAGGAACAGTTCTCCCCCAACTTGGATGGTACAAATTTACCAACTTGACCACACCAAGTAATTATAAGAACACTTATCATTACAAATGAGCAAACAAATTTTTTTTTTTTGGACAACAACAAATGAGCAAAATAAACATGATGCATTGTAATTAGTATTACCAACATTTCTTTTCAAAATAATAGTAAACCCCAGCAAGATATAGATGTACGTTGTTTGTCAGTACATAACTACTCATTCTAGTAGTATAACCTACTTTCACATTCTTTTAGCCTGTACGAACATAGTAGAATTTACAGATTTACATTTTCAGGATGAAGATAAGAGCATTTTGTTAAAGCAAACTTTCTTAAGTAGGCTATATGTTCGATGTAGGCGTCAAACCTGAATTTGAGCTCTAGATTTTCCCCCACTACCGCACTCATTCTTCCCTCTCTTCACCCACATAAATTTGACATATGTAGGAGTCTATTTTATGAGAGTCAATGATCACAGACAGTAATAGGTGCTTGGTATTCAACCAAACTGTATTCTTTATTTCACAATACCTGCATTCTTACAAATTGGGATACACATAGCACTAGAAATAATATGCTCCTCTGTTTACAATCAAAAGAATGACAATCTTCCTAATCTCATGTCTCTTTCTTTCACTGTGTGTACAAGCTTGAACGGAAATTAAGCAGAGATATGTTATTTACCGTAGAAGACCTGAAATCCAAAGGATTATTCCACTGCGTTAATTGATCATCAGACCATCTCATGTAAACATTCTCAAACACTAAGCCATTAATGTTTTCCAAGATGAAGCCGGCTGTGCTGTGATTTACCAGCCCTTGGCATCCTGGCCTGTAGTCTACCAACCCACCCACATTGTTGGTCCGTCTTCTATAAGTCAGATTCAAGTTGATGAATCTCAAATCACTAAGAAGCCCGCCTTTAGAGCCTGATAAGAATATACCATTTTCCGAATTTGCAGTGATGTTCACAAAGAGTAGGTTAGAGATGGAACCCTCCTTTGAATATGAGTCCCGCGGACAAGTAGTCACATAAATAGGCTCTGCTCTTCCCCACCAGGATTGATCATAGTATCTTGTGCTGATATTAATGTTTGAAAAGATAACATCACTCACATTTCCTGCACAAGTTCAATAATTTAGTACCATGAGAGCTAGCCACAATTTACATTGATTTGTTAACATTGAAATATTCTTATGTTAGACGTCACTACGTCATTCACCAAGGAGCTACTCAGTTGAACAAATTTGTAGGTTGATTCATCTTTTAAACCTGTCCGTCTTTAGTGAAAACTCTGAAGACACAACCATACAATGCTACAGGCAAATGAGAGATTAGTCTTTTAGTTTTCTATTAAAAGTTTCAGATTGGGTTCACGCAATATCATCGGTTGCTTTGATAAGCAGATGGGTGAAAAATGCAACAATTGCCATTGAACATACAACACCATAATAGTGTGATTTCAATTTTTTTTTATTTCTGCACAAGTAATGATCATAACAATAATGCAAAAAAGGTAGAGAAATTTTTTACTACCTCCATCCCGTATCTGGAATCCCAGCCCTCTATGAGAATCTGCAATAGTGATATTGTCGAACACCAGACCCTTAAAATCGAACCAACTAGCACTACCAAGCTTTATTGCTGAAGACTTGGTCCGAATCCAACAATTTGTTACAGTTAAGTTATAAAGGGGGCCAGTGTACGTCTTTGGACAGATAGCATCATCTCCCGTATCGATATGGCATCTAGTAATGACTGTATTATTTGAATCCTCAATATCTATCCCATCATTATTGGGGGTATTGAAATCTCCATAAATTGAAACATCTTGAATAGTAATGCTTTCACAACGTACAATGTGCAAGCTGCAATCACGCAGTTGATCTATCAGATATATGGCTTGAGTTCCAAAGTTGGACAGGTTAAGAATACAATAGTTGAATGTTATAAACTTAAATAAGAAGAAAAAGACTAAAAAAGAACAATCAGCTACTTTATAGCATCACATAATGTTTGTAACTTGTGTGTGTACTGAAATACTGAATTCTTGCTTGTAAGCTCCAACTCTGCAACCAAAGCAGGGGTGTGCAATATACTATATAGAGCTTATGCCAATCAGTTATGAGTTATGACTACTGACTAAAATGTACACAATGTGAATTTCAGTTTGGGTAGCCACAGTAAACATGTAATATGAACCGCACTATCACATCCTTGCATTTTTATAGTCCTACATTGGTGGCTCTAGCAGTTTAGATTCCTAGAGTTGGTAGGTATCAGAATTTCAGGCCAAGCTGACAACTGAAAGCTAGCTCAAAACGGAATGTCTACATCTATTACCAAAAATAAAATGGTCCCTCTACATCTCAACCTATAGGAAGCAACAGCGGATGTGCTCTGTTGTACATCTCCAGCGGTAATACCTGCGTTTATCATAGAGGAATTCCCATACTTATGTATTAAACATCTGATTTACAATTAAGTCTTACCTTCTTCAATGTGGTTCATAGTGCAATCCTAAATGTGAATGTAGTCTATTCTTTTCTTAGATTGTTTACTGCCACTAGCCACAATCAATATTGACAACAATATCCATGTATGAGTATAAGAAAATGCCAAAATGAAACGAATCAGAGAAAATTTGAAGCCGCACCACCAGTAAGCAGGCTGACGTAATTCAAGATTGGAAAGCTTGACATTTCTACAGTGAATGAAGCCGATGAGCCTGGGCCGGCACTCGTCTCCGAGACAAGCCCCGGTCCAGTTCCAGCTGACCATCACGTTCTTCTTTTGATCGAATCTCTTCACGAACTCCAAGCCCTGACCGTCGACGACTCCGCCGCCGGTGATCCCCACATCGCTCGCGTTCTCCGCCAACACGACGTACCATCTGCGCTGCTCGATCGGGTAGTCCTGCAGTCTCGGGCCGCCGAGGAGAGTCGCGCCCTCTTCGATGTCCAAAACGACGCCGGATTTGAGGCGGATCGTCGCGGTCAGGTAGGTGCCGCCTCGAGGGAAGGTGACGTAGCAGGGTGTGGTGCAGCAGCTGTCGATCGCTGATTGGATGGCGGAGGTGTCGTAGGTGACGCCGTCTCCAGTGGCGCCAAAGTCGGTGACGGAGAGAGTGGCGGTGAGGTTGTGGGGGAGCTCGATGGTGGTTGAGGATGACGTGGCGGAGATGGATTGGAGGAGAGTAAGTAGAAAAGGGAAGAAGATGACTGTTACTGTTATTGATTGGATGAGGAGTGGAGGAGGTAAGGCAGTGGCCATTTGGATTGGGCTCTGCTTTCAGGTTTTGTACTTGATGCTTAAAAATGAAAAACACTCTTGTCCGTGATAATGGTGTTTGGGATTACAAAGCTACAATAGATGTCTTCCAAACGAAATTTTGCACTTTTGTTGTGGTGATAGATGTTAGTGACTACCCATTTGGTGTTGTAGTCTACTACCACAATTGCATATTTGAATTGACCCCCCGAGCAGTTGAAAATTTGTCAATAAGATCCAGGCCCCCACTGGGTGAATAGCCTTGGACTGATGATGATAGAGAGTGGCTCGGCTGGTGCCTGGGGTATGTTTGCGAACTGTTGGTTTGGCATTTTGTTGCCACCTTGTGAGCGTCTTAGCTGAGTGTTGGCCAATAGTAGTATGCTTGAATGGTCTTATGGGCTAATGACCGAACGCCAAAGTAGTTTCCACAAATACCAGCATGTATTTCTTCCAAGATTTTCTTTCCTTCCTCCCGAGATACGTAGCTTAGGTTGGGCATAAGGAGGCTTCGTTTGTATAGCATTCCATCTCGGATGGTGTGCCAAGTAGATTTCAAAGAAAGTTTGCGAGCTGCTAACTTTGTATATTGAGGATAGTCCTTCTATCATGTTCCGAGAGATTGTAATAAGGTAGCGCATGAGCTTGCTCGATATGCAACAAAGTATTGTATGACCTTTACTTGGGTCGATGGTTTTTCTCCTTGGTTGTACAATTGTACTCGGGCAAATTTGCTGCCCAATGTTGTAACAGATGATAATCATTCTACTGTCCAATCCTATTCAATAAATGACTTTTCTTAAAAAAAGAAAAAAAAATACATGTGATACACCTCTTATCTATCAACCACTGGTTTCATAAACAATACTAGCCTCCTGTACACATACTTAGCATGTGCAAATCAGTTTTTTCTTGATAAATAATGGGTAGTTATTTCTACATATGGGTAGTTATTTTTTGATGTAGGAACTTATCTCTCTGCAATATTTTATTTTATTTTTTATTTTCATTTTCAATTTTGTGAATTGACTTGATTGTTCATATTAATTAATTGGGTTAATTCATTTACCACATTAAACTTTACACCAAAAATCATTTGTGCCCCCGAATTTCTAATTTGAAAACATGTGCCTCTATACTCTCCAATTTAATCAATCATAACCAATCATTAAATAATCAGTCAAATTCGTTGTGAATTGACGATGTGGCGATCTCACTCACGATAGTACACACACCATTTACATTTCTAAGGCCAAAAATTGACTTGAGTGGGCTCGTCATGTGAGTTATTTACGAAAAAAAATTGATGAATTAACTAACGACTGGCTAACTGATCAAATTAGAGAGTGCAAGGGCACATGTGATCAAATTAAAAGTTTGAGGGCACAAACGATTTTAGGTGTAAAATTCAGGGAGGTAAAATGAGTTTAATCCTAATTAATTCTATTTCAAAAGTTTTTAATAGGGAAAAATCTCCATATAGTACTTAGACTATGACTTAATGCAATTTTTGGTACCTGAATTTTCATAAGAAATCTAGTGATACCTGAACTTTTGCTCTGTTACCCTTTATAGTACCCTCGTCAAATATTCCGTTAAATTGCTGACGTGGCACCTTCATTTGTTAAAATGCTTAAAAGTTAAATATAGCTAGTAATTTTTTGACTTCTAGCAATTCTAACTATATGTAAGTTAGATTGAAAAGAAGAACGTTGAAATTGAAAAAAATAGACGTTGGAGTATTTGGTTTTTACCTATTTTCTCTCTCCGGTTTAGCTAAATATAGGTAGAGAATTTAACAAAAGTTAAATTTAACTTTTGTTTAGGTAATCTGTTGGAGCTAGATTTTACCTTAAATTTAGCTAGATTTTAAATTTATTTTAAAATATGTCATCTGTTGGAGATGCTCTAAACAATTATTTCATTTATAATCAATTCCAAGTCAATTTATTTTTAAATAAAAATAAATTAGAGTTTTTATCAAATTAGGGTTCTCATCTTCAGATATTCAATATTAAAGATGCGAAAACTTATTTTTATTTTTTAATATAATTTAGTGCCAGTATGTGATTATATTAGTAAAAATTAAAATTAAAATTAAAATTAAAATTAAAATAAATTATATAAAAAAATATATGGTTTTTAAATTCATTGAATATAAAAAAAATAATTTAGTGCCAGTAGGTGAATATAAATTGGACTAAATTCTTGTTACGACCTTGTATTTCAGGGGTCTAATCAGTTCAATCTCTGATATTTTAATTTCAGCAGTTTAGTCCCTGCACTCTTAATTTTCATTAAATATGTCCATTTATGACAAATAAAAATGACACGTGTCGACCCATAATAGGTGACACGTGTCCTAAATGAACCTATTTGATAAGAATTAATAGTGCAGGGACTGAACTGATGAAATTAAAAGATCAAGGACTGAACTGATTAGATCCCTAAAGTACAGGATAGTAACAAGAATTTAATCCATATAAATTTTTTGAAAAATTAATAACAAAACTACCTACATGACAATAAATTATATTTAAAAAATAATTATAATATTTCGCATCTTTTTTCTTACATATTTGGGGATGAAACCCTAATTTAATTTTGTTAATATAAATATGGTTTTTTTTAATATAATTTATTTTTATTTTTATTTTGAAATTTAATAGTAAAAAAAAAATCTTTGCCTACATGAAATTGAATATAAATGAAGAGGAGAAGAACAACTCCACCCTCTTTTTTTCAATTTAATTAAGTTTCAGACAAAATAATACATATTTATATATATAATTTTATTTTTAATTATTTGTCCAATTATATTTTTTACAATTATATATTTTTGTATATATAATTTTATTTTTAATTATTTGTCCAGTTATATTTGTTACAATTATATATTTTTGTTAATTAAAATTGTGTTTGACAATTTTATCCTTGTTTTTAATGGCAAAGTGGACGTATGTACTATAAGGAATGGAGCATTAATTCAGGTACCACTAGATTCTTTATGAAAATTCAGGTACTAAACATTACATTTGGTCATAGTGCAGTTACCATATGGAGATTTTTCTCTTTTTAATATTTAAAGGCTATATCCGTAAAAAAAAATTAATTATGGTGAGCAATCTTTATTATCTTAATAATAGTATAGATTAAATAGCAACCAATACTTCTTCGAGTATGTAGTATGTGCTAGTAAGACCTAACAGCAAACTAATGACTCACAGTTTTCAAAACGGTTTTCTGAACAAGCTATACTTTTTCCTTTATATTTAAGTTGAGTTTAACACAGGCTTTGGATTTGGTGAAAGACATTAAACATTAAAATAAACACCGGTATGGAGAAACTCATGATGTATCTAGGCGTTTTTATGTTTACCAAAAATGATAATTCAAAAAATTTTAAATTAGAAAAGCACATATTGCTATAAATTAATGATTTTTCTAACTAAGTTTTGATATGAAATTTAATTTCATTCCTTGCGTGTTTACCAACCACCATATAAGTTTAATTATATATGCAAATAATTAGTAAACTTTGTCCAGTACTCTGAATCTCTGATATGGAGAATAGTATTTGTATGGTATGTTAACAAAAGGGAGACTCTTCAAAACGACTTAAATAGGGATCCCAGACTATAGTCCTAAGCACCTTCGCTCCTATACCATCCTTGATAGAAACCCTAGCCAAATTTGTGATTTTCTTTCTCTATGGTTCACTTTTCTCCTTTGTTAAAAGAATAGCATAAAGATGGAGGAAAACACCTTCATCTTTAGATTTTGGAATAGAAAGAGAGCCAAGAAAAAAGTTCTTCGCCAAAAACCTTTATCGGACCAACGATTTACCAAAAGACACAAATTTGTCCCACCACAATAAGTCCCATCTCGAGAGATGATCTCTTGGGAGTTGTGACCTGGACTGATGTTGCCTCTGGCACTACTTTTTGGAGGTAGTGGTGGAAGTGATGCAGGCCATGGATTCTCTAGGGGCAATTAGGAGGTAGCAATACCGGAGTTCCATAAGAGGAAGAGTACCATGGAGAAGCTTCACGCATTTCACAAAGTGTAACCATGGAGAAGCTTCATGCATTTCACAGAATGTAACCATGGAGAAGCTTCAGGCGTTTCACAAAATGCGTCTCCGGCAGAATCCCTCCTAGTCATGGCCTTATCTATTGCTTGAAGAGAAGGATTTTCCCAACATCATAGTCATTATGTCTTTATATGGAAATTGAGGAAGGAAAAGTTTGGTTGTACTTTTTAAAGGAAAATTATAGAACTGCAAGTGTACGTGAAAGAGTAGTTTCTTTTGTCTAGATATTGTAAAAAAAAAATTTTGAGGAAAAATAACAATTTTTATCCCACCCCACCCATCCCTATATGCAATGAGATTCGAACTTGTGACCTTCATAGTGAGATTATAAAACTCTAAACTCTAAATCTCATTATCATAATATTCTACAATGCCAAAAAGAAATATGAAGGGATAACTAAGAAGAAATTTCAGAACCACAGCTCATTCTAGCCCTCGTTATATCATACAAAGACAAAATTGCATGAGAACTTGATGGTGCAAAGTGAACAAAAGAGGTTAAATCATAGTTGAGCAAATGGTTCTTTCAATGATTTTACAATAGGAATCAATCAACCAGTTCAAAAAATAAGTATCATATTGAGTGACCCTCAAAGTTAGTATAATACATATGATATATTATATAGTTCTATCTTATAACAATACCAGACCAAATCTATTTCCTCTCTAGGTGAGGAAAACCAGGATTTTTAACTGCCCCTGACAAAATAGAGAACACAGAAATCCACCATGAATGCTGAACAATCTGCTCTACTTCCAGCTAACTGCTAATAATACTATACTTGATATGTACACTTCTAACGGGTACAACTTAATTACGTCTTCACAGCTCCGTCTTTACGTGACCTGCGTGCAGAGATGCTGTGCAGCAATAACAAAAACTATTTAATCTCCTTTTTTAGTCGTTAGAAGCTAATCTGATTATTGCTTTTCAAGTAGCAAATTAAATAAATTGCACCTCATGTATATTTCTCATCCAAATCAGAAGATGGCACGCAGTATTGAAATTCTTCTAGCTATTGACAAGTTTGCCTCAAAATGAGATATGGAAAACATGATGCCAAAGGTTTTGGAGGCTGGTAAGCAAATGTTGTAAGAACAATAACATTCATTTAAGTGTACCTGAATTTGCCGAAGAGTTGCAACTGATAAGTGACGCCTCTGGAGTAACGAAAGCATGATTATCTTCTTCCCTCCCCCAACCTGGCTGATGAAGAGCATCAAAATGCCATGGCTGTTGATACTGTTGTCTGTTCCCATTGATGGGGAATTCTGGCCACATGAGAGGGGGCACCATATTGGAGAAGTTACTTTGCATTAGAGATAGACTCTGAAAAGTTGTGCAGGTGAGACAAATACATCAGCAACAAAGCATAGATATCAACTTTTTTACTACTAATTACCACAACTTTACTCAAACAAATGTAAAATTTCCTCTTTCATGACCCCTAATCCAGGAGTCCCAGTAAATACTTAGAACTCCATGTACGTAGTTACTCCCCAGAAGGGTCTTGGATTCCCACAAAAATAAAAACTAGACATAAACGATGCGTAGGCCATCTGATGTCTAATTGTAACTAAACCAATAATAATCCATCATAATCTAAAGAACTGTTGGAACTTTAAAGGTAGCTAGATGGCAGACAGAATAGGCGGTCCAAAATTCAACCACTGGCCTGACATGTTAATTGTTGAATAGTGACTTTTAATATTTTGGATAGCAATCTTTAAATGATGCATATATAAAATTCAGAAGTCAATTTGGCTTATAATCTATGCATATAATTGAGGTGAGTATTACGTATATGATTACAGGTCAAACCAATGTGCAAATAACAAATCTAACATTTTTCAACTTTTGATGGAACAGACCCCTGAGCAGGCAGGCATGCATCCACACTCACAAAAGGAGTACCAAACAACTTGAAAAAACACGACGACAGCTTAGTAGTTTTTACAATAGAATATAATTGAACGGGCTATATAATACTTACTTCAGTGGCCAATAAATGATCAAGGTTGTTATCAATTCTTGGGTCAACTGTCGCAAGTCTCATCGATAAGAACTGAAATAAATGAAAAATTTAAGCATAATGAGATCATGGCAGTTCAAGATTGTTCAAAATTATCAGTGTGACAAGTTCATTCTAGGAATCATTTTTTAGTCATCATTTCCCTGGAAATTTTGTCATTTCAATTGCTCTGTAACTAAAAGAGGGGAGTAAAAGTAGTTGAGACCAAAATGGTAGCATGCATGTATAACTTCTAAGAACTTTTGAAAATGGAAATGTATACGGGGAGAAAAGCACTATAATTTGCAAATTTACATGACCATGACAAGATTTTGAGCAAGGGATTTTAGTGATATATTGAATGGTTAAATCACACGTCCCTAGATTATGTTTTTACTAGGCCCTTTCTAGATGCAGAAGAACCCATCAGTTATTTCAAGACTCATTCAGAGGAACAAAGCAATACAGAATTCTTCAACCATTTTTTTCAAGTTCAAGCTGTATCATTGCAGCGTTAAAACAATTACTTGATATGCATGAGTTGTGCAGCAGGTCTGACCTCAACTTGACGTTGTAGGGACTGCACATGATTGATGATCTCATCCAGTACTAATGCGGTACCTGAAATCTGCAAACCAGAATTGTATTAGTATGACTAAGGAGTTGGTAGCGAAACCCAGCAAATGCACACAAATGTTCCAATAATTCAAGGAATTTGTTAAAGAAAGTTTAAAAATAAAAAGTGTGCTTAACCTGGTAGATCCCACTCATGATCGAAATGTTTCGGTTCATTTAAAAATTAATTGTATTAAAGAAACAAGTTCAACCTTTATTCTTCTTTCTTTTTTCATTGTAAAGAGCATTAACAAAACCAACTACAATTAGATATTACATGAGAAAACTTTTTTTTTTCATTAAAAAATGCCAAAACTTCTAAGAAAGTGCACAATCAGAAACCTGAAACCAATATTTAGTTATGGATTCACATTGCCCATGATTAATTCAGTAAAGGCACTGTAATTGTGTTGGTTTGAACTTTGAACTACCAAATATATGTATAGCATCAAGAATGGGCTGAAGTACTATTGTCAACTTAACAGGAGAATAATACATGATTTCTTCAAAGTGGAACCCCATGAAGAAAATAATGGACACCCTTGAACCTTTGCCTTACCCTCTGATTTTTTATTTATGGACAACAATGTTTTCACCCTTGAACCTATGCCTTACCCTCTGATTTTTTTGCAGAAAAACAAGACTAGTGATCCCAGGAAAAGGTAATTTGTTGATTTCATACAGAATTTTTGTCCCGGCCAACAAAAGGACATTTTACAGGAGAAGTATTCCAAAAAAGGCCTAAATACTTGTCATTAGCAGTAAAGAATTTTGGCATGCTATAGATCTTTGCTTCAGCTAAACTAAGTGAATAGCTAATGAGCTCTCACATCATGTCCCACGCAGTTAGGTCATGGCAGTTTGTTAAAGGAGGTTTTCTTTTGTCTTCCTCTTTCCATCATCCAACTAAGGATGGATACCAAACTCGTTGGAGAAGATAGTACCATGCACCCTTAGAAGAGGGATTAACATTGAAGTTGTGCATGGGACCCATAAATATCTAATTCAACCTACCCACTACGTGGGTCTCCCAAGCACTTCAACTCACTCACTCCAGCTAGCAACGCCCCATATGACAATGTTTCAAGGCAGTACAGGGTATATGCTATCTATCAAACAAAGATCAGCTAGCTTTTGATATCAAGTCATATTTCCTTTTTTCCTCACTTGTTTGTTGGCACTTTTAAGTAAGAATTCTAGACTAATTTAGAAATACAATTGTCATTTGAGAAAAAGTACAAATTCCCATAAAAATGTAAAAAATACCAAAACTAAATTCTTTTGGATGATATTGGCAAACTAAATTAAATTCCAGATAACAAAAAATTAACCTCAAGTCTCAAGAAGGACATCTCACCAAACCCAGTAGTACCTCATCCCACCACCTTCCTTTTCTATCAATTCTCCTCCCAAAATTTTATATATAAAAAAAAATGCAATGAAAATTACGGAAATACCACTGGCACAACCGCAGAAACCAGATAGCACCTTTCTGAGTACAAAAGCAAGGCACTTTTGATTAAAGTTGACAATGACAAAACCGTTATTAAAAGCACATAATCTGATAACATAATCGCACTTTCCCAAGAGACAATCGAGACAGATTCGATTTAATAATCACCAAATCTCAATCAACCAGTTAATCCACATATTACGATCACAAGTTAATCAAACCTTATTGCATCCCGGGACCAGCTCCTGCAGCAACTTCATCCTAGCATTAATTTTCTCTCTCCTCGCCTATAAAATCCCAATTTTCAAAAATAAAAAAAAATTAGAAAAAAGAAGTGAATTAGCAGAAAATATTAAAATAAACTAGTATTATGGGTTAATTAGATTAAGAGATTACTCTCTCTGCTAAGCTATGGCTGTCTGTAGCTTGACCACGGCGAGCTCGAACGTGAACATAGGGAATCTTCTCGGCGTCTTCTTTAACTTCAGTTTTGCTCTTCTTCGTTGAGACTTTAACCTGAATTTACAATTTTGGGGTTCATTCAGTTTGGAGGCACAACATTTAGCCAAATCGCGGAAACGGGAAACCTAGAAACCCTAATTCGCCGGATTATTTACCTTCTTCTCTCGATCCTTTCTCTTCAGAGATGACCTTTGGTTGTTCTTGGTCTCCAGCGACGAGTTGGGGTTCGAATCGGTCTCGGCCGGCTCGCTCTTCACCTTCTCCACATTGACGCCGGAGTTGGATGGCACGGAGCCCGTCTCCGGCGAGTGCTCTCCACCGAAGATCGAGAACTTGGCGGCGCGTTCGATTTGGGCGGCGTTGCTAGGAAAAGTGAGGCTGGAATTGAAAGGATGTGCGCAGGATTTGTGTTGCGGCTCAACGGAAAGCGCGGCCGGAGCAGGAGCAGCTTCGGACTCCGGCGAGAGGTGGAGGAGCTCCATGGCTTGGGTCGGCGGAAGTTCTAGAAGCGCCGTGAAGGAGTTGGCGTTCTCCGGCGGCACCGTCATCAGGCGCTGGATTTCTTCGCGGAATTGGAGGGTCTCAAGTCCGGGTTCTTCTTGTTCGGGTGGTGGTACAGCCGATCCGGGTAGTGTTGCTGAAGTTGGGTCCATGAGCGGCGGCAGGGGCAGCAATTGAACACCTCAATTCCGAGACTAAACTGAACTCCAACAGCCCACACAGTGTTAACCAAGCACAGGCAGTAGAAAAGAAAGGAAATGTGGGCGAAATGGGTCTATATAAAGATTAGAGAAGGGTTTGGAGCTTCAAGGGAGATTTATGGCGGTCAAAATGTTTTTATCTTAGCTCTACTAGCACTAGTTTGTGTTGGTTGTTCAGATGAGAGATTACTTCTCAGTTCTCACCCATTTGAACTAGTATTGGGAAAGCAACGTTTACTTCCAATATGTAGAGTTGGGTTGAAGACTGAGGTGGGGACCACTCAATTACTGAACGCCGCTGGCCTCCCTCTCGTTTTGAATGTATGAATGATTGAGTGGAAGAAGAACCATGGGCCTAAACTGTTACATCGGGTCTCATACAGCGGGGACCGTCCACTAACCAAGGCCCGACAGAGTTAGTAACAGTAGTGGATGACCAGTCATTTTCTTGCATTTATATCTTTTGTAATTATTATAATTTAATTATTATACCTCCTCTTCTATGGAGGACAGTCTACACACAAAATTACAGAAGAAACACTTAGTACTGGACTGACTGTACGAACTCTACTATTTTTTCGATATACGATGATATGAGAAGGAAAAGGTGGGGCATTATTCGGTTCTAATTGTTTCGGTATTTAAGTTTGATTTGGATCCTCTCCTAATTTATCTAAGTTTTTAATTTTAGTCATTCATTCAAAATCTTAAAGATCAACATTAATCCATGAGTTCGTGACGTGGGGTTATATTGATGTTAATTGGTCCAATTTGCTCCATGTATTTACCTTAAAAGTAAAAGGATAACGCTATTGTATTGGTCGAAACCATAAACATGTAATATTTCCCTACCACACAATAATAAGTTAGCCACGTCTCCACACAGTTGTACAAACACATTACAAAGCAGCAGTTCTAATACTCGTTCTAATACACCTACAACAAATCTAAATCATCCATTTTCCTTTGTTTTTCTTTACTTTTAGCATCTATCATGACGTAGTTTTACAATTTAATTTCACAACGATATTCATCAGTAAGATAGAATACTTCAATAATCCTTGCTTATCAATTTTGTCTTAAAGCTACAGATACCAATTAATTGACAGAAAATGATAAAGCTAGGATTCACTGTCAGGATATTCAACTTCCTTCAAATTCAAAATGACCCAACTTTTCTACGCTACTATATTTACATACCAATTTACCAACTCTATTCTTCCTAACTTCGCAACATAGATAAGATCCAAATCCGTTTAGTCAATTCGGTTCGGTTCGGTTCAAGATTTCAGTTTTTTACAAATGAAACTGAAACTGAATCTGATTAGGTTTAGTTAAGTTTCAGTTTTGAGGTGAAGTTCGGGGGTTTTTTGGATAAGGAAAATTTTAGCTGCGGTGCGATACAATTTTCTTGTGCCTTTTTTTCGGTCTTATGTTCCACCCCTTTTAAGTATTTTTACTTTTTGGGAGTGAGAAATTTTATACATACATACACACTTCTGTTGAAGGAAACCTACTTTGTGTGTACCTTGTCAACCTAGGAGTATCTTAGTTAGGTTAGCATATGGATTACTTATTGAATAGAAGTCATATTGGGATATGGATTGTACCCTTGTGTTTCTCTATATATAGAGGCACCTATTCATTAATAAAGAGATGATCTATTCATGTGCTATTTGCTCTGTTCTTTACTTTCTGCTTTGTGATTGTATTTCATATTCTCTTAAACACGTTATCAGCACGAACCTCTAGCCCTGAGATCAAAAGCCAAAACTATTGAGCTTAGCATCCTGCTAGCGCCAAAACCCTAGAACCCAAAAACCCTAGGGTGTGCCAGATGAACAGTGTCGATGAACAGTGCGCGTGAACAGTACCGTATGAACAGTACCCGTGAATAGTAAACCGCATGAATAGTACCTCCGTGCAATCTCCTCTAGTTCAAGAATCTGCCTGCACAGAACAGTCAACTTCGAAATCGATTTTCTCCATTCTTCACCGTTGGATTACGCCGAAATTTGGAAGGGAGCTTCCTCCGTGAGTCTAATACCCCCAGTTAAAAATTCAGCCAATTCCGACCGTTGGATCTCCAGATATTCGGTTCTGAAGCAGTGGTACTCAAGATAATCCGAGAAAAGAATCCAAGTAAGCTTTTATAAACGTTGCTGCTTTCTGAATTTAATTCAACCTTCTTTTTCTCCGGGGACTTGCAACCTCCCTTCTTCTACCTCCCACCTTTCTTATAACGTGGGATAATATACGAGACTCGCCAAACTATGAGAAGCATTAGGGGAGTGATCGAGCTTCATATCGCTTGCGGTATGTGTAAGTCATGAGCACCCCTAATGTCATCATGCTATTGGTGATGACCTCAAGAGCCGAACTGTGGGGGTTCGAGCTAATACTCCGGATGAGGAATCCGTAGAGAGAAGAGACTATGAACGAGGAGTTCATTGACAAATTAACCTCCGGATGAGGAATCCGTAGAGAAGAAACGACCTATGGTTTATGACTTATTCCCAACTAGGCTCACCTGCTTAGGTATGATGTCTAGGTAAGGAGTTTGAGATAAGTGGTATTAAGAGAGCTTGCTCCACCGACATCTCTTATAACTTACCTGGTTATACCTGAGTAGAGCTACCGAAAAGGTTTAAGGTTATGACCATACGACACCAAAGTTTCACCTAAATCCAAAATCCTTGGAAGCGTTTCTTGGGAGCAAATATTGCTCAGAAACCCTCTATTGTTTCGTGGGAGTATTAACTCCGAAACTTACCCTTCATTGTTTCGTGGGAGTATTAACTCCGAAACACACCACATTCTTGTTCTCCATATTCTTGGATGTCGAACATGAATGAACTCGATTTTACTCCATTGGATTCTGCGGACATTAGATTATGAGATGGGCTCATGATATCCTAATGTACCTATTCGCACAAGAGCTTCTAGCTCGAATCCATAAGCGTTGTTTTGAAGAAACCGCTCTAGACCCTCAAACTGAGATGTACAATGCCAGGTTATTTTTCCTGATGAATCGCCATATGGATATGGCACTCCAGTTTGAGTTCATGAAAGAGGTTAGCGCTAGAAGCGCTTCATGAACGTTATGACAACGTTCGTGACTCCATCTTCTCTGTGGAAAATCATCACAGATGAACAATTAATTGAGGAAACTCTCACCACCTTCTCCATCTCTGCCTTGAGGAAAGGCATGACGACGATGACGCCCCTATGGGAGGAAGCCACGAGCAAAACCCTATATCTAGGGACGATCCCGGACATTTTGGTTCGTAGAATCTATTTGCTCATGAAGGTAATCGCCATAAGATTAAGCGATCACGCGAGCATAGGGCCGCGAAAGAGTGAGAGAAGACTGCCGTCCTTATAAGAGGGACGCTGCCGGTCATTGCCGGTTAGCGTTGTTGCGCCACTGGTTATGGCAGCACCGCCACCGGCCAAGGCAATCTGCCACCGTCCTAGGGACCGTGAGTACCGCGCCTTTATACCTCAATCAATGGAGAATCCTCTTCATGATGTCTATTAATAATATGGAGCGTCTGATCAATGGGCCATTATTTGCAAAACATATGAAGATGTAATTGCAATGATCAAGACGTCGAATTTAAGGGTTAAAGACTTTGGAAGCTAATTTTGCTTAAGTCTTATGTTTTCCAAGTTGATGAAATATGGCATGTTTGCCAAAGATATTGGATTTAGTTTTGATTTAAGATCAAGATGGAACTTTGAAGCCTTGGCCAATATCTTTAATAAAATCTGAGTTGCTTATGTAGCCTCGATTTTAATGATGAGCTTTTAGGAATGGGTTCTAGAGAACTTGAAAGTCTCACAGATAGCAGAACCACGCATGTCATATTGCGTCATAGGCATGATGCCTACACATTCCTCTGTGACTACGATGGCAGGACCATCGAATCTTGTGCAAGGAAGAGGATATGCCCAATTCCTCTTGCCTAATGGCATTCACATTGATGTCACAAATGCTCTCTACGCTCCAAGAGGAAATACAACTTTGATTGAGCTTTAAAGATATAAGAGTCAATGGTTTCCATGCTAAGATGCATGATGAGAATGGAAAAGAATCCCTTTGCATTACCTCTAATGACTGCGGTAAAAGGCGCATCTTAGAGAAGCTTATGTGTCTCTCTAGTGGGTTATATGCAACCACTATTCGAGCTATTGAATCAAACAATGTCATTCGGGATGACCCCTTGGATTCAGACACATATTGGCTTTGGCACGACAGATTAAGACATCATGGTCGTGATATGATGATCCGTGTATTGAAAACCTCACACGGACATCCATCATATCGAGCTAATCGAAGCATGAATCAAAAGTTGATTCAAGGAGATGAGACAGATATGAAAAAAGGCAAAAGTGCCTCTGTCCGCCGCCCGTCGACCGTTCGATCTCTTCTTGTCGAACGGTCGACCTCGTCCAGCGTGCGTCGTCGACCGTTCGAGTTTCCTGTCGAACGATCGAACCCCCTCCAGGGAGCGACCGTCGACCGGTCGACCATTCCTGTCGAACGGTCGACTGGGACTGTCCTCAGAAATTTTTTGACAGGACAAAATCCTCCTATGCTTCTGAAGCTCCTAAAGCCAAATGCTCATTATGCAAAGCTTGTTCCTTAGGGAAATAAGGACTGAGACTGTCCTATACAAAGGATTCTAAAAGTACTTCTTCCATTCTTACAGAGAATCCAAGTGGATATCTGTGGACATATTCAACCAACAAGCGGGCCATTTATATATTTTATGGTGTTGGTTGATGCATCGACATGCTGGTCACATGTCACGATGTTGTCCTTTCGTAATGCTGCTTATGCTAAACTCTTAGCACAGATAATTCGCCTGCCGGCTCACTACCCGGATCATCCCATTCACTATCAGGCTTGATAAGGCTAGGGAGTTTACATCGAAGACTTTCGATGACTACTGCATGGGATAGATGTTGGGCATCTAGTCTCACATGTGCATACCCAGAATGGTCTTGCAGAGATTGCCATTAATAGCAACAAATGGTCACGAGGACGTTGGTAATGCGCACCAACCTTTTCTCTCTCTGCCTGGGGGCACGCAGTATTGCATGCAGCTGTGCTTATTCGTCTGAGGCCCATCACCACCCAATCTTTTTCTATGCTACAGCTAGTGACTGGGTACGAGCCAAGCATATCGTACTTACGCATATTTGGGTGTGTTGTTTATGTGCCCATTACGCCGCCACAGCGTCTTAATATGGGTCCTCAGAGACGAATGAGTATTTATGTTGGATTTGAGTCTCCAACCATAATCCGCTATGTAGAACCCTTGACAGGCGATCTATTTGTCACTTCGATGAGACAGACTTCCCGTCGTTAGGGGGAGATAAGAACGTGAACGTTCAACAGGAACGACTGGAATTGTCGTGGCCTGTCCCCACTCTGTCTCATAACGATCCCCCTACTGCAGAAAGTGCGTAGATTATAGATCTTCAGAAAGTCGCCGACTCTCTTCCGGACGCTTTCTCAGATCTTAGTGACTAGATCATATATACCAGCTGCAAACATGCCTGCAAGGATGCAAGTGCCTGAATAAGGACTTGGACTCAAAGTCGCTATTGCAGCTAACCCTATGGGAGGGACAGTTGGTGGCGCCACTGCCAGTAATGGTGGTGATGTGGCTTAGGCCGTGGCTCCGCTGAGGAAGCGTTGGAGGCCACCAGGTTCGAGGGATTCGCGCCCTAGGGAATGGGCTGCGATGGCACCAAATAACCCTCTCATCATTGATACTCAAAATCCGTCCATGAAAACGTTCCGGATTATGGTTATGTCCAAAAGACATCTTCGGGGGACGCCCTGTCGCTAAGACCTATCCGTGGGAACCTAGAGATCTCGATTAATTACACTAGTGTACATGAGACGTGGGATAGAAACTCCATCACAGTTGATGATGTGTTTGCATATGCTTGTGCACAAGAGTTCATTGAGAATGATGATATTGAACCTCGCTCCGTTGATGAATGCCAACGTAGAAGCTTATTGGCCTAAATGGAAATATGCGATCCAGGTTGAGTTGGACTCACTAACAAAGAGAACGGTATTAGGGCTAGTTGTGCCAATACCTTCTGGAATAAAACCTGTTGATATAAATAGGTCTTTGTTAGAAAGCGTAGTGAGAGAACGAGATATAAAGCTCGCCTTGTGGCGCAAGGCTCCTCACAACGCCCTGGAATCGACTACGATGAGACATACTCTCTCGTAAAGGACGTCATAACGTTCTGCTACCTTGTCAGTGGTAGTTTCCGAAAAACTGAACATGCAGCTTATGGATGTGGTCATAACATATCTCTATGGGGATCTAGATATGGAGATTTATATGAAGGTCCCGGATGGGCTTCATTTACCCAAGTCAAGTGGCTCTAGACCACAGAGCACGTTTGCAATAAGGTTGCAACGTTCACTATATGGATTGAAACAATCCGGACGGATGTGGTATACCCGTCTAAGTGACTACTTGATTGGAAGAGGGTATGTGAACAATAAAATTATGCCCCTGCGTGAAAACAAGTTCCGGATTTGCAAGTGCCACTGAATACTTGAAATCCGTGTTTGAGATGAAAGATCTTGGGAAAGGATGCTCAGGCGATTTAATATGGATAAAGTCCATCCTGTTAAGCACTCCCATGATTGGTCGCAGTCTAGATCCAAGAAGGATCCGTTTCACCCAAGGGATGATGGTGAAGACGTTTTAGAGACTGAGGTACCATACCTAAGTGCAATAGCGCATTATTGTACTTGGCACAGTGTACAAGACCCGATATCTCCTTTGTTGTTAACTTGTTAGCTAGATTTAGCTTTGCGCCCACGCAACGCCATTGGAGTGGCATAAAGACTATCTTTCGATACTTGAAGGGTACGATTGATATGGGCTTGTTCTATCCCTACAGAGAGTCGAAACTAGGTGAGGAACCTATGTTTGCTGCGGTTGAACGACCCGGGCATCCGGACGAGGACTTACCGGCCGGATGGAACACAAAGGGCACGTTACCTGCAGAGAGTCTCAAAAATATGGCAAATTGGGTGAGGAACCCGTGCCTACTGACGACCGTCGACCGGTCGACGACCGGCCGTCGAACGGTCGACCGACGGACAGAAAAGCTGACGTCCCCTTTTCCCAAACACCTTGTGATGTTTTGGTTGGCTTTGCTGATATTGGGTATCTCTCTGACCCATATAAAGGTTGTTCCCAAACTGGTTATGTCTTTACCATGGGTAACACCGCGATATCTTGGAGGTCTACTAAGCAGACCCTTGTCGCTACTTCTTCGAACCATGTTGAGATAATTGCTCTCCATGAAGCATTTGTGAGTGTATATGGTTAAGGTCCATTGATACACATATAAGAAGTACATGTGGTTTGAGGTCAACCACTGATGAACCTACATGCATTTATGAGGATAATGTTGCCTGCATTGAGCAGATGAAGCAAGGTTTCATCAAATGCGACAACGCCAAGCATATATCGCTTAAGTTCTTTTGTAATCAGCAATAGCAGAAGTTCCTTAAGATTAAAGTGAATCAAGTCCGTTCTGAGGACGATGTGGCTGACTTATTTACTAAGTCATTGCCTAAATCCACATTTGAGAAGCATGTGAAAAGCATTGATTTGCTTAAGTTATCTGACCTCCCATGATTGTGGAAATCAGGGGGAGACGCAGACTTCAGGGGGAGTCTGGCGTCCATGCTATACCAAATGTGAAGGGTGTGTTGTACTCTTTTTCCCTTCGACCAAGGTTATTTTTATCCCACTGGGTTTTTGTTACTTGGCAAGGTTTTTAATGAGACAACGTGAGGAGCACCACCTAGTGTTGACGCCACAAGGGGGAGTGTTGAAGGAAACCTACTTTGTGTGTGCCTTGTCAACCTAGGAGTATCTTAGTTAGGTTAGCATATGGATTACTTATTGAATAGAAGTCCTATTGGGATATGGATTGTACCCTTGTGTTTCTCTATATATAGAGGCACCTATTCATTAATAAAGAGATGATCTATTCATGTGCTATTTGCTCTGTTCTTTACTTTCTGCTTTGTGATTGTATTTCATATTCCCTTAAACTTCCATTTTTTTAATTTATTAATACATTTTTTTCGTTTTAACAAAGTTGAACCCCAAAAAACAAATTATCCAAGTATTTTGTATTTATATCCTAACTTAAGTACAACGAGTTGGGGAGTTTTATTTTATTAATAAAACCCTAGAGAGAGCTAAGAACAACAACACAAGAGAAGCCCATGAATAGGGGACGCATAGACCATATCCGATTATTCGATGGTCCACACTCCACACCGTGAGTTTAGACCCTAGGAAAGCCTAGGGTTTGTGGCACAAAAGCTGTCATGAGGTTTGAGAGCTTACTCAAATGTTAAGGAACCCTCTAGGCTTTATAACTTGCTTATATTATAAGCCCCAAGTTCTCTAGACCTTAAAAAAAACGTTTTCAGAGAATTTTATTTAAGAAAATACAACCCTAAAAACGATAACAAGTTAATTGAATCATTTTTACTTAATTTTGGCCACTCAAAATCTTAGTAGCATTAGTGCTTTGGCTTTTATACTTGAAGGGTGTATAGATGAGATTCAATGATTCAATTAAAATGTTTTAAAGAAGTATAGGTAGAAGTAAGAGATGTCATTAAGTACAACATTAATTTTCTAACCTATGAAGAAAAATGCTAGGATTTTTCTCTCTACGTGAGAGGTGCATGGGGTCGTTGCCTTTTGGTGGCGGCTTAATACGTTCAGTTAAGGGAGGGGGGATATCTCTCTCCTCTTGTTTGGCTTAGTACGTTTGGCTGGTGGTGTCGGCTCTCTCCGACGGTAGTACCTTGCATCTGGAAGTTTTGGCTTCTTCCTTAATTCTTTTCTTTGTCGGTCTCTACTCGTTGGTGAATGTGCTCTAACCAAGGATCTCAACGCAAGGTATATGCGACCCTTTTTGGTGTGTTTGCGCTATTCCTTGGAGATGGCCAGATCGGATCAAGGATTTGAAAATTCAGGCTAGGTACAACTAGAGGTTTTAATGTTGGATGTGTCGGTGTGGTGTCATGACGGTGGCATGGTCGTGAATGTGGTCAGGTTGATGGAAGGATTGACGACGATGGTGTCGTTGTTGCTCATGGAGCTTTGCAGGTGCTAATGGCAATTTTTTTCTTGGAGCAAGTGGTTGTAGGCCCAAGTGGCCTGTTGGGTTTGTTGTTTGTTGGGCGTGGTGGTGGTGCATTGATGGAGGTCTTGGTCACCAACGGAGGTGCGGGTGGACTGCGAACAAATGCTGGCGGCTGAGGGGTTTGGGTGCTGTTGCTAGGGTGGTTAAAGAGTTTTGTTTTTGGCCTTAGATTTTTATTTTTAAAATTTATGTTTTAATGGATGGAAGGCTTGCGGCTTCTTTCGCTTAAGGGAGTTGTCGCAGGTTAGCATGTAGATCTCGAGTCTTTTGATTTATTTCCGAAATTTTCTTTTGCTTATCTGTATGGGTTTATGGTTAGAAAATATGAGGTTATTTAGGTAGCGGCTTTTTTGGTCAACCCCATTAAGGCGGGTTGTTATGTTGTAATCTCGTTGGACAATTAATGAATTGTCAATTTCTTCTAAAAAAATATATCAAGTTGCGTACAAATAGCCAAGGCAAAATATTCGGCCGAGTTGCATAAAATAAACTAAGACAAAAATAATTGGACAAACAAAGCAAGTGGGGTGACAAACTTCTTCATTTCGTCCTAGAAGGAAAACTTCTCGAATCCATTCCATATTTCCATTATGTCAATAACCTAGAGCTCTAGCCTATTCTGTCAAGAGACAACTAAAGAATAAGCTCAGGGGAAGATTGGTTGAGTTTGATCCAAATTCAACAAGGTC
The DNA here is from genome assembly GCA_029955375.1 of Rubus parviflorus. Lineage (NCBI taxonomy): Eukaryota > Viridiplantae > Streptophyta > Magnoliopsida > Rosales > Rosaceae > Rubus > Rubus parviflorus. The sequence goes on along the minus strand of JARGGL010000006.1, from coordinate 14,830,744 downwards.
AAGGGCTCTTTTAGGTCAATGGTGGAGAATGTGCCATCTAAAAGGTGTCATATGGCTCCCTTAAATAGGCATTCCTAGCCAGAATAATTAGGCGGGTACAATTTTTCCCTTGCTTCATGTATTTATTAATTAATATGATTCAATGAAAATAACTACCAATGATGTTGCATTATTATAATTGTAGGTGTAAGTTATGATGCAATGGTTCACAATGGTATTAATTTTGTCAAAAAAAAAAATGGTATTAATTAAGTAGCTCTTGGAGAGCATAGAGAATGACATGGTTGAGTTTTCTCCACGAGAGATTTTAACGATGTCACTAATATGCACCCTAAGTTTTGTATATCTCATCATTACTGATGAAATCCCTTATTGATTGAAAAAAAAAATGAATAAGAGAAACAAATATTCGTAGTACAAGTACCAGATAATTTTGAATAGGAGATGCAAAAATTTCTTGTGTGTTTAACATAAAAAAGTACTTCGAGAAAAATCTTCAAATGGTACTTGTACGATGGCCAAATGGACATTCTTGTTCCGAAAAGGTCACCCCTCGTGACCTTTCATTTGTCCACCATATTTATTGGTCAGGTTCCACTACCAGGCAACCTTTGCATACTAGTTTGACTAGCGATCTTGACAAAGAGTGCAGCGGGCAACGCTTCAAAAGTCGATCCGACTTCTGGATCACGTTGTTGACATGGAGATGGACCGGCTTCGTCAGATTTCTATGAAATATTAGGCGTTTAGTATGTGTATCGAAGTATGCTCGAAAAGAAATTGACGTGGTAACATGTGATTGTTTATTTTCGTGGACTCCATTGTCAAGTTATCAACATAAATGGCAAGTGAGAAACTATCAATGTTTGAGGAGATTGAAATTGTGACAAAGAAACTAAAAGACTGCCATAATGTAGAGGTTTATGTAGGTAAGTAATCTATGCTAGTCAATACATAGTGGGCAACACCAGAAAACTGACCCCTAAAGGCTGTCAACGAGCTGTTATATTCTTTCCTTATTAGTATTATTGTGCAATTAATTGTAGTTATGAAGGCGATTGTGAAGGACATTATATTTGTAATTAATTGTAGTTATGAGGGAGATTACTTTCCCTATTATGTATAGGTTGTAACACTATATATACCTTCAGTTGGAGAAGAATAAAATCATCTCAGTATTCCTGAATACAAACTCTGATATGGTATCAGAGCACGTTCGATCCTAAAGCGTGTTTCTTTGAATTTCTCGAATCCCGAAATCTGAAGCTCTGAAAAATCTCCGAACTCGAAAATCCTCATCCATCACCACCACCTAAAATCTCAATCACCACCACCAAAAATCCCAACCACCACCACCACCAAAAATAAACTCTCGAATCTCTACATGAATCTTTACCCGAATCACCATCACCATCTCATAAATCCTACCTGAACCACCACCACCACCGCTAATAATCTAATCGAAACCCTCATTCCCGAATGGGAGTCATGTGGAATTTTACTGAATTCTCGAACATTAAACGAAGCCAAGATCCATCTCCGGGTTTCTCTAACCCGCCTTCTCATCATACTTCGAACAAGATTGGTGGCTCGAAAATTCGTTTATGCACCCACTGTGGAGAATATGGTCACTCCAAACTTCGGTGTTATGAGATCATTGGCTATCCAGATTGGTGGGACTTCACCATGAAACCTCGGAAAAATATAGGACAAGCTACAATTTTTTTACCGTTGTGGAAGAGCACCCTCCACCGTGTGCCTCCGCCAATGTAGCACATTCACGAATGGTTGGTAAGACATCTATTTTCTCTGCTGTATTTACGAAAGATACTTGGATAATTGATACAGGTGCGTCTGATCATATGACTAATAACCCGAAAATTGTGAAAACTTTTCAACTTTGATTCCAGAAAGTTATCACCACCGGTGATGGTCCCCGGTTATTGGAGAAGGTTCTGTAGTCTTGTATGAATCACTCACCCTTGACTTTATTCTTGTGGTTCCTTCTCTATCTCATAATCTCTTATCTGTGAGTCAAATTACCATGAATCTTGCCTGTATTGTGACGTTTTGGCATTCCTTCTGTGTGTTTCAAGACATTCTAACCCGGTGGATTCTTGGTTATGGTGTTAAAATGGAGAAACTCTACTACTTGGACCTCACAGATAGTGGGACACAAAAATTGGGACAGGCCCATCAGACCAGTGTCGTCAAGAGTGCAAAGACTACTGTATGGTTATGGCATTGTCGTCTTGGTCATTTATCTTTTGGTTATCTTAAGAAGCTATGACCTCATATTTTCTCGAATATCAGTGAATCAAACCTTCATTGTGATGTCTTTGAATTGGCCAAGAGTCATCGTGTTCCTTATTCTCCCAATATGAATATAATTCAGTTCCTTTCATGAAAGTTCATTATGATGTTTGGAGCCCAGCAAAGATTCCTACTTTTTTTTGGGGCTCGATATTATGTGACCTTCATTGATAACTGCCCTCGGATGACTTGGGTATCTCTTCTCAAGAATAAGAGTGATGTATTCTCTGTTTTCAAAGAATTTCATAGTATGGTGGCTACTCAGTACCAACAGGCCATTCGCGTTCTTCAATCTGACAATGGTGGAGAATATGTGAATACTCCTATGAATGAATTCCTCACCACTCATGGGATCCACCATCAGACTTCATGCTCTTATACACCTCAGCAGAATGAATTGGTTGAGCGTAAGAACAAACAGATAATGGAAGTTGTTTTTGCCTCTCTCTTTGGCATGAACATGCCTCGTGCCTACTAGGGAGAAGCGGTAAAGTCTGCTGCATATTTGATTAACCGAACTCAATCCAGTGTTCTTGAATTTCAGACTCCACAACAGAAAATTCAGACACTTCTGTTAGTTCCTTCCTTGCCTAATCTGGAGCCCAGAGTATTCGGATGCACCATCTATGTTCACATTTATAAACATCAGAGTAGCAAGCATGACCCGTGTGCTCGAAAGTGTGTCTTTGTTGGCTATGATGACTTCTAGAAGGGCTACCGATGCTCTGATCCTCTTAATGACAAGGTTTATGTATCTCTTGATGTGTCATTCAGGGAATCCGACCCCTACTACTCAGGGTGTGACATCCCGGACCAAATTTACTATAATGCTAGTTAATTTTACAGCGAATTGATGAATTTTCATTTTCGAGGTTCGATTAATACTTTTAAGGGGGGACCTTGAGACGAGTTTTTGTTTGGTTTATAATTTAATTAAACTTTCTTCATGAAAGTGTTAGAGCACGTTAAACCGGGTTCGTGGACATAATGTACATAAAAATCGGAGTTCGTACGGAAAAGTTATGAGCAACGGAAGTTTGATTACTATTTTGGGAAACCACTATATATAGAACTTTTCATTTTGGGAAGTTTTCGGAAATAGGGACAACCCTTCATTTCTTTGGCGCGACTGTTCAACTCCCCCGACCCGCTTTTGAACCAGCCGGCTTTCGACAGCGATTTCTCTGCCGTCCGGCTACCATAGCTTTCGAAACCAATCTTGAATTGTTCGCCTCCTCACCCTCTTCAAAATCACTGGAAACGGCCTACAAAAGTCGCGATAACCGCAAGATTTTCTCACCGTTGATTTGTGCTTCTCTAGCAACGACGAGCTACCACACCCACCAGGCTTTGTAGCCCTCCAAACGGCGAACCCAACGCCACAAGTCCCACCTCAAACCGTCGCCAGACGGTGGCGGATCAAAGATTTGAAGTTTTCGGCCACCATGACTTTCAAGGCCGATTTCGGCCAAACCACTTCGATTCGGACTTTGTGGCAGGTATAAAATTTGCTCCTCTCTTCAATATGAACATTTTGGCATAGGTCTTAACCCCCCGTTTGGGGTTTGGATGGCGACGCGTGGGGCCCACACGCAGCTGCTAGGGGCGGCGCATGGTGGCGCGTCCAACCCCTTTTGGAGTTGATTTTTAGTTGGTTAGCTTGCATTCTTCGTTACGATTATTTTGGTATATTATTTGTGGTGAATTGAGGTGTTTGGGATTTTAGTCCGATTAATTTAGATTCGATTCATACGATTTACGATTTTCATTATTGTGATAGTTGGATGGTCACCGAAATTGATTAAGATGTTAAGACCTTAGTTTTGAATATATTGTGCGGTTGGAACATTGGAATTAGATCGATTTCTTAATTAAAGCATAATTACAATTTGTAATTTTGAATAAATTAGTTTATATTTCTTTCGATTTATCGAACCGTGACAATCCGATCGTTGGAATCGTCGCCGAGTGTTTTTGATAAATTAGATTTATCGATAAATGAATTATTTGGGGAGTTGTGGTAGGGAATTATCGGTGAATTTGAAGTATTGGAATTATCGAGGGAAAAACCCTAATCGGTTCAAGGAATTAAATATCAAATTATTGTTTTGTCCGTCAAATATTTAATTTTTTATCATAATTTATTTTATTCAGGAGGACAACAAGATTATCCTACAGAGGAGGATTTCGACGGACGTCAGTCTTAGCCAATTCGTTAGTGAGTGGACTTTTGTTTCTTTATAAAACGTATTTTTCTGTGAGAATTTACTTATTTAAAGTCTTAGAAGATTTAAATTATATTGAATTTTTCGGTTTTTCTCCATTTTTATTGTTATTATACTTTGAGGTTTTATATGTGATTTTTGTTGCATGCATGCGTTACTTGAGTTGGTAGGATCCTCAAGTTGTGACATTGAGTGGGTAGGTCCCTTATGACATATGTCTTTCGAGTTGGTAGATTTCTCGAATGGCAGTTCACTGGGTTGGTAGGCCCTCAATGAAATTGGTGACTAAGTTGGAAGGTCCCTTAGTCATCATTTTTGTTGTCAGTTATTTTACTTATTTTGATTTACTACAGTTTATTGAGATTTGATTTTCAGTGAAAAGAAAAGAGTTTTATTGGGGACACATAATAGAAATTAATTTGTAAAATTTTATTTTTGTCCACTCACGCTAATTGTTTTCAAATATTTTCCCTTGGGTTGTTTTCTTTTTCACCGCCCAGATTGCAGACCTGCTAGTAGAGGTCACGTGTCAAAGTCGAGGTATAGTCAACACTGTGAGAGCCTGAACTTCACAAGGTGTTTACGGACTGAACAAATACCTGCAAAATAAAGCTTACCAGGTGTGGCACCGGATAAGACCCTCTGACGATCAAGTCAGTAAACAATACAAGCAGTAGGCTGATTGTAGACCAGAAGAATGTGTTACCTATGGAGAGAGATGGTCTCTCCTTATATATAGGATTGATGAAGAGGTCTTTCACAATGAATGCTTAAAGAGAATCCTAACCCAAGTCAAATCGGGAAAGTGAATCCTTATTCAATGTGTGATTCTTTAGCGAAAAATGATTCCCAAAGATATGTCTGGAGATATCCTTCCTTACAAGGACTCTACCAAATATATTGGTTGTCAAAACCCCTAAGATACGTATCTGGATGTGAATCATAAAAGATTCCTAATTAGGCCGGGAATACTTATGTCGTTCAGCTTACGGTTCACAGCTACCGATCCGGAACCTGAAGCTTACGGCTTAATGAAACCGTAACCTCCCGTCCTCATGGATACACATCTCGTTCTGACTGATCCTCTTATGAGGTCCTTAAGGAAATTCGTATGCTTAAACCCCAGAGCCGAGGATAGGGAATCGATACCTGTAAGGTCTTTGGAACCGTCTTGCATGCCTTACTCGGAGACCCGGTTTCGGATGTACATTTTATGCGCCCACAACCACCACTTTCCTGTCTTTGTAGGTTATATTTTAACCTACCTACTTTTATTTTTGTACTTTCATACACTTTTATTTGCTCTGATACAATAAGTTTTAAGTATGTATAACGTATTTGAAAAGGTTTATAAATTTGGAGTTGGAGATTTTCGAAATCTATTTTAATTGTGAAAGTTAAATTGTTATCACCAGTGAGCACGTAGGCTCGGGTGTTGGTTGTGGATTGAAGAATTTTGGAAGTGTGAATTTTATTTGATTACAGGTTTTTGAGTAGTCCATTTTTAGGGGAGGTTATATCGAATTTTCGGTAAAATTTTCTCTAAAGTAGGCCCCACAGGGTCGCCTCGATGTTTCAGAGTGAAATGTCTGGGTGGGTCCTGTCATAGGGGGAGTAACATAGTCTTCCCTTTAGGAGGAGAGAGGTTGTGAAGGGAATCCTTCTTTACTTTCACATGTTACGAAGTTTGAAGAAATTGAAGACTTGGAAGCAAGATTCAACTCTATAGTTGACATGTCGGAGGATGTATCTCGACCGGTCAAATATGACACAGAAGCTATAAAAGCTACGACCTCGTCCAGTCGACCGGTCGACGATCCTTCTCGACAGGTCGAACCTAACACATAAGCTACGGATCCAATCAACTGACCGGATGACGATTCTACTCGACCGGAGACGAAATAGAAGAAGCTACTGACCTTATTTGGCTAGTCGATGAGTCCTTCCGACCAGTCAACCGAGCCTCTGTTGAAGATAATATTGAAGAAACTGTTGCAGATCCACCCATCTCTACACCGCCAATTGAAGAGTCTACTCAGAATGTCCTTATTCAAGAAAGCCTAAACCATGTACACTTAGTCAATCTTTTAGGATAGGGGATGTAGAACCAAGAAAGTCACAAAGGGCAACCAAGGACATTCCTAAGAAACAATATGAACCAGAAATCAAGGCTAAGGCGAGCTATCCTATTGCCGACTTTATGTCTACTCACAGGTTGTCTAAGCCATATGCATTCATTGTCGAGCAATTGTCTACGACATCTATTCCTAGCAATGTACAAGATATTTTGGCGGATCCGAAATGTAAAAAGGCAATGAATGAAGAGATGGAAGCCTTACAGAAAAAATCCACTTGGGAGCTTGTTCCTATGCCATCTGGAAAGAAAATTGTAGGGTGTCGATGGGTGTTTACAGTGAAACTTAATGCAGATGGAAGTATTGATAGGTACAAAGATCGGTTGGTTACAAAGGGATATACATAACTATATGGAGTATACTATCAAGAGACTTTTGCTCCTATGGCGAAGATCAACACAATCTGAATCCTCATCTCGTTAGCAGCTAACAGAGATTGGCCCTTACATCAATTTGATGTGAAGAATGTTTTTCTCAATAGAGACTTGGAAGAAGAAGTATATATGGATATACCTCCAGGGATAAAGTGTAAACCATCTGATGTTGGAAAAGTGTGCAGATTGAAGAAATCATTGTATGGTTTGAAACAATCCCCTCGAGCATGGTTTGGAAGATTCACCAAGTCAATGAAGGCATTTGGATACCGGCACAGTAACTCAGATCATACGTTGTTCATCAAACGTAAAGCTAGAAAGATTGTAGCACTGATAGTATATGTAGATGACATGATTGTCACTGGAGATAATCCTGAAGAAATGAAGACATTGCAAATGTACTTGTTAAGCGAGTTTGAGATGAAAGACTTAGGACAATTGAAGTACTTTCTGGGTATAGAAGTAGCAAGGTCAAAGAAAGGAATTTCCTTGTCACAAAGGAAGTATGTCTTTGACATACTGGCAGAAAATGGAATGCTTGATTGCAAACCAATTGAGACACCCATAAAGATGAATCACAAGTTGGGGATTTTTCCATATCAAGTTTCAATAGATAAGGGCAGGTATCAACGTCTAGTTTGGAGATTAATTTATCTTTCTCATACTCAACCTGATATAGTATATGTTGTTAGTGTTGTAAGTCAGTTCATGCATTCCCCAAGTAAAGAACACATAGAACCTGTAAATCGAATACTTAGATATCTGAAGATCTCTCTAGGTATAGGTTTACTGTTTGCTAAGGAGACTGAGCTGGAAGTTGTAGGTTACACTGATACTGACTGTGCAGGGGATCAGACTGACCGAAGATCCACATCTGTGTACTTTACCTTTGTTGGAGGAAACTTGGTTACTTGGCGGAGCAAGAAACAGAAGGTTGTGGATACGTCAAGTGTAGAAGCTGAATTTCAAGGTATGGCCCATGGTGTATGTAAGCTGTTACAGATCAAATATATTTTGAAGAATTTAGGTTTTAAGTTGGAAAAGCCCATGGATTTGCATTGTGACAATGAAGCTGCATTGAAATTGCTCATAACCCAGTTCAGCATGACTGAACTAAACACGTGGAGGTTGATCGTCACTTCATTAGGAGAATTTTGATCGTAAGATTATTCGGTTTCCTTTTGTTCAAGTGATTTGTATGTGATTTACATACAAATTAGGTCTCTAATCGATCACCATAATAAGGCTAATCTGATAGCCATTTAGTGTCATGTTTTGCACTAATGTAGAGAATATGTGCAGCGGACTGATATCGAGTGCAAAAAGACGCATTTTGGAGGCTTTTAGTACATTTCCGACAAGAAGACGAAAAGTCAACCGGTGGACCGTCGGTCAACTCGTGGTCAACCATGACTTTAGAGCGCCAAAGTGTCAAATATCAAGTCTCGGATGTGAGAACATGAGAATTCCAGAGGATTGACCAAGAAATCAAAAAGTCAACTTTGGTAAATTCCGAAGGTCAAGGTAAAGGTTAAGGTCGAAAGTCAACCTTGTGACTCACCATAAGAAGCCCTAAAAATCAGCAAGGAATATGCCAATTTTCCTTATGTCATCATTTGTTTATTCCTTTCTTTTCTTCATTTGGAAGAAAAAGACACTTGTCCTTACCAAATCCAAGGGTTTGTCTATTTCCTTGTTGACTTTGGTTTACCTCTTTGAGCTGGAATTTATGTGCAATTACCCCCTTAGCCTCCACTTACTCTACCTATTTCTAGCCCTTAGATCCACCTAACTCAATCCTAGCCTTCCAATCTTCCTCCCCTTTACCTATATAAACCTAGTTTTATCCATTTAGGGTATCCATTTTTCAGCTACCAAACCTCACCCATTTCTTCCATCCCCTTTTCTCTCCACCCTTTCCTCTTTACTTTCCACTTTGCCGACCAGTCGACCAATCAAAGGAGGTCGTCTGACCGGTCGAACCACGGCGGTGACCACTTCCTCCTCCATTTTGACCACTTTTCACACCCCATTGCCATTTCCATCCTTCATCAAAGTTGTTCACCTTGACTTCCTCTACACCATCATCCCTCTTGATGTTGTGGATCCTCACTATCTCACACTTGGATTCAAGATTCATAAGGATTGGGACTTAGAGCCAAGGAGAAGCAAGGAGAAGGAGATATGAGCTTGCATCTAGGCATTAGGTGACACAATCCTGGGGCAGCCACTACCTACTGAGCATTCCTCACCCTTTCTCTCTCTTTTGCTTGTATTTGAGTCCTATTTTGTAGTCATGATGTACTAATTGATGGATAATGAGTAGTTACTCTTGTTGGAGACTAGGGTTGTGTGCCCTAGTCCAATGTAACTATGTGATACTTTGATGATGAATAAATGCCTTTGTGATGAATGAATATGTGTGTTTTACCTATTTCAATATGTGTTGGATGTTTGTTTTAAGAATTACCACCTCTTGAGCATAATAACTATTCTAATTTGATGAGATTGTGTAAGCTTGGTAACCTTGCACAATCTAGGCAATTAGGAGCATATGTGATGAGTATTCCTTGTTTGAATTCCTATGTTTCGATGCTTTATGCCTCTTAAGCACTTTAGGAAATTTGGTATTAAGTAACTTAGAGAAATTCCTTAAGACACCTAGAGAGTTCTAGTGATCCATAACATGGCATTAGAATACCATTTGAAACCCGGTTCTAGACCCATAACATGGCTAGAATACGGAACATGATTCATGATTCGCATTGACATGCATTCGTTGTTGGAGTGTTACTTGTCGCATTGAATTTGGGTTAACCCGAAAACCCCAACGTTTTCTAAACTTGCATACACTCTTTACTTTACTCACATTTACTTACTTGCATTTGCTTGATACTTGTTACATTTCACTCTCTTTCCAAAGATTGAAAACACTGCACTACACTTGCACATTTTTGATAAACCACTCACTTACTCTTTCCATTTCTTAATCCCTCCATTACATTGCTAAATGACCTAGTTCGCATACTACTTAGAAGTCTAGGGTCATCGATCCACGTGGACACGACAAACCCCATGTTCATAATTTACACACCCACTCTTTGCATTCGTCATTCATTTGAAGATCAACTTGCAGATGTTCTCCCGAAACATGTATTAGGACGAGTATTCAACAGCTCAATCGACAAGTTGGACATGATTGACATCTATGCTCCAACTTAAGGGGGAGTGTCAACGAGCTGTTATATTCTTTCTTTATTAGTACTATTGTGCAATTAATTTAGTTATGGAAGAGATTGTGAAAGATATTATATTTGTAATTAATTGTAGTTATGAGGAAGATTACTTTGCCTATTATGTATAAGTTGTAACACTATATATACCTCCAGTTGGAGAAGAATATAATCATCTCAGTATTCTTGAATACAAACTCTAACAGATGCCAGAGGAGGTGAGATAGGGAGGAAGAAAATATAAAAACCAGAAAATTTTCAGTTTGTTTTTATTTTTTGGGGAAAGACAGAAAATGTCAGTTTGAATGTGGCCTTGTTCAACCATCAACAGTGAAACAAATAAAAGAGTCAGAAATCCCACATTAATAATGTCCACTTTTTAACAAGCTTGTGTAGTTGTCTTTTTTTGACTTGTTTTCTTGTAATCATTTCTCCCTCATAATTTTGACCATTTCGATGGCCACGAATGCAAGATGAGAATAGAACTTGAACTATTTAGATTGTTTACCTATGCAAATTACAAATAATTGATGATGTCCCAATGGTCGAAAGGATGATTGCAAATCCATATTGTGCTACGTTGGACCTCATCTCATAATGTGAAAAATGCCAGAGCAGGTGTGAAGTGTATTAACACCTCTACAATCACCAGAGCACTGTAAGAATCGAAATTTCACCCCAACTTTTTCTTAATTGTCATAAATATGGGATGTACGTTGTAGTGACTAGTGAGAAAATAATAGGGTGGGAATAGTCTCCTAGAATATTTGAACACAATTTAACACAAAACCTTAGGTCGTACCATAGCAAATGCAAGTGAGTTCCAGAATAGAAGGCTCTCACATGCATCTGTTGTCGGAAATTGGTCGTGGTATCTTCCACGATGTCCTTGGCACTTCTCACAGATAGACTGTTCGAATTGAATTGCAGATATGGTATTGATTTGCAGTTATGGTAAGTAGTAACTAGTGAAGTTGACCAATATGCTAAAAGGTTTTCATTTGGAATTTTGGGGTTTGGACCACAACAAATTTAACAATACCAAAGGCAAGAGAATGTCCACCTCAATCCACGTGAGGATGGCCCATAGGCCCATTTAGAGAAATATTTATCAGTACTGTATGTCATTTTCCGATTTAGATCAGAGGAATATACCTACCTCATAAACACTTGGAGAAGAGACAAGTATGCTTTTAGTTGTGGAACAGAAGGGGGTTTTAATCTTGAGGCCTTGAGCTATTGGAAATGTTTATTCAACATGGTATAATTTTATGGACTCCATAACATCTTTGAACAAGCACAATCTAGTTCGCAACATAGTGATATTGTTGAGACTATCTAACAAGGTTACAAATTCATACATAATTCCACCTAATCATCAATACATATTTACAAATCTAACAATATAACATGAGAAACTGGCTTTCCTTCTAATTTTGCGGTTAAGCCTTGCCATCTAAATTAACAAAATGACAACATATACTCTTTCGCTAGACCAATTATTCTGAATCTTCTATTAAAACATAAAACAATGATAATCGCCAACTCTCACAAACAAACTCAAAAACCAAAATTAACAATCTGACAACATATATCAAAGTATTCTAAATCCGCTATTCAAACATAAAACACCGCTGGCCACCACTCCTCACCAGAAATATTCAACAGTAGAACTGTCTGATTTCAGTGGGGCTGCCTGAGATGTCATTTTCCACCCCAAGTTGTTGAAGGAAATAACGCAGAACTTGATCCAAATGCCAATGGCATTTTCATTGTAAAAATGTCCCCATCATAGGCAGACCACAGAATAAGGTGAATCATAAATTTGGTAGCAACTACACAATATATGAGAATTGTATATTGCTGCAGTTCATCCAAATTTCAATATGGGTAATAATATAAAGCAACATCTAAGAAAATTTTCAAAATTCCTTCAACATGGATAGCCCTTCCCAGCTTGATGCAGCAATGCAAGTGTGGAACACAACAATCTAAAGGCCATACTGAAGGTGATAGCAGCAACAACCACGATATGATTATTAATATGTGGATAACATACCCTAGCTAGAGTGGATAGAATGATTTTGATCAATGGAATATTTTAGTCAGAAAAAACATAAATGCTAAATAAATATAAATGCTATAATAATGTATGCATCTGAGAATGAGTATTAATTATTCATGCTGTGGCAAACTCAACACAAAATGGATTTTTATCTCATTTGGCAAATCCCATGATCCTTTAGTTCCCATGCCATGAACATAAGACTTTTTTGATAACATTGGGAGAAATAGAACCCTTGATCTCTCCTAGTCCTAAATTATTCTCCCACCCACCAATTGGTCTATTCCAAAGGTATTTTAAGTCACTTTAGGGTTAGGAAACCAATAAATTGAAGGGATTGAACCCGTATCTCTAATCATGACCATGGGAGTTTTTTTTTTTTTCCATCTATTAAGCAAACGCAAACTCACCGATGGCACCTGCTGAACTGTAGTTGCAACAACGATCTAGAATGCACTAATAAACACTATATGAAAACTCTGTAAGAAGAAATACCAAAAACTTTTGATTCCTTTGTTCTTCACTTTTTTATATCAAGAAAAACAATGAACCAAACTAATCTTCAAGGGCAGCTTGTGAACCTAAATTGAGTTCATTTTATGTCAGAAGTCAAAGAGGAAGCCCATACCTTCTTAACATGGGAGCAAGTAGGCAAACCGCAAACAAAACCTTGTTAAAATCAATTTCCCAAACAGCAAAAGACAGCAGAAGTAAGTTCCACATTACTTTTCTTTCAGTTACCCAAATAGTCCTGGGGTAAATTATATGGAACAGAAGGCTGGTACATTGGACGGTCAGATGTTGTTCATCTTACAGGCCCCACTTGATGGGGACCCATCCAGATTAGGACCCACTTGATGAGGCCTTAATGATAAGGGGCCCAATCCAAAAACAGGAAGACAACTCTAATCAAGTCCATGGCCCGAGAACGACCAAACATGCTAAAAGTCACGGACCAATGGGGGTAGTGGGTCATGTACATCTGTGGTTACAGATTCCCTATTACGGTAGGACCCACTGAGAAGTGGACCCATTGGGCTTGATGATGTTTTCTGGTGGGCCTAATCAAATATTATTAGAGTATCTATCTACTGGTTGTACAAAGAAACGCAAGCTGTTGTCAAGCTGACTACAATGTCGGGTCTGGCAAGATGCCTAGTAGAGGACACTTGAGTGAGAGAGCATGGACCCCATTTTGATGCCTTTGTGACTCTCAGATCTCAGCTCCATATGAAGCCCTACGAGTTTTTAATTTACTAATCTAGGCTGGCCCGGACACACTACAATAATAAATATCTAGAAAAATCTCTGCAAACCCTAACATGTTCACCACAACCACAAACACACACATAAGGCTTGACCAAAGAAAAAAGGTTTGGGTCTAGCAACTAAAGCCCAGATCATTAAATTTGGGGCTGAAGTTGTTCCACAGCCTTTCGGGGAGGATCTACCATAGTTCATGGTAGTCCTCTCATACATCATGCATAGCTATTTATGACTTTATGTCTTGAAACAATGAAACTGGAATTACTTTGTCAAAAAAAAAAACAAAAAAAACTGGAATTACAAGCACAAGTTTTCTCCACATTATAGGGCCTACTGTGGAGCCTTTAAATGAAAATATTCAGCTGGCCCAAAAATAACAGCTCAAACATCAAATTACAGGGTAGCAAAGATAGCTGTGGTGAACACATTTGCACAACAATATATTCTATGAACACGGAAAGTTTGACGCTAGTTTCAGATGCCAAATGTGTTAGGCACTATACTACTATGTAGGGTTTTGGATGCATAGGACAACCATAAAGGATTCTTCATGCGTTACTACACTCATGCATCAGCATTTAGTATAAGAGACTCAATCTAGTATGGTGGAGATTTTTTTTTTTTGGGGTCGAGAGAAACTAAAATTCATTGAAACTTCAAGAGAAATACAAGATACTCTTGAAGCCACTGAAAAAATAGATGGGCATAACTGAAACATGACCATGATTTAAGCAGTTTCAAGATAAGTTAACAACTATACAAAAAGATCCGATCTACAAGGAACATTCCCGGTATCTATCAGTGAATGGGAATATTTCAGATATCAAAACAACATAGGTATGGTTGTCCATCATGTAAGAGTTTGCTGAAATTCATTCTACCTTTTGAGATGTAACTTATCTATTCATTGTGCTAGAAATCATATTTTTACATACAAATAAAACACATGGAAAACAAACTTACATGAGTGGCTAACAAACTGTCAAGCAGAGAGTAATCAAAAAAAATCCACAGCATGTTCTTCGTCAGTCAAAGAATTGAAAGCAGATATTGTAAGCCTGCAAATTAGGATTTGTTATCAGCATTTGATAAGTCACTAAGGGATTCCAGAAAAAAGTAACTAGCAACCATCAATATTACCTCAACACGAAACAAGAAAGTTGAGCTTTACAATTACAAGAATTTATTTGATAAATGAGTAAAATTGGGGTAATGGTGTATAAAAAAGCTCAGATAAATCATGAAAGATTTCAGAACCCGAAAGTAATACAACAGACCTGTTCAGTCCTAAAAAACGAAAAAATATGCAGATAGACAAAAGTACGATAAAAATAATAATTATTTTGACTGAAACATCAAAAGCCATGATATTACTACTATTTGACAGCCACTAGACTCCAAAAGCTTAATATGTTAAGGAGTAGACCAATAAAGTACATCAAGCTAACACTCCTGATCCCATTCACTATGTGAAAAGGGAGACAAATACAGACTTATAGAAATATATAGGTGCAGCCCCCATCCTGCACCTTGCTGATCAACAAAGTGGGAATAGAGATTGGAGGTTTAGCTTAGGGAATTAGTAATCAAAATCTATCTAGCACTGTATACATCCCTAATGAAGACCTTTTTACCCCATGAAAGATACTGATAAATGTATTGTAATGCTTATACGACCTGATTCATGATTGATCTAATATGCAAACCAATACCACTCATGAAAAAGTAAGTCTCCTATCAATAAATAGATAGATAAACAACTTATGGAAAAGTAACTCATACTTGACTTTGATCTTTATAATAGACCCCAGACATAGATGCATTTGCAGCACCCACAAGCGAAGTCATCACTCTTCATGGCACACCTATGCATTATCCCCACTAGAGAGTAGCAATCTGCTCTCTCCATGAAATTAAATTAAGAAGTCACACTGTTGCACACAATGACGACTTCATCTGTTCATTGTACTCCTGGTTCCTAATCTCATTGATGGCATATAATACGTTTTAATAGCAAAATCAGAGAGTGACCCTTTGTGCATCTTTTGGTGTTTATGACTCAAACAAAGCAGTAAAGCTTTTTTGATCTGGCAGAGCATTCCTCAATGGAACACATCTTTGAGTGGACAAAGAAGAACCCCCTCAATTTCTTTTAAGACTAGAGTTGTTGGGTGACGCTCCGTTGGCCTTTTATTTCATATGTAAAAATTCCTTCAAAGCTAACTGATAGCATGTAAAATTTTCACCAGGTGAATAAAATTTAAAAGACTCTAAAAGGAATGAAAACTGATAAGCTTCAAATTTACATTAAACTTTGCATACTATTACAAAATTAATCCATATCTTAATAAATGGAAACTCTCCTTTATCCTTTATCTGACGGAAATCAAGTTTGTAAAATATTGGATTCAAATTCTTAATAGACAACCTTTTTTTAAGAAGGAACTGAATCTGCTAATTGATAATTGTATATATAATGAGAAATTAAGCATGTTTAATTAGATTTCACTAGGAAGTCACATTTCAGAAACTTATTGGTCCAGAGTGAGATGATCAAGTGCTGGATCATCTCTCTTTAAGAAGGGACTGTTATGTGTCTTTTAAGAAGGGACTGAATCCGCTGATTGATAATTGTATATATAATGAGAAATCAAGCATGTTTAATTAGATTTCACTAATGGTATGTGTTTTGTGATAACCTAGGAAGTCACAATTCAGAACCTTATTGGTCCAGGGTGAGATGATCAAGTGCTGGATATAAGTAATACAATCAACAAAAACAGAATGACACTAGATACCATCATTGCGGGATCATCAAGAAAATTTAACATATCACCATCTATATAAAGCAATTTCTAAAAGTCATCAATAACAAGATAAAAGAAATATAAGAAACTCAATTAAGAAATTTATGCAAGATAATAGGTAGGGTTTTCACAATACAAGAGTGAAATCAGTTAATCTTTCATGTCATGTTAAACTATCTCGGAGCAGGGAAAGATATATATGTCCAAACTAGATTACAAAGTGTCAGTTCTAGAATTCTAAAAAAGAGGCACGAATGTCTAATTCTTCAGATCCGGACCACGGCACAAATATTGCAGAAATGGTAATTCTATAACCAAACAGCAAGACACAGTTAATTAGAAATAACAAACCGGTTAATAAAGCAGAGGGTTATATTTAGTTTACTAAAAAAAATAGCACAGTTCTGTCTATTTATATAGAACAAACCTGGTAATTATTATAGTGAGGAGACAAAAGTAGACACCAAGCTTGACAAGCCGGCACTTCTTCTCAGTATTAAGAACCCTGAATACTTCAGTGACATCAATAAGATGCTTTTGTTTTACAAACCTGAATCATAGAAAGCGGATAGTTAGGGCTTGGGGTAGTGCAAGTTCATCTTTCATCAACACACCAAGACATACGTAGGGGCAGACATGTAAATAGACGCAATAAGCCAAAACAAAAGCTTATCTATAGTGAGGATCAATTATCGTCATTCCTTTGTTTCACCACCTATTCTAAATCAAACAGTTACGAAAAGTTATAATCATCACAAGATGCACCAACCGTAAACTAACCCAACCACCAAGTTATGTCACTGCAAATAGCATTTTAAAGAAGAGATATTCCCAAACATATATATATGTGTGTGATGTAAGTACAAAAATAAAAAATTCCATGCTATTAGAGCAGGCCATGAGTAGTGAGGGACAAAGGATGATGCTTGTATTCATCATTTTTTTAAGGTAAAGAGATCTCCAATCAAAAGTTTCACATCTCGGATCAACAAATTAGGGAGGAAAAAATGAAGGCTATTATGGGTCGTTTACTGACAAGGAATAGGAGTGAAAATAGAGAGTCACTCCCATTCACCCTCAACCATGTGTTTACTAACACCAAGGAGAATCAAAGCGCATAAAGAAATTAAACAGGCCAGTTAAAGTAACAGAAAGTCCTTCCAATCACCATCCAGTTCTCTTTCCAGTTTCCTCAAAACATGAAAAGCACTTTAAATTAATATTGACACCATTGATTGTGAAATAATGACTAACAATGTTTGTACATTCTTCTGACTATTGAATTCATAGAGAAAAACTGCATGCAGTTCAAATGCTTTCTCAAAAGAAAAATAACGCAATGGCTAGTTAACCCCTTGAGATACTTAGCACAGAAGTTTTTACATCTCAGTTAAATCATTGGAGTAATGAATATTTTAGTCTACTTCTTACAGACTAGCAGCTTTGACAGGTCTTCTTATTGTAAGCAAGATCCCTGCATAGGGCATAAGTCCTCAGGCAACATAAGCAGTTCACCTTGTTATGCCTAGATAAATCTCTTTTCTTCTTTTTGATACCCAGAAATCCCCCAAATCCGCTTCGTGGACCCTGGCTCAAAACTGGGGCCTGCTGCCCAACCCTACAATCTTTAGGAGAGGCCTGCTGCCCAACCCTACAATCTTTAGGAGACTGGAAACTCTAGCAAATGGCTAACTAGATACCATGAGGGTGTTATGCCTAGATAAATTACAAGAATGTCACCCTATTGTTTCAACTACAGCATAAAGCTATTTGTCACAGCACTAATGCAAGAAGTTTTAACTCTGTTCAAAAACGAAGCTGAATGACTCCTGATTATGTTTTGATAAGGAAGGAACATCAACTGTATGACAAACATTCTATTGGAACATCACACAATTTTGACAATATACTGTAATCTTTTATACATATACATGTATCGATAATAACTGATACTTACAGCATCACAATATAGTAAGTAAGGGGGGCTGTTAAGAGGAACATGAACCAACGCTGTGCCACGAGGAACAGAGCACAGAACACTCCATGCACAACAAACTCAGGGACAACCAATTGATTGATGCGAGTTGATAATTCAAAAGGGTTGATATAGTCGGCCTCCAAATCCATTAACATCACATACTACAGAGCAACATTGGGTAAAAACGTTAGGGGGTGTTTCACTTGGAATGCAAAGACATGAATTACAATAATGCTGCTTAATCCAAGTAAATGTGCAATGAAAAATTTAAGCCGAGAACAATATAAGCAGCATGAGCAAATTGAGAACAACATATCCTCTGAATTCATTGTCAAATTAGGAAACTAGATCTGTCAATATAGCCCCCAACATTTGACAATAGGCGGTTTAAATTGAACTTCCAAATTCTCCGACCCATATCTGTATCATAAAGTTTCCAACTTTCCATTGATTTCAGCTATTTTTATTTACATTAAAACTAGAAATTCGAGGGCGTCCCTTTCTGCAGTATCGTCAACTAGGTCTAAATTCTACTTATCACAATTGCAGAGCAACTATGCTCTCCTAATTTTACAGTAAAAGGAGAAAGTGTGAGAGAAAAAGTCCGAAACGCTGGAATCAAAATTCTCAGCAAAGCTCATCCCCCGCACATTAACAAAATAAAACGCAAAATGCAAGAGAATAAAAAGAATCAAAAAGAAGAAAAGAAAACCAACGGTGCTAGAGTTTGAAGTGTTGCCATTTGGGTTTTAGAAAGTATTTAAAAAGAAAAACAACAAAATACGGCAAGTACCTGATATAGGCTTGAAGAGAAGAGAGCAATGTCGATGCAGAAGCAGATTAGCCAATAGATCAAATCCCAAGCCATGTTCGGAGATGGAAACAAGTTTGGTGAGCAGGGGAGTCTAGACGTTTCTAGTGCTAGTTACTGGTAGGGCTCTAACTTCGAACCAAAGGGCTTTATTGCTTTAACAGTTTAAGGGCTAGTTTGGTATTGCTTCGCTTTTATAAAAATCAGCTTTTTAGTAAAATTTAAAGTCTTAAAATGTTTGGTAAATTAGTAAAAAACATGTTTAATTAAAAATTATGGGTAAGTGGAAGCAGATTATAGAAGCAACCCAAAGGTTACTTCTAAAAGCTGCTTTAATTCACAGTTGATTTTCCTAAAAGTAACTTTTTTTTTAAGTCACAGCAATCTCAAACTAGCCCTAACTCTAGTTGACATACTTAAAGGAAAAATGACAACTTTAGCCATTGAATTTTGTTCCGTTCGATATTTTGGTTATTGAACTTTCGGAAATATTACTTTGTTCACTGAACTAAAATATTATGTATCACTTTAGTTACTGCAGCGGATCAATCCAATCGATGGCGCAGATTCTTGTCATGTCGTGACTTGAAACCATTTGGGTTGTCTTCCTGTCTCTCCAGCAACCTCCTTGTGGTGGTGTATCACCACGACATCAACCACAACGTCACGATTTAAGGTTTGAAGTTTTGGACTACCAAAACTTTCGAGCCCGATCCCGGCTAAATCACTTTGAATCTCACCTTGAGGTAGTTACAAAACTTAATCCTTAGGTTATGCCCTTCATTTTGATATTAAAATGTGGCGTTTGGAGGTGGTTGATGGCACCGAGTGACCAAAGTGAAAAATAGTCTTTAAGTTGAGTGACCAAAGTAATATTTCTGAAAGTTTAGTGACTTAATTAAGTGTTGAACGAAACAAAGTTCAATGACCAAAATTGTCATTTTCCTAAGATTACATTCTTGTTACTACGTACCCTGTACTTTAGGGGTCTAATCAGTTCAGTCACTGAACTTTCAATTTCATCAAAAAGATCTCTGCACTCTCAATTCTCATCCACGTGTCATTTTTATTTATATTTACACCTATCATGTGTCGACACGTGACATAAATGAACATATTGGACGAGAATTGAGAGTACATTAATCATTCTGATGAAATTATAAGTTCATGGATTGAACTTATATATTAGACCCCTAAAATACAGGGTAATAACCATAATTTAGTCATTTTTCCTACATAAAAACTATATGCGTTTTTTTCACCCAAATGATAACGTTTATTGATAACGTGGTAGTAGTACAAGTGATAAGGGAGAGTTGAAATTGAGTTAGGACTCCAATGCAACCAAAAGTATTACAAAGAAACTCGTCGCATGCAATAATTTCGACATAAGTATTCCCCTTTGGACAACACAATTCTTCATATGCTTAAAATCCAAGTACACGGCAAAAATACTCAAGTCTGAACTCTAAACTAGAACTAGCTCGAACCTCTGTGTCTAATTCTCTCTTATTTGCATACATTCGGCAGTGTAGTTCTAAGATCTAGATCGTTCATACTTTCAGGTTGGCCTCGCCTGGTCCATTGACAACCCCTAGAAAGGAGATATCATTCATGAAGGATATCCAAAGCTTAGTTTTGCTGTTGTCTGCAACCATGTTCCTCTTTTTAGAAATATGTTGAATCTTCACCTGATTAAAACAACTAATTAGATGCTTGTAACTTTTTAACATGAATTTAATATGGTGCAGATCGATGTAACCATAATGTAGAGATTCACCAAAATCTCGGAATTAAATTATACTTCTATCTTT
Organism: Rubus parviflorus; assembly: GCA_029955375.1. Classification (NCBI taxonomy): domain Eukaryota; kingdom Viridiplantae; phylum Streptophyta; class Magnoliopsida; order Rosales; family Rosaceae; genus Rubus; species Rubus parviflorus. The sequence goes on along the minus strand of JARGGL010000006.1, from coordinate 14,809,723 downwards.
TTAATGCTTGCATTAGCAACCTCTAAAACTTAAAGCATAAATTAATTGTGATTCACATATCACATAAACATAATTGGACAAAGTTATAAATGGCCATATGGTTTGGGGTCTTGCTCAATATATATTACTCATGTGGTTTGAAAATGTCAAATGTCACCCTTGTGGTTGAAAAATTGATTAATGTTAATCCAAATTCTATTTTTAGCCAAAGTTTCAATAGTTATAACTCATGTGTTGATCATGTGCAAGATAAATTTGACAATTTGATTTAAATTTTTTAACCCTAATCATCTTATAAATACTATTTCAAAAATGTAAAATTATTACCAAAAAATGACTAAATTCTTGTTATTACCCTATACTTTAGGGGTCTAATCAGTTCAGTCTCTGAACTTCTAATTTCATCAAAACAATCTCTGCACTCCCAATTCTCATCCAATATGTCTCATTTATGACACATGTCAACTCATGGTAGGTGTAAATGTAAAAAAAAAAAAAAAATTGACATGTGTCGACCTATGATAGGTGACACATGTCCTAAATAGACATAATAAGTCCCATTTATGGCACATGTCGACCCATGATAAGTGTAAATGTAAAAAAAAAAATTGACACGTGCCGACCTATGATAATAACTGAAAGTGCAGGGATCGTTTTGATGAAATTAGAAGTTTAGGGACTTAACTGATTAGACCCTTAAAGTACAGGATAGTAACGAGAATTTAATCCAAAAATATATATATATATCTACATGGTCATCACCACTTTACCAAACCCCATATATGATGAAGTAGTGGTGGTCATTCGTCTTCTTCATTTTTTTATGCAAAATTTAAAGGAACAACTTTGATTATGGGAAGATGGGGAGGAATGAGGGATAGAAGGTGATGGTTGGTTTGCTGGTGATGATTGTGGGTGTCCTCATCATCTTCCCATTTATTCTTTATGTTTTCATTCAATAAACCTCCATTTAGGGTCAAGATATAGCTCATATAAAAAATAAAAAGCTCTTTTTTTTTTAGAAAAACATAAAACTTATTAATTAAGAGGGGATTACAATCTTTAATATGAACATCCTAAAAAAGAGCAATACAGACCACAAGAGTATATCAACGATTCTAAACAGAGAATAATACATATACCGTGCATTATTGCCGTTAGCAATCTCCAAATCCAACAAAAAAATTTCGGTAAGTGTTGTCAGAGCATTTTTAGCAGACTCTCTATTTTAGCTTCTTAGTTATTTTAGAGAGCATGTTTAGGTTTTCAGTTTTTTTAGCAGCTACACCAGCCTCCTAAGTGGCTCTCTATTTTAGCTTTTAGCTATATGACTCCTAAATATAGAGAGCGAGATAAATTCAAGGCCCTTTATTATTAATCTAGCCAAAAACAAATTCTTCGAAGACCAGAGTAATCCTCAAAACCAAGACTCTAATAAACCGCTTGAAATGGTTTGTAGACGAACAATCTCAAATCATAGAAATTTCCACTGGGATCCCACACCCAAAACCCAAATTGAAAGATATGAAATCCATCATCGCTAGCCAAATCGGCTCGAAGTCCCAATCTTGGTGAAAACTCATTGTAATCTTGCCGATCAACAAAGTTGATCACCCTTGAGGAAAGCACAGTCGAGATGAACAAACAATATAATCCTTCCCTTGAAAGGCATGATCGAAGGGAACTAAAACCTAGATCCCAATGAATAAAATTACCATAGTCGAAAGACCATGGTGGATTTGGTCTTACCAAAAGAAAACTTGCACGAGGAATTAATACATCACCAAAGGAGCGGTGACACAATAGTGGAGGTGAGATAGGTTGGAGACCGTCACCATCTTTTGGGAGAGAGCAAAGAGAGAAACCTTAGCAGACACATCCTTCTCTAAATGCAATATAATAAAAAGACTCTCAAAAGCATTACTAAATGCAAATTACTCTTTAGGAAGGCAATTAGTTAGCAAAATTGCAAAATTGGTATCAATTTTATCAACGATATTATTAGGAAGGAAATTAATTAGCATAATAATATCTCACCTATACCCAATCCAAAAATTATGAACTTTTAAGTCTGGGTCTACTATATTGGGATCAAGAGCAGAATCTTTGAGAATGACTAAATCATGCCTAATTCTACAAATCAGATCTTGCATCATAAGATCCGCCCAATACACAATACTTCTCCAGGTAGAACTATTACTAAAACTTTTATAGTTGGAATCCAAGAAAGAGGTGTTTTTAAGGTACAAAGTAAACATGAAACTCCAAAGTTCTTGATCATTTGAAGCATTCTCCAACAAATTTTAGCAAGCATAAATTTATTTTCTCGGAAGTTTTTTTATTGCCAAAGCCCACTTTAATACTTAACCTTCCACACTAAATTTTAGATGAACTTTTTGCTTTTAGTCAAGATCCTCTAAGAGAAAATTTATTTTAATTATCAATCTGATTGCAAACCTACAAGGGAAGATTAGTCATTTGCATAGCCGATGTGCTTAATATTTCATATAGATTCATACCATAAAACCTAAGATTTAGCTTAGTCCTAATTACAATTTATGGGTCATTAATCCATTTTCTTGTTGTACTAGGAAACCATGTAAGAGAAAGAAAAACACACATATCGGAGCTCGGATTAAAAGAATTAAAGCAAGAAGGAATGATGACACAAAAGAGGAAACAAAGTACACATTTTGGCGAGCCACCACTTTTGGCGGTGCAGTGGTGCACCACCACAAGTGGCGATGCAACCACCACAAGTGGCGATGCAACCACCAGGCAACCACCACTCTTGATGGTGCAGGCCATACATAAATATTAACAATGAATGTGTTGACTTCTGCAACACACAAGCTCACTTTCCCAACACCTCTTCACCTTTTTGCTTTATGTCACCTTTTTACTCTGGGTGCATCTTCAGTGTTCGAGTTTCACACGTTCGGATTGCATTCTCTCACCACGTGACTAGCACATGATCAATAATATGCAATAGAAATAAACCCTTAATTGGTCCAATCGGTTACCAATTCTTTACACTGTTCTTCATCTCTCCCTTGCAACATACTGGTCTTTATATATATATTTTTTTTTGGGTTCTTTTTTTTTTTTTGGCTAATTTTCTGGGTTCTCTCTTAGCCTTGAAGAACTGCTTGCTGAGATGGATCGGGGTTAGCACACTGCTCGCTTATTGCAGTTTCCATCGACAATACATTCCAGGACTTGATTTTAAATCATAATTGAATTGAGGAATATGCCAAAAATCGCTATTGAACAGTAGTCACACACTAGCTGACCTTATCCCAAAACTCTAGTTCTCCAAATCTCAATTAAAATTGAAAACTTATTATTAATACGTAGAGCTTGACAAGAGGATCAATATCGATACCTGACTTGTCACAAACAACGATGGGAGTCACCGAAAAAAGCAGAGGAACGGCCGAAGATTTCCGGCTTCGAACAAACGTCGTGAGCCACCGTTTAGACCGAAAATCACCACGGTAAGATCGATGCGGATGTGACAAAGCTAAAGCCACCGGTTTCGTCCGACGATGAGGTCAGAATCGTCAGAACTCCATCGGAGGCACCGAACCTTTCTCTCTTTGATTCTCTTTCTTCAATCGATGGTTTGATAAAGCCATTGGTACTGGTTTCACGTCGTGAAATGGCCGAAAAAAGAAGTTGAGTTAGGCAGTGTCACCGTGTGGCGGAGAGGAGAGAAGTATGAAGAGAAAGAGAAAGAGAGAGAGCAGCAGGTCACCCGGTCAAGGGCATCAGAGGCGAGGATGAGATTTTTCTCATCTAAGGGCTCACAAAAATGCTGACGTGCCCGAACATGGCAAACTTTCCCTTTTAGTCTCTAGTTATTAGCTTTATACACCATGTTTGTGAAAAAAATTAGCTTGTAAAGGCCTCGATCATCCACCTTTCCCATTCATTAAGGCTGACCATGTCTTTCCTCAAGGTGTGTGCCAATGCACCTAGTCTCCTTTCTCTCTTCACTCATCCTTTATCCCTCTTGTGCAAAGGTCTTTACTTGTTAATGGACAAAAGAACAAACCTCTTACCTCTAAAAAACCCCCACTTCTAACTCATCATAACACACACCATCCATAGCACACAAAGCCTCTCAAGTCCAGGTCGGCCTCTTTATTCCTCACTCACTCATCCCCTTCCATGTTTCTTCCACCTCCTTGATTCCACACCTCAATAACCACCACTCATCAACACTTTCGCTCATCTTTCCATTACCTCATCACTCCATCCACCTCATCCACCAAAAGGAAGATTCAAGAAGCATTCAAGGAGGAAGTCGTAGCTATATGAAAATGTACTTGTCTTGCCGTGTTTAGTCCATTCTCTTCTTCCTTAAACTCTTTGATTTCTTTAACGATGCGTTTGAATGAGACAATTATAAATTCTTTAGAATTTTGAAATGAGGGAATCTATATCTCCATCAATTAAAATTTCATTAATTGCAATTTCTATTGTTTGGTTGTATCTATATAGAATTTAGAATGTGTAATAAATTAAGAGATTTTAAAACAAATTAAAAGATTGAAATGGAAAAAATCTTGTTTTAGAAACTAATAAAGAAATAAAAACAAATTTTTGCAAGCTAATTCAAAATGACACATGTTTTGGTGAAAATTGAAGTAATAAGGAATTCAGGCAATCAATTCCTTCGTTTTTTTTTTCCACAAAAGAAATTTATAATTTCCATGTTGAGAATGTCAAACGAGGTAATTGACGTCTATAAATTATGAATTCCTCACTTTCAATTAAATTTTAAATTTTTTCCCTTCATCCAAACACACCCTAATAGAAAAGTTCAAATTGAAGATCCTTATTTTCAATAATAAAATTGATTTTTGCTGAACCCTTCATTTATAATTGGATCTCATTGATGAGAAATTTTTCTATGTGACGGTCACTCCATTTGGACACTGCCACATGGTGTGACTCCCAGTAATATTTTAACACGTAATCAATGCTAAAAGCAGTTCTAAAACCCTGTTTGGCTAAACCAAAAGTCAATTTCTTCTAGCTGCAGAGCATCGAAGTTATCTCCTCTGCACCAAGTAGAACCCATTTTCAAACTGTTTGTTGTTTGCTCCTCCCGTAATCTTTACAAGATGTAATATGAACAACACTATCCATGAATCCATTTCTTTGATAAACCTAATCTAACTATATAGTCTCCATTAATGCATTACACTCGTTCATGGTTTCCTTCAAATAGATTCGAATCGAAGCGATTGAAATCTAGAAGAAGAAGAGGAAGAAAAGGAAGAAGAAGAAAGAACGTGGTCTAGATTATTATACTCCACTAAAACAAAGAACAATAATGAAAGATTCTCAGATTATTGTTCTCAAACAAATAACAATATTGTTCTCAGATTATTTTGAATCCATTACCGTATTGGGACTGATATTCGTCTTCTATGATTGAAATCTAGAAGAAGAAGAGGAAGACGAAGAGGAAGAAGAAGAAGGAAGAAGAGGGAAATCATATATGAATCGAAGCGATAGTTGTTTATCCTCTGCAAAATTTCGAAGGTTTTTGTTATTTTTAAGGGCTGAAATCTCTTCGTTGTTGATCGATTTGATTCATATTTGCCATGCCGGCGATTGATGAATTCAAGGAGAGTAGAAGAGATTTTTGAGAGGATTAAGGGAAGGTAAGCTGGGCATCTTGTTTTTTCTTTTTCTGTGCTAGCTTGTTGATTTCACCATTAGCGATCGTGGAGGTTTTGGTAAAGAAGCAAAAATGGTGGCTTCCGTGGTGATATAGCAGCAAGCGTAAGGAACAATTGGGATTTAAAGCAAGCAAGCAAACAACACATTGAAATTATTTTTTTCTTGGCCATGTGTCAAAATATTAATGGGGAGTCACACCATGTGGCAATGTCTAGATGGAGTGACCGTCGCATAGAAAAATTTATCCTCATTGACCCACAAAGAGTAGAACAAATTAAGAAGGAAATAAAATTTGGTTTTGATTTATGAGATATGTTTGTATGTTTCTTGGTTTGTGGTGAAGAGCTAGAGGAAGAAAGTTTGAATTATATAGGAGTTGTAGAGAGAGAAGAATGGAGAGAAATGAAAAGAGAGGAATGATTTCGTCCCTCTAGCCCAGAAATTTCGTCAAATATGGTTTTGCTTTCCCTGGATGGATTTTGTTACTTTCCCTCCAAATCTTCCTCTTCCTCCACCACCCATAGGCAAACTCATGCCCGTTGGCGAATTTTTGTCCCTGTAAAAGGGTGTGGTTAGATTCTATCGTCAATTGCACTCTCATCGGTTACTCGATTACATGGTGTTTCTCAGGCGTTCTTGTGCCCATTCTGTGTTCTAGCAGGTGTAGGAGGTGGCGTGATTTGGTCGATGGGTGGTGGCTTCCTCTCGAGTGGTAGCATGGTGGATTTTGCGGCGATATTTCTTTCCGGCTTAGAGCTGATCTCTTGGTGGCGGCTCTGTAAAAAATTAGAGTTTTTTGAAAAATTTAAGCTTAGGACCTCTAACTTGCTTTTGGGTTATGTAGACCTGTCAATGGACCGGATTTTGATCTAGATTCGTGATTTTTGGACGGGTTTGGATTGAAAATTTGATGAATTGGTCCGTTAATGATCCGGATCCGTTAATCCGTTTACTTAACGGATCAGATACAGATTTATAATAAGAAATCCAGTCTGTATTTATAATAAAAAAATGGAAAATTCTAGTGTATGTTAACGTATCGCATACGTACAATTACAACTTTTAAGACTTAATTACTCAAATGAGAACCTATTTACACAAATGAGGACCTTATTTACCTTCACAAGGGATTTTTCATAGTTACCACATGAGTTGTCGAAGTTGTAATATGTGTCGTCAAGTTGTAAAATATTATAATTACCACTTTTAGGACTTAGTTACTCAAATGAGAACCTAATTTACTCTAATGAGGACATTATTTATCTTAAGTTCTTAACAAGGACTTTCTCTCTTCATGATGTATGAGAAATGTCAACATACCATAGTCTTACTCTAAAAAATATTATTCTATAAAATATAAAATAATAAATATATATATTATGACAAAACTTTTGCATAATACTAAAAGTCTTAGTTTTAATTTTCAAATCCAAATATGTTTTTTGGGATAAATATATCACCGATAAAGTATTGTTTTGGAAATTTAGTATTTTGGTTACTTTATGGTTTTAGTATTGTATCGTATTTAGTATTGTTTGTTTTTTGGACAGTATTACTTTAGTTTATTGTTCTAAGAAATATTTTGGTTATGTAATTCAACATTTGGTGATACTTTTGATCATTTTGTTTCAATGTTCTATCAAAGTTTTATTGGTATCATGATAAAAATTTAATTTTTTTATTTAAAGTTTAATAATACTTTATATAATAAACGAATCGGACTAGCAGACCGGATATCCGTTAATCCACCGGATACGAATTTGAATTGGCTTATCAATGATCAACAGGGTTAACAGATCAGATCGGGTTGAAAATTTGTTATTGCTAAACAGATTCAGATTTAGGTCAATCCTCTCCAAACTCGGTCCATTTATAGCATAACTTATGCCTATTATGAACCTTATTTTACTCTTATGCTCGGGCATGCGTGCCTTCTATTGCTCGGGCATGCGTGCCTGTTATTGCTGGGGTTGTCATGCCTTTTTTTGTTGGGACCTATGTGTCTCTCTTTGCTTGGGTCTATTGTACTTTTGGCTTTGTGGTTGCTTTGAGTTATCTATTACATTATCACTTTCGACCCAAAAAAAAACAAAAAACAAAAACGAGGTTTTCAAGTGCAAAAGAGAAAAAAAAAAACGCAAGATTGAAATAGACGGTCATGATTGAAACGTGAGGAAACATGAGGAACTAATTCACTGACGTGTATACTTTCATAATCCGGAAAACAAAACTATAAAATGCTTTACCGCGCAATCAAGCGAAACCCAGCAAACTAATGTAAACGCTTCAACGCCCTGAAGTTGCAATCTTTGGATTCGGGATACGAAATGCGAACTCTCATTGCCAAACCCAATGGCTCCTCAAAGCTAAAAAGCCCAGTAACTATCCGATCTTGCTCTCCAACACAGGACGACCTTCGAGGCCAATCCGTCGCCGTAAGCTATTTCAACCCCTTCTCTTATTTCAGCAACTATATCATTTCAATCCTCCAAGCAAATTTGAGTATTTCAGATTATCGGGTTGGGAAAATCTGGGAGAGCCGCGGCGAGGCTCGCTCTTGCCAGAGGTGCTTCAGTTTTACCATTTGACCGGAACCCCAATTTGGGCCTCTTAGAGGTACACCCACAAACCAGTGTATCCCGCATGATTACATTTATTGGGTTTAGGGTTTTAGTGGCTCACTGATTCCTGGGCTAATTTGTTTCAGCAAGATCCCGTATTTGAGAAGCATGATGTTGGTAATGGTGCATTGAGAACAATCTTGGGCCAATTTGATGGGGAGCTACTTAACAATGTGGAGAGGGTGGTGGTGTCCCCAGGAGTTCCCCTACAAAACTATGGTCTTTCCTCTTTGTTGCAGTCGGTGAGTTAAAGGTTTATGAGTTATGCGCTAGCCACGTTTATGAGTTGTCAATGCCTTTAATCTCCAGAGAATACAAATTCTTACTTTGTTTTTTATATATGGGAACATTCTTTTGTTATACTTGTGTGCATTTTTAGTGTCTTGAATCTCAATGCTGTGGTCCATTCGTCACGAATTCATGCAACTATGCAAGTAAAGGCCTTTGCAAGATGGCCTCGTTTAGGGAAATAAGCAGCCCCATTTAGTTTGCATGTGGATTATTGTTCTTTTAACTAGTACTCTTGAGATTTTGTCATGAATGTTGTTTATTTTCTTCTTGAACAATTTGGTGCTCATTTTGCTGTCAAAATGCAGGGAAAACAGGTGATGTCTGAGTTAGATTTTGCTGCCGAAATTCTCCCAAAAAGTATCAAGATCTTAGCAGTGACAGGGACTAATGGAAAATCAACTGTTGTTACTTTTGCTGGACAGGTACTAATCTTATCTATTTTCATGCTTATTGCTTATTCATGGTAACTTCAGTATGAAGTTTCTTCTATTGTTACTGTTGTAAACAGAAATTGGAAACCAAATTTCTGTTAAAATAAAAGCACTTCCTTAAAAATGGCAATGAGAAAACTGCTAACATTTTTTAGAAATTCACCACTTATTAACCAAAATATGTCCGACCAAACCTCATATTCCAAAAATTGGATAAATCTATCGATACTAATATTAAAGAACTGTCTTTGTTAACAGAGAGAGTGGAAAGTTGTCAATTGCGTCCTACTTATAACAATAAGTTGAATATATTAATTAAAAAGATAAGGCTAACATAATCTTTTACTCACTTGCTATTCATTAGTTTCTTTCTTCCACATCCTATCTTCTCCCTTTTTGGAAACTTCCATTTCTCTGCAAAACTTCCAGTGAAGTAGATATGCATCGCATGTGTGTGATGTTTCTAGTCTATATTAATTTGAGGGGCTATCTCTGCTCTAAATGGATTCAGGGAGATACCTAAAGTCATTTGCATTGTCTTCCTAATATACAGAGCTGTTTTTTTGGGTTAAAATGAAGAATTTGTGTACTTTGGCCAAAGATTGACTAATGTTACAAACCACAAGAGTGTTATTAGACGTTTTTAATCCACAATGGGAACATTGATTATCACCCTACATCACAGGGATCGTTCTAACTTTGGCCACTTAATTAAGTCAGAAGCCTCCATTTGGTTTAGTTTTCAAAAACCCACATCATGCTCTTGATTAGTATAGATGTTAAAACAAAATGTTAAGGGACAAAAAAAGTAAAAACCAATATACTATCAAGGGAGCTTCTCTAGTGAGTACCATTATAATGAGTACCACTTGAGTACCACTCGATTAGACCTACTTTTTTATTACATCTCGACAAATCAACCGTTCAATATTTAGATATTTATGAGTAGATCACTTCTACAAATTTTCAATGAAATCGGAAATCGTTAAGTCATCTATAATTGTGATTTACCATTTATGAATATGAATGGTTCAAAATTGACAGATTTGGTTCGTCCATTTATTTGGTCTAGTTCGGTACCTTAACGATTTCAAATTTTGTTGAAAATTTGTAGAAGTGATCTACTCATGAATATCTTAACATTGAACGGTTGGATTTGTCGAGATGTAATCGAAAAATAGATATCACAACCATTAATCGAGTGGTACTCAAGTGGTACTCATTTAAGTGGTCCTCACTAGAGAAGTTCCCATACTATCAAAACCTGTAAAAAAAAATTACAAACAAAAAGAATATTTTCATGATAAAAGGAACTACGTTCAGCATCCTCAGCAAAATTCCACATCTATGAACATTATATTTTGTTTTTTTGAAAGAAAAAAGAAATTCAACTAATAATAGGATGCATTTAGACAAATTTTCGGTTGTTTAACAAATTTTTTATTTGTCAAGAAAAATCCTTTTACTCCTTTTATTTTACCAACGGTCGATGCATAGTAAAAATGTCTCTTTGCATGCATGGAAATGCTTGCCAAGAGGCTAGTGATTTATAAAATATAAGATGAAGTTGTCTTAAGTTTTTCCTCAAGCTTGTATTGCTTTTTTTTTAATTATTGGACAATAGCATGTATTTTTCTCAATTGCCACATTTTCCTGTCTATTGTCTGTAGAAGCTGCAGTATGCATGTTAATATATACCGGAAGTCTGGAACTAAGATAGTTGCATGCGCCTAGAATAACCTTCATAAGTTTATCCTGTTCTATCTAATATTCTTTTACTCATCTGAAGTCAGATGCTTAGTCATTTGGGTATCAAGACATTTGTGGGGGGTAATCTTGGAACTCCACTCTCAGAGGCTGCTTTCCAGTGCTTACAGAACCCCTCTCTAAAACCAAAGTTTAAGGTAAGTGATTTCTTTAGTTGCATTCTCTTCCACTGCAAGATTATTTATGATTTTCAGTTGCATATTTGAAATGAATTGATTAACTATGAACTTGATGGGTCAGCTTGAAAGCCTAAAGCAGACACTTATTGACATATGTAGATATCACTACATTTTTCCAGGTTGCAGTGGTGGAGGTTAGCAGTTACCAAATGGAGATTCCAAACAAGTACTTCTGCCCTTCTGTAAGTGGAGTGTCAAGGTTTGCTTTCTTGTGGCCCTGGCAGATTCATTATTGTTTTACACTTCTTTTATGTGCTTTTATGTAGGTTTCTGTGGTGTTAAACCTTACACCTGATCATTTAGAAAGGCACAGGACAATGAGAGACTATGCAGTGACTAAATGCCGGTTATTTCATCACATGAATGATGCCAAGCTTGGGCTTCTTTGTTTTGGTATGTACTTGCCATTTCTTTTGTAAATGCACTTTGTCGTCTAAAGCATTGTTCTAAAACTATTAGTAAGAGCCCTTGTTTTTATTCCCCCCTTATTTCAGTTTTTTTATTTATTGATTTTTTATATTATTTTTCAAGATTTACTTTCTTTTATACGGTATGAAATAATTGAACATCACATTGAATGCATGATAATGAAACTTCTATTTCTAATTGCAATATTGAACTTGGAATGGACAACCACAGATGAGGTTGAGGTTGAGGTTGAATTATTGAACTTTTTTTTATGAGCAACAGTTAGATTTATTATAACTACCTTTTAGAAAAGATATCACGACCTCTATGCTGTCTTGGAGTGTGTGTGAGTATATATATAAATGTATGGATGCTGACACCTAGATTGAACCGTGATCAAGACAAATCCTTTTAATTTTGGGCTTGAAAAATGCACTTCTTCAAAATTATATGGGGATTGACTTCTGAAACCAATGAGCTATAACTCGGCGATACTTAACCCAAATCCGTTAGGGCTCAGGTCAGAGATTCAGAATATAAGTTTGTCAGGTAGATCTGGTTCATTGGTAGATTATCGTGTAATTGTGTCTTAAATCCACAGAGAAAGATCATAATTGCCGGAAGTGTCAAATAACAAATTATAGAGCGATTTAATTGGGTTTTTGTTTTGACATTTAATTCACATCCATGATTGAACTGTATAGCCTTCTATGTCGTTACTGAGCATCATCTTTAAAAAAATATGAAACATGAACCTTATCAAATACATCAGGGAATGAGCTGAGGCAGACAATTACTGAAAACAAGTGTAAAATCCTTGGCAAAGAGTGATGGCAATCCCCTTTTGATTTGGTCTCACTTTATAATCATTCAATCTGCTGTTTGCATATCAACTTGATTTAGATGTTGCTCATATGATATTAGGTATGTGTTTTGATGGCTTTCCTTTCAATCAATATTAGGGAACCAGTACTTAAATGAAGCAGTTATAGAACACTTGAATGAAATTAATCTTGCTTGGATAGGAGCCACTCCAGGCGTCAAAGTAAGAATTGCTTCCCTTAACTGTTGATAAACTATGCAGTTTAAGTACTTTGACCATTTTAAGTGCCATATATCAACCTCAAAGTGTTCTGGAAATACAGATAGGAGTCCTGGAAGAAAAGGGCCACAGCTGAGATCAAGATTTTGGAAAATTTTCCTATTTTGGATGGTCTATTGCTAACATTTTATTTTAGAAATAGACAATAAATTTTCATGGGAATCCTATAAAAGAGTAGGGCTCAAAGTCATTGGTGATTAATTTTTGGAATGAAAAATCAACTATAACCCCTACGCTACATCCCTAATTTTATACCGCATTCATGTTTTCTCCTTTTTGGCTTTCTTCTGTTTTAGTATCACATATGGTGTTAAACAGTTAATACTTGTTAGTGTTAATGCACATGAGAAGATTGATATGGAGGCAAAAATTGCGAGCTTTGAATTGCCTGCCTTGGGAATCATTTCACAACTACAATTGGGTGCAATGAAAACGATGGGAACACAGAACTATCATAATGCTGCAGTCGCTGCTCTCTCTGTTGTTGGACTGGATGTTGGACTTGATGTTGGAGCCATTGGTCCATGTATTGAAAAATTAAGGCCACCACCTCATCGTATGCAAATTGGTAAGCTGAAACAGATGCTTCTCTAAATGTTGTGAACTGCTTGTTTTCTATACAAATTTATGTTCAGCTTAGTGAATTTTTTTTTGTTCATTCTCTTTGACTGAAATCATAAAATCAATGATTACGAGCATACCTTTTATTTTGCCTGTGGCTCAATTTTATATATTTTCACTGGTTTAGTGTTGTTATGCAGTATGCAAGGATATCCATGGGGTAACTTGGGTTGATGACAGCAAGGCAACAAATGTAGAAGCAACATACACAGGACTAATGGGTCTAAAGAGGCAAAAGTCTGTGATTCTACTTGGTGGCCTTGCAAAGGTGACATTTAAATCCTAGTTGCTAAATACTGCTTTATAATTTGTTAGTTGTCTTTGTTTTTTACTTGCATGGAAAGCTTAGAGAATATGCTACTGCATTTACCACGATGCCCAGTGAGAAATAAAATAAAATTGATTGGAGTTGATGAATGGCTTACTGAGACACTTTCTAGTTTCTACAATAAAAATGAAATGTGTGGGTGATGATTTGCATCTGGATGCAGTGCAATCTGTACTTATAATTACATAAAGGTCTAAAATCTGACATATGTGAAGTTTTTCTTTTGTTTCTTATAATATGTGAGAAATTCAGAAATCCCTATTTTTGCTGCTTTGTCAAATCCTCATGTAAGAAAGCATTGTATAAGTAGTGTATGTGTTATTGGTGCTCCACTATTAGTATGAACTGAAATTCTCAACTGTCATTTCAAATTGAACCTTAATACATTGCATTTTAGAAAGGTAGGTGCTCTCTCAGGTTCCCGCTATTTTACTCCTTTCATAATCTGACAGGTTTAACTTGTATACTATTGAAAGGATTAAAAGATCACATTAGATTCCACGCGTAGTCTACCTTTGTTATGGGTCAAAGTACCCATTTTCTCTAATCTGACTTTCCTTTTTTTTTGTAGGCAAACATTTTCTCTTGCATACTATTTTCTTTTGGTTTGAGCTTGAGAATATTGAATAGAAAGTGCATGGGTGTTACCCATCACATGGAAAGTTTCCAAGGCCATGATTTTATACCTGGTGGTATGATATTGTTTTTCTTCTTTTACAGGTTGTAGATGGACACGTGTCTAATGGTTTTGAACAATTGATAGAACCTTTGAAGTACCACAGATGTGTAATCACTGTATATCGTCTTTTCCTCTTGATTCATACCAAGTTACATACATTGTGGATTCTAAGTTACAGTCCACCTTTTTTTTTTATCCTTTGCCAACCAATTCTAAGTTATCTGCATACTAATACTATATGTCTATAAATGTTAAAGTTTGGATCTTCAGGAGTGCTAATTCAAAAGACATTATCCGAAAATGGTCTTAGTATTCCCTCTATCAGAGCAGAAAATCTGAAGGATGCTGTCAATGTGGCCAGGAAGATGGCAGAACATGGTATATTTCACTATATAACTGCTAGAGAATCTGCTGGTCTTTTATTTGCTGCCAGCAATATTTCTAATATCGGAAATATTGTTATATTGCGTATTAGTATGTTCTAGTATGAGCAATATTGTAAGAGTTGCTTCTTTTCTGCTTGTTTCATTTTTAAATTCTTCGAGGACTCATTTTGAGCCTCAAAGTTTACCTCTACTTTGTTATCTTGTAAGTTTTTAATCTGGGACATATAGAACTGAAGCTGATTTCATTATTTCAGGGGACACTATTTTACTAAGTCCAGGTTGTGCAAGCTTTGATGAATTTAGAAATTTTGAGCACAGGGGGATGGTTTTCCAGGAGCTGGCCTTCTCATCATCCTAAATTCGGGTTCACCGGAGTATAACTTCCACAATGAGTGCTTGCAGGATGAAATGAGTTGCTCCATTTTTGTACCTAAGCCCAAATATAGTTGATAGAAGCACAATATTTTGCCGAAAAACACCAACTATAACTTTTGCCTTTGATATTTATTTGTCATTTTGTAATTGCCGTGTCCATCATGAAACTCGGACTTAGTTGGGATTTGCCAAAGACGTCTCAAAAGATGAGAGAGGTGATGTTGTCTTTAGAGGGAAGCCAACGAACTAACTTATCATTTTCGGTCACCTTCGATTGAAAGTTGAAATATTTGCATAGCAATTGTTTATTTAACACCGGCCATGATCCGCCTAGCCTGTTTAACTATATAGGTCGTGGCGAGTTGAATTTGATAATCTATTTAAACCATATAAGTGAGTTAACCACTTAACTCATTTGAGAAATTAGATGCATAAAATCGTTGAAATAATTTTACAGGTTATTATGTCTATTTTGCAACGTGGGATTTTCCTTTTCTACTGAGCCATACAACCCTAATAATATGTACTTGGCGAGTTATGGAAAATTCTGCAATGTCCAAAGTACTAGTGCTTAGGCATATCAGCAATAATCTGGATCTTGAATCTGTAAATCTTAATTTTGCCCCTTATAAGTGAGGTCTTAAAAAAATCCGGAACACTAGTACTCAAAACACTCAAAATATTCTCGGTGAGTTATAACCTTTCTCACCAACATTACTCCTTGAGTACCTCTACATCACCACTTTTGATTAGGATTTTTGTGAATCTAACTTGCTTTCGAGTCGCTCCACTTATCGAGTTCATTTGTGAGTCTAACTTGCTTTCGAGTCACTCTACTTATCCAGAATAATAAAACGAGTATACATTTGGCAAAACAAACAGAATAAGGAAGGAGCTTATCAAATAGCAGCCGACACAAATCGCAGAGGTTTAACGAATGAGAAGTAGAATAGATTGATTGTAGAAGAAGCAAAAACCTTTTGGAACAATACCTCAGCTCATCTATCCATTGCTTCTTAATTGGGTACTGTCTTTTCTTTGTTTGGTGAACACCGAAACGTGATTTTGATGCAGGTATTCTTTACTTCCAGACCCTTCCTTCTTCATCTACAATTCTGATTTCGTATATATTCATGTAGTTCAGCTTTTCTCTCAAGTAGTTTTCCTCTTGATGTAGTTGAATTCCGCAGGTATTGCATTTCAATTTCTTTAATATAAGCATATGTTTCTGTTTTATCTTACCGTTTTGCAGTTTGCTCTTAGTATTCTTCAATGCCAATTGCAATTTGAAGCTTATGTCTAACAATTTAATTTTTGGTCTTCTTTTTCTTGATTGACATGACTGTGCTTTTGTTGGGTAATGGGTATGGTAAATGATAATTGACTAAAGACTTGTGCTTGTTGACTGTAAATTGGAAATGTTGATTTGCATAATGCTTCCTTGTAGGATTGGCTTGTCAGATCTTACAAGGCTTTTGCATGGTGATTTTCTTTAATTCAATAGTTGAGAATACTTATTGGTGGTAGAACAAAGGTCTGCTTGGCTTCTTTTCTTTTCCTCTTTTAAGATAAAAGCTGTGGGCTATGGGGTTTTCAAGTTCCATCTTTTGTGTTTGCTCTACATGTTGCATCCATGTATGAAAATTGTAATAACCAGTGAATTTGCGTCATGCGGTATGCGTTTGTATATTGCTACTTGTCCCGGCTACAATAGAGGCGAGGCCTTATTTTTGCAGGGCGAATTTCTTTGCTACTTGCAAATCACCTTAAAACTTAGAAGGTTCAAAAACAGGGTGGATAAAAACTTATAGCTCAGAGTGGGACAATGATATACAAGAGTAATGTTAGTATAAATATGCTAAAAGTATTTCATGGGGGAATTATCATAAGGAAGTGTGGCTTGTATGCGGGCTGGTATACCTCGTCGATTATACTGTCTCACTAATTGTTCAGTAGCATTAAGGAAGAGTGGGACAACAATGATCATATTGTCTCACATATTGCTCAGCAGCTCTATTTCATCTTTTTTTCATGTTATTTGCTGGTTCTTTTTATAACTCATATTTAACTGGTAGGGAGGACCTCTATTGATGTGAAATGGAATGAAGGTAAATCTTGATTATCAAGGTAATATGATGTATTAGATTGCTTTGGTTTAATCACCTCCTTTCTATTATTACTTTTTTGTTCTTTGAAACTTTCTTCAGTTGTTGGGGTTAACATTAAACCTAAACATGCAACTTGATTTCAAACTGTAAAAGTAGCATTTTTGTAAATGGTTAAGTTTTCATGTCAACATATAATGATGCTAACGCGTGAATGACATGTATTAATGTGTTGCATTAACTAAATCCGTTCTTCTTGGCTTAGGCTATGTGAATACGATTGTTTGTACTCACATCGACCAGGGTGCAAAGAATGTTGTCTGCATGAGTGGCTGTATCGAAATGCAGATGGGCAGTAAGCTCTGTAGTGTAGTATCTCGAGGAGCATCCAGTTCATGTTGTTACCGACTGCAGCCAAGGAAATCAGGAAAAAAATTTGGCAGATTGTCCCTCACCAATAGTCATCCATCCGAAACTGGCCAAACACCCCATGGAAGCTGTTTCAGGTCATGTTTCTCCACAGAAATGGGCAACTCACTGTCATTAACAGTTAATTTTAGAGGACCTCAGAAACGATGTCTTGAAATTTCATCGGCATGTCGGGGTATGAATACGAGGATTTCGGTTCCAAGACAAGGAATGCTTCCCAAAATCAAGTGTAATGTGGGCCCATTGTCTTGGCTACAAGGATGCACGTCTGCTGGTTTAATGTTTGGATTGTTGATTTGTAATTCTTCTGAACCAGCACATGCTGAAGCAGCTCATAAGAAGGATGATAAGGAAGATGACAGTGATCTGTCATATGTAAAATTTTCACATGGCAAAAAAGTTTACACTGATTATTCCATTATTGGTGAGCAACATATCCTTCCATCATTGGATAATAAAAGATTTTTGTAATTTGTAGCTGGTATTTTAATATCTATGTAAATTAACTACTAATGTGACTTGGTGTATAGCTCACTTCTCCATTCTGCACAGGAATACCTGGAGATGGAAGGTGCTTGTTCCGCTCTGTTGCTCATGGTGCTTGTTTACGAGCTGGAAAATCAGCTCCTAGTCAAAGCCTTCAGAGAGAATTAGCAGATGACTTGAGAGCTAGAGTATGTTTCTATTTTCTGTCATTATTAAAATAATGAGTTAGCTGATGACTTGAGAGCTAGAGAATGTTTCTGCTTTCCATCATTAAGACAATAATGAGTTCAAATTTCCTTTCCTCGTTTAAAAGAGAGAAAAAGTAAATTTTCCGTATCTTGTTAAAACTCAACCACTTGGGTAAATTTGCTTTAATTTTCTATATCCTTAATTTGAACGAACACCTTGTTTGAATTGGTGATATTTGAACCTTGTACCTTTGTCAACCCACTGCACCTATGCACCTCCTAAGCCAAGGCACAGGGGCCTATAAGATAACAATGAAATTTTGATAACAAATTGTATACTTTGGTAGATCATTCACCCACGAGATCAGCATGGTGGATGTGGATATTTAATGTCATTCATATTGTTTGTTATAATTTGAGTTAATTGAGCACTCATATGCTGTTCTGTCAATTTTCTAGGTTGCAGATGAGTTTATAAAAAGGAGGGAAGAGACAGAATGGTAAGTTTACTGATTGTGAGTGTCAAAAACATTATGACAGCCTTTTATGCTTAGTTACATGATATCTTTCAGTTATTATATTATAAATTCACATAATGAATATAGAATTATAGATAAGAAAATATGTCATGGGCAAATCAGTCATAGGAATTTGATTGTGGAAATTGATGTGATTAGGGATTTTGGTTTGAGTTGAGCTTAAATTCACTAAAAACTGGCCGAGATGTAACTTCTTTGGATGATGAAATAGAAATTCCTTGCTGCCCCTCTTGTTTTTCTTCCTTCTGCTCTCTTCTTTTATCGGGACTGGCATCTGAGGTAAATCATGAAAGCATGATCCAAACGAATGATCAGACTTACGCAATGGAGACCCATAGATAACAACATGTTGACCTTGGGTTGATCAAAATCTTAATTCACAGAATTTGGCCAAGTTACTTGTGTTCATGTATTGGTGGTTGACTCAGTAATTGTGAGATCTGATAGCTGGTATCACCAAATCATCTAAAATCATGTAGGGACCTATTTTTTCATTTTTACGGATGTACATGTATTTCAGTTACAATATAAGATATATATGTATATCTGGCCACTGATGTACAGTTATCTCATCGATTTCCAAGATAGGTTTGTTGAAGGTGATTTTGACACGTATGTTTCCCATATAAGAAAACCACATATATGGGGAGGCGAGCCTGAATTGTTAATGGCTTCACATGTTCTTGAGTAAGTCCTCATCTATTATGTGCTTTCTAATATAATGTTACTGCACTAAGCTTTGTTATTTCACGGATTTATATTGTTGAAGTATGAATCCCATAATGACTGCAGAATGCCGATCACAGTATACATGCATGATGACAAGGCTGGTGGCTTGATAACCATTGCTGAGTATGGGCAAGAATACGGCAAGGAAAATCCAATCAGAGTTCTCTATCATGGTTTTGGCCATTATGATGCATTGCATATTCCAGGAATGAAGGGACGTAAATCTAGGCTTTAATATATGTATTTAACAATCAACATACTAGCATTGCAAGCTTGTATACTCTTTTTATGGGGCCAGATATGCGCATATGTACATTATGATGTAACTGAGCAAGTTTTCTTTGTTCGAAGAAAAAGAACAAGTTTTCTTTGTTCGAAGAAAAAGAACCAAGTTTTCTTTGTTCGAAGAAAAAGAACAAGTTTTCTTTGTTTAAGAGAAGTGTTCTCCAGCAGTTGTGTATGCGCAGCCTTCACATTCTGCTTTTTCACTACTCCGGTTAGACATTGATATCAGAATAAACAAACCCAGCCTGCCATTACAAGCTACCAACCATGCTACGAGTTCAGCTTTCCCTATTGAATTTTTAATGTTGATACTAAAAATTGGTTCAAAAGAATTAGAGGAGCATTGTACTTCTTCTTGTATCTATTAGATTTTTAATTAGTGCTGAACTTCCAAAGAAAAAAAACAAGATGGTCCAATAAGAAGTAAAAATATTGTCCACAGATTGCTTGGCATTCTAACTAGACACTGCTAAATGACAAATTTAGAAATATGATATTTTTTTAGCGGAAAACAACAGTATATTTCATTAGAGGCGAAGATTACAAATAATGACCCCACAAGAGGGCATGATAGAAAGAGCAGTGCCGGCTCAAACTTTTCGGTGGCCCCGTGCGAAAGTAAAGAAGCGGCCCTCCAAGTTTTACTCTTATATGAAAATAGTAAGATAACAAAAAAGAAACAGAAGGAAAAAAAAAACTAGCAATGGAGTTCACTAGATGAGCCTACAAAAAAAAAACCAAATATTTAATACAAATAAACAGTTCCAGCCAAAAAAATTATAAAAGACCTCATAAAACCCTCAAAATAACACATTCTTCTCAGAGTCGTATCAAAAGTTTTGGAGACCATGTGCGAGATTAAAAACAATGCATTTTTAATGTGGTTTTGCATGATGATGTTAAAAAAAATTCATATATATAAATAAAATATTATAAAAAATTCATCTTAAATTTAGTTTAAATTTATCTTTAAATCTTTTGAAAAAAAAAAAGAGTACTATAGCTTGTTCTTAACTTCTTGCTAAAGAAAATTTCATTAAAAGAAGCAAAATTATATAACTAAAAAGAGATAGCCTCTTCTCCCCTCCCATGAGCCTCATATCCTGAAATCATAGCACTCCAAGAAACCAAATTTTTTAGGGCCCAAAAAAAGAAGAAGAATAAATGTAACATCTATCCAAAAAAAATGGAAGAATGAAAAGAAAAAATAATAAAAAAAAAGAAGCTTATCAGGGCCCAAAAAAAGAAGAAGAAGAATAAAAGAACAAAACAAATGGAAGAAGGAAAATAAATAAAAAGGAAGCTTATTAGGGCCCAAAAACAGAGAAAGAAGAAGAATAAAAGAACAAAAAAATGGAAGAAGGGAAAAAAAAAAAAAAGGAAGCGTATTAGGGCCCAAAAACAGAAGAAGAAGAATAAAAGAACAAAAAAAATGGAAGAAAAAAAAAAGAACTAAGGAATTAAGGGAGAGCTGTGGTTCGAACTTGGAACTCCCACAATAATACAAAAACTCACATACAATTGCCAACTGAACTACACATGAGCTATTATAAGGAGGCCCTGTTTTTATATATATAGGGCCCCTAAATTTTGGGGCCCTGTTTCTGTGCACTCATTGCACTTGTTCTGAGCCGGCACTGAGAAAGAGACTGTTAAAGTAT
Organism: Rubus parviflorus; assembly: GCA_029955375.1. Taxonomy (NCBI): domain Eukaryota; kingdom Viridiplantae; phylum Streptophyta; class Magnoliopsida; order Rosales; family Rosaceae; genus Rubus; species Rubus parviflorus. The sequence continues at coordinate 14,788,416 of JARGGL010000006.1, read as the reverse complement.
TTGCATTTTCTTTATTGGTTATAGCGTATAGAAGCATAGATAGTATAACCCTGGAAACGAACACTAAAATTTATGAACTCAGGTATCATACTATTTGTGGCGTTTTTCTACTCAAAAACAGAAAGAAAAAAGATGGGACATGAGTCACAGGACCTCGATCATAACAACGAAATCGAGTGCTGGATGGGCAGCAAGGGAGACATAAATCATAGAAGAATCCAAAAACACCCATCAAACTAGTACTAGAAAGGCATCATGTTAGCCGAATAAGTTATCATGCATAACCCCGGAAAAACGACCATCAAGCCTACATAACCATGGAAAACATACCATCCACATGCAACAACCACAAGCCCATTAGTCTTTTGAGAGTCCCAAAACAAGAAGCCTCAATCTCAGACAAAAGCCCACCACCACAATAATATGTCTGGAGAAGAAACCAACCGAGTGCAACCACCAACCAGCGACCCACACCAAATCACCACGCTGCAACGACCCACGACAGACATATAATAATTAAATTCTGTCTTTTTTTTTTGAACAATTAAACTCTCTCTCGTCAACAACCCACCTCTTCTTTTTTTTCTTTTCTTCTCTCCCACTAGTCAGTGACCCACTTAGCCCTAATTATCGCCGATTTTAGCCCATTTTGGGCCGATTTTTTCCCCGGCAATATTCTCATCGATATTCTATAAATTTAGTCGGCAACCCACTGTTCAACGCCTAGACCGATTTTTCAAACATTGCTAACAAGCTAATTATCAAGGACAAAAATGTCAAATGCAATTAACAATTAATTAAAAAATATAATGAAAAATAAGCTACAAAACTACCTTTAACCACTCACCCACTTCCACACTCATCGGGTGTGTAGATACTTTCCAGTACTATTATTAAGAGAACCAATGTTGTCAACAAAAACCAATTTTTTTACTTTAATAATCTTTTTTTTTAACAATTTACTTTAATAATTCTTAAAAATAAAATAACTATATATATATTATTTTGATCATTAGGGATAACAAGGACACAACACAAATAAATAATTATTAAAAATAAAAATAAAAAACATTTTAGAAACTATATATTCCAACAAAAGAAAAGTAATCGTTGTCATAAAAAAAGAAGAAAAAATAAATAAATTTTCAGTTCATTTTTCTCTAAATTCTCTCTATCTTGTTTTTATAAGTAACGATAATTTTTATCTCCACCCCACTCATCCTTATGCCAGTGAGAATCGAATCAGTGACCTCCACAGTATTGGTTTTACCAATAACAAACAGGCCACAGTTCACCGCCATCTCTCCATTCTTTAAGGTTCTCACTCTACGTTTTCTACACGGTTTATTTAATATTTTAAAAAATTAAATACACACAGTGTATACTGACTCACTCCTTAAAGCTTCTCACTATGCCGTCTATGCGTTTTCTACACGGTTTATTGTGTTTTCTTTCTAGGACTATTAATGAAAAGAGTCAAAGACAAAAAAAAAAAAAGAGCATAAAAGAACCAAAAATATAAATAAAAACTCGGGATTTCGAAAATCAAAACCTTAAACCCTTTCCTTGTCTCTCTCTGCTGCCGCTCCTCTCCGCTCTACCTTGTTTTCTCTACTCTACGGTACTAGTCGCCGCCGCAGCCGCCGTTGCTTTTCTCCTTTTTCAGTCTCGCTGTCATCACTGCTTCATCTTTTTCGGTAATTACCTTTCTTTGATTACTGAAAATTTAACATGAATTTATGGCGGAATGGTTTTCCTACAAAAAAAAAAATGAAAGAGAAAGACAAAGATATACATCCGATACTGACCATCTTCATTCATTGGATATCAAATTCTTTGGCTTTTTTCTGTTAGTTTTGTCTAGACACTGACGATTTAGTCTAAAATTTGGTCTGCTTGAAGTGAGCTTGTTTGATTATGTTAAATTTAGAAATTTCTAGCTTGACTATTCTTTCTATTTAGTTGTAAATCAGTTGAACATATTGTAATTGGTTTCATATGTATGTTTGTGTATGAATGGGAGCCTAAGCCCAGAACCATTCATCTGTACATGTAATGCATAATGGTTTATATTACATTGAGGGACATCTTAAGAGATATTGATATATTTTGTTGTGACTTGCCAATTATTAGTGTTTATTATTTTTAGCATAATAATTGAAGTGTCTACATATAATAGCCATTCACTGAGGGGAGTCATAAAGAAATGGAAATAAATTTGGGGAAATTGGCGTTTGACCTCGATTTTCATCCATCGGAGCAGTTAGTGACTACAGGTCTCATCGATGGTGACCTTCACTTGTACCGATATTCATCTGGTTCAGTACCTCAAAGGTCCTAATATATTCAGAAAATCATCTGCTCCTTTTTCACTCTTATTTTTTTTATTTTTTTTTTAATATAAAATGATTATGAGTTTATCGTTATAGGGTGTTGGAAGTTCATGCACACAGCGAATCTTGCAGAGCTGCTCGATTCATTAACGGTGGCAGTGGTATTATTAAGTTCTTGTACATTCACATTGTTATTAACTTATTAGGGTAAAATTATTTGGGCTAATAAGCAGCTATTGATGGATTATGTAGCCATTTTGACGGGGTCTCCAGACCACACAATTCTTGCAACGGATGTGGAAACTGGTTCTGCTATCGCTCGCCTTGAAAATGCTCATGAGTCTGTCCCTCTCTGCTCTGTTATTAATCAGTATTCAAGAATGCTCATTTTGGTCATAATCTGAACATCATCTTTGTCTGATGCAGGGCTGCAATCAATAGACTTATTAACTTGACCGCGTCTACCATTGCCTCCGGAGATGATGGAGGCTGTATTAAGGTCATTCACTATGACTTGCGGTTCCTTTTTCCTTTTTTTTGTTTTTAAATTTTTTTTTTCCTTAATTATAATTCCTTTGCCTTTGTTCATTGCAGGTGTGGGATACCAGACAACGATCTTGCTGCAATTCCTTTGATGCTCATGAGGATTACATCTCCGATATGACTTTTTCAGCTGACTCCATGAAACTCCTGGGAACTAGGTAATCTTCCATGCTGTTGTTTTGTTGTTATGATCCTGACATTCAATTTATATGAATACCCCTGAACTTTTTTATTTATTTTATTTATTCTCATGCATTGTTAAGTGGGGATGGAACTCTGTCTGTTTGCAATCTTCGAAGAAATAAGGTAAGGCCTTGTCTTTCCTAATTTTACTTGAGCTACAAAATCAACGCATAAAGTGGATTCCTGAAAGTTTTCAATTTAATTAGTTGGTTATGCAATTATGACAGGTCCAAGCTCAATCTGAGTTTTCAGAAGACGAGCTACTGTCTGTTGTTATCATGAAGGTCATTGCTTTCCGCTATAGTAATTTTATGATTCATCAGAATCACATATTTCTCCCCTCTTGGCATTTTCCTCTCTGTAATCCCTATTTCATTCTTTTTGTTTGATCAGAATGGTCAGAAAGTTGTTTGCAGCTCACAAACTGGGATTATATTATTGTATTCATGGGGTTGTTTCAAGGATTGCAGGTATGTTAATTTGAGCATTTATAGCAATTCAAGATGGATGAGTAAAAGTCTGTAGATATGGTCTTTAGCCATGATAGGCAGACTTCCAATTTTGTATTTCCTCTCTTTCCCCTGACTGATTTCCCCATGTTATTCTTTTGAACTCCAGTGATCGTTTTGTTGATCTCTCCCCAAATTCTGTTGATGCTTTGTTGAAGGTGAGTTGGTCATATATCTGTTTTATCATCTATTGGCATTCAAGTTAGAGTTTGTTTATTAAAGCATTTTGATATTTGTGCTAGCTTGATGAAGATAGACTTATCGCTGGATCTGAGACTGGACTTATCAGGTGAGATGTCATGCAGAATGATTTCATCATAATTTCATTATGTGCTTTTTTGGATTTTAAATTGATTTTATGAATTTCTTTTAGCCTAGTAGGCATATTACCCAACAGAGTCATCCAACCAATTGCAGAGCATTCAGAATATCCTGTAGAACGTCTTGGTATGTATCCTTTTCTTAAGGGGTTGAGTAATCAATGTAGGCATTTATATATATGGAGATTTTCTCCAACAGTTGTTTGTTCATAAATAGCATTAAACTGTAAACAAGCTTGTGATTAGTACTTCTTAACATGTATTTTCTATTGGTTGAGGTGAATATGGGCTCATTGGCGTCACCTTAAATGTGGCCTCTCCTGAACGTTGTAGATTCAATTGTTTAATTTGATGTTCTAGCCCTCTCCTTAATCAATTGCGATGTTTAACATACTGATTTGTTTGTTCGGCAGCTTTTTCTCATGATAAAAAGTTTCTGGGCAGTATAGCACATGATCAGACTTTGAAGGTCTCTATCTCCCTCTCTCTTATTTATTATAATGAATCAAAGGAAGTATTGGAATTTTGACAGGGATAAGAAGAGTTCTTGGTATTTTCTTACTAGCTTTGGTTTTATTCTGTCCTCTGGGAAGTAGAAAAAGTAAAGTAAATCTGGTTCTTGCTCCATATATTGTTATCTTTTGTGGAAAATGTTTTTGTCAATAAATCACCTTTATGGTTTGTAATACAATCTTTGTTATTGCTTACTTTCTAGTTTTGTACTTTTGTGTTTTATATATCATTTCTTTTGGAGGTATTCTGATATCTTCATTAGTCTCTTCAAAAAAAATATCTTCACTAGCATTTTATGCATTCTCTCCTGATAATTGTTTCATGCAGCTGTGGGATATGGATGATATATTGCAAGGCTCTGGAAATACTTCAAGGACTCAAGCAGCTGTGGAGGACAGTGATAGTGATGAGATGGATACGGATATTAATCCTCCAAAGTCTAGAAAAGGTATAGTCTTGCAGCACTCTATATAATTAAATAATCATGTAGCATCTTCCATAGATGCCCTTGATCTGCGCCATAATATAAGTTTTAGGCAAAACTATCCCTACCTTTTCATTAAATCCTTCACGGTAACTATATTTCTAAGCTAATATAAGTGACAGATGATTGATATCTTCTGCTTCATTTGCAGGAACCAAGAGAAAAAATGCAAGCAAAGATCATGTTATGGATTCACACAACTTTTTTGCTGATTTATAGATGGATGGTTTATCACAAGTTCTCTAACTTTGACAAACATTTTCATTGAAGAACATATGCTGTTATTACGGAAAGCTAGCCCCTGTTAATTATTAATCCCATACTGCTAGAAGGAAATCGGTTCCTGCGGAATCATGAATTTTTCTTTTGGTTCAAGGGTTGTAAAATATTCGGTTGTGATATTGTTATTTTTGTCCCAATTTTGTATTTTTGTGAAGAGTTTTCTTAATTTTTTTGTTTCATCAATTTGAAAACATGTTATCAAGTTTTAGCTGCTCCAGAAAATAAATTCTTTGTTCGCATTGGAAATTATTAACATCGATCTTTATGGGTAAGTTTAGAAATTTACTTTAGCAAGTAACAGTCTACAATCTCTTGGGGCTTGGGAGGTTTATATCATTTTATTCCCAATAGTACTGTAAAGCTTCCTGCTGCTTCTCGAAGCCGTTGGGACTAGGGTAGCTCTATTTATCGTATTAGCCTACAACATGGAAAATTTAGAGATAGTTAGCCAACAGCGGTGGGCTTTATAGTGGCGTTGCTCCTATTTATAGATATACTTGGGGTTTATGTTTTTGGTTGTTTTGAGTAGGGCTGGGCACGGGACGGGATGGGACGGGATGGGGGTGATCCCGCATCCCATCCCGCAATTAAATTGCGGGACGGGACGGGACGGGATTTGCTATTTTCAAAATAGATCCCGTTCGGGATGAACCCATTCGGGATCGGGATCGGGACGGGACGGGACGGGATCGGGATTTAAAGCCTTTTTTTTTTTTTTCCTTGCTGTTTTGGCCATGCTGTAGAAAGAAGAAGAAAAGGGAAGAGAAGAGAAAGAGAGAAAGAAAAGGGAGACCGGAGAGAGAAAGAAAGGAAAGAAAGAAGAAGAAAAAGGAAGAGAAGAGAAAGAAGAAGAATAGGGAAAAGAGAAGAGAAAGAGGCTGGAGGAGAGAGAGAGATCAAAGAGTGGACAGAGGAAGAAGAAGAAGAAAAGTGGGTTGAGTTTATTGGCTTTCAAAAACAAAAAAAATTTAACTTCGGGACGGGACGGGATTTTCGGGATTTAAAATTCAAATCCCGCATCCCGTCCCGTTTTATCGGGACGGGACGGGACGGGACTAAATAGTAAAATTTGGTTTTCAATCCCGCACGGGACGGTACGGGATAGGGACGGGATCGGGTCGGGACGGGATTTTCGGGATTTTGTGCCCAGCCCTAGTTTTGAGTTTTGCGGGGTCATACTTAAGGAATGATTCTCAGGTAAGGAGATCCTTACTTTTTTAAGTTAAGGAGTTTTGATTTCAATCGTCAGATCGAAACAGACGTGGGACCCAACTGTCAGATATGTTTTAAATGATTTGCTTTGACGGCTGAGATCAAAACTCCTTAACTTAAAAAAGTAAGGAGCTCCTTAGCAGAGAAAGCCTGCATACTTAAGTGTTGTGAGATTGTTATTGTTAGTGCAACTAATGTGTGCAGTTTAGCCATTTAGGACCGATTGATTTTGCTGAATTTGTCATAGATGTGTTGGAACTTTGTAATATAAGTCTCACATTGGAAATCAGTTGCGAGGCGATGGCTCGATTGGCCGATTTGTCTCGATCAATTATCGGTCAAAGACTAGGCCTTGGAGCTCTTGGGATATGGGAACTAAAGAAATTCTCCCGTAAGTCTTATTTTTTTTTTGCTTCGGATAAGAAAGAGTTGCTATTAGATGTAACTATTCCTTTTGGATACCAATCCAGAACAGTTGTAACGCAACCTTTTGAATCCAAGTTCTATATAAGACGCTTTAATGATCATTCCTCAATACATCAGTTTGAGCACTTTTTATCATTCACAAAACTTTGGAGATAAAGCACATATTGAGGTTCGCTATTGAATCCAAGGCAACAATGCAAGTCTTGGATTGAGAGTTGAATCCTGCAGGACATACGTCAAGTCGTCAATGAAGTTCTACAACAAGTGCATGTATCTATAGAAACGTGTTTCTGTCTTTGGACATTGCAATAAGCAAGTCTCTCTTAATAATCAAGTTATCAAATTCGACTTGCTCTTATTTTGATATTTATTCAATTCATTTACATATATTCAAGCTCATTTCTGACCCAAGCCCAAACTGTATACCAAGCCCATTTCTGACCCAAGCCCAAGCCCAAGCCCAAGAACCGTTGTTGGCAGACCTAAGTCCACCCAAAGGCCAAACCATGGCAGATCAACCATACCTATTCAGCGGTCGAATGTGCCAAACTTCCTTGATCATGATCTTCAACCTATCGTCGCTAGGAACTCCGACAACACGCCACATGACAAAACTGTATGATTCAAATGGATTCATATCACAATTCCATCCAATTTAGACCCAAATCTGAGTCTAAAAAATGAGTCTCCACTACTGATGCTCTTTTATTAGTCTATAGATGTGAAGTAACCAAATGATTATTTCCAAGCACAATTCTTGAACATTAACTCAAAATTGAAATAAAATTGCTAACCTTCATCCTAAAGCAACTTTGGGCCCAACCTGTACTTTAGGCCCGATTGTCCTGGCCTTTAATTTTTAGGGTAGGGTTTGAGCTCAAGTATTTAAGTCTGGCCCATTTCGACCTGTAAAGTCCTAACCCGGCCCGGCCCTAAAAGCCATTTTAAGCCCAATGATAATTACTCTCCTAAATATGTGTGTGTGTGTGTGTGTATGTCTATTATTGTATATATATGTGTGTGTGTGTGTGTGTGTGTGTGTGTATTATTGTATATTATTGTGTATAGAAATAAAATTGAAAGATTTATATATTGTTGTATAATTATATCTATGAAATATAATTATACAATAATATATAAATCTTTCAATTTTTTATGTATTTATTAAATTTTTTTAATTTAGTACTAGAAAAAAACAGTTGGCCCTACCAAGTCCTATCGGCCCATTTCAACTCTGGGTTAGTAGGCGAGCTAAAGTTGATATATTGAAGCCTCGGCCCGGTCCTAAATTATGTTAACTTTGACTAAATCCGGCCCGGTCTGACCCTAAGTCCTAAAATTTAGGACTAGGCTGGCCCTAACCCGGCCATGACGATCCCTACTTTAGGACCAGTATGTGTACTGCTGCAAGAATTGGACCATTTGTCTTTGACAAAAAAAAAAAGAATTAGACCATTCGTAAAATTGGAAAGTATTTTTCTCAATCTCTAATAAGACATGTACCAAATATTTTTCTCAAACTCTAAAAACCTCAAAAAGATTAGGTCCCTATGTAACCAAAAAAAAAAAATCTCAAAAAGACAAAAACGAATATTTATGGTAGGAGAACAGTGTGGAGCAGAGCCTGGGTTGGCTTGGATTCATCCTACAAAATTCAAGTGTTTAACTCCTGGGCTGCTATTTCTTTATCAATTTCAATTTGAATCTTAAAATTTCTGATCTGGTTCAATTTGACTAAAATAGCCTTTGTTAGTGGAGACTGCAAAAGTGATTCACAAGCATAAGTGACTGCATGTGTCATTGTCAAATGATATTCTGACACCAGCACTAAATTACTAAGCAGTCCCTACATTCTCAACTTTTTGTTGGATAAACCTCTCAATCCTTCAAAAATGTCCTTGCATTTGCATAGTCATGAATGGCAACCTTTCTTTCCCTTGTCACCATATTTGCCACACAAAAAAAGGCACAGTCACAATTATTTGCATGATTCTTTTTGGATAGAACTTGATCCTATGATTTTGAAAATAATGTATAAGGTAGTAAAAAAAAAGGTATAAGGTAGTAAAAGTAGTAGTTAATAATGGTAGTAAAAGAAACAATTAATTCAAGGTGTTGATGATTGACAAGGGAACCTCCACCTAATAAGCCACCAAATCCAAAATTCATAACTCTTCTTGTTCCTTTTTTTTGTTTGATCATTTAACTTAAGTAGGTTTTAATCCTCAAATTAAGCTTGGTGCTTGTTTTGTTTTGAATTAACAAACTTTAATCCGGTTTTGTTTTATTAATACGGAAGGATTAGAGATTGTCATCACGTGTTTAAAATTTCAGTGACCTATTATGAAAAGAAGCAAATTTCATTAAAAAAACGCAGACATTATGGGGATTTGGGGCTACACACCCTAACTGCTCAGTACAATTCAAACTACATCACAATCTCCTCGACTTCTCCACAAATTCAAACTCAAACAGAAAAACCCATCTCCTTCTTCTTCTTCTTCTTCTTCTTCTTCTTCTTCTTCACTGTTAAGCTCTCACTCTCTCTGCAACTGTCTTCTGTAAAATCAGAACCAATAGAGGGCATTACCAAAATCCCAGCATTTCAAAATGCTCCAGTTTCTGCAAATTTCTTTGCTTTTTATTTTTCCTGCTGTCGTTTTGGGGCTTAACTCAGATGGGCTCTCCCTCCTGGCACTCAAAGCCGCAATCGAAACCGACCCGAGTCGCGTCCTGGACTCGTGGTCCGAGTCCGACTCGTCCCCGTGTCACTGGCACGGCGTCGTTTGCACTCGCAACCGAGTCACCGAGCTTTTCCTCACCGAAAAGGGCTTCAACGGCTACATTCCCTCGGAACTCGGCCACCTCGACTCGCTCAAGCGACTCAATCTCGCCCAGAACAACTTCTCGAAGCCCATTCCGGCCCACCTCTTCAACGCCACCAGCCTCATTGCTCTGGACCTCTCCCGCAACTCGCTCTCCGGCCCAGTTCCGGCACAAATCGGAGCCCTCAAGGACCTCAGGCACCTGGACTTATCGTCCAATCTCCTCAATGGGTCTCTCCCCGAATCTCTCACCGAGCTCGACAGCCTCGTCGGAACGTTAAACCTGTCGTACAACCGATTCTCCGGCGGAGTTCCGGCGTCGTACGGACGGCTTCCGGTTTTGATGAGCTTGGACCTCCGGCACAACAATCTCACTGGAAAATTGCCTCAGGTGGGCTCGCTGGTGAACCAAGGCCCAACCGCTTTCTCCGGAAACCCAAGCCTCTGCGGGTTTCCGTTGGAGATTCCATGCCCGGAAGCGCAGAACCCATCGAAAAGCGGAGCCGAGGAAGCCCAAAAGCCTATTGACCCGAACCCGAAATTGCTCAATGGGGTTGAAGAGAGGGCCAAACAGAGAGGTGGGTCGGTGACGGTGCCCATAATTTCGGGCGTTTCGCTGGTGATCGGGGCGGTCTTTGTATCGGTGTGGCTGTTTCGGAAGAAAAGCACGGCCAGGGAGGGCAAAGTGGGGAAAGAAAAAGCGGAAAAGGAGGTGGACGACGAGGAAGGACAAAAGGGTAAATTCGTAGTGATGGACGAGGGGTTCGGGCTGGAGTTGGAGGATTTGCTGAGGGCGTCGGCTTACGTGGTGGGGAAGAGCAGGAGTGGAATCGTGTACAGGGTGGTCGCAGGGCACGCGGGGAAGGGATCGGGTGTGGCGCCGTCAGTTGTGGCGGTGAGGCGGCTGAGCGAGGTTGATGCCACGTGGCACTTCAAGGAGTTTGAGTCTGAGGTGGAGGCCATCGGGAAGGTGGCCCATCCGAATATCGTGCGGTTGAGAGCTTATTACTATGCAGATGACGAGAAGCTCCTGATTACTGATTTCATTCGCAATGGCAGCTTGTACACTGCACTACACGGTAACTCTCTCTTCTCACACTTTTTTTTTTGCACTATTCTTACAAATTTTGTCGATTTTATATCATTTATAAATTAAAATGTTTAAAAAATGACCAACTGTGCATACAGTAGTACTACATTGTTGAGTAAAAGAAAATTGAATGTTATTGGTCATACCAATTTCAAAATCTGTCAAAGTGGTGTATAAGTGTCTATAACATAGAGTTAGGGACGAATTTTTTTTTTTTCATAATGCTGTCATGCTATGTGGCATATGTGACGGGACACTATGATTGGTGGTCTTAATAATTTATGATTTTTCTACTCAATATTTTATTACTCACGAATTATTTTATTACACAGTCATCAATCATAGTAGCTCGTCACATATGCCAGGTGACGTGACTGGACCATAGAAAAAATTTTCAGTTAGGGCCACACACTGATACACATACAAATGCAAAATACTTTTATTTAATTCCATATCCCATTTTTGTTTATTTGTGCTCTCTTTTTCCACACATGCGTGTGCGTGTACTCTTTTTTTCTATGCTATTTTATTGTTTTAATCTTAGTATATGTAAGATTATTTATCAGCTAATATAGGTTAGGAATGACCTATTTTGAGTTTTTAAATATTTAACCACAGCCCATGTTTTAACTTTATTAATATAGATAATACGGTACGGGTAGGAAAAAATACATACGTATATTATTTAGATAATTTTATTTAATAATATGTTGAAAAATTTAGCATAGTATTAATTAATTAATTAATTAATTATTGCTAAGTTTTTAAATATCAATTTATATATTTATATCCATTTTTGTTCAATTATATGAGTAAAAAACGTAAAAATATGTGTTTAGTACTTGTATAATATTTTTGTCTTAAAAGTACGTGTATTTTTATCGGATCTTTTTCAAAAGTATGCAATTTGAAAATATGTTTGAAATAAAAATACATTCGTATGGGTATTTTTAACGGATCTTTTTAGAAGTACGCAATTTGAAAATATGTTTGAAATAAAAATGCGTTCGTACGGGTACTATTCATGTATCATTCACAAATTAGGCTTAATCCAGATATTTAAATTTTGATTTAACTCGGCCCTTCTCTCTGCTGTTCTTTGAAAGACAAAACAAATTTTTTTGGGTAAATTTTTGGAAGACAACAAAGTTGGTAAACTCAATTATGCTCAACTTTATTTACCATTGAGACATTGATATGTTGGGTCCCAAATTAGCTAAAGCTTTTAGATATCACATGGAAGTAATCATTTCCAAGTAATGCTATAGTATTTGAGTTGGACATTTCATTTTTGTCTTTTTCATAGGATATGAAATGACTATATTCACATGCAATACATAACTGATTGTTTTCTGTTGTTCTAGTCATTTATAACGATATTCGCACATTTAATTGATGGGCCTACATTGTTACCCCATATGTAAGCTCGTGTACAAAGGGAAAGGGAAAGGGGAAGGGAAAGGGATAATTATTCACAGCAGAGGTGAATACTTGGTTCCGTTTATTACCTACCTTACGATTTTGATTTCTTTACTATGGTTTTGGATGTTGATTTGATTATATACCACTTGGTTATATATACATATATAAAACTTGTTTTCTCCCTTCTGTATGTTTTTGATTCTGCACTGAAAGTTCTGCGGTGTGTTTTGTTTCCACTGGTTCAGTTTTAGCTTGGTTCTGATACCATGTGGTATCTTTTGCTTTGTTTTCATCCTCTTATTAGAAATGCATGTTACCCTAGCCATTTATTCTCTCTGCAAATGACATACATTTTTTTATTTCAAGCCCTACACTAACTGTGGTCCTCTTAATATATGCCTCTGCTCAAAACTGAAATTATTTCAAGGCTCCATTATGGTGACTGACACGGTTTTTCTCAGCAATCACAAGTAGGCTGGGCCACTGGAACCCTGAGCAATAGATGTCCTTTCATTATAATATAAAACAGCTATTTTATTTTGAATTGAGATGCGAAGTTGAAATGGAGGGAAATATCTGCTGTGTTTCTTTGTGGTAGAATCTTACTAATTTGGCAAAGTATGCTCTCATTTTGTGTTGTCTGGTGTCACTCTTGCAAGATACGACACTCGATTCACAAAAATTTAGTTTTGTAACTTTCTGTTTTGTTGGCAATATAGGGCTTTCAATGTCTACATATTCTCTAAGTCTCTATATTCTCAGATTTGTTTTGTCATGTAATTTATCGCAGGGGGACCATCCAATTCTTCGGCACCATTACCATGGGCAGCTAGGTTAAAAATTGCTCAGGGGACCGCAAGGGGTTTGACGTTCATTCACGAATACAGCCCTCGAAAGTATGTTCATGGCAACGTTAAATCAACAAAAATCCTTCTCAATGAGGACCTCCAGCCTTACATATCTGGTTTCGGATTGGCACGTCTAATCTTGGGGTCTTCAAAGTTTACTTCTTCAGCTTCCAGGAAACAGAACTCAAGCCAATCCAGTATAACCTGTTGCTTTACTGTTTCAACTCCCTCAACCATTTACGTGGCACCTGAGGCTCGAATTTCTGGCAGCAAGTTTACGCAGAAATGTGATGTGTACTCTTTTGGGATTGTGCTCATGGAGATCTTAACCGGTAAGCTACCAGATGAGGGGCCGGAAAATGGCGGTAAGGGACTAGAGAGTCTGGTGAGGAAGACGTTCAGGGAGGAACGCCCCTTGTCCGAGATTATAGACCCTGCACTTCTCCAAGAGGTTTATGCAAAGAAGCAAGTTGTTGAAGCTTTTCATATTGCCCTTAATTGCACTGAACTCGACCCAGAACTGCGTCCTAGGATGAAAACAGTTTCGGACAGTCTTGATCGCATCAAATTGCAACTCTGAGAAGAAACAAAAAATGTAAAGCGGACTGCTCATCTAGAATTGGTTATGGGTGCTTCATTGTACTTTATGTTGACTGAACTGTGGTTGTAAGGAAATCCATTACCTTAATGGGTTGGGTGTGTATTTTTCTTGTTGAATGTGGCTTGTTTGACGATCTGTTCAACGGTGATTGGGATGCATTCCACGTCGACAACATTCTGATGAAATTAGTAGGAGAAGAGTATTTTTGGCAGTTTTTTTCTTCTTCTTCGAGACCTGTTCCGATCTAGTATTAGGGTTTAGAAACTTAATTGGAAAACCTTGTTTCTCAATGTATGGTTGCAGTTGCTGCTTTTGTTGAGGTTGTAATCTCACCTTACTTATGGTAATGTTGAATTGTATCTGTGTAGTCAATGTCGGCCTTAGAATATGTTGTGTGTATTAAGGTGTTTGACAGCTTGGTAGTAATATGCGTTCGACCTCCTCTGTGATTGTTTTCTCCTCAACGCGTAGAGGAGGTAAGCATGTAATGAAGTTGACTAGAGTCACAAGCCCTCACTTCATAATAGTAGTCTTCCTAACCTTAGCGATTTGATTTTTATTTGGGCCACATCCATTGGGCTTGGTTAAATGGGAATTATGTTTTAATTTCTGATAGTAATGTGATTTATATATTTGCGAAAAATGTTGAAAAAATATATATAATCCATTTTCATAAGTAGTTATTTTCTTAACGGATTTTAACGGTTAACACAAAATTTAATGGTTCGGTTTTGGTTTTAGTATTCTCTACACGTTACCGTAACTGTTCTTTATCATGTTCCACGATATATACACGAAACAAACTTAATATGACACGACACTTTGCCAGGTCTACTTGTTGGGCATGCTCGAGCATGGGAAGGAAAAAATGATTACAACTAGTCGATGGCTTCCGTGTGCACACTCTGACAAGTCTTTTTGCATGTTCATTGAACATTTATGCCTTGAGCTGATTGACAATCGAGACCAGAGTTGTGTCATCTCAAGGATTAACAAGCCTGAATCCTAATAGAATTCTAGATTTTTACTTAGAGAACAACAAATTCATCCACCAAACCAACAATGTTTCAGTCTAATCCTGCACGGTTAGCCTCAGGTATTGATTGAGTGGAAGAAGTAGATGATATATATGATGATAACTCTCGGACGAAACCTGTCAAACGCAATTCACGGGTGTCAAGAGGTAAATCGGATGGGCCGGTCTTCACTCCTCCGATATCCAAGTCAGAACTAGTATTCAGTATTGATATTGACAGTATAATGGTAGTTAAAGAGTTAATGCTTACCATAAATTAGAAGAGAGAGTGTCTTTTGTAAGCAGTGTTCTAGAAATTCCCTCCTAGGCCTGACTAGTCCCCGCCTAGGTGGAGGCCAACCTCTTAGATTAGTCGTAAATCCGCCTAGGCGGGCATAAGCGGGTTTTAAAAAATCAGAATTTTTTTCTCTATGTTTTCAATCAATTACAATTTTTTTTATATACTTTCATTTTGCATGTTTATATATGTTTCTCAATACAAGTACAATTTTTAATTTAAGTAGGCATTTATTTAGTTATTTATATGTTGTATAATAAAATTAAAATAAAATAAAACACTGTCTGGGCGTCTGACTAATCTCCGCCTAGTCGCTAGGTCCCTCCTCGCCGCCCGACTAGCGTCTAGCGATTTTTAGAACATTACATGTAAAAGAGCTCTTAAGGGTCCACTTGTTTGCGCGCTTTCCGATGTGGGATTGTTTGCTTAAATTAAACTTTGATGGTTATGTTAAAGTTGATACATTTGCTTCTTCTGGTTTTATAATTAGAGACAGCTTAGGGAGTCATATATTTGTTGCTACTAAAAACATTGATAAATTAGTAGTCGTGAGATAGCTGAAGTTATGGCTCTCCGAGAAGGTATTTCTTGCGGCCAAGCATTATTGGTATAACCAAATCTCTGGCAAAGGAGATTCAATAATCCTTAATGATAGTGTCAACGATACCTGCTCAACAGCTCGGCGTATTAAGATGCTCGTTCAAGAAATCAAGTTTTTAGCTTCATCTTTTGAAGTCATTCATTTCATACATATTCTTAGAGAAGCTAATTTTGTAGCCGATGCTATTACAAATTTAGGACATTCTGTGAAAAAAAAAAAAAAACAGCAGGTAGAACTCAACTCATATATTGATTGTGATAATTATCTTGTCACCAAAGCCTTTGGAAGTTTCGATTCTTTTCTCTGCGAAGAACATGTTCTGTTTCTGTTTACTAAAGTCACGTTTTGTGTACTGGCAATAGTAGTTTGCCAAAACTGGAGATGAAGAAAGAATCTAGGGTTATAATGTCACCGAATCTTATGGATTCCCTGAAATAGGAACCGCATCTTGCACAGACAGAATCAAATTGGGCTTTCAGGGCTTTTTGTGTGGCTGTGCTCAAACTCATGCAGGCAGGCTCACGTGTCCATGTTACCCTCCGCACAAACACTAGTTGTTGTCCCTTTGCTTTTTCGAATGCCCAAGAAAAGAAGGCAATGCCTTTTAATTGACTTTTAATTTTTGGTTTACTTTCTTCTTTGATCATAGGTACCACGAGCGAAAGGGAGGGGACCACAAATAGCTTGCGTAATCATGCTTTATTAAGCAAGTTATTGGTCCAAGAAAAGCACTATCTACTAGTACATTATTTTGCCTTCATTCCGTCAAACAAGGCTCGCAGATGGGCCGCGAGATGGTCGAATCTCTAGTGTTGTTAGTTGACCTTGGAAGTTGGAACCACACACTGCATGGCCGGATGCTCAAGGAGAACCACCTTCTCACAAATGAAGATCACCTTCGACTCCACGTACCAATGGCGAAAACCAGAAAGACCTGCTTCTTCCAAACCTGCTCTAAAACAGCCAAGTCGATCAGCTGACTCGATACGAACCCTAATAAATCTGTTAGATACGCGTGAGCGCGTTGTGTCCGAGAGATTTAATTCTAATCTAATTTTTAGAAAGATGCCACTAAGATTCAAGTTTGGGAGCAGTTTTAACCACCAACAAACAATCGAATGAATTTTTTAAGTGGTTTGTGCTTATGTGGTCATAGGAATAAGTTCTTCCTTTTATGTTTGTTCTGTCTTAGTAATATTCTATAGCACTGTACATTTTTTCTTAATGGAAACTCTCCCATTGCAGTAGTTTTTGGTCGACATAAAAATGTGGCAGATACTCTTAAATTTGACCCCAAGAGATATGATTACCTCATGTCTTTGATTTTTCACCAGAAGGACAAAGATGGATGGAACAAAGAAACAAACAAACAAACTGAAGAAAGGCGGTGCCTGCGATTTTAGAGGCAAAAGCGGAAACTGAAGACGACGGAGAAAAGATCGAATCGGATGCCATATGAGATCCGTGCGTGAATCTGGTGCTCTAATGACAATGTCATGTCGTCATACCATTCAGTACCCTTTTTAGGATACACGGATATATCCACGAACAACTTGGCACTATATTCTCCTTTTCAAAGAACCAAACAAATAAATAAAAAGAGGCAATATTTTCAAATTAGTCTTTAAACCAAATATTTCCAACTTCATTTGCTTTTTTTATTTGTGTTGTATATCTTAATCGATAAGTACGTTGTAATTCTTTTAATTTATCTTGTTAATATTCTAAAAAAAAAGAAGATCTTGTTAAAATATGATTCAAAAATCAATCGTCTGTTGTAGAATAACGAAAGTAAAGAAGAAGAGAATAGTTTTGGTATTGAGATATTTCATTGATGAATAAGAGCCTCTATTTATAGAGGAGTACAAGATACAATCTGATTGAATCATGAATCCTATTCTAACTCTAAACCATATTCTAGAAGAATTCTCTTTCTTTATTCTAATCTAGAATTGATTGCTCCTAGATTGACTAGACACACACAAATTAGGTTTCCTTCAACACTCCCCTTTGTGCTGTCAACTCTAGGTGGTGCTTCTCTCGTTATCTCGTTAAAAACCTTGTCAAGTAACAAAAACTCAGGGAGACAAAAATAACCTTGGTCGAAGGGAAAAAAAGTACAACACACCCTTCACATTTGGAAACTTAGCATGTGGACGCCAGACTCCCCCTGACGTCTGCGTCTCCCCCTAATTTCTACAATAATGGGATCTTAGATAACTTAAGAAAACCAATGCTCTTAACATGCTTCTCAAATGTGGATTTAGGTAGCGATTTAGTAAATAAATTTTCCACATTATTCTCAGATCGAACTCGATTCACTCTGATCTTGAGGAACTTCTGTTGTTGCTGATTATAGAAGAATTTAGGCGACATATGCTAGGTGTTGTCGCCTTTGATGAAACATTGTTTCATTTGCTCTATGTAAGCGACATTATCCTCATAAATGCACGTAGGTTCATCTGTGGTTGACCTCAAACCACATGTACTTCTAATATGTGTAACTATGGACCTCAACCATATACACTCACGTACAACTTCATGAAGAGCAATAATCTCTGCATGATTCGAAGAAGTAGCGACAAAGGTCTGCTTTGTAGACCTCCAAGATATCGCGGTGTTTCCCTCGGTAAAGATATAACTCGTTTGGGAAGGACCTTTGTGCGGGTCAGAGAAATACCCGGCATCAGCAAAACCAACCAAAACATCACAAGGGTTTTGGGAATGGGGGCAACGGCGGCGGCCTGCCAGTGGGCGGAGGCGACGCTGCTTGCGGTAGGGCTCGACCTGGTATCTTGGCAGACATGAGTTTCATACCCATCTTACCATATTTTCTCGACTTTGTAGGGAAAGAACAAGCCCATATATATCAATCGTACATTTTAAGTAACGAAAGATAGTCTTTATGCTAGTCCAATGGCGTTGCACGGGAGCGGAGCTATACCTAGCTAACAAGTTCACAACAAAGGAGATATCAGGTCTTGTGCACTGTGCCAAGTACAATAATGCGCCTATTGCACTTAGGTACGACGCTTCAGCCTCTAAAACATCTTCACCATCATCCCTTGGGCGAAACAGATCATTCCTTGGATCTAAGCTGCGACCAATCATGAGAGTGCTAACTAACATGATGGACCCTATCCATATTAAAACGCCTAAACATCTTTTGGGTATAAGCTGATTGATGAATGAAAATTCCACTATCACGGTGCTTAAGTTCCAAACCAAGACAAAACCGTGTTTTCTCAAGATCTTTCATCTCAAATTCGGATTTCAAGTATTCAGTGATTTCTCTTAGTTCATCAAGAGTTCCAATAATATTCATGTCATCGATATAAACTACGATTATTGCAAATTCGGAACTTGTTTCTTAATAAACACGTACGGGCATAATTCATTGTTCATATACCCTCTTCCAATCAAGTAGTCACTTAGACGGTTATACCACATCCGTTCGGATTGTTTCAATCCATATAGTGAGCTTCACAATCTTATAGCAAACGCCCTCCGTGGTCTAGAGTCACTTGACTTGGGTAACTGAAGTCCATCCGGGACCTTCATATAAATTTTCGTATCTAGATCCCCATAGAGATACGCGGTAACCACATCCATAAGCTGAATATTCAGTTTTTCGGAAACTACCAAACTGACAAGGTAACAAAACATTATGATGTCCATTACGGGGGAATATGTCTTCTCGTAGTCGATTCCATAGCATTGTGAGAAACATTGCGCCACGAGGCGAGCTTTATACCTTACAATCTCGTTTCTCTCATTACGCTTTCCAACAAAGACCCATTTATATCCAATAGGTTTTATTCCAGAAGGTATTGGCACTACCGGCCCATATACCGTTATCTTTGTTAGTGAGTCCAACTCAACCTGGATCACATCTTTCCATTTAGGCCAATCAGCTCTATGTTGGCATTGCTCAACCAAGCGAGGTTCGATATCATCGGTCTCAATTAACTCGCGTGCACAAGCATATGCAAACACATCATCAATTATGTTGGAGTTCCTATCCCATGTCCCATGTACACTAGTGTAATTAATCGAGATCTCTATATTTTCACGGGTAGGTTCTAACGATGAAGCGTCCTCCAAAGATATCTCTTGGACATAACCATAATCTGGAACGTTCTCATGAGACGGATTTTTAGTATCGATGATTAGGGGGTTATTATGTGTCATCGCAGTCCTCTTCTTAGGGCGCGCATCCTTCGAACCTAGTGGCCTACCACGTATACTTAGCGGAGTTACTGCCTAAGCCACATCACCACCATTACTGGCGGCAGCGCCGGCGGTCGGTCCTCCCTCAGGGATGGCTGCTGCAGCGGCTTTAAGTCCAAATCCTTTTCCAGGGACTTCCATCCTTGCAGATACGTTTGCAGCTGATATACGTGATCTAGTCACTTTAGCAAGATCTGAGAAAGTATCAGGAAGAGAATCTGCTACTTTCTGAAGATCTATAATTCTACGCACTTCTATTTCTCTTTATACAGTAGGGGGATCGTTATGATACAGAGTGGGGACAGGCGACGACAATTCCTGTCGTTGCTGCTGAACGTTGGCGTTCTTATCTCCCCCTAACGATGGGAAGACTATCTCATCGAAGTGACAATCCTCAAATCTTGCGGTAAATAGATCGCATGTCAAGGGTTCTACATAGTGGATTATGGTTGGAGACTCAAATCCAACATAAATACCCATTCGTCATTGATGACCCATTTTAATACGCAGTGACGGCGTAATAGGCACATAAACAGCGCACCAAAATATGCGTAGGACGGTCTCGGTCCTAATTTGCCTAAGGAATAGGCTTTGCAGAACGAGCGTTTAGCCGTTGAGGATTCAGAAGCATAAGAGGCATCCTGATTAAAATTTGAATCAGGGTTGGACCGTGAGGATTTTCTCACGTCATAAGGGGAAGAAAAGTCTGCGGGGGCAGCCCTACTGAGGTGGTGGTTCCCCTTGGCATGGTGGCGGCGCCAGTCCTTTCTCCTTGAATCTCATTTTGATTCTTACTTCGATTAGCTTGATAGAATGGATGTCCGTGTGAGGTTTTCAATATATGGATCATCATGTCACGACTAGGATGTCCTAATCTATCGTGTCAAAGCCAATATGTGTCAGAATCCAAGAGGTCATCCCGAATGACATTGTTGGATTCAATAGCTCTAATAGTGGTAGCATATAACCCACTAGAGAGACACATAAGTTTCTCTAAGATGCGTTTTCTTCCGCAATCATTAGAGGTAATGCAAATGAATTCTTTTCCATTCTCATCATGCATCTCTACATGGAATCCATTGGCTCTTATATCTTGAAAGCTCAAAAGAGTTCTATTTTCTCTTGAAGCGTAGAGAGAATTTGTGACATTAATTAAAGTGTCATTGGGCAAGAGGAATTGTGCCGATCCTCTTCCCTACACAAGTTTCGATGGTCCTGCCATCGTAGTCACATAGGACTGTGTAGACACCATGTCTAAAAACAATTGCCTATGACACAATATGGTATGCGTAGTTTCACTATCTGCGAGACATTCAAGTTCTCCAGAATCTATTCCTAATTAAAAAGCTCATAATTAAAATCGAGTCTTATGAAAGTAACTCAAATTTTATGAAAGATATTAGCCAACGCTTTACATTCAAAGTTTCGTCTTGATCCCAAATCAAAACTAAATCCATAAACTAGCTAGTGCAAAACAATGGTCTATATTAAACTTCTTTTGGCAACTCCAAAATATACATAACCAAAATAAATTAGAGGAGATGTCGGTGAAGCAAAGCTTTCTCAATACCACTTATCTCAACAATTTATTAAGGATTACATAGATTTTGGATGAGCCTACTTGAAGAGAAATATTACCAAAGTGCAACTAGTAAAATGTCTTGGCAAACTTGCCTTATTACAATACAATAAAAAACAAAAGACTTAAGCGAAATCAGGAGTCTCTTTACTCGGTTCAGCTTCAAAGTCCTCTACCCTCATTTTGACGTCACCATCGTCATCCTCTTGTTCTATGTTGTTAGCTTCTGTAGCTTCGCGATACAGCTTGTGTGCGTGAGTGAAATTCTGGGATACTCTACATATCTTTGCCCAATGATCGGATTGTCCACACCTGAAGCATATGGATTTTTGTTTAGAGTCCTTTAATTGAGGGGCGTTATTCACACGTGGGGCACTCCCCTTGAGTGGCACGACATTGGCGCATGTCCCTATCATAGGGTCGGCGACGCCTTTCCCCCTCCGGTGGCCTCCACGTCCACCCCCTCACCTACTACGGCGGGTACCTTCCTGAGTAGAGCGATCATAAGAACCAAAACATCTGGATTTGTCCCTAGGTTTAGGGTTTCGCTCCCGGTGTCTTTTCTTTGGGGTGCCATTATAATGGGTCTCCGGATCAGGTCTAGTTCCCACGGGCGTTGCATTATAATTCTTCACAAGGATCTTTTTATGCTTTTCAGCAATTGGAACACCCTGGTTGTCTTCAAATAAGGTTGTCTCAATTAGCTCTTACCATCATCTTCGAAGCCTATTGACTTTGGTCTTCATGGGTCATCTTCTATTCCCCAGGGTGTGACTCCACCACCTTATTTGACGTTGCAACCGGTTCTCATCCCGCCCTTTTCGTTTGGGTTGACTAGTCCGAGGAAGAGATTCAGATAATTGATACGAATAGGCAATTGTTTCAAGGTTCAGAAGTATTCAAGTCCCAAATTTGTTGTCCCCATTTCTCTATTCATTTGGGTTGATCACAAACTTGACTTTACCTTCCGGTGTAGGTAGGTGGTGCCCGATATTTCGTGTTTTAGAGTCGGTGGAAGTGTTTTTGCTTTTCGGTACTTAAAGGGTCCTCATCAGGTTAGAACTAAACCACTGTGGGTTTGTAAACATGCCAGATTTTACCCACTTGTTGCTTCTCAATCCCATGATGGTGCATTTATTGTGACACTGGATGTGCTTGGGGCAGACCTTTTGCTTTCAACCAGATTGCAGATTTTGGGGTAGATATCATGGACGTCCTCCCGACAACAAGAATAAACCGAAGTTTATCCCCAGTGACGTACCATCTTAGGTTGTAAAGAAAAATAGAAGAATATGCCACCAATTGCTCTGGGGGAAAACTCTCTATGATTTCCAAATAAATGTAACAGAAGGCAATGGACTATGTGTTCAAATATTAAATTATTTTTTCTTTATTCCAGAGTATGTACTTTTCAATTTGGATCTGGATCCTCTCCTAAACTAAATTCTCTTCTCAGCTTCCTCAACTTTCAATCTGAGCCATTCAATAAAACTTCAAAGGCCATCACTTACCCACTTTAGCATTTGATAATTAATTATTCAAAATATGTCTCTTCTCACATAACGCCGTTGCCTTCCTTCCCATTTGACATTAATATCCCATTCGTGTTTGCTTTAAGCTGGATGTGAATGGTGAGATCGACAACTGCTTCGCTTGGCTATCAGAAAGAAAAGTATTAAGAATCTCCAATACCATATGTTTGCTCAAAAATCGTCTCGGCCATGTATCAAACGGCCGAGGGCTTCTTTTGCTTACACGTGTCCTTGTGGCTTGGTGACGTGTGCGTGGGCATGCCAACTAACGGCCGGGAGGCCAAGCGAGGTTTTAATCTGGGTTGTTGAGTTTGCACGTTTGATCTAACTTCTGATCTTACGATTGTTAGCCGAGAAAGGAACGATCTCGACTATAGGTTCTCTTTGCCTTGGGTGCAACGATTCTACACGAAGCGGCGTTTACTCACCGGCGTCCTCGTGATGTGCAACTCGGTGCGTGAATGTGAAGGTGCAGGTGACCGGTGAAAGATCTATGGGACGTAGATATTCGCAAGTCACGGTAATGACGAAATCAAAGTACAGAGAATTGCCCCGGTGCCTTGTTTCAATATGAGTGCAGACAAAGAAAAGTATGGACTGTAGAAAACTCGTTTGCTAGATCCAAACGCTTCTTGCGATGCTTTTTTTTTTATGATTTTCTTAATAAGGCATGCAGATATATAAAGTGTAAGAAAACAAATAGCAACAAAAGATAAAGTGCAGGAAGGTAGAAGAACACGAAATTAAATAGCAAGAAAGTAAAGAACACAAATATAAACTGCAAGAATGTAAATAACAAGAAATAAATTGCAGCAAAAATAGAAAATTAGAAACAATACCAATAAGAATGCGATAAACAAAAATATTGGGGTTTGATAGATGCAATTGATAGTGTTGAATTGTGTTGTTGTATTGAGTTGTGTTTTGTGTTTGGTCATGGACTCCTAACAAGGATACCTATGATCCCTTTTATAGTAAAATAAAGTATTGAATACAAAAAAAAATTCAATTCCGACTTTAAATGCCGTATTGATTACAAAAATTGAACGTTTAAAAATCAAATTCCTTTGACTCTGGAATTGATGACCCAACCATTAAGACTCTTGATGCTCATTTAAGCTGAATTCTCCAAGTTTTGGTAATAGCGGCCTTGAATGCTAGCTGCTATTTCTTTCAATGTACAATTTGACTTCTGAAGGCTTTTATGAACTTCATTATTTCTCTAACAGTCGGCTCAAATTAAGGTCAGTCGAGCCACACTTCACCGAGCCGAGGTAGTTCCCTCGCGGCTCAACGAACTTGGGTTTGGCCCAACACTCTTTATTCTTCTCTACGTCATCGACGTTTCCGTGGGCCCGACCAATCCTTCTGCCACGTGGGCCTTCCCAAATTTAGGTTCAAACACCGTAATTCTTTTGCATTGTAAGAGTGGTTGACCTAACATTACTCGATTCAATTTGATTAGCAGGTGAAATGCTCGTCTTTTCATGACCATAGCATAAAAGAAAGTATAAAGGATTGGGCAGTTCTTGTCTTCCTTCCCTCTTTCATTCTATTGACGTTAATGTCCCATAGGAACATTGAAATTCATGGCTAACCCATTTGCAACAAACTGCAAACTGTAGGAAAATTGAAAACTGCAATGAAGCAAACTGCAATTCTTGAGGTTTTATCTATGAACAAATTAATAGCTAACCCATTTGTAGTAACGAGCCGATCATGTGCCTTATTAGGGAACAGATTGTGATTCTCTACATCGGCTCGTTGGAGGAGCAATCAGATGCGGTGACGTCTCTGGTGTTGTTGGCCAGAGACAACGATAGGTACATAAAACTCATCATCGAAGAGGGTGGGGTCCCAATTGCAGATTCAATTTTCCTATATATGAATGCGACTAGGGCCATCGGGTTGCTGGTCCACACTTATTGATGATGAGTTTGCAGATAATCGTGGAGCAGATTCAACTCATCATCGAATTGCAGTTTGCTTCAATTGCAGAATTGCAGTTTGCTGCAAATGGGTTAGCTATGAATTTCAATTTTCCTATGGTACATTAACGACGTTATGTAAGAAAAGACTTTGAATTTTGAATAATTAATTATCAAATGTTGAGGTGGGTAAGTGATGGCCTTTGAATTTTTACTGAATGACTCATATTGAAAATTAAGGAAGCTGAGGAGAGAATTTAGTTTAGGGCCAATTACTCATAAGGTCTTTTACATAACCTATATTCTTCAAAAAGTCACATAATATTTTTATTCCTCATAAAGCCACCAAAATATTACAAATTTTAATATTTACAAAAATGTCACCGCATTTTTTTTCTCATTATTTACAAAAATGCCACTGCCTACAAAAAGCTACTACATTGATATTTGACAGTAGCTTTATTGTTCTTTGACAATAGCTTTATTGTTTTTCGACAGTAGTTTTCTTGTTCTTCGACAGTAGCTTTATTGTTCTTTGACAATAGTTTTATTGTTTTTCGACAATAACTTTCTTGTTCTTCGACAGTAGCTTTCTTATTCTTTGAGAGTAAATTTCTTGTTGTTCGCCAGTAGCTTTATTGTTCTTTGACAGTAGTTTTATTATTCTTTGACAGTAGCTAAAAGAGGATACAGATCCTTCGAATTTTAATGAGCTATGAGTTGGAACATGTAAAGTTACTTATGTAATAATTCGTTTTATTGCGTTCATTTATTTATTTATTTTGGTTTGATTATCGCGTCTTTTATGGATAAGTCATTGTAGGAACTTTTTATAAAAATAATGATATAACTCTAAAAAAAGGATGTGAAACCTGAAAAGGAAAAAGAAAAAGAAAATAAGGAAGAGAAACGAAATAAATTGCATGTGAAAAAAGACAAAAGGGGCAATTTTGGCAAAAGAAGCAAATGGGGAAAGGTTAGGTGCGGCGACTGAGACAAGATTTGATAGCTTCTGTAATCTGTACTTTTTTCATTGGCCCGCAACCTAAAAATACCAACAAGAAGAAGAAAATAAATTTTGCTTTCTTTCTCTCTTGAGCTCAAGATCTTCCTTGCTTTCGGTGCTTTCAAAAGCCATTCTTATGCGGCAGTCGACCTCTCTCTTTCTCTCTGCTTCCCAATCAGCCTCCGTATCTTCTCTCTCTATCTCATTTCCGTACAACACAGACCTCAATGTTCCATTTAATTACGGGACTGACGTTATCTTCTAGCTAAGAAGCCTCTCAGTGGCTTATGCTTAGGTCAAGCTTAGGTTGCTTCTCCTACAATATCTTATCCCACGCTGCTTGAAAACCAAGCTGAAATTTCCTCCGGAAAGTGAAAGAAGCAAAAGGCAAAAATTCTCGGAATAAGCTACGTGAGCTCACAGGGTATGTATGTATAATACTACTCCACCATCATACTGTGGCAAACAGAGTTGCCATTAATGGATTCAAATATCCATCTCGATTTCGAGCACCAAAACCACCAACCCAATTCTGGGTTGCTGAGATTTCGCTCTGCTCCGACCTCACTCCTCGCCAATTTCGCCGAGAACAACGGCGATATGGGGGTCAATAAGGGAAATTCCCTCGAGGGTTCTGACCACTCCGACAGGTTTTTCTCGAGATTTGTGAATTACAGCCATACCAACGACTCGGAATCCTGGCCGTCGAGTCTCCAAGAGTTCGAGGACAAATCTACGGTGACGGCGACAGAGGCAGCTGTGACGGCGAGTCGTATGAGCTCACAGCAGCAGGGGTTTCCTGGTCTTCCACCTCATTATCCGAGACAGAGCTCGTTTGGGAGTGGTAATGGCTCATATGGGTTGGTGGGTTCGGCCGCAGTGGATCATCACCCGCAAGCCAAGACCGTTAGTTCTAATCTTGTTCGGCAAAGTAGCTCGCCTGCCGGGCTTTTCTCCAACAGCTCTGTTCAAAATGGTATTGATTCTTGTCTTCTTTCATAAGCTTATGTATGACTGTTTTTTATTTGTGGGTTTTTCAAGTTCTGTAACATGTCATTGTGTTTTCCGATTGTTTACGTGGTAGATTTGATAACAAACATTCATTCGAGCACGGGCAATCAAACAAACATGTTCTGAACATTTGTTTTATTCTGCGGCGGCCTGTGTAAAGATTTGATCCAAAATTAGAGGGGAATCAATGGGATATTATGTTTCTCTAACTTTGATTTTATCCTCTACTAGGCATAGTGGTTGCATCTGGCTTGGCTTGAGTTGAGATTTCAATTTCCTATCTTTTGTTGTACATATTCTGAGTAAGCTGGCTAAAAGAGTTGAGGGAAGGATTGTAATCAGAATATTACTACTTCATAAAGCACTTACCTAGGATGCTCATGTTAATGAGTAAATTAGTCATAAAGTAGCTGATATGGGTAGAGATGGCCGCTGTGTATTGACAACTCATCTATTTACTTGTCTCCTCCCTTTCTTCTTCCTCGTAGGGAGGAGGAAATGGAGGATTGATGGTGATATTGGGTATCATGGGTACCCATATGCCATCTCTAGATTTGGATTAGGAAGCTGTAATAAATTATTGAGTGTCTTTCAGAATACTATTAAAGTTACAGGAAATATGAACCGAGTGGTACCAATAGGGATTTGGGAAAGTCCATCTACAAATAAGGTGGAAAACTCGAATTAGCTTCCCATCAAGACTCCCTTCTTCATAATGCAAAGGTCGGAAATGAAAATGCTAATACTTGATTTTATGATACAGGATTCCCATTTGGAGCTTGGAATGATCCATCAAATTTTGCCGAGAATGTAGCTGGCATGAGAAGAGACCAAGATAATGACGGAAAGTTATTTTCTGCTGCTCAGGTATTAATTTGCATTGTTTGTTGTTGAGTTTCCTCAAATTTCTGTTTCATTTTCATACGTGTTCTGAACGATCTTCATAATCAGAACGGTGATCTTGGGAACCGGATTCATGTATTGTCCCACCACTTGAGTTTACCAAAAAATTCAGCAGAAGTTGCCATGGAAAAGTTCCTCCAACTCCAAGATTCTGTACCTTGCAAAGTTAGAGCAAAGCGAGGTTGTGCGACTCATCCTCGAAGCATTGCAGAAAGAGTACATATTTTTCTATATCCCTTGGCCAGCTATTTTTTGTCAAACAATTAGTCATTAACCATTTATATCTGTATCAATGAACATTATGCAAAAATGACCATAAGGAGTAATTTATTTGTAGGTGAGAAGAACACGGATTAGTGAACGAATGAGGAAACTACAAGAGCTTGTGCCCAACATGGACAAGGTAGGATTTTTACATAATCATTTAGCCTCCTATTTATACTCTATTTGCTTTTGGAGCCTAAGATTCTTCTTTCCGTTCTTGACAGCAAACAAATACAGCGGACATGTTAGACTTGGCTGTTGATTATATTAAAGAACTTCAGAAACAGTTTAAGGTATTAACAATCTAGTTGAATGAAGTAAGATTGCATTTTGGGCAACCATGATTTTTGTTCTTAAATGCATGTTCTTTTGCAGAGTCTTAGTGATGTTCGAGCAAACTGCAAGTGTTTGAGTATGCAGAAGCCGGTTCAAAATCAAATAGTTTGACATGCTTTTCTGTACAGGAGACCAGGAAAGTGATGGAGAAGTAGAAACTACATGTTAAACCCCTTTCGTTTCAGCTGTGAACATTAAGTAGAAACTAGTTAAGGAGAAACTAGTTAAGGAGCTATATCAAATTAAAGCAAGATCAAGAAGTGATGTAGAAAGGAGCTCTAAGATATTGTTGTACTTTTTTGGTGGGATGTAATGTAGAAGGCTGGTAGATTTTGCACCACAAACATCTGAGGGGACCAGGTCTTGGTATAAGTCAGCAAGCTAGGGTTCCTATTACACAGTATATGAAATAAAAGACAAAAGAATGTATAGGATATGTTCTCTACTCTAATAATGCAGTCCTCAAGTTTTAAATTTTTCTTGCATGGATTTATATATGTTTGTATTTTTGTTACACGACAGAAATAACATAGATATTTTCCATTTTAGGCTGATTCGATCTGTTGCCTTATCTTGTTCCTACTTTATCCAGAAGGAGGAAAATATAGTTGGGTACAAATTGATTGTGCTGAAGAAAGACTATGTTTTTGGTAACAATCTGTGGAGGTTGACCATCTTTTAATTATTGATGGATGCCCTACGCCCCCACCTCATTTATGGTCTGAACTGCTTTTAGGTGATTGCATATCGTCTTTTGCCTCAGAGCCTTATCTTGTTTTCAGAACGACTAGTTAATATTAAGCAGTTAGTGCAACAAAAATACACATTACTCTGACTAGCTTGTTCGTTCATTTTTGGTAGAGGAAAAGGTATAGTTAATTCTCTGTTAAGCTAGGTTTCTTTCTTTCTTTATCCTAAGCAAGAAAAGCTAGCTAGGTTTCTCTTTAAAGAAGAATGGACCATATATGGTTACCGGAGAGAGTTGTGACTCGTGAGTCTTGTGAAAGAAGGGGCAATTTTATGGGATTTGGATCCTCTCCTAACCTACTTTCTCTCTTAAGCCACCTAAGCTTTTAATCTCAGTCATCCATTCAAAATCTTAAAGGTCAAGATTAATCCATCTCAACATAATGTACTTTAAATTATGGCATGAGTTGAATATTTAATAACCATGTGTTGAAAAGTGCAATTTTGAATATTTAATAACCATGTGCTGATGTGGATTAATCTTGACCTTTAAGATTTTGAATGGATGACTGAGATTAAAAGCTTAGGTAGGTTAGGAGAGAAGTTAGGTTAGGAGAGGATCCGGATCCAATTTTATGTTGGGAGATATTGACTTTATTATTAGGCATAATTGGCAAAATGTCCCTTAAACTTGGCCATAATTGTCAATTTACACCATGAACTTGCAATTGCGTCAATTTACCCCATGAACTTGGTAAAAATTGTCAATTTGCACTCCATACGTCAATTTCAACTTTTTCCATCCAATTTTGTGACATGTGACCTTCACGTGAGAGGTATTTTGGTCATTTTATGATATATTTATATATATATATTTTAGAAAAACACAAATACAGTCTCCTTCACATGCGGACGTCCGCACGTAAAGTAAAATGCGAACATTCTCATTGCGAGTGCAAACTAATTATCAAAACCGTCTATATTTTAGGTCATCCTTCAAGGATCATTTTGATTAAAAAAAATTCAAATTGGAAATTATTTAGCCATTTGATTACCACATTCATCGTTTCAACCTTATCTGACGGACTGTATTTGTTTGTCAACTATACAACGAACAGATGACCAAATAATCTCCAATTTGGCTGATTTTTTGCAAGGATAATTCTTGAAAATAAATCTAAACGATGAACGGTTTCGATGATTGAGTTATGTTGTCAATTGGTCGGGATGCATATGTTCGCATTTTTCTTTACGTGCGGACGTCCGCATCTAAAAGGGATTGAACACCAATATACATAAAAATTACACAAAAATTACATAAAAATTACATTAAAACACAAATATACATAAAAATTACATTAAAAACACAAATATACATAAAAATTACATTAAAGAGGTGAATTTTTAGGATTTACGTGAATTTTTAAAAATTACATTAAAAAGTTGAATTCTTAATTCTTTTTAATGTAATTTTTATGTATATTTGTGTTTTTCTACAATAAAAAAATATATCATAAAATGACCAAAATACCCCTCATATGAAGGTCACATGTCACAAAATTGGATGAAAAAAGTTGAAATTGATGTATGGGGTGCAAATTGACAATTTTTACCAAATTGAGGGGGTAAATTGACACAATTGCAAGTTCAGGGTGTAAATTGACAATTATGGCAAAGTTTAGGGGGCATTTTGACAATTATACCTTGCCTTACTATTATACAATTTAAGAGGACCTGCAATTAGGTTTAGAATTAGGATTATGTTTCTTTCCTACAACCTTAATGATGTACTTTGTGAATCAAATACCAGAGTCTAATACTGAACTCGTTTGATTATAATTAAATTCCCTCCAACAAAACCAGAGAAAGACACTTGCATTCTGTCATGGCAGCAAAGTAGAAGATCCCAAGTTCATATCATGCAACTGCAATGGTCAAGAAGCGTTTACATGTGCTGTTGAACCATATCTTGAAAAATTAAGGTTTTTTTATTTTTTATTAAATGATAAACCAACAAGATTAATAGGAAAAGGACGTTATCTTTAGCAGATTTTATATTTTAGTTTTTTAGCTATTTTAGAGAGCAAATTTAGTTTTTTAGTTTTTTTTAGCAACTACACCAGTCTCTTAAGTATGTCTCTAATTTGGATTCAAATCCTCTCATAACCTAACTTCTCTCCTAACCTACCTAATCTTTTAATCTCAGTCATTCATTCAAAATTTTAAAGGTCATCATTAATCCACCTTAGCACATGGTTATTAAATACTCAAAATTATATTTTTCAGTACATGGTTATTAAATACCCAACACATGTCATTATTAAATACTCATTGTGCTGAGGTGGATTAATGTTGACCTTTAAAATTTTGAATGGATGACTAAGATTAAAAGGTTAGGTAAGTTAGGAGAGGATCCGAATCCCTCTAATTTAGCTTTTAGCTATATGACTCCTATATAGAGAGCGAGAGCGAGAGGAAGCTCTCTATTATTTTTGTTAATTTACACATTTATTTTTAGAGCATCTCTAACAGAGTAGTTAAAATTAGACCTGGCAAACGGGTTGCCAATCCGGTAACCCGCACGCTTACAACCCGTCCAAATCACCCCGTTAAGTTTTTCGGGTTATTATCGGGTGACCGTTAACAACCCACTAATTAACGGGCCGGTTGGTTCGGGTTAACCTGTAAAACCCGTTGGTCACCCGCTAACATGAAAAAAAAACACCCAATATGAAGACTGGAGGAGAAGCTTTTCCTTTGCTTACTCAATCTGATTCTTTGACTTGTGCTCAGACTCACCAACGCTCCTCCTCTTCTTCCTAGATCCACCGGCGTTAATTTTTCGGCAACATCCATCAGAAGCTCTGTCTTCTTCCCCGGAATCGCTGTCTCCGCCTCCCTCTCTCTAGTTTTCTTCTTCTCTAGGGAACTCTTGCTCTACGCCATTGTAAAAGGTCCATTTTGGGATGAGGTTTCCAGGTCACTCGCTATACAAATTGCTGGCTTCAATTTTCTTCTCACAATTATCTTTTGGAGGTGATTAATTGGAGTGAGATTTGAGCTGTTTTTGGGTTCATGCCGTTGAGAAGTTGAGAATCTCTACTTGAGATCTGGGAATTAAACTTTCAATTTTATGCTGCTAACTCTTTTTGCTAATATATGTTTTTGATTTTTTTTTCTTTTATTCATTCTTGAATTACTATCAAGAAATGAGAATTCAATATCATGAAGGTGAAATTTGATGATATTTTATTATTCCACATGAAAAAATTCAGAATACCAAGTGAAATTGACAAGAAGGTGATAAAAAAAATTCAATTTTCTGTTAACGGGTCTTAACTGGTTCCAATGGGTAACCCGCCAACCCGTTGGGTTCAACCCGTAATAACCTGCTACCTTAACGGTTTATTAACGGGTTGACCCGTTAACGACCCAACCCGTTAACAACCCGCCCATAACCCGCCCATCCTGCCCATTGGCCAGGCTAGGCCTAGTTAAAATGATATTTGTGTTGAAGGAAACCCGATCTTTATGTGCTTTGTCAATCTAGGAACAATCATTCTAGGATAGGGAAAGTAAATCCTTCAGGAATATGGATTATATTAGAATAGGATTCCTTATACAATAAAAATTGTATATTGTATTCCTCTATAAATAGAGGCCCCTATTCATTAATGAAATCATTCTATTCCAGAACAATTTCATTCTTCTTTATTTTCTGTCATTCTATAACATGTTATCAGCACGAGCCCTAACCCTGAATCAAAAGCCAAAAACCTCGAGCATAGCATCCTGCTAAGTGCCAAAACTCTATAACCCAAATCCCCTAGGTCTTGTCGTGCTCCACCACTGTGCACCGCCGCCGTGAACAGTAACCACCGTGAACAGTACCCGTGAATAACCACCGACCGCACACTCCACCGCCGTGAAAAGCCACCGTGCTCTCCTGTGGAATCTCTTCTAGTTCAAGAATAAAAAGAAACAAAGAAAAAGAAATCTAAGTAAGTTTTTATAAAAGTTGCTGCTTTCCGAATTTCAATTCGACCTTTCTTTTTCTCCGGAGACTTGCAACCTCCCCTCTTCTACCTCCCACCTTTCTATAACATGGGATTCTTGAATCTTAAGCCGAACTATGGGGGTTTGAGCTAAAACTCCGGACGAGGACTCCGTTGAGAGAAGAGATACTCCGGACGAGGACTCCGTTGAGAGAAGAGATTTGAAACGACCATACTACATCAAAGTTTCACCTAAATCCAAATACTTGGAAAGCGTTTCTCGGGAGCAAAGATTGCTCAGAAATCCTCTATTGTTTCGTGGGAGTATTGACTCCGAAACTTATCTTGGTGCCTAAATCCAGCGTTTCTTGGGAGCAAATATTGCTCAGAAACCTTCTATTGTTTCGTGGGAGTATTGACTCCGAAACTTACCCTATTCTTGTTCTCCATATTTTTGGATGTCGAACATGAACGAACTCGATTTCACTCCATTGGATTCTGCGGACATTAGATTTTTGAGATGGGCTCATGATATCCTAATGCACCTATCCACGCAAGAGCTTCTAGCTCGAATCCACGAGCGTTGTTTTGAAGGAACCGCACAAGACCCTCAAACTGAGATTGACAATGCTAGGGTACTTATCCTGATGAAACGCCATATGGATATGGCACTCCAGTTTGAGTTCATGGAAGAGGTTAGCGCTAGAAAACTTTGAAGCATTTCATGAACGTTATGGTAACGTTCGTGACTCCTTAATTTCGAATTAGAAGCATAATGGACTAATCTCCGCTTCTCTGACTTTGATAAAGTCATGGGATATAATTCAAAAATTCTCCGCATTAGAGACTTGATGCATCTCTGTGGAAAATCATCACAGAAGAACAATTGATTGATAAAACTCTCACTACCTTCCCCATCTCTGCTTTGAGGAAAGGCATGACGATGATACTTGTGAAGTATTATAATGCGAGGCCTGTGGAATCTAAATTTGTTCCGGAGACCCATTATAAAGGCGTCCCTAAGGAAGGACGCCGCGAGCAAAACCCTAAATCTAGGGACAAATCCGGACGTTTTTGTCCGTAAGATCTATTTGCTTAGGAAGGTAATCGCCATGGGAATAGGCGACACACGAGCATAGGGCCCTTGAATGAGAGAGAGAGAAGACCGCCATCCCTATGGGAGGGACGATGCCGGTCACAGCCAAACCGACGCCTGTCCCAGGGATTATGTACGCCACGCCTGTGTGCCTCAATCAAGGGAGAATCCTCTTCATGATGTCTATTACTGATATGGAGAGTCTGATCAATAAGCTAGAGTTTGTAATACATATGAGAATGTAATTGCAAAGATCAAAGTGTCGAGTTAAAGGGTTGAAAACTTTGAAGCCGATTTTGCTTAAGTCTTTATGTTTTCCATTATTGATTTGTACCTATTTTATATACAAAGTGTGCCTCTAACTACTTGAATAATGCTTCTCCAAGAGCCAAATAATATTATTAATGTGTGTTTGTATGATTTTTAGGTTGAATAAGTGAGCAGGAGTAATTTGGAGCAAAAAGACGCGACTTTAGAGCTTTTGGAGCGTTTCTGAGAAAAGGACGAAAAGTCAACTGGTTGACCCGAAAGTCAACTCGTGGTCAACCTTGACTTTATGATGTCAAGATGAAGAAAGTCAATTCTCGGAGGTGGAGTACATATAGAGTCGGATATGGAGCATTAGAGGAGCAAAAGTCAAAGGGTTCATCCGAGAAGTCAACTTGGTCAACCAAAAAGTCAACTCCGAGGCATGGAAGCAAAGGTCAACCCTTGGAAAGTAAAAAATCAGATTTGCCATGTGCTCTTTGCCTATTTTCGTTCTTGCCCCCATAGCCTCTTCATTATTACATCTTTTATTTCTTTTTCCAACTCATTAATGAAGGACAAACTAGTCTTTTCCTCTTTATTTTCTTCTAATCTTGGCCCTCCAACACAACTTCCTCTCCAAGAACAAATCTAGGCCATTAAAATAGGGACCATATATGCCCAAATCAGCCCCTTGGCTGCCATACCCGAATTCCCAACTCAAAACCCTAATTTCTCTCTTCCTTTCACCCATTCACCCTTCCATGGGTGAGTTAACTCATTGGGTAAACTCACCCATGTCTATTTCTACCATTTTCACTTAGTTTCATCTAGATTTCTTCACCTAGATCACAAGATTCATCAAGAAGAGCAAGGAGGAACTTGGTTTGGAGAGGAGGAAGCTTGTCATCACCTTGAGCATTCTCTTACCCTTTCTCTTTCTCTTTGGCATATTTTTATTGATGATTTGTATTTGGATGATGATATTTTGTATCATGAGTGAGTAGATCTAGGATTGGGGGCTAGGGTTGTGTGCCCTAGTCCATAGATATGTATTTAACCTCTTTTAATGATATGTGATGCAATCTTGATTCATGAGCATGTTTATATTCAAAATTCATATGTTAGATGCATGGGTTAGGGAATTCACCACTTTCTAACTATGTTTCTAGCATTATCTTGATGTGGAATTGGTGGGTGGTGCCTCTAGTTTCATGGGCAATGAAATATAGCATGTGTTGTATGTTTGATTTGTGTTCATAGCCTTTTGATGCACTAAAGATCCTTGGTTGTACTTTAAGTGTGCCAATTGAGTTGGTTTTAGTCCTAACCGGCATAACCATACTTTCTAGATGGGTTTCGATAGCATTCATAGCCTTTGGATATAGCTAGGGAACCATTGCATGGCTCTAGTTATGTCATTGAGTTCCTACGACGTAGGATATATCACATCGACCATTTCATTGTGTTCATAGCCTTTAGATGTAATTAGAGACCTTTTGTTAGGCTCTAACTACGCCCATTGAGTTGTCTCAACCCTTAGATCGGAGAGACATATCTTAAAATATATTTGAATGCCCTCATAGCCTCGTGATGTATGTTAGTGACCCTAGTACGGCTCTAGCATGCACACTTGAGTTGATCATGGCCTTGGTTGGCATGTTCATACATTGTTTTGATTATTGGAGTTCATAGCCTCAAAGTGTTATTCCAAGAACCATGGCATGGCTTGGATTGGCACTAGAGAGTTCATCTTGATCTTGGTTGGCAAGAGTGATACATTCTCGATTAATTGGAATCATGAATCATAATTGTAAGCATCTCATTGTAGTTGTTCATTACATTGAAGTGGGCTAGTGTTAACCCTTAGCTCCCGATCACTCTATATTTGCATTTCCCTTGCATTTAGTTTTGCCTTAGCTTACTTTGATTGCTTGCTTGCTTGTTTGTCTTTCACTCATTCACTCACTAAAATCTATTGATTCACAAACTACACCTCACATTGCACATATATCACTTCACATTGCATAGATATTTCATTCCATTCCCCACCATTTAGTGCTAGGTTATCTTGTACCTTTTTACCTAAGGGATCTTGGGCCACCAATCCCCGAGGTACGACAACCCCGGTTAACAATCTATACTTCCATCATATTTTGACGTTCGTCAATTATATTATGATAAGGCAAGTTTTCCAAGACATTATGGCCAGATTTAGTTTTGATTTGGGATTAAGATGGAACTTTGGATGTAAAGCTTTGGCTAAAGAGCCAATGGATTCCAAGCAGAAACGCATGATGAGAATGCAAAAGAATTCCTTTGCATTATTTCTAATGATTGCGGAAGAAAGTGCATCTTAGAAAAACTTATGTGTCTCTCTAGTGGATTATATACTACCAATATTAGAGCTATTGAATCCAACAATGTCATTCGGGATGACCTCTTGGATTTTGACACATATTAGCTTTAGCACCACAAATTAAGACATCCTGGTCATGATATGATGATCTGTGTATTGAAAACCTCACACGGACATCCATTTTATTGAGCTAATCGAAGCAAGAATCAAAAAGTGATTCGAGGAGAAGAGACTGGCGTACGTTGTCGCCGTGCCAAAGGGCACCGCCGCCGCCGTAGTAGGGCAGCTGGCGCTTACTTTTCTTCCCCCTATGACGTGAGAAAATCCTCACAGTTTAACCCTTATTCAAGTTTTAATCAGGATGCCTCCTATGCTTCTGAAGCCTCAATGGCCAAACGCTCGTTTTGCAAAGCCTGTTCCTTAGGGAAATTAGGACCGGAACCGTCCTATGGAAAAGATTCTAAAGTACTTCTCCCATTCTTACAGGAAATCCAAGGGGATATATGTGGACCTATTCAACCACCAAGCGGGCCATTTAAGTATTTTATGGTGTTGGTTGATGCGTCGACACGCTGATCACATGTCACGCTGTTGTCCACTCGTAATGCTGCTTATGCTAAACTCTTAGCACAAATAATTCGCCTGCGGACTCACTAGCTACCCGGATCATCCCATTAAATCTATCAGGCTTGATAATGTTGGAGAGTTTACATTGAAGATTTTCGATGACTACTGCATGTCTATTGGGATGGATGTTCAGCATCCAGTCCCACATGTGCATGCTCAGAATGGTCTCGCAGAGGCTGCCATTAAAATGTTACAAATGGTCACGAAGACGTTGGTAATGTGCACCAACCTTCCTCTCTTTGCCTAGGGGCAAGCAGTATTGCATGCAGCTATGCTTATTCGTCTGAGGCCCACTGCCACCCAATCTTTTTATGCGTTACAGCTAGTGGTTGGGAACGAGCCAAGCATCTCGCACTTACGCATATTTGGGTGTGCCGTTTATGTGCCTATTACGCCGCTGTCACGCCCCGATTTTCCAATCAATTAATAAGGCATTTTTGTCCTTAAATACACAACCGGTTCGGGACGTGAAGACATGGAATATCAAATACAAATATGCACAAGAATTTTTTTCCTTTTAATTCAAGTACAACAACACATACTCCATGCCCAACGTATGTAAATGTTGACCCGTTCTTTAGAGTCAAATATTACATACCAATAAATTACATAATAAATTGAAATTACAAAATATTAAGTAATTAATCCAACAGAGTTTATCACAAACAGCGGAAGTCTATAAACCAACAAAATGTATGCAGCCTTGCTTACTCCTGGTTATCCTAACCTGCAGGTATAACCCCTACACCGTAGAATAGTGTACCGGGTTATATCAACAAACCCGGTCAGCTTATGAAGCCGGTATGAGTGATCTAAGTTTACTCACCCTAAAACGTTTAACAAAAATATACATATATATATTTTGTTTAAAACAATATATATGTAATTTATATTCTTCAAATATAATTCCAATCCCGAAAATTCATATTATAGAATATACTGAACCTACGCGTCCCATACCACGTATTTTAACCCCACACGTCCCATAAACGTGTATGTTAATCCCAGGGTAATTCAGAATATTAAACAATATAAACCTTCCCCAAAATCGTTTCCCAAAATTATGATTTCTTTCTTTTTAAGAAAAGTAAATCCTCATAATAATTACTTCAATTTTTAAAGAAGTAAAAACTTCTAAATACAATTCAATAATTCTCCAAGAATTGTAATTCAATAAATCAATGCTTCAATTATTTAAGAAGCAATTTCATATCATACTCACACAAAACCACAATCAACTTCAAATGATTAAAAGCGAGAATACCATTTTTCTTCTCCTTTTAATACATCAAGATAAAGCGAGAATACCATTTTTCTTCTCCTTTATTACATAAAGTATTCATCTTTGTTTTCAATGAATACATGGCTACACAGTTTAGAACTCTAACCTTCACCTTCTGGCTACACAGTCTAAAGCTCTAACCTTCACCATTGGCTACACAGTCTAGAGCTCTAACCTTCACCCATTGGCTACACAGTCTAAAGCTCTAACCTTCACCCATTGGCTACAAAAACATTCGAGTAGGCAAACACAATATCATAATTTTTGAAATATTGTTTCCCACAAAATCCACCAATTAAAACAATAAAATGAATACTTTCAAATATTGTTTTAACACAAAATCACGCATGCTGATATATCAAATTAAAACTGTATTTAATTTATATATCGCAAAATCATTTAAATAAATATAATTATTTATTTTCGCAAACAACACCATATGAATTAATATTCATATATAAAATATCGTGAGATTCACTCACCTCTAATTCCTGCTGCGTCTTCAAATAATACCCGGGAATCGACAAAGCTAGCCAAATGCTTCATGATTCCAAAATACCTATGAACATGCAATTTTCCACTTAGCATATCATAGTTTCCAAATTGATGATTCTAAAATCCAATCACTTCAAATATTCCTCAAATGTCTCTTAGACATCAATAACCATAAATCGGGACAGTTTGACCAAAAGTCAACCGTCGGTCAACGTGGGTCCCACGTCTACTATTCATCAACGGGTCCCACACGAAATCCAAAACTTCCAAAATCCAACAGCATGCTTATTTCTAGCATCCTAACATCATATCCAAAATTGGTGATGATCCAACGGTCGGATCATCACGGATCTAACGATTCATAACTATCGCTTAATTGATCATTGATCAAACGACCGAATTCCACAAAAGTGTAAACACGAAAGTTGTTCGTATCGACGAACCAAGCCAAACGGAGCAAAGAACTGCTCCTGGACCGGCCGGACGCGCCGCCGACGCGCCGCCACCGACGGTGGCCAGCCGCCGGACAAAAGTTGTCTGATTGCTATGAAATTTTAACAGCATGTTCTACACATTACCAGAAACAACTTTCATAACTACCACAAGGGCCAATTCAAAGTAAAAAGTCTCGAATTTACCTCGATAGTTCCAAAACCCTAGGATTTCAAATCCAAAATTCTCCTTCGTCCGAACTCCGATTGAAGCGTACTTTATGTTGTTAGAAAGCCCCAAGCAAGGCCTACAAAGCCCAGTAGGTAAGGTGACTCGATTTGGCCGAAAACTTTCCCAGAAACGGATGAACAGTTCGGCTGCGTTTTTCCCCTTTTTCTTTTCTTGATTTCTCCTTCTATACTAAGAATTGATCAAGGAAATTTATATAGGGTTGAAGAGAATTGAGTGGTGAACAATTTGGGACAAGTTTCATGGCCGGAGATGGCCGTAATTGGGAGAAATCGCCGGTCAAAGTGGTCGGTTACTGTAGCACGGGTGAACAGTAATTTTCTGGGGGAAATTCTGATTTTTGGTGAATAGTAAAACCCAAAATCATTTTTATAGAAATTCGTCAAACTTTCGAGGTCCATAACTTCTTCATACGATGTCCGTTTCCGGTGAACCGAAATCCTACGAACTCGATTCGACGAGGTCTACAAATCTCGTGAAGAAAGTTTTCCCAAATTCTCAACGGATACAAAGTTACCTTAATTAACCTTGTGTAACTTATAATTACCACCGTAATTATCGTTTTACGACGAAAACCCCTAAAAATACGAAATCACACCATTTCACTTCAAATTTCACGACCTATTTTATAAAAATAGTATCGAAATTTTCGGGGTATTACAGTCTACCCTCCTTAAAGAAATTTCGTCCCGAAATTTGGACGCAGAGTACACCCAAGGTTATCACACTTCAATTCCAAATCTCAGAATTTATTTCATTAATAACCGGGTAGTACACATCAAACCACAACACAACCACAACTTGGTTCTCACAACCTGAAATTCAAATCCCAGAATTTATTTAATAATAAACCGGGTACTACACAACCACACATAAAGTAAAGAAACTGAAGTTACAGTTCGCACACACTGCTATTACAACTTCTAAAATGCCTCACAGGGCTTACACTACCAGAAGCCATCCTTAAACCTCCAATAGTGACTTCGTGGATAAGAGGCCGGATGTCTCGGAATTCCATACATCATAAGCTGATAGAAATATGCTGCCTCCACGAAACACTTGCAAGTGTTGCAACATTCTCTAGCTGCATGCCTATCTCCATCCACGTCCCACATGTCCTGGCCAAAAGGACGCCAAAAACTTGACTCACCGCAAGTAAGACATTTACCGGCGGGCAGGAAAGCAGTAGTCGACGGAAAATACAATAACAGATGCTCATGACAAAACTCGGCCTGATGCATCATCCGCTCGACTTCTTCTCTACAGTAGTAGATGTTCCATCCGCTTCTCCACCAGACGAGAGCTTCACACAGGCGCTGCACCATTTTCTGCTGCTCGGCTCGTGGTCCCAAAATCATCCTTATCATACACGCTGCATAAAATGCAACATGATGACCGACCACCAAACTGGGACGTGCGCCATAAAATGTTCCTGGTTTGCAGGCCGCATCGAAGTACTCCAGGGCTAAAGGTATGTTCGCTGCCTCCACGAGTACTCGTATTCCCATTCGGAACAGAGACTCCGGGTTCTTCGCTTCCCAGCAACGATTTGCGAAGATACGCACTTGCAGATCCGCTTCTATAGAACCAGTGGGTCTGGATCCACCATCGAATCCATCCATGTCGATCGCTGCCAAAGTAGACCAGCTATCGGCATACTCCTTGAAGGTCTTCGAGACACAACGGAGTTCCATTGTGCTCTGCAGGGATGCGGTAGCAACCAACTGGAATATGTACTTCCAGATCTCCACCGGAAGTTCACTCCAATCAGTATTCTTTGATCTCTTACTGCACTCTCCTTTGCTCACCATTTTGCAAATTCTAGTAGATGTGTTTGTTTGAAATCAGATATGAGTTAAGTAACACAGCTCCTTATCCTATGTATTTAAACACAACTTTCCACCGTAAGGGAAATCTTTCTTTAATGTAAGTGCGGTGCACTCAACAACCCACTAAGAATAATTATTGCTCATATCTGTCTCAATTACTCAAAAGTATCGCCCACGATGCAAGATTCCACAAGATTTAAATCAACAAAATCTCAGTTTTCCACTAACGTCGATCATAATGGCTCTTTACTTTAACTTTCGCATAATTAATTCCTCAAAAGATGCGAGGTCTCACAAGAGTGGAACTGTATGTGGAAAATCCATGCATCGGGGAAAAGAAATCTTCCACGATCTCCAAGGGCTCCGACAATTAGCTGTAAATCAGCCACTCACTTTTGCTTTTGAAATTTTCAAATCCTCCACCAACAATAAATATACACCTTACGCATCCACTAACAGATACTTTCCATTAGTGCCATAACCTCCTTTCTCTTTCAAAGAGAACTTCTTCACCCCACTTCTCAGAAATTTACACTAACTCAAACATGTCACGCAAAGTGAATTCGTTCAGTGAATTACTTCAATCTGATCCCTCTGAAAGCCAATTTTTTGAGGGCTTAGATGAAATAATTTCACCAGCAATAGAATTCAACAACGATATCGACATGCTAGACATGCTTCTAGCAGAAGACGAAGCCATTGAAGTAGCCCCAAGTCCACAAGTATCATCTCCACAAGCTGAACCTGGTCCATCCCAACGTATTCCACTGAGGAAGAGCTTCACCAAATACCAAGTCCAAGCATTGAAGGACTTCGTCGAGGCTTTTCCACAGCCAACTGTTCAACAGCGACAAGATTTGGGTGACCAAATAAGGTTAACGTTTGCACAAGTCTCTGCCTGGGTGATAAAGCATCGACCCCGAACGCCTGCCCAAACAACTCGTCAACAAAATTTTCTGCTGAGACAGAAAATCAATGAGCTTCAAGCTCAACTTAGTCAGTACCAAGCTGCATTCAGCCGAATCAACTGCAACCATTGTGGAAATCGAGTCACTCTCAATAGTGAGCTACTAAAAGGGATTGAAGAGGCTACCCCACAACCTCAGACTCTTCCAATTCCTGCAGTCATCGGTCCAAGGGAAAAGTCTCACATGAGGAGGGATATTCAAAAGTGTATGTCGATCCCACATCACTCTTCTTCTACACAACAACCATCAGACAAAATCAACCGTTCAGAACCTGAAGAAGCATCTGCCGTGGCAGAAGCATCTGTCGTGGCAGACACAACTAAGATTTCTGAAATCATTGTGTCGGTCAGAGATGAGCTAATCATCATGGCATCTGCTGCTGCGCCACTGTGGATCTCTGCACTCAAATCCAGCTCTGTCACGCTTCATGAGTTCCTGAATGAAGCAGAGTACAAGAGAATCTTCACTAACGGTATTGATCTTACTCCCACTAACTTCCAAACTGAAGCTTCTCGCTACACAGCCACTGTTCCCCTCAGTCCTGTCGTACTCGTGAATCTCTTCATGGATGTGGACCAATGGTCCACCATATTCGGTAGCATCATTTCAAGGGCGAGTATCCTTGATGTCTTGTCATCAGGGACTACTGAAAGCTACCACGACACCATCCAAGTCATGACTGCTGAATTCCAGGTGACCAGTCCATCTGTCTCCACTCGTGTAACTCACTTTGTTCGTTATTGCCAACGACAAACAGAACAAAGTTGGGCAATAATTGACGTCTCTGTGGACGGTTTAAGCTCAAATCTGGGTCCACACCCAAGATCTCAATGCAAGAAGCGTCCATCCGGATGCTTAATCCAAGATTTGTTCAATGGCAGCTCTCGTGTCGTATGGGTGGAACATGTTGATGTACAGGATCAAATCATGCACCAAACATACCGAACGCTAGTGGAGTCAGGCTTAGCCTTTGGAGCAAGGCGATGGGCAGAAATACTTCAGAGGCAAGCGGAAAGGTTAAATTATTCCGCGGCTGACACTTATCCACCTCAAGACTTTTGTGTCATACCATCTGTGGAAGGAAGAAGAAACATGTTGCAGATGGCATGCAGAATAGTGACAGACTTTTGCACAGACATCGGCAACTCTACTGCTCATGAATGGAAGGTAGCTGAACAAACCAAGTTCAGGGGTTCAGGGATAAGAGTCTCCACCAACAAAATCTGGAACAGGCTGAATAAGCCTCATGGTCTCACTCGAACTGCATCTGCAATAATCCAGCATCATGTCTCTCATAGAAAGCTCTTTGACTTCTTCATTGACGTACAAACTCGGAACCAGTGGGACCACCTAGCATTGGAAAAAGAAGTGCAGGAGATTGCACATATCACAACTGGTCATGATCCACGCAATTGTGTCTCCTTGTTGCAAATGCACAACACCTATATACTCCAAGAAAGTTGTACTGATTCAACAGGGTCATACGTGATTTATGCCCCTATTAGTCAGTCAACGGTGCAGAAGTTAATAGGCGGTTGTGAGTTAGGTACAGTTGTATTCCTAACTTCAGGTTTTTCAATTCTACCAGATATGCCTACTGCTGGAAGAACAGAAGGGATCTCAGACAATCCATACATTGGTTGTCTAATAACGGTAGCAACACAGATCTCTACTGAGCTGCTGAAGAACAAGAAAGGATCAGTGGATCAAGTCTGTCGTTTGATCCAAGGTACGGTTGAGAGAATTAGAAATGTAGCCATGTAAGACTATCAATTTCGGAATTGTAATTTGTACTTTATATTCTTAACAACACAACAGCACTGAAGAGCACATGATGGGGATCCGCCGCGGTCGGGCCATCACTCGATAAATACTGTGCGTAATTAAGCATACGAAGTAACCATTACTTGAATGAATCTAAGAACCTAACGCCAAACCCTAAACCGATCCTAAGCTCTAAACCCTAACTTCACTTCTCAATTCTAAAACTCGTTTCATCTCCGTAGAGCGTTCCATTGCTCAATCACTTCCTTAGAGCATTGTTTTGCTCTGATACCAATCTGTCAC
Organism: Rubus parviflorus; assembly: GCA_029955375.1. Classification (NCBI taxonomy): domain Eukaryota; kingdom Viridiplantae; phylum Streptophyta; class Magnoliopsida; order Rosales; family Rosaceae; genus Rubus; species Rubus parviflorus. The sequence goes on along the minus strand of JARGGL010000006.1, from coordinate 14,743,790 downwards.
GCCCCGATTTTCCAATCAATTAATAAGGCATTTTTGTCCTTAAATACACAACCGGTTCGGGACGTGAAGACATGGAATATCAAATACAAATATGCACAAGAATTTTTTTCCTTTTAATTCAAGTACAACAACACATACTCCATGCCCAACGTATGTAAATGTTGACCCGTTCTTTAGAGTCAAATATTACATACCAATAAATTACATAATAAATTGAAATTACAAAATATTAAGTAATTAATCCAACAGAGTTTATCACAAACAGCGGAAGTCTATAAACCAACAAAATGTATGCAGCCTTGCTTACTCCTGGTTATCCTAACCTGCAGGTATAACCCCTACACCGTAGAATAGTGTACCGGGTTATATCAACAAACTCGGTCAGCTTATGAAGCCGGTATGAGTGATCTAAGTTTACTCACCCTAAAACGTTTAACAAAAATAAACATATATATATTTTGTTTAAAACAATATATATGTAATTTATATTCTTCAAATATAATTCCAATCCCGAAAATTCATATTATAGAATATACTGAACCTACGCGTCCCATACCACGTATTTTAACCCCACACGTCCCATAAACGTGTATGTTAATCCCAGGGTAATTCAGAATATTAAACAATATAAACCTTCCCCAAAATCGTTTCCCAAAATTATGATTTCTTTCTTTTTAAGAAAAGTAAATCCTCATAATAATTACTTCAATTTTTAAAGAAGTAAAAACTTCTAAATACAATTCAATAATTCTCCAAGAATTGTAATTCAATAAATCAATGCTTCAATTATTTAAGAAGCAATTTCATATCATACTCACACAAAACCACAATCAACTTCAAATGATTAAAAGCGAGAATACCATTTTTCTTCTCCTTTTAATACATCAAGATAAAGCGAGAATACCATTTTTCTTCTCCTTTATTACATAAAGTATTCATCTTTGTTTTCAATGAATACATGGCTACACAGTCTAGAACTCTAACCTTCACCTTCTGGCTACACAGTCTAAAGCTCTAACCTTCACCATTGGCTACACAGTCTAGAGCTCTAACCTTCACCCATTGGCTACACAGTCTAAAGCTCTAACCTTCACCCATTGGCTACAAAAACATTCGAGTAGGCAAACACAATATCATAATTTTTGAAATATTGTTTCCCACAAAATCCACCAATTAAAACAATAAAATGAATACTTTCAAATATTGTTTTAACACAAAATCACGCATGCTGATATATCAAATTAAAACTGTATTTAATTTATATATCGCAAAATCATTTAAATAAATATAATTATTTATTTTCGCAAACAACACCATATGAATTAATATTCATATATAAAATATCGTGAGATTCACTCACCTCTAATTTCTGCTGCGTCTTCAAATAATACCCGGGAATCGACAAAGCTAGCCAAATGCTTCATGATTCCAAAATACCTATGAACATGCAATTTTCCACTTAGCATATCATAGTTTCCAAATTGATGATTCTAAAATCCAATCACTTCAAATATTCCTCAAATGTCTCTTAGACATCAATAACCATAAATCGGGACAGTTTGACCAAAAGTCAACCGTCGGTCAACGTGGGTCCCACGTCTACTATTCATCAACGGGTCCCACACGAAATCCAAAACTTCCAAAATCCAACAGCATGCTTATTTCTAGCATCCTAACATCATATCCAAAATTGGTGATGATCCAACGGTCGGATCATCACGGATCTAACGATTCATAACTATCGCTTAATTGATCATTGATCAAACGACCGAATTCCACAAAAGTGTAAACACGAAAGTTGTTCGTATCGACGAACCAAGCTAAACGGAGCAAAGAACTGCTCCTGGACCGGCCGGACGCGCCGCCGACGCGCCGCCACCGACGGTGGCCAGCCGCCGGACAAAAGTTGTCTGATTGCTATGAAATTTTAACAGCATGTTCTACACATTACCAGAAACAACTTTCATAACTACCACAAGGGCCAATTCAAAGTAAAAAGTCTCGAATTTACCTCGATAGTTCCAAAACCCTAGGATTTCAAATCCAAAATTCTCCTTCGTCCGAACTCCGATTGAAGCGTACTTTATGTTGTTAGAAAGCCCCAAGCAAGGCCTACAAAGCCCAGTAGGTAAGGTGACTCGATTTGGCCGAAAACTTTCCCAGAAACGGATGAACAGTTCGGCTGCGTTTTTCCCCTTTTTCTTTTCTTGATTTCTCCTTCTATACTAAGAATTGATCAAGGAAATTTATATAGGGTTGAAGAGAATTGAGTGGTGAACAATTTGGGACAAGTTTCATGGCCGGAGATGGCCGTAATTGGGAGAAATCGCCGGTCAAAGTGGTCGGTTACTGTAGCACGGGTGAACAGTAATTTTCTGGGGGAAATTCTGATTTTTGGTGAATAGTAAAACCCAAAATCATTTTTATAGAAATTCGTCAAACTTTCGAGGTCCATAACTTCTTCATACGATGTCCGTTTCCGGTGAACCGAAATCCTACGAACTCGATTCGACGAGGTCTACAAATCTCGTGAAGAAAGTTTTCCCAAATTCTCAACGGATACAAAGTTACCTTAATTAACCTTGTGTAACTTATAATTACCACCGTAATTATCGTTTTACGACGAAAACCCCTAAAAATACGAAATCACACCATTTCACTTCAAATTTCACGACCTATTTTATAAAAATAGTATCGAAATTTTCGGGGTATTACAGCCGCCACTACGTATTAAGATGGGTCCTCAACGATGAATGAGTATTTATGTTGGATTTGAATCTCCAACCATAATCCGCTATGTAAAACCCTTGACATGCGATCTATTTACCGCAAGATTTGCAGATTGTCACTTCGATGAGACAGTTTTTCCGTATGTGGGGGGAGATAAGAACTTCAACGTTCAGCAGGAACGACAAGAATTATCATGGCCTGTCCCCACTCTGTCTCATAATCATCCCCCTACTACATAAAGAGAAATAGAAGTGCGTAGAATTATAGATCTTCAGAAAGTAGCAGATTCTCTTCCTGATGCTTTCTCAGATCTTGCTAAAGTGACTAGATCGCATATACCAGCTGCAAACGTGCCTGCAAGAATGCAAGTGCCTGAAAAAGGACTTGAACTCAAAGTCACCGTAGCCATCCCTGAGGGAGGGTTGGCTGCCAGTGACGCCACCAGTAATGGTGATGAAGTGGCTCAGGTCGTGGCTCCGCTGAGGAAGCGTGAGAGGCTACTAGGTTCGAAGAATGCGCGCCCTAGAAAGAGGGCTGCGATGACACAATAATCTCCTTCTCGTCGATACTCAAAATCCGTCTCATGAGAACGTTCCGGATTATGGTTATGTCTAAGAGACATCTTTGGAGGACTCTCCATCGTTAGAACCTATCCGTGGGAACATAGAGATCTCGATTAATTACACTAGTGTACATGAGATGTGAGATAGAAACTGCATCGTAGTTGACGATGTGTTTGAATATGTTTGTGCACGTAAGTTAATTGAGACCGATGATATCGAACCTCGCTCAGTTGAGGAATGCCAACGTAGAGCTGGTTGGCCTACATGGAAAGATGCGATCCATGCTGAGTTGGACTCACTAACAAAGAGAACGGTATTTAGGCCGGTAGTGCCAATACCTTTTGGAATAAAACCTGTTAGATATAAATGGGTCTTTGTTAGAAAGTGTAATGAGAGAAACGAGATTATAAGATATAAAGCTCGCCTTGTGGCGCAAGGCTTCTCACAATGCCCTGGAATCGACTACGATCGAGGAGACATATTCTCTCGTAATGGACGTCATAACGTTCCGCTACCTTGTCAGTTTGGTAGTTTCCGAAAAACTGAATATGCAGCTTATGGATGTAGTCACAACATATCTCTATGGGGATCTAGATACAGAAATTTATATGAAGGTCCCGGATGGACTTCAGTTACCCAAGTCAAGTGGCTATAGACCACGGAGCGCGTTTGCAATAAGATTGCGACGCTCACTATATGGATTGAAACAATCCGGACGGATGTGGTATAACCGTCTAAGTGACTTTTTGATTGGAAGAGGGTATGTGAACAATGAATTATACCCCTGCGTGTTTATTAAGAAAACAAGTTTCGGATTTGCAATAGTCACGGTTTATTTCGATGACATGAATATTATTGGAACTCTTGATGAATTAAGAGATACCGCTGAATACTTGAAATCCGAGTTTGAGATGAAAGATCTTGGGAAAATATGGTTTTGTCTCGGTTTGGAACTTGAGCACCGTGATAGTAGGATTCTGATTCATCAATTAGCTTATACCCAAAAGATACTCAAGCGTTTTAGGGTAAAAACCCAATTTGGTATCTGAACTATTACGAAAAGTACTTTTTGGTATTTACAAATTTTTTTTACCCAAAATGGTACCTGAACTATTGGGCCGTTACCCAAAATTGTATCTCCGTTAACTTGATCGTTAAGTATGGTCCAATTAGGTACCATTTTGGGTAATGACACAAGGGGAAGATTTAACCAAATTTTAAGTGTGAAGGGAAGGTTTAGGTCAAAACCCTTGGAAAAGTCCTTAAAAGTCACAAAATTTTTAAAAAATTGCCACCAGTTACCTAAAATGAAAAAAATTCAGTAGGTTTTACGATTGGCCGCCACTTTTACCGACGAACGTTTCGTTGGGAAAAGTGCATTTTGCATTTTTTTTCCTAATATTGCCACTTTTAGCGAAGAACTGTTTGTCGGTAAAAGTATTATTTTTTTAATTTTTAATTTTTTTTCTTGTGTTTTTATAAACTTTTACTGTGCTTGTTTGTGTTAGAACCTTTTCAACACCAATGATGAGATTGAACTTGATGGAAAAAGGGTTAGGAAACATGCTTGGGTCTTACGAACTTCTTTTTTCAAAATAATTTGTCATGGATCAATTGTTCGGTTTGATTTACACATGCATATACTTGTGATGGCAATGCATTAAAATGAGAGAAACATAATGAGACTTGTGAGAGCTATACATGCCATATTGTGAGTACTTGAGTCTAATGAAAGTGCACTTATAGTTCTTAGCACTTGTTCTTCATGAGTGATCAATTTTATGCTATGTTTATCTAGAACTTTCTTGGGATATTTAGATAAACATCCTTACCATTTTTATTTTACAAGGTATGATACATTGATTTTTTTCTTATTAGATTTGATCCAACATTAAATTGTAAATGCCACATTGGATATCTTTCTTCCATATTTTTGAAATTATTTACAGAATGTGCCATTATCAGAATACCAAAACATTCAATTTAAATTCCTAAATTTAAGTTTATTTTTCAAATTTCCATTATTACTAATTGTGTAATAAATTCCTACATTTAATCATATCATTCAAATTTTCATCAAAGTTAATACTATCCAAATTTAAGTTTATTATTCAAATTTTCATTAAATTTACACGAAATTTTTTTGTTAAAAAAAATTTGTACAGATTAAGGTGTAGGTAATTAAACCCTAAAAAGTTAATTACCTATATTTTTATAGGTAAACTATGACTAATTGACTAATAGCGATTTTCTTCAAAAAATTAATTAATAGCGATAGGTAATTTACTTAGATTAGTGTAGGTAATTCACCTTTGTACTTTGTAGGTAATTCACCTTCAAAAAAACGTAGGTAAATTGTTCATAAAATAGTAGGTACGTACATTATTAAAAAAAGTAATATGTAAATTAGTCATAAAAAAGCCATTATTCATGAAAGAGTAGGTAAATTATAAAAAAAAGTAGATAAATTGTTCATAAATTAGGTAAATTGTTCATAAAAAAAGTAGGTAAAAATTAACAACAATATTGTAAAATATAAGCCGATATACATAAATGATTGGTAGAGAACCATAGTAAGGAAGAACATGTCGTTTACAGTCGTTAACAAAATATCAACCAAACAACAATAACAACAAAAAATAAATAGAAGTTATAATACCTCATGACTATTGGAACCAAAAGAATGAGGAAGACATACAAAATCTTGAGACTCTAAACTCTACGGTTACCGCGCTGCATCTCCCTAATCCTCATTTCTTAAAACGAATTCTCATCTCCATTTTCTTAAGAAACAATAAAATTGTTATGGTTGTTTGTGAAAAGAAATTTAAATAAAATGGTAGTATAGTAACAAAATATCAGCAAATCATTATTTGCCTTAAAAATTCGTGCAATATTGTTAGGTTAAAGAGAGAATCAAGATGCAAAATAGAGGGAGAAAAAAAAGTTCTTACCATTTTGAGAAGTCAATGATGGTTTAAAGTTGAAGATTAGGTTAAAGGGTATTGTTGGCATCTCAAAATATAGAAGGCTAACTCATTGTTCTAAAAATGGAAAAAAGCTTAGTTGGCATATAATCAAAGGATTAAATTTATTAATGAAAATTTACTTGGTTTTTAATTAAAATTTGAAAAGTGGCAAGGAGTTTTTTCTAATTTCTCCTTATTCTTAATATCTTTTGAAGGATGTGTTTACTTGGAAATTAGAGAAGAGGGGTTTCTTCTCAGTCAAGACATCCTATTGGGTTGTGAAAGACTTGGTTCTTGGACATACATTATCGTCATCATCTTGAGGCGATGTTTTTGGCCCTCTTTGGAAAGCATTATGGAATGCAAAAATCATAGGGAAAGTTTCCATTTGCTTATGGAGAGCATGCTCTAATCTATTACTTACTTCTTTTTTTTTGGACAATTCTAATCTATTTTTTTTTTTGGACAATGACAATTCTAATCTATTACATACTAGAGAGCACATTGAGTTACTTGCTATCAGAAGTGGTTTAGACTTGCTACAAGCGAATTGTGCATACCATCTATTGTTGTAGAGAGCGACTGCTTATTGGCAGTTCAAACTATAAACTATGCAAACCGAGATTTATTAGGGGTTTATTGGCAATATGATTGATGATATAATAGTGATTCTTGGTGATCTACCAAATGTTGTGGTTCTCCTCGCTCCTCGAATTGCAAATCATGTAGCTCATAGGCTTGCTAGCCATGCTTTTAAGACTAATATTTATTATGAGTGGTTTACTCATGCTCCAGATTTTATCCAAGATATCATCATTTACGATCGATTGTAATCATATTTAGTCTTTAATAAAATTCTTCTCTTTTAAACAAAATAAACTATAACAAATTATTGATAAGGTCATTTTTGGTGACCTTGTTATTTTTTAAGCCACAAATATTTTTATTCTCCATAAGGCCACCAAAATATTAAAAATTTCAATATTTACAAAAATGCCACCGTATTTTAATTTTCATTATTTACAAAAATATCACTGCATACGAAAAACTTCTACCAAATACAAAAAAACTACCGTCAAAGAACAATGAAGTTACTGCCAAAGAACAATAAAGCTGTTGTCAAATAACAAAAAAGCTACTATCAAAAAACAAAAAAGGTACTCCCAAATAACAAGAAAGGTACTCCCAAATAATAAGAAATGTACTCCCAAAAAATAAGAAAACTACTGTCAAATAATAAGAAAGTTACTGCCAAAGAACAAGAAAGCTACTGTCAAAGAACAAGAAAGCTACTGCCAAAGAACAAAAATATTACTGCCAAAGAACAAAAAAGCTACTGCCAAATAACAAGAAAACTACTGCCAAAGAACAATACAGTAGCTTTTTGTACGCAGTGACATTTTTGTAAATAATGAGAAAAAAAATATGATGACATTTTTGTAAATATTGAAATTTGTAATATTTTGGTGGCCTTATGAGGAATAAAAATATTTGGTGGTTTAGAAAATAATAAGGTCACCAAAAGTGACCTTATATGTAATTGGCTCAATAAACTATTGATTTGATTGTTTCTGATAGAAATAATGCTTAAAGGTTAATTTCAAAATTAAATACGTCGGATAACTACTAGATTGCAAAATGAAAAGGAAATTAAAAAAAAGTTGGTAAAAATGGTTACTCTCATTTTTCTATGAGTGATTATTATTATTATTATATGACATCAGTTTATACACACACACACGTATCATAAGGGAGTTGAACCCAGAATATTTCCTGGGACAACTTTGGTGCCAAACCAATGCACCAACAACCTTGAATATATATTTTTTCTATGAGTAATGATTTAAGCTAAAATGTTAGATATATGATATGAAAAAAGTTTGAGTCAATTTCCTTGTCTCATGTCTATCGAAAAGCTAACTTTGTAACTGATTCGGCCGCATCTCTTGGCCACTCTTACTAAGATTTGAAGCTTTGGTTCAACGGATTACCTTTTCAAGTTATTCAAGCTCATAATTTTGATTTATTTAATTCTGGATGTAATAGAGGCTTTAGGTACAATCTTTCTTTTTCTTATTAAAAAAAAAAAAAAACAAGATTGTAATGATAAGAAACTAGTCCATGATTTCGATGTCTGGTATGATTCAATTGGTTAAAATCGAATCGTGACGAGACTGTGTGAGTTGTAATTTTCTAGAATTAACGATTTCCCTATGCCCCAACACACTCGAAGAATGTTGACCACCAAAAGTCAGAATACTAAACGACTCAGATCCCCCCATTTGTACCGAAAGTGTTGTACCGGTGAGTACACTCCAAAGTATTCTCACAGTGAAGTTGAAAAACCGTTAATAAGGCGCCCGCACTAGCCGATGGTTTCCCCGCCTCTAACTCCTCTCTCCCTCTCTTCTCCACAAATGACCAAACCACCATAACAATCTCTCATCCTCCTCCCAAACCCTAACTTTACCACAATTCCCATTCTGTCCCCCTCTGTTTCACTAATTTCCCAAATGTACCATAAGCCCTGCTGCTGTCCAGTCCAATAGAATGCACCACCCACATGCCATTTGATATTCTTTTCGTGGAATTTTTGGATCTGCGAAGCACTTGAGCCACGTTTGATTGCGGTGAGGATGTCGAATTTGTATGGTGATTATAATCAGAAGATTGATTATGTGTTCAAAGTGGTGTTGATCGGAGACTCGGCGGTTGGGAAGACACAGCTCCTAGCACGATTTGCTAGAAATGAATTCAGTTTAGACTCCAAAGCCACAATCGGAGTCGAATTTCAGACCAAAACCCTTGTCCTTGATCACAAGACCGTCAAGGCGCAGATTTGGGACACTGCTGGCCAAGAAAGGTAAAACTATTGTCAATAAGTCCCAAGTAATTTCCCTTCGTCTTTTTGGATTTTAGATGATGATAGACTCAATTGTTTGATTTTCATGTAATATGTTTGTCTTGTTGCGTAATATCTGATCTGATTACCAGGTGTAACAATGTGAATACTTATTTGTGGTGACTGGTAAGTTTGTTGGAAGCATGGGAATGATGTTACATTTAATGTTGAGAACAGAAAATTTTCACTATTCTAAGTTTGAAGCTCATAAGTCAGGATGAGCTCATTTCAATGGAATCAGAGTGGAAGGATATACATGCAACCATTGACCGATATTATCCCCTAAAGAATATTAGCAGAATTGGAAAATGTAGTTTTGTAAGTATCCATGTTAAGGTTTGCTTAGTAATCTGGCGTTCATGTGTATAGTTAACCTCAATTCTGATAAGCTTGTTTAAGCACACAAAAGTAATGTGGTGGCCTCATTCAACTATGTGAAACCTTTACCCCACCAACTGTGTCAAACCTTAACCCAATGGAAACGACTATAGCTCGGTGGAACTTCCATATCATAAATACAAATGATGAAATACTATCTCAGGACTTGGAAATTATATATTCTCAGCTCTTGGTGCAGAATTCTCAGTACGTACATGATTATTTCTGGTTTGCATTGTCTTTTGCTGGGACCAATTGCTTTCTTTTTGAGCAAGCTTCTGGAACCTTTTGTTGACATTAATTATTATCAGAAATCTGGCCATGTTCTGTAAGTTCCAAAGCACTTTAATCTTTTGCTTGCATGGTGTTGGGGTCTACCGTCTATCACATGCCAATAATGGATGGCAGTAAGATATCCCCAACCTCATTCCAAAAAAATACTGTTGGGCAGTGATGGCCTTGTTCATCTCAACATGATGCTTATATACAACTATACAAGTGGTGGCTTAGAAAAAGATCTGTCACCTTAGGAGCTCCATTTGCTTTCCCTTCATCACCTTCAAGTACAACTTCCAACTCTATCTGGCTTCCCTCTATTTAAATTCCCAACTTTTACTCTGGTCTTGCTGTTGATTTTGCCAGTCCATCATTCTTGCTCACTTTTCCTTCACCTGGCCACCCATTTTCTCTTTGTTTGATATATGAATGGTTTTTTGAAACTTGCACGAAGAAAACTAATCTTATACTTTGCTATCTGTTTTAGAATGCATGTTTTAGAATTTTTGGTACATGTTACTTGTTAGGCACTCTTTTAATGCGGATAGAATGAGATCTCACTTTGATACAAACTTATATCTCATTGATTGATATCTATCTTGTACAAAGGTCTCAGTGGTTTTCAGTGTAGATGTACTATAAACATGTTAAATATTTATCTCCTTCGAAGAAGAATCTCTTCAATGACTGCTGCAAATGGATATTATCAACAGAGTTTAAAATTCCATTAGAAGATGTGAAATTTACAAATCAAGATGCTTTTGCATGAAATCGACAAAAATCTATATATAGCTTTTAGGCTCTTGTTTTGGTAATCATAGAAATAGCTAAACCCCAATGTATCCCAGAGACATCTTGGACTGAGTCATTGAATTCTCTGTAACAGTGTGTTTGTTTACAACAATATATAGTTCAGTGTCCTCTATATTAATTTTCATGTTCCAGTTTTAGTCATAAAGTATGGCCTGTTGAACTCATGTCCTGTAGTCTCTCTTCAGGTACAGAGCAGTCACGAGTGCATACTATCGTGGTGCAGTTGGAGCAATGTTGGTTTATGACATGACCAAGCGTCAATCATTTGACCACATGGCTAGGTGGTTGGAGGAATTAAGGGGGCATGCTGATAAGAACATTGTTATAATGCTCATCGGCAACAAATGTGACTTGGGAAGCCTTCGAGCAGTGCCAACTGAAGATGCTCAGGAGTTTGCTCAAAGAGAGAACCTATTTTTTATGGAGACATCTGCTCTAGAGGCCACCAATGTTGAAACGGCGTTTTTGATGATTCTCATGGAGATATATCGAATAATGAGCAAGAAGACTCTCGCTGCTAATGAGGCAGATGCTGGAGAGACAGGGCTTCTAAAAGGAACCGCAATTATTGTTCCTAGTCCAGATCCCGCTGGTGCCCGGAAGGGTGGCTGCTGCTTTGCCTCTTCCTAATTTTACTGAACTCCAACTTTTATTTTCAATTTTTTGGGGAACTATTCTAGCTCGATTGATTTCAAGAAAGCGTATACTTTGTAGAAAAAGAAAATACTGTGGGATGAGGAAGGCCATATGCATCAGTATACCTGTTGTCTAATGAATCAGAAGGAATTGATGGTTGGGAACAGAGAGTTGACGCATCTACAAGCCTAATTTCTGGTAAACGGCCACCAATAATATATGGAATAGGAAGCTGTTCTTTATTTAGAATATAGGATTTTTTGTACAAAGTTTCTCGGATATTCATATTGGATTTGGATTTGGCAACTTCAAGCTGAGCATTTCAAGTATTTGTTCTACTATATTCATATTGCAATTCTTAATCAAGTTTGTGCTGAAGATCTGCATGCTTAAAAACAAAACAAAGTTATATATTTTCATTTTTTTTTCTCAAGAATCATAATTTCAGCATAAATAATTAAATACATTAGAAGCAGGGATAAAGCACTTAAAAAAAAGGACAAGCTATGGGGTTTTATTAAGGTCGAGGCCTTAAGCCGACGTAATATTACGACACATAAAATAAATCATATTTTCATTTCCATGTCAAATCTTACAAAAACAATTTTACGTATCCTTTTATTTTTCTTGTTCAGATTTTATAAACTTTTGATATTTCTATTAATTGCTAACCAAATTTTCAGGATCTACGTCAAATCAATTTCTAGTTCTTCATATGCATCGAACTTGAATCAATCCCAGAAGAAAATGCATCAGTAAATTAAACAATTAACCTTGTATCCCAATTGCGCGCTGATATGTTTTTCCATGAACTTATATTAATACGGTAATACCTTCAGCCCCCAGACTGCGCGCTTAATTTCATAGCTTTCTCCTTAATGCCGTATAATTTCATGGCTTTCTTCTAAACCCTAAACAAGATAACAGTTAATCTCTAACCATGAACTCGCTTTCATATATAGCTTTCTCCATATTGCTGTATAACTTCATGGCTTTCTTTTAAACCCTAAACAAGATAACAGTTAATCTCTAACCATGAACTTGCAGCTGGGAATTTCATATACCTTTCGGAAAGCAAGAAACTTCAAAGAGATTAATCAAATGTCAGAGATTGTTAATTAAATTGGTAAGATGAAATGTCACATCATATCGAGGCCTCAAAGTTTAGCCTTTGAATAAAGTCTATATATAATCAATCATATTCTTTAAAATATAGCAGATTAATTAAGATATGTCTAATACCTAATCCTGAAATACCGACATATTTGTTTCATATGACAAATAATTGAAGAAGTACCTGATGACTGGGGGGACAGATTGCGATTTTGAAAAGGGTTTTTAGCATGAACAATATCTGATATTTGAACTATTTATTACTTTACTATTTAACATACGAAAACTATCACATTAGTACCTGATCTTTCAAACCCGACCCAATTTTTGTACCTGCCGTCAATATCTTATTTTTCTATGGGCATGTGAATTGACGCCGTCATGGACAGTGGGTACCAAACTTGGGTCGGATTTCAAATGTCAGGTACTAATGTGATAGTTTTAGTATATCAGGTACCAAAGTGATGAACAATCTAAATATTAGGTATTGTTCATGATAAAAGCCTTTTTGAAAATGATAATGTAATTTTGGTGATTTTAATCAAAAGGACCACAAACTGATCGATCAGTATCCAAAAAAAAAGGACCACAAACTAAAACGTAGAGTATTCTAATATGCATTATATGTACGGCTTTGACATGCGTAATGTTTATATCATAAATTTACATGCTAGGGACATTGGCTAACATACAAGTATCTAACCACTAAGCTTACGCATAATTTGTTTCTCAATAGAAATTATTGAGGGAAGGACAATGATGGATAGAGAGATAGGTACTAGTTTTTGTTCCATAATAATCTCTGTATTTTCGAGTAAATATGTTGGAATATCACAATTTGTTTAATCACCCAATTGTTTACTACCTAAGAGCCATGCTTAATTATTCCTTAAGGTTTGAAAGTTATTCTTTTAGATGGCAACTACTTAATTAACAAATAACAGAAGATTATTTTTGTGGTCTTAATTTTTTTTTTATGCACTCTACATTTTGTTTCTTCATAAGGCGTAACTTTTATGAAAGATAGTTTTTTTAGGTTCGGGTAGTGAGTAGTGACCTTTAGGTTCGAGGGCAGTAGTTTTTTTAGGTTTGGGTAGTGGCCTTTAGGTTCGAGGGCAGTAGTTTTTTTAGGTTCGGGTGGTTTTATGAAAGATAAAAATATTGAGCAGCCTAAAAGAAAATAAAGTCCTTTTTGTGACCATATTTGTAATTGACTCCTATTTAATCATATATGTCAGTTCTACCTGGCCTGTTTATAATTCCGACATAAACTAACAAGCCTATATTTCGGTCCTTCTTATAAATATAGGAATATTTCTTCAGCTTTCTAACTCCTTTTATAAGCACTCTTTGCCACTGGTACTTCACCATTAATTCAACCATTATGGCGAATTTCCATGAATACCTTGTTCTTCTCCTCATATGGTTAGTCTCCTTCATCCTTTTCCGAACCATCTTCACCAAAACTCGAACTAACCATCGTCTGCCTCCGAGTCCACGAGCCCTACCCATCATCGGACATCTCCACCTCATCGGCCGAATCCCTCACCAAGCTCTTCACAAGCTCTCGACCCGATACGGACCTCTAATCCACCTCTACTTTGGCTCCAAACCTTGTGTCATCGTTTCGTCACCCGATATGGCCAGAGAATGCCTTAAAACCCATGAAATGTCCTTCTTGAACCGCCCAAAAATGACCAACATAGACTACCTTACTTATGGCTCATCAGACTTTGTCATGGCACCTTATGGACCTTACTGGAAATTCATGAAGAAGCTTTGCATGTCTGAGCTCCTTGGGGGACGAATCCTAGACCAAAACCTCCCAATCAGGCATGAAGAGATAGAGCGATTCTTACATTTCATGTTTAAAAAAGCTGATAAAGGTGAACAAGTAGATGTTGGAGCGGAGCTTGTACGGTTAACAAATAACATCATCTCGCGGATGGCCTTAAATCGAAGGTGTTCGGACGACGACGAAGAAGCACATGAGGTGAGGGAGGTGGTGGGAGAGATGTGCGAGCTTGCCGGGAGGTTTAATTTCTCGGATATGTTTTGGTTCTGCAGGAATTTGGACTTGCAAGGATATGGGAAAAGGCTCAAGGATGTGCGTGACAGATATGACAATATGATGGGAAAGATTATAGAGGATCGTGAAGAGGCAAGAAGGAAGAGAAAGAATGATCAAGGGGACGGTGATGATGCAGTGAATTTGCTTGATATTCTGCTTGATATATATGGAGACGAAGCCTCAGAGATCAAATTGACAAGAGAGAACATAAAGGGCTTTCTCATGGTAAGCAGTCTTTTTTCATGCACATTAGTGATTTTCAGATAATTTTTTATCTTTTTATTACTTGGATTTTCAATTTTATTATTTAATTTTTGATTTTATGATATTTCATAATTTTGGAAATACATATTATTGTAAAGTATAGATATGAAACATTCTCAAAAAACGACAAAAAAAAATTTGAAAATATGAGTAATATACATGTAAGCATTATTACTTAACTAGCAACCTCTCACATGTTATGCATGTGATAAAAAAGCTATTGCTGAGAGAAAAAAGTGGGAGAAAAAAGTGGATACTGAAATAGGAAAATTCTAGTGTATGTTAACGTATCTCATACGTACAATTACAACTTTTAGGACTTCATTACTCAAACGAGAACTTATTTACTCTAATGAGGACCCTATTTACCTTAACGAATGCTTTTTCGTAGTTACCACATAAGTTGTCGAAGTTGTAATATGTGTCGTCAAGTCGTAAAATATTACAATTATCACTTTTAGAACTTATTTACTCAAATGAGAACCTAATTTACTCTAATAAAGACTTTATTTACTTTAACAAGAACTTTCTCTCCTTATTGTGTATGAGAAATGTTAACATACCATAGCTTTACTCCATATATTGTACTCAGTGATAGTACTCATACGTATATATTATTCAAAAATATTTTTGAAAAAAAAAATCATTAAAATATACGTACTTTTGAACAAAAAAGTATTACACACATATTTTTTTTTGAAGGTATTACACACGTATTGAACACGTATTATTACACTCAATATTGAACAAAAAATAAATATAAATTCACATTTAAAATTTTTTAATTAATTAATTAATTAAATAATACTATGCGAACTTTTCAACATATTGCCAAACGAAATTGTCCGAATAATACACATACGCATTTTTTCGGTTAATTTAATACCCGTTTCGTATTTTTCTAACTATGTTGTTCACATATAAGTTGTGAGAAGTTAATCTAACACATCCTGTTACGTACTTGTTCATTTGATGACAACGAAACCTAATATGTGACTTCTAATATGGCAGAATATGTTTGGTGCTGGGACTGACACATCGTCGGTAACAATAGAATGGGCACTATCAGAGCTAATCAATCGCCCAAACGTGATGGCCAAAGCAAGGGAAGAAATTGATTCTGTAGTGGGAAACAATAGATTAGTACGAGAATCTGATATCGTCAACCTTCCCTATCTCCAAGCTATAGTAAAAGAAACATTGAGGCTTCACCCCACAGGCCCAATGATCGTGAGAGAGAGCACTGAAGATTGCACCATCAACGGCTACGATATTCCGGCAAAGACCAGACTCTTTGTCAACGTTTGGGCCATCAATAGGGACCCAAAGCACTGGGAGGACCCGCTCGAGTTCATGCCGGAGAGGTTTTGGAAGAGCACATTGGATGTGAGAGGGCAGAGCTTTCAGTTTCTGCCGTTTGGGAGTGGAAGAAGAAGCTGTCCTGGAACTAGTTTGGCTCTTCAGGTTGTTCATGCAACGCTGGCGGCTGTGATTCAGTGCTTTGATTGGAAGGTCGGGGATGGAGCTGCTGGGATTGATGGTACGGTGGAGATGGAAGAGGGACCTGGGATATCACTTCCTAGGGCTAAACCTCTAGTTTGTGTCCCTTCGGCCAGGCTTCGCCCATTTCTATCAATCTGATTTTGTAACGATACTGCTCATTAGAAATCAAGAACCCTAAAAAGAATAAACAAATTAAATAAGGTGCCTCAAGGAGAATAAAAATAATAATAACAAATCTGTTTAAGTAAAGGTGCATTCAACCACGAGACAGAAAATAAAGAAGAGAGCAAATAGCACAGGAATAGAGAGTATCTTTATTAATGAATAGGTGCCTCTATATATAGAGAAACACAAGGGTACAATCCATGTCCTAATAGGACTTCTATTCAATATGTAATCCATATGCTATACTACCTAATCTAATCCTAGGTTGACAAGGCACACACAAAGTAGGTTTCCTTCAACACTCCCCCTTGTGGCGTCAACACTAGGTGGTGCTCCTCACGTTGTCTCATTAAAAACCTTGCCAAGTAACAAAAACCCAGTGGGATAAAAATAACCTTGGTCGAAGGGAAAAAGAGTACAACACACCCTTCACATTTGGAAATTTTGCATGGACACTAGACTCCCCCTCAAGTCTGTGTCTCCCCCTGATTTCCACAATCATGGGAGGTCAGATAACTTAAGCAAACCAATGCTTTTCACATGCTTCTCAAATGTGGATTTAGGCAATGACTTAGTAAATAAATTTGCCACATTGTCCTCAGAACGGACTTGATTAACCTTAATCTTAAGGAATTTCTGCTGTTGCTGATTATAGAAGAACTTAGGCGATATGTGCTTGGTGTTGTCACCTTTAATGAAACCTTGCTTCATTTGTTCAATGCAAGCAGCATTATCCTCATAAATGCATGTAGGTTCATCGGTGGTTGACCTCAAACCACAAGTACTTCTTATATGTGTAGATATGGACCTCAACCATATACACTCACGAACCGCTTCATGGAGAGCAATAATCTCAGCATGGTTCGAAGAAGTGGCAACAAGAGTCTGTTTTGTAGACCTCCAAGATATCGCGGTGTTACCCATGGTAAATACATAACCAGTTTGGGAACGACCTTTATATGGGTCAGAGAGATACCCAGCATCAGCAAAACCCACCAATACATCACAAGGATTTTGTGAATATCGGACAGCAGCGCCCGTGCGATCGATCGTGACATCCTGCGATCGATCGCTCGACGGCAGGGGCTTGGTACGATCGATCGTGGAATTCCCTGCGATCGATCGTCCGACGGCAGAAGGTACGGGTTCCTCACCCATTTTGCCATATTTTCGAGACTCTTTGTAGGGAAAGAACAAACCCATATCAATCGTACCCTTCAAGTAACGAAAGATAGTTTTTATGCCAGTCCAATGACGTTGCGTGGGCGCAGTGCTAAATCTAGCCAACAAGTTAACAGCAAAGGAGATATCGGGTCTTGTACACTGTGCCAAGTACAATAATGCGCCTATTGCACTTAGGTACGGTACCTCAGCCTCTAAAACGTCTTCACCATCATCCTTTGGGCGAAACGGATCATTCTTTGGATCTAGACTGCGACCAATCATGGGAGTGCTTACAGGATGGACTTTATCCATATTAAATCTCCTGAGCATCTTTTGGGTATAAGCTGATTGATGAATCAGAATCCCACTACTACGGTGCTCAAGTTCTAAACCGAGACAAAACCGTGTTTTCCCAAGATCTTTCATCTCAAACTCAGATTTCAAGTAGTCAGCGGTTTCTCTTAGTTCATCAAGAGTGCCTATAAGGTTCATGTCATCAACATAAACAGCTACTATTGCAAATCCGGAACTTGTTCTCTTAATAAACACGCAAGGGCATAAATCATTGTTCACATACCCTCTTCCAAGCAAGTAGTCACTTAGACGGGTATACCACATCCGTCCGGATTGTTTCAATCCATATAGTGAGCGTTTCAACCTTATTGCAAACGCGCTCCGTGGTCTGGAGCCACTTGACTTGGGTAACTGAAGCCCATCAGGGACCTTCATATAAATCTCTGTATCTAGATCCCCATAGAGATACGCTGTGACCACATCCATAAGCTGCATATTCAGTTTTTCGGAAACTACCAAACTGATAAGGTAGCGGAACGTTATAACGTCCATTACGGGAGAGTATGTCTCCTCGTAGTCGATTCCAGGGCGTTGTGAGAAGCCTTGCGCCACAAGGCGAGCTTTATATCTTATAATCTCGTTTCTCTCATTACGCTTTCTAACAAAGACCCATTTGTATCCAACAGGTTTTATTCCAGAAGGTGTTGGCACAACAGGCCCGAATACCGTTCTCTTTGTTAGTGAGTCCAACTCAGCCTGGATCGCATCTTTCCATTTAGGCCAATCAGCTCTAAGTTGACATTCATCAACAGAGCGGGGTTCAATATCATCAGTCTCAACCAACTCTCGTGCACATGCATATGCAAACACATCATCAATGATGATGGAGTTTCTATCCCACGTTCCATGTATACTAGTATAATTAATTGAGATCTCTACATTCTCACGGGTAGGTTCTAACGACGGGGCGTCCCCCGAAGATGTCTCTTGGACATAACCATAATCCGGAATGTTTTCATGGGACGGATTTTGAGTGTCAATGATGAGAGGGTTATTGGGTGCCATCACAGCCCGCTTCCTGGGGCGTGAATCCCTCGAACCTGGTGGTCTCCCACGCTTCCTCAGTGGAGCCACGGCCTGAGCCACATCACCACCATTGCTGGCAGTGGCGCCACCAGCTGTCTCTCCTATAGGGTTAGCTGCAGTAGCGACTTTGAGTCCAAGTCCTTGTTCAGGTACTTGCATCCTTGCAGGTGCATTTGCAGCTGGTATATGAGATCTAGTCACTTTAGCAAGATCAGAGAAAGCGTCAGGAAGAGAGTCTGCGACTTTCTGAAGATCTATAATTCTACGCACTTCTACTTCTCTTTGTGCAGTAGGGGGATCATGATGAGACAGAGTGGGGACAGGCCATGACAATTCTTGTCGTTCCTGTTGAATGTGTACATTCTTATCTCCCCCGAACGACGGGAAGACTGTCTCATCAAAGTGACAATCCGCAAATCTTGCGGTAAATAGATCACCTGTCAAGGGTTCTACATAGCGGATTATAGTTGGTGACTCAAAACCAACATAGATGCCCATTCGTCTCTGAGGACCCATTTTAATACGCAGTGGCGGCGTAATAGGCACATAGACAGCACACCCAAATATGCGTAAGTGCGAGATGCATGGCTCGTACCCAGTCACTAGCTGTTGCGCAGAAAAGGGTTGGGTGGCTGTGGGTCTGAGACGAATGAGCATAGCTGCATGCAATACTGCGTGTCCCCAGGCAGAGAGAGGAAGGTTGGTGCGCATTACCAACGTCCTTGTTACCATTTGTATTCTCTTAATGGCAGCCTCTGCAAGACCATTCTGGGTATGCACATGTGGAACTGGATGCTCAACATCCATCCCAATAGACATGCAGTAGTCATCGAAAGTCTTCGATGTAAACTCTCCAGCATTATCAAGCCTGATAGATTTGATAGGATGATCCGGGTAGTGAGCCCGCAGGCGAATTATCTGTGCTAGGAGTTTAGCATAGGCAGCATTACGAGTGGACAATAGCGTGACATACGACCAACGTGTCGACGCATCAACCAACACCATAAAATACTTAAATGGTCCGCTTGGTGGTTGAATAGGTCCACAGATATCCCCTTGGATTCTCTGTAAGAACGGGAGAAATACTTTAGAATCCTTTGCATAGGACGGTCTTGGTCCAAGTTTCCCTAAGGAACAGGCTTTGCAAAACGAGCGTTTGACCTTCGAGGTCTCAGAAGCATAAGAGGAATTAGTTTCATCCGAGAGAGAGGATTTTTGTATTTGCGATCGATCGCAGGGGGGTGCGATCGATCGCCCGTGCTCTCGGGTTCCTGAAATCGTACAGGAAGGAACGTACGATCGATCGCGGGGACGTGCGATCGATCGCCCGAGCTCTCTGGTCCCTGAAATCGTACAGGGTGAAACCTGCGATCGATCGCAAGATGGTGCGATCGATCGCCCGAGCTCTCGGGTTCGTTCAACGACGCGGACTGGAAGGTCACGATCGATCGCAGGTTTCGTGCGATCGATCGTACGGCGTCGGACAGAGGCAATTTTGCCTTTTCTCATGGCTGTCTCATCTCCTTGAATCATACTTTGATTCTTGCTTCGATTAGCTCGATAAAATGGATGTCCGTGTGAGGTTTTCAGTATACGGATCATCATATCTCGACCAGGGTGTCCCAACCTGTCGTGCCAAAGCCAAAATGTGTCTGAATCCAAGAGGTCATCTCTTATGACATTGTTTGATTCGATAGCTCGGATAGTGGTAGCATATAGGCCACTAGAGAGACACATAAGCTTCTCTAAGATGCGTTTTCTACCGCAGTCATTAGAGGTAATGCAAAAGAATTCTTTTCCATTCTCATCATGTGTTTCAGCATGGTATCCATTGGTTCTTATATCTTTAAAACTCAACAAGGTTCTATTTCCTCTTGGAGCATATAGAGCATTAGTGACATCAATTAGGGTGCCATTAGGCAAGAGGAATTGGGCATGTCCTCTTCCTTGCACAAGATTAGATGGTCCTGCCATCGTAGTCACAGATGAATGTGAAGGCATCATGTCAAGAAACAATTGCCTATGACGCAATATGGTATGCGTGGTTCCGCTATCGGCTAGACATTCAAGTTCTCCGGAATTCATTCCTAAATAAGAAAGCTCATAATTAAAATTGAGTATGCAAACAACTCCAAATTTTATTAAAGATATAAACCGAATGAATTACATCCAAAGTTCCAATCTTGGTCATTGACCATAAACTAAATCAACAATACTAAGGAAAACAAAAGACTTAAGCGAAATCAGGAGTATCATCACTCTTCCCAGCTTTAAAGTCATCAACCTTCAACTTGACGTTCTCTTCGTCATCCTCTTGTTCAATGTTGTGAGCTTCCATAGCTTCGCGGTACGCTTTGTATGCATTAGCAACACTCTGAGTGGCTCTACATATCTTGGACCAATGTCCAGTCTTTCCACACCTGAAGCACAGAGATGTTTGATCAGAATCCTTTGATTGAGAGGCGTTATTCACGCGTGGTGCACTCCTCTTGAGTGGTACGGCATTAGCGCCTGTGGCCTGCCTAAAACCGGCGGCACCTTGTCCTCTTGGGTGGCCTCCTCGGCCTCCCCTTCGCCTAGATTGGCGACTACCTTCTTGAGCAGGGCGATTATATGGACCAGGACGTCCAGAGTTGTCCCTAGGATTAGGGTTTCGCCCGCGGCGGCCTCTCTTTGGGGCGCCATTATAATGGGTCTCCGGAACTTGTTTCGTTCCCACGGGCCTCGCATTATAATTCTTCACAAGTATTTTCTCGTGCTTTTCAGCAACAGAGAGAGCAGAGATGAGCTCATGAAATCTTGTGATCCGTTTATTCTGCACTTCAATACGATAGTTCTTTGCAACTACCAAGTCAGAGACGGGAAAGGTAGAGAGGGTTTTCTCAATCAACATCGCATCGGTTATGTTCCTCTCACAGAATTCCATGAGGGATTTGATGCGGAGTGCTTCCGAGTTATACTCTAGGACTGAGGCATAATCACAGAAGCGCAGTAGTTGCCACTTCACCTCTAGTTCAGGAAGCAGGGATTCACGAACGTTGCCAAACCGCTCTTCGAGTGCAACCCAAAGTGTTCTGGGATTTTCCTCATTGAGGTACTCGGCTTGTAGAGATTGGTCCATATGACGAATCATCAGAATGATAGCTTTGGCATTCTTAGCCTCTAAAGCATCAGCGGTGGCCTGTGCTGTAGCAGCAGCAGCAGCGGCGGCGGCGGCAGTCAGTGGACCTTCCACAGGTGCGGCGGCGGCATCAGCAGGTGCAGCTGCAGGGGGCTCACGGATTGCAGAGATGCTTCCTTGAGCTTTCAGGTGGTTGCGTACATCGCGAACCCACTTATGGTATCCAATGCCCGTGGTATCCAAAGGTGCGAAGTCCAACTTGTTCAGGTTATTTGCCATCTGAAACAACAAGAGAATTGATGTTAGTTTTCGGAGCATAAACTTCTCCCACGAAAACAAATATGGTTTCTGAGCTATGCTTCTAAGAAACGTTTTCCATGTATTGGATTTAGGTGAAACTTTGGTGTAGTATGGTTATAACCCTAAAACTTTTCGGTAGCTCTACCTGGGCACAACTAGATACATAATAAGAGATGTCGGTGTGAGCAAGCTCCCTTAATACCACTTATCTCAAATCACACACCTAGACATACCCAAGCAGGTGAGCCTAGTAGGAATTAGGTTATGAACCATAGGTCGTTTCTTCTCTTACGGATTCCTCATCCGGAGGTAAATTATTCAATGAACTTCTTGTTCAAGGTCTCTTCTCTCTACGGATTCCTTATCCGGAGTATTAGCTCGAATCCCCATAATTCGGCTCTTGAACTCACACCAATAGCATGATGACATTAGAGGTGCTCATGACTTACACATATCGCAAGCGATATGAAGCTCGATCACTCCCCTAATGCTTCTCATAGTTTGGATAGGTCCGATTCAAGAATCCCACGTTATAGAAAGGTGGGAGGTAGAGGAAGGATGTTGGAAGTCCCTTGAGAAAAAGAAAGGTGAATTTAAATTCATAAAGCAGCAACGTTTATAAAAGCTTACTTGGTATTCTTTTTCTTGAGTCTTGATTTCTTGAACGTTAGAAGGAGAAGATTAGCAGCAGCAAGCAGAAGCAGCAGCAGCTAGTAGGAGGAGCAGGAGCAAGCAGAAGCAGCAGGAAGGAGAAGATGATTCTCGGCAGAAGCTTCGTGCGATCGATCGTGCGTCAGGTTGCGATCGATCGTGCGTCGTCCAGTAGCAGCGGTAACACGCAGGAAACCTAGGGTTAGGGTTCTAGGGTGTTGGCGCTAGCAGGATGCTATGCTCAAGGATTTTTGGCTTTTGATCTCAGGGCTTAGAGGTTCGTGCTGATAACGTGTTTAAGTAAAGGTGCATTCAACCACGAGACAGAAAATAAAGAAGAGAGCAAATAGCACAGGAATAGAGAGTATCTTTATTAATGAATAGGTGCCTCTATATATAGAGAAACACAATGGTACAATCCATGTCCTAATAGGACTTCTATTCAATATGTAATCCATATGCTATACTACCTAATCTAATCCTAGGTTGACAAGGCACACACAAAGTAGGTTTCCTTCAACAAAATCTCTTAAAAACTTCAATTTTGGAGGGTTTTTTTCTTTTCTTTTAGGGTGTGTTTGGATGAAGGAAAAAAAGATAGAATTTAACTGAAAGTGAGAAATTCATAATGTGAAAATTTTAAATTTATGTGGAAAAAAATAAAAGAATTGATTGCCCGAATTCCTCACTTTAATTTCCACTAAAATAAGTGTCATTTCGAATTCTCTTGTTTTTATTTCTTTATTAGTTTCCAAAACATGATTTTTTTTTCTATTTTAATCTTTTAATTTGTTTTAAAAATTCTTAATTTATTACATATTTCAAATTCCATATAGATACAACCAAACAATAGAAATTGCAATTGATGAAATTTTTTTTTGAGAAGAAACCAAAGTTATTTATTAATAATGACCAAAGAACTTAACGAGGGGGACATAAAGCCTGCACCTCGAATACAATAACTACTATCCTCATAGAGTACATCTTCAATAATAGAAGGAGGTTCATCTAACCAAAAGTCATCCAAAGAAGAAAAACTAGCATGTGATGAGCAACACCATTTGCTTCACGATAAACATGTCGAAAGATAATAGAAGAAAACTCAGGCCAAAGAAGTACTCCTTGCAATCCTCCACCACCTGACCGATCTCAGAGCAATCCTCACTACTACTAGATAGAGCAGAAATCAATGCCGCACAGTCACTCTCGAGATCTACCACATACCACCCTTGGTGTATAGCTACCAACAAACCTGCCCTATAGGCTTCAGCCTCAACCTGAAAAGTCGATAGAGCAAAAGGTATGCTCTGAGCAAAAGCCGCTACACATTGACCCATATCATCACGCACAACCACACCTATCCCACCATGTCTCGTCTCAGCGTTGTAGGCACCATCAACATTAATCTTCAACCTACCGCTGGGGCGAGCCTTCCAGTGCACTAATGGACGCTTGAGGTTCTTGACCGGCAGAGGATGCTACCTCTGGAACTCCTCCAGAACCTTAACAGCCCATTGTGCCATAAACCCCGGACTGAACGCTCCTTCCTTCTACACAACATTATTGCGCTCAGACCAGATAACCCACAGGCAAACCAGAAAAAGATCCACCTGTATTTTTGTGAGAGTTGGTAACACATCAGCTACCCAATCCACCATCGAGTGTGCTAGGTGTAACCGTGGTCGAAAGGCCAGCGGCGTTGCACCCCAAAAACTCTCCAAAGCCCGACACTGTTTGAATAAGTGAACGTCAGATTCAGGAAATTGACGACAAAAGACGCAACACAAATCCTGAAGATTGAGGGACTCTCTTTCTCAGCGCCACCTTTGTTGGAACAATACCCCGTACCAGTCGCCAAGTAAAGACTTGATCTTGGGAGGGATCCGAGCTCTCTAAATAATATTCCAATAATTAAAAGCCTCCACCTCACCTCCACTAGCCGAAGACGACGCCCTATCCCTGTGTTTACAGAGAAAAGCGGTGTGATGCCCACTTGACCGTGTATGCTCCTCGTTTATCAAAATGCCAGATAAGACGATCCTCAGTACTACGTAACTCAAGGGAATACGCAAAATAAGCTCAGCCTCCACGTTAGAAACAATATCCTCAACCAAAGAGGGCACCCATTCTTTATTGTCAATGTCAATAAGATCACCCACCATCCAGTTCTCGGTTCCATAGGGAGAGGGAAAAGTTTGAAATTATAGGACAATGGCAGCCAAGGGTCATTCAACAACGAAACCTTACTTCCATCACCGATTCTGTAACGTAAACCCTTGGCTAGAACTTCCCGCCCAGCTAAAATACTCCTCCAAGTAAATGACATTCCAGCTAAGGTTGTGCCTCCAAGAAACTGTTGTTAGGAAAATACTTGGCCTTGAACACTCTAGAAACCAAGGACTCCGGGTGCAAGATTAGCCTCCAACCTTGCTTGGCTAGGAGAGAGAGATTGAACAATGCTAAATTCCTAAACCCCAAACCCCCCTCCGATTTTGGAAAGCACAAGCGCTCCCAAGCTAACCAGTGAATATGTTTCTCATCACCCTTCACTCCCCACCAAAATTTGGCCATGAGTTGATGAATATCATGACACAATTGCTTAGGGATTTCGAAACAGCTCATGACATAAGTTGGAATAGATTGCACAACCGCCTTCAAAAGAACCTCCTTGCCCACCGCACTAAGAGTCTTATCTCTCCACCCTTGTAACTTCTTTTGCACTTTCTCCTTGAGGAAACTAAAAGCCTCGATTTTTGAATAGCTGACCTCCATAGGTACGCCCAAATACACCTCATGCTTATCAACTCTCTTCACATTAAGAACAGCTGCTAACACCTCTTGCTCCTCCAAAGGCACATTGCGGGCAATTGATGGAATTTTAATTGATAAAGTTGTAGATTCCATCATTTCAAAAATTTAAAAGAATTTATAATGGTTTAATCCCAACGCACCGGTCCCGATATTTTATCTTTTTAATTTGTAATGCTTTATTACACCTACATTTTATTTATATTCTATTTTAGGTTGTGTGGCATATATGCTGGTGGTTCTGTTGGATTTGCCTCCACTCGGCTTTGCTCTCCTTGATACTTCAGAAAATTCAAGCAATATATTCTAAGTTTGATTTGAATGATTTTATCACTTCTTATTCCACTTGAATCAATAAGAAAACTACAACCAATCTTGACTAACAAGGAAACAAAAACAAAATTCATTCTTATGAAATACATAGAAAACATTTTCTAAATTATAAAAGACACCAGGTCCTAACTAAACCTGACTACTCCTATAGCCTTGAAAGCTACTCTCATGCCATTCCCCACGCAGATATGCATTTCATCCTTTGAAACACCTGCAAGGAATTGGTAATGTGGATATATATATATAGGTGATGAGCTAGCTTGTGTCTAACTACCAAGAGTTAGGGGAAACATCTATAAAATTAACGAAAATAGTAAAGAGTAGGGAAATTAAAAGCGGAGATATAGAGATATTATACCTGGCAATCATGTTTCTGGTAAATCCTTGATCCGATAAGAGTGATCTCAAAAACTGTTCCTTGCAATTAACCTCGCTTTCTTTTTAATTAAAAACCAAAGACTGCAGAGGTTTTCCTCATTTATTTTTTTAAGCATCTTTACAACCCTGAACATGAAATTACTAATCGAAAAGAAAGCTCTAGAATTCAAGACAAAATGGAGGAAACATATAAGCCCCAAAAAAGAAGACTATGTACTACATGATTTAGATAGGGTTTCTACAAAGGACAAGGAGGACTGCAATCTTGGTCCCAATATATAGCATGCTGATGAGTACCCCTTATATTAGCATACCATCCTGGTAACGTCCAGATCCTACTACCAACAAATTTTTCATATTTGTTTCCATATAAAGTCGGTTTTAATAAGTGATAAAATCCTCATATTAAGAGTTTAGTTGGAAAAACCATAAGGATATATTATTATAATTTTAAATAAAATATATAGGAAGTACGTACCGATACCAACACGAACATTATGACATGACACGACACGTCGATACATCAAATCTAAAAAATTAGGACACGACGCGTTGTAGTCACAACAATTAACAATGAGAAAGTCCATGAAACCAAAACAAAGCATAGAGCTCTTAGCTCACCATTATCATCTAAATCCCCATTTCTGAATAAAATAGCTATTTTCATGATCGTTGTAGTTGATCTCGGTTTACAGAGGCAACATGTAGCATATTTTAGATGATTAAGGACATATACAGTGTAATTTTATCATTAAACTCGTGTTTCCTTAAGGACCAATTACAAAAGCATCATGTTCTTGATACATACAGGAGCTTATGTACACTGCAGCCATATTTCTGTTTGGTAATTTATGTAGTGAGCAACCGAAACAAGACTCCCAGAACTGCTGATGTCGTAATTGCTCACTACATAAATTACCAAATAGAAATATGGCTGTAGTGTACATAACCTCCTGTATGTATCAAGAACATGATGCTTTTGTAATTGGTCCTTAAGGAAACACGAGTTTAATGATGAAATTACACTGTATATGTCTTTAATCATCTAAAATATGCTAAATGTTGCCTCTGTAAACCGAGATCAACTACAACGATCATTAAAATAGCTATTTTATTCATAACATAAGCATACAATGGCTCAACATGTAATCAAATTATGGAGCAAAATTAAATCTAATTTACCATGAAATTTATTTTATGAAATCCTCAATCTTTTATTACAAGAGGTAAAGTCTAAAACAAAGACATAATAAGGAAAATCAAATCAAAAGATCAGAAGGCTCCCACTAATCTCAATCATCTAAACTTGGCAAAATGCCTATATATAGCATGCTCTGCTTAAAAGAAGTTGCTAGTAAAGATTTCGTGAAGGGGTCTGCTAACTAGGACAAGGTACCAAGTTTAGCTATATCAATCTCCTTGTGCTTCACTCTTTCCCAAACACTATAGAATTTCAAATCAATGTGTTTCAAGTTGGTTGACCTTTTATTGTTTTTGGTGAAACACACAGCTGCAATGTTGTCATAGACTCACAGAAAATCTTTAAAGGTCTGGAAATAATGTTGTCTACCACTCTAGTCTGCAACAAAAAAGTTATTCATCCACAATCCTTGACAAACACCTTCATAAATTGCAATAAACTCAGCTTAATTGCATTGTAGAAGTTGTTGTGAGTGTTTGTTTGACACTTTTCCATGAAATAACACCACTAGCTAGTACAAACACATAACCAGAAGTTGACTTCTTTGAATGTGGATAATTCCCAACAAAATCTGCATTTGTGTAACCACTAACCAGTGACTTCAGGATTATCTACCCTTCTATATACAAGCATATGATACTTGGTCTTCTGCAAATATCTAAGGACTTTTTCCCCGCTATCCATTGTGCATTGTCTGTATCAGATTGAAATCTTGCAAGCATACTCACTGCAAATGCAAGATCTGGCCTTGTGCACACTTGAGTATGCATCAAGCTATCAAATAGTCTAGCATAGGGTTTTTTCTTCATCTCCTCTCTTTCTAGATCATTCTTAGGACAATGCTACTTATTAAGCTTGTCACCCTTAACCATGAGAATGTTACAACTTGAGCAGTTTTGCATTTCAAATCTTTTGAGAACCTTCGAAATATAACTCTGTTGTGACAAACCTAGTAAGCATCTCTTTATGTCCCTCTTAATCTCTATCCCCAGCACATAAGATGCCTCATTAAGATCTTTCATGTCAAAATTCATTGACATAAATTTCTTGGTGTCATTTAAAAGGTTTATATCACTGCTTGCTAATAGAATGCCATCTACGTATAAGACAAGCAAAATGAAATCACTCCCACTGATCTTCATATATACACATTCATCAACCATATTTTTAACAAAACCAAATGAGCTTACAACAGAATAAAACTTCAAGTACCATTGCCTTGAAGCTTGTTTCAGACCATAAATGGACTTGTTCAGTTTGCACACTAAATTCTCATTCTCAGGTTCAATGAAGCCCTCTAGTTGCTTCATATATATCTCTTCCTTTAAATGAGCTACAAGTGCCATAATGATTCTGAATTCATTTTTAGTTGAGAGAGGTGAAAAAGTTTCATTAAAATCAATCCCCTCCTTTTGTGTGAACCCTTTTGCCACCAATCTAGTCTTATATGTATGTGTGTGTGTGTGTGTGTGTGTGTGTGTGTGTGTCTATATATCTGTTGTACTATTTGCACATCTTTTGGTACCCTTTTGCCGCCTATTGGTTTGTGATTTCCAGTATGCTCAACATGCTCCCACAACATTATCCCTCATGGATTTTAGCTTTACCTTCATTGCTTCACCCCATTTTTTTAGAGTTCTCACTCTCAATGGCTTGCTTAAAACTCATTGGGTCATAATCTTCCCCCAAAATTAGTTTTGTCTCCTGTAAATACATAACATAATCTTGTGTATTTAATGCAGATTTTCTAACTCTTCCAAGTCTTCTTGGTTCTTGAGGTTGGACAATAGGTTCAGCTTGTATGGTTGGTTCAATTTGTTTTATAGGTTCAGCTACAAGTTCTAAGTTATCAGGCTCATTGAGAATTTTTATTGCTTAGGCGTATTTTGATGTTCTAGTGCTGCTAGAGTCTCAATGATAGTCAATAATAGGTCAAGGTTAATATGTGGAGTTGTGTCTACATGGTTTGTATTAGCTGAGATTTCATCAAACTCGCTCAAGTTCCAAATTTTCAATGGACTCAGAGTGGTGCATTTCATCATAGAAAATGGCCTTTTTGGTTTCAATGATTCTGGTGTTGTGAGATGGACAATAAAATTTGAACCTTAGATTTCTCAAAATGGCCGATGAAGAATGAACTCAGAGTTTTACTATGTAGTTTCCATTTGATCTTGTGGATTGTATTGTTTATCTTCAGCTTAGCTTTTGCCACACTAGAACTCAAAAGGTGTCTTACTCACTACTTTTCTTGGTGTTCTGTTTGTGAGATAGTTTGCAGTCTTAAGTGCCTCACCACATAGAAAACTAGGGAGATCAAAAGCACACATCATTGTTCTAATCATATTTAGGAGAGTCCTATTTCTTCTCTCAGCCACACCATTTTTCTTAGGGGTTCCAAGTGTGGTATATTGTGCTGCAATGCCATGTTATTGCAAATACAATGCAAATGGACCTTTGTTTTTCCCTGACTCATCATATTGTCCATGATACTCCCCTCCTTTATATGATCTAACCACTTTGATTTCCTTCCCCAACTGCTTTTCAGCTTTTGTTTTGAATATTTTAAAATTTTCAAGTGACTGGGATTTTTCTGATTTGAGGTAAACATGACAGTATCTAAAGAAATTATCTATAAATGTTATGAAATACTTGTTCCCACATATGGTTTGATGTTTAAAGGGTCCACTAATATATGTACATGAATGAGCTCTAAGAGGTTTGAACTCCTAGTAGCACCCTTTTTGATATGAGCATATTCATGCGATATTCTTATTGTAGTTCTCTATGTTTTCTTAGTTGGTTCTCTTTATTTTTGAGTGTTTTAATTGGTTTTTGTGTTTCTTAGGTTTTCCGGAGCAAAGATGAGAAAAAGAGATAAATTGAGGAAGTTGCGCACTTTTGGAAAATTCTTAAGCAACAAGGATTCCTAAGTAGTTCGGAGTCTTATTTTTGAAGCCCGGGCTTCCAATTCAAGAAAGAGAATGTTTCTAAACGTTGGAGATCTATAGGGAAAGGATTCTAGGGCAGGTGAATCACTAGAAAAGAGGCTCATGACGTAAAGAAAAACCCCTTATGCGCAAGAGAGTTAGCGGGAAAGACCTCTATTTGCCTATACTACGATTGACATCTTTAGTGCATCTAGGAAAATTTAATAGTAGATTTGTAAGCTATTTTATAGTGTAAATTTACCCCTATCACATTTTCTTGTACTGGTCGTCTTTCTATTAATGCATTCAATGCAAGTTTCCATATTTGTGTAGTCTAGGTTAGGCAGTAGGTTATGTTTTTTCTAGAATTTTCATTCTCTAAACTGAAATGTGACCTAGGGCTAGGTGGACAAGATCTATGTCTTGGGCCCCAAATATGTGGAGGCCCCCAAAAAAGATTATATATTATCCACTTCACAACAAAAAATTATATTAGTATTATTTTAATCATCATAGCATCATGTGCAGCTGACTTGTTGGCTGCTCTCATACTTGGCTGCTACATGCGTGTCTATTTTTTAGGGATCCATGAATCACTGTTAGTTTTAGTCCTCTTTTATTCTTTTAGTTTTTTTAAAAAGTGTCTCTGAGTCTCTCTTTTCCCCAGTCTAGACAGAGACGCATAGAGTCTCCAAAAGAAAAAAAAAACTTGCAGCTGTTCTTGACTCCTAGCCTGCAGTCCTGCTCTTTTTTACCACGAACAAAAAACTGAAAATATGGAATTTGAAACTTTGAAAAGATCAAGAGATACAGTCATACAAAGTTACAGAATACAGTCTCCAAGTTCTTCAATCTTCACAGGTAATTTTATATTTTTATTGCTATATGTTTGAATTCTTGGATTTTGATTTCAACAAGAATATTGTAGTATGATTATGAACTGCATAATTGTTGATTTGTTCCTTGGAATATGTTGGCTCATAGATTAAATATTTATTTGGAATATTGATTTTTTTTTCAATGTCCACAAGTTTTTACTTGGCCTAGAGCCCCCAAATTCTCAGGGCCGGCCTTGTCTTCTATGATAGGAAAGTTGAAGTTTCTGCTATTTTTCTCTTTACCCTAATTGTGGTTTCTATGTCTTTTAAAAGTATGATTTCTTTTTCCTTTGGATAAGTACAACACAATTTCATATAATCATCAACAAACACACCAGAACCAAGATAATTGGAATGCATAGAGATTTTTATTTCCTTTGAATCAATAAGAAAACTACAACCAGTCTTGACTAATAAAGAAACAAAAACTAAGTTCCTTTTCACATAAGGAACATAATAAACATTATTCAAATCATAGAAAACTCCATAACCTAAAACTAGCCTAATTACTACCATTGCCTTGATAGTGACTCTCATGCTATTGCCTACGCATATATGTTGCTCACTCTTTCTTGGAGCCCTCTTCATTTGAAACCCCTGCAAGGAATTGGTAAAATGAATGGGTGAGCATGTGTCTAACCAAAAGTATTAAGGGAAATATTTATTAAATTAATTTCAATAAAAAAAGTCATGTTATTACCTCTTTTCTTAACCCAGTCCTTGTGCTTACTACAATCCTTCTTCATGTGCCCTTACCTTTTGCAGAAATAGCATTAAAGCCAGTGATTTTCTTGGTTTTCAAGTTGTTTGGGTTGGGAGTGAAGACAGAAGACTTTGCTACACTAGCAGTAGTTTTTTTTTGCCTTAAACTTGCTAGGTTTAGACTGGGGTTTGTTCACAATGTTCACAGTGACCTCCTCCTTCTTCATTTTCTCCTCTTCCTGAACACATATGGAAATAAGCTCATTGAGAGACCACTTGTATTTCTGGGCATTGTATGTAGTTTTCAGCAGGCTAAACTTAGCAGGAAGTGAGTTTAGTTCCATGTGTACTATGAACTGGTCATATACAGTGATCTTCAAGTCTTTTAGCTTTGTAGAAATCTCAATCATCTTCATGATGTGCTCTTTAGTACCACTCGACCCACTATACTTAATAGTGATCATGGAATCCAAGAGGACACTAATCTCAGCTTTTTCATTCTCTGTGAACTTCTCAGCTATGCTATCTAAGTATTCCCGAGCAGTTCCCTCATCTGGAATACTCCTTCTCATTGTGTCAGTCATGGTTCTCTTCATAATGAACATTGTCATTTTGTGAGCTCGAATTCCCTCCAAGGCATGCATTTTTTCCTGATCTGGAGTTTCGTCAGTGATTACAGTTGGTTCATCCTCTGTGAGACACAAATTAATGTTCAGGAGACCTAGGTAAATTTCAATGTCTGCCCTCCACTTCTGAAAGTTTGAACCAGTTAATGGTTCAATGGTGGCTAATTCCTGAGGTTCCCAAAGCTAAAAAGAAAAGAAAAAATTACTAAGTACATTTTGTTTGTTATTTAAGCTTTATGGGAAGTCTTTATAAAGAAACATAAGAAAACAAATTAATCCAACAAACATAGTCATATCAAATAACTCAAGAACACAAAATCAAGTCCCAAACAAAAATTATCAATGTCATGTCATACATTTAATGACAAAAGAACAAGCCATTCTTTATTTTCTTTATCACAAGACCAAAAGGAATAAAAGTACTATATGCAAAGATCAGTCAACGCCTTTAATGGCAAGAAGAAAAGATCTAAGAAACCGAATATACTTTTATCAATTTGTAGTGTGCTATTTGTGCATATTAAATACATGTAAAGTCTAATCCTCTTTTGAGAGCTAGATACAGTCATAACCTACTATGCAAAAACACAATTTTCCTGATCTCACATCCATAAAACTAATAAGAGATTTCATAAACAGTTTTCTTTGTGTAACATGTGTTTCTAAAAATTCCCAAAAATCTGAGACCATAGTTGGTTTTGTGTACCAACTATACCAATGAAAATTGTTTTCAAAACAAGAGCTTTAAGTATTTTGCAGATAAATTTCCATACAATGATTGTTTACAATTTCCACAAGTAAAAATATGATCAGTAACAATAAACACAAAAGCATAATTGTAATTTTTCAAACAGTCTATCAAAATGAAGACAATCAATCATATGAATCAAACAATACAATTCTAACCAACTTGCGAGATAAATTTCCATACATTGCTTGTTTACAATTTTCACAAGTAAAAACATGGTCAGTAACAATAAACACAAAGGCAGAATTGCAATTTTTCAAACAGACTATCAAAACGAAGACAATCAATCATGTGAATCAAACAATACAATTCTAACCAACTGGACACAAATCTACTGTCTACTTAACCTATGTGTATCCCAGGTATGCTCTAGGGTTGTCATGTTTTGATTAAAAAAAACCTTTCGAATAGATTCAAGAAAGTTGACCAGAATGCTTTCTAGCATTGCATTCAAAGTGTTAGCGAAAGCAAATAGCATGCAACGTACAACATATATTCGAACCATTCTGAACTTGAAACTCAAAACAATTTTGCCCAAAATTGTTTCGAATTCGTATAAGAACCCTAATCCTAACTTTTCCAGAAAATATGACCGTTGCGGTCAAAATAGTCAAAAACGAAGGTTTTGTCCTTCGCATCTTGGTTTGCAAAAATTAGGCTTGGGACTTTTGGGCCTTTGTGCAGTCCTTATCAATTTAGAGCCAAATTTTTTGTTTTTGAAGAAGCAAAACAAAATAATTTTGCCACAAAAAATATGTTTTGCCAAATTTAATTTTCGTAACATATCCATATAATTTTGCAACAAAATATTATGTTTTATGTTTCGTGTATTTTGGCTTTGATACCACATGTAACTAATAAGAACCACTATGATAATACACAAGAACATAAATACAAGAATATACATATATGTATATATGCCACATTGGAATAGTGTACAAGTAAAGAGTTGTAGTCCTCGATCACTAACTTGAAGTGGCCATTGATCTAAACTAATAAGTTCTTCTGCACTTCTATCGGTCTTTGTATACTCTCTATGGGGAAAGATTCTTGACAAGGATGTTGAGAGAGTGCAGTGACCCTAATTTATATAGGAGATAGGTTTGGTTATGCATCCTTCCATAAAGAAAACAATTAAAGCCTAAATCGCATAATCTAATTGCATATCTTATATGATATCTTGTTAATCTAGATATGTTAGATTCATTCCTAAATCATTAGATACAATCATGAATATGATATCTAGGATTAAAGTCCCTATGATTCTCCGATTACATACTTGTTCTACACAAAATGGTAAGTTGTTGATGCTTTAATATAAACTTAATGCTAAGTCCATTATAGATCTTACACACACACACACAACACACACATATATTTTGTTTTAAGAGGAAAAAAAACAATTTTGTACCAATATTTTAATCTATGTTTTGTGTATTTTGACATATCCCATGTAAACCATATTTAACACATAACACATATTCATATGAAACAAGAACAACATAAGAATATAGCATCTGTAATCATGAACCTAACAGGATGAGGCCATTTGATCACACCATAGTCTCAATTAGTCTACTTTCTATTGGGCGAGATTCTTAACAACTGTATAGATTTAGTGAAGGGATCTGAATTCATATAGGGTATTATCGTGAATAATGTGTGTGTGTCCAAAAATCAGTAAATAAAACCCAACATGTATAAAACCCTACATGAATAATGTGTTGTTGTGTTTGAGTTCAAGTAAATAAACAATCAAATTAACAAAAATCAGCACATGTACGTCACAGTGAAATCAATGTGTTTGAGCAAAAAAAAAAAGGATAGAAAACAAAGATTAATAAAATGAATGAAGAAAACATACATTAAAACCCATAAAACAGAAAAAGAAATTCCTTATGTTTTCTCAAGCACAAAACTGAAGGCTAGGATTAAATAGTTTTATATTGTCCAAAAAAAGGATTAAATAGTTTTATAATAACTATGACTTTTGACCCTCTTGACACGTTAAAATTATGTCGCAAACATAAACAAAAACAGTAAAATTGAGTAAGAAAATTAAAAGCTGAGAGAAAAAGATAATATACCCAGCCGATAATCATGTTTCTGGTAAATCCTTAATCCGATAAGATTGATCTCTAAAAATTTTCCTTGCAATTGACCTCGCTCACTTTTCGACCAAAGACTGCAGAAGTTTTCCTCATTTATTCTTTTAAGCATCTTTACACTCCTGTACAAGAAATTACAGATCGAAAAGAAAGCTCTAAAATTCAAGAAAGAATTAATGGAGAAAACATATAAGCTCCAAATTAAAAAGAAGACTACTGTAAGATTTAGATAGGGTTTTTCTGAAGGACGAGGAGGACTGTAATCTTGATCCCAATATATAGCATGCTGATGAGTACCCCTTGTGTTAGCATACCATCCCGGTAACGTCCATATCCTACTTACCAACAAATTTTTCATATTTGTTTCAATATAAACTTGGTTTTAATAAGTGATAAAATCCTAATATTAAAAGTTTAATTGGAAAAATAATTAAGTTTTAATTGCGGCTATAAAATTCTTCATTTTAAGAAAAACCATTATTAAGGATCCTCTATGGGTGCGATATAACACAATTTATATAGGAAATTAGATTATTGTTAGTTATTAGTTCTCATAACCATTCGTCGTTAGTCAAACATAAATTCTATGTTATTTAATTTTTTTAGGTTAGAGGGGTCTGCGACCTCTCCCTCAATATATGTAGGCTGATGCATGTCACATACTTGCACGCAGGATCTGAGTCCAATTTTTATTATTGTCAGATTTTGGCAATGCTTTTCTGGCTAAGCTCATTGATAGAAAAGATGAGGTTATCTAATAGGGATAATCATTACTTTGGTCACTGAACTTTGCCAGATTTGACACTTTGGTCACTGAACTTGCGAAAATATCACTTTAGTCACTGAACTATTACACCGTCTATCATTCTAGTCACTCGTTTATTTTCTCCGTTAAAATTTTGTAAATAATACATTTTCTTAAGGGTATTTCGGTCAAATGACTTCTCCACTAATTGGTTGTATGTTGATTCTTGTCAAATTTCAGAAAAACGAGCTTTGCCAAGGGAATATCCGATTATCGCGGAGTTTCAAAGTACTCTCTCTCTCTCTCTCTCTCCTCTCCCTCTATGCCTCCGTCAACCTCCTCCAATCACCACAAAGTTTATATCAACATGTAGGGCACAACCCAATAATGAAATTATGTAACTACGTCGAGGTGAGATTCGAAGTGGATCGAGAGATATCTATGCCGAAAGTTCTAAAATCCGAAAAGTCAACGATGTCGATTCTCGGCATACGGCGGTCGACGTTGAAAACCGAGGGTACCACGAGGTTTCTGGGATGGAGGGCTTCAACGGCCAAGTGGTTTGGAGGATCGGAAGTGGCCGAAGGAGGTCGGAACAAAAGCTTGAAAATTTCAAGCTTTTTCGGCCGTCCTAACGGTGGCTTTAAGGCCCGTTTGGCTTCGAAACCGGGTGTGTTCGGCTCACGGTGACGCAAGGTAGTGGCCGGCGATAGTGGTGCCGTACGGTGCAGAGGGAGAGGAGAGAGATATTTTTTTTTTCAATTTTTTTAGATTTAAATATTTAAAAAATATATATATTGATAATTTGACAAAAATACCCTCAATTTTAACTGTTTATAATAGCAAATTTAACGGAAGTGACTAAAGTGATAGATGGTGTAATACTTTAGTGACTAAAGTGAGATTTCCGCAAGTTCAGTTACCAAAGTGTCAAATCTAGCAAAGTTCAGTAACCAAAGTGACCATTCTCCCTATCTAATAATGATTCTTTCTATCGCGTTGCTATAATTAGATGGATCATTACGGCTATTTTGGTTTAATATTTGACCCAAAGAAACCTCACGTATTTGGGTTATTTCTCTAGAGAAGATCTGATATGGTCATGGTGTCATGAAGATTTAGCATGGTGGAGAAGATTTTATCAATAAGAGAAAAAAAAACCCTCACAGCAAACAAATACACAACTATACGTACGTTGAGTGATTTGAGACTATATATAGTAATTGAATGGATTAATAACAAAAGACCTCCCGAACTATGAGGACCATTTTCATTTTCATATACAAGTATCAAAATTTTGCGTTTACCAAGCCGACGTTATGGTCGTTTGACAATTTAGTACCTCTGTCAGTCACTCTGTTACATTCGTCCATTTTCTGCTGAAGTGGCACACCTGGGCCCGACAACCATCAGTTTCCAATGAAAAAAATCAGGGGTAATTTCGTCATCTATTTATTCCCCCATAACCATTCCAGTTTCCACACGATGGTTCCCACCAATTCTTTGAGGAATTTTTCCATGTGCCGGGTACGCCACATGTCCTTGTACCCGGCCACAGTGATTGGCCACTGTGAATATTATATAATTTGTTCATTCCATATTTTAATCCGGAAAAATTATTTTATTGGCTAGTGGCCAATCACTGTGGCCGGGTACAGTGGCCACGTGGCATACCCGGACCACTGAAAAAATTTTCCAATTCTTTGCCACATGCTCAATTTCTCCCGCCATTATTCTAGGATCTGGTCCCCTAAATTTCCTATACCATTAATTTAGGGGACAAAATTTAGTGGTTTAAACCCTAGACCACTCATTCATTAATAAAGGGTTTACTCTGAATATGCCCCAAATTTTATTGCTAAAACTAATTACTTGATTTGACTTCACTCTGGTTAGTGAACTCCCAGAAATTTTAGGTGCAGTGAAAGATCAAATGTTATTATGGCGGGGATCTGACTTTGAAATGTTATGTGCGGGCCGGTGACATAGCTTGGCTTGATTTTTGTGACAAAGATCAAATGTCATTTGATGGTGAACGAGTTGGGATACAACAGAGACCCTCATAATATTGAGCCTATTAAATATTGGTAGAGACCCTCATAATATTGAGCCTATTAGATATTTGTTTCCATATAAAGTGGGTTTTAAATATGTGACAAATCCATCATATTAAGAAAAATAATGAAGTTACTATTACGGCTAAGAATTTCTTCATTTTAAGAAAAACCATCTTGATCTTTGATTGTTTTTTAAAAGAAACTATGCAATATAACACAATTCATAAAGAAAATAAGAACATTGGAAGTTCACAAAACCGTTGGTCGTTAGTCGACTGTTATACATTAAAATATTGTTCGTCACACGTAAGTATTTACTGAATATATATATGCGACTCTCTACTAGGGTTTTTTTTTTCGCCATTGTTTTTGTCTATTAAGGTTTCTTCCGGCATAGTTCTTTTATTTTCCTCATGAGATTGCAATTTTGAAGGGGTTTTGTGTTCTGGCCTCCTTGTTGGCTAGCCATGCATGCACATCAGCTCAATCGATCGGGGAGCCTGTCGGCTGCTAAGGACTCCGTTTCAATGCCATCGTGAGTCAGCGCATTATGGTCGATCTCGATCTGCCAACATCTTTGCATGGGGTCGTCCTCTAAGATCTCAAGGATTCGGTCCGTAATTTCAGGAGGATGGTATATATCCTCCTTGGAGGTTTTGGAATTGGCTACGAATCTGGATGACATCGTCTTTGTTGATGTTCGAGAAAGGAGTTACCTTGTCAACACAACTATATATAACGTTGGTGAGCATGCATCATCGTCTTGACAGCTAGCAGTCGGTAATTGGGTTTGGTGGCCGCACGACTTTCTAGAAAAAATGTATAATATTCTCGAAAAGTTAATTAACTTTTAAGGAATACTCTAATTAACAAAGATAACCGGTGATTTTTCAGGTCTAAGAACTAGTTGCATTTGCAACACATGTGAAGTGTATCTGTTCGACAAGTAATACTTCAATATGCACATTTTCTTAGTTGGTCAATATATGTTAAGTGCGCTCTTCCTCCCAAATGAGCACCCATACGTTATCTCATGGTTTCGACATGCATAATTTGTTTGAGACTGGTTACTAAATGCAACGTATGACAATAGATCATAGAATGTCAAAACAATCATCCTATGGTTAGGTACTAAGTTTAGGAACTAATTCAAAGGCATAATATGTTTCGTGATCCTAACATCTTTAGGACCATGCTTCTATAAGTCAAGGTTCAATGGATGTATTCATCAATGTATATGTAACACAAGATGTATCTGTCCCTAAATCCAGCTTTTAGGGACAGATAGAGGCAATAGAGTAATAGACACATTTGCAATAGGGACAAATGTTTGTCCCCACATGCTCTTTTTGTAGTAGTTAACAATGATAGGTATCAATTTATTGTTCGGTTACAAAAGTATTTACAAGGGCTCATTGTTAATTTTTTTTTAGTGACGAATGATTTTATATAAAAAGGAAATACACAAATGCAAATGACTTACCAAACAAGTATAAGTAGTTTCGACAACATGTCCATTTCAATTATTTTACACAGTGACATCACGTTTACATAAAGAATACCAAATAGTCGGACATTGCTTTTTAAACGTATAAAACTTTAAAAGAATTGCTTATCGAACACTAAACTAGTTCTTTTACTTTACAACATATTATTATCTATGTACAATGGAGACAATTTTTTCTCAATGAAGACAATTTTTTCTTAGTGCACAAAAATTACCAAATTGTCTCTTAATTAGATCTGGTGGATTTGTTATATGCCTTCATATAATTAATAGGGATTTCATACTCTATTACTTTTTAGTAGAGAGGAAGATGCCATTTTTGTTAAGATGGGCTTCAAGGAAAGAGAAAAAAAAAGGGGAAGTAAGATTTTTAGATGAGAAAAATCTCCAACTGGTACCTAAATTAAGGCCAAATGCTTGCCTTTTAAAAATCTCCACTTTGCCTTTAAAAATAGGGGTAATACTGTGAAAAAAGTTTTTAATTAACAAATAAATTATTTATACCAATAAAATAGTGACACGTGTTATATTCTATTTTTATTAAGCTAAATTAAAATATGTTTTTGTCAGAAAATTTAAAAAAAAATTT
Source organism: Rubus parviflorus (assembly GCA_029955375.1). Lineage (NCBI taxonomy): Eukaryota > Viridiplantae > Streptophyta > Magnoliopsida > Rosales > Rosaceae > Rubus > Rubus parviflorus. Next base: position 14,703,184 of record JARGGL010000006.1, on the reverse strand, counting down.
AAAAGGTGGTGGCCACCACTATTCTATTTTAGGTAAGAGGGAGGCTTCCCTATACTACCAGGGCCAGGGTACACCTACGACCTAAACCGATAGGCCTAACGAAGCTGGACAATGTCCCAACCCAGCCCACTGGAATAGAATTATGCAGGACATTTTTTAGATTGCCCAACAACACCCCCAATGAGGGAGCTTTTACAAGATTGTTGGCAGCGAAGATCGAACTTAGCTGATTTGTTTATTTTAATCTCCACAATTTTATTTCTCCTAATTTCTTTCTATAATGGAGTTTAGTTTTTCTTGGCCAAAAAAATAAGGCTTAGTTTGAATCAAAGGTCCTCGAAGAAATTGACTGATGGGATTGGGATGACTGTGCCTATCAGACTCGATCGTAAATTCATTTGGCTGGTATATTATTGGTCGTCGTTGTTGTTTTATTATTATTATTATTATTTTATTTTATTGATATTGAAGTAGGAAAATTTTGAACTTGGGACCTCATCTACCATTGTGAACAAGTATAAAATAAGAGCAACTAGATCTCGGTATATACCCTCATGTTCTTAAGTCGTTTTTCTTTTATATAGAAATGATAATTTAGAATTTGAACATTTAACCATGGTCTTTAAATAAAAAAGTCAATATTATTGATGAGAACACACATAATGACTCACACTAAAGGTCGTTAAATTAAGTGTGTGATTTTGGTAACCGGGTGGTGGGATGGCCTATTACCTTCCTAGGCTCTTTTAGTGGTGACGGGCTGCTGTTTGGAGTGGGTGGGGGGGGGCGGTTTGCAGTTTTGCACTACGCTATGGGGGGAGGTTGGTTTTCTAGCGATCCTGGTGGTAGTTATGGTGGTGACGGTGTTGGCGGCGCCTGTAGACTGTTGGCATTGGGTGGCTGGTTGTTTTGGGGAGGTGCTTTGGTCTTGTGCTGGTCCAGGCATATGGTTTTGTTGGGGTCATATATCTTGATTGGGCTGTTTCGTCTGTTTTATGTGGTTTACTAGGGTTAGGTCAACGCAACTCAGATGTGTGTTGTTTGATCCTTCCAATAGTCTACATAATGCAGACTAGATTGGATTTTTGTTTTTTCTCCCCATTCTACTGGCATTTTGTATTGGTTGTTTACAAGGAACGTAATCCTTAGTCAAGTTTAGGCTTCTTTGCATACACCCTAACCCCAAGGTGTCTTTCTCTTGGTTCTAGAACAACAAATAAAGTTGTCAAATTTGCAGTTGATTTCGGGAATCAAATTTTTTTATTTTTTTGTTGCAATAGTAGCGTCGTATAAAGTAGTGTTGATTTTAGACAAATTTATTTGTGTTCCAGGATCAACAATTTATGTTCTAGTTGGGCTATGACTAGTAAAGAAGGTGAAATTATTTAGATAGTGATTATTTAATTTTTTTTTTTTTGGACGAAGTGATTATTTGTTTTGTTGTGCCTTGGAAGAGTGGGTCTGTCACGCCCCGGACCCGGTGTCGGTGAATTTTAAGCACCGAAATCCGATTTCGAGGTGTGAGTGTTAAAAAGTAAAATAAAAATATAGTACAAAACCAAATGCTTTTCAGAAATCATTGAAAATAAATTTACAAAACCTTTACAAATAGAATTACACCTTCTACAGTCTAACTCACTCTCGTCACAATTGTCGTAAATTGAACATAACGTCGTCCCGTTCTAAGTTCGTGAGTCGTCTCGTTCAGTCCATTCGATACTCAAGTCACACCTGAACAAATTGATCTATAGGGGTGAGCTTACGCTCAGTAGGGCAGGACCTTTTTAGGTGATTCTTATAGTGTTACAACCAAGTTATCAAACAATAAAGTAAAAGTACAGTAATCAAAACTATAATGCATGAATGCGATGCTAACTCAAAGCTCATGTCGCACTCACCATGTCTTTTGTTAGTCATCTTGTTTCTCATGGTCACTAGTTCCGCAACCCGATAAGATAGTTTTGCAACCTTCGAGCGGTAGTAAGAGTTTCTATCTTTTAGACAAACAACTCCCAGGGCATACTTTCCCTTGTTTGTGTACTTGTGGGCATACCATAGAATCTAGCAATCCATGCAGCAAACTCAACTACACAAAAGGATATCTCTCTTTTCTTTCATTGTCTCTGGATTTCAATATCCATACTATTTTTTATTGCATCCTCACAATTCCTCACTATGAAGCATGCATGATAGTTCTTCAATCCATAACATAGAAATTAAATAACACATGCTTTTGAAACATAAAATCATATATCATGCTTGTTCATCAATTAATGAAAGCAATAACATCCAACAGGTAATTCAACCAATATCAAACAATTCACACAATTTATTGAACAACTTAACATTTTATAGAAAAGGTTCCCCGAGATCCCTACCTGGATTTCCAACACTAACTAGTTCTACGTCAGCTCCACTTCACTGTTGTACTTGTCGCAGAAAACCTTCATCGAACTCACAGGTTCCTATGACAAATACAAATTATTTAAAACGTAATCCTACTTTAACTTAAAAGCTAGACAAAAGGACTTTCTAATTGGAACCTAGGACCTTTAACTACAAATACTATAGTATGGTACAGCCTTAAGAAGAAGAGATAAAATCGTTTGCCAGTTGGAGTTGATTTGAAATGCAAAAGAATTAACAAAGTGACTGCAGCAAAAAATCGTAATATGCAGGGTCAACCTCGTAATGACCTATAACCTTTATAGGAACTTCAAAAAGGGCGGAGCTGGTTACGTTGGAAACCTAGGAAGATCTAGTTTTTAAGTTCTGAAGACCTGAAGTAAGTTTGAACAAAGAAAGTTACTGAAATAAATAGAAAAAGCAAAACAGTACTGCAGTTTTTCAGAAATTCCTGCAGCATACCAGTAACTTTAGAAATTCATAACTAAATTCAGAAAAATCGTTTTCAGGAGATTCCAACTCTGAAATAATCTTTGAAATGTCTACTACAACTTTCATGAAGGCACCATCCTCAAATTCCCAAAGAAAAAGTGCAGTTTTTAGTAAAAAGATCACCGGGTCAGAAATCCAGAAAAGTAAATTTGGCAGTGCAGGCTCTGTTTTCTGCCTTAAGGTTAGCTAATCAAACTTAGATAAAATTATACAAAATACAGCCTATAAGAAGACCTGATTACAAGCTTTCAAAAAAAGTAAATGGTTTCCAGAAATATGGCATAGATTAAAAACTATGGCTGTTCAAAGTTGGTCAACAGATCACGTTTTCTGAAAATTCCAGCAAACACAAATTCAATTAAAACTAACCAGTTCTAGGGTTCTAATAACAATCCTTAAACTTCGAAAAATGATATGTATGACCTCCCTTTCACTAAGAAACATTAGTTCCTCTGGTTCTAGGCTCAAAATATAGTAAAAGTACAATATCTCAAGCTAAATATAAAAACAAACAATCAAGAATAAAAGAAATAGATTCTAGGATTGAAATAGACCTTTGAATCCTAATCAAAATTCCAACTTCCTTCTTTGTTTCCTGATTCTCTTCTCTTTCATCTCTTTCTTCTATTTCCCTCTCTTCCCTTTTCTTTTCTTCCTTCTCTTATTCTCCCGTTCGTTTCTGCTTCTCTTTTCCTTCCTGTTTCTTTCTATTCTCTCTTTTGTTTCTCTTCTTTTCTTTCCTCTGCATCCCTACTCTTCCTCTCTCCCTTCTTTTCTCTCTTTCCGTTTCTGTTTCTTTCTTTTTCTCTGCTCTCCTCTTCGTTTCCTTTTGTTTCCAGTTCAAGTAGTTCCACCGACTACTTCTGCCGACTTCAACCTATTCCTATCACCTAGAATTATACTATAATCTAGATCTTTTGAGTTCTATAAGCCACCATAATTAAGCCACCTCCTGCTTATAAGTCCCATGCTCCTCTTTCAATTTCCAAGCTTTGTTTTACAACCAATAAGAGAGAAGATCATTAGACGTTTCTAGGCTGTTTCCATAACTTTCCAAATCTGGAAAATATCCACACATACCAAATTTTCCAGAACAGAGAACTTACTACTTATAGTAAACAATTATCTAGAAATTACGGAACTGCCACTAGCCTCAAATACCTATAACTCATTCGTTACAACTCCGATTTACGCACTGTTTGCGGCCACAAGATGATGTCTACTTTTCAATTATGACTTCAAAAATAAAACTTAACCAATTTCAAAATTCAGGATCTCACAGGGTCATTATGACATTATGTGTAATTTTGCTTATTATGAATAAAATTGACACATTTTGCTAAAAAAAAAAAATCAATCGTTTTAGAAAAAATAAGTCTCCATTTCAAAAAAAATAAAATAAGAGAAGTCTCTCTGCTTGCACATGAGCACGTGTCAAGAGGCTAATATTAGACTATAATGATTTTACCAAAGTGCCCAAAGAGTGAATGATTTTACCAAAGTGCCCAAACTTTGTGTTTTTGGTTTGACACTTGATGACTTTTTTTTTAACGGAAAATTTGACGGAGGTACTTATAAGGCTAACAGAGACATAGTTTGAGTACCACCAGACTCTCTCAGCAAACTTGGGTACTCTTTTTAATAAGTCATGCTCAAGCCAAGCCTGGCATGTTCAAGCTCCGGCTAGACTGGCCCATTGGACCAATTTTCCTTGGCTCCTTTAATTGTGCTCGGGTTGCGATTGGCCAATATTAACCAGACTGAGCTCAGGCCGGCCCAACCCTTTTGATACCTCTATTGGACCACCATGTATTATTAGAATATCCTATTGAAATCATCTTAATTGGCAAAAATTAAGAAAAACTGAATTTCATTAGACAATGAATGCATTTATTACAAAGAGATCATCTTAGATACAATGAATTAGCAGTGGTGGATTTGGAAATTTTGATCAGATGGGGCAAAACTAAGACTAGCTAAGAGACTTTTTATTCCCCAAAGAAATTCCAAGGATAGTAATAAAAATCATATATAATTAGACTTTAATTACAACAACATTACCATCTGCTTGATCTAAAATGCTTCAATTAGATATCTTCAACAAAATTACCATCTATTGTCCCCAAAAAAAAACCAACATTACCCTCTACTGGCCAGCATGTCTGAGTAGAACTAATAAGCTTAACAGGCCATTACAATATTGTTAGTATATTGGCATTCCTACACACACCTTGTTTGAATAGAAGTGTGAGCCACAACCTACGTGACCTTAGGAAGGTAAGTATGCAAGGTAAGTATATAATTAATTGTGTTTAAATCAAATCATTTCCGCTGCGTTTATTAATTGTATTTGAATCCTAATTGATTTAGGATATTTTCAGCAAAATCTTTTATTGTTTTATCTCCTAATTGATAATCTTTTTAAAAAAAAGATATTTCCTGATAGGAAGTCAATTAGGGTTAGGACTTTAAAGTGAGGGGGAGTCGTTGCTCCTATTTAGGCTGATTGACACAGATGCCGTTGGGCATGCTTGGCGGCTAGAGATTATTGTTTATCTCACGTGTTGCTGCGTTTATATGAAAAGCATAAAAACATAGTTTGTTTTATGGATTCACTTGTACATGTGAAGTGAATATTTTGTTGCATAATTGTCTCATTCTCTCGTGGCCAGTAGAGAAGAGTTGCAGATTGAAGATTGAAGGACGCGCTCAGTTTCTTCGTTATCAAGAGAAGAGATTACGGAAAAGAAGAATCAAGGCAAACAAATAAACTAGTGCTGCTAGTGGTTGTAATATTGGTTAATGATTACAATTGTTTGTAAGAGATTTTCTCAACTTCTTCTTAGTGATTGATCCTCTTTCTGGGCTTGTGCCTCGCAGTGATGTTTCCTCAAGTTTGAGGTTTACACTGCGTAAACATATCGTTGTTCTTTGCTGTTTTCGTTTTTTCCAGAACACTGGGATTGCTAGTATATCTTCAATCCCAGACGCACATAAATACACACGTTCCAGTCCTAACAAGTGGTACCAGAGCTGGTTCTAGTTTTTTTTCTAGTAGATCCAAGAACATAATGGAGCGTGTTAGAGCTGCTGGATCGATCAATTGTCCTCCTCTTTTTGATGATGAAGGTGAGTCTTTTGATTTAGATTTGCTTACAAAAGAGTTCAAAAAATTTCTGAAAAATAGAAAAACCTCTTCAAACTCTTCTAAAAATGCTTTGGATCAAAGAAAAGGTTTGCCTTCTGAAAATCGTTTTGATAAATTTACTCAAAAGAAAAAATTTCAAGGAAAGCCTAAATGCTTTGAATGCGGTGGTTTTGGTCATATGGCTGCTGAGTGTGCAAACAGGAAACAAAATACCAAGAACAACAAAGCATTGACATCTACATGGGATGATAGTGACGAGGAGCTCCTTGGTGACAATGAAGTGCACAATCTTGCACTTACTTCCTCGTTTCATCAAGACAACTCAGATTACTCCTATAGTGATGGTGAGATTTCGGTTGAGATAAATTCCTTGCAGGTTAAGGATGATTTACATGTTGAAATTGAAGAAATGAGAGAGCTTGAGGACAAGATAAAGACTTTGGAGGTTGAGCTAAAGGCTCAGACTAATTTAAATGTCTTACTAACCCAAGAGAATGAGAAATTGCAGGTTGAATTGACTGAAACTAGAGACCAGTTCAGCAAATTCGATATCAGTTCGGAAAAAGTGTCAAGAATGATTGGGTTTGGAAAAACTCACAATAACAGAGAAGGACTTGGTTATGACGGTGCATCAAAAGAAACCCTACAGGTTGTGAAGCAGAATAAGCATGTTTCTAAGGTATTTGTCGCGAAATACCTGTGTCAAAACCTGCATCCAAATCTATCTCAGAACAGGGATCGATAACATGTCATCAATCCCCTCAGGTAAGTAAAGAGTTACAACCGTGTACTCATCGGTCCAGGTACGTCCCTAAACCAAAGTTTTTTACTCCTACATGTCACTTTTGTGGAAAACCTGGACATATTCGTCCACGGTGCAACTTGCTGCGTAGGAAAATGAGAAAACAGAAGCAAGGGTTAGAGTTTAACTTTGCTGCATCTTTGCAGACTGAACTGAAAAAACATTTAGTGCTGATTAACAGGATTGCAAAGCGGGTTGCAATCCCAGAAGGTCTGGAGACAAAAAATAAACAGATCTGGGTGAAAAAAGGATCAAGCAAATGTTTTCCAGTCTTGTGCAATGATTTTCATGCATCTATGAATACTGATAATAAAGCTTGTTTGTTAACCTCTTGCAGGAATGTCAACAAGGATGAACGCCACATGTCTTGTGGTTCTGGCTGTACTCTCTAAATGAAGAGAATGATGATGTCTATGATGATCCTATTCGTGATCCTCTGCCAAACATGAGGACTGATTTTAAGCATGTTCAAAAGGATCACTCTGCTCAAGACATCATTGGGAAAATGGATGATAGAATTCGAATTTAAAGACAAGCTGCAAGTGAGATAAGTAGTGTTTCTGCTCTTGTGTGTTTTTTTGGTTTCTAATAAAGTGAACATGAACATAATTTCATATTTTGGTTTTTGTGTCACTTTTTGAACCAAAAATTGTTTAAGAAGCCTTGATTGTTGATGATTGGGTTATTGTCATATGTGTGCACTAAGCTCTGAAAATTTCCCTTGAATTTGTCAATCAGCATGCATCCATTGTGTGTGAACCCATGGTAGTATAGAAACATTCACATTGAATATTTTTCTTTTGGTTCACAAAATTTCCAGATTAATAAGGATTGCATGTAGGGTAAGTATCCCACACTGTTTGCTAGGGTAAGTTGATCTTAGATTGACAAAGTATTTTTCATGGTTTCAAGTATGTGATTTTGACAAGTTGACTAGCCGGTTCTGAGTTCTGTTTAGTCATGGCTATGTACTCTTGAGCATGGACAAAATATTCTTAAATACCTTTAGCTTTGCACATGCACACATCTTTTCTTTGTGGTGGTAAATATCAGCTTGGTTGATCAGGTACAGGTCACATAAATGATCAGTTGATTGTTTCTTGCTCCTTGTTCAATAAAAAAAAAATTGTTGTTGGAGCATTGCCAAGCTATTCCCAAAGTAACTAGGCCCTGGTCGTGGTGAACGATATAGGGATTGGGCAGAAACGGGAATGGTTTGATGGCCAGGCTATTCCCAAAGTAATCAGGCTTTGGTCGTAGTGAACGATACAAGGATTGAGCAGAAAAAGGAATGGTTTGGCCACCCCGGTGGTATATGAATCACAAATTTTGTGAGTAAATCAAGTGTGAATGGCCGAAAAGAAATCAATATATTGCCCACACAGGAGGTATAAGGAGTGCAAAAAGATTGCTTAATTTCTCTGTTTGTGACCTTCTGGGATTCCTAGCATGATACAGATCCCACATTGAAATATGTTCACTAATCACCACAAAGGTACAAGGATACTCGATCATACTCTTGCTTACACCGTTGTGTCTTAACTTGATTCAACCTGTGAACTTTGCATGTTTATTTATTTGGTGATGCTATGTCTTGTACTTTGGCTAAATGTTATGTCTCTTCCCTCATATTAGTGTGTGGATAATTTTCTACCCATTGTGTGTTTGCATTGATCATTTTTGCATACAAATTCATCATCAATTCAGGAGGAGTTTTCAGTGTTTGGTCACTACATTTTGTGGTTGCTTTGTGATGCAATTCTCTTGCTTATCTATCACATAGTGGTGCTTCTAAGGGGGAGTTTCTTAATGCCTTTGGCATCCCTATTCAAAAAGGGGGAGAAGAAGAACCTATGCTATACGGCTATATTTGTTGGCTTTGTTTAAATATGCTATATTGCCACAGTTGTTCTTCACAAGGTGTGTTGCTTATAAGTGTTTCAGGTGCGACCTTGGTTCTTGGTTCTTGGTTCTTGCAGCATAGGTTGTCGACCTTGGGTTGTTTTGTATAGGAATGCCAAAGGGGGAGATTGTTAGTATATTGGCATTCCTACACACACCTTGTTTGAATAGAAGTGTGAGCCACAACCTACGTGACCTTAGGAAGGTAAGTATGCAAGGTAAGTATATAATTATGGGCTCTTTGAATAGATGATTTTCTTAACTAAATCCTTGATTTAATTGTGTTTAAATCAAATCCTTTCCGCTGCGTTTATTAATTGTATTTGAATCCTAATTGATTTAGGATCTATTCAGCAAAATCTTTTATTGTTTTATCTCTTAATTGATAATCTTTTTAAAAAAAAGATATTTCCTGATAGGAAGTCAATTAGGGTTAGGACTTTAAAGTGAGGGGCAGTCGTTGCTCCTATATAGGCTGATTGACACAGATGCCGTTGGGCATGCTTGGAGGCTAGAGATTATTGTTTATCTCATGTGTTGCTTCGTTTATATGAAAAGCATAAAAACATAGTTTGTTTTATGGATTCACTTGTACATGTGAAGTGAATCTTTTGTTGCATAATTGTCTCATTCTCTCGTGGCCAGTAGAGAAGATTTGCAGATTGAAGATTGAAGGACGCGCTCAGTTTCTTCGTTATCAAGAGAAGAGATTACGGAAAAGAAGAATCAAGGCAAACAAATAAACTAGTGCTGCTAGTGGTTGTAATATTGGTTAATGATTACAATTGTTTGTAAGAGATTTTCTCAACTTCTTCTTAGTGATTGATCCTCTTTCTGGGCTTGTGCCTCGCAGTGATGTTTCCTCAAGTTTGAGGTTTACACTGCGTAAACATATCGTTGTTCTTTGTTGTTTTCGTTTTTTCCAGAACACTGGGATTGCTAGTATATCTTCAATCCCAGACGCACAAAAATACACACGTTCCAGTCCTAACAAATATGATCCAACAAGAAGAGGATAAAAGCCCCCATCCACTGCAACTTGGACCCTAGCTTGTTGAGCCCTCAGTTCTGTAGCTAAACCAGAACCAGAAGGGTTTGATATATAATACCTCTAGCTTCATATATCAAAATTCACTCCTATCTCAACTTATAATTGAAGGGTATTACAATGTCAACAATGAGACAGGATAATGGGAATGTGTGGTAGAAAAATAACTTTTCGAAAGCAAGTACTTTACCTTACTATAGAGCATCAGATCAACCAACAACAAACAAGTCGTGCTGGTGTTTGACCCGATCAGCAGCTACAATAGCAAAAAAGACCAAATGCTAGCTTCTAAAACCTGGAAAGATGATGCAAGTTAGGACAATTGAAACAAAGATATTATAATGTGCCTTTGCACCATAATATTAATTAGCCGGCTCTAATTAGCCTTTAAACAATTGAAACAAAGAAGTTAGGACACGGAATAACATTGAGAATAAGATATTATAATGTGCATTTGCACCATAAACGGCTGCTGACCCAGTCTCTCCTCTTCACCTTCAAAACAATACATCAAAATTTCTACGTCAGTTGATTGATTAAGCGATAACAAGAAACCAACAATTTAATATGTAAACAAATAGGGCGTCTTAATCAAATGGGCAGCTACCACTTAGGGGAAGTTCTACAATACTGAGATGCATGTCATACCTCCATTTACAAATATAACAACAAAATGTGTTGTCATTATGGTAACTAGAGTCTTTTTTTGTGTAATCTTTGTTCTATTAGAGGTAATTACTCCATCTATGACCTTGTTACAAGTTTATGAACAATTTGTTGTCAAAGTTGTAATTTTGGTTCAATTATATGTAAATAGTGTAAAACGAATGTGGTAACTTTGTTGTCAATGTAATAATTTTGGTTCAATTATATGTAATTTTTTGTTCAAAAAAATTGTAAATAGAGGTATGACATACATCACCGTACCCTAGTCTACCCCACCACTTAGTATAGTGCTTTTTATAAAATGTCTTTAACAGAATGAACAAACTCTCAGATTATATATATGCACAGTTGAATCCCCAAAGAATTAACGCTCTGAAAAGTGAAAATAACACAGTTTGATATTCTTACATAGCACCCCCAGCATATCTTTTCCAAGATTTGTACAAAGATTCAATCATGGAAACAGATTTCCAAGGCTACATCAGACTCTTCCTTGTCTGGTTAGTCTCCACAATCCTTGTCCGAGCTATACTTGCCAAATTTCGAAACAATTCACGCCTTCCACCAAGTCCAATGGCCTTACCAATCTTTGGACACCTTCACCTCCTTGCCCCAATTCCTCACCAAGCTCTTCACAAGCTATCAAACCGCCTTGGACCTTTAATTCACATCTTTCTAGGTTCTGTTCCTTGTGTAGTCGCTTCCTCTCCGGAAATGGCGAAAGAGTTCTTCAAGACACATGAAGCTTCCTTCTCCAACAGACCCCATATGGCTGCTGTTGATTATCTCACATACGGGTCAGCTGGTTTTTCTTTTTCACCCTATGGACCTTACTGGAAATTCATGAAGAAACTCTGCATGTCTGAACTTCTCGGTGGAAAAACACTGGATCAGCTCCTTCCAGTGAGGCGTGAAGAGCTGACGAGCTTCATAGATTTGATGCTAAACAAGGCCAAGGCAAATGAGGCAGTTGATGTTGGAGCTGCACTTATGAATGTCACCAATAATGTCATATCGAGAATGACTATGGGGCAGAGTTGTTCTGCGGACGAAGGAGAGGCTGCTGGGATTAGGAAGTTGGTGAAAGCTGTTTCTGAGCTTACAGGGAAGTTCAATTTGTCGGACTTCATTTGGTTTTGTAAGAATTTGGATTTGCAGGGATTTGGGAAAAGGGTTAAGGAAGTGCGTGATCAGTTCGACACTATGATGGAAAGGATCATAAAGGAGCACCAAGAGGCACGAAAGAAGAAGAAGGAAGTGGGTGAAAGTGATGATGATGTTACGGATTTGCTTGACATATTGCTTGAAATATCTGAAGATGAGACCTCGGAGATTAGATTGACTAGAGAAAATATAAAGGCCTTCATCCTGGTACGCAAGTCTTCTTACCACAAAACTTCTGTTGCTAGTTCACTGATATGATAAGTAATGCCTCTATGTAAGTAACAATTAAGTAAGATTTCATTCACTATCTAGTATATGTTGAATGACAACTACAAAATAAACATTTGAGGTCATTGCACTAATATATCATACAAAATCTGTAGATGAAACAGTAGACATTAATTTTTGGCCAGCAAACAGTTTGAGGTCAAAGAAGGCTAGGTTTTATGATGTAACCGGCAGACACTAAATATTTTAACTACTTGGAAATAATTACTAAATGCTATGAACAGAAATTAAGCAAGTCTTGCATGTTTAGTACGTAATTAATTAGCGGATATTCATGACAGGATATATTTTCTGCTGGTACCGACACATCTGCAATTACAACAGAATGGGCACTAGCAGAGCTAATCAACCACCCAGATGTGATAAACAAAGCAAGACAAGAAATCGACTCTGTAGTTGGGAAAAACAGACTAGTAAAAGAATCAGACATTCCCAACCTTCCTTACCTGCAAGCCATAGTGAAAGAGACACTAAGGCTTCACCCAACAGGTCCATTAATTGTGAGAGAGTCAACTGAACCCTGCTCGATTGGCGGCTATGAGATTCCAGCAAAAACCAGATTGTTTGTTAACGTGTGGGCTGTCAACAGAGACCCCAATCACTGGGAAAAGCCTCTGGAGTTTGAGCCGGAGAGGTTTGTACGCGACGAAGGAAGTGAGAAGAGCCAGTTAGATGTGAGAGGACAACATTTTCATTTGTTGCCATTTGGTAGTGGAAGAAGAGGGTGTCCTGGAACCTCACTTGCACTACAGGTTGTACAGACAACGCTCGCAGCTATGATTCAGTGCTTTGAATGGAAAGTACCTAATGGTACTGTTGACATGGAAGAGGGGCCTGGATTGACACTTCCAAGGGCTCATCCCTTGGTTTGTGTTCTAGTTGCTAGGCTCAATCCCTTTCCATCTTTTGATTAAACGTAAAGAATCAATATTTAAGTACCATTACTTCACAAATGTGCCTGCTGGGTTGTCTGGTAAGGACAGAGATACATCTCGAGGGAGAAGGAGCCATTTATGTTTTACAAGCTTAACCTAGAAAGGAATTTGTTGCTAAATCTTTGGAGAGCCAACTCCATCATCACTTTCATGAGTTTGTTTTTGTTTTTGTTTTTTTCCAATATACAGCAGTCTTTCATATGTGATATATACCCATGTATATTTTCATTTTCATAATACAAAACAGTACAATATTCTGCATGATCTCAGTACATAGTAGAAAACTATCAATTCTGGAGATACCAATTAAGGTCCAGTAACTTCATTCCAATTCTCCAATCCCTTTAGATTTATTTAGCGTCTGTAGACTGTGGGGCATATTATGTAAACTCTATTAATAATAAGTAATATCACTTTCAAGTTTCAAACAAGCTAATACAATACAAGATCATGACAAGTTAAGAAAAAGGGATCGATTTTTTTTTATTTCTCCATAAATTTTAACTGGGTTTTTCAATGCTGGTTTGTGTGAGAATGTGGAGTGTTGTCCCACATTGGAGAAAAGGGACCTTGCAAATGTGTTTATAAGGATTTGGGCATCTCCAACCATTGCCAATTGGTTTTGGTTGTGACACCCATATTACTTTATCATGGTATCAGAGCCAGCAACGGCGCCAAAATTGATAAAGCTATTTTCACACACCAATTAAAATGCACAATCACAACTCATTAATTTACCCTACAAAGGTAAGATGGTCGAATATAGTACCGGAAGTAGGGATCGAACCCACTGAAGATTGGTATTAAATTGCATCTACAACGACTCAAAACAAAATAAAACTTAAACTGTCTAGTTAGAAAGATCTGACTGGCAGATGACTCTAAACAACTCTAAATATCCTAAAATTCGGAGACAATAAACTAGACTCACTAAACTAATTACTGACAAAGTTTCAGAATTTTATGAGATGATTTGGTATTTTTAACACTAAAGGGAAAACAGAATAGTAAAACTGAAGAAAATAGAAAACTAGAATTGATTGAAGTTTGTAAAACGATGATGTGGAGAAGCTAGGGTTTCGAAATTCACCACTAAACAATCATATCAATGTTATGAATTTAGATCAACAAGACTTTGAATTCCATGGATGACTATGCTCTTGAAAAGTCTTTGGTATATGGATGCAATTCATATTCATTCTCTCTTACTTAGTATGTTAAGCATTTGGTATGAATGTCAGAACTTATTCTCTAATATGCAACCTTGCTTGGTATGTGCTTAAGCTAACACAAAAGGGATCAATAAGATTTAAGAGAATATGAGCATAGCAAGAATCTTAGAACATGGTATGTATCCTAAGTATCCTAGAAACGATTTCATACAAGTACCGCAACACTTGTTGTACCACAAATTAAAGACATGCAGATACTGGTCGTCACACATATGCTTATGGCTGGTCAATCCTAATACATGCTCCTAAGGTCGCGAATCAAAGAAACATATATAAGAATTACGGTTTACGAACAATGAAATCATTATCATCCGGAAAGCAAAACTTGATTAATCCAAATATCAAAACATCAAACTAATCATGTTCAGGGCTTTAATCTAGCCCTAACTGCAAGAAGTTTAGCTACTCATGTCTTTAAGAGAAAATCCAAAAGAATACATGAAAGGTGGAAGAAACCAAAAACCCAAAAGTATTCTGGTTTCGTCTTTTCCGTCCGGACGGAATATGGCGTCCGATCGTCTGGGCGGCAGATTGTACTCTTCTTTCGCTTCTCAGCTGCTCACGAGTTTCTAGAGGCCAAAAAAATCCTTCTCCACTGAAACTAGGGTTCCTTATATATGATTTTCTCAACCCTAGACACTTCCTTATAGATCGTGGACTTATTAAACTCCAAGGAAAAGCCCGATATAAAGAATTATGGACGTTCCGGTCTTCCTTGTCCAACAAGGTTTCCTCAAGTGATTGAAATTCCTTCTCTTTATCACGATCTAAGCCAACTTCTTCATCTTTGCTTCCGAAACTTACAAAATACGAGAAATTAAATAAATAACTAAGATAAATACGAAATAAAACCAAATTAACACAATAATAAATACTATAAAACATCGCAAATACGGTCCTATCAAATTCTCCCACACTTAACTTTCGCTAGCCCTCGAGCGAACCAACTAAACCAATACACTACATACTACCTTCCCCATCTCAGAGAGTCTCAAAAGTTATGGCATCAAGAGTAATATAAACATCAAAACAAGTCCACATTCATTCGAAAGTTAATAAACCTCCATAACGAAAAGAAAAAAAAATAGAATATAAAACCTAGCAAAATCATAAAATATGTTAAGAAATTCTATGGATTTTGAATGGAATGATTTTATCTATCACTTATTAATCATCCAATGGATCATGTATTCATACAGTCTTGTAGTCTTTAAATAAAATAGAAAAATTTACGGGACTTCTCTAATAAGGAGGTCCTTATTTTTTAACATGCATAGTTTTGATCTCAGCCGTCAGAATCAGATCATTTAAATGGATCTGACAACTGAAATTAAAACTTCGCATGTTAAAAAGTAATTAAAGACCTCCTTATTGGAGAATCATTATATATATATATATATATATATATATATATATATATATATATCTATCTAGCAATCTATATACCTTCATTTTGATTTCCCTTTACAAATTAAGTACAGAACTGGAAACAAAAATGTATCTTCCATTCTTATTCCATAAACAAGAATTAACCTTCCTTGATCTTTGGAATGTTGTTTACCATTCATGGATGCATGACTGTCAACCTTCGCGGAGCTCATATGTTCTGATAGAAAGGTCGTCTCAGATGTCCCAGATGCAATAAAAAACAACTGGGCTCGAACGTACATTTGCATCCATCGTGTACTGGAGAAAATGTTTGAACTCTGATGCATCTTAATTGCTATTATTGTTATTCATGATGAGACTATAGCTTCTAAGTTGAACCTTTATTTTGGCTGGCTTCTTATTGCTGGCTGCATTATGAGAGATAACAGTGCAGTATTGATTCAATGGCTACTTTCATGGCTTTGACTTGTGCTATAGGCTTAGCAGCAAGGACCGGAGGTGGAGCAGAAGCTAGATATGCCTCAGAAGCCAGCTGAGTATTAGCCGAACCCGCTCTTCCTCCCCGCGGCCTTCGGGCTCCACCATGCTGGCCACAGCCCGGTTCTGTCTCAACTGCGGTTCTGAGCCAGTTGAAGCCTGAACCCCTTGACCACTGACAAATGATACATCTAATTAATATTACTACTGAAAAATGTGATTATAAAAGAAAAAAATATAATCAATGCATGTTATGGGAATTAACTGGCCCACTTCGAACATAATCCAAAGGCTGCATATGTAGAGTATGTTTGATTAAAAATTCAAATATATTTTACGGTGTCGAGAAACCCTCAATCTTTTGAAGCTTTTTACTCCCACATATAAAAACCTACACGAATTTGGTGCTGTTGTTTCTGAGTTTAAAACATAAATAAACAAATAACAACTCAGCACATACATGTCAAAGTAAAGGCAGGAGGCACCCGTGATATATATATATATATATATATATACACACACACACACACGAAAACCACCAAGAAAGGCAGGGTCATGAACTACTGGAGGCTAAAAATAATTCAAACCAATTTGTGTTCGAGCAGAAAAAATAAAGTTTGCTAGAAAGAGTACTAAAATGGAATTAAGAAAGTATACTTTAAACCAGAAAAAAAAAAAAAAAACAAACAAATCCTTCTGTGTTTGACATGTTAAAATTTTATGTCCACACTTTAATGAAACTGTTTCAGGAAATCATTATTGTGTGCCTTGTCAAACTAGGACTTAGATTAGGTTTATCCTTCTAGAGTATGGATTGTATTAGTATAGGTTTCCTATATCGATACAGATTATATCTTGTACTCCTCTATATATAGAGGCCCTTATTCATTAATGAAATACATCATATTCTCTGCTTATCTTTCTCTTGTTATTTACGTTTCCCTTAAACACGTTATCAGCACGAGTTCTAGCCCTAGCTACAAAAATCCAAAACCCTAGAACCCTAGCACCATCACCGCCGCATAGCATCTTCACGCAAGAATCTGCCTGCACATGACAGCCGACTTTGGAAGAACTTTTCTCCTTTCTCATCCGTCGGATCAAGCTATAAATTTGACAGAAGCTTCCCCCGTTTGTCTACTGCCTCCAGTTCAAATGTTACGCAATTTAAACCGTTGGATCTTCAGATATTTAGTCCTAAAGAAGCGGCACTCAGGATCAAGATTTTCTGCGATTTTGCAAACAAGAAAACCAAGTAAGTTTTTTCAAAAAGTTCCTGCTTTGATTTAAATTCTCGTACTCTTCTTTTTCTCGGGGATTTAAAAGCTTCCCTTCTTCTTCATCCCGACCCCTCTTATGGCGTGGGACTTCTATGGTGAAAATTATGAGCAAAACAATGATAAGCTATACCTACTTTGAAAGGTTATGAGAAGCATTAGGGGAGTGATCGAGCTTTATATCGCTTGCGGTATATGTAAGTCATGAGCCCCTCTAATGTCATCATTCTCTAGTAGAAGTTAAAGAGCTTTTATGAATCATGGGGATTCATAATATATGCTGTGATAAAGTAATTTCACAAAAGCATCGAACTCGACCGTACACCATCTTGGTCTTGTTCTAATCCAAATTTTCTTGGAATATTTATTAGTGTTCGTGGATGTCTATTATGACTGCGAAACTAATGTATCTTCTCATTTGTTTATTTCAGGATGACTGAAACGCCTAAGCTCGAATTTGACATCCTTGACTCTAAAGGAACTGAGTATCACCGATGGGTGACGGATGTTGAGACAACATTTATTGGGAAAGAAATCTTTTCCACAATTCGTGCTCCAGATGTGAACACGAAAGCTCCACCTGCGTCTGCAAAAGCCCAAGCATTGATGTTTCTAAGGCGCCACATGGCCCCTTCCCTAAAATGGGAATATATGCAAGTTAAGGACCCATATGAGCTATGGACTGCTCTGAATGGGAGATTTGGAAACATCCAGGATACACTACTTCCTGAATTGAAGGTCAAGTGGAATGACATTCGCTTTCTTGACTTCAAAACCGTAGCGGAATTCAATTCTGAGATGCTACGACTACGGGCTATGCTTCAATTTTGTAAGGAGACTCTTACTGAAGCAGACTTAATAGAGAAGACCCTCTCTACCTTCCCCGCATCGGCACTCATCCTCTCAAAGCAATATCGGATGGAGTACAATGCCAAGCGGATTACTACGTTCAATCAGCTAATCAATCTTCTGCAAGTAGCTGAAAAACATGACGCGATCATGATGAACAATAACTCTAGGCCTACCGGAACAAAGAGAGTTCCAGAAGCAAATTATGGCAAAATGGCTAGAGGAGGACGAAACCCTAATACTAAGGGTAATACTAATGGACAATCCGGTCCATATAATCGTCGCAACAAGGAAGGAAACCGCAACAACGTTGCACAAAACCGTGGGAACTTTGCACCACGTGGAAGAGGGCAAGGAGGACATGGCATGGGCCGTGGTGGCCATGCCAACACCGGCCAAGCTTGGCGCGGCAACAAGGTGTACAACCGTACACAAAATAATCCTCCAAGGGCACAAGTTGCTAGACGCAACAATGAGGCAGGTGGTGATAACGAGCTATGCTACCGATGTGGATCAAATGATCATTGGTCTAAGCAATGCAAGGCAAGCAACAAATTGGCTGCGGATTACAAGAAGTATTGTGAATCCCGAGAGCTAGAAGCTTATTATGCAGAAGATACCGAAGATGACAAGGACGTCAATCTCACAATTGCAGATCTTCAAGTCGACCAAAGTAACGAGAAGACTCTAGAAGCTCCAGACTTCGAATAGATTGCAATTGTTTTATTTCCAAGTTTATTATGTAAAGGCTTTATGCCTTAGTTTATTTGACTTTTGTCATAAGTTATTTATTTTGGATTAGAATTTCTGGACAAGACCTCGATGTAATCGTTGGCATATGAATAATAAATTTTCTGAATTTTCCTCCAAGTACTGAGCAAAGTTTTGAATGATGAGTCATATTTTTAATTCATTAGTGTCAATGGTTATTATATGGAAACGTATTGTAAGGATGGAAACGAATACTTATGTATCACTTCTAATGATTGCGGAAGAAAGCGCATATTAGAAAAACTTATGTGTCGATCTAGTGGGTTATACTTAACCACTATTCGAATTATTGAATCCAATAATATTTTTAGAGATGATCTTTTGGATTCCGACACATATAGGCTTTGACACGACCGTTTGGGACACCCAGGTCGTGATATGATGATCCGTATATTGAAAACTTCACACGGACATCCATTTTATCGAGCTAATAGAAGCAAGAATTAAAAGATGATTCAAGGAGAGGAGACTTGCGTCACTGACATGCCAAAGAAACGAGCACATTCTGTCAAACGCCAGGCGATCGATCGCAGAAGCACGTGCGATCGATCGTCCGCCTCAAGCATGCCTCGGACATCGTCCAGAGAGCATTTGCGATCAATCGCAGAATAACGTACGATCGATCGCACGTCTCCAGAATGCCTGGACAACGTCCAGAGAGCATTTGCGATCGATCGCAGAAGCACGTACGATCGATCGCACGGTAACGATTGTTACTTCCCCCTCTAATCCTGATTCCAAACTTGAACAGGATACCTCCTATGCTTCTGCTGCCTTCATGGCCAATGGCTCATTTTGCAAAGCCTGTTCCTTAGGCAAATTAGGATCGAGACCATCCTATGCTAAGGACACAAAAGAAATTATTTCATTCTTACATCGTATCCAAGGAGATATTTGTGGACACATCCAACCATATTGCGGACTTTTAAGATATTTTATGGTTTTGGTGGATGCATCGACATACTGGTCACATGTCGCTTTATTGTCCACACACAAATGCTGCTTATGTAAAACTTCTAGCACATATTATATGCTTAAGGGCTCACCACCCATATCATCCTATAAAGTCAACTACGTCTTGACAATGCTAGAGAGTTTACATCACTGACCCCATGTGTATACACAAAATGGTCTCGCAGAAGCCACCATTAATAGACTTCAAATGGTCACTTGGGCATTGGTTATGCGCACCAATCTCCCATTATCTGCTTGGGGTTATGCAATATTGCATGCAGCTCTACTTATTCGTTTCAGACCCACTACTAATCAACCGTTTTATGCGTACCAGATGTAACTGGATATGAGCCGGATGTCTCACATTTTACGCATACCTGATTATACGGTTTATGTGCCAATTGCGCCCCCACAGCGCATTCAATTGGGTCCTCCGAGACGTTTAAGTATTTATGTTGGTAACGAATCTCCAACTATAGTCCGCTATTTGGAATCCTTGACAGGCGATCTCTTTACCGCTAAGTTTGCGGATTGTCACTTTGATGAGACAGTCTTCCCGTCGTTAGGGGGAGATAAGAACAAGAATGTTCAATAGGAACGACAGGAATTGTCGTGGTCTGTCCCCACTTTGTCTCATCTTGATCCCCAAACCGCACAATATGATAGTAAAGTGCGAAGTATACTCAATATTCAGGACGTAGCAGATTCGATGCCTGATGCGTTTTCTGATATTGATAAAGTGACGAGATCATATATACCAGCTGCAAACGTGCCTGTAAGGTTGGAAATCCTCTAGAGGAAGAGGGGATATGGCACCCATAATGGTGCCACAACTACACATAGTGGAGGTGTGGTTGAGGCCGTGGTTCCCTAAAGGAAGAGGGTGAGACCACTTGGTTCGATGGATACTCGCCAAAGGAAGGAAGCGAGTTTGGCACAGCCTAATCCATTCATCATCAATACCCGAAACCTGTCTCATGAGATTATCTCTGATTATAGTTATGTCCAATGAATCAATATTGGGGGACGCCTCAATGATTGAATCAATTTCAGAGAATACAAAAATCTCGATAAATGCATACATGCTTGAGACGAAATTCTTGATGATGTATTGCTCAATAGACTATAGAGCATGATGACATCGAACCACGCTCTGTTGAAAAAAGTCAACGTAGAGCATATTGGCCTAAATGGAAAGATGCAATCCCGATTGAACTAGATTCACTAACAAAGAAAAAGGTATTTGGGTACGTAGTGCTAACGCCCCCAAGTGTAAAGCCTATTGGACATAAATGAGTCTTTGTTAGAAAGCGTAATGAGAATAATGTAGTCTTGGGATATAAGACTCGCCTTATGGAGCAAGGTTTCTCACAACGCTCTGGGGATTGACTACGAGGAGACATATTCTCCCGTAAAGGATGTTATTACATCCTGCTACCTTGTCAGTTTGGTAGTTTCCACAAAAACTTGACATGCAGCTTATGAATGTGGTTACAACATATCTCTATGGAGATCTAGATTCAGAGACATAAATGAAGGTGCCATATGGACTTCATTTACCCAAATCAAGTGGCTCTAGACCACAGAGCACGTTTGTAAGTTGAAACGTTCACTAAGTGACTACTTGATTGGGAAGGGATATATAAATAATGATTTATGCCCATGCGTGTTCATAAAGAGAACAAGTTCCGAATTTGCAAATTATTATTGTCTATGTATATGACATGAATTTAATTGGTACTCTCGAAGAACTGAGAGATACCTCTATGTATTTGAAATCCGAATGTGAGATGAAAGATCTTGGGAAACTCAGTTTCTAGGCCTTGAGCTAGAGCACTGAGATAGTGGAATATTAATCCACCAATTGGCTTATGTCCACAAGATGTTAAGAAGGTTTAACATGGACAAAGTACATCCAGTTAGCACTCCCATGATCGGTCGGACCCTAGATCCAAAGAAGGAACTACTTCGTTCAAAAGGATGATGACGAAGAATTACTAGGGGCCGAAGTGTCATATCTAAGTGCAATAGGCGCATTGTTGTACTTAGCTCAATGCACTAGACCTGACATCTCTTTTGTTGTGAACTTGTTAGCTAGATTTAGCTCTGCGCCCACGCAACGCCATTGGAGTGGCATAAAGACAATATTTCGTTACCTTAAGGGTACAATCGATTTGGGCTTGTTTTATCCCTACAGAGAGGCACAAAAATATGGCAAGATGGGTAAGAAACCCGAGCCTACTGTCGTCGGGCGATCGATCGCAAGGAATGCGGCGATCGATCGCACGGGTACTGAAATTCCCTTCACCGAAAATCCTTGTGATGTTTAGGTTGGTTGTGCTGATGCCGGGTATCTCTCTGACCCGCACAAAGTTATAATCAGCAACAACAAACACTCCTCAAGATTCAAGTGAATCAAGTTAGATCCGAGGAGAATGTGGCAGATTTATTTACTAAGTCTCTGCCTAAGTCCACATTTGAAAAACATGTTAAAAGCATTGGTATGCTTAAGTTATCCGAGCTCCTATGATTGTAGGAATCAGGGGGAGGTGCAGACTTGAGGGGGAGTCTGGCACATACATGTCTCTTTCAAATGTGAAGGGTGCGTTGTACTCTTTTTCCCTTCGACCAAGGTTATTTTTCCCACTGGGTTTTTATTGTTACTTGGCAAGGTTTTTAATGAGACAACATGGAAAACATCACCTAGTTGTGACCGACACAAGGGGGAGTGTTTCAGGAAATCATTATTGTGTGCCTAGTCAAACTAGGACTTAGATTAGGTTTATCCTTCTAGAGTATGGATTGTATTAGTATAGGTTTCCTATATCGATACAGATTGTATCTTGTACTCCTCTATATATAGAGGCCCTTATTCATTAATGAAATACATCATATTCTCTGCTTATCTTTCTCTTGTTATTTACGTTTCCCTTAAACAGAAACTAAATAATTGAAAAAAACAATAGGGAACTTAATGATAGGGGAGAGAGAGGAGAGAGAGAGAGATTAATTATACCCTGCCGCATGGGTTCAATCATTTTTCTGGTAAATCATTAATCCGATAAGGTCTCAAAAATTGTTCATTGACCTCCCTTACTATTAAGAAACCAAAGAGTGCAGATCTTTTCCTCTATTCTTTTAAGCATCTTTACGGAAAATTCTACAATGCCCAAAGCACTAGTGCTCAGGCATGTCAGCAATAATCTGGACCGTTAGATCTGTAAATCTCCATCTTGCTTCTTATAAGTGAAGTCTTAAAAAAATCTGGAGCAGTAGTGCCCAAAACACTCGAGACATTTCCGCATCTTTACACCTGAATATAAAATTACAGATGGAAAAGAAACCTCTAGACCGGGACTAGAATTCAAGACAGAATGGAGGAAAAATAATCCGTAAAGAATGTAATAGGTACTGCAGGATATGAATAGGCTTATTTCTACAAGGATGACGAGGGCTGCAATATTGGTCCCAATTTATAGCATGCTGATGAGCACCCCTTGTTTTAGAATACCATATTGGGTAACGTCCAGATCCTACTAACCAACAAATTTTAGATATTTGTTTCCATATAAAGTGGGTTTTAAATATGTGACAAATCCATCATATTAAGAAAAATAATGAAGTTATTATTACGGCTAAGAATTTCTTCATTTTAAGAAAAACCATCTTGATCTTTGACTGTTTTTTAAAAGAAACTATGCAATATAACACAATGCATAAAGAAAATAAGAATATTGGAAGTTCGCAAAACCGTTGGTCATTAGTCGACCGTTATGCATTAAAATATTGTTCGTCACACGTAAGTATTTACTGAATATATGCGACTCTCTACTAGGTTTTTTTTCGCCATTGTTTTTGTCTATTAAGGTTTCTCCCGGCGTAGTTCTTTTATTTCCCTCATGAGATTGCAATTTTGAAGGGGTAAGCCTTTGTGTTCTGGCCTCCTTGGGCTAGCCATGCATGCACATCAGCTCGATCGATCGGGGAGCCTCTCGGCTGCTAAGGACTCCGTTTCGACACCATCATGAGTCAGCGCACTATGGTCAATCTCGATCTGCCAACATCTTTGCATGGGATCGTCCTCTAAGATCTCAAGGATTCGGTCCGTAATTTCAGGAGGATGGTATATATCCTCCTTGGAGGTTTTGGAATTGGCTACGAATCTGGATGACATCGTCTTTGTTGATGTTCGAGAAAGGAGCTTTACCTTGTCAACGCAACTATATATAACATTGGTGAGCATGCATCATCGTCTTGACAGCTAGCAGTCGGTAATTGGGTTTGGTGGCCGGTCGCACGACTTTCTAGAAAAAATATTCTCGAAAAGTTAATTAACTTTTAAGGAATACTCTAATTAACAAAGTTAACCGGTGATTTTTCAGGTCTAAGAACTAGTTGCATTTGCAACAAGGAGATGTGTATGTGTTTGACAAGTAAGTAAGACTTCAATATGCACATTTTCTTAGTTGGTCAATATATGTTCAATGCACTCGTCCTCCCAAATGAGCACCCATACGTTATCTCATGTTTTCGACATGCATAATTTGTTTGAGACTGGTTAATTACTAAATGCAATGTATGACAATAGATCATAGAATGTCAAAACGATCATCCTATGGTTAGGTAGGGATGGCAAAAAAACCCGCCGGTTCGGGTATCCGACCCGACCCGACCCAAATGGGTTAGTTTTTGAAGACAAAAAACGGGTGGCGGATGCGGGTCGGGTTCGGTTGAGTTGTTACTGAATCCGAACCTGTATCCGTACCCGACCTGTTGTTAATTAATAATAAATATTAATTTTTAATATATATTTTAATACCTAATATCTATATAATATATATATATATATATATATTTTTTTTTTTTTTAAAACCCTAATCTCGATTCTCCTCTCTCTCTCTCTCCATGGCCACCAGCCCCCAATCCCCATCTTTAATTAACCTCTATCATTTTTTTTTGTCCTCTCTCTCTCTCTCTCACCATCGCCACCAGCCCCCATCTTTAATCAACCTCATCATTTTTTTTGCCCTTTCTTTGATTTCCTTTCCTCCCTCCACAATTACAATTCCACTGTAAGTTTTTCTCTCTCTCTCTCCATCGCCACCATATGTACATCTCTAATTATCAGCTTTAATCAATCTCTCTCTCACCACTATACTTCATAACTGACTGGATCAATTTCTCAAATCTTCTTCCCCACCTTTTCTCATCAGATCCAATCACCTAGTCAAATTGCTGTTGTTTTTTTTTTTTTTTTTTTCGGGCGGGCCGGTAGGGTTCGGTTAATAATATACCGACGGGGCGGGTTCGGGTAGTTTCCGGGGCGGGTTCGGATTCGGGTAAAAAGTATGCATTCGGGTTCGGGTTTCGGGCATCCAAAACCCGGCCCCGACCCAACCTGTTGTCATCCCTACTAAGTTTAGGAACTAATTCAAAGGCATAATATGTTTCGTGATCCTAACATCTTTAGTACCATGCTTTTATAAGTCAAGGTTCAATGAATGTATTCATCAATGTATGTAACACAAGATGTATCTGTCCTTAAATCCAGCTTTTAGGGACAGATAGAGGCAATAGACACACTTGCAATAGGGACAAATGTTTGTCCCCACAGGCTCTTTTTGTAGTAATTAACAATGATAGGTATCAATTTATTGTTCGGTTACAAAAGTATTTACAAGGGCTCATTGTTATTTTTTTTTTCTGAGTGACGAATGATTTAATATAAAAAGGAAATAAACAAATGCAAGTGACTTACCAAACAAAGTATAATTAAGTAGTTTCGACAACATGTCCATTTCAATTATTGTATGCAGTGACATCACTTTTACATTAAAAAATACCAAATAGTCAGACATTGTTTTTTAAACGTATAAAACTTTAAAAGAATTGCTTATCGAACACTAAACTAGTTCTTTTACTTTACAACAGATTATTATCTATGTACAATGGAGACAATTTTTTCTCAATGGAGATAATTTTTTCTTATTGCACAAAAATTACTAAATTGTCTCTTAATTAGATCTGGTGGATTTGTTATATGTCTTCATATAATTAATAGGGATTTCATACTCTATTACTCTTTAGTAGAGAGGAAGATACCATTTTTGTTAAGATGAGCTTCAAGGAAACCGATAGGCCTTACGTACGAAGTTGGACAGTGTTCCAGCCCAGCCCACCAGAATAGAATTATGCAGGACATTTTCTAGATCGCCCAATAACACCGCCAATGAGGGAGCTTTTACAGGATTGCTGGTAGCGGAGATCGAACTTAGTTGATTTGTTTATTTTAATCTCCACAATTTTATTTCTCCTAATTTCTTTCTATAATGGAGTTTAGTTTTTCTTGGCCAAATAAAAAAAGTTTAGTTTGAATCAAAGGTACTCGAAGAAATTGACTGATGGGATTGGGATGACTGTGCCTATTTGACTCGATCGAAAATTCATTTGGCTGGTATATTATTGGTTGTTGTTGTTATTATTATTATTATATTGATATTGAAGTAGGAAAATTTTATATTTATTCACAATGGAACCTCATCTACCATTGTGAACAAGTATAAAATTAGAGCAACTAAGATCTCGGTATATACCCTCATGTTCTTAAGTCGTTTTATTATTATTTTTATAGAAATGATAATTTAGGATTTGAACATTTAACCACGATCTTTAACTAAAAAAGTCAATATTATTGATGAGAACACACATAACGGCTCACACTAAAAAAGTCGTTTTGGGGAGGTGCTTTGGTGTTGTGCTGGTCCAGGCATATGGTTTTGTTAGGGTCATATATCTTGATTGGGCTGTTTCGTCTGTTCTATGTGGTTTACTAGGGTTAGGTCAACACAGCTCAGATGTGTGTTGTTTGATCCTTCCAATGGTCTACATAATGCAGACTGGATTGGATTTTTGTTTTTTCTCCCCGTTCTACTGGCATTTTGTTTTGGTTGTTTACAAGGAATGTACTCGTTAGTCAAGTTTAGGCTTCTTTGTGTACACCCTAACCCCAGGGTGTCTTTCTCTTGGTGCTAGAACAACAAATAAAGTTGTCAAATTTGTAGTTGATTTCGGGAATCAAAATTATTATTTTTTTGTTGCAATAGTAGCGTCGTATAAAGTAGTGTTGATTTTAGACAAATTTATTTGTGTTCCAGGATCAACACTTTCTCTTCTAGTTGGGCTATGACTAATAAAGGAGGTAAAATTATTGACCTTATTGGTAATTTTCCTTTATTTTAGATAGTGATTATTTGTTTTGTCGTTCCTTGGAAGAGTGGGTCATTATGACATTATGTGTTATTTTGCTTATTATGAATAAAATTGACACATTCTTCTAAAAAAATAATAATCAATTGTTTTAGAAAAAATAAGTCTCCATTTCAAAAAAAAAAAAAAAAGAGAAGTCTCTCTGTATGCACATGAGCACGTGTCAAGAGGCTAATATTAGACTAGAAATTTTCACATTCAATAAACATGTTATGCAGGTGTTAAAAAACAAAGAAGAATGGTAAGAACAATTTCACATGAGATTGTTGCCTACGTAAGTCCACCGTTAGAGGTGTCAAACTAGTCTGGCTCGTCCCGGCCCAACCGATTTAAAGTAGGCCCGTTCACGCTTCGAACCATACTCGAGCCGGCTTATTTAAGTAAACACTGGCAACGGCCCAAGACCGCAACTTGAGTCAATATCTTATCGGGTTAATATGTAATTAAATTTATTTTTTATTTGGAGTAATTATAATAGTTTTTGTTTGGAAAAATAGAAGAAGAATTAAAATATTTGTTTGAAGAGTTAGAATATTTGAGGGGTTTACTAAAATCTTTAACTATTTTGATAATGTCAATGTTATAGCTCAACTAAAAACTAAGATGAGAATTAGATCAATAAATCATATGCCTGAATCCTACGGTCAGCATGTCTAAAAGAATGAAATTTACATTTTTAATAAGTCGTGCTCAAACCAAGCCTGGCTTGTTCAAGCTCCGGCTAGACTGGCCCATTGGACCAATTTTCCTTGGCCCCTTTAATTGTGCTCGGGCTGCGATTGGCCGATATTAAACAGACTGAGCTCAGGCCAGCCTAACCCGTTTGTGACACCATTGGACCACCGTGTATTATTAGAATATCCTATTGAAATCATCTTAATTAGCAAAAATTAAGAAAAACTGAATTTCATTAGTCAATGAATGCATTTATTACAAAGAGATCATCTTAGATACAATGAATGAGCAGTGGTGGATTTGGAAATTTTGATCAGATGGGGCAAAACTAAGACTAACTAAGAGACTTTTTTTATTCCCCAAAGAAATTCCAAGGATAGTAATAAAAATCATATATAATTAGACTTTAATTACAACAACATTACCATCTGCTTGATCTAAAATGCTTCAATTAGATATCTTCAACAACATTACCATCTATTGTAGAACTAATAAGCTTAACAGCGACATTACAATATGATCCAAGTATCCAACAAGAAGAGGATAAAAGCCCCCATCCACTGCAACTTGGACCCCAGCTTGTTGAGCCCTCAGTTCTGTAGCTAAACCAGAATCAGAAGGGTTTGATCAACGTATATAATACCTCTCGCTTCATATATATATCAAAATTCATTCCCATCTCAACTTATAATTGAAGGGTATTACGATGTCAACAATGAGACAGGATAATGGGAAAATGCTAAGCAATACACTAACGTCTGGTTTAATTCATCAAAATGTTCTCTATGGTTCTGTGTTCAGCTCCACCGATAGGCATTACAATAATTACATGATGTGCATTTGTCAAAAAACAAAAGGTATTCTTATTCTCGCTGCACTTTGTCGAATTATTGTTTTAAAATAATAAAACGTTAATTTTACATTGCAGGATGACAAAATGAGAGTGAAATTATACAATAAACAAGGTCAAGATTTGGTAAAAGTTGACATCTTAACAAGACTATATATAATTACATACGCATGTATGGTAGAAAAATCACTTTTCGAAAGCAAGTTTACCGTACTATGTTAGTGAGAGCATCGGATCAACCAACAGCAAACAAGTCGGGCTGGTGTTTGACCCGATCAGCAGCTACAATTGCAAAAATGACCAAATGCTTGCTTCTAAAACCTGGAAAGATAATGCAAGGAAGTTAGGACAAGGAAGATGATACGGAAACTTCAATTTAAATAGCCGGCCGGCTCTGATTAGCCTTTAAACAATTGAAACAAAGAAGTTGGGACAAGGAATAACATTGAGAATAAGATATTATAATGTGCATTTGCACCATAAACGGCTGCTGACCCAGTCTCTCCTCTTCACCCTCAAAACAATACATCAAAATTTCTCTGTCAGTTGATTGATTAAGCGATAACAAGAAGCCAACAATTTAATATGTAAACAAATAGGGCGTCTTAATCAAATGGGCATCTACCACCTAGTATAGTGCTTTTTATAAAATGTCTTTAACAGAATGAACAAACTCTCAGATTATATATATGCACAGTTGAATCCCCAAGGAATTAACCCTCTGAAAAGTGAAAATAACACAGTTTGATATTCTTACATAGCACCCCCAGCATATCTTTTCCAAGATTTATACAAAGATTCAATCATGGAAACAGATTTCCAAGGTTACATCACACTCTTCCTTGTCTGGTTAGTCTCCACAATCCTTGTCCGAGCTATACTTGCCAAATTTCGAAACAATTCACGCCTTCCACCAAGTCCAATGGCCTTACCAATCTTTGGACACCTTCACCTCCTTGCCCCAATTCCTCACCAAGCTCTTCACAAGCTATCAAACCGCCTTGGACCTTTAATTCACATCTTTCTAGGTTCTGTTCCTTGTGTAGTCGTTTCCTCTCCGGAAATGGCGAAAGAGTTCCTCAAGACACATGAAGCTTCCTTCTCCAACAGACCCCATATGGCTGCTGTTGATTATCTCACATACGGGTCAGCTGATTTTTCTTTTGCACCCTATGGACCTTACTGGAAATTCATGAAGAAACTCTGCATGTCTGAACTTCTCGGTGGAAAAACACTGGATCAGCTCCTTCCAGTGAGGCGTGAAGAGATGACGAGTTTCATAGATTTGATGCTAAACAAGGCCAAGGCAAATGAGGCAGTTGATGTTGGAGCTGCACTTATGAATGTCACCAATAATGTCATATCGAGAATGACTATGGGGCAGAGTTGTTCTGCGGACGAAAGAGAGGCTGATGGGATTAGGAAGTTGGTGAAAGCTGTTGCTGAGCTTACAGGGAAGTTCAATTTGTCGGACTTCATTTGGTTTTGTAAGAATTTGGATTTGCAGGGATTTGGGAAAAGGCTTAAGGAAGTGCGTGATCAGTTTGACACTATGATGGAGAGGATCATAAAGGAGCACCAAGAGGCACGAAAGAAGAAGAAGGAAATGGGTGAAAGTGATGATGATATTAGGGATTTGCTTGACATATTGCTTGAAATATCTGAAGATGAGACTTCAGAGATTAGATTGACTAGAGAAAATATAAAGGCCTTCATCCTGGTACGTAACTCTTCTTACCACAAAACTTCCACTGCCTAACTTCTGTTGCTAGTTCACTGATATGATAACTAATGCCTCTATGTAATTAGTAACAATTAAGTAAGATTTCATTCATTATCTAGTATATGCTGAATGACAACTAAAAAATAAATATTTGAGGTCATTGCACTAATATATCATACAAAATCTGTAGATGAAACAGTAGACATTAATTTTGGCCAGCAAACAGTTTGAGGTCAAAGAAGGCTAGGTTTTATGATGTAACCGGCAGACACTAAATATTTTAACTACTTGGAAATAATTACTAAATGCTATGAACAGAAATTAAGCAAGTCTTGCATGTTTAGTACGTAATTAATTAGCGGATATTCATGACAGGATATATTTGCTGCTGGTACCGACACATCTGCAATTACAACAGAATGGGCACTAGCAGAGCTAATCAACCACCCAGATGTGATAAACAAAGCAAGACAAGAAATCGACTCTGTAGTTGGGAAAAACAGACTAGTAAAAGAATCAGACATTCCCAACCTTCCTTACCTGCAAGCCATAGTGAAAGAGACACTAAGGCTTCACCCAACAGGTCCATTAATTGTGAGAGAGTCAACTGAACCCTGCTCGATTGGCGGCTATGAGATTCCAGCAAAAACCAGATTGTTTGTTAACGTGTGGGCTGTCAACAGAGACCCCAATCACTGGGAAAAGCCTCTGGAGTTTGAGCCGGAGAGGTTTGTACGCGACGAAGGGAGTGGGATGAGCCAGTTAGATGTGAGAGGACAACATTTTCATTTGTTGCCATTTGGTAGTGGAAGAAGAGGGTGTCCTGGAACTTCACTTGCACTACAGGTTGTGCAGACAACGCTCGCAGCTATGATTCAGTGCTTTGAATGGAAAGTACCTAATGGTACTGTTGACATGGAAGAAGGGCCTGGATTAACACTTCCAAGGGCTCATCCCTTGGTTTGTGTTCCAATTGCTAGGCTCAATCCCTTTCCATCTTTTGATTAAACGTAAAGAATCAATATTTAAGTACCATTACATCACAAATGTGCCTGCTGGATTGTCTGGTAATTGTTGCTAAATCTTTGGAGAGCCAACTCCATCATCACTTTCATGAGTTTTTTTTTTTTTTTTTTCAATATACAGCAGTCTTTCATATGTGATATATACCCATGTATATTTTCATTCTCATAATACAAAACAGTACAATATTCTGCATGATCTCAGTACATAGTAGAAAACCAATTAAGGTCCACTAACTTCAATCCAATTCTCCAATCCCTTTAGATTTATGTAGCGTCGGTAGACTGTGGGGCATATTATGTAAACTCTAATAATAAGTAATATCACTTTCAAACAAGCTAATACAAAATCATGACAAGTTAAGAAAAAGGGATAGATTTTTTTAATTTCTCCATAAATTTTAACTGGGTTTTTCAATGCAGGTTTGTGAATTTAGCAAACGCAATTAAACTAGGAACTGCTCAAACATGTAAATATCGACTCACATTAATGCCGGTGGCTCTCACAAATCACCAGTACGTACTCCGTTTCACGTCATTAAAAGTCATGCTGGGCAGCTTCCCGGCTCCTCTTTTACTCTTTCTCAGTACTCGATCTCTTTTCCTTTTATTAGTTCCTGGTTGCTATCACAAGCGATTGGGGTCATGATTAGAGGAGGTTTATATATGACCAGATACCATCAACTTCTTCTCCGGGAAGAAAATGGCCATGATCAGAAGAGGTTAATATATGGCGAGAAAATTGAAGAATTTCTTCTTTAGGTCGACAGCAAATTTGAGAATGAAATCACAAATGGGGACTAAGGGTGGACAAAAAATTATATGGTCCGGATCATGGGACACACTTTTTGACACATATTTTTATTTCCTTTAAGAGCCCTTAGATCTAAAAGCATTCAAGGGTTCAGATCAATTAAATATATGAGGTGGCAAATGACATGACATTAAATTACTTTTAAACAAAAAAATTAAATAAATTTGGAATAATCTTTTTTTTTTTTTGCCAAAAAATTTGTAGAATAAAAGTAACTTAATATCATGTCATTTGCCACCTCATATATTTAATTGATCTGAATCCTTGAATGCTTTTAGATCTAAGGGCTCTTAAAGGAAGTAAAAATATGTGTCAAAGATTGTGTCCCATGATCCGGACCCAAAATTATTATATAGTTTCAGACTTTTAACCCACCACGTATACTATGGTCTGAGCTAATGTTTTTTTTTTGGCAAGTGGTACTATGGTCCGGGATAATCTGATTGGTTCACATGGAGAAATATTTGCTGTTAATTGGTTCCCTTAACATAATTTTTTTTTTGCCCTCTACATTGAGCTATGTAGAGATGTCGTGATCCTATTGACCTGGATCACTATTTCACAATGTCACGTGGTACGTAGTCTCGGACCACATAATAATTACTCATATGTGAACATATTGGTTCGGATTTTTGGCCTTACCGCTAACCACAATGATGGTTTTGGTATTCGAATTTTAAAACAAAACCGGCCATTAGTATTCATAACTGACCTCCGACATCTTTGTGTCCTCGGTTTGATGTGGTTTAGTTTCTTCAATCGAGAAATTAAGATAAATGTCTATTCATCATTTGTTACCAAAATTAGATAGTTTTCTTGGATTGGATACATACTATCACAATCCAAAAAACTGGGTTAATATATGGAGAGACGAAAATGCTTATGAAAAAAAGTAGGTGGGCATAACTTAAACAGAGTTATTGACGGTTGTTACTAAAATTGGGTCGGATTTGAAAGACAAAGTACTACTGTGATAGTTTTTAAATGTCAGGTAGCAAAGTGAATAATAAAATAATAAAAGTGGATAAATCATGATA
Source organism: Rubus parviflorus (assembly GCA_029955375.1). Taxonomy (NCBI): domain Eukaryota; kingdom Viridiplantae; phylum Streptophyta; class Magnoliopsida; order Rosales; family Rosaceae; genus Rubus; species Rubus parviflorus. The sequence goes on along the minus strand of JARGGL010000006.1, from coordinate 14,669,997 downwards.
AAAACCCAAAATTGTAATAAAATAATAAAAGTGGATAAATCATGAGGTGGTACGTGGACCCAATCCAGCGTGTCCTTGTGATGTTATTCTCAGCCCACGGTTTTTGTTTTGCTTGTTTGGTAATTGGTTTGCTATCAGCCTATCAGTCTCTCCCCTTCTTTCGCTTGAATCTCCCCTCGACTTTTTCACGACCCCCGTCTCCTATCATATCTTTCTCTCACCAAACTTTATTTTCACAAATCGCTCCTTGATTTCTTCGGTATTGCTGATGCCTCGACATCCATATTGGTATTCTGTTTTTCAAAATATTCAAATTCTTTTCTGGGCAATACATTGAGATTCAACTAGTTTCTTCACGTCTTTCCCTAAATCATGAGAAATTCCAATTTTTAGACCAGAATTTTTCAGCTTTCGATTTTTATTGAATACTTTGGACTATGGGTTCTTCTCTGTTCACAAGATTTTGAGTCTTCCAAAGTGAATTTGCAAATAATACCAGCTGGGTTTTGTTCGAATCGATACATATTCTTGTAAACTTTTGGTTTGGATTTGTGGGTTTTCTCTCAACCATGGTTACAGCGAAACTAAGAATGCTCCATTATGTATTGGACCATGTATATGGTGCATTCATGCACAGAACAAAGATGAGCCCTCAATTTTTTTCAAAAGGGTGGGGTGGTAAACAGCTTGAATTGCTGGAGAGAATGATTAATCAGCTATTTCCAGAGGCCGCAGGGCAGAATTGGCCTCCCACTTTGGTCCGGCCCATTTGGAAAACAGTTTGGGAGAGCAAGAACGCTTCTCTTAGAGAAGGGGTTTTCAGAACACCTTGTGATGAGCAGCTTCTTAGTGCATTGCCTCCTGAGAGTCGCAATGCAAGAGTTGCTTTTCTCGTCCCGAAATCGGTGCCCCCTCAGAAAATGGCATGTGTGGTTCATCTTGCAGGTACCAACATAGTATATCATTTTGACTGTGTATTGATTATGATTGGCATTTTGGATTCAGTGTTCGCTTGTTGCATTGCTTTAATGGAGAATTCAGCGGTTCAATTGAGCTTTTCGGTGTTGGTCCTCCTGCCCAATGTAGTATAGTAAATCATGAGCTTTAACTAGAGAGAGCTGGGCTTTACATTGTTTGGTTTGTTTCTTGTCTATAGAAATATGAATTCCGAGCCTAGCTCATCCAATATATTTGGGGGTACAGTTGAAATGAGACCTTGCTACCTATGTGTATTTTTCTCGAAGATTCAATTTTAAGTTTATGAAGTGTTTACCACTTTTAGGAAACCATATTTGAAGCTGTTCGTTTCCTTGAAAGACTTTAGCTTTGCAATATACTTAGTTTCTTCCTTTATTGGTTGGGACTGAATTTCGTTCTTCTTTGGGTGGTAGTGATCAGGAACAATGTATCAGCTTGTTGGTGAAATGCTTTGTTGTAGTATACTAATTTTGTTTTATAATTTTTCTGACTATGTAGCGATTCTTTTGATGATTAATGCACTATTCATGGATTTTTGTGTTGTGCTCGATTTCTGACTTTCTTTTCCTTTGGCTGACTATATGACTGTTTTTCTCTGAGGCAGGCATTTTTTGATTAACCTACAAGAGATGCTCTAGTAACACAACTATTTCAAACGCGTAATGTGAAATATTGGATGGTCATGCATTCCAACTTCCTATGGAATTGCTTTGCTGTAACATTTAATGGCATTAACTACTTTACCTTTTGGATTTCAAGTTGTGATTTTTTTTTTTTACAGGGACAGGGGACCATTCATTTGAACGAAGGTTACGACTTGGGGGACCATTATTGAAGGAAAACATTGCAACTATGGTGCTTGAGAGGTATGATTCAATTCACCATTCTCAGAACCCTTGTAACTGAAATCAGAGTTTTACGTAGTTACTATATGTAGCCTTTGACTAAGGTAGATATGTTATTGCAGCCCTTTCTACGGACAAAGACGTCCTATGATGCAGCATGGTGCAAAACTCTTGTGTGTCAGTGACTTGCTTTTATTAGGAAAGGCAACCATTGAAGAATCCCGCAGTCTCTTGCATTGGTTAGACACTGAAGAAGGGTTTGGGAAGATGGGTGTTTGTGGACTTAGTATGGGTAAGACTCAACTGGATCCCTTGCTCTAGCTTTAAGTAACTTGTTCCTTTTAGCTTTAAGGTTGTCATTATAGTATTTGTTTTCAAACTTGAACTAGTTTTTCTAGTTCTACTTGCGATAAAATGACATATTAGTTACCCTAGAAGTGGAACTCACACCCAAACTTTGATGAATTTTATTTTGACGCCATATAATGTTTCTATGAAATCTAGGAGGAGTACATGCTGCAATGGTTGGATCACTGCACCCTACACCTGTTGCAACCCTTCCATTTCTCTCTCCACACTCTGCTGTTGTGGCATTTTGTGAGGGAATATTACAGCATGCTACTGCATGGGAGGCACTGAGGAAGGATCTTGCAGTGCAGAAAGCTGCAATGACTCTCGAGGAGGTGAGAGAACGAATGCGCAATGTTCTGTCTCTCACAGATGTCACACGCTTTCCAATTCCAAAAAATCCCAATGCCGTGATATTTGTCTCTGCCACTGTAAGTATATATCGGATTTCAATATCAACTGATGAATCTGCTATAGAAAAATGACGAGTAGGCAGTTCTCTACATTTCTTATTAACCCATTTCATGGTTCTATGGACAATTTCCCATTTTCTTGGTAGAAACGTTTCCCTAATTTGGTGATAAGTTATACGTGCTGCTCCTAGCAAGAAGTTGTTATGATATTCTAAATAAATATAAAGAATTGACTTTATATTCTTATCGATTAAGTAAATGAAAAGAAATAGTCATTTTGTAAGTAAAAAATGAGATATTAACATCTTCATCCTCTTTTGTCTCACCATTGATCCTTGTGAAAATGCTCAGTGAGAGGCTTCTAGTCCGTGTTGTTTTAATGGCAAAACCGCAAAATGTATCACTGTGAAAATGTAAAGGCTCTGCATTGCTCACTTAAGAGGCTTCTAGTTCATGTTATTTAAAAACTTTTACATACACTTTATTGTACACAAACTGACCTCTCCGTTGTAAAGTTGATAAATAAGTTGTTTGTGTATGGTGATAATTTCACAGTTGCTTAATCTTAGCTTGCCTTTGTGTTAATATCTCAATTCTGTGTGTGTGCACGCATGCTCTTTGGTGTTTGTTTTGTGGCCTATGATGTTTGAACTATCATTCTATGGAGATAGATTTTTGTGTGTTTACATTGGAATCCTACTGTATAACATGTGGAAGCCATCCTTTCTACACAAATGCATATCACTGCTACATTATTTATTGTTCTTTCACACATTTGTAAGCACATGTACAATGCATTCGTGCGGGCAAAACTTAGCTTTGCAAGACTGTTTCCTTTAATTGCATTCATTTTTCAGGATGATGGGTACATCCCAAAACACTCTGTGCTGGAGCTTCAAAAAGCTTGGCCCGGTTCAGAAGTAAGATGGGTCACTGGTGGACATGTCTCATCTTTCCTTCTCCACAATGGTGAGTTCCGCAGGGCCATTGTTGATGGACTTGACAGATTAGAATGGAAGGAGTCTCCTTTGTGACATTGGCATCACATGTGAAGAAGACCCTGTACTTTTTCTGATATGGTAAATCTTCACTACTAATTCTCACCAACGTGTAAAAATTGGATATAGTTGACATCTGGGACACCCCCAAATGGAAAAGATGGGGTATTTTATGAAACATCTAATTCCCGATGTTCTCTCATAACATCTTGCATTCTACTCTGCAAGTTTACAATTATGCTGGAGTGTAGAGATATTGGATCATTGTAAATTTGTAGTGTATAGTTGCAAGGAATTAATATCATCCCATCCGAGATTATTCAGATTGGCCGGTTTTTTTTTTTGTTTTTTACTTAATTTTTTTTTTTTTGCTCAAACGGTTTTTAACTTGACACTACTGACGATTACAAGTACAGTTTTTGGATCGATATTTCATTACTTCATTATGAGTCGACCTGAAACCATATTTCTTTTGGTACAAGTCAATCCAGAAATTCAATGAAGTTTTCTGCCGTCTTAAATCAACACGCAGTTATTCATTTTCTTGACCCATTCTAAAGAAGGAAAATTGAGGCTGAACCCAAGGGTTGCTTATTTGCATGAAGCTCCTTTATTATTGAACACCAGCTGCCGGATCTTTCATGCATTGGGCATTACTTGCAGCTTGGGAGTGGAGTACCACAGAGGCACCGGTTATGGAAATACGATGTGTTGTCGAAGCTCTGCAACTTCCCACCCACCGGAATCTGACCACACAACCTGTTGTAGCTCACATTGAAGAACTGCAATTTCACTTGGGTCAACTCGTCCGGAATACTCCCTGTGAGCCTGTTATGGTTCAAATCTAGTGAAATCAAGCTCTTGGTAAACTCCACCTTTGACAGATCAAATTCCAGCATGTTCCTGGACAAGTCTACAATCTGGGTTGTCTTGTTCAGCCCGAATAGGAAGGATGCGTCACCTTCGAGCTGGTTACGCGACAAGTCTATGCGATTGAAGTCCGTTTTGCCTAATGAGGTTGGTATTTTGCCTGTGAGCTGGTTGTGGGAGAGGTAGAGATCAGGAATGACGCCAACAAATTGTCCGAATGAGCTCGGAATATGACCTGTTATCGAGCGAAGTATTGAATATATATCAATGTTAGTTGAAGAAATGTTGTTTAATGAGAAGGGCTTAAGTCATTTTGATACCTGTGAGCTTGTTGCGGTCTAGACGAAGAGAAGCCAACTTTGGTAGCTGAGAAAGTGAGCTGGGGATGGAGCCAGTGAGGTTGTTGAAGTTGAGTTCGAGGAAGGTCAGGTTCTTGAGTTGGCTGAGGAAGTCAGGGACTGAGCCTGAGAGGCCGTTCCAGCTGAGCCTGAGCCACTTGAGATGTTTGAGCTTGGCTATGGAGGGTTGGATGGGACCGGTGAGATTGGGGAGTTTGCGAAGCACGAGGGTTTCGAGGAATGGCAAGTCACCAACTTGGGCGGGGATTTGACCGGTGACGCGGTCGTCGCCGAAGACGGTGAGGGAGGTGATGCGGTTGGTGGTGGGATCACATTCGACGTTGTTCCAGGAAGTACAGCAATCAACGTCTGGGTTCCATGAAATTAAGATGTAGGGGTTTTTCAAGGCTGCCTTGATTTCCAAGAGGACTTTCTTGTCTTGTGGGTTGCAGAGTTCGGAGAGAGTTGGGATAAGGATGGTGGACGATAATAATAGAGTGAAGCAGAGGAGGGTGGAGAGCTTGAGGTCCATTTTGTGGGTTTTTGGATTGAGATATGGGATTCAAACTCGTATTGTATTTATAAGTAATGCATCTGAAGAATAAGTCAAAGATTATCAAATTTTGGGTAGATGATGCATGAATATCTTGACGGAAGCTTCTGACAGCTCAGGCGGCGAAAGACGACGTTAGTGGATGTCCCAAAGAGTAACATGCTTTGCTCCATAGTGCTAGGCCGCATTTCAAACGGAAAAATCTACGATATATTAAAATATCGATATATCAATGGTTGACTAGTTCTCTACAACAGTATATCAGCTCTCTACAACCGTCCGAGTGCATGGAGTTAGTCTACCACTATATCGAAATGGTTTACTTAATGTATCGATATATTAACATATTGTAGACGAACTCCTTTCGAATATGTAATATATTGTTATAAATTGTCAAAATCTACATCTTTACTATCTAAAGATGGTGCTGAAATTAAAAAAAAAAAAAAATAGGCGATAGGGTTCTGAAATAGTGAATGATGTACTTACGGTGGGAATCTGATAGGATCACACAGAAGTAAAAGACAAAGTAAAGTAATTAAACTGATTTCATTTCATTGCTTGTCCGTAATGGAGATTCACACAAGCTTTTAAGGATACAAAATACATAAAATAAGACTAGCACTATCTTGGTAGCAGATATGAAATGTCATGCTTGTCCCCACTGACTTGGGAGTTGATAGAAAATGGTATATTAATCCTAGCAATTGTCGGCTAAGTGGGAATTAGGTTTAGGTAAAGTGCTTTGATCCTAACAATCCCGCCCCCATGGAATAAAGCCTGTCCTCAGGCTTTGAAGTCTGGAAAAATAGAGAAGGGGATCGTGCAGCCTCAATCGTTGACAAGCAGCCATGTGGTTAATGGACTGGATGGGTAGGATGTGGCTCATCTGGAAAAGGAGGGCAGTCATGAAATTCCTGCGGTGCGTCAGGAGGTGGTGAGTAAGCAAGAATAGCCATAATGGGATTCTTGCAAACATGAGAATTGGAATAGGCTTCGTCGCAATTGAAACACAATCCCTTGGCACGGCGCTCCCGTTGTTCAAACGGAGATAGAATGCGACTAGTGGTGTGGCGGTTATTTGAGTGCCGGTTGGTAGTGGTTTGTGGTGAGAGTATGTTGGAATCGGAACGGATATGAGTTGGTGATGTTGTAGTTGATGATGTGGAATGTGATTGTGGTGAGGAAGGTGAACTGAAATTTGGTGGAGCCGAGTTCCAATGGCCTGGGCGTTGTGCACGGGCTAGGCGGAGGTCGTTGAGCTTGGATTCGAACCGTCTAGCCAGCCGTTGAGCTGCTGCCAATGAGATGGGTTCAAGTGCCATAACGTCATAGCGGATTTCGGGTTTGAGGCCGCCACAAAAGACGGGTAATAGCTGCTGCTCAGACCAATCCGGTGCGCGGCAAGAAAGTTTGGTGAAAGCCGAGATATAATCGTCGACCGATGAGGAGTGCTGGAGGTGGGATAAGGCTGCAGTGAAGTCAGAAGCGGTTCCGGATCCGAAATGCTCCAACAGGGCTGTCACCAGTTGATCCCAAGAGATAATTGGGTGGCGGAGTTCAAAGGCATTCATCCAAACAGAGGCGTCTGGACCGAAGTGGGATGTCAGAGTAGCAACACGTTCATGAAATGGGATTCTATGAAGTCTAATGTGGCGCTCGGCCATTGCTAGCCAGCCGACAACATCCTCACCATTGAAGCGGGGAAGATCAACACGTGGTGGACGGTAATAAGAGTAGTCATGGTGTGGGTGGAATGTGTGATTTGGAAGTGGGAAACCATTGGGTGGTGGAGAATGGTAGCCATGGTCGGCGGTATTTGGAAAATGAGGAGAACTAGAGGAAATGGGTCCTGTTAGTGGAGTGCTTAGCTGGGTAGAGGTGGAAATAAGTGTGGAGTAAAGTGGTGTAGTGGACATGTGTTGCAAATGAGGATGAGAAGGGGAGGCAGAGGGTGTGGCTGAGTTTGGTAATGGAGGAGGTGGGTTAGATAAGCCTAGGCCTGACCATGTGGTGGAGATGGGAGGAATCGAGCCAAAGGTAACATGTGGTGCAGTAGAGGGTGTGGAATTTGGAAGTAGGTAAGTGGAGGTGGGAGGGGTAACGGGGTTGGGGGTTGGTAAGTGGCGAATAGCCTCGAGCATGGTTTGTTGGAATTGGTGAAATTGATTGGTGAGATTGGTTTGGAAGGAAGTTTGGTTGGCTGAAATGTTACACAGAGATGCGTATAGCTCATCTGTTTGAGCTTGCAGCAAGGAGACCGCTCGGTGGAAATCATGAAGAGGTTGCTGTTCTTGTTGGGTGGAAGTGGAAGCTGTGGTGGTGGTGGTGACGGTTGGAGTGACGATGACAGGGATGTTCGTGGAGGGAACTGTGGTGGTGGTGATGATGGGAGGGATGATAGCTGAGGTGCCCGGCGGTGCCGAAGGCGTCGGTTGCTGAATGTAGCGCGGCATTAGTTCCAGTCTCTGATACCAGATGATAGGATCACACAGAAGTAAAAGACAAAGTAAAGTAATTAAACTGATTTCATTTCATTGCTTGTCCGTAATGGAGATTCACACAAGCTTTTAAGGATACAAAATACATAAAATAAGACTAGCACTATCTTGGTAGCAGATATGAAATGTCATGCTTGTCCCCACTGACTTGGGAGTTGATAGAAAATGGTATATTAATCCTAGCAATTGTCGGCTAAGTGGGAATTAGGTTTAGGTAAAGTGCTTTGATCCTAACAGAATCGGCCAATCAGGATCCTATCATTTTCCGGTTTGTGTTTATGTTTGAATGGCTTACCGACTATAGAACAATTTAAAGCATGTTACTCTTTATGACATGCATCCACTGAATGTCTTTGGCCGCCTTGAGTTGTCAGAAGCTTCAGTCAAGATATACATGCATCATCAACCCAAAATCTCATAAACTTTGACTTATTATCCCTAACATGCGTTACGTATAAATCCATCACTACTTACTTTGAATACCACTTCTCAAACAAAATGAACCTCAAGCTCTCCATCTTAAAAATGGATACCACCGTAACAATAATTTGTGGTCGCCGGGTGACTAGTGGACACCACATCTCAACCTCACTTCTCACACAAAATAGACCTCAAGCTCTCCGGTGGTGTCCACTAGTCACCCAGCGACCACAAATTATTTGGTCACATGATGACCAAGTGAACGAGAGTAAATATCGTACAACCTCATGATAAACAGTTCTTGATTTGATTCTCATCGGCTCGAACTCTTCTATGTTAGCCTTTTTTGGTAAGGATGACTTCAAGTACATTGACATGTGGAGAAAGAGAAGAAAAAAAAAAGGAGAGATATATAGGTATTGGTTTAGCTATTAAGATTTTCTAACTATATTTAGTTATCAGTTTAACAAAAAGTGAAATTTAACTTTAGTTTAGGTACTCTGTTTGAGCTGTTTTTTTATGCAAAATAGCAATAATATTACTGAAATCTCATTTTAGCTATTCTGTTGGAGATGCTCTTGCTTGTAGTTTGGGAGTGGAGTACCATATAAGCACTCTGTTTGGGAGGAAAAAAAATTTCATGGTCTCATCACGTCACGTGGCATTTGTGACGGACTACTATGATTGGTAGTTATGTAATAAAATAATTAGTGAGTAATAAAATATTAAGTGGAGAAATAATAAATTATTGAGGTCACCAATCATAGTGATCCGTCACATATGTCACATGGCGTGACTGGACCATGAAAAAATTCCTCGTTTGGGAGTGGAGTACCACAGTAGTATCAAGCCACGCTGGTTTAGGAAACACCTTTACAATACCAACTATTAAAATTCCATTCCGGCGTCCATTACTTGCAACTTGGGAGGGGAGCACCGCAAAGGCACCGGTTATGGAAATACGACGTGGTGTCCAAGCTTTGCAACTTCCCACCCACCGGAATCTGACCACACAACCTGTTGTAGCTCACATTGAACACCACCAAAATATCCAATTGGGTCAACTCTGCCGGAATACTCCCCGTGATCCTGTTATGGTTCAAGTCCACGGCTCTCAAGCTGGTCGAAAACACCACTTTGGACAGATCGAATTCCAGCATGTTCCTCGACAGATCCACAATCTGGGTGGTCTTGTTCAAACCGAATATTACAGACGCGTCCCCTTCGAGCTTGTTGCGTGACAAGTCTATGTGGCCGAAGTTCATGTTAGCAAATGAGGTTGGGATTTTGCCTGTGAGCTGGTTGTGCGAGAGGTCGAGAGCTGGAATGGTGCCAACAAATTGTCCGAATGAGCTCGGAATATGACCTTCGATTGAGCAAGGTATTAAATATCGATGTTAAAAGAAGAAATGTACGTACGTTGTAAAGTGAGAAAATATTCGGTTTCATACCTGTGAGCTTGTTACGGTCTAGAAGAAGAAAGCCCAAATTTGGTAGCTGAGAAAGTGAGCTGGGGATGGAGCCAGTGAGGTTGTTGAAGCTGAGTTCTAGGAAGGTCAGGTTCTTGAGTTGGCTGAGGAAGTCAGGGACTGAGCCTGAGAGGCCGTTCCAGCTGAGCCTGAGCCACTTGAGATGTTTGAGCTTGGCTATGGAGGGTTGGATGGGACCGGTGAGATTGGGGAGTTTGCGAAGCACGAGGGTTTCCAAGTATGGCAAGTCACCAACTTGGGCGGGGATTTGACCGATGACGCGGTCGTCGCCGAAGACGGTGAGGGAGGTGATGCGGTTGGTGTTGGGATCACATTCGACGCTGTTCCAAGTAGTACAGCAATCAACGTCTGGGTTCCATGAAATTAAGATGTAGGGGTTGTTCAAGGCTGTCTTGATTTCTAAGAGGGCATTTTTGTCTTGTGGGTTGCAGAGTTCGGAGAGAGTTGGGATAAGGATGGTGGACAATAATAATAGAGTGAAGCAGAGTAGGGTGGAGAGCTTGAGGTTCATTTTGTGTGAGAAGTGAGGTTGAGATGTGGTATTCAAAAAAAGTGATCGATGGATTTATATGTAACGCATGTTAGGGATAAGTCAAAAGTTTATGAGATTTTGGGTTGATGATGCATGTGTATCTTGACCGAAGCTTCTGTCCAAAGACAGTTAGTGGATGCATGTCATAAAGAGTAACATGCTTTGTTCCATAGTCGGTAAGCCATTCAAGCATATGTGTAATCTATATTGGAAAGTGAAAAGCGCTAGTTACATAGCTTTATAATTTCCATTTTGAAAGTCAAATCTGGCCACTGTGTCAATTCTTATTTTTGAGTTTCTATTCAATTAGTTTTAATTTTGCTAATAAAATCATACATGGGAGGTATTAATTTGTTAATTATTCTGGTAATGATTTCATACCTCCAACGAAATTAAACGTAAGGTATGAAAATGACAAAATTTGATACGTGAGTATGAAATTGAAAATAACTCTATAATTGGGGAGATTTTTTGTAATTAATTTTTTTTTTTTCGGATCTGTGGAACTCGTACGTGGTTGGCTCTATATTTTTGAATCATCTGCATCCTCTATATATATTTTTGTGTTGAAAAGGTGTCGGTTAGCTGCAAAACTCAATTTTGAACACATCATAAGACTGCTCTCTTTAATCCTTATCTTTTGTGCTGGATCCTATCAAACTGTAATTTAGAAAATGATTTTGAAAAGCAGTTGGAGATCGGCCAGCATTGTAATATATCAGAATATAAATATGGTTCGTGTGGCTTGCTTCTCCTACCATATAATTAACCCTCCACCAGATGGAGCTTCACCAAGTCTTTCCTTAACCTGTACGTAATCATTCCTTGTACATCATTAATTATAATTAATATTGACAGGAAGATAGAGGTAGGCTAATGGAAATGCATATATGTGCTTCCGATGAGCTTCTATCTTTCTGATTTTCAGAATTCTATTCAACAAACAATTCATTATGAGTAGTTCTTTATTCTCGATCGTATGACTTATAACAAAAAGCCTAATTTGTGGTCGATTTCTGACCTACATTAATTAAACCCAATGTTTATGAAAGTCAAACGACTTATTTGCTTATTTGCTTGAAGCAATCAAGCCACGCTGTTTTAGGAAACACCTTAATTAATTACAATACCAAACTATTAATATCGGCGTCCATTATATTACTTGCAACTTGGGAGGGGAGCACCGCAAAGGCACTGGTTATGGAAATACGACGTTGTGTCCAAGCTTTGCAACTTCCCACCCACCGGAATCTGACCACACAACCTGTTGTAGCTCACATTGAACAACACCAAATCATCCAATTGGGTCAACTCTGCCGGAATACTCCCCTTGATCCTGTTATGGTTCAAGTCCACGGCTCTCAAGCTGGTCGAAAACACCACTTTGGACAGATCGAATTCCAAAATGTTCCTTGACAGATCCACAATCTGGGTGGTCTTGTTCAAACCGAATATTACAGAGGCGTCGCCTTCGAGCTTGTTGCGTGACAAGTCTATTTGGTCGAAGTTCATGTTAGCAAATGAGGTTGGGATTTTGCCTGTGAGCTGGTTGTGGGAGAGGAAGAGATCCGGAACGGTGCCAACGAATTTTCCGAATGAGCTAGGAATATGACCTGTACGTGTTGATCCAGCAAGATATTAAATATCCATGTTACTAAAGAAGATAAAATTAAATATAAACTACCTCCTAACTAGCTATAGTGACATTTAGATTATCCGATTTTGTACGTCATTTATATACCTACTAGACCATACTACCCTACTTATTGTCGGTTTCTCAATAACGGCATTTTCGTGTATCAAAATTAAGTATAAATGAAGAAAATAGTGGATCAAAATGAATACCTGTGAGCTGGTTGCGGTCTAGATGAAGGGCTAGCAAATTGGGTAGCTGAGAAAGCGAGCTGGGGATGGAGCCAGTGAAGTTGTTGAAGTTGAGTTCGAGGAAGGTGAGGTTCTTGAGCTGGCTGAGGAAGTCAGGGACTGAACCTGAGAGGCCGTTCCAGCTGAGCCTGAGCATCTTGAGATGTTTGAGCTTGGCGATGGACGGCTGGATTGGACCGGTGAGATGGGGGAGCTTGCGGAGCTCGAGGGTTTCTAGGTAGGGTAAGTCTCCGACTTGGGCGGGGATTTGGCCGGTGAGGTTGTTGTCGGTGAAGATGGTGAGGGAGTTGATGCGGTGGGTGGTGGGATCACACTCGACGTTGTACCAGTCGGTACAGCAGTCGGCGTTGGATTTCCACGAGGATAAAATGTAGGGGTTGTTGAAGGCTGTCTTGATTTCGAAGAGGACCTTTTTGTCTTTAGGGTTGCAGAGCTCGGAGAGAGCTGGGGTAAGGATTGTGGAGAAGAGAAGGGTAAGGGAGAAGAGCTTGAGGTCCATCATGATTTTGGGTTTGGGGTGAGAGTGTAGTACTGCGATTGAGAAATGGGATTCGTAGAAGTAGCTAGGAGTTGGATTAATTTATATATGCAGTGCCTGTGACCAGTAAGTCAAAGATCATGATTTTGAGGTGACGTGTATACTGATGTAAGCTTTTCCAGGTTTTTTAAAGTACATTTAGTGGATATCCAAATAGTAACATGGTTCGCTACTATTTTAGTCGGTAGTCCATAATTGCATAAACACGTAATACATAATTTGTAGAATTATCATAAACAATACCCGACGTAAGAGCTGTACATCATTTTGATACCCGACATTTAAAAATTATCATATTAGTACCTGATTTTTCAAATTTGACCTAATTTTGGTACCCACCGTCAATAACTCAGTGAAAAAAAAACTACAAGAAAAGAAAGCCACGTGGACATGTTTTAAACGAAGTTATCGACGGTGGATACCAAAATTGGGTTGAGTTTGAAAGGTCAGGTACTAATGTGATAGTTTTTAAATATCGGGTACCAAAGTGATGTACAGTCCTTAAGTCAGGTACTGTTTATGATAAAAGCCCTAATTTGTAGCTAGAATCTATCCTTAATTATTGACTTTAGATGAATTTATAGTTTTGAAATATTCAAGAGCTCCATGCACCTTCGTCTTTGTTAGTGTTGTTATTGGGGTAGTGTATATGAGTCCATTGAAACTTGGTTGTAGTTGGTTAGCTATAAAGTGAAAGTTTTATAGTGTTCCAAAGTAGTATTGAGATTATAGAGAAATAAATTGTTAGATTAGTCACTATTTGCGGAGTGCCTTACACAAAAAAATTATCTAACGGCTCACGTATGTCTCCAAAGTTTCAATACTCCAAACCACTATAGGACACCAAAATTATTATTGTTCTAGATTTGACTTCATGCATTGATAGACTAGCTTGGTTTGATCTAGAACTAGTCAACATCTGTATCGAACTAGTTTACCTCTCTATATATCAATATAATATACTTAATGTATCGATACATTAATGTACTGTAAACGAATCCATATTAAATTACAAAAAGCGTTACAACTTTGAAACACTACATTGTAATGTATTAAAATTAGATGGCTGAGCTAGAGTGTCAACAAACCGACCATTTTTTAGCAAATAGTTTACGACTACGTACTCCTCAATGTTTTATGAAGCGGTCAAACAAGAAGAAAAAAGAAAAAGAACAAAATGTAGTCAACTACAACAAGTCTATTCAACATATAATTTTCATCTCTGTAACTCATTTAGATTTAGATCGAGAGAGAGAGTGACAAGAAGCACAAATGGGAAATGGTCTCGATCGGCCGCATATATAACTCAATTGTTGAACCGAACCAAGTCAAAAGTGAGGGATAGCTACTTGATTAATCCTTATCGGTGTGCTGGATGCTGCTGGCAAAATTGATGAAGATGAGTTCGACAAGCAAAGCAATTCAATTAAGACCGGCTTGCTTCTTTCTTTTGTATCTCTGAATCCCACATAACCCTCCACTGCATGGAGCTTCACCAAGTGCATGTTTTCCTCGACCTGTAGCTAGGGCTGGCCAAAAACTCGGTTCGGCTGCGGTACCACAATTCCAGAAGGTTCGGTAGTGCCGAACCGACCGAAATTAAAATTCCTTCATTTCTGCATACGCTGAGGTTCGAACCTCAGAGCTCTCACTTCCAAGTTTGTGCCTCTACCACCAAGGCACATGCTCCTCTTGTTATATAATAAATAAAACATAATATATATCAGTTTAAAACTTATAGTTTTCCCATATAATTATTAATTATCCATCTCTTTACTTTTCTCTCTCCATCTCTTCTTTATGTTTCTTTCTTATTCGTCTCTTCCTCTTCGTCCTGCAGATCTATCTTTCTTCTTCCTCATTCTCTTTATCTGCAGATCTATTACTTCTTCATCCTCATCTTCTTCTCTTTTCTCCTTCTTTCTTTCATCTCCATTCTTCTTCTTCTTCTTCGATTTTTCTTCTCCTTCTTTCAATCTTTCTTTCATCTCCATTCTTCTTCTCCTTATTTCCTTCATCTACGTTAGTCCAGGCCAGCCAACAAAACTATCGGTTGGAAGCCGTTTCCGACCGAAACCTACCGAAGAACTCGGTACCGAAACAATCGGTATACCGATTCAGGCGGTTCGGCAACGGTTTCGAAAATTAAAAACTGAGTTTGATCGGTTCGGTAACGGTAAGGGTCGCCAAGTGGTCGGTACCGTACCGAAGCCACCCCTACCTGTACCTTCACCTTCTTTCTGATTTTCAAAATTCTATTTAACAAACACTTATTCGTCTGACTTATCCATAGAGAAATGCTTCAATGATGGGATATTAATTTACTCCAAAAAAAAAAGGAAAAAAATAGAAGAAGAAGATTGATAGGAGATTTATGACTATTTTTTTTAGTAGTATCTTATGTGGATCTCGGCGCCCAATATTAACAATGGCACGTTTAATTAAATCTAAATTTAGAAAAGTCAAAAGCGTCTACTAAGATTTAATTAGAAAAGTCAAATATTAGTAGACACCTTTGACTTTCTAATAGACCCACCAATACATACCAGCAAGCAAGAACTAATTACAGAGTCTAACGCAAGACCAACAATGCAACAAACAATCCAGCAGTAAGCTCACGAATCTTGTCCTGATTCAGACCACAAGGCTTATCTCACATATGTCCACTTGATACATTTTTATTTTTTTTTCAGAAAGAAGGGATAATTTTTATCGTCACCCCACTCATCCTCATATGTCAGTGAAATTTAAATATGTGACATATACAATGTTAAAGGTTTTATCAATAATCAACACACCACACCTCACTTGATAATTGTTTGTCATAGTATATATAGTTCAAGTAGTTGTCATTGTCATAGTATATAGTTTAAGTAGTTGTCTTCAAGGACATGTCCCCTTGATTATTGGCATAATATTCAATACACAAAGCTTTTCTGCACATTTCACTTGATACCCCAAGTTTCTTTATCTGCTTTTTTGTAGGATTGGACGAAGGTGGAATATAATTTGCTTTTCTATTCTCTACCTCCCAAAGGGACT
Organism: Rubus parviflorus; assembly: GCA_029955375.1. NCBI lineage: Eukaryota > Viridiplantae > Streptophyta > Magnoliopsida > Rosales > Rosaceae > Rubus > Rubus parviflorus. The sequence continues at coordinate 14,654,247 of JARGGL010000006.1, read as the reverse complement.
GGGAGCAATATAAAGTAGGCTTTGCCAAGACCAGAGACCGTCGACATAATACCATCACAACAGTACCAATAATAATAGATCATTAATTCTTGTATCGTGGCAGAAAAAAAAAAGTTTTTTTTTTTTACGACACGTCAAGTTTATTGATAACGAGTGCAATTTCACTCGTCCCTTTTAGAGTACGACAAGTCACTATCTAAGTAATTTCACATTCGACTACTTATCATATCACAATTAGAAAATATAACATACTTAGGAACATTGGCCTAGCATGATCGTTGATAATTAATCAACATATTAGCACTAGAATTATGAGCTTTTGAGTTATTTATTCGAGGTATCTATTTTGATAACTCAAAAGCTCAAAATCCTAGTGCTAATCCATGACATCTAATGTGGACAGTGAAGGTGGGCATACCTGGCCGGTCTGTGTGCATTAGGGTTTCCCTTTGCTGCATTGGGTGGAGGGGTGGATCTGAACTTGGTGGAATTAGGCTGGATGCTCTTCACATTGTTTGGGTCCAGGGTTAAATGAGGTGGATGTTGTTGGTGGACCTATATCATGATCCTACAGCTTCGACCCTTGCGATGTGGAGAGGTTTTTTTTTTTTTTAAATGGCTCCAAGATATGTTCATGAGGTAGGATCTTGAAGTTGGAAGAATTCTAAACTAAGACGGGTACAAGGGTGGAAGATGGCAATTGATTTTTTTTGTGTGTGAAAACAAGTACAATGATCATGGTGAGGCAATGAAGAAAGTTGAAGAAAAGACGTAAGAAGTCATTGACGTTGAGTATGATCATATGGAACTCCGAACAACTTGAAGCTGGATGAATTCTAAATTAGGGTAAAAGTTTCAAATGGTACTTAAACTATCACAAAATGCATTTTTTGGTACCCAAACTTTTTGAGGGAGTCTAGTGGTACCCGAACTATGCCTCCGTTAGCCTCATTAGTACTTCCGTCCAATTTTTTGTTAAAATTGAGGGTAAACTTGTCAATTGAGGGTTTTTTTTTTCTTCTTCTCAAATTATTTTTTCTTTTTGACCTTGGCTAATTTTTTTTTGTTTCAATCATGGCCATCCATTATATGTTATGCGGCCAAGATTTGTTCAAAAAAAAATTTTTTGCTTTCGTCGAGCTCGTCTCTGTGTCTCTGCTACCGTACCTAATTTGGGCACCCAAAGTTCAGTGCCGCCGACCCCAATTCCAACCCAGACTCGATCCCAGCTGCACCCCTGCGCCGCTCCGCCTATTCTCAGCTGCCGGTGTCACCGCCATCGATCCTAGCTCTCTCCGGCTTCTCTCTCTGCACAGCCGCTCCTCCCTGTTGCTCGCTCTCTCTCTCTCTCTCCGCCGAACCATTATCGAAGCTCCATGGCCGCCAAACCATTATCGAAGCTCCAAACCCAGATCGACATCAACCTCCTCCGCCGCTACTACCACCATACTCTGCCGACTCATTAGCCACTGAAACCCTCCGCCAACAGAGGGTCTCCTTCTTCCCCACCTCTCGGATTGCCACAACTTCTTCACCTGCAATTTCACAAAATTCACAACAAGATATTCAATTCACAACTCACAACCACAGTCTGCACTATCACCATCACCACCACGCCATCCTAATCACTGCTAAGGACACCCATCATCTGCACGCAATCAGCCATCAACACACAAAACCACCGAGCCCAGCCGCAATCTCCATGGCTGGTCACGGCCATAAAGCCCAGACCAGTCGACCTTGTCACCGCCGCTGCCGCTCACCAAACCCGAGCCTCCTCTCCTCTGTTTAATGAGCACCTCTCTCTCTCTCTCTCTCTCTCTCTCTCTTAATGAGCTCCAAGAAACCCAAACCCAGATCGACATCAACCCTTATCGAAGCTCCAAACCCAGATCGACATCAACCTCCTCCGCCGCTACTACCACCATACTATGCCGACTCATTAGCCACCGAAACCCTCCGCGAACAGAGGGTCTCCTTCTTCCCCTCCCTCCCGCTACACTCGTCCTCGCCGCCGCCGAAGGGTGTTGCTGGGCAGAAAACAAAGAGCAGAGAAAGAGAGATTTAGACGAGAAAGAAAAGAGAGAAGGAGAGAAAGAGAGATTTAGGGGGGTGTATTGTATATGGAATTAGTGGAAGTTTTAAAGAAATCCATGGAATCTGAAAGTCTGGGTGTATTCAATACAAATCCATATACAATACACCCTCCTTAGACGAGATGAAGGAGAGCACGGCCGCACGGGGAAGTGGAGAAAACCATAGAAGAGGAAAGAGAGGTCGGAAACCAGAGGAAAAGAGGAGAAAGAGAAAGACCAGACAAAAAAAAAAGAGCAGAGGGAATGATTTTACCAAAGTACCCCGACAATAAAGACATTTTGTACGCCACGTAGGGAATTTTAACAAAAAATTGGACGAAAGTACTAATGAGGCTAACAGAGACATAGTTCAGGTACCACTAGACTCCCTCAAAAAGTTTGGGTGCCAAAAAATGCATTTCGTGATAGTTCATGTACCATTTGAAGCTTTTACCCTCTAAATTATGTGAGGATGTTGGAAATATTAATAATTAATTTAGAATAGGGAAAGAGTGTTTCTATTGGGACCTCCAAATTTACTCACTTGACCTCACTCTATTATGAATTATTAAATGACATTTATAACCTCCTATAAAATGACTATTAAGGACAATAATTATACCAAAAAGATATTATGTTTATTTTCTCTAGAGTTTCTAATTCAATAATATTAGATTGCATTCTTTATTATTTTCCTTATCTATTTTCATTTTCCAATTTTACTACATATTTATTAAAACATTTATATATATTTAATAAAAATTAAAACTATGATAGATCATGTGACATAAAAATTTGTATCATTTGTCGAACGCATATTGGTGATAGAGAACAAAAAAAATTCTACTATGACCTAAATCTAAGTCTATCTATTATATTTGCAAAAAAAAAACTAGAAATTAACAAAAATATATAAAATATTTAATCATGAGGTACAAAAAAAATAGAGGAAAAAAATAAACAGTAAGAATAAATGATTACTTTTTTTTATTGCATAGCTAAAAGAGAAAAGAATAGTTAAAAAAACAAATAATAGTTCATGCTAAAACATTTTATTGTTGATTAGAAATTAATTTTTGAAACCCAATACCTTGTGTTTGTTTTTTTTATTGGATAAGAGATTTATGTTGTCTGATTAGGAATGAACATTTAATTAAGATTTATAGAGTAATTATATCATTGAAATAGCTAAGTTTTTTATTTTAAAGATAAAAGTTTTTTGCATAAATTATAGAACTAAGGTTATTTTAGAAATTCAAAGAGAGGTCTAGTGAGCAAATTGTTTTATTTAAAAGCAAAAAGGAGGTCTAGAGAGTATGAGAGGTCTAGTGAGCAAATTTGGAGGTCCCAATAGAATTTCTCATAGGGAAATTATCATAATTAGTATATGAATTTGTTCTCCATTTTTTCAGAAGGGATGAATTCATTAAAAGCCAGAATGAAACATACATCAATTTGTAGACTCAAGCTTACCTGCACCCTGCCTGGAACAAACAAAATATAAGCATACACGCATTTAGTCTATAAAGCTCGATTTATAACATCGAGCATACAAAAACAAAACTCCTAGTCATCGAGAAGGGAAATACAACTACTAGATCGCCTGAGCACTCAATTGTAGTACAATTTTGCAATTGTCTTTTGAATGATTCAAAACTTAAAAAATTGTAGGCACGCCACAAATGCAGAAGAACATTGTAGTTTGAAAATTCACCGGGGGTCCCAGATCTGGGAATCAGAGATGTAAAGGCTAAGTAACGAGGGACAAGTCAGTACACAAAAGTAATCAGCACCCAAAGTGCTCTAGAGACCCCCAGTATTAAGGGCACCCAATTGCTTCCGTGGACAACTCGACCAACGCTACCACCCACTCCCGCAATCTTCTCCCTCATCAACGATTTATACCCGACCAATGCAGCAGCAACGCATACCATCGCCATCACCAACAACCCCATCAGGATAGAACCAATTGAACTTGAGCCAGAAAGCACCGCCTCAGCCATGCTCCAGATCCAAAAATTGACGAGATCCCGAACCCATAAACTAAAATGAGATGAAGCCACGCAAGACTGCTGCGACCCGAATCCCACAAATTCCGTCGAACAAAAGAAATCAACACAACCCATCTCCATAGCCCAACAAGAAGCAGTGCCAAGAAAGAAATAGGAACGATCATCGAAAAAGACGAGTAACTCGGATGACAAAGAAAGCTCTAGGCCTCCTCCTATGGCAAGATTGTTGGGGGGGATCAAGAATAGTGGAACAACAACCATGATCGTGCTCATAAAGATCGGCAGAAGGCTTGCCACCGCTAGGGTTTTGGAGAGCGAGAGATGGAACTCACATCTTTATATACTTGGTACCCGAATTTATATTTTGATCACAACCGATACCTGAATTCTTCGACTTCATCTCAAATGGTACCTCTGTACACTTTCCATCACAAAAGCGTTAAAAAAGTGCATGTGCATTACCTATGACCCAATTTTCAGTGTGATTTGATGAAAAAACACCCTATTAACAAATAGTTCTAGGTACCTTCTGATTAAACTCAAAACTAATTTTTGTTTTTATCTGGATAACCCAGAAAATGCTTATTTGGATAAAAATACTATTCAAACTGAAGAACACAACTAGACTAAAAAAAATTCTTGATAAGAAGCAAAATGAATCTTTTTCAAACAAGGCTTATGATCAGAATTTCTCTTTAATGCCTTTAACATATCAAAGCAAAACCCAAATACCAACATATCATTTGCATCTCTTGCTTTTCTTTCCAACTCACCATGGTCATTGACTAGCTAGTTCCATAACATGGTCAACGACCAAATAAACGAGTCTGCAGCAAACACATAGCTTATCTTATTCTTATGTTCTTCCATTCTTCTCTTCGATCTCTATAGCATGCACACCATTGCTACAACATTATTTTTCTACTTTCTATTAATTAAATTCTAGCTTTATGCATGGTCTTCGCACCATGAAAGTTCAGGATAAAATAAATAAATAAATAAATAAAGTAGTTGAAGAATGAACAAATCAACAAGAAGTATTAATAAAGGCCTAATCTCCAATTACTAGATATAGAGTGCTCTAGAAACTATTCAAAATTTTAAACCTTTTCGATGAAATATTTGTTAGGAAAAGTGTTTCCATTTTTTTTAAAGTTCACATGTACTGACGAATTATTCGTTGGAAAAGTTATTTCCGCTTTTTTTAAGTTCACATTTCCTGACGAATTATGCATAGGGAAAAGTGTTTCCGTTTTTTTTTTAAGTTCACCTTCCTTGACTAATTATTCGCCGCGAAAGGTAGTTACGCTTTTTTTTTTCTTGGTAGATGAATTTTTATTTCAGGAGCATTGATAGATCCTACTAGGCTTCCAAATAAGATGAGGCAAACAAGTTATGGTCGGAGAATCAGTTTTTTTGAAACATGAAGAAACGGTCAAAAACCTGTGAGCTACAGCACACACATTTTGATGAAAAATAACTCTTAGAAATTATCTACAATTTATGCCCGAGGGACGAGAAACACTTTATAATTCCGTTATATCATCATATGATCTTTTGAGCACCAAAAGTTAAAGTTATTGGTTTTGTAAAGAAAAAAAATAAAAAAATAAAACATAAAATAAGAAAACCAAAAGTAATTCCGCATTTTTTTGTTAAAAAAAAAAGAACAACATTTTCTGATGACTTATTCGTTGTGAAAGATGTTTCCACATTTTATTTATTAAAATTTTCTTGTTCAATGTTTATTTTATTTCATGAGCGTTGTTGGTTCCCTTTAGGCTTCTAAATAAGATGTGGCAACCAAGTCAAGGTTGGAGAATTGATATTTGTGAATCATGATGAAACGGTCAAAAACCTGTGACGGACGTAATTTGATGAAAAATAGCTCTTTCAGAAATCATCTACAATATATGACCGAGGGACGAAAAACGCTCTATAATCCCGTGATATCATGTTGTATGAAGTTTTCAGAACCAATAGCTAGATTACGTTGTTTTAGGTTTTGAAAAGCAAAATTAAAAAAGATAAAATAACATAGTAAGAACAACAATTTCCAACGAAATATTCGTCGGGACAAGTGTTTTCGTTTTTTTAGTTCACATTTCCTGACGAATTATTCGTCAGGAAAAGTATTTTAGTTTTGTTTTTTTTTAAATTCACTCTTCCTAAAAAATTATTCATCGGGAAAGGTGTTTCCTTTTTTTTTTTAAAGTTCACCTTTCTTGACGAATTATTCGTCGGGAAAAGTGTTTCTACTTGTTTTTTTGTTAAGTTCATCTTGCTTAGCAAATTATTCGTCCGGAAAGGGATAAGTGTTTCCGCTTTTGTTTTTTTTTTTAAGTTCACCTTGCTTGACGAATTATTCGTCGGGAAATTTGTTTCCGTATTTTTAAAAAATAATTATTTTATTTTATTCGTCGATGAATTCTTTTATTTCATGAGCATTGATGAATTCTATTAGGTTTCCAAATAAGATGTGTCAAACAAGTCAAGGTTGGAGATTCGGATTTTTTGAAACACGAAGAAATTGTCAAAAACCAGTGAGGTATAGCACACACATTTTGATGAAAAGTAGCACTTTCAGAAATTATCTATAATTTATGCCCGAGGGATAAGAAATACTGTATAATCCAATGATATCGAGTCATATAACGTTTTGAGCATCAAAAGATTACATTTTGTGAAGCAAAAAATAAAAAAAGATAAAATAACATAATAGGCTAGCACAACATTGCTTTTTTTTTTTAGAGATGAATAAAGGCCTCTCTTTCTCAACCCTAGCACCGCACCCGTCCTTGGGTGGCGCTGCATATGGAGCCTCTGCTCATGGTGGGTGGCGTCCCCTTTCGCTCAACCCCAGCATCTACTGTCTTGAGAAGCCATCTCATTGTTTTGTTGCTGGTTCTCATCGGCGGGTTTTGCGATTCCACGGAGAGATCTGGGAAGTGTGGAGTGGGTGGTGGTCGGCGACATTTCTTTTAGGTCTGGGGCTGCTTTGGTTTCAGATCAGTATTGGATCTTCAAAAGGTGGTGGTTGTGGCTCTAATGCGGTTTGGGATCTGGGGTTGCATGTTCAACTCCAGTGAGTTGGTAAGGTGTGGTGCGGAGCTGGCGGTGTCTCCACGGAGATCTGGGAAGTGGAGTTTTGATGCTTTCTATAAAAACAAAAAAAAAACATTGCATTCTTATTTTCAATTAATTAAATTCTAGCTCTATGCATATCTCCACATCACTGAAATTAAGCTCCTGATAAAATATACAAAAAAAATAAAGTAGTTGAAAAGAGAACAAATCAACAAGAAGTAATAAAAGTCTAATGTCCAATTATTAGATATGGAGTGCTCTCGAAACTATTAAAATTTTTAAATAGTGGGTTTAATCAAAAATCTATTTCAAGGTTGTCTGCGCCAAATTGAAATGAAGGTTTTAGAGGGAGAAAGGAAATGGGTCATATTGACTTGAAGAAGAAGATGAACAACTAGTATTTTTTTGGTACATTCCCTAGGAAATTATGCACATATGAAACTACTCATCTTCTTCTATATTTAATTTGGGTGAATTCTTCTTCTTGTGTTCTCTTCCATTCGATTTTATAAAACTTTTTTGTACGTACTTCTTCATCTTGTATTTTTCCATTTTTGCCAAAAATTATCAACTTATTTTAATAATCTAATAAAACCTGAATTTTGAGAAGAAAATAAAGTACCTTAACAAATTGATAAAGGGTGATTTGACAAAATAACTTGTTTAAAATGTGTCATGCACATGCTCTATTTTAACGATTGTATGACATAAAGCGTATGCAGTTACCATTTGAGATGAGGTCAAAAAATTCAAGTACTAGTTGTGATCAAAATATAAGTTCGGGCACTAAGTATATAATGAAAAATAAATTCAGGTCATAGGTTAGAGCACCACTACCTAAGATCAAGGTCATAGGTTCGAGTCATCATGGGGGTAGGAGTGAAATTCTTTGATCCTCTTTAAAAAAAAAAAAAAAGAAGAAGATAAATTCATGTAATATTAATGATAATTTCTCTTAGAATTATGGCCGGTGAGAGTAATGGCGTGAGTAACGCTTATGTTTCATACAAGTTATGGAATTTGAATGGTCTAGTGATTATGTCAATTGTAATTGTCATAATTATGGAATTGTCTAGTGTCAACATATACAAAGGCTATTTAAATTGTGTAGTTTTTTCTTTTTAAAGGTAAAAGATAATTCAATTAATACGACGGAACGTACAATCCAAGGGGGGACGTAAGGCCTGACTCCAAATCGATTACACAGAACATGGGCAGAAAGAGCCAATCTGCAAATAAGCAACTGCCTCATTCCATAGGCAACAGAGACTCAATAACACCGCATTGACAACTGCCGGACTTAATTGTGTAGTTGTGTAGGAGGAAAGTGTAATAGTTGTAACAAATTTCATAACAAATTTGTCAAGTATTTTGAAAGTCTCCTTATAGCTTTCTTTACATGCTTTATACATGCCTTTTGGGTTGTACATCTCCAACATATTATTGTGTTTCTTCTTACCCTTCTGTTGGAGAAATTCTACAATATGTTAACATATGACATACATACAATTATCACTTTTAAGACTTAATTACTCCAACAAGAACCTACTTTACTCTGATGAAAACCTTATTTACCTTAACAAGTATTTTTTCATAGTTACCACATGAGTTGTCGAAGTGGTAACATGTGTCGTCAAGTGGTAAAATATACAATTATCACTTTTATGATTTAATTATTCAAACAAGAACCTACTTACTCTAATGAAGACCTTAATTTACTTTAATAAAGACTTTCTCTTCTCATCATGTATGATAAATATTAACATACCATAGTTTTACCCTTGTGTTGTGCCTCCTTTAAGAAGTGTACGTGCAATGTTTTTCTATATTTAAACGCTTTTGATGATATCCAACCATACTCGTATAATCTTTTTGAAAATATATTCTTCTGTTGAAGGAAACCTACTTTGTGTGTGCCTTGTCAACCTAGGAGTATCTTAGTTAGGTTAGCATATGGATTACTTATTGAATAGAAGTCCTATTGGGACATGGATTGTACCTTTGTGTTTCTCTATATATAGAGGCACCTATTCATTAATAAAGAGATGATCTATTCCTGTGCTATTTACTTTGTATTTACTTTCTGTCTTGTGGTTGTAATTTGTATTTACTTAAACACGTTATCAGCACGAACCTCTAACCCTGAATCAAAAACCAAAACTCTTGAGCATAGCATCCTGCTAGCGCCAAAACCCTAGAACCCCAAAACCCTAGGGTGTGCCGGATGAACAGTGTCGATGAACAGTGCGCGTGAACAGTACCGGATGAACAGTACCCGTGAATAGTACCTCCGTGCAATCTCCTCTAGTTCAAGAATCTGCCTGCACAGAACAGTCAACTTCGATAGCGATTTTCTCCCTTCTCCACCGTTGGATTAAGCTGAAATTGGGACGAGAGCTTCCTCCATGAGTCTAATACTCCCAGTTAAAAATTCAGCCAATTCAGACCGTTGGATCTCCGGATATTCGATTCTGAAGCAGTGGTACTCAAGATAATCCGAGAAAAAGAATACCAAGTAAGCTTTTATAAACGTTGCTGCTTTCTGAATTTAATTCAACCTTCTTTTTCTCCGGGGACTTGCAACCTCCCTTCTTCTACCTCCCACCTTTCTTATAACGTGGGATAATATACGAGACTCGCCAAACTATGAGAAGCATTAGGGGAGTGATCGAGCTTCATATCGCTTGCGGTATGTGTAAGTCATGAGCACCTCTAATGTCATCATGCTATTGGTGATGACCTCAAGAGCCGAACTGTGGGGGTTCGAGCTAATACTCCGGATGAGGAATCCGTAGAGAGAAGAGACCTTGAACGAGGAGTTCATTGAATGATTTACCTCCGGATGAGGAATCCGTAGAGAAGAAACGACCTATGGTTCATGACTTATTCCCAACTAGGCTCACCTGCTTAGGTATGATGTCTAGGTAAGGAGTTTGAGATAAGTGGTATTAAGAGAGCTTGCTCCACCGACATCTCTTATAACTTACCTGGTTATATCTGAGTAGAGCTACCGAAAAGGTTTAAGGTTATGACCATACGACACCAAAGTTTCACCTAAATCCAAAATCCTTGGAAGCGTTTCTTGGGAGCAAAGATTGCTTAGAAACCCTATATTGTTTCGTGGGAGTATTAACTCCGAAACTCACCCTTCATTGTTTCGTGGGAGCATTGACTCCGAAACACACCATATTCGTGTTCTCCATATTTTGGATATCGAACATGAATAACTCGATTTTACTCCATTGGATTCTGCGGACATTAGATTCTGAGATGAGCTCATGATGTCCTAATGCACCTATCCGCACAAGAGCTTCTAGCTCGAATCTATGAGCGTTGTTTTGAAGAAACCGCTCTAGACCCTCAAACTGAGATGTACAATGCCAGGTTATTTTTCCTGATGAATCGCCATATGAATATGGCACTCCAGTTTGAGTTCATGAAAGAGGTTAGCGCTAGAAGCGCTTCATGAATGTAATGGTAACATTCATCATTCCGAATTTAGAAGCATAATGGACTAATCTCCGCTTCTCTGACTTTGATGAAGTCATGGGACATAATTCGGAAATTCTCTGCATCAAAGACTTGATGCATCTCTGTGGATAATCATCACAGATGAACAATTGATTGAGGAATCTCTCACCACCTTCCCCATCTCTGCCTTGAGGAAAGGCATGACGATGATGGCGCCCCTATGGGAGGAAGCCACGAGCAAAACCCTAAATCTAGGGACGATCCCGGACATTTTGGTCCGTAGAATCTATTTGCTTATGAAGGTAATCGCCATAAGAATAAGCGATCACGTGAGCATAGGGCCGCGAAAGAGTGAGAGAAGACCGTCGTCCTTGTTAGAGGGACACTGCCGGTCACCGCCGGTCAGCGTTGTTGCGCCACTAGTTATGGCAGCACCGCCACCGGCCAAGGCAATCTGCCACCGTCTTAAGGACCGTGAGTACCGAGCCTGTATGCCTCAATCAATGGAGAATCCTCTTCATGATGTCTATTAATGATATGGAGCATCTGATCAATGGGCCATAGTTTGCAATACATATGAAGATGTAACTGCAATGATCAAGATGTCGAGTTTAAGGGTTAAAGACTTTGGAAGCTGATTTTGCTCAAGTCTTTATGTTTTCCAAGTTGATGATACATGGCATGTTTGCCAAGACATTGGATTAAGTTTTGATTTGAGATCAAGATGGAACTTTGAGTGTAAAGCCATGGCTAATATCTTTAATAAAATCTGAGTTGCCTTCGTAGCCTCGATTTTAATGATGAGCTTACATCTGTGACTACGATGGCAGGACCATCGAATCTTGTGCAAGGAAGAGGATATGCCCAATTCCTCTTGCCTAATGGCACTCACATTGATGTCACAAATGCTCTCTACGCTCCAAAAGGAAATAGAACCATGTTGAGCTTTAAAGATATAAGAGCCAATGGTTTCCATGCTAAGATGCATGATGAGAATGGAAAAGAATCCCTTTGCATTACCTCTAATGATTGCGGTAGAAAGCGCATCTTAGAGAAGCTTATGTGTATCTCTAGTGGGTAATATGTTACCACTATTCGAACTATTGAATCAAACAATGTCATTCGGGATGACCTCTTAGATTCAGACACATATTGGCTTTGGCACGACAGGTTGTGACACCCTGGTCGTGATATGATGATCCGTGTATTGAAAACCTCACACGGGCATCCATTCTTTCGAGCTAATTGAAGCATGAATCGAAGAGCGATTCAAGGAGATGAGACAGTTATGAGAAAGAGCAAATTTGCCACTGTCCGACGCCGTACGATCGATCGCACGATACCTGCGATCGATCGCAACCTTCCAGGCTGCGTCGTTAACAAACCCGAGAGCTCGGGCGATCGATCGCATCCCTCTGCGATCGATCGTAGGTTCCTTCCTGTACGTTTTCTGGAACCAGAGAGCCCGGGCGATCGATCGCACATCCCCTGCGATCGATCGCATGTCCCATCCTGCATTGCTACAGGAACCCGAGAGCACGGGCGATCGATCGCACCCCCCTTGCGATCGATCGCATAGAATGAAATCCTCTCTCTCGGATGTGGACAATTCCTCCTATGCTTCTGAAGCTCCCAAAGCCAAATGCTCATTTGCAAAGCTTATTCCTTAGGGAAATAAGGACTGAGACCGTCCTATGCAAAGGATTCTAAAGTACTTCTTTCTCTTGGACATATTCAACCACCGAGCGGGCCATTTACGTGTTTTATGGTGGTGGTTGATGCATCGACATGCTGGTCACATGTCACGATGTTGTCCACTCGATATGCTGCTTATGCTAAACTCCTAGCACAAATGATTCGCCTGCCGGCTCACTACCCGGATCATCCCTTTAACTTATCAGGCTTGATAATGCTAGGGAGTTTACATCGAAGATTTTCGATGACTACTGCATGGGATAGATGTTAGGCATCTAGTCTCACATGTGCATACCCAGAATGGTCTTGCAGAGATTGCCATTAATAAGAACACAAATGGTCACGAGGACGTTGGTGATGCGCACCAACCTTTCTCTCTCTGACTGGGGGCACGCAGTATTGCCTGCAGCTGTGCTTATTCGTCTGAAGCCCATCACCACCCAATCTTTGTCTGCGTTACAGCTAGTGACTGGGTACGAGCCAAGCATATCGTACTTACGCATATTTGGGTGTGTTGTTTATGTGCCTATTACGCCGCCACAGCGTATCAATATGGGTCCTCAGAGACGAATGAGTATTTATGTTGGATTTGAGTCTCCAACCACAATCCGCTATGTAGAACCCTTGACAGGCGATCTATTTGTCACTTCGGTGAGACAGTCTTCCCGTCGTTAGGGGGAGATAAGAACGTGAACGTTCAGCAGGAACGACTGGAATTGTCGTGGCCTGTCCCCACTCTGTCTCATAACGATCCCCCTACTGCAGAAAGTGCGTAGAATTATAGATCTTTAGAAAGTCAGAGATTCTCTTCCTGACACTTTCTTAGATCTTAGTGACTAGATCATATATACCAGCTGCAAACATGCCTGCAAGGATGCAAGTGCCTGAACAAGGACTTGGACTCAAAGTCGCTATTGCAGCTAACCCTATGGGAGGGACAGCTGGTGGCGCCACTACCAGTAATGGTGGTGATGTGGCTTAGGCCGTGGCTCCGCTGAGGAAGTGTTGGAGGCCACCAGGTTCGAGGGATTCGCGCCCTAGGGAATGGGCTGCGATGGCACCAAATAACCCTCTCATCATTGATACTCAAAATTCGTCCATGAAAACGTTCCGGATTATGGTTATGTCCAAAAGACATCTTCGGGGGACGCCCTGTCGCTAAGACCTATCCGTGGGAACCTAGAGATCTCGATTATTACACTAGTGTACATGAGACGTGGGATAGAAACTCCATCACAGTTGATGATGTGTTTGCATATGCTTGTGCACAAGAGTTCATTGAGAATGATGATATTGAACCTCGCTCCGTTGATGAATGCCAACGTAGAAGCTTATTGGCCTAAATGGAAATATGCGATCCAGGTTGAGTTGGACTCACTAACAAAGAGAACGGTATTCGAGCCAGGTGTGCCGATTCCTTCTAGAATAAAACCTGTTGGATATAAATAGGTCTTTGTTAGAAAGCGTAGTGAGATAACGAGATATAAAGCTCGCCTTGTGGCGCAAGGCTTCTCACAACGCCCTGGAATCGACTACGATGAGATATACTCTCTCGTAAAGGACGTCATAACGTTCTGCTACCTTGTCAGTGGTAGTTTCCGAAAAACTGAACATGCAGCTTATGAATGTGGTCATAACATATCTCTATGGGGATCTAGATATGGAGATTTATATGAAGGTCCCGGATGGGCTTCATTTACCCAAGTCAAGTGGCTCTAGACCACAGAGCACGTTTGCAATAAGATTGCAACGTTCACTATATGGATTGAAATAATCCGGACGGATGTGGTATACCCGTCTAAGTGACTACTTGATTGGAAGAGGGTATGTGAACAATAAATTATGCCCCTGCGTGAAAACAAGTTCCAGATTTGCAAGTGCCAGTGAATACTTGAAATCCGTGTTTGAGATGAAAGATCTTGGGAAAGGATGCTCAGGAGATTTAATATGGATAAAGTCCATCCTGTTAAGCACTCTCATGATTGGTCACAGTCTAGATCCAAGAAGGATCCGTTTCACCCAAGGGATGATGGTGAAGACGTTTTAGAGGCTGAGGTACCGTACCTAAGTGCAATAGCGCATTATTGTACTTGGCACAGTGTACAAGACCCGATATCTCCTTTGTTGTTAACTTGTTAGCTAGATTTAGCTTTGCGCCCACGCAACGCCATTGGAATGACATAAAGATTATCTTTCGTTACTTGAAGGGTACGATTGATATGGGCTTGTTCTTTCCCTACAGAGAGGCATGAAAATATGGCAAAATGGGTGAGGAACCCGTGCTTACTGCCATCGGGCGATCGATCGCAGGATATGCCACGATCGATCGTACCGAGCTTCTGCCATCCAGCGATCGATCGCAGAATGTCACGATCGATCGCACGAGTGCTGCTGCCCATTATTCTGAAAATCCTTGTGATGTTTTGGTGGGTTTTGCTGATGTTGGGTATCTCTCTGACCCATATAAAGGTTGTTCCCAAACTGGTTATGTCTTTACCATGGGTAACACCGCGATATCTTGGAGGTCTACTAAGCAGACTCTTGTCGCTACTTCTTTGAACCATATTGAGATTATTGTTCTCCATGAAGCAATTCATGAGTGTATATGGTTAAGGTCCATTGATACACATATAAGAAGTACATGTGGTTTGAGGTCAACCACTGATGAACCTATATGCATTTATGAGAATAATGCTGCCTGCATTGAGCAGATGAAGCAAGGTTTCATCATAGCTGACAACACCAAGCATATATCGCCTAAGTTCTTCTATAATCAGCAATAGCAGAAGTTACTTAAGATTAAAGTGAATCAAGTCCGTTCTGAGGACAATGTGGCTGACTTATTTATTAAGTCACTGCCTAATTCCACATTTGAGAAGCATGTGAAAATTATTGGTTTGCTTAAGTTATTTGACCTCCCATGATTGTGGAAATCAGGGGGAGACGCAGACATCAGGGGGAGTCTAGCGTCCATGCTATTCCAAATGTGAAGGGTGTGTTGTACTCTTTTTCCCTTCGACCAAGGTTATTTTTCTCCCACTGGGTTTTTGTTACTTGGCAAGGTTTTTAATGAGACAACGCGAGGAGCATCACCTAGTGTTGACGCCACAAGGGGGAGTGTTGAAGGAAACCTACTTTGTGTGTGCCTTGTCAACCTAGGAGTATCTTAGTTAGGTTAGCATATGGATTACTTATTGAATAGAAGTCCTATTGGGACATGGATTGTACCTTTGTGTTTCTCTATATATAGAGGCACCTATTCATTAATAAAGAGATGATCTATTCCTGTGTTATTTACTTTGTATTTACTTTCTGTCTTGTGGTTGTAATTTGTATTTACTTAAACATCTTCATAATAATTGTATGCATATTTACCAACAGAATTAATCATATGGTTGCTATATAGCATCGCCCCAATTTAAGATTAAGGTGAATGGAGATTGTAGACAAATAAAGAAACAGGACAAAAGTAACAAAAATGCTTATGTGGAGGTCAGATGACTTCAAAAAACTACTACAAATTAATGGAGCAGCGTCCATGGCTCTCTGGTAAACTGGAATACCTTGAACAATTGCATTGACAAAGCATAAACGATTATTGTCTACCTAGTTTCTTGGCTCTCTACCAGTTCCAGATATCGATCAATGTCGTTAGATTTTCGATCCAACTGTACGTATGGCAACAGAAGAAAACTTTCAGGTTTGGTTTCAATTCCTTCCCTTTCCAGATCAAAGTGATCCTATATTGTTGTACTATATATGCTTGGTTGTCGAGAACATGGTGTAAATGAATTTGAACGTTGTATTCTATGACTGCATTTAAACTTCTAAACTCTTTTAAATTTTCATTTAGTTTTCTATGATTTTTGGTCTAGATCTTGGTTTCTTCATCGGAATTAAGTTGTTGATCAATATTGGCTTTGTTGTGTATTGTTGACCTATCCAAATCTCTAACCCCTGAAGTTTTAATTCGATTTTGAAATTTCAAATATGATTGCATGAAATTGAAGTGTCCCAACTCAAAATATGAACACAGTAGTTATATGACATGAAGTTATATTTTTATTTACACTATTTTAGCTAGTTACTTAAGTTAAACTTTTAATAAAAGATAAATTAGATAGTAAGAATGAAAAACTGCTCCCGTTCTTGTCCCTTGGAAACCCTAGTTGCGTCGTAGAACATGGAGCCAGCGCTCGTCGCTGTTCTTGCACGGTGCGGCGGTCTCACCTGTGTCTTAGCAGTGGGCTGCTCACGGCATCTCTCTCATGGCTGTTTCTTTGCTCTCTCTCGCCGGCTACTCGCGTCTTCTTTCATGGTTGGGCTGTTTCGATCCACGCTACTGACCAACCTTCGTGGCTTCAACGGGAGGGCTGGGATCTCGGATGGGATTCGTTTATGGATGGTCTGGGGTCGCCCTAGTTTGGCGACTGGATCGGATATGAAACTTAGGATCGCGGCATCTATCTTTGATGGTTGTGGTGGTCCTCTATATTGGTGGTTTGCTTGCTTTCGCTGTTATTACCGGTGGTGATTTACACCACAACAAAGACTTAATTTCTAGGTGGATCTTGTACTGTTGCGGTGGTGCTTGGTCCATCTGCTGCAAATGTCTACAAGATTGGTGGGACTAATGCTGCTATGGTGGCACGTATTAGGCAACTCTGTGCCAGCTTTCTACGGTAGTAGTGTGGCTGCCGCAGTTGCAGTTAACGGCGGTGGTGTGTTTGCGTGTTAATACTGGATCCCCCCGAGGGCCAAAAGCCTGAATGAATATTTATGACGATACCAAATCTATAAGGAGTTCCTCTCTACATAAATAGATAGACAATGACATACTTGTAATAAGGCTCATTACCTAGCCCAATTGTAAGAGGGGTCCTCCACACCTATATAAGGAAGACACTGTCACACCATTAGACACATATAACTCAAACCCTCTCATTCTATGGTCTCACTCCATCTCTAGAGCACCAAGCTCTCTCCATTGTAATTAATCTCTTTACCCCTACAATGATTACTACCCAAGTGGACATAGTCTAACCTCACATCGAGCTAGGTGAACTATTATAAATCTCGTTTGTATGTCTCTTTGTATGCGATTGTAGTTACCGAATGTCGCGATGGCAATGAGCTAGGGTTTCTGCCTTCTAGCCTGATTATTATGGGCCCCAGGACCGGCCCGAGGCATAGGCAACAAAGGCAACCGCCTTAGGCCTCGTGTTGGGGAAGGCCTCACATGTACGTGTAGATCCATGTATATATTATATATACAAAAAGAAAGCTCAAACATTAAAAAAAATATCATATGTAAAGCAAAAGACATAACATGCATGCAAAGAAATCAAGAAAATGACAAATGATGAAGTCAGACCCGTGATTTCTCATTGAAGCCAATATGAAGATATATCGAGGCCTAGACTGCCTATTCTCTTTTGATTTTAATAGGATGTTAGGATTAAACCCCATATTTTCTACTTTCTTCATCAAATTAGGCCATAAAAAAAAAAAAAAAAAAAAAACCAGAAGTTTTACCTTCAGCTTCCCCAAATATAGGCAAAAATGTGATGTTGGCTGCTAAAACCTAAAATTTATCGTTCATGTTATCTTATTTGATGCTCTCTTGCTCTGCCTCTGAGCCTCTCTCAAACGGTAATATTTTTTTTATTTATATCATTGACAGAGGAAACTCTCTCACTCTTCTTAATTACTCTGACTCTTAATATTTTCTTAATCTCAATTCCAATATATCATTCTCTATTTTGATTTCTGAAATTCAACTCTAAAAGATTAACTTAATTCAATTTATTTGGTTTGAGACTATTAGGGATTGAAGGTATTTCATATTGGTGGATAGTGTATATTTTGGTAAAATCATCTGAAATCTCAAGTGAAATATATTATCTTCTCTTTCAATTTGTCAAGTTTTTATTTTTATTTTAACGGTTGAACGTATTTGTACAATTGTATGAGACAAGCCGATAAGGCCCAAACTCCCAACCTTTTTAATTAGCAAATCAGGTTTTTTTTTTTTTTAAGAATTTTGGAAAGGTTGCATTATTATTTCACTAATAAATTTTTTTGCCTTAGGCCTCACTTTACATCGGGACGGCCCTGATGGGCCCCGCCATTTGGGATGGCTTATTGGGCTCGCAGAGCAAGTTTTGTTTTTGGGTTTTTTCTTTTTATGTTTTATTTCAAGCTACTAAGTTTGTAGGCATTCCTAAGGGTACCCCCCCTCTGCGTAGGGAGGTCCTGCGGAATCATGAATACATTAGGTCTCGAATTTGACTTGTTCTTTTCGCGCTTAATAGTATCATGTTACTTTAGTTACTTAGAGCTCTACTGCTATCAAATGTAATCTTACTTAGCTTATTTCGATTACTTAGGCAGTGACTCGATTTTGACGTACACACTGCGGGTGGGTCACTGAGTAATTTTGCCTCTCTCTACCTTTAATGGAACTGACATCCTTTTCTTTCAAAAAACAAAATTCAAATTTTGACTTTTGATCAAATCAATGAAGTCAAAGTCAATCAAGTAAACGTTAATACTCTCTCTCTCTCTCTCTCTCTCTCTCTCTCTCTCTCTCTCTCTCTCTCTCTCTCTCTCTCTCTCTCTCTCTCTCTCTCTCTCTCTCTCTCTCTCTCTCTCTCTCTCTCTCTCTCTCTCTCTCTCTCTCTCTCTCTCTCTCTCACTCAAAACTAAAAATTAAAATCCTAGCCACCATCACAAGGGGATCGGAAGAGGTTAGGAGGCTCTTTTCTCTTCGTTTTGTTGAATTTTCTTCTTGCTTAGTCCCTTGTGGTGAATAATAAGCTCCTAAGGGTGATTTGATCTGAGCCATGCCCAGACCTAAGTACCCCATCATCTCTTTTCAACTTTTTCTTTGTTAAATTTTTCCCCTAAAATTCAATCTCTAAGATTTCTTGTTTTCCTTAAGTTAAGTTCTCACTTCGAGTTGAAGAATTTCGTTGTTACATATGTTCAGGTGCTTTTGGCTATCTTCGTCATATCCAAATTATTATGGGTTTAGAGGGAGTTTGTTGGGCAATTCACTATTGGGCACAGTTGGATCATTGGAGACAAAATTATCCTAAGATCCGGCCCCCGTTCTGCAGTCGCTTCTTGGTTAGATGCAGTGGTACCTATGGTGTTGCTTCAATTCATGGTGTTGATCTTGATTTAGGTTTATGGGTTCCTTTAGGGCTTTTGTTATTTTGGGTTGTCCAAGATTGGCTAGGGTTCAAGCTTAATTATAGTGATGTGGGTTTAGGGATGTGGGATTAATAGTTTTTAGTGCGGCTTTTGTTATTTTGTAGTTATTGATGTTGTCATGTTGAAATTAGCATACTTGTTGAGTTTTTGATATAATATTGAAATTCATCTATTGAAATTCATTCTTTTGATTAAAAAAATATATATTAATGAAGTCATATTTGGTTTTTTTTTTTAACTATCTTTTTTATGCCCACCTCACTTATTCTCATATACTAGTAAGATTCGAACTCATAACTTCAACGATATTAGTTATACAAATAACAAACAGTTTGGTTTTCCGTTGGTTGGTTTAATTGTTGGGCACTTGGGCCTTAATTTTTGAGGAATTTTTAATCAAATTAATGAAGTAGTAATTTTTTTTATCAATTGAGCTATTTTTGATAGGCTTTAACTGTTGGGCCTTAAGCCCTAAAACATTTAAGAAAATTCCACATAAAAATTGCTATGAACACACACATAACAATCTCTACTATATAATAAAGAGAGACCTCCTTTTAAAAACTCAAGTCACAAAATTAATAATAAGTTTTTTTTTTTTTGGAAATTAAATTAATAATAAGTTAGTGAAGTCTATATAAAGGTCGAGACATAGGGTTATGTAGAGAGGCTATGGTTGATACATGAACGTGTCCAACCAGTATTGGCAATTTTCGGCATTAATTCGGAGGGAAATGGTGGTGAGGTTCCTTTTTTGCTCGTCTCCAGGCATATTGCAACACTTTCTGACATCGAGCCTGCAATTTGTTTGGTTAAGTCTCGCTACGAGAGGCTTGCGAGGAAAAATGGCATATTTGTATTCGTTGGTCACGTGCGGTTGTAAGGTGAGTTCTTGTAGTAGACGCGCATTTCGATTCTCTCTTTCATTGTCGGTCCCATGGCCCAGTGGAGGATCAAGCTGCTGGAGATGTGGCATATGTGCTCCTTCCAGGTTGGGTGGTGTTGGTGGTTTCTAGGACGATGAATTTGGGTCGTTGAGCCCGGATCTAAGTTTTTCTCTACATGTTTTTGATACTGGATTTGGGCCTCCCTCAGGATTGGGTTCGGGCGTTTTGGGCCTATCAATGGACTAGATAGAACATTTGGGAAGGACTCATCGTGACCATTTTTCATCATCTTTTAGACAAACTACATTAGATTCCTAGATTCGTTCAAAAAAAAACATTAGATTCCTAGTAACATATCGTAACACATTGTGTGCTTTGCGTCATTTAGAGCTGCATATCGTAACATATCCTTATAAACACATTTGAGAGGTCCTTATGACCAATGCAAATCTTTATTGGCAATTGTGTGCTTTGCATTGGTCATTTTTTGTTGTGACGTTCATATTACTTTATCAAATTTGAGTATCGGACTCTACAAACAAAGAAGAATAACCCACCTTTTTCAACTACACCTCGATCTATTTGTTGATATTGTTGTATTTAATGATTTGAAATTATATAATAGATAGGGGCCTCTAAAATTTGGAGTTTGACCTGCACCACGCTGCAATAGCTAGTTAATCAGCCAATTGGAGACTCTTGAGTAATTAAATACAACATTTTCTTCAACTTTAAACTAATTGAATTTGTTCTATTGGAAGTGGAAAGAAATACTCCTTATTTTTATTTTGATAATTTTGTAGCATAAAATTACAGAACAGTTGATCATGAGATGATAATAAGAGCAAACAAAAAAGTTTATTTAGAGAAAAAAAAAATGTTGTTGCACAATATTCTCATATACCAAAGTGCCTTAGATAAGTTGTGTCATTTTCAAAAACACTCGTTGGCAAATTCTAGTATTTCGGATATCTACAACGTTTTGTTTCAAACAATTGGTTGGACAAACATGGAAAAACATTATGAGAGAATCGTTGTATATGTTAATTATATGCAACAAATTTTCCAAATCAACTAGAACATGTTGAAATTACCTAGTCCGATAAAGAAGCATCCATGAAATTTCTGATTAGGGGAAGAAAAGCAATATTCTAAGTCAGAATTTATATTTATCGAAGGGAATAAAGGAAGAGAATAATGGGCAAAAGCATCTTTGTGTGCAAGGTCATCTGCCCTTAAGCTTTCTTTCTGTAATGCTTTTGCGCTTCTTTTAAGCTCCCCAAAGTCCCAAACTGCTTTAGCTCTTTAATTATCTTTATCTAGTTTGCTTTGCTTTCCTTTTATTAGCTCTGCTGCAGAAAGAGGAGAACTGTTCACTTCAAACAAAATTACAGGAATACACTGGTGATGTATGCTGCAATCTTCAAAACAAGGAATGTAGAGTAAAGGGCAATTTGGGCTGTTCATGATGCATACAGTTTGACAATTTTTACTAAAATCAAAAGGCTGAAAAAGAATCTAGGAATTTGCACCAGCACTAGCTCACTATGATTTTCAAGTCTAAAAGACTATCTTTGTCCTCTCAGTGGGGTATCTATCTCTTTTTCCAGAAATATGGAACTTTGACAACTAATTAAGCCCTTTCTTTTCTTTACAGTTTTTGGAGCGCCATTTCTTTCACATAGAAAATACCTTCACTATCACTCTTCCCTCCAAACACCTTAGAATACTTGTTCTCAATCATAACCTTGATCATTCTTTATCCTATCAAGTATAAGAAACTCCTTTTTAATATATATCACTAATCATAAAGGCAATGTCAAGCCCGTAGTGGTGGTATAGATTCCCAAAATGTTAAGCCTAAGAAATAAGAACGAAGCCTTATCTAGCTTTAGATTGTAGAGGGGATTTTTGAAACCAGAATAGCAGAACTCATACTCGGAGTATTGTTCATGAAACTTTAGGAACCTCAACCTCCTTTCTACTCAAAGCTCCCAAGTGCCTCATATTCACAACCAAAGGCTGTCAACAAAGCCAGAAAAGTTCAAATCCACTGTTGCGTATTTCTTGCAAAACAAGAATCCTTGTCTTTGAAAATATAAAAATAAGAGAGGAGTGAAGATTATCGAAACCCCCTACTAGCATTGGAGCTTTTCTTGTATGTTAAAGGCCAGAGGAATCTCAAGATCTATATTTGCAACAGAGTCAATCTTCTGCAGCATATCTTTCTTAACTATTACTGATAGTACAAAATTTGTTTTTTCAGGTACAAGAGCTGCTGCTGCTGCTGCTGCTGCTGCTAATGTGAAAGATACTTTAAGCATCAATACTCTCATTGGTTTCAAGCTGGAGCTTCCCATTGCTCGAAAGCTTGAAACTCGGTGCTATTCCCACTAAGCAGACACAAGAGGTTACAGAAGACTTCTTGTAAAGGTTTTCTTCCAGAAGAGAAGCATCCACACTTGCAAGAATGAAATCACAAGCTGCCCCTAATCCCCAAGAGGACTACAAATTGAAGGACACGAAGCCCCAGCTTGGGGAACGATGGCCACATGGAGGATTGCGCGGTGGAGGAGGGTGGATTAGCAGCGAAAGAGCTACAAGCACTTACGACCTTGTTGAGCAGATGTTTTATCTCTATGTTCGAGTTGTTAAAGCCAAAGATCTTCCAACAAACCCTGTAACAGGAAGCTGTGACCCTTACATTGAAGTGAAGCTCGGCAATTACAAGGGAAAAACACAGCACTTTGAGAAGAAAACAAACCCCGAATGGAACCAGGTGTTTGCATTTTCAAAAGAGAAGATCCAGTCTACCATACTTGAAGTTTATGTCAGAGAAAAAGACAGGGTGGCAAGAGATGACTATGTAGGGAAGGTGGAGTTTGACATGAACGAAGTGCCAACTAGAGTTCCACCGGATAGCCCTTTGGCTCCTCAGTGGTATAGATTAGAAAACCGTCGAGGCGATGCTAAGGTTAGAGGAGCGGTTATGCTTGCAGTTTGGATGGGCACACAAGCTGATGAAGCTTTCCCAGAAGCTTGGCACTCAGATGCTGCTTCAGTTCATGGAGAAGGAGTTTACAGCATTCGGTCCAAAGTTTACGTTTCACCAAAACTTTGGTATCTCAGAGTTAATGTAATTGAAGCTCAAGATGTGGAGCCACATGACAAAAGCCAACCACCACAAGCTTTTGTGAAGGCTCATGTTGGAAATCAGACACTCAAAACAAAGATGTGTCCAACCAAGACCCCCAATCCGCTGTGGAACGAAGATTTGATCTTCGTAGCAGCAGAGCCTTTCGAAGAACTGCTTGTGCTTACAGTTGTAAATAAAGTCAGCTCTGCAAAAGAGGAACAACTGGGGAAAATAAGCCTGCCACTGGACATGTTCGAAAGGCGCTTGGATCACAGGCCAGTCCATTCTCGCTGGTTCAACCTCCAGAAATTTGGTTTTGGTGCATTGGAGGGAGACAAAAGGCATGAGCTCAAGTTTTCAACCAGACTTCATCTGAGAGTCTGCCTTGAGGGTGCTTACCATGTTCTAGATGAATCGACCTTGTACATAAGCGATGTGAGGCCTACTGCTAGGCAGCTATGGAAGCAGCCCATTGGGATTCTCGAAGTGGGGATCTTAAGTGCTCAAGGGCTTCTTCCAATGAAGACCAAGGATGGTAAATCAACAACTGATGCTTACTGTGTAGCCAAGTATGGGCAGAAATGGGTGAGGACCAGGACAATCATCGAAAGCTTCAATCCGAAATGGAATGAGCAATACACATGGGAGGTCTATGACCCTTGCACGGTGATCACACTGGGAGTTTTTGACAACTGCCACCTGGGAAATGAGAAACCAACTTCCGGCGGTGGAGCTAAAAATGACTCGAGAATTGGCAAGGTACGTATCCGGCTATCAACTCTTGAAATGGATCGGATTTACACCAACTCTTATCCACTTCTTGTTCTCAACTCATCTGGATTGAAAAAGATGGGGGAGCTCCAATTAGCAGTAAGATTTACCTGTCTCTCATTAGCAAATATAATCTACCTCTATGGCCATCCCTTGCTTCCCAAAATGCATTACCTGCATCCATTCACTGTAAACCAACTAGATAGTCTTCGATATCAAGCAATGAACATTGTAGCTGTGAGACTTGCCAGAGCTGAACCACCACTAACAAAAGAGGTTGTGGAGTACATGCTTGATGTGGATTCCCACATGTGGAGCATGAGAAGAAGCAAAGCCAACTTTTTCAGAATCGTCTCGCTCTTCTCTGGCCTAATCTCCATGAGCAGGTGGCTTGGCGAAGTTCGTCACTGGAAAAACCCAATCACCACAGTTTTAGTTCATGTTCTGTTTTTCCTACTGATCTGCTACCCAGAATTGATCCTCCCTACAATCTTCCTTTACATGTTTCTCATCGGAATATGGAATTTTCGTTCCCGTCCCAGACTTCCACCTCACATGGATACTAAACTTTCTTGGGCGGAAGCTGTTCACCCGGATGAAATGGATGAAGAGTTCGACACCTTCCCTACGTCAAAGGCCCAGGATGTGGCGCGAATGAGATATGATAGACTAAGAAGTGTGGCAGGAAGAATTCAAACGGTGGTTGGAGACATTGCAACTCAGGGGGAGAGATTCCAGGCAGTGCTCAGTTGGAGAGACCCGAGAGCAAGCAGCTTGTTCGTATTTTTGTGCCTTATTATTGCTGTGGTGCTCTATGTAACACCCTTCAAGATGATTGCTCTGATTTCTGGCATAGTTTGGCTACGACATCCTAGATTTCGAAGCAAGCTACCTTCAGTGCCCAGCAATTTCTTCAGAAGATTGCCATCTGGTGCTGATAGTATGCTCTGAGAGTCATGAGGTAGTAATGCTGATTCCTACTCCGGAACTCTTCTGTATTTTTTTTTTTGGTAACAAGGAGGCCCAAAGGACCCGGAACTCTTCTGTATTCATTCGAGCGGCACGGGGCCAAATTATTTACCTTTTCATTTGTGTTCTGTTTAGAAATTAGATTTCCTCAAAAAGAAAGCAATAAGAGTGTATTCTGTTGTGTATGTTGAGGGTTTCCAGTTCTGTAATGATATCAAGTTATCAACAAAAAAACCATTGGTAAAACTGCAAAAGCACTATCATTACTCTAATATCGAAGCCCATAAAGCAGTAATAATCAAAAAAAGGAAAAAGAAAAACGGAAAATAAACATGAAGCTGCAACAGGCCAGGCCAGGATTTATGAAAGACCAGAAAATCAAATTGGAAAACATAACATCTCTCGAAGAAAATACTGATCAATACAAAATTTTGAATCTTAATACAACCACAGATAATAGAAAACAAACAAGTACTGGAGCAGCGAGTATCCTAAGTAACTGAGACAATTGTCTAAAACACAAGCTCATGAGGCTTCATGCCAGACCTAAGAGAGAATCTTGCAGCCAAGTATGTCTTCAAGTCTGGGACAGCCTCAATGGACTTTATCAATGAAGCATCCACACTCTTCTGATCGTCTTTCTTATCTTGTGGGAGCACATTCTTTTCCTGCAATTCGTTGTTGGAAAATATTAGTAGCAGAAATAAAAAATATTCCACCAGACGCTGGAACAGTAATGAATATTATTCCTCAACTTTAGATTACTTCTCAACAGCAAACTTAAACATAACAAGGCTACTTGCACGACAGATGAGAGCATGAGTATGGTCTTTATAAAATTGAAAACCAAATGAAACTGGTGATGGAAACCAATTAGGGAAACATAAGTATCAATAGAAGGACAGACAATTACAAGGGAAAACTAAAAATAACAGAAAATCTGTTCAAACAGATCATCTATTAGAATATCACGCCATGATAAGAAAAATATTTACAGAGCTAAAAGACTGATGACACCTAAACTAAACTATTTTAAGTTCATGTGAACAGTAACTATAACGGAAGAGAATTATAACTTGCTCATAAGACTAACCTCTTTCTCTGCCTCAAAGAATTCCCCCTCACCCTTCTTCTTCTTCTTCTCAACTGCCTTTGCAAAATACTTGTCATCAAACTTATCCACATTAACCCCAGAGATGTCAACCTTGGTGGAAGTGCCAATCACATAGGACTGATTCACACGTCTCAAAGGAACACCATTAATCTTGAATGGCCCTGCAATGGCATTCAAATTATAAATACAGTTAGACAAGTCGTTTTAAAGAGCAGAGTGCTGCGAATTATATTGAGACAGCTTAAACAACTAGAAAATCATTGGATAAACCAATTCCAAACCTGGCTAGTAAAATAAAAACTTAGAACTACTGAAGCCAAATTCAAATATGTTAAGTGTAGGTATATATAACATCATCATCTCAGCAGAAACTTATATGCATAACTTAGATAATGTAACAATGTACGTCAGATATGGTGATACTTTTGCAAACCGATGCATTAACATCTACATATGCTATTACAGAAGGGGCGATTCCCTTGGTTTCCACATTTCTCTTTCCCGAATGATCCTGCTTATACATTATCAAGGTTTACACAACTAAACAACAACTAGCTTAGAGTACCCACTACCCAATTAATAACATACAGAAAGCACCCTTGTTTGATGGAGAATTGTTAGAATTCCTGCTATTAAACAATTGTTGGATATTTTTTGGAAGAATTCAAGATTGAAACAACCCAACGCCCAAACTAACTTGTTCTAGGGAATTGAAATGCACCTCATTTGACAATACAAATTAAGCTAATCGAACTTGTCATTTAGAAAAAAGAAAGAGACATACTGACGCTAACATATTCACAAAACAAATGACAATATCAACAATAATAATACAGAATAGAACAAAACGGTTTTAAGATTCAATTGAAACTTCCAGAATCTTTCCACCAAAGAGTACCCAAAACATGAATACAAGAACAGAAACTTTTCTGAAAAAAAAAAATGAAAGTGAAGCTCACCAGTAACAAGAAGCAACCCAGATGAAAGTTGCTTAAGGAACACAACTCTCTTCCCCTTAAACCGTCCAGCCAATATAATCAACACCGTCCCGGGTGTAATACTAGCCCTACATAGAAATTGGAACCCAAATCAGAAAAACTGAAAACACATCAAACACATTTCCTACTTGAAAATAAAATAATGGAAAAGAGTACCTGAGCTTGGTAGGCTTGGGCTTGTGCTTGTTGACGAGCGGCTTCTTGACGTCATCGGCAGGGTAGAACTTTGGGGGCTTCACTGATAGAGCCGCAGCTGCTGGCTTGGCGTCATGACGTGGGAAGACGCCACCATTTTTGGCCTTGATGGCCCAAAGACCTCGCTTGTGGTACATCTTGGACCTGGAGTACTTACCCACCCCACGAATCAGATCTGGGTTTCGGGTCTTTCTGGGGACTCTTGCTTTTGGTGCCATTGCGACTCTGAGGCTGCGAGCAGTGTGTCTGAAACCCTAAAACGGCTTTGCGATGTAGGAAGGAGGTGAGGAGATGAAGTTAAAACCCTAAAGAACGGCTTTGTTATAGTTTGTTAAGTGGGCCAGTTGGTGAAATATAGACTGGGTTGGGCTACGTATCTTATTTCCCTTGGTTGTTTTTTAATTTAAAATGTAAAACATCAAATTAGGCCAGACGAAAATATAATGGGCCTAACGGATTTCCGGTTTTTTTACTTTCAAACGATAAATTATTAGGGGGTGTATTGTATTTGGATTTCTATGATGTTTTAAAGATTGTTATGAAATTCAAAAGCCTAGGGGTATTCAATTAGGATTGTTAAAAAATCTCTAGAAGTCTTGGTGTATTCAATTTAGATTTTTAATGACTTTTAATGAGTCTGCAGAAGTTTAGGTGTATTCGAAAAATCAAGGAATTATAAAGGGAAACGTAAATAATAGAGAGAATGAGCAGAGAATAGGATATATTTCATTAATGAATAAAGACCTCTATATATAGATGAGTACAAGATACAATCTGTATTAATGTAGGAAATCTATTCTAAATACAATCTATATCCTAGAAGGAGTTTCCTTCCATAAACTTATTCTAGAGAATCCTAATTTGACAAGGCACACAATAATAAATATCCTGAAACAAGATTCATTAAATGATGGAATTGTGTGGATTGTTTAGTGTTAATTGTAAAAACAAAAAGTTTTTAACAATTCAACCTCCAGCCTAGAGATTTCCATGGATTTAAAATTTTCTTGTTTTTATTATTTCATTTTTCTATTTCATCTTGTTCTTCTCTGATCATCTCTCTCTCTCTCTCTCTCTCTCTCTCTCTCTCTCTCTCTCTCTCTCTCTCTCTCTCTCTCTCTCATCTTGTTCTTCATTTATCTTTTGTCATTTCTTGCTTTCACACACACACACACACACACCCATATTATTCAAGGAAGTAGTCACATATAACACAAGAAATAGACGTTACCCATAAACTTTTATGACAAGCAACAAAATAAAAATGTCGCAAAATATGTTTTTTTTTTTCAAACTCACATTTCTCTTAAATTTATTTTTCTCTAATATTTTTCTATTACAAACAAAACGAATAAAAAAACTAACATTTCAATTTCTACAACCTAATGTACTTATAAATCTAGAAACTGAAAGTATGAAATGAAATAGAGAGAAAAAATAAATCTGGTGGTAATTATCGCAAGTAATTGATCGCTCATGAATATGAGCGGCTTCTTTCCTCTACTCTATGATCTATTATTGATGATTTTTTTTTCCTATTTTGGTATATATGAAACTATGAAGTTAGAAAGTTTCCATGTTAAGCAATTTATTTATTTATTGGGCTTTTACCAGGTATGTTCACTAATAAAATGATGAGTATAAAAAGTTTATCTAATTATACGAAAGTTCTTACAAGTCTATACAAGTTTATCTTTTAAAATCTATAGAATTTTAAAGATTTGTTAAATCTGACTATTATAATTGCATAGAGTTTGTAAATCCATAGATTCCTTTTAAATCCATCACTTCAAAAAAGTCCTCATAAATCTAAATACAATACACCCCTTAGATTTTAAATTTTGGACAATTTCAAGCATGAAGTCATTTCCATATATATCCTATATTTTATGCTCGCAATATGACTCCAATAAAAACAAAATAGTTAAAAGCAGGTCACTATAATGGAACATGAGTAGTATTAGGGATCCCAAAATATATCTCAAATGACATGGCATCTGCCACTAATTACCACATAATCGATGGCTTGGGACGCGAAGATCCGGAGCAATCAGATCTCATAGGTGTGGTGGTGCACGGACCAACTGCAATTGGTGTGGAGGTAGAGTTGTTCTCTCATTATGTTCGGGCGCTTCAGCGATGTTTCAGGTTGTTCGCGGCGGCAAGTGGGGGATGACCGAGGTAGGTCAGCGATGTTTTCAAGAGGGGATGGTTTGTTGACGGTCTAGGCTTGGGGTGGGCATGCTTCTGTTGGGCTTGCGGTGAGACTTTTGGGTCTGACATAGAGTATGTTACTATGATGGTTTGGGTTTTAACTTTTAAGGGAGGGTGTTTTGTCACCCTCATGTCTTACTTAATGCTTTGTTTTTAGCCTACAATTGAGAATATATTTCACTGATAAGTTAGTCTATGAGTTTTCAATTGCACCACAATGGAAAAAACTTAGGTCCAAACCAGGTCGGACCTGTGTATCCGAACTCTCTCTTATTTTCATACATTCGGCGGTCTAATTCCATGATCTGAACCGTTCATCTTTTAAATTAACCTTTAAAGATCATGTGTGCAAAAAATTATCCAAATTGAAGATCGTTAACTCATCCAACTATATCAAACAAATGGACGATTTTGGTGAAAGTTAATATTCTCATGACCAACCGTACATTTGTTTGATGAAATTGCATAAATAAACTATTTCCGTTTAAGTTAAATTTTTGTAAAGATGATATTCAAATGCTAATTTAAATGATTAAATTCTTGTTACTACCTTGTACTTTAGGAGTCTAATCAGTTCAGTCCCTGAACTTTTAATTTCATCAGTTCAATCTCTACACTCTTAATTGTCATCAAATATGTCCATTTAGGACACGTGTCACCTATTATGGGTCAACACGTGTCATTTTTATTTTTCATAAATGGACCTATTTGAAAGGAATGATGTAAGATAAATGTCAAACAAACAAACAAATGCAATGCAAGTAAGTAAAGTAGAGTGTGAGCAATGTATGAAAGTGTTGGGTTTTCGGGCAAACCCCAAGTCCAATGCAATTAATGTTGCTTTAATGCCAAATCATGCCAATATGTCCACGAATCGAGCCCCGTATCCTAGCCATGTTATGGTTCTAGGACCGTATTTTCTAAGATATTCAAATGCGTTATTAGGGTCATTCGAACTCTCTAGGTGTCATAGGGAATTTCTCTAAGTTACCTAATACCGAATTCCCTAAAGTGCTTAAGAGGCGTAAAAGTGTCGAAACTAGGGACTCAAACAAGCAACACATGTGTAATCCACCATTCCACCGATATTATAGATGTGAAAAGGACTCTTCCTAAGGTATTCCTAAGCCTTATTAGGGTCTTAGGGACTCTCTGCGGGATGATAGAAATAAAGGAGGCGTAAAAGCACATGAATAAAGGATCACACAAGTGAAACATGCTCATCACACATATTGCCAATTGCCTAGAGTAGAATAAGGTTGTCACACCATACACAACTCATACAAGATGGATCAAATGCATACAAAAGAATGGCAAATCTTTACATACACATTCAATACATATGAAATTAGACAATACATATACTCATGAATAAACAAAGGCATTTATTTATAAATCAAAGCATCACATAGTCACATTGGACTAGGGCACACAACCCTAGTCCCCAACAAAGGTAACTGCTCACTAAGCATCATAGTATACATCATCAATTTACAATTATAAGCTCTAAGCATAAGGGAAAGAGAGAGTAAAGATGAGAAATGCTCAATAGATGACTCTCTACCTCCTCCTTGGCTTTGATGATAAATCTTGATGACTTGGTGAGGATCCCCATCAACCCAAGATGATGAATGAGTAGTAGACGTCGTGATGAGAAACTTTTATGAAGGGTGGTGGAGGAAAGGAGGTGAGGAAGGTGGAGAAGTAGGCCGACCCGCCGCACGTCGACCGGTCGATGACCTGGTGTCGACCAGTCGATGGTCGTGCAGAACCTAGATCTAAGGGAGAGAATGAGAGGAGGAAAGGGAAAGTGAAAAGTGGAGGAATTTTGGGGCTGAATGATGGATGAACTAATGGGGTAAATACTAGGCTATATATAGGCAAATGAGAGAGAGAATGGAAGGCTAGGATTGGGTAGAGTTTGATTTAATGGCTAGAAGGAATAAATGAAGGGCAAAGGGGTAAATGCCTATGGGAATAAAAGGGAAGGAATAATCTAAGGATGACCTCATGATATCTAATGTGATCCTTGCTGATCTGGACACTTGTGTGGGTGAGTCACAAGGTTGACTTCGTCATTGACCTTGACTTTGACCTTCGGAGTTGACCGTCTTGACTTTGCTTGACTTCTTTACTTCTTTGGCAATCTTCCGGAATTCTCTTGTGACTCACTCCCGGGACTTGATGTTGACTCGTTGACGCTCTCAACTCGGGGTTGACCACAAGTCGATCGACGGTCCTCGGGTTGACTTTTCGTCTTTTTTTCGGAAATCCACTAAAAGCTCCAAAACGCGTCCTTTTGCTCCCAATATCAATCTGATGCTGGTGAACCCTACAATGGTGCAAATCAAGGATTAGAGACACTAAACGGCCATTGGATTAGCATTACTAAAGTGATTAGAGGCCTAATTTGTATGCAAATCACATAAAAATCACAGACTTTGCAATACATATGAGGATGTAATTGCAAAGATCAAGACGTCGAGTTAAAGGGTTGAAAACTTTGGAAGCTGATTTTGTTTAAGTCTTTTGTTTTCCATTGTATTGTTATAAGGCAAGTTTGCCAAGACAGTGAATTTAGTTTTGATTTGGGATCAAGATGAAACTTTGAATGTAAAGCATTGGCTAATATCTTTAATAAAATTTGAGTTGTTTTTTTAGACTCGATTTTAATAATGAGCTTTTGGGAATGAGTTCTGGAGAACTTGAATCGCAGATAGCGGAACCACGCATACCATATTGCGTCATAGGCAATTGTTTTTAGACATTGTGCCTACAAATTCCTCTGTGACTACGATGGCAGAACCATCGAACCTTGTGCAAGGAAGAGGATCTGCCCAATTCTTCTTTCCCAATGACACTTTAATTGATGTCACAAACACTCTCTACGCTACAATATGAAATAGAACTCTTTTGAGCTTTAAAGATATAAGAGCCAATGGATTCCATGCAGAAACGCATGATGAGAATGGAAAATAATTCTTTTGCATTACTTCTAATGATTGTGAAAGATAGCGCATCTTAGAAAAACTTATGTGTCTCTCTAGTGGGTTATATGCTACCACTATTAGAGCTATTCAATTCAACAATGTCATTCGGGATGACCTCTTGCCCACCGGTCGGAGAACTTGTCGACCGATCGGACAGAAACGTTTGCCACCGCCTATTTTTCTTCCCCCTCTGACGTGAGCAAATCCTCATGGTCCAACCCTGATTCAAGTTTTAATCAGGATGTCTCCTATGCTTCTGAAGCCTCAATGGCTAAACGCTCATTTTACAAAGCCTGTTCCTTAGGAAAATTAGGACCGAGACCGTCCTATGCAAAGGATTTTAAAGTACTTCTTCCATTCTTACAGAGAATTCAAAGGGATATATGTGAACCTATTTAACCACCAAGCGGGCTATTTAAGTATTTTATGATTTTGGTTGATACGTCGTTACGCTGGTCACATGTCACGTTGTTGTCTACTCATAATGCTGCTTATGCTAAACTCGTAACACAAATAATTCGCATGTTGGCTCACTACCCGGATCATCCCATTAAATCTATCAACCTTGATAATGCTGGAGAGTTTACATCGAAAACTTTCGATAACTACTGCATGTCTATTGTGATGGATGTTGAGCATCTAGTTCCACATGTGCATACCCAGAATGGTCTCGCAGAGGTTGTCATTAAAAGGTTACAAATTGTCACAAGGACGTTGGTAATGCGCAATAACCTTCCTCTCTCTGTCTGGGGGCACGCAGTATTGCATGCAGCTATGCTTATGCGTCTGAGGCCCACCGCCACCTAATCTTTTTCTGCGCAACAGCTAGTGACTGGGTAAGAGCCAAGCATCTCTCACTTACGTGTATTTAGGTGTGCTGTTTATGTGCCTATTACGCCGCCACTGCGTATTAAAATGGGTCATCAACGACGAATGAGTATTTATTTTGGATTTGAGTCGCCCACTATAATCTGCTATGTAGAACCCTTGACAGCCGATCTATTTATCGCAAGATTTGCGGATTGTCACTTTGATGAGACAGTCTTCTCGTCGTTAGGAGGAGATAAGAACGTAAACATTCAGCAGGAAAGACAGGAATTATCGTGGCTTGTCCCCACTTTGTCTCATAACGATCCTCCTAATGCACAAAGAGAAATAAAAGTGCATAGAATTATAGATCTTCAGAAAGTAGCAGATTCTTTTCCTGATGCTTTCTCAAATATGGTTAAAGTGACTAGATCGCATATACTAGCTGTAAACGTGCTTGCAAGGATGCAAGTGCCTAAAAAAAGACTTGGACTCAAAGCCGCTACAGCAGCCATCCTTGAGAGAGGGCGGGCCACCGGCGCCGGCGCCAGTAATGGTGGTGACGTGGCTTAGGCCGTGGCTCCACTGAGGAAGTGTGGAAGGTCACCAGGTTCGAAGGATGCGCGGCCTAGAAAGAGGGATGCGGTGGCACAAAATAATCTCCTTTTCGTCGATACTCAAAATCCGTTTCATGAGAACGTTCTGAATTATGGTTATATCCAAGAGATATCTTTGGAGGACGCTCCATCGTTAGAACCTACCCATGGGAACATAGAGATCTCGATTAATTACACTAGTGTACATGAGACGTGGGATAGAAATTCCATCATAATTGATGATGTGTTTACATATGCTTGTACACGCGAGTTAATTGAGACCGATGATATCGAACCACGCTCCGTTGAGGAATGCCAACGTAGAGCTGATTGGCCTAAATGGAAAGATGTGATCCAGGCTGAGTTGGACTCACTAACAAAGAGAACGGTATTTGGGCCGGTTGTGCCAATACTTTCTGGAATAAAGCCTGTTGGATATAAATGGGTCTTTGTTAGAAAATGTAATAAGAGAAACAAGATTATAAGATATAAAACTCGTCTTGTGGTGCAAAGCTTCTCACAACGCCCTGAAATCGACTATGAGGAGGCATATTCTCCCGTAATGGACGTCATAACTTTCCTATACCTTGTCAATTTGGTAGTTTTCGAAAAACTGAATATGCAGCTTATGAATGTGGTCACCGTGTATCTCTATGGGGATCTAGATAAAAAAAAATTATATGAAGGTCTCGGATGGGTTTCAAATACCCAAGTCAAGTGGCTCTAGATTACGGAGCGTGTTTATAATAAGATTGTGATGCTCACTATATGGATTGAAACAATCCGGACGGATGTGGTATGTTTAAGTGACTACTTGATTGGAAGAGGGTATGTGAACAATGAATTATGCCCCTGTGTGTTTATTAAGAAAACAAATTCCGGATTTGCAATAGTCGCAGTTTATGTCGATGACATGAATATTATTGGAACTCTTGATGAATTAAGAAAACCGCTAAATACTTGAAATCCGAGTTTGAGATGAAAGATCTTGGGAAAATACGGTTTTGTCTCGGTTTGGAACTTGAGCACCGTGATAGTGGTATTATGATTGATCAAACAAGTTATACCCAAAAGATGCTCATGCGTTTTAATATGGATAAAGTTCATCCTGTTAACACTCCCATGATTGGTCGCAGCCTAGATCTAAGGAATGATCTGTTTCGCCCAAAGGATGATGGTGAAGATGTTTTGGAGGCTGAAGTGTCGTACCTAAGCGCAATAGGCACATTATTGTACATGGCACAGTGCATAAGACTCGATATCTCATTTGTTGTAAACTTGTTAGATAGGTATAGCTCCATACTCACGCAACGCCATTGGACTGGCATAAAGACTATCTTTCGGTGCTTAAAAGGTATGATTGATATGTGCTTATTCTTTCCCTATAAAGAGTCAAGAAAATATGGCAGAATGAGTATGGGACCCATGCCTGCCGTGACAGCAGAGCGTGCCGCCGCCGCAGCCGACCATGTCGCCGCCGCCGTCGCTATCCTCTATTCCTAAAACGATTGTGATGCTTTGGTAGGTTTTGCTGATGCTGGGTATCTCTCTAACTCGCACAAAGGTCGTTCCCAAACGGGTTATGTCTTTACTATGGGAAACACCGCGATATCTTGGAGGTTTACAAAGCAGACCCTTGTCGCTACTTCTTCGAATCATGCAGAGATTATTGTTCTCCATGAAGCTGTTCGAGAGTGTATATGGTTAAGGTCCATAGTTACACATATTAGAAGTACACATGTGGTTTGAGGTCAACCACAGATGAACCTACGTGCATTTATGAGGATAATGCCGCTTGCATAGAGTAAATGAAGTAAGGTTTCATCAAAGGCGACAACATCAAGCATGTATCGCCCAAATTCTTCTATAATCAACAACAACAGAAGTTCCTCAAGATCAGAGTGAATCAAGTTAAATCTGAGGATAATGTGACAGATTTATTTACTAAATCGCTGCCTAAATCCACATTTGAGAAGAATGTTAAAAGCATTGGTTTGCTTAAGTTATCTAAGATCCCATGATTGTAGGAATCAGGGAGACGTAGACATTAGAGAGAATTTGGCGTCCATATGCTAAGTTTCCAAATGTGAATGGTGTGTTGTACTCTTTTTCCCTTCGACCAAGGTTATTTTTGTCCCATTGAGTTTTTGTTACTTGACAAGGTTTTTAATGAGACAACGAGAGAAGCACCACCTAGAGTTAACGGCACAAGGGGGAGTGTTGAAGGAAACCCAATTTGTGTGTGCCTTGTCAATCTAGGAACAATCAATTCTAGTTTGGAATAAGGAATGTAAATGCTTCAGGAATATAGATTATATTAGAATAGGATTCCTTATACAATAAAGATTGTATCTTGTATTCCTCTATAAATAGAGGCCCCTATTCATCAATGAAATCATTCTATTCCAGAGCAATTCTCTTCTTCTTTATTTTCTGTCATTCTACAACATTTTTCTTATGTTTCTCTTTATTATCAAAGAATAATTAGACTAATTATATCCTCCTTCATCGATACCCCTTTCTCTTCCAACTCATGGCAGTTCAAGATCTGTTATTGAATTTTTTTTATCCCAACATCAATCAAACTAAACCCAGAAAATTAAAGAAAATAGTACCCAAAAACAATTTTTTTTAGGAGAAGAACTTATATTAATAACCAAAAGAATTACAACGCAAATGACTGACCAGTTGTGACCACAACACCACGACACACAATCCAAACAAGATCTATAGTTACGGGTCCGTCACGACTGATGACATCCATGAACCAAAAAGGTCCAACCCTTAACCAATTTTTACGCCCAAACCTACGGGCTACAACGAGAACCAACCAATCCCAGATGTCACAATACAACCTTGTTACCACATTAAGACGAACCATTCATCACCCTCGAAGGCACCATGCATGTTCCAAAACAGTCAAACCACGTGCAAGGGCAGTTTACCATCACGATGATAACAAAAAAGCACCGAAGTTAGATCATAGAGATCCCAGGAATAACGCCACAAAAATGGCACAGCACCAGAACCAATACCCCTAAACCCTAGCTCACAAGAGTAGAGACTTATTAAAGTAACCAAAAAAACTAAATCAAAAAACAAAACCCTAATAAAAAACAAAATGAAATAGCTACAACCCATAACCGTTTGCCAAAACTCCATCGTCGAACCACCAATAGCCATCGCCACCTAATGAAAATAGCCCCATCACTCTTCTCCATAACAGAGCTCGTCTGCAAAGGGCCCCGTAAGACAATACAGAGCTACAAGATTCACCTCCTTTCCAGCCAAACCCAATCCTTCCACCGCTTCCATCCCACTCCCAAGAACCTCAGATCCACCCCGAGGCACATCAACCAACAACCCAAAACTCCCCCGTCAAAGCCCCACCCAAAACTAATTCTTGCAACCATGTTTTTCCCACCAGAATCAACGCAGATCAGAAGCATAGTAGAAGATTGCCGAAAGCACCGTTCCATATTGATGAGATTGGGACGGCCAAAGTGAGAATCGCCGACACCATTTCGAACACCCAGCCATAAGAGATAACCACTTCTCCTCCACCCTATCGAATCAACCATCCACCCGTCCGACAACAACCACCCCTCACCGGCAAGGTCACAGGCCATCACTGATTCAGAGGTGCCGTCGGACGAGATCCAACGAGCAAACGTGAAAAAACCCAACCTTTGGGAGAAAAACCTAAGAGCTCCGAGTTTTTAGAAAAACCCAAAAACAATTTGGTTTCCTACCAAAGGGAATAGGAATATGAATGCCAAATCAATACGAAAATATATATAGTTTTGGAGAGTATAGACTACATTGTCCATCAATGAAGCTGCTCAGAGCCCTAATGCATATTCATCACCTTTACATCCCATTGTCAGTTTGTCACTAATTCAAAATACATGAATTTAAAATAAATATTTGCCCACCTAAGTCTATAATGTAATACTTGCTTTCAAAAAAAAAAATTTGAATTGCTTGATATTAAGGGATTCTTAGAAACATTGTTTATTAATTGATTATTATCCTTGCGCACATTTTCGTGGGTTTCTCCATTTTTACTTGTGGTGACAACAAAATTGAAAGGCTATAAAAACCCTATAAAAGGAAAAAGGAAAAAGGTTGAAAAAGAATCATGTGACATCTTTCCAATTGTAGTAGATGATGTGGCAAATATTCAAATCTGGTAAAGAAATTTGGGATTCCAAGCATTTTTTATAGTACATAATTATTGTCCGATTATAAAACCGCACTTATTATAGTGTTATGATCTGAACCATTTATTTTTTAAATCATACGTTAACTAAAACTTTTATGGAAACAAAAAAAGAAAATGTCGATGGCTCGTATCTGCTATAAGTTAGGATTTCCAATTTGTTTTATGGTGGGAAGTGGAGGTTTACAAGGCAAGACTGGTGGCTTGGCTCTGGGATGGAAAGTTGGAGTGGATATTCGGGTTGTAGGGTCTTCTAAAGGTCATATTGATGCTTTGTGGTGTGATGGAAATAATTGTGTGTGGCTGACTGGTTTTTATGGTCACCCAAAAACTGGGAAGCGTGTTCATTCTTGGGAGTTATTGAGGCGTATTTCTACTACTATACATGGTGCTTGGTTTGTTTTTGGAGATTTCAATGAATTAACTGATTTAGATGAAAAGAGAGGCGGGTGTGTGAGGCCAGCAGCTCAAATGAGGAAGTTTCAAGATGTTATTGCAGATTGTGGGCTATTGGAGGTTGAGTTTACGGGATCTCCTTTCACTTGGTCTAATGGTCTTACTTGGGAGAGGCTTGATCGGGGTTTTTTAAATCATGATGGAAGTTTGTTATGACCTAATCTTATTGAACATCATATTGATGTTGGGGCTTCAGATCATTTACCATTGATTTTTCACATGAAGGGTGGAGGATTGCAGGATGAGGTTCCACGATGCAGACGCTTTTTATTTGAACCATGTTGGGTGCAGGAAGATTCTTGTGAAGCAAAAATTCTTGAGGAATGGAACAATTCGGCGGGTTTGGAGAATGTAATGACGAAGTTTGGTAAGGTTGGTCATAGACTTCAGAGGTGGAGCCGGAATAATTTAGGTAACATTCCAAAGAAAATTGTTCAGCTACAGGCGGAATTGAAGCACTTGAAATTTGATGATCCTCATATTGGCATTCAGGAAAAAAGAAGGCAAGTTCAACAAGATTTGACTAAGTTTGCGCGTTATGAGGAGGAATTGTGGGCGCAACGGTCTCGTATTAATTGGATGAAAGCTGGAGACTCCAATATTAAATATTTCCATAATCATGCCAAGTCCAGGGGATGGAGGAATAGAGTCAATGGAATTTTTGATCTGAGTGGTCAGTGGCAAGAGGAGATTCATGGAGTACAACATGCTTTTGTGGATTACTTTCAACAGTTGTTTAGTACTGAGGAATGTGCTAATTTGGACCTCATTCTTGAGGCTATTTCCCCAAAAGTAACCCAACAAATGAATGACAAGTTGTTGAAGCCTTTTCTTCGTTCAGACATTGAGTGGACTTTGAAGCAGATGGCACCGAATAAATCACCAGGTGTTGATGGTTTATCTGTTTTATTTTTCCAGCAGTATTGGCACATTGTGGGGGATGAGGTGACTAACTTTTGTTTGCAAGTTCTCAACGAGGGTGCTGATCTTTAGTCTATCAATCATACGCTAATTGCGCTAATACCAAAGGTAAACCATCCTCAGAATGTAGTGAATTTTCGACCTATAAGCTTGTGCACGGTGATCTACAAATTGATCTCTAAATCCATAGTCAACCGGATGAAAAGTATTCTTCCTGATATCATCTCACCGTATCAGTCTGCATTTGTCCCTAGGAGGCATATCCATGATAATATCATTACTGCTTTCGAGACAGTACATTCTATTCGGGCATATCATAATACTACAGACCCAAGATTAGTGTTAAAATTGGACATAAGCAAGGCTTATGATCGTGTAGAGTGGGTCTTCCTCCAATAAATTTTGCTCCGAATTGGTTTTGCTACTAACTGGGTGTCTCTTATTATGCGGTGTGTTTCCTCAGTTAGTTTTTCAGTGCTTTGGCAAGGGCAGCCTGTTGGTAATTTTAAACCAACTCGAGGAATCAGGCAGGGTGACTCTTTGTCACTCTATCTATTTTTGCTTGTCTCAGAAGGTTTGTCCGGGTTGTTTCAAAAGGCAGTCACTGAGGGCCAATTACATGGAGTTACTTTTGGTGATGATGCACTGTCTATATCTCACTTGTTATTTGCGGATGACTCACTTATTTTTGCCAGGGCAGTGGAACAGGAGGTGCTTTTCTTAAAACAATGTCTTCTTTTTTATGAATGTGCCGCAGGTCAACGTATTAATTTTCAAAAGTCTGCTCTTTCTTTTGGACTTGGTGTTAAGAATGAGGATAAGACTAAGATTCAACAAATATTAGGGGTTCCCATTGTTCCTTTTCATGAAAGGTATCTTGGGTTGCCTACGATGACTAGCAGGAACAAAAAACAGATGTTCAAAAGGATTCAAGAGAGACTTGATGTGCATTTGAATGGGTGGCAAAGTAAACTTCTTTCCAAGGCAGGGAAGGTTATGTTAGTTAAGGCTGTGGCACAGGCTATTCCGACCTATTCTATGAGTGTTTTTTGACTCCCCAAGGGTGTCTGTAAAGCTTTTAGATCTAAAGTTGCTAGATGGTGGTGGGGGAAAGGAGATGGAAAAAAAGGAATTCACCGGTGCAAATGGGATATTTTGTGTAAACCCAAAACTGAGGGAGGACTTGGCTTTCGGGACTTAGAAGCATTTAATCAAGCAATCTTGGCAAAAACTATTTGGCGCATTGTTCTTGCTCCACAATCTTTAGTGCATCGTATTCTGAAGGGTAAGTATTTCCAGACTTCTACTTGGGCAGCTGCTTCTTTGGGGACCAAACCATCCTTGATTTGGAAGAGTCTGATGTGGGGGAAAGAGTTGGTTGAAAAAGGGATGAGATGGAGGGTTCATAATGGTAATTCAATTCTTGTCTGGGGGGATAGATGGCTTCCTAGACCATGGACTTTCAAAATTACCTCTCCTTGCTCGTTATCAGCTGTTACTAAGAGCATCAGCAATGGGGACTCATTTTTTGGACCCAAATATGGGTCCAAATTGGCCGTAATCCAAATTTGAGTCCATCGGAATAGTGGATAAAAAGACTTATTTTTTTGGGTGCCACAGTGGTGCAGAACTCATTTTTGGATTCATATTTTTGGACTTATATTTTTGGACTCAAATTTGGGTCCTAAATTTGAGTCATCTCTACTGTGGCATATAGATATTGGACCCAAAAACCCCACTTGTTCTCTCTCATTGATGAATCATCAATTTCTCTCTCCAAAATCCTCTCAAATTAGTTGCACATGGGGGGACCCACAAATATAGGTCCAAAATTTTTGAGTCCAAACTGGACCTATATTTGGGTCCAATATTTGAGTCTCCGGCAACTATAAGTCCTACTCCCTTCGATCCACTGTGGGTGTTTTTGGACCCAAATATAGGTTTTGGACCCAAATTTGGGTCCCCATTGTGGATGCTCTAAGGTTAATGAATTAATGATTTCCCCTGGAGTCTGGAACTTTGACCTTATTTGTGCTTCTTTTCTTCCTCATGATGTGGAAGCTATTCTATCTGTTCCATTGGCTACTGGTAATGGTGGTGATACAGCTATTTGGCACTATCGAAAGGATGGGAGATATTCTGTCAAGTCTGGTTATAGGCTGGCTATGGATTTGAATAAGGTGGTGACCATGGCAGGTGAAGGAAGTAGTGGTGAGTCTGGAAGTGGGGTGTGTAATATTTGGGATGAAATTTGGAAGATTAAGGTAGCTAACAAAGTCAAAAATTCTCTTTGGAGGGCTTGTAACAATTTTATTCCTTGTGCTGCTA
Source organism: Rubus parviflorus (assembly GCA_029955375.1). Taxonomy (NCBI): domain Eukaryota; kingdom Viridiplantae; phylum Streptophyta; class Magnoliopsida; order Rosales; family Rosaceae; genus Rubus; species Rubus parviflorus. The sequence goes on along the minus strand of JARGGL010000006.1, from coordinate 14,612,085 downwards.
TCTTAGTGCGACGGAAAATTGGAGTTGAGAGTCGATGTATTCGTTGTGGGTTTGTTGAGGAATCTATAATTCATGCGTTGTGGTATTGTAAGGCAGCCAGGCAAGTATGGAAACACTCTTTGTTGCATAATGTGTATAAAACCTGGCAGGTACATAGTGGTTCAGGTCTTCTATTCCATGTGGTTACTGAATTCTCCAAGGCAGAAGTAGAGTTATTTGCTGTGATATTATGGTGGATTTGGAAGCACAGGAATGATGTCAAGTTTGGTAATGATGTGATTAGTGTGGAACAAATTATTTTTAGAGCCCGTGAGTGGATTTATGAGTTTGCAGCTGCTCATTCTTATCCGACAACAACTCCTAAGCAACACCCACCGAATAGAGAAGCAGTGAGATGGAGTTGTCCTCAGACAAATGTTGTGAAGCTGAATGTAGATGTTGCGTGTGACAAGAGCGAAGGTAGAATTGGGCTTGGCGCTATCATTAGGAATGATCAAGGATCTTTCTTGAGTGCTGCAATGGAGGTAATTCCAGGTCATTTGTCAGTTTTTGCGGTGGAAACTCAAGCGGTTCTCACTGGACTTCGGTGTTGTTTAAAAGATGGTATAAAAAGAGTTGAAGTGGAAAGTGATGCTCTGAATGTTATCAAGACAATTGAAGCCAATAATTGGGATTTTAGCCTTGAAGGTCCATTGTTTGATGAGATCAAGTTGATTGCAACTCAAGTTGAGGTCATCAGTTGGAGAAATATTCCTCGGAATAATAATTCAGTGGCTCATGCTTTAGCTAGAGCTGCTATCTCTGGCAAAGGGCTGGTTTACTGGAAAGATTTAGGTCCTCCATGGTTGGAGAAACTGATTATTGATGATAACTCTTGTTGATGTAGGGGTGTGGTATTTATTTTGCCACATTGCCCCATGGTTGTTTCGACCAAATATTAATAAAATCTTCTTATTGATAAAAAAAAAACTTTTATGAAAGAGTAATCAAATCAAAATGTACTTACTCATCCATACATATCAAGCACATTTATTTTTTGGGTCCTTTTATGGCTTGTAATTTTATTTTTGAAAAGTCTAATGAATTAATTTTGTTTGAAATTGGGTTATGCACTTTTTTAGGTAAAGCCAAACAAGTGCATAGACCAATCACAGACAATTTTAATTTATTAGGATTTTCCCATGTAATTTTCTTTTTCTAATAAATAATCATTTCACCGTCCAAAAAAAAAACTATATCAAGCACATGACTGAATCATGATAAAGACTTCATTAATCACAATTTTAAAATGGCACCCTGATGGAATATGTGTAAGACTTTTATTTGGACTAGTATACAAATAAAGACTTCATTAATCACATCTAGATTACTTAAAGACCAAGAATTAAGGTTTACGAATTTGTTGTATTCTGATTTGTATATAATTAATACTATAATTAAACTATGGAAACCGATATATTGTAGCCTTGTAAAGCCTACTTCTTTTTTTTTGGACGAATTGTAAAGCCTTGTAAAGCCTACTTAGATGTGACTTACGTTTGCTTTGTTTTGATGTTTAATTTTTGATCAATAGAAATTTCTTAATGGGTGGGAATAGTGATCATTGACATCTATATGAAACAAGGTCTCTGGTCTCACAGTTAGCACAAGCAATTAATATTGTCTAACCCCATTATAGATTGCACTAAAGTAATTGGAGAGGGTAGAAGATTTGTCTTTCTTTCCAAGAAAAAATATCATCATGAGGTCTTATGGTAATTGTGTATCTAGCTAGTTATATATATGATGTGATTTATTTAAATTAGTTTACAAGATGTATGCAATAAGAGAGCATAACTGCCCAAACGTCAACGTGTGGCATAAATTTCAATCTTAATTTCTTTTTAGCTAGCAACTCTTACTACTAAGATGGGTGTGGCTATGATACTGTAGTGTTTGTCATATATCCATTTTACATCTAATTAAACCAAAATTATAACTAATTGAACCAGAGTTACTACGTTGACAACAAAGTTATCACATTCATTTTATACTATTTATATATAATTGAACCAAAATTACAACATTAATAACAAATTTATTCACAAACTTATAACAAGGTTATAGATGGAGTTATTACTTCTAATTGAACTAAGATTACACAAAAAATTACTCACGTTACCACAATGATAACAAATTTGTTGTCACATCTGTAAATCCATATACATGTATGACAAACATCGGGGTAGGCTAGGGTACAGTGATGTATGTCATACCTCCATTTACAAATTTTTTGAACAAAAAATTACATCTAATTGAACCAAAATTACTACATTGACAACAAAGTTATCACATTCGTTTTACACTATTTACATATAATTGAACCAAAATTACAACTTTGACAACAAATTATTCATAAACTTGTAACAAGGTCATAAATGGAGTAATTACCTCTAATAGAACAAAGATTACACAAAAAAAAACTCTCGTTACTATAATGACAACACATTTTGTTGTTATATTTGTAAATGGAGGTATGACATGCATCTCAGTATTGTAGAACTTCCCGACAAACAATCACAGTACTATAGAATTTTTCATAAATTTTAATCTATACTGTGTTTTCTTTGAATTATTTTTATTTTTTCTTAAGAGAGGGAGAGAGGTTTGACCTTGAAATCTCATCCACATTATAGAAGATGTTACCCATACAAATTTTTTTAGCTATTTGTTTTGTGCCCCCTGCCTATCATTCATGACTCCACCACTGATTCATAGTATACAATAATGAGGAGAAACCTTTTAGTCCACTATCACCACTAACCCAACTAATTATACAATTTATGTTCTCTTATAAGTAGTGTAACTTTTATAAAGTAAAATAGGAAAACATCAAAGGTCTTTGATGTCTTGCACAATGTATATAGTCCACATCTTGTATCTTGTACGTATTGACGTTAGTTTACTGGACAATTTTTTTTTGTTGTACTATAAGAAGCATGTTTGGCCAGCTTATTAAGCCAAGACCATAACGCATTAATTGATCCATGTTGCAACACAAATTCCACCTGCACGTTTCAGTTTCAACTTTCAACTTTCAATTTTCAACTTTCAACTTTCAACGGTCAAGTAATTCTCTCTCTATCGTGTCTTATTCTCCCCAATTCATTAACCATGATCATCAAAACCAAACAAGTAATTTATGCCTTCCATTCTTCTTTCAGTACGTAGTCGTCGACAATATTGCTACAAACTAATAACTAGCTAGCTAGTTTTCTTCTTCATCATCCATTTTGTCTTTTCTTGGCATGGTCAGAATTGTCTGCGAAATCATATTGATCTCGATCTCTCTAGTCTCTACCCAGGAAAACAACGAGATCAAGAACCAAGGTCGACAGAGAGGAAATTAATTCTACAGGTGCTTGCTTGGAATTTAAATCTAATATTTAATTGTCTAGCTAGCTATACATCTGATCTCTAGGAAATTAAGGTAAAGGCAAATACATATCAAATTAAGATGACATTTTTTCTTAATTCTAAATTACTAGCTAACAGTACATTAATTGATTGAAGCTAGCTAGCATGATGATCATGAATTACTTAGCTTAGCTATAGCTTGGATATGTTGGATGCTTAGCCTTGATGATCTTGTCTAGGACGCCCCATCCAGAGAGAGCTGAGAGCTCGGAGACGATGGAAGTACTCGGCGATTGCCAGCAAACACCTCGCCGATTGGCGGGTGGTCAGGAGTGTCTGCAGCCGGTGAATTGTCTGCAGCCTCAGATTATCAGCCTGCAGCATACATTATGTAAGTTTCATTAATTTAATTAATTAATTACATCATAATTAACAGACCAGTACAACATTAATCCTGAAACACTGGCATTTTCACACTTTTACATGGGCAGGAGTTTGACTTTGTGGTATCGAATAAGAGATCGATTGATTTTCAAATTGGTTAACTGAATCATAAACTACTAGCCCGCGAGAAAATGAAATGCATGGGGATTAGATTTTCTTGGTAATTATTAGTCGTGGGGTAGAGTTACTGACCCTTTTGCAAAGAATATATTGACCATATTAGGTGGAAAAAGAAAAATACATATAGACTATCCATCTTCCATGCATATAATTTGTCAATGACTAAGACTTCTTTGCATTTTCAATATGCAGACCACGTTTTCCTAGCTACCAATCTTTCTCAGAATAATAATTAAATATCAGTAATGGTAGTGAGGAACATGCATAAGCCTACTGTGGATCTTGAAGTAGAGGGTTTTGCTTTCGCTATAAACCTAGTTTATCTTAGAAGAGTGGGTCAAAAGGGAGTTATGGTTTGAAGGGGTTACGTGGTGCTTTTAAGTCAAACGGTTACGACCATGACTTCATACAGGTATGGGTCTCTAGGCCTCTAGGGTATCTCTTCGATGGAGATCAGTGGACACCAGCAAGATGTTACTGCCACGTGTCTAGGTTTGATGGTTTTCTTCTGTCACAGGTGGAGAAGAAACCCAGGCTACTGATTTTTCTACTCTCCTCCCCAGCTTGGCCTCTCCCCCCACAGTTTAAAATTAAACAGAACAACTGAAAGAGTGGGTTTTTGGCTGCCATTGTTGGTGAAAACACTGACTTTATGAAACAACCTAATAGGTTATTGATAAAATTTTGTCTAAATGAGTCTAAAGAGGTCCAAATTCTCTCATATGTTTCTCATTATAGAGTATAATATTATAATTAATTGAACCGTTTCCAAATTTAAATCATCTGTGAGAAATCTTATCTACAAAAAAAAAAAATTAGAGATTTTCTAGTCATTCAACTATATGAATCAAATTAACAATTTAATATTAAAATATTGTTATCAAAATTGTCCTCGAAAGTTAATATAATTAAACGATTTTCGATTGAGTTAATTTTCATAAAGATAATTGTTAAAATTAAGGTGATTAAAAAAATAATCGATTCTGATTATAACACTACAATTCAGGTAGTATGTAGATACAAAAAAAAATACTTGGATGGTGTGTTCAAACCATCAAGTTAGAGAGTATATATGGTAATATAGCATCTTACTACTTGTACCATTGCTCAAGATATTGATAATTTGATCTGATAAGACGGCTGACACTGAAATTTCACAAATTTAAAATTTGCAGAGCTCTATAGTGGATAAGGCTTATTGGTTTGAATATGCATGTAATATGATGTGCTAAACATATGATATTTTTTTTTTGAAGTTGGTAAAAAACATAACCATATAAGATGTACGTGCGCATTAAATGTGTTTCGAACTTTTGAACTTGATGGGTATGGGCTAAGTTTGATTGGAAGTTTTGGAACCCTAAGGAAACGTAGAAGGAAGGGACTGAACTGAATGCACAAAGTCGCTTTCAAGGAAATAATGCATAGAGCGACAACCTTTCTTTCTTTCATGAGAGAGAGAGAGAGAGAGAGAGAGAGAGAGAGACCGAGTCATGCACATAAAATAGATTCCCATGTACCTACCATCCACCTCATCCTCATGATCAAGAGAGTGAGACATGGAGTAGTTCGTGGTTTTGGAGTAGGTATTTTCCCAACCCAAACTCAACCAGATATTATTCCTCTCCTAATTGGCCCCCACCCACAAGATCACATATCGTTATGGACCACCATGCAATTATATAATACAGTAGCTAGGGTAATGTTATTTTCATTCTCAATTTGTCACACGCAATCTGTAATGACTAATGACTATCTGAGAGTGAGAATTGCATATATAGCGTACCTGTCGGACGAAGCCTTCGAGGGTAGAGAGCTTGTTCATGGCTAGAGCCATCTGACCCATGTAGTTAGCCATGTTAGGAGGAATGCTCAGGGAGTCAGAGGCTATGGTGTCCGAGAGAGACTGGTTCAGAGCTTCAAGCCCTTGGGTGAGAGCGTCTTCACCTTCACTTGTGGATTGTTGTAACGAACAAATAGCCATTAGTTGCTGCTCCGTCAGTGGCTCGATTTGGGTCACAATGATCTAGTTCAAAAAGAAAAACCCAGTAATGTTAACTAATTAAGGGCATAGCTGTGAATTAAGGAATGCAGTAAATATCATGCATAAAATTACCGAACTTTATTGGGTATGATTTTATGTTTAGTTATTTGCTAGAAACCAAAGATATGGATGAAAATAGAACCATGAGTTTTGTGTATAAATGTATCAAAGAGAGAAAGAAATAAAGAGAGGAAGAACACCCGTGTAACTCTCTTTCTTTGGCTTTGTTTCTCAGTGTCTTCAGAGATTTGAGAATTTGTAGTGAGAAACAAAAGTACTTTAGGGGGAATGAGACCTAACTCGACCTTATAGTAGAAACCCTTCGCGATACCTTTCGTCATTCATGATATTCACTATCATGAGATTTGAAATCGATCCATATTCTTTGCTACTGCCTCCAACAAGGACTTATAGTACCCATGCATGAATCATGCATTTTACTTGTAAACATGTCCATATATATTCTTCTTCTTTTTTTTCAATTGTCCACATATATTCCTCATGCTACAAAAATTCTATCATATATAAGTATATAACTTCACACTATTATCACTTTCATCGTATAAGATTATACAATTAAGAAAATGATTAATAACCTCTTTTTTTCCCCATTAATAGACTGGAAAATATAACCTTGTTTTTTTGTTGGTTATCAATCGATAGATAATGCCACTCGAATTTCAGTCTTTCTACACTCCAAACGAGGATATTAGTTACATATATCATTTTTCTACTCTCACGAATGAAGTGCTGAAAGTTAGAATTAATTAAAATCCAGAAGTAGTCGTCGTTATATCACATGCAAGCTAGTGGATCGATTATCGCATGCATGTTTATCACGCAGAGACGGTTATATATCTGACAAATATAATAAATTTTCCTTATCCTCTCAGCGTTGTAACTTTGTGACCTAATTGATCGAGTCGGATAAATTCTGGTAATGTCTTTTTGTCAATTTCATTGCCACATATTTTGTGTTGCATGCAGTTCCGTTAATGAATTAATGACAATTAGGAGGAGATAGCTGGCTAAGCTAGGGTTAATCAAGCATAATTACCTTAATGACCTCAGAGGGCCGGAATCCACCCATCCACATGAAGCATCTTTCAGCTGGAGTCTTCCACATGCCTGAAAAAATGTGAAACACATCGGTTTTGGCCACCATGCTCTTGAGGTTCATCACCTCATCATAGTGAGCCAAAGTATTGTCCACAAACAGCCTCAGCTCATTCTCTGGCAAATGCTCTTGCACTGCCGCTCGGAGCTCGCACATCAGGCGGTGGTGCTCCTCGAGCCAACGAGCATACTCCATATCGAAAACAGCAGCGTCTTGAAATATGAAAAATGGGTATCAGGTCTTCAAGCTTATAGAAATGCGGGAAAGAAAGACAAAGGAATTAAAAATAAATATTAATTCTTACCTGAGGTAATGTTGTTCATACCAACTGGAATACCTTGTTCTGCTCCTACAAGACCACCTCCAAAGAACATGCCCTTAAAATTAAGAATAAAAACCAAAGTCTTAGAAACATATTTGAGAAGAAAAAAAAAAAATTCAACCATAGAAATGTCCTTTCACTCTTTCAGTTATATAATTTAATTAATGGATATAGATGTCACCTGAGTTCTAGCTCTTTGGAGCTCTTGTTCCAGCTGAGTGAGCTTAATCCTACTCGACTCTAACTGCTGAACATATGCCTGGAATCGAAAAACAAAAGAAAATAAGACACTGAACAAGGAGAAACTTATAAAATAAAATAAAAATGGATTGGAAATGAAGTTTTTGTGGATGGGACTGATCGGTCACCTTTTTTCTAAGCCTGCTTTTCCTGGCTGCCTCTCTATTCTGAGCAAGCCTTCTCAGTGTCTGATTAGAAATAATCATAGCACAAGTTGAAAATCATTGTTATAGGTAAAGAAGAAAATGGAAGTGAAATCTTTTTCCTATAAAAAGTGAAGCAAGGAAATCAATCAAGTCACCTTAGGGTCTGGTGTTTTTGGTCCTTCTTGCTCTGAACTTGACGTAGTTGGTCCCTTGCGGTTACCCTCACGCTGCCACAACATTCAAAGTAAACACAAAACTATATTAATTAAAAACAAAATTATTTAGTATACAATTCAGAATCTAAGTTCCAATTATTTAATTAATTATATGAAATTTAATTAATTACCCACTAGTATATGAGTATATATACCTTGATAGTCTTGGCAGGTTCAGGAGGTCCAGATGGAGCAGCAGCATCAATTTTGCGTGGGTTGGCCAACTCCATGGACGGCTCTGATGGTCTCTTTGAACCACTCGTTGCAGAAGAAACTAATCCAGCAGTACTACCACCCTATATATAGCGTATACCAACCACAAAACAAACCCATTAGTTTACAAGAGAATTAAATTAAAATAATAACCTTAACCGACCAAGCAAGAAATTGAGAAAGCATATAAACTTATGAAATATAAAAATTAAAATTAACGGTTAGAGCAAGATTTCTATGCATACTTTGGTTGATGAGGGCTCTACGTGCATAGGCTGAGATGGGAAGATGTTCAAAGTTGGAGGCCTCATTCCTGAGCTATTTTGATCTGCAGTACACAATACTCACACAAATTGAGCATTAGTTTTATGATCCCAAACTCTATTTATGCATGTGTATGTACTATGTACTATGAGAAAATATAGAGAGAGAAGAGGGTGGTCCGAGAGAGAGAGAGAGAGAGAGAGAGAGAGAGAGAGAGGAGGACCCAAATGAAAGAAAAGAGAGAAGAGGGCAACAGAAGTATGAGAATCAAAAAGAGAGAGTGAAGAAATGAAGGGAAAATGAGAAAACAAATACACCCATACCCCAAAAAAATCCAGAATCGTACTAGCCTTTTTCAGTACATGTAGGATTCGCAAGAAATTCATGATGGGTTTTGGTTTGTTACATAGAATATGTCACAGTCCAAGCTCCAAACAACAAGAAATTGGGAAAAAAAAGAGTAGAAAATAATTAAATCAGAATCGAGAACCCATTTCCTTGATTTCCTTGTGTATGGTACTTTTTTCTGCTATAGGATCCGGTCAAAGAAAAAGTACTGAGGACAGAGGGAGCAGATGAGAAAAAAATAATATGTTGAACAGGCTTTTCCTGTGACCCCCGGCCAAAACCCAAATCTCTTGTGATTTGATCTGATCAGGCAAAAGGGTAAAAAAAATATTCCCTTTGGCGTTGTGAGTGATTCTCTGTGAAAAACTGAGACGACAGTGGTGCTTACGTCGTTGGTCTTGAACATGATGAGGAGCTTGATGATGATCTTGTTGTCCATCAAGGTAGAGGAAAAGGGCTTGATCTAGCTCGCCCAAATCATAAGCTCCACTGTCTTTGCTGCTTCCTCTGATATATACACACACATAAAATCATAATTAGTACACAATAAAGAAAATAATTAAGACGGTAATGTAATGATGATGAAATTACATGTAGTTCCCAGATGGGATGTTGGAGGATGATGACTGCATCATTCCGTACTGAATATGATGATTCTGATTCTGATGATGCTGTTGCTGTTGCTGTTGTTGTTGATGATGGTGGTTTTGTATTTGATGATGTTGATGATGATGCTCTTGTTGTTGTTGCTGCTGCTGTTGTTGTTGGTCGAGTGGGTTTCCTTGAAGACTGGAAGCCATGAAAGAAGCAAGCTTTGTTTCCAATTGATGCTGCTCTCCTGCTCTTTCTTCTTCTGCTTCTTCAAAAGCTCTCGAAAACCCCATTAATGGCGAAACCACTTTCTGTTACTTCCCACCGGCATCATAGTTTTCACACCTTCATATAAAACCACGGAGAGCGAGAAGGGTCTGTGATGTGTTGATCAGAAGGGGAGAGGCTTGCTAGCTGTTGTGTTGAGAATTAAAGAGGGAGGAGAGTGAGACCAAACCGAAGGAATTCAATGTAAACAAATTAACAAAAAGAGACAAAGCTTTGTTTTGCTCTCTCTCTCTCTCTTTAAGGAGTAGACGACTTTTTTTCCTGCTGGAAACCAAATATTCAGATAAAGCGGTTCTTGAAAATATCCATTTCTCTTTCTCTCTCTTGAGAAAAACCACACAAGACCTGCACAGAGTCCGCTTTTTTTTATTTGGAAAACGGCTTCTGGCTTCCTTGTGCAAGCGGACCAAGCCTCTTATTAGACTTCTTAATTTCTTTCAGCCTAAGGTGAAATGACAAAACTGCCATGGCTCTGCTTCACGGTTTACTGTTCACATTTGTTACGTACTTGGAGACGTAGATGGATCATGGATTAGGCGGCTCTGTGTCACTAATTAAAGAATTCGCAATAGTTCCTTAATTATCAATTATATATGTTAATTTCTACATAATAAAAAAAATATTTATATTAATTTCGTTGAATAAGCTACGGGAACCATTAGTTAATTGGTAATAATCACGATCATATTGTGGAAATTGTGGATATATATATATATTTACTTTCCTCTAATGGAAAGTCAAAAATGTAATTTAGTTTCCACTCTTCAAATTTTTTTTGTTTACCTAACCATTTCTTTCTATTATCTATATTTTAGTATTAGTATGTCCACCCTCATGCTTTTAAGAGCCATCCATCTGTTTCGAAAAGGAAAAATAGATTAAAAAGGTCTCTTTCATTTTTGTTTTCCTTAGAAAGGAAATGCTTTCTAAAATTAAAATTTCAGCACAAAAGGGCCACATAAAAGCTAGAATAAGTCTGGTGTAAAAATATTATAGGTAAAATTATACTAAAGTGTTAACTTCTTAATAAATTAATATAAATATGTATTTTCTTGTAAAATGTAAATTTTTTATGCGAAAAAACTATACTTTCACAACGAAAACTTAAGATTGGTTGTATGCATCCATGTCATTAATGACCGAGACATATAATAATACATGTGCACACATTTTCTGAAACAATGTGATTCGAGCCTCTTTTGTACTATTGCACTCTTCCGTTGAAATGCATGTAAATTTTCTGGATATTTGTGCACGTGGACGCATGCAAAAGAATTGTAATTCGAGCCGCGACACCTTTTCAACACCTGCACTTCTTTATTGACATGCAATTAGTTTTTGGAGAACCATAGATAGCACATTTTATGAAATTTATTTTTTTTCAAAACAAAATATATTTTACTGGAACCTAAATATACAAATATATTCTATTTAAAAAATAATAAAATTATAAAATAACAACGCGATCGTCACTTTTTTTCATGGGGATGTGGATAGGTAGAGAGTGTTCAAGTTGTATTCATTGGGGCCTCAGTGGTGGCCACTGGAGTATTCGATTTGATGTGATTATTGGTGCGAGTTGGGCTTAGTCCATGGAGGACCCTCCTCCCAGTTACACCTTTATCATTTTTAGATTTCGATGGGGAATTATCATGAACAGTACCTCAACCAAGGGCTATACTTCTTTCGACAAAAAAAAAAGGCAGTACATCACTTTGGTACCTGACGTTTAAAAACTATCACATTAGTACCTCGCTTTTGAAACCCAATTTTGATACCCACCGTCAATAACTTCGTTTAACCCACGCCCACGTGACTTTTTTCTATGGGCATTTTTGTCTCTCCATGTATTAACCAAGTTTTTTTTTTGTTTTCTCTCTCTCCTTCTTCTTCCTCCTTTCTCTTTCTCCTTCTTCCTCCTTCTTGTTCTTTTTGGCTGTGAGAAGGAGAGAAGAAGAAGGAGAGAGAGAAGGAGGAGGAAGGAGAGAGAGAGAGAGAGAGAGAGAGAGAGAGAGAGAGAGAAAGAACAAAAAAACTGGGTTAATACATGGTGAGACGAAAATGCCCATGAAAAAAAGTCACGTGGGCATGGCTTAAACGGAGTTATTGACGGTGGGTACCAAAATTGGGTCGGGTTTGAAGGGTCAGGTACTAATGTGATAGTTTTTAAATGTCAATTACCAAAGTGATGTACAACCCTTAGTTGGGGTATTGTTCATGATAAAAGCCCGATTTTGATTGTGATCTAGAAAACTTCTAGATCGAGGTGTGGCACTATGGTCATTTTTAAATTCGTTTAAGTGTTTTAATTCTCTAATCCTAGAACTCCTTTATCGTTTATAATGAGTCTCTTGGGTTGTGGCTATTTTGAGCTACCACAATAGCGTGCTTGGGCAAACAAACTGACGAACGCCAAAATATAATGGATGTATAGATTAGTGACCGGGGTTGTATAGATAGGAAATGGTAGAATGATTGAGAGTTTCGGGTCTCTCCCTAATCCATATCGATGGATAAACAATCAAATGCACACACATGTTGAAAGGTTCAAGAATCAATCCCCCACATTCCACCCATGCAATGGTTATGGAATGTAATGCAATCTAATGTATTCATATGCCAACAAAGGTTCATAAGAGTTAAACCTTCATCAATATTATCAATGAAGGTCCTCCCTCACAAATGTGAAGGGGGGTGAAACACAAATGCATAAAGGAATTCACACACAAAACCAAGTTGTTTAATGGATCAATTTCTGTATCCTAACCATGCAATGGTTCTAGGACTGAGTCTTCTAAGTTATTGTTGTGCCATGCAATGGTTCACAACAACTCCTAATCCAATTCAACCAAACTAATTGAATTAAGGCATAAAGTATCAAGACCAAGGAAATCAAACAAGACATGCTCATCACATTCATTGTCCATTGTCTAGAAAGAGCAAGGGTACCAAGCTCACACTTTCACGTACACCAAGATAGATCAAACACATGCCTAAGAATTGGTGGTTCCTAAACAAGCATCTAACACATAACAAAATTAGGCAATGAATATACCCAAAAAATCAACCAACATGTATATAAATAATAATCATCCAGTCCATCATCTATCAACTAGGGCACACAACCCTAGTCCCCAATCCTAACAACTACTCACATATACTTATGTACATCAATAATCTCAAGATTGACAAGCTAACAAATAAATGAAAGTAAATAGAGATAGAGGAATGCTCAATGAAGATAGTGGCCCCAATCTTGTTGTCACCAAGTCTTGAAGCAAGCTCCTCTTGGCCTCCTCTTCTTCTCCTAGATTCTTTTGTCTAAAGCTCCAAGGATCTTGATGTTCTTGATCTCTCCAAGTTTATGTGAGGTAGAAGTGATAGAATGGTGGAGAAAAGAGGTTAGGAATATAGAGGAGGGTCTTAGGAAGAAGTTTCATGAAGGAAGGAAATGGATTTCAGGGGTGGAAGGATGAGAAAAAGGGGGTGGAACTCGGAAGCCGTCGCCGGCCGACCAGTCGACCACTGGTCGACGACCGGTCGAACCGACGGCAGATCCAAACCTTTTTGGGACTTTGGGGAGAGAAGGAAGAGGAAGGATTTAGGAATTTTGGAGTGGAGGCTAAGGTTGATGAATGGTGAAAATTGTATATGAAAATGGAAGTGAAGAGGAGTATGTAGAGGGAAAGAGAATGGATTGGATGGTGCAGATGGATTGGAAATGATCCTAAGGCTAGCAACTAAGATTCTAAGCAAAGAAAATTACCTAAAAAGCTAGGATAGGTGGGAAAGCAAAGAAGAGAGAAAGGATAGAAAAGTAATGTGTTTATGGACAAGAAAAATCAGATTTGGGAGGTGAGGAGACAAAAGTGGGATAAAGGAAGGCTAAGAGACAAATAGTGGTTAGAGCATTAAATATTTTGTCTCTATTTTGAATTTGAATTTCAAATCACCACCGATATACTTCAACCAATCAAAGGGGCTCTCCTTGGTTTCTTGGGAAACTCATGGATAGATTAGAATGTGATGCCTTCGAATTTGACCTCGGGGTTGACCATGTGTGGGCCTAGTTAACTCCAGTTGACTTTTCGGAACAGAAAGTTGACTTTTCGGTTTCTTGGTCGTAACTCCGAATTTTTGAGGTGCTTCACTCCCGATGCTTGACTTGAATGATTCTTGATGCTCGAAAGTCACGGTTGACTTTTGTCCTTTTCTCGGAAGTGCTCCAATTGGTCCCGAAATGCATCATTTTACTCTGAATTACTTCAACTCACTTATTCAACCTAAAAACAATACAAACACACATTAATGATATTATTTGCCTCTTGAAGAAGTATTATTCAAGTAGTTAGAAGTATGCTTTGCACGTAAATTACGTGCAAATTACAAACATATATGTTTGTACTTCTAAAAGATTAAAGGTAGATAAGTTTTCTTTGAAATTTCAAGAAGTAAGCCATAAGTGTTTGATAATGGGTGCTACTTGCCAAAACTTTCTATCATTTCTAAGAGATGGAGTTGTTTATGATATATTGAATTGATTGTATATATGTATTTTCTTCATGCAAACTAACATTTTGAGAAAGTAGAGGAACGATTACAATCGATAATGATGACATCGTATATAATGACTGGAGTATGGGCAAACCTGGAGTGGATTTGCCATAGTAGATAATCCAAACCTAACAAGAGTATAGGCAATTGAATTCTCATATTGTCTAACAAAAATAAAACGAAAGATATGTGAGGATGGTTTGAAAAAGTCCCCAGCTTCAGACATAACAGATTGGACAAGTGCCAAACAATCAATTTACTCATGAAGATGATCCAGAAGCAGTAAGAACTCAAGCCCCTTGTGCAGAGCTAAGAACTCAACCTACTTTGGAAAGTAAAAAATACCCTTTTAAGATGTACCATTTACTAGTGTTTATTAATAAGCACCATAAACCCGCTACCCTGTTATGTCTAAGCCAACCTATACGAGTCTTTGGTCAAGATTCGAAAATTGTTTCGACCCAGGTGTCCGAGTCCAAAACTTTTAAACTAAATCCACCAGGGTCCCAAACCCGAACCTAAGTAATAGTAGGCCCAAATGCCCAACCTAAGCATAAACTACTCAAGGCCTAATCCAAAGGAAACCCTAGTAGCCATGTCTAACAACTAGCAACTGCCGTCAGCCGCAACGCACTAGTCGATGTTGCCATCAAGCACAACACCTCCAAAAACGTAAGAAGTTACCAACATATCCGACAGAACCAGGACAAGCAAAATACCCATAAAAAAGATGAATCTTGGAGCAGTCACCACCAAACAAAACCACGAGAGTGCTTGAGCAAAACCTCTGAGACGACTCCTTTTAGATCATAAGACAGGAGACCCACGTCACCGCCTATGAGCAATATATAGATAAGCCTATTAGGCAGACGCTGAGCCCTAAAAGATGCCCAAAAATCTAGATCGACAAAAACTAGGGTTAGGAATCGCAGTTGATGGTTGAAGAAGAATCGAGCATGGCATGATCGAAAAATAAACACCGTATTGAATGAGACTCCGTCACATGCTTCAAGGTGTTGTGTACAAGAAACTGGTATGAGATCTTGTTGCTTTGGTGGGTGCTGCGAACAAAACCCTAAAAGGGCTTGTTGCCTAAGGTTAAGAGAGAGCGCTCTCATCTCTGTTTTCTACATATTGTAAATTATTGATTCGTTTGATATTTTATAACAAAAAAAAGGTATTAATGTTTACTGACTAATGCAAAAAGAGTGGTAGGTAGTTTTAGATCCGGGAGTGTCGTTCCACGGAGGATTGACGGCTCCCCAACTCTTGGTAGCGTGTGTGCGAGTGCTTTAGCTATATGGAGTGACTAGAAGTGGAATAGAGTGAGTGGGTATGAACAATATGAGTAGTGTAGTGTGAAGTGTGGTGTACGCAATGGTGAAGTGCCAAGACAAACAAACAAAAAAAAATGCAAATAAACAAAGCAAGTAGAAGGTGTGCAAATATATAAAAGTGTTGGGGTTTTCGGGCCAACCCCAATCCAATGCAACAAGCAATGCCTAATCAACTCAATCATGCCAATGTGTGTGTGAATCAAGCCCCGTATCCTAGCCATGTTATGGTTCTAGGACCGTGTTGCCTAAGATATTCGAATGCCATGTTATGGGTCATTCGGACTCTCTCAAAGCTATAAGGCTTAAGAGGCGAAGAGCATCGAAACTAGAGACTCAAACAAGTCACAACTCATCACATATGTTACCAATTGCCTAGGTCATGCAAGGGTACCAATCTCACACAAGCTCATCAAGATAGGTTAGTTAACATGCTAAAGAAGTGGTAAATTCTAAAGACAAGCAACCAACACATATTGAATTAGGTAAGCACACATATTCATACAACACAAAGGCATTTTATTCATTGATTAAAGCATCACAAAGTCACATTGGACTAGGGCACACAACCCTAGTCCCCAACAAGAGTAACTACTCACTAAACATCATAGTATACATCATCAAATTAATTACACAATAAAGTTCTAGACATAAGGAAAAGAGAGAGTAGAGATGAGAAATATTCAATGGATGCTCTCTTGCTCCTCCTTTGCTTTGATGATGGATCTTGATGGGTCACCAAAAAAAGAAAAGGTTTGGGAGTGGAAGAAGGGAGAGAATTTGGTGAGATCTAGGTGAGGGCTGCTATGAAGAGGTGGGGAATGAATCTACATGGCAAAAACTAGGTTTAAATAGGCTAGGGTAGGGAGGAGTGAAGGGCTAAGCTCAACTAGGGAAAGATCTAATGGTTAGATAGATTAAATGAAGGGCAAGGGGGTAAATTCTCAAGGAAATAAAATGGAGGAATAATCTAAGAATGACCTCATGATATCTAGTGTGGTCCTTTGCTGAATTTTGGAATCCTTTGGTGATGAGTCACACGGTTGACTTCGTCTTGACTTTGACCACGACCATCAGAGTTGACCAAAGGTTGACTTTTGACCAAACCTCCGGAATTCTCGTGCGACTCACTTCCGGGACGTCATGTTGACTCGTTGACGCTCTAAAGTCGGGGTTGACCACGAGTTGACTTTTGGGTCCTCGGGTTGACTTTTCGTCCTTTTGCCGGAAATCCACTAAAAGCTCCAAAACGCACTCATTTGCTCCCGATATCAATCTAATCCTCGTGAACCCTACAATGGTGCAATTCAAGGATTAGAGACACTAAACGGCCTTTGGATTAGCATTACTAAAGTGATTAGAGGCCTAATTTGTATGCAAATCACATACAAATCATTTACCAACTGAAAAAAAAATTTGAGTTTAGAGTAAGAAAGTATATATTTGGAGATTTTTCACGGCTGCCATTTGAAGTTTATATAAGGTGCTCTAAAAATAAAATTGGTGTTATGAACTTAATTTGTATATAGTGAAATTTGTACAACATCCAACTTTCAAGCTAAATGGACTATCATATATCCAACTCTAATTAAATCTAAAAAAAATACAGTAGAAACTCTTTTTTTTTACCTTGCAAAACTTCCTAGTCTTCTGCTTAGATGGTAGCATGAGTCAACTCAGAGCCCATGAACAAGATTTCACTATGATACTTTCAAAGTAAATTTAGATAATTCCCTTATATATATTAACATCACCCCATTTTTGAAAAATGTGATCTTCCAATCAAGACCTAAATTATGAATTGCTTAAATTGTCAAACGAAGATATGAATATGGGTCTTACTTGCAAACTCTCAAATTGAATAAGAAAATTATCCCTTAGTGAAAAACCCTAAACATATGTTTATATTTGGCCATTCTACTAAGGAAGTTTTCCATTTTCAATTTGAGGGATTGCATGTGATACTCATTGTTGAATTTCATTTTGATTCAAACAATTCATGTTTTAGGCATCAACTCATAGATCATATTTGCAAAAATCATCCAAATCAGAAATCTTTAACGTACTTAACTATAATCAAACAAAGATATATGCACAATGCGTACTAATGGTTGATTATCAGCATAATAATTCATGATATGAAAGCTGAACTTTGTCAAGTTTGAACATAGTTATTCCTAATGATGAGAATGTGTTCTCTCTCATGGGGCGGCGGCTAGGGTTTTCCTTAGTCTTCAGCCTCTTGTTATGCGGTGATTTTCTTCCATCTCTGCTGCAGTGGAACCTTGGTAGGGTTCCAGGTGCAGTTGTCTTTCTCTTTTCTCCTCCTTCACCATCGCCTTGGCATGGTGGTTCTGGCATGTTGCTATTGCTCGTCCTTTGAGGTTTTCTTCCCTGGCAGTCGCCTGGATTTTGGTCTCTATTTGTGGTCGTCGCTTTGGTCTATACGGCTTGTGTGGTGGTGCGCCAGTTGCATCTTCTTGGTGGGTGGCACATCGATGACTCTTCAAGCAACGCTGCGGCGAGGTCTTTGTTTGGTGCCGTAGAGGCTCAATGTTTCTCGGCCCTTTCTGGTGCCTGGTTTTGTTTATGGCTACAGGAGTATGGCTTGGCAAACCGCCGGATCTTGGCCGAATTGGCTGAGTTCTTGGTACCTGATGATGCCGGCTACCTAGATTTCATTTTGCAAAAGAGGAGGAGGTGGCCTTTACTTGTTTTAGGTTGGGTTGTTCCTCTTCTTTTTTGCTCTTTGGCCTTTAGGTTTTTTTTTTCTTAAGCTTTTGTAGTAATCCTACTTCTTTGTTACCTATATGTGTGACATCCCAAATAATTCGATGTTCAATTGTTGTACCACGATCCGTGCTTGAGGTGACCTTTGTTCGTTTGTTGTTTAGGTGATGTTTGTTGATAAAGTTCTAGGGTTTTTAGTTTGATTTTCCTTTGTCGTCGCTTTGAATAAAGTGTGCATCCAGTGGTTCCAATGGGCTCTACTTACTTGGGGTTCCTCCCGGTTAGGCCGTATATGGCTTAGACAGTCTTTTATTTTTCATTCGGGAGGTTAGGCTTTGGCGTAAGTGTTGTCCTGGCAATTGACCTCGTACGGTCGTATGATTTACATCAATGAATTTATTCATTAATGAGCTGCAGGACTTGACAAAAAAGCAACGTCAAAGGCCTTTGACAAAACTGATTTCATTATGGTACGTAGTATTGCAAACGAACTTATTTTCAATTTTACTACCATTAATAACAAGGGTAAAATCTTCAAATGGTACCCGAACTATCACGAAATGCACTTTTTGGTACTTAAGTTTGCTTAGGGAGTCTGGTGGTACCCAAACTATGTCTCCGTTAGCCTCATTAGTACCTCCGTCCAAATTTTCGTTAAAAAACAAAAGTCATCAAGGGTCAAACCAAAAACACAAAGAGTGAATAATTTTACCAAAGTGCCCAAACTTTGTATTTTTGGTCAGACCTTTGATGACTTTTTTTTTAACGGAAAATTGGACGGAGACACTAATGACGCTAACGGAGACATAGCTTGGGTACCACAAGACTCCCTAAGCAAACTTAGGTATCAAAAAGTGCATTTCGCGATAGTTCGGGTACCATTTGAGAATTTTACTCTAATAACAATCCCATGTAGCGATTAAAAAAGCACGTTAGACCATTTAAATGCATTTTTCATATTATGTTCAATTCTAGTCAAGATGTTCAAGAGAGGGGCCCACTCATCCATTAAAAAGTTATCAAATCAACGTACGACTGGGATTTTAGGAACTGCAAAGTCTAGTGAGCAATCATTTATTTCTTTAATAAAGTGAAATTATACATAATGACCCAAAAGTAAAGTTACACATTATTTCCTAGAACATAATTAAAAAAATAAAAAATATGAAAACGTCTTGCGATGCTTCTATTAAAGAAAAGAGAAAAAACACCCGAAACTAAGAAGTCCGAAAAAAACCACAAACAAAAGTTTAAATAACAAAGAAAAAAGACTTGACCCAATTAAGCAACCCAAATGACCAGACCAGACCAACCCAACACCAAAACCAAACCCTATACCAATCGTTGAGCCATGTCCCTAATCCCTAAACCCAAAGTCGTGTCGCCAGATTGAAGAATTTATATGTTTGAAATACACATATATTTCTCCGTGTAAAAATAAAACAAAACTAGTATATATAGGATAAATAAGGATGTAGATAATTGTGTTGTAGTGAATCTTATGTCTCTACTTCTCGTATAGACAAGAAAACAGTGTGTTTTATCTCTCGGGCTCTGTTAGGGTTTGACGTCACAATCATATATGGCGGCCTTGTCTAGGCTTTCGCTAGCAATTTTGGTTCCTCCCTTGGATCGTTAGTAGTCTTGGGGTCGAGCTAATCTTTCCCTTCTCTCTTTGGGGATTTCTCTAGTTTGGTGATGTCGTGCTCGGCCTTTCGAGGCTTTTTTGATGGCATGTTCTTGATCTCTTTCGGGTATCTCCTTCATGCTTTCATTGATTCCTCCTTTTGCCATTAGTGCCTATTGGTCTAAGGGGGAGGTGGATTGTCTTGGATCGTTAAAGTGACGGTGGCTCAATTGGTTGTTTTCGATTTTGATCTTACGTGTGAGGTGGATCAAGTCAGTGGCTAATTGCTTGGGCCGATTTGAACTATGGTATTGACAATTGCCAAAAGTGTGTGTATATTTAAGATCCGGGGTTGTCGTTCTGTGACGACCCGAATTTTAAATTTCTTATTTTTGAGTCAAAAACTATTTTCGAGGAATTTTTATTATTTTTAATAGCTCTTGAAAATTATTTGATTTTTTTTTAGTTGGTCAAATTTTATTCGTTACTTAGCTATTAAGTTATATATGGATAGGAGTCTTCATGTCTATCTCTTCATTACTTAGTGATTAAGTTATATGTGGATAAGATTGTTTGAGCTTATCCAAAACCATATGGATAGTATTGTTTGAGCTAATCCAAAACCACATGGATAAGATTGTTTGAGTTTATCCACAACCGTATTATTATATTGTATTTCTTTCTTAGCGGCCAAGAAATGTACTACTATAAATAGGCCTGATCGTATCATTTTTTCTTCATAAATTTTCCGAGAAAGTTTCTCACTCCTCACTCTCTCTCTAGTTACTCTCTCTAAAAACTTCTGCGGATCATAACTTTTGATCCGTAACTCCGAATTAGGATCCGTGAACACTTACGGATTCGTCTCGACGCCATTTTTCTATCCATAGAGGTTTAAGTAAGATCACACGGTTATTTTTAGAAGGTTCGTATTAGGAGGCTCGTAATATCATTATTATGCTCGGAAATCCAGGTAGGGGGATCTGGGGGAACCTTTACTATGATTGGATGTTGATTTTATTTTCTTTGTGAAATATATTGTGCTTGTTACTATTTTTCGAATAATTTTCTTGATGATATTTGAGTTACTGGTGCTAGAATATTAACATTATTGGAAAGATGAAAAAGTGAAATGCAAACACGAAACATAAAGTAAACTAACTAATGCACAAAATGTAAAGAGGAGGAACATGAAGAGAATAGAAATGATAGAACGATTGAGTATTCGGGGTCTACCAAAGCCCACAATCATGAATGATGTTCCGGTTATGCATTTATGCTTAAGTGATGAATAAATCAAGCCCCGTATCCTAGCCGTGTTATGGTTCTAGGACCGTGCTTTCCTAAGGTATTCAAATGCCTTATTAGGGTCATTCGAACTCTCTAGGTGTCATAGGAGATTCCTCTATGTTACAGAATACCGAATCCCCTAAAGTGTTTAAGAGGCGTAAAGTGTCGAAGCTTAGGGACTCAAACAAGCAACACAAGTATAATCCACCACTCCACCGATATTATCGATATGGAGTGGATTCCTTCTAAAGTATTCCAAGCCTTATTAGGGTCCTAGGGACTCTCCGCGAGAGGGTAGAAAGAAAGGAGGCATAAAGCACATGAATGAAGGATCACACAAGTGAAACATGCTCATCACACATATTGCCAATTGCCTAGAGTAGAATAAAGTGGTCAAACCCTACACACTCATACAAGATGGATCAAATGCATACCAAAGAGTGACTAATTTCTCAAATATACATCCAACACATATTAGAATAGACAATACACATATTTATTCATCTTCAAGCATCCACACATAATTACAATCATCATCACATCACAAATGGACTAGGGCACACAACCCTAGTCCCCAATCATAAACAACTAGTCACACATGCTTAGATTATACATCAACAATAAACTAGGAAAAGATAAAGAGAGGTTGAGGGATTCTCATGAAGATGGCAGCAGCTCCTTGTGTCACTCAAGTAGTAGCAAGCTCCTCTTCTAAATCTCCATCTTCTTCTCCAAGCTTCTCTTTGCTCTTGGCCTTCCAATCTTGGTGTTCTTGATGGATCCAAGCATATGTGATGTAGAAGTGCTAGAATGATGGAGAAAAATGGTCAAGGATATAGAGGAGGAAGTGAGGAAGAAAGTTGGTGAAGGAAGGAAAGGGATTTGGGTGGTGGAAAGAAGAGAAAACAAAGGAGATAGTTGCCCACGGTTCGTTCGTCGACCGGTCGACCCTGGACGAGTCACCAAGAAAAGAAAGGGTTTGGGGGAGGAAGAAGGGAGAGAATTGGGTGAGATCTAGGTGAGGGCTGCTATGAAGAGATGGGGAATGAATCTAAATGGCAAAAACTAGGTTTAAATAGGCTAGGGTAGAGAGGAGTGAAAGGCTAGGATCAACTAGGAAAATATCTAATGGTTAGATAGATTAAATGAAGGGCAATGGGGTAAATTCTCAAGGAAATAAAATGGACGAATAATCTAAGGATGACCTCATGATATCTAGTGTGGTCCTTTGCTGAATTTTGGAATCCTTTGGTGATGAGTCACAAGGTTGACTTCGTCTTGACTTTGACCACGACCCTCAGAGTTGACCAAAGGTTGACTTTTGACCAAACTTCCGGAATTCTCTTGCGACTCACTTCTGGGACTTGATGTTGACGCTCTAAAGTCGGGGTTGACCACAAGTTGACCGACGGTCATCGGGTTGACTTTTCGTCCTTTTGCCGGAAATCCACTAAAAGCTCTAAAACGCACTTTTTTTGCTCCCAATATCAATCTGATGCATGTGAACCCTACAATGGTGCAATTCAAGAATTAGAGACACAAAATGGCCTTTGGATTAGCATTACTAAAGTAATTAGAGGCCTAATTTGTATGCAATTTACATACAAATCAGGTATGGCAGGCCTTGGTGGTTTTAGCGGCAAATTAGTTTGTAGGTCATGGCGAGTTTGTTGGGTTTTCGACTATGACTTTGCTCCTGTGTAGATTTGGTGCACGACATCGTCGAACCTGGTTTTTGGTTATGGGACGGTGGCTTTGGATTAGCGGATCTTGGATTGGCCCTTAACATCGGTTGGTGCGGGTGTGCTCTCGCCTAATTCCTCTTAGTTGGTTCGTCTCTATTCAATTTTCCTTGAGGTTCTTTTTGATGGGTGGAGCTTGTTGTTCTTTTTAGTGGTGGCCTCTTCGGTATTCGGCTTATATCACATATGATAGAGCGGTACGTCGGCGGTCTTCCTTCAAGGGTTATAGGGCGGACTGTGGCCTCTTTACAGATTCAGGTGGTGGTCCTTGGAGGTGTCTATCGGTGCCTCAATTGACAGTTCTGACGTCGAAGGCTAAGGATACCAACATTAATCCTTGCCTTAGGAGGATTCATTGACTTTGGGATTAAACATCGTTTTACTGGGTTGGCCCATTTGGCCTTAATTGACTCACCTTAGTTAGTCACATACTACTCCCATAGTGTAGTTGTTCTATGTCAAAACTTTTGTTACCCCAGTGTGCCGCAAATGGGTTAGTGGTGTCAAGGGTTTCTAAGGACCTTAATTTGGGCTATTGGCTTTTTTATAGGTGAAACCGTGAAACGACATAGTAAGTTCTGGGCCTTGAATTCAAGGTTTTTTTTATTGTCGGTTCTAGGACATATCATTTCTGTACTAGTTGCGTTAGAAAGCAACTAAAATTTACTCAGGTAATGTTTATTATTGTCATGCCCCAAAAAGGGTGTGACATCTTGTGTAATATTCTGTTTTAATATATTGTCGTCTTCCCATAAAAAAAATTCTCTACTTCTCTACATATTAATCATGAAACCTAAAAAATTCTAATATTTTCTCTACCTCCCTGGTCTCGTCTGCTCCCAATTATTTTGTCTATTGGACTGTAACTAATTTATGTTATTTTTCATTGAAAAAATAATTATTATTAATTTTATGTAATATATATTATAATAATATAAAAGGCAAGATCTTTTCTTTTTCAATGACAATGTAACTGTTAGTATAATTCAATTGTCTTTAACATTTTTGTAAATGCTAACTAAAATATATATATTGTTGTAGAATACTGAAATATAAAGTAGAGAAGCAAATAACACAAGAATAGAATGTATCTTTATTGATGAATATGTGCTTCTATATATAGAGAATTAACACATGGGTACAATCCACATCATAATTGGAATCTTATTTAATGTATAATCCTTATGCCAAACTAACTAAAGATACTCCTAGATTGACGAGGCACACATAAAGTGGGTTTCCTTCAACACTTCCCCTTGTGCTGTCAAGTCTAGGTGGTGCTTCTCGCGTTGTCTCATTAAAAACCTTGCCAAGTAACAAAAACCCAGTGCGATAAAAATAACCTTGGTCTAAGGAAAAAAGAATACAACACACCCTTCACATTTGGAAACTTTGAATGGACGCCAGACTCCCCATGATGTATGCGTCTCCCCCTGATTTCCACAATCATGGGACGTCAGATAACTTAAGCAAACCAATGCTTTTCACATGCTTCTCAAATGCAGATTTAGGCAGTGATTTGGTAAACAAATTTGCCGCATTGTCCTCAGATCGGACTTGATTCACTTTGATCTTGAGGAACTTCTGCTGTTGCTGATTATAGAAGAACTTAGGCGATATATGCTTGGTGTTGTCGCCTTTGATGAAACCTTGCTTCATTTGCTCAATGCAAGCAGCATTATCCTCATAAATGCATGTAGATTCATCAATGGTTGACCTCAAACCACATGTACTTCTTATACGTGTAGCTATGGACCTTAACCATATACACTCATGAACTGCTTCACGGAGAGCAATTATCTCAGCATGGTTCGAAGAAGTAGCGACAAAGGTCTGTTTAGTAGACCTCCAAGATATCGCGGTGTTTCTCTTGGTAAAGACATAACCAGTTTGGGAACGACCTTTGTATGGGTTAGAGAGATACCCAGCATCAGGAAAACCCACCAAAACATCACAAGGATTATGGGAATAGAGGACAGCAGGTCGGCGACCAGTCGACCGTCGGCAGCAAGAATAGGCTCCTCACCCATCTTTCCATATCAAGCTCAAATCAATCGTACCCTGCAAGTAACGAAAGATAGTCTTTATGCCAGTCCAATGGCGTTGCGTGGGCGCAGAGCTAAATCTAGCTTACAAGTTGACAGCAAAGGAGATATCGGGTCTTGTACACTGTGCCAAGTACAATAATGCGCCTATTGTACTTAGGTACGGTACCTCAGCCTCTAAAACGTCTTCACCATCATCCCTTGGGCGAAACGAATCCTTCTTTGGATCTAGACTGCGACCAATCATGGGAGTGCTAACAGGATGGACTTTAGCCATATTAAATCGCTTGAGCATCTTTTGGGTATAAGTTGATTGATGAATCAGAATCCCACTACTACGGTGCTCAAGTTCTAAACCGAGACAGACCGTGTTTTTCCAAGATCTTTCATCTCAAACTCGGATTTCAAGTAGTCAACGATTTTTCTTAGTTCATCAAGAGTTCCAATAATGTTCATGTCATCGACATAGACCGCTACTATTGCAAATTCGGAACTTTTTCTCTTAATAAACACGCAGGGGCATAATTCATTGTTCACATACCCTCTTCCAATCAAGTAGTCACTTAGACGGGTATACCACATCCGTCCGGATTATTTCAATCCATATAGTGAGCGTTGCAATCTTATAGCAAACGCGCTCCGTGGTCTGGATCCACTTGACTTAGGTAACTGAAGCCTATCCGGAACCTTCATATAAATATCTGTATCTAGATCCCCATAGAGATACGCTATGACCACATCCATAAGCTGCATATTCAGTTTTTCAAAAACTACCAAACTGACAAGATAGCGGAACGTTATGACGTCCATTACGAGAGAATATGTCTTATCGTAGTCGATTCCATGGCGTTGTGAGAAGCCTTGCGCCACAAGGCGAGCTTAATATCTCGTTTCTCTCATTACGCTTTCTAACAAAGACCCATTTATATCCTACAGGTTTTATTCCAGAAGGTATTGGCACAACTGGCCCGAATACCGCTCTCTTTGTTAGTGAGTCCAACTCAGCCTGAATCGCATCTTTCCATTTAGGCCAATCAGCTCTATGTTGGCATTCATCAACAGAGCGAAGATCAATATCATCAGTCTCAATCAACTCTCGTGCACAAGCATATGCAAACACATCATCAACTATGATGGAGTTTCTATCCCACGTCCCATGTACACTATATGTGCTTCTATATATAGAGAAACACATGGGTACAATCCACACCATAGTTGAAATCATATTCAATGTATAATCCTTATGCCAAACTAACTAAAGATTCTCCTAGATTGACGAGGCACACATAAAGTGAGTTTTCTTCAACATATATAAGCTAATTGATATTTTGTTCGCGCTCCTGAAGTGAGTTGCTCTCAAAAATGCTTGTTATCACCTCTCTTTCGAAATCCTAGTTAGTCTCTTCCAACTATGTGACACAACCCGATCTAGCTAGTATGTGAGATTTTTTGTGTGTGTTGGTATGGCAAGTGATGACGTGGTTTATTGGTTTGCAATTGTTTTTTTTTTATTAAATAGGGTCTTATTGCTAGGATTAATCAATCAGAAAATTATTTAACTGCTGAAAATAATGGTATGCAATCACATAAATCCAAATACAACCTTAACTAGGAGGCTTTTTGATTTGTACGTATTTTACGTACAAAGCATGTCTCTAACTACTTGAATAATGTTTCTCCAAGAGCCAAATAATATCACTAATGTGTATTTGTATTGTTTTTAGGTTGAATAAGTGAGTTGAAGTAATCCGGAGCTTAAAGATGCAATTTGGGAGCTTTTGGAGCATTTCCGAGAAGATGACGAAAAGTCAACCGTGACTTTTGAGCATCAAGATCACAAGAATCAAGCCTCGGAAGTGGAGCACAAGATCATTCCGGAGTTTTGGCCAAGAACCCGAAAAATCAACTTTCGGCCCCGAAAAGTCAACAGTGACTCACCCGGGCCCACCCATGGTCAACTCCAAGGAAACGACGACCGCGTCGAGACGTGACTTCTCCATCAAGCTTCCCATTTCAGCGAGGAGAGCATCATTTGATGAGTTGAGATACTTTGGTGGTGATTTGAAATTCAAATTCAAAATAGAGACAAAGCATTTAATGCTTTAATCACCATTTGTCTCTTAGCCTTCCCTTACCTCATTTTTTTGTCTCCTCACCTTCCAAATCTGATTTTTCTTGTCCATAAACACATTACCTCTCTACCCTTTCTCTCTTCTTTGCTCTCCCACCTACCCTAGCCTTCTAGGTAATTTCCTTAGCTTAGAATTTTAGTTATTAGCCATTAGATTAATTCCAATCCATCTCCACCTTCCAATCATTTCTCTCTCCCTCTATATATATTCCTCTTCCCTTCCATTTTGAGTGGACAATAACACCATTCATCAACCCTAGCCTCCACCCCAAAATTTCCAAAACCTTTCCTCTTCCTTCTCTCCCCAAAAGTCACAAAATCACTTAGATTTGCCGTCCGGGCGACCGGTCGCGGTACTGTTCACGACAGGTCGCCCGGCGGCCTTCCTCCCCCTTTTTTCTCATCCTTCCACCCCTCAAATCAATTTCCTTCCTTCACCAAACTTCTTCCTAAGACCCTCCTCTATATTCGTAACCACTTTTCTCCACCATTCTATCACATCTACCTCACATGAGCTTGGAGACATCAAGAACATCAAGATCCTTGGAGATTTGGACAAGAAGAAGCTAGGAGAAGAAGAGGAGATCATAAGGAGCTTGCTTCAAGACTTGGTGACAGCAAGTTTGGGGCCACTATCTTCATTGAGCATTCCTCTATCTCTATTTACTTTCATATATTTCTTAACTTGTCAATCTTGAGATTATTGATGTACATTCTAAGTTTATGTGAGTAGTTGTTAGGGTTGGGGACTAGGGTTGTGTGCCCTAGTCCATTGATGATGGATTTGATGATTCTTATATATATACATGTTGGTTGGTATTTGGGTATGTTCATTGCCTATTTTTGTTATATGTTAGATGCTTGTTTAGGAACTACCAATTCTTAAGCATGTGTTTGATCTATCTTGGTATGAAAGTGTAAGCTTGGTAACCTTACCCTTTCTAGACAATGGACAATGAATGTGATGAGCATGTCTTGTTTGGATCCCTAGGTCTTAGTGCCCTTAGCCTTAGTTTAGTAATTTGAGAACCATTGCATGGCTTAGATTATCTAAATTAAGAGTCATTGTGAACCATTGCATGACACAAAGATACAAAAGAGAAGACCATGGCCCTAGAACCATTGCATGGCTAGGGTACGGGATTTGATCCATTAATCAACTTGGCTTTGTGTGTGAATTTGATTGTCTATCCATCAATATGGATTAGGGAGAGACCCGAAACTCCCAATCATTCTACCATTTCTTATCTATCCATGTTCCTCCTCTTTGCATTTCATTTGCATTAGGTTAGTTTACATTACTTTATTTGCACTTATTCACCTCACACATCTTATCCACCTCTAATCACACACCATTAGTGCTAGGAAACCTAGGCTATTAATCTACTAAAGGGGATCTTGGGCCACCAATCCCCGAGGTACGACAACCCCGGTTAACAATCTATACTTCCACCATATTTTGACGTTCGTCACTTTTATTAAGCCAAAAATATAAATTAAAAATTATCAATGCTCTCAAATAGTGCTATCTATCTCCTCCTACGAAACCTTAGCCGTCAAGGCTTGGGTTACCTATGTCATCGGAAAACAGCAAACCCAATTCGGATGGGGATTTTTCTCACCAATTCATGCTACCTAGTTGTAGCATATCCGTGTCGATTATTTTCAACGACCAACAAGAGCCTGTTTTGGCCGAGGATTCTTTGGCAAATCAGGTACTGTGTGCCATGGTTCAGATCGGTCTCGGTTACTTTCTCTCTAGCCGATGTGGATTTATTTCAATGGTTATCGTTACCGATTTGGCTGGAGTTGACGGAATCTAGATTTTCCAAACTAGGCTTAGAGTGTGAGATCCTGGTGGAAATTACTATGATTTGAGATTTTTCGTCCACAAACCATTTCAAGAGTTGTTGTGCATTGATTCTTGTCTTGGTTTTGAGGATTATTATGATCTTAGGGTTCTTTGTTCATCGAAGGCCTTGTTTTTTGCTAGATTAATAATAAAAGGCCTTGAGTTTTTCTGGCGGCGACATCTCAAGTTTGCTTCATGTCATGATTTTGCAGATGGCTCAAATTTTCAATTTTTATTAGTAGATTTCTTCTGCTACTATTTGTTTAGAATTTGGTTTTACTTTCTTTTCTTATGGGACATCTTTCATGAGTAAGATTAGTGTTGCTGGTTTTAATGATAAGTTTTTTGTTAGAGCTGGAGATTGCTGATGGCAGTGGTGTGTGTATTGTTAGAAGTTTAGAATTATTGATTAGGTTACTCTTGTTGTCTGTATTGCTCATTTTTAAGATGCTCATGCTAAGAATTATAATCCCTTTTAATTAATGAAATTTTTGCTTCTGTCAAGGCTTTTATTGTACACAGTGGCCTTATGACGATTTACGCCCCAAACGGGTGGTCATGGTTGAATGTTGCTCATCTCTCAAGATACGACAACTTCATGATTGATAGATGATTTCTTGTCCTTTTTTGTTTTGTTTTGATGTTATGTAATCCTACTTTTATCAATTACACATGAATATGAGTTTGACGTACTTAAGCATGCATGTTAATTAGACTAGATATTTATTTTCTGGTCGGCAAATACAAACTAGAAAACTTATGCCAATATACTCATGGAAATTCAACACCACGATGATTTACTTTTTCCTTGGAGCATCCGTCATGGGTCTTTTTTTTTTCTTTTTAATGGCTTGATTTAGGTTATGTCGACATTGTAATATTTTTGGTGGCCTTTGGAGCAAAGGCATCTAGAATAGAGGCCACTAAACCTCTATAGTGGCTACATAGTGACTAAGCCATATATCAATTAACCATTAATCGTGGTTATTGAGGCAAATGATACTATAAATATATATATATCAGTCCCCATGCCAATGGGGAAAATTCTAGTAATGTTTGTATATATACTTTCTTCTTTCTTTGAACTTTTCATATATATATATATATGCAAATAAGGCACGACTATGTGACTTAATCTAATGTCATATATATATATATAGCAAAAGTCAAAACGATGATCTAAGAAAGTCCACCTATTTCATGGATGAGATCATATAATCTAGTAGGAAATTTTAGCTCATGTTTTGCGTTTGTGCCCTGTAGCATCATAAATTTCTTGGACAATATTTCTAGGGAAAAATTTAACATCCACTAATACATGAAGCTTGTTAGTTATATTAGATCCCTTAAATACCACATATAGTAATTAATTATCTCACCAGTCTTGGTCTGTTGTTGTGGTTGTACTGTTCTATTCATCTAATTATTAATATATGATGGTACATGCATCTTCACTTTGTTTGCTTAGTAGTTTAATTACATATTGACTAACCCCTTATATATATAAGGCTAATTTTTTTTATTCATTTTAATGATTTCCAATTTGGTTGAAATTTCACATAAATAATTTACGTATAAATACATAAAACTTGAATGGTCAGATCGCCGAAACGAGATTGCAAAATGGGTCTCGATCATGAGCTATCTCTTAAAATATTCAATCTCCTAATTACATGCACTATCTAGCTAAATGTATAAATATAAGGAGGTTATGAAGATTGCTTCTAATTTTATAGACTATATATATCATTATCAAGAAAAAGGTTTTGGGGTTTAAAAATTAAAAAATATATAGGTATTTTAATCCTCCTAGCTTATTTGATTTTACGTACATATGTTTATTCAACGTGGTTGGTGTACTAGTTTGGCACCAAAGTTCTACCAGGATAGTTTCTGGGTTCAACTCCCCTAGTATACCTATGTGTTTGTGTGTTTTGATGTCCGGAGATAAAAAAATAAAAAATAATCTTTTTAACTTCTTTTTGGTCGTTGTTCAACCCTTCCTCTTGAAACAGACAACTCGATCAATGAAAGATGGATTATATATAAATAAAAGGAAAAAAACAAAAATTTTGGATTAGGTGCATTATAGCAAAATTTTAACTATGTATGATTGTGATATGGTTCTTCTTAATTAATTAATTAAGACCATTAACTCAAGTAGCTAGGGTTTCCACCAAATCCCTTCAGTCGGCATTTCCAACCTGAAAATGACATGAGATGCCAGTTCAAATGAAACCTGATTTCACTGTAACTTTCTTCTTCTTCTAGAAAGAAAAAAAAAGATATGTAACTTGTGCATATATATGCCAACACTTCAGACATTGATGATCAATATTTTGACATGACACATATGCCATTGACTCTCATTGTTTAGCAATTTATGAATTTAATAATTCTGAAATTAATTCCCACATATAATACTGAAGTTGACAATGTGACAATAACAGGCACGTACGAGTTTATATTTGTGGAAACTTAGGGCATGCATTCTGAAACTAATTCATCAAATTAATTAATATAGTTACCTAGCGAAATCTAACCCTAGTTAGTTTATATATAACTAGTTGTCGTGTGATATATTCTTTCTAATTCTAGCTAGATGGATAACCATTTTGTAATTAATTAATTAAACACATAGTTGGAATAATTTAAATGCATTCGGAATGGTCAACGTAGTTATTATGTACCGCCCTTAAACTACCCTACCATTTACTCCACTAATATTTTTCTTATATAGCTTATCTTAAACTTTTTCTTGTTAGTTTATCGGTTAGATAAACGAATTATATATTTTAGATCTAGGTTACTGAATTTTAATTGTCCAAAAAAAAAAAAGGTTACTGAATTTTAGCTCAATTAGCTAGTCTTAGTGGAATAGTGGCCAATAATAAGGTGGTATATATAGTCTACCTAGGTTGAAATGTCGTTCTTACCTTGAAAAAAAAAAATTCAAAACTTAGAACTCGATACGCGAATGTGTACGTATATGATATAGGAAGAAAGAAAGTGAGGGCATGTTTACTAACCCGTAATGGGAATGAGTCCATAGAGAGTGATTCTCATTCCGGGTAAAATTGGACGTTTACTAACCATAGGCGGAATCGGAATTGCATGGATCCCACAAAAAATTCAGGAATCATTCCCCCATTTTCATTCCGGTGGGGGGACTAAGTATTGATTCCGATTCCGGGGTGAATCAATTTTTCATTCCGAAATTATCCTTATGATTTATTGATAATCCAGAAATACCCTCATGATTTATTATTTTCATTAAGTTATATGTAAGGGTATTTTCGTAATTAACCTATGATTCTGATTCTGATTCTGATTCCTACATGTTAGTAAACACATGAATGAGAATCAATCCTGGAATTGTTTCCGATTCCGGATAACAAGTAAACAGAGGAATGGGAATGACTCCTCCTCTTTCCCATTCCTCCTCTCTCTCTCATTCCTTCTCTCTCCGATTCCTTCTCAATCTCATTACGATTTAGTAAACGTGGCCTGAGAGTGTAGGATGAAAGTGGAAAGTAACATAGCCGCAGTTTCACGGCTCTCCAAAGAAGTCTATCAAATTTTTTGTTGATCGATTATCTCCGGAGACCGGAGGTAGTCACCTTTCTAAATGGAAATAATTGTGCACCCAACAGAATCTCCGGCAAGACTCAACGGTCGTTTAGTCCTTTATCCCATGGGTCTCATCAACTAGCTAGGCTAGGCTACATTCCGTAAAGTCTACGTACTTGTGCTAATATGGCAACCAAGCTTGTTTATAAACTGCTCATCAGCTGTTCTACATTAAAATCTAATTACATTTTTGAACAACGTTAAATATGAATTACTTTAGGAAAGTAGACAACGAAAATTCATATGGCCGGAAATTTTAAGAACCCACACAAATAATCAGTTAGTACTGCATGGTTAAGGGACGAGTTTTTTGTTTTTTTTTGTTTTTGCTAATTCCTGACCAGAAATGTACGAGTACTAAACATAATGCTTTCATTAATTAGCTTCCTAATTTTTATTCGCATATACAAATGATCGAAGTACTAATTCTACCACTATGTAGAATCTTGAAACTCATCTATATACATACATATATATATATATATATATATATATGTATAAAATTTTCCATATAAAGAGTACTTTAATTAGCTAGACTTGTGAATTAATAACTAAACAATTTAATTATATTACAGTTTAAATTCACATATGCTAATTAACATATTCATTTAGTTCGATTGTGATTAGGTAACAACATGATCAAATTCAATGAACCAAAGCTTCAATCTTCAAACTGAATATGTTATTCGCAAAACCAGAAGAATATATAGTAATACGACCATTATTCCTTGACTTTAATTAAAATCGTACTTTAGGTCAACTACGCACCACATCTTGTTAGTTGGGTTTGTGGGCTACAAATAACCTATACCAATACCAAAAGAAAATTAGGAAAATGGGTGATCAAGAGGCCAGATTGGTACGTGTTGTCGTTCCTAGAATATAGAAGTGATGTGTGATCACAAATTGGATTAAAAGTTTAAAACTAATTAATGCACAAATTGGAGATATAGATATACAAATGTGGCCTTTGTATGCTTAATAAGTGACACTCTATGCAAATGTAGTTGTTTAAATATATCATAGTTAAAGAGGTATGGTAGTCGAATCTTGCTACCCTAAAATAGGGAATGTTCATTAATGGGACAATAATTGATTACATATATACGCAAGTCATATTAAACCACCTTTAAGTCTTTAACTATAAGGAAACTCAAGTATCAAGATGCATCTTGATCTTCAAATTCAAATTGCAGTGTTATATATATAAATATATGACCACGTACGTAAAGTTTTTTTTTTTTTTTTTTTTAAGAGGATCAAAGGATTTCACTTCTACCCCCATGGTGACTCGAACTCATGACCTGAATCTTAGGTAGTGGGTGCTCTAACCACTTAGCTAACACCACTTCGTCAACGTAGCGGAGGTTCAGGTCATCATCTTCGGCCTCCATCTAGCTATATAGCTCTTCCTCTCTTTCCTCTTTCTCTTTAGAAGTTGTCGGTCTGTCTTTGGTATCAGCTTTGTCCTCCACCAGAGTTGCAGCAAATCGATACCAAATCCGATCTTTAGAAGCTTAGCCAAATCTGCTCCTTAGAAGCTGATATATATCAATCCACTTAATTGATATCAATCGAATCCTTAAAAGCTTGGTCAAATAAGGATAATAACTTAATTAATAAGGATTACGTTTCCCTATGTTAATCAATGAATTTAGGGTTTTTATCACAAATGGTACCTGAACTTTACGTGAATTATATACATGGTACCTGAACTTCACTTTTGATCACAACTAGTACCCGAACTTTTCGTTTTCATCTTAAATGGTACCTGAACTTTTCGTTTTCATCCTAAATGGTACCTACAGTCAATTTTCAGTAAAAAAAAAAAAATTTGAAAAAAAAAAAAAACTCTCTCTCTCCAGCCGGAACTCTCTCACTCCCGCCGGAACTCTCTCTCCTCTCCATCGGCGCCGCCGTCAACCATCTCCAATGACCACAAAGTTTATATCAACATGTAGATAACAATCCAAGGATGAAATTATGTAACTACATCAAGGTGAGATTCAAAGTAGATAGAGAGATATTGATGCCGGAAGTTCCAAAAATCGAAAAGTCGACGACCTCAATCCTCCACGTACGGCGGTCAACGTTGAAAATTGAGGGTACCACGAGGTTGCTGGGATGGAGGGCTTCAAAGCCCAATAGGTTTGGAGGATCGGAAGTGGCCGGAGGTGGTGGCGCCTTATGGTGCAGAGGGAGAGGAGAGAGATTACGGGTGGGGGGGAGAGGGAGGGAGAGAGAGAGAGAGAGAAAGAGAGAAAAAAAAAAAAAAAAAAAACTAAATTTTTTTGTTTTTTTTTTCTTTTCAATTTTTGACCGTAGGATGAATTTGTTTTAATTTTTTAACGGTAGATTTGACGATAGGTACCATTTGTGATCAAAACGAAAAGTTCAGGTACCATTTGTGATCAAAAGTGAAGTTCAGGTACTATGTATATAATTGAGGTAAAGTTCAGGTACCATTTGTGATAAAAACCCATGAATTTAATTTAAGTTATTATCCAATTATATAATTATCCAATTATTATTCTTATTTTAAATAATTATATAATTGGATAATAACTTAAATCAAATGTAAAAAAATGGTTGATATCCCTCATTTTGAATAAATAAATAAATGAATATTTTTTCACACCCATAAGTGTACCTAAATTTTGAATATTAACTATTTTGTTTAAGGGAAACGTAAATAACAATAGAGAATGAGCAGAGAATATGATGTATTTCATTAATGAATAAGATCCTCTATATATAGAGGAGTACAAGATACAATTTGTATTGATGTAGGAAATCTATTCTAAATACAATCCATATTCTAGAAGGATAAACCTATTCTAAAGTTCTAGTTTGACAAGGCACACAATAATGATATCCTGAAACACTCCCCCTTGTGCCGGTCACAACTAGGTGATGTTTTCCATGTTGCCTCATTAAAAACCTTGCCAAGTAACAATAAAACCCAGTGGGAAAAAATAACCTTGGTCGAAGGGAAAAAGAGTACAACGCACCCTTCACATTTGAAAGTGACATGTATGTGCCTGACTCCCCCTCATGTCTACACCTCCCCCTGATTCCTACAATCATGGGAGTTCGAATAACTTAAGCATACCAATGCTTTTAACATGTTTTTCAAATGTGGACTTAGGCAAAGACTTAGTAAATAAATCTGCCACATTCTCCTCGGATCTAACTTGATTCACTTGAATCTTGAGAAGAGTATGTTGTTGCTGATTATAAAAGAACTTAGGCGAAATATGCTTGGTATTGTCACCCTTAATGAAACTTTGCTTCATCTGCTCAATGCAAGCAGCATTATCCTCATAAATGCAAGTAGGTTTCTCAGTGGTAAACTTCAAACTACTTGTTCCTCGAATGTGTGTAATGACAGACCTCAACCATACACATTCACGAACAGCTTCATGTAGAGCAATTATCTCTGCATGATTCGAGGAAGTAGAAACTAACGTCTGCTTGGTAGACCTCCAAGATATCGCCGTGTTACCCATGGTAAAGACATAACCAGTTTGGGAACGACCTTTGTGCGGGTCAGAGAGGTACCCGGCATCAGCAAAACCAACTAAAACATCACATGGATTTTCGGTGAAGGGAGTTTCAACATTGGCGCAATCGATCGCCGCATTCCTTGCGATCGATCGCCCGACGGCAGTAGCGTTGCCTTTGAGGCTTGAACCTCCTTTTTCAACTCCTCTTGTCTCTCTGTAGGGATAAAACAAGCCCAAATCGATTGTACCCTTAAGGTAACGAAATATTGTCTTTATGCCACTCCAATGGCGTTGCGTAGGCGCAGAGCTAAATCTAGCTAACAAGTTCACAACAAAAGAGATGTCAGGTCTAGTGCATTGAGCTAAGTACAACAATGCGCCTATTGCACTTAGATATGGCACTTCGGCCCCTAGAATTTCTTCGTCATCATCCTTTGGACGAAATGGATCCTTCTTTGGATCTAGAGTCTGATCGATCATGGGAGTGCTAACTGGATGTACT
Organism: Rubus parviflorus; assembly: GCA_029955375.1. Classification (NCBI taxonomy): domain Eukaryota; kingdom Viridiplantae; phylum Streptophyta; class Magnoliopsida; order Rosales; family Rosaceae; genus Rubus; species Rubus parviflorus. The sequence goes on along the minus strand of JARGGL010000006.1, from coordinate 14,575,394 downwards.
TTGTCCATGTTAAACCTTCTTAACATCTTGTGGACATAAGCCGATTGATGGATTAATATTCCACTATCTCGGTGTTCTAGCTCAAGGCCTAGACAGAACCGAGTTTTCCCAAGATCTTTCATCTCAAATTCGGATTTCAAATATGTAGCAGTATCTCTCAGTTCTTCGAGAGTACCAATTAAATTCATGTCATCTACATAGATAGCTATAATTGCAAATCCGGAACTTGTTCTCTTTATGAACACGCTTGGGCATAAATCATTGTTTATATATCTCTTCCCAATCAAGTAGTCACTTAGACGGTTATACCACATCCGTCCGGATTGTTTTAATCCGTAAAGTGAACGTTTTAATCTTATTGAAAACGCACTCTGTGGTTTATAGTCACTTGACTTGGGTAATTGAAGTTTATCAGGCACTTTCATATATATCTCAGAATCTAGATCCCCATAGAGATATGCTGTAACCACATCCATAAGCTGCATGTCAAGTTTTTTGGAAACTACCAAACTGACAAGGTAGCGGAACGTAATAACGTCCATTACGGGAGAATATGTCTCTTCGTAGTCAATCCCAGGACGTTGTGAGAAACCTTGCGCCACAAGGCGAGCCTTATACCTTAAGACTTCATTCTTCTCATTACGCTTTCTAACAAATACCCATTTATGGCCAACAGGCTTTACACTTGGGGGCGTTAGCACTACGGGCCCAAATACATGTCTCTTTGTTAGTGAATCTAGTTCAGCCTGGATTGCATCTTTCCATTTAGGCAAATCTGCTCTACGTTGACATTCTTCAACAGAGCGTGGTTCGATGTCATCGTGCTCTATAATTTCTTGAGCAACCGAATATGCAAATACATCATCAAGGATAATGGAATTTCTCTTTAACGTCTCAAGCATGCATGCATAATTCATTGAGATTTCTCTATTCTCTGAAATTGGTTCAATCATTGAGGCGTCCCCCAATATTGATTCATGGACATAACTATAATCAGAGATAATCTCATGAGACGGGTTTCCAGTGTTGATGATGAATGGATCGGGCTATGCCAAACTCGCTTTCTTCCTTGGGCGAGTATCCATCAAACCAAGTTGTCTCCCCCTCTTCCTTTGGGGAGCCACATCCTCAACCACACCTCCACTTGGTGTGGTTGTTACACCATTATTGGCGCCATATCCCGTAGTAGGGATTTCTAACCTTGCAGGCACGTTTGCAGCTGGTATGTGTGATCTCGTCACTTTAGCAATATCAGAAAACGCATCAGGCATCAAATCTGCTATGTTTTGAAGATTGAGTATTCTACGCACTTCACTATCACATTGTGCGGTTCGGAGATCAAGATGAGACAGAGTGGGGAAAGACCACGACAATTCATGTTGAACATTCTTGTTCTTATCTCCCCCTAACGACGGGAAGACTGTCTCATCAAAGTGACAATCCGCAATCAGCGGTAAAGAGATCGCCTGTCAAGGGTTCCAAATAGCGGACAATGGTTGGAGATTCGTAACCAACATAAATACCTAAACGTCTCTGAGGACTCATTTTGGTGTGTTGTGGGGGCGCAATTGGCACATAGACTGCACAATCAAATATGCGTAAGTGTGAGACATCCGGCTCATATCCACTTACCATCGATCTGGTACGCAGAGAACAGTTGACTAGCAGTGGGTCTGAATAGAATAAGTAAAGCTGCATGAAATATTGCATAACCCCAAGCAGATAATGGGAGATTGGTGCGCATAACCAATGCCCGAGCGACCATTTGAAGTCTCTTAATGGTGGCTTCTGCGAGACCATTTTGTGTATGCACATGGGGTACGGGATGCTCTACATCAATCCCAATAGACATGAAATAATCATCAAATGTTTGTGATATAAACTCCCCAGCATTGTCAAGACGAATTGACTTAATAGGATAATCAGGGTGGTGAGCCCTTAAGCGTATAATTTGTGCTAGGAGTTTTACATAAGCAGCATTGCGTGTGGACAATAAAGCGACATGTGACTAGCGTGTCGATGCATCCACCAAAACCATAAAATATCTGAAAGGTCCGCAATATGGGTGGATGGGTCCACAAATATCTCCTTGAATACGATGTAAGAATGGAATAGGCTCTTTTGTGTCCTTAGTATAGGATGGTCTCGATCCTAATTTGCCTAAGGAACAGGCTTTGCAAAATGAGCCTTTGGCCATGAAGGCAGCAGAAGCATAGGAGGTATCCTGATCAAGTTTGGAATCAGGATTAGAGGAGGAAGTAACAAACGTTACTGTACGATCGATCGCAAATGCTTCTTAGACGCTGTCCAGGCATCCTGGAGACGTGCGATCGATCGTACGTTCTTCTGCGATCGATCACAAATGCGCTCTGAACGATGTCCAAGCAGTCAGGAGACGTGCGATCGATCGTACGTTCTTCTGCGATCGATCGCAAATGCTCTCTGGACAATGTCCGAGGCATGTTTGAGGCATACGATCGATCGCACGTGCTTCCGTGATCGATCGCCTGGCGTTTGACAGATTTTGCACGATTCTTTGGCATGTCATTGATGCAAGTCTCCCCTCCTTGAATCATCTTTTGATTCTTGCTTCTATTAGCTCGATAAAATGGATGTCCGTGTGAAGTTTTCAATATACGAATCATCAAATCACGACCTGGATGTCCCAAACGGTCGTGCCAAAGCCTATATGTGTCGGAATCCAAAAGATCATCTCTAAAAATATTATTGGACTCAATGATTCGAATAGTGGTTAAGTATAACCCACTAGATCGACACATAAGTTTTTCTAATATGTGATTTCTTCTGCAATCATTAGAAGTAATACATAAGTATTCGTTTCTATTCTCACAATGAGTTTCCATATGATAATCGTTGGCGCGAATGTCCTTAAAACTAAGGAGAGTTCGGTTAGCTCGAGGAGCATAGAGTGCTTCAGTGACTTTGAGCACTGTGTCATTAGGCAACATAAATTGGGTCTTTCCTCGCCCTTTGATCAATTGTGATGACCCAGTCATCGTAGTCACGGAAGAGTTATAGGGAATTAATTCAATGAATAATTGCCTATGTCAGAGTATTGTGTAGGTAGTCCCACTATCAGCGAGGCATTCAATCTCTCCGGGAAACATACTTGGTTTTCTTGATTGCAAAATCGCAGAAAGTTTTGATCCTGAGTTCTTCTCTTTTGGAACTAAATATCCGAAGATCCAACGGTTTGAATTGCGTAAAATTTGAACTGGAAGTAGTAGACACACGGGGGAAGCTTTTGTCAAATTTGTAGCTTGATCCAACGGTTGAGAAGGGAGAAAATTTCTTCCAAAGTCGGCTGTCTTGTGCAGGCATATTCTTGCGTGATGATGCTTTGCGGCGGTGATGGTGCTAGGGTTCTAGGGTTTTGGGTTTTTGTAGCTAGGGCTAGAACTCGTGCTGATAACGTGTTTAAGGGAAACGTAAATAACAATAGAGAATATGATGTATTTCATTAATGAATAAGGGCCTCTGTATATAGAGGAGTACAAGATACAATCTGTATTGATGTAGGAAATCTATTCTAAATACAGGGAGCTTCTCTAGTGAGGACCATTATAATGAGTACCACTTGAGTACCACTCGATTAGACCTACTTTTTTTATTACATCTCGACAAATCAACCGTTCAATATTTAGATATTTATGAGTAGATCACTTCTACAAATTTTCAATGAAATCGGAAATCATTAAGTCATCTATAATTGTGATTTACCATTTATGAATATGAATGGTTCAAACTGACAGATTTGGTTCGTCCATTTATTTGGTGTAGTTCGGTACCTTAACGATTTCAAATTTTGTTGAAAATTTGTAGAAGTGATATACTCATGAATATCTTAATATTGAACGGTTTGATTTGTCGAGATGTAATCAAAAAATAGATATCACAATCATTAATCAAGTGGTACTCAAGTGGTACTCATTATAGTGGTCCTCACTAGAGAATCTCCCTCTAAATACAATCCATATTCTAGAAGGATAAACCTATTCTAAAGTGCTAGTTTGACAAGGCACACAATAATGATATCCTGAAACATATTTATATATCAGTTCCAAATTTTACGTTAGCAATAGATACGGATGTCAGTTTCTAACCAATTTAATAAATTATTTTATTAATTTTACCCTATGTTCTGTCATGGTTATGAGTATCCACAAAACAAACAATACGAAAAATAAAAAAAGAGTATCATTTGATAATTCAAATGATACTGTTACTAATTTGTATCCAATTAGGGGGTGGCTATTGGGCAATATGCTAGTAGTGATTTAACTTTGAAGAGCCACTCAAAGTAACAAAAATATATTTGGTTTCATGTTACTGTCTATGATGGATGCTTAATTGGGCAGCCTGTGCAAATTCAGCTATATTTTTTTTACCTTTTTACTAACTGAGGTCTTATTGGAGATGCGCTACTCTGCTAGTGGTGTTGTTGGATGAAGGATGGCGGGTTAAATGGTGGTGAAGTTTTCTCTTGGATTGTGGTTTGTGGCTTACAAGATGAATTTTGCTTTAGTTTTTAGTAGGTGATACTCTTTCCTCGGTTCGAATTTTTGTCCCACCGGGTTTTATCCGAACAAGGTTTTAATGAGGCCACTTTCAGTCTAAGTTTTGAGAAGATGTGAAGACATTTTTCGACTTCTTTCGTTTTCTGGTTATAAGTATGTATTTTCGTGAAAATAATAGGCAGCGCACCTAGTTAGTAGTAATGTGCTTTTGTTTCTTGGCTTTCATATTAGGTTGTGGATTGTCATTTTTGACTCTTCCGTACTTATATCCTATGTAATTGTATCTCATGTGAATAAATTTTCACACTAACCTCTCAAAAAAGACTAGAAAGCATCCTCCCTCCCTTTCACAAAGCATTGCCACCCACTCAGGAGCATCCCAAATTCTCTCCATCTATCCCATAAACGCTGACGGAATAAAGCGTCTATGAGAGATAATCCAGCACATCATCTAAAAATGATCGTTCGACACCAAATGTTCCTTCAGAAATCGCTAGATCCACTAAAACTTAATTATAATGCTAACTTGGAAACCAAACAAGTTGCCATCTCCTTAATTTGGGACATTAGCACATGCAAGAAACATTCTCGCATATTGTAGTTTTTTCGCATTATTTGTCTCTCCGTTTTATCATACTATTTTTTAAATTAAATAATAAATAATGTTATAAAATAAAATAAGAGATGAAAGAAAAAAAAACTAAAAATAGTAATAAAAAATAGGCAAGTGGGCAAGTTGGTGTGAGGCTCTATACTATTTTATTTATTATTTTGACTATGTTATTTACTGTTTTGCCCTTAATATATTTAAGTTTATATATTATCTAATATAGTGTTAGAGAAGTAAATTTTGGGTTTTTGAATGTTTACCAAGAACTCAAGTTTTGGCATTATATATACTGGCGTCATACCCATGCGATGCACGTGTTATTTGTGAAATGAAGAAAAAATGTGAAAATTTTCATTCACCCACTTTTTCCTTCTTCTTTTTTTAATATTTATGTTTTTTTTTGTTTTTACTATAATAACCCTTTTAAATGATTATCATGAGGAATTTTTTTTATTCTGAAGGATATTTGTGGCAATCAAAAAATTGGTGAAGCCTTTGACACCAAAACTTTACGCCTCCATTTATAGTAGTGGAGATAGATGAAGGTGCAAAAAGCCGTTAAAAAATTCTAGGATTACTATATCCGAACCAAACATTTTTTAGGGTTGCTATATCCGAACCAAACATTGAAACGGGATAAAAATTATTTGATGGCCGATTATCATATATTAATTTCTAGCATTTTTCAAATCTATAAAGAAATATTACCAACTAATACTTTGATAGTGATGTTTCTCTTTTATCGATCTTAATGAAGTTCAATTCCTTCATCCCGTTTGATATATATAAGAATATATTTGGTAATGGCAATTATTCATAAGGTGAAATTGAATTTTGCTAAACACGTACTAGCCAAACGGGATAGGTATATATAGGAGGTTTCAATTAATTAGGAGAGTTTGTTGATGATCGACCCTATATATATAAGAGGTTAATTAGGGCAACCCAATTTAGCACTCTCGAGATATAGTTCTATCTGTAATCTTATCAATTAAGGATTGAACATAATATTAATTGTCATAATGGTGAAGTCCTTTTGAGTGAAGAAATGAACATTTAGCACTCTCGTGGAGAAAGCTAGCGTCTGAACAGACAGTTCCATTGCCAAGCACCCATGTTTTGAGTAATCATCACTTTACTACGTGCACAAGGCAAATTCAGTCATTTAAGAGCTCGAGTGTTCCTTGACTTGCTTGGAGGGATGGACAACCCTAATAATGGGGCACATCTGTACTGTGCGGATTTAATTAGGCCTTTTCAGCCGAAATTGGCTTAGACGGTTTTGATAATTAGCGATAAGGAACTTCATGGGCTGCAGCTTTTGAAGACCAAAATTTCATGCAATTTTCGTGTGCGTGTGGTGGGGGGAGTGAAAAAAGAGTTTGCTAAATATAGCATGGATTTTTTTTGTTGCTTTGTTTCGAATTTTCGATGGGATGGACCATGCATGCATCATCCTTAGTTTTTGGGGAGGGGGCCAACATGGGCATTATTCTAAGTGGCATGGGTCCATTTTTCCAGTTTCTAAATATAGTAAATCTTCATCTGGTTGGTTTTGCATTCTGCAGTTCGATCTGATCCCTGTGGTTATTCTGTTGCAGCTGCCTGCTGTGTCAACCATATATTGAATGGAATGGCAGGTTTCAGTTCAGTTCTGTTTTGGCGGCTTCAACACAAATTCATTCCCATGCATTCTTTCTTCCTCCAAATCAGCTGGTAGATATCTCCAGCTGCTACATAAATCATGCCTTGTAATATACTAATATTAGTTGTATGTCTTACCTTTATTGTTCATCTTTACCTAATTCATGGTCTTTTTACACTTGAATATTCAAGTCACTGTATTCAAAAGAAATTACTTGGTCACAAATAGATTGACTAGCTATATATAAGCACATGTACGTGTTTCTGGAGCTAATTTGAAGAAAAACCAAAAGCTTATGTCCATAGGTGCTAATTAAATTGCTCAATTAGAGTACTCATTAAAGAACAAAAAGCTTATGTCACATTGACTATAATTCTTCTTGGTGGTTGGATTGAACATCTTGCAACTCAATTATCAACTCTCAAGTATTTATAGATAAACTATCAGTCAATAACATTGTTTTAGAATTTGGTAGGTACGTTGTTTTAAAAATATACGTTCTTCTGGTCACTTAGGAACAGACAAATTTATGGTCACTCACCATTTGATGTAATGTGATCCGTGGAAGTAAATGAATGCATTTTTAGCTCAATCCTTTAACTAGTCAAAAAACTCAAACGTTGATATTATATCAAAGGGTAATGAACTCATTGGTCATCAAATGATTAAGAGATTAAGACCTAAGGTTATTTCTGCAATAGCTATATCTTAAAATGTCACACACTTTATTTTGGTGGGCCTAGTACCTCCATTATATTTCCTCTGTTCACCCTAAATCTAATTTTTTTTCCACCAGAACTTCAAATATATATCACGTACTCTTGAGTCTTGAATGCTAAAAAATACAAAAGCAGAAAAACCTACTATGAACAGTCCCACCTCACCTGCACAACCAGTCCGTTGCAGCAACTTTAAACTCTCCTCATCTCTTTCTTTCGAACTCTTCCTCTCTATTTTCCTTCTAATACTTTGGCGGCTTAATTGAGATGTACATAGGGTAAGGCTTAGGCTCAAAATAAACCACAATGGATTTGATCAGAGAGAGAGAGAGAGAGAGAGAGAGAGAGAGAGAGCTCATGGTCGGGTTGGGGGGTTTGCATCAAATTAAGAGAGAGATCCCTGGAAAATGGATCAATGGAGTCAAAGAAAAAATATATATAAGAAGAAAGTGATGGTGGTTGGGTTGTGCATGGAAGGCGGAGGCATCAGTGTATGCAAGGCTCGTCGCAAATGAGGTGCAGTGGTCGAGTAGGCTGCAGTCGTGGTTGCAGCATTGTTTATTTTTTATTTTTTGCTAGAACAACCCTGTCCTTTCGAGGGACAAAGGTGTGGGGAAATCGGTCGAGATTCCACCCTGGGTGCCAGGTTGAAGATTCGGTGCTGCTTGGTGAGGAGCTTTTAGAGGAGATCGGTGGCGGATCCACTCGCAAACCTTTCGGCGGAAGCGAGAACTTGTTTGAAGACGGCGGCTGTTTTTCTATGGGGATTGGTGTTCACCAATTTGGGCTGGGTCTGTATTCTCTTAGGGTTGTTTATGGGTTACCTTGTTTGGGCCTTATGTATTGTTCACTCTTTGATCCCCTTGTGGGAGATTTTGTTCCCCTTGTGGAAGATTTTGTACCCCCTGTGGGTGATATGTGTAATGCTGGGCATGTTGCCTCTTGTTAATGCAACTGTTTTACTCTTTGATAAAAATAAAATTAAAAAAAAGCCTTATTCCTAAACATGGACAAATACATAAATAATAATTTGTACAATAGAACCTTGCTTGGTAATAGAAACTCAGCTGGACAAAAATAGCTATGTAGAAGGAGAAAAAAAGTACCAAGAATGCATATGTCCTATATATGTAGCATGCTTATGGATGCTCGCCCTGACGGATATTTCTCCCTGATTATTACAAGTTTCAATCGTGTTGTTAATAAAGTACATGCATGTACTCTCACATCATGCACCATCTTTTAAAATATACTCTTGGACATAATTTGGATGAGCCGGACTTTGATGAACTCTCTGTTGACTTGAGCAATACGAGATGCACCATTTTCATGCATGTCGGTTGTCACTAAACAAAAGACCACATATGTTTTGCCTATAAAGTGCTTATTATCCATTCTCATTCCAGTAAGGTTAGAGCAATACCACCAAAATTAGGTCATTTTCACTAAGCCTTACCCAACATAGTGTGGTTAGAAAACAATTTCATATGCTCAACTTTAGCAAAAGAATAGCAATATAAAGGAATAAAAATTGGCACACATACCTTTATACAATACTAGAAAATGATCACACTCTATGGATGTGGAAGTAGGTAGTTATTAGGAAGAAATTGGAGGTTGAGCAGTTGTGTTGATGAACACGTTAAAACTTGTAGTTAATCTAATAAGGGATATGCAAAGAATCATATTGCCACTCTCCAACTTTGTCTCTATTTTATTTTATTTTCTATATTTTTTTTCTTTTTGTCGTTTGAGGTTTTTGTCCCTATGAATAAACTGTAGTCTAAAGTTTTTTAATAGTTAAGGGATATTTCCGTCAAATTTTTTAGTTATGATTGACAATCTGAGTTCTCTTAAATAATAGCATATATATAGATTTAGACTATTGGAAGACTATTATAGCGTACCTAGCCACAAGCATCAATATCTTTACATATTGATAAAATTTGTATAAGCTATTCAAAAGCTCTTTTTTAAATTTAGAATTGTCTCAAAAATTAGAGCAACAATATCTTGATTCAAATTTGATCTCTTTGTCTTTTCATAGTACTCATGGAGGCAATTTAGATTACATTGACTATAACAAAATGAGTACATATATAACCATCATGCTCTTTTAGTCATTCATGGACTTGCCTTTAGCAAGGAAAATCCTTTAAGGATTCTAATTTAGCAATATGCTTATAATAACACTCTATCTATGAGAATTTTCCTTTAACAAAGTGTCTTTCATATTTTTTAAACGTGTATGTACGACATGTTATAAATCGAACATTAAATGATACTATACTTACATAATGAAATTGCACATATTAAGAGGAGAACGATATTCATAATTTCATGTCTATATAAATAGACACTATGCCATAGTGATTTATTAACTTTATTTAAAAATAAATAATAAATAATTAAAAAACAGCATTTTGTAACTTAATGGTTAACTAAGTCCAAATGTTTCATCACGTTTCTAATGTTCATTGAACTTGCCTCTTTCTCATTTGGCCAGTAAAATAATTTGTCGGCATTCATAACATGGTTTTGACATCATCACACAGCCCTTAATGATTTTGGTAGCTACCACAAAATAAGATATCATCGATGATCAATAATTGAAATTTCACACATTCTCATATGCATCCATTTAGTTATAAACAACTCATATATATTATCATTTGGTACCCATACTTCTTTAAGGGCATTTTTTTTTTGTTACATTAATTGGAGGGGATTAAATCCCTGACTTAGCCGAATTCTAACCCAATTCATCGATCACTCTCCCTTGGACTAATCCCATGGGTATTTATTGCAAATGTGAATTTTTTACTCAGAGCTTTTACGACCTCCAGCACTCTAGAAGATTTAAAACTTCAAAACCTATTGATAAGGAAAGCAGGGAATGGCGTGCTCAAGTGGTGGAGGGCATTTTTACGACAACTGAGGCTGCCTTGATCTTGAAGTTACCTCTGAGCCTACGTTCGACTGAAGATCGTATTGTTTGGCATCATGATAAGCAAGGTTTGTTTACTGTGAAAAGTGGGTACCATGCTGCTAGGGCTTGTCTGCACAGAGCTCAGCGTGCCTCTTCTTCTGTTGGTCTGATGTGGCCTGATGGTAATCTTTGGAATAAGATCGATGTGGCGTGCCCGAGTCCCTCCCAAGGTTAGGTCTTTTATTTGGAGAGTGCTGCGAGGCATTCTTCCTACTAAGTTGGCGTTGGATAAAAGGGTATCTCTACCCAATGTTACTTGTGTGTTCTGTCAAGACGAGGATGAGAGTGATAGGCACTTATTCATGCAATGTTGGGCGTTGAAGGGTTTCTTGGGTGGTGTCTCGGTGGTTGATTTTAATAAGGTTCCTAATGATTTGTCTCTCTTTGATTGGTTTGTTCACGTCTTTGGGGGTTTACAGATTCATTAGCTTTTCTTAGTGGGTTTGTGGGTTATTTAGACTGAGCGGAACAATATTGTGTGGAACAATGGTGTTTTCAATCTATCACATATGGCGGCTGGTGCTATCAAGCACTTGGAAGAGTACCAACGTTGTCATCCCTGTAAGCTTAAGAATCCCAAAAGGCCTCGCTCTCGTTGGGAGTGTCCTCCAAGTGGGAGACTGGAGATCAATGTTGATGGCGCTTATCGAGCGGAGGTGAATCAAGGAGGTATAGGGGTGGTGGTTAGGAATGAGCATGGGAACTGTGTTGCGGCGTTTGCACGTCATATTCCTTATGCTTCTTCAGCTATTCAAATAGAAGCAGAGGCGTGCCGGGCGGGGATTCTCATTGATGTGCATCAAGGATGGCAGGAAGTGGATTTTGAAAGTGATTGTTCTATGATGATCACTGCCCTTGCTTCTGCCAGGTTGGATCTTTCTGAAGTAGGGAGGATTGTTGAATATTGTAGGGAGTATATGTCAGAGTGTTCTTCCCTTCACATCAAATATGTGTACCGTGAAGCAAATGGTGTGGCACATCGATTAACACACTTTGCTAGTTTGTCCAATTTAGATGAATTTTGGTTAGATGAGACACCCTTTATTATTGAGGATGTTCTCTATGAGGATTCTTGTACTAGTACTCGGGGTCCAGGTTACATGTCCCCCTCGGTGTATGTTGCTACCATTTCATATCTGTCCCGGTACAGACCCCATGACGGGTCAGGAGTAGCCCACCATCGCTGAACAGCCCACCTCTGGGCCCATTACATCTACTTACTCGGTAGGGATCCCCTACCGAGTGCACTGCTTTGACAACGCCCCAGCGGCCCAGGCATCGCCCCAGCGGCATCTACTTACTCGGTAGGGATCCCCTACCGAGCCCACTAGCAAAGCCCTGGCGGTACCCCAGCGGTACCAGCAATACCAGGCCGGGTGTACCGACAACAAGCCTTCCCCTCGGCCTTACAGGGACATCTCTCGACCCGGTACCGTGGAACACACAGTCCAGTCGGTACCGGCGCAGCCACCTGGCAGCACGTGCTCGTCCACTACCTCGCGGATCGCACTAAAGAATGCCCATACCGCACTAGGCACCGCCGTCCCTCGACGCGCGTGTCGAGGTAGTGGAGTAATAGAGTATTTCCTCGTGTCATGGGATGTCCCCCACGCCAGGGAAGCTTGTCTCCGACCTCAACTCATATATAAGGAGTCTTCACTCCTTATTGAAGTAAGTTCTCTCCATTCCTAGAAACTCTGCTCAAATCCTCTCGGGACTAACTTGAGCGTCGGAGGGTCTTCGGTCGGTACACGCCGGCCTCCCCTGACCTCCTTTGCTCTTTCAGGTACTCAAGTGCACTCCAGGTGCGTCCCTACCGAGCAGCTGGGAAACGGCAGGAACAGTGTACAATCCTATTCATCGTTAATAAAGGTTCTATCTTTCCCTAAAAAAAAAAACTTCAAAACCTATAGATCGATATGTCACACATCGTTTTTGAAGGCTTAGGTTAAACCTAGAATATAATTTGAACTAAATTTTGATTACTATCCTATACTTTAGGGGTCTAATCAATTCAGTCTCTGAACTTCTAATTTCATCAAAATGATCCATGTACTATCAATTCTCATCTAATAGGTCAATTTATGACACGTGTCGACACATGATAGGTGTAAATATAAATTAAAAATGACACGTGTCGACCCATGATATGTGACACGTGTCTTTAATGGATCTATTGGATGAGAATTGAGAGTGCAGAGATCATTTTGATGAAATTAAAAGTTTAGAGACTGAACTGATTAGACCCCTAAAGCACAGGGTAGTAACAAGAATTTAATCCATATAATTTAATATGAAGCTATTTTGAACTTTGAAGTTTAGGGAAAGTTATACAGAACCACTACTCTCTCTCCTCCAAAATAAGGAAAGCCAAAATAAGAAATTTCTTAGGAAGCCTGTGCAAACTAGTAGTTTTCTCTACACTTCTTATCTTAATTTGCTAAGGATGATCGAGCTCTCTTTGCGGAGACATGCTATCTTAATCCACTCCACAACTCTATAAATGTGCATTGCTAGGTTATAATTTTTTCAATCAACACACACGCACACGCACTCTCTCTCTAGATTTGTCTTTCAATTAATCTCATTTACAGTTGCGCGTGCGCGTACACATACACACAAGGATCGATCAAGATGGCAAATTCCATTCGTTTATTTTCATCTGCCTTCGTCCTCATCTTGCTTTTGGTTGCTATGGGTATGCTTCTCTCTTGCCTCTTGTTAATTAAATTATCTTTAAAAATGTGATTTTGAATTAATACTAATTAAATACACAGATTTTAGGAGTAAATCCATGGATTAGTTTTGCTTATATATGCATGTTTTGCAGAGATGGCGCCAAGAGTTGTTAAGGGTAAGAGTGAGACTTCCAAGATTAAACCAAGGACATGCGAGTCTTTGAGCCACAAATTCAAGGGAGTTTGCATGAGCTCAAGCAACTGTGCAACAACTTGTAAAACTGAGGGCTTCTTGGGAGGTGGTTGCCAAGGCTTCAGGATGAGATGTTATTGCACTAAGCATTGTTAAATGGAGATGAATCATATATAACATTACCAACCCTTAATTGGGTCATGTTTTAATTTGTGCTATAAGAATAAATGACCCTAAATATACTTGTACACTTGATTTACATCCTTGTTTTGTTCTTATTTTTGTATATAAACCCTCATATATGGGAGATTTGTTTTGTCATCTCCTCCTATATATAGGTCAATCTAACTTGTACATGTGAATAAAATCTTTCTAATTAATATCCTACATTCATTTGTTAAAGTATTGTTAATTTTTTTTTGTGATTCTGAAAGTACTAAATTATTTTTTTTTTAAGGAAAACTAAATTCATTTTAAAATAATATGTAAGTACATTTACATTTTAATTGTGGTTACATTAAGTTAGGAAATGTTGGTCAATGCAATGCCCCACATTGAAGAAGTGATTTTCTATCATGAGATACATTAAGTGGAGGCTTTCTCTATTTCTAAAATCATTTAATTTTTGACGAAGTGGTGTTAGGTCAGTGGTTAGAGCACCCACTATCCAAGTTTAAGCTCATAGGTTCGAGTCACCATGGGAGTAGGAGTGAAATCATTTTATCCTCTTATGAAAAAAGAGAAGTGGAGGCTTTCTCTAAATGGCACATAGGTTCTCTGGAATAAAACCTCATAAATGTTGAAACACAAATTAATTTAGTTGGGACAATATCATTTTCTCAAAGAAAAGAGTGGTCAATATCCTTAACCATTAGGATTACAAGCTCTAGACTTCTAACCAAACTTTGAGTAGGACTTTATATTATTATTTGAGTAATGCTGCATATCTCAAAATATTATACCAAATATTAATAACAAATGATGTAGCATAAGACATGTCATCAGTTTTGATTACTAATTTCCAATGTTTTTTTTTTGTAGGAAAAAAAAAAAAGAGAAGTCCAACGACTTTTCATATCCTCCTCATCTTCTTCAGGTCACCTAGACCATTTCTTTCTTTTCCATGAATCCTAAATTGAAAAGACACCGAAGGCATCTAATCTCTTTGGCACATCATCTATTCTCCATCTAATCTCTTTGGCACATCCTCTTTTCTTTTCTTCTCTGTTGGAAACATAATCTCAAGTATATATAGACAAAACATCATCATCTTATCCTCTCATTCTCCATTCATTCTCTTTGGATGGATGGTAAGATCATCATTCTTTAGATGGTAAGCCCAGAGACTACAAATGTTAAAACCATCCTCTTTGGAAATTTGTTGAAAAAGTTGAGATCCTTAATTCTAGAATCAAGATCAAAGATCTAGACAAGGTGACTTCATCTCAAATATTACTGGGTTCCATGGCTATGCAAACATGAACAGAAATTGCTCAAAAAAAAAAAACCATGAACAGAATTTTGCAGATTTGGCGTGAAGGACTATGTACATTAGGGTTGGATTCAATGGTAGAATTGAAAAGATGCTTCAAGAGTATTATTGTTTGTATCTAATCACAAAGTATGATCTTGAAGAACTCTTGGTATTTGATCGACAGGAAAATTGAAGATATTATCCACCAAATTTTACTATTTTTTTTTCTTATAAACATTTAATTACATTTATATTCTAAATAAAGATAAAATCATATGCTGGCAATTATCAATAATGATGTGGCGGAAGCCATGTCATTTAGTATAGAAATGTGGGATCTCAAGCATTTAAAAAAAACCAACTTCTTTTGACGAATATAGACATTTGGAAACTGCTTCCAAACAATTTATAAGTTGAAACCTATTAATCCAACAACTTTGTCATTTGTATCTTTCTATATTTTCACTCTTATTGTTACTTTGTGAATCTAACTTTGACAATCTTGTAGCATGAGCCTCATTCTTCAAGTCAAGTGAATGTGACAGAGCGGGGGGGCAAGTAATAAAGTAAATACTAGATTCAGATCCCCTTTGCAATAATAATGAAAAGAAAACTTTGTGATTTGGTAATACCTAAAAGTTCACCAACTGACACATCATACCCAGTCATTTCATACATGAAATCATCTGTAATACAATGCATAAATCTCTGCTGGTGCAAAACAGAACTGATTAACCCCAATTGACATTAAACACGATTCGAAAAGAAATTCCATCATACATACAATTAATACTAGGACATCCAAGATGTCACAAGCAACCCAATCTTGTGGTTCCTAATAACATGTTATGAACAACTGACGAATCATAAAGCCAAACTAGTTTTACTACAACACTATAATCAAATCAAATCTCGGCAACTACTAAACTACACATATTATACATCAGGCAAATGATGCTGTTCTGGAAACATTTGACTTGGCGTCTTCGAAATGATCATCATCTAGTACCTTCTCAGAGCTCAGGCTTGGTGGGATGTAAGATTTATAAATTTTCTCCATGTTAGGATTTTCTTTCAGTTCGTGAGCAGCAACTTCAAGAGCAGTGTCTTGGAAAAGAAACGGTCCATAGTAGATCAAATTTATTTACGCCGAAGAAACCAAGCATATGGTAACTTGGTACAATATCAGAGATGCAAGAATCCGAACCTGCATGTGTGGCCAGAACCTTCCATAGCTTTCATAAGTTGGAAAATAAACTTTGAGCGCCTGTTCAATCAAACAACAAGCTTGTATTTTCAATAGCAGCATATATATCATAGGCTGGCTTAATACAGGAATAGACTAAGTTGTACAAATGCAAAAGGAGGGTTTTCAATTAAAAACTGGTACAGCCCGAAAAAGATTGAATGATGTTTTACCTGGTTTCGAAGAACAAGCCATCCAATGCCAAAGTACACCACATCACACTAAATGGAATGATAATTGGAGCAATAACAGAGTAGCAAAGGACGACTGTTAAGATGAGCATATCACCAGGAACTCTAGTCTCGTATTCAAAATCACTTGGACGCCAAGCTTCTTTCAACTCGTTTTCAGTCTTACAAAGATACTTCCTTTTCAGATGGAAAATGATTAGAGGATCTATTTGGGATAGTTCAAGACCATAGTCAACAAAAAACCTGATATCAATAGAAATCAGTTGAAAAGAGCTTTGTGTCAAGCAATACAATAAAATACAACATTGTCTGGGTCAGCGATATTGAAAAAGATTAACATTGAAGATGTAAACTGTTACTTACTCCAGAGCCACAAAAGTGATGAAGTAAGTTGCATTTCCTGGTAAGCAAGTTGCCAGTACGGTAACAATTAGGATTCTTCTCGATGGTCTTAAATGTACTGAACAATGTTCCACCGAGTGTAACTCCAAGAAACACATTGAACACAGTGAAATAGAAATACTTACTTTCCAGAAGCAACCCGTATTGCATGGCTCTGAGAAGGAATTCCCTCGGCTTTTGATAGAGCTAAAAGGAGCTTTGGCAACAAAGCTAAGAAGATTATTATAAGTGCAAGCTGAGGCCAAAGTACTTGACGAGGTTCATGAGCATCCATGACTGTCCATGTGTCAACCATTTGGGCATGTAGAGTCTCTGCCGCATAAGCTGCAGTTGCCCTACTAGTGAAGAAAACTAGAGCAGCATATTTAGCTGCTTCTCTCTGAAAGTGACTTTTTGTTCAGATTCCAATTTTGGGATTAATTCATTAATCTTCCGAGTGTAGTACTCTATACTATCAACCTTTGCCCCACAAAGACCAAGGAAGCCAGTTTTATAAGTGGGTTTTGTTTCGATGCTGCATAAACTGCTTCTTCCTATACCCTCTAGCTCTTCCCAAATTTTGTTCACCTATAAGAATAAACTAAACTTGAATGAAAGAGAATATAGTACTTATTGAAACAACGTACATAAACATATGTTCTATAGCATTCTCTTCTAGGCATCTTGAGTTGTTGCTTCCTAATACAAATGAAGTTTCTATAATGCAAAAACTTTAATTTAAATACCCAAAGACATAATGAGTTTCATACTAAGGAACAACATTAGTTGTTTTAAGGGTTTTTATCACAAATGGTACCTGAACTTTACCTCAATTATATACATAGTACCTAAACTTCACTTTTGATCACAACCAGTACCCGAACTCTTCGAGTTCATTCTAAATGGTACCTGAACTTCAATTTTTGTCACAAGTAGTACCCAAAGTTTTCAATTTTTGTCACAGGTAGTACCCAAAGTTTTCAATTTTTGTCACAAATAGTACCCAAAGTTTTCCATTTTAGCATTTTTTTTTTAACACGCGCCCTCACGCGCATATAATATCACAAAAATCGATATTAGGTACCAAAAGAGATGAAATCAAAAATTTTGGGTACTACTTGTGACAAAAATTAAAGTTCAGGTACCAAGTATATAATTGAGAAATAGTTCAAGTACTATATGTGATAAAAAGAGAAAAACCTTCATATGGTACCTGAACTATCAGCAAATGCAATTTTTGGTACCTGAAATTTCATAAAGAACCTGGTGGTACCTGAACTATTCATCCGTTTGCCATTATAGTACTTACCGTTAAATATTCCGTTAAGTGCTTATGTGGCATAGATAAAACTTGTAATTTGGTGACTAGAGTATGGGCAAACCAATCATTAAAGGTTTTTTACTATTAAATTTAAAAATAAAAATAAAAATAAATTATGCAAAAAAAAATAATAAATTTATATTAACATAATCAAATTAGAGTTTTTATCCCCAAACGTTCAAGATCAAAGATGCAAAAATTATGAAGAAAGAAAAAACCCTAGCCCCCATGAGATTCCTCAATAGCGTCTTTGTGCGCATCAAATCCAGCAGCACCTTCGTGTGCTTTCCTCCTAGCCTCTGGCTTCTTTCTATACTTTTTATCGCACAAATTCTAGTACAGTCAGCAATCGCTAGTGCGGCTTCCTATAGTGAGGATGGTTTTTGCCTCTCTCACTCACAAGGACGGCTTTGTCCGTCATACTCTTTTCAGGCCTTTGGTGATTATGCTCCTGCAGGGCGTCTCTTGGGCTATCAAAGATGGTTGGCATCCCGATTAGATCTGGTTTTCTGCTTGTCGTTGCCGGTTCTTTTGGGTGTCAATCAAATCCAAGAATTCAAGGTCTGGGATCCAGGTGAGTTTTGGGTGCTTGGTATTGGAGGCTCAGCAGCCTTGGTGTTCCAAGTTGGCGACCTTATTACTGGTGGGGCGCTGCTAAAGTTTAACCTAAATCAGATTTGGTTATTTGATTTGGGTTCTTTTAATTTCTTATTTAAGAATAAGCATGATCAGTTGTGCAAGTTTCGATTGTGGTTTTACTTTTTTTTTTCATGGGTTCTCCTCGAGCTAGATTGGATTTATTGGTCTCAATGGCAATATTTACCTGAATTTTTCTGTTGGTTGTTGACAGCAGTGATGCACGGTGTATGTATTGTTCTAGGTTTTGAATCATCGATTAGAGTTTTAAGTTTAGACTCATCGATTAGGCCACTTGTATGGTCTGTACTGCTCCTTTTTAAGATGTCCATATTAAGGAATGTAATCCTCTATTGATTAATAAAGTTTATGCTATTTTCAAAAAAGATGCAAAAATTATTTTTATTCTCAAATATTCAAGATTAAAGATGCCATGTAGGTGATTTTAATATTAAATTTTAAAATTAAAATAAATTATCATTATTTTTTAATATAATAAAGTTTTAAATTACTTTTTTGAATATAGTTTATTTTTATTTTTTAGTTAATAATAAAACCACTACATGGTAATAAATTATATTAAAAACATAAAAATTGGCAATAAATTATATTATAAAAATAAAAATAATTTTTCTCATTTTTAGTCTTGAATTGTGGATAAATTATCTAAATTTTTTTGATATAATTTATTTTGAAAATTGAAAATAAATGAAATGACTGTTTTACCCATGTCACATAAGCACTTAACGGAATATTTAACTGTAGGTACTATAATGACAAACGGAGGAATAGTTCAGGTACCACCAGGTTCTTTATGAAAGTTCAGGTACCAAAAATTGCATTTGGTGAAAGTTCAAGTACCATATGAAGGTTTTTCTCTGATAAAAACCCACCGCATTCTAACAGAAAACTATTTCACAAGCCATAAAGAAGAATCTATATCTGAGAGGAGCTGGAATAACCAAACCCAAAGAGAGATGTATGACCAAGAACGATTAAGGTAAGGCACAAACTGATGACGAATAAAAAAAGATCGACAACGACCGTACCTCTTCATTGTCTGTGACCACCATTGATTTGTAGACAAGGGAAGAGTCCAAGTCTATGGGCGTTTCTCCTAGGTGTCTACTGGGTTTCTTTTGTTACATATTTCTTGTTGTGGAAGGCGTATAAATTAACATGTATCCGATCTGAGAGCCAAAGCATTCATGCCTAGGGATAGATGGTTCTGAAATATGAATCAACCTGTTCCTTTCTATTTGGACCTTCAGGGATAGAGGGTACGTCTCTAACAAGAACAGCAAATTGTTCAGACTTGACATCAGGAGACATTAAAGCTTTGGCTCTCAAATCGGATACATGTTAATTTATACGCCTTCCACAACAAGAAATATGTAACAAAAGAAACCCAGTAGACACCTAGGAGAAACGCCCATAGACTTGGACTCTTCCCTTGTAAATACAGAAAGTCTATATAAATGCATGACCAAGTGGCTCATAAGCAAGTTTTAGTTGTGTTGGTGTTTGTCGTGGTGTCAGGAGTATCAGTGGCAGCAACTACTGGTAGAAGAATTGGTAGTAGTATCAAGCTGGATAGAACCAATATTCCCAACACTGGCACATCAATGAGAAAAGTCAGTACTTTGATATTCTTTGCAATTTATGAAAGGGTAAAATCCTCATTTGGTACCCAAACTATCACGAAATGCACTTTTTGGTACCCACAAATGCTTAGGGAGTCTAATGGTACCCAAACTATCACTCCGTTAGCCCCAAATGGTACCTGAGTCCAATTTTCCGTTACAAAAAAAAAAAAAATTAATCAAGTTAGACCAAAAACATTTCATTTTTTTTGTCATGGGCACTTTGGTAAAATCACTCACTCTTTGTGTTTTTGGCCTGACTTGATGATTTTTTATTTTTTTTTTTGTAACGGAAAATTGGACGGAGGTACTAATAAGGCTAACGGAGACATAGTTTGGGTACCACCAGACTCCCTAAGCATTTGTGGGTACCAAAAAATGCATTTCGTGATAGTTTGGGTACCAAATGAAGATTTTACCCTTTATGAAAACACCAAAGAAATCAGTGTACACACTTTTAAGTGTAGTTGATTGCACCGAGTTAATTATATCACATGGAAAAAATAGAATCATATATTATATATATACCCCCAGCTTCTTCTTAACCAAAAAGAATCCACACCAGTCATAGAGGAAAATGTTTTATGGGTTTTCTACTATCATCAGAACTTGGCTTTGAGGGACAATCTAATGGGAATCCTCGAATTAGGAGGCAGCTTCCAGTGTGTGGAACTCCTCTCTAAGAAATGGAAAATCTTGAAAGCTCATTTGTTTTTACAACCGTATCCCAACATAAAAGTTCATTTGTTTTTACAAAAGTTCATGGGTTTTGAAGTATAAGCAAACTGGTAATGAACTAGTTTATGACTAAATTCAATTTACTATCCTGAACTTTGGACCGAAAATCATGTTAGTTTCTGCTCTATTAATTTCATCAGCAATATTCTTATACTTACCAATTTGATCAGTCTAATCAAACTGTTAGTCAATTTGTCAATTTTGACGATTAAGTGCTGATGTGGCTCAAATGGGATCCAACTTTTGATGATGTAGCAATGACATGGAAAGCCTAGTCATCTCGAGTGTTGATGTGGCAGTGATGGACCCACTTTGATGATGTGGCATGTTTTAATTTGTGGAGTGGGCCCCACCTTTCTCAACAAAAATGATAAGCTTTGTGTCTTCTTCCTAATAGGGACTCGAATTTAAGCTCAACCACTTGGGCTGAGCAACGAAACATGTTTTATAAACAACATTTTAATATTTAGGCAAAAAATTACTTTTGGTTACTAAAGTTTGACATATTCGACATTTTGATAACTATAGTTTCAAAACTATCACTTTGGTCACTCAAGCTTGAAATCATCTTTCACTTTGGTGACCAAAGAAAATAACATCCTCTATTCTCCATCTAATATCTTTGGCAAATCCTCTTTTCTTTTCTTTTGTAAATATAATTTCAAGTATATATAGAGAACACAACATCATCTTAATTATCCTCTCATGCATTCTCCATCCATTCTCTTTGGATGGTAAGGGCATCTCCAACAAGGTGTTCTAAAACCTATACCCATACCTAAAACCCAAAAATTTCATCTCCAACAAACAAAACCTATAACCCATTATGGGTTCCTACTAAGAAGGTGAGTCATTTTGGGAGGAATTTTGGAGAGGAAACCTATTACTATTCGGGTGGAGCTCACGCGGGCCATAGCTGCTTTTTGACTAAAATGGGTATATAAAATGATTAAAATATAAAATGGGTATGAGTTTTGACTCACTCTTGTTGGAGATGAAAAACCTAAATGAATAGTAATGAGTTTGGGTGAGTCAAAATTTGAATTTGGGTATGAGTTTTGAAGAGGGTTGTTGGAGATGCCCTAAGATCCTCATTCTTTAGATGGGAAGCCCAGGGACTATAAACGTTAAAACCATCCTCTTTGGAAATTTGTTGAAAAAGTTGAAATCCTTAATTCTAGAATCAAGATCAAAGATCTAGACAAGGTGACCTCATCTCAAATATAACTGGGTTCCATAGCTATGCAACCATGAACAAATTTTGCAGATTTGGCGTGAATGACCATGTACATTAGGGTTGGATTTAATGGATGATGTATATGGTAGAATTGAAAAGATGCTTCAAGAGTATTATTGTTTGTATCTGATCACATAGTCTGATCTTGAAGAACTCTTGGTATTTGATCGATAGGAAAATTGAAGATACTATCCACCAAATTTTACTATGTTTCTTCCTTATAAACATTTAATTACTTTTATATTTTAAATAAAGATAAAAATAATATGCTGGCAATTATCAATAATGATGTGGCCTCTGCCACGTCATTTGCTATTTAATTTTGGTATAAAAATTTGAGATGCCAAGCATTTTCCTTAGGAGTTCATTTTTGTTCACACCCCCTAGTTAAGGTGTGAGCATCACATCTTTTAGGTGATTGACACCTATTAAAATTTCAATCAATGTTAACTCATAGTTAACTTTTACATCTATTTTATTTTTAAATATTATTTCTTTATTAAAATATTTGTTTTTTTTTCAATGAGGAGAGAGAATTGTGATTAATTCAATTCTCTCTTTCCCTAATTAAATTCAAACTCTTCAATAAACAATAATACCAAACAATAAACTAATTATTAAATGAACTAAACTAATTCTATTAGTTGCAAGACGTTGAAAGCAACCCAGAATATCTAGAACTCCACTTAGTGGTCAACCCAGAATATCTCAAAAAAAAAAGTTTGATAAGCTTCTTTTCTATATCAATTAAGAACAATGCTTAATTAGTTCCATACTTCCATATATATGTATGATTAATTTAACAATAAGAATTTCATGTCAAATTTTGTGGAAACATTCAACTGCAAGATTTGACTTTTAATTGAATGTTTTATGTACTTTTGAGTTTTGATTGAATTAATCTTTTTTAAAATTATTTTTTTTAGATATTCATATTCTGGGTTGATCACTATGTGGAGTTTTAGATATTCTGGGTTTCAAACGTCTTGCAATTAATAGAATTAGTTTAGTTCATTTAAGAATTAGTTTATAGTTTGGTATTATTGTTTATTGAAGAGTTTGAGTTTAATTAGGAAGAGAGAGAATTGAGTTTGAGTTTAATTAGGAAGAGAGAGAATTGAGTTAATTACAATTCTCTCTCTTCATTGAAAAAAAAATTAATAAAGAAATAATATTTAAAAACAAAATAGATGTAAAAGTTAACCATGGGTTAACATTAATTGAAATTTTAATAGGTGTCAATCACTTAAGGGGATGTGATGCTCACACCTTAACTAGGGGGTGTGAGCAAAAATGAACTCCTTCCTTAGTACTTTGCCATAAACCACTATAAAAACCTAGAGGTCTTAAAATCGTCAAGCCCGATCTACCATTTGTGGTCAATCTTAGGATTTAAGGAAAGCATCAGAAATTGAAAACCCGAAAAGAAACAGTAGAGGTTTAAAGGAGGCCCAAACCAACCTGCCTGCTGCTAAAATCCTAAAACAAAACCAAAATCAAAGGCCAAAAAAAGTATATGCACATTAAACAACAAAAAAACAAGTGACATAACCAACATTCTAACAACAAATACCAAAATTATAGCTGCATAAAGAGAAATTCTATTGGGACCTCCAAATTTGCTCACTAGACCTCTCATACTCTCTACACCTCCTTTTTGCTTTTAAATAAAACAATTTGCTCACTAGACCTCTCTTTGAATTTCTAAAATAACCTTAGTTCTATAATTTATGCAAAAAACTTTTATCTTTAAAATAAAAAACTTAGCTATTTCAATGATATAATTACTCTATAAATCTTAATTAAATGTTCATTCCTAATCAAACAACATAAATCTCTTATCCAATAAAAACAAATCAAACACAAGGTATTGGGTTTCAAAAATTAATTTCTAATCAACAAGAAAATGTTTTAGCATGAACTATTATTTGTTTTTTTTAACTATTATTTTCTCTTTTAGCTGTGCAATAAAAAAAGTAATCATTTATTCTTACTGTTTATTTTTTTCCTCTATTTTTTTGTACCTCATGATTAAATATTTTATATATTTTTGTTAATTGCTAGTTTTTTTTTTTGCAAATATAATAGATAGACTTAGATTTAGGTCATAGTAGAATTTTTTTTGTTCTCTATCACCAATATGTGTTCGACAAATGATACAAATTTTTCTGTCACATGATCTATCATAGTTTTAATTTTTATTAAATATATATAAATGTTTTAATAAATATGTAGTGAAATTGGAAAATAAAAATAGATAAGGAAAATAATAAAGAATGCAATCTAATATTATTGAATTGGAAACTCTAGAGAAAATAAACATAATATCTTTTTGGTATAATTATTGTCCTTAATAGTCATTTTATAGGAGGTTATAAATGTCATTTAATAATTCATAATAGAGTGAGGTCAAGTGAGCAAATTTGAAGGTCCCAATAGAAACACTCCTGCATAAATTACAAATTCGGAGGGAGGCAGCCAACGAGGAACTCCTTCCGCTGGCTTGATCTCGTCTCGTGGCTATAGTTTCACTAATCGTCGAGGCCTCCGTCAATCGCAATGTCCACAAGCTTGTACCGTATCTCTCTCTAATTTTCAGTGTTCTAAAAATTTCCGACTAGTCCCCGCCTAAGCGCTAGGCAGGTTTTAAAAAATCAGAATTTTTTGCCCTATGTTTTCAATCTAATTATAATACTTTTTATATACTTTCATTTTGCATATTTATGTTTCTCAATACAAGCATAATTTTTGTTTTAAGTAGACACTTATTTAGTTATTTATATATTGTATAATAAAATTAAATTAAAATAAAAAAAACCACAGGCTTCTGACTAGTTCCCGGCTCCCCGCCTAGGCGCTAGGCTCATTCTCACCGCTCGACTAGCGCTTAGCGATTTTTAGAACATTGCTAATTTTCTAGAACACAATGCACGTAGTGTTCGATGAGATGCCTAACTTGGGAGTCCCGTTAAACAAAATGACCGAGTAGCATTCTTGCTCTTTCTCTTCTTTGTGTGCAGAAATTGCCTCCTCTTGATCGTGCTAATGGGGAATGAGGTGAAGCAACCAGACAAAAGAATTACACAGATCCTCGTAGTAATCATTTCAACTGGGCTTTTGCTATTCAAGGCGTAAGGCTCTTTTGACTGAACTTTCAAAATGCGAAAGAATATCAGTACCTTGACCTTGACTGATATCTCTGATCACATGGTGGATGGTATAGTCAAAAGATGCGGTTCCAAAGTCTGCATTTTTAAGGTTTAGGGTTCCAAAGTCTGTATTCTCTTGCTCACTTGTGAGCTTTCTATGAAGTATCTTTAAACCCCAAAAAAAAAAAATGTCGGCATTTTTGGACCAGAATAAAATTGCATTTCCATTTGTAAATGCCTTCAGTTCCAGTAACTGCAGTTTAACCCCGAATGACGAATATACACTTTGGCTTAGATGATCCAACAATAAAGTGTTTCAGTATGGGTTCCTAAAAGCAGTCTCTAGTCTCCACCTCAACTCAAAGATGGCTGAAATACTAGATATCGAGAAACTTTGTAGTATTCTCGTAGGTATGTAACTATGTGTCTGTGATCGCGACCATGTGTTGTTCCAATTCCCAGAAGGGACCAATTCTCTCAAACCAAGTGCCACAAGAGAAAACGGGCACATGTACATACATACGAAAGACTCCAGCTAACCACAAACAGTCAAACACACAACACCACGTCTTTCTTTTGGTCATGACCACAACATATCAAAACTTTCATGGAATTGGAGTTAGTAATGACTCATGAGAACCTAATACTCTAACCAAAAACGAGCAAACGAAAAATGAGTCGTCTACTATGGCTCCTTAATACAGAAGAACAAAGAAATTTAAGGACTTGTCATTTACAGTCGAGAAGTTAGTGTGAGAAACTAGTTGAAGAGTGCATGTACATTTTCTTCAAAAATAAATAGATCAAGATTATCGACAAGAGAGACGGGCACATGTATATACGAAAGTTTGCTATCATGGGATTTCTGTAGGACCACATCCCATATGAAAAATTGAGAAAATGTTAAGAGAAACAAGTTGGGATGTTGAAGCATCTTCCAAAAACAAAAAATGAAAATAATAACACATAAAGAAACAAAGGAACAAAAGACTAAGAGAAGTATTTGGTCACAGGCTGTAAAGATGAAATAAAGCAAAGACAGGTCCCCATCTGCCCACCAACCTAGAACTCAGAAACTCAAACCAAGAAAAAAAAACCTAGAACTCAGAAACTCCCCTAGCACTCCAAGATTCAATACAAGTTTTACCTTGATTGTGAAAAAAAATTGCTTTTCACCACTACCTACATAGGGTGAATATTGAATGCAGCTTTAGACCAACTTATAAAATGTAGTAAGATCATTACAGCGTCCAATACATAGCATTAGCAAGCGTTTACTAAGCTCTCTATTCAAAGGAAATGAAAATAAGATTGAAAAATAAACATTGGAAATCAGACCCATAATTGCAGGAGCAATCTTTGTCTGTCCCCATAGCTTGAATTTTCTGAGTAAAATACAACCAACTTGTATTGAATAGTGTCATAAATCAACTGTCTCTGTTTTTCGCTTATCATGTGTGTCACTATCCAAAGATTACATAGCCACATGCATTTATATTGGTTATGCTATAAATTATCAAATCGCTGTCACAGAATTTCAGATGACTAATATAATTCTAAACCATGTCAATGCCCAAAAAATCATACCAAACTAGCGAGACCTTGAAATTCAACAAGACCAGTCAGCGATATATATTTGTCACCCATCAGTCCCTATTGGGATGACAGAATATACATTTTAATATTCATGTTCATGCATAAGGAATTAAGGGTCTCTTGTCACACTATTTTTTTTTTTTAAGAAACTGTTCAATAGTAATCAAGATGGACTGTTCTACATTCAGCCATGCCCCATTTGACATATCCATTCTATTAGGGGCATTTCATCAAACACCCAATTAAGGGTCTCTTGTCACACTATTAAAGATACTACACTCTCAATTTAGATCATATTCAAAATTTCAAACAAATATCCACCTAATTAATCTTTCAGATCGAGGATATGACTTAAAACATAACTAGCAAATGACAATCTAGCAACATAACACGTCACATAGTTCGACAACAAGGATGTAACAATTAGACTGTAAATTTAAACCACAGAGTCGAGCAAGTATTTACCTAGTTAATGGTTCGGATCCAGAACCTGACAGATGACATAACTGACAAGTAACAATTTCACAACATACCATATCCGATAGTTGGAAAAAATATGCAATTAATCCATCACAAGAAAGGCACTGAAAATAACGAATTCGAGCTGATGAACTTTACAGCAGATGAATTGAGAAAAATAAATATACTGATGTAATTAGGCACATAACGGTTCATCATTCCAATCACAACCTACAAACAGCCTACAAAATTAAAAAGTACTAGTCACCTTAAAGTGAAGTTCTTTTAAACAGAAATCCTAGATAGGACATAATTAACAACTGAAATTTTTAAAATACTACCTTCACGACAAGGCCATAAATACATCATACCAGAACCCTGCTGCAGAACACTGAAAGCAAACAAGATCTTTATGTTCATGGCTGCTAAGCATTCAAAACAAATAGCTCTATGCTGCACTTCATCATCGATCTTCATTAAGACAATACCACTCAAAGGCAATTGACAATAAAACAGTCTTTTCCTCATAGCATGCAGTCAGTCCGAGCCGGCAACCTCCTGAAGAAATTCAGTGGCACCGATGGAAGTTTATGGCGGAATCTTGGGTGCCTCAACACATAGAATCCAGCGAGAAGAGCCACAATCTGGAATGGTGTAACATACAGAACAATAGCAGCAATTAGACAGAATAGCACAAACAGAGCTGTAGCTCTCGGGTCTCGCCAGCTCAACAACGATTGCAGCCTCTCCCCTTGAGTAGCCAAGTCACCAACCACTGTCTGGATTCTCCCAGCAATGCTCCTCAATCTGTCATATCTCATCCTCACAATGTCAGAAGGTCGCGAAGTTGGGAATGTATCAAATTCTTCATCAAGTTCATCAGGATGTGCAGAATCTGCGTGAGAGAGACGAGTGTCCATGTGAGGAGGATGCCTTGGCCTCCATCTATAGTACCAGACTCCAATCAAAAAGAGGTAGAGGAAAATTGTAGGTAATATCAGCTCTGGGTACATGACCAGAATAATGAACAAGATATGAATAAGCACAGTAGTGATGGGGTTCTTCCAATTACAGATCTGATCAAACCACTTTCCAACAGCAATTAACCCACCCAAAACATTCATAATCCTAAAGAAATTAGCTTTGCTTCTTCTCATACTCCACATGTGGGAACCCACATCCAGCATGTACTCTACCACCTCTTTTCTCAATGGTGGTTCAGCACGGCTCAGCCTGATTGATACAATCTGAGTGGCCTGGTGCCTCAAGCTATCAAGCTGGCTCACAGTTAATGGATGAAGATAGTGCATTTTTGGCAACAGTGGTTGGGAGTACATGTGCATCATGTTCAGCAAGGAAGAGCAAGTGAATCTCACAGCCATATGAATTTCACCCATCTTCTTAACACCACTTGGGTGCAGAACCAGAAGCGGATAAGAGTGTGTGTAAACCCGATCAGTTTCAAGGGTAGAGAGACGAATCCTGACCTTCCCAATTCTTGAATCCCTTGCCCCGGCAGCCTTCTCTCCTCCATGCAAATGACAGTTATCAAATACCCCAATTGTAATGACAGTACAAGGATCAAAAACCTCCCAAGTGTATTGCTCATTCCACCTTGGAGTAAAGCTATCGATAATAGTTCTTGTCCGAACCCACTTCTGCCCATATTTCGCAACGCAGTAAGCATCTGTCGTTCCCCTCCCATCTTTTGTCTTCATTGGCATCAGCCCCTGAGCATTCAGAATTCCCACTTCCAGAACCCCAATGCTGGACTTCCACAACGGTTTGGCTGTCGGTCTAAGATCACTACTATAGTGTGTTGACTCATCAAGCACATGGTAACCACCTTCCAGACAGATCCTCATATGAATCCTGCTTGCAAACTTAATATCCTTCTTCTTTTCCCCTTCTACAATAATATGCTTCTCCAGATTGTGCCAGCTAGTGTTCACAGGTTTATGATCATACCTTCGGGCCACATACTGCAAAAGAATAGCACACCTCCCCAGAACTTCATCCTTGTTTGGCGCAACTCTATCTTCCACACTTAAAATCAAAGGCTCCTCAAACGGCTCTGATGCTACAAACATTAGATCTTCATTCCACATGGGATTTATACTCCTGCTTTGAGAAATTCGAGTTCTCAAAGCCTGATTTCCCAGGATAGCCTTCACATAAACTTCCGGATACCTGCCCTTATCACTCGGCAGCAAATCCTGAGCCTCAATCACATTAACCCTCAAGTACCAAAGCTTGGGAGAGAGATACACCTTCGACCGAATATTCGAAAGACTGTCAGCTCCACTAACTGTGGCAGCATCCGAATGCCATGCTTCAGGAAATGCTTCGTCCGCCTGAGTGCCCATCCAAACAGCCAACATCAGCTCACCCCTAGCCTTCTCCCCCTTCCGATCCTCCAATCTATACCATTGTGGTGCCAGGGGACTATCAGGAGGAACCCTTTTCGGAATCTCATTCAGGTCAAAAATAACATGGCCAATGAAATCATCCTTCACAAGATCCTTGTCCTTCACAATCACCTCAAGAGCCGAAGCCTGAATCCGGTCTTTTGAGAATGCAAACACCTGGTTCCACTCGGGATTGGACTTCTTCTCAAAATGCCGAGTCGCGCCCTTGTAATTTCCGAGCTTAACTTCAACATACGGGTCACAGCTACCAGTGACATCCCTGGAAGGCAAGTCCTTGGCCTTCACAACCCGGACATAGAGGTACTGCATCTGCTCAACGAGGTCATAGGTGCTCGTGTGCTTATCGCCGGAGATCCTCCCCCCACCGAGATGGGGTTTGGTCTCCTTCAAAGCAAAGTCTTCAGGAGGAGGTCTCTGCATCTTTTGGGTTCAAAACCAGAGACCCAGATGGCCAAAATTGAAGCAACGGTTTTCAAGGAACTGGTTTTGAACTAAATCAAAGATTCCCGGATACCTAAAAAATGGGATAAACATAGTCAAGTAGCCGTTAGTAAAATACGGAAAACTAATAGACTAAGGTACCTAAATACCCGGAATATTCATAAAAGTAACCGCATTATCTAAACTAATTAACATGAAACAGGGTGTTATTACTGTATTGCATACCATTTTAAGAATGCAAAACGAATATCAGATGTAAACAAAAAAGCAAAGCCATCTGGAACTAATAGTATAAAAATAAAATAAATAAACCAAAATTCGAATGACATAGATCCTTGAATATTTGATACATTAACAACAGAATATAAAGGCTCAAAGTTTAGAGAGTAACCTTGGTAACTGCGGAGAAACCCAGGCTTCAGATCTGAATGTTTGTAAACCTACGAACACAAAAACCACAATAACCCAACGTTAAAAACACACAAACAAGACAGTACGAGACTCTGGGTGTTTTATTTACTGTGTTTGGCTACCCAGAAAAGGAAAGGAAAAACGTAAAATCCACGGCATTACTTTCCTATTCCGAACTCAAGATTTGCAGTTTCCGAAATTTTCTCTCTTATTTTTCAGAGCTTTTCCCGGAAATTAAAAAGCAGAGCGAGAAATTAAAGAAACAGCCAAACAAATAAAAAGTGTGAACACAGCATAAAGCCTCAGAGAAACCCTAACAATGTCGGTGCCTCGGTGCAGAGAGAAAAAATAATTTACCTCTTGACGAAGAAGAACATTCAGAGGGACTTGAGAGAAAAAAACCCAGAACTCATTTTTTAACAAAACAAAAATGTAAAAGAAAAGGGAAAACGCTCCTCATAGAGAAGCGGTGGAAGTGGGTTTCATTGGGTTTGGTGAGAGTGAGAAACCAAAGAGATAAGGATGAAGAAGGAGGAGGAGAACAAACCCTCTAGTCCATTCTAGATTTCTAGAGAAAGAACAAAACTGAACAAATAAACGAGGCTAGGGAGAAGAAAAAGCAGAGAGAGGCAGAGAGCTTTTGCTTTTGGGTGGGATCTGTTGAATATGTGAGAGATATACAGAGAGAGAGAGAGAGAGAGAGAGAGAGAGAGAGACTGGTCACTGTTTGTTTCTTATAATTTCTTTTGCTTTATTCACTGTGGGTGTTTGTGGGTCTCTGTGGCTTTTGAGTGAAGGTGGGGTTGGAATATGAACGGGGTCAAGCATGTGGAGGACTGTTGTCGGACCTCGCGACACGTGTGTGTTGCAAGGTGCATAGACCTAATTAACAACAAATTCTTTCATATTCTCTTCAAAAAAACAAATTCTTTCATATTAAAATTCTTAAATCACTTGTTTATTTATTTTCAATTATTTTATTAAATAAATTTTTTTATCAGAATAATAGTACATCAAATAAATTATTAAAGTAATAAAAATAAGAGAAAATTAGTGAAAAATCAGTGTCGAGCAATGATTCTGAACAAAACTAGACACCTAACAAGAGCTAAATGAACAGTGACACAAATAATTAAGTAGTCCCAACACGAAGGTTGGCAATACAGAATGAATACTACTAGAACAGAGGTTGTCCTGCTTCCACTAACTGAACCAGATGATCGAAAGTCGCTAGTGACAGAAATTGGCTGTAAGAATTTACGACCACTAAATAGTCACTTTTAGAATTTCTCTTTATAATAGCTAATTACTTACTGCGAGATATTATTTTGATGATTAAAGTTTGTGAACACATTTTGATGATTGTAGTAATTATTTGTACAAAATTTCTTATGCTTATGATTTGTTTTAGTTGATGAGAGGTCTTTTCAGAATATTTGCCATTGGATTCCAGTTGGGATGGGGTATATCTATTGTAACCATGTGAGGATGGGGTATATCTTTCATTTGATTAGTTGTCTTGAGTTCTGACACTTACTTGGAGCTTTACATCAACAAAAAAAAGGTTGTTGTTTGCCTACCTCAACAAGTTTGGATTGAAATAGCATTACATCTGGACACAATACTTGATGATATTGAATGCATTTCCTATATATATACATTGACATCAAGAAGAGCTATGCATTTTTAATAAACTTGGACCGTTTGAGTTGCATTGAATAAATGAATAGGACCAATTTTCCACTTGGTGGTCCAAAGTTTTGTTGCTCCCATAATCCAAGTTTTTCAATGTAGGAGGTGCTTTCTCTATCAATTTATCAAAGTGGACCATGATTCCATGAAGAAGAGAATACAGATCTTCTCAAGTGTTGGGTCATGGAAGCCTTAAGGGCTTTGCAATGGAGGCTTGGGCTTCTCATTCTACCTCAGTAGGCCTATGGTACATGACCTTGCAAAGACAATTGACGATGTTCTCCGCTTGCGAAATCTTTTCGTTAATTTTTAATTGCACTTGGAGGTATTTGTCATTTCGTAATAAATTTAGGTTTCTATAAATGAAGTAAATTTTAAAGTGAGTTTTCTACATTTTTTTTTTGGCATGGTAGATAGAGGTCGACTATACGACGATGTAGGTACGAACCGTGCGTAAATCGAAAGTTACATATTGAGAAAGTTGACCAACTTTTTTTCTCTACAAAATTTAATTCTTGTTTTAGTTTCAGTTTGTGTAATTATATTATGAATGGAATTTCTATTTGTTAAAAAAATAGGGGAAAAAATATGAAAATCTATGTGTGACTAATAATAATAAGAAAAAATGTATAATTAACAAAATAGCTGGTTTGACAAAAGTACGCCTAAACTTGATGAAAAATTTAACCAAGGTACTACCGTGTCAGACGAAGTATATAGTTGAGGTACAATTTACAATTTTGTTCAATGCGATGTACTAGAGTGACTCATTGATTATGGGGAGAAAATTATTCATGTACACGGTACTGTTTATTTGCATAATGAGACAATTTTTTAAAAGTTTGCAGAAAATAACATGTTTGGACATTCAAAATCCAAATTGTCCTTGATGAATGACTCATTCTACCAAAAAACACATACTAGTCCTTATGCTTAAATCTTGACCGTTCATTTTGAGCTTATAGCCAGGATTTATTTAAGTTTTGTTTGCTTTGTTCCACACTCTTTTTTTTTTTTTACATATACACCTCCACCCCATCTCACCATGGTATCTAAGGGGAGTCGAATCCAAGATCTTTTTTATGACAACTTTGGTGTTAAATCACTACACTAACCACCTTGGATATGAAATAATTTCGTAACCCTTATGCTTAATCCTGACCATTCATTTTGAGTTTATAGCTAGGATTTATATAAGTTAACTTTGCTTTGTTCCACACACACACACACACACACTCTCTCTCTCTCTCTCTCTCTCTCTCTCTCTCTCTCTCTCTCTCTCTCTCTCTCTCTCTCTCTCTCTCTCTCTCTCTCTCTCTCACATCATCTTCAAAGGGGTTCATCATCTCTCTCATTATAGCCAAATCGGGGAAGGCCCCATAAATTTATGCATTGGTTCTTGCAAGGGATTGAATTTTATTTTCTCTGATAATTATTAACTAAGTTTCCAATTATGAACCAAAAATTTCGGTATTTTATTATTTCTACCAATATCAAAATTTCGGCTTAGGCCTAAAGCCAATTCAGGAACTTCCCTACGCTATTCCACATCAGTCCTAGGAGCATTGTAACGCCCTTCCTTTCTTACAATGATGTTCTTCCCTTTTGACCCCTTCTTAATTACACTTGAAAATAATCACTCAATTATTGTTTTCAAAAATTCGAGCCGTCAATTTGTTTGTTCATTGTTGAAGGATCATATTTCCAACACCAAAATTTATCTAAATTAAAAATTCTTTTACCATTTGATTACTTAAATGTTTATCCTAAATTTTGTGTTCATACTTATTTGGTTATAACTCTTTCTATATAGGGCTAATCTCAGTTCACTAAATATTACATTAGACATCATGTTAGTCCATGATGTTCTAATTTTATCAGAAATACATATACACTCTCAATTTTAATCAAACTTTCCAACTATTACTCTATTAGTGCTCCATCCAAATAGAGTATTAAGTTCTAACGTGACCTTCCACAACTGGTCAGCTCGTCTTGCTTGGGTCCACTTGCAAGGCTAATTTCTCATTCTACCCTTGACGACGATTTCCCCTTATGGTCAACAAATCAATCTTCATAAATCTATTTGTTATTTTTCTACTAATGTACATAGAATTATCAAAGATGATATTTGCTCCTTACTTGGTATTCCTCATAAACAGACTATTGAAAAGTATCTTGGTATTCATAACATTGTTTTTTGGAAAGATCCTTTAAATGCCTCTGAACTTTTGCTTAAAATTCAATCCAAGCTTGCTGGTTGGAAATCTGCTACTCTATCTAGAGGTGGTAAACTTACCCTTCTTAAGTC
Organism: Rubus parviflorus; assembly: GCA_029955375.1. NCBI lineage: Eukaryota > Viridiplantae > Streptophyta > Magnoliopsida > Rosales > Rosaceae > Rubus > Rubus parviflorus. Next base: position 14,540,667 of record JARGGL010000006.1, on the reverse strand, counting down.
TAATCTCTCTGGTATGCCTAACCATATTCTTTCTTGCTTTAAATGACCTGCTAAAGTTACTAACAAAATAGACTCTACTTGTAGAAAATTTTTCTGGGGTTCGTCTGCTTCTCATCCTCCTGTTGCTTGGAAACAGATGTGTTATCCCAAATCCAAAGGTGGTCTTAGTATTCGTTCTTCAGCTTGTTTTAATCAGGTTGCCTTGGCTAAACTAACTTGGAAAATTATTACGGAACCGGATAATTGGTGGGTGAAACTGGTTAAACTAAAGTATCTTCGTTCTTCTAATTTTTTTACTGCTACTAAAAAAGCTTCCAATTCGGTTGCTTGGAAAGGTATTCTTGATGCTAAACCTTTAATCTTAGAAGGCATGCACTGGCTTGTTGGTAATGGTTCTGATATTAATTTTTGGACTTATAATTGGTGTTATCCTTTTTCTTTATTTAAACTTGTTCCAGATCACCAGAAACCTTTACTTGATCTTAATTTAACTGTTGATTTGGTCATCACAAATTCTAAATGGAACTTAACTACTGTTCAGTCTTTCCTGTATGAGGATGTGATTCAGCATATTTGTTCTATGCCTATTCCTTTGGAACAACGTCCTGATGAATTCATTTGGGGCCTCACTGGCAATGGGAAATTCTCTATTAAATCTGCCTTAGATTTACAAACTGCTCATGTGGCTTCTCATACTTTTGATAAGCTTTTGAATTATATGTGGAAGTTAACTTTACCTCCTAAGGTTAAAGTTTTCAGTTGGCTCCTTATTTGTGAAAGACTTAAAACTCGACAAAGGCTCCATTCTTTCTCTCCTATTATTCCTTCTACCTGTGTTTTATGTAACCAGCATAAGGAATCTCTTGATCATCTTTTTATGAATTGTTCTTTTTCTCAGGATTTATGGAGGTTAACAGCCCTTCCTATTTTGCCTCTAAATTGGAATCATTCTTTTGTCCAATGGCTTGATTCTATCTGTGTTCTTCCAAATAATGAGGATCTTCTTGCTAAAGTCTTCATGCTCTGCCATCAACTTTGGAGAGCCCGTAATCAGCTGATCTTCCAGAATAGTTTCACTCTAGCTATAAACATTGTTCATGCTGCTGCCAAGAATTATCACTTGTACCACAAGGCTAATACTCCTGATTCTCTTGATAAGAAGCTGCATCCTCACAACATTAAATGGCATCCTCCTCCAGCTCCGAATTTAAAACTCAACTTTGATGGTTCTGTCCATTCCAATCATAAAGCGGCTTCCGGTTTTGTTGTTCGCAATTCCACTGGACATCCTATTATTGCAATGGCTAGAAATCTTGGCTCCTCTGAAATTCTTATTGCTCAAGCTTTGGCTCTTCGTGATGGCCTTCTTGCTATTTCCTCTCCTGCCCAGCAAAGTTTGATTGTTGAGGGTGATTCCAAGACTCTTATTGGTGCTCTCAATGGAAAGATTGACATCCCTTGGAAAATCAAGTTTCTCGTGTTTGATATTCTTGCCCTGGCTCGGCGGTTTCTCACTATTTCTTTTCATCACATTTTCCGAGAGGCTAATTTTGTTGCTGACAGCCTCGCTAATCTTGGTCACTCTGCTTCCCCTTTCCTTTCTTGGTGTAATAGTTTGCCTTTATCCTCTAGCACTGCCTTCCAGTTTGATCAATTTGGGGGTGGTTGTTCTAGTGGTTTTTGCTAATTTTCTAGTCTCCATAAAAAAAAAAAAAAAAGTTGTACACTCCCCCTCCCCCCAAAATGAGAACCCACTAACCCTAAAAATTAAAACACTGTAATAGTCCTAACAATACTAAGAGCAACTCCAACCATGAGTCTCATGTTAGTGGTGTCAAACTCAATATAGCACTAGTTCTCAACACTATTCATATGACACCTTCATCATCTCCAATCAAGAAGTCTCATATTAAGGGTGCTATAACATTTTTTTTGGACAATAACTTAGAATATAATATAAGTTAATACTTTTATAATTTTTTTTAAATAAATTTGAATATTATATATATTTTTAATAATTTTGTGGATATTTTTGTATATATTTTTGTATATATTTTCTGGCGAGCTGCACGTAGTGGGAGCCGCGTTGTCTGCCGCTGGGCTTGCGAGTGTTTGGAGAGTGGAGCAATTCGTTTCATTATTTTGTCTTCTTCCGCAAGTATAGTGCGTAGTCTCCTCATGGAGAGAGGTGAATTGGGTCAGCTGCTCTCTTTTCCTTCGGTGGTCCCGCAATGCTCCCTCGTCTCAAAATGAGATTGGACTATAAATAGTCCCAAATATGAGACTTTTTATGAGACTAGTGCCAAATAATATAGGACTTGATATTTTTTTCTTTTGGGTTGGAGATACCCATTTATTCAAGGTGGTGTCATTTTGAGACTTAAGGACTCTAGAACCTAACAGTTGGAGTTGCTCTAATCTCTATCCAAATCTATCCTCACTCTCTTCAAAATTTCTTCAAATTCAGATCTTGAATCGACGAATAGGAGTGCTGGCGACATGGTGCTGTCTAAAATTTATGTTTGGAAACCACGAATTGGAGTTTGAGGTGACAAAATTCTCAATTTACCTTTGCTTTTTCCTAGTTGATTCGAGAAAGGGACAAAGGCGGAGGAGGAGGGGGTTGCAGGTTCATTTTTAGAGCCCTTTGCCTTCTTTTTGTTTTGTCGACCACGAGGTGTCCACAAGATTTTTCCACTTCTTATTCCACTGTCACATGGATTTCCACTTCCTGTTGCAAAAAGCCACATTAGTCATTAATTACTATAAGAACACAGTTTAAACTTCATGGTCCTCCCCTCTTGACCTGCTCAACGTCCCCAGTGTCAGAAAAGATGAAAAGAAACTTCTCCTTCGATCTCTCTTGGACGTTGAGCGTCCCATTTAGACGCCACGTTGATTGAAAAACACCTATGTGGTGATTGAAGGCCTTTCATGTATTCAATCATCCCACCATGAAATGGTTGTTCAACACAAAAGCCTTACCCTTCCTCCGAAGGTTTCTGAGATTCACTGTATCATTTCTATCTTTCAAGGTTAACAAGCGAGTCTAGCAATTATCAAAGCAATAGAGGCCATCGACGAAAAGTGCTACGAACCATAAGAAAACCCTAGCAGAGAGGATAGCAACTAGGTTTTTCTTTAGGGTTTCATCTATTTTTCTTGCCCTAGTTGATTGCACAATGTCTCTTTTTTTCTAAGTGATATTTATTTTTTATTTTTTCTAAATGTTCTAGTGTAAATTAGGTTTTGTCATGTTTAAAATTGTATTTTTTTTTTCAAAAGAGAAATCCTAAAACCCTAGCCACTCCCTCTCCTCTCTAGCAAAACCCAAAACCCAAAATCAGATCTATGTCCTCCCCCCCTCCATTCTCAGATCTAGTTTGATCTTGGGTGTGTGAGTGGGGGTGGATCTTCCCTCTTGTTTTTCTTTTTTCGTTTGGTCTTGTTTGTGGTCGGAGTGGATGTGGTGGTGATGGAGTGTTGTGGAGGTGACGTCGGTGGCTTGGCTGTTCGGGTCCACGGTGGCTTTGCCGGCGGTTTGGAGTTGTGACAAAGTTGTTGTTGTTGGGTGGCTGTTGTTCACTGTTAGATCGCAAGTGTGGATTAACGTCAAGAGCAGCGTCTATAGGAGGGATTCTATGGTGCTGCCAATGAGTGGGATTTGCAATGGTGGTATGCCAATTTTGAAGCTTTTCCGATCCTGGGTCCATTCGGTCCTTATTCGGATCTTAGCTAGTTTTTCCGTTTTTATTTATTTTTGTTGTTTTTTGCTACAGTTTGTATTAAGTTTTGGTTTTATTCGCAGATTTCGAATAAGTCCTGGCTCTTCTGAGTCTGGGTTGTTGTCAGGGATCTCGGTGGGGGTCTGGTTTTGGGTAGTTGGTCCTTTATTGTGAGGACCCAATCTGTTGGCGGTTTTTAGCCATGCGATTGATTATCAGCCTGTGCTGATGACGTTGACCTTGATGTCAATGTCAAATGCTAGGAAGGGCTATCTAAAAGGTACGCTTGACCAGTTATGTTATTTATTGGTCATTTTGACCCAGTTAACTACCCAATTTTATTCCTGCTTGGATCCCTTGACTGGTCTTCTCTTTCGAGTGAGGATGTCTAGTTTTAGTTTCTTGCTTCATGTCGTTGTTGATGTATGTCGTTATTGATGTATGTCATTGTCAATGTATGCCCTATGGGTGCTGTACTTGTTGCAGTTTATTGAATGAAATTATTTACCTTGATAAAAAAAATGGTATTTTTCTTTCTTACATCGGAGGGGACCAACCCAAATCTCCATTCTTGCTTATCTATATTATTATAAAGAAAATACACTTTGTCAACCATAACTAACATTTTTTTAATAGTAATAACCCTCCATGATTTAAAAAACTATTATTAACACTTTAATCATCAACAACAAAAGTGTCAAATGCAATAAAAAAATTAATGAAAGAATAAAATGAAAAATCAAAATCACCCACAAATGCAATTTCTAGTATTGTATTAAATAAATGAGGAGTTGATAAAAATTCTAAAGATAAAACACAAATAAAAAACAAAGAAGAAACACCATCCCAATTTCCTTTAATTTGTTTTGCGACTTTATGGTCACTAACTATATTTATTGAAAATGGCATCAAGACAATGAGAGTCTTCTCACTCAACTTTTGGTGACAAGTCCTAATTCTAGGGTTTTGTTTGCAGCAATCGATATGGCGGCGACGGTTAGCATGCAACCTGGCGGCGACGCAACACCTTGAGGCCTGTGGTGGAGTCTCCTTCAACACCGCTTCAGTTCTTCGAGCATGTCATGCTTGGTTGTTTCTCTACTAGAGATCGCAAATCTTAACTGTAGGTTTTTGTGCGTCGAGCTTTAATTCTATGTTGCGATGGAAGTTTCTACTTTTTCTGGTGATATTCTACCTCTGCTCTGATGGTTTCTCTATGGTGGTATGGCTGGTTGGTTGTTGGTTTCATCGTTTGAGAGTGTTTTGGCTAGTCTAGAGTGTGGAGCACAATATGGGATCCTGGGGCAACCCAAATTGGCTTTGTGCTGATGGTCTTCTCCTGTGTCTGAAGATCGTTTCAAGCCTCGATCAATGTTAACGACATTATTGGTTGATGAGGGCTTCTTATCAACTCCAAGAATCAATGATGTTGTTGCTTCTTTTGCTACAAGAGTATTTGACGGTGGCGATTAGCTGTTGGACTATGGACTTCAATGGTGGAGATGTGGTTTACCATAGAGGTGGCAGTGGCGAGTGCTTGTCGACAATAGAAAACTATGCTAGGGTTTCCTATGGGTTTCGTGGCCTGGGTAGTTTTTGCTTAGGTTGGGCTTTTGGACTTGTAGTTACTTGGGTTCATGTCTGGGACCCATGTGGTTTTTGTATAAAAATTTGAAATCCAAGCACATGTACTTTCTGTGTCCTGCTCTTTCTGTCACGTCTCTAAGGTAATTATGTGTAAGTTTTGCTCATATAGTTCATCGAATCACTGAAAAATAAAAATTGACTTGTTTAAAAAAAATAAAAATAAAAATAAAAATGGTCCAAGTAGTTAGTCCGGATGCTCATACTTTGTCCTAAATATATTCATTCACGGACCCTTTACACTGTAACGAGTTGGATATGATGCAACATATTATTGGGTACATCACTAGTTATAGTGCAAGAATAGCCAATTAAACGCGTCCACGAAGTGTAATGTTGAAGTAGCCTGCCACACCCAAGTATTTCCCTCACTCTTTCCCCAACCTCTCTCTCATTATTCATTTCTGGAAGATCTGCAACTCACAAATCTGACTCTAAAAAACTGCGTTTTGCTACCTCTAAAGCCATGAGCGAGCCAATTGAGCCCTCAACGTCGTCGTCTTCCACCAAAGACCCAGCCTTTCTGATTCACCCGAGGCGCGAGCCATTCGAGCATGGGCTGTTACCCATCCCAAAGCTCATCTTCTCCGACCCAACACAAACCCTAATTCCTCTAAAGCAAAAGCTAATCGAGCAATCGCCGAGTCACCGAGTCAACGCGGCAGCGATCTCGGAGTCGCTACAGATCTCCATTGATCACGCGAGGCTCGTCCTCGATACCCTAGCATCTGTACTTCATTTGGAGTCGGACCCACTCGTCCAGGCCAAGCCGGACGTGATTGATGAGGTTGGAGCTGATGTGCATGATCTGGTTTTGTTCCTCTACATTCAGTCGTACAAGAAATTGTTGCCCAGAACGCACAAGGATTCGGCCGCTGTTGCCGATGTTTGGCCTTCGACGTCAGCTTTCGATGGATATTTGTCAGCTTTGTCGCCGTTGCAGGTGATGATTTGTTCCGGAATTGATTGTTGTTTTTCCTTTGCAATGTTGCTGTGCTTACGTTGCGCGGATTAGAGTGGTGAATTTGGTTTGGGGCAAATTGAATTGCGTTTGCTGCGATTAATACTTTGTTTGGCGGTTGGTTTGTAATGTAGGGTGAAATTTTGTTAATTACGTCCCAAAGTTAGTACTTTGGAAGCAGGGTAATTGCATTTGAATTGGGTTTATTTTGATTATTTGTCTGACATTTTATATGTTTGTTAGTAGGTGTGAAAATTTTGTTGCGGTTAGAATACAATGTGGGATTGTTGAGTTTGAATCTTCTTTGTTCTGTTGGTTTTTCTAACTTTTCCTTCTGTTCTGGTTGGAGTTTATCTACCATATATATATATATATATATATATATATATTATTTTCCTGAATTCACTTTAAGTAAATGTCACCCTGCGGTGCACAGACTTCCTACTTTAATCATGTAGGATGGATAATATTAGATTCCTCTGGAATGCCAGTGCTACATTGTGTCTGCTGTGGATTCATTAGTTTTCTGTGCTCGTACTGTGGCAAAGTGGGACTTACAAGGTTATTGTAATTGTTGGGAGGAGGTTTTGTTTATTCAATTACAATTGGATGAATCTCTGTAGTACATAGGATAGCTTTTTTGGTAGCTGGAGCTTCTATATATCATTAATTGCAACCTTTTGGTGTTGACAGTGTTCTGTTTTGTTCTTAGTTGCTTGAAACTTTGATCTGAGACATTTTGTTTGTTGAAATAAACTTACATCAATCTTGGAAATCCAACACATTGCAGCTTGTGCGTAGCAATAGCCGTCGGTTTGTGCCATCACAAGCTGATGAAGAGGCCCATCAATTATCATATCTGCAAAAGCATTTGGCTAACCTTGTCTCTCTTTTAGCAGAACCTGTGGAGGGGGAAGGCGAAGAATCTCTGGTTTGTGAAATCACTACTTGCCCTTCTTATTTTAATCTATTCTTTACCTTGTTTTATTCTGGCTACCACAATACTAGTTGTATAAATTAGACAGTTATGATAACATTTTTTATTGTACTTTTGCCTGTTGGTCGATTTCTCCAATTTGGTAGTGTCGTGAGTGCCTCTGTAATTATGGCCACTTATGCACTGTATATGGGAAAGTGATTTCTCCATGCTATGTCTTGGAGCATGAACATCCCAGTTAGAGTCCATTATCATTCGTCTAACAAATGGAGAAGCATGGCAAATTTATTGGAAATGGAATGTAATTAAGTTAGTCCAACACTTGGTACTTCATTATTTCTCTTTTGCACTTGGTTGAGTTGCTACTGTCAGAACTGTTGAGCGTGGTACAATAAGTCGGGCCATAAGCACTACTTTCTCCTATCTGGCACTACTGCTGTGTGTTCATAACATTGGAATGAATCAGTATTTCATTACAGACCAACCTTTTGTTTATGTCATGAGTCATGACAGAGCAACTTTTTGTATGGATGGACCAAGCATTGCTAGTATTTTGTCAAAATGAGAGAAACCTTTTGAGGGACTTCTATTCTCTTTATGACTAATCACTTTCAGCTAACTTCACTTACGAGTTCCTATTGCTATTGTATTATGGCATTTGTAATTGTTCATTCTTGTTAATATATACCAGGCCCACTCATAATTATCTAATTTGACCATATTGTCTTAGGTTTTAACCATGGAAAGGTTAGAGCACCTTGGGTTTCTGATTCAATTTGGCGATAAAGGATCGGAAGGTGGTCACTTGAGCCAATATGCTCCTTTCTTTGCAAATTCAGATCCTGATATGCCTGCTGTTCCTGTTCCTGCTGTACAAGTTCACGAGTGGATTTTAAATAATATAGCTTCTGCTCTGGAAAATATTTCTGAAAGAATTTCTCCTAAAGAAAATGGCCCACCCAGTTCCTCAGATCAAGATGTTCCCATGGCTGATGCATGCACGAGTTCTACCAAGGGCTCAACAAGTGTTAGAGGTCCAAGTTTTATCGAAGGGATCTCTAAATCATCACTAGTAAAGCAAGCATCTGATCTCAAAGGTCCTTCTGTAAAGGTTTGTTTTAAAGCCTTTTACTTTTTCTTGTTACTAATACATAAAATGTGTTTTCCATTTGTTTGTCCGACTTACATTTACATTTTCTTTCAATTTAAACATTTCTAGGAGTTCAAAAGAGCTACAGAAGCAGAAGGAACGTAATGATGAAAATAACTCATAATTTAATCATCAATTTTATTGGCTTCTATGTGAGTAATATATTAAATACATCTTATAGAAACAAAAGGATTACCAAGGTGAGTTGTGTGTAGTTAAAGCAAACCACCATGGGAATTGAGTCATTGGTTACACATGGTTGGATGCTGTGCAATTGCATGTTCTGTGTGTGTTGAGGGATATAGAGTTTGAAGGGCTTGGTTAATCTTTCCGAACAAACCAACTTGTTTTATCCTAGTTCATAGATGTATCAATTTCACCTTATTATTTCATTTATTTATTTTATTTTTTTTGGAGTCTTTCAGCACGTCTTAGGTGCTTTAAGGGATGTGAGGTAGCTTCTCATTCAGGTTTATCCTAATTTTAGTTGTACAGCTCAGTGAAATGATTTTGAACCTCATTATAAGTTTTATCATTCAGGTTGATCCTAACCTTTAAATGGTCTGAATTAAGAATTATCAGCATTCTTGTTGTTAATTCCTCAATATGCTCTCCTTCATGCTTTATGCATAGAATATTTGAGTGAAATTGGATTGTGCTATGTAAGAGGTATATTAGATTGCTATTAACTTGTTTGCAATTTCAGGTTTTAAATTGCCACGATTCAGTTATCTACATATTAGCACCTCTGAGATATGCCACAGTCTATGGATGCTCTGATGCTACAATTGTCCTTGGAGCTGTTGGAAAGGTAATATCCAAGGCATTTGTGTTTGTGCTTGGACTAGAGTGCTATAGTGGTAGCTATAGTTTGCTTTATGCAGTACCTGATAAACAGATGGATACTAAAACATAACTTAAGAGGTACTGAAGAAATAGTTGTCTCTGTAGTAAGTTATAAACATAGTTTCAGTATGATTAGTTGTGGAAATGTGAAGAAGGTGTGGATTTCTAAGGCATAAAGAAGTCAATATTTTGGGCTAGATTGACTTACTTATCTTCAACTACTTTTTTTATATCTAGAATCTCTGCACAAGTTAGCACTGGATTGATGTTAGAACTACGTGTTTATGTCTCAATAACATTCTCACCCTAATCAAAATAATCATCTTGCATCCTTAACCTTAAGTGCAGCAAGTTACGGCCCAATATATTTTAGCTAACTGCTGTGTTTCGTTGCCTTTATGATATAAAAGCTATGACATCATTGTAGAAATGGTCCTCTTATGTCGCCAGATCTAAGACCAAAGTTTTCTACCTTTACAAAAAAAATAAAAAATCAACCAAAGCTTTTTGGATCTGGATAATGTTCATATCTGATACCTTCAGTGCCATTTACACGTTGCGTTGTTGTTCCCTCTAAGCCTATGGCTGCTTGATCTACTACTCGCGTGGTACACATATTTTACCCTTTTATATTGATCATACCAAGTTTATTTTCAATTTACTTATCTATTTAACTGTAACTTGTAGAGTTAGTATGCCAAAATGACCTGCTGGCCTTATCTTCAGGCATTGAAGTCAATCAAATGATAATGTAACAATGTGTGGTGAAGGATTTTTAATTTTGGTTTGTGATCAGGTAGCTTGTAGCCTAACTAAGAAGCATGCAGCCTATATCTATCCCAAATTGCTTCCACCTCCTCCTCCTTATCTTTGAAGATTCTCTTGTTCTGTTTTATCATGCTAGAAAATGATCTTAATTCTGTAAGCCCTTAACTGATGAACCTGGTAATTACTGTTTTCAATGTAATGAATGTGGGTCGTTGTTGACAGGAGTATATCTTATTTCTTAGATTAATTTTTTTTTTTTTGGGTGAAGTATTTCTTAGATAATCTAATGTCTCTTCTACAGGCCGTAAGAATTGAACACTGTGAGCGAGTTCATGTGATCACTGCTGCAAATCGAATCTGCATTGCTAACTGCCGTGAATGCATGTTTTTTCTCGGGGTAAACCAACGACCACTTGTTGTTGGTGATAACCATAAGCTGCAGGTGAGTTTGACCCTAAAGTTAATTGCCCCATTATAATGTCTGCGTGTCTTTTTTTTTTGGTACTTGTAACTCATTAAGCTGGAAATTTTTTGGTCTATTTATTTTACCTGTGTGATTGTATGTAAAGAACTAGCATCAGCCTGCATTTTTCTTCTGTCTTTTCTTTTGTAAATATCGTTGGATATAGCCATATAAATCTGCAAAGTATTCTTCATATATCCTATTGCTTCCAACTTATGTAATGATGTGTCAATTGACATGTTATTAGCCACTGCTAGTTTTTTGTATTTCAGTCTTCATGTTCTAATAATAAAGGTTTAACGTTTTCCAAACTTTCCTTTTACCTTCCAAACTTTATCAGGTGGCACCATACAATACATTTTACAGTCAGTTGGAGGAGCACTTGAGTGAAGTTGGCATTGATGCTACTATTAATAGATGGGGTGACCCCCTGCCACTCGGAGTGGTTGATCCACATGATTCATTATCTCATCCTGCAGGTGTCTCTGATGCTCAGGCTGAGTCTGCTACACGCTTAGACCCTGACCAGTTCACAAATTTTTTGGTAATTCTTTGCAGTTTTTATCTTATAGCCTGTTAGTGTTTAAATTTAAATAGTTACCAAAATGTTGACCTTAGTTTTGGGAAAAGAGGCTATTTAATTGGAAAGCTAAATAGGAAGTGCCTCTGACAGGCTTTACCAACAAGTTTTTACATAAAGCCATTTTGCTTTCGGTAATCGTAGTTGTGTTTTCTATATATGCTATTTAGGTTGGGTGAAGGGAGGGAGGGTTGAGATGGTCCTTCTAATTGTCATACATTAGTATTAGTCCAATCCTATATATTTCATTGATGGCAGATTCCAAACTGGTTTGGAGGCGAACCTGGCTCCACAAAAGACAACCCATTTCCATTACCAGATGCTTATGTGGAGTCTCAGCACAGAAATGTATGTCAACCAATAGTGGGATTATATTTTAATTTGTTTCTATGTTCAGCCATTACATAATTTTCTTGCTGTTATGCTAAAATTTTCCTGATCATGGATTGATGTATTCAAGCGTTTTTGTCTTTTTATTATTTTCTCCAGCAGAAGAATTTAGGGGAGGTAAAGCAATTATTGAGAGAAGCACCTCTTGAGGACAATAAAAAACGGGAATTATCAACTGCTCTTCACGTATATTTTAAAGACTGGTTGTATGGTAATGATCCTTACTATACTGTTTGTGTGGGTTTTACTTGGTAATATATCTTTGAAACCATCATTTCTGGACGAATTTGCTATATTTTCTATATGCTAGGAAACATGATAATGCAAATTGAGAGCGTTGTGGAGAGTAATGGCTTAGCAATTAAGTTTATTCTTAATATAGTAGCTTTGGACTTTTGTATTCTCAGTTTTTAGATTCATTTGCAAAAGAAGGGGAGCTACATACTTTCACATTCACAATTAGTTAGATCCTCACATAACCATCACCTTTTTAGAATTATAAATTTGTGACTGCAGTCTATTTAAGGTAATTCCATGAGCTTTTCTTGTTAACAAGATGTGTAGGATTTGGTTTAACGAGCGTTTGTTCATATGCGTGACAGCTTCTGGAAACATACGACAGCTTTATTGCCTACAAGGAGAGTGATTTCTGGCATCATATGCTGTGGAACAAGTAAGATCCCTTTATCATAATCATCGTGCCATTCCGGATGGTGCTACAGGCAGCTCAGAATCAACCCTCTGTACTTTGGAGTGATACATGGCAGAAATATGCATTGATACGGTGCACAGGATGGAATTAGAATTACATTTGCTAATCTCTCATTGTAATATTTTTTTGGGAAAACAATAATCTTACTGTAATATTTTGTTAACCTAGGTTCACAGCCTTGTGAATTATCCTTTTTTATTTTCTTGTGGGTCTACAATATTGGATCTCTAACCGTTTTGAGTTTTTGTTTCGCTGCAAGGGTTTTCATAGCTTGTTCTTAGGGTGATTTAGTTATTTTATTAAAATCAACTTGGAATATGATCCTTCCTGTCTCGGAAATGGTCCTGTGAAACTATTGTAAGGTAGCAGGCATTGTTGAATGATTAATAAACTCTTATATACATTGCAATATTATCAAGGTCTTCAATGCACCCCTAGTTATCTCATATATCACTGGCTTTTAATACAGATTTTATTTAAATTTCAATTAGACTAAATGAGCTGTTCGGAATTATTATTAATAAGAATAAATAAAATTACTTGTATGCTAACAGAGCCATTTGTTAAGTTCTTTTTGGGTTGGAAAGATGTTTAAAATTACACGCAAATTCTAGCTAAAGCTAGCTTTCCTTCGTCTTTTGCATTTGATGTCATGTAGCAGATGCCTCAGAAACCTCAATTTACCCAAATCATTTCACGGGGATTGGAGAGAGCTGCAAAACTGTCTCATAAGATTTAGCATCTCATGAGGGTTAGCCTGTGGGCGCCATTTGAAGCAGCTTCTCCGCTTGATCGGGGAAGAAGGTGATGAATAAATATGCACCTGAAATTTGATCAAGCATAGAGTTGGTGACCAAAGGGACTTGCAGACACTTAAATTTTTCAAGGGTGTACAAAGGGACTTACAGACTAGTACAGTTCCGAGTACCGCTGAGATCTTTCCTTGTACAGTGACCAAACCAGCTTTGCCGGCATCTTTCAACTCGGTGGAGCCAACAGCATCAAATGCTCCTGGAATAGGAAAAAAAAATTAGCAATAGCATCTACTGATTGTGCATACAAGATAATCAGGAGAGAGCCGAAAACCAACATTGGAATTGAATATATTCTAACCTGGTTGTACGTTTTGCAGCCCTGATGTTATACATGCTATGTCTTGGAAACCAGCTTGCTCCAACTTACTGGCAGCAGCAGCAGACCTTCACATTAGAAGGAACCGTTATCATGTCAAAATCAAATCGTTTCGATTGACCAAAACCTGTATCTCTCATTGAGGACATTTTGTATGAACTGGTCATATACTAATGCTACCTTCCCCTCACAACATGCTAATGTGGTGTTTAGGATTATTTGGTCAAAAAGTTAGCAGCAATGCGGCATAGCAAAAACTAACCTCAATCCTTCCTGGCACACCAGTAACAGTTTACTTTGAGGCGAAAACTGGCCTTTAACAGATTGTACAAATTCAGGGTTGGATTTAGTAAAGGGCAACCCGAAGAACAGACCCGAAAAATTGTTATGAACGGTCCTCTTTATAATTGTGCCTGCAGATCATTAATCACTAGCAAAAATAAAAATCCATGTTGTTCTGGATTTCAAAATCAGAATATGGTTACAAAGGAAAGAACTTACCGAGGTCATTGTCTTGGTTTTCGATGAAAAGAGGTACGTGATAACATGATTTGATATGAGCTCGATTGTATTGAGATTTGTCCCGAACATCAATAACCGTATATCCCTCTGCAATTAGTTCTTTAGCTTCTTCTGCACTCACAAAATTCACTTCTGCTCTAATCGCCAAAGTTCTAACACTATTTGGTTTCCCTAACAAGGTTCCTCCACGATGAGTATGAGTCTCAAGTTTCAACCAAGATGTGCGGAAATTGCTGTAAACAAAATCCTACCCCAGCTTACTTCCAATTCATAATTGTTCAATAAGAATTATTGAGAGCCCAAGTATAAATGTGTAACAATGCCACTACCAATGTTGCAAATGTCTATCACTCAAGTTTAAATTGATCGATACAGAAGCAAACCACACAATGAAGATAATGGGGCCTTAAGATAAACAAAGCTACAAAGCTCTCCATTCATCATCAAAGACTTAACAACAAAATTAAAAAAAAAAATTCTACTTAATATAGTGGACATGATTGACTAAACTCTCTACTAGTTAGAGTCGTAAACTTGTAATTAATTTTCTACACATTCTCAGCAACCAAAGAAGAAAACCCCAGTATGGAGAATTTCAGAGAGATTCAGATTTTTGAACTCTTACTAGAAACGTTGAGGATTTGAAGAATTTTTTGGGAAGTAAAACCAGACAGGAAATAGTTACCTTGTGGAAGAGAGAGTTGAACAACAAGTGCCAATCCCAATCCCTGCCATCGTAGTACTTCCTATAATTAGGGAAGGGCAATGGGTTTCTGCTACAACTCTCTCTCTCTCTCACACACACACAAAATCAACCAAGAAATGGCCCAAGAAATTTGGGAAGGGCAATGGGTTTCCGCCACGTGGAATCTCGTTTATTGCAGGATATCCTCCGGGGGAGAAAAAAAAAGACAGGTGATATCTTTTGCAGCGTTTGCAATCTTGCAGGGATAGGATTTGGCTTCATGTGGATCTCACGGTCACAGTACATGTAAAAACTGAGTTTAACTTTCTAATTTGCTTTTTTTTTTTTGAGTAAATGTCTCAAACAATACGTATCTTCATTTAGACAATTTGGTATCTAAAGAAAAAAAGATGACAATTTGATACTTATAGTTATACTCCGTTAGACCACTTTGTAGTTAGTACTTGCATCCATTTTTCGGTTAATTTTAAGTGTGGAATTTTCATTTCATGTCCATTTTCCAAAAAAAAAAAAACACAAAAGAGTAAAAGACTTTGTAGTTCTAGTTTTGGACAAAAAAAAGTTTTGACATGGAAGATAACTAATGACGCTTTGGGCTAGTATAGCAAGTGAGCACTTTACGGGCTTGGGCCGAGCCAGCCCGTTAGGCTAGTATACCTCAGCTTGGCTTGCATGAATGGGTGGGACCGTGCCAGACCGATCCCAATCGTCCTCGAGCTACCCTTAAGTGGATTGGGCTCGTGCCATTCTCGGGCCGGGACACCTCTAGTCTAGTACCATAGAAATATTTCTCAATGCTGTTTGCTCACCTATTTCATAAAAAATCTTCAGGTCTTGAATTTTTTGGGAGGTGAGTAATTGAGAAAAAAAGAAATGACAAATTTACTCTTGAAAATTTACCAACTCTAACTCTAATGGAGTATGATACAAATGGTTTGTCTACGGTACATTAATGTACCGATACATCAAGTAAACTACCTTGATAAAGTTTACCTATATATCGAACTAGTCACCTCTATATCGAACTAGTCACCTTAATGTATCGGTACATTAATGTACCGTAGAACTTTCTTGATACAGATACCAAATTGTCCAAACTACAATATGTCAAGTACCAATTTAGGTATATAATGCCTAATATAATATGTTAGTAGTGAATCTAAATAAATTATTTTGTCTCTAGCACCTTAGTTAAAACTCAAAGTTTGTCTACGCTAAATCTAAGAGAAGTTGTAGATTTTCATTTATTTTTTCCCTAATTTTCGCAAAATCTCTCTTTTGTGTAACCAAGGTTCCTCACACAAAAAAAAAACGGCCAAAGCCATTTTTGCACATCAATCACTCACTCACTAAATCGGCCACCCTTCCACCCTCTCTCCATTCTCTCATCATTTCACCAAAGTCAACTCACTAGTTCTTCATCTTCTTCCTTCATTTTCCCATAGATTCATAGTGTTTCCACCTAGATTTTGACACAAGGATTGAAGATCATCACAGTTTCAAGAGGAATTAAGGCTAATGAATTGTATGCGGCAACGTTAGGACTTCAGGCTAGTTTTTATTCTGCACATATTATTTTATATATTGATATGAAGGAGGTTATTAACAGAAGAAGTGAATGATATAGTTATATGTATATATACCTCTAAGAAATGTAATCAGGCAATACATGTTTTAGCTAGAGAAGCACTTTTATTTCCTCCATTTCAGGCTTGGGTAGAGGTTAGATCATCGTGGCTAACCGATGCACTTATATTTGATGTAACAGTTTCAATTGCTTAATAATATGAAATTATTCTTCTTAAAAGAGATTTAGTGGAATAAAATCCTCATAATACATGAACTATCACGAAATACAATTTTTTGTAACCACAAATGTTAAGCAGTCCTCCGGCACTGAAACTACTATCCGTCAAAAATGCCTATGTGGCGCACTTGTTTAGTGGAAAGAGATACGCTCAGTTCCTCCATTCAATTTAAGCACAAAGAATGTATCTGCTTAAGGATTATAATGTTCATGCCAATAAACTGGATCTTGGGGAACTTGCTATTGACCTGAGGCTTTATGGACTCTCTCACATGGTTGACAATTATGTCATACCAACGTGATGTGATTTCCCCCTTTGTTGGATATATTGAAGTCTATAATGCAGATGTAGACTAAAAAAACGACGCACATATATTCTCGTGTCCTACTGTCGGAGATTCTTTAGTCATTGACATTCTAAAGCCAATTCACAGTCCTTTTCATGTGTACTTGAATCTTTCTGAAACTATGAAAAAACTCACTATATGTAATGATCTTGAAGATGTGGAAATGCCTGGTGTGAATGGAAAAACTGTTTACAAGCGAGTTTTTGGTGTGAGTTTTTCCATTCACACTAGACATTTCCACATCTTCAAGATCATTACATATAGTGAGTTTTTTCATAGTTTCAGAAAGATCCAAGTACACATGAAAAAGACTGTGAATTGACTTTAGAATGTCAATGACTAAAAAATCTCCAACAGCAAGACACAGAAATATAGGTGTGTCGTTTTTTTAGTGTACATCTGCATTATAGACTTCAATATATCCGACAGAGGAGGAAATCACATCACGTTGGTATGACATGGTAATTGTCAACCATGTGAGAGAGAGTCCATAAAGCCTTAGGTCAATAGCAAGTTCCCCAAGATCCAGTTTATTGGCATGAACATTATAATCATAAGGATACTCTGCACTGATAAAGTCTATCAACTTTTCTTTAGAAAAATTCATGTTGAATTAACCAATTGCCTGCAAAAAAAAAGAGTGTTACTGACAAAGAACAAGACATACAGACAAAATCACAAAAAAGAAGAGTTATAACAAACAACCTTCATAAATACAGTTAGAGTGAACAATCAAATACTAATCTTAACCAAACGACAAGCTTGCGATGCCATTGGTACCATATGTAGCCAAATCAAAGTTCAATTGTATGCTAACGGGAGAAACACTCGTTTTAGAAAACCAGTGTCATCACCAACTTAAATAAGAATGACCTTTTTCTGGATCATTTTTCCCACAAAAGAAATACACATTCAGAAATTTTAAAACTATGTAATTTCTTGTATGAAAGAGTTCTCTGAGTAAGTTGAAAATATGAATAGATATCAGAATTAAAAGCTTGCAAAATTTCAGTTAGACTTCCCAGTTCCTGTGTGATCCACTAAATCAAATCTTATGCAAAACTTTTTAGAGCTAGAAAAAAAGAATTATGTTTATGAAAATCTGGGAAAAACAGCAAGCACTGAGAATAAATTGCACTACATATGGGGTACGTGCAGGTTATATTGATTACAGAAAATGAAACCATTAATTGATTAATATATACTCAAGGTGACCTAACGAAATTTAGTAAAGGAGCCATAATTGGTACCTGAGCCATAAGCATTCCATAATGATAATTTCACAGACAATAATAGATTTTACACTACAGGAACCAACAATGACAATGGCCATACACCAAATTCCTATATCTTTCCTAGTGTGGAAACTCAAGTGAGAATTGTTACCATTTCTATACACAAATTACAACAGTAAATATGATGCCCATCGATTACTAACTATACAATTACAGTTGCTAAGATAAGATCGGTCAATATAATTAAAAGGGAGAATGATCACTTTGGTCACTGAACTTTGCCAGATTTGACACTTTGGTCACTGAACTTTCGAAAATATCACTTTAGTCACTGAACTATTACACCGTCTATCACTTTAGTACCTCCGTTAGCTTTTTCCGTTAAAACGACATCTCTCCGTTAAATTCAGGGGTATTTTAGGGATGTAAGACCAAAAAATCATTTCTCTGACTCACTTTCCATCAACCCAAATTTCCCTCCATTTTTGACTAAATTTCCCTCGGATTTCACCCATTTTTGTCTACGCAATCTAAAATCTCAAAGAGGATTTCACCCATTTTTGTCTACCCACCCGTTTAGGGCATTTTGAGATCAACATTCACTATCTTGAATGCAAACAATTCTTAACAAATGTGAACAAAATCACTGCATATGAAGTTCTAAAAGATGTTTGCAATAACTGCAAGTTCAAAAATACATAATCAAGTTACAAAAGACATTGCCAATCTTACAAACATTAGAGTTCGCTGTTACAAAATGGCATATCAAATTTCACAAAATATTAATCCCAATTGTTCAAACAGCCTGAACACATAGTTTAATTCCAAAACAACATTGTCAAGGCCTCCAAACTTTCTTGCTTGCTAACTCCATTGACATTGAATTCTCTCTACGTTTTCTAAATTGAACTTGCTTCTTTGCAGCATACTGTTGATGTCCCAAGTGTCCAACAGGTTGTGAACTTGGATGAAGTGGGGGGATTGCTTGTGAGAAATTTGGAGGTGATGGAAGTGGTTGTGATGAAACAAAGGGTGCCTGCACATCTATGAGTATTCAGTTACTTTTATTACCTCAATATGAGTATTCATATTACTTTTATTACCTCAATATGAGTATTCAGATTTTGTGATCCCTGTCCAATTGCATTGTCACCTTGCTGAACAGCGTGTGAATCATGTGCATTTGCATTACCATCCACACTTACATTACCCTAAATTCAAAGCATAGAAATTTAGTTATACCAACAAACATTACCACCAAATTTGTAAACAAATAATATGCAAATACTTACAGCTTGAGAGGTACTTCCTAGTTGATTACGCTTGCCACAAGTCCTTATATTATGACCAGTCTTTCCACATTTACCACAATTGATCCGAGTATAATATGTCTTGGGTAATTTAGTGGTTCCAGCAGCCGGTAGCATCTCACCTTAACAACAGAAAATAGTTATTAAAAAAATATGTCAAAGTTTGAATTTTTGGGTTTTAAATTGAATTGTAATACGAAGATGTCACCTGGTTCCTTGTTTCTTGACATTTTTGGCCTGCCAGGACCTCTAGTGTATCTTGGAGGCATGATGGGCATGTCAACCACTTCCCATTCATCAACCCCTGGAATTGGGTTGATAGCTGGTTCATAAGCAGCCATATAATTTTTTTGAGAGTAACACTCATGAACAAAGTCTTCCGGTCTGTAGCCCTTTGAGAAAATGCATGCTATTGCATGTGGACATGGAATTCCACAAAGATCCCACCTCCTACATGTGCATGTCCTTGCAGCAAGGTTCACATCATGTAGGGAATTCACACCAGATGCACAAGCAACTCCTCTCCCTTTCACTTGAAATCTATAGTGAGCTGACTCTTCAGGGGTATAATCATGACTTCTGTCTGCATTCTTCTTCAAATTCTTTTCAATCCTTGGACCAACTTTGCACTTCCACCTTGAACCTGCACATCTCCTATTGGCATGTCTTTTCATCGTTGTCAGCCTCAGTTCTTCCAGAAAGCCTAGAATAGGCATTTTTCTTTCTTCAAGTAGCTTGGAGTTGTAGGATTCACAATGGTTGTTTAATAAAATGTCACACTTGTGCGTAACTCTAAAATGTGACCTGCTCCAATGGTCAGCTGGTCTCTTCTTCAACCAGTCCCAAGCACTTGATGATTTTTCACATATGTTGTCCATATTCTTAAAATACCATGCCTTGGTTGTTGACCTTGCTGCAGCCCAAAAAAGATCTCTGAGTTCAGTTCCAATATGCCCATCACCCTTGAAGTTATTGTACATATGTCTAGCACAATGTCTGTGCTCTGCGTTGGGCAACAAATCCTTCACAGCATCTAATAACCCCTTTTGCTTATCACTAATGAATGTATATGAGAAGTCATTCTTCAATTCCAAATCTTGCTTCAAGAACTCCACGAACCATGTCCATGCTTCTCTGTTTTCCTTCTCAACAATAGCCCAGGCAATTGGATACATTCCATTATTGCCATCGATTCCCACAGCTGTTAACAGAATACCTTTACACATAGTCTTCAAATGACAACCGTCCAGACCTATAATTGGCCTACATCCTTCTCTCCATCCCTTTTTAAGAGCACCATAGCATATATACATCCTCTTGAATCTCCTACTCTCACCCTCCATATCTCCTTCAATCCAAACTGATGTATTATCATTTGCTTTTTTTATCACAGTTGCATACGTTTCTAGCAGGTTGTATTGGTCTTCAATAGTCCCATCTGCAAGCTTCCTAGCCCTTTTTTTTGCCCTACGACACATCTGGTACCCTATTCTCATCCCATAGTCTCTACCAACAGCAGCTTGAATTCCCTCTCCAGACCAATTTCTATCAGCCATGATCTGATCCATATAACTCTTTGCAATGAAAGGAGCATTGCAATGATACACCTTTCCTGTAATTTTACTACAGCAGTGCTCCATCTTCAATGTTCTTATGGCCATTGTTGGTGAGGCCTTGTCCACTTGTGATGCCCAAATTATGAAAGGACAGCCTGATGTTGTCTTGCAAATCACCCTCACCCTGCTCTTGTCATTGGGTCCAAACCTTAGCTCTTTTTGTGTAGTCACAGATAGCATTCTTACTGCATCTTTGAAGGCATTTGGATTTGGAAATGTCATGCCAAGTTCAAACTGAGGTTTCTTCAAATCCGTCTCCTTGTTGAACTCCCTAAACTTGGTAAACCTCTTTTTCTTCCTCTTCTTCCCTTGTGCATCCAAGTTCACTTCATCTTCACTCGATGATGATGATGATTTCCCACTATCAAACTTCTCGGAGTCCTCACCCTCACCATCTGATATATTACCTTCATAGCCCATTTCATCCCATTCACCAACATTTTCACCACCACCCTCAACATTTGCCCTGAACAATACGTCATCATCCTCATCATGTAGTTCATAATCACTGTCAACCATTTCATGACATGATAGTTCATAATCACTGTCAGAAGAGTCTTCATCTTCATAGTGAAATTCCTCCGGATCATAACTGAACTCTCCCTTAAATCGTGTGTCATATGTGCTTACGGCCACCTTTGCAAAGTGATTGGTGGCATTCAAACCACTACCCTCTCCCTTTCCCTTTATCACTTTTTTTGCACCAACTTTTTCTTTCCTTTTGTCACTATTTTTTGCTTTATTCAACACCAACCGTTTCTCCACCACCCCACTACTCATACCACTTTTCTGTGATGCACCATTACCCTCTTGAATATTCACATGACCATCATTCTCACTTTGGACATCCTCCTCTATGTCTGCAATCACATTACCAATGTACTTGGCATGGTAAATTGGTTCCGAATTATTCCCTCTTTTATCCTCAAGCTCTGCTTCCTTTTTTTTTCTAACCCCTCCACCTACAATATATAATTGCAGTACCTTAGAAGTTTGAATGAAAGCTAGCATTTCATTCACTTCTTTGTCATCCCTAATTGGCAAAAATTCTTCACTATTTGTGCTTCCAGGAATCTTAAACCAATATGTCATTGGGGGCTCTCTATAGCCCAAGTCTTCTGCCATGCAGTTGAGGCATATCCATGATATGGTGTCTGGATCAACCTCATCAATCCAAACCTCTTCTCCTTCTCTATAATGTCTGCTGCCACTACCTCGCCTAAAAAACCTTCCACCATGATGAATTTCCAATGTGAAACAATTATCTATGAGAAACATAAAATACATTAGATATTTGTCTTTATTGGTAAATCGTAATAAATCTGACAAAACCAAGCAAGAATCACCTAAACCACGAGATCAGTTAAAAAAAAAACAACACCAGACAAAACCCATAAACCCTACCACAACAACACAACGGGACCACGAACAATAAGAAGAATAAATGGCATACCATTGTAGGTGGGGGAGTCTCCATCAATCCGAAAATACCTCCATCGATTAGGCTGACCTTCCATCACTGACGCATCAAACTTCAGAGAATATCACTCACTTTTTTCGTATTCTCACTTCAGCTGATACGAAGAGATAGTAAAGTGTAAATGAGATGTTGGTCTCGAACACTTCACTCTTTTCAAATACCAGGGCTTGTTTCTTAAAAAAAAAAAAACTGGGCTTGGGTTGACGAAAATATCCCTGCCTCTTAGGCGCGTGAGGTTCAAATGCTATCTTTTAACGGAAAAAGCTAACGGAGGTACTAAAGTGATAGACGGTGTAATAGTTCAGTGACTAAAGTGATATTTTCGAAAGTTCAGTGACCAAAGTGTCAAATCTTGCAAAGTTCAGTGACCAAAGTGATCATTCTCCCTAATTAAAATCTTCAAACTTAACCCAAACACTCTTCAGAACCGAATATAAAATCCACATTAGAAAGCCTCAGGGTTAGATTCCATGTGACATTGACGGAGCAACAAGCCAATAATAGGTTTCGCACAATAATTTCCAAAGAAAAACAAAATAAATCTTGAAATAAAACTGAAATTCAGACTTGATGTTTCCGAAGTTAATCATGCATTGACGAAAGAACCAGAAAGAACAAGAAGAATCATTCTAAAAGATATGCTCAATCTTGGAACCCCAAAATCAAATTCGACCGAGAAAATCATACATTTGTAGAGGATCAATCTCTATTCTAACCAAGTATTGAAGAAGACTCACCAATAGAATTCGAGAGGACTGATGGATCTCTCTTGTCTCCTTCGTCTCTGAAACTGCTCTCTCGAAATGGACTGAAGAACTATGAATGTTGAATGATCTTTGTTGCCGCCCATCAATCAGCCGCCAAGGGTCGTGAGGGAAGAGAGAGTCCCGAGCTGGGGATTAAGAGAGGGGAAGGGAAAAAAAAAGAGAAACAAGAAAGAAAAAGAAGAAGAGGAGAATTCTCGGCGTCTGTTGATTTGTTGAAGATGGCGGCTGCTGGGCTCGAGAATTGGCGGCTGCTGGGATTGTGATTGTGAGAAATGGCTGGAGAAACGGATCGGAGGGGAGAGAAATGGCTGCGGCTGCGCACGGAGGCGCTGGGAGGTGATGTGCACGGTGGTGGTATCTGGGGTGTCCAGAGAAAGAGAGAGTTTGCACGGTGATTGATGATTTTGTCAAGAGAAGAATTAGAGAGAAGAAAATGAAGAAAGATCAAGGGAACAGAGGAGAGAGAAGCCGAAGAAGTAAACTAGTAAAGCAACAGACAAAAAAATAATAAGGGTAGACTAGACTTTTCCTGCAGTGATGACATGGGTAGTTTTCAACTAAGAGCTCCAAAAAGGGACATTTACCAAAATTTACAGTTATACTCCTCTGTTCAACAAATAATTACAAAATGCCAATTTCATTTCGTCCGTAATTTTTTTTTTTTTTGGTTGTGAAATCAAACTTCATAGAAGGCACAAAGCCAACAAAGATACAGGAGAGGCACTCATAATCAGCAGACTAGAGAAAACCATGAAACAAAAGATAAAGTAACCTACAATAATAAAAACAAAAAAGAGAAAAAACACCTAAAAATCTCAAAATACACATAAACTAAACAAAATAACATCTTCAAGTCCGTCTTGCCGAAGTCACAAAAGAACCGCCGCCCAAACTTTGACAACGTCAGGAGCACTAAGAAATAAACAGGTTGGTCTGTGGAGGTGAGGAAACGGATGAGTCCGGCACCGTACATTCTCCAAACGACCGAATGCGAGTCAAAACCAGCATAAAACAGTAACCACCATACCAAAGTAGATCTCAGATGAGATCCGCAAGAATGGTTGAAACAGAAGGCAGCAAAGACATTCATGGCAGGCCAATAGGGACAAGAACGATCTATTTTGTTTAGGACATGAAAATTTTGAGAAATAAGGGAGGGGAATGGTAAATAAAAAAGTCTATAATTCATCACATTTCTTCTGTATGATTTCGGCATTCGAATCTGACTATCCGTTTTTTATTTAGTGAAACTAGAATCAATAAATTTATGGCGACAATTCGTCTGTGGAAGGTACTTTAACAGAAGAAGTGAGGACATTTTCTTCTTTTCACTATAGTTATATGTACATAGGGAGCTTCTCTAGTGAGGACCATTATAATGAGTACCACTTGAGTACATATACCCTTACGAAATGTAATCAGGCAGTACATGTTTTAACTAGAAAAACACTTTTATTTCATACATTTCAAGTTTGGATAGAAGATAGACCACACCGTGGCTATTCAATGCACTTTTTTTTATTAGAAGAAATGACGGTTTTTGTTCACAGTTTTTCTTTGAACCAATTTTATGTACATATCAATGATTTTCCTACATGACTTGAAAAACACTATTCGGATTACGTGAGTGTAAGGTGAGAATTCATTGATCACAAGTGGGGTGAAACCTAAGAATTGTCTCACAAACAATGGTTTATAGTTGAACTACCTGGGGAATTATCATCCATGTACTATTTAATAAATGAAATGAAATGGAACTAGCTGGGTAGACTTTTACTGCCATTTGATGTAATTTAACCACAGCGGCCTTTTATCTTCCTGCTCATGCAGGCTTTAACACAATTTGGTGTTATTTCTTATAGATTATGCAGCATAGAATTTTTCTAAGGAAAATCCCAGACTACCTTGCTATGGTAAGTTGAGAAACTTTTGATACCTATACTCATAAACATGACTTTCCTTAAATTTCTTGGATTCTCTTATTTTTTGTGCTTTTTCAATCCTAAATTCATATTAGAATCAGATGTACAGGTTTCTTGTTCCCCAAATGAAGATGCAAAGCTGATCAGATACTGTATATCTCTGATGTGCCAGACATATCCCAGCCAGTGTATTAATTTTGCAGAATCTCCTCAAGTTTGATACGACTGACTGATGATGTCAATTTGCCTAAATTAGTCGAGGACGCACAACACGGCATCTGCTCTTGATACTTTTATTCAAGCAAAACTGAAGTCGAGGAAGACGGGAACCCCAGAACTTAACCCTAGAGACCCTGTGCAAGTCCTAGCAGTGCTAGGGTTGTATGATGCACCACATAGTTTTCCTCTTTGATTGATATTGAAATATTGATGGATATATAGACAAAATTTTAATATCGATAAAAGTTGAATGAAAAATTTGGGTAAAATCAACTAAAAATGTACATGTGCTTGGTGTTTCTTATATTTTGAATCCAAACACTGTTTCAAACAATATCTGCTTTGGAAAAAAGAAAAAAAGAAAAAAACTCTTGCGAAACATTACCGAACGAGCCCGAACTATCAGGAATTGGAATCAGAACCAGTATAATTATTGAAAGACATTGTACAGAACAATATATATTTTCGCCAACTTGCTATGAAAATACTTCAAAGGTAGGACAAAATAGCAAATTTATTCATAACAATCATTCAAAAGGTCAAAAACTTAAATCTAAACAGGAGAGGAAGAGAACTAAGAGTATGATTACATCTCCAGAAATACCGCCCATTCAAGAAAAAGTGTGGTTTTCATTAGCTTGCCAACATCTTCCTCCACCAGCAAAACATTGGTGAGTTTACGAATCAGCAGTGGATCTTTTCTTGGTTGTGTAAGGATAGTACTCCTTGCCGTTATCAATTCTTGTGGTCTGACCCCCAGCATCAATGAGTGCAGAAGTGACTGCCAAGGCTGCTCCAGCAGAAATTGCAGTTGGAATGCTCCTTGCTATAAAAAGGACAGCACCATCATTAGTATAATTGAAAATGTTTCCTGTTGATGAGTACAACCTCCCTCTAACACTCTAAATGTCACTTTAGAAACTAGAGTCTGAAGTTCTTAATCACCATGTAATAGACTAGTCTACTCTGCATGCTCTACAATCCAAAATGAATAGCATCCAATATATGAAAACAATGCTCACTGAGTGGAAACAATATTTGGGAAAACACACCGTACAGTGCGATTAGAATATCAAGTACGAATTCTTCACATGCATAGGAGATCTACAAGTCATTTCTGAACTGGCTGAAAGTACGTGGGAATTCCCTATAGTGTGACTCTCAGACACAAGGGTGTTTCTATTCTAAAAAACTAATCCCACTTGATTGCTATTAAAAAAAACTAATCCATCTAATCGAGACTCAGCAAATAAATTCAGAAACAGACAGGTGAAAACTCAATATGCTCTTCAAATTCAACAATAGATTTAAGGACAGGATCAGCAGCCCTTTATCAAATATATTGACTAGTGTTGGACCTTTAGCAGAAGCCCTCGCAACCCCCCCCCCCCCATTTTTTTTTTTTGGAGAAGATAGCTGAAAGTACATTGAATGGCTCATATCAGCTCTAGCATATGAGACAGTACTGTTAAAAACTGTGTTAAAATTTGTTAGTATAGCTAATCATAGCCATTCAATGTGCTTTCATCTAAAAGTGCCTTAACATGTTTGTGCAAATAAGGAGCTGTTGATCCCCAAGTGCTAATGCTAGATTTTATACATGAATGGACGGTGTCTACATGTCATTGCAGCCAGAAGGAATGTATAAAGTGATGGACTTAATGACAAAACAATATTAGGATAGAAAAAAAGGTTAAAACAAAATAAAAACATTATGCAACTAGTGAAGTTCAAAATTTATTCAAAAAAGTTTCTTTGTTTCTTTCCCTCAAAGATCCTGCAATCTTTGGCGATCTAATTACTGAGATAGAGACCCTAAGATTCTCTAAGTTCCATTAGATTCTGCATCCATGTATTAAAGCAGTCCTAGCATAGCCATGTGGCTGTTGGGGCCAATTCATAATTCACAAAAAGTATAACTAAATGCTTGACAAGATGGATTGCTTCCAGAATTTTTATTTTTATTTTTAGCAGAAGCATTGAATTCCAAAATGACTATAATATATATATATCATACAAACCATACTGTAGTCACTTATCATGTTCAACAGTCATCTAGCTGAAACGCTGACGTACTAAAATCGTAATAGCCAGCTGCAATACAAATTTCAGCAGTAACATGCCCTTTTTAATTTTGAAAACTAATATCTCTAGATAATTAGTGGCAGGATCAAATAAGTTTTAAATATATATGTGTTTGAATATGTAATCAGCACAAGTGTCCAAACTTTCTAACCAGCATAAGTGTCAGAATAAGTGCCACACTCATTTCAGACAAGCGTATGTGTGAGAAATTAGTATCTCTAGCTACTATACTGCCAAAGTAACACCTTAATTCTGTCTTATCAGGTCAAAACTAAATCATATAAGCCATTTCTATCAAATAAATAAATAAAATTAAACCATCTTTGAAGACTTTACATGAAACCTATGAAAAAAATTTAAAACTATAACCCTCAAGAAAAGCCTATTCTGTCAATAAACATTGAGCACAAATCTTTCTCCTAAAAAAGAAACCCTATTTTGGGGGAACAAGTACAAATTTGGCTTACAGAAAACATGAATATTTTTATTAGATCATGTCTGAACAAGCATTTAGTTATGAACATGTGTATGAATTGCCAACACTACCACTCATAACAGCAGGTATCAAATGTTTGAAACAATTAGGCATAAAAAAAGATCTTCACCTTTGTAACCTAGAATAGTTGACCCAGCAACAAAACCACCGACAGCTCCATTGATAAAGTCTCTCTTCATCCTATAATGCTGTACAAGTTGCTCAACACCAATGTAAACTCCCCCAATTGCAGCAAATGTCAGCCCATAGTTGCCCATCATCTTGATGGTCCTAATCAGCCCTGGAAGAGCAACACTTCTCTCAACACGAGGCACATCATACCAAGTAGCAACTATGGTCCCAAAAATAGTTCCGGTAACCAATCCCGTTGTTGCACCCTTAATTGTCTTCATAGTAGGAGTATCCTCATCCTCCAAATACCTACGCTCTGCGGGGTCCAAGGCATCCATGACTGTCTACTAAATATGTACTGACCAAAACTGCAAGCCAATGATACATATATCAGCACTTAGGCCCATTTAACCTTTCTGGAAGAAAATGTTTCTACTTATACCATGCAAAGATAAGAAGGAAGCTGTGTTTAACTCTATTTGTTTTCTTCATTGTGTTTAACTCTATTTGTTTTCTTCATAAAAATAAGCTTTTCGGGGCTCAAATCTTATACAAGCATGATTTCCCTTGACGGGCATATATTTCTATGACAGCAATTTCATTTCTTAAAGAAAATTCTTCCACATTAGCAAACCAAGGCATTCTGGGAGAAAAATCTAATTCCATAAAACATGATGCCTTGCCTGAAAAAAAAACGGAAAAAAGAAAACTGAAACAGTATCTACCAACTCTGCAAATCGCAATGTATCCAAAGGAGAATGAGCAAAGCTCTAGTTTGCCCAGAATACGCCATTTTTTCCGGTAGTCAATTCTAGTATAAGAGCAACAATCAAAGCATTCTTCTTTAACACACTAAATGTATAAATCCAACGAAACACAAAATTCCTAAAACCCCTAATTTTGTGTGAGGTGGATTCGAGTAAATTGCAGATCCAATCATTAATGAAGTACAGAATATTCATGAATTGAAACCCTAAATATGCACATGAATATGATCGAGGAATATACAACTCCATGAAACAGCCCAACGGAAACATAAGCTCATCAGGAAGATGAAATTGAAATTACCTTCGAGGCGGAGAGAGCTACTACACCTGGTGACAACACAGAGAAGCAAAGACTCAACAGCCAAAAATGCTAGAAAATGGAAATTACTTTCCTCACTGACCGTTTTGCCCCTTTCCAAAATTGGGCTTTGTATTCGGACCGTAATCCAAATTGTATTTATTTGGGCCACCTACCCGACCCGACCCGCTTACCCTAACCGGACACAACGTTGATGAAACGTCCTACTTCATTTTTAGTCTTTCAAACTCTTGTCACTTCACAAATCACACAGAGCTGAGAAGAGAAGAGAAGCTGTTTTCCCTGAAAATGCCGACTGCCGACGACATTGGGAACCTCCCAATTGACATAACATTTTCTCGTCTCGGAGGTACGTAAACCACCCGAATTCAATTTTTCACTGGACTTTTTTTTTTTTTTTGGGATTTTTGTTTTGGACTGAAATATATTGGGGATTGTTTATTTGATTGGGTGGGATTGAATTGAAGAATGGCTTGTTGATCGGAAAAGAATAGCGGGAGATTGGAGAAAACGATTAGCAGCAGTGAGAGCTCGGATTTCCAAGGAGTTCGCTTCCCTTCCTAAAGATATCAATCCCTATTTCCATACCTTGGAGCCTGACGGTTTGTTCTCTAACTTACTTCATGAGTGAATTTTTGATTGTGTTTGAATTGGGTCCTTGAGATTTTTGTGATTCGGTTTCAATGGGTTAACAAGAATGCTATTTCCAGGAATTGGTTACTTAGAGGCCAAACAGATATACGATATTCTTGTAAAGTCAGCTCCAGAAAGTCGAAATATATTCGGCCGGCTATCGGGTGCTGCTGTAAGGCATTCAACTCTCTATTTCTGTACCCTGCTGGACTTGTAATGGTAATCTTGTTAACTTTTTTTTGTTTTATGTTTTGTGGGCAGGGTGCTTGGGAATCAATTGTGCGTGCTTTTGAGAAGGATTATATCTATCTTGGTGAAGCTGCTCAGATAATGGTTCAAAATGTGAACTATGAGATGTAAGTATGTGCTATTGCAGTTGTCTGCTTGGTTTGAAATGAGATTAGCTAAGGAGTCTCTCTTTTGATGTCAATTTATTTTTGCATGAATTAATTTTCTCTTGTTATGAAGTCCGTATCAGAAAAAGCAGGTGCAAAAGATTCAGCAGCAATTAGCTGAACTAGAGCACAAGGAAGCTGATATTAAGAGAACTGCAGCTCTTTCAGCAGCCAAGTATGTGGAGGCTTGTCAAGACCTTGGATTGAAGGTTTGACTGCGGAATCCTCTACTCGTGGCTACAGCTTGCTAACTGGTTTCATAGGTTTTCCGTATTCGAATTGATATCTAATGGTAGTTCGTTCATTATTGTAGGGAAACAATGTAAGGTCGGAACTTTTGGAGACTGCAAAATCACTTCCTACCACTTTTAGCAGGATATTGGAAGTGATAAATGGTGATTCTGTGTCAAGGGCTCTGGAGTATTATTCTAACTTTGTTAGAGATGCTCACACTGAAAAAGATGTAAGTAAACAATGATGTTTTGCTTGTTTGTGATTAATGAAGAATAGGTTTGTTTTTTAAGATGCTGATGGAAAGCTGAGGTCATTGTTAATAATATTATACATCTATTCTGTTACTTTTGAATGTGATTGCAGAAATCTTTGCTTGTGTTGACAAACTTGAAAGATTTACTTGAACATCCCCCATCATTGAATGTTTCTGTGGACTCGGAGGTTGTTGATTCTGGGAATGTTCAATCAAGCCATAATGAGTCAGACAATGTGACAGCGGATGCAGACGCTAATGCAGACAGTATAGACTGGGATTTTTCTGTGGACAGTTCTCAGATTGATTGGGATATTGGTACTGTGGAAGAAACAGAAGATGCTGGCAATGGTTTGGGTCCTTACGAAATGGTTAATGCCAGTGAGATCTTGCAGAATTCTCCAAATGAAGCTGTAAAATCTGATCTGGTTCCAGAGATCTCTGTATCAGGGATATCTTGGGATATTAGTGTTGAAACTCCTCGAGTTGATGCAATTGATGATGTCAATTTGCCAAATGTAGTTGTTGACAATCAAACATCTGTTCTCGATACTTCAACTCAAACAATTGAAATCAAGGAAGGCAGGAGCCAACTTTTGGAAACAGAGTATAGGAACAAGATTTTGGATGATCTGAATGAGGTATGTGACAGTTTGTTATATGGCTGTATCTGATTTTTTTTTATCCTTTTTTATTTTACTCATATGATATTCTCTGTTCTTGAGCTTCCTTGTGATGAATTGATGAATATTGATAATTCTGCTATCAGATCAAAGCCTTTTTAAACCAGCGGTTGGTTGAGTTGAAGAATGAAGAAACTTTGTCCTTGCAACATCAAGTCCAGGCAGTTGCTCCCTTTGTGCTGCAGCAATATGCTCATGATGCCATCGAGACAATGCTATCTGATGTTTCCTTGACCATTTCTTTGTTGACAAATAGGAAAACAAGAGACTTGATTATGATTCTCAACTCGAAAAGGTAATACCAAATACTTTGACTAGATTTGCGTCTTTGTATTTTTTTTTTTAAGGTTATACTTTGTGTTTCCTAGAAGAAAATGTTAGCTTTATAAGAGTGGCAGTACTTAGTTAAATTGAATACAATTTCTAGAATTGGCTAATCCTACTTATACTCCTAATTTTAGTTCACTTAGTTTAATTTGTCTTCTAGTCATGCTGTACAGCATGCTTGTGTATATTTAAGTAACCTTAAGTATATCCTTTAACTAAATGATTTACAAAAGATTTTTGTATTTTTTTTGGGTTCTTTGTAATGAAGTGGAATACTTGGAACTTACTTCAACCTTGATTCAGATTTCTAGACAGACTGGTGAGTTCATTGGAAGAAAAGAAGCATCATGAAGTGAAGTTGAAAGAGGGTTTGAAGGGCTTAGCTAACAAACGCATGGAACTGCACAATTCGTTATCTTCTTCCTGGCCGAAGCAGGTGAGTTTTTTCTCGACATTTTCTCAGATAAAAAATACACTAATATATAATGGGGCAAGCGGGGTTCCCCCCGGTTATTCTTTTCGTTCTTCCGCTATAAAACATGGGAACTTTGATGTTATAGTTTTGATCCCTAATCTCTATCCATTTCTTTCTTTTCCCCTCCCTCTTAGCTCTCTTTATCTGATGTTCTTTGTGTTTCATATACAAATAGTCAGAGAAAAGCAAAAATCTAGCTTTCCCTTGTTATGGGCGATTCAATTTTTGGCACAAATACTGACTCCTGGTTCAATCACAGGAAACTGCTCTTGCAAAAACTCGTGAGCTTAAGAAGCTGTGTGAAAGCACCCTTTCTTCCATGTTTGATGGAAGACCTGTTCGTATAATTGGAGAGATCAATACCCTTTTGACTAGCGGTGTTGCTGCATAGGAAAATGTTTGCGTCTGAGCTGAAGCTGTGTGAGAACACCCTCTCATCCATGTTTCTTCGTTGAAGAGAGCTGTTAATATAATTGGACAATCGATACCATTTTGACGATGCTTGCTTCGTGGCCTTGATGCACAACGTGATGCTTGCTTCTGATGATGGTACAATATTCTATAATTTGACATTTAAGATTGTAAGATGACAGCTATAACGTTTACAAAAGCTAGGGCCCTTGCCGTTTGTTGAAAACATAATATGAGAAATCTTGGTGGCACCAATCTAGCATGAGTACTGTATTTTATTTTTTTGATGAACTTTGTATGACAAAATGGTTGCTTCAAGACCTGTTTTGTGAAGTTGTAAAAAACTGGCTTATGAAGAGGTTGAAAAAAAAACAAGGGAGGAGGATAAGGAATCTCATAGATAGGGAGGAAGTAAGAAAAACCTCCAAGTTAAATTTCTCAGGTGGGAAAATGGTTATGAACCGAAGTGTTGTTATACACATTTATAATATTATTATGCACTCTAAATTTAATTTGTTTCAATTGAAATAAACATAATAATAATCTCATAGAAGTGCAGAATAGTTTTCTAAGGGAGTGTCAGTAACATTCCCTAAACCAATACTGAAGAACACAATCAAAAGTATGAAATCCACGGAATTAATTGTAGATTTGAGATCTGATACATTTCAATAGCGTGTTATAGTACAACACATTTCTCTTCTGTATTATTAGTATTGTTGCCAATACTAACATTTTAGCAAGTATTTTGGTGAACAAAATGTCCCAAAATGAAAGCAAGCTTAAGCTAATATAAAACAGGCAAACTGTTGTGAAGAAAGATTGCCAAGCCTTTCTGTTTCAAACAAACGCATCTCATTTCTGTTTCAAAATATTCCAATCCTTTAAGAAAGATTGCCAAGATATTATATACAATCTATAATTTTGAAGAAATCTAGATCTGTCGAGTAACTTCTTTGCAGTACATACAAAATGACACAAATCTGTGTAGTTGGCAATGGTCTATATGTGGGTATTTGAATTGAATACCACCTCTTAAGGCTTCCTCGTATGCTAAGACAACATAAAATGAAGGGCTGTACAAAAGAAATATTAGACCATGTAGCTAAAATGTCACACAGACCAAGCCTCTGACAATGTAGCTGATTGTAGAATGCATTTGTTATCAAAAATTCAAATGGAAAAATAGCTCAATGCAGGTGAACCCATGAAGCGGGTGTTGGTTGAACGGAAAGATCTCTCAAGGGGGTCAACTTGGGTTCCATCTGCTCCATTGCCTTTGCCCTTGTTGAGCTTCTGTATTAATTGTGTTAGAGATCCCACAACTTCAGACATCGGTGGTCGGAATTCCTTCACAGGCTGTTCAAGTTTCAATGACACAGACAAAACAATTTAGTTTTGTCAAACAGCTAGGTAAGAAATATTCATCAAAGCATTTACATGTTGCCACATAGAAGTTAAGCTGTGCTATAGAATCCATTGTGCTTCTACCTGTATACAGAGGGAGATAATATCGG
Organism: Rubus parviflorus; assembly: GCA_029955375.1. NCBI lineage: Eukaryota > Viridiplantae > Streptophyta > Magnoliopsida > Rosales > Rosaceae > Rubus > Rubus parviflorus. The sequence continues at coordinate 14,506,723 of JARGGL010000006.1, read as the reverse complement.
CAAAATTGGAGAGAGCTTTGGAGGAAAATGTCTTTTTAATGTGTGGATCGATCATCTCACCCAGACTCTCACAGTCATGAAGCCGCAATGAAGCCCATTTCACCAGTGATTGCTCTTCTCTTGGTCTTGAACTATGTCCAAAACAAACGAACCATGTTCAGAATCAAGAAACATGACAATAGCATTTTAAAATAGGAGGAAGGAACATGAATCGTGCATACCTATCAGAAGGTTTTCTTCCTGTCAAGAGCTCCAAAAGCAGCACTCCAAAGGCATAGATGTCACTCTTTGTGTTATCAAATCCCGGGAGGCCATGCTCAGGTGCAATGTAGCCAGTGTCACCAATAGCATTTTCTGAAGCCTGTATTTATCAGAAATCAATGACGGTTTGGATTTAACCGGTTGAAAAGACAAGTGTTTTCTGTTTTGGGCGTCAGTTTGATAGCAATTGTTTTGTATCAGCAAAGCAAGAAGAAAATCTTCAATATTATTTTCCATTGCAAAATAGAACTGATTTATTTAAGCATGTACCTTAAGTTTAAGACTATTGCTCGTAAGTGGCCTCAAAATAGCAAGCCCGCAGTCACAGATATGAGGAGCAAGTTCTTCATCAAGTAAGATATTGGCACTCTTCAAGTTGCCATGAGCAACTGGAGTCGAGAACGTGGAGTGCAAGTAGCTGAAAAGTGAAAATGCCATTTGCAAAGAGACTATTCAATAAAATCCAAAAGAGTAATTAAGCATTATATGAACTTGTCTGATAATCTAATACTACACCAAGAGATATGAACTTGTCAGGAAAACAATATAGAATGCTTACTCCAAAGCTTGAGCAACACCAAGACCAATCTGGAGACGGAGGCCCCAGGACAGGGGCTTGTATGCATCGCTGTGAAGAGCCTCATCAAGGGATAAATTTCTGACATACTCATACACAAGAAGATGTTGTCCATGCTCCACACAATAGCCAAGAAGTGGTACAACGTTTGGGTGCTTCAAACACGAAACAGTCCAAGCAACATCCAAGAATTGTTCTTCTTCATGGAAAGAGAGTCCAGACATCTTGATGTTCTTCACAGCCAAAATCTGAAACAAAGGAATTACAGTCAAACATTTCTCATAAGTTCAAAAGAATTGACTGTTACTCTAAGTCTCTACAATTATTCTAAAGGCCAATTCAGGTTTATACTTGGCCATCAGGAAACTCGGCTTTGTAAACAGAACCAAGAGATCCTTGGCCCAGAAAATTTTCTTCCTTAAAGCTGTTCGTAGCTGATTGAAGCTCTGCCACAGTGTATAGTTTGACTCTGACTGGGAATCTGCATTTATCAGAGAAACTTTTTCTTCTAGTATTCTCTATTCTGCTATGGTGAACTGGAGGTAGTCGCCTTGGAAGTAGAATGGGTGACCTGAAATTCAATATCGGTGGGCTTTCTTCTCGTGCAGTCAAAGGACTATCTATAATGAGATAAAAGGGATCAAGTTAAAAGGCATTAAATAATCATGCAGCACAAGAAATTAACTAAAACAAATTCATCAAAAATCTATCATTTGTGCTATCAATCAGATATCAAAACAAGATTTGTGCAATTAGTTGAAATCTATGTACTCCAAACAAGGATCAGCTGGTTTAAACACCATGTCTGAAAAAGCATATACAGATGATACCATCACCTAAATGTTTTTCACAAATAAAATCATTATAAACCGTGAGATGATACTATATGTAATAAGAATGTTAAATTCTGACTTTGCATAGGGTTTGCAAGAGTTGGATCATTTAAAGATTCTCGGTCAGGTAAATATACTTGAGACTTCACTATCAGTAGAATACTATAATACTCTAATATACTTGAATACTTGATACATGATCAGTATGTAAGTGAGTAAAAGTTCACCTCTAGCCGTACTTATGACTGAGAAAGAGTGGATTGAGCTATTACTGCCCCCCAAGGTTATATGATTCTGTGCACGCCATCGACTGATACGAACTGCAATGTAAAGTGCAACGCATGATGCGACTAGAGTTACTCCACCAATCACAAAAGCTATTCCTCCAGGACCAAGGCTTCTCTCTTTTTTTCCACCTAATTTCGTAGAAGGGTAGCTCTTCTCGATGGCACTTGATTGAGTTGCTGGAGGGGGGTGGATATTCTGTTCAACGACACTTGCCGGGGTTTCCAGAGGGAAATCCCAAGGTGGATAGTTATCCCCTGGAACATGAAAACTATTTCCGCCAATCCTGAAAGGAAATCAACATTTGATGTCTTCTTCTTTATTTGAATTGCGGGAAAAGGAGACGTAACCACAGTAGATCACTTACCATAAATTTGGTACGGACTGAAATTGATTTGGGATGATACCACTGAAATAATTATCTTGGATGTTCCTGTTTATAGAAAATGGCAAGCAATCAAGAAAACAGATCAATGAAAATGCACAATGCTGCAAAAAGCATGCAACTAGAAACCTACAGATCAGTTAGTGGAAGTTCAGCTAGATAAGCAACTGATCCAGTGAATTGGTTATTCTGCAAGTACCTGCAGATACACCAAATGAACATGTAAATTTGATATGCCAAGCACTAAAGTATAGCAAGGTTGACTAGAACAAAAACAAAAACTCACAATCCAGTGAGATTTGTGAGGGATCCAAATGAAGTTGGCAGATCTCCAGTAAAGTTATTATATGACAAATCCCTGAAGAAATCACAAGAAAGACATGTCATATTGCAGTTTCTGACTGTCTTTCAAACTTGTATTTTGGTATCTCAACTAGATCACACTTGCATCCAATGACAGTAGAAAAAAATCTCAGCAAAACTATTCTATAGCAACATTTTTAAAACTGTTTGTATAATGAGTACTGACGAATTCATTCAACACCCACTAATGTTGAAAGCCCTCATTTCATGTCACTTAAGTACAACATTAAAGAACTATGTGAAAGGAAGCATACATTTCTCTTAAATTCTGTAAGCCAGTAAAAACATTGCCTATGGGTCCAGATAACAAATTGTGGCTAAGATTCCTGCATTAAAAATAAAATAATGATAATAAGAACATTTAGTTTATGACTGAAAACTCATTAACAAAAACCACTGAAATTAGCAGTGAGGGAATAAGCAACTCACAAATGTCGGAGACTTTTCATGCCAGGTAAGGATAGCGGAATATTTTGGGTGAAAAAGTTGCATGCCATATTTCTGCAGACATGAAATACCAGATTTATCAAACCTATAAATAAGTAAATTAAACAGTTGCATGAATGAGGCATGTTACTTACATATGAGTCGCATTAGGGGGTAACACATATGGAATTTCACCACGAAGGCTATTGGAACTAATATCCCTTGAAAAAGAAAGATGAAAATGTTCAGCAATAGGCGTGCTTCCACAACTATATTAAATTCAAAAACCAGTAGAACCACTTACAGATGCTTCAAATTGTAGAGATTATAGAGCCCGGCAGTAATATATCCAGAGAGGTTTAAACCATGAAGTTTACTGCATAAGATCAAAGGGGAATTAAGTTCTTGTAATACAGCACTATACTTGGTACATACTCAATAATGGTGATATGTGCATTACAGGTATATTACAGAAGACCCAGAACATGACACTCCATTCCATGATTCATCGCAAGGATCCCCACCATCCAATCTCCAACCCGTCAGCTGTGGTGGTTGGTTGAGGGTCTTGTAAAGCTCTTCAAGAGCTGCGACTGCAATAAACTCGGTGGAGAAATACATAAAATCAATAAATGTATGATCTAACTGATATGGAATATATAAGGAATGATCAAAAACTTGCAGTTTTCTTCAGTCACCTGGAACTTTCATCGAGTAGGTGATGTGCATGTGAGACTAAACACAAATGATGCACATAAACATTTTAACTTCATTCCACACCAAGGTAGTCAATTACCTCACATTGCCTAATATTTCAAAGAATGACTTTTAACTGGAATTTCACAAGGAAGAATTATTTGAAAGACAATGTGAGGCAATTGACTTCCTTGGTTTGATACAGGACGGAAAATGACCAAAGCTGTGTCTCTGGAAAATGAATAGGAGCATCTTCATTGTCTATTTCTTCGTGCCTTTAATCAGATTGATTATGGCTATACCTTAACTCTTTAGATAGAATACGAATAAATGTACCTAAATTTGAAGAGTGATGAAATGAAGCTACTTTTCCTTTCTGGTAAAACCCAGAACACTATTTCTATACTAGAAAAGACGACAGGTCGTTTTCCGCAAACAACTTGTGTCGTACAACTAACAATAACGAGCGGGGTCAGACTTCAGAGGCGATCCCTGAGTCAACTCAAATCGACTCGAACCCCGATTCGGCTATTTTCCCGCCAAATTTTCTTTCCAGAAAAACAGAGAATTTTCGTGACCTTTCTGTTTGGCTGCTGAGAAAATTAAACAGAGAATTACCCAAAGAAAAACTCTAATTTTTCGCATCCAAAACATGAAAAAGCAAAACTCTGTTTCTCTTTCTCTCCTGTACCGGAAGTTTGAAGATTCCGATCTACCGTATTTCTTAATCCCTTTCTACTTTTCTTGTACTTTCTCAGTGAGAAAATAGGGGATAGCGGACAATATAAAGAACATCTTCACCGAAGTACATAAAATTAACAATCTAAGAAAGAAACTCCGAGAAAATCAAGAAGATACCGAAAGATTTAAGAAGTTACCGTCAAGTAGATCAGTATAAGCCCCAGCCTGAGAAGCCAGAAGCACCCCGATGAAAATCGCTATGAAAAATACGCATTGATACTGCTTGGCCATGTTTTGTTGAAAATCAGGCTAATCTCTCCTGAGAACGAAAAGAAATTGTCAGAGAAACAGGGAATTGAAGCCAAACGAAAAGCTCTGCTTTTGGTTCCGGAGAAGGAGATGAAGTAATTAGAAGCAAAGATCAAAAATTCGAAACCGTTCGTATTTTCTTTCATTTTCCTCCATTTTCTCCGAAACCAAACAGAACGGAGATCGTTGAAGAAGACTGTAAACTGACCGAATCGCAATCAAGAAATTAGAGCTATTAAGAAGAAAATCACGTTCAATTTATGACGAACTGTAACTCTAGGGCTTGAGATTGAACCTTTGGGGAGAGAGAGAGAGAGAGAGAGAGAGAGAGAGAGGGAGAGAGAGAGAGAGAGAGAGAGAGAGAGAGAGAGAGAGAGAGAGGGAGAGGGTTTGGAATGTGTGCTGTGGAGGTTGCAGAAAGCCAGAGACTGATATATTGTCTAGACGAGTATGAGAATCGCTGATTTGCTAGCTGGGTGACACGTCAGCGAAAAACCGTTAGTTTCGTCTCGTCTCGTCAGTGGCACGTGCCGCTTCTCTAGGTTGTTACGAGAGAACGGGCCGTGGGCCGAAAAATAACCCGACCCGGCCCATGAACGCAAGAGTTGGGGTTCAATTTAAAAATGTAAAAAATAAAAAATCGAATGCTTCAAGCTCTCTGCTATGGCCGAACCAGCCAATGGAGGAGGGGAAGAAGATGACTACATGGGGGACCTCTCTCGATTCCTCACTCCAGAAGCCTCCAGTACTCCAAAATTCATATCCAAAAAGGTAAGGTTGTAAAGTTAATGCCGTGTTTGGTTCCCTATGAAATTTTAGCATGAGAATCTGAAAACCTAATTCTGAGTTGGTGGTGCATCTAGTTTTCGTTCTGGCTCTGTTAGTATCTTTTTGGTTATTGGAAAGCATAAAATTTCGTGTTATAGCTAATTTTCATTTGTTGGTGAGCAAAATCAATAACAGTAATAGTGATGGTTCTACCTATTTCAGATTTCCAATAGCAAAACCTCAACTGTCCAACCCATTAAGAGAAAATCCAAAGCACCAAATTGGCAAGAACAGCGTAAACTTGATAGGGAAAGAAAGCAACAAGAAGAGGATGAGAAAACCTTGGCCAATATAGAGGCTCCAATCCCACAATCCAACATAGGCTTCAAACTTTTGAAGCAAATGGGGTATACCCCAGGTTCAGCCCTTGGCAAGGAGGGCTCGGGCCGCGCTGAACCGGTGAAGGTTGACATCCGGCGCTCACGAGCAGGAATTGGGAGGGAGGATCCTCATAAGGAGAAGAGGAAGAGGGAGGAGATTAGGACTGAGGAGGAGAAGAAGAATGAGGAGAGTTTGATGGAGGATTTTGGGTCTAGGAAGAAGTTACAGTGGCAGACTCGGAGAGTTGTGGTTAATTTTAACAAGGCCAAGGCCGCTTTGGATCAATTGGAAAATAGGGAAGTTGTGCCGCCGGAGAAGAATGAGGATGAGGAAGAGGAGGCTGGAGAGTCGGAAGAGGAAGAGGAACAGATTACCGAAGAGGTATGTTTCTTGAATTTCTATGTTTTTATTGTGTAATGGGTTTAATTGAGCATATGTTTAGAGTAATGTGACTGAAGTTTGATCTAAAACCATGTTTGGCATGAATATCAAACACTTTTAGATGAATTCTGATCTACTGGGTTAGGTTTTAGTTAGTGCCAGCTCTCGCAAGTACAACTCCAATCATTTCGAGTTTCGTTAGATAAAATGATCAAGTAAATTGAAAAAGATAATCCCTTTTTTTGGTTGAGCAGCTGTAGCTATTATGTAATATTGTGTACTTGAAGAATTTAAATAAAGTTTTGTTCAGCATGTCATTGATATACTTATTCAAATTTTTTTTTGTCCTTGTATGTTTAGTGATCAAGTGGAGACTTAATTTGGGCTTAGGATAAACATTATGAAGTCGGTGTTAAAAGAATAATATAATGACTTAATTGAGCTTTAGGATAAACTTTAGAATGTTAAAGAAAGTTTCAGCTCTGTACAATGTAACAACTAACAACTAACAAGTGAAAGCTAAGGAAACGTATCCTGATAGTTGCAGCTCTGCTATTCCACATTCTCTTTCCTTGGTGTAACAGGAGTTAGGTCATTCTCCATGTCTTTTATTATACCTATAATGTAAATATGTAATTGCATATGGATTTCAGAGGGAGCTTGTTCAGTCAAGTCTGTTAAGCATGATTGGGTGCAACTCTTCTCCTTATTACCTTTTGATGATTGGTTGATATTACTCAATAGGCTTGAAAATTATTTGTTCATCAAAATAACCAGTCATGATGATTGCTCTGTGCTCGTTGCAGGATTTGCAAGAGATATTGATGAAACTGAGAGATGAACATCGGTACTGCCTCTTTTGTGGATGCCAGGTAATGCATAGTATATGGTTGTACATAGATTGATGTTTACTTTCTAAGAGGGAAATTTGAGCTGAAGTTGCTTGTTTGCTACAGTAGAACTACAAGTCCAACTTTTCTGATTGTCTTGTTACAAATTCTGCTTTTTATTTCAGTATGAATCAACGGAGGCACTATTATCCTGCTGCCCAGGAACTAATGAAGATGACCACTGAACTTAATTTCCCAACGTGTGGATACGCCCAGAATGTCTTCCTTGTTTGACAGAGAATACTGAGAGGTAATGCATCTCATATATGGAGATGGATGTACTTGCTTGCAATGAAGATCTTTTCGTTCTTGCAGCCGAATGACTTACTGTGCCTTGTTATGCAACTCTGTGAGTCAAAACCCAGTAGGAAGGCAATGAAGTTGCTCACAGATAACTTCTGTATCTGCAGGCCCTGCATCTAACCCCTAACCTCGGTTGGAAGGTAAGTGTTAGTTAGACTGCTCACGGACGTTGAATTTTCTCCATGTGGGGATAATGTATAAGATGTAGAATTTGTCATACATTTACATCGGAGGGCAATGGTACTATCTACACCTATCAACTAGGGTACTTGATTGAAATTTGTATAGGCTGAAGCCCTTGCTACTACAAATTAATGTTGGTCTGTGGCCAATGGCATATCTCAGACGGCAACATAACTCTTGAAACATTGATTTATCCGGAAAAATTCCGTCTAAGCATGTTGATTCAACTGGCATAGTTTTTTATGTTTGAAATATTTTCCAGAAACCCTTTTTATAATTTAGTGCTTCATTGTAGGTTCCAAAGTTTAGCTGCTTTGCAATCTGCAAGGACTCGGGTCTCATCAGTTGAGTCCTTGATCAATCAATGGATTGGTTCAATGATAGGTCGGTGGTTTAAGCCTCTCTTGATCCCTAATTTTTCCCAGACATGGTATGTGGGCAGTTCAAGCTTGGAAAACTGGAGATTTAAGAACTGGAAAAGCTAGACACTCCATCAGTGGCTATCGTTTGCATAATGGCATTGTGTATATCTCTCATTTACGGCCGTAGGGCAATTTCAACTCCTTTAAATCTTTGGAGCATAGATGATGGGTTATTTACTCCATTCCAGTATTGAGAATAAGCTGCCTTTATAGTTCATATGACAAGCACAGCACCTTAGGGCGCTGATCCCCAATCTTAAACCAAAGTGCTTCAAAATAAACTCAAACTACCACAGAACCAAAGTGTTTCAAAGTAGACTCATAAGCCCAGTACCATTTATTTGGGAGGTCTTGAGTTCAGCTCAAGAACGAGCAATTATTATGTATTCTCAGTTCTTATGTAATTAAAGATAAAATAAACTCACAAAATATCACCCATCACATAATCGTAATTCAAACAGTATCTTATTGGTAGGTAAGCAGTTAAGAAGTTCAGCAGGCTGACCTTGATTAACCTTGATTAACCTCGAGTCTTAACACATAAAAGCAGAGTCAGTTTGGGTTCTACCCAACAAGAAGCCATAATTATCCAACAGAAGTTGCCCTAGTTTTTGGCTTTGATTACAATAGACACTGAGAGGCCACTTTTAAAGTGACCAATGCTGACTGGAGGAGTCATAGCCCCTGGAGTTTCCAAGTTCCATATTTTGCTGCCTCCTACCCTGTTGAGACAACTCAAGCTCACCAGGGTAGTGACTATTAAGAGGCTGCGAGATTTGACCGAGACCCAGATCAGGAAGCATCTCATGGGAACTGCTACCAGCCTCATTTCCCTTGAAACCCCAGGACAGGGTTGGAAATGGATTGACGGTGCCAACATTAGCTATTGATTGAGCCATGGGTGCCCCTTGGGTGTTTATGAAGGCATTCGTCCCAACACCTCGGTTTCTAGAGTCCCATGGTTGACTTGACAGAAGAGAGAGAGCACAGCTCGAGTCGTTGACTCCTGTGACGCATTCTCCTGGAGGAATTCCAGGACCAGGATAACTGGTCCCACCGGCTGACCCTTGCATGTAAAGATCAGATCGAGCATTCTCAGGGTTGCTCTGCCATGGATGTTGAAGAAACTTTCCGGTGGCAGTGACAGTTTGATTTACAGGTGCCCGCTCAGAAGTTCTTGCTGTTGCAGATGCATCTCTCCCAGCCCTTGGGTATGCAGTGAAGTCCATCAGATAGCTTCCAACCCTGCTGCTGTTTTCTATCATTGCAAGTAAGTTTTATAATTAGGATAAGAACTGAAATTAGGCACATTATAGTTGTAGAGTGCACCTTGACTAATGAAGCGGTAATGACTAACCATAGATAGATGAGGAGAGACGGCCAAAACGTGGAGACAACATGGATCCAGGTTGTGGCTTTCTCCTACGCTCATTATGACCAGCCAGGCGTCTGCGGCAACTGCGTTTCCCTTGGTCAAATTCAGGAAGCTGATGAAATCTGGACAGAGACTATCAGATAAGTAGTTAATTTTGTAATAAAAGAAAATATTTATCATTATAGTAGAGCATAAACCAAAGACAAAGCAAATTGTAAATTAACCAAAATATATATACGTTTAATTAGGACAATTGTGTGTAGTCTGGCTACGCAGAGGATCAGGAGTTTACTCTGTAAGAACATCAACAGTTGCGACACAACTGATGAGACCTGAAATTCCCGGATCCCACCACTGAAATGTTCTTTTGCAAAACCTAATCAGACAAAAGCCCTTGGCAGACAGAGCTAGACTTATCTAACAACGAAAGTCTATAGTATGCATAAATTTCAGAGCATTGTAGTTGAACTACCAACAGAAACAAAAACAGTTGTCAACCTCCAAACTCAAACCAAATAAACTATTATGAATTCACAAAATGGCAGGTAACTAACCTATTAATCATATGCTGCTAGTTTGCAGGATCACTTAGATCTTGAAGAAAAACTATGCAAGAGACTGGTGTACAACTTTGCTGCTGTCACTCAACAGAGAGGATTGATGAAGCAAAGTACTACTTGCTATACCTAGACAATTTTAATCTCATGCTCGTAGCTCACAAGTCACTCACACCTATGCTTTTATTTATAATAATGTTTTTTTTCGATGGGGTTTATTTATAATAATGTTGGGCACTTGATATTGCAAATATAACTCCAATTGGGGGACCTACCATCACATATATCCAATAAGAAAGTTCAAATGCCAAAAAGAACATTTTAACTGTCAGTTCTATACTATGTGATGTGTAAACTATATATAACAATAAGATTGAAACTATCACACACTGAGCTATACACAAAACTAGATTATCCTGAAAACCATCTACAAACCATAGGTAAAATACATGCAATGCAACATTCAAAGCACAAGTGTTGATAAGAATTGCATCGTTCCCACACAGGTGAGTTCAAGTTAATTACAAGAACCATAACTTAAAGAAATGTGAGTTCAATAAGTACATATGGCATCGCATTGCTACAAGCAATTCATGACTCATGATTTCTTATGTAGGAATGAGAACTGCATTTTATGGTTTGCAGCGTCAATGCAACATGTGAAAAATACTCTCCACCAAAACTTTTAGTTTATGTGGCTTCCCAGGATTGAAATCTAACACCTAATGGATCCTAACTAACTAACAGGAATGCATAATTTATATTTAGATAAGTGGGACAGAGTTTGGTATCGGACATCATTGTGGGATTCTATTTCCTATAATTTTCAGGATATACCTTTCTTCCTCATCCATGAGGATTTGAAGTCTCTTCAATATTGTATTATGTAGTTGTGCTGACTACTGTGCTGTTCTCTTGTTCAGAATTGGAAGTTTTTAAATATATAGTAGCCTAGCGGTAGGTTAGTTAGACCACCTGCCTGTTTCTGTAAGTAGATAGCTTCTCCAATATGTTTTATATTCTAATAAGAACTTTGTGATTCTCAGAATATTCATTTGAACTGCTGGGAGATATATTTAGATATGGTCCAAAAGCATCCAACCATAATAAAATTTAACATTTTTTCTATAAAGGAGCTGGTAAATGGTAGCTAGGTTCAGTTCACCTATAAACACAAGGAAAAACAAATGGAGAGCACCAACTCTTCAAGTCTGATTTGGGAAGATATCTACATTAATAGTACCGTAGCAACTAAGTTGTAATTGATTGGCAAGACTTTATCACACTTGAGCCTTTTTCTAACCCCAAGTTAAAAGTTATGTATTTCCACAAAGAAACCAAATGACAGGTTTGGAAACCTCCAGAGGGTAATAGATTAGTACAATATAGCATGCCAGCAGTTGGTTTGTTCTGAGAACCCCAGAACCTTCCATAGTAAATTAAAGGAGGAGTGAAACTATATCCGAGTCATGATATAGTCATAAAGTCACTGAAGGTATTAGCCTTCAAGCACAAGAACTCCAAAAAATGAACATATATATGCTTCCAGGAAGCCATGGTGTTTACATTCGATCATACGTTTTGGGGGAAAAAAATGCCCTTCCACAACAAAAAAGGAGCCAAATATTCCTGAATGGCTTCCAGTTTTCATTGAATGCATAAAAGCACAAAACGCTAACACGCCTGGTGAAATTGTGTCATCGTCATCAGATAAACCCCAAAGATAAACCACAAAAACACATTTACAAGCCCATATATACCCATTAAAAAAAATGAAAGTAACAAAGCAGAAGTTGAATGATTTCACAGAAACAAGTATTAGTTACCAAAGGATTAATGTCCAAGCACAGAAGCATCGAAACAAAAAGATAGAGAATGAAAGCAATAATTGTTGGAAGAGGAAAAAGGGGAGTAGTGGTTGCTGACCTGCTACACTGCTGGCAAAACCTCTGTTCAAGGCCCGCAACAATGACGGTTGGGGTCTTAGAGTGCATGCCACACACTTTGTGCCGGGAATAGTAAGCTTTAACATCACTCAGATCTGCGTTGCAACCCTCCACCTGACACCTGGGCGGCTGAGCCTGATGGGCCAAGCCACCGGCCCGCTGCTTCTTGGGCGGTGTAGCCCCGGAACAGGAAGACCCGGACCCGGATTTGGGCGGTGCTCCGATTCCAGCATCCTCAAAGTAGATTTTGCGGCCGAATTTGAGGCCGTTGAGTGACTCGGTCTCGGTGGAGGAGTTATTGGGTGGGGAGGAGGAGCTCCCTCCGGAGTCTGTCATAGAGCTCGAGCCCATTTCCATGAGTGAGACCTGCTCTAAAGCCCATTCATAATTAGTTGGAGGGGGTCATTATCAGTGTGAAGAAAATGAGAGAGAGAGAGAGAGAGAGAGAAAGAGAGAAAGAGTCTAGTCTAGTCTCGTCTAAAGGAGTGGTAGTGAGAGATTGATAAAGTTGCTCAGTCAGTATGGAGGCAGTGAAAAGCAGACACCTGACAGTGGCCCATGCCAGCTCTGAGGCTCTGAGAGAGAGAGAGAGAGAGAGAGATTGTTTCTGTATTGGAGTGGTACACTTATCTGAGAAACACTCTGTGACTGTGTACAAAAATAATAGAGCAAAACGCAGGAGAGAGAGAGAGAGAGAGAGAGAGAGAGGCGATGGATGGCACTCTATGGAGCTCCCTTCCTTCCCTTTTTCCTCTCCCCCACCGAGCTAGCGAGTTTGGCAGCTTTACGAGAAGCTCCTTTCTAGTGCTTGCTAATTACAAACTAAGCTCTCCCTGTCGTTTTACCAAACTTTCTTCTACTTTTCTCAATTCTCAAAAATTCAAACATTGCTTTTTTGCTTCGGATATATGGTGCCCATATGCCACATGGGACCCACCCGTTTTTATTTTGCTGATTCCAAATGTCTAATTTGCCCCTACTTTATTTTTTTATTTTTTTTTTTTTTCTAAAAGATATAATAAATTTTTATTATCAAGCTAGCAATATTATAAAACACTTACCACGTATTTCAATACTTTAACACTTTTTATACATGTACTTTAGTTTTCTCTTTCTCCCTCCCAAGAGGCATGACTAAGGCGACTTCTTAACAACGTTTTACATGGTTTGTCATACTCTGCATCTTCTACATCAGTTTTGCAATGTTGGTCCTTTTCTTTATTAGCAGTGATCTGGTAACACATTTGGCTCCTCTGTCGTTGAGCATTTGCTTGCGGGATTTGATGTTTTACTTTTAGTATCGGCTTATTTAGTGGTTATGTGTCGCGCTTCTATTGATGTTGCGTTAGGTTTCCAGTTCGTTTTGTTTGGTGGTATGGTACTGACCTCACTTTTTTCATCCAAGAATGAGGGCACTAGGAGACTGGCTTCGTGTTTCTTCTTTTCGCCAGAACATTGCAAATCGGAGTTCTAATGACTTTTCCAGCGAACCACCACGAGTGGCAATGCACCACCACGGCTTGCCACCACTTCCTCTTCATCCCCTTATAACCAAACCGATTGCAACCCTAACCAAACCGCTTCACTTCTCTAGTTCATATCCAACCACCACTCCTCCACCTTTTTGCTCTTCCCAAAATTAGCCACCATATTGTCCTCCCCTAGGGTGCTACTCCATGATTTTTCTTTTTGCTATTTGCTTTACCAAACACCATCATCGCCACCTTTCTCTACAACTTTTTTTCTTGTCTTCGTTTTGTAAATCTCCCAACATATTCTCTCTCCCTTCTTCCTTTCTGTATATTCATTACATCCTCTTGATCTTAAACTATCACCCATATCACATTTCTCTTATACCTTTCTTCCTCTACTTCATCACCACCTCTCCAAAACTCCTCTATATCCAAGTATCACACTCTATCTCTACCAATTGTCCTCACATGAATGATATTTAGAGAGTAGTTAATTTTGAACATTAAGAGCATGATAACATACCCTATGTGCATGTGAAAATTGTGAGTTAACCTCTACCTCGATCCCGTCCATTCATCACAACCTTAGCTTAGTGTAATATTAGTTTACTTTGAATACAATTAGCTTAGTTGAATTACCAACCACTCAAACAACAACCATCTCACTACATCATTGTGCACATAACCATTGCATGTCTTTGCTCTCTTTGAACCTAAATGTGTGAACTTGTACATTTTGTATATTCATCTAACTTTTCTTAAGATTAAGTGATTAACCCTAGCTAGAGATAAAAAGATATCCAATCCTCATCGGTTCGACAACCTTTTCTTATAATCCATATACTATAACTTGTATCCCTTATATTTGAGAGTAGCTTAAATGCTAACATCAATGTCCAAGAACAAGCCCAGAGATGAGACCACCTTCTTTGCCGTTTTGGCCTTAGTGCATGATGGAGGCAAATAAAGAATATGAATCCTAACTAGCAGCAGATTGAGCGACATCACTTCATTATCACTGATCCCATCATAGTCGGCCAAAATCATCGTCGTTTGACAATAAAACCACAGTCCACCAGTGAGGACTCGTTGCTTGTCTTCCGAGCAAGAGAATCAGGAAAAATAACGTCCATTAGGACGCTCTCGAATTGAGAGGCGACCCGGGATATGCCAGACCTGACTGATGGAGGCCATGAACCTCTTCAGGCTAATCAGGTCTGATTTAGAAGACACTATACCGTGCGAAAGGGTTGCACTCACTCATACGATTGTTTGCACCATTTTATTTTCTAGACTATACTGTGCGAAAATGAACAACAAAATAATTGTCCAACATATTCATTTATAAATATATAAGGAAATTACTAATTTTGAACTCATATATCTTTGACATGTGTTTCTCACGTGCTAATTGACATATTCTATTTCGAAAAAGAAAAAATATATGATGTAGTGATTAATTCATTATTCATAAGTAGATGGATTAAAAATAAAAGATAAAAGTAGTAGATAGTATTATACCGGTATTTGATGATAGTGCATGGATAGTAGTATATACGTATATTATACAGAAAAAAATATGTACGTATATTATTAGGACAATTTTTAAATATTATTTAACTATTTATTTATTTTTAAGTTTTTAAATATCAATTTATATTCAATTTTTATACAGAATAACATTATTATAAAATATTAACATGTACAAAAAATTTGTACACTTCGGCCTAAAATTGATAATAATACAAAACCACTTTTGTTTTGTTAGAATTTTTTTTATCATAAACAGAACAATAATTGTCACCTTTTTTTTTGTCAAGAACAATAATTGTCACTTCAAGCCACAGAATACATTCGTAACCTTTTGGCTTTTATTTTGAAGTACAAGCAAATATTGCATCATGACTCCAACAATCATGTTCCATTCTGATGTGCCAAGATAGGAACCCACCAGACGTTTTCCTCTTTTTTCTGTTATGCAAGTATGTGTTGTCCCTTCTCACTTTTTGATTAAACAAAATCATATCAATTTTGTTTCTCTTTTTTTTTTCTTTTTTTTTAGTTGGCGCTTTATGTTCAAAAAAATGTTATCACCATTTTATTCCAAAATAAAACAAAATGTTTAAGTATAACGAAATATAAAGAAGAGAAGCAAATAGCACAAGAATAGAATGTATTTTTATTGATGAATAAGGATCTCTATATATAGAGGAATACATGGGTACAATCCACATCATAATTGAAATCATATTCAATGTATAATCTTTATGCCATACTAACTAAAGATACTTCTACATTGACAAGTCAACACTCCCCCTTGTGCTGTCAAGTCTAGGTGATGCTCCTCGCGTTGTCTCATTAAAAAGCTTGTCAAGTAACAAAAACCCAATGAGATAAAAATAACCTTGATCGAAGGGAAAAAGAGTACAACACACCCTTCATATTTGTAAACTTTGCATGGACGCCAGACTCCCCCCGAAGTTTGCGTCTCCCCTGATTTTCACAATCATGGGAGCTCAGATAACTTAAGCAAACCAATGTTTTTCACATACTTCTTAAATGTGGATTTAGGCAGTGATTTGGTAAACAAACATACCGCATTATCTTCAGATCGAACCTAATTCAGTTTGATCTTGAGGAACTTTTGTTGTTGCTGGTTATAGAAGAATTTAGGCGATATATGCTTGGTATTGTCGCCTTTGATGAAACATTGCTTCATTTGCTTAATGCAAGCAGCATTATCCTCATAAATGCATATAGGTTCATCTGTGGTAGACCTCAAACCACATGTTCTTCTTATATATATGTGTAGCAATAGACCTTAACCATATACACTCTCGAACAGCTTCATAGAGAGCAATAATCTCAGCATGATTCGAAGAAGTAGCGACAATGGTCTACTTAGTAGACCTCCAAGATATCACGGTGTTTCTTATGGTAAAGACATAACCAGTTTGGGAACGACCTTTGTATGGGTCAGAGAGATACCTAGCATCAGCAAAACCCACCAAAACATCACAAGGATTTTGTGAATAAGGGGCAGCAACGGAACAAACAGTGGTTCGACCGGTCGATCGTCAACAGCAAGCATGAGTTCCTTACCATCTTACCATATTTTCGTGACTCTCTGTAGGGAAAAAACAAACTCATATCAATCATACCCTTCAAGTAACGAAAGATAGTTTTTATGCCAGTCCAATGACGTTGCATAGGCGCAAAGCTATATCTAGCTAACAAGTTTACAGCAAATGAGATATTGGGTCATGTACACTGTGTCAAGTACAATAATTCGCCTATTGCACTGAGGTACGGTACCTCAGCCTCTAAAACGTCTTCACCATCATCCCTTGGGTGAAACAGATCTTTCTTTGGATCAAGACTGTGACCAATCATGGGAGTGCTAATAGGATGAACTTTATCCATATTAAAATGCATGAGCATCTGTTGGGTATAAGCTGATTGATGAATCAGGGGATCACTATCACGGTGCTCAAGTTCCAAACCGAGACAAAACCGTGTTTTTCCAAGATCTTTCATCTCAAACTCGGATTTCAAGTAGTCAGCGGTTTCTCTTAATTCATCAAGAGTTCCAATAATGTTCATGTCATCGACATAGACCGCTACTATTGCAAATCCGGAACTTGTTTTCTTAATAAACACGCAGGGGCATAATTCATTGTTCACATACCATCTTCCAATCAAGTAGTCACTTAGACAGGTATACCACATTCGTCCGGATTGTTTCAATCCATATAGTGAGCGTCACAATCTTATTGCAAACGCGCTCCGTGGTCTAGAGCCACTTGTCTTGGGTAACTGAAGCCCATCCAGGACCTTCATATAAATCTCCGTATCTAGATCCCCATAGAGATACGCTGTGACCACATCCATAAGTTGCATGTTCAGTTTTTCAGAAACTACCAAACTGACAAGGTAGCGGCACGTTATGACGTCTATTACGAGAGTGTATGTCTCCTCGTAGTCGATTCCAGGGCGTTGTGAGAAGCCTTGCCCCACAAGGCGAGCTTTATATCTTATTATCTCATTTCTCTCATTACGCTTTCTAACAAAGACCCATTTGTATCCAACATGTTTTATTCCAGAAGGTATTGGCACAACTGGCCCAAATACCGTTCTCTTTGTTACTGAGTCCAACTCAGCCTGGATCGCATCTTTCCATTTAGGCCAATCAACTCTACGTTGACATTCATCAATGGAGCGAGGTTCTATATCATCGGTCTCAATCAACTCTCGTGCACAAGCATATGGAAACACATCATCAACTATGATGGAGTTTCTATCCCACGTCCTATGTACACTAGTGTAATTAATCGAGATCTATATGTTCCCACGGATAGGTTCTAGCGATGGAGCGTCCTCCAAAGATGTCTCTTGGACATAACCATTACCCAAAACGTTTTCATGCGACAGATTTTGAGTATCGATAAGATGGGGATTATTGTGTGCCATCGCAGACCTCTTTCTAGGGCGCGCATCCTTCAAACCTGGTGGCCTCCCACGCTTCCTCAACGGAGCCACGACCTGAGCCACATCACCACTATTACGAGTGATGGCGCCAGCAACCATCCCTCCCATAGGGGCGGCTGCTGCAGCGACTTTGAGTCCAAGTCCTTTTTCAGGTACTTGCATTCTTGCAGGCACGTTTGTAGCTGGTATATGAGATCTAGTCACTTTAGCAAGATCTAAAAAAGCGTCAGGAAGTGAATCTGCGACTTTCTGAAGATCTATTATTCTACGTACTTCTATTTCTCTTTGTGCAGTAAGAGGATCGTTATGAGACATAGTGGGGATATGCCACGATAATTCTTGTCGTTCCTGCTGAACGTTTACGTTCTTATCTCCCCCGAACGAAAGGAAGACTGTCTCATCGAAGTGACAATCCGCAAATCTTGTGGTAAATAGATCACCTGTCAAGAGTTCTACATAACGGGTTATGGTTGGAAACTCAAATCCAACATAAATACCCATTCGTCTCTGAGGACCCATTTTGGTACGCAGTGGCGGCATAATATGCACATAGACAGCACACCCAAAGACACGTAAGTGCAAGATGCTTGGCTCGTACCCAGTCACTAGGTGTTACGCAGAAAAAGATTGGGTTGGGGTGAGCCTCAGACGAATAAGCATAGATGCATGCAATATTGCGTTCCCCCAGGCAGAGAGAGGAAGGTTGGTGCGCATTACTAACGTTCTTGTGACCATTTGTATTCTTTTATCGACAGCCTCTGTGAGACCATTCTGGGTATGCACATGTGGAACTGGATGCTCAATATCCATTCCAATAGACAAGTAGTAGTCATCGAAAGTCTTTGATGTAAACTCTCCAGTATTATCAAGCCTGATAGATTTGATGAGATGATCCGGGTAGTGAGGCCGCAGGCGAATTATTTGTGCAACGAGTTTAGCATAAGCAACATTACGAGTGGACAACAGCGCGGCATATGACCAGCGTGTTGACGCATCAACCAACACCATAAAATACTTAAATGGCCCACTTGAAGGTTGAATAGGTCCACATATATCCCCTTGGATTCTCTGTAAGAATGGGAGAAGTACTTTAGAATCGTTTGCATAGGATGATTTTGGTCCAAGTTTCCCTAAGGAACAGGCTTTGTAAAACGAGCGTTTGGCCAATAAGTCTTTAGAAGCATAGAAGGACTTAGTCACAATAGATGAAGAACTAAAGTCAATTTGGTTCGACCAATCGACGAGAGGATTCGACCGGTCGATCAGCTCTCTGGATTGGGTCGACCGGTTGATAGAATCATCGACTGTTCGACGACGCACGCTGGTCGAGTTCGACCGGTCAACAATGGTACTTCGATCGGTCGTCGAGCGGCGGACAGCGGCAGTTTTGCCTATTTTCATGGATGTCTCATCTCCTTGAATCAACATTTGATTCTTGCTTCGATTAGCTCGATGAAATGGATGTCCATGTGAGGTTTTCAATATACAGATCATCATATCACGACTACGATGTCCCAACCTATCGTGCCAAAGCCAATATGTGTATGAATCCAAGAGGTCATCCCGAATGACATTGTTTGATTCAATAGCTCGAATAGTAGTAGCATATAACCCACTAGAGAGACACATAAGCTTCTCTAAAATGTAGGGGTGGCTTCGGTTAGGGAACCGAACTTTTTTTTCCTTTACCGTTACCGAACCAAAATTTTCGGGATATCATTTCTTGTTTCCGATACCGTCCCGATTACCGATTTTACCGGAATTCCGGTATCCCGAACTTCATCGGTCGGTTCGGGTCGGTAATGGGCCTACCGGAAATTGCAGAAGAAACCAGAACCAGAGAACAAGAAGACGAGAACAAAAAAAGAAAGAGAGTTGTAGGTTGCTGAAATTCCGGTTCGCCGGATTGTCCCAATAACGGTAGTCGTCTTAAACACTAATCGGAGAGTATATACCAATTTAAAATTAACTCTCCTATAACAAACAATTGTTCAATCAATACAATTACTTATGTGATAAACACAATTGATTGAAACAATCCTAAAACCCAAAGAGTGCGTCAAAGTAGCACTCCACGGTCTAGTGTTCACTACATGATGCAATTAACATGCACAACAATTATATTCACAATTCTACTAAGTAGTGAACAACAATAGGAAGCAATACAAATATGCTTCACAATAAACAACCTAGGTTTTAACTATTGCACAAGTAATACACAATTGATAACAAATATATATGCAACAAGCACAATCAATTGTACAACCTAGAATCTCAAAGTGTGCATCAAACTAGCACACCACGGACTATATATATCTATGTATGAACAAGCACATAATATGCTAATCAATTAAGCACAATACAATAGATAATCAATCACACAACCAACACACAATATGGTCACCCGGAACCTCTACCTCTTGTGTAAGACTATGAAAACGCCAAACGGCAACACGTACAAGGGGGAAACTCCGTCCCAAACTCTACACTATCAACCCTATGACTAGTGGCAGCTCTAACCTTGTGTAGCCCCGAATGCTCTTCAAGTGATCCCACCTCAAGCTTCTCCGATTGATCGAACTTCACCGCGTGAATCCTCCAACCACAAGACACCGACTATGCAAGTGTGTGTGTGTGTGTGTGTGTGTGTGTATGAATGAATGAATTCAATTCAATTAACACAAGCAATTCAACAAGGAACAATTGTTTGTATTAACCAAACCGAATTGAAAAGCCTTGAATATGATTCAAGGGTTTGTTTAACTAATCACAAGGATCATTAGCTAAACAAACAAACAACAAAGAAGATTGAATATAGATTCAATCATTCAATTCAGCAATTCAACATGGAACAATTGCTAGAATCGAATAGAATCTCCTAAATCCTAAACATAGGCTAAACTAGCATATAAATGCAAATCAAAGTGTTTAGCAATAGATTATAGATGGAGATTAAGGTGAGGAACCTACAACATGGAACTAGGATCACTCACAATACCAAAGAACTCTCTCAAAGTGTATTTTCGACTATGGGGAAAGAGTTGACCGAAATGAAACAAAGGGATTCTATTTATAGAAAACAGCCCAGCAGCATTTGCGATCGATCGCACGATATTATGCAATCGATCGCACAGTGTAAAATAAGAAGACAGAAGCTCCTGGAAGTGCGAAACCCTTGTTTGCGATCGATCGCAGAATGTCGTGCGATCGATCGCACAAAAAGTCCCAACGGACATATTTTTGAAATGCAACGGTCATAAAAATCTAACGGACAAATTTGCCACGTGGTGCGATCCGTCGCATGAACAGTGATGATCGATCGCAAGGCATAAAACAGCCTTAAACATAAAGGAATGCTAATCAAAACAAATCTATAAGAATATCTAGCAATCCTATTATCATAAACTCAAATGTATGAAACTATGCATACAAAATAAGCACTCGAAACTTGTGATACAAGACACAAGTGTGGCAATCAAGCATCCTATACTTATGTGATTCACATCATAAGTGGAAGGAAAACAACCTAGATAAACCTAGGACAACAAGGAAGACATAATATGAATGAAATGCATGTGCATATGCATGAGTCATACCTTGAGGTGCTTGAACGAAACCTTCGATGACCAATGATCGAAGTCCGGAGAAAAGACCGGATAAGAAAGGCGTCTTCACGAACCATCTCGAGTAAGAACAACCTAAGCCACGACACCTAATCCCTAAACAATCTAGCATTGAATACAAAACAAATGCTAATACAAGGGAAGAGGTTTTGTCAAATAGGAAATAGCCAATAGCAAATATTTTGCCCTTACATCTGGGGAAAAATCATACTAGCACTCTGCCTGCCTACACGCATTTGTGGTACAAACAAAATGCGACATCCCAGCTAACAAATAGGAGCAACTCCTTCTTCATAAGCCGCTTGAAATACGCCAGACAAATCCAAGATAATTATCAACTCCAACAAGAAGTCATGATCCGGATTAAACCGACAATAATTTGAGGACCAAAAAAAACGATCTCACCCCCAAGAAGGTCCAAACCTGGGAATGATCAAAACGAGCCGCTAAGAAAGCTCAATGGATCCAAGTAGGGAAACCCTACTTTTGGCTTCCCCCTATGACCCGAAACCAGATCCAAGGAGTACACCAGAAGCAAGAAGCTTCCCCACCATTGAGCCGCCTGGTCGACGCCCTGCTGCCAACCAAGACCCTAAATCAGGTGGTCTCCCGCCCCAGCCAACCATCACAGCCAACGACGTCAAAATCCACGCCCAAGCCAACAAAGCCCAGTCAATTCCGATCAAACTTGTTGACCAACCCTTTTCTCCAACCTCCGAATTGAGTAACCAGGCACCCAACCCTTCAGCCGCTGTCGAAACACCTACCAAGGCAACAACAAAACAAGATCCAGAAGGAACTATCACACCAACGAAAACTGGAGAAAAACTTCACAGCAAGACCCCCACAAAGCTGAACACGCGAAGGAAAAACCAGGACACAAGGCCCTCTATACTCGGCAAGACGAAAAACGCCGCCGCTAGGTCCAAACTCTAGCAGAGCAAGGGAGAGGCTTAGCTTTTCAGCTACTTTGGTTAAAAGGCTGCGACTAAATGCAACCAATATAGAGCTCACTCATCCCAAAATTAATTATTTTTCTTTATATTCTTATTTTATCCTCATCTAGATTATCTCTCTGCACCCCACCTCGAAGCTCATCACACCCCATCACTCAGACACCAACACAAACAAAACTTGAAATTGGGAAGACAAGGTACTCTTTCATATTGGAATTGAGAATTTGATTGTAAGAACGTTCTTTAGATTGGGGAAGAGCCCATTGCTTTCTTTCTTGTTGAATCTTTTTGGGTGAATCTTCATCATGAATGAAGGAAGGGACAGAACGAAGAGTACC
Source organism: Rubus parviflorus (assembly GCA_029955375.1). Lineage (NCBI taxonomy): Eukaryota > Viridiplantae > Streptophyta > Magnoliopsida > Rosales > Rosaceae > Rubus > Rubus parviflorus. The sequence continues at coordinate 14,483,824 of JARGGL010000006.1, read as the reverse complement.
TTTCAACATGAGCGGAGATACTATGTTAGTCAACCATCATCCCTTTTAACACTGCAGCTCCCTCTACCTGGATATTATATATTCTCCTTCTTCAACATGTACGTCCACGTAGCACAAGAATAGTCCCATTAATTATTTAGAATTTAGAATAAGAGAATAACTAATATATATTTAATCGTAAGGTAGACGATATTCAACTCTATTCATCCTTATTCTCTCCAGATATCTGCTAGCATCAGATCTATTCTGCTAGCAATACATGAGTGTTGGAGTGGCAGAGACTATAGTTTCTTGTCGAATAGTGCTAGAGAAAAAGAAAAATTGCAATGGGGTGCAGAGAGTAGGAGAGGGCAAACTAGGAATATAACGAAATAAAAAAAGAAGCTAAAATAGAAAGGTTATGTTTGGAATTGGTTCTGAAATGCTTAAAAATGTTTTTCAAATTTAGTAACAACGCTTTTGTACGAGGAAACACTTGATAAGTGCTTCTCAAAACCATTTTTCAAGTGCTTCTAAAACTCACCCAAGACAAAATTTTATTTAATTTTTAATTTTTTATATGTATAATTTTTTTTTTCAATTAATTCAAAATCGCTTGTGGATCTCCGGAAAGCAATTTCAAACAGCCCCAAGTATGCTGAAATAGAGAATGTCGGGAAAACACCAAAGCTTGAAATACAACAATGTTATCTGTTTTAAAGTTAAAATAGCCAGAAAAAAAAAAAGAGATATAGCTATGGTACCCTTGGATCTCATATCCACACAAGTTTTCGGATTGAAAAATCTAAATCTTGGTTTGAATTTCTATGGAAAGTGCTTCTCATGAAAGGAAATAGTAATCAAAATCTTGTTATTAGGGTCCTTAACTCATAAGGACAAATTTGGAGATTTTATTCCCATTTAGATTTTCATTTTTTTCTAAGCTGGTCCATTTAATGGGCCAGATGATAATTTTTTTCCATATGTTTTGTTGACCCACAATAAAAAATAAAAAAAATCACTATGGTTCCTTAACTTTAACTTTTTTTTTTTGGACAATGAAAGTTTAACTTTAACTTAATCGACACTTTTGTTCTTCACATTTGAATAATATCACTTTAATCCCTTAACTTCAACTATGCCTCAAATCTTTGTCACTGTCGTCTATTCTCCTTTCACAAGCTGTTAAGTTCAGGACATTTTTGTCAAATAATTATTTTAATATAAAAAAATAAAAGTTTATTTGAAGAATAAAAATACATCACCTAATAAAAATGACACTTTAATGTGGTTTTGTTTTGGTTTACACTTTAATGTGGTTTTGAATATGAAAGTTTTGTTTTCTTTTTTTTTTTGGACAATGAAAGTTTTGTTTTCACCACTAAATAAATGATATGTATTTCTAAAATCATTAGAACATACCGATCAAAAATAAAAAACAAAATTTTTATTATTTATATGCTATTTGACCAAAAAAAATTCATTGAGAGAATGTGTTATTTACAAAAATACTTTTGATTTAACAAAGATTTTAACGGTAAATTTAACGGAGTGACCAAACTATAAGACGGGCTGAAGTTGAGTAACTAAGATGATATTTTTTAAATATTAGGGACGAAAGTGTCGAACGGAAAATAGTTTAGGGATTCACAATAAAAAATAATTTACCCACAATAAACTTTAGATTTTCAACATTTTCAAATACGGAATGATTTACTGATTCACAATAAAAAAAAATTAGTATTGTAATATACTAACTCATAATAAAAGGACCGATGTGGAAACCAAAAATTTGTCAAGACCAAATAGGAAAAAATTTCTGAAAAAAAAAGTCGTTTATGGATAATTCCATAAATAAAAACTCTTCATTAAGTTTATTTTTTGACTTAAATCTTTATTAAGTTAGACTTCAATAGCTAAATTTGAGTTAATCTCGTAGAAGCATGTTAGGAAGCGAGGTAATCAGGTAGCGCATAGCTCGGCAAGAAAAGCACTGATCATGGTTCATTCGATGTATTGCCACTTGCCAGGAGGTTGGTCCTCCTTGGCTATTAGATTTAATAAAGGCAGACTATAGTCTTGCTGATGTTTGAAGGGATAGCTTTCGGTTGAAAGTTGATATTGTCCCCATGATGTATTGTTAATTTCTAGTTTAATGAAAGTGCATTTGAATGCCAAAAAAAAAAAAGTTAGGCTCCGATAATATTTTTTTTAACAGAGCTATTTTTATAGTATTCTCAAGCAATGACATGGCAGCTTTACATTAAAATCCAAGCAAATCATAGCATACGTACCCTTTTAGATAGAGGATTCAAGTTAGTGTAGTGGTTTGACACCAAAGTTGTCTCATGAGAGATCCTAAGTTCGATTCCCCTCGGATACCAGGTTGGGGTGGAGTGGGGGTGTGCATGTGTAAAAAATAAAATAAAAAATAAAGTCCAAAAGAAAAAAAAAATTACAAAAGTTTAATTTAATCACATGCCAAGAAGAATTGTTTATGGTTAGTTTAGGAACAAGTACAAGTGGTTAGCTAGCTAGCTAATTGGTGGGTTGTTACAAGTTAGTTGGTCAGTTATTAGTTAACAAAAGAAGATAAGTGTATGTCTGTGTCCGTACTTGATCGAATAATCAAGCTATATATGTTCTGTTTCTGATTAGTTTTTACGACTAGTTTCATTGGGTCACAGTCACACTGTATTCTTAAAAGGGTGGCAGATGGATTAGAGTAAAGCTTGGATGTACTTAAAGTAGGACATTGACCAATACTATATAGCATATGCCTGCACTAGCTTATTTGATTAATGACATGTTTTCATACCCAAAATAAAAGTTAGAGCATGCACTAGTAGTACTAGTAGTTGGTTAAATTTCTAATTATGGGATTATGGTATCCAATTCGGAGAACCTGTCGGATTTATTCTTTGATCCAAAATGTCGACGGTGTGCATATTACCTTTTCAGCATGTTGTAAACAGCAAACAACTAAACAATGTTGCTTCTTCGATCAATTAGCGTGCTATGATGGCCTGTAGATATTTCGCCTTCATCCATGGCAGACATGGCTGGCCTCTCAAGGGCCCTCCTACACCCAAATCATTGTTTCCTCTCGCACAACACGCATGTCTGATCTCTTGAACCAAATCCTATTATCTTCGGCCTCATGTCCAAGATTTGCAAGAGCGTTAGCAACTGGGTTGACTTCTTTATAAATATAATTAATCTTCATGTAGTCGAACTTATGAAGTAAACAGATAATGTTCTTAATAATGATTTTGGCTCTCCATGGGATCACACGATTACCTTTGACGCAATCGATGATTTTGTTTATTTATTTTTTCGAGAATTACTCCAAAACAAATTACAAGCCGGTACAATGGGGGGTCTTAAAGCTAAGTACGGTTTCATGAGTCTCCCCCTAGATGTGATTCTACATCTTTATGTTCTTATTTTTAATCTAAATGAGAATAAAATTATTTTATGGAAGTTTTGAAAAGAACACTAGAGATTATCTTTGAGTTGAGTGCAAAGTGCCCCATAAAATTTTCTATTACCGAATCTCAATCTAGTTTAATTACTGGACTGTCTCTTGAGTGTTCAATTTCAACCTCTATTGACATTTATTAGAATTCGAAGAGTTAGAGCTGGAGAAGGATGATGTGACATTCATGGGGATGCTAGGCAGGCATGTGAGATATACAGTACTTTTGATTCTGTTTTAGATATCATAATAATATCATAAAGATCGAATAGTAGTACAATAGTACCATGCCAAGAATCGTACTCCGAATTCCCCCACTCTGATTGTCTCTGAATTGTTTTATTTCCATTTGCAGCGAAAATTAAATAAAGAAGGTTAGTTGTAGTGTTTGGGAAACAGGAAACTTGATGGCCTAAAAGGGGTAAATCTGGTTGCAGTTTATTCACTTTATTGAATGGAGTTGGATTTAATGAATGAGTGAAGAAGATTAATGCTTAAATAGTTAAACCCATTAAATAGTTAAAAAATGATATAAATTCAAAATAGTTAAAATATTAAGAACTGTTAGAGACGTATTCTAAAACTGCATAGCCAAAATATTTTGACTAAAATATGATTAAAAAAAACTAGTATTGCTAAAAATGCTCTAATACTAACCTTTCATAAGTATCCGACTCGAGCCAAGTTTTCTAGCTGATTATGCGTAACAAGTCCTCTGTTTGAGCCCAATTGTTAGGCATGACTACCCAAAATGCTATGGCCACCCATAATGTCCTGCACCTCCAACACCACAACAACCTTATATTGGGTGCAAAGAAAAAAAAAACTTTAAGGGATAAGTGAATCTGACGACTGCTATTAAATGCACAGCTTTAAGTTGTTATAATTTCAACCTTTAAATTTAATCTCAACCGTTAGATTCACTTGTCTCTGACAGTCCCTTAAAAACTATCTCTTAGATGAACACTCTTCAAATATAAATTTTATGTCGCACTCGAAGACAAAAGATGAAGTTTAAAACTAAGCTTTTTGATAGTATTACTTCTATCAAATGTTGGGTGCCTATGAACATTTAGCTTGAAAGAAACAAATGTTGAGGAAGAAGAAAATCATGATACCACTAAGTCACTGACATCACGACAGTCAAGAGTGGCATTGAAGACGAGTCCCAACAAAGAGAAACATAATTATCTCCTAAAATGATCAAGTACTTGTCCCAGTGTATGACTTGAGAAATCGCCACACATGAAGGGCGTGTTGAGAATGAGAATTCTACATTGAAAAAAATATGACCTTGCAATTCAGTTTATAAGAGTTTGAACCTCTTTAACTATTGCTAATTGATTTTTGTTGTAACGCTCAGATTACTTTATCATGGTATCACAGCAGGTTTACCAACGTGTGAATGTCTAACGGCCACACGTGCTTCACATCACCCCATATAAGTAAAAAATTTGTCACACGTGAGGAAGTGTGTAAAAATGTGGAGTGTTGTCCTACATTAGAAAATTTCTATAGTGATATTATATATAGTTACTTTTATATGATGTACCGATCGAAGAAGGAGTGTCATTTTTGTCTCCACAAAACCTGCGCTCAATTACCTAAATACCTACTTACAAGTTTCACTTGTCGGAGTAGCTCATATTGCAGTCTAAGGCTATATATATATAATTGCGGTCTAAGGGTTTTGTGGAGGTCCACAATTTTAAAATTTGCAAATTTTCAATATTAGCTGTTAGATCAGATCATTTAAACAGATCTAACGACTAATATTGAAAATCAGTAAATTTTAAAACTACGGACCTCCGCAATGGAGAAGGCCTGTGATGAATGCAGAACTATTGGCCATGGCTTTTACTATCAAAGCTTCTCAAGGAACTTCAAGCCTGACCTTATTTACGTACACATGAGGCTCATGAACTATATGTTACATGTCGGGCTTGTTGTACTCATGTACAATCCCTATTCACATGTAGGCAGTGCAACCGCTGTATTCTATGTGTTAGGCCATCTCCAGTAGGAGGGCTATGTTGGGACCTATAACACTTTTGAGCAAAAAATGAACTCCAGCAATGTTTTTGGAAAGGGCTAGAGGTGGCATTATAGCCTCAAAGGGCAAGCTAGAGGGCCAGATATAGCCCTGGGTATAGCCCAGGTCATGTATCGTGGGGACCACCATGTAGTGCAACACGCAGAGGAGAAGAGGGAGAAATGAAGGCTGATGTGCAAGTGGTCTGCCACATGGCAGCTCACCATTGGGCCTTTAATATGAAAAACTTAATTTAAAATAATAAAATAATTTAAGGGTTATAATTTGGCCATGAATTGTTGGAGACGGTCAAATTATAGCCCTTATTTTTGAATAAACAATATTATTTTGAGGGCTAAAATTTAGCCCCGGGATCCAATTTAGCCCTCCTTACTGGGGATGACCATATACTACATTATACGGCAAGGCTAATATGCCAATCACCCTCTCAAGCTCATGTATTCTAGTGTTGAATTAGGTGAAGGCAAAGTAATTAATTCCTTTTCGCTAACTAAACAAGATCTCAAAAAAAATAAAGAGGCTAGGTATCAGCTCATGGTAATTCGATTAGTCTGATTTCGTACATTGTTTGTACGTAGTATGAGATTGTGAAATATGGGTCTGAATTGTTGTGGTGACTTCAATTTCTTGTAGTCTTTGTATGATTTTGTACATTCTTCCAATTAATCGAGTATATTGTATTTTGCTTTGTTTGTTGCATTTCATTACTTCCGGCAGTGCACATACACGTTTTAAGATTATGAGTATTTTTGTTTATATCACATTCGTGTTTAGATTGTGGATGAGTCACATTTACTATTTCTTGTACATGACTCATCCATAATCTAAACAACAAAGTAACAAACAAAGAATTATGGACAAAAGAATTTTGAAAAAATACCTACCTTTGAAAATACGCACTCTTTAATTCTGTGAAAGGCGCCATCCTTGTTTGCATTTTAATTAGTTCCTAACATCTTATTCTTTTTTGGTTACTTCTCTCATAATATTGGCCGGGAGACCCAAAATGGAAATGTCCTTTGCATGACGGTGAATTTATTTTGTGTGCCTTGCCTTGTCTCTCAACCAAGTATTTTTGTGTGCCTTGCCTTGTCTTTAAGGATTCACCTCGCTGAACATCTATATATATATATATATATATATATATCTTCATCTCTTAAGTTAGTTTCATATATAGTTGCATACTTGTTTCGATGTCCATCTTAATTTATATTAGTACTTTTAAGAAATTAGTTTTGAAAACAAAGAAGAAGAAGCAGAAACTAGTATTACTCTTCTTGATATTAGTACCAAGCGTAGCTAGCTAGCTTCAAACTCCAGAACCAGAGCCACCGTATCCGCGTAAAATCCATCGCCCTAAATTGAGGTATGTATGCATGGCCGATTTTTTGTTTTTGTTTTTTGGTTTTCTAAATTCTTAATGTAACTGGATTGTGATTTTTCCTGTTTCTACTTGCCACTAGTGTAGCTTAAATTTTCCATCGATTGCATTCATCTATGTGCTTGATTACTCATGATATATACATATATACAGTTTTATTTATGTGTGGACTGTGGACGTCCATTTTGTATTGAAATGTGGACCTCCTCATTCCGATGTGTAAGCTAATAATCAGAATCATTCACATTTTAGGTTCTCGATCCCTCAAGGATCATTTTGACAAATTCCCCTAAATTTTTTTTTTCAAATTGGAAATTATTTAGCAATTTAATAAACAATTTCCAATTCGTCTGATGATTAAACAATTTCCAATTCGGCTAAACAATTTGTCCTATAAAACTATATAACAAACAGATAACTAAACAATTTTCAATTCAGCTGATTTTTTGCAAGAATAATTCTTGAAAAAAAATTCAAACGATGAACGGTTCTGATGATCGAGTTATGTTGCCAATTAGTCATCATGAGAAGATCCATTTTTTACGTCTTCACTGGAAGGAGATCGTATATATATATATATATACACACATATAGTGATTACTAACAAAGCCTAAAGGCTACACCTAAAACTCAAAGTGATATTTTTGAAAATATAGTGACAAAAATGTCGAAATTGTCATAGTTCAGTGGGGGTAGACTAGGGTACGGTGATGTATGCCATACCCCCATTTACAATTTTTTTGAACAAAAAAATTACATCTAATTGAACCAAAATTACTACATTGGCAACAAAGTTACCACATTCGTTTTACACTATTTACATATAATTGAACCAAAATTACAACTTTGACAACAAATTGTTCATAAACTTGTAATAAGGTCATAGATGGAGTAATTACTTCTAATAGAACAAAGATTACACAAAAAAAGACTCTCGTTACCATAATGACAACACATTTTGTTGTTATATTTGTAAATGGAGGCATGACATGCATCTCAGTATTGTAGAACTTCCCTAGTTCAGTGACTATTTGTAAAATTTTGCTTTTACGTTTTGGATCCAAATATAGATCCCCACTGTGGATGCTCTTAGGGTCCAATATATTTGTCAGTTCTTGTCAATTTTATTATTTCTTGATTGGTTTTGAGTGATTTTTGCACTATGAACGAAAATTCTATGTTTTAGTAAAATATTAAAGTTAATGTTATTTTTAATTTAGGCCCCCCTAACATGAAATCCTAGCTTGATCTGTCACTATATATATATAAGCTATCCAAATTAAATTAGTTTAATCAAATGGGTACGTTATTAGTCTCCCTTGCCTCGTACAAGTAGAGTTGATTTGTAACTTTGTGTGTTTTCTGAACTAGAAATCAAAAATGGATCAGCTTCATCATTTCAGACATCATGAGCATCCTTTGATGTTCAGAGAAGAGGGGCACAAGAAAAAAGAAGATGGTGCAGCAGTACCAGCAGGTGGACCATATCTCTGCGCCGCGTGTGGGGATCCAGTGCTTGGATCATGCTACACTTGCAACCAATGTTCCCAATTCATTCTCCATAAGAATTGTGCGGAGCTACCCCGTGTGATCAGTCACCTGATACACCGCAAACACCCACTTATTCTCCTCCCGAATAGATATTATTATTGTGATGTTTGTTGTGGAAATCGCCGTGGATTACAATCTTACAAATGTAGGCAATGTGACTTCGACCTTGACATCCAATGTGCTTCCAATTTGAGCAACATTAAATACGCAGAACACTTCAGTCATGAGCATATATTGATCTTTAGGGAGGAGCAGGAAAAGGAAAACACAGGTTCACTTGTATATTGTGATGGGTGCCGAGAGCCAGTGGTCGGTCCAAGCTATAGTTGCAGAAGGATTAACTGCTCTTACACTCTCCATAAATCATGTGTGGAGTTGCCCCTTGAGATCCAGCACCGGGTGCACACCGAACACCCACTTATTCTCAGCAGAGATACAACACGAGTATGCCGTTGTGATTCCTGTAACCAAGACTGCAGCCGCATATTCACTTACAGTTGCTTCCAATGTGACTTCGACCTTGACCTCAAATGTGCTTCCGATCAGAACGCCTTGAAACTTAACACACACGAGCATGCTTCGATGTTTAAGGAAGATCAAGAAGAAGGTCCCCTACTTTCTTGCGATGGGTGCCAAGACCCAGTACTTGGCCCTCGTTACACTTGCATCAATACTTACCGACGTCACAAATGTGGCTTCAATCTCCACAAATCATGTGCCGAGCTACCCCGTGAAATCCAGCACCCCATGCACTGCCAACACCCTCTTTTTCTCCTGAATACTATTCCAAACATCAAAGTAGGATGCTTTTGTAATGCTTGCAATCAACTTTGCAGATTCCGTTACAACTGTTCCATATGTGATTTCAACCTTGACCTCAAATGTGCCTCCAATTGGCGAAACATTATTGGAAATGATTCTCACAAGCATCAGTTCACGGTTCTGCCGAAGGAATTAGCCGACCACCGAATCAATTGTAATGTTTGTGGTGAGTACTGGAGTGGCACCGTCTACTACATGTGTAGCATCTGCCAGCTCTTGGTTCATAAGGAGTGTGCTTCATTACCACGCCACATCACAAAACCTGGGCACCAACACCGCCTCAAGCTAACCTGGTTCGTTGAAGACATTTACCCCAAGGATCAGTTATGTAATGTCTGCACAACAACTATTGATAAATGTCGTGCTGTTTATTGTTGCCATGAATGTTGCGGTTATGTCGCTCACACTACATGCGCGATATATGGTTGACTACTTTTGAGAAGTGGGATTCGATCTGTACTGCAATTTGCAAGAAACGAGCTCTTCAGCAAAATCTTTAGCTGAGGGTAGACAATTAAGAGGATTAAGGAACAAGGGTGCAAGAATCGGGAACCTCCAATAGTTGAAGCTAATTGTTGAACAATGCTTCACTCTTGATATGCATGTTAACCTACACACTTGTCTTTAATTAAATCTTCCCTAGCTACTTGGTATGTAAAGCGCATGGTATGTACGTCATTACTTAGTTCCTAGTGTGTAAGTTAACATGGTATGTACTCAAGTTTAACACTTAAGAATCATTAAGAACAAAAAGATTATGAGTAACGCTAGACAACTTCAATACTGATATTGTTCCAATTACCTAGAAGATGATTCATATAAATGAAACTCAAGTCATTCATGTGCTACTCTAGAACATATGGAGATAAGGATGGTCACTCATATATTCATAGCAATAAAACCCTAGTAAGCTTACTATGTTGCACACCACAATAAACAAGCTATAAATTTATCAATGAAGAAGCAATGAATCATACTAACATTTACTATCCAAGAAGCCATAAATTAACGCCAATATTAAAAGTCAAACATGTTTAGGGCTTAGACAGCCCCCAAATTATTTACGAAAACACATATTTATATAATATAATATATTAAACTAAAAATGTAAAACAAAAATGAAAAATGATAAAAGTCAAGAGAGAAACATCGAGAAACAGTGCAAGATTGCACTGCTCCAAACAGCAGTACCGAATTGCAGCTGCCCTCTCTACTCTCTCTCTCTCTCTAACTCTTTGCACTTGAAATCAGATCGAACATGGAGGAGGGAAGGAGGCGGATTGAGGACCCAATCCAGAGGCACTCCTTTAGTGAAGCTAGAGCCACTGTAAGATCAGCAGCACGGTTAGCTTCTCTATTGGTCCAACACCAGTTAAGAGAGAGAAAGAAGCAGCTTGAGATCTGATTTGACAAAGCAAAGGAGCTGTACGTCGACCAAATGATTACAAAAGATTATACTTATATGTTATAACGTGCTTATTTCTGGCATCAATTTTCATTTTTATGCGTGTGTTGCAAAAATGCTAAAATTCTACTAACAAGACAATCAACATTATCTTGGATATAACTATATAAGTCTTGCTTCATATATTGGATATTTCTCGATGCCATTGTTGTTCCCTCGTTAAAAAATTGATTTAGTCATTGAAATACAAATTATTAGCCACTTGATCGTACAATCATTTTCATTCTAGTTCTACCCAGAAAATTAGTTTTTTTTTGTTGCATAATTTAAATGATGAGAAGGCTAAAGATTTTACAATTTCTTTGTTTGTTTGTTTACAGAGAGGATTCTTGAATCAAGTTCTCATGAAACGGACATGTTTGTCTCTCATACATGGTGCCATGGTGGTATGGTGGTATATATATTCATTATATGTTAAAATATGTAAGAGAATATTTATAAGTTGAATATCAAGAAGACTCAAGGTATCACAAATTTATCAAATGGAAAAGGGAACTAATTAAGCTAGGAGTATATATCTCTTTTTCGGGTGGAAGGTGATTGTCGACTAGCTAAACCAATTAAGCTACTATGCCTGGCATGAATTAATTAATCCTAAACTGTTTATGGAAACCATGATTTCCTTGATATCATAGTTAGTAAAATACGGGACGGGTATTAAACGAAAAAAAATACGTACGGTTATTATTCGGACGATTTCATTTGATAGTACGTTGAAAAGTTAGGCATAGTATTAATTAATTAATTAATTTTTTATTTTTAAATATTTAAATATCAATTTATATTTATCTTTGTTCAATTACATGAGTAAAAAATGTAAAAATATGTAATAAAACGAGTTTAATACATGTATAATATTTTTGGCTCAAAAGTACGTGTATTTTAACGAATTATTTTAAAAGTACGAAATTCAAAAGTATTTTTAAAAAAATACGTATGTATGGGTACTATTCGCGAATGATTCGCGAATTAACTTACTAGGCTCGATCTTCCATAATTGCCACATCCTCATTTATATATGCTCCGGAACGATTGCATGATGGAATGAATAGTGGTAATTAAGCACAAATCTGGTTGTATCTCGCTCTTTAAAGATTTGACCACTAAATTGGCTTAATTAGAGCATCTTTAGCAATCCTACATATTTTTTAACTAAATTTTAATTAAAGTAGCTAAAAAACTATTTTTGCTAGCCAGTTTGAAAATACGGCTACATCAATGCTCTCTACTTTAGCTAGTATTGAATTTAAATTATTTTATTAATGAATAAAAGATAGCTTAAGTGTATTTAATACTTAGTAGCCAGTTTGAAAATACGGCTGCACCAATGCTCTCATCCACAGTCTAAACATCAAATTAATATAGAAAATTGTTTCTTGTTGGAATAATTTTGTGGGTATGGATCATGAGAGAGTTTATAGTTCAAAACCACATTGTAGCAACAATTTTCTTAAGACATTATTTGCCCCACTACTAAGTGTGCAAAGGAGAATGATCAAATATTCATCTAGGATACAATGAAGCCCAACAAATTGTTGTTGTTGGTCTATGTTTTGCACTCACGAAAAACCAACCTAACACCTAAAAGAAGATATACAAGATTGCTCAAGGTTCATAGAAATCAATTGTGCACTATTAGTTTCTAATGGTTTTATGTGGAACTATGTTGGAACTATATTAGAAATATATAAAACTATATTGAGATTTTCTAATTCTGTAATGAATAGGTTCTTTATATAAAAATATATGTGTCTCTTCAAATGGTAAGGTACCTTTTCAATTGTACATTTTGACTCTAATCATATTGCCTAGCTAGGAGTTGATGTATGTGCCGTTTTTTGGTATTTATATATAGTAATAGTATCATCTGATTTCCCTTAAAAAAAATATTACTTTACTAAAATATGTCTACACATGTCTTTTGAAATGTGATGAAGAGTCACATATCCTTTAGACAAATAATATGCAGAATTAAATTTCCAAAAGGTTCAAACCAAGTGACACCTTTTGATTTCTCTTCACCGAAATCATATATTTTGAAAATTTCTCCAACATTTATTGCAACAAATAATACATCGGAATATCGAAAGACTATGTAACTATGTTGGAAATTCAGAGGCTAAGCTTTTAGAAGCTTTTAAACTTTGATAAGCCATCGTCGTGGCTGCTAGGGTTGGTGTTTGGGTTTCTTCCCTCTACTTAGTACGCCTTTATATAGCAACAAGGAGGCGTGATGTGCCATGTGACTATATCTAAGCAATTATGATCAAATCTAGAGAATAACTCTCTATTAAAATCGATCAAGAGCAGGGGCGGAACTATGTAGAGACTTGGGTGGGCTTAAGCCCTACCAAGATTTTGGCCAAAAAAAATATACCTATATATATAGTGTCCATAAAAAAAACAGGGAAGGGATTTGCAGAGCTAATATGGAGGCAAGAAGAGGAAGGGAAGAAGAGAAAGGAAGGAGAAAAAGAAAAGAAGAGAGAAATCAGAGGAAGAGGAAAGAGAGAGAGAGAAGAGAGCATAAGAGAGAATTGGATGCGGCACATCAGAGAAGAGAAAGGACGAGCTGGTCAGGAAAAAAAAAGAGGAAGAAAGAAAGAGAGAGAAGGGAGGAATAAGACGAGAGAAGGAGGATGAATAGAAAAACTGAAAAAGGCACGTGATGGTCAAAGGTCAAACAACTTGTTCCAATTTTTTTTGTTTGATTTTGGGGGTGTTTATGTTTTTTCTCTGATATTTGATTGGTCTAAAAATCTAAAATTTTAATTTATCAATGAGGTTCTTTAAAAAAAAAAATTCTCGCCTACCGGCGAGATTCATTAAAAAATTTACTTTGAAAATTAGCCCCCCCAACTTTTTCATTCTGGTTCCGCCACTGATCAAGAGGCGTGAAAGTTTTGAAGAGATCATGATCTCCTTTCTGATAACAGTCAAAGCCAAACATTTATTCATTCTTTGATCTTTTCCAAAGCAAGTTTGAATGAAGTTTTGGGCTCAATAAGAAAACATGGGCCAACACTTGTGACCCATATATATTACTTAAACATATTTTTGTCTGTAAACATGGTGCACATAAGAATTTTGGAAAAATACCTAGCCTTTCTTTTTAGGAAAGACGACAATTTTTATCTCTATCTCACCCATCTTTAGATGCCAATGAGACTCGAATATATGACCTCCACAATATTGATTTTTCTACTAACCAACAAGGCACAACTCACCGGCAAAAAAAAAAAAAAACCTTGAAAACATGCACTCTTTAATTTTGTGAAAAGAACCATCCTTGTTTTGCACTTTAATTAGTTCCTAACATCTTCTTTTTTGGTTACTTTCTCTTGGGGACCCAAAATGGAAATGTCCCTTGCTTGACGGTGAATTTGTTTTTTGTGTGCCTTGCCTTGTCTCTCAAGTACCAATTATTCTTTTTGCTTGATGTAGCCTATAATACAATGGTAGCCACTATTTACTTTTAGCTCCGGAGACATGGTTAGTTTTAACTAATTAAGTAACAACAAACTCTTTAGGTTTAACTTTGTATCTCTATAAGTACTGAGAGAAGAATAGAGCCAAATTGATCTCAAACCCTAAAAAATTACCCTTTCCCTAAATCTAAAACCACTGCGCTATTAAGAACCTAAAAAAATTCACCACTTTTTCTGGCAAGTATCCTAATTAAAGTATTTATAACCAGTGTTAATGGTGAACATGCCGAATTGTCCAAAAAAAATGGTGAACATGCCCATGTCGTTACTGGTAAAGGAACTGCCCAACTTAATTACTCACACCCTAACCTTGATCGATGCCATTCTTGTTCCCTCATTAAAAAATGATGTAGTCATTGAAATACAAATTATTAGCCACTTGATCATACAATAATTTTCTTTCTTGTTCTACCCAGAAGATTAGTTTTTTGTTTTTTGTTTTGTTGCGTAATTTAAATGATGAGAAGGCTATAGATTTGACAATGTTTTTGTTTGTTTGTTTCTTTACAGAGAGGATTCTTGTATCAAGTTCTATAGAATAATTTTACCGGAAAGGTGGAAGCTAGTCTGCAAATGTTAATTAAATTTGAGGAAATTTTCATGAAACGGGCATGTATGCCTCTCACACATGGTGGTTTGTTCATTACATGTAAGACACTAAGAGAATATAAGTTGAATATCAAGAAGACTCAAGGTATCACAAATTTATCAAAAGGAAAAGGGAACTAAGCTAGGAATATATCTCTTTTTCTTGTGGAAGGTGATTGTCGACTAGCTAAACCAATTAAGCTCTCTCTCTCTCTCTCTCTCTCTCTCTCTCTCTCTCTCTCTAAATATATACACATACAAGCTTTCTCTACTACATAGAACTATGCATTTTTAAAATACATAGTTCTAATGTCAACCGTTAGATCATCAGATAATTTAAACAGATCTGATGGCTAACATTAGAACTATTTATTTTAAAAATGCATAGTTCTATGTAGTAGAGAAAAATCATATATATATATATATATATATATATATATATATATATATATATATACAATGATTCTCCACTACATAGGACTATGTACTTTTAAAGTACATAGTTTTAATGTCAACCGTCAGATCTGTTTAAATGAACTGATCTGACGGTTGACATTAGAACTATGTACTTTAAAAGTGCATAGTCATATGTAGTGGAGAAAGCCTGTATATATATATACACCTCTTAAATTCGTGTTAATAACTTACTACATGCATAACATATATAACTTGTAGAAAAAAACATATATAGTAGGAAAAAAAAAATTCCAATAACACCATACTACTACCCTATTATTAGGCAGCTACGTACAATACCACATGACACGACTAGCTACCGTATGAATAGTTTTCTCTTAAGCACTCTATGCCAAATGACTGCATGAATTAATCCTGAACTTTTTATGAAAACAATGATTGCCTTAATATTCTTTGATCACCAAATCGTCATTTATATATGGTCCAGCTAGAGCGATTGCATGATGGAACAGTGATAATCAAGCACAAATCTTGTTGTATCTCGCTCTTCAAATATTTGGTCACTAATCCTTCCAATTCGAAAACCAGGAAACATCGGGATAGTGTGTTTGTTACTTGAGATCCCATTCGAGTGAGCTGTTGAGTGTAGCTTTAGTGTGTTTGTGGTGAGTCCAGCAAGGTTTTTTTTTTTTTCCCTCTTTATTTAGCTTTGGATAATTTGAGATTGATCCTTTTTTTTGTCACAAATTTATCGAAAGGTAAAGGTAATTAATCCTGAAAAAAGAAAAAGAAAAAGAAAAAGCTATAGCAAGCAATTTCGTCTATATATGGTGGACCGGTCAAAAGTAAAAGGAGTTGAAGCATATTAAACCTATTGTTTCCAGACTCAAACCTATTGTACATCTATATAACTTCATCGATCTCTTAAATTCGTGTTGCATACTCCATCTTAATTTATATTAGCACTTGTAAGAAATTAGTTTTGAAAACAAAGAAGAAGAAGAAGGAGAAATTTGTATTAGTCCATGCCGCCCAGGCGTAATCGTTCTTCATCCTGGTGGCGGCCCATAATTCATGGGGTATGCATGCATGGCCGATTTTTTGTTTTTGTTTTTGTTTTTGGCTTTTCAAAATTCTTAATGTAACTGGATTGTCAGTTTTCTTGTTTCTACTTGCCACTAGTGTAGCTTAAATTTCCCATTAATTGCATTCATCTAGATGCCTGATTAATCATTATATATATATATATAGAAAGTTATCCAAATTAAATTAGTTTTTTTTTTGTCAAAAAAATTAAATTAGTTTAATCAAATGGGTTATTAATCTCTTTTGTGTGTATTCTGAACTAGATATTAGGAAGGGATCAGCTTGACATTCCTTATCGATATGTTTTTCATCGATTGAAGTTGAAAGAAGAGGCACACAAGGAAAATGAAGATGGTGCAGCAGCAGCAGAATCATCAGCAGGTGGACCATTTCTTTGCGCCGCGTGTGGGGATCCAGTGCTTGGATCTAGCTATACTTGCGGAGCTAAACCGGAGTATCAATGTTCCGAATTCATTCTCCATGAGAAATGTGCGGAGCTACCCCTTAAGATCAACCACCCGATACACGGCAAACACCCACTTATTCTCCTCTCGATTAGAAATTACTTTTGTGATGTTTGTGGCAAAGATCGTGCTGCATTACACTCTTACAGATGTATGCAATGTGACTTCGACGTTGACATCCAATGTGCTTCCAATTTGAGCAATATTAACTATGCAGAACACTCCACTCATCCCCATATATTGATCTTTACGGAAGAGCAGGAAAAGGAAAAAGCAGTTTTTTGTGATGGGTGCCGAGAGCCAGTGGTCGGTCCAAGCTATAGTTGCAGAAGGTTTCGCTGCTCCTACAATCTCCATAAATCATGTGTGGAGCTGCCCCTTGAGATCCAGCAGCACCCGGTGCACACCGAACACCCACTTAAGCTCAGCAGAGATACAAAACGAGAATTCCGCTGTGATGCCTGTAACCAAGATTGCAGCCTCAGATTCACTTACAGTTGCTTCGAATGTGACTTCAATCTTGACCTCAAATGTGCTAATTCCGATCATCAGAACGCCTTGACAAAACATTACACGCACGAGCATGCTTTGATGTTTAAGGAAGAGCAAGAAGAAGAATATATTGGTCCCCTAGTTGTCTGCGATGGGTGCCAAGACCCAGTACTTGGCCCTCGTTACACTTGCATCAATACCTACCGACGTCGCAAATGTGGCTTCAATCTCCACAAATCATGTGCGGACCTACCCCGTGAAATCCAGCACCCCATGCACCGCCAACACAGTCTTTTTCTCCTCAATACTATTCAGGATATCAAAGTACGTTGCGTTTGTAATGCTTGCAATCAACTTTGCAGATTCCGTTACAACTGTTCCAAATGTGATTTCAACCTTGACCTCAAATGTGCCTCCAATTGGCAAAACATTATTGGAAGTGACTCTCACAAGCATCAGTTCACCGTCCTTCCCCGTAAGGAAATATACCTTAATTGTGACGTTTGTGGGGAGTACTGGAGTGACACCGTCTACTACATGTGTAGCATCTGCCAGCTCTTGGTCCATAAGGAGTGTGCTTCATTGCCACGCCACATCACAATACCTGGGCACCAACACCTCCTCAAGCTAACCTGGTACGTTGAACACATTTACCCCAAGGAGGATCAGGTTTGTAAAGTCTGCTCTAAAAGTATTGTGAAATGTCGTGCTGTCTACTGTTGCCATGATCATGAATGTTGCGGTTATGTCGCTCACACTGCATGCGCGATGGATGACTATTTTCGGGAAAAAGAAAACTCTGACACAACTTATTATGATGTTGTGATTGATGAAGCTCAAAAGATCGAGCACTTCAGTCATAAACATCAAC
Source organism: Rubus parviflorus (assembly GCA_029955375.1). NCBI lineage: Eukaryota > Viridiplantae > Streptophyta > Magnoliopsida > Rosales > Rosaceae > Rubus > Rubus parviflorus. The sequence goes on along the minus strand of JARGGL010000006.1, from coordinate 14,465,689 downwards.
TAATAGCCCAGATTAGGCATCATCGTGAAGTGGTTAAAGATGACGACAGAATAATTACTTGGGAGGGTTGCATCCGACCCATCACTACGACCACAACTTTCTTTTATGGCTGTACAGAGTCTTGCCATTTCTTTCTCCATAAGGTCTGTGCTGAATTACCAAAAAAGATGTTTCTCCCACTACTTCACCCACACCCGTTCACACTCCTCCCACGGGCTCCTCCTTTTGACGGCCTGTTTCAGTGTTATATGTGCGGCATCTTCAGCCAAGGCTTCGCATACAGTTGTGAGGAATGTGCCTCAGCAGACAGCGTAAGAAAAACTGTTTTCTAACTTGATCTTCAGTGCAGTATATACTGGGAGAATAAAGCTCTGAAACATGACTCTCACGCTCATCGCCTCCTCCTCAACATAGAATGGGACGACGTCTATTGCAGCGGTTGTCGCTGGTCCCTAAAATCTATTTTCTGCTTTAGTTGTAAGAGATGCAATTTCCATCTCTGTATTCCATGTGTTAAATTGCCTCTTACTGCTAGGCACCGATACGACAATCATCCCCTCAAGCTCACCTATGCTAGTGTCGAAGATGAGCTGGGTGAGTACTATTGTGAAATATGTGAAGTAAAACGAGTTCCAACTCATTGGTTCTACTACTGCAAAGATTGCAACTTTGATTGCCATCCTCATTGCATTCTTGGGAGGTATCCGCAAGTCAAGCTAGGGAGCACTTACGAGCACGATGCTCATCAACACCTTGTCACACTTGTAGCCAAGTCAGAGAGCCCCATTCCTAACGATAAAAGATACAACATTCTTCCCTGTGAGAAGTGCAAACAACTTTGCCTAGGATTGGTGTTTGAATGTAAAGAGTGCAATATTAATTTCCACCGCGATGGATGTTGTCCGGCTACAGATTTGGCGAGTTCTTCCAAATCTCCTGAGAAGAACTAGAGAGGTAATCTCTGAATTTTCAAATTGCTTTAGTCTGATTCAGTACGTTTGAGATTGAGTTCATAATAAGGAGAAGGTGATGACTTACTCTGCCACCCTTTTTAAGTTCTTTTTGCTATCTCTGTATCTGTTACAATTTGTGTGTACTGTTTGGACTGAAAGATTAATAAGATTTGTGTGCATGTTACAAATAAGTGATTAGTTTTCGAGTTGATTTAAAACCAAAACATTCGCATGCTGTTTCTACAGTCGAATGAGTAAAATTGGATGAATGTTCTCTCACTCAAAACCTCTGACTGATGTCGTTAAGATACAATACAGCATTATTGTTGAAAACTCGTAACTAACCAAGACAACTTCAGAGGCCTCGCTCTTTTGGGTCGCAGCTTTTCTAGTCTAAAAATGGAGAAAATACATCAATCTGAATTCTATAAGAACTCAAAGAAAACAGACGCACAGAAAAGCAGAGGCAAACATGCCTGGCAACTAATGAAAGCAAATAAATGACACAAAAAATAATTTTCCAAAACCTCATTATCAAAATCATCCATTTGGAAAGGACATATAGAAAAGGAAATTGAAGGTCCGCGGGGGGGGGGGGGGGGGGGGGGGGGGGGGTGAATAGAACTTTTGCAACATTTTCGTTTTAAATCGTTCTCAGGAATAGCAATGCTTGTGGCTATCCTGAATCACAATTGTACGATTATGTAAAGTAAAGTTGTAGTAAAGATAAATAACACAAAAATGTTTTTTACTCGCAGAAACCCTGCAACCAGGGAGACAAACTGCGTGCCCCTTACTCTTGAAGAGCAAAACTTTCCACTATGTAATTCAACACTTCTTACAAGATTGTAGCAATCTGGGATAGTTAGCCGCGTTTCTATCCTTACTAGACTTTTCCTAGTCTACGACATGTTCTACCTCACTTGTCTCTAAGTGCTTACACATGAAAGTTTCCAGAGTTCCAACCTCAGAACTTATCTACTTCTTAACTAATTCTTCATGGACATGCACTTCTCGGGTTATTGCACTACCAATCACGACCTCATGGTATGCAAATGTCATATGAGTTTTATGAAAAGAGTTTTTGTTCAAGCTCCAAGATTTACAATCAACAAGGAAGACTTAGAGCACACAGTGAACAATGCAAAATAATGAAACTCAGAAAATGTACTATAACAATTTTGACAAACAAAACAACCAAGAAAGCAAGGAGCACCTTGCTTCATATTTATAGGCTAAGTGAAATTCATAAGAGAGCAAGCACGTAAGCCCATATGATCAGAAAGTTCAAAACCTTTTGTTTGGCCAAGCAACAAGGTTGACAATCAAGCCAATAAAAGCATAAAGTAAAACTTTCCCAAAATAGAAGAACTTTTCAAATAAGAGGAAAAAAGTTTTGCAACTTAATCAAATGATTGATATGACAGGTGCACAGCAAAACAACTTTTCCCTAGATACTAAACATAACCTTAGCATAAGCTAAAAGTACCATGAACCAGCTAAGTATGTGAGCCCTAGACAACTAGGTCACGGGTTGGAAAAGTATACCACAACACCAACTGTAATTTGGGCGCCAAATATACAGAGGCTTAGCTAGCCGTCTATCTTTTGAAAAGCATAATATCTAGAAAGATGGAACCTACATAGGTAAGATAAGAATCAGCTTTCAAGATCATTTTTGTCACAAGACATTATTCTGAGAACTCAGGATAGGAAGCAATTCTACTATCCTCTGTGAAAAACAATGAAATGAATATGCATGTTTACCTGAGTACCATGAGATCATGTTGGGCCTTCTCTTGGACTTTGGGCCTTCAGACTTCACTTGATTTCCTAAACAGAGCTGTGTTTTGTTCAATAGAGGATTGCCAACATTTTTATACTTACAAAAATTTAAGGAATGATAAGCGAACCAGAAAGGCCTTTTTCATGCTTTTGATTTAGCCATTGATGGAAAAGAAGGTGAGCAAGCATCACAATAGCTAAACTTGACTCATTTGCACTGAACACCAGCTTCAGCTGCCCGGTGAAGCTTGTTTTTCCGCCTACTCCCACTTTGTCGGAACCCAACAGACTTTGCAGGATCATCAAGGCTTGATTTTATTTCAATGATGTTCTCCTCTTGGCCTTTGTTCATATTTTCGTTGACATGAGCAGACCTCTTCCTTTTTGTTCCATTCTCTATACTAGAGTGGTTTTTCACGTCTTCGCGAGAAATATGACTTTTCTCATCCTCATCTTCTATCGTCTGAGCGTTTCCATCTCCAATATCATCCTTCAATGGCTTTTGTGGCCTTCCTCTTCTTCTGTTTGGTGGAATCTTATGCCCTTCAGTGCTCTCAGGATCCTCACGAGCAACGCGCTACAAGAGGAAATGGCAAAAGCGAGGAATTTCATTATGACGACTCAAAATTCCTCCCAAAAACTAGGTATATGCGAGGAAATTTCAGTTGTCGCACATGATCTCATCGGCGACGACTAATTCGTCGCATAAAGTACGAATATGCGAGGAATTGATGGTTGTTGCATATATGACATTAAGCGACACCCAATTCCTCGTAGAAGATCAATTAGGCAACGACTTCAATGAGTTGTTGCTTAATGTTTATGTGACAACTAAAACTTCCTCACGTATGATCAATTAGGCGACGACTTCTACGGATTATCGTTTATTGTTTATGCGACTACTGAAATTTTCTCGCATAAGATCAACTATACGACGACTTACATGCCTTGTCGCTTATTGTTTGTGCAGCTATTGAAAACTTGCATAAGAATAAATAGGTGACGACTTATACAGGTTATCGCATAATTAATATCAAGATGAATCGACACTTGGATAACTAAATGAACTCTAATTTGATTTATTCTTTGACAAAATAATATTTACCTTATGATTTAAAACATGAACCGTTCATATCATGAAAGTGTACGGTCAAAATTTGTTAACCGCAAAGTGGGGTAAACACCACCAGAGAGTAAAGAACACAGACACAAGAGATATGAGAGACTAATATTTAAATTTTCAAATTTTATAAAAGAGTATCAAACTCGATAATTTCAATTTATTTTAATATATTCCAAGTATATAGTAATTATACAAGTCCATTTAAAATGGATCCTTAAAACTAAATGATTTTCGCAACTTGAGAGATTACATGTTATCTACATTGGGACACTTGACAACCTTGGATAACCCTAATTATTTGAGTAACAAGGACACTTGGTAACATCCCAATGACACATCTCTTGAAGAAAGAGTAGTCTCACTAAGAGACAAAGGAAGTAGGTCACATCCCATATTCTAAGAGTCACATTCCCTCACAAAATGTATGCATTTATTTTATGCTCTCAACTTTCTATCTGTTTTGTCCGTACTTGTGAACTAACATACTTAGGGATTACAACCTTACAGGACGCTACCAAATCGATGCCTTAATAGTCGTCCGCTTTATTTTACAGGACAAGACTTTTACTTGGACAACATGACCCTAGCTTGGACGACCAAACATCAATCCGTACAACAAGCTCCCTCTTCAATGGACTTGCTAAATAACGCTCGTAGCCGAGGTATGCTTCCACTGTCGGGCAAGTTTTTGGTAAAAACACTCAAATACAAGTATAAGAGTACCCTAAATGATGTAAAATAGTAAAATACCGGATTTAGAAAAGAAAAAAAAAGCGCCATTAGATGAAAAAAAAGAAGGGCGCGGTCCATAAAAATGAGCGGGCTTCTATCCAAAATAAAAAAGAAAAAGAGCGGGCATAGGATAAAGACCTACTTCATCCAAAAAGGAGTAAAACCTACTTAATTACGACTCTAGAGTCCAGACTCTCTAAACCCAGAGAGGCTCTATCGCTCCATCGCTCTCTCTCCTTCGCGCAGCAATCGATCAGCCAACACGCATCTCTCTAACGGTAAGAACCCATCCTCTTCTCCGAGTTCTCTTCCTTCTCTATAGTGTTAATTTGAGTACTCTATTTTTATTAAGGTTTTATTCAAATTTGGGAGTTCATGGATTGTTTGATTTTCCTTGAGTATTCAAATTTGGGGGTTTATTACTCCTCAAACAATCCATAAACCCCTAACCGGTTTTATTTTCCAATTTTTTTTATGTTGAATTGCAGATTCAGAGCGGGTATTAGTTCATAATTCTCTGTGCCAACTCCTAAACCAGTAAGGTATGTATGTATTTTCTTTATATCCTCATTTTTTTGGTTTGGGTTTTCTTTAATCTGATCATGTGTTTGAGATGATTTGGGATATTATTATGATGAGATTTCGTTCAGTTGTTATTAATTGGCTTTTTTCTGAATTGGCTTTTTCTGAGATCATCATATTGCTCTGCTTTGGCTCTATTGTTGCTGGGCATTTGTGCTATTTTTCTTCAGTTTTTATTTTAGCTTGCATGGATTGTTATGGATACCCATGTATTTCACTTTGACACCCAGGGGAGTGGTGCTGCTGCGTTGCCTCTGTTATGCTGTTCTGTGTGTGTTCTGTACTTCTGTGTGTGTTTTCTTTTTGTCTTTGTCAATTATTTTTGTTTTCTTGTTGAATCTTTTCACACAAAAGAAAAGAAATATGGAATAATGACCTATTCACATAGCTAGTCCTCCGGGAGACTATCTATTAATTTCTGTTTCTGGTATTACCAATATTATTAGTTATGAATTCTTCAAGGATTAGTTAGCTGCTTCATAAGAATGCAAGGAAATAAACTTTTTAGTAACTTTCATTAGACGGTTGTGGTTACATTCTCTTAACCTAGTGGCATGTGTGTCTACTACTTTGTAAGATTAGTGCTTGTGCAACTAGAAACAGTGCTCCCACCTTCTGCATATGAATTTTTGTAGGATTACCATCAAAGTAGAGGCTAGGTAGCCTTTGAATACAACAAGATACAAGCAATTTATTAACACAAGTAGAAAAGAATGAAACCCACTTAAAAAAAGGGGGAAAAGTGGGTTTCATGCATCAAGTCCTTATTTTCTTTGTTTGTCAATTGTTGCCGCTTGCTATGCTGGTACTTACAAATATATTAAGAACTTGGTGTTTTCACTTCTATTTTTCTTAATCTACAATTATGAATGTTGTGCTTGTTTTTCATTTTATTGATGGAAACTATAAGTAATACAGCCCTTTACTTCAATCATTGAATAGGCCATTTTGTAAGCAGGCAATACATGGTGCTGTAGCAGTGATGCACTTGAAAATCCCCCCATCCCTCATAATGGTATTCAGCTACTTTAATTATTCAATGTTTTTAATTTCTTTTTGATTTAATTGCTGCTACTTGGTTGTTATTTGTTGCAGTTTAGTAGCTAGTTCATGGCAGTTTGGCCTTTCGTTAGAAGCATGGGTTACTTTGTTTTTCTCTCATGAAGTAGTAATGCAGATTTTGGTGCGTACACTGCACTGCTCAAAGGTGGTTAGATTTGCGACTGCTGCTACGTAACCTATCTGCCGATTTGCTTTTCTATCTACTGGTTCCGTTGGCTTCTTTTCGATTATTGGCTGATGCTTATCTCTTTGAGTGCCCAAAGTATTTTTGCTTTATTGTGTCTTTCTTCTTCATGTGTGCTAGCTTTGATACAGCTCTTGTATTTCGGAGGTTTCAACCTCGCTCCTTGGTCTTTTGTTTTCTTCTATTGGGAGAAGTTTAGGCTTTTGTCCCCTTCTCCTACTCTTTGTATTCTCATTATTATCAATAATAAAATTTCTTTTATCAACGAATTTTAGTATTATTTTTTTTCTTACTATTTGTATTTTTTACAACTCTTCCTACGAAGAACTAATGCAAGATAGAAAACAAACTGCTTTTAAACTTGAAATTAAAGCTAAAAGAATAAACAGGCACTGTATGCATCGCAAATTATTAGATGCAACATTAACGAAGCCTTGCGATTATATTTTGTGACAACATGAAACCTCACAGATAGTATTTTGTACAAAAGTATAAGTCTCACAAAGTATGATTTGCAACATAAATGAAGGCTCACATATTAGTAATTGCCACAAATATAAATTCTCACATACGTATTTTGTAACACAGTTATGTGCCTCGCAAAATGTGATAAGCGAGGCACTAGTTGCGTCGCATACTGAAAAATGTGACAACCAAACTATTTTGTCGCTTTTGGGAATCAGTAAAACACATTAAGCGACAACTGCTAGCGACAACCCAAAATCCTCGCATTTTTGTCACAGATGTCATTTCCTCTTGTAGTCGCGCGATAATGTTTTGTTTCTTCCCTTTTACCCCACCTCTAACCATAGTGAAAAAACGTAGAGAATTTTTTTTCAAAAATCTAAAGAAATTTCTGCACAAAGAAACAAATGATTTCAGAAGTTAGAATAAGATTGAGTAAATGAATGAAATCCAAAAAGCAACCAGCAAAGTTAATTAGACAAAATTAATATAAAGCATATCCACAAGCAGAAGAGATTGGAGCAAATGCATATCAGGCCAATGATTGAAGAATGAGACAATAGCACCAGTTTGGAACTTTAGATATGAAATTGAGCCAAAACTGATAACTTTAAGGAACAGAGCATATCCTAAAGACCTAAACCTTACTAAAAACAACAAAAACTACTATCAAAACCAAACCAAATAGATAAAGCCGATCATCCAAAACTACCAAACTTTAATTCCTTAAACTCCATTTGGTTTTTGAGATATTCAATTAAGAAGAAACGAAAATACAGGTTTAAATCCTTCAGCTTTATAGTTTTCAATATTCAAAAACAAAACAGATTCTATTATCAAGTGGCTGTACTGACTAAATTATTCCACCATGCAAATTTCATTCATGACTCTAGTACTAGCAACATTATTGCGTCGAGTTAGCACTGAACTAAAAATATAATCTCTAATTATATATAATTAGAGATTGGAAATGGGTAGGACCATTTTTACATATAATTATATATGTATATATAAATTTTTCTTTTTGTGAAATATGTATATATATATATATATATATAATTGTATAATTATACAAACATACATTTACATTTATGTGTGTAAATATATATGTAGCTTACAAACAACAAAAATTAGATAGTTATATTTCACTTTTAGCTAATTTAGCTTACAAAAATAACTATTACTGTTTGAGATGCTCTTAGCAAGGTTAGCTATTCACCACTATTTCTAGCAAGTATCCTAATCAAAGCATTTATAACCAGTGTCAATGGTGAACATGCCCATGTCGTTACTGGTAAAGGAATTGCCCAACTTACTCACACCCTAACCTTGATCGATGCCATTCTGGTTCCCCCATTAAAAAAATTATTTAGTCATTGAAATACAAATTATTAGCCACTTGATCATACAATCATTTTCAGTCTAGTTCCACCCAGAAGATATATTATTTTTGGTTGTTGCATAATTTAAATGATGAGAAGGCTAGACAATGTCTTTGACTTTTTGTTTGCTTGTTTGTTTACTGAGAGGATTCTTGTATCAAGTTTTAATTTTTAAAGGATAATTTTACCTGAAAGGTGGAAGTCTGCAAATGTTAAATTTGAGGAAATCCTCATGAAACAGGCATGTATGCCTGATGCCTCTCATATATATGGTAGTTCATTATATGTTTAAATATGTATGAGAATATAAGTTGAATATCAAGAACACTCAAGGTATCACAAATTTATCAAAAAGAAAAGTAAACTAAGCTAGGAATATATCTCTTTTTCTGGTCGAAGGTGATTGTCGACTAGCTAAACCAATTAATTAAGCTCTCTCTCTCCTCTCTCTCTCTCTCTCTCTCTCTCTCTCTCTCTCTCTCTCTCTCTCTCTCTCTCTCTCTCTCTCTCTCTCTCTCTCTCTCTCTCTCTCTCTCTCTCTCTCTCTATATATATATATATATATATACACACACACACACACACCTCTTAAATTCGTGTTAATAACTTCCTACATGTCTACATGCATAAATTAATTGTAGGAAAAAAAAAAAACAATAACATACTTGTTCCCCCTGCTATTAGGCAGCTACATTACCGTATGAAATCGGTTTCTCTTAGTTATAACTTCTATGCCAAATGACGGGCTTGAATTAATCTTAAACTTTTTATGGAAACCAAGATTGCCTTGATATTCCTTGATCGATCGCCAAATACTCATTTATCTATGGTGCAGAACGATATATGAAACTATAAGGGAATAGTGATAATCAAGCACAAATCTCGTCGTATCTCGCTCTTCAAAAATTTGGCCACTAAATTGGCTTAGCAGCCTTCCCAAACCAATCCTTCCAAAACCAAGAAACATTAATTGGGATTTCGGGCTGCTATATATATATATTCTTGTTGAAATTAATCACACAACTAATAGAATAAATAAAAAATTAGCCATAAGGCCACTTTGGGTGGCGTTATTATTCAAAAAGCCACCAAACATTTTTTTTCTGAAATAAAGCCACTAATATTTACAAAAATGCCACCGCAATATTTACAAAAATGCCACCGCATTTTTTTTGCTATTATTTACAAAAATGCCACTGATACGAAAAAATCAATAAAGCTGCTGTCAAAGACCAATAAAGCTATTGTCGAAGACCACTAAAACTACTGTCAAAACACAATAAAGCTACTGTAACATCACAATAAAGTAAAGAACACTAAAGCTACTGTTAAATAACACTAAAGCTACTGTCCAAGAACAATAAAGCTACTGTCCACGAACAATAAAGCTACTGTCCAATACTGGATACGAAAAAACCAATAAAGCTACTGTCCAAGAACAATAAAGCTACTGTCTACGAACAATAAAGCTACTGTCCACGAACAATAAAGCTACTGTCCAAACACAATAAAGTTACTGTCCAAGAACACTAAAGCTACTGTGGCCTTATTTCAATAAAAAATATTAGGTGGCCTTTTGAAAAATAAGGTCATTTTGCCCAAAATGACCTTATGTCTAATTGGCCCTAGAACAAATCCATTATACCTCACTCGACTTGATAATTAAGAGTTATCACAAGGACTTGACGCATAAGATAACCGACTAAGATGTTGAGCGTAGCTTTAGTGTGTTTGTAGTGGGTTCAGCGTTGCTCCTCTTTTTTCTCTTTATTTCGCTTTCGATAATTTTGGATTGATCTTTTTTTTTCTTTTTGTCACAAATTTATCAAAAGGTAAAGGTAATTAATAAGGGAATAGAAACTATAAAAGCAAAAGCCAATTAATCCTGACAAAAGAAAAAAAAATAAAGCTATAGTAAGCAATTTCATCTATGGTGGACTGGTCAAAACTCAAAAGTAAAAGGAATTGCATGTACTCAAAAGTTAAAGCATATTAATTAAACCTTGTGTTTCCAGACTTCTTCAAGGATCTCCTCGCTGTACATCAATCTATATAACTTATTCATCTCTTTGCGGGTTTTTATCATAAGTGGTGTCTGAACTTTTCGTGACCGGACAAAATAGGGTCCGAATTTAAAAAACAATCAATTAGGTGCCTGAACTTTAAAAAGCAGGCCATTTAGGTACTTTCGTTACATTTTCGGCTAACTCCGTCAAAAACAAGGACAAATTAGACATTTCACTATATTTTTCATAAAGAAATGACTTTTATGGCCTCATTCCTATTTTTTATTTGTTTCTTTTTTTTTTTGGAAAATCAATTACTGATTTTTTTTTGTCTCTCTTCTCCCCATCTTCTTCCCCAATTCTCTTTGTTCTCCTTCCTGCAATCACGACCATAACTACATCTCTCAGTCCACTCTCAATTCACCACCTGCATAATCAAACAAGCCCAAGCTACCGTTCCTGCAATTCGAACTCAATCATAAACCACCCACAATCAACACCCAAACACCACAACCCGCCAGTAACAACAATTACCGCAATTCAATTTCACCATGGCGTCCCCAGATCAACCCTTAAGTCTCTCGGACTGCCACCACTGCACTTGCAAGTTCTTATTGCAACAACAACAACATCACAACAGTTCATCACAATCAATCACCATCGATCACAGCCGCCGTCTGCTTTGGACACCGGCAGCACCCAATTGCAGCTCCTCTGCTCTGATCGATCATGCCCAGGCCCGCACCTCTCTCTCTACACCCGCCGGCTTCTCTCTGCACCCACACCACGAGCCCGTGCTCTTAGCAGCACCGCAGCCATGGATTCCTTCACCGCACCCCCGCCGTGCTCACCCATTACCACGGATGCAATCACGCCGCCGCCTCCAGATCACCGATCCTCTCTCGGCACAGCCGTGCTCTTCCTCTGCCGTGGTTCCCAGCGACGCCGCCATCAATCACAGACCACCAAGAGCCGATCTCGGATCCAAACCCGTGCCACCAGCGCATGTCGGAAGGAGAGACATAGTTTGGAAATGGCTTTGGGAGTGGGAGTGTAGAAGGATTTGAATTTGGGGGTGGGTTTGATGAGGGTTAGAGGAGAGCCTGGGAAGCCATGACTGATGCCATTTTTGCTTTTGGGATTTTTCTGAAGGTGAAGGAACGAACGAAGAACAGAGAATTGAAGGAAAAAAAAATGAAAAAGAGAGAGAATTGAAAGAGAGTGTGCTGCTGGAAGCTTAATAGTTAAATATTATTTTTGGATATAATTAAACAAAAGGAACTTGTGCCTTAGTGGTTATGGTGTAAGAATTTTATTGTTTGGTTACAAGTTCGAATCTCAGCTCATACAAACATGTGGAGATTTTTTTCTTTATGAAAAATATAGTGAAATGTCTAATTTGCCCTTATTTTTGACGGAGTTAACCGAAAATGTAACGGAAGTACCTAAATGGCCTGCTTTTTAAAGTTTAGGCACCTAATTGATTGTTTTTTAAGTTCGGATCCTATTTTGTCCGGTCACGAAAAGTTCAGACTCCACTGATGATAAAAACCCTTTAAATTCCTGTTGCATATATAGTTGCATACTCGTCTCTCCATCTTAATTTATATTAGTACGTACTTTTAAGAAATTAGTTTTGAAAACAAAGAAGAAGCATAAATTACTATTACTCTTCTTGATATATATTAGTTCCAAGCCTAGCTAGCTAGCTCCAAACTCCATAACCAGAGCCATGGTATCCGCGAATCGTGCAGCTCGGCTCCGCCGAAACCGTATTTTCTCGCACATAATTGATATGGTATGCATGGCAGATTTTTGTTTTTGTTTTTGTTTTTTGGTTTTCTAAATTCTAAATGTAACTGGATTGTCATTTTCCCTGTTTCTACTTGCCACTAATGTAGCTTAAATATCCCATTAAATGCATTCATCTATATGCCTGATCAATCATTATATATATCGAAAGCTATCCAAAATTCCAAATTAAATTAGTTTAATCAAATGGGTTATTAATCTCTCTTGCCTCGTACAAGTAGAGTTGATATGTAGTTTTGTTTGTATTCTGAATTAGAAATTAGAAATGGAACCGCTTCATAATCATCCATTGAAGTTCAAAGACGAGGCACACAAGGAAAATCAAGATGGTGCAGCAGCAGCAGCAGAATCATCAGCGGGTGGACCATTTCTTTGCGCCGCGTGTGGGGATCCAGTGCTTGGATCTAGCTATACTTGCAACCAATGTTCCGAATTCATTCTCCATCAGAAATGTGCAGAGCTACCCCGTAAGAACAGTCACCCGATACACCGCAAACACCCACTTATTCTCCGAATTAATTCAAAGAGAGATTACTATTGTGATGTTTGTGGCAGCCGCCGCCACAGATTACATTCTTACAGTTGTTGGCAATGTGACTTCGACCTTGACATCCAATGTGCTTCCAATTTGAGCAACATTAAATACGCAGAACACTTCAGTCATGGCCATACATTGATCTTTAGGGAAGAGCAGGAAAAGGAAAACGCAGTTTTTTGTGATGGGTGCCGAGAGCCAGTGGTTGGTCCAAGCTATAGTTGCAGAAGGAAACGCTGCTCCTACACTCTCCATAAATCATGTGTGGAGCTGCCCCTTGAGATCCAGCACCCGGTGCACACCGAACACCCACTTATTCTCAGCAGAGATACAAAACGAGAATTCCGCTGTGATGCCTGTAACCAAGATTGCAGCCGAAGATTCACTTACAGTTGCTTCCAATGTGACTTCAACCTTCACCTCAAATGTGCTAATTCCGATCAGAACGCCTTGACCAAACATTACACTCACGAGCATGCTTTGATGTTTAAAGAAGATCAAGAAGAAGAATATATTGGTCCCCTAGTTGTCTGCGATGGGTGCCAAGACCCAGTACTTGGCCCTCGTTACACGTGCATCAATACCATCCGGCGTCACAAATGTGGCTTTAATCTCCACAAATCATGTGCTGAGCTACTCCGTGAAATCCAGCACCCCATGCACCGCCAACACCCTCTATTTCTCGTGAATACTATTCAGAATATCAAAGTACGTTGCATTTGTAATGGTTGCAATCAACTTTGCAGATTCCGTTACAACTGTTCCATATGTGATTTCAACCTTGACCTCAAATGTGCCTCCAATTGGCAAGACATTATTGGAAACGACTCTCATAAGCATCAGTTCACCGTCCATCCCCGTAAGGAAATGGACCTTAACTGTGACGTTTGCGGGGAGTACTGGAGTGGCACCGTCTACTACATGTGCAGCATCTGCCAGCTCTTGGTCCATAAGGAGTGTGCCTCATTACCTCGCCACATCGGAATACCTGGTCACCAACACCGCCTCAGGCTAACCTGGTTCGTTGAAGAGGTTTACCCCAAGGATCAGTTTTGTAAAGTCTGCTCTACAAGTATTGATAAATGTCGTGCTGTTTATTGTTGCCATGAATGTTGCGGTTATGTCGCTCACACTGCATGTGCGATTGTTGAAAAAGAAAACTCTGACACTTCTTATGATGTTGAGATCCAAAAAATTGCAAAGATCCAGCACTTCAGTCATCAACATAAACTAATAGCTGAGAATCGTCGTAATCGTTTTAGAGATGAAATTACTTGTGAGGGTTGCATCCGACCCATCACTACCACCACAAATTCCTTTTATAGGTGTACAAAAGAGTCTTGCCATTTCTTTCTCCATAAGATCTGTGCTGAATTACCAAAGAAGATGTTTCTCCCACTACTTCACTCACACCCGTTCACACTCCTCCCACGGGCTCCTTCTTTTGACGGCGTGTTTCAGTGTGAAATGTGCGGCATCTTCAGCCAAGGCTTCGCATACACTTGTGAGGAATGTGCCTTACCAGAGAGCGTGAGCAAAACTGTTTTCTACCTTGACCTTGAGTGCAGTATATACTGGGAGAATAAAGCTCTGAAGCATGACTCTCACGGTCATCGCCTCCTCCTCAACATGGAATGGGATGAAGTCTACTGCAGCGGTTGTCGTTCCCTTACATTTTTCTGCTTTAGTTGTAAGAGATGCAATTTCCATCTCTGTGTTTCATGTGTTAAATTGCCTCTTACTGCTAGGCACCGATACGACAATCATCCCCTCAAGCTCACCTATGTTAGTGTCGAAAATGAGCTGGGTGAGTACTATTGTGAAATATGTGAAGGAACACGAGATCCAACTCATTGGTTCTACTACTGCAAAGATTGCGACTTTGATTGCCATCCTCATTGCATTCTGGGGAGGTATCCGCAAGTCAAGCTGCTAGGGAGCACTTACAAGCACGATGCTCATGATCAACACCTTGTCTCGCTTGTAGACAAATCAAAGAGCCCCATTCTTAACGATAAAAGAGACAACATTCTTCCCTGTGAGAAGTGCAAACAACTTTGCCTAGGATTGGTGTTTGAATGTAAAGAGTGCAATATTAATTTCCACCGCGATGGATGTTGTCCGGCTACAGATTTGGCGAGTTCTTCCAAATCTCCTGAGAAGAACTAGAGAGGTAGCTGTCTCTGAATTTTCAAATTGCTTCATTCTGTTTCCGTATGTTTGAGATTGAGTTCATAATAAGGAGAAGGTGATAGACTTACTCTGCCACCTCTGCCACCCTTTTTAATTTCTTTTTGCTATCTCTGTATCTGTTACAATTTGTGTGTACTGTTTGGACTGAAAGATTAATAAGATTTGTGTGCATGTTACAAATAAGTGATTAGTTTTCGAGTTGATTTAAAACCAAAACATTCGCATGCTGTTTCTACGGTAGAATGAGTAAAATTGGATGAACCGTCACTCAAAACCTCTGATTGATGTCGTTAAGATACAATACAGCATTATTGTTGAAACCTCGTAACTAACCAACACAACTTCAGTCTTCAGATGCCTGGCTCTTTTGGGTCGCAGCTTTTCTAGTCTAAAAATGGAGAAAATACATCAATCTGAATTCTATAAGAACTCAAAGAAAACAGACGCACAGAAAAGCACGTTATGAGTCAAAACTGAGACATCCTTCGCGGTGCATATATTCTGATCTGCAATTTAACTCACAGACATACACAATTAAGGACCATAAAGCATGGCCAAATAAATTAAACAAACAAGAAATGCACTGATTATATAACCAACCTTCATTTGTTTACTGCCATTAAAGGAAAAGGCAAGCATATATATTCTAGCAGAGATGGTTATCACATCATATTCATCAAATGATATATGTTGAACCATTGCACCATGCAAATTTCATTCATGACTAAAAATATAATCTCTAACCAAGCAAGTGTAACTTACCTGATTAACTTTTGTTGAATATTTCAACCTTGGTTATCAACTGCAAGAATTGCCAATACCCAACACATCTGTCCACATGTTTATAACAAATTATCAGTGTCTGATACTATTCAATTGATGTTAAACAGTTTACGATTACACCAGGGAAATCAATTATGGAGACAATATCTTTAGTTCACATATTTAAGGAATGTTTAACAAACAACATTCAGGACTAGTAATCCATTTCCGCTCTATCCACAGCTATCAATCTCTGTTTCATTCTTTGAGCAGCCAGCATAAAAGCTTGCAAGTGCATACTGCTGCTCAATTTTGGATAATATGAACGAGTATTAAATCCACCTTCCCTAGCTATCAATTAATCGAAGCATATGCTTACATTCATCAGACATGTGATTAAGCTAATGCGATTGAGTTAAGGGAAAATGTATGCCCCTCTTGGGAAAGATTAAAATGACTATACGATGGAGAAAAAAATGAAGGCATTTCATCTAAGTTTGAGTAAGCCAAGGCAAACATGCCTGGCAACTAATGAAAGCAAATAAATGACACAAAAATAATTTTCCAAAACCTCATTATCAAAATCATCCATTTGGAAAGGACATATAGAAAAGGAAATTTAAGGAATGATAAGTGAACCAGAAAGGCCTTTTTCATGCTTTGATTTAGCCATTGATGGAAAAGAAGGTGAGCAAGCATCACAATAGCCAAACTCGACTCATTTGCACTGAACACCAGCTTCAGCAGCCCGGTGAGGCTTGTTCTTCCGCCTACTCCCACTTTGTCGGAACCCAACAGACTTGTTAGGATCATCAAGGCTTGATTTTATTTCAATGATGTTCTCCTCTTGGCCTTTGTTCATATTTTCGTTGACATGAGCAGACCTCTTCCTTTTTGTTCCATTCTCTATACTAGAGTGGTTTTTCACGTCGTCGCGAGAAATATGACTTCTCTCATCCTCATCTTCTATCTTCAGAGCGTTTCCATCTCCAATATCATCCTTCAATGGCTTTTGTGGCCTTCCTCTTCTTCTGTTTGGTGGAATCTTATGCCCTTCAGTGCTCCCAGGATCCTCACGAGCAGCAATAACGTTTTGTTTCTTCCCTTTTACCCTACCTCTAACCATAGTGAAAAAACCTAGTGAATTTTTTTTTCAAAAATCTAAAGAAATTTCTGCACAAAGAAACAAATGATTTCAGAAGTTAGAATCAGATTGAGTAAATGAATAAAATCCAAAAAGCAACCAGCAAAGTTAATTAGACAGAATTAATATAAAGCATATCCACAAGCAGAAGAGATTGGAGTAAATGCATATCAGGCCAGATTGAAGAATGAGACAATAGCACCAGTTTAGAACTTTAGATATGAAATTGAGCCAAAACTGATAACTTTAAGGAACAGGGCATATCCTAAAGACCTAAACCTTACTAAAAACAACAAGAACTACAATCAAAACCAAACCAAATAGATAAAGCCGATCATCCAAAACTACCGAACTTTAATTCCTTAAACTCCATTTGGTTTTTGAGATATTCAATTAAGAAGAAACGAAAATACAGGTTTAAATCCTTCAGCTTGATAGTTTTTAATATTCAAAAACAAAACAGATTCTATTATCAAGTGACTGTACTGACTAAATTATTCCATGCATTGATCAAGTCAGTACGAAGAATTGGAAAGGCAAATCACTGGAAACAGAACAATACGAAATGAGCGTATGAGGGAAATAGCACCGGTAAAAGTGAAACAACATACTATAATATCAGTATCACAAACCACACATACCCTTTTGTACACAATTTTCAAACTAAAGAACCTATGTATCAAAATCTGAAGAAAAGTAAGAAACACCAATCCGTTTTGCAATCAAAAACAAAGGGAAACCATTCTGGCTTCACTTTCAACAATGCAAATCAGTATCTCCAAGTTTGGATGCTCAAAACTTGCAAGAAAGAAACCAAATGTTATGAATCTTACAAGTTCTGCTGTTTTCAGATATGATGAACTAATCCAACCCAACTGTCATTGAATTAAGCACTTTGATTTTTCAGGTCTCAAACATCGAGAAATCCATTACTGGCAAAAGTAATTAGTTTATTTTCCAACATTTATTTTCAAAATTCAAAAGGCATTAATATGAGAAAACAAAGCGTTACTAAGTACCTATGCAACAATAAAGGAGAGAGCTGCAAAGAATAATGAAGCTGACCTCAAAGCAAATATCTAGTTTCTGCATCTTATTTGATGAAGCCCAATTCTCACTATCTGATGACACCAATCAAGACACCAAGAGAAACCCGAGAACCAAGTGGGATTGTATCTGTAATATTAGTTTCCAACGAATTAGCAGAGGCCATAAAAAGATTGAAAACTATGATCTGGACAAGTAATGAAGACCCAGATCAGATAATGATGTGATTAAACAGAAACTTTACCACAAAGATTGGGACCTGAAGAGGTTAATAAAAGAAACACTAAGCTCTTGAAACTTTAGAGCCTAGCTGAAGACAGGAGGCAGGGAGAAAGAACTTAAATAGAGCAAGGGAGGACAAAATTGGTCAGAGAGTAGAGCAAGTTTTTACTATTGTTTTCTCCTTCTCTCAAAAAGGGTTAGATGGGAAATTAACAAAATTGTAAATTTTTGTTAAAGGATTCATGAATCATTTATTTTTACCGTCAAACTATATAACAATGTCGACTGATAACAATATGAAAATGAGATTTCTGATTATGTAATTTTGGAATATGTTGCTGACCAATTTCAAACCATATTCAATCGATTACGGTAGATTTTCGACGGTAACCTAACCGTTTTGGCACATAGCCATCTGTGTTTGTCATTAACTCAAATCTGTTTATTTATTAGAACAGATTTGCGCCGTTTTTGAGTTAGCATTGAGTATGTGATTCATGTTGTGTGAAACTGAAAATCTCCACTTACACTCAAAACCCTTGTCAACCACGTAGCTTCTTGCTTCCGTAATCACAACAAGAACAAGAGATTAAAAAAATTCACTGGGTGCTACAGATGAAAATGTTTAAAAGTGACAAAAACATCTTTATGTTTGGAGTTGGAAAGCACCATTTAGTTTTGAGCTTAATTCCACTCTCCTTGGTCAGAGTCTCAGATAGTCAGATTCATGAGCTTCAAGTCAAGCTGGTCATAACACCGCATAAATAAGAGTGGCCACTGCCATTAATTGTTCTTAATCCAACAGGAAGTTATGGAACAAAATAGAGATAGCACAACACACTAGAAGATATGAATGTTTAAAATTGTTGCAAGGCAATATAATATATAGGGGGAACAGAAGGTTACTATAGTGCTTCATCTATACCTTTCCATCTTATTCTGTTCAATCATTATACCCTGGAAAAAAGTTTCAGCAAGAACAAGAGCACATAAGCCAGGTCATTGTTTTTCCTTTTCATCTGCTTTGCATCAGTTTCCAGAAATCTTCAACTTTCTTTTGCAACTCATGGCCAAGAATAACAATGGTGCTGAGTAAATTGACTGATAATAGCTGAAATGTAATTCTAACAATGCATCTTGTTTCCTATTACACAGAAAATATTTCTTTAGGCAACAACAAGAAATTGCAATAGCTTGGGTGAAACCGGTGCAAATTTTATCACACTGTTTTTCGAGTTAAACCAGATAACAGTCATGCTATGATACACAAGTCAACTGCGTATTAGGGTGTATTAGGTTATAGATAAAACTATCATTTTCATCATTATAAGCATGGACTCTTCCTATGTAGAAATATATACAAACAACCTGGCGGCAACTCTCCACCAAAAAAAAACCTGGTGCTAACAAAACTTTGCTTCTTTGTACTCTTTATGTGTCATCTTGCCTGTTAACGAAATCTCATCATGTAAAAAAAACTTGAAGAAGTAGATTAGTACCAACTTAGGAAAAGCAGCAATGCAAAACTTTAACAGGAGAAGCAACTAATGTTTTAGCAATTGGATTCAATTTCGTTCTTCAAATCGTGCCAAACTTGAGGGCCGCCAGGATGCCGATGTACATAAGTCTTTATAAAATAACTATCTGAGCAAGAAATAAGAGTGCTCAAGGAAAGCCCAGGATCAGCTGTTCCATGATCTTTGAGCCAATTGAACATGCGTACCCTAAGCTTGACCCTTTCCGTTTTATGGGAAAGATATTTAGGGGCGGTCAGCAAGGACGATATGGGATAACCCAATTGATTTACAAGACAGTCGATCTTCATTTCAATCACATCCGTTGTCTGGTTAAGAATTTGAGGGCTTGCTTGAATCAGTTTACAGACATCCTTCCAATCCAAACCAGCCTTTACAATACAATCAAATCTTTCCTGAAGCTCCACTCCGTTGCCTCGACATGCCTTCAGTGCTGCTTTCATTTTGTCGGAGTTTTCTACAAATCCTATGTCTAACAAGAACTTAGTCCTCTGCACCATTGATCTAACTTCCTCTCCTGAATCTGGAAATGACTCCACTCTTCTACCCAAAACCCAATTCTTCAATTCTTGTGGGTTCTCCTGGATGTGTCGAGACAATCGTTTCTTCCCAGCATTCAAGGTACAAAGTAAGCTGCTAGCTTTTTTCAAAGAGCACGAACCCATTAGTACGGGGTGAGAATGCACAATCTTCCTAATCTCTGCAACCTTCATGTCAATCTCACCCAGGAACAAAATGCACTGTCTCAAATTTGAAACAAATTTCACTACTGGAATCTGTGGAAATAGTAGAAACATTGAACATAACTCTCTCTTCGTAAATCCAAATTTTAGTAACAACCCAATTAGTGAAACTGTCCTTTCCCCTGAACTTTCAAATAAAATATCTGGGTTGTGGCGAAGTAGCTTACCCAACTGCTCGTCGCTGCAACCCATCTCACTAAACAAACTTAAAACTTGAAGCATCCGGCTCCAATAATAAGAGTTATCTTCCCATAAATTCCCCTCAATCCTATTGGTTTCAAATCCAATACTCTTCAATTTTTCCAATACCGAAACAAAAGCTGCATTGACATCCCCAACCAAAAGATAAGGACTAGCAACAACAAAACGAACTAAAGCAGATTGGCTAAGACCTAGCTCTTCGTAAGCTTGAAGTTTTGATGCCAAAACCTGAAAATCATTTTGAAAGACTTCTGTTGCTTCCTGGTAAATCTTTCCTATCTTATTCGGCGGAATCCCATAATTAGATAGAACAGTATAATTATGAAGCAACAACTCATCATCAGTCAAAAACATCAAATTGCGTGGAAGAAGAGAAACATACTCGGAAGGTTTCAAACCTAAGCTCTCAAAGAAGGGTTCAAATTCATTAATAGGGTGGTACCGCAAGAACCGAGCAATCGACCGCCGAATTTCTCTCTCACAATCAACCCTTTTTAAAAGCTTCTCTAGAAAATGTGGGCAGTTTTTACTAATATTCTCTGCATCGATGAACTGTAAGCCTCTAGTACTGTGCAAATACTCCAACAATGCAGCTTGCGCTTCTTTTTGAATGTAACGAACAATTCGAGCAGCTCTTCTGCGATTAGGAGTCGAAGTTTTAACCAAATTTTCATGATTTTCAATATCAGG
Organism: Rubus parviflorus; assembly: GCA_029955375.1. Lineage (NCBI taxonomy): Eukaryota > Viridiplantae > Streptophyta > Magnoliopsida > Rosales > Rosaceae > Rubus > Rubus parviflorus. Next base: position 14,444,531 of record JARGGL010000006.1, on the reverse strand, counting down.
GGCTATTTTTGTGCTGTAAAGTCTAGGGATTTGGACATTGGGGGAAAACCCAATTGGCTGAAATGGGGTTCTTGATGATCTGAGGTGGTTTTCATAGAAATTTGAAGAAACCCATTTGAGAATAGATGCTATCCTGAGTTTTTGCAAATGGGTCATGACCAGTTTGATGAGATTCCGAGCCAAGCAAGATTCAGCGGAACAGAAATGAATATAAAGTCTTTGGATGAATCGTTACCTTTGGGATTGAACAGACAGGGTTGAGCTCACTACCCACCCAGAGTTAGAGCTTCGGCTGCGGGAGTTTCTCCTACTGATCGAGTTGCAAAACTTTTGGTCAGTCTTCTGTCTGCCACAAGGGTTTTAGAACCTTTTTTTTTTTTTTCTATTAGCAGGGTTTTACCAAAAATAAATAAATACAAAAAATACAAAAACAAAACAAAGTATTACCAGCCCAACTCCCATGGATTAAAAATTATATAATCCTTCAATTTTCACTTGTTCGACATTTTCATCAATTAATTTTAGAAATATTATTTTTGTCATTCAATTTCAACACCGACTATTATTTTGGTCATTCTGTTAAATTTACCTTTAAAATTTTTATTAAATCAAAAATAATTTTGTAAATAACGCATTAAATCCCACATAGGGCAGATTGTAAATTACACATATATAACATTCCAACCTATCCACGGATGCTCCAATTTTAACTAGGTACCAGTGCGGATAAGTTGTTCATATTTGAAGAACAATATGACCACCGTGCTCTATGTCATTGTCAAATGTCAACTAACATATTCATCGATCCACATATTTGATTCAGTTACACAACACTGGAGGGGAATAGAGAATTTGCATTCAAAGCCTTGTATGCAAAATACTTGAAATCCTTAATTGTCAATTGGTTTTATCTGGATGATCCAATATAGACTTAAAACAACATGGTCTTAATTCTTATATCTACTTCGCTTCTACTTACTCTTTTCTCATCTGAGAACTGTTGGTGGACAACAAATATGTCAGCATGTAAAAGAAAAAGGAACAAGTACGTTAGAACCAACTTGGGATCACCAGCAATAAAATCATGCAGAACCATAGAAGGGGAGCAAAAATATTGTATTACTGAGAATATATTTTAGCCTTCAATTCCTGCCAAACTTGAGGACCACAAGGATGATGATTTACATATTGCGATATAAACTTTTTCTCTGCCATTGCAACAACAGTGCTCAAGGCAAGAGAAGGGCACATGGTTCCTTGACCTTTGAGCCAATTGTACATGAATACTCTGAGCTTGACCCTCTGAGTTGTATAGGATAGATATGACGGGAAGTTCACCAGAGATGATATGGGATAACCCAGTTGATTTACAAGAACATCCATCTTCATTTGTAACACAACCTTTTTCTGGTTAAGAATTTGAGGGGATAGTTTAATCATTTCACAGACATCCTGGCGATTTAAACCAGCATTCACTATACAGTCAAATCTGTCTTGAAGTTCCCCTCCCTTGCCTCGAAATAGCTTTAGTGCTTCTTTCATTTTGTTTGAGTTCTCTACAAATCCTATGTCTACCAAGAACTTAGTCCTCTGTCCCTTTGAGTCCTCTTCCGAATTTGGAAGTGGCTCAACTCTTCTACCCAGAACCCATTTCTTCAATGCTTCGGGGTTCTCCTGTATGTATCTAGACAGACGCTTCTTCCCAATCTTCAAGTAACAAAGTAAGCTGTTAGTGCTTTTCAGAGCACAAGAACCCAGTAGCAGGGGGTGTGAACAAACAATCTTCTGAATCTCTCGAACCTCCATCTCAATCTCATTTAGGACCAAAACGCATTTCCTCAAATTCAGAACAAAATGCATAATCTGAATTTGTGGAAACTGCAGAAACATTGAACATATTTGGCTCCTTGTGGATCCAAACTTCAGTAAGAACCCAATTAACAAAAGCGTCGTTTCTCCTGAACCCTCAAATAAAATATCAGGGTGCTGGCCAAGTAATTCAACCAACTGCTCGTTGCTGCAACCCATCTCATTAAACAAACTTAGAACTTCAAGCATCCGGCTCCAACTATAAGAATTCTCTTCTGATAAATTCCTCTCAATCCAATGGACCTCAATTCCCAAACTCTTCAGTTTTTCTAGTACCTTAACAAATGCCACATTTACATCCCCAATTAAAATATAAGGGCTGCAAACAATAAACTTAACTAAAGCAGATTGGCTGAGACCTAGTTCTTCATAAGCCTGAAGTTTTGATGGCAACACCTCAAAATCATATCTAAACACTTGTGTTGCTGCTTTATAAATCTTTCCTATCTTATTACGTGCGACCCCATAACTACACAAAACACTATAATTGTGAAGTAACAAGCCATCATCAGTCAAGAACATCAAATTACGTGGAAGACGGGGGATATACTCTGAAGGTTTCAAACCCAAGCTCTCAAAGAAAGGTTCAAATTCATTAATAGGGTGGTACCTCAAATACCGGGAAATCAACCCCCCAATTTCATTATCAATTTCACCATCAACATTTCTTAAAAGCTTCTCAAGAAACTGCGGGGAGTTTTTACTCATATTCTCTGCATCCATGAACTGCAAGCCTCTAGTACAGTGCAAATATTCCAACAATGCAGCTTGCGCTTCTTTTAGAATAACTCGAGAAACTCCACCACCATTTTTCCCACTTAAAGTAGAAGTTATATCCAAGTTTTCAGAGTTTTCAGTTTCAAGAGCTGTTGTTTTTGAACTGTAAAACCCGAGGGTATGGGAATTGGGGAAAGACCCAATTGGCTGGAGTGGGGTTCTTGAAGATATAAGGTGGTTTCGAGCAAAATTGGAAGAAACCCATTTGAGAATAGATGGTTTTCTGAGCCTTTGCAAATGGGTCATGACCAGTTCTATGAGATTGCAACCCTATGACTGATTATAAGAGAACCTAAAAGGCATTCCGATGAATAGAAATGAATACTGAGACGAATATATTACCTGAAGATAGTGATAGATACGCCGGCGTGCGAACACTGCTCATTCCGCTGCAAATTTTTCAAAGCTGTTTGCTGAGTGAGTGGCTGCCTTACACTGTTGTGGTTGCCACTCTCCAGGGTTTTAGAAGGGATTAGTATGTAGCCAGTTCAAAGCTGGTGTTCGCAGAGAGGGTATTATAGACAAATTGGTCCGCACATGTTTTTTTTTCTTGGTTTCAAAATTTATTCATAAAAAACGAAATTACAAGGATACGAAGACCTACTCATTTAGGTGATAACACTCTTGAAAATTAAAAAGTAATTAAGAATCATGGAACCGTTGGAAATAAAAAATGAACTCGTGATCTCCATCTCCTATTCTCCTAGGCTGGGAAGTTTAGCCGGAGTGGTGAAGCTACAAAGGTCTTTCAGTTGATCAAGCAAAAGTAGATTTTAGTAAGTTTTCTCAGCTGCATTGTGATCAAAGCTTAACTATGATGCAGGCCTTGAAGCACTGCAGTTGGTTCTTATCCAAACTATTCATGTTGTTGCTCATTTACCTAAAAATTTGCCTATGCGGCCACATCGAATTAGACTGAATAGGTATCAAAATCGGGAGACAAGTTTTCAGGATCATGAACACACCATTGTCAATATAACAAGTTACTCTCTCCGCAATGAATATGAAAGTAAAAATTAATTTCTATGCTAGAATGGAGATGCTGTGATAATTATATACTTTGGTTGTTTTTATTCTCAATAAATATCTCAGTTTGTTCAAAAAGGGGGAACTAATAGCATCAAGAGTGCAGAACCTTGAAAAGGAGAAGCAATGAAAAATTTCTTACTCTGAATAAATTTTATTCTTCAAATCCTGCCAAACTTGAGGACCACTAGGATGATGATTTACAAACTTGCTCAGAAAACACAGATCTGAGGGATGAAAAATAGAGCTCAAGGTATAACCAGGATCTACTGTTCCTTGATTTTTGAGCCAATTGTACATGAACACCCTATGCTTGACCCTTTTAATGCCCCAAGTAAGATATCTTGGGAAGCTCAGCAAAGCTGATAAGGGATAACACAAATGATTTACAAGGAGATCAATCTTCATTTCAATAAGTTTCTTTGACTGACAAAGAACTGGAGGGTGTCTTTTAATCATTTTACAGACATCCTCGCGATCTAAACCAGCTTCCACAATGCAATCAAATCTTTCCTGAAGCTCCCATCCATTGCCTTGAAACTGATTTATCGCTTCTGTCATTTTGTTAGGGTTCTCTACAAATCCTATATCTAACAAAACCTTCATCTTGTGTGTCTTTGATCTGAGGTTCTCTCCTAACTCTAATGGCCTAAGCGTTCTACCAAATACCCAATTCTTCATTTCTTGCGGGTTCTCCTGGATGTATCTAGACAGCTCTTTCTTCCCAATCTTTAAGTTAAGAAGTAAGGTGTTGGTACTTTTCAATGCAATGGAACCCAGTAGCAGGGGTTGAGAATGCACAATCTTCCCAATCTCTGTAACCTCCATTTTGATTTCATTCAGGACCACAAAGCATCTCCTCATATTCGACACAAATTTCGTAACTTCAATTTGCGGAAACTGCAGAAACACTGAACTTATCTGGCTCATTGTGCATCCGAATTTGAGCAAGATCCCAACTAGTACAAATGTCCTTTCCCCCGAAGCCTCAAACACAATATCTGGATGGTGGCCAAGTAGTTCACCCAACTGCTTGTTACTGCAACCAATCTCACTAAGAAAACTCAGAACTTCAAGCATCCGGCCCCAGTTACAAGAATCAGATTCCGATAAGTTCCTCTGAATCCAACTGGTTTCAAATCCAAGACTCTTTAATTTCTCCAACACCTCAACGAATGCCGCATCTACATCCCCAACCAACAAATAAGGACTAGCAACAATAAACTTGACTAAAGCAAATTGGCTGAGACCTAGTTCTTCATAAGCTCGAAGTTTTGATTGCAAAACCTTCACATCATATCGAAAGACTTGTGTTGCTTCCTTGTATATCTTTCCTATCCTATTACGTGCAACGCCATAGTGACACAGAACAGCATAATTGTGAAGCAACAAACTTTCATCGACCAAGAACATCGATTTAGGAGGAAGAAAAGAAACATACTCGGAAGGTTTCAAACCCAAACTCTCAAAGAAAGGCTCAAATTCATTAAGAGGGTGGTAAAGCAAGTACCGGTCAATAGATCGCCGGATTTCCTTTTCATTACCAACGCATTTCAAAAGCTTGTTGAGGAAATGCGGCGAGTTTTTACTCATATTCTCTGCATCCGCAAAGTGTAAACCTCTATTACCATACAAATAGTCCAACAATGCAGCTTGCGCTTCTTGTTGAACAGCACGAGAAATTCGACCAGCATTTTCACTACTTTCAGTCCTTTTAGTTCTGTAAAGTCTAGGGCTTTGGGCATTGGGGAAGTACCCAATTGGCTGAGCTAATAGTCTAAGGTGGTTTTCATCAAAATTTGAAGAAACCCATTTGAGAATATATGTTGTTCTGAACTTTTGCAAATGGGTCATGCTCAGATTGATGAGATTCCACGCCTAGTGATTATCAGAGAACCTAAAACGCTGGACGCTCAATGAAAATAAATATAAAATCTTTGGGATGATAACAACATTACCTTGGGATTGTGATCAATGTCCGAGAATGAGCTCCAGATTCAGCAAGGTTTTTAGCTTCAGCTACAAAGCTTCTCGCACTGCTGCTCGCTCATTCAGACTGGCTACCTCAAACTGTTTTGGTTGCCAAAAGGCCCAAAACTGATGAGGAACCTTATTTTTTCGGGTCGGGTTAAGAGCCTAACGGACGGGCCATTGCCCACCATTGGCCGGCTCGTTTTGATAGGGGGTTAATTAATTCATCTTAAGCTCTTGTGTTTTTCTTTTCGAACAATCATCTTTAGTTGGCATTTTTTTTTTCCCCTTTAGGCCAGATTACTTTTTTATTTTCAATATATGACATGAGAATTCTTGCCGCGTTTACTGCAATGCAGTTATTTAAAAAAAACAAAATTAATATACGATATGATTACTACAAACTTACTAATTGCTCATTTTACCTTACAGTCTATTAATTTGAGATAATAAAAAGTTACTAAGAACAAATCAAAAATGCAATAATTAACACAGCACAAATTGTTGAATAAACCCCAAACTCTTCGCTCTTTACACCTCCACCACAACCTAATCGCAGCTCCACCCCACAATCGGAAACCTCCACCTTATGTAAAGAGACCGACAACGCCATGAAAGAGATGTACGTTAAAGAGACGTGGCGACACAATCTAATATGCAACCAAATTATTTTAATTTTTATTTTTGGGTCAAAAATATGGAACCAAATGATGGCAATATATAATCTGAGCATAATGAACCCAATGGTTGTACAAACTTGTTTTCGTCTTGGTAATGTGACCACTCCCTAATTAATTTTTAATCTTTTACACACCATAGCTTAGTTTTAACATTTTATTGGAATTAACATTGTTGCATAGGATTATTATCAAAGGGGGAAAACATGTGTAGCCTGCAAGGAAATATCTCTACCAAAATTATCTAATGGCTAATTGTCCTTGTGAAAATCTGATTTTAATCAAGTACCATTGCTGAGATCATTCACAATGAAATGAAACATTACAGAAGATGAACAATAACAGAAAACTAGGTTGAAGCTTCGGAAATGCATTGGCAGCATTGCACAGATTTGAAAGCAGAAAAACAATAAATACTGGAAAAGTAGGAACGGCAGATGCATAAATTAAAGATAAGGTGGATGTGACTCTATGAAACAGAATAGTTGGGTTTATATTCACATATCGAGTTGGCTTTTAGTTTCCAAATTCCGTTTTATGAGCTTCAAACCATACCCTCTACAATCTCACCAACGAAAATTGAAACTGAAATTCAACCAACAGGACACTAAAGAAACATTGTGCTACCCTCTACACAGTGGTCAGGGTTTTCATTTTTTAATTCACACAATAACCGACCCGATCATTATGCTACAACTGTTTCCAACAAAGCACTGAAGAAACATTTCATCATCAGAAAAAAAATGCCAAACCAATACCAAGACTACATTACAATCTATTCCTGCCAACTTCAGAAACAGAAAGCATCATTCAATACCAAAATCCATCTTTACAACACTCTTTTTTTCCAAGTAGATTCATTAAGGTATCCAGGACAGTGCACTAAATTGAAACATCAAGGTACAAACAATCCTTAACAAAAGGTTTCTTTTGACTTCATTACTTGGGGTTCTATCTTGAGAGTTAGATTCATTTATGACATTACTTCATGTATTTATGAAGAAATTTGCGGTGAAAGTCATTCCTCACTGTGTCATTAATGAAGCGCTTGGGAGTCTTGGTTTCACCACGGGCCTGATTTTTGAACACCACATCATCATCCCATCTGAGCCCAAAACAAAAAATGCATAATGAGCAGTGCAATTTATGACAGTGAACAAAAAGAGCCAATGAGAATTCTAATTTGATTACAGAACTAGTCAAGGAAACATCTTCTTTACTAACCTTCTTTTCACACTGAAAGAAGAAGCAGTTATTGGATTATTAAGCAATGGGTTTCCTCGGAGAAGCTCTGCTTCCTTGACTTTAAGCTCTTCAGCCAGCTGTTCTTCTTCCTGAGGAAGCATAAAGTATATTGGTTACAACTGGTAATATACCAAAGCTTGATAATCACGAATGTCATATCACTTAATAGAAAGCTCACCTTTCGCCGCTTCTCCTCTGCTCTTTCCCTCTTTATTTGTTCAAGCTCAGCCAAAAGAGCTTCAGTGTCATCCTCATCGTCATCCTCGTCTTCATCACTATGACCAAAACAATTGTCCAATATATATTAGCAAATCTAGGTAGCAATACAATTCCAACTGCAAAACATGGACTTGAGACTGAACTATAACTACCAACAAATGAAACACTTGTTGACTGTCTTCAATTTCTTTAGGGTGCAAATATCATTTTCGATGCAAATGGCAAGTTTGCAAAACCAAAAAAAGTTGCATGAGTACAGACAGACCTAAGAAACTACTGGAAAAGCTGGAACACCCAGAAGCAAACTAATCTAGTTCAACATATACATGACTTATAAGCAACGCTTTCATAATCTTAACTTTTGAAACTCATCATTTAAAAAGTGATATTGAAAGCTAGCAAGGACAGCTGTGGTAAACTGTGATGATTTAGAGAAAAACACTAAGAAGTCACAGGGAAACATGTATAAAGTCTGACTCAGATATATCTGGAAATACCAACCTTTCATCACTTTTGACTTCCAAATCCGAATCATCAGCATCTACATTACGTGGTACAATGCGGTCTTCAGCGTCCCTTCTTGCCCCTATTTAATACACATTTTATGTATTAGTAGACTGAGCAATTACTCAAGGGAATTTCTACATTAAAATATGAAATATGGAGCTGGAATACACACCTTCCAACAAAAGCTGGCTTCCTCTCCTGCTGCGATCTCTATCATCTGCACAATGCACATATCAATTAGAAAGCATGAAGAAATAACATCACATCCTTGTAGAATTGATTTGACTCCCCCCCCCCCCCCCCCCCAACAAAACACCCCAACTAATGGGGTGAGTTCAAAATCCCCAACAATCAAATTAAAAAATGAAAAGGTAAGAGAAAGATATCATACAACTATATTTATCCTTTGAAAAATGCCTCCTTTCACGGTCTTCCAGCTCCTCCTGGAGGTTCCTCTTCAGCAGTTCTTCCTGGGTGTCCTGCCCATCCTTTCTGTTGTGTACACATACCATCAAAGACAAAGATTCAAAACTCAGCATCCAAGGACAACTTACTTGCATATAAGTTAGAAAAAAGAATTATAAGCATATTCAGTAGTAGCACTGCATGTATTTAAGAAAACAGGGTTTTTAAACTTGTATGTAATGCACTCCTCAAAATTTACAATGATACATATCAATGTTGGTAAGAACAACAAAAACTAACCTGGGTTTTAGAGTTGTATGGGATGCAATGTCCCTTGATGAGTACTTTTGGGATGGGCCGAAAATCCGAGTACCACCTTGTTCATTACCACCTTTTGCAGGAGCCCATGTGGGTCGAGCTGCAGTCGTCATGTCTTCTCACTATCTTTTTAGATACCTGTCAACCAAACGATAAACATAAATCCTTAAACCATTCACAGGCCTACAGCAATAATTACGTAAAATTCCCATGGAATCCTCTTAAAGGCTAGTTATTATCATACTTCAAATTAATTTACTGACTAAAAGTCAAGAATACAATACATGTTTTCTTCATTGTCCTCCTATAAAGAAAAAAAAAACACATTTATCTACATTTGAGTGCAAAGAAAGCACAAAAGAGAACAATACTTGATATATATGTGAATGAAAGTAATGAGTTCAAGTTCATTTTCAATCGTTGAGGTATTCATGTAAGATTTGATTTGGTTGCGCTTTTTTATTTCACTATTCTACGATGTAAAAACCTAGATCAAATTGACTTCTTGTTTCCTATAGTGGCATGATATTAATGGAGCCGAATAACAGAAGAAGCCGCACTAACAAGAGCAGAAGATGGATAATAAGACTCGAATTCGTGTCAATGCAACCTTGATTATTTCTAACTTCTCTTCGTTCTCAGCAATCAAGCCAACAGTTCCATGAAAGATTAGAGAGAGCAAAGAGATAACTTACCGGCGGTAACTAGCTCGCTGACGGCGTTCCTTCGCCGGCAATAGCGTCGGAGTGAGAGGTCTAGGGTTCGTCGGTTTGATACCCCTACACTCTTCCTTCGATTTGATTTTGCACGAGAGAAGCTCACAATTCGTCCTTGGTTCGCATTTAAGTACCCGGATTTGGTCCTCCGGGTCGGTTTGGTATACAAAACAATCCTTATCTTCTTTAGTGGGGTCAATCCTGGGCCCATTGGGCTTTAAGCCGCTCCTTTTCTTCATTTTCTTTCTTCTTGACGTCTTGTTTTTATTTTTGTGAATAATTTCAACCAATTCTTGTAGGACATAGAATTTTAAATATAAAAAAAAAAAATCTTCTGGCCAGGCGTCACAAAGTTCTGATTGGTACATTGAATTATTTTTATGATTTATTTCTAGTACCCATTTTAATTTTATTTAGAGAAATCATAGCCCACATTGTACAATGGGAAGTTGGGAACTATTTCGAACTGGACATTTACTTGTCGTTTACGATCTGAAAAAAAAAGAATGAAAATTATTGGACACGTCATTTCACCATCGACTAGAATAAAAAAAAACACCATATTTTTTTAGCTTACATTTTCTTTAGAACACAATTTTTATTTTTTTACCAAAAAACACCATCATATTTTTCTCTATCCAAAACTATCTATTTACACCAATTTCAGACGTTGAGTTTCATCTTAATAGGAATGACTCATGTTATTGGGTCTCTTTTATAACTTACAAGCGTTAATCGATGCAAATCAAAGGGAAATCACACTTGATGCCAGGTTAGAAATGGTGCCGAAACATACTAAAATTCACCAACTTGAGAAGCATCATTTTTTTCCTTCCAGATATGAGATACCTGTATGTCATTGGAATTTTTCCCAAATCGAGAAGATGCAATGTAAGGAATAAGTTTGCACATCCTGGCTCATAGAGACAATATCTTCCTTTGCTGAGAAAGGAACAACCTTGAAGTGTAATCAATGGTGGAATTCATCAATGCTTGAGCGTCTTTTTTTATAGAATCAATGAATAAAAGTCCCTAAAGAAGAAAAATATGCGACAAGCAAACAAAATTGTGTGAAAACTGAGAAGTGATAGCTTTGGATTTAATTTAACAAGTCTCGCCATCCCAAGAAAGGAAAACGTTACCCTAGTGCTAACAACATTAGTAAAAACTCTACCTATAACAAACGAAAGGTTTCGACTACACCATGTTACAGTACAATAAGAAATTTCTGATAAAACATATCTAGTGCAGAAATATAGCTTCTATGACACATCAGATTTCAACCCAACACATATTCTCACTAAATCATCTACCAGATGTGCAAACTAGATTAGAGGCCTGCAAAACTGAGCACACAGAGAATGAGGAAAGCAATCAGAATTGACAACAGTTGTGCCATAAAATCATGAACAAAATGATAAAGAAAGGGGGCTAGAATATTACCATATGCTGAAAACTGTCATCAATTATTGTTTGCCAACGTAATATGGATACGGAATTTGTGACTGTGTCGGGTATGGAGCTGTGGGAGGACTTGAATAAGTATTATCATGGTATGGTCCCACAGTTGGAGGGTAACCGTAGCCATGAGGGGTGGTGCTTGGATGGGCTTTTCCAAGCTGTGCATATCCAGGCGTTAAAGGTAACGGCATTGGAACCATTGGTGTTGGTAATTGTGTTTGAATTGTTCTGCCTTTGTGGGAATCAGCAAGTTTCACAATGACATTCCTCCCCTGCAACCGAACAAGAACATTAGACAATTGCTGCCATATGCTTAAAAAAATTGTTGTTTGCCAATGACTGGGTAAGCTCTATGATCTTATGAGTGGCAATGCTCTCATAACTTTCTTAGATAAGCACAATTGAAAGTATGTAAAAGCTGCACTACGCTATCTTACCTGATGATGAACAAAGGAAACTGAAAAATCAGGTTTATTATTATTATTATTATTATTATTATTATTATTTTAAATAAATAAATACATTCAATCATAGATGAAAAATAAATGCAAGAAAATATGAATAGCGTCTATCTATGCTCAAGTATACGAACAAAACTATTGGAAAAACATTACAATTAACTCTTTTCTCATGCTCAACCAAGATGAGTTATACTAGGAAAATGTCCCTAAAACGCTGCTTAGACAAAGAGGCTCATAATGACGCCAAAATCTGCTCCTGTCATTTAAATTAATGTCCTCCTTTTTATTCAAAGGTTCTGTTCTGTTACAATTTTGACTAATAAAGAAACACTCAAACAACATGGTTGGTTCAGATTTCTTCTAAACAAACGACCATTTAATGAGATAAAATTTCTTGCAGTAATTTCAATTTTGCCGTGGTTTGTGTTACTGGTCAATTACAACATAGATTTCTGGAAAAGGCTAGGGGATTTGGCTTTAAGAGGACGAGTTGCAATCGGTGATGGCGATAGCAGTGGTTGAAGATGGTGATGGGTTCAGCAATGGGGATTTTGCGGGTTCTCTCTTACTTTTGTTTTTTGTTTTGTTTTTTTTTTTTTAGTCCTACGACTAAATATTGTGAAATTGGAGTTATATAAATGTACTAATTTGCAACTACAACCCACGGAAAACAATCATGAAATTGTAGGTTTGACCTTTAGGCTCACTCTATTCAAATGATAATTCATCTAGAAAGCTAAATTGAACACTAGAAATACACAAGGCTTTCACTAACCCCAAGGGCCTTTTGTGGATCATCTATGGCCTTCTTTGCAGCCTCCACTGTCTTGAATGTAACAAAGCCAAACCCACTACACAAAAAGAAAAAAACACAATCGCACAAGTTACAGCAAAACTATTGTGAAAAGGATAAAGAATATTATTCTCCACATATTGTATATGACAAATTTTATCATACCGTGACTCATTTGTGTCCTTGTCATATGCAACTGAACCTTCTTCTATACCACCATGCCTGCCAAAAAAGTGGAGGAGCATCTCACTTGTGACATTTGGTGATAAGCCCCCAATGTACAGTTTCCTCTGGTTAAGATCAAGGTTAGAACTTGCCCCAGTTAACCCCTCACAAGCTAGATTACAAACAGCCATGCGACCCTGTAATGAAAACAATTTAAGCAACTGAAAAAATTTTAAAAAAGAAAAGTTAACTATTCACAGTTCACAAACAGAGGTGCAACCATTGTTGGTTCAGTTTATGTTACGCAATGGCCTAACAGATGAAGAAATTACGTATTAGAAATATAAACTTGCCAATCGAGCTACCTTTATTAATTTAAACTATATGGTTTTCGAAATCAGTTCTTTCCTCTTTCATTTCTCATTAGCTCTTCCCCATCCCATTTTTTACAGAAAACCTTTGCCTTTAAAAATCTCTCCTAACCATCTCTCGTATGTTATGATTTCTAATAATTCTCCCTTCTATAACTGGAGTTGACTTCTAATTCAATTTACTTAAGAATAGATATGTAATTACCATTTATGAAATTGTGTAAGTTATGCATTTATTTAAAAAACATTGTTTATTTTAGAAGTTCTGAAACACACAATCTATGAAACTCCACAGTCAGTACTTTCTATAAAAGATGTTTTTTATTTGATTATGGAACCAACAGTCCGCCAAGGTTGATATAACAAATTCATCTGATAACAGAATAAATAATATTAAAGTTTAATAATAAATGGTATACTATATAATATACTATTATTCACACGGCATAGCAAAGTAAGGGAGGGAGATCTGACAACTCTGAATTTGGACAGCAGCTATTTTGCATAACTTTGAACTATCAAAAACCAGAAGAAGCCACTATCTCGTAACAAAAGGCCGAAAAGTAACAATCAAAAGACGTTTCTTCAACCACTGATATTTATAAGATTGCCAACCTCATGTGTTCCAACAGCAATAGATAATAACTAATGTCAATAAAGTTCATTCCTTCTCCTCAGAAGATCATATTCTACATTTAGGAAGAATACCACTTTGAGTTTAAAGACCACAATAAATGAAAGACTATCCAAGCAAGTTACTCTTATGTTCCTAGTTGGCTATTACTCAATGATATGTCGCCTTGTGCAGATCAAATGAGCACACCGTGAGAAAACCCAGTTAACATGTACTCAAATGTGTTTCGGCCCTACTATGTCTAGATAGTAAAGAAGTGAAAAATAAATTCAACTTTCAATGGATATTTTCATTAAATGAATTGAGTGAATTGGATTAGATTTTCAATGTAGCCATGCTTACATCAATTAACTTGCTAGGTGCTCTGAGCGCAAGCTGAGTTGACTCCATATGTTTGTAAGTAATGAAACCATAGCCGCGCGATTTTCCACTAGCTTTGTCATAGATGACAGCTCCTTCCTCAAGTTCTCCATGCTCACTAAATGCCTGGACAACACAAGATGGCCTTACAATGAATTTTGAGCACAATGCAACAAGGCGGAGTGGTCATACATATAATTGTTTGACAAATTGGGCTTCTAAGTCAAAATAATGTACAAATATGACATGCAAAACACCACAAACAATGCACTCACAGCACGCAAAGTATCGGAAGAGGTATTCCAGGCCAACCCACGAACAAAAAGCTTGCGATGTACAGGATCTGCTGTGGCTATACCCTTAATTTCCTCAGCAATTGAAGGATTTTGGGAACCCCTTTATGCCTCAACATGCAACCAAACACACATGCACAGGGTCAATCACACAGCACACAATTCTTCTAGGCTCCTCTTTCACACCACACAAAGCATTCTCACATGCAACATGGAGTTGAAGATTTAAATTCAAGGACCAATTGTTCATGTAATTAAGGGGGTAAGTATCGGAAAACACATAGAAATTGAAACCCGAAATTGGAAAACTGAAAAGTGAAAATTTGAACGCACAGTTTAGCTAGGAGATCGACGAGCTGGGGCTTCGCAAGAGGGTCAAGCAAGATGCGCAAGTCTTCCTCAGAATCTGGTGAGATATCTTCGCCGTTGCTCGTAGCTTTGTCTAGCTTTCTCTTCTTTATGTCCTCCATTTAGCTGCCCAACAACTCTTTCTCTGTGTCACAGGCTCGCTGAGGATTGCGTATGTGTTTGTTTTTCACACCAGGGCATTCATTCAGTTTTTTTTTTTTTTTTATCCAGGAGATGGGCCGGTCAGGAACCAGCACTCACCTAAGAACACATGCAATTTAGGTCGAAGTTCCCGACGAGTATCCCAGCAGCCCATCCCGCTCACCCATTACCGGGGTATTACGGGGCCAAGCCTTAATGCCAGACTAATCTCTCGGTCGCTTATGCACGAGCCCACTCACAGCGGGCCCCTCAAACTAGCTGGTCAATCTTCACATAACAAGTATGTGCTCATGTGTGCCAAGTTGGGGATCGAACTCAGGTTTGGGGGTTTCCAACCTTGCATCCGTGCCAACTCAACCACATGGGTTGGTTAGTTTTTTTTTTTTATTCTCTCTCTATTAATTTTTTTTTTATATTTTTTTTTTTGAAAAAAAAAATGATATTTTAGTCCAAACTTGATTGAAAATGTTAAAATGCTCCATTATTGGTCATGAAAGGACTAAAGTAACTTATTCTTTTTACAAAATTCCTTCCATGTCCCAAGTGCTGCTACTTTGCTATCTGACAGGAAATAAACAATGCATGTTCTACTTCTTGTTTGCTTCTTGCCTATTGTTGACAAACATCAACTGGCTATTTTTGTTTGCTCCTTGCTGTTGTTATTTTGCTTCTAGCTGTTGTAGTCTTTTACTTTGTTGTTGTAGCTTTGCTATTTGCTACTAAAGAGGTGAATTTTGGTAGTTTCTGATCTGCTTCTACCATCTGCTCTAGTTGTAGCGTGTTCTCATCCTTCCATCATATTAGCAATTGTCGCTGCTTCCTCATCGTCTAGATTTTCCCAGTAGGCATCATCATCTTCTTGGCCTTCTAACCTTTCCAGTCTTTCTAGGCCTTCACTATGGAGTTGATCATGTACTATCTTCGTGGTTGTGCTCATCCGAACTACTGCATCTAGTTTAAGTTTAGGCCTAACTGCTTGTCTTTTGGTATAAACATTGAAATATTTGCTCTGTAAGAGAAGATTAAGGTGACTATCACACCATAGCTCATGGTTTACTATTTGGGCTCCTCGATATCTCCTAATGTCCTCTACTTGAGGGATTTGCTTAATCTGTGCTCCAAAGGGAAGTCGCAGATAATCCTCTTGGGTTAAGACAATATTATGTCTGGCTGGATCTGGATAGAGACTTTAGCTGAAAAAGGCTGGAGGGATACTGTCTATGTTAATAAGAATTTTTCCTCTCCAAATATCTAAGTATAGTTGGATATTCTCTCTGAGTTCTGGAACAAAAGATTGGATATAGTCACTATGCTCAATATACAGTTGGCTTAAGAAACCATGCTCAAGTAATAAACCTGGTGTAACCAAAATGTTTTGCTCACCATGCTCAAAATGTAAATCTCTAAATTCTACCATATTGATGGTGGCTAACAAGATTTGAAAATTAACTTCTTCTTTAGGATGATAGTACAAACCTTTACTTTGCACATCTATCCCTGGTTGAGGGTGGTTTAATGTGGTTTGATAAAGAAATTTTTGGATTGCTACCGCTAATGCATTATGTTTCTTTTGCTCATGTAAACAGAAAATATTTTTTGCTTCATGATGTCTAAGTCCATCTCTGGTTAACATTTGTAAAACATAAATATTATTTTGCTCTATATGCTCATTTATCTATAGTTAACACTGCTTTTCCTCTTTCTATTACAAACTGCTCTTGTAAATTATAATTTTGAAAATGCATTGCTCCATAAAGATGAAGTAATTTATCATGTTTTTCTGAAAGCTTTTTGAATTTTTCTAATAAAACACTATACGCTTTTGATGATGCATGATGTTGCTCTTGAAAACTGCTAATTTGATTATGGAGAAATTCGATTGTTCGATTAAAATCTAAAAAGTCTTGCTCAAGTGCTTTGACTATTTTTTCAATTGCTATCACTAAATTTGGAGGGTTATTTCTTAAACTCCAAAAGTTGTCCAATAAAACTTTTTGTCTTAAGACTAATTGTTGCTCATTATAGGTTGGATACTTATAATCGGGGTTCATGACTTCTTGGATATTGATTTGACCAAAGGTATGGATAGGTGCTGATTGTCTTGCTGGTGTCACAGGTGCTCTTGGTGCTATGCTCATTGAATAACCACTATAGGGTGGTCTTCTATTGCTGTAAGATGCTGAAGGTCTTGTGAATTGCATACATGTTCAACGAATAAGCCTAGATAAGATGTCTGCCAATGTATTGTTGGCTCCTTTTATATGCTCAAATTGTGGTTTAAAACAATTTCCTGTAATAGAATCTACAAAATTTACCCATCTTCGGGCTGCTTGTTTGTTAGTAGTAATTTTATTATAATGAGAAACAACATTTTGACAATCAGTTCTAATTGTAAATATTTCATTATGTAAAAATAAAGAGAATGCTTCAAGGGAATTAATTATTCCTAATATTTCTAAATCCGTTGCTGGTAATCTGGATTGTATGTCATTAAATTTTCCTGATGAATATCTACAAATTTGTTCATCTAATTTTGGTAATTCTCTATGCTTTTTCTGATATAAAATGCATGCCCATCCTAATGCTGAGACATTTGTTTCTACTATTTTGTAATTATTATCTAATGGTAATACTAAAGGTGTTAGCTTTGTAATTTCTTCTTTAATTTGCTGTACTAACTTAATATCTTCAATATTAAAATATTTTTGAAATGTTTTACTAGTTTTACTATGTAAGACTGCTATTTTTCTACCTAAATCCGGGATAAAACTTCTAGCATAATTTAATAATCCTAAAAATGCTTGTAACTGTTTTTTATCTTCTAATTTATCTGGAAACTCTAATACTTTTTTAGCTATGTGTTCCTGCAATTGTATAGTTCATGATTTAATATATATCCCTAAAAACTCTATGTCTTGTTTTTCTAAGTCTATTTTATTTTTGCTAATAATTATACCATTGTTAATAAACTCTTGTAAAATTATTTCTAGATGTTTTCTATGTTCATTTCTATTTTTACTATGTATAAGTATATCATCTACATTTACACTACAAAAACTATCGTATTTCTTAAAAATCTGACCCATTTTTCTTTGAAAAATAGATGGTGCATTTTTTTTATCCAAATGGCATAACAAGCCATTCAAAATGTCCTTTTGGACAAGTAAATGTTGTCCATTCTATGGACTCTTTTGCTAACTTAATTTGCCAAAAACCTGATTTACAATCGAATTTACTAAAGTATTTACTTTCTTGAATTTTGTTTATTAACTCATCTTTATTTGGTAATTTATAACTATCTTCATAAGTATTATCGTTTAGCCTTCTATAATTATATATTATTCTAGCTTTACCTCTCTTAAGTTCTGAATGTTTTCTAACTATAAAAGTTGTTGATCTATGTCTAGATTTTGACGGTCTAATAACTTTAAGGTTTAATAATTCTTTTATTTGTTGTTCAAATTCTTGTTTATCTACCAAATTACTAGGCATATTTGTTGTCTTAATAGTTAAATCTGGGTTAATAATATCTAATTTTGCTAAGATTTTGTTTTTACTCCAATGTAATTGAGAGTCTTCTCCTATAATTCGAGTTTGTTCTGCTAATTGTAATAGTTCTTCTAAACTTTTTGGTCTATCTAGTTGTATTATTTCTAATGGTGGTAATTTCCCTATATCTGGATATTCTAACTCAAATATTGTTTCATCGTAGTCTATACCATTTTGTTCATCTAATGTTTCCTCTTTATGACTTGACTCTTCTATGCTAATACTATTATATGATTCTATAAGATTACTCTGATCTGTAGTAGTTATTCCTTTCTTAAAAAGTGTTATATCTGGAGATGTATATAAAAATCCTTGTAAACTTTTTATAAAGTTTAATCCTAAGATAAATTGATAAGATCTTACTGGTAATATAAATGTTAAAGGTAAGGTAAATTGTTGTCTTTCTATCCTAATAGGTATATTGTTTATACAGTAGGTTAAATATATTGTTTTAGTATCAAACTGTGATACTTTTATTGGTTTGACTAATTTTTGCCTAAATTGTGTTGGTACTAACTCTTCTCTAATTACACTTTTTGTGCTACCCATGTCTATCATAGCTACTGCTTGTATTCTATTTTCTTCAGATAATTCTAGTTCACAATTAATAGTTAATAATGAACTAGTCTTTTGGTTTTCTAGACTCACATTTTGTATATTAATTTTATCTTCTTCTACTGAATTTATTTCTAAAGTCCTATTATCATAACAAGGTTTACAAAATATTGTTGTAGTAGTATAATATTTTTCTCCTACTATTTTCTTACACTTACTACAATTTTGAGGCCATCCTAAATTAATATATTTAAACTCTTCTTGTTCTTCTAACATACATATATTTTCATCTAATTCACTTTCTGAATTACTAGAATAATCTGATTCTGACTCTGTAATCATATCAATACTATTTATGTTATAAATACTTTCATTATCGCTTAAATTATCTAAGCTATAGATTGACTCTAAATCTTCATCTTCTTCTAATTTAAATTGTTCTATTAGTTGTATTTTTTCTCTAGGTTGTTTTCCTAACTTAGGGCATTTTGGTCTAATATGTCCTACTTCACCACAAAAATAACACTTACAAGTGTTTTTATCTTTTGATGTTTTATATTTTCTAATCCAAGGTTTTTTAGTTCTTGTTCTAAATTGCTTAGGAATATATTTTCGTTTTCTAAACGTTTTTGAAGGTTGTATATCAAACTTCTTATAATATTTATATGGTCTATACTTCTTTTTCCTATAACTCTTTCTATATGGTTTAACCTTCTTATTTCTATCTTTTCTATGACATCCATATTGCTTAGGTAAATCTATACTCTTACAACTCATGTAAAATTGTTTTCTAATTTGTCCTTTTCCTTTTATTTGACTACATTCTTCTCGTAATATATCATATACATGTTGAGTTCTAGGTCCAATTGATGTATCATTTTTCCTAGGGTGTTTTTGCCATTCCGTCCAAATTTTTTCTCCTATAGGTCCTTTAATTTTTCGTCATATAACTATTTAATAGATATATTAATATCATTCATTCTACCTGTTCTTCCTAAATATTTAAAGAAATCAGTAGTATATTCTCCTATATATTGTAAATCACATATTTCTAACTTTTCTAAGTTTCTTATTGCTCTAATTTGTGCTTGTTCATTTCTACCATCTAATCTATTATGATCTAAATATTCCATTTTAATTAGTTGTACAAAAGCGTCTAGGATTTTTATCACAAATGGTCATTCATCTTTCACTTATTCTACACTTTAGTCACTCACTTTTGTAAAATATCACTTTGGTCACTCACTTTATACTCTCTCATACACTTTGGTCACTCAGACAGCCATGTGCCCTATTTTGCAAGGTCAGTTTCGTCATTTTACCCCCACTTGAGTGACCAAAGTGTATGAAATGATATAAAGTGAGTGACCAAAGTGATATTTTGCAAAAGTGAGTGACTAAAGTGTCGAATGGTTGAAAAGTGAGTGACCATTTGTGATTTTTTCCCAAGCGTCTATATTAAATGTTACTTTTGCTACTTGATGTTGTTTAGGGTTTTTAATTTTCCATGATTGAAAATAATCAAAAACCATTCCATCTAAGGTGTGTTCAAAATAATCTAACATATCTTTGGTGTTACCAAAATCTAACATTAATGTTGCATGTACACATCCTTTTTTCCATCTTTCTATTGTTTTTTCCCAATCTTGTGGATCTACATGATCTAAATTTAATATATTACCTGCTAAATTGATTTGTTCTATTCCTTCATAAAGTATTCTATTTTTCTTAGGTCTAGTTGCATCATATTCATGAAATCTAGTATTTTCTACATAAGGTTCATTAGTTGGTCTTATATTTTGCTGATCGGTTCTACCCATTATTGGTTCTGTATGAATTCCTGAAGTTGTTCCTGTGGAGCTATATTGTTCTTCTACAGGCATACGCTCTATTTCAATTAACATATTATTATATTCTTTTTCTCCTAAAATATGTTCTAATCCTATGTCTAATATTAATTTTTTCATATCCTCATCACTTAACCTATGTAATCCTAATTCATACGTTTTATATTTTTCTATATATTGGTCTTCACTTAAATTATCTATATCCTCTATTAATTTTCAACTATGCTATCAAAATTTTGGTCAATTATATTAATTTCCAAATTATCAAATACCTGTTTCAGGAAATCATTATTGTGTGCCTTGTCAAACTACGACTTAGATTAGGTTTATCCTTCTAGAGTATGGATTGTATTAGTATAGGTTTCCTACATCGATACGGATTGTATCTTGTACTCCTCTATATATAGAGGCCCTTATTCATTAATGAAATACATCCTATTCTCTGCTCATTCTCTCTTTGTTATTTACGTTTCCCTTAAACACGTTATCAGCACGAGCCTCTAGCCCTGAGATAAACAGAAAACCCTAGAACCCTAAACCCTAGGTTCACGGTTCATCCGTTGAAGATTGATTGCTGCTGTGCACTATCACCACCGTGCACCACTACTGCCGTACATCACCGACGCCGCTAGCTCCACCGCTCCACCGCCACCAATCTTCGAGAATCTTCCTGCGCAGAATAGGATACTTTAAATTAATTTTTCTTTCTTTTTAGACGTCAGATTAAGACGATATTTTGCTGATATCTTGCTCTGTGTGTCTATTTTTCGCAGTTCAAATTTCACGCAATTCAGACCGTTGGATCTTCGGATATTCAATTTCAAAGGAGCGGAACTCAAGATCAATATTCTCTACGATTTTGCAATCAAGAAAACCAAGTAAGATTTTCTAAAAGTTCCTGCTTTGATTTAATTTCCGCATTCTTTTTCTCGGGGATTTCAAAGCTTCCCTTCTTCTTCATCCCGACCCCTCTTATGGCGTGGGACTTTATGAGTTTTAATGAATCGTGGGGATTCATAATATATGCTAGGGAAAAAATCACTTTTAGTCCCTGAACTATGACCCGTTCGACACTTTCGTCCCTGAAGTTTGAAATATATCACTTTCGTCCCTGAACTTTAACATTCAATATCACTTTCGTCCCTGCCGAGGGTTTTCACCGAATAAACCTCCGATTCCGGCCAAATCGGAGGACAACACATATTGGGCTTTGAAGCCCTCCTTGAGGCGAGTTCAACGCCACCAACCTCGCCTCAAACCGTCGCCGGACGGCGGAGAATTTAAGAGTTAAAATTCCGGCCACGGTACATTTTGGGCTAAATTCCGGCCATTCTAGGCCGAATTGAGCTTAGCTCCAGTTATAAAAGTTACTCCTCTCATCCTTGCGAACATTTTGGCATAGGTTTTGCACCATTTTGTTCCGGTCAGGGACGAAAGTGATTGTTGGTGTTGAAGTTCAGGGACGAAAGTGATATATTTCAAACTTCAGGGACGAAAGTGTCGATGACAAATGCAAAAGAGTGGTAGGTAGTTTTGTGATCCGGGAGTGTCGTTCCACCGAGGATTGACGGCTCCCCAACTCTCGGTAGCGTGTATGCGAGTGCTTTAGCTATATGGAGTGACTAGAAGTGGAATGGAGTGAGTGAATGTGTGTATAAACAATGTGCGAAGTGTGAGTGTGGTGTTCGGTTTGTGTAAAAGGTATGGTGGAATGCCAAAACAATCAAATTAACAAGCAAGTAATGGAATGCAAGGAAATGTAAAGTGTGTGCACAAAATATAAAGGTGTTGGGGTTTCGGGTTAACCCAAGTCCGAATGCGATGCATAACAAACTAACTAGTACTCATGCTTGTGCAATGAATGAATCAAACTTCGTATCTTAGCCATGTTATGGATCTAAGACCATCTTATCATGTGTATTCTAGTGCCGGATTATGGATCACTAGAACTCTCTCAAATTGGGTTGAGAGGCGAAGGGTACAAAGACTTAGAAGCTCAAACAAGGAAACCTCATCACATCTAATATCAATTGCCTAGAGAAAGCTAGGAGTCACCCCAACAATCTCAATCAAGATAGGTTGCACACATGCCCAAGAAAGTGACTAAATTTCCTATACATGCATTCAACACAAATTGAAATGGATAAAAGATATACTCATTCATCACATAACATTCATACATAATCAATCCATCAATACATCACATTGGACTAGGGCACACAACCCTAGTCCCCAACAAAGGTAACTACTCACTAAGCATCCAAATATACATCATCAATTTATACATATAAGCTCTAGACATAAGGAAAAGAGAGAGTAGAGATGAGAAGTGCTCAATAGATGCTCTCTTGCTCCTCCTTGGCTTTGATGACGAATCTTGATGCCTTGATGAGGATCCCAGCTGCCCAAGATGGTGGATGATGGTGTAGACGTCGTGGTGAACAAGGTTGATGAAGGGTGGTGGCGGAATGGAGGTGAGGAAGGTGGAGAAGTAGGCTGTCCTGCCGACGGTCGACCGTTCGTCGGGAAGTCGTCGACCGGTCGACGGACGTTTCGTGGGCAGCCTAGATCTAAGGGAGAAGAGAGAAAATGGGAAGGGGAATGTGGGATCTTTTTGGGGCTGATTGGGAATGACCTAAATCTGGAAAAGATGGCTATTTATAGGCTAGAGAGGAGGGAAATAAAGGGCTAGGATGAGGTAGGGTTTGATCCAAAGGCTATTAGGATTTAATGAAGGGTAAGGGGGTAATTTCCAAAGGAATAAAGGGGAGGAATAATCAAGGGGTGACCTCACCATATCTAGTGTGGTCCTTTGCTGATTTGGGGGCTTGTGTGGGTGAGTCACGCGGTTGACTTTTCGTTGACCTTGACTTTAACCTTCGGAGCTTGACCAAGGGTTGACTTTGACCAAACCTCCGGAATTCTCTCGCGGCTCACTTCCGGGACTTCATCTTAACTCGTTGACGCTCTCAAGTCGGGGTTGACCACGAGTTGACTTTTGGTCCTCGGGTTGACTTTTCGTCCTTTTGCCGGAAATGTCCAAAAAGCTCCAAATCGCATCCTTTCGCTCCCGATATCCCTCCGATGCTCGTGAACCCTACAATGGTGCATTTCAAGGATTAGAGACACTAAACGGCCTTCGGATTAGCATAACTAAAGTGATTAGAGGCCTAATTTGTATGCAAATCGCATACGAATCAGTCGAACGAGTTAAAGTTCATGGACTAAAAGTATTATTTTCCCTATATGCTATGATAAAGTAATTTCATGAGCATCAAAAAAAAGTTTTGTGATAAAGTAATTTCACAAATGCATCGAATTCGACCAATTTTTGGTCATAACTTATTCATTACTAGGCTCACCTACTTGGGTATGATGTCTAGGAAAGTGATTTGGGATTAGTGGTGTCAAGTGAGCCTCGCTCTACCGACATCTCATCTTACTTACCTGGTCATACTTGGGTAGAGTTACCGAACGGTTTAAGTTATGGCCATACACCATCTTGGTCTTGTTCTAATCCAAATTTTCTTCGAATTTTATTTAGTGTTCGTGGATGTCTTTTTAGACTGCGAAACTACAGTATTTTCTTATTGTGATAAAGTAATTTCACAAGTGATAAAATAATTTCACAAAACAGTGACTGAATATAATTCAGATATGCTTCAATTATGGCTATGCTTCAATGTTGTAAGGTGACTCTTACCGAAACATAATTAATAGAGAAAACTCTCTCTACCTTCCACGCTTTGGCACTTATTTTGTACATACAATATCGATTAGAGTATATTGCCAAGCGACTTTCAATCAGCTTATCAATTTTCTGCAAGTATCTGAAAAACATGACATGATCATGATGAACAACAATAATTAGGCCTGCCGGAACAAAGAGAGTTCCAAAAGTAACTTATGGCAAAAATGGCCAAAAAAGGACGAAACCCCAATATGAAGGGTAATTCTAATGGACGATCCGGTCCATATAATTGTCCCAATAAGGAAGGAAATCGCAAAAACGTTGCACAAAATCGTGGAAAATATTGCACCACGTAAAAAGGGCAAGGAGGAAGAGCCATGGGCCATGGAGGCCATGCCAAACGCCGGCAAAGTAAAGCGTGGCAATAGGGTGCCGAGAGCACCAATCTATCCTCCAACGGCACAAGGTGCCGAACGCTTCATTGAAGCATGTATCGATAATGAGCTATACTTCACTTGATTTGTAGTGGAAGTTTCTCATAAGTTTCTATAAAGAAGATACTAGAGATGACATATACGTCAATCTCACAATTGCATATTTTAAGGTCGACCAAAGTAAAGAGAAGACCATGGAAGCTCCAGACTTCAAATAATTGCAATTGTTTAATTTCCAAGTTTATGTAAAGGCTGCTATGCCTTAGTTTATTTTGACTTTTGTCATAGTGATTTGTTTTGGATTAGATTTTCTGGACAAGACCTCGATGTAATCATTGGCATATGGTTTAATAAAGTTTCGAATTTTTCCTCGATGTAATGAAGGATATTCGTGTCAACGGTTATCATATGGAAACGTATTGTAAGAATGGACAAGAATACTTATGTATCACTTCTAATGATTGCGGAAGAAAGCGCATATTAGAAAAACTTATGTGCCGATCTAGTGGGTTATACTTAACCACTATTCGAATTATTGAATCCAATAATATTTTTAGAGATGATCTTTTGGATTCCGACACATATAGGCTTTGACACGACCGTTTGGGACACCCAGGTCGTGATATGATGATCCGTATATTGAAAACTTCACACGGACATCCATTTTATCGAGCTAATAGAAGCAAGAATCAAAAGATGATTCAAGGAGAGGAGACTTGCGTCACTGACATGCCAAAGAAACGAGCACATTCTGTCAAACGCCAGGCGATCGATCACGGAAGCACGTGCGATCGATCGTCCGCCTCAAGCATGCCTCGGACATCGTCCAGAGAGCATTTGCGATCGATCGCAGAAGAACGTACGATCAATCGCACCTCTCCAGAATGCCTGGACAGCGTCCAGAGAGCATTTGCGATCGATCGCATCTCTCGACGATCGATCGCACCGTAACGTTTGTTACTTCCCCCTCTAATCCTGATTCCACACTTGATCAGGATACCTCCTATGCTTCTGCAGCCTTCATGGCTAAGGGCTCATTTTGCACAGCCTGTTCCTTAGGCAAATTAGGATCGAGACCATCCTTGCTAAGGACACAAAAGAAATTATTCCATTCTTACATCGTATCCAAGGAGATATTTGTGGACACATCCAACCATATTGCGGACTTTTAAGATATTTTATGGTTTTGGTGGATGCATCGACATACTGGTCACATGTCGCTTTATTGTCCACACACAAATGCTGCTTATGCAAAACTTCTAGCACATATTATATGCTTAAGGGCTCACCACCCATATCATCCTATTAAGTCAACTATGACTTGACAATGCTAGAGAGTTTACATCACCGACCCCATGTGTATACACAAAAAATGGTCTCGCAGAAGCCACCATTAATAGACTTCAAATGGTCTCTTGGGCATTGGTTATGCGCACCAATCTCCCATTATCTGCTTGGGGTTATGCAATATTGCATGCAGCTTTACTTATTCGTTTCAGACCCACTGTTAATCAACCGTTCTCTGCGTACCAGATGGTACCTGGATATGAGCCGGATGTCTCACATTTTACGCATACTTGATTATACGGTTTATGTGCCAATTGCGCCTCCACAACGCACTCAATTGGGTCCTTAGAGACGTTTAAGTATTTATGTTGGTAACGAATCTCCAACTATTGTCCGCTACTTGGAATCCTTGACAGGCGATCTCTTTACCGCTAGATTTGCGGATTGTCACTTTGATGAGACAGTCTTCCCGTCGTTAGGGGGAGATAAGAACAAGAATGTTCAACAGGAACGACAGGAATTGTCATGGTCTGTCCCCACTCTGTCTCATCTTGATCCCCAACTCGCACAATGTGATAGTAATGTGTGAAGTATACTCAATATTCAGAACGTAGTCGATTCAATGCCTGATGCGTTTTATGATATTGATAAAGTGACGAGATCACATATACCAGCTGCAAACGTGCCTGCAAGGTTGGAATTCCCCTAAAGGAAGAGGGGATATAGCGCCAATAATGGTGTCACAACCACACATAGTGGAGGTGTGGTTGAGGCCGTGGTTCCCTAAAGGAAGAGGGTGAGACCGCTTGGTTCGATGGATACTCGCCAAAGGAAGGAAGCGAGTTTGGCACAGCCTAATCCATGCATCATCAATACCTGAAACCTGTCTCATGAGATTATCTCTTATTATAGTTATGTCCAATGAATCAATATTGGGGGACGCCTCAATGATTGATCCGATTTCAGAGAATAGAAAAATCTCGATAAATGCATGCATGCTTGAGACGAAATTCTTGATGATGTATTGCTCAATAGACTATAGAGCATGATGACATCGAACCACGCTCTGTTGAAAAATGTCAACGTAGAGCATATTGGCCTAAATGGAAAGATGTAATCCCTATTGAACTAGATTCACTAACAAAGAAAAAGGTATTTGGGTACGTAGTGCTAACGCCCCCAAGTGTAAAGCCTATTGGACATAAATGTGTCTTTGTTAGAAAGCGTAAAGAGAAGAAAGAAGTCTTGAGAGATAAGATTCACCTTATAGCGCAAGGTTTCTCACAACGCCCTGGGATTGACTACGAGGAGACATATTCTCCCGTAAAGGATGTTATTACATCCTGCTACCTTGTCAGTTTGGTAGTTTCCACAAAAACTTGACATGCAGCTTATGAATGTGGTTACAACATATCTCTATGGGGATCTAGATTTAGAGATATAAATGAAGGTGCCAGATGGACTTCATTCACCCAAATCAAGTAGCTCTAAACCACAGAGCACGTTTGTAAGTTGAAACGTTCACTAAGTGACTACTTGATTGGGAAGGGATATATAAACAATGTTTTATGCCCATGCGTGTTCATAAAGAGAACAAGTTCCGGATTTGCAAATTATTATTGTCTATGTATATGACATAAATTTAATTGGCACTCTCGAAGAACTGAGAGATACTGCTACATATTTGAAATCCGAATTTGAGATGAAAAATCTTGGGAAACTCGGTTTCTAGGCCTTGAGCTAGAGCACCGAGATAGTGGAATATTAATTCATCAATGGGCTTATGTCCACAACATGTTAAGAAGGTTTAACATGGACAAAGTTGTCACGCCCCGATTTTCAAATCAATTAATAAGGCATTTTGCCCTTAATTACAAATCAATTCGGGAACGTGACTACATGGAATATCAAATACAAATATGCACTAGAATTTTTTTCCTTTTAATTCGAGTACAACAAATATACTCCATGCCCAATAAATGTAAATGCTGACCCGTTCTTTAGGGTTACATATTACAAGCCATAAATTAAATAATAAATTGTTATTACAAAATATTAAATAATTAATCCATCAGAGTTTATTACATAAACAGCGGAAGTCTTATAAACCAATAATATGTATGCAGCCTTGCTTACTCCTGGTTATCCTAACCTGCAGGTATAACCACTACACCGTGGAATAGTGTACCGGGTTATATCAACAAACCCGGTCAGCTTACGAAGCTGGTATGAGTGATCTATGTTTTATTCACACTGTAACATTTTCCCAATTGAATTCTTTTATTTTCAGAAATCAATTAAAACCCAAAAGTTCCATTTCAAATCCGGAAGATTCGTATTATCTAATATACTGAACCTACGTGCCCCATACCACGTATTTTAACCCCACACGCCCCATAAACGTGTATGTTAATACCAGGGTAATCCAGTATGTTAAATAATATAAACCCTCGATCTTTACTCACACAAAACCATTTATAACTTAGCCTGATTAAAAGTGAGATGCATCTCCTTTTAATACATCAAGTTATTTTTAACTTCGCCTGATTAAAAGTGAGAATACTATTTTTCTTCTCCTTTTAATACATCAAGTTAATCATACAATATGCAGTCTAGAGCTCTAACTGAATGGGCTACCATTTTTCACCCATTTAACATTGTCCCCGGTCAGGACAGTCCGTTTGGACAAAAACATTCAAATAGGCAAACACAATATCTTATTTAGAATTATTGTGTTCCCACAAAATTCACAAATCAAAACAATAAAATGAATATTTTTCAAATATTGTTTTAACACCAAAATCACAAACAACACAATATGAATTAATATTCATATATAAAAACATCGTGAGATTCACTCACCTCTAATTCCTGCTGCGTCTTCAAATAGTAACCAGGAATCGACGAGTTCTAGCCAATTGCTTCATGATTTCAAAATTACCTATGAACATGCAATTTCCACTTAGCATATCATAGTTTCCAAAACATTTCATTATCCCTCAAATGTCACTTAGACATTAATAACCATAATTCGGGACAGTTTGACCAAAAGTCAACCGTCGGTCAACGTGGGTCCCACGTCTACTATTCATCAACGGGTCCCACACAAAATCCGAAACTTCCAAAATCTACCAACATGCTTATTTCTAGCATCCTAACATCATATCCAAAAATGGTGATGATCCAACGGTCGGATCATCACGGATCTAACGATCCATAATCATTGCATAATTGATCGTTGATCAAACGATCTAATTTCAATAATCCAACGGTCCAACATGCTTATAATCACAATATTAACCCCACGATCAAATTTCATGATCATCCAACGGTCGGATCTCTCGAATCGTAAATCGTACGATCCGATTAATCGGGTTAATTGACCATCGGTCAAACGACCGAATTTGACAAAAGTCAAAACACGAAAGTTGTTCGTATCGACGAAACAAGCCAAACGGAGCAAAGAATTGCTCCCGGACCGACCTGACGCGCCGCCGACGCGCCGCCGGAGCTGGCTGCCGGCCGCCGGTCAAGGTGGTCCGATGGCTACCAAAATTTACCAGAACGTAGAACTCAACAATCCCAACAAGTTTAGTAACTACCTCAAAGTCTGGATCGGAGAGGAAGTGGCCGGAATCGGTGTCGGTAGCTTTTAGATCCAAAAACTTCCCGAGCTCAATCCGCCGCCTACGGTGGTTTTCGGTGAAATCCAAGGGCACCATCGTGTTCCAGGGGTTGAGGGCTTCAAAACCCAATACACAAAGTGGTCCGAGGTGGCCGGAATTACGTCGGACGACGAGGAGCCAAAACCGGCTGCTTGTGGTGCCGCGTGCGGCGTCACGCCGGCGGGGCAGGCGGCAAGGCCGGTCCAGTTTGGACCGTCGGCCCTTGCTGCAGCGTTTGGCGGTGGCGGTGAGGCACGTGGTGGCCGGTCACGGCTTGTCGGAAAACGCAGATGAGAGAGAGAGAAGGAGAGCCCGCGCGGGGAGAGAGAGGGAGGAGAGGAGAGAGAAAATCCCCAAAAAAAAACTATTTTTTTTGTTTTATAGAAAAACGTGGAATTTTCCGAGGGCCGTAACTCCTTCATACGATGTCCGTTTTCGGTGAACCAAATTCCTACGAACTCGATTCGACGAGGTCTACAACTTTCATGAAGGAAGTTTTCCCAGATTCTCAACAGATAAAAAGTTACCTTAATTAACCTTGTGTAACTTATAATTACCGCCGTAATTATCGTTTTACGACGAAAACCCCTAAAAATATGAAATCACACAATTTCACTTCAAATTTCACGACCTATTTTATAAAAATAGTATCAAAATTTTCGGGGTATTACAGTCTACCCTCCTTAAAGAAATTTCGTCCCGAAATTTGGACGCAGAGTACACCCAAGGTTATCACACTTCAATTCCAAAATCCAAAGTTTTATTGATAATCACTTAGGTAGTACACATCAAGCCAAAACATAACAAACCACACTACAACTTCCAAAACGCTCAAATTACAAATCTTAAAATGCCTCGCAGGGCCTATCTACCAGAAACCATCCTTAAATCTCCAGTAGTGACTTCGTGGATAAGAGGCCGGATGTCTCGGAATTCCATACATCATCAGCTGGTAGAAATATGCTGCCTCCACGAAACACTTGCAAGTGTCGCAACATTCTCTAGCTGCATGCCTATCTCCATCCACGTCCCACATGTCCTGGCCAAAAGGACGCCAAAAACTTGACTCACCACAAGTAAGACATTTACCGGCGGGCAGGAAAGCAGTAGTCGACGGAAAATACAATAGTAGATGCTCATGACAAAACTCAGCCTGATGCATCATCCGCTCGACTTTTTGTCTACAGTAGTAGATGTTCCATCCGCTTCTCCACCAGTCGAGGGCTTCACACAGTCGCTGCACCGTTTTCTGCTGCTCGGCTCGTGGTCCTAAAATCATCTTAATCATACATGCTGCATAAAATGCAACATGATGACCTACCACCGAACTGGGACGGGAACCATAGAATGTTCCTGGTTTGCATGCCGCATCGAAATACTCCAGGGCTAGAGATATATTCGCTGCCTCCACGAGTACTCGTATTCCCATTCGGAACAGAGACTCCGGGTTCTTCGCTTCCCAGCATCGATTTGCGAAGATGCGCACCTGCCTGTCCGCTTCTATGGAACCAGTGGGTCTGGATCCACCATCGAACCCATCCATGTCGATCGCCGCCAAAGTAGACCAGCTATCGGCATACTCCTTGAAGTCCTTCGAGACACAACGGAGTTCCATTGTGCTCTGCAGGGAAGCGGTAGCCACCAACTGGAATATGTACTTCCAGATCTCCACCGGAAGTTCACTCCATTCTGCATTCTTGGAACGCTTGCTGCACTCTCCTTTGCTCACCATTGTGTAAGAGAAAATTTTGAGAAGATTGATTGATAACAGATATGAGTTAAGTAACACAGCTCCTTATCCCATGTATTTAAACACAACTTTCCACCGTAAGGGAAACCTTTCTTTAATGCGAGTGCGGTGCACTCAGCAACCCACTAAGAATAATTATTGCTCATATCTGTCTCAATTACTCAAAAGTATCGCCCACGATATCAGATTCCACAAGATTTAATCAACAAAAACTCAGTCTTCCACTAACACCGGTCATAATGACTCTTTTCCTTTTGCTTTCGCATAATTAATTCCTCAAAAGATGCGAGGTCTCACAAGAGTGGAACTGTATGTGGAAAAATCCATGCATCGGGGAAAAAAAATCTTCCACGATCTCCAAGGTCTCCGACAATTAGCTGTAAATCAGCCACTCACTTTTGCTTTTGAAATTTTCAAATCCTCCACCAACAATAAATATACACCTTAAGCATCCACTAACAGATACTTTCCATTAGTGCCATAACTTCCTTTCTCTTTCAAAGAGGACTTCTTCACTCCACTTCTCAGAATTTACACCAACTCAAACATGTCACGCAAAGTGAATTCGTTCAGTGAATTACTTCAATCTGATCCCTCTGAAAGCCAATTCTTTGAGGGCTTAGATGAAATAATTTCACCAGCAATCGAATTCGACAACGATATCGACATGCTAGACATGCTTCTAGCAGAAGACGAAACCATTGAAGTAGCCCCAAGTCCACAAGTATCATCTCCACAAGCTGAACCTAGTTCATCCAAACGTATTCCACTGAGGAAGAGCTTCACCAAATACCAAGTTCAAGCGTTGAAGGACTTCGTCGAGGCTTTTCCACAGCCAACTGTTCAACAGCGACAAGATTTGGGTGACCAAATAAAGTTAACGTTTGCACAAGTCTCTGCGTGGGTGATAAAGCATCGACCCAAAACGTCTGCCCAAACAACTCGTCAACAAAATTTTCTGCTGAGACAGCAAATCAATGAGCTTCAAGCTCAACTTAGCCAGTACCAAGCAGCATTCAACAGAATCAACTGCAACCACTGTGGAAAACGAGTTACTCCCAATAGTGAGCTACTAAAAGGGATTGAAGAGACTACCCCACAACCTCAGACTCTTCCAATTCCTGCAGTCATCGGTCCAAGGGAAAAGTCTCACATGAGGAGGGATATTCAAAAGTGTATGTCGATCCCACATCACTCTTCTTCTACACAACAACCATCAGACAACATCAACCGTTCAGAACCTGAAGAAGCATCTGCCGTGGCAGAAGCATCTGTCGTGGCAGACACAACTAAGATTTCTGAAATCATTGTGTCGGTCAGAGATGAGCTAATCATCATGGCATCTGCTGCTGCGCCACTGTGGATCTCTGCACTCAAATCCAGCTCTGTCACGCTTCATGAGTTCCTGAATGAAGCAGAGTACAAGAGAATCTTCACTAACGGTATTGATCTTACTCCCACTAACTTCCAAACTGAAGCTTCTCGCTACACAGCCACTGTACCCCTCAGTCCTGTCGTACTCGTGAATCTCTTCATGGATGTGGACCAATGGTCCACCATATTCGGTAGCATCATTTCAAGGGCGAGTATCCTTGATGTCTTGTCATCAGGGACTACTGAAAGCTACCACGACACCATCCAAGTCATGACTGCTGAATTCCAGGTGACCAGTCCATCTGTCTCCACTCGTGTAACTCACTTTGTTCGTTATTGCCAACGACAAACAGAACAAAGTTGGGCAATAATTGACGTCTCTGTGGACGGTTTAAGTTCAAATCTGGGTCCACACCCAAGATCTCAATGCAAGAAGCGTCCATCCGGATGCTTAATCCAAGATTTGTTCAACGGCAGCTCTCGTGTCGTATGGGTGGAACATGTTGATGTACGAGATCAACTCATGCACCAAACATACAGAACGCTAGTGGAGTCAGGCTTAGCCTTTGGAGCAAGGCGATGGGTAGAAATATTGCAGAGGCAAGCAGAACGGTTCAACTATTCTGCGGCTGTCACTTATCCACCCCAAGACTTTTGTGTCATACCATCGGTGGAAGGAAGAAGAAACTTGTTGCAGATGGCATGCAGATTAGTGACGGATTTCTGCACAGGCATCAGCAACTCTACTGCTCATGAATGGAAGGTAGCTGAACAAACCAAGTTCAGGGGTTCGGGGATAAGAGTCTCCACCAACAAAATCTGGAATAGGCTAAATAAGCCTCATGGTCTCACTCGAACTGCAACAGCAATATTCCAACATCATGTCTCTCACCGAAAGCTGTTTGACTTCTTCACTGACATACAAACTCGGAACCAGTGGGACCACCAAGCATTGGGCAAGACAGTCCAAGAGATTGCACACATCACAACAGGTCAAGACCCACGTAATTGTGTCTCCTTGATGCAAATCGACGACACCTATGTACTCCAAGAGAGTTGCACTGATTCAACAGGGTCATACGTGATTTATGCCTCTATCAGTCAGTCAACGGTCCAGAAGTTATTAGGTGGTTGTGAGTTAGGTACAATTGTATTCCTAACTTCGGGTTTCTCGATCCTACCTGATATGCCTACTGCTGGAAGGACAGAAGGGGTCTCAGACAATCCGTACATTGGTTGTCTAGTAACGGTAGCAACACAGATCTCTACTGAGTTGCTGAAGAATAAGAAAGGGTCAGTGGATCAAGTCTGTCGTTTGATCCAGGGTACGGTTGAGAGAGTTAGGAATGTAGCCATGTAAGACTATCCTTTAAGGAATTGTAATTTGTACTTTATATTCTTAACAACACAACAGCATTGAAGAGCACATGATGGGGATCCGCCACGGTCGGGCCATCACTCGATAAATACTGTGCGTAATTAAGCATACGAAGTAACCATTACTTGAATGAATCTAAGAACCTAACGCCAAACCGTAAACCAATTCTAAGCTCTAAACCCTAACTTCACTTCTTAATTCTACAACTCGTTTCATCTCTGTAGAGTGTTCCATTGCTCAATCACTTCCTTAGAGCATTGTTTTGCTCTGATACCAATCTGTCACGCCCCGATTTTCAAATCAATTAATAAGGCATTTTGCCCTTAATTACAAATCAATTCGGGAACGTGACTACATGGAATATCAAATACAAATATGCACTAGAATTTTTTTCCTTTTAATTCGAGTACAACAAATATACTCCATGCCCAATAAATGTAAATGCTGACCCGTTCTTTAGGGTTACATATTACAAGCCATAAATTAAATAATAAATTGTTATTACAAAATATTAAATAATTAATCCATCAGAGTTTATTACATAAACAGCGGAAGTCTTATAAACCAATAATATGTATGCAGCCTTGCTTACTCCTGGTTATCCTAACCTGCAGGTATAACCACTACACCGTGGAATAGTGTACCGGGTTATATCAACAAACCCGGTCAGCTTACGAAGCTGGTATGAGTGATCTATGTTTTATTCACACTGTAACATTTTCCCAATTGAATTCTTTTATTTTCAGAAATCAATTAAAACCCAAAAGTTCCATTTCAAATCCGGAAGATTCGTATTATCTAATATACTGAACCTACGTGCCCCATACCACGTATTTTAACCCCACACGCCCCATAAACGTGTATGTTAATACCAGGGTAATCCAGTATGTTAAATAATATAAACCCTCGATCTTTACTCACACAAAACCATTTATAACTTAGCCTGATTAAAAGTGAGATGCATCTCCTTTTAATACATCAAGTTATTTTTAACTTCGCCTGATTAAAAGTGAGAATACTATTTTTCTTCTCCTTTTAATACATCAAGTTAATCATACAATATGCAGTCTAGAGCTCTAACTGAATGGGCTACCATTTTTCAC
This sequence comes from Rubus parviflorus, assembly GCA_029955375.1. Lineage (NCBI taxonomy): Eukaryota > Viridiplantae > Streptophyta > Magnoliopsida > Rosales > Rosaceae > Rubus > Rubus parviflorus. Next base: position 14,409,120 of record JARGGL010000006.1, on the reverse strand, counting down.
CCATTTAACATTGTCCCCGGTCAGGACAGTCCGTTTGGACAAAAACATTCAAATAGGCAAACACAATATCTTATTTAGAATTATTGTGTTCCCACAAAATTCACAAATCAAAACAATAAAATGAATATTTTTCAAATATTGTTTTAACACCAAAATCACAAACAACACAATATGAATTAATATTCATATATAAAAACATCGTGAGATTCACTCACCTCTAATTCCTGCTGCGTCTTCAAATAGTAACCAGGAATCGACGAGTTCTAGCCAATTGCTTCATGATTTCAAAATTACCTATGAACATGCAATTTCCACTTAGCATATCATAGTTTCCAAAACATTTCATTATCCCTCAAATGTCACTTAGACATTAATAACCATAATTCGGGACAGTTTGACCAAAAGTCAACCGTCGGTCAACGTGGGTCCCACGTCTACTATTCATCAACGGGTCCCACACAAAATCCGAAACTTCCAAAATCTACCAACATGCTTATTTCTAGCATCCTAACATCATATCCAAAAATGGTGATGATCCAACGGTCGGATCATCACGGATCTAACGATCCATAATCATTGCATAATTGATCGTTGATCAAACGATCTAATTTCAATAATCCAACGGTCCAACATGCTTATAATCACAATATTAACCCCACGATCAAATTTCATGATCATCCAACGGTCGGATCTCTCGAATCGTAAATCGTACGATCCGATTAATCGGGTTAATTGACCATCGGTCAAACGACCGAATTTGACAAAAGTCAAAACACGAAAGTTGTTCGTATCGACGAAACAAGCCAAACGGAGCAAAGAATTGCTCCCGGACCGACCTGACGCGCCGCCGACGCGCCGCCGGAGCTGGCTGCCGGCCGCCGGTCAAGGTGGTCCGATGGCTACCAAAATTTACCAGAACGTAGAACTCAACAATCCCAACAAGTTTAGTAACTACCTCAAAGTCTGGATCGGAGAGGAAGTGGCCGGAATCGGTGTCGGTAGCTTTTAGATCCAAAAACTTCCCGAGCTCAATCCGCCGCCTACGGTGGTTTTCGGTGAAATCCAAGGGCACCATCGTGTTCCAGGGGTTGAGGGCTTCAAAACCCAATACACAAAGTGGTCCGAGGTGGCCGGAATTACGTCGGACGACGAGGAGCCAAAACCGGCTGCTTGTGGTGCCGCGTGCGGCGTCACGCCGGCGGGGCAGGCGGCAAGGCCGGTCCAGTTTGGACCGTCGGCCCTTGCTGCAGCGTTTGGCGGTGGCGGTGAGGCACGTGGTGGCCGGTCACGGCTTGTCGGAAAACGCAGATGAGAGAGAGAGAAGGAGAGCCCGCGCGGGGAGAGAGAGGGAGGAGAGGAGAGAGAAAATCCCCCAAAAAAAACTATTTTTTTTGTTTTATAGAAAAACGTGGAATTTTCCGAGGGCCGTAACTCCTTCATACGATGTCCGTTTTCGGTGAACCAAATTCCTACGAACTCGATTCGACGAGGTCTACAACTTTCATGAAGGAAGTTTTCCCAGATTCTCAACAGATAAAAAGTTACCTTAATTAACCTTGTGTAACTTATAATTACCGCCGTAATTATCGTTTTACGACGAAAACCCCTAAAAATATGAAATCACACAATTTCACTTCAAATTTCACGACCTATTTTATAAAAATAGTATCAAAATTTTCGGGGTATTACAGTCTACCCTCCTTAAAGAAATTTCGTCCCGAAATTTGGACGCAGAGTACATCCAAGGTTATCACACTTCAATTCCAAAATCCAAAGTTTTATTGATAATCACTTAGGTAGTACACATCAAGCCAAAACATAACAAACCACACTACAACTTCCAAAACGCTCAAATTACAAATCTTAAAATGCCTCGCAGGGCCTATCTACCAGAAACCATCCTTAAATCTCCAGTAGTGACTTCGTGGATAAGAGGCCGGATGTCTCGGAATTCCATACATCATCAGCTGGTAGAAATATGCTGCCTCCACGAAACACTTGCAAGTGTCGCAACATTCTCTAGCTGCATGCCTATCTCCATCCACGTCCCACATGTCCTGGCCAAAAGGACGCCAAAAACTTGACTCACCACAAGTAAGACATTTACCGGCGGGCAGGAAAGCAGTAGTCGACGGAAAATACAATAGTAGATGCTCATGACAAAACTCAGCCTGATGCATCATCCGCTCGACTTTTTGTCTACAGTAGTAGATGTTCCATCCGCTTCTCCACCAGTCGAGGGCTTCACACAGTCGCTGCACCGTTTTCTGCTGCTCGGCTCGTGGTCCTAAAATCATCTTAATCATACATGCTGCATAAAATGCAACATGATGACCTACCACCGAACTGGGACGGGAACCATAGAATGTTCCTGGTTTGCATGCCGCATCGAAATACTCCAGGGCTAGAGATATATTCGCTGCCTCCACGAGTACTCGTATTCCCATTCGGAACAGAGACTCCGGGTTCTTCGCTTCCCAGCATCGATTTGCGAAGATGCGCACCTGCCTGTCCGCTTCTATGGAACCAGTGGGTCTGGATCCACCATCGAACCCATCCATGTCGATCGCCGCCAAAGTAGACCAGCTATCGGCATACTCCTTGAAGTCCTTCGAGACACAACGGAGTTCCATTGTGCTCTGCAGGGAAGCGGTAGCCACCAACTGGAATATGTACTTCCAGATCTCCACCGGAAGTTCACTCCATTCTGCATTCTTGGAACGCTTGCTGCACTCTCCTTTGCTCACCATTGTGTAAGAGAAAATTTTGAGAAGATTGATTGATAACAGATATGAGTTAAGTAACACAGCTCCTTATCCCATGTATTTAAACACAACTTTCCACCGTAAGGGAAACCTTTCTTTAATGCGAGTGCGGTGCACTCAGCAACCCACTAAGAATAATTATTGCTCATATCTGTCTCAATTACTCAAAAGTATCGCCCACGATATCAGATTCCACAAGATTTAATCAACAAAAACTCAGTCTTCCACTAACACCGGTCATAATGACTCTTTTCCTTTTGCTTTCGCATAATTAATTCCTCAAAAGATGCGAGGTCTCACAAGAGTGGAACTGTATGTGGAAAAATCCATGCATCGGGGAAAAAAAATCTTCCACGATCTCCAAGGTCTCCGACAATTAGCTGTAAATCAGCCACTCACTTTTGCTTTTGAAATTTTCAAATCCTCCACCAACAATAAATATACACCTTAAGCATCCACTAACAGATACTTTCCATTAGTGCCATAACTTCCTTTCTCTTTCAAAGAGGACTTCTTCACTCCACTTCTCAGAATTTACACCAACTCAAACATGTCACGCAAAGTGAATTCGTTCAGTGAATTACTTCAATCTGATCCCTCTGAAAGCCAATTCTTTGAGGGCTTAGATGAAATAATTTCACCAGCAATCGAATTCGACAACGATATCGACATGCTAGACATGCTTCTAGCAGAAGACGAAACCATTGAAGTAGCCCCAAGTCCACAAGTATCATCTCCACAAGCTGAACCTAGTTCATCCAAACGTATTCCACTGAGGAAGAGCTTCACCAAATACCAAGTTCAAGCGTTGAAGGACTTCGTCGAGGCTTTTCCACAGCCAACTGTTCAACAGCGACAAGATTTGGGTGACCAAATAAAGTTAACGTTTGCACAAGTCTCTGCGTGGGTGATAAAGCATCGACCCAAAACGTCTGCCCAAACAACTCGTCAACAAAATTTTCTGCTGAGACAGCAAATCAATGAGCTTCAAGCTCAACTTAGCCAGTACCAAGCAGCATTCAACAGAATCAACTGCAACCACTGTGGAAAACGAGTTACTCCCAATAGTGAGCTACTAAAAGGGATTGAAGAGACTACCCCACAACCTCAGACTCTTCCAATTCCTGCAGTCATCGGTCCAAGGGAAAAGTCTCACATGAGGAGGGATATTCAAAAGTGTATGTCGATCCCACATCACTCTTCTTCTACACAACAACCATCAGACAACATCAACCGTTCAGAACCTGAAGAAGCATCTGCCGTGGCAGAAGCATCTGTCGTGGCAGACACAACTAAGATTTCTGAAATCATTGTGTCGGTCAGAGATGAGCTAATCATCATGGCATCTGCTGCTGCGCCACTGTGGATCTCTGCACTCAAATCCAGCTCTGTCACGCTTCATGAGTTCCTGAATGAAGCAGAGTACAAGAGAATCTTCACTAACGGTATTGATCTTACTCCCACTAACTTCCAAACTGAAGCTTCTCGCTACACAGCCACTGTACCCCTCAGTCCTGTCGTACTCGTGAATCTCTTCATGGATGTGGACCAATGGTCCACCATATTCGGTAGCATCATTTCAAGGGCGAGTATCCTTGATGTCTTGTCATCAGGGACTACTGAAAGCTACCACGACACCATCCAAGTCATGACTGCTGAATTCCAGGTGACCAGTCCATCTGTCTCCACTCGTGTAACTCACTTTGTTCGTTATTGCCAACGACAAACAGAACAAAGTTGGGCAATAATTGACGTCTCTGTGGACGGTTTAAGTTCAAATCTGGGTCCACACCCAAGATCTCAATGCAAGAAGCGTCCATCCGGATGCTTAATCCAAGATTTGTTCAACGGCAGCTCTCGTGTCGTATGGGTGGAACATGTTGATGTACGAGATCAACTCATGCACCAAACATACAGAACGCTAGTGGAGTCAGGCTTAGCCTTTGGAGCAAGGCGATGGGTAGAAATATTGCAGAGGCAAGCAGAACGGTTCAACTATTCTGCGGCTGTCACTTATCCACCCCAAGACTTTTGTGTCATACCATCGGTGGAAGGAAGAAGAAACTTGTTGCAGATGGCATGCAGATTAGTGACGGATTTCTGCACAGGCATCAGCAACTCTACTGCTCATGAATGGAAGGTAGCTGAACAAACCAAGTTCAGGGGTTCGGGGATAAGAGTCTCCACCAACAAAATCTGGAATAGGCTAAATAAGCCTCATGGTCTCACTCGAACTGCAACAGCAATATTCCAACATCATGTCTCTCACCGAAAGCTGTTTGACTTCTTCACTGACATACAAACTCGGAACCAGTGGGACCACCAAGCATTGGGCAAGACAGTCCAAGAGATTGCACACATCACAACAGGTCAAGACCCACGTAATTGTGTCTCCTTGATGCAAATCGACGACACCTATGTACTCCAAGAGAGTTGCACTGATTCAACAGGGTCATACGTGATTTATGCCTCTATCAGTCAGTCAACGGTCCAGAAGTTATTAGGTGGTTGTGAGTTAGGTACAATTGTATTCCTAACTTCGGGTTTCTCGATCCTACCTGATATGCCTACTGCTGGAAGGACAGAAGGGGTCTCAGACAATCCGTACATTGGTTGTCTAGTAACGGTAGCAACACAGATCTCTACTGAGTTGCTGAAGAATAAGAAAGGGTCAGTGGATCAAGTCTGTCGTTTGATCCAGGGTACGGTTGAGAGAGTTAGGAATGTAGCCATGTAAGACTATCCTTTAAGGAATTGTAATTTGTACTTTATATTCTTAACAACACAACAGCATTGAAGAGCACATGATGGGGATCCGCCACGGTCGGGCCATCACTCGATAAATACTGTGCGTAATTAAGCATACGAAGTAACCATTACTTGAATGAATCTAAGAACCTAACGCCAAACCGTAAACCAATTCTAAGCTCTAAACCCTAACTTCACTTCTTAATTCTACAACTCGTTTCATCTCTGTAGAGTGTTCCATTGCTCAATCACTTCCTTAGAGCATTGTTTTGCTCTGATACCAATCTGTCACGCCCCGATTTTCAAATCAATTAATAAGGCATTTTGCCCTTAATTACAAATCAATTCGGGAACGTGACTACATGGAATATCAAATACAAATATGCACTAGAATTTTTTTCCTTTTAATTCGAGTACAACAAATATACTCCATGCCCAATAAATGTAAATGCTGACCCGTTCTTTAGGGTTACATATTACAAGCCATAAATTAAATAATAAATTGTTATTACAAAATATTAAATAATTAATCCATCAGAGTTTATTACATAAACAGCGGAAGTCTTATAAACCAATAATATGTATGCAGCCTTGCTTACTCCTGGTTATCCTAACCTGCAGGTATAACCACTACACCGTGGAATAGTGTACCGGGTTATATCAACAAACCCGGTCAGCTTACGAAGCTGGTATGAGTGATCTATGTTTTATTCACACTGTAACATTTTCCCAATTGAATTCTTTTATTTTCAGAAATCAATTAAAACCCAAAAGTTCCATTTCAAATCCGGAAGATTCGTATTATCTAATATACTGAACCTACGTGCCCCATACCACGTATTTTAACCCCACACGCCCCATAAACGTGTATGTTAATACCAGGGTAATCCAGTATGTTAAATAATATAAACCCTCGATCTTTACTCACACAAAACCATTTATAACTTAGCCTGATTAAAAGTGAGATGCATCTCCTTTTAATACATCAAGTTATTTTTAACTTCGCCTGATTAAAAGTGAGAATACTATTTTTCTTCTCCTTTTAATACATCAAGTTAATCATACAATATGCAGTCTAGAGCTCTAACTGAATGGGCTACCATTTTTCACCCATTTAACATTGTCCCCGGTCAGGACAGTCCGTTTGGACAAAAACATTCAAATAGGCAAACACAATATCTTATTTAGAATTATTGTGTTCCCACAAAATTCACAAATCAAAACAATAAAATGAATATTTTTCAAATATTGTTTTAACACCAAAATCACAAACAACACAATATGAATTAATATTCATATATAAAAACATCGTGAGATTCACTCACCTCTAATTCCTGCTGCGTCTTCAAATAGTAACCAGGAATCGACGAGTTCTAGCCAATTGCTTCATGATTTCAAAATTACCTATGAACATGCAATTTCCACTTAGCATATCATAGTTTCCAAAACATTTCATTATCCCTCAAATGTCACTTAGACATTAATAACCATAATTCGGGACAGTTTGACCAAAAGTCAACCGTCGGTCAACGTGGGTCCCACGTCTACTATTCATCAACGGGTCCCACACAAAATCCGAAACTTCCAAAATCTACCAACATGCTTATTTCTAGCATCCTAACATCATATCCAAAAATGGTGATGATCCAACGGTCGGATCATCACGGATCTAACGATCCATAATCATTGCATAATTGATCGTTGATCAAACGATCTAATTTCAATAATCCAACGGTCCAACATGCTTATAATCACAATATTAACCCCACGATCAAATTTCATGATCATCCAACGGTCGGATCTCTCGAATCGTAAATCGTACGATCCGATTAATCGGGTTAATTGACCATCGGTCAAACGACCGAATTTGACAAAAGTCAAAACACGAAAGTTGTTCGTATCGACGAAACAAGCCAAACGGAGCAAAGAATTGCTCCCGGACCGACCTGACGCGCCGCCGACGCGCCGCCGGAGCTGGCTGCCGGCCGCCGGTCAAGGTGGTCCGATGGCTACCAAAATTTACCAGAACGTAGAACTCAACAATCCCAACAAGTTTAGTAACTACCTCAAAGTCTGGATCGGAGAGGAAGTGGCCGGAATCGGTGTCGGTAGCTTTTAGATCCAAAAACTTCCCGAGCTCAATCCGCCGCCTACGGTGGTTTTCGGTGAAATCCAAGGGCACCATCGTGTTCCAGGGGTTGAGGGCTTCAAAACCCAATACACAAAGTGGTCCGAGGTGGCCGGAATTACGTCGGACGACGAGGAGCCAAAACCGGCTGCTTGTGGTGCCGCGTACGGCGTCACGCCGGCGGGGCAGGCGGCAAGGCCGGTCCAGTTTGGACCGTCGGCCCTTGCTGCAGCGTTTGGCGGTGGCGGTGAGGCACGTGGTGGCCGGTCACGGCTTGTCGGAAAACGCAGATGAGAGAGAGAGAAGGAGAGCCCGCGCGGGGAGAGAGAGGGAGGAGAGGAGAGAGAAAATCCCCCAAAAAAAACTATTTTTTTTGTTTTATAGAAAAACGTGGAATTTTCCGAGGGCCGTAACTCCTTCATACGATGTCCGTTTTCGGTGAACCAAATTCCTACGAACTCGATTCGACGAGGTCTACAACTTTCATGAAGGAAGTTTTCCCAGATTCTCAACAGATAAAAAGTTACCTTAATTAACCTTGTGTAACTTATAATTACCGCCGTAATTATCGTTTTACGACGAAAACCCCTAAAAATATGAAATCACACAATTTCACTTCAAATTTCACGACCTATTTTATAAAAATAGTATCAAAATTTTCGGGGTATTACAAAAGTACATCCCGTTAGCACTCCCATGATCGGTCGGACCCTAGATCCAAAGAAGGATCCACTTCGTCCAAAGGATGATGACGAAGAATTACTAGGGGCCGAAGTGCCATATCTAAGTGCAATAGGCGCATTATTGTACTTAACTCAATGCACTAGACCTGCCATCTCTTTTGTTGTGAACTTGTTAGCTAGATTTAGCTCTGCACCCACGCAACGCCATTGGAGTGGCATAAAGACAATATTTCGATACCTAAAGGGTACAATCGATTTGGGCTTGTTTTATCCCTACAGAGAGGCACAAAAATATGGCAAGATGGGTAAGAAACCCGAGCCTACTGCCGTCGGGCGATCGATCGCAAGGAATGCGACGATCGATTGCACGGGTGTTAAAACTCCCTTCACCGAAAATCCATGTGATGTTTTGGTTAGTTGTGCTGATGCCGGGTATCTCTCTGACCCGCACAAAGTTATAATCAGCAACAACAAACTCTCCTCAAGATTCAAGAGAATGTGGCAGATTTATTTACTAAGTCTTTGCCTAAGTCCACATTTGAAAAACATGTTAAAAGCATTAGTATGCTTAAGTTATCCGAGCTCCCATGATTGTAGGAATCAGGGGGAGGTGCAGACTTGAGGGGGAGTCTGGCACATACATGTCACTTTCAAATGTGAAGGGTGCGTTGTACTCTTTTTCCCTTCGACCAAGGTTATTTTTCCCACTGGGTTTTTATTGTTACTTGGCAAGGTTTTTAATGAGACAACATGGAAAGCATCACCTAGTTGTGACCGGCACAAGGGGGAGTGTTTCAGGAAATCATTATTGTGTGCCTTGTCAAACTAGGACTTAGATTAGGTTTATCCTTCTAGAGTATGGATTGTATTAGTATAGGTTTCCTACATCGATACGGATTGTATCTTGTACTCCTCTATATATAGAGGCCCTTATTCATTAATGAAATACATCATATTCTCTGCTCATTCTCTCTTTGTTATTTACGTTTCCCTTAAACAATACCATATTTATTTCTGCTTCACTTTCTAAGTCATCTACATTTTCTATTTGTCTATAATTGGTGAATCTTACGGATGCTTCTCCTATATGTTTTTCAAATATTTGCGCTTTATCAGGTTGTCTATTTTTTTACCCTTGTAAATTAGGTTACAACCATTTAGTTCCTTCTAAAAAACTGTTATCTACAGGTTTTGCTTCTATCATATTAACGTGTTTACTACCAAATGTTTGTACTAAATTTTGAAATTCTACATTAAATTTATAGTTGAATTTATCTGATACTTTTCCTACATACATTAAATTGACTACTAAGTTTTTAAAATCTCCTTTCATATTATGATTTTTTGTTCTTATACTTACTTTAATATGTTTACTAAATTCTTTAATTGTCATAGCATAATTAGGTATACAACCTAATTATTGCTAAGTTTGTACTAAGAGCATCAGCAATGGGGACTCATTTTTTGGACCCAAATATGGGTCCAAATTTGCCGTAATCCAAATTTGAGTCCATCGGAATAGTGGATAAAAAGACTTATTTTTTTGGGTGCCACAGTGGTGCAGGACTCATTTTTGGATTCATATTTTTGGACTTATATTTTTGGACTCAAATTTGGGTCCTAAATTTGAGTCATCTCCACTGTGGCATATAGATATTGGACCCAAAAACCCCACTTGTTCTCTCTTATTGATGAATCATCAATTTCTCTCTCCAAAATCCTTTCAAATTAGTTGCACATGGGGGGACCCACAAATATAGGTCCAAAATTTTTGAGTCCAAACTGGACCTATATTTGGGTCCAACATTTGAGTCTCCGGCAAATATAAGTCCTACTCCCTCCGATCCACTGTGGGTATTTTTGGACCCAAATATAGGTTTTGGACCCAAATTTGGGTCCCCATTGTGGATGCTCTAAGGTCTACTTCTGCGGTTGCTATAGATGCTTGTTGATGATTATCCCATCTATCATCATATATATATACTAATGCTTTTGTGCCTACTTGTGCCCTTGTTAATCCTGCTATTCCTATCATAATTGTTCCTATGTGAATTTGCGAATAATTTGATTTTCGTAGTTGTTCTATTGCTTGATTGCTAAGTAAATTTAAAGTTACTTCTTTATCTATACAACTTACTTCATGTTGACTAATACTACTTACGATGCTATTTCTGTTTTCGAATCTTCCTAATTGATATAAATTATATTTATTTCTCTGCGATCTTAAAAATCCTTTTCTAAGGAAATCTTGTGCTTCTTCTTCATTTGGATATATATCTTCTGTTCTAACTATTTCTTTTCCTTTTCTTCTAAAAAGTTCCATTTGCTATTATCAAAGGGATTTAGTTTTGTTTTTCTTGTATATTTATTCGTTCCTAAACTTAAATTTTCTAAATTTTTGACTAATGTAGATGGTAACGATTGACGTTCTATGTAAAAGTTGACTAATTTCCGTAATTTGTTCTTCTATTTGATCTATTTTTTCTGCTAAGTTTATTATTATTTGAATAATAATATTATTTTGTCGGTCATTAAACTACTGGTTCATTATCTAATTTATTAACTTCGTTTAGTGCGTTGATATATTTGCTATTGGTTCTAGAATCGGTCATTAAACTAATAATCTATCAATTTTCTTATGTAATTTTTCTACTTGTTCAGTTAACTCTTTTTGTACTAATTCTATTTTTTGTACTTCTAATTTCAGCTGTTCGACAATTTCTAAGGATTGGAGTTCTACTTGTTTTGGCTTGCTGTCAATAAGATCTACTAGTTCTTTTATTTCTTTTTTACTAGGAAACCTTTGTATATTCTTATTATTATCTTCTAGTTGCGACGATATATAGTCTAAATTTTGTCTAATAATTTTTAACAAGTTTTTCTGTAAATATTCTAATAGTTGCTGGACAGTCTGATTTTGCTTATTATATTCTAATTTAATATTTTCTGCTTGACTAATTATAAGGTCTATGACACTATTTACCGGTGGATGTTCTTCACGTACTGTGTAAAATATCTTTGTGATTTTGCTGTGGAAAATAACAAACTAAAGTATTTTGATCTGACGTAATTTTTCATTTTTGTGACTCTGTTATTTCTAGATTAAGATAATCGATCATAAAAAGTATTTTTAACAGGTTTTTCTTAACATGCAATTAACAAAATCGGTTTTTCTTTATCTGATGTGTTTATGACTTCTGTCCTCAAGGTACTTCACTATTATAACTATATTACAATACTGCTAAGCTAGCTCTGATACCAAATTTTAGAAGGCGTCCGTGTGGTGATTAGATGGCCAATACAACCACTAAATACCAAGCCTTGAACATAGAACAAGGACATGGAACTGCAACAAAACCAACTAACAGGGTTATAAAGAGCAGAACTCAGAGGTTCTTGGACTCAGAGGTTCCCTGACTAATACCTAAAGGTCATCTTGGCATGCATTTAATTACAACACAGATCCTCAAAAGATAATATGATCTTGATGTTTAGCAGTAAAATAATATAATTACGCCAGTTTTTTTCTGTTTTGGACGAGACACTACTACAAAAACCCCTTCAGACGACACCCTTCAGACGACGTTAATGAAATTAACGTTGTATGAACTGATATATTCGATTTTTTACTAATATAGACGACGTATGTTAAAATATATGTCTTCTAAGAGGACTTGAACCAACGGCTAGTTTTTACGCTAGACTGTGAAATACTTCAGAGGACAATTGTAGTTGATATCCGTTGTGTGAGTATGAAATAATTTGAGCAAATTGCTTCCCCCAATCTTACAATTCAAGTTTGCAACTTTTTATTGGCCTATGATTGATATAACACGGCAGATTTGGTCTAATACCGTTGTATGATTTAGAAGCAAATTTTAGGAAGCACAAAATCTCTCCGAAGCGCCAAATAATCCCCCCAAAACGCCAATGCCTTCCCCCCAAAACTTCTTCACACTATCCAAGGCGCGCGAAGCTGCAAATCCAATATTTAAAATTGGGCATTTTGGGACAACAGCTATATTAATTATCTGTCGTCAGAACCACCTTTCAATTAATTGGAAAAACCAATTTGGACAACCCGGCCACGAGCTAGCTTTGTAGCCCATTAATGTCCATCGATACCCGCCCAATTTTTTTTCTCAGAATGTTAGACGCGCGCCCAATTTCGACAAATTAAGAAAGAACTTAATTGAAGTCTTGAAGTGCCCGAGTCAAACACACACACACACACACACTAAATAGCAGCATGCCAATTCTAGCTAGGTTTCTTGGACAGTTCAACCAAAACCAGCTAGCTAGCAGTTCGACCAAATCCTTTCTTCCACCAAAACCAGCTAGCTAGCAGTTCGACCAAAATCTTCTAGGTTATTAAATCTGGGTTCTTGAAGAGCACAGTAGCTAGGGATTCTCGGGTTTGAGGATTTGGGGAAACATCGAAGGGGGTTGTTCTTTTGGGTTCTTCACAGGGTTGTTCGATTGGGTTCTTCAGGTTTAGGGTTCTTCACTGGGGTTGTTTAATTTGGTTCTGGACTGAGCGTGGAGACTGAACTGATCGAGCACCATTGGTAAATCAAAGGTACGTTTTTCATTTGGTTTGGATTTTCAACATTAATCTACTTAAGTTGGTATGCGATTGAGTTAGAGTTGTCAAAATCAAAGTTAGTGGCTCTCCCTAATTTGATTTTGTTGTTTGGGTTTGAATCGAAATTGGGTTTGTGAAATGAAAAACGTGGTGATGAAGGAGTCTGAAATCCTATAATGGTGTCTCATTTGAAGTCATGAAAAAGCTTCTTTGAGAAACAAATCCTTATTGATGCTGTGTTCCAGAAAGATGAGATGATTGATATCATTGGTGTAACAAAGGGTAAAGGTTATGAAGGTGTTGTTACTTGTTTGGGTGTAACTCGTCTTCCCCGTAAGACTCATAGAGGTCTGCGTAAGGTTGCTAGTATTAGTGCTTGGCATCCTGCTAGAGTCTCATTTACAGTTGCCAGGGCTGGTTAGAATGGATACCACCACCGTACTAAAATGAACAAGAAAATTTACAAGCTTGGAAAGGCCGGACAAGAGTCTCACACTGCTGTCACTGAGTTTGACAGGACTGAGAAAGACATCACTCCAATTGGTGGCTTCCCTCATTATGGTGTAGTGAAGGATGACTACATTCTGATCAAGGGTTGCTGCGTTGGACCTAAGGGTTGTTACTCTTCGCCAGTCCCTGCTCAAGCAGACCTCTGATCTTGTTCTTGAGGATATGAAGCTCAAGTTCATCGATACCTCCTCAAAGTTGCTTTGGGGCTTGGTCGCTTCTAGACTACACAAGAGAAACAGAAGTACTATGGACGACTGTTTATGGCATAAGCATGAGAATTGTTTGGAAGCTTTCGGCTATCATAGTCTTTGACAGTTTTAAGTCTTCAAATGCCCATATATACTTTTTTTGCATAGTTGTATATATAGTTGCATTTGATATTTTTCTGCTCTTCCAGATTCATTATATATATTGTTTGTGATTTTAACTAGTGTCATGTATTTTTCTTCTAACAGGAGTTCATAATTAAAAACATCGGCATAAAGTTGTACGACAAATGAAAGGCATTATCTGTTGGAAGAAGTTATACACGCATTGCTTCCTTTCGTGGTGAGCATGAACACTAACATCATTGTTCTTTATTACTTTATAAATAGGTTTCCCTAATTGATGGATTATTGGTGATCATACTTACATGTGGTATATTATTATTGGGTTCTATGCATGTTTATGTCTCTTGCCTGTGAAAGTGATCATACTTGTTGTGTGATTTATATTTTGGGATTCACTGGGTTTATAAGTATAATGTAGTGTAGCATGGTTTGTGATGTTGGTGTATTTGCATATGCTAGTCAAACTGCAGAATGATAGTTTGTTGCCCTTTTACTATTTTTTTTGCTTGAAGATGGATAAATCATGGATGCATGCCGATAGAAGGTCTGCTGCTTATGAGTTAGGGGTGGCAAACTTCTTCAAGTTTGCTTTAGAAAATGCCAAAGATACTAACAAGATTCGTTGTCCATGTCTAAAATGTGGAAATATGGATGACTTTCCAATCTCCGTTATTAGGGATCATTTGTATTATAATGGGATAGATGAAAGTTATAAGTTTTGGAAATGGCATGGGGAGAAAGCAGATACCACTTCAGGTGGTAGTGAAGGTTCATCAAGTTCGATTGAATCTGAATCGGTCGATGGTAATGTAGGGCCAGACTGTAATGTAGAGATGGATAGTTCTGATGATGATGATGAAGAATTTTCATCAGAGTTCAATGAGTTTGTTGATGATGCAAATAAACCATTGTACCCTGGTTGTGAACGATTAACGAAGTTGAGTGTGCTGGTGAAGTTGTACAATTTGAAAGCAAAACATGGAATGAGTGATGCTGCTTATTCCGATTGGCTGATTGCTTTCGGGGAGTGTCTTCCTCCAGGTAATGAAATTCCTGCCTCTGTTTACGAGGCCAAGAAAACTTTGGGGGCACTAGGGATGGATTATAGGAAGATACATGCTTGTCCTAATGATTGATGGATTATTGGTGATCATACTTACATGTGGTATATTATTATTGGGTTCTATGCATGTTTATGTCTCTTGCCTGTGAAAGTGATCATACTTGTTGTGTGATTTATATTTTGGGATTCACTGGGTTTATAAGTATAATGTAGTGTAGCATGGTTTGTGATGTTGGTGTATTTGCATATGCTAGTCAAACTGCAGAATGATAGTTTGTTGCCCTTTTACTATTTTTTTTGCTTGAAGATGGATAAATCATGGATGCATGCCGATAGAAGGTCTGCTGCTTATGAGTTAGGGGTGGCAAACTTCTTCAAGTTTGCTTTAGAAAATGCCAAAGATACTAACAAGATTCGTTGTCCATGTCTAAAATGTGGAAATATGGATGACTTTCCAATCTCCGTTATTAGGGATCATTTGTATTATAATGGGATAGATGAAAGTTATAAGTTTTGGAAATGGCATGGGGAGAAAGCAGATACCACTTCAGGTGGTAGTGAAGGTTCATCAAGTTCGATTGAATCTGAATCGGTCGATGGTAATGTAGGGCCAGACTGTAATGTAGAGATGGATAGTTCTGATGATGATGATGAAGAATTTTCATCAGAGTTCAATGAGTTTGTTGATGATGCAAATAAACCATTGTACCCTGGTTGTGAACGATTAACGAAGTTGAGTGTGCTGGTGAAGTTGTACAATTTGAAAGCAAAACATGGAATGAGTGATGCTGCTTATTCCGATTGGCTGATTGCTTTCGGGGAGTGTCTTCCTCCAGGTAATGAAATTCCTGCCTCTGTTTACGAGGCCAAGAAAACTTTGGGGGCACTAGGGATGGATTATAGGAAGATACATGCTTGTCCTAATGATTGCATACTGTATAGAAAACAATATACAGATGATACTAACTGTCCTACATGTGGCAGCTCAAGGTGGAAAGTAGGAAAAGATTCGACGTTGAGAGAAGGTGTTCCTGCTAAGGTATTATGGTACTTTCCACCAATTCCTAGGCTTAAACGGATGTTTCAGTCAACCCAAACATCTAGTAGTTTGACCTGGCATGCCACTGATAGGCCGAAAGACGGGTTAATGCGTCATCCAACAGATGCTTCGACTTGGAAATTAATTGATGAGAAGTGGCCTGAATTTGGTTCGGAGCCAAGAAACCTAAGACTTGCATTGTCAGCGGACGGTTTTAATCCTCATAGTTCCTTAAGTAGTAAATACAGTTGCTGGCCAGTCATTCTTGTTAACTACAATCTCCCTCCTTGGCTTTGCATGAAGAGAAAATACATGATGTTAACATTGCTGATACCCGGGCCTAAACAACCTGGAAATGACATTGATGTCTATTTGGAACCTTTAATCGATGATTTAGATGTTCTTTGGGAGGGAGTAAAGGGAGTGTATGATGCAACTAGAGATGAATATTTTACCCTCAAGGGCGTACTGTTTTGGGCAATCAATGACTTCCCAGCTTATGGTAACTTGTCTGGGAGCATTGTTAAAGGGTATAATGCATGCCCAATATGTCTTGAAAATCCATCACCTAAGAGGCTGGTACATGGACAGAAGATGGCCTTTATGCGGCATCGCAGGTGGTTACGAAGAGACCATCCTTATCGAAAGCAACGGGCTGCTTTTGATAACCACCAAGAAGATTCACTTTCTCCCGTCCCATTGAGTGGAGAAGAAGTTCTACAAAGGATTGAGGCAGAAGTGTTGGTTTGGCCGTTTGGGAAGAAATATCCTCCTCCACCATATAAGGGTGAGGAGAATGAAACCAGGCCTTGTTGGAAGAAGAAGTCAATTTTTTTCGAACTAGAATACTGGAAATTCCTCCCGGTTCGCCACTGCCTTGATGTGATGCATATTGAAAAAAATGTTTGTGATAGTCTTGTAGGGACATTGTTGAACATTCCAGGAAAAACAAAAGATGGGATAAAGGCCCGTTTGGATATGGTGGAAATTGGTATACGAACTGGATTGAAACCTAATCTCGATGGTCCAAAAAAAAATCGCTTGCCATTGGCAAGTTGGAATTTGACACTAGATGAGAAGAAATCAGTTTGTGGAAGTTTTTGTGGTATGAAGGTCCCCCAAAACTACTGTTCCAACATACGTAATCTAGTTTCTATGGATGACTTAAGGCTTAGTGGAATGAAATCTCATGACTGTCACGTGTTGATGCAACAACTCCTTCCTGTGGCATTAAGGGCTGTATTAGACAAGCCGGTTAGAGTTGCTGTGCTCAGATTATGTCTCTTTTTTACTGAGATTTGCAGCAAAACAATTGATGTTTCTAGGCTGCCCAAAATTCAAAGTGATATTGTTGAGACGTTATGCTTGCTTGAGATGTATTTTCCTTCTTCGTTCTTTGACATCATGGTTCATTTGACGGTTCACCTAGTTAGAGAAGTGGAACTATGTGGACCAGTTTTCTATCAGTGGATGTATCCTTTTGAAAGATACAAGAAAATTTGCAAGGGATATGTCTGCAATAAAAATCATCCTGAAGGTTGTATAGCAGAGAATTACATCGCTGAAGAAGCTGTTGAGTTTTTAGCAGAACGCTTGTTGACCGACCAAACTGCTGGAATCCCGAAAAAGCATATTAAGGACAGTAAGCCTACATCTGGTGCTCAAGTGTCCTCTGTCTACGGCAATGAGTTCAACCAAGCACATCTGTGCATTCTGCAAAACACTAATGAGTTCAGAATCTACTTCGAGTAAGTGCACTATTCTTAAATATTTACTCTCTACAATATATGTTGTTTTCTCTTTCTTGTTACAACAATTTTGTAATCTTTCAAGTGTAACCGTTTTTTTCCAGTGAGCATATGGAATATTTGAAGGGACCTTTTCCCAAGTACAAAAAGAATAAGAAGTGGCTTAAGGACAAACAAAACAAAACATTTGCGGTTTGGGTGAAGAATAGGGTAAGTAATTGCCTTATGGAAGAACAGATTTAGGGTTTAGGCATGTGTATTTGCTATTAATACTCCTCCGGTGTATTTACCATTGACATAGCTTATTTAATCTCGGCAGGTTCGACAACAACTCGGTGAGCCAGATTTGAACATATCTGAAACCGTCCGCTAGATTGCAGATGGACCATGCCATCAAGTAGCAAAGTTTAGCAGTTACAGAATAGACGGTGTTCAGTTTTACACTAAGACACTTGATGATGTTCGAGCGTGTCAAAACAGTGGTGTTTACCTAGTGGCCGACACTATGCAAGTGGCTAGTGCTCGGGACAAAAAACCTGTAGATGTTGATATGAGCTTCTATGGGGTGATAAATGAAATCTGGGAGCTTGATTATACTCAGTTTAGGGTGCCCCTGTTTAAGTGTGATTGGGCTGAGAGTTCAAAGGGCGTCAAAGTTGATGACCTTGGTTTCACTTTAGTGAATTTGAATAGAAGAGGTCATCTGAATGATATATTTGCTATAGGTACAAGTGTTGATCAAATATTTTATGTGCAAGACCCTGTAGATCCCATGTGGTCAGTTGTTCTAAGAGTCCCAACAAGGGATGGCAATGATCTTGCTCATGATGATGAGCTTGGGGACACTATAATTGACAACCAGGCCCTTACTGACAGAATGCCATCTGTTGAATCAGGGGAGGAAGAAATGGGTTACATGCGGGCAGATAATGAGGGTATTTTGATTAATGAAGATTAGAAATGACTTGCTGGGATGAAAGGGTGGTTCTGGAAAATATGATAGAACTGCTTGTGTTTTATAGGAAAGTCTCATTGTGCCTTTTGTTTTTGCGTTATATTTTCAGCTTGTTAATTGTATTGAGTTGACATGTACTACATTGTAATGTTATTGTTTATGAATGAAGGACACTCTTAATGACTACATTAAGTTTTTTAATACTTGTCAGCTTGTTAATTGTGCATTTGCTATGTTTGCAGTACATTAAGTTTCTTAATACTTGTCAGCTCGTTATATTTTCAGCTTGTTAATTGTGCATTTAATGTTATATATTTGTTGATTAATGTCTTTTATATGTGTAGATAATGACTCATTCTAAGTCTGCCTCAACACCTACGAAGAAAACTTCAAAGACGTTGAAAGTAAGGAAGAAGAAGTCATCGAAGGCAGAGAAGGTATCTACATCAAAAACTTCAAATGCAACTGTCAGTAAAAGGAAGCGCAAAGGGAAGGGAAAAGAGGTTGATGAAGGATGTACTGGAGGACTTAAGCTTCTCAAGCGTCACCCTGTGACAATGCCTCAAATGACAACACTTAGGATTTTGAAGAAGAAATTGAAAGTGGAATTTGATAAGAATGGGACTCCAATTGGGGAAAATGGAGAAGCATTGCAATCTTACATTGGTGTGCTGGCAAGGACCAAGATCCCAATTTCAATAGAAAACTGGACAAACAAAAAAATTTTGACCGACAAAAACAGTATTTGGGAGACGATTCTGGTATGAACTCTCACATTAATTTAGCTGCATGTATTCTTGTATCTTCGCCTCACTAATGCAGATTATGTCTTAGCCTCACTAATGCAGATTATGTTTATTCATTTGACATGTATGTAGATGACATTTGATTTAGGACCTGAGAAAAAGAAATTGGTGTTACAATCTGCGGCAGCCAAATGGAGGGAATTTAAGAGTAGATTAACCACTCATTATGTATTGCCATATAAGGATGATCCTGAATCCACAGAATTTCCCCCAGATGACTATAGGTTTATTAATGTTGATGACTGGAAGTTGTTTGTGGCCCAAAGGACAACATAAAAGTTTATGGTAAGCTGCCTCTCCCTTATTGTTAAGGCATTTATTAGCCGCATTTTGGATACCTACTTATTCATGTACATATTATATGCAGCAATTGCATGAGGATCAAAAGGCAAGGCGTCGGAAGAATGTGTATGATCACCATATGTCCCGTAAGGGATATGCTGGATTGTTTGCAGACCTGGTTAGTACAAGTGTTAAATTGTAGAGTTTAAAATTTTGGGTAATGACATTTTACCTTTACAGTTAACTAATACTTATAGCTGTTTTGCTAGTCTAAAACCATGCCCGAGGAGGAAATTGATAGAGCAACGCTTTGGATCAAAAGACGCCAAACTAAAGATGGGACATTCAAAGATTTTCGGGTTAAGGAGACTGCTAACAAAATTGTATGTACCTTATATATATCCCGTGATCGAGTTTAATGTAACTAAATTCCCAATTCATGGACAATTTCTTTACATAACTGTGGCAGGAAGCACTTAAGGAAAAGGAACAGAAGGGAGATCTGACCCTAAGTGGGGCTACTGATGTCTTGACATTGGCTTTGGGGACTCCCGAGCACAGAGGAAGAGTTCGAGGAGTTGGGGGTTATGTTCACCCCAATCAATACTTCAACCTCCCAAAAGGCAGAAAGGAGAGCGTCAACGAGACGTTGAGATTAAGTGTGAAGCAGATATTGGACGAAGAGAGAGACAAGATTGAGGCTGAGATAAGGGAAAAGGTACTAGCTGAAGAGAAAGAAAAGATAGTGGCAGCTGAAAGGGCATTTTGGGTTTCAAGGATTGAACAATTGGAAGCTAAACTATACACAACTTGCAATGAGGGGATTCTGAATAATGTTGGACATGCCCAAAATGTAGGAACTGAGCATGTTTATGGACAAGCAAGTTGTTCAAAAACTCATGAAACAAGTGTGAGGGCTGCAAAAAAAAAGAAAAAGCTGGAATCTGGAATGGTGACAGCAGCTTTAGCAGAAATAGAGAAGAAGTTGGAGCGAAAGGAAAAGCCAAAGAAGACTTCGAAGGGAGTGAAGGACAAGGACTCTGGGCCAACAACTATAGAAGTTGCTGATGAAGATAAGGTAATGGGGAAGGAGGTACATGTAGATGTGCTGAGAGCTGATGTAGAGGAGGAAATAGAGCATGTGGATTTGACTTTGATATCGAAACCAACAAAGGTATATTAATGTGCATTATTCTTTACCAATGTACTGTTGTAGTTTACTCTAGGTGTAATTAGGATCACTTATTCATATATGTTATATAGGTACAACCTACTGAGATTGAATGCAAGTTAGCGTTGGGTTCACCTGACCATCTTGTTGCTTTTGCAACTGCCATGACAAGCGATGATCCGTCCCATACTTGTCATGGCATTCCATTGGGAGACGAAAACATGCGTGTTTTTGTGTATGATGCTATTGAGGAGAAAGCTTTGATTCCAATTCCGGTTAAGGATGAAATACTCACAGTGAAGCAAGCTATGGGTAGCTGGGTCATGTGGCCGAAAAACTTGATAATTTTTTCTGAAAAGGTATATATGTAACTCCTTATAACTCCAATGATCTTTAGGAATAGTTGTGAATAACTATCTAATTGTACTACATTCTTAATTAGCAGCAAGCAGCAAGCAGTGGTAAAGGAAGTAGGAAGAAAAAAAGGAATCAAACAGATTCAAATGCAGTGGTTGAATTCCAGTCACTTATTACACCTAGTTTGCCAGCCTCATTGAAGAAGTTATGCGAATGGGGAATAAATGGATTCAAAGATGGGCGAGCAATTTGCTTTGAAATAGAGGAGCATGTATTTGGTTATACTCGTAAAACATATCTACTTGACGTAGATGTTCAAAGGCTTGCAATGATGGCAGAATTGACTGCAAACTGCATAGTAGTTTATATGAGGTAATATGCATTCAACCTGAAGTATAACTTGAATTTTGTTTTTCTTTAGGTACGTTTCTGATATGTGTGCAGTTTAACTAAAAATTATGCCAACTTCTGATTGCTTTAGGTATTTGCATAATGTTTTAAAAGAATCAAAAATGCTAGACATGGTTGGCTTTATTGACCCAGCATTAACCAGTGACAAAGGGTGTGGGAGTCCATCAAAGAGATCTGGAAATATAAAAGATTGGCTCATAACTGCTACTGAAAATCAGATTTTCTTATTGCCTTACAATGCATCGTAAGTTGGTCTTTTCATTATATTGTTCATATTACATGCATATATATGGTCTTGGCCTGAATTATATTTAATGCCTATGTAGCTCCCATTAGATGTTGACTGTGATTGATCCGGAGAATGAGACCGTCTACTTCATGGATCCTTTGAAAAGACGCCTAATTGTTGGAGAGTTTAGGGTTGTTGTAAACACATAAGTTACTCATATGTTTTGATTATTGACTATGTAGCTACATCTATCATATACTTGAGTCGAAATGGTTTCAAAATCTTTGATATGTCTTTAGGCATTGTGATCGATGAATGTCTAATGTTCTTGTTGGTCTATTCGCTCTATATAGTGCGATTGCAATGTTCAATGCACACCATAACAGGAAAGGCAAAGCTGCTGTTATTTGGAAGAACATGTCGGTATGTGTTATATATTTAGTTTTCAAATTTGATTTATACTTTGACAGTAATTGTATATATGTTGTGACTCATGGGGAATGTGAAACATTGGCTGTTTTTAGGGTATTCCATCACAACCAAATGACAAAGAATGTGGATATTTTGTGATGAGATTTATGAAGGATATTATTGAGGATAGGGATCTATCATTTGCTACCAAGGTAACCCAAAACTTTTCACCTTGGAAAACATTGTTTTAGGACTGAAATGACATGATCGGGTTTTAATTTGTGATTTTAAACTTTTTCAGTGGGAAAGGAGAGGCAAAAATGTTTATGGTCATGAGGATATTGATGAAGTACGAAATGAGTTGGCAAATTATGTCATCACTCACCACTTGTAGCTATGAAGTATGCTGAACAAGTTTTCGTATGATGCCATGCAATGCATTAGCCTATGAATTTTTGGTATGAAGGGCTTGACTTGAGTTTGCATTTCTGGATATTTGAACGAATGACAATGCATTAGCCCACTATTTTCTATGGATATATCCCTCGGATATGTGCTCCTTAATTTGTTTTGCGGATACAATAGGCTAATGTACTCCTTATTGAATCAATTTAGGTACATTTGTGTTGGATTATAACAACAATTGCTGCTATATATTAGTATGAATTATCACTGTTGAATTGGTCAGTTTTGGTTGCTCATGCAAATCACAATTCAATCCCAACACTAGTACAACAGTTCCAAAAAGGGTCGTCCAAAGAGGATTTTTTGGCAATTCAAACAATGTTATAGTAACAATCTACATGACGGATTTAACTATAATTATTGTCCAACACGAACTCAAACAACAATAATAACTAAAAACTGTCGTCCAACATGTTTCCTCACAACGGCAAGAATTCAATGTGTCGTTTCAATGCACACAACAACTAATTTTAAAGCTAATCTGTACAACGGATACTAGATACAACCGTCTTCTGAATGAAAGTAGGACAACAATTGCTAGAGTAAAACCGTTGTATGACTAAAACTCCAACAACATATAATATGCCGATATTTTTGCCTATAGAATCCCACAACGGATATGAATTATTAGGTCGTCCTTATTATTTCCACACCACGGGTAATATATGTCGTGTGAACACGGAAGGGTCGAGGCCGCCTCAGTCAACGTAAATATTTGGGTACAGACGACGGTTTTTGCCCGTCGTATGAAGCCTTTTTTGTAGTAGTGAGAAGTCTACTAAGTTACCAGAAAATAAAGATTAAGAAAACCTACTTGTTTGAGCTAGTACAGATTTGTACAGTCTTCACTTCAAATCTACAAACAGAACTAATATCGACAAGCTAAGACTTCTTCGTTTGAAAAGGCTTCTGCTTCGGATGGTCAATTGCTACTGCTGCATGGCATGGACTGCTACTGTATTGGATTATGATGGACTGCTCCTTTGATTATAATAGACTGCTCCTTTGATTATAATAGACTTCTTCGTTTGAAAAGGCTTCTGCTTCGGATGGTCAATTGCTACTGCTGCATGGCATGGACTGCTACTGTATTGGAGTATGATGGACTGCTCCTTTGATTATAATAGACCGCTGCTTTGATTATGATGATCTGCTACTTTGATTATGATGATCTGCTCCTTTGATAATGATGAACTGCTACTGCATGGGACTGCCATTGCATGGACTGCTGCTCTTCTTGAAGTTGATCGATTATATGTGGATATTTACTTGGTATAATCTTGCACATGTGCTTTGATTATAGAGAAAATATGAAGGCTAGGATAATATATGTGATATGGTGGATTTGTTTATGAACAAAGGAAAGTGTTTATGAACAAGAGATATAAAAGAAAGTACTGTTTTATTGATATGGAAGATAGATTACAACTCGTAGGATAGTATTACAAGGCTATTGGTATGGAAAGACTACTGCTATTACAAAGCTGCTTGGTATGAAAAGGCTATTAGTACAAAGGCTTATTTTTTCTCTCTGGTGGTGTTCTATCTGTGTGTGTAGTAGTCTGTGTGTCTCCTCTTCCTCCTTTACAGATCCTAAAGCTATATAAGCTAAGTATACAGATTGCATGCAAACTACGTGTAAGGCTACATATATATATATATACATATATATATATATATATATATAAATATATAAGTACAAGCGGACTAGATTATTACAAAATCATGTGAATATGGTTGTGTAGTAATCTGATTCTATGCATAAGAATACAAGTCTTCATGCATTATAGTACAAGAGGCCATCATGTGAAGGTGCAAGTGGACAAGATAGTCATTTGAAGGTTTGATGACAAGGTGGATATCAATGATGCTAGATGACAAAATCATGTGATGGTATGTTGTCAATGACTTGCTGCATGGTTGCTACGTAGCGTTGAGAAGTAGAAGGCTTCATGTGATTGTAACGGTAAAACAAAGCTCTTGGATACAGCTGGTATTCTTCAAAAAGACTTCAATTATTGTTGGTATTATGAAATTACTGACGTGTCGTATAGTTTTGCTCAAGAACGAGTGTCTTCTACGAGTATCAACAGTGTGGATGTATAGATTAAGACCAGGGGATTGTCGTACCCAAGGGATTGGAAGGACCAAGATCCCCAAATTGGTAAACGATGCAACCAAGAATGCAATGACACTAGAGATGGTATGACAAGAGATGGATTATTTACTTAGATGTGAGGTATGTGCAACATAGTTGTGTAGTGTTCAAAAGAGGCGTCACTCTCAAGTGACTAGTAACCAAAATAGTACCCGAAGCAGTAGCTAAGTGACAATGCTAATCTAGGCAAATAAGGTAAAGAAGCACAACTTAATGCGCTTAGAAGGTACCAAGTGTTGAGGTGACAAGCCCAACAATTGGTTTGTGGTTGTGTGATTAAATGGTGTAGATGATTGGAGTTTCGGGTTTACTCTAGCCCAATCCAATGCATAACAAACGTCATGAACATGCAGCAATGATTTAGTTGAGGATCAAATCCCAAATTCCAGCCATGTTATGGTTCTAGAATGTGATTCTTCTAGGCCTATTTTGTGCCATATTATGGTCACAAATACTCCTAATCCATTTACTCAAGCCTTGTTAAGGTCCCCAAATAAACTTCATAGGCATAGAGTTCCAAGAATCAAGATTCAAACAAGGTAAACATCACATTTAATCTCATCATGCTCAAAGTTAAATACCTAAGAGAATAAGTTGCTAGCAAACACTCTTAATTGATTAGGTTCAACACATGCTCAAGAACTAGCAAAATTCCTAAACAAGCATTTAACATAACCGTATTTAGACAAAGAACATATCCAAGAACTGAATCAACATGCATATTCAAGAATCATTGTCAAAACATCATCATGGGCTAGGGCACACAACCCTAGCCCCCAATCTAAAGGACTACTCACACATGTTTAGGAGGTACATCAATATTGTCAAGAATGAAAACATAGATACAAAGATAAATAAAGAAGAGTTTAGGAATTCTCAAGAGATGATGGCCAGCAGCTCCTTGGTGTTCTCCAAGTGTAGATGACAGCCCCCTTTTGGATTCTTCTTCTCCTCCAAACTTCTTCTTCTCCAAGTTTCTGGATTCCTTGTGTTCTTGACGAATTCCCAGCTGTGGAGCTTGAAACATGGTGTAATGGTGGTGGAATGGTTATGAAAGTCAGTTCCTAAGATAAATGGATGTCTTAGGAACAACTTTCGTGAAGGAACGAAAGTGATTTGAGCAGTGGAAGGTGGTGAAAATGGAAGAACAAAACTGGACAGTTTCTTGGTGTTCTTGGTGTTCTTGGTGGATGAATGTGGAGTGGAGTGGAGTGGCTGATTCCTCTATGAACGAAAATGGGGAACTGAATTATGGTTATGGGATGGCTTCCAACAGCTCTATTGCAGCCATAATGCTCACAATAGAATATGTGAGTGGAGGATGGGAAAGAAATGCAAAAGAAATACAAAGTGGGAGGGTGTAAGGAACTTAGTGGGAATATGGCAGCAAAGTGGAGGGAATGGCTGGCATTTTTGCACATGCATGCAGTAGTGAACATGTGTGCAGCAGCTAGAGAGAATCTCCACCATGTGTGGTGGTGCTCCGGTGGTGGTCCGGCGGTATTGCCGCCTCTTGTGGTGGTTGTTCGCCGGAAAAATCGTCGGAAAGGTAATTTCATCATTTTTCTTCCTCTTTCCAAATCTTCAAGACAACATCTACCGAAGGTTGATTTGTACGATCTTTGACTCCGTCAAGCCACGGTTGACTTTTCGTCCTCTTCTCGGAAATGTACCAAATGTTGTCGAAATGCACCTTTTTGTGCCGAATTACTTCAACTCGCATAAAAAGCCTGAAAACATGAAAACACACTTTAAATGCAATAAATGGCCTTCAGACAAGCTTAATTCCCGTGATTAAGAATGCAAATTGCACGACAAATATGTGCAAATCAATTACCGCGGACCGGCTTCGAAGTCTCTCAGTCAAACCGACCTGCTTTATCATTCTGCTAAAAAAAAAAAAACAACAACAACAACGATATAACAACACATTTGAAATATTGTCATACAAACCTATGGAATTTGGTCTAGTGAAAGCATGTTAGACATGCAAGTGGGTGGGACGCTACAGGGAGACTCCGTAATAGGAGGTCTCTGGTTTGAACCTCGGCTTATGAAAACGCCTCATTGGAAAGGAAAATACTCATGTTGCTCTCCTTTTCTGGTGTGGATATCTAAGGATCTACCATCTACGTATGTGAAATTACTTAAATAAATAATTATTCTTGTTGTACCCACTGGAGTGAGTTATTAAGTGTAATTTTGCTTCTAATTAATATAACTTAAAATATTACACACTCATAGAGTGTGATTAATTAATTGAAATAGATACAGAAGTAGCGTAGTGAATAAATTAAGCAATTATAGATTTTTTATTTTTTTTACTTTATTGACTCTAACTTTTTTTTTTAATATTTAAAAGGTATTTTGTAGGGCTGGCTTTTTTTATCGAAAACTACCGAACTGTCCCGAGAAAAAAACCGAAAAATCGGCTCCCGAACTTCCGGTACGGTATTCCCGAAACAAAATAGAAAATACAAGGTTTGGTTCGGTACCGGTACTCCCAAAACAAAATAGTCGGGAATTCTCGACCGACCGAGCATATTTACAATTTATATTTTTTATTTAAATTTTTATATGAAGTAAAAACACGGGTGGAATATGGACCTTTGATTTCGCGTGAAACAGTCGAACCCTAGAGCTTTCCCCTCATTTTCGCCCGACCCTTCTCTCTCTCCTTAACCACGCCCGACCCCTCTCTCTCTCTCTAACCCTCCGATAGAACCCATAGATCGGCTCATTTTGCGGCCAAAAATCCTCAAACCACTCACAAAAATAAATTCCCCAAACCCTAATCAACCTTTGATCCAACAAACCCGACCTCGATTCGACTTGTAGGTCTTCAGTTCTCCCATCTCTGAAAACCCCAAATTTCAAAACCCTAATTCTTCGAAATTTGGGGCAGTGAGACAATTCTTGTTTTGGTGTTAACAAGGGCTTCATTTCTTGCATAAAAAAGGTGAAATATGCTTCTTTTTTATTCTGTTTAGTTCTTTTGTTTTCATGATATGTGTTAAATTTATTTGTTAATTCTGTTTACTAACAGTTCTAAGTTCTAACTATTGTTAATTTGGGTTTGCTCATTGGTAGGAAAAGACGAAAAGTATAAGAATCCACGAAGGAAGATTTGGCACTTATTTTGCAAAAAATAATTGGTTAGTTTGTTAGTACTATTTATTTTTGTCTGTGATGATTTAATGAATAATTGATGTTGAGAAATGAGAATTGTCGAATTAATGATGCTTTTGTGAAAAATAATATGAGGCTGATGATGAATTGATTATGTTGTTGTGATTTGATGAGGAAGATTTGAACTGTGAACTGTGAATGTGCATGATGACGTCTAGGGTACATGGTTTTTGTCTAGGGTTTGTGGAGTGTACAGGGTTGGAATGCAAGGGTTTTTGTTTGGCTTTGTGATTATGAATGTGATTAGCTGTGAACTGTGAACTGTGAATATGAAACCATGAAAACAATGTTCAAATCTTCTTCTTCAACAATTTGCTTATCTAGCAATTGGGATCCCTTAAATTGAAGATTCGGATCCCAATTTCTTTCAACTTTGTATTAAAATTCGGATCCCAATTGCTTTTAACAGTATGCTTTCATCAAACCATGTAACTCATATCCTTAAATTGATTAGACTTTCTTTCATATTCATGTTGGTTTAATGATGAGGAAGATTTGAACTGTGAATATAAAACCATGAAAACAATGTTTGGCTCCTGGTTTTTACTTTCTGTTTTTAATAAAAAAGAAAGAAAGTATAATGAACTGTGAATATGAAAGTGCATAAAAATATGGTACTGATGATGAATTGATATTGATGATGTTTTTGTGAATTGATGATGAATATGAAAGTATAATTGATAATGCTTTTGTGAATAATAATATGTACTGATGCAATTTTGATTATGCATTTGTTGACTTGATTTGTCTGTTGGTAGGAAAAAGCTAAGAAGGGGCTGATCTCGGAGCAAACGTTGATTTGATATGTCTTTAGGAGCAAACGTTTTGGAAATTTTACGTAAGTCCATCGAACCCTAATTTATTTGATGTGGTATTGATGAATTATGATGATGCATATGTGAATGTATGAATATGTGACTGGTATTGAAAAAAATGAGATTATGTGAATATGTGAATGCTTAATAAACTAGTATTGTAATTGAATATGTGAACTGCCAGAACTGATATTAATCAACTGTAATTGAATATGTGAACTGGTATTAATAAACTGTAATTGAACATATGAATGGTATTAATAAACTGTAATTGTAATTGAATATGTGAACTGCCTGAATGGTATTAATGAACTAGTATTAATAAACTGTAATTGTAATTGAATATGTGAACTGCCTGAATGGTAATATGGTATTAATGAACTTGTACTAATAAACTGTAATTGAATATGTGAACTGGTATTAATAAACTGGAATTAAATATGTGAACTGTTAAAGCTGAATTGATGATGATAAATGATGACGATAAACTGTTAAAGATGAATGGGATGATGAACCTGATTTGATGATGATAAATGATGATGATAAACTGTTAAAGCTGTGACAAACCCTAATTGTACTTAGCATGCATAAATATATTGGGATATTTTAACTTCTGTAATGTGTAAAAGGACTTTATTTTCTGTAAATTGGATGTGTAATTGTAGTTTTAATTTTTGCATTGTAGTTATGGCTTCTTCAAGCATAGTTGCAAGTGATGGCAGCTCTTGTCCATCCATAACATCTAATCTAGTTAGTGGTGGTAATCTAGAGCAACCTGCAAACCCTAACCCTACCCCAAACCTAGATCACAATACACAATTACCCCGCATCCCAGAACAGAATGTAGTGGAACCTGAAAACCCTAATCCTAATCCCACTAGTCAGGATGCAGAACCTGCAAATATTAGGGCTGGAAAAAGAAAAGCTACTGATCAGGCTGGTAAGGGTAAAGGTAAAAGTAAAGTGTGGGAGTGTTTCACTAGGTGCACTTTAGCTGATGGTTCTCTAGATAAGGAACATGCTAAGTATAATTATTGTGAGGCTGTAGTACCTGCAAACTGTAGTAGAAATGGGACTACTTCAATCATCAATGTGGCTTCATGGGAGAAAATGTAGGCCAAGTCCTATGTTTGAGAAAGTATTAGATACAGGTCAAACCACAATCTCTATGGACAATGTCACAGGGGCCCCTCAATATCACTCCTTCAATCAGGGAAGGATTGATAAGGCCTATTTTAAGATGATTATAAGGGATGAGCTTCCCTTTAGACATGTGGAGGGTGTGGGTTTCAAGGAATTCCTCTATGAGGCCCAGCCAAGGTGGAAACAACCTAGTAGGAAGGTAGTTGCTAGGGGTGTTTGGAAAATGTACTTAATGGAAAAGGCGGAGATGATGAGTACATTGGCCTGTAATGCATCTAGGATATTTGTGACAACTGATACATGGACCTTAATACAAAATATAAATTATATGGTGGTCACTGCCCACTTTATGGACAGTGATTGGAATTTGCACAAGAGGATAATTAATTTTTGTTCAATAACTAGTCACAAAGGGGAGGATATAGGAAGGGTGTTAGAGAGTTGTTGACGGCAGTGGGATATCACTAGGGTATTCACTATTACAGTGGATAATGCTAGTGCAAATGATGTAGTTGTTACTTACATGAAAATGAGACTTAGTAGCATGAACACTCGAACCTTTGGTGGTGATTTTTTTTACCTCAGATGTGCATGTCACATCATAAATTTGATAGTGAAGGATGGGATTGATGAATTAGAGGATGGAATTGAAGCAATTTGGCACTGTGTCAAATTCATTTGGTCTAGTTCAAGTAGATTGGATAAATTCAGGGAGTTTTCTGTCCTAGAACACATGAACAAAAATGCAAATGTTCCCCTGGATGTTATAACCAGGTGGAACATCACCTATTTAATGCTGCATCTGCTGGATGCAGCATTAAAATATGAGAAGGTATTTGATAGGATGTCTTATGACGATCCCTAGTTTAGAGCTTACTTTGAACAGAAAGATCACAAGGGTAAGAAGAGGGTAGGCCCTCCATGTGAGGATGATTGAAGAAATGCACAAGCATTTATGCATTTTCTGGGGAAGTTCTATGAGTCCACACTCAAAATGCGTGCTTGGAAACATGTAACAGCACACTTGCTGTTTTCTGAAATGGTTATGCTTCAAACTGAAATTAACAAAAAAATTGCTGATAGGAGAGACCCTGTTTTGCAAAGGGTTGCCACTGGAATGAAAGCAAAATTTGACAAATATTGGGCTAGTTTTGAGGGCATCAATAAAATAATAATCATTGCTAATGTCCTAGACCCTAGATGGAAGTTGCATTATCAGAAAGTAGCCATTGAGACGGTGGGAATGCTACCTGAAAAGGTTGCTGCAATTACTGCATAATTGAAAAGAATTTTGATGAAGATGTATGACGAGTATAAGGGCTGTGAATCAGCTTCCTCCCAAACAACTGCCATAGATGGTGTGGCAGCAATGGAGGGTTTAGAATTTGAAGCTGTCAATGACATTCTTGCACATGTGATGCTAGAAAGAATGGAGGAACAAAATGATATGATAAGTAATGAAGTAGACAAGTATTTGGCAGATAAATATGTTAATCCCTTGACTAAGGGATTTGATATTGCACAATGGTAGAAGGTGAATGCAAGTGCATACCCTATTATGTCCAAGCTTGCAAAGGACATCTTCGTCATTCCTTGCTCCATCAAGTGAAAATGTTTTTAGTTTGGGCAAGAGGGTTGTAGATCCATTTAGGAGCTCATTGACTCCCCAAATGGTGGAAGCACTTGTATGCACAAGTGATTGGCTAAGAGCTGAGCAACCAAACTTTTATAGAGAACCAACAAAGGAGGAGCTGAAATTGTACCAGTCATGTGAAGAATTGGAGAAAGGTAAAATTAAGTATTGTTTTAGGGTTCAGTTTTTTTATCCTTTCACTTTTAATTTGTGATTGCATTTACAGATTATATTACTAACTTGTTTGGTTTTCTTTGATTTCAAGAAACTGCTGCAATGAGCTTGGGGGCATCACCTTTGAATTCAGCTACAATCGCAGGCCAATGAGCTTGGGGACTGTATGCAGGGCTGCTGGCCATTAAGTTCAAAAATTTTGCTCATGTTGTCATTTTGATCATTATGTATTTATTTGATTTGGTCCATTTGGACATTTGGTGTTGTAACTTGTAATAACTAAATATTCACTTAGGTTTTACTTTTGAAGTTTTAGTAGCTTACTTAGTAGGTTAATAACTTAATATTCTATTTGTATTTTTCTAATGTTAACTGATAGGGACCTAAATGAAAGAACAAGCAAGAATCATCAAGTCTCAATTCTTAAGTTCTTAACCATTGAGTTGAGACTTGAGAGTTGAGGCTTAATGATGAGGTATTATTCAGGAAACTATGATTGTTTGATACTTGATAGTATGAATTTCATTTTTTGAATGTAAATTAAAAAGTAACAGCCAAAAGAGTTGGAAAAAAAATTTGTATTGGGCAAAAAAATTGGGTTAATTTATAGGCCCAAACTCAATTTCGGGAGGCCCATTTTACTGTTGGGCCATCAAAAATTTGCTTTATAGAATAAACTTATAACGCTGAGGGCCAGACATGCCTAAGCCTAAGTCCACTCCTGATTTGATCATGATGATAATCAAATGGTCAAGGAGACTATTTGATAGGCCATCTTCTTGTTGTAGTGCAGGTTAGACATCTTCTTGAGATGCCTCCCTTGTTTTTAAATTCACTAGCTGAATCTGTTCCCATCATCAGTAAATAAAAATGGACCTTATATATCTGAAAAATAATGGAAATAATAATAGTCGAGTCTGCACACGCTCCAATATATTAATTCACCTCTTTCGTTTCAGATCATATCTCCGAGGCCTCTAATTCCCTCATCATTTAGGAGAGCTCCGGCCATCGGTGTTAAGTTTATATATAGTAGTCATTAGGAGGAGGCCACCAATTGATGACATTCTCTCTTCACCTTTTGCTTTCAATTCCTTGAGTTTACCTCTTGAAATTCATGAAGGAGCTTCTGGGATTTTCTCAACACATGATCAGGGTTCAAAATAAGACAATGCTTTACACGAATCCGGTTGTTTCGTTCATCCTGTTGGGTTGTGGTAGAGCAGGTCTCTATGCATCTAACCTAGAACACTATAACATCACATTGTGTTTTCCATTAGTCCTCTATAACACTTATGTGCAGATATTTATTTTTATTGGGACATAGGAATTCCTACAACTCATTTGGCTTATTTGTAAACCAGTTTACAGCACTCTTCAACAAAATAGGACTCTAGTCAGAGAACAATAAAATGTGAGGTAACAATAAAAATCATATTATGTAATTGGCACCATTGAAATGGATCTCATGCATGATCCTTACCGAAAAATAAAAATGGACCTTATGACCTCGAACTGTTCAGGAAGACGCGTCTGGACATCAAATTGCAGTTGCATACAGTCCACTGCTAGAAAAGTTCGACTCATAAGGTTGGTGCATATATACATAGCAGTTAAGTTAGGGAAGAATATCAAACTGAATGCCAATTCTAAAAGGAAACAATATGGTGTTCACATAGAATGCTATTGATAAACTGTATAGTGGTGGGTTGTGTCTTCACATCAAGCTGGGGCAACACATTCACATTAGTTCTTTTATCAGCTTTTCCTGCAACGTACAGAAGAAAAATACTCAAATCAGAAGTAGTGATATAACAAGCTAATCTGGTGCTGGATAAACTTTAATGAGACTTGGACATTGTAACAAGGAGGAAAAATCATATTCAAACTTCTTGCGAAGATCTTGATTCCATCGTATTCATAACTTACTCGAGAGTGCTGGGCTAGGTGAAGGACATCGAGTCACCATAGTAGAAATACTTCCAGAGAAAATCTCTGCTAAGAAAAGAAGCTCAGTTGTGCTACCTGAGGAGTACCAAATGAATTACAGCAGCCATGTGCACAAGAAAGTACAGCCCAATAGCCCATAACCACAATGTGATACATATGTTGATGAAGTGGTGGCGCCATTTGAAAATTCAATGCAGAAAAATCAACCTTTAAGATGAAGTCTGGAACAGAATATACATTCTACCTGATCTTGATTTTTCCATAAAAGAAGTGAAAAAGGTCTCTTTATCATTAACTGAGGCAGTAGTATCTTCATGTAACTTACACTTTCTGAGCTACCAATGCTGGAACTCGGAAGCTGATCAGTCAATTCTATAAAAATCATCTCTTTTTATAACCTATTGAATATTTACTTTCTCAAAAACATTGAATTGGGCTAAACTCAAATTCTCTGCAATTTTATAAACAATTTTATAAACATGATCGTGAGTGTCTTTTCCACACCAACAAGATTTTTCACAGTGCAAAATTTGAAGTATACATGAAAATTAAGATGAGAATTTGATTGTAACAATAAGGCATTGTTACCGATACTGTACTGCGGTACTGCCACAAGAACCTTTATGTGAAAATAACAAAAATCATTATACAGCATCTATTCTATCGGCCAACACACACATGGGATTATAGTATCATCTTCTTGTTTCTGCATTAATTTCCTTCTGCACCAAGTTGAAGCATGTA
Organism: Rubus parviflorus; assembly: GCA_029955375.1. Classification (NCBI taxonomy): domain Eukaryota; kingdom Viridiplantae; phylum Streptophyta; class Magnoliopsida; order Rosales; family Rosaceae; genus Rubus; species Rubus parviflorus. Next base: position 14,374,626 of record JARGGL010000006.1, on the reverse strand, counting down.
AAGGGTTCTTGATTCTGTCAAGTTTTGTTGCAACCACATGAGCACTTAAGTGTGAGAATGATCCAACAATGTGCTTTGTAGGCTAACTTATCTTGGATGGAAAGTGGGTATTCCCAGAACCTTCAGGACTTGAAACCTGAATATCATTATTTGATGGACCATCCTCATGGCATGTGTTATCCACGTTCGGAGTCTTTAACAAGCTAGTACTTGATTTTTGCTGCTGGTCAAACATTTTCTTGAGCTGCTTCCCTTGTTCTTCAATGCGCAACTGTAAATTCCTCTGAATCTGTTTGGCAGAAGTGAATAAATGAATTTACATAAAAATTAAAAGAGAGATTAGAATGTAGTATTACTAAACCAAAACACCAGAGGCATATGATTTAGTTTCTTTGGCTTATGATGTCATTTATAAGCTAGTCTACAATGACTCTAGAGCAGAGTACAAGAATTGATAACAAAAAAATTGAAAGCTCTAGATCATATAACGTCGACACCACCGAAATGAATTGCATGTATTTACCTCTAGTTGTTCATGAAGTTTCCTCTGGACATCTAGTTGTAGCTGCAGTGCCTCTCTGATTTGCAAGCCACTGCCAGAAAAGTTCACATCATAGGTTTGTAAGAGGCTGGTGTACATAGCAGTTAAGAGAAAAAAAAATCAAAATGAATGCTAATCTTGAAGGAAAAACGTGTTAAGATAGAATGTTATTTGATAAACTAAAACTAGAATAACAATCAGGGGTAAACAGATAGGTTACGTTTTCACGTCAAGCTGAGGTTCAACATTCACACTAGCTCTTTTCTCAGATTTTCCTGCAACAGAAGAAATTTACTCAGAACAGAATAATGATAAGAGCAGCCAATGTAACTTTGAAGAGGCTTGTAAAATGCAACAATAAGGAAAAGAAAAAGAAAAAAAAGTATGTAATTGCAAAACATGTAAATAAAGTGTTTTGTTTACTATTTTGACTTTTGAGGTGTCGGTTTCTCCAAGTGATAATAGCCGAAGATTCAGAAAATTGAAATATCATGTGTGAGTTAAATCTCACATCAGAAAGTAGTAACAAAATTGAGGGGTTTCATATTTCGGATTTAATTAATTAAGTGGTGTCTTTTAAAGCATGTATATCAACCCATTGGAGACTTGTCAAGGGGTCCTTCCCTCTAAAGAAGGAGACCTTAAGAGTGTGCAGTCTATTCATCATCATTTTTGTAAGGATACCAAAGTTTAAGCTGCTGAGGGAAGAACTATAAAACATGATTGAAACACTTGCAAGTACTAAATTAGATAACTGTAACCAGGATTTACCTTCTGGCAGATATTTTGCAATTCGATATTTCTACAAGAAAAATACATAAGATAAAGAAGAAGAAATTACTGATCTGAGTTAGAGAAAGAAAAATAAGAAGAAGAGCACAAATTTGAGGAATTGCATATATACCTGCAAATGACTTTTGACATGAAAGATGGTTAATCCCTCCAAGCCCATCATCCTCAGTATTGCCTTAGGTGTTGCTTCTAAAATGGATCAACATATGAATCAACAATCATGAATCGTTCTTTTTTAATAAATTGCAAGAGATCATATTGAGTTACTTACGGTCAGCACCCCCAAGACGATTTACACACTCAACAAACTTCTCATGAAGATCTTGATTCCATCGTATTCGTGTTTTACTCGAGAGTGATGGGCTAGTCGAAGGAGAATCACCATAGGTTGCAGAAACAGTTCCGGAGGAAGTTCTTGGAGACTGCTTTGCTTGCTGAGAAAAGAAGCTCACCTGTGTAGCCGGACAATTAATTAAGTACTGAATAAATTATAACAGCCCTGTACGTGCAAAAGAAACTAGCCCATGACTACAATTAAAATGAATATCTTAATGGAATGGTGGAGCATTTGAAAAATGAATGCACAAAAGCAACTACAAAAATGAATTCTAGAGAAGAATATACATACTACTTGTTCCTGATTTTCTTTGAAAGCAAGAGAAAAGGGTCTCCTAACTGAGGCAGTAGTTCTATCTCGACCCATTTGTTGATGCAGAAAGAGCTCATTGCCCGGCAAATTGCTGCTTGGGATTTGATTAGAAATCTCAGAGGATTTGTGAGATTGAGAGCTGTTGGTTTGGGATTTCACAATTGACTGCAAGGTGTTTCTGATGTCCTCTGAGTAGCTTTCATCATAAGATTGGCCTGAAGGGAACTGGGAAGGAGGATTAGGAGTACCAACTTGAGAATCATCATACTGTGGAGGAAATCCCATGCATCTTTCAGTTGCATAAAAAGCTAAAGTCGGTGATTCAAATCGGCTCATAATGCTGCTTGGTGATTTTGTAGGCTCAAGATTTTGTAGCTGTGGCACTCCCTGATCCATGGTGGGTTGCTGAACCCAAATTCCCATGTTCCAAGGCTGTTGTTGCAGACCCAAGAGATGATGAGAAGAATGATTACCAAGCTCAAAGTTAGAATCACTAATTAGTCCATGGTTGTGCTGATGAATTCGTTCCTGGCAATCGATCTTCTGCCCGTTCATTTACAAAGAACAGGAACTGAAATCACAATACACCAACACCCCAACAAGAAAAGCAAGTAGTAGAAGCACTTGTGCTCAATATTCTTGCACAACATCTAAAACTCATGAAACATCCTTCTTTCAGACATTTCATCAAAGACAAAAATGGCGCAATCGCCACGCAAAGACTAAGAGAAGAAGATACAGATTTATGGCAGACAATTTCTCTCACAAATTGCATAAGACTTCATCTATAAGTTTTGAATATAAATATGCAGAGAATACTCAGAATAGTATGTAGTCCTTTTAATTATTGTACGAAGAAATAGGATTGAACAATGCTAATATTGATAAAACCAAAGTACACAAAACATGGAGAAGAAACAACTCCCACATAAACAATTGTGCAACCAAACGTGTCCCAATATAAAGATATGAGAATCAAAGTGTCAACTGTGTCTCCATCACATAGAGAATTGAAAACATAACCTCGAAAACCAATTGGATAATGGGTTTCAGAGGGACAAACTAATGATTCTCAATATGTTAGAGCATTTTTAACAATACTAGCTATTTTTTAACTAAATTTTAACTAAAGTAGCTAAAAAATTATTTTGGCTAGCCAGTTTGAAAATACGTCTGCACTAATACTCTCTACTTTAACTAATATTGAATTTAAATTATTTTTTAATGAATAAATAATAGTTTAAGTGTATTTAATAATTACACAAAACAACTAAAATAAATATTTTAAATTAACAAAAATAATAGAGAGACTTATCTCGCTTTCTATATTTATGAGTCATATAGCTATAAGCTAAAATAGATAGTCACTTAGAGCATCTCTAACAATAAAAGTTATTTTCATTTGCTAAAATACTTAAAGGTGTTGAAGGAAACCTACTTTGTGTGTGCCTTGTCAATCTAGGAACAATCAATTCATGATTGGATAAGGAAAGTAAATCCTACGGGATTATGGATTATGTAGTGAATAGGATTTCAATTACGATATGGATTGTATCTTGTATTCCTCTATAAATAGAGGTCCCTATTCATTAATAAAATCATCATGTTCTTGTGTTATTCTCTTCTTCTTTATTTTCTATATTCTATAGCAAAAAGTTAAATATAACTAGTAATGCTCCAGCAGTTCTAGCTAAATGTAAGTTAGATTGAAAAGAAGAACATTGAAACTGAAAAAAAAATGAAAAAAAAAGATGTTGGAGTATTTGGGTTTTACCTATTTTCCCTCTCCTGTCTAGCTAAATAGGTAGAGAATTTAACAAAAGTTAAATTTAACTTTTGTTTGGGTAATCTGTTGGAGCTAGGCTTTACCTTAAATTTAGCTAGATTTTAAATTTATTTTAAAATGGGTCATCTGTTGGAAATGCTCTTAGTTCTTTAATTATTTTAGAGAACATGTTTAGTTTTTCAGCTATTTTAGCAGCTCCACCACTCTTCTAAAAACATCTCCAACAGGGCAACAGATGACCAATTTTTAAATAAATTTAAAATTTAGCTAAATTTAAGGTAAAACTCATCTCCAACAGATTACCTAAACAAAAGTTAAATTTAATTTTTATTAAATTCTCTACCTATATTTAGTTAGACAGGAGAGAGAAAAAGGTAAAATTCAAATATTTCAACGTCTATTTTTTCCAGTTTCAACGTTCTTCTTTTCAATCTAACTTACATATAGCTAGAACTGCTGGAGCATAAATAAAAATGAAAATAAGAGATACTTCTTTCCAGTTTAAACATTTTAGCAAATGAAAATAACTTTTATTGTTGGAGATGCTCTAAGATAGAGAGTCTGCTAAAAATGTTCTTATTGTTTAATTTTAATCGTTAAAATTTTGGATGGGGAATAATTTTATGGCGGCATCTCTGTCCTAGTTTAGAATAAGAGATACTAGCATAAATTCACTTAACAGATCTGTGGTTATTCGTATTAGGGATATATACGGATAAAACTCACTTTTTAGCCACCCAAGAAAGAAGAAATTAATAAAAATAAAATAGGGACCCTATGTTCCCATGAAATTGCAAGAAAAGTTCATGTACTGTTTATATTTATCTAGAAGCGAAATGGATTTTTTGCAAGAATAAGAGATTCCCAAACGTGTTCAAAAAATTATGTACGAAATAATAAGAAGAACCAATTATAATTAACCAACACAGTTACTGCCTCTATTGTTAATTCTACACTAGTCAACTAGTGTTTCAAGCAAAGTCAATGTTAGTCACGCATCATATTCGTAATTAGGGATGCACGTTTGATTGAAAATTGTGATTCCAATAAAAATTAAACAATTGGAAAATTTCTATTTTTTTAAATAGTTGCAAAACAAAATCATATCAAGATACAAAGTATCTGAAAAATGGTGAGTATCCATACTTTGTGAGAGAATTTTATGTGGACGTTCAAAAAAAGAAAAGAAACAAAATTGAGCTTTGGAACTTTTTCAAAATTCATGTGTGATTTGCTAACCCACCCATTACGGACGGAGATTTATGTAGCATCATCTTAACTTATGGAAACTTTGGAAAACCGCAGAATTTCAATAAATAAAAACTTATGGAAACTCAATACTTCCACAAGAGAATTGAAAAAATAATCTTTACTAAAGCAAGAGTTAAAAGAAGGGAAGTAGAAGAAAACCCGAAGAACCGCTCCCCAATTGAGATTCTAGGTTTCTCATACCCATTCATCGCAATATTGCAATATTTTTTTTTTATTATAGTGCTTGGAAATGCTATAAATGCATATGTTATATTTGTTAATATTTTTTTTTCTTTGAAAAGATAGCATCATGCTTTTATTCTAGAATTTCAAATTTTGTAGCTCATAGGTTAGCTATGGTTTTGATAGTAATGTTCACCTTGAGTGGTTCTCCCATGTTCCGGATTTTATTTTGGATATCATTCGTTATGATTGTAAATTTGTAATCGTATATGATTTTTAATACAAAATGTATTTCTTTCAAAAAGAAAAATAATATAGCATCATGCATGCTTTTATAAACTAGTTTCATGTAGTGCAGACAAGTCCTTATTGTTGCGAGACAGTCTACGACTGCTTGAATTCGGTTTATCTGTAGAAGATAGTTTACCACTATCAAAGGGCGGGAAAATGCATTAATTCATTAATTGCTTGTAGACCTGCCTCCCTAGGCCTCGATCGTTTGATTCGCAAAGAGGCTTTGGAAAAGGAAATTGAATCATATCGTTTCATGCTATATATATGTGCTTTTTCTTTTGATCGTAGATGTATTGTCTCTCTACTCTCGCATCTATCAGAAGTTAAAGTATCATTCGATCAGGATCAAATTAAAATGTACCTATTCCATAATATTTTGAATCTGATATGTGAAGCAATACGTTAACTTTTAGAAACTACAGTACGTGACGGTCTAAATCTAAAGGATTTTTCTCGATCTTTACCATTGGTTATATATATATATATATATATATATATATATATATATATATATTGAACTTTACTAAGAAATAACTGTACCAGAAAATTATTCCCTTAATTATAGCAGTGAATTTTTTATTTATTTTTGGACAATTGCAGTGAATTTTTTTAAGACACAAGGTCGGTCACAACTCACAATTAAGCAAGAAAAGAACAAATATATATATGAACAAGATTAACTGGAATTTTAATGTTAGTAACTAATATCTAAGCCAAATTCATATAGGAATCTCCGACCTACCTTTCACGACTTCACCGTTACCAACTAGATGAGGATGATCCATTTTTATTAGTAATGGTTCTCTAGCTGCTGTTTCCATATTAATTATTGGCTAATTAATAAAATGAAATTGTGAATTATTTTTGTATTGGCATATGTGTCATTATCAAAGCAAAACAAGTATTAGGGAATCAAATGCTTCTTAGTGTTTAATTGTTGACATTATTTGAAGGCCGAAAGTAGGTGGATTCCTGGCTGAATGTTTCAGCCTCTTGACCGAGACAGAGGGAGGACTCTAAGGCGTACATTAGATTAGCATTACCAATATGGATGAGACAACTTTTTCTTAATTTGCTCTTTGAATCCTTTTGCACCTTGATGTTGTGCTCCGTCAAAATTGTTATTTTGATATATATATATATATATATATATATATATATATATATATATATATATGATTTTTCTCCACTATATAAGACTATACACTTTTAAAATATATAGTTCTAATGTTAGCCGTCAGATCTCTTCAAATGATCTGATCTTACAGTTGACATTAGAACTATGTATTTTTAAAGTGCATAGTCTTATGTAGTGGAGATTGCCTATATATATACACACGCAATGATTCTCAAGTAAAGAGATCCTTATTTTATAAGGTGAGGAGTTTTGATCTCAGCCGTCAGATCCATTTAAATGATCTAGTCTGACGGCTGAGATCAAAACTCCGCACTTTATATATATATATATGATTTAACTAAAAGAAAACTAGCTAGTACAGCTAGCCATGTTGAAAATGTATGCAATACATGACAATCAAATCCCGATTTGATGGACCCCGATCGATGATCGTTGCCGATCAATTAGCCAGTCCATTTCATGTGCTTTTCTTTTAAGTTGCGACCGTTTTGTTTGAGTTTTGATTGTCGTCAAAGGATTTGTTATTTAAGAGTGTAAAATTATCGTTTTACCATATAGGGTTTATGATTTAGTTTCCATGTTTCGGGAGCTTGTATTTTTTTTATAAAAAAATCCTTCAATTTAAATTTTATTCTAGTCTCAAGCTTGTAATTATTATAAGTGATGAGTATTTAGAAATTAGAATTTAGGGTTTAGTTCTAAATTTTGTGTAGTCGGATTGGGTACGTGGGAAAAGAACATATATTTCCATTTCTATATATGGGGCAAAATATTCTACTTTGTGTGGTGAACTGGCTAGAAATAGGCCAAACCCCACTTGAGATCGAGGAGTTGAGAACCTAATACCTTGTTCCATATCTTTATCAGAAGCGAATTCAAATGTACAAGAGAAAGCAGAAACACTTTCTGAAGGTACGTGCAGGGATCTCTCTATCTAATTATGCATGCATGGGTACCAAATTAATGTCGGGATACTTAATTAATTAATTGTTCCCTTCCATCCAATATTTAATTTTCCTCTTTCTTTTTGCATGGTTCTCGTACAGAGAAAATTATATATATTACTGTGTATATTGATGGAATTTATGGACTTTAATTCAATATTATTCTGAAGGGTACGTGCATGGTCGACCGGCCTGCAGTAGAAATTCACCTACGTACTGTTGAAGGGAATACTTAAACTCGTACATAACATTCGAGACTTGAGACAAAATCGTGCCCTAGCTACCTGTTTAATTTGTTAGATTTATGGGATTATTGTGAGTCAGAGCTAGCTGTAGAGAGACTTGTTTAATGGTTGATCTTCGAATAGCATTCCCTATCAAACTAATTAATATAGATAAGAATGATATGACTAGGTGATTATGGCGTGATGACCAATAAACTTAAGGTCTAAAGCTTACTTTTATTTTTGAGATGGTTTCTGCTGGCCAACTCAATCTAGTTTTAGCTTCGAATTCGTTCTACCTGATATCGTTTATTTAATTTACAGAAGAAAACAAATTACACAAAAACGATATGCATGCATTATCACCTTTCTTGTTAGAAACAACTTTCTACAGTATTGAATTCAATCATACATTCCGAAAGGGCAATATGCTAGCTGACCTTGCTTTTGTTAATTTATAACCATTCATGTATTTGGTTTAATAATTTTTCCTCCTCATTTGTATCGTATATAATGTTTAATAAATTGTTGTTAGAGCATCTCCAGTGGAGATGTCAAATCCACGGTGGCAGCTCAACGGTAAGTTTTGACAGATAAAATCAGCTCCAACCGAACTGCCAAATCCTACGTGTATTTGACAAACCGAGCCTCGCTGCCAAATTTGGCAGCTCAAAAAGCTTTTGTCAAATCTTTGTTTATTGGGTTTTAATCAATTGGCTCATGACAATTCCTTCTTTTATTCTTCTGCACAATTCTGATGGAGATGAAGATGAAGGTGCAAAAATCTGATTAAGGAATACCCAGCAAATTCAACAAATTTCCATACCCAGATCAACCAAATTCAAACACTTCCCAATACCCATACCCGTCTGGTTTGCCTTTCATGAAAAGCAAAGGATGTCCGAGTGAGATTTGGGATGATCCCCTCCTCGCTGCAGATCTGGTTTGCAGCCGAGATGCTCTAATGATGGTGGTGGCCGGTGATGAATTGGGTTGTGGAGACTGATGATGGTGGTGGTGGTGGTGGTGAGGGATTGGGTTGTGGAGACTGACTTGATAGAAGAAGAGAGGGTTATGCTCTCTGTGTGATGTGATCTGGGTATAGACTATAGAGAGAAACATGAGAGGAAGGTAGAGCCGTAGAGCAAGAAGGAGAAAACAGATCGGCCATAATAAAATATGATATTATTTTGACAGTTCCGCTGGAGTAGAATTTGAGTGTAATTGTCAAATGCCAAGTCACATGTCAAATTTGAATTTGACATTTTGGTTTAACATCTCCACTGGAGATGCTCTTAAAGATCCCAAGAGGATTTTCTTTGTAATCTTTTTAGTCATAAAGAAAAATTGCAATATCGCCTTCCCTTGGTTTAAGAATAGTCTCTTCTCTTTCCAGGATCATACAACTTTCCTCTCACTATATTTCTGAACGGAACAAAAAAATTAGGGTGATAAATAATTGTCATGGAAACCTAGTCCCAAAGGCCTAAGCCCAAGCTATCATTCCCTATCACCTAGTCTAAGCCGCCATCAATATATGACCGCTTGAGCCCATAACTCAGGCGGTCGAAACCACCGCAAAACCATGCAGTTGCTGACGAAAATGAACGAACAACAGCCTCAAATTAGTTAACTGTCCTTATGGAAACCAGTCAGTACTATAGATGCACGATTAGAGAATGCATCATTTGCATGACTCAGTTGCTCGAACACACAAGAACATGAACATCAAATCCATCGCCTCTTCTCGTAGATCCACCACTGCGAATCCCAACCACAAAAAATTCAGTTGTCAACGCCTAAAGACACAATGACCTGCCGTAGGTGAGCCCGGATGGAGCACCACTACCGTTTCCCCCAGCACTCAACTTTGGAGGATGCCGTTGCCGGTTAGAGACTAAATTAAAGGAATCGCCACCACCTTTTTTTGCGAAACCCTAGGCTTCGATGCTCATTCGCCTTTAGATGACTCAAAAAAAAAAGATTGGTTGTTTGTTTGATGCATTAAATTATAAGATGCTCCATTTTTGTTTCTCAATTATCAATTAGATTAGTTGAACAAAAAAAATTTATTTTTAGAAAATGTTGGTTGAAGTTGCTGTTACACCCAAAAACCTCAAGTCGATCCAAAATCTACAAAAACAACAAAGGCCGGTCAATCTGCCAAAAATGGATTTAGAATCCACTTGGGAGTGAGTTGTGATCCTGCAAACCTGATTATAGATATATATATATATCATAATAATATGCATACGTACTGTGAGACTATGATTTGTTTATTAGTATAATGAGTTTTTATCACAAATGGTACCTAAACTTCAATTTTTGTCACAAGTAGTACAAAAAAATTTCCATTTTAGCCTCTTTTTTTTTTAACACGCACTTTTAATATCACAAAAATCGGCCTTAAATACCAAAAGAGATGAAATCAAAAACTTTGGGTACTACTTGTGACAAAAATTAAAGTTCATGTACCAAATATATAATTGAGAAATAGTTCATGTACTATATGTGATAAAAACCCTAATATAATCTATATGGTGCGATATTAATTCCAATTCACATGCATTTCATATAACAAAACTATTTGTCTTTCTTTTATACTATATTTGAAATGTTTTTGTGAAAGGCTATATTTCAAATCTTTAACGGACAAGAATCTATCCACAACCATAAACTAATATTAATTAACTCAAATTTTCGTTTCTTCTCCTTGAGCATTACACGTCTGATACTCCAATGCCATATTTGGCTCATTCCGTATTAAGAAACATGACATTCTCCATTGGACAAAATTAAAAATCATATATACAATGAACCTAGCTAGCTCACGATTCTTGGCGTCCTTATAAAACAAAAAGAAAGAGATTAAAAAACATTGTTCTTGACTAATTAATAAGTAATAATTACAACTAGCTAGCTAGATAGACATTAATTCAAGTATATATATATATAATTAAGGAAAGAGAACATAGAAATAAATAGACCAACAAGAATCTTATATATATAGACGCGTATTATTATGTTGTAAAACGACAGACACATAGTGTTATATGACAAAGAAAATGCAATTACTTGTTAATTAGCTGGTACAGCTTAATTAGTTAATTAATTAGTTGGATAAAGTAGTGACCCTTAGGAACTTGAAGGGACACATTATATTCCCATAGTCCTCCTGGTCAGGTATTGTTTTGCATGCTGGCTCATACATCCATTACATAAGTTGGAGTACACGATACTCCTCGGTGAGTCGAAGGTTTGGAATATAGAAACAAAGAAATCTAATAAGGAATTTAGAGAACAGAGGTACATCTATAAACTAGCTAAAAGTAAAACCTTTGGCTTGCTTTTAAAGTTCGCCAATGTACTAGGATGACAAATTTTTTTTTTGTTAGCAGAAGACGATCTATTATTTTCTTATCAAAACGAAGTTACAAATAATGACCCACACCATAGAGATACGACAAAATGAGCCACTAATAATGTAACCTCATCTACTTACTCAAGTGATAGCTCATATGTAAAAACCGACAGTAGAGTTCTAGAACCCGAGCTAAAATTAGATTAGAAAAAAAAACTCAGGATCATAAACAATCTGCTAATCTACTGCGCTAACCAACAAGATGATCAAAATTTTCATATCCAGCTTCAACTTCTTATTAGACCTAATTGCCTAATTATATCATTAAAAAAATGACCTCTTTCGACTTTCACCTTGACTCGTCTTAATTGTTATAGAAGTTTGCACCAGTTGGGAAACTTCCTTGGGTCTGTTCTTACTACTAGGAGGGTGCCCACGACAACGTCCAGTAGCCAAACAGCTGAAGAAGCGCCAACAATCCATATTTGCTCAAGGGCCTAGATACACTCCATCTTTCCCATAAAAGTCGAAGCCATGAAACCCACGCAAGGAAGAACTCGGAAAACCAAATAGAATCCACCCTCGAGATCGAGAGATTCACCACATCAGAATCCTCTAGAGCAAGTTTGGAAGCCAAACGAGCAGCAGTAAGGTCAACAAAAGACATTGCAAAGTGTGAGAACGCTAACGTAACACCCTAACCCTAACCCTAAGAGAGGGAGGAAGAGAGAGAGAGAGAGAGAGAGAGAGAGAGTGTGTGTGTGTGTGTGTGACGGTTACTCCACGTGGCAATGTGACGGGCTACTATCCTTGGGTTATAGAGGAGGCTTAGCTTTATCATTATATTTTTAACAAACTACAAAGATTGCGTATACTTCTTCTCAAACATCTCAGTTGAGTTTAGCTGATGGGTTGCGCTCAAGTCAAGATGTCGTGGTTCTAGTACTTGGATCTGAAGCTGGTGGCCAAATCCTAGTTTTTCTTCCTAACTTTGTTTTTGTGCTAGTTTGGGTGGCAGTGCGCTCAAGTGATATCGATTGGTGGCCTTGGATGTTTTGGAGTTTTTCAAGCATTAATTCTGGATGTAGTTACTCCATACCTTTTGGCAATGTTGCGTTAGAGTTTGGAGGGCCAATAGATAGGTTTTAAAATGTTAGGTGTGGTTCCTATTTCGGCCTCTAATTCTTATAGAGTTTGGTGCTTCTCCTATTGGGCTGATTGTGTTCCAACTTCTGCTAGGCCTCGTTGTCGTCCTCTAGGTAGTAAGACTAAGCCTAAGATTACTAGTGATTTGTTTGAGTCTTCAAATACATTTAGTGTTTTCAAGAAGAAGTTGACCGAAAAATCTTGGGTGCACCCAAGTACATATGTTCGCGATTTATTGTACATGCTTGTAGGCCACGTTCCTATTAATTTATTTGCAAGGGTTATATCTCAGCCATTGGGAGGATTAAAGGTACAAGGGTAAGATCTCAGTCATTGCTTGTGTCAGAAACGGAACCAACGGATGGAATAGTGGCAGACGACACCAAAAAAGTATGAGTTGAATCGCGATCTTCCTCCTCCCCGAGTTGGACTACGCAATAAAGGCAAAACCGGGTCGGGTTGATTAGGATTGCCAGGGATTGCGAACGGCTAAGCTTCGAGCTCGTATTAGCAACGTTGATTGAAATGGAGAAATCGAATCAAACATGAAACCCAGACCTCGTTGGGGAAACTGCCAACTTCAAATTTGTTCCCCGGTCGACTATCGATCGGATATGGTTTCAAATGTTGTACTTGAAGATGGTAGAAGGCTGGCCTAGCACGGTGGTTGACGATCCGATCTACCAAGTCTCCTTTTTCGCATATGGGTAGGGGAGGAACTGGAATGGCTAACTGAGTATTTCATACACACATTAGATTGCAATATATGGAATGGTGTGAGGAACATTGTGGTACCATATCTGCGTCATGCATCAAGCACTCATTTTAATTTCAAGCCTTTGTCGCGCAGTCCAACTCGGGAGGAGGAAGAACGTGATTCAACAGGGAGGAGGAATATCATGGCCCAACTCCATCTGAATACGTTGTTGACTAACTGAGGACCTACTAACACTGACAGCCGCATGTATCTCACACAATCAATTGGACTAGATATATATATATATACTTGGGTGAACCCAAGACTCTTCGGAAGTTGACATTAGTATTGTCGGTTTCAGCTTCACAGTATCTGTAGTAGGTGGATAGAGATCTTGAGTTTACTTTTTTATTTCTTACTGTTCCAAGATCTTCACTTTCTAGTTTCATAATTGTGCTATCAACGGAATGTAAAAATAAAATTTCTTAGTTAGTGACTTTTTTTGTCGTATCTTTATGAGTGAGTCATTATGTGTAATTTCGCCTTTATCATTATTTTTTTATCAAGAAATTACATAATGCATTAATCGTAAGGCATCAAGCCCAGCATTACAAGACCCACTATTGGACCTGCCCCAAACGATGTTACTGGTCCATGAAGGGCAACAAAAACAAAAAATAAATATTATTCCCAAAATTGGGAACCCGAAAAACACTCTAAGCCCATCGCTTCGCGACGCCGAACCATCGATCGCATTGCGATTAGTATATTCGGGATGGTCTCCATTGTTGATTTCATATGCGTGGTTGCCCCATGTTCGATCCATTGAGGAAAAGTTCCATGTCATCCGCTTCTGGGCACGATCCTGAAAACTACAAACTAACTGTTTGGATCCTGTTTTGAAGGGGACTACTCGAGACGAAGCATATATTGTTGGTCTAGCATACTACCATCCATGACGGAGATCGATTGTTGGAGAAAGATATGGAGGAAGGAAGAAAATGAAGATGGTGGTTTGGCGATGAAGAGTGGGCTGGGGAGGACAAAGGACACACAAACCAAAAAAAATGTAGGCAGGTGCAACACCCCACACTCGGAATAATTCAAAAATAATCTGAATTTAGGAGGGATTGTAAAATTTCACCCAATTCACTAAACCTCATTATAATTGAAATCCAAATCCATATACGTGTAGAGCTCGAAGAGCTGATAAAGTTTTGTACTTGAATTGAAGCAAACGGCGGCCAGAGTCGCAGGAAAACTCAAGAAAACCGTCGAAATAGCCGCCACCTTTGGAGCTTTGAATCTCCTTTAGCAAGGCTCGCTAGAGAAAACCAAGCCCCACAGGGACGTCGATTACAACGTGACTGTCGATACCAATTCGGCACCGAAATGTGGTCGGAATCGCCATAATCCTATCGGAGCACCACCAGCTTCTCTCCTTTAATTCTCCCTCGTCAGTCGTCGTTTAGACGAGCTGAGGGCACCGACGTGCTCTTCTTGCCGAGATGAATCTGTTGGTACTGGTTTAACGCTATGAAACGACCGGACGGTAAACCTGGCCGGTGATCAGAAGGTTCACAATGGAGAGAGAAAGGTCGTGCAGCCTAGGAGCTTCTGGACCTTACGATATGGTCTGGGTCCATATATATATATATATAAATTCAATTTGACAGTCAAGATTGAGCGGCGATAAAGATCAACGGCGGAGATCAAATCACCTTTAATTTAATTATTTTCTTTATGTTTTCCAACTTCCGAAAATTATTAAAGATAGCTCGGATGTTCGAAAAATTTCTCGAAAATTCTTACGAATTCTTTGTAACGTTTACTTTATTTCCAAGTCCTTAAATTGGAATTACAACCAAAAAAAAATTTCTGAAAAATTTCGAGCCACATTGATAATTATCAAAATTATGAATTTAAGATTAATTCAAAATCATTCTCTTAAATTTTTTCCCAGGCTCTCAATATACATCTAAATATTCATTTTATTTCAAAATTTTCATTACAGCGCGCAAGATGCTAGGGAGGCTCCACTGAAATCCACCACCAACTCACAACTCTCCCAATCTAGATCGGATATAGATCTGAGCTTGGGGAAGGGAGAGGAAACACAGAGAGAATAATTTTTTTGAAATAGATCAACTAGAGCTTCTCTCTGCTCAGACTTAATAGATTTTCTTACTTACTTCGGTATCTTGCTTCTTATTAATATATTTCAGACGTCTTCCGCTCAAAAGATAAAGCAAAATAATCATAAGAAAACTTGCTAGCCAATTCTCGTTTCAAAGGCAAATTGGCAATTTGTCACCAAATATGTTGTTCTATTCTATTATATATTCTTTTCTTACAAAGATAAATAACACATGCGAGGAATGTTTTCAAATGTTGCTTTCAATCCAGATTTATAAACCAACAAAGAACCTATTGAGGGTGATCAGCTACTTTTCATTTCAAGTAATTGACATTCTATCTTATGGTTGACCCTTCATACAATACCACAAAGATTAATGTTGACCCCAAAAAGAAGAAAGAAGAAAATACCGAAATGAATTTCACATTCTGATTCTGTATTTTCTCCAATGTTGCTTTCAAAATAATAATGCCGGCCCAAGTCACTCCATTACTCCATTCAACACTAAAATGGCCCGGGATCAATGATAAGCCTGGTTCTGGTTTGATTAATCTCAACTATTCCAAGCCTATTCCAGTTGCTAAGCTCAGCCCACTTTTCACAAATTCCTTGAAAAAGAAAAATTTGGTCAAAAATTCCTTGAAAAATTGTGCTGCAATTTATAAAATGGAAGTTCATATGCACAAAAAACAAAATATTTAAGATGACCGAGGCCTAGTTGGTTCAGCGATATCTCTCTTCACAATAGTAGATGAGAGTGATGAGACCCTAACTTTAAATTCTCTCTCCTCCAAAATAAAAAAATAAAAAAAATTTAGGGTAAAAGTTATGAATGGTTTCCGTGATTTTGGGTGATAGTCGATTGGAAAATTTCCCAACTAAGATAGTTTCTGAAAAAAAAAAAATTTGCTCCCTATCTGTCATTTTATTGTCTCA
Organism: Rubus parviflorus; assembly: GCA_029955375.1. Lineage (NCBI taxonomy): Eukaryota > Viridiplantae > Streptophyta > Magnoliopsida > Rosales > Rosaceae > Rubus > Rubus parviflorus. The sequence continues at coordinate 14,358,547 of JARGGL010000006.1, read as the reverse complement.
CAATAACTTACTCAAAAGCCAAAATAATTTTAAAATGCAGTTTTACTGTTTGACAATAAAAATAATATTGATTTGTTTTTAACTACTTTGTAATTATTTGACTTTTTTTTTTTGTAGAGAAATAGTCAATCTATTTAAAGTTCAACGAGATTACACATAACAACCCGCTCCGGTGGAGCTGTCAAAAAGAATTGTTACCTAAGCAATCTCATTTTTTCTAACCATAAGGCCCATTCAGATAAGTACCGGCAAATCCCAAAAAAAAAAAATATAAAAAGACTCGAGATCTACTTGCAAACCTGTGACATCCTTTCTAAGCGGAAGAGGCCGCAGAGGCGCAGACCCACCATCCATTAAAATAGAAAAATAAAAAATAAAAGTTTAAGGCCGAAAACTAAACCCTAGGCCCAAAACTAGGTTCAAGAACCCTAGCAGCAACACCCAACTGTAGCCGCCGACAACCGTACACAGTTTACCCACAACACCTTTACATCCATCAAGCACCAAGCACAACATATATGTTTGTGCTTCAAAAATATTGAAAATTTAAAATTTCCTGTGTGACAGTAATTTTAATTTACTGTGGGCCAGTAAACAAATTAAAAAATCAGAATTTTTTTTTCATATATCCAACCCATTAAATGGTCCGAATACAATTATCTTCTTAATTCAGAAAGTGATTCCTATCTTAAACTCACATAGCTATCCATGACCTAGAAAAGTATGCACTAGTTCTCGTATTTCATGACTTCCATATGATGAAACTTCCTACTCTCTGCAGACTACTTGACTGACTATATATACTTGGTCAGTATACCTAGCAACTGAGTCATCAAAGCCAACTACTATATGGTGTTTAATTAATTTCTTTTAATTTCATGTCATGCATATCAAATAGTCAATTTAACTTTAAACCAATTAGCTAAGGGTGGGGGATTCAAACTTTGGGGCTCTCTGATTCGTCAGCCCCAATATGCGATGTTGTAAGAGGTAGCCACACACTACTACAAATTAAGTCTATGAGGACATACATTTGTCCCTTTTATGGAAGTTTTTATAGCCTCTATTTGTCCCCAAAAGTTAGATTTGGGGACAAATACATCTATTTGTCTCTAAATTTAGGGACAAATATATCTCTTTGTCCCCACATCCAACTTTTGGAGATAAATAGGGGCAATAGAAACTTTCATAAAGGGGACAAATGTATGTCCCCATAGACTTAATTTGTAGTAGTGACAGCTGGTTTTGATTCAACAAACTCCAATAGTGGGAATGGTTGAAGTCCAAAGTACAAACCTTAATTTTCATCATCATCTTTTGGTCTGAAACACTCTACCTTTAAGCTTAAGAAACTACCAATTTGACTAGGTAGCTATCTCAGTCAATATATATTTAATCAATTATTGTTGGAAAGTTGTGTAGCCAAAATATGCGAGTACGTGACTTGCTGATGCACACACCAGTGTGACTTACCACACTAATAATACACTTCATGCGCATGAAACAATCAAATCCACGGTCGAAAGCGGTGTGGGATTTCGATTTTATCATGCAAGGTTAGCTTTAACCTATTCCCATGTGCAAATGATTGTGGTGGTGAAGTCATTTTGGTACAATGATTCATGTATATTACTTTTCCATATGCAGTTGCATTTCCAAATAAGTTTAGTGTATGAGCCTTTAATTTGATCATCATAGACCTAACTACGTGTATGTATCACATTTTGTATATTGGAGAAGTATAGTTGTTCAAGGATCCAGCCTCTTTAGCCCACAATCTTGTCCTGGTATGCAAGTTCATGTTGTTAGTGACCTCTGCATGCACAAGCTGGTCTTTTGAATACTGCTAGCTAGCAAGCTAGAGACAGCGAAACTAATACAAAACTATAGATCCCAACTGTTCTGCTGAAATGGGATCCTTTACGTACTAATCTTTTTTGGTATTGGTTATGCGGCTAAAGTTTGTTTTAGGGTTGACGGATTAAGTGTTTTGAGTTTAGGGTTTAGTATTTAGAGTTTATATTAGAAAGATGATTGATCGGAACTCTAATACAATGTAGTTATAAGCACAAGATCAACACCAAAATTAAAGATCAGATTCAGAGACCGTATTTCTTTTGTTCATACCTAAGGTCCAAAATGAATATATTTTATATGTAAGACGTACAGCAACACTACTACACCAGTTATTAGGTAAACTAAAATCAGGGAATCGAAAAGCTTTGGGGAGTCCCATAGTATTGCTCCTACTTCTATATACTTTTCCAATTTATCAGTTAAGAAGAAACTTTTGATTACTGTTCAATTTTGAGAAAGGAGGTAATTCTATCTGCAAAAAGGAAATAGGAATATTAAAAAGCTCAAAAGCTGGAGATGCCACCATGTTCACTGGACCACCTCCTGCATAAATTTAAAATACAGGGAAACATATAGTCATAGATATTACTGAAGTATTTGTCCAAATGATCAACAACACTTTTATTTTATTAGGCGACTGAGATTTTATTGGCTGAAACTGAAAGGGACTAATAGGTTCCTTTTCCTTTAAATACAAATAGGGATCTCACCAGAAGAGTTGAATTCTGGAGTAATATGTATATAGTAGTAGTGAAAAATTGAAATATATTTTTGTTTATCATACATAACAATTTAGATTTTAGACTAGAACTAGATATTTGTGTAATTACTGTGGGCGCTTTGTACCAAAGTAGTGTCTGGAAGCAGATAAGAACCCCAAATAAAAGAGAAACACAGAAACTGCTCAGAAGCATAGAAAGCTGAAATGTTGAATTACATATGGGACTTTCACTGATGGTGACAAGGGATTCTGAGGGAATATAATAAAGGAGAGGTGATGTATACCAATCTTCCAATGTGATTGAATTTGATCTTTTGGTAGAGAGAGAGAGAGAGAGAGAGAGAGAGAGAGAGAGAGAGAGAGAGAGGAGGGCTAAAATTTCTCTTGCTGTAACTACTGCTTCCTTTGCTTTATTGTTTTTTTCTCTTTATTTGTTGATGTTTCTTCAGATTCTCAATGCACCTGCTTCTGTCAGGACAAGCACACTACAATCTTGCCTTGTACTTCTTAAGCACTCATTGGCAGGATTTGATTTGAAAATCAAGAAGTGATAGGAGAATCTATAACTAACTGATAAATCCAGCTTTTGGAGCACACTGTATTCCCATAATTATAGGTGCAACAAATTAATCATGACAGTTAATTAATTAATTAATATGTAGGTGATTAATTGTACAATTGTACATCTTGCCTTTGATTTTCAAATCCCCCTAATCCAAGTATTATGACTAATTTAAAAGAAAACAAATGTAAGATACTTTGTTCCTTGAATTTGTGTATTGTGCATGTGTTGCATGTATTTATAATATTTTTTATTGCTATATATAATGATGGTTGCATTGGTTACAATTTAAAACAATTGTTGGGTTTTCATCTTAATAGTTGAAGTAACCACTGCAAGTGGCCTAGTAGATCAGCGTCCAGGTTGGGAACCCCCCAACCCGCGTTCGAATCACGAAGCTATCAAAGTAGCCAGACATTGTGCTGCAATGCACAGTTGAAGCATTTCACATGCGCCGCAGGGATTAGTTCTTGGGCCTAGGAAGCCTTTGGGATACCTTGACTCAGGTAAAAAAAAAAAATCTTAATAGTTGAAGTTTCCGAGAATAAGGGTAATTCTACAATCTTTCATCGTGGTATTAGAGTAGGAGATCCGTAGTTCGAACATTTGTTGAATTACATCATCTTAATGTATGATACCTCCATTTATAATTTTTTTGAACAAAAAATTATATATAATTGAACCAAAATTACTATATTGACAACAAAGTTACCACATTCATTTTACACTATTTACATATGATTGAATCAAAATTACAACTTCGACAACAAATTGTTCATAAACTCGTAACAAAGTCGTAGATGGAGTAATTACCTCTAATAGAACAAATATTATACACAAAAAAACTCTCGTTACCACAATGACAACATATTCTGTTGTTATATCTGTAAGTGGATGTATGACATACATCTCAATATTGTAGAACTTCCCCAGATGGACATATGTCGATAGAGGCAAACTTGATGTGTTTTGCTGCCTAAATCCAAAATATAACCAGATCATCAAATATAAGTCCAAAGTTTGGCATGAACTTTTTACCTGCCCAGAAAATAATTGAATACAGACATTGAAATTTTAGGATTAGCCGCAAGAGGATAACCGACCTAACATGAACTGATCGATAGCAACTTAAATAGAATTGTAATTTGGAAAATTGTTCATGATCGATCACCTTGGTTAGTTTACTTGAGTAGTTGAATACTATGGTTAGTTAAACAGCAGCATACCTACTTTACGTATTATTAATTTATAACCTCACATGCATGAAATACTTAAATTAATTATTCCCAATATATTTTTTGGTGCACAAGACCAGGGTCAAAACCCAGCACTTGCAAAGAAATTGTGTACAAATTAATTTATCTCTAGCTTTCATCACCAGCAAAGCCATTGTCAAATGTCCGAGTCTTTTGCCATTTAACAAGTGCAAGTGACTTTTTGTACGTTCATGTACACATCACTTCAATGCAAGTTACTGGAAATTGTGGATCAATAAGATATATAGTATAGCTCACCAAGCTATTGGGAACTAATTCAGTATTGACCTCACAAAAATGACATATATATATCGACCTCAAACCTCCTCCAATTAAACTGAAGGGTTAACTTCTCAATTTCTCTTACGGTTTACCTTGCATCATCTTTTTTGGATCTTATTCACATAGTCAAATGTTTTCTATCCAGCTGCTGCCCATGTCCACAAGAAACCTTGTATTATTGTGATCATTTTCTATTGCTCAACAAAAACGTTAGGATAAAGTTGAACTTAGATAGATAAGCTCCATATATCACTGATATTTTCTTCGATCCCGATCTGCAGTAAGTCAATGCTTTGTATCGATCTAAAGTCTACAACCAACACACAGGACAGAGATTGGTTTTAGATTTTGTGATTTAATTTGTGAATATGTTACATCAAGGTGTGGGTTCTAGGTATGGAGGCGTATCTTGAGGGTTCATCCGAGAGGGGTAAATACCCCCTACCTACTCCACCCCACCACACTCATTCTATGAAAATTGAATCGGTGACCTCCAAAATATTAGTTACCCCAAAATTTGGAAACTTAACCGCAAAAAAAAATAAAAAATCAATTGTATCGGACTTTGTCCCTGTGTTGGAAGTTTTTGTTTGGAGTATTTGTAGCGGGCTGACATGCTAAAAAAAAATGAAAGAAATAAAACTCGTCCTTCACGGCTAACATGCACAACTTGTGACTATTTTGGTCACACCAATCCCTCACCCTAGCTTGTGTTTTTGGAATATTTTCACATTAGTTTCTCTTTTGTTTTAAATTTAAGTTTTTGGAAGTTCGATTTTGTTTTGGTCGATCAAATTTATGTTTTGGTAAGGTTCTAGATAAGCTTTTTTATATATCTCACAAGGGAAAAGCTCATCTACGGTGAAGATTTTTGGTTGCCTTTGAAAAAAGTAGAACTCCGGCCGGCTGTCGGACTTCATTGTTTGATGAGATCTTGTGTTGTGTCGAAGACAAATCATATGCCGGAAAATTACAGTTCTTCCGAGTGCCAGGTACATTATAATATTCCTTGAGCTTGTAATTTCGGCGAAGCTTAAGCCTTAATAGTCGTTCTCGAGCTACTTAATTACCCTTTTTTTTGGACCAGAGACCTGCTTAATTAATTACTGAATTTAAAAATACACTTTGCCCTTGGGATCTTGGCGCCAGCAACAGACGTCACACCACACCCTCCCTCTTTACCAGAAAACTACCCCAATTTAACCAGAAATTACAGTTGGTGCCACTAGTTCAAATCTAAACGCGCTCTTGTCTCGGCTTATAACCTTCGACAGCTTTCAAATTCCCAAGTCTCGTCAAATTGGCAAAATCCATAAAGGGCGAAAGTGCCATATTTCCCTAGGTCACGAAAGTTGGGTGGCATTTCTTTAAATAACTCAAAAGTCAAGGGGCAAGTTTGTAATCAAATCCCTTTATAAATCGAAATTTCAATCGGGCCAATCAGTCACACACTTCATTCGCACACATACAAAAAATGGTTGGACCCTCCAATCTAAAAGCACTTCCTCCTCCTCAAGTTTTCTCCACCTTACCACCACCACCTTCGTCTTCTTCCTCAAGCTCCATGACCAAGCTCAAAACTCTAATCCACACCCTCATCTTCTCGCACGTGTGCCGCGCAATTCGGTACCTCAACAAAGCCAAATCCAAAACCATATCCTTTCTCATTCAAGTCCTCAAGGAGAGCCAGCCAATGCAACTGATTTACCCTACAAAGAAGAGCAAGAGCAAGAAGAAGAACAAGATCTTCTTCGGCTCGTTTCGGCTGCACTACAACTGGTGCTCCTCCACCCACGTGCTTCCGGTGCCAGCCCGCGTCTACGAGGGACTGACATCAACAAGCCATTTGTACTACGATTCGAATTGGAATTCCGTAATTTCGACCGATGAGCAATGTGGCGGTCATGATCAGGAGGGCGGTGAGGCTCAGCTTTCTGGGTACCTCCAATGGCTCGAGGAAAACAAGGTGCATGAAAAATCTATGCCTAGTGAGACTACTGATGAGAATGAGATCGATAAGCTTGCCGATTTGTTCATTGCGAACTGTCATGAGAAGTTCATGCTGGAGAAGCAGGAGTCGTACCGGAGATTCCAGGAAATGCTTGCCAGAAGCGCGTGACATCAATCGATTGTTGTTCAGCGTCGACTGTGTCGTCTGTGTGTGATCAAATTTCTCTTTACCTTTCTCACTCTTCTATGAAACATGTTTGGAGTGAGGAGGAAAGTGTACGTAGTGGTTGGCTGGATTGAGTAATAATTTTTCTTTTTTTTTCTCTTTTATGATGTAGTTACTCGATTAGCTTATGTCTTTTTGAAAATGGTGGGGTAATTTGGAGAAATATTGTACATGATGATGGGACTTGGGAGTGCTACTTTGTGGGTATTTGTGCAATTCTTCTCGATCTTGAAATGGTGATGGACAACATTGTTAGTTCTTTGCAATTTTGAATAGGTGTATTGTGCTTTTAAAATTGTGCATGTATTTCTATTTTTACACAAGTTGCATGATCTACTTACTAATCACAAGTTAACGATGAAGGACTAGCCTTCAAATTCTAAGAAAACTGTATGATACACCGAAGTGTGGCGTACTCTAAATTTTTTCACCATTAATTGTTTTTAAGGAAAAAAATAGATCGATCTAACGGTGAAACTGTAAAGTACTATAGAAAGTTCTAATATATATACTAATTAAGCTAATTAGGTTTAGTAGTTAATTAAGGATAATGATCAAGTTTGATAAAGGGAAGCAGAGCTAGCATAATAATCTAATTTGCAGATTTTTCTGCTGAAAGAAAAAGCAATTTACATACTTCCAAGTTCCAAGTTTCCTAAGCCTTTTGAATTATTATCTTTTTTACTGAAAACTTTATCTTGTTTTAAAATTTGGGGACAAGTTATCATAGATCTAGGAAGAAGTTAATGGTGATTAGGTATGCTCCTCCTTTTGTCAAAGCCTAGCAAGAAACCAAACATAAAATCTCTATTAGCCTTACCTACTTAAAATTAATTTGACTGTCCCTTTTCCAGACATCTGATTTTTTGTTTTATTCCCAATAAACAAAAATTAAAATTTATTTTAAAGGCTCATGATTAATTTGGTGATTTTGGTAATCAGTTTGTAAGAGTGATTGCTTAAGAAAAAAAGAGTGACTGGGTCAAGAAGCTTGTATATAGTGTCAGTACCCATCTGATCTCTCTCTCTCTCTCTCTCTCTCTCTCTCTCTCTCTCTCTCTCTCTCTCTCTCTCTCTCTCTCTCTCTCTCTCTCTGTGCCTAAATTACCTGTCACCAGACATAAGCGCGCGGTTGTTGGATCCCAGCTTCATGTTTCATTCAACTTCGAAGTCAGTGTCAGTAGTCTTGTATATATAATAGACATACATATAATCAGCAAGCAAGATATTAAGAAACATAAATGGAAGAGAAGTGATTCTAAAGGTATTATATATATACATTCCAAGGATACGACAATATAATTGGAATTGAAAATAGCAATTTGCAATACTAGTTTAGGCTATGCATCATCCACATCGATCTCTTAGTTCTAGGAAACTAACTAGCTACCTAGGTAGCCCATCTAGGGTTTTCCTTGATTATGATTGATAATTTGTAATTATGTACAAATTAAGCAATAACTAATTAAGCCATGATTGCATGAATTATTGAGCGCATCTTTCATGAAGGTCAAATTTATGTGTAATCATTTGATTACCGTATCGAACATCATTTCACTTTTAAGAGTGAAATGTCCAATTTATTGTATGCGATCATTCAAGATATTGATTAGTAACTCATTCAAGGAGATGTGCAAAGTGTTTATGAGTTTCAACTTTGCACATCAAAGAGGGAAATTATTATAAATGTGGAGGGAAATTGCGTCAATTCAAAGAGGTTAAAGAAAATGGCAATGCTATGTAGAATTCCATGTCAATACAATGTGTCATGTCAATTTTTGCATATCAATATTGCCATTTTTTATTTTTGTTATATTTAGTTTTCCTAAATTCCCAATCCGTTAAATCCTCGTTAGAAACAAGAGTCTCAAGCAAATAAAATACCAAAACGTAGAAAAGATCGAGGACCAATGGAGGCGGAGGAAATTTGGGATTCATCTATCTTCTTCATCTTACAATCTTTTGATCAACATATATCTATTAACCATTTCAAATCTTCTATATAATGCATATCATCTCTATATATTCTTACACACACACACACAAATCGATCGACAACAACGGCAGCAAAAAAAGAAAAAAGTTTCTAGGGTTTCCACAATCTGACAATCTTAATTTAAAATCATCCTATTAATCTAGAGGCAATTAATTGATCGATTACATCTTCATATATAAACCTTTTGGTAGATAAAGGGAAATAAATTTATGGTTGGAGTAGTTCGTGGTGATATCTGCATATAACCTCCCACAATTACCTTGCAGTGATATGCTTTGGATGAAGACGAATTAAATTAAAGGACTAATTTCTTGTTAATACTCTGAACTTTAGGGGTCTAATCAGTTCAGTCCCTGTATTTTTAATTTCATCAAAATGGTCCCTGAACTTTCAATTCTCACCCAATAGATCCCTCCGTCACTGTTCCGTCCAATTGGGACGTCAAATGCTGAAGTGGCACACCCCAAAAAAATGTGAAATGCCCATTTTACCCCTAACTTCTATTCAGTTTTTTTTTTTTTTTTTTTTTTTTTCAGTTTTTTGTTTTCTTCTCTCTCTCCCCGATCCCATCTCTGATCTCTCTTTCTCCTCTTCCTCCTCCTTCCTCTCATCTCTGATCTCTCTCTCCCCGACCCCTCTCTCCTTCTGCTCTTCCTCCTCCTTCCTCTCATCTCTGATCTCTCTCTCTCCCCGACCCCTCTCATCTCATCTCATCTCTGATTTTTTTCAATTTTTTCTTCTTCTCTCTCTCCCCGACCCCATCGCTGATCTCTCCTCCACTCTTCCTCCTCTCATCTCTGATCTCTCTCTCCCCGACCCCTCTCTCCCTCTCCTCTTCCTCCTCCTTCCTCTCAACTCTGATCTCTCCCTCTCCCCGACCCCTCTCATCTCTGATCTCTCCCTCTCCCCGACCCCTCTCATCTCTGATCTCTCTCTCTCTCCGACCCCTCTCATCTCTGATCTCTCTCTCTCCCTCTCCTCTTCCTCCTCCTTCTTCCTCTCCGCCGCTCCTCCCTCTGCCGCTCACAAACCCAGCCGAGCCGAGCTCCTCCGAGCCCAGGTGTCTTGTGCCGCACCTCCTGCCGCCGTCGTTCGCCTCCGAATTGGTGCCCAAAATTACTTTGGACACCTACAACCGCCGCTCCAAGCCCGTCTCTCCCCTCCGGTCTCCATCTCCGTTCATCACGGGAAGAAGAAAATAAATGGAGAGAGAGAGAGAGATGAAAGAAACGGGGAAGAAGAAGAAGAGAAAGAAAAGAAATGGAGGAAGATGAGAGGGGTCGGGGAGAGAAGAAAAAAAAAAGACAGCATAAAAAAAAATACAGAAAAAAAAAGACTGAATAGAAGCTAGGGTTAAAATGGGCATTTCACATTTTTTTGGGGTGTGCCACGTCAGCATTTGACGTCCCAATTGGACGGAACAGTGACGGAGGGATCTATTGGGTGAGAATTGAAAGTTCAAGGACCGTTTTGATGAAATTAGAAATACAGGGACTGAACTGATTAGACCCCTAAAGTTCAGGGTATTAACAAGAAATTAGTCCTAAATTAAATTTATGTTTGCAAATAATTAACTATATTTAAAAGTTAAAATAAGTGACAAGATTAATTTTGAACAATTAGATTAGGATTGATAAAGTAGTCTTTTGCCTAAATGATGTGGAAATGATGTGAAAATTGTGATTGATGTGGGTATGACATGACATTCCACCTAATATTGATGTCTCAAATTTTAGGCCTTAAGGAAAATTTAATTGAACAAGCAAATCAAACTGGCATATATACTAGCTTCTTCATGTATCAACCAAAAAGATCGAATTTATATATATAGATCCACCACGTACTGTTTCCAAGTCTTCATTCTTGGGAAACAAACTATGCTAACCAATGTAGTTTCAATGTGATTGACAATACATATAGTTTAGTTTTTAGATGAAAGTAATCCGATAATTGGGTAACTTAATTATTCAAATAATATATATATAGTCTCATTCACATGTGGACGTCCACACGTGAATTAAAATGCGAACATCCTCATATGCTTTTAGACATGATCATTGGGTAAATTAATTACTATACTTTCTAGTTCTTAGCTTTGATATCATCATTAGTGTACGGATCAATCCTTATTCCTTGAGTGAGTGCGTGTTGTAAAGTTGAATTGCACAAAGTTACGGCCATCATCGATCAGCTAGATGCTCCATTTCATCAATCGATCCATCTCATGCAAACATGCATATGACGACAAGAGTCTCTAGAGTCAATAACTTCATAATTAACCAATCGATCAATAATCATGTACGTAATTCAATTAATTAATCTTATACTAACGAAAGAAGCTGCAAATTTTTATATAATATACAGATCCTTCCAGTGAGGATATATTTATATTTGGATCGATATGAACCATCCATGCACACTGCACAAGCATGTGAGAGCCTGAAACCGCGCCTTCGAACATTTAAAACAAGGTGATTTTTGGCTTTCAATTCACTTCGATCTTGACTGACACAGATGTATTATTCATTGGTAAAAGTGACGAGATTCTTACTTACTCATAGGCTCATAGCAAAGAACTATATATAAGACATGCATATATATGAAAGCTTGCTTTGCTTGCAATTAACCTTAAAATAACTAGCAGCTAGCTAGTTAAGCCTCGAGGAATATGTTGGAACTATTAAACAACGTTTCCCAAGTTCCTGGCTCTACGTCCTTACTACTAGACCATGAATTTTAAAGAATGGAAAGCTCTAACATCGGAAAGTTGATGTAATAATTAATTTACGGTGAATAAGTGGGCGTTTCACTACTAATAACATTAATGTCTTTTAAGTATAACTAGATGATTAAGACCGGTACATGGAGACAATATATCGGTGTTTAGCCAATTAATCATGAATTACGTTAGATGATATTTTGTTTAACATGGTTGGACTGACCAATTAATATTCATTTCAACACTTCGATCATTTTACTGGACCGAGTTATCCACCATGCTCAAGCTGTGGGGTGTCGCACAAGAAAGGGCGACTCAAAAATCTTCACCATATATATAAGGTCTTTTTGAGATAAAAACTTCATACCTGTGCGGGTGGTTAAATTGGACAATATTGTTAGAACACGTTAGGGTTTAGGCCGCCTCTTGTACCATTATTAGAAACTTGTGTTATCCAATGAGCGTATACAGATTTTAAAATATTCTGATAAGCAAACTGAATCTGGGCAATATGTCAGCTGGTTCTGTGTTCATGGCACATGGATTGACCGAGTGTAACATTTAGCTGGCCTTGAAGAAGTGCTTATTTAGCTGGAAGCTAATTGGAATCTTGCTAAGTACCTATCATTAGGTTGCAACGTACAAGACACTGATTAAAGATTCGAGGCTTGAATCTTGATATGAAACTAATTAATATACGATCATAATTAATGGACTAATTCAATTAGTTGAGAAACTAGTTAATATATAATCACTAGTTGAGATGCATTATTACTGTTAAGTACTACTTAGTACGTAGTAGACGTAGACAAGGCAGCTAAAGACAGTAGTCTAGCTCGGATTTCTTCGTTTTGTTTTGTAGCTAGAGAGACTGATATATGAATATATGATTAAGTAAAGACTCGCTCTAGCTAAAAGATAACTATCAAACTAAAGGAATCAATATTGATGCTTCTTTTATCTATATATTCTCATGTGTGTTTCTTTATTCCAAAACCTCTTTGCTTGCTTTCACATTTGTGTGGAGAGAGAGAGAGAGAATCAACTTTAGCAGGACCATTTTGGTTCTTTTGGTCTCCTGCATTCTTATATATGGACTAACTTTACATAAAAGTGAATTAATGCCTGGAACTTCCAAAGGGATATTATTCGCTATATCTATAAGGGATAGGATTAGTACACACTCGCAGAAAATTAAACTCACGTTAATTACAAAAATGGGAACTGTTAATACATATGCAGTATAATAAACTGGCCGGATATGTTATTTGATCGAGGACAAAAAACTAAGATTAGGAGGATCAAGGAGCATTGAAAAGTTTACATGTGATGATTAGATTGAAGATGAGTTGGCTCTTGGATTTGGCGCTTTCGATCATTATAGTTTGTCGGAGATTCAATATAAAAATATATGGAAGTCTCTGATTTTCTGTTTGCCTGCTGCTGCATGTTTATTTGTCTTCTAATATTAATTTGATTGTGGTCCAAGAAAGTGACTGAGGGTGAAATTTGTTTAGGTCGTGATTTGTGTGCGAATTTTTAATTTGTAAGAACTTAAACAGAAGGTCTGTGGATCTATCTACATAAGTGTCTTGTTGAGAATTGGAATGAGAGAATTCATTTCATTCAATTGAATTACGTTACAACTGCTCTGTGTACAAATATATATACATAAAAAGTAAACAATGAATAATACATATAGACAACTTTTCCTTGAAACACTCCGGGTTTTGCGGCATGATTTGCTGTCAGCTCAATGATTGTCAACACTCCCCCTCAAGTTGGAGCATAGATGTCAATCATGCCCAACTTGTCAATTGAGCTGTTAAATATCCTTCCTGAAACCGCCTTTGTAAGCACATCCGCCAACTGATCCTTTGACTGAACAAATGGAAAACGAATGATTTTCCGATTGAGATTTTCTTTGATGAAGTGACGGTCAACTTCAACATGCTTGGTACGGTCATGTTGCACTGGATTATGTGCAATTTCAATAGCTGCCTTATTGTCACAATGCAAATCCATAGGCTTTCGGTATTTAAACCCCAAGTCCTTCAAAATATTCTTCACCCATAATAATTCACACACACCATGGGCCATACCTCGGAATTCTGCTTCTGCACTTGATCTTGCTACGACCTTCTGCTTCTTACTTCTCCATGTGACCAAGTTTCCTCCTACAAAAGTGAAATATCCAGATGTGGATCTCCTATTGGTCTGATCCCCTGCCCAATCAGCATCAGTATACCCTCCAATGTTGAGATCGTTGCCTTTAGTAAACAACAACCCTCTTCCCGGAGCAGCCTTCAAGTACTTCAGGATTCGATACACAGCGTTCATGTGTTCTTTACTCGGCGCATGCATGAACTGGCTCACAACACTCACTGCATAAGCTATATCTGGCCTTGTGTGTGACAAGTATATCAATCTTCCAACCAAGCGCTGATAACGACCCTTGTCTGTTGGAATTTGATCTGGATAGTCCCCAAGTCTATGGTTCATCTCTATGGGTGTCTCAACTGGTTTACAGTCAAGCATTCCAGTTTCTGTTAGAAGATCTAACACATACTTCCTTTGTGACAATGAAATACCCTGCCTGGATCTTGCAACTTCAATTCCTAAGAAGTATTTCAATTCGCCAAGATCCTTCATTTCAAACTCCTTGGCCAAATATTCTTGTAATGCCTTCATTTCATCTGGGTCATCACCTGTTACTACCATATCATCAACATACACGATACGTGCTGTTATCTTCCCTGCTTTGTGCTTTATAAACAGAGTATGATCTGAATTACTCTGTTTATAACCAAATGCCTTCATAGATTTGGAAAATCTTCCAAACCACGCCCTAGGTGACTGCTTCAACCCGTACAATGACTTTTTCAATTTACATACCTTGCCAACATTTGAAGCACTGCATTGGGTTCCAGGTGGTGGATCCATGTATACTTCTTCTTCTAAATCTCCATTGAGGAAAGCATTTTTGACATCAAATTGTCGAAGGGGCCAATCCCAGTTAGCTGCTAAGGATATAAGGATGCGGATTGTGTTCATCTTGGCTACTGGCGCAAAAGTCTCCCGATAATCCACCCCGTATCTCTGCCTGTACCCTTTTGCAACTAACCTTGCTTTGTATCTATCAATGCTGCCATCCGCTTTTAGCTTTACTGTAAATACCCATTTGCATCCCACTGTCTTCTTTTCCTTCGGTAGTGCCACAATCTCCCAAGTAGCATTTTTCTGTAAAGCCTTCATTTCTTCGTTCATTGCTTTCTTCCACCTTGGATCTTCCAATGCTTCCTGCACATTTCTAGGAATAGCCACAGAAGATAATTGATTTATAGTTAGTGCATGAGACTTTGACAACCTATGGGTAGACACATAATTACTAATTGGATATTTGGCTTTAGCTCTAGGATCTGGGTCATACTGTTTCCTCGGGATACCTTTGTTTATTCTCTGCGGATATCTGGGCTCATCATTTCCTACAGGATTTGAAGACTCAATGATGGGATTACTCTGGTTAGAACAAATTATTTCTTGGCTAGGGTTTACCGAAATAGGAGCATTCTCAGATGATTCTTCAAGTAATGGTGTAGAACAGGGAACATCTGAACCTTTTATTGCTTCAACCTCGGGTGATCTTTCGTGAGTACCCTCTGTATCCTCTATTAGCTCGCACGACGACCGGTCACTTGTCTCTGACGACCGGTCACTTGTCTCTGACGACCGATCGTCCACACTTTCTGTTACGTCTGGTGGCTCACGTGATTGATCACTTGATCCTGACGACCAATCGTTGGCCTGAGTTTGAGATCTTGCCTCTATTTCTTCCATTTCAAGAAATATCTGAGTGTTCTCTTCCATATTTTGTTTCTCCCCCTGGAGAGAAGACTCAGACACTCCCCCTGAATAATAAGCTTCATCCTCTCGAAAGGCGACATCAAGGGTGATGTGAACTGTTTCAGTGTGCGGGTCATAACATCGGTACCCCTTTTGGAATGTTGCATACCCAATAAACATACACTTCTTTGCACAAGGATCCAATTTGCCTCGCTGATGTTTGGGAATATGGACATACGCTACACAACCAAAAATCCGTGGTTCCAAATTAGGTAACTTGGGGGCAGAGACCAAGGCACATAGCTTCTGGTGAGGAGTCTGAAAATCAATGACACTAGATGGCGTTCGATTGATGAGATAAACAGCAGACATGAGAGCCTCTCCCCAAAAATGCCTTGGTACATTCATACCAAAGAGAGAGGCACGAACCACCTCCAATAGTTGTCTATTCTTCCTTTCAGCTAACCCATTTTGTTGGGGAGTGTAGGAGCATGAGGTTTGGTGGCGAATGCCATGACTACGAAGAAATTCAGCTAGAGAGGAGTTGATAAATTCTCCGCCATTGTCGGACTGAAGTACCCGGATGGGTTTTTGGTACTGAGTGGCAACCATGCCATGAAAGTCCTGAAAGATTGCACCTACATCGCTCTTATTCTTGAGAAGTGTTATCCAGGTCATTCGGGTACATTCATCAATAAATGTAACAAAGTACCAAGCACCAGATAAAGTAGGAGTTTTAGTGGGACCCCAAACATCAGCATGAATAACCATGAAAGGAATGGAACTTTTATTGGGTACGGGAGGATACGAAATTCGATGGCTTTTGGCTAGTTCACAAATATCACATTTAAATTCTGACTCATCAAGACCCGAAAACAAATGTGGTTGAAGTTTCTTAAGATATCCAAAAGATAAATGTCCTAACCTCCGATGCCATAACCAAAATTTTGACTTTACCTCCTCTCCTCCTCCAACCTTATGTGCTTGCACTAATTTCTGAGAGCCACTATCAGTAAGGTCCAGGTAATACAAATTTCCCTTTCTAACACCATAACCAAGAATTTTTCGAGTGAGAATATCCTGAAAAATACAAAATTCGGGCCAGAAGACTACAATACATGCTAGAGACTTGGTTAACTGACTAACTGACAGGAGACTATAAGCTAATGATGGAACAATAAGAACAGTGTCTAGTGTAAGTGAGGGAGACAAGGTAATACAACCTTCTCCAGTAACTGGAGCTGGACTACCATCAGCGGTGGAGATAATGGACTGGGATGATGTTTTAATGGAGTGGAGTAGACTCGGATCATTTGTCATGTGGTCTGATGCACCAGTATCAATTATCCATGTAGTATTACTAGAAATGGCAGAAACATTTAGAGACTTACCTTGACTTCTAGTGTAGACAACATTAGTTGTTGGACTTTTGGGTTCTGCATTAGCCTCAGCTCCCGCGCCCCAATGATGACATCTATTTCCTCCAAGTCTGTGTAAGGATGAGATGTACGTGTGTCTTCGTGTCTGCCGTGCAAAACCTGGTGGGGAATCTTGTCCATGTGAAGTCTCCATTGTTCTCCTCATCTGATCTTCATTTCGAACATAAAGCGACATTTTTTCTCCCCCTTTTTTTTTTTTTTTTTTTTTTTTTTTGTGTGGTGATGGTGACCTGCTCCACCAAAGCCCAAGAAAGAAAACAAATATTCCTCTTCTTTTTCTTTTAGCTTTCGGCTTGTCCTTTCTTCCTTTTTTTTTTCTTTCTTCTCTCCTGTGCAATTTCTTCCGTGAGCAGTGAGTTCTTTCTTTCTCTTCCTTTTTCTTTCCCTGTTGGTTTACTCTCTTCTCTATCTCACAGCCGAGCCCATCTCTCTCTTCTCTCCACTTCACAGTAGCTGTTTGACGAAGTGAGAGACAAAAAAATCTTGGGCTGGAACTGGTTCAGTGGTTCGGAGCAGCGAAGAGGTTGGCGGCTGGTTGGGTTCGGAGCGGCGAAGAGGTTCGCAGCTGGTCTGGTTCGGAGCGGCGAAGAGGTTCGCGGCTGGTCTGGTTCGGAGCGGCGAAGGATAAGTAATTTGAAGAATAACAACAAAAAAAAATTGTTCTTGGTGTTTATGGATTCTGGGAATGATATTTGTGGTGTTTATGGATTCTGTGAATGATATTTGTGGTGGTGTTTATTGATACGAACTTCGGATTCAGATTCGGGATATGAACTTCGGATTCGGGATACAAACTTCGGATTCGGATTCGGGATTACGAACTTTGGATTCGGATTCGAGATTACGAAATTCGGGTTTCGAAAAATGAAAAAAAAAAAATTCAGGATGAGGAATTTTGGTTTACGGATTCAAGCATAAGAGTGTTGTCCTATGGTTTTAGGATCGAACGCTCTGATACCATGTTGAGAATTGGAATGAGAGAATTCATTTCATTCAATTGAATTACGTTACAACTGCTCTGTGTACAAATATATATACATAAAAAGTAAACAATGAATAATACATATAGACAACTTTTCCTTGAAACACTCCGGGTTTTGCGGCATGATTTGCTGTCAGCTCAATGATTGTCAACATGTCTTTCTGTACTTAATTGAATTTATAAGTGTCACAATTTTTTTGGTATTACACATTATATTTTCATAATCTAACTATTCATCTTTTAAATCACTCTCTAAAGATAATCTATGCAAAAATTTAATCAAATTGGAGATCGTTTGATCATTCAACTATATCAAACAAATGAACGGTTATAATGAGAATATTAACTTTCACCGAAACCGTCCATTTGTTTGATATAATTGAATGATCAAACAATCTCCAATTTGATTACATTTTTGCATAGATGATTTTTATAGGGTGATTTAAAAGGGGAGATTCTCTAGTGAGGACCACTTAAATGAGTACCACTTGATTAATGGTTGTGATATCTATTTTTCGATTACATCTCGACAAATCAAACCGTTCAATATTAAAATATTCATGAGTAGATCACTTCTACAAATTTTCAACAAAATTTGAAATCGTTAAGGTACCGAACTACACCAAATAAATGGACGAACCAAATCTGTCAATTTTGAACCATTCATATTCATAAATGGTAAATCACAATTTTAGATGACTTAACGATTTCCGATTTCATTGAAAATTTGTAGAAGTGATCTACTCATAAATATCTAAATATTGAACGGTTGATTTGTCGAGATGTAATAAAAAAGTAGGTCTAATCGAGTGGTACTCAAGTGGTACTCATTATAATGGTCCTCACTAGAGAAGCTCCCGATTTAAAAGATGAATGGTTAGATTATGAAAATACGAAGCCGAATATACGCAAAAATAGATAGTTTGGACGGACTCATCCAAACTCATTTGGATGAGAATATTTTCTTTTTGTGTTTATGTCTAAAATTATATTAATCACAAAATTATCATAATAAAAATCTGTGAAGGATTCAGCAAACTTCAACAACATACGTCTAGATAAGAATATAGGAGTTGGTGAATGTGAATGTGAAACAAAGTTGCTCACAAGTTATTGAGTGTAGAAGATCTTGATGTAGCAAAGCGTCAAATCTGAAATCTGAATATGTCCAAAGTATATTTAAGTTATGGACCAGTACGGTAGATCAGCAAATGCTGCAGCAGACCACCTTGCTGCTCTTGCTGCCAGAGGGAAGTGCCCTGCAAACTGGCTTTTGCATCCGCCTTCCTCTCTCTGTGATATTCTTTTGTATGATGGGTGTCCTGGCCCTCCCTAACAGTTTGCTCTCTGGCCTCTTTTGCTGAGGGTTTTAAGAGTTCAGCCCTGTTTTGTTTGTTCTTGTTGTTTATTTAAATGTTCTCCTCCCAAAAAAAAAAGAGTATATTTAAGTCTCTCCTAGCTAGTACGTTGTAAATAGATAATATACACCCCAACAATATAAAATACAGTATCTGTTTTACAAACCTCTGTCAGTTTATTTCTAAAATGATTTACCCATCCAAAGAGAAATTATGCAGCTGATGCGTGCATTGTAATTAATGGATGCTGCTTCTGCCAATTTAATATAGATGAATAAATCTTCATATCACATATCTTCTTTTTGGACAACTCTACTATACATGCATCCCTTTTTGTTGAATATATGTGAAGAAGTTTCATTGGTAATAACTTGCAAAATTACAGGATGGGGTAGAATGGGCCTCATCAAAAACCTTGCTTCATCAAAGCTAAGGGAAAAAAGAGCCCCAAGATCCTCAAATACTGATGGGTCAGTCCCTTCAGCTTATTTGGAGGAGAGTAATCCATGTGGTAGTTTTACGACTACATGAGGAATGCATTTTTACTAATCCTTGGGACTTGGGTGACCCATTAATTGTAAAGAAAGGCTAGCTAGCTATATGTACAGCTAGGGTGGTGGTAGAAAAGTTTGAAGATGGAGGAGACATGCATTATTAATAAGCATGCCAATATTGAAAGTCTATATATTGGCATCAGACATTGCAATCCGGGGAGTCCATCATTTGTGAGCAGAGACAATTGCTATATTTGGTGAGATAAAATCAGAAAACCTCATCTGAGAGATTGAGGGAAAATATGCCTCCCTCGATTAAGTAAGAAGAGTGTGTTCTTCTTGAGAATTTCCAAGAGAGAGTGTTACCACTTTAGTTAAGTTTAGCGATTCAAGTGAGATTGTTTATTGTAATCCTATTATTTTACATAGTGGAAGCATGTACAGCTGCCTCGGGGACGTATAGCCACATTTGTCGAACCTCGTCAAATATTGTGTCTCATTATTTTTTTGTTGTTATTTACTTTAATCACACGAGATCGAGGTGGGAAAGTTAGGTTATGCAATAACCAATTTATCCATTGGCCTTGTATTAAGGTAGCCTTCTTTCCCAACAAGTGGTATCAGAGCAAGCCGAAGAAAGGTGATGCCAGAGACACAACCGCTACTATCTCAAACGGAGATGAACGAGGTAATCATAGGGCCGGCCCTGAGAATTCGGGGGCTCAAGGTGAAGTAATTCTCGGGGCATGACTACTCGGAAAAAAAAAACCAATATCCCTAAAGAATTGAATCTAACAATGAACAATGTAACAATCGCTCAAATAATTGAATCCCTAAAAAATTATTCAATAATTCAACAATCAGATTTCAAAGTTTATACATATAGCAATATCTTAATACAATAGATACTACATATAGTAATAATCATAAATCACTCAATCCCACATACAACAAATCAACAATGAACAACCATACTACAAATTGTCAAAAAAAAAACAATCATATAGTTCATACTACAATATTCTCGTTGAAATCAAAATCCAAGAATTCAATTATTAGCAATAAAAATATTAAATTACCTAGGAAGATTGAAGAACTTGGACACTGTATTCTGTAACTCTATATCTCGTGATCTCTTAAAAGAAAGAAAGAATAAAAGATCAGTAAAACTGACAGAAATTCATGAATTCCTAAAAAATAGGCACACATGCAACATCCAAATATGGGAGCAGCCAACAAGTTAGCTACTCATGATGTCATGATGATTAAAATATAACTTATGTAATTAGTTTTTTGTGAAGTGAATGATATATAATTTTTTTTTTTGGGCCTCCATAGATTTGGGGTCATAGGCACAGGCTTGTCCGCCTTGCCCAAGGGCCGGCTCTGGGTAATCATCATTTGTGGAGATGGTCATGTTAATTTGACATCTCAAGATACATGCATGTTGGATCGTCCATTCCGGTGCATCGTTTCATGGAGAGAGTTCTTTACATCCTATAAATCTAAAGTTCATGTACAATACTGAATGACGTACGTCTCGGGATTTATAGGGAAAGACAACCTTGAGGAGAAGTCATGTACATGAACCAAACAAGTGCCTCCAAAAACTTTCATTTTCTTGCTATATATGAATGGTGGCGTTTGGATGTGTAAGAAATTAATACAAGCTTTTGATAAATCTAGGTCAGATAATTCAAATTACGGGTTAAAATGGTGTAACCATATTTATTGTAAATCTAATTATAAAAAAGAATAAAAAAGTTTCCTTATTAGACCATATTTACTGTTTAGTTTACTTTCGCTTACCAGATCTGGTTATCCCTAGCAGTTCTACCAATCCTCGAATGAATCTTGAAACTTCACGCTTCAATTTTATCTTGAATTTGCCCTACAAACCACACAAGAACATTTCCATATATATTATTATATTAAGGATAAAAGAAGACAATAACTAACAATTATAATTATTCTATGTTGGGATAATGGGATTAAGATGGTTTCCTCATATCTGTTTCCTAGGTTACTCTTAATTGCGACCAGAAATTCCTGGCAAACCAAAATGAACATTTAATCATTTATGTATAAATCTATACGTGATCTAGAGTCTAAATCCAATTTCCCAATCATTTTTGTAACTGGGACAAAAAAAATAGTACGAAAATAAATAATGATCGATATTTTATGATCGATGAAAGTATACTTGTGAATTGTAAACATATGGTTGAAATCTAAAACAAAAGTGAAAAAGCTAACAAAAGAAACACATATTTACCTCGATCTCAAACATAGATCCATGTTTGCAGGTAAGTCATTGATTCGATGAATAATTTGAAGGTAATTTTTCCATAAGAAATAAGATTTCTAAAGAAACATATATGACCATGGAAATCAAAATTAGAGAGCAAGAGTGGTTACACAGCAATAAAAATTGCAATTCACAAGTTTGAATGCTCATGTGAGACCTAGATATTATAGCACCTAATTATATAGAAATTTACTATATTTTTTTTGGATATGTGGCATTACTGGATTGGCAATAACACGTCATACGCACTCAATAAAATCTTTCTTTCATTGGTAACATTTAAACATTTATCAAATTTATATTCGGATTAACACATAAAATATCCGATTTGTGTTGACAATTGTTATTGTTGTATTGGTTATGACACGTTGATTAGGACTAGAAATAACGTCAATATTAATTTTATGAACTATTTGTCCATGTGTACGTCACTTTTAGACACATCTAATTTTTATGCGACTAACATGTGCAATATTAATAATATGTGTAGAAGAATGTCATTATTTAGTTGGATACACAATTTTTTTGTGTGCCATTTATTGAGAATGCACCTCAGGGGATTTATTACTTCTTTTATCTTGCAAAGAGTAGCATATTAGAATGGGAACTATTGTCCCACATTGAAAAATTGAAACCATACAAAAAAACTTCTAAAGGTATGCACCTCTCCACCCTTTGCAAATTGATTCTGGCTTGGACGCCTAGATCTTTATAGTATCGGAGCGGGTTAGCCCACTTGGGAATACCCAACGGCCACAATGCTTCACAATACCCGATATAAGATTTTCACGTGTTTGACTTGAAATTTCACCACATATGAGGGTGCATATTGAGAATGTGGAGTGCATGTTATCCCAAATTAAAAAATTGAGACCTTGCAAAAGAGCTTATAAGAGATTGACGCACTCATATCTTTCCTCTTGTAGGTTGGCACTAGTCGGTGGGCTTCGGTTTGAGCCATAAGAGGGGAGATCAAATAGATTGTGAGTCTTTTGGAGTGGTGGTGATCAATGTTCTAAAACGAGGCCTCACCATACGATTCATACCTTAAAAAGAGCGTTGAGAATGAGATAGATGTTGATATATACTTTGGGGTTTTAAAACAAAGGAACCAGAACGGCATTGTTTTGGCTCTTTTGTTTTTTTATTCAATAAAATGCTACGCATACGCCTTGGGGAGCTTTTTGTGCCTTAGCATTTTTTGGATAAAAAGGCGCAAAAAGCATGATTCACTGAAATGCCTCTGAAAAATAAGTAGCTTAAAAAATGCTTATTTCATGAGGGCACAAATATTGCTAATTTTGTAAAGGGTAAGAGTATTACAATCCTATCATTTTCTCATGCCACTCTAATTGTTCATTGTATCTTTCCGGCAGAGTAGCTGAATTACCTTCATGACTTTTCATCTATACATTAATTCACCGCCTGACTTTTCAATTTTGATAAATTGCACCATATATATCTTTTTTGTTGAAGGAAACCTACCTTATGTGTGCCTTGTCAACCTAGGAGTATCTTAGTTAGTATAGCATATGGATTACATATTGAATAGAAGTCCTATTGGGATGTAGATTGTACCCTTTGTGTTTCTCTATATATAGAGACACCTATTCATTAATAAAGATACGATCTATTCATGTGCTATTTACCTTGTTATTTACTTTCTGCTTGTGATTGTTTCCATACATCCTTAAACACGTTATCAGCATCCTTAAACCGTCTCTCCTCTGATGTGAACCCTGATTCAAGTCTTAATCAGGATGCCTCCTATGCTTCTGAAGCCTCCAAAGTCAAAAGCTCTTTTTGCAAAGCTTGTTTCTTAGGGAAATAAGGACTCAGACTGTAATACCCCGAAAATTTCCGTATTATTTTTATTAAATAGTTCGTGAAATTTGAAGTGAAATGGAGAGAATTCATATTTTTAGGGGTTTTCATCGTAAAACGATAATTACAGTGGTAATTATAAGTTACACAAGGTTAATTAAGGTAACTTTTTATCCGTTGAGAATCTGGGAAAACTTCCTTCATGAAAGTTGTAGACCTCGTCGAATCGAGTTCGTAGGAATTTGGTTCACCGAAAACGGACATCGTATGAAGAAGTTATGGACCTCAGAAGATTGGACGAATTTCTATAAATAGAAATCAAATTTTGGAAATTTCAGAATTTACCCGGAAAATTCCGGAACATTCCGGAATTCTCCCAAACAGACCCAGACCCGCCGTAATACCCGGTGACCCGACCCGGAATTTCCAGGCGATCCCGGCCACCTCTGGCCACGGGACCGCCGCAGACCAACTCGCACGGGCCCGACGGTCATCCCTGTCCGGCCCTTCACCGACGATTCACGCCGGAATACGATGCATCGAGCACGGCAGCCGCCGCGCAACCCGACTCGGTCGGCGACGGCGATTCCGGCCACCTCCGGTGATGAACCAAGTTGGGTTTTGCTCCCCTCCTCTCCAGCAACCTCCCCATGGTGGTGGATCACGGCGGCACGGCCTAGATCGGCGGCAACGACGTTTTGCACTTTTTGGGATCAAAAACCCACCGACACCGATTCCGGCCACTTCCACTCCGATCCAGACCTCGAGGTAGTTATCAAACTTGTTGGGATTGTTGTGATCTACATTCTGGTAAATTTTGGTGTCAATCGGACCACCTTGACCGGCGGTCTGACCATCGCCGGCGGCGGCGCGTGGGCGGCGCGTCCGGCTGGTCCGGGAGCAGTTCTTTGCTCCGTTTGACTTGTTTCGTCGATACGAACAACTTTCGTGTTTTGACTTTTGTCAAATTCGGTCGTTTGACCGATGGTCAATTAACCCGATTAATCGGATCGTACGATTTACGATTCGAGAGATCCGACCGTTGGATGATCATGAAATTTGATCGTGGGGTTAATATTGAGATGATAAGCATGTTGGACCGTTGGATTATTGAAATTAGATCGTTTGATCAACGATCAATTATGCAATGATTATGGATCGTTAGATCCGTGATGATCCGACCGTTGGATCATCACCATTTTTGGATATGATGTTAGAATGCTAGAAATAAGCATACTGTTGGATTTTGGAAGTTTCGGATTTTGTGTGGGACCCGTTGATGATTAGTAGACGTGGGACCCACGTTGACCGACGGTTGACTTTTGGTCAAACTGTCCCGAATTATGGTTATTGATGTCTAAGTGACATTTGAGGAATAATGTAACGTTTTGGGAAACTATGATATGCTAAATGGAAAATTGCATGTTCATAGGTATTTTGGAATCTTGAAGCTTTTGACTAGCATTGTCGATTCCCGGTTACTATTTGAAGACGCACCAGGATTAAGAGGTGAGTGAATCTCACGATGTTTTTATATATGAATATTAATTCATATTGTGTTGTTTGTGATTTTGGTGTTAAAACAATATTTGAAAAATATTCATTTTATTGTTTTGATTTGTAAATTTTGTGGGAACACAATAATTCTAAATAAGATATTGTGTTTGCCTATTTGAATGTTTTTGTCCAAACGGACTGTCATGACCGGGGACAATGTTAAATGGGTGAAAAATGGTAGCCCATTCAGTTAGAGCTCTAGACTGCATATTGTATGATTAACTTGATGTATTAAAAGGAGAAGAAAAATAGTATTCTCACTTTTAATCAGGCGAAGTTAAAAATAACTTGATGTATTAAAAGGAGATGCATCTCACTTTTAATCAGGCTAAGTTATAAATGGTTTTGTGTGAGTAAAGATCGAGGGTTTATATTATTTAACATACTGGATTACCCTGGTATTAACATACACGTTTATGGGGCGTGTGGGGTTAAAATACGTGGTATGGGGCACGTAGGTTCAGTATATTAGATAATACGAATCTTCCGGATTTGAAATGGAACTTTTGGGTTTTAATTGATTCTTGAGAATAAAAGAATTCAATTTGGGAAAATGTTACAGTGTGAATAAAACATAGATCACTCATACCAGCTTCGTAAGCTGACCGGGTTTGTTGATATAACCCGGTACACTATTCCACGGTGTAGGGGTTATACCTGCAGGTTAGGATAACCAGGAGTAATGCAAGGCTGCATACATTTTGTTGGGTTATAAGACTTCCTCTGTTTATGTAATAAACTCTGATGGATTAATTATTTAATATTTTGTAATAACAATTTATTATTTAATTTATGGCTTGTAATATGTAACCCTGAAGAACGGGTCAGCATTTACATTTATTGGGCATGGAGTATATTTGTTGTACTCGAATTAAAAGGAAAAAAATTCTAGTGCATATTTGTATTTGATATTCCATGTAGTCACGTTCCCGAATTGATTTGTAATTAAGGGCAAAATGCCTTATTAATTGATTTGAAAATCGGGGCGTGACAGATTGGTATCAGAGCAAAACAATGCTCTAAGGAAGTGATTGAGCAATGGAACGCTCTACGGAAATGAAACGAGTTGTAGAATTGAGAAGTGAAGTTAGGGTTTAGAGCTTAGCATCGGTTTACGGTTTGGCGTTAGGTTCTTAGATTTATTTAAGTAATGGTTACTTCGTATGCTTAATTACGCACAGTATTTATCGAGTGATGGCCCGACCGCGGCGGATCCCCATCATGTGCTCTTCAGTGCTGTTGTGTTGTTAAGAATATAAAGTACAAATTACAATTCCTTATATGATAGTCTTACATGGCTACATTCCTAATTCTCTCAACCGTACCCTGGATCAAACGACAGACTTGATCCACTGACCCTTTCTTGTTCTTCAGTAACTCAGTAGAGATCTGTGTTGCTACCGTTACTAGACAACCAATGTATGGATTGTCTGAGATCCCTTCTGTTCTTCCAGCAGTAGGCATATCTGGTAGAATTGAAAAACCCGAAGTTAGGAATACAATTGTACCTAACTCACAACCGCCTATTAACTTCTGCACCGTTGACTGACTAATAGGGGCATAAATCACGTATGACCCTGTTGAATCAGTACAACTTTCTTGGAGTATATAGGTGTTGTGCATTTGCAACAAGGAGACACAATTGCGTGGATCATGACCAGTTGTGATATGTGCAATCTCCTGCACTTCTTTTTCCAATGCTAGGTGGTCCCACTGGTTCCGAGTTTGTACGTCAATGAAGAAGTCAAAGAGCTTTCTGTGAGAGACATGATGCTGGATTATTGCAGATGCAGTTCGAGTGAGACCATGAGGCTTATTCAGCCTGTTCCAGATTTTGTTGGTGGAGACTCTTATCCCTGAACCCCTGAACTTGGTTTGTTCAGCTACCTTCCATTCATGAGCAGTAGAGTTGCCGATGTCTGTGCAAAAGTCTGTCACTATTCTGCATGCCATCTGCAACAAGTTTCTTCTTCCTTCAACAGATGGTATGACACAAAAGTCTTGAGGAGGATAAGTGTCAGCCGCGGAATAATTTAACCTTTCCGCTTGCCTCTGAAGTATTTCTACCCATCGCCTTGCTCCAAAGGCTAAGCCTGACTCCACTAGCGTTCGGTATGTTTGGTGCATGATTTGATCCTGTACATCAACATGTTCCACCCATACGACACGAGAGCTGCCGTTGAACAAATCTTGGATTAAGCATCCGGATGGACGCTTCTTGCATTGAGATTTTGAGTGTGGACCCAGATTTGAGCTTAAACCGTCCACAGAGACGTCAATTATTGCCTAACTTTGTTCTGTTTGTCGTTGGCAATAGCGAACAAAGTGAGTTACACGAGTGGAGACAGATGGACTGGTCACCTGGAATTCAGCAGTCATGACTTGGATGGTGTCGTGGTAGCTTTCAGTAGTCCCTGATGACAAGACATCAAGGATACTCGCCCTTGAAATGATGCTACCGAATATGGTGGACCATTGGTCCACATCCATGAAGAGATTCACGAGTACGACAGGACTGAGGGGAATAGTGGCTGTGTAGCGAGAAGCTTCGGTTTGGAATTTAGTGGGAGTAAGATCAATACCGTTAGTGAAGATTCTCTTGTACTCTGCTTCATTCAGGAACTCATGAAGCGTGGCAGAGCTGGATTTGAGTGCAGAGATCCACAGTGGCGCAGCAGCAGATGCCATGATGATTAGCTCATCTCTGACCGACACAATGATTTCAGAAATCTTAGTTGTGTCTGCCACGACAGATGCTTCTGCCACGGAAGATGCTTCTTCAGGTTCTGAACGGTTGATGTTGTCTGATGGTTGTTGTGTAGAAGAAGAGTGATGTGGGATCGACATACACTTTTGAACATCCCTCCTCATGTGAGACTTTTCCCTTGGACCGATGACTGCAGGAATTGGAAGAGTCTGAGGTTGTGGGGTAGTCTCTTCAATCCCTTTTAGTAGCTCACTATTGGGAGTGACTCGATTTCCACAATGGTTGCAGTTGATTCGGTTGAATGCTGCTTGGTACTGGCTAAGTTGAGCTTGAAGCTCATTGATTTGCTGTCTCAGCAGAAAATTTTGTTGACGAGTTGTTTGGGCAGGCGTTTTGGGTCGATGCTTTATCACCCACGCAGAGACTTGTGCAAACGTTAACCTTATTTGGTCACCCAAATCTTGTCGCTGTTGAACAGTTGGCTGTGGAAAAGCCTCGACGAAATCCTTCAACGCTTGGACTTGGTATTTGGTGAAGCTCTTCCTCAGTGGAATACGTTTGGATGAACTAGGTTCAGCTTGTGGAGATGATACTTGTGGACTTGGGGCTACTTCAATGGCTTCGTCTTCTGCTAGAAGCATGTCTAGCATGTCGATATCGTTGTCGAATTCGATTGCTGGTGAAATTATTTCATCTAAGCCCTCAAAGAATTGGCTTTCAGAGGGATCAGATTGAAGTAATTCACTGAACGAATTCACTTTGCGTGACATGTTTGAGTTGGTGAAATTTCTGAGAAGTGGAGTGAAGAAGTCCTCTTTGAAAGAGAAAGGAGGTTATGGCACTAATGGAAAGTATCTGTTAGTGGATGCGTAAGGGCTATATTTATTGTTGGTGGAGGATTTGAAAATTTCAAAAGCAAAAGTGAGTGGCTGATTACAGCTAATTGTCGGAGACTTTGGAGATTGTGGAAGATTATTTTTCCCCGATGCATGGATTTTCCACATACAGTTCCACTCTTGTGAGACCTCGCATCTTTTGAGGAATTAATTATGCGAAAGTTAAAGTAAAGAGTCATTATGACCGGTGTTAGTGGAAGACTGAGTTTTTGTTGGTTAAATCTTGCGAAATCTTGTATCGTGGGCGATACTTTTGAGTAATTGAGACAGATATGAGCAATAATTATTCTTAGTGGGTTGCTGAGTGCACCGCACTCGCATTAAAGAATGGTTTCCTTACGGTGGGAAATTTTGTCTTAAATACATGGGATAAGGAGTTGTGTTACTCACCTCATATCTGTTATCAAACAAACACATCTCTACTAGTTTTGCAAAATGGTGAGCAAAGGAGAGTGCAGCAAGCGTTCCAAGAATGCTGAATGGGGTGAACTTCCGGTGGAGATCTGGAAGTACATTTTCCAATTGGTGGCTACCGCATCCCTGCAGAGCACAATGGAACTCCGTTGTGTCTCGAAGGACTTCAAGGAGTATGCCGATAGCTGGTCTACTTTGGCGGCGATCGACATGGATGGATTCGATGGTGGATCCAGACCCACTGGTTCCATAGAAGCGGACAGGCAGGTGCGCATCTTCGCAAATCGATGCTGGGAAGCGAAGAACCCGGAGTCTCTGTTCCGAATGGGAATACGAGTACTCGTGGAGGCAGCGAACATACCCTTAGCCCTGGAGTATTTCGATGTGGCATGCAAACCAGGAACATTCTATGGTTCCCGTCCCAGTTCGGTGGTAGGTCATCATGTTGCATTTTATGCAGCATGTATGATTAAGATGATTTTAGGACCACGAGCCGAGCAGCAGAAAACGGTGCAGCGACTGTGTGAAGCCCTCGACTGGTGGAGAAGCGGATGGAACATCTACTACTGTAGACAAGAAGTCGAGCGGATGATGCATCAGGCTGAGTTTTGTCATGAGCATCTTCTATTATATTTTCCGTCGACTACTGCTTTCTTGCCCGCTGGTAAATGTCTTACTTGTGGTGAGTCAAGTTTTTGGCGTCCTTTTGGCCAGGACATGTGGGACGTGGATGGGGATATGCATGCAGCTAGAGAATGTTGCGACACTTGCAAGTGTTTCGTGGAAGCAGCATATTTCTACCAGCTGATGATGTATGGAATTCCGAGACATCCGGCCTCTTATCCACGAAGTCACTATTGGAGGTTTAAGGATGGCTTTTGGTAGTGTAAGCCCTGTGAGGCAATTTAAGAACTTGTAATAGAAGTGTGTGCAAGTTGCTTTCTAGTTATGTTGTGGTGTGTTGTGTAATACCCGGTTTATTATTAAATAAATTCTGGGATTTGAATTTCAGGTTGTGAGAATCAAGTTGTGGTTGTGTTGTGGTTTGATGTGTACTACCCGGTTATTGGTGAATAAAATTATGAGATTTCAAACTGAAGTCGTGATAACCTTGGGGGTACTCTGCGTCCTAATTTCGGGACGAAATTTCTTTAAGGAGGGTAGACTGTAATACCCCGAAAATTTCCGTATTATTTTTATTAAATAGTTCGTGAAATTTGAAGTGAAATGGAGAGAATTCATATTTTTAGGGGTTTTCATCGTAAAACGATAATTACAGTGGTAATTATAAGTTACACAAGGTTAATTAAGGTAACTTTTTATCCGTTGAGAATCTGGGAAAACTTCCTTCATGAAAGTTGTAGACCTCGTCGAATCGAGTTCGTAGGAATTTGGTTCACCGAAAACGGACATCGTATGAAGAAGTTATGGACCTCAGAAGATTGGACGAATTTCTATAAATAGAAATCAAATTTTGGAAATTTCAGAATTTACCCGGAAAATTCCGGAACATTCCGGAATTCTCCCAAACAGACCCAGACCCGCCGTAATACCCGGTGACCCGACCCGGAATTTCCAGGCGATCCCGGCCACCTCTGGCCACGGGACCGCCGCAGACCAACTCGCACGGGCCCGACGGTCATCCCTGTCCGGCCCTTCACCGACGATTCACGCCGGAATACGGTGCATCGAGCACGGCAGCCGCCGCGCAACCCGACCCGGTCGGCGACGGCGATTCCGGCCACCTCCGGTGATGAACCAAGTTGGGTTTTGCTCCCCTCCTCTCCAGCAACCTCCCCATGGTGGTGGATCACGGCGGCACGGCCTAGATCGGCGGCAACGACGTTTTGCACTTTTTGGGATCAAAAACCCACCGACACCGATTCCGGCCACTTCCACTCCGATCCAGACCTCGAGGTAGTTATCAAACTTGTTGGGATTGTTGTGATCTACATTCTGGTAAATTTTGGTGTCAATCGGACCACCTTGACCGGCGGTCTGACCATCGCCGGCGGCGGCGCGTGGGCGGCGCGTCCGGCTGGTCCGGGAGCAGTTCTTTGCTCCGTTTGACTTGTTTCGTCGATACGAACAACTTTCGTGTTTTGACTTTTGTCAAATTCGGTCGTTTGACCGATGGTCAATTAACCCGATTAATCGGATCGTACGATTTACGATTCGAGAGATCCGACCGTTGGATGATCATGAAATTTGATCGTGGGGTTAATATTGAGATGATAAGCATGTTGGACCGTTGGATTATTGAAATTAGATCGTTTGATCAACGATCAATTATGCAATGATTATGGATCGTTAGATCCGTGATGATCCGACCGTTGGATCATCACCATTTTTGGATATGATGTTAGAATGCTAGAAATAAGCATACTGTTGGATTTTGGAAGTTTCGGATTTTGTGTGGGACCCGTTGATGATTAGTAGACGTGGGACCCACGTTGACCGACGGTTGACTTTTGGTCAAACTGTCCCGAATTATGGTTATTGATGTCTAAGTGACATTTGAGGAATAATGTAACGTTTTGGGAAACTATGATATGCTAAATGGAAAATTGCATGTTCATAGGTATTTTGGAATCTTGAAGCTTTTGACTAGCATTGTCGATTCCCGGTTACTATTTGAAGACGCACCAGGATTAAGAGGTGAGTGAATCTCACGATGTTTTTATATATGAATATTAATTCATATTGTGTTGTTTGTGATTTTGGTGTTAAAACAATATTTGAAAAATATTCATTTTATTGTTTTGATTTGTAAATTTTGTGGGAACACAATAATTCTAAATAAGATATTGTGTTTGCCTATTTGAATGTTTTTGTCCAAACGGACTGTCATGACCGGGGACAATGTTAAATGGGTGAAAAATGGTAGCCCATTCAGTTAGAGCTCTAGACTGCATATTGTATGATTAACTTGATGTATTAAAAGGAGAAGAAAAATAGTATTCTCACTTTTAATCAGGCGAAGTTAAAAATAACTTGATGTATTAAAAGGAGATGCATCTCACTTTTAATCAGGCTAAGTTATAAATGGTTTTGTGTGAGTAAAGATCGAGGGTTTATATTATTTAACATACTGGATTACCCTGGTATTAACATACACGTTTATGGGGCGTGTGGGGTTAAAATACGTGGTATGGGGCACGTAGGTTCAGTATATTAGATAATACGAATCTTCCGGATTTGAAATGGAACTTTTGGGTTTTAATTGATTCTTGAGAATAAAAGAATTCAATTTGGGAAAATGTTACAGTGTGAATAAAACATAGATCACTCATACCAGCTTCGTAAGCTGACCGGGTTTGTTGATATAACCCGGTACACTATTCCACGGTGTAGGGGTTATACCTGCAGGTTAGGATAACCAGGAGTAATGCAAGGCTGCATACATTTTGTTGGGTTATAAGACTTCCGCTGTTTATGTAATAAACTCTGATGGATTAATTATTTAATATTTTGTAATAACAATTTATTATTTAATTTATGGCTTGTAATATGTAACCCTGAAGAACGGGTCAGCATTTACATTTATTGGGCATGGAGTATATTTGTTGTACTCGAATTAAAAGGAAAAAAATTCTAGTGCATATTTGTATTTGATATTCCATGTAGTCACGTTCCCGAATTGATTTGTAATTAAGGGCAAAATGCCTTATTAATTGATTTGAAAATCGGGGCGTGACACAGACCGTCCTATGCAAAAGATTCTAAAGTACTTCTTTCTTTGGACATATTCAACCACCAAAGCGGGCCATTTACGTGTTTTATGGTGTTGGTTGATGCATCGACATGCTGGTCACATGTCACGATGTTGTCCACTCGTTATGCTGCTTATGCTAATCTCCTAGCACAGAGTATTCGCCTGCCGGCTCACTAACCGGATCATCCCATTATCTATCAGGCTTGATAATGCTGGAGAGTTTACATCGAAAACTTTCGACTGCATGAGATAGATTTTGGGCATCTAGTCTCACATGTGCAAACCCAGAATGGTCTTGCAGAGATTGCCAGAACAAATGGTCACGAGGACATTGGTAATGCGCACCAATCTTTCTCTCTCTGCCTGGGGACACGCAGTATTGCATGCAGCTTTGCTTATTCGTCTGAGGCCCATCGCCACCCAATCTTGTTATGCGTTACAACTAGTGACTGGGTACGAGCAAAGCATATCGTACTTACGCATATTTGGGTGTGTTGTTTATGTGCCTATTACGCCGCCACAGTGTATTAATATGGGTCCTCAGAGACGAATGAGTATTTATGTTGGATTTGAGTCTCCAACCATAATCCGCTATGTAGAACCCTTGACAGGCGATCTATTTGTCACTTCGGTGAGACAGTCTTCCCGTCGTTAGGGGGAGATTAGAACGTGAACGTTCAGCAGGAACGACTGAAATTGTCGTGGCCTGTCCCCACTCTGTCTCATAACGATCCCCATACTGCAGAAAGTGCGTAGAATTATAGATCTTCAGAAAGTCGCCGACTCTCTTCCGGACGCTTTCTCAGATCTTAGTGACTAGATCATATATACCAGCTGCAAACATGCCTTCAAGGATGCAAGTGCCTGAACAAGGACTTGGATTCAAAGTCGCTGCAGCAGCCACCCCTATGGGAGGGATGGCCGCCGGCGCCACTACCAGTAATGGTGGTGATGTGGCTTAGGCCGTGGCTCCGCTGAGGAAGCGTGGAAGGCCACCAGGTTCGAGGGATTCGCGCCCTAGGAAATGGGCTGTGATGGCACCAAATAACCCTCTCATCATTGATACTTAAAATCCGTCCATGAAAACGTTCCGGATTATGGTTATGTCCAAAATACATCTTTTGGGGACGCCCCATCGCTAGAACTTATCCGTGGGAACATAGAGATCTCGATTAATTACACTAGTGTACATGAGACGTGGGATAGAAACTCCATCACTGTTGATGATGTGTTTGCATATGCTTGTGCACGAGAGTTGATTGAGAATGATGATATTGAACCTCGCTCCGTTGATGAATGCCGACGTAGAAGCTGATTGGCCTAAATGGAAATATGCGATCCAGGTTGAGTTGGACTCACTAACAAAGAGAATGGTATTCGGGCCAGTTATGCCAATACCTTCTGGAATAAAACCTGTTGGATATAAATGGGTCTTTGTTAGAAAGCGTAGTGAGAGAACGAGATATAAAGCTCGCCTTGTGGCGCAAGGTTTCTCACAACGTCCTGGAATCGACTACGATGAGACATATTCTCTCGTAAAGGACGTCATAACGTTCTGCTACCTTGTCAGTGGTAGTTTTCTGAAAAACTAAATATGCAGCTTATGGATGTGGTCATAACATATCTCTATGGGGATCTAGATATGGAGATTTATATGAAGGTCCTGGATGGGCTTCATCTACCCAAGTCAAGTGGCTCTAGACCACAGAGCACGTTTGCAATAAGATTGCAACGTTCACTATATGGATTGAAACAATTCGGACGGATGTGGTATACCCGTCTAAGTGACTACTTGATTGGAAGAGGTATGTGAACAATAAATTATGCCACTGCGTGAAAACAAGTTCCGAATTTGTCATAATCTGTGTTTGAGATGAAAGATCTTGGGAAAGGATGCTCAGGAGATTTAATATGGATAAAGTCCATCCTGTTAAGCACTCCCATGATTGGTCGCAGTCTAGATCCAAGAAGGATCCGTTTCACCCAAGAGATGATGGTGAAGACGTTTTAGAGGCTGAGGTACCGTACCTAAGTGCAATAGGCTCATTATTGTACTTAGCACAGTGTACAAGACCCGATATCTCCTTTGTTGTTAACTTGTTAGCTAGATTTAGCTCTGCGCCCACGCAACGTCATTGGACTGGCATAAAGACTATATTTCGTTACTTGAAGAGTACGATTGATATGAGCTTGTTCTTTCCCTACAGAGAGTCAAGGCAATATGGAAAAATGGGTGACGAATCCATGTTTGCTGCCGCCGGACGACCGATCGCCGGGCATATGTCGACCGGTCGCCGATCTGCTGAAATCTCCTATTCCCAAAACACTTGTGATGTTTTGGTTGATTTTGCTGATGCTGGGTATCTCTCTGACCCATATAAAGGTCGTTCCCAAACTGGTTATATCTTTAGCATGGGTAACACCGCGATATCTTGGAGGTCTACTAAGTAGACCCTTGTCGCTACTTCTTCGAACCATGTTGAGATTATTGTTCTCCATGAAGCAGTTCGTGAGTGTATATGGTTAAGGTCCATTGATACACATATAAGAAGTACATGTGGTTTGAGGTCAACCACTGATGAACCTACATCCATTTATGAGGATAATGCTGCTTGCACTGAGCAAATGAAGCAAGGTTTCATCAAGGGCGACAACACCAAGCATATATCGCCTAAGTTCTTCTATAATCAGCAACAGCAGAAGTTCCTCAAGATCAAAGTGAATCAAGTCCGATCTGAGGATAATGTGGCTGACTTATTTACTAAGTCACTGCCTAAATCCACATTTGAGAAGCATGTGAAAGCATTGGTTTGCTTAAGTTATTTGACCTCCCATGATTGTGGAAATCAGGGGGAGACGCAGACATCAGGGGGAGTCTGACGTCCATGCTATACCAAATGTGAAGGTTGTGTTGTACTCTTTTTCCATTCGACCAAGGTTATTTTTATCCCACTGGATTTTTGTTACTTGGCAAGGTTTTTAATGAGACAACGCGAGGAGCACCACCTAGTGTTGACGCCACAAGGAAGAGTGTTGAAGGAAACCTACCTTATGTGTGCATTGTCAACCTAGGAGTATCTTAGTTAGTATAGCATATGGATTACATATTGAATAGAAGTCCTATTGGGATGTGAATTGTACCCTTTGTGTTTCTCTATATATAGAGGAACCTATTCATTAATAAAGATACGATCTATTCCTGTGCTATTTACCTTGTTATTTACTTTCTGCTTGTGATTGTTTCCATACATCATTAAACATTTTTCAAATTTTTATTTTATTTTAGCCAATTGCCATCAATTTTCAGTAATTGGAGCCAAATTTTTTGTTAAGGTTCACCTCACATGCTAGCCACATGATGTATTTTCATATTCTCTATCTTGAAACGATATCTTCATATTTTTACATCATATAAATAATATTTAGAATCATGTCCGAGTAACACATTTGAGGTGAAAAATATATGAAAATACATCGATGTGCTAAGCACGTGAGGTGAGTTTAACGGAAGGTTTGGATGAAATTACCAAATATTGATGGAAAATTGACCACACGGGATAAACTAGGGAAAATTATAAGAATCAGAATACAATTTAACAAAATTAAAAAAGGGGGTACATAGACATGAAAAAAGTAATGGGGCAATTTAGTAATTTTATCGTTTCTTTTTAATATTAAAATTCGCTTATTTAACCCATCTACACTTTCCAAAATACCCTCACTAATATAGGGTTACACCCTAAAATCTAATTGTCACTTGGTCTAGGTCTTGACGCATCCTACTTGTTACTTCCCGTAATCTGTATGATCCAAGTTTTTGCAGATCCATCATCTCACTTAATTTCAATTTTCAAGTATGACCAGGAGAGATCCTAGTGAATACCAGAGTGTGTGTTTTGATATCTTATCAAAAGAAAAAGTATGACCAACCTGATAAAATAGGGAGGTGGAGAGCTTGAACCTCTCCCCCTTCCACTGAGGCTTACCAATGCACAATGAAATTAAAGTTAATATAAAAGAAAAACATGACTAGTAATAGAAGAAAGCAGAAGAGACAGATTTGATGGCTTCGATATGTATTAATATCAACAGGTCAATCAAAAGCTATGGACACCCAAGTAAAAAAAAAAAAAAAAGCTATGGACACCAACAAATAGAATTTGGGTTTTGTTGAAGGACACATTTAGTGTGCCTTCGTCAAAGTAACTGACGATATGTAATTAGGGGTTTATTTGTAATTTGATTACCTTGTAATTGTTACCCTATATAAAGGAAATTATCAATGAAATGAGTAGACCAATTTCCCATTTTACTACGACACGTTATCAGCACGATCAGAGCAAAAAGCAAAAAGAAAAAAGAGAAAAGAAAAAAACCCTAAATTATTCTCTTCTTTCTTGTTCCCGTCAACACCAGAAAAAAAAATCCCTAGTCTAGCTGAGCCGCCGACCTAGCTCAAGTCGCTGGCCTAGCTCAAGCAAATCCCGATCTAGCTCAAGCCGCCGGCCTAGCTCAAGCCAAGCCGCACGGCCCAGATCCAACGTCCAAGCAAATCCCAAATCCCAGATCCGATCGATTTGACCCGCATCTGCATCGGCGATCGGCATCGTCTTCTGTCTTCTCCAGCCGACGCTGCCACAAACCGAGACCTCGACCTTCCCTAGATCGATCCTCAGCAAGCCAAGCCGCACGGAGACCTCATTTTTTTTCCGATCTGCATCGGCCTCGTAATCCCAATCAACCTCGTCGCCCAAGCAGATCCGATCAGCTTCGTCTCCGTTCACGGACCACCGTCGCTTCTCCATTACCGACCGACGTGCCCAGATCCCACCTTGTCTCGGCCACAACACCGCCACTACCCAGATCTGCCTCGACGCTTCTGTCTTCTCCGATCTGACGTGCAGCAGCTCGATCAAGACCCAATCGATCACAGATCCGACCAACAGATCTGGACCCAACCCAGCCCACGTGTTGCACCACACCAGCCTATCAAATCCGCAGGCCCAGCCGGCCCATCACGAAATTCGACCCAGGAAAAAAAAAAAAAAAAAGGGGGATTTTTTTTACCATTTCTGGTAAAACAGGTAACTTTTCAAAATTTACCATGCAGTAACTAATAGTTACCATTAACTGTTTACCGTTTTACCATTTACTGTTTTACGAAAAATTAAATAGTAAATGTGCAATCTGATTTACTGTTCTTATTTACTGTTTAACTAAATTTGCATGCTTATAACTTTATGTTTAGCATTTATAAATTATGTAGGCAATGTCACGCCCCAGATTTTCTCTCAAATGGAATAACATTTTTTTGTTATTAACAATAACGATCTGGGACGCGAAGCCTGGAATCCAACAATAAGTTGCACATGAATTTTTTTATTTTTCTTTTTATTCCAAATGCACAACACACATTCCAAGCCAACAATGTAAATATAGACTCGTTCTTTAGAGTCAAATATTACATTCCACAAATTTACATAATAAAATGAAATATCACAATATTAAGTAAATGCTCATTCAGAGTTTATTTAACAGCGGAAGTCTGAAATAATAAACTTATGCAGCTGGAAACACACCCACACTAATCCAGACTGCTACGAAATCCTTAACTTCACTCTTCGTTCCTCTCACCTGCACGATCAACCGCTACACCATTGAATGGTGCACCGGGTATAAACACACCCGGTAAGGTTATAAAGCTTGTATGAGTAAATCATGTTCCTTACTCCAATCCATATTCATAATAACATTCACATGCACTTATTTAGCATCATGCATAATATCGTAATTATACAATCCAACAATCAATCACAATTCTTTTATTTTTAAAGGATTGTCGAGTCATAACAAATCATTTCGAAATGTATAATATCACACTATTTCCATCTATTTCTTTTGAAATATTCATAATGTTACTTTTGGACAATAGACGCGAGAATACTTATTTCCTTTCAAATAACACTACTTTTCACCACTTAATTTGACAGTAGTGCGTACTACCTTTCACCACAACTTTGGCGATAGTACTTACGGCGACAGACTAGAGCTCTAACTGAATGATGTACGTTTGGCCTCACTTTTCAATCCTCTTCCACACTAAAGGTAACAAATTTTCTTGCCCCTACCCCCCAAGATAACACAAATCTTGAAAAAAAAAACAATATAATTGTATTTTTAACAATTATTATTTTCAATACTTCCACAATTCCATAAACAATTTCAGATTTTGCAATCATAATTTGTAATGTTTTGCCACAATACAAATAACTCATACCACACAGTTATAACAAAATATATCATCATCCATCAATTTGTGATCAATGACATTCCAACATCAATAAATCATAAATAATGATTTTTCTTTATAAATCTCAGTTTTGAAAACATTTAATTATAAATCGGGTTTTACTTACCCATGAACCGTAGTCGATCAAGTTCATAAATTTAAAACATTTATTTAATTATAAAAGTATGATTAACATTTTATTACTGAAATTTAGGCCAACACACAATTCACATTAGTGTCACAATATAACTGTGAGATTTACTCACCTCGAAATCCCGCTGCGTCTTTTTAAAAATAACCGGGTATTCGACAAGATAAACTTGAGCTACTGAACCCCGAAAATACCTATGAACATGCAATTTTCCATTTTAGCATATCATAGTTCAAAATTAGCACCTTCTACTCCGAAATATCACAATATCTCCGGATACTCTAAATATTTTCCGGATGTCCCCAAGACATCAAAAACTATAATTCAGGACAATTTGACCAAAAGTCAACTGTCGGTCAACGTGGGTCCCACATCAACATTTCTACGATCGATTTCCATCGAAACTCTAAAATTCCAAACTTCACCCACATGCTTATTTCTAGCAACTTAACAACATACTCAAAAATTGTGGCGATCCAACGGTTGGATCACCACAGATCGTATCACATATGTTTAAAATTTGTAATTAAACAATAATTAAACAAACGATCAGATTTTAACGAT
This sequence comes from Rubus parviflorus, assembly GCA_029955375.1. Lineage (NCBI taxonomy): Eukaryota > Viridiplantae > Streptophyta > Magnoliopsida > Rosales > Rosaceae > Rubus > Rubus parviflorus. The sequence continues at coordinate 14,318,437 of JARGGL010000006.1, read as the reverse complement.
CTATTTATACAGCATGCTTGTAACTATCATCCTAGCAATATATTCAAGTTTGGCGACGATCTAACGGTCACAACATCACAAATCGTGAATAGTACTATCCGACTTGTAATTAAACAATGATTAACCAAACGTTCGAATTTCTGAAATTCGAACATACCGACGCGCTCGTATCGACGAGTACGTAATTTTGGACGTAAAGTTTTGGCCATGCGGGCCGCCACTTGCCGCCATGCACCACCACCAGTGGCGGTGCAGTGCCGCCGTCAAGTATCTCCGATGGCTACCAAATTTTACCAACATATTCTATACAACACAAGGATCAAGTTTTGTAACTACCTCGAAGATCAAATCCCAACAGATAAGGAGATATCGTTGCCGCAAGCTCCGAAGTTCAAAACTTCCCGTCGAGATTCCGCCTCCTACGGTGGTCGATTTGGAAATCTGTGAGTACCGGGAGGTTGCTGGGATCGAGAGCTTCAAAACTCAATAGATTTTGATGGCCGCCGGTAGCCGGAGGAGAAAACACCATATAAGCAGAGACTTTGCACGGAGAGAGGAAGAGAAAAAATGAAAGAGAGAGAGGGAGAGAAAATGAAATAGAAAGAAGGAAGAAATAGGCTTCCTTCCGGAAGCTTCGTTCCAAATAGTAACCCTCCCAACAGTAACTTCCCAAACAATAAAGAAATTTCCTAAACAGTAAATTTCCTGAATAATTAGGAAATTTCTCAAATAGTAACTTTCCTGAATAGTAAGGAAATTTCTTAAATAGTAACTCGATTTCCTTACGTCATAACTTCCTCATACGAACTCCGATTTAAGCAAACTTCTTGTCTACGAACTCGTATCGATGAAGCCTACGATTTTCGTGAAACACAATTTTGAGAAAATCGACGAATAAAAAGTCAACTTTGACTTCTCGATAATTAACCTTTTTCTGGGTAAAAATCAATTCAAACCACCACCAATCCATAAATTATACAATTGATTATTTAATAACTCTAATTACCAAATGATGAAATTTCGGGGTATTACAGGCAATTTTTAATTAAGCATGATAATGAAAATTCATGGACATTACAAAATAAGTACAAACCAACCATGTGATAAAGTATTTTCACAAAGCATCGAAAAAGTGTGACCACTATGAATTTTGGTCTCGAAATCTAATTCACATTCTTGGAAAATTAATTATCGTGGATGTCTTTATGACTGCGTGATTAATATATCTTCACTCTTGTTTAAAACAGATGGTTGATCCAACTCGACCCGAATTTGAAATACTGGACTCAAAAGGAATTGAGTACCACCGTTGGGTTTCCGATGTTGAAACTACTTTCATGTGAAGGCGTAATGCCTCATTTTAATTAGACTATTGTTTTGGTCTTAACGTTTATTTTGAATAATGGTTTGTTGAATTAGATTTATCTGGATGAGACCTTAATTTGATTATCGTTGGCTTAGCAATAAATTTCGAATTTTATTCTGAAGCATTGAATTTATTTGAGTTTATTTACTACACATAAACATACATGGTTCGAAAATAAGCACTATTAAGATATAAAGCAATACATCTAGCAAATAAAAAAAAAATATTAGAATGAAAAGTATATCATTGAATTAATTCCTTATAATTCATCTGTGACTACGATGATTGGATCATCACATTTAATAAATGGGCGAGGAACTGCCAAATTCTTGATGTTTAACGGCACAATGATTAAAGTCACAGACGCTCTGTATGCACCAAGAGCTGATCGAACCTTGTTTAGTTTTAAAGATATTCGTGTCAACGGTAATCATTTGGAAACTCACTGTGAGAATGGAACTGAATACATACATTACCTCTAATGAATGTGGAAGGAAACACATTTTAGAAAAACTAATGAGTCAATCTAGTGAATTATATCTCACTACTACTCGGATTATTGAATCCTATGCTGTCACCAACAACGAACTGTGGGACACTAACTCACACAGGCTTTGGCACGACCGCTTAGGACACCCTGGTCGTGACATGATGATCCGTATTTTAAAGAACTAACACGGACATCCTTTCTCTCGAGTGAAAAACAAAATGGGACAAAAATCCTTCACAATGCAAAGTGTCGGTACTAGTACTGCTCCAATGCAGAGCATGCCTTCTGAAGCACCAAATGCGCTATCTCCATCCCATTCTGCCTTATTAAGAATTTCAAAGGCACATCACTCGTTTTGCAAAGCCTGTTCTTTAGCAAAAACAGGATCGAGACCTTCCTATGCTAAAGATACAAAGCAAAACATTCCATTCTTACAAAGGATACAAGGTGATATCTGTGGACCTATCCATCCAGAATGCGGACCATTCAAGTACTTTATGGTTCTGGTGGATGCTTCGACACGCTGGTCACATGTCGCATTATTGTCCACAAGAAATGCTGCATTTGCAAAACTCCTAGCACAGATTATACGTTTAAGGGCTCACCACCCTGATCATCCTATCAAGTCTATAAGGCTTGATAACGCTGGAGAGTATACATCAAAAGCATTTGATGATTATTGCATGTCTATTGGGATCGATGTAGAGCATCCTGTACCCCATGTGCATACACAAAATGGTCTCGCAGAAGCCACCATCAAAAGGCTATAGATGGTGGCTAGGGCACTGGTTATGCGCACCAACATGCCTATCTTTGCATGGGGTTATGCAATATTGCACGCAGCTTTACTTATTCGTTTCAGACCCACTGCTAGCTAACCATTTTCTGCGTACCAGTTGGTTACTGGATATGAGCCTGATATTTCACACTTACGCATATTTGGCTGCACAGTATATGTGCCTATTGCGCCCCCACAGCGCACTAAAATTGGTCCTCAGAGACGATTAGGTATTTATGTTGGATATGAATCCCCAACAATTATCCACTATTTGGAACCTTTGACAGGCGATCTCTTTACCGCTAGATTTGCGGATTGTCACTTTGATGAGACAGTCTTCCCGTCGTTAGGGGGGGGATAAGAAAAAAGATTTTCTAAGGGAACGACAAGAATTGTCGTGGTTTGTCCCCACTATGTCTCATTTTGATCCCCGCACTTCACAATGTGAAGGTGAAGTGAAAAGAATAATCGATCTTCAGAACGTAGCAGATTCGATGCCTGATGCGTTTGTTGATATCGCTAAAGTGACAAGATCACATATACCAGCTGCAAATGTGCCTGCAAGGTTAGAAGTCCCCAATAAGGGGCACAGCGCCGCAGACAGAGGCGCTGCAACCACACTTAGTGGAGGTGTGGTTGAGGCCGTGGCTCCCCAAAGGAAGAGGGGGAGGCCACCTGGTTCGATCGACACCCGCCCAAGGAAGAAGAAGGCGGGTATAGCACAACCCGATCCATTAATCATCAATGTAGAGAATCCCTCTCATGAGATTATCTCTGATTACAGTTATGTCCATGAATCATTACTGGAGGACGCTCCGATGTTTGATATGATTCCAGAGAACAAAGTAATCTCAATGGATTATGAGTTGATGGAAAGATCTTCCATACACATTGATGATGTATTTGCATACACTGTTGCTCAAGGAATCATAGAGCACGATAGTATCGAACCATGCTCTGTTGCAGAGTGTCAACAAAGAGCATATTGGCCTAAATGGAAAGAAGCAATCCAGACAGAACTAGATTCTCTGACAAAGAGACAGGTATTTGGTCCGGTAGTGCTAACCCCACCAAGTGTAAAGCCTGTAGGACATAAATGAGTTTTTGTCAGAAAGCGTAATGAGAAGAATGAATTTCTGAGGTACAAGGCTCGCCTTGTGGAGCAAGGTTTCTCACAACGCCCTGAAATTGACTACGAGGAGACATACTCTCCTGTAATGGATGTTATAACATTCCGCTACTAAGTTAGCTTAGTAGTTTCCGAAGGATTGGAAATGCAGCTCATGGATGTGGTTACAACATATCTCTATGGGGATCTTGATTCAGAGATATACATGAAAGTGTCTGATGGCCTTCCATTGCCCAAGTCAAGTGACTCTAAACCACGGAGTGCATTTGCAATTAGATTGAAACGCTCACTTTACGGATTAAAACAATCCGGACGGATGTGGTATACCCGTCTAAGTGACTACTTGATTGGGAAGGGATATAAGAATGATGAAATATGCCCCTGCGTGTTTATAAAGAAAACAAGTTCCGGATTTGCAATTGTAGCTGTATATGTCGATGATATGAACATCATAGGTACTCTTGATGAAATAAGAGAAACCGCGAGCTACTTGAAATCCGAATTTGAGATGAAGGATCTTGGGAAAACTCGGTTATGTCTAGGCCTTGAACTAGAACACCGAGTTTGTGGAATACTAATCCACTAGTCTGCATATGTCCAAAAGATGATCAGGCGATTTAACATGGACAAAGTGCATCCTGTTAGCACTCCCACGATCGGTCGAAGTTTGGATAAAGAAAGATCCATTTCGTCCAAAGGAAGGTGACGAAGAGCTGTTGGGAGCTGAAATTCCCTACCTAAGTGCAATAGGCGCATTATTGTATTTAGCTCAATGTACTCGACCAGATATTGCATTCTCAATGAAGTTGTTAGCTAGATTTAGTTCAGCGCCAACGCAGCGTCACTGGAATGATATCAAGAACATATTTCGATACCTAAAAGGAACCATTGACATGGGTCTGTTCTTTCCCTAAAGAAAGACAAGAGGGACCACAGATGGTATTGTAATCCCTAAAGAAAATGTTGATAGAGAGAGTGTTACCCCCTACACCGAAACACCAAATAATGTTTTGGTTGGTCTTACTGATGCTGGGTACCTCTCTGACCCACATAAGGGTCATTCCCAAACTGGTTATGTAATTACCATTGGGAACACGTAGATATCTTGGAGATCAACCAAGCAAACCCTTGTGGCTACCTCCTCGAACCACTCAGAGATCATTGATCTACATGAGGCGGTTCGTGAGTGTATATGGTTAAAGTTTATCATTACACATATTCGAGGGACTAGTGATTTGAGTTCTACCACTGAAGAGCCTACTTGTATTTATGAAGATAATGCAGCTTGAATCGAACATATGAAGCTAGGATATATCAAGGGTGATAATACAAAGCACATATTGCCAAAGTTTTTCTATAATTGGCAACAACAAGCTTTCCTCAAGATTCAATTGAATCAAGTAAGGTTTGAGGAGAATATGGCAGATTTGTTTACCAAATCATTGCCTAAGGCCATCTTTGAGGAGCATGTGAAAAATATTAGAATGCGGAGACTTTCTAAGCTCTCTTGATTGATGTACGGATCAGGGGGAGGTGTAGACTTCAGGGGGAGTCTAAACATACACATGTTATCATCAAATGTAATAGGTGCGTTGTGCTCTTTTTCCCTTCGACCAAGCTTTATTTTTCCCACTGGGTTTTGTTGCTTGGAAAGGTTTTTGACGAGGCAACAATTCATGCACCATTTTGCCTTTGACTTGGCACAAGGGGGAGTGTTGAAGGAAAAACACATTTAGTGTGCCTTCGTCAAAGTAACTGACGATAGGTAATTAGGGGTTTATTTATAATTTGATTACCTTGTAATTGTTACCCTATATAAAGGGAATTATCAATGAAATGAGTAGATCAATTTCCCATTTTACTACAACAGGTTTAACAATTTAAGAATTTGGGCCAAATAAATAAGAGAAGACAAATAGAAAGGGAACCAAAGAAGCAACAGATGCTAAAGAAGACATTTCTACAATTTTTAAATTTATCTAAAATCATAGAACTAGGATGGTAGGTGGTTGGGTGTAGTAAGTAAGATACTCAGATAACATTGTTGGTAACCATTTCCCTGTTGGTCATTTTTCAATAAGGTAAAATGGTCTTTTAATTTTTTAAACATATGTAGGGTGAAAAAAGTAAATGGTATGGTTATATTGGGTTGGTCCAACCAAGAAAGTCATGGGATTTTTGGGCATTGCAAAGATCCACATCAGTTAAACTTTTATTTATTAAAACCGGGGTGAAGGGAGAACTAGGAGGAACCCCGATTTCAGGGATTCCATCTTTTCCCGAATCTCCTTTAACGGAAGAAATAGAAGCTTGAGAAGGAATAGCAAAACCTAATTCACTCGCTGGTAACCCTGCCCTGCCCCCACTTATAATAAAATGGAAGATTACAAGATTTGCTAAAATGAGCCTTATCAAAATTCTCCTTAAAAAATTCATATTTACTATTAAAGGAACTCATGAAATTCTCAGTTTATTTTGTCATGCCTTCTTTCATCTCTATCTTTAGTCTTTTGTTACTAGTCTCATACTTCCATTCTTCCTTCCATAACGATTATGTCATTCTCTTTTGGGATTTCACAGCCTGAAAAGAAAAAGAAAATTACAGATTAACTTTAAAAGTGAATAAGCTTGAATTTATATATCTGATAGAGTTCCAAATTATATGATCTAACTCACCTTTGGATCTTCATACAGCATAAAACCTACAACCTCCGTAACTGATCGCAAAGCTGCCTTTAATTTTTCATGATGGAAATACTGCAAGAGCAATGAACATGTCATTTTTAAAAATTATGCATGCAATATTATATTGACCTTAATTTCCAGATTTGAAAATTTTAAAACTTGATAGTATCTGACCTAGATATTTAAATTACCAGTTTAAGTAATGGTGTAACCAATTAGCCAAAAAAAAAAGAGTAATGGTGTAAGTGTAACTATATTTATTGTAAATTCATTTAAAAAAAAAGGAAAAAGAAAAAAAATTCCTTATTAGACTGTATTTACTTTAATTTGGTTTACAGGCTAGTTTATGCAGAATTAATGTTGGCTGCTTCTAAAGGATTGGTTGGCAATTTATGCAGAATTGATGAGTTTACAAATTGGCTCATGATGGTGGATTCACTCATATAGCGCTAGAAATGGATGAAAAAGAAATTGTTCTTAATCGCCACCAAAAGAGCATTTCTGTATAAATGTATTCGTAATCTAGAGTCTAATCATACTCCCCAATTGTTTTTGTAATAGGGACAAAAAAATTAGTACGAAAATAAATAACTATATTTTATGATGATAGAAAGTATTATGAATTGTAAATATCTAGTTGGAAGGAAAAGCAAAAGTGAGAAAAACATGCAAACAAAAGAGGCATATTTAGCTCTCCAGCGTAGAACCATAGTCTGGTAAATCATTGATCCGATGAATAATTTGAAGGTTTTTTTTTCATAGAAAATAAGAATTCAAAAGTGACATATCTGAATAGGAAAATCAAAATTAGAGAGCAAGAGTGGTTACACAACAATAAAGATTGCTATGCATGAGTTTGAGTGCGTATGTGAAATCTAGATAGCACCTAATTATATATACATTTACTAGAAATTTCTTGGATATGTGGCATTTGCGGATTGGAGATAACACGTAATACTCAATAAAATCTTTCTTTCATTGGTAACGTTTAGACATCTGTCAAATTTACATTGTGATTGACACGTAAAATTTGTGATTTCATTGACAAATTGTCATTATTGAATTGGATATGACATGTCATATTCAATAAAATCTTTATTTCATTAGTAACTTTTTAGACAACTGTCAAATTTATATTGGGATTGAAACATAAATTTGTGATTTGCGTTGACAATTGTCATTACTGGATTAGATATGACATGTTGATATTTTATAAAGAATTTGTCCATGAATCACTTTTAGACAAGTACATTTTCAATTTGTTTGGGATTAACACGAGCAATAATAATGTGTAAAAGAATGTCCTTAATTTTTTCATTTAGAAGAAGGAAGTTTATTAATGAACGAACATATTACAACACAATAGAATTACCAGTTGTAGACACAATACCACAAGACACAATCGTACCAAGAACTATAGTTACGGGTCCATCTATTAAAGACATCCATGAGCCAAAAGGGCCCAACCCCTAACCAAACTGTATGCTCGCGGGCTGCCAAGGAGAATCTCGAGAGTCTCTATACCACCTCATAGACAACTGCCAGAAAGACAAACCCCCTCTTCCACATCGTGTCCCAATTGTACCAGACCACGTGCAAGGATCACTTGTTTGCATATTAACGACAAGAGCATATCGATGATGAAACAAATAGTTCCCTAGAATAATGCCAAATCCATGGCACTACAATATAACCAAACCCTAGCTCAGGAGAGTAGGGAATTATTAAACCTAAAACAAAACCTATAAGCCAAAAACAAAAGCCTAATAAAAAACAAGAAAAAGCTATCGCAACACACCATCTTCCACCAATGAGTCGGCAGCAACTTTTCGAAAGCAGTTACCTGCATAGTGGATATAACCCAACCTGACAACCCAGTTTCAATATTGGACCACGATGGTCATCGATCTCCACCAGTAAACTAGCGAACCACCGAAATCAAATCAAAGAAACCAGATCTCTTAAATGTCACGACCTAGCTCCCTTAGCAAGATATTGTCAACTTTGGAATTCGCCCTCATGGTTTTGTTCTTGGGCTCAAGCTAATGTTATCTTACCCAAAAGACCTCTTGCTAGAAAGACTAGTTCACACACATATAAGGCACATCACATTCGCCTTCTCAAGTGATGTGAGATGTTCACCAGTATTGCTCCTTCAAAGCTCATGGGTTCCCGTTCCCTCCACCACTAAACCAACCACCTTAAGACCTCAGGAATCCACCCGAAGTCGCCCCCTAATGACTGCCCTAAAAAAGTTGGCTGGATCAAACTCTCAGATTGGCTATTGCCAAACCGAGCGAAGAAGCACCGCAACCAGTCACCTTGCCAAATTAAACAACAGTTGACTGCAATGAAACCAAAGCGTCGTCCGGCCACGACCACCACAAGTCGACAAGGCATAGAACCCACATCGATTTGGGGGCACCGCCAGACGAAAAACCCTAGACTGAATATGAAAACCATAGTCTTTTTTCACTCCGAGATTCTCGGTTGTTGAACACATTGACAGAAAGTAGAATGTCCCTATTTAGTTGTATACATATGACACTTTTTATGTGCCTTTTATCGAGAATGCACCTTATGCACCTTATTTTTTTTCTTTTTTTATTTCACGAAGAGTAATATGTTGAGAATGTGGAATGTTGCTCCACATTTGAAAATTGAGACCTTGTGATTTGCACATAATTTACGCACAAAGTATACTTCTAACTAGTTGAATAATAGTTCTCCAAGAGACAAATAATATCATTAATATGTGTTTGTATTGTTTTTAGGTTGAATAAGTGAGTTGAAGTAATTCGGAGGTTTAGATCGCATTTTGGGAGCTTTTGAAGTATTTCTGAGAAGATGACGAACAGTCAACCGTGACTTTTGAACACCAATATCACAAGAATCAAGCCTCGGAAGTGGAGCACAAGATCATTCCGGAGTTTTGGCAAATAATCCAAAAAGTCAACTTTCGGCCCCAAAAAGTCAACCGTGACTCACCCCGGGCCCACCTATGGTAAACTCTGAGGAAGCGACGACCGCGTCGAGACATGACTTTGCCATCAAGCATCCCATTTAAGCTAGGAGAGTATCATTTGATGAGTTGAGATATTTTGGTGGTGATTTGAAATTCAAATTCATATTCAAAATAGAGACAAAACATTTAATGTTTTAATCACCATTTGTCTCTTGGCCTTCCATTACCTATTTTTTGTCTCCTCACCTCCTAAATCTGATTTTTCTTGTCTGACGAATGTCAAAATATAGGGATGTATGGATTAGTAACCGGAGTTGTCTGTGATATCCCGGACTAAAATCTTTCAAGGTACTAGTTACTTTTACGGTGAATTTGTGGATTTTCATTTTTGAGTTTCGGTTAGTACTTTTAGGGGGCTTTTAGAGTGACTTTTCGTTTGGTTAGGAATTTGAATAAACTTTCTTCTCGAAAGTTATAGGGCGCATTAAACTGAGTCCGTGGACATAAAGTACGTAAAATCGGACTTCGTATGAGAGAGTTATGGTTCACAAAAGGGGAATTACTATTTCAGGAAGATTTAAAGAAATTTCTCGAAAAGGAAAATTCCATTTTTCAGAATTTCCTTCTCTCTTCAAACCCGACTGCTACAGTACCCGTCATCTTTTCCGGTTAATTTCTCATCCATCCGGCCACCTTAGGCCACAAAATCGGCCCCAATCTCTTAGTCTCATCTTTCTCTTCAATCCTGTACCCATTTCGAGCCACGAATTTAAGTGTGGAAGGAGAAATCTTAGAGAGAAAAACCGCGAAATTTCACCGAACTACCCACCGTTCCCGTTCACATTTCCAGCCAATTCGGCCGAGACCACCCATTGGGCTTTGAAACCGTCCTCACAACGAACCTAACGCCATCGGTCTCACCCTCATAGGTTGCCGGACGGCGGCGAATCGGGCGTTTGAAATTCCGGCCACCCGGAACTTCTAAGGCAAATTCGTGCATTTTCACTCCGATTCAGATTTCGTGGCGGGTATAAAAGTTTTTCCTTGTGTTGTGATGTACTTTGTGGTAAAATTACAGGGCCACCTTGGGTTCCGGGGTGGAATCTGGGGCGGTTCCTGTCATTGTCGTACCTCGGGGATTGGTGGCCCAAAACCCACTCGGTACTACTGGTAACCTAGAAAGTATGGTTATGCCGGTTATGACTAAAACCAATTCAATTAGCACACTAGAGTTTAACCAAGGATCTCTAGTGCATCAAAAGGCTATGAACACAAATCAAGCATACAACACATGCTATATTTCATTGCCCATGAAACTAGTGTAGAGCGAGTGAAGGCGACGGAAGCCACTGAGAGATAGGAACAACCTGAGAGAGAGAGAGAGAGAGAGAGAGAGAGAGAGAGAGAGAGAGAGAGAGAGAGAGAGAGAGAGAGAGAGTCTGAGAGGACCGAAGAAGAAGAAGAAGGGAAAGGAGAGAGAGACGAGGAAAAACAAGGGGCGTGGGAAAGAGACGGTCCTTCAGATTTTTTTTTTTTGGCTAACATGATTTTTGATCCAAACCTCAAGGGGGTAAACTAAATTTAATCCTTTATAGATCAACAAATCCAACATGATGAATTTGCAAATTTGCACAAATTCTTGAGGGGTAGAGAGACTGCACTTGAAAATAGAAGGAAAACAGAAGATGCAACGGACGTTAAAGAAAAAAGAATAATTTTTTTTTAAATTCTTTCATTTTGGTAACCATTTCCTTGTTGGTCATCTTTCAATAAGTTAAATTGGTCTTTTAATAATTTGAACACATACAAGGAGAAAATTCAATTATCAAATGATAGGGTGGTAGTAGCTTCACCATTATAAATTAAATTAATTAAAGACTACTAGATGAGGGTAAATGAGACTCATTGAAAACCTTGATCATAATTACTAAGGGAACAAAGAGCACATACCCCGAATATAAGAGTCTCCTATAAGAACTTTATAATAAGTACTCAATCATAAGGACTTTTAAATTCAACAGTTGGATGAATTATATAATGAAAATCTAAAATACATATCGAACGGTTAAAATAAAAAATCTGTATGAGTCATCATTATAAGGTCTTTATTGGATATAAATCATTCAACAATACAACATTCTCACCTTAGGAGTCTCTAATATCCTCAACTAGATACATGAATGAATAATACAACATTATGACCTAAATTCTAAAAACTAAAAAGTATTAGAAATGAGACATATATGTAGCTATATTCCAAGCTGCAAAATTATTAGACCACTACATATTCCTGGTTTGGGCAAATTTTATTGGTGACACGTGGCAAAAGCTTGTTTGAGCTGGAAACCACTGGGGAAAGTCAAACAGTTTCTTTTGCAGAGTGCGGGCGTGCCAGTACCAGGGGGTACGTTGTTGTGGTCATGTGTGCCACTCCTTGCTTCTGGATTAAGCGAATGTAGACAGAGAGAGCACCAACTATGTCAGTTCGTACGTGCAATGCCTAAACATAATTAGGACTTCGAACGTGATATCTTGCGAACGCAATAATCGATACTTCCTCAAAGATAAGAAAGCAGAGCAATCAATTAGGAAGGCTTGACAAAGCACTAGTTGTGCTAAGACGTGATCTTAGCTTCGTTGTAAGGTCGCTAGTTTACTCCGAGGAGGCTTTGGTTGCTAGGGTTTGTTATGGAGAGGCTTGTATGCAAAGAGTTTGCTTGTAAATTGTATTGATTGAGAGAGCGAGAGCTCTCTTTGCCTTAGGACCCTCTTTATATAGAGATAAGTCTAGAAGTTTCCTCATCATAAAAGGATTGTAGATATATTTCCAAAACAGAGCTCTTATACGTAATTATCTGGTAATTATATACAAGGTTACGTTTCCTTGAGTGATAAGGTAGACACGAAGCAAGGATCTACCCCTAAATAAACTCAAAGACATTCGGGCCGTAGTTTCTGGCCCATGAGCTGTGATAATAAAACTAAATCAGCCAAATATACATTTGGGCACAAACAAAGCTTATTGTTAATTGGTCCACACTTCGTACTGTAATTGGATTGGACCAGTCCTGGACTAGTCCTGGACTTCATAATCTGACTTGATGTTTTCGTCCAACTGAAAATTCAAAGCAAATGATGTGAGATATTAAGAACATTGCTAGTACCGTCACACACACACACACACACAGATTGAATTAAGAAAATTAAGCCACCATTTTTATTGTCTGATTTGTATGTGATTTACATACAAATTGGGCCTCTAATTACTTTAGTAATGCTAATCTAATAGTCGTTTAGTGTCTCTAATCCTTGTTTTGCACTATTGTAGGGAACATGAGCATCGGATTGATATCGGGAGCGAAAGAACGCATTTTAGAGCTTTTAGTGGATTTCCGACAAGAAGACGAAAAGTCAACCCGAGGACCGTCGGTCAATTCGTGGTCAATCATGACTTTAGAGCACCAACATGTCAAATATGAAGTCTCGGAAGTGAAGCACAAGAGAATTTCGGAGGATTGCCAAAGAAACTGCGTAGTCAAGAAAAGTCAACTTTGGTCAAGTCCAAAGGTCAAGGTCGAAAGTCAACTTTATGACTCATCACAAGAAGCATCAAAATTCAGCAAGGAAGGGTACACATGTCCTTTACCCTCACCTAAATTTCTCCTAAACACCACCTAACTTTCCACCTAGATTAGCCTTGTCAATTGACTTTCATTTTTCCTATCCATTAGATCTTAAGTTTTAATCCTAACCCTTGACCCTTTCTGTCACGCCCCGATTTTCCAAACAAATAATAAGGCATTTTGCCCTTACTTACACAACCGGTTCGGGACGTGACGACATGGAATATCAAATACAAATATGCACAAGAATTTTTTTCCTTTTAATTCAAGTACAACAACACTTACTCCATGCCCAACGTATGTAAATGTTGACCCGTTCTTTAGAGTCAAATATTACATACCAATAAATTACATAATAAATTGATATTACAAAATATTAAGTAATTAATCCAACAGAGTTTATCACAAACAGCGGAAGTCTATAAACCAACAAAATGTATGCAGCCTTGCTTACTCCTGGTTATCCTAACCTGCAGGTATAACCCCTACACCGTGGAATAGTGTACCGGGTTATATCAACAAACCCGGTCAGCTTATGAAGCCGGTATGAGTGATCTAAGTTTACTCACCCTAAAACGTTTAACAAAAATATACATATATATATTTTGTTTAAAACAATATATATGTAATTTATATTCTTCAAATATAATTCCAATCCCGAAAATTCATATTATAGAATATACTGAACCTACGCGTCTCATACCACGTATTTTAACCTCACACGTCTCATAACGTATATGTTAATCCCAGGGTAATTCAGAATATTAAACAATATAAACCTTCCCCAAAATCGTTTTCCAAAATTATGATTTCTTTCTTTTTAAGAAAAATAAATCATCATAATAATTACTTCAATTTTTAAAGAAGTAAAAACTTCTAAATACAATTCAATAATTCTCCAAGAATTGTAATTCAATAAATCAATGCTTCAATTATTTAAGAAGCAATTTCAAAACATACTCACACAACACCAAATCAACTTCAAATGATTAAAAGCGAGAATACCATTTTTCTTCTCCTTTATTACATAAAGTATTCATCTTTATTTTCAATGAATACATGGCTACACAGTCTAGAGCTCTAACCTTCACACATTAGCTACACAGTCTAGAGCTCTAACCTTCACACATTAGCTACACAGTCTAGAGCTCTAACCTTCACACATTGGCTACACAGTCTAGAGCTCTAACCTTCACCCATTGGCTACACAGTCTAAAGCTCTAACCTTCACCCATTTGGACAAAAACATTCAAGTAGGCAAACACAATATCATAATTTTTGAAATATTGTTTCCCACAAAGTCCACCAATCAAAACAATAAAATGAATAATTTCAATTATTGTTTTAACACAAAATCACACATGCTGATATATCAAATTAAAAACTGTATTTAATTTATATATCGCAAAATCATTTAAATAAATATAATTATTTATTTTCGCAAACAACACAATATGAATTAATATTCATATATAAAATATCGTGAGATTCACTCACCTCTAATTCCTGCTGCGTCTTCAAATAATACCCGGGAATCGACAAAGCTAGCCAAATGCTTCATGATTCTAAAATACCTATGAACATGCAATTTTCCACTTAGCATATCATAGTTTCCCAAAACGTTACATTATTCCTCAAATGTCACTTAGACATCAATAACCATAATTCGGGACAGTTTGACCAAAAGTCAACCGTCGGTCAACGTGGGTCCCACGTCTACTATTCATCAACGGGTCCCACACGAAATCCAAAACTTCCAAAATCCAACAGCATGCTTATTTCTAGCATCCTAACATCATATCCAAATATGGTGATGATCCAACGGTCGGATCATCACGGATCTAACGATCCATAACCATAGCTTAATTGATCATTGATCAAATGGTACAAATTCAACAATCCAACCGTACAACATGCTTATAACAACAATATCAACCACACGATCAAATTTGATGATCATCAGACGGTCGGATCTCTCGAATCGTAAATCGTACGATCCGATAAATCGGGTTAATTGATCATCGATCAAACAATCGAATTTGACAAAACTTAAAACACGAAAGTTGTTCGTATCGACGAAACAAGTCAAACGGAGCAAAGAACTGCTCCTGGATCGGCCGGACGCGCCGCCCACCCGCCGCCTCCGGCGACTGTCCGTCGCCGGAACAAAGTGCTCCGATTGCCACCAAATTTTACCAGAATGTACAACTCAACAATCCCAACAAGTTTAGTAACTACCTCAAAGTCTGGATCGGAGTGGAAGTGGCCGGAATCGGTGTCGGCAAGTTCTAGATCCAACAACTTCCGGAGCTCAATCCGCCGCCTACGGTGGTTTTCGGTGAAATCCAAGGGCACCATCGTGTTGCTGGGGTTGAGGGCTTCAAAACCCAGTACATGAAGTGGTCCGGGGTGGCCGGAAACACATCGGAAAACAACGGGGCCGTCGGCCCTTCCTTTGGTCGCCGCGTGCGGCGTTACGCCGGTGAGGCAGGCGGCCAAACCGACGGGTGTGGCTCGCCGCCGGCTGATGCTCCCAACGGTGGGGGCGGTGAGTTCTGGCGGTGGCCGGAGGGGTTCGCCGGAAAATGGCTGGGTGTAGAGAGAGGGAGGACGCGGGGAGAGAGAGAGAGGGAGGAGAGAGAAAATAAATTCCAAAAATAAAACATTTTCATGTTTTATAGAAAATCGTGCAATTTCCTAGGGCCATAACTCCTTCATACGATGTCCATTTCGGGTGAACCAAATTCCTACGAACTCGATTCGACGAGGTCTACAACTTTCATGAAGGAAGTTTTCCCAAATTCTCAACGGATAAAAAGTTACCTTAATTAACCTTGTGTAACTTATAATTACCGCCGTAATTTTCGTTTTACGACAAAAACCCCTAAAAAACGAAATTACACCATTTCACGACCTATTTTATAAAAATAGTATCGAAATTTTCGGGATATTACACTTTCTCTCCTTAGTATATATTCCTAGTTTTTGCTCCATTAGGTTATCTTTCAGCTAGCCACTATCTCACATCACTCTCCACATTCCCTTTCTTCCTCTCCCACTTTCCATTTGTTCTTGCCTCTGCCTGCCGGTCAACCGATCGACACAGTCCCTTCGACTGGTCGAACAGAGACGGTGCATCATTCCTTCACCACTTTTCATCACCTTCCTCACTTCATTTCCACTTCCATCATTCTACAAAGTTGCTCACCACGACTACCACTACATCACCCACCACTTTGGCTGCTGGGAATCCTCACCAAATATCAAGGATAGCATCAAGAGCCAAGGAGAAGAAGGAGGAACCACCCATTGAGCATTCTTTAATCTTTCTCTCTCTTGTACTTATGTTTAGAGCTTATATGTGTTATAAGATGATGTATACCTTGATGGATTGTGAGTAGTGACCTTGTTGGAGACTAGGGTTGTGTGCTCTAGTCCAATGTGACTTTGTGATGCTTTTGATGGTAAACAAATGCCTTTGTGTTTCATGAATATATATATATATATATATATATATATATATATATATATATATATATTGTCTAATCTAATATGTGTTGGATGTGTATTTGAGGAATTAGCCACTCTTTGATATGCATTTGATCCATCTTGTGTGAGTGTGTTTGGTTTGGCCACTTTACTCTTCTCTAGGCAATGGGCAATATGTTTGGTGAGCATGTTTGTCTCTTGAGTGATCCTTAATTCATGTTCTTTACGCCTCCTTTCTTCCTACCTCTTCGCGGAGAGTTCTTTTGACCCTAATATGGCTTAAGGATACTTTAGAAAAAATCTATTTCATATCGATAACATCGGTGGAGTGGAGGATTGTTCATGAGTTGGTTGTTTGATCTCCTATGTTTCGATGTTTTACGCTTCTTAAGCACTTTAAGGAATTTGGTATTAAGTAACATAGAGAAATTTCTTAAGACACCTAGAGAGTTTGAATGACCCATAACATGGCATTTAAATACCATTGAAAACACGGTTGTAGACCCATAACATGGTTAGGATACGAGACTTGATTTATGATCACATATGCATTCATTCGTTGTTGGAGTGTTACTGGTTGTATTGGATTTGGGTTAACCCGAAAACCCCAACGTTTTCTGGCCTTGCTATTAGATCTTGATTTAATTTGTTTTCAAGGTCTCAGATATTTTTAACAAATGATTTCATTTTTCATATGTGAGAGAGAGAGAGAGAGAGAGAGAGAGAGAGAGAGAGAGAGAGAGAGAGAGAGAGAGAGAGAGAGAGAGAGAGAGGGAGGTGGAATAGGGGGACTAATAAGTGCCCCATATCAAAATTTATCTTCTAACCATATTATATATATATATGGAGAGTCTCTAGTGAGGACCTTATAATAAGGATTTGGTGATGACTTTCAAATCAACGGTTGGATGAGTGTTTTAAAGTTTATTTGAAATATTATTTTTTAAACATACTGCTCATCCAACCGTTAATTTGAAAGTTGTTTGGGGTTGTTTTGGATTTCTCCGAAATGGGCCGAAGAAGACTACCCCGGGTTCTTGAAGAGAGTGAATCAAATCCGAAGCTTCTCGAAGAGTTGTGTCTAGGATGGGCCTTGTTTGCGGTATAGCCTGTAATAGTAAAACAAGAAAGAACAAGGCAAACAATATCCGCAATATATATATATATATATATATATATATATATATATATATATATATATTCACACATGTTGATCCAATGGGCTAATATAGTAGAAATATGGTGTGGAAGCGAGGATATCGACAAGGTGATGCTAGATCATGGTTGAATCTATGGAGTTTAGGATTGAAAGATATGAATACATGAGGTTTGCTTGACTAATGGGTGTGAATGAATAGCTGTCGGATTATCCAGCAGGCCTACTGGAGAGAGCTCCTGGATATGGAGAAAAGCTCAAATTCTCTGTTTAACTCTCTCTCCTCCTCCTAGACCAAAAAGTCCCATCTTCAAAGAAATGGCTTCCCTTTTATAGACTAAGGGAGAGCTCCAAGGGTTTATCTAATAACCACTACTATTAAGGTTATTTGATTTATCTTTTGGTTCTTTCTCTCCCACATTCTATTCATGATAAGACTTCCTTGGTAAAGCAAAAGTCACATTTTGGTCTGGATATTGTAATGTTTGACTCTCTTTTACCCACTAGATTAAGTCTTGGGTAGAGTGCTGGAGATTCTTGCTTCTTGTAGTACTCTAAACACCTTTATACCTGCTGGATATGTTTGTGTTTCCACTTCAATTGGCCAGGCAATATAGGGGCTCTCATAATTATCTTTTTTGTAAGTTGGATCTCTAAGCTGCTGGATTATAGGCAGGGTTGACAAATTATCTAAAGTATTTGGGCTTTTGGCTTTAGGCCTTGGATTGATCTAGTATCCGTTCGTATTTTTCGCAAGTTGAATTGTTGGGCTTTTCTCTCCCAAGTGAGTAAGGCCCGATTCAGGTCAAGTGAATAATACGGACCCTTGACGTTTCTCCTCGTGCCTCCAAACCACAATCCACTAAATAGCCCCGATTGTGACTTGGGCCACATTATGCATGCAATTAATATCAATGTCATGACATAAATTAATAATATTTATTTATTTATTTTATGCTAATTAAATAGTTGGGCCTCAAATTAGGGTCTACCTATTGTCACTTTTTGTGTACAAACAAAAGTTCTCACCAAGTCCTTATTATCAGGTCCTCACTAAAGACTCTCCATATATAAATATATATATATATATATATATATATATGTATATATCAATATGAAAGGTTTACAAAAATTTTGGGCCCTCAAAATATGGGGCCCTGCTTGGTTGCACTCATTGCACCTGTGCAGAGCCGGCCCTGATCAACCGAAGATGATAAGAAATGGGAACTGTAGCTTTTAATTCCTCTTCGCTGGATTTGTGATGAACTGTAGATTATATATATATGCATTACATTGACTTCTAAATATATAATATTGAATACAAATTCATAGATATATTTAACCCATATGTGTCATATCCACACTCTTAGAGCGACGTTATACATTTTCCATGTCTATTTGATGAACTGGAAAATCGACTGGGAGTTTGAAACTTTGAATGCAATTGATATTTTCCCAACGGGACTTGTCGCAACTCTTGGTTGTCTTTGTTTTTTTTCCTCCAACTAATAATGCAAAGAAAATTATATATGTGAGTAATGAGTAAATTGCTAGAAATTTCAGACACATGCATATTATATATATATATATATATATATATATATAGTCCCATTCACGTGTGGACGTCTATTTTGTATTAAAATGTAGACCTCCTCATCTTGACGTGTAAATTAATGATCATAACCATCCATATTTTAGGTCATCCTTCAAGGATTATTTTGACAAAAAAAAATTCACATTGGAAATTATTTAGCCATTTGATTACCATATTTATTGTTTCAGCTTTATCTGACGCACTACATTTGTCTGTAAACTATATAACAAACAGATGACCAAACAATCTTCAATTCGGCTGATTTTTTGAACCGATAATTAAACCAAATCTAAACAATGAGCGGTTCCGATGATTGAATTATGTTCTCAATTGGTCGGGATGAGGAGGTCCACCTTTTAGTACAAAACGGACGTCTACACGTGAAGGAGACTGTATTAAAATGTGGACCTCTTCATCCCGATTTGTAAACTAATAATTAGAACCGTCCATATTTTAGGTCCTCATTCAAGGATCATTTTGACAAAAAATATATATATATGAATATATATATATATATACACACACACACAATATTTCTCAAGTAAGGAGGTCCTTACTTTTCTAAGTTATGGAGTTTTAATCTCAGCCGTCATATGTGTTTTAAATGATCTGATCTGACGACTGAGATTAAAACTCATCACTTTAAAAAGTAAGGATCTCCTTAGAGGAGAAGCCCTATATATATATATATATTTGTTTGTTTGTCAGTGGATATGTAGATGCAAATTGATAGAATTAAGATAGGGTAAAAACCTCAAATGGTACCTGAACTATCGCGTAAGGTATTTTTTAGTACCTACGAATTTTAGTTACCAAATATGGTACCTGAACTATTGCGCAATTACCTAATATGGTACCTCCGTTACTTTTTCCCTTATTTTGGAGGGCAAAACGGTCCGCACAACCACTAATAGCAAGAATAAAAACCTCAAATGGTACCTGAACTATTACTGTAATACCCCGAAAATTTCCGTATTATTTTTATAAAATAGTTCGTGAAATTTGAAGTGAAATGATACGATTTCATATTTTTAGGGGTTTTCGTCGTAAAACGATAATTACGGTGGTAATTATAAGTTACACAAGGTTAATTAAGGTAACTTTTTACCCGTTGAGAATTTGGGAAAACTTCCTTCATGAAAGTTGTAGACCTCGTCGAATCGAGTTCGTAGGAATTTGGTTCATCGGAAATGGACATCGTATGAAGGACTTACAGCCCTCGGAAGTTCCACGTTTTTCTATAAAAGAAAGATTTTTTTTTTTTTTCTGGAACTTTCTCTCTCCTCCCTCTCTCTCTCTCCCCGCGCAGCTCTCCCTTTCTCTCTCTTCTGGTTGTTTTCCGGCGAGCCGTGACCGGCCACCGTGTGCCTCACCGCCACCACCAAAAGGTGCAGCTCGGGCCGACAGACCTAGCCCACCCGGCCTTGCCGCCCGCCTCGCCGGCGTGACGCCGCACGCGGCGGCCAAAGAAGAGGCCGACGGCCTCCTCATGCTCCGGCCATTTTCCGGCCACCCCGGACCAATCCGTGTATCGGGTTTTGAAGCCCTCAACCCCATGAACACGATGGTGCCCTTGGATTTCACCGAAAACCACCGTAGGCGGCAGATTGAGCTCGGGAAGTTTTGGATCTAGAACTTGCCGACACCGATTCCGGCCACTTCCACTTCGATCCAGACTTTGAGGTAGTTACTAAACTTGTTGGGCTTGTTGAGTTCTACATTCTGGTAAATTTTGGTAGCCATCGGACCACCTTGACCGGCGGCCGGCAGCCACCTCCGGCGGCGCGTCGGCGGCGCGTCAGGTCGGTCCTGGAGCAATTCTTTGCTCCGTTTGACTTGGTTCGTCGATACGAACAACTTTCGTGTTTACAGTTTTGTGAAATTCGGTCGTTTGAGCGATGATCAATTAAGCAATGGTTATGGATCGTTAGATCCGTGATGATCCGACCGTTGGATCATCACCATATTTGGATATGATGTTAGGATGCTAGAAATAAGCATGCTGTTGGATTTTGGAAGTTTCAGATTTGGTGTGGGACCCGTTGATGAATAGTAGACGTGGGACCTACGTTGACCGATGGTTGACTTTTGGTCAAATGGTCTCGATTAAATGTTCCGATGTCGTAGGAGACATTTGAGGAACATTTGGATTATTTTGGAAATGTATTATGCTAATTGGATATTGCATAATCATAGGTGTTTACGAGAAGTGTAGCTCGTGCTTGTCGATTCCTGGTTACTATTTGAAGACGCAGCAGGAATTAGAGGTGAGTGAATTTCACGATATTTTATATATGAATATTAATTCATATTGTGTTGTTTGCGAAAATAAATAATTATATTTATTTAAATGATTTTGCGATATATAAATTAAATACAGTTTTAATTTGATATATCAGCATGTGTGATTTTGTGTTAAAACAATATTTGAAAGTATTCATTTTATTGTTTTAATTGGTGGATTTTGTGGGAAACAATATTTCAAAAATTATGATATTGTGTTTGCCTACTCGAATGTTTTTTATAGCCAATGGGTGAAGGTTAGAGCTTTAGACAGTGTAGCCAATGGGTGAAGGTTAGAGCTCTAGACTGTGTAGCCAATGGTGAAGGTTAGAGCTTTAGACTGTGTAGCCAGAAGGTGAAGGTTAGAGTTCTAGACTGTGTAGCCATGTATTCATTGAAAACAAAGATGAATACTTTATGTAATAAAGGAGAAGAAAAATGGTATTCTCGCTTTATCTTGATGTATTAAAAGGAGAAGAAAAATGGTATTCTCGCTTTTAATCATTTGAAGTTGATTGTGGTTTTGTGTGAGTATGATATGAATTTGCTTCTTAAATAATTGAAGCATTGATTTATTGAATTACAATTCTTGAACAATATTGAATTGTATTTTGAAGTTTTTACTTCTTTAAAAATTGAAGTAATTATTATTATGATTTACGATTCTTAAAAAGAAAGAATCATAATTTTGGGAAATGATTTTGGGGAAAGTTTATATTGTTTAATATTCTGAATTACCCTGGGATTAACATACACGTTTATGGGACGTGTGGGGTTAAAATACGTGGTATGGGGCGCGTAGGTTCAGTATATTTTATAATATGAATTTTCGGGATTTGAATTGTTTTTGAAAAGTATAAGTTACATATATTTGTTTAAAACAAACTATATATGTATATTTTGTTAAACGGTTTAGGGTGAGTAAAACTGAGTTAACTCATACCAGCTTCGTAAGCTGACTGGGTTTGTTGATATAACCCGGTACACTATTCCACGGTGTAGGGGTTATACCTGCAGGTTAGGATAACCAGGAGTAATGCAAGGCTGCATACTTTTTGTTGTGTTATAAGACTTCCGCTATTTTATGTTTCGCACTCTGAAGATTTATTTATGTAATATTTTGATGTATCAATTTATTATATAAATATTTGGTATGTAATATTCGACTCTTGTATTGAGTTTGAAATTACAATGTTGGGCATGGAGTTGGTGTTGTGTACTTGAATTAAAAAGAAAAAAATTCTAGTGCATATTTGTATTTGATATTCCATGTCGTCACGTTCCCGAAATGGTTTGTAATTAAGGGCAAAATGCCTTATTAATTGATTGAAAAATCGGGGCGTGACAGATTGGTATCAGAGCAAAACAATGCTCTAAGGAAGTGATTGAGCAATGGAACGCTCTACTGTAATGAAACGAGTTGTTGAGTTGTGAAGTGAAGTTAGGGTTTAGAGCTTAGGATCGGTTTAGGGTTTGACGTTAGGTTCTTAGATTCATTCAAGTAATGGTTACTTCGTATGCTTAATTACGCACAGTATTTATCGAGTGATGGCCCGACCGCGGCGGATCCCCATCATGTGCTCTTCAGTGCTGTTGTGTTGTTAAGAATATAAAGTACAAATTAAAATTCCTTATACGGTAGTCTTACATGGCTACATTCTTAACTCTCTCAACCGTACCCTGGATCAAACGACAGACTTGATCCACTGACCCTTTCTTATTCTTCAGCAACTCAGTAGAGATCTGTGTTGCTACTGTTACTAGACAACCAATGTACGGATTGTCTGAGACCCCTTCTGTTCTTCCAGCAGTAGGCATATCTGGTAGAATTGAAAAACCTGAAGTTAGGAATACAATTGTACCTAACTCACAACCACCTAATAACTTCTGGACCGTTGACTGACTGATAGAGGCATAAATCACGTATGACCCTGTTGAATCAGTACAACTTTCTTGGAGTACGTAGGTGTCGTCGATTTGCATCAAGGTGACACAGTTGCGTGGGTCTTGACCCGTTGTGATGTGTGCAATCTCTTGGACTGTCTTGCCCAATGCTTGGTGGTCCCACTGGTTCCGAGTTTGTACGTCAGTGAAGAAGTCAAACAGCTTTCGGTGAGAGACATGATGTTGGAATATTGCAGTTGCAGTTCGAGTAAGACCATGAGGCTTATTCGGCCTATTCCAAATTTTGTTAGTGGAGACTCTTATCCCTGAACCCCTGAACTTGGTTTGTTCAGCTACCTTCCATTCATGAGCAGTAGAGTTGCCGATGCCTGTGCAGAAATCCGTCACTAATCTGCATGTCATCTGCAACAAGTTTCTTCTTCCTTCTACCGATGGTATGACACAAAAGTCTTGAGGTGGATGAGTGACAGCCGCAGAATAGTTGAACCGTTCTGCTTGCCTCTGCAATATTTCTACCCATCGCCTTGCTCCAAAGGCTAAGCCTGACTCCACTAGCGTTCTGTATGTTTGGTGCATGAGTTGATCTCGTACATCAACATGTTCCACCCATACGACACGAGAGCTGCCGTTGAACAAGTCTTGGATTAAGCATCCGGATGGACGCTTCTTGCATTGAGATCTGGGGTGTGGACCCAGATTTGAACTTAACCCCTCCACAGAGACATCAACTATGGCCCAACTCTGTTCTGTTTGTCGTTGACAATAACGAACAAAGTGAGTGACACGAGTGGAGACAGATGGAGTGGTTACCTGGAACTCAGCAGTCATGACTTGGATAGTGTCGTGGTAGTTTTCAGCAGTCCCTGTTGATAAGACATCAAGGATATTCGCCCTTGAAATGATGCTACTGAATATGGTGGACCATTGGTCCACATCCATGAAGAAATTCAAGAGTACGACAGGACTGAGAGGAATAGTGGCTGTGTAGCGAGAAGCTTCGGTTTGGAAGTTAGTGGGAGTGAGATCAATACCGTTAGTGAAGATTCTCTTGTACTCTGCTTCATTCAGGAACTCATGAAGCGTGGCTGAGCTGGATTTGAGTGCAGAGATCCACAGTGGCGCATCAGCAGATGCCATGATGATTAGCTCATCTCTGACCGACACAATGATTTCAGAAATCTTAGTTGTGTCTGCCACGACAGATGCTTGTTCAGGTTCTGAACGGTTGATGTTGTCTGGTTGGTGTGTAGAAGAAGAGTGATGTGGGATCGACATACACTTTTGAACATCCCTCCTCATGTGAGACTTTTCCCTTGGACCGATGACTGCAGGAATTGGAAGAGTCTGAGGTTGTGGGGTAGTCTCTTCGATTCCTTTGAGTAGCTCACTATTGGGAGTAACTCGTTTTCCACAGTGGTTGCAGTTGATTCGGTTGAATGCTGCTTGGTACTGGCTAAGTTGAGCTTGAAGCTCATTGATTTTCTGTCTCAGCAGAAAATTTTGTTGACGAGTTGTTTGGGCAGGCGTTCGGGGTCGATGCTTTATCACCCAGGCAGAGACTTGTGCAAACGTTAACTTTATTTGGTCACCCAAATCTTGTCGCTGTTGAACAGTTGGCTGTGGAAAAGCCTCGACGAAGTCCTTCAATGCTTGGACTTGGTATTTGGTGAAGCTCTTCCTCAGTGGAATACGTTTGGATGAACTAGGTTCAGCTTGTGGAGATGATACTTGTGGACTTGGGGCTATTTCAATGGCTTCGTCTTCTGCTAGAAGCATGTCTAGCATGTCGATATCGTTGTCGAATCCGATTGCTGGTGAAATTATTTCATCTAAGCCCTCAAAGAATTGGCTTTCAGAGGGATCAGATTGAAGTAATTCACTGAACGAATTCACTTTACGTGACATGTTTGAGTTGGTGTAAATTTCTGAGAAGTGGAGTGAAGAAGTCCTCTTTGAAAGAGAAAGGAGGTTATGGCACTAATGGAAAGTATCTGTTAGTGGATGCGTAAGGTGTATATTTATGGTTGGTGGAGGATTTGAAAATTCAAAAGCAAAAGTGAGCGGCTGATTACAGCTAATTGTCGGAGCCCTTGGAGATCGTGGAAGATTTTTTTTCCCCGATGCATGGTTTTTCCACATACAGTTCCACTCTTGTGAGACCTCGCATCTTTTGAGGAATTAATTATGCGAAAGCAAAAGGAAAAGAGTCATTATGACCGGTGTTAGTGGAAGACTGAGTTTTTTCTTGGTTAAATCTTGTGGAATCTTGTATCGTGGGCGATACTTTTGAGTAATTGAGACAGATATGAGCAATAATTATTCTTAGTGGGTTGCTGAGTGCACCGCACTCGCATTAAAGAAAGTTTTCCCTTACAGTGGAAAGTTTGGTTTAAATACATGGGATAAGAGTTGTGTTGCTTAACTCATATCTGTTATCAATCAATCTTCTCAAAAATTTCTCTTGCAAAATGGTGAGCAAAGGAGAGTGCAGCAAACGTTCCAAGAGTACGGAATGGAGTGAACTTCCGGTGGAGATCTGGAAGTATATCTTCCAATTGGTGGCTACTGCATCCCTGCAGAGCACAATGGAACTCCGTTGTGTCTCGAAAGACTTCAAGGAGTATGCTGACAGTTGGTCCACTCTTGCGGCGATCGACATGGATGGGTTCGATGGTGGATCCAGACCCACTGGTTCCATAGAAGCGGATCGGCAAGTGCGCATCTTCGCAAATCGTTGCTGGGAAGCGAAGAACCCGGAGTCTCTATTCCGAATGGGAATACGAGTACTTGTGGAAGCGGCCAACATACCCTTAGCCCTGGAGTACTTCGATGCAGCATGCAAACCAGGAACTCTGTATGGTGCACGTCCAAGTTCGGTGGTAGGTCATCATGTTGCGTTTTATGCAGCATGTATGATTAAGATGATATTGGGACCACGAGCCAAGCAGCAGGAAGTGGTGCAGCAACTGTGTGAAGCCCTCGACTGGTGGAGAAGCGGATGGAACATCTACTACTGTAGACAAGAAGTCGAGCGGATGATGCATCAGGCCGAGTTTTGTCATGAGCATCTACTGCTGTATTTTCCGTCGACTACTGCTTTCCTGCCCGCCGGTAAATGTCTTACTTGCGGTGAGTCAAGTTTTTGGCGTCCTTTTGGCCAGGACATGTGGGACGTGGATGGAGATAGGCATGCAGCTAGAGAATGTTGCGACACTTGCAAGTGTTTCGTGGAGGCAGCATATTTCTACCAGCTGATGATGTATGGAATTCCGAGACATCCGGCCTCTTATCCACGAAGTCACTATTGGAGGTTTAAGGATGGCTTCTGGTAGTTAAAGCCCTGTGAGGCAATCTTAGAATTTGTAATAGGAATATTTCGGAAGTTGTGGTTGTTATGTTGTGGTTTGTTGTGTACTACCTAAGTTATCATCAATAAAATTTGGATTTTGTAATTGAAGTGTGATGACCTTGGGTATACTCTGCGTCCTAATTTCGGGACGAAATTTCTTTAAGGAGGGTAGACTGTAATACCCCGAAAATTTCCGTATTATTTTTATAAAATAGTTCGTGAAATTTGAAGTGAAATGATACGATTTCATATTTTTAGGGGTTTTCGTCGTAAAACGATAATTACGGTGGTAATTATAAGTTACACAAGGTTAATTAAGGTAACTTTTTACCCGTTGAGAATTTGGGAAAACTTCCTTCATGAAAGTTGTAGACCTCGTCGAATCGAGTTCGTAGGAATTTGGTTCATCGGAAATGGACATCGTATGAAGGAGTTACAGCCCTCGGAAGTTCCACGTTTTTCTATAAAAGAAAGATTTTTTTTTTTTTTCTGGAACTTTCTCTCTCCTCCCTCTCTCTCTCTCCCCGCGCAGCTCTCCCTTTCTCTCTCTTCTGGTTGTTTTCCGGCGAGCCGTGACCGGCCACCGTGTGCCTCACCGCCACTACCAAAAGGTGCAGCTCGGGCCGACAGACCTAGCCCACCCGGCCTTGCCGCCCGCCTCGCCGGCGTGACGCCGCACGCGGCGGCCAAAGAAGAGGCCGACGGCCTCCTCATGCTCCGGCCATTTTCCGGCCACCCCGGACCAATCCGTGTATCGGGTTTTGAAGCCCTCAACCCCATGAACACGATGGTGCCCTTGGATTTCACCGAAAACCACCGTAGGCGGCGGATTGAGCTCGGGAAGTTTTGGATCTAGAACTTGCCGACACCGATTCCGGCCACTTCCAGTTCGATCCAGACTTTGAGGTAGTTACTAAACTTGTTGGGCTTGTTGAGTTCTACATTCTGGTAAATTTTGGTAGCCATCGGACCACCTTGACCGGCGGCCGGCAGCCACCTCCGGCGGCGCGTCGGCGGCGCGTCAGGTCGGTCCTGGAGCAATTCTTTGCTCCGTTTGACTTGGTTCGTCGATACGAACAACTTTCGTGTTTACAGTTTTGTGAAATTCGGTCGTTTGAGCGATGATCAATTAAGCAATGGTTATGGATCGTTAGATCCGTGATGATCCGACCGTTGGATCATCACCATATTTGGATATGATGTTAGGATGCTAGAAATAAGCATGCTGTTGGATTTTGGAAGTTTCAGATTTGGTGTGGGACCCGTTGATGAATAGTAGACGTGGGACCTACGTTGACCGATGGTTGACTTTTGGTCAAATGGTCTCGATTAAATGTTCCGATGTCGTAGGAGACATTTGAGGAACATTTGGATTATTTTGGAAATGTATTATGCTAATTGGATATTGCATAATCATAGGTGTTTACGAGAAGTGTAGCTCGTGCTTGTCGATTCCTGGTTACTATTTGAAGACGCAGCAGGAATTAGAGGTGAGTGAATTTCACGATATTTTATATATGAATATTAATTCATATTGTGTTGTTTGCGAAAATAAATAATTATATTTATTTAAATGATTTTGCGATATATAAATTAAATACAGTTTTAATTTGATATATCAGCATGTGTGATTTTGTGTTAAAACAATATTTGAAAGTATTCATTTTATTGTTTTAATTGGTGGATTTTGTGGGAAACAATATTTCAAAAATTATGATATTGTGTTTGCCTACTCGAATGTTTTTTGTAGCCAATGGGTGAAGGTTAGAGCTTTAGACAGTGTAGCCAATGGGTGAAGGTTAGAGCTCTAGACTGTGTAGCCAATGGTGAAGGTTAGAGCTTTAGACTGTGTAGCCAGAAGGTGAAGGTTAGAGTTCTAGACTGTGTAGCCATGTATTCATTGAAAACAAAGATGAATACTTTATGTAATAAAGGAGAAGAAAAATGGTATTCTCGCTTTATCTTGATGTATTAAAAGGAGAAGAAAAATGGTATTCTCGCTTTTAATCATTTGAAGTTGATTGTGGTTTTGTGTGAGTATGATATGAATTTGCTTCTTAAATAATTGAAGCATTGATTTATTGAATTACAATTCTTGAACAATATTGAATTGTATTTTGAAGTTTTTACTTCTTTAAAAATTGAAGTAATTATTATTATGATTTACGATTCTTAAAAAGAAAGAATCATAATTTTGGGAAATGATTTTG
Organism: Rubus parviflorus; assembly: GCA_029955375.1. Lineage (NCBI taxonomy): Eukaryota > Viridiplantae > Streptophyta > Magnoliopsida > Rosales > Rosaceae > Rubus > Rubus parviflorus. The sequence goes on along the minus strand of JARGGL010000006.1, from coordinate 14,289,415 downwards.
GGGAAAGTTTATATTGTTTAATATTCTGAATTACCCTGGGATTAACATACACGTTTATGGGACGTGTGGGGTTAAAATACGTGGTATGGGGCGCGTAGGTTCAGTATATTTTATAATATGAATTTTCGGGATTTGAATTGTTTTTGAAAAGTATAAGTTACATATATTTGTTTAAAACAAACTATATATGTATATTTTGTTAAACGGTTTAGGGTGAGTAAAACTGAGTTAACTCATACCAGCTTCGTAAGCTGACTGGGTTTGTTGATATAACCCGGTACACTATTCCACGGTGTAGGGGTTATACCTGCAGGTTAGGATAACCAGGAGTAATGCAAGGCTGCATACTTTTTGTTGGGTTATAAGACTTCCGCTATTTTATGTTTCGCACTCTGAAGATTTATTTATGTAATATTTTGATGTATCAATTTATTATATAAATATTTGGTATGTAATATTCGACTCTTGTATTGAGTTTGAAATTACAATGTTGGGCATGGAGTTGGTGTTGTGTACTTGAATTAAAAAGAAAAAAATTCTAGTGCATATTTGTATTTGATATTCCATGTCGTCACGTTCCCGAAATGGTTTGTAATTAAGGGCAAAATGCCTTATTAATTGATTGAAAAATCGGGGCGTGACAATTACACCGTTACCAAATATGGTACCTGAACTATTACACTCTTACCTAATATGGTACCTGAGGTACCATATTAAGTAAATATGCAATAGTTCAGGTACCATATTTGGTAACTAAAATTCGTAGGTACTAAAAAATACCTTACGCGATAGTTCAGGTACCATTTGAGGTTTTTACCCATTAAGATAATCAACCCACCATTCGTAATATCTCATGGCCATCATCATTTGGAGAGGAAAGAAAAGAAATGGGAACCGCAGCTTTTAATTCCTCATCGCTGGGTCTTTCATGATTTGCTGGCCGGACTGTGCTTCAGTTCTGATGTCGCATTCTGCGTAGAAGGAACAAAATTTTCTGAGTGTTAACAAACTTTTCTAATGTTAAAACCAATCAACCGCATCACTAACTACCAAAATTAATACATCCAATATAAAAGTTAGAACCAGAGACTTACCGCCACCAATTTTCTCTGCATTTCATAAAGTTGCGAATGCAACTCATCTGCTGCAGAGGGTACTCTAGACATCTTTCTGGAGAGAAAATGAGAGTACGTTAAGAATGAAGTCTATCCGAATTTAGCTAAGAGAAGAACATAAGCAGTAAAAGGATCAAATGATGAGGTTCACTTTCTTGCCAATATCTGACCTAGATATTTTGATTAAAGGTTTAAATGGTTCAACCATATTTATTGTAAATCCAATTCTAAAATGAAAAATAAAAAATTCCTTGGTGCAACGGGGTGGCCCATTTTCTTGCGAAGGCTGCTATTCCTAATATTGCAACTGGTTTGTGGAAAGAAGTTGGCCCTCCTTGGTTGGAGCATTTGCTTCTTGATGATGTCTCTAGTTGATGTAGGGGCGTGGCATTTACCTTTAAATAAGCCACATTGCCCCATGGTTATAATTGACCCATCTTTTATTAATGAAATGCTATCTTTGATAGAAAAAAAATTCCTTATTATATCATATTTACTGTAATTTGGTTTACTAGCTTGTTTTCCAGATCTGGTTCCAGAAACTTAACAGCTCAATTTTATCTTTAGATCTTATGTGTGATTTCAATTCTTTGAATTTTCCCAACAAATCACACAATATATAAGTACATTTCCATATATACCAAGGACAAAAGAATCTAACAACTAATATTCAACAATTATAATGAATCATTCTGTGGTGGGATTAAGGTGGTTACTCTTTGAATGAAAAGGTGGTTACTAAACTTTATGCAGAATTGATGAGTTTACAAATTGGCTCATGATGGTGGTTTCACTCATATAGCGCTAGAAATTAAATAGATGAAAAGGAAATTGTTCTTAATCACCACCATAAATTCCTGGTCACAAGCGTACCAAAAGAACATTGCAGTATAAATGTATTCATAATCTAGAGACTAAATTCCACTCCCCAATTGTTGTCATAGGGACAAAAAATTAGTACGAAAATAAATGACTATTTTATGATCATACAAATTATTGTGAATTGTAAATATCTAGTTGGAAGGAAAAGCGGAAGTGAGATCGAAAAACAAACAAACAAAGCACATGTTTACCTCTCCAGCGTAGATCCATGTCTGGTAAATCAATGATCCGATAAACAATTTCAAGGTTATTTTTTTCATAGAAAATAAGAGTTCAAAAGTAACATATCTGACTATGGAAATCAAAATTAGAGAGCAAGAATGGTTACACAACAATAAAAATTGTTATGCATGAGTTTGAATGCGCATGTGAGACCTAGATATCACCTAATTATATATAGATTTACTAGAAATTTCTTGGATATGTGGCATTTGCGGATTGGCAATAACACGTCATATTCAATAAAAATTTTCTTTCATTGGTAACGTTTAGACATATGTCAAATTTACATTGGTATTGACACGTAAAATTTGTGATTTCATTGACAATTGTCATTACTGTATTGGATATGACATGTCATATTCAAGAAAATGTTTAATTCATTGGTAATTTTTAGACATGTGTCAAATTTATATTGGTATTGACACGTAAATTTGCGATTTGCATTGACCATTGTCATTATTGAATTAGATAGGACATGTTGATATTTTATAAAAGATTTGTCCGTAAGTCACTTTTAGCCACATATTCAATTTTTTTTTTTTGAGAATACCACATATTCAATTTGTCTAGGATTAAAACGTGCAATAATAATGTGTAAAAGAATGTCCTTATGTCTATAACTCAATGCCTCATGGATCAAGTGATCGACCATCTTCTGCCAAAACAACCTTCTAGGAATTAAACAGCTTAACAACTACTTTGTATTTTTCAAGTAACGTGATACCATACCATCACTTTACTAAAATTGTTGCCCAAGTACTGGAAAGATATATCAGGAAAATTATACATCCCATGTGTCAGAAAACTTTTTGGGCTGTAAAGACAAGTTCATAGCTAAGCATATATGGCTGATCACACCATCCGACACCATACTAGTTGACAATGCAACGTGCACTCCCTCTCTTTCCATCTGTCGTGTGACAAATATATAGGCCACAGCATGAGAAGTAAGAACATGCATGATTGGTATTCGATCACCACTTCAGCCACAAGACGACACAGGAAATATTGCATTAGTTTAAACCCTCAATCAAATGGTTCATGTGGCTGCAGCTTCTGCCATTTTCTGGGAATTCACCACTCTTGGTTTTATTTAATTCATGCCTAAACTCAAGAAGCCCCATTCATATATCTAGTTTGGCGACTCGATCACAAGGAAAATTAACATCAATTGGGTAAGAAGCACATAAATTGCCTCTTGCTTATTTCCTTAATATCTGTGGGAAAAACCCATGGAAGGAACCGATATATACCTAGCTTCTTATTATAGCGTATGGGAAACACTATAGTCCGATCGGAAAATTCTGCGATATATTCACATATCACGTACTGCTTTAAATTTCGATATGGATAGACCTACTCCATGTGCAGTGATCGATGACCAACTTACGTTTTACTTCATCGATCAGGATTTCTGGCAAACATATTATAGATATATTGTACCAAAATAGTAATATAATTAATAAAGGATCCGATCATGACATAACATGAGCACAATTCATGGCAGAGACAAATTCCTACCTCGAAAAGTAAAAACCTGGATTTTAGGCACTCGCATATGAATTTATCCGCAATGAAGTGAATTCTTATAATAAGTAATTAATTATACCTCTCAGGCTCTCATTCAAGTTCATATGTACAAATTAACTTCTTACATACGTACTGCATATCCTCTCTCTAGCTAGTACTGCTTCCTAGCTTACTAAGCTAAAGTACAGAATGAAACTTCCTAACATCGATCAAACTAGAAAACAAACATAGATTTTCCAAAATTTCTGCAGCAATCTAAAAATATAATAACCGGCCAATATGAACCAAAAACGATCGAGAGTTCCGCATTCTCTTCTTGAGATCCTACTTGTTCTGAGTAGGATTTGCAACACTTGGGGGTGCCTTCCTCAAACTAGACTCCACAGCTTTCTTAGGCTGATCTTTCATGGTTCCAGTACTTATAGTACTAGTGCTTGCAGAAACAGAAGCATGCTCAGCCTTTGGAATATTTAACAAGAGCCTCCTTGATCGGCTTCCTTCTCTGCTGGGAAAGATATCGATAATCTGTTCTTCATGGCAGAGACAAAAAGAGGAGCATAGAAGGATTTCAAACAGTAATAGCAGAACAAAGAGAGCACCCAAAGTAGTTCTGAAACTGATGATCTTCATTATTGAGAGGTCTTGGTACAAGTGAAGACTAGAATTGGAAGTATTAGTGTGGTTAAAAGCAGTGAGCGTGGGAGTAGGTTTATATGAAAAGGGCATGCAACATGCCTACTTCACGTGGTATGCCAAAAGCTTGAGTAATAAAATATTGTTGGAGATGGAGAAAAATCGTTGCAATCCATGCCTGGTGTATGACCAAAAGCTACGATGACTAAGCTAGCTAGCAATCGTCAACACACACAGCTGGCCAAATGAGAATAGAAGGCAACTTGATATTTTCGTCTATTTTCCATTACATATTTGTTAAAATTAAGCACGTGTAGAGCATGTGACTTAATGCGGAGGGATATTAGTGTTTTTTTTTTTACACACACACTCTCATTCCTCTATCTCCAACCTGATATCCGAGAGAAATCGAATCCAAGATATTTCTTGAGACAACTTTAATATCAAATTACTACACCAACCACTTCGGATAAAAAAATCAATTTTGTTTTTTCTTCATGTCTTTTTCCACTTTTTTGTTTTCGTTTCTTTCTTCTTCTTTTTTTTTTTTCGTTTCTTTCTTTTTTCTGCAATGAACCTCATCATCTGGGTTCTCTTAGTTTTTCAGTAGAGGCAAACTACAAATGGCAAACCCATAAAGAAAAAATCAGGAAGAGAATGAGGACTAAATTGAGAGAACCCAATCCATTGGAAAATTAAAAATACACAGCTCTTCTTCACCAAATTGAGTTTAAAATCTTTGAAGTGAAGGAGAGCAATAATAATAATACTAACATTTCCGCTCAAAAAAGTAATAATCTATAAGGACCTTCCACTAAAATATTTATTTTTTGGGTCATTTTAAAGGATTGCTTGTGTAGTTGTGTCCCCCTTTACCATTGCATTTCGGCATTCTAATTGTTGAAGTTTTAAGTTTTTATACATAGATCATGTATGTAAACAATTAGCCGAATTAGAGATTGTTTAGGCATTAATAATTGTAAATTATCATTACACCAATCAATTATTCATATTGGACAGAGTTTGTTATTAGTTCATATATTTAGTCCAAGTTAAGTTAATTTTGATATAATCAACATGCACATTTTCTCTTTTTCTAAATTCATAAATATTATTAAAGGTACAAAGATTCTCAGGTAAGGAGATCCTTACCTTATAAGGTGCGGAGTTTTAACCTCAGTTGTCAGATCCGTTTAAATGACATGATCTGACAGCTAAGATCAAAACTCCGCATCTTATAAAGTAAGGATCTCCTTAGTGTAGAAGTCCTGATTAAAGGTATATATGTGATATATGCCCTTGGGATTAGCCCAAATAGTGAGGGACCAAGGTTGAGAATTAGGTTCGGATTAGGCTAGGTCAGGGATTTGATCCCCCTCCAATGTAACCAAAAAGGTATCTACGTGATATACAAACAATCCACTAGTTAAATTAATCTATTTCTTTCAAATACTACACGGTCTTTGCTTATAATACTTATGGTGGTAATGATTTTGAAGAAGGAAAAGGGGAAGGCCATAGTCCTTAACCCGCAATGGATAGAGAAGGATTTTTCAATCACAAAGTATCGGCTCCTAGAAATATAGAAACAGTTTTGATCGATAAATACTAATAACTCTCATATGGAAAGGAAAAAGCCATTAGATAATGAACTATTGGTTCTAAGCGCGATAATTCAACAATTCGAAGTACTATTCTTGCGTATTTTTGATGAACCAGCGTTTTATACATAGATGTAGGAAGATTTGTTTAGGAAGTAAGAAGCCCCTTTGACGTCTCTTCATCTGCAAAGAATTCTTGGTGTGAAAACATAGAGATAAAGAGTGGATTCTCATGGTCCCAAGCCAATTTACCTTAATGACTTCCAACTCGGCTCATTTAATTTTTTTTTTTGCACACATGCTTAAACGGTTAATTGCCGAAATGGAATTAGAAAGTGGGTCATACATGCGATCTTTTAAAATATACAAAAAAATAAATCTCTTAGTTGAAGGGCCCTGTATATGTGCATATCTTTTGAAATGATAAATTTGTAATTAAGAACTTCCCTTAACAATTTTTTTACTAGGTTGGAACTTGGAAGCCGCTAAGCATGTGATGATGTATATAACTACTACTGCTTTCTGACTTGGTTGAAGATTAAACTATGAAAATCATGTGACTGATCACAGTGATTCCAACTCAATCATTATCGCTACACATGTTCATGCTTGATCTTTCTATTCATATTAACTTAGCTGGGTTAGCATCTTTCTATTTTAATCTTAATACATTTTGGCCCCAACATTCTAATTGCTTCTTTCTTTTTGCATCTTGACTTTGTTGAATTCTGCCAAATTTTTTACACCCTAGCTAATATATAGATATATACGATCTCCTATAGCGAGAATCTATAGATCTAGAAGAGAAATCCTGGATTTTGCAAAGAAGATCATTTGCAGTGCCAAAATTAGGTTAGATTTACAATGTCTTTTTTGACTGAACTAGCTAGCCTTAGCTGGAGGATAGTCAGCAATATTTGAAATGACTTTGATTCCCTTAGAGCTTAGATACTTTAATAGGGTAGTCCCCAGTATCTCTACTTGTTATTCAAATATATATGTAGCTTCAATTAAAATCTGGATTAGCATGAACAATGAAAATATGAAATGGTGATGCACCATGTGAGGGAGAGAATTTCTTTGAAAAAATAAAACCTTATTTTCTCTAAATTGAAGTTGTATATATCGGGTCAACTGATTGGGTCAGTTTTGAATTGGGTCGGTGTAACTTAAAAACACCCACTTGTTTTACAACCTGCGTGTCTCATTTTTTAATCTTTACCGTCCATACCTTTCAAATGAGATCGAAAGGCCCAAAAGAGTTATCCACAAATTTTGAAATTTTGCCAGAGAGCATTACTGTGTGTATATATCTTATAGATGCCTTCTCCACTACGGAGCTCCGCACATTTAAAAGTTGCGGAGTTCCAATGTTAGCCATCAATTCTGTTTAAATGATTTAATCTGACGGCTGATATTGTAACTCCGTAGTGAAGAAATATTCATATCTTATATATATATATATATATACATGGCTTCTCCACTAAGGAGATCCTTATTTTTTTAAGTGCGGAGTTTTAATCTTAGCCGTCAGATCATATCATTTAAAACGGATCTGACGGCTGAGATCAAAACTCCGCACTTTAAAAAAGTAAGAACATCCTCATATGAGAATCATTGTATATGCATGTGAAGGGGACGGTATATATATATATATATATATATATTTAGTTTCAAAGGATCTCTTTTTTGAGTTGATCTGCTGGTGCATACAATTTTTTAAGTTATTTTTTTTTATCAATACTAGAGAGGAGATCAAAGGGCTTTTGGATCTCAGAAAAGAACTCTCAAACTGGCCCTAAGTTTAACTAAGATTCTCTACTAACACTTCGTTGAGAATAATATCTTACGACTAATGCTAGTCAACGGTGTATACAAAAAGAATAATTTCTTGTTATTAATTTTTTGTGATGGTACAATTGTGTCATTTGATTTCTTCCATTTCATTCGTCTGCGAATTGCAATACCTTTTAATCAAGGGTGGAATTTTGTACACCTTCTTATGAAGCATTTGACTCTCCGTGTGTGTGTGTGTGTGTGTGTAGGGCTTCTCCAATAAGGAGGTCCTTACTCTATAAAGTGCGAAACTTTGATTTCAGATGAGATCCTTTAAACAAATCTGACAGCTTAGATCAAAACTCCGCACCTTATAAAGTAAGAACATCTTTACCTGAAAATCATTTTATTTAGGGCTGCCTTTGGTATGGGAACCGACCTTTTTGGGTTGGTACCAATACTGAACCGATGTTCGTCGATTTCCCAATTTTGAACCGCTGCCTACCGTTTGAAGTCGGTATTATTGACATTCGGTAGCCGACTTTTCCAGTCGGTTTTAGTTGATTTTCGAGAATTCCCGATTGTCAGAATCTCAAGTATGAACGGCTGCAACAATTTTTTTTTTTTGGCATTGATCTAGTAATCTAGAGGCTTATGAGCCTAGTATCTCTAGATATTGAGGTTCATATGCCCCATATATGTAAGAAAAGTGAAGAGGATGAGGGCTGCATATGAAGAGAGCCTTAGATCTATAAGAAAAGGGAAGAAGATGAGTACCGCATATGAAGAGAAAAAGGAGGAAGAGGAAAAGATGAAGAATAAAGACAACAAAAATAAGAATAAGATGGAGAAAGAAGATCAGGAAAGGGAAAAAGAAGGTACATAGATGAACAAAAAAAGTGAAGGAGAAGACAGAAGAGTAGAAAACAGAGAACAATGGAGACAGGGGCGGAACTAGAGATTGAGAGTGGGGGGGGCCAAGATATGAAGGAACAGTCAAAATATAAAAAAATGGTTTTATATCAATCAAAAATTAACCAAAGTGGGGGGAAGTAGTGGGGAACTGAGGACATTTGAAGATGTTACATTTATTTTAATAAGTAAAGTGAAATGTGAGACACTTGGGGGGGCCAAATACGTATAGAAGCTTCAATCTAATTAATTAATCAGATGCTCATCAGGCAGCTCAATACATATTGGATCAAGTCAGACAAATCACGGGGGGGCCAGAGCCACCTTAGGCCATAACGTAGGTCCGCCCCTGAATGGAGAACCAAAGAAGAGGAAGAAGAAAGAAATTAAACAGGGTTGATGGGTTCTCAGTTCTGAAAGAAAAAGAAAGAAGAGAGGAAAGGAGATAGGAGAGAGGAGAGAGGAGAGAGGAGAGTTGATTTTTAATTTTGGCTAGATGAGATACTATATATTTAATGTTTGTATGTAATATAATAATCAGGAGCTGTGACGCGTTGGTTGAGGATCAAGGTTGGTATTGGAAGGAGAGGGGTTCGAACCTTGCCATGTACAAAAACTCATTAGTTTTTGTTAAATTCCACATACCGGTCGGTTTGGGATAACCGAGCCTGAGGAATGTTGGGTACCGCAACCGAACCAAGTTGCATTGGTCGGTTCGGTATTATCGAACCGAAGTTTCAGGACATAGTCGGTTTTCGGCATCTTTCAGTTCGGGTCGTTCGGTATTCGGTCGGTTTCGGGAATGTTGGCAAAAAAAGCCAGCTCTAATTTTATTTCTCATTATATATATATATATATATATATATATATATCTCTCTCTCTCTCTCTCTCTCTCTCTCTAAAGCAACGGTTAATTAAGCTTGACACTAAGGGTTCGTATTAGAGAAAAAAACAACAAATTCACAAAGAGAAAAAAGATATAAGAAAAGGGAGGTGGGAGAGAAAATATGATCACCAGTATTAAGAACATCAACTACAAAACGAGATTCTTTGAAATATAAAAACATTGACCAAATTCATCTATGTATATAATAAAAATATTTGAGTTTTTTTTTTATCAAGGGAAATTCATTAAATACTCAGCAAGTGTAACAACAATTACAGTCCCAACTAGGGCAATACATACACAAGACTAAATAACAAGACTAAATAACAAGATACTAAAACTAGATATCCTCACTCAAAAGAGAAGGGACAAACCAGTCAAAGGATTCAAGCGGGAGCATAAATGAGCAGTTGACTGAGCTAAATTGGCCAATAAATAGCATAACTGGTTAGGCGTACCTTTCAGATAGCATGTCCGAGCATTTTCAATCGACATCAACGTCAATGTCATCAACACAAGCTGGTAATCAATCGCATGACCAAAAGTCAATAAAAAACTGGGTCCTATGAACAAAGGACCGACCACCAAAAACTAGACCCCTACAGGGATCCATGACAACAACCCTAACTCAAAGGAGTAAGGACTTATTTGAGATATGAGAACAGATCCAAAACCTAAAAATAATTTAAAAACACAAAACTCCAATGCAAACAAGTTGGAAACTGAAGACAACAATTCTGCCAACACTACCATCACACCACCACCATAGTCGAACCAGCGGGACCCATAATTAGCTATAACATGCATCGCCAACCTATGCATTGCCAACCTCTAATCCCTATCAGAACTTGAATGTCCACTAGATTCAATCATCTGCAAACACACTCAAATCCTCCTCTATAGTCTACACTACCTCCCAACCTCAAACCACTCCTCAACATTGATCCACACTAGTAATCCATCTATGACTAACAACTCCCAGACAACCGCAGCCCTGTCACAACACCAGATCGTTGGCAAAACCACTGTGGACCCAAATAGCTGAGCCTCCGCTGCTACATACCCACACAACCACAACAATTCCAGCCATGAAACCGAAATAAAACATTTACAGACCATGAATAAAACATACAAATGAGAATTTAGTGTTCAACACTTCAGCCATCCGCAGAAAATGAGCTAGAAGAGTCCATCATCTCCGAACCAGGGTCCAGATTTAACAACTTGTACCAGATGAGCCATGCTGCTTCAAAATTGCAAATAACACAATCTTTGAGGGAAGTATATGTCACGAGAGTCCGACCCAAATATTTTGACCCAAAATGGGGTTATCATGATTCATGACCTATCAAGGAAGTCTAAAGTACCGAGTTCAAGTCCACAATGACCCAAGGTAGTCTATCACAATGAACATTGGAGATGACAGAAGCCATCATGGCTAGAAACCTTCTTGACAACAGGACACATAGTAGAGCCCAAAATTAGGTATCCATACATGCCGCACCCAAACCCATATCTAGGAAACATACTTGGGCCCAATCTACTCCACATGCACAGCGATCCTTAAAACAAGCTCGGAAGTGCCCAAACCAAGGGATCTGGGCTACTATGTACCACTTGCAACCTTATTATCTTGGAAATAGCGTCGCCACCTATTGCACCAACCTGCAACCACGACACCATGCCATAACTGGTAATTGTACTACTTAGGGTAAATGCCAACCCCAGCTAGCCAAACCACCATCAAGCCATCCAAAACGACACAGCCACCAAGGTCGTTAGCCAATATTACCCTAGCAAAGGAAACTATACTAACCACCTTAAAAACAAGTACCAGTTCCGGGCAAACCTGTCACCGTAGTCTACTAGACCCGCTAGAGGATGATAGAGCGATAAACATTGAGAAACCAGCGACCTTCAAAAAGCAAGATCCTCCACGACGGTGCTACATGCAAGGCAAAAGAGTAATTCAGACTTCGCCAAGTTTCCAGTAGTCAAGGATAAGGAAAACAGAGTTGAAAGTCCTCTCCAAAATCCTAAGGAGCAACATGCAAAACCAGATCGGCGATGGACCTCTGCTAGTCAAAAGACAAAGGCTCTGAGGAAGCTGATAAAGCATGAGAACTACTAAGACATTTTGGTATACTACCTTTAAACCACATAATGTGACACTTGATGTAGCAGTTAAGCATTGGTTTACTTTATTTGATATTTTAGCATTATTCAATGTTTAGTCGTTACATCATGTGGGTTAAAGGTATACCACTTAGCATTATTCCAACTTAAACAAGGTACCGATTACCAAATGCACTCCACTTCTCATTAGGGATGGCAATGGGTCGGATCGGGGTCGGTTTTTTCATACTCAAACCCGAACCCGAAATTAATATTTGTACCTGAACTCAAACCCATACCCAACTACCGGGTTCAGGTAATTACTGAACCTGAACCCTTCGGTTTGTTATTAACCGAAACCGACCCGCCCACCCGAAAAAAAATAAATAAAAAATAAAAATAATGATACTAATTTTAATATCTTTTTCTAAATGAGATATTAAAATGGAAATAGAGGACCTTTAGAGTGAAACATGTTTTTTAAGGGGGAGATGTGTCCATTTTATAAGTGAGGGAGACCCCATCTTCTTTACACATTTCCCATGTGGGATGTGACGAGTGCAAAAAAGTGGTGTAGATATTAAGACCGGGGGATTGTTGTGTCCACGGGAATTGGTTGCCCCTAACTCCTAGGTATTGTATGATCGGGAACACTAGCTATGATGAAGTGATGAGAAATGGAAGAGTGGGTGAATGGTTTAAATAATGTGTGAAGTGTGATGTAGTGTTTGGTTTTGGAAAGTAATGATGCAAAGAAGAGACAACCAAACAAGTAAGAAAATGCGAGATAAATGGAAGCAAGTAAATAAAGGAAAGTGTGTGCAATGTATGAAAAATGTTGGGGTTTCGGGTCAACCCAAATCCAATGCAACAAGTGACTTGCCAATGATGAATGTGCCTAAACCAATCATGAATCAAGTTCTGTATCTTAGCCATGTTATGGTTCTAGGACCGGGTTTCTAATAATATTCAAATGCCATGTTATGAGTCATTCAAACTCTCTAGGTGTCATAGGGGATTTCTCTATGTTTCCTAATACCAAATCCCCTAAAATGCTTAAAAGGCATAACGAACCGAAACATAAGAACTCAAACAAGCAAACTCATGAACAATCCTCTACTCCACCGATATTATCGATATGAAGTGGATTATTTCTAAAGTATTCTAATGCCTTATTTTGGTCAAAAGAACTCTCCGAAAAGGGGAGAAAGAAAAGAGGCGTAAAGAGCATGAATTAAGGATGATTCAAGAGTTAAACATGTTCATCATACATATTGCCCATTGCCTAGAGAAGAGTAAAGTGGCCAAACCATACACACTCATACAAGATGGATCAAATGCATACCTAAACAGTGGCTAATCCCTCAAATACACATCCAACACATATTAGAATAGACAATACACATATGCATGAAACACAAAGGTATTTATTCATCATCAAAATCATCACAAAGTAACAATGGACTAGAGCACACAACTCTAGTCCCCAACAAGGTTACTACTCACTAATCATCAATATATACATCATCAATTTACAATTAAAAGCTCTAAACATAAGTAGAAGTGAGAGTAAGAATGATAAATGCTCAATAGATGGTTCTCTAGCTTCTCTTTGGCCTTTGATGATGGACTTGATGAATTGGTGAGGATCCCCAGCAGCCAATGGGTGGATGTCGTAGTGGACGTCGTGTGGAACAAATTTGATGAAGGGTGGAGGAGGAAAGGAGGTGAGGAAGTGGGTGAAAATGGTGGAAGAACGCAACAGCCTTCGATGTTCGACCAGTCGAAGGGTCTGTGTCGACCGGTCGACTGGCAGACAGAGAGGAATTCTAAAGGGAAAAATAGAGAGGAAGAAAGGGAAGGGGGAGAGTGATGAGTGAAAGTGGCTAGCTAAAAGATGACCTAAATGGGAAAGAACTAGGTTTATATAGGAGAGAGGGAGAGGGAATTGAGGGCTAAGATTAACTAGGGAAAGATCTAATGGTTAGATGAAATAAATGAAGGACAATAGGATAAATACACATGGGAACAAAAGGTAAGAATAATCAATGAGTGACCTCATGATATCTAGCATAGTCCTTGCTAATTTTGGACCCTCTTATGGTGAGTCACAAGGTTGACTTCGTCCTTGACTTTGACCTTGACACTCGGAGTTGACCAAAGTTGATTTTGCGGTTTCTTTGGCAATCCTCTGGAATTTTCTTGTGCTCATCTTCCGAAACTTCATATTTGGCACTTTGACACTCTAAAGTTGTGGTTGACCACGAGTTGACTGTCGGTCCTCGGGTTGACTTTTCGTCTTCTTGTCGAAAATTCACTAAAAGCTCCAAAACGCGTCTTTTTGCTCCCGATATCAATCTGATGCTTATGTTCCCTATAATAGTGCAAAACAAGGATTAGAGACACTAAACGGCTATTGGATTAGCATTATCAAGGTGATTAGAGGCCTAATTTGTAAGTAAATAACATACAAATCAGGATGCTTGTACACATTTCATAACTTAAAGCTTATCTTGCAATTCTTTTGGAGAGTACGGGAGGGCTACCTCCCGATAAGATTTTGGCTGGCCTCCACCATGAAGAGATAGCTCGGGTGTTGGATTATGTGATATGTTCATAATTTTATATTATTTTACATCATTTTTATTTAATTTTTGTGAAGAAAATTGAATATATAAATGATGTTGATTCTTCTTTCTCTCTTTCTTCTTCCCGACCACTCTTCATCCATCCTCTCATTTCTTGAAAGCTACTTCAAGAATTTAATTAGAGACTCCTACAAGGCATCAAGACATCAAGAATAAAGGGGGTTTTATCTTTCTATCAATATATCATCTTATTTTTGTGTTGTTGATAATTTGTAATGAACATTAATATGAATTGTAGGTAGTTTTATTCCATATTCTCTATTTTCTCCTCAACTTCTTCTAATCAAACTCGAAAATAATGGAAAAAAAAAACTTACTACACTCGCCTTACATATATCCTCGTATCTCACACTATCATCAATCCATCTCTTATCGCACCACTTAGTGTTAGGAACCGTAAGTTAGACTCACCAAGGTAGTTGTGGGCACGCATTCTAATCCTCATAGTAAGACAACCTCGGTCTTAAACTATGTCATCTATATGTTGACACGATACCTAAACGAGGGAGAACTCTACATCTATAAGCAACTCTTCACCACATAGGTTTCAATTCATGATTGCTTGTAAACATGTAATTCTATGTTTGTACAATATAAGGTTAATGCAATAAGGTTTATGTCTAACATGTGGTATTAGAGAGTTACCTACAAGCTTATAATTCATTGAAAACATAATTGTATAATATTATTATTGTTATTGTCGAACTAACTAAGTCAAGTTGACTCATTTTACCAATAGCATATTTTGACAATTTGGTCGGTTCGTATAAGGAAGAAAACTTTTGGGGAAATAAATTTATGTTTTCTGCTTCATCGATCTTGGGTATTAGGTTTCATCAGAAATCAATTTTGCAATTCAATTCATCAATTCATATGTTATTTCTTTTCATTGAATTGAGTAACTGCTTGTTCCGCTGCACTAACTCTATTATCAGGTCATGACACAGTGCAAACGGGTAAGAATCTCATTCGGTCTTTTGAGATTTGTTGCTTGTTCATTTAGGTAGTACTTAATTTGCATCAAAAGATATTTGTCGCTTCTGATAAAAACCTTGCATTAGTTTGTATTTTTTTGCTTTATGAATAATTGGAATGCATACAAGGGACTTTAAATCTATGGTTTTTATATTCGTTAAAGTAGCATATCATAATTTTATCGTGTCTATATTGACATTTTGGCTTTCAGATATCAATTATGATTTAAGTTTCAAAATATACTTCCTTCATTATAAGTATTTGTTTTATACGAGAATGCTTACAAAATTACAAGTTGTTTTCTATCAATTGATTAAACCATATATTTGTCCGTGCATTCTAGTTAGCAAATTCATGTTTGAAGTCTTCATGTTTTGACATGCTAATATATTTAGCATAAAAGTAATTGGTTTCATTCTCCGAGGAACAAATTCATAAAGAACATGAAAACTTTAAGTTTTAGCTATACATACAGATAAGTATAGCATAAAGCCTTGCCTTTGATTTTATGAACAAAAATTAAACTTTTCATCAAAGTGTCAGGTTTAACTATTTACTCTTAATTCAAAATCTAACAAATGGGCAATGATTGTAATCTTTAAGTTATAACATGTAGATACAATTTTCAAAGAAATTGTAAATTTATCTGGTTCATCTTAAGATTAGTGCATTGCAATATTAAAATACTGGGTTCCCACTGTTTTCTTCTGCCAAAAGGTGTGGAAAACTTTTGCTTTCTTAGTATTTTATGTGTTGGTGATGCAATAAGGAAATTTTCGATGCATGTTATTTTTAACCCAAAGGTGAAACATAATTGTGCAGTACGGCAACTTAAGGTTATGGATGAACAAAATCAATGTAATATTTGTTCTTTGCTGTTTAAATATATGCAAGTTACTGTACTAACTTAATTGTCCTATGTTCATCAGTTGTGAATTCTTCTTCCCACCTGTCATCCATTCAAACCTTGAATGGAAGTAATTTCAAAAAGTGGAAACAGGATGTGGAACTTGCGCTCGGGCTTATGGACTTGGATTTAGCATTGAGAGAGGATGAGCCTGTTGCAATCACTGATCAGAGCACTGCTGAACAGAGGCAAAAGAAAGAAAAGTGGGACAAGGCCAACCGGATGTCCATTCTCATCATGAAGAGGACCATGGCTGAATCTGTAAGAGGAGGTATCCCTAACAATGATAATGCGAAGGCATTTCTGGAGGCTGTTGTTGCAAAATTCAAGGAGTCTCAGAAGGCAGAGACGACTTTCCTGATGAATGCTCTTACAACTTCAAGGTATGACGACAATAGCGATGTCAGAGAGCATATAATGAAGATGATTGATGTTGCAAGCAAACTTAATGAGCTGGAGGTACCAATTTCGGATCCAACCCTGTTGAATATGGCAATCAACTCCTTGTCATCAAAATTTGAGCAGCTGAAGGTTTCCTACAATACTCAGAAGGAGACTTGGGATCTTAATGAACTGATCTCTATCTGTGCACAAGAGGAAGAAAGGCAGAAACAAGAGAAGAAGGAAGTGAACTTTGTGCACTCTGCTCATAAAGAAGATGCTTCAGGTTCTGGTAAGTCTTTCAATGCTCCTAAGTTTTCTGATGCTCCTGCCAAAACTGCTCAACCACTTAAGGTTTCTCATGGTCTTAAATTCAAGAAATTCAAATTCAACAAAAAGGGTTCTTTCAAATGCTATTCTTGCAAAAAGGCTGGCCACATGAAGAAGAATTGTGAAAAACACAAGAAGTGGCAGAAAAAGAAAGGTATTTCAATGCTTATTTCAAATGTTTTTGTGTGCATAGAGTCTAATCTTGTTGTTATCCCTTCAAATAGTTGGTGGTTTGACACTGGTTCTTCTGTGCATATCACCAATACCTTGCAGGAATTTACAAGCAGGAGAGCACCAACTAAGGATGAATTCAAAATTTTTGTTGGCAATGGCAAGAAAGTTTCAGTAGAATCCGTAGGAACAATAAAATTGCAGTTAGATTCTGGTTTTGTTTTAGAACTTAAAAATGTTCTCTATGTACCTTCCATGAGAAGGAATTTGATTTCAGTTTCCAAATTAGTTAAGTCTGGTTTTGCTTTTATTATTGATGATGACAGTATGAGGTTATTTCAGAAAAATAAATTTGATACTTTGCTTGGTATTGCTTTACTTAATGATGATTTATGGCAATTGCAATGTTCATCTTTTCAAGAATTTTTTAATATTGAATGTTCTACTTCTAATAAAAGAATGCTCATAAATGAAAATTCTTCCATGCTTTGGCATAGAAGATTAGGAGAAATTTTTTCATGTGACGGTCACACCATCTCATAATGCCAGGTGATGTGACGCCCCAGTAATATAATTACACGTGGAGTCCTATGTGTCTAGTAGCTTAACGTTTTTCTACCGTCTGAGCACCTTTTTTTTTTTGTTGCCGTCTAGTCTCTTAAACTTCTTCCTCCTTCTAATTCTAAAAAAATCTCATTAGTTACAAGCGTCGTCTTCCCCTACCCATCAAACCAAGTCTGCCAATTTTTGCAGATTGACTTTACCCATCAAACCATTGTGGAATCACTTGGGTATTTCCAAGTATTGAGTTATGTGCTTATATTTGGAAGAGCACCATGGTAAGACACAATGTTCCAACCAATATTCAGAATCACAAATATCCAATTCTTGCTGAGAAAATGAAGGTTGGATCGTTTCCCAATTAACCATGAAATGAATGCCTACAACAGTAAGTACAAAAGAAATTGAAACCAATAGGCAAAAATTATCAAAATTTACTTTAAAAGAAATCAAAGTAGTTCTTCGACATTAACAATGAAGAAATCTTAACAACAAACCTTCAGAAACCCAAACCTCACCCTTCTTCTAAAAAGAAAAAAACCTCACCCTTTAAAAACAAGCACCTAAAACTAAACCAATAAATTCCCAGCATTCAAAGGCTAAAAGCTCATCACTCCAGCACCTCGGGAACGACGTGTTTGAGAACAACGGCGGCGTATATTGGATCTTCCGACCCGTTTGATGGGAGTAGAGACCCATATTGAAAAACCAGTCGATCCGACCCACTGAGATTGTAGCCTGATTTTGATGAATTTGAGATTTGTGTTGAGAAACTTGAAATGATTTCAGATCTCACACCTTATGATTCTTAAGATCCACACTGATTTGAGGACCTTCGAATCGATAATTGATAAAGGTATTCACTTGTTGCGTAAAAATTTGCACATAGTGAGCGAAAATGTTACCCAACATAATTTCACTCATATTCATTTAAAAGAATAGAGTTTTTATTATTTCGGGTTCGACCCATTCAAGACAGAATGTGTCTCTTAATTACAATCTCTTGTTACAAGGGAACACCTTTTGATTCCATTTATGAAGAAACCAATTGGGAAATGTGTTTGTTTGTTTTTGCGGCTGCACCCGGAGTATTTGACGGGTTGCCTACGTACCCTGGAAGGGATCAAGCCACTCGTAGTTCAAGAATTTCAATGAGTGAATGACCCATTGGAGGCTTGGATTTTTAGGATGAGAATAATGTTTAGGATGTGGTTGCATCTAGATTATTTGTGTCTAGATTGCCTACATACCCTTGCGGAATCAAACCACATGTAGTTCCAGGCATTTGGAAATTAAATGGGTAGATGACCCATTTATTTTGGATTTGTGTTTGGGATTTCTGTGTGGGTTTAGAGCCCTTGAATTTGGTTTGGGGTAATTTTAGAAAGTGTTTGATTTGGTATTTGGATGAATTTAACTGGTGGAGTCAGGGATTCAAATTGAGATTGGTTGAATTTGACTGGTGGAGTCAGGGATTCGATTTGAAGTTGCGGTTGTATCTAGTGGGTCGCTAGATTGCCTACGTACCCGTTGTGGGATCAAACCAACCGTAGTTCTTGGATTTTGGATTTTTGTTTGGTTTTCTACCACATGGAATTTTGTCACAGATTTCAAACTGTCGATCGAGCATTTTCATAGCACCGCTCGTGCCGAGGTTTTCAATTGGGCTTGGGCCCAAAATTTGAAGTGGGCTTTTTTCCTGGAGTCCCTCAATTTTTGTATTCCTCAGTTTCGGCTTTAGAGTTTGGTGGTGAGTATTTTGATTTGGACACCCATCAAAACACGCCTTGAAGTTTGGGCCCGTGATTTGAAATGGGTTTGCTTCCATTTTTCGTAGGAGACCCAGTGATTCAACTTTGGTTTGGATCTTTGTACCAATTTTTATTGGTAATCAATCAAGATGCCCATTTGATTTTCTTGCCGCACCAATTTTTATTTGATAGCCAACTCATACAATTGGTTCCTTTCACAATCAAGCCAAAACCTCCTTTTGACATGTCTTTGGCTTTTGACTTTTAGAAGATGCTTGAAACATGGACACATAGCAGCAGACCACTGTTTTTGTTGGTTCTTATTTTGTGAACCGCATCTTTATTTGCACTTTGATTAAACAACCGCTTCTTTTGCAATCAACACGAGGACAAGTTTTGCTTTGCCTTGAGCAATATATCATTTGACTGGCTCGGTGGACTACTTTGGCTGTGGGTGACCCTTATTAGTTTGTAGAAAATTGAACATGGCTATCTGGCGACACTTGGGCATTTGCTAACTCCATTTACTTTGTTGTTTGAGGCACAGATGAGATGCCCACCAACTGCTCGATGAAATGCTCAAGAGAACTTGGGAATCATTTATTGCTGACATTTGAAATTTGTGCTTGTCTGCCGAAAGCCTTATGAAGACTTAGCTTCAATTGTAATATTTTGGTGAAGCTACTGTTTGGACGAAGAATTGAAGTTAACTTGCAAGTGTAATTTAGGAGAGAGTCAACACACGTATCATGTTTGTCTCTGTACATTATTGCTTCATTGGTGAAAAACTCATTAATTAAGCCTTCTCCGTGTACAACAAGAACATGAGTCAAGCAACTTCATTTTTTTTTCTTTGGTGCCGTATGGAGTAGAGAAAGGCTTGTTAATTAAGCCATGCTATTTTGTCTCTTGCTCTCGGTCTCCTCTTTGCTTTGAATCACTCTTATACTTAAAAAAGTTTGATTAACAAAGAACACATGGGATTCACTCTTGCAATAAATATTTTCGGTGGTATTGTTATTGCAAAACACCTTATCAACAAGCTTACCTTGATGCTTTCGTTGGGTTTGTTTGAGCAGAGCTCTTGAGGTTCTTTATTTGCAGACTTGATCAGAGCACGTTTGAGAAGAGCTGCTTGCCTCCCTCCTTAATTAAATTAGGCAGGCTTCTCTTTATTTTTTTTTGTTGAAAGCAAATGTGCAGCTTGAGGCTCGCTTGTTTGCTTCAGTCTCCAATTTTGAAGGATTTGATCCATATGAACAGACCCCAGCGGCTTTGCACATCTTCTTTTCATTAGTTGCAAGTTTGGTGAACCAGGGGTCAGCAGCCAAGATCATCACGTAACAAGGGCAGCAGCCAAGATCATCACGTAACAAGGGCAGCAGCCAAGATCATCACGTAACAAGGGCAGCAGCCAAGATCATCACGTAACAAGGGCAGCACCAGATCATCACGTAACAAGGGCCGTAGCCAGATCATCATGTAACAAGGGCCGTAGCCAGATCATCATGTAACAATCCTCAAAGGAATTAAGCAGGGGCAGAGGCCTTGAGTCCGGCGAGCATTGTAAAACACGTATCATGAAAGAAAAGTCTTCTTCCGCCAGAGTGATCCATCGATCCGGTTGCGGAGCCATGCTTGTTGACACCAGATGGCTGTCATAAACAAGACAAGGCTCGAAGCTTTATCAGATGTGGAACCTGTTGAAGAACCATAGTCTGTGGACACCCAAAGAGCCGTCATAAACAAGACTAGGTTCGAGGTTCGCCGCTTATCGAAAGAGAAAGGACTCCGTGTGGTTGCTGTCGCCAGTCCTGCATAAAAAGAAAAGAAAGCTGGTACGGTTGATGAGGGAGATCTGATCCGAACCTTTGAACGAGCCTCTCTTCTGGATAGCGCTTCTGATTTGTTGTTGCAGGCTCTGACTTTTTTCTTCCTCGCCGTACTCTTCTCTTTGTGCCTCTGCTCTTCACCCTCTACCTCCTCCTCCTTTCTTGTGCGTCCCCCCTTTTTCCTTAGCTGCATCACGCTTCTTTTATAGGCAAACGTGAGAGTAATAGATGAGACCTTGAATTTGAAATGCTCTCAAACTCCACCTTCACCCCAACTTGCACGTCAAGATAGTACCAGTTATATGCTTCCCATTTTTGTTGCTTCCTTTCTTTTAGAGATAAGGATAGGAAACAATGATAAACGACATGAAGAGGTGATATTTGTATCGGTTCTACACTTCTATCTCTACTGGGTACTTCTTTGTTTTTTGAAGACTACCAAAATATGCTACTGCATTGTACTTGAAGGGAGTGTACTTAGACCGATAACTTTTTTTATGAAATTTCTTATCTTTTCCTCTAGAAGCTTCGTGCTTCTTATTCTTATTTTTTATTTTACCCACACATATATATCTGCTAGGATAAAATTAAAATTGGACCTATGATTTTTTTTTGGTCTCAACATCACTACACCATGAAACGACTAAGGGCTCCAATTCTGGAGATTGTGAATCTGAATTTCTGAAATCAATACCTATCAGCTGAAGAAGATAATACAAAATGGTGCTCAAGCGGTAGAAAAACGTTAAGCTACTAGACACATAGGACTCCACGTGTAATTATATTACTGGGGCGTCACACCACCTGGCATTATGAGGTGGTGTGACCGTCACATGGAAAAATTTCCCGAAGATTAGGGAACATCTCTAAGGACAGAATATAACGTTTAATGAAGGAAAATATACTGCCAAAATTAAATTTTTCTGATTTTTCAACTTGTATTGACTGCATCAAAGGAAAAATGACGAACACCAGAAAATTAGGATCCACACGCAGTAAAGAACTCCTGGAAATAATTCATACAGATGTTTGTGGCCCTTTTCCAACTAAGACCATATGTGGAAATCAGTATTTTGTCACCTTTATTGATGACTTCTCACGATATTCTTATTTGTTTTTAATCTATGAAAAGTCGATCTAGTGTGCTTGATTGCTTTATCATTTTTAAAACTGAGGTTGAAAAACAATTGGAAAAGAATATTAAAATTGTTAGGTCAGATAGAGGTGGTGAGTATTTTGGTAGGTACACAGAAGCTGGGCAGCAGAAGGGACCATTTGCCAAGTATCTTGAAGAGTGTGGGATAATGGCTCAATACACCACACCCGGTACGCCTCAACAAAATGGAGTGGCAGAGAGGCGTAATAGAACCTTAAAAGACATGGTAAGGAGCATGGTAAGCAATTTTACACTACCTAAGTTTCTTTGGGGAGAGGCTTTAAAGACTGCTAATTATATATTTAACCGTGTGCCAAGTAAATCTGTTCCGAAGACTCCATTTGAATTGTGGGTAGGCAGAAAACCAAGTCTTATGTATTTTCATGTTTGGGGCTGTCAGGCGGAAGCTAGATTATACAACCCAGTAGAGAAAAAGCTAGATACTAAGACTGAAAGTTATTTTTTCATTGGATACCCTGAGAAATCTAAAAGTTTTAGGTTCTATGCTCCACATTTGCACACAAGGATTGTAGAAACTAATAATGCCAAGTTCCTGGAGGATTTGAGTGCAGGGATTTCTTTAAATGGTAGTTTTAATTTTGAAGAAGAAGGCGAGCATACAAGTGTCAGATCATCAGATGTTTCTTGTGCATTACCGTTGCAGCAAATGACAGAACACGAGACCATTTCAGAACCAATTGGAGTTATAAATATACAATTGGAGGAACAAGATTTTGCATATAATCCTCCACAGCCACAACCAGTTCCAGACCAGCCTTTTCCTCAACATATTCCAGCCATTGTTGAACCAATTGTTGAAGTCCCAATGTGGCAATCTCAGAGAACAAGAAAATCAGCAATATCAAAAGATTTTGTAGTTTATCTACAAGAAGTGGAGTATGATATTGGAGATGAAAATGATCCTTTAAATTTCCAGCAATCCATTAACAGTGAAAATGCATATTTATGGAGAAAAGCAATGGAAGAAGAGCTTGATTCCATGTACAAAAATGAAGCTTCTAAACCAGTCGGCTGCAAATGGGTATTTATAACAAAGAGAAACTCATATGGAAATGTAGAGAGACACAAGGCACGTTTGGTTGCTAAAGGATTCACGCAAAGAGAAGGAGTAGATTACACAGAGACATTCTCACCGGTTTCTTCAAAGGATGCCTTTAGAGTTATAATGGCATTAGTTGCGCACTATGACTTGGAACTACACCAAATGGATGTCAAGACAACTTTTCTGAACGGAGAATTGGTTGAAGATATTTATATGGTGTAACCTCCTGGATTTCTTGTAAAAGGGAAAGAAGACATGGTCTGCAAACTCAAGAAATCCATATATGGCCTGAAGCAAGCTTCAAGGCAATGGTATCTCAAATTCGATGAGATAATCACTGGTTTTGGTTTTGTTGAAAACAAGCTGGATGAGTGCATATACCTCAAGGTCAGTGGCTCAAATTTCATTTTCTTGGTATTATATGTTGACGATATATTACTTGCTAGCTCAGATTTGAATTTATTGCAAGCTACCAAGAAGATGTTATTTAATAGTTTTGAGATGAAGGATTTAGGTGAAGCTAAATATGTTCTGGGAATTGAAATAACAAGGGACAGGTGTGAGACCCCGGAGAAATTAATAGAATTGATTTGGAGTTAAACGAGATTAAATTCGTAATCTCGGTTAATATCAAAGAGTTCGGGAATTTTTCAGAAATTATCTTTTTGTCGTAACGTCGATTTGAAGACTCGAGAATGAAGTACACGTCACGACGAGTACGTGGGAATTTTCGGGGTATTTTTCGGATACCCGAACCATTTGTTTTAATTTTCAGAAGATTGGAAATTAAAGAAATTAAGGCAGTTTAATCTCAGCCGTTGATCAAATCACCATTTGATCTGAGCTGTTGGATTTAAGGTTATAGGATTGAATCGGTTTGGGAAGAACCCAGAACCCGCGTCCCTCTCCTCTCCCTGCTCCGACACCGCCTGAACCCATCTCCCACGTCCGGCCGTTTCACGGCGCCGGACCGGTCTCTTCTTCTTCGCCCCGACACGACGAGGCCAGCGGTGGTCGTAGCTAGTCACGCCGATGCCGGTGGAGAGAGAAACAGAGGAGAGAAGATCCCCCTGCTCCGACGACACTTTCCGATTCCGGCCACGCCGGCGCACGAGACCGGTGCCAAAAGCTTCCTCTCGACAAGGCGAGCATGTCTGTGGTCACGGCTTGCTGAATCGTTGCTTGTGGAGAGAGAATCGAAGCTCCAAAGCTTCTTTTCTTTTCCGGCGGGTTTCTTTGTTTTCCGGCGACTCCGGCGACGGTTTTCATCGAGTAAGGTATCAATCTTGATCCCCTCGTCGAGCTTTACATCTTGGTATAATTGGAATTTACTTTTGGTTGAGATTTGAGGATTTGCTGATTAAGGGTTGTGCGGCCATGATGCGTGCTACTGTGCACAGTGAACATTTTGGTCCTTCTTGGTTTATTTTCGATCATAATTCAAGTAGTAGAACACGTATTGATGCCTGGTTATGATTGAAGTGCAGAATTGTAGAGTTTGGTTGAAATCCTTGAAGTTGGTCTGAGAATGGATAGAATGGTTGTAGAAACAGAGGTGGGTGTCCAGAGCAGCATAACTTACTCATCAACGCTTATGTCGTGAATTATTTTCAGAAAGTTGGTTAATTACAAGGTAAGCTGGAGTTGTAGTTAATTGTTGATAACGTTAATTACTTGGTTGAGTATTTTAGTGGTTGCTGTCATGTGAGAAGAATATACTTAATTAAGTTGAACTTGTGTTGATTGGGATGTACTGGAGAATTTGGTTTGGTATGATGAAAAGGTTGAATCACAAATTGCTTAATTAATTTGTGAGCTAAAGAAAGCCCAGTAGAGAAACGTAGAGGAAGCTAAGCCATAAGGTTATAATATGGATATATATTCATGCTAGTCATTGATCATTTAAACTGTGGATAAGAGCAATTGGTCATAGGATCAAGTGTTGGTCAGAATCCTTCACATTATGTGATGCAACGATTGCTTGATTAAATGTGGAATTAATGGATAGTTATTCATTCTACGGTTATTGCAGAGATGTAAAGAATTGAAGAATGGAAAATGAGAAAATAAGTATTGGGTGTCCAAAGTAAATTTGGGAATGCACCCCACACTATAAGAAAATGAATTCCGTAAATCGGAAATGATTAATCAAGTGGACTTGAGTTAAGTTGTCGAGTGTTATTAAATTGTGAATTTTATAATAACACCCAAATATGGTTATTGTCGGACTAGGAACTCCAGTTAGCCCGAGACGTAAACTGTGGTGGTGGTGGTGTTGGCCTGATGTGATGAGCGAGAACAAGCTCCGAGATTCCAGGTAGGGAAACTTGGGACTCTCTCGGTTAGTATTTTCTCGTATATATCGAGTAAATAATAATGCATGGCTAGAGTTCTTTATGAATTTGAATGATTTGATATTTCATATGTCATGCGTGTTTTCAATTATATTTGATATTGTGATGACCTGAGAGTGAGTGGAGCATAGCGACTACCTTGGGTTTCGATCCCCTAAACCTCCGGAGGGGCTGTACGGACGGAATAGTGTCTGACATCCTTTGAGATGTGGCACTAGATCTAGGCGGTATAGCATTAAATGGACACTCTTGCTACTTCTTACCAGTTGACGAAGATATTAATCTTCGGTAAGAACGTAGTTGGCTAGATTGATCGGTCATCAGGTTTTATAATCACTTGAGTACTCATCTTGTTTTCATTTTATTTATTATTAAGAAATGGTTTACTGTTTTCCTTGATATATTTTACATACTGGATCCAATGAAATATATTAAATGATTTTTAAATCTAGCCGGGGTGAATTCCCCTACTGAGCAGCGAGGACGAAAGCTCACCCCTACAATAGTTTTGGATGCAGGTACTGTGCACTGGAAACGGGACAACGAGGGATCGAGCTGGGTGTGCGTACTTGTTATAATCGGATATTCGTTTCTCGAATATCAGGTTCTGGAGTTGTCCATTTATTCTCATTGTATCATTTCATTCATTTTGGAACCCGTTGACCATTTAGCCTGTTCATGGTCAATAATGTGCTTTACCACATGGAACTCATTCATGAAATCATATTCCGATCCGGTTATTTAATTTGATAAATTGGATTTCTATCGTTTTACGATTTCCAATTATTTCACCTCTATTCAAATTAAATATGTTTCCGCATCGCGTTCTAAAAAGTATTTCACATAAATGCATTGCGTTTCTTTAAAGTATAAGTTAGTAATCTAGCTTGTATTTTTAAAGACTCGTGGCACTGTAGCGTGCTTAAATTGAAGAGGTGCAATTTGGGGCGTTACAGAAAGTGGTATCAGAGCATTCCTTAAATTCATGTTGAGTTTCTTGGAATCCCATTTTCCGTTTGAAAATTTGAAATATCATTCGATTGACTCTGAAATCATTTCATTGTGCGGTCAAGACAATTTCTTGTTGCTTACTCTTAATTGACTTCGTGTTCTTGACCTTGACTTTCTTAAAGTCGTATTTGTCTCTTCAGAAGTTTAAAGTCACATTATTTTGAACAACTTTGTTGTTGGCTTCGTGTTTGTGACTTGTTGCTTGTTGAGCACTTGAGCTGAGCATTGAATTCATTGTGTGGACTCACTCTTAATTTTTATTTGTTCATTTCGTGAGTCCGGTTCAATTGGTTATTCATTGTTGGACTTGGTTATTGTGATTCATTTCGTGTTAAGTCCAATGACTGTTTGTTGGTACTTTAATTCTTTGGAATTGAGTGAGACATTTGCCACCCAAAGCTCCTCCACAGTGCACAGACCGCGGCTAAGGTAATTTGGACCAGTATGTAGTAAGAAAGAATAAGCAAGTACAGGTATGTACACGCTAAACTTGGAATCTTTGGATTTACTTGTTATTGCTTATGGAATTTTCCATTATTGTTTTATCCGAGATAAGTGAATGTTTCCTTCAAGTGTGAAGGTGTGGTATTGAAATTAAATTGTGAAGGTTGTTGCGACTTCTTAAACGGTGAAGTCATGCATGTTCAGTTGCTATGTTTTCTGAACATTTGTTACGAAATTCAGAGTTGAGATGTCGTCTGAGGAAGACTCCTCAGAGTGTTGTGGGCAAGCAGACTTTTGATTTCCTCTGTCCACAGAACTAGATTTGAGCCACATGTGTTTGCTTGGACTTAGAGCAAAAAGAAGTTGACTGTGCATCAATGTACCCTCCAGTTTGAGATTGTTCGCTGGGAAAATCAAGATGTGGTGAAAACAAAAACTGCAAAAGAAAAAGAGAAATGTTACATCGACGGTTTTCGTTCTGATATACGTGTACCGTATATCTTAAAGTGATTTCTATAGTCCACGTCACTTCATTTCGTTTTGGTGTGACTTGTGACTTTCGTTCGAGGTTCGACATTTAGGCATTGTCAATCTTCGCATTTAACTAAAGCGTTGTTAAGTTACTTGCTTTGGTTGGTTGGAAGAATGCTTCCGTGAAGTTGTGTCTGCTAAGCTTTGTGTTTTAAAACGTGTGTTATAACTTTTAGATTTGAGTTACGTTCGGTTACATTTTGTCGTCGAGTACGAGAAGAATTAGATTTTGGTCTTTTTTGACTCTTGATCGAGAATACGATGCAAGGAAAGGAAAACGGTTTGACTACGATGTCAAACATTACGTAGTGCGTGCGTAGTGAACGTTGTTTGAAAAAGTTGTTGCTTCAGACGGTTGTTGCGATCATTAGTTCGTGGAACAAAGACTACATCACGAGTTTGTTGCTGCACGAGAAGAAGCGTAAAGGATTTTTTCGGCACTCACGAGCTATCTAGTGTTCGATGATCCTCGAATTTCGCCACGTTTTCTTGGAACATAATGTAAAGAACTTGGGTTTTAGTTCTGTTGTATGCTACTTCGATAAAAAGACGATCAACAAGAGGCTGTTCTCAGAAAGGTTGGTAATGAATTTATGGCAGGTGGAAAAGTTGAAGAAAGGTCACTAAGTGCGTTCACTTAAATTACGATAATTCACTCGGGTTAGGGCCCGACTGGCCAGCGGATCCCCCTGACGCATACCGAGATGGAATGTCGGTTAATTATTGAACGTAAATTGTGACAAGGTAGTGATTATGATTTCTTTCTTATGAAGAGAATTGCCATAGAACCTCCAATTGATGTTTTTGAAGCGGTTCACAGTCTTGACATGCTCATCTGTGGTTAAGGTTAGTAAGGTTGTTTAACCTTGGTAATTTAATATTGTAATGACTATTCAGTGAACCCTGGCATGATTTGTAATTTTCGTTTGTGATGCCTTTGTTGGGTTCGAGTTTCTATCTGAATAGGTGGAGTTGAAATTTTTCCGAGAATACCGAAAGTTTGTGAAAGTAAAGTGAGCAAGTCTCAGAAACTGAAATGTGTGTTGTCACTGGACAATTGTGGCGCACGTGTTATGGGCATAGACTTAGTATTGCCGATGAGACTATTTGAATTGTGTTATTAATTCAATCTGATCATCTGATAGATTGAATTAATATGTTTTATTATTGTACACTCTTTTCCCGGTGAATGATTTGCTTTTGAGCAAAATATACTTTTGGGAGAATTAGAGTGTGAAGTACGTGGTAAGTAAGACCACGAGTTGTGATATTTTAAATAGGCAGAGTTTTTACAATGGTTGTGTGAGCATGCCCGGAAATTCAATTTGGTGACTGTTGTGTAAATTAAAAGATTAGTCACTGGAAAGATGGCACCACAAGGTTGGTAGGCCATTGAGAATAATTGATTCAAAATTGGGGCTATGTCTCGGACCATTGGGATTTGTCAAATCTCATGTATATGAGATATACTTTACATGATTGATCTGCCTGATAACATGTTATATCCTTTGAAAAGGATCAGATTATAATAGGCAACACCACCAGTGAGTAGAGATTTGTTAGTGGGTGACTGGAGTCCGACATTTTAATGTGTTCTTGATATAAGGAAATTTCGAGGACGAAATTTTCTTAAGGAGGGTGGAATGTGAGACCCCGGAGAAATTAATAGAATTGATTTGGAGTTAAACGAGATTAAATTCGTAATCTCGGTTAATATCAAAGAGTTCGGGAATTTTTCAGAAATTATCTTTTTGTCGTAACGTCGATTTGAAGACTCGAGAATGAAGTACACGTCACGACGAGTACGTGGGAATTTTCGGGGTATTTTTCGGATACCCGAACCATTTGTTTTAATTTTCAGAAGATTGGAAATTAAAGAAATTAAGGCAGTTTAATCTCAGCCGTTGATCAAATCACCATTTGATCTGAGCTGTTGGATTTAAGGTTATAGGATTGAATCGGTTTGGGAAGAACCCAGAACCCGCGTCCCTCTCCTCTCCCTGCTCCGACACCGCCTGAACCCATCTCCCACGTCCGGCCGTTTCACGGCGCCGGACCGGTCTCTTCTTCTTCGCCCCGACACGACGAGGCCAGCGGTGGTCGTAGCTAGTCACGCCGACGCCGGTGGAGAGAGAAACGGAGGAGAGAAGATCCCCCTGCTCCGACGACACTTTCCGATTCCGGCCACGCCGGCGCACGAGACCGGTGCCAAAAGCTTCCTCTCGACAAGGCGAGCATGTCTGTGGTCACGGCTTGCTGAATCGTTGCTTGTGGAGAGAGAATCGAAGCTCCAAAGCTTCTTTTCTTTTCCGGCGGGTTTCTTTGTTTTCCGGCGACTCCGGCGACGGTTTTCATCGAGTAAGGTATCAATCTTGATCCCCTCGTCGAGCTTTACATCTTGGTATAATTGGAATTTACTTTTGGTTGAGATTTGAGGATTTGCTGATTAAGGGTTGTGCGGCCATGATGCGTGCTACTGTGCACAGTGAACATTTTGGTCCTTCTTGGTTTATTTTCGATCATAATTCAAGTAGTAGAACACGTATTGATGCCTGGTTATGATTGAAGTGCAGAATTGTAGAGTTTGGTTGAAATCCTTGAAGTTGGTCTGAGAATGGATAGAATGGTTGTAGAAACAGAGGTGGGTGTCCAGAGCAGCATAACTTACTCATCAACGCTTATGTCGTGAATTATTTTCAGAAAGTTGGTTAATTACAAGGTAAGCTGGAGTTGTAGTTAATTGTTGATAACGTTAATTACTTGGTTGAGTATTTTAGTGGTTGCTGGCATGTGAGAAGAATATACTTAATTAAGTTGAACTTGTGTTGATTGGGATGTACTGGAGAATTTGGTTTGGTATGATGAAAAGGTTGAATCACAAATTGCTTAATTAATTTGTGAGCTAAAGAAAGCCCAGTAGAGAAACGTAGAGGAAGCTAAGCCATAAGGTTATAATATGGATATATATTCATGCTAGTCATTGATCATTTAAACTGTGGATAAGAGCAATTGGTCATAGGATCAAGTGTTGGTCAGAATCCTTCACATTATGTGATGCAACGATTGCTTGATTAAATGTGGAATTAATGGATAGTTATTCATTCTACGGTTATTGCAGAGATGTAAAGAATTGAAGAATGGAAAATGAGAAAATAAGTATTGGGTGTCCAAAGTAAATTTGGGAATGCACCCCACACTATAAGAAAATGAATTCCGTAAATCGGAAATGATTAATCAAGTGGACTTGAGTTAAGTTGTCGAGTGTTATTAAATTGTGAATTTTATAATAACACCCAAATATGGTTATTGTCGGACTAGGAACTCCAGTTAGCCCGAGACGTAAACTGTGGTGGTGGTGGTGTTGGCCTGATGTGATGAGCGAGAACAAGCTCCGAGATTCCAGGTAGGGAAACTTGGGACTCTCTCGGTTAGTATTTTCTCGTATATATCGAGTAAATAATAATGCATGGCTAGAGTTCTTTATGAATTTGAATGATTTGATATTTCATATGTCATGCGTGTTTTCAATTATATTTGATATTGTGATGACCTGAGAGTGAGTGGAGCATAGCGACTACCTTGGGTTTCGATCCCCTAAACCTCCGGAGGGGCTGTACGGACGGAATAGTGTCTGACATCCTTTGAGATGTGGCACTAGATCTAGGCGGTATAGCATTAAATGGACACTCTTGCTACTTCTTACCAGTTGACGAAGATATTAATCTTCGGTAAGAACGTAGTTGGCTAGATTGATCGGTCATCAGGTTTTATAATCACTTGAGTACTCATCTTGTTTTCATTTTATTTATTATTAAGAAATGGTTTACTGTTTTCCTTGATATATTTTACATACTGGATCCAATGAAATATATTAAATGATTTTTAAATCTAGCCGGGGTGAATTCCCCTACTGAGCAGCGAGGACGAAAGCTCACCCCTACAATAGTTTTGGATGCAGGTACTGTGCACTGGAAACGGGACAACGAGGGATCGAGCTGGGTGTGCGTACTTGTTATAATCGGATATTCGTTTCTCGAATATCAGGTTCTGGAGTTGTCCATTTATTCTCATTGTATCATTTCATTCATTTTGGAA
Organism: Rubus parviflorus; assembly: GCA_029955375.1. Lineage (NCBI taxonomy): Eukaryota > Viridiplantae > Streptophyta > Magnoliopsida > Rosales > Rosaceae > Rubus > Rubus parviflorus. The sequence goes on along the minus strand of JARGGL010000006.1, from coordinate 14,257,533 downwards.
CCCGTTGACCATTTAGCCTGTTCATGGTCAATAATGTGCTTTACCACATGGAACTCATTCATGAAATCATATTCCGATCCGGTTATTTAATTTGATAAATTGGATTTCTATCGTTTTACGATTTCCAATTATTTCACCTCTATTCAAATTAAATATGTTTCCGCATCGCGTTCTAAAAAGTATTTCACATAAATGCCTTGCGTTTCTTTAAAGTATAAGTTAGTAATCTAGCTTGTATTTTTAAAGACTCGTGGCACTGTAGCGTGCTTAAATTGAAGAGGTGCAATTTGGGGCGTTACAACAGGTCTAAGCATTTTCTAGGACTATCTCAAAGAGCCTACATTGAGAAAGTTCTTAAAAGGTTTAATATGGAAAATTGCTCTTGTGGTGAAGTTCCCAGGTGAAAGGAGAAAAATTCAGCATTGATCAATGCCCGAGGAATGAGTTGGAAAGGAAGTCCATGGAAGACAAGCCTTATGCTTTAGTGGTGGGAAGTCTTATGTATGCTCAAACATGTATCAGACCTGATTTATCTTTTGCGGTCAGTGTTTTGGGAATATATCACTCAAATCCTGGACAGCCACATTAGACAGCGGCCAAAAAGGTGCTGCGATATTTACAAAGGACCAAGAACTTCATGCTTGGGTATAGAAGAAGTGATAACCTGGAAGTGTTTGGTTATACAGACTCTGACTTGGGAGGATGCATGGATGATGGAAAATCAACTTCAGGTTAAGTGTTTTTCCTGGCAAGTGGTGAAATCTCATGGAAAAATAAAAAGCAAAATGATATTAGCACCTCTACTATGCTGGCAGAATTTGTAGCCTATTTGAAGCAACTAAGAAGGCTATATGGTTAAAGAACTTCATTGGAGAAACTCAAGTGGTTGATTCCATTTCAAGGCCCATAAAGATTTTTTGTGATAACCAAGCTGTTGTGTTCTTTTCCAAGAATAACAAGAGGACGTCAGCTTCTCTGCTCATGGATATTAAGGTTCTTAAAGTTGAAGATTTGATTAAAGAGAAGAAGATTGAAGTTGAGTATATAAGTTCTGGTTTGAACATTGCTGATCCTCTGACAAAGGCCTTACCAGTGGGAGTTTTCAAAGACCATGTGACACGAATGGGAGTCCTAGAGTCTTCTGATCAGTGGGAGTAAGTGTCATACAGGTTCACTTATTTTATTTAGAATATATGTTCAGGTTTTTCTTTCATATAGTTCAAATTCAGTTAAATAATATTTCTGTTTTGAATTATATATATGGGACTTGAGCTCATGTTTTAAGCATTAATTGCAATTGGCAGGTGTCATCACTAATAAGGTGACCATAAGGAATAAAGCAGTCTTGTGTTCAGACAAGACATAGAGTTTTCTTACTATTTTTTTTTTTGGTCAATAGAAATATTTCATTAAAATAACCCAAAGGAATAGGACCCAAAGGGAGAGGCCCAAAATAGGCCCAATTACAAGATAAACTTGAAGGAGGAAAATTACATCTCTAACCTAATTCCACATGAATCAGGGCAAAATAGAGTAACCCTAAAAATTAACAGGAAAATATCCCAACAACATAGCACAACTGCCGCCACCTAAACAACCACAAGCGGCATCATGGTCGACCAAACCGTCGCCGGAATCGCCAACAATTAGGAAAGACAAACCGAAAAACCGATGCCAATAATAACCCAAAACGCAGATCCAATCATGCCCAAAATACAAGATGAAGGGGAAGCAAATCCAACACCTCACAACAACCATCTCTTCTTCACCAAAGATAGACGATCCAGGAATGCTCTGTAGCCACCAAAGAATAGACCGAAGTCCCCAGCAAAGAAAAGATACAATGGTGAATGGGGGGTGAAACACCCACATGCCTGAGCTCCCATACTCCTCTAGGTAAGTGTTCCTCACTTTATAGAGGCAGCCATGAGAGCCTTCATGGAGGGCTGTGGTGGAGAGAGGTAAGCTGATATGGGGTATTGGGTGGGGGAAATCATGGGGGCTGTTCCCAGATCTGAAAAATTTCAGAGATAATTGGCAAGAAATTAAAAGAAAACCAAGGTACAAGGAGGAAACAAGTCCTCTAGATCTGGACATAGCCAGCTAATTTCACCACTAGGGTGCAAAATCACCACAAAGGGTGTACGGGAAGATGGTTTGGGGTGGGAACAGAGGAGGGAAGGAGATGGATGTGAGTGAGGAGGGGGAGGGGGGATGCTGCCGGTTGACTCTCAATGAATATGGGATGGTTGAAAATCCTAGAGAGAGGATGGAGCCTCTCTCTCTAGAATTCTCACCTCACGGGTACAATGAATATGGAAACGACTAAAAAGAGTTTTCTTACTATAGTATAAAGGATAAAGGTGGTTTTCATCAACCATAAAGGAAGAACAAATAAGTGGGAGCATCAGGTTAGTTCTCACATTCTATATCTTACCAATAAGTATCTTGTAATTCTAATTTCAATACATGTGATTATAGAATATTGATGCAACTGTATTAGCATGATATTTTCTATAGTTCTATATTGAGGATTAGTGTTGACTGATACTTTAGGATTTGTTTAAATTATACAGACTCTGTGATCACTAAGGAATTAGACTTGTTATGTTTGAATATGAACAATATAATCAATTACGCCCAAGTGAGAGAATGTTAGAAATATTGTGAGCTAGTTGATTATACGTGTTACATATTTTTATGTGACAATAGTCTTATTGAGTCTTGGTAATTTTGACTAACAAGGTCATCCTAATAAAGAGAACTACCAAGTCAAAAGTAAGTTATAGATAAAGTATATTCTTATCTGACAGTTTGGTTTCCCGTTTAAAATCTCTTAATAGGTGGGTTTTAGTTGGGCACGTTCAGATATAAAAGGAGGTCCCTGCTCTCTTAGTTTACATGTTCAATTCAGTTCTTAACCTAGTTCCTATTGCTAGTGAGCATAAGGTATTGTGAGAGTAGAAGGCTTGTTTTTCCGGGTGTTTGCTGTTTGTAGAGATGGCTTCTTCATCAGGTATTATTTCTGTCACTTAGGTTTCAATTTATGATTGCTTGTAAACATGTAATTCTATGTTTGTACAGTATAAGGTTAATGCAATAAGGTTTATGTCTAACAATACGTACCTCATATATCACCATGTCACCAAGCATAAGTAACACTAGGAAAAATAACCCATTGGTCGTGATGGGTCCTAGGTACGACATGCATCATATACCTCAACACCCAAGCTATCTCGCTATGGTGGTGGCCGACCAAGATCTCATTAGGAGGCAACTCTCTCGTGCTCTCCAAAATGGTTGTCAGATAAGCTTTAGGCTAGAAAATGTATACTAGAATCCCACATGGAAAATGTGTAAGAAGGAGTGGGTATTCCTTTCTTATATAATGGATCACTCTTTCACTTAGAAATGATACCACCTCTCTTTAGAGGTTGGATATATCTTTTCATTTCAATATCTCATTAATTAATAAAAAATATTAAAATTAGTATTAAAAATTAAATAAGTATTAAAAATTAAAATTTAGTATTAATTAAACAATCGGGTCCGGTACGGGTACGGGTTCGGGTTCGGTAACAACTCAACTGTACGTACCTGACCCGAACCCGTCGGGTATTTTTCAAAAAAACCCGAACTCATTTCAGACGCCCGTTTTTTCCCTTCAAAAACCGATCCAATCGGGTCGGGTTGGATACCCGAATCTGCGGGTTTTTTTGCCATCCCTACTTCTCATACTTATTTATTCTTTATTCTTCTCAACAAACAAGGAAAAGAAAAGAAGCTAATTGATAGAATATTATTACATTCCTAAAGATATTTAGTTTTATTTGTAAATATAATATAAAGACAAATTTTGAGTTTTTGGTAAACATTCAAAATTTAAGAATTTAGAATTGTCCCTTCTTTTGTTTTTTAAAATATTTATTAGGTTATTTTGTTTTTTCTCCTATTTTACATTTGAACATTCATTTTATATTTGATTTAAAAAATAAAAAAATAAAAAAGATGAAGTCCAAAAATAAATCAATTTTTGACACATAAAAAACCACTAGATCGATTCACCGCACCAGAAATCAGGATGCGAATCTATCGCATATGTATGGAGAAAACTTCTTCGGTACACGGCGTGTACATACACGATGCAATCTGAGCCGTCAAACCGGATTAGAAAAATGGGTTAGCATTTTTTTCTAACCTTTGAAGAACGGCTGACAAAAAGCTGTGTAGTTACACGCCGTGTAGGCGTGTATTGAACTCTATGGTGTATAGAATCCAACAAGCCTAGCCCAACCTTAGTTAGCAAGCCCAAAGCGCGTTTTTTTTTTTTGACGGAATGCTCTCCCAACTCCAAAGCCACAACCAAGACAACGTACGGCAAAGACAACAACAACTTAAAAGTGCTCGAGTTAATGAGTTGTTTGTTTGAATAAAAACTGTAGCTTTAAGTCCCCAAAAGTCTGTCCCTTCCTTCCCTCCACGCTCGAGCCCTCTTTGATTTTGAAGCTTCTTTCTTTTAAGATCTGCGAATCCCAAAATCACTTCAAAAATCCTCACCACCATATTCACAGTCTCTGCTTTCATTTCTTCCTTATAAGATTTACTTGGCCATATTCCGGCGCATGGACTATGGTGTCTCCGACAGCACTGGTGAGAGAATGTCTGAACCTTTAACATTATTCGAATCCGGGTCACTTTTCTTCAGCGATTTGGGTTACTGGGTTAGGGTTTAATGTGGGTACTTGGGCAATTGAGATTCGTTCAAGGCCTGCAGCAAAATGCTCAGTGGGTTTTATTCGAATTAGGGTTTAGGGCGTTTTTGGGTTGGAGGGTTTGCGTTGGATAATTTCTTGGGGAATTGAGTTTGTGTTCTCGTGTCATGTCTGGTGTTAATCTCTGGGTTTTTGTTGTTGGAAATTTGAGTTCATCAGAAGAGATTTTGGGTATTTTACGCAATTAGGGTTGGATTTTGCTCACTATTGCTTTCCTTGATATATGTTATCTTCCTTCCTGGGCTCTATATTTGTGGAATTCTTAATGCATGCTTACTTGTTAGTGCAATTTTGAACTTTTGTATGTTGTAATTGCGATGCTTCTGCACAGTGAACCTAAAGAAAGATAAAGTAGTTTTCATTTTGACTTTGTTGTATTTACTCTGTTTGTGAGAGAAAAAAACTCTCATCTTTCTATTTGTCAAGAATGGAAAAGATGACATAAAGAATGGTTCTTGTTTGAATTAATCACCAACTGAAACATAAATGGGTGTATACTCTTCTAAAAAAAAACATAAATTGGTATAGACTTTCATATGTATATGTACCATGGATATGTGAGTGGTTTATGATATCCCCCATCTATCTACTGTATCATGTTTATTTCATAGTGAAAAGAATTATTTGTGGCCTTTGTCATATAAGTAAATTTACCAACAAATTCTGCCTTAATGCTGTCTTAATGGTATGGAATGAGACCACCCGTTCTCCACAAAGAAGGGGAATGCATGCAAACTTTATGTAATTTACTGTGCTTCAGTTGGTACTTCATCACTAGTTTAACTCGTTTTCTTGTTTAAGAACTGATTTTCATTTCAAATTGTTGCCTTTCTCAACAATGTGTTTAATGTTAGAATAGATAGATATACAGATCATAAATAAACAATATGTCTTCCATGCATGTCATACTTCACGATTGCCAGCTTCAGACAACCTCCAGCAGCATATGATGCAAAATTTAATCTTGAGGCTCTATGCCATTAGTTGTGCATATACAAGAATTGTCATCCTTTCTTGGAAGGAAAAGTTCTGGGTGACATTTCTTGTGAGATCATATATATCTTTATATGGAACAACTGCAGGTACTGATGATGATCTTCCTCCATCTCATCAATACAGAATTCCAAGAGGAGGTCAAGTTGCAGGAATTGAAAGATCTGCAGTAGGTTCTATCTCATTCCCTAGGAAGTATACCGACATGGAGGCCCAAATTCATCACCTAGAGCAAGAAGCATACTGTGCGGTCCTGCGTGCATTTAAAGCTCAGTCTGATGCCATTACTTGGGTATTTACTTTTTTTTGTTTGCTTGTCTCTGTGCTTGTTATCTTGATACTATTTGGGAGTCAGCCTTTAACTTTTCATTGTGTCTTTATCTCAGGAGAAGGAAAGTTTGATTACAGAACTTAGGAAAGAGCTGAGAGTATCAGATGATGAACACAGAGAGCTTCTTGGCAGGGTTAACTCTGATGATATCATCAGTAAGATAAGGTTTATCTCTTGAAAGTTGAAAAGTTATGATACACTCTACTGCTGATAAACATGCCTGGAGTTTAGTATTTCTTGTTTTTAATTGTCACATTTTGGCCACTTAACAGAGAGTGGAGAACGGCAGGTGGGCATCAAGCTGCTAGGTTCAGTGCATCCCAGCCTGTTTATGATCTTGTATCCAGTCCTACTGTTTCAGCATCCCGAAAGAAACAGAAAACATCCCAATCGGTACCTTCTCCAGTTTCCATATGCCATTTCTATCTTTAATCTAGAATTACAATCCTGTTGCCTTTATATTCAAGAGTAATATGAGGAGCTAGGAAGGTCATCTGATTTATAAAAAAAAAAAATTCAATCATCTACATTGACTAATCACCACTGTAGTGTGAAGAATGTAGATTGACATTAGTTTTGATTGTTTTTCTTAGCAGCAGGGTCAACCATTCCCTGGTTTATCCTCGATGAAGTCTATGCAGTACACTTCTACAGGACCTTCTTTAAGCAGGCAGCTCACTAGCCGCAGTTCTACTGGTCCCCTTGCCATTAGTGAACCTGCTGAAGTAGCAACATATGATTTAATTGGAAAGAAAGTGTGGATGAGATGGCCTGCAGACAACAGCTTCTATGAGGCCCTTATAACTGATTACAACCCTAATGAGGTAGCTTTTGAATTTTCTGCAAGGTGTTTCTAGTTCAGGCCTTTGCTTCTGCAACAGCATGACTTGTTTAAAGATTAAAAGTATGAATGGAATCTAACCAAGGTTATTGGTTTTATTAGTAGTGCACTTCATTTGTTGAAAAAAAAAACTCTGTTAATAGAAGAGAAAAAGGTTTTAAACATGGACAAACAAGCAAATGAATGGGCTAATCTTTCGGAAAGAAATAAGTTCAATTTTATGATAGTTATCATTTAGCCTCTCTGAACTGCTTTTACTAGACATTTGTAGGATCAAAAGTTAGAACTGCACAAGTCAAGAGTGTATTAGCTTGAGCATGTACCTTGTATAGGTGCTGCTGACTCTAAATACCAAACGAAAGCATAAGCATCTCTCTGATGACCTACTAATATAAATAGTTGAACCGCCAGTTTCTGGTATAGTTTCATCATACATATTCTTTATGACATTGAACCATATTTTTTAAATTGCAGATGTCATTTTCAAGTAAAAATTGATGACTTTTAGTCTTATGCTCCTCCCCGGTGTTGAATAATTTAAAGGGTTCTAATCTTAAAGTTTAAAGTTTTTTTTTTGTTTTCAAAAATCAAGGCTGATATAAATTTGATGTGTCTTACCCAATAATAACATTGTTTAGGTAAGGTCCTAAATTACTAATAATGGATCTTTTGGCATAACATGAAATTATCAGCAGAAAGAATGTAGGCACACATTTATGTAACAAATCAACTGTATCTGGTTTTGAAAAGTAAAACACAGGCCTTGGGTTTAATAATAAGACAATAACAATTTACGATGTCGACTTTTGGAGTCAAATACCTTGCCCTTTTTCTTTAACTAGAAGTTCTTTGTTTCCTTTTCATTTTCTTCCAGCCATAGGTTCTACTTCTTTTACCAAATAAACTTTGCTACTACTCTCCTAATAACTATAAGTGACATTCTTTTGTTCAATCATAAGTTTTATTTGCTTCTTCTTTTTTTCTTTTTCTTTTTTCATGTTATATATCTAATTGTTATATGCAATGACTGACGAAGTATCATAAATGATCTTTTCTCTGTTTATTTGTGCTTGTATGCCTTTAAAATGTCAACCAAGCTATTGAATAATTGAAAGGTATTTAACCCTACAGTCCACCCACCATCCTCTCTTGCTGGATTTGTTCATTTTAATAGCCATTGAAAAGTAAATGCAGAAGCCTAATATACTCATGACATCTTTAGGCAAAACATAGCTGACAGTAGTAAAATATTAATGACTAGGAATGACTGTTTATATATTCTCCTCTGCTAGATTCTTCAGTCGTATAATTCCTTTTATGTTTTTTACAGGGTCGACATGCTTTGATCTACGATAAAAATACAGCAAATGAGACATTTGAATGGGTAGATTTCAAAGAGGTACTTTGACAGCTCTTATCTTTATATGTATATGTATGTGTGTGAGCAATGATCTGCACATTTTCTAGTTGTTACCATTATGGAAATAATCATTGACTAGAAGTAGGATCCACGGGAAGAATAGCATCGGCCATCCAGTTCTCTAGTTGCTCTTTTTAAGTGCATAAGCATTCCACTGGGAGAAAGCACTAGATAAGTTGAATTAGACCTCGGATTTCTTCTGCTAGCCCCACTTAAATAATTCGTAGATGCTTAGATGCTTAGATGCTTTATATGAAATATACAGAATGATATGTTAATCTTATATGAAAATGTATGAAGACAGCGTTGGAGTTGTTGATCTCTTTCTATCTTTAATTGAAGACCTTGGAAACTTGCTTGTATTCCAAAACTGTGATTCTGTTATTCGTATTTCTTAGAAAGGTTTATGACCCGCATCCATTGACCATTTGCCATTTCTTTTTGGTGGCATACTGTAAACTTTTCCCATTGCTGGTTCTGATTATTTAGAAATCTTAATCACTTCTATCTTGTCTTGGTAAATATCCCAACTGATCAATATTTATTAAAAAAAAAAACAATTCAAAGGGAAAGAACTATACTCCATTGACCAATTACTGATTACAGATATCTCGTGAGGATATCCGTTGGGAAGGTGAGGAACTGGGGCTATCTCATCATGGGAACCATGGCAGCGGACAAGGACGTAGGGTTAAGAAATCTACGAACCATGGTGCTGTTATTCCAGTTTCTGGGAGAGGTCGAGGACATATAAAGCCTCAATCAAAGAAACAACTTCTTCCTTCACAAAATGGTATAGGAAATAAGTTGCCAGATGATCTAGAATTATTGAATACTGATTCTCTGGTAAAGGAGGTAATTATGATGAACTTGATCCTACTTGACTGAAATTAGCAATCACGTTCGTGATTTTTCATTTTTGTCCCGTTTAATTTGCTAGGTGGAGAGAGTTTTCAATGCAAGTAATCCAGACCCCTTTGAGCTTGAAAAAGCAAGGAAAATGCTGAAAGTAAGATTAAATTCCTTCACCCTTTCTCCCTCTGCTCTTGGTCTAACATTACAATTTTGACGTTTACATGTAACACGTGCAGGATCATGAACAGGCACTTGTTGATGCCATTGAAAGGCTTGCATATGCATCGGATGGTGAAAGTGGTAATGGTTATATGTGTACATAATAATCCTTGGATCATTCTGTTTTGTCACTTTTTTTTCCCCTCCTTTTTTGAGCTTAACATAAGTTAAATAACCAGTTGTTGTACCATTAGTGTTTTCGATTAGCAAGTTAATTTATAAGCATATTGAACATTCTTGTTTTTAGTGGTTACTTGTCGGTCCCTGTTTGCTTTGGCAGTGCATAATTTATTTACTTGATTAAAATAGCCTGTCACACACTGCACATTTGAGATGAAGCTGAGCAGTTTTCAGTCTTTGGAGAATGGGGACATTTTTGTTTATTCACTAGGCAACTCTCGGGACATCATCGAGACTCAGAACTATAATGGCGCCTTGAACTCATAGGGAATCGAAACGATAATAAATACGGCTGAAAACAATGAATGTAACTTTGCTTGGTGCTGATCACTTGTATTTAGAGTCTTGGATGAATTGAACATACCACATTAGACCGTTCTGTATTTATAGTCGATAATATTTCCCTTATTTTCCTTTGACATCATTATATATCACACTTCCAAGGATCCATCCCATGTTCAGAAAAGTGTCCCTTCATTTGCCCAGCTAAAAGACTACATTATATTTGACTGGAACTATTCTATTTTTCCTTGTACTAGTACTTATTCTTCTCTCTCTTTTTTTCTTTTTTTCTTTCCTTTTAAATGTTTCCCCACAGATGGAGAGCATGGAGAGCATACATTTATGCATGGTCGATCCATGGATGGATAACTATGTCATGCACTGTGGTTGAATGTGAAAGTCAAATGGGCAGAAACGTTGAGTTGGAAAGGATGACCACCAAGGGGGTGATGGTGATGGTGATGGTGATGGTGATGGTAGTTTTATTTTGATCAGATTTGTAGATTTTTTTGTTCATCTGGGTTTCTTTGAGAAATCTCAATTGCCTTTGATGGTAACATGCTGTTATGCGCATCCACTTGTAAAAACGTCACATTTTAGTGTTTCAGGTATGTTAAGAAGTTGAGTAGAGATTGTTTCTTTCAAGTATAGTTTCCACATGAGGGACAGGATTTAATTGTAAGATTAGTCATAGCAGATGAAATCTAAATGTAAAATTCTCTTTGATGTTGTGAATTCTCCTTCCTTCCCTTAGAGCGCTGAAGATCTTTCTAATTGAATCTTGCCTACACCACTACTGCAAAGAAAGCAAACAAAAATCGCAATAAATATTCAAATACACCAAGCGAACGCAATATGTCATTGCGAGAATTCACACGTCTGATTAGCTATGTCAATTGGGAGAGTATGATAATTCATTTACATTACGGTAGTAAAGTGTAGATGATATAAATTGGTGAATACCTGAAAACCAAGCTATAGGTTTTACTGATTTGTGCGGCGATCCAAGCACAATCAAGCAAACTCATCTGGGCATGAAGTGGCTTCCACACCAATCAATCTTGAGGCAGACATTAGAGCTTCTCCACGGTTTCATATTTCGGCGAATCCATCCACAATGCCTGTAGCAAAGAGCTTTGGTTTTGTATATCATGAAATTGCATGTCTCCTCTATCTGATAGAGGGCATCACTCAAGACTTGCACATCCAATGGCTTGCTCAATCCTTTCTTTTTCTTTTTCCCGAGAAGATGATTTCCTCTATCTGATAAACTGCAGACTGCAGAGCCTGAGATCATGAGACCTGCTCAAAGAATACTGATACATGAATAATATGTTCAATGTTAAACAATTTGAACGGGATGACCGATGCTTATTTATTGAGTTAAACTTGGGCGATGATAATTTCTACAAGGAGCATGGGAGGTCAGAAGGATGACAATCATCAGATAAGTATCCATATCGATGGAGTTATTTCATTCTTTAAGGATGTGTCATTTTTCATTAACAAATACAAAGGGTAACAAATATATACTTGGGAAATGGATCTTGATGCGAAAAGAACATAATTGAAGCATCTCCTATGCCATGTTAAACACAGTGATACTTGCAAAAGCAAGTTAAACTATGACAACAGAAAATACGCTAACTGAATCAATTTTATGAAAAAAGGATCTGGAAGTATGCCTATGGACCAAGTATGATTCCATGAGTAAATTATGTCAACAATATATTTAAAGGTCTGTCGAAATAAAAACAAACATTCAAGACAAACGTTAACCGCAGGAAAAGAAACATCTTTGAAGTTAGCAATGTTTCCCTACTGGACAAACGTTAACCAAGACAATGTTTCCTTACTGGATTCCATAGATACAAGAAGCTGCAAAAGACAGCTAGCAGAAGATCAAATGTTTTTCCAACTTGAAACCAAGTGCTAATAAAATGCATAACTAACAATCCAATGCCCTTGTAGCTTCCAATCAATGCCGAAAAAAGGAAATGAGATAAAACTATTGCTAAATCCAATATCCTTGGATCTTCTAATCCATACCAGAGAAAGCAAAAGAACATTGAAACAAAAGAATTGATTTTCTTCAACCTAAGCTCCTCACTACTCCGCAAAGTCTCAGGAGAAGAATTTGTCTACCATAAAATAGAACTTCCTCTGAATCAATCTAAGATATGCGCTTTCATCAGAGTTTTATTCATATGTCTCTAAACCAATCTAGTCTTAGAGGTACAGAAGCCTTCCAAACAATATTAAGCAGAAACACAATATTAAGCAGATACATTTTCCTGTAAGGTAGTTCATATGAGATCTTGTTCTTTTAGATATCCACGGACAACCATTATACCCATAACCAGGAAAACTAAATTACCTCCTTGGTTGGCATCAAACTTTAGTCTCTATAAGATTACACACCTCCAGTTAAGAATAAAGATTTATGCAAGCAAAATAAAAACGATGGGGAAAAAACAAGAACAAAAAACTCGATGATCTTCAATCGAGCACACAAATCGACTTATAGGAATCTATCATCATTGATCACCACACAAACAACAGATCATCAACAGAACAATCCCAGAAGTAACAATCAACTAAATCACAAAGGAAAATCTCACCGGCACCGTTTCAGGCAGCAACAACATCGGGACGACGGCAATGACGAGAGACGGTTTACAGCCATTTGAAAAGGTACCCATTACAATTTACGAGTAGCTATTTCGTTTTGGGATTCTTTAAAGATCTGGGTATGGAGTTGGGATTGTGGTTTCCTTGAGGTCATGGAAAGAGTGTGTTGGAGAGAGAGAAAAAAGAGAGTTGAGATTGGGAGATGGATGACTTTGTTTTGAAGAAATGCTATCCATTCTCATTTTGTGAGGGGCATTGTGTTGAAATTGCATTTGCATTTGCGCATTTTGACAAGAATGCCTGGAATAAAGGATACCCGTTCAGAAAATTGAAAAAAAAAGGTCGCCTATTTCTAACCTTTTTTTTATTCCTCTGCAAAGAAGCGAAGACATGAAAAATTTTAAATAAGGGGTTTAGGTTTACCATTAAAAACGAAACCGTAGCATCAGTCTTATACTTTTATATATATATATATATATATATATATATATATATATATATATATATATATATATTATAAAAAATAAAAATATATAATTAAAAACATTTGTTTTAGCGGAAAACATGAGAGAACGAAATTATACATAATGACTTACCACTCAGAGTCGTCATAGAAAGAACCACTATCTAAACATTTTCACATTATTTTGCTAGTCATAACACAATAAGACAAAAGGTACGAATCATGAAACATGACAAACTAAGGTATCGTTTGGTAAAGTTTTACGAAATAGTTTTTCACTGTACAAATACAACAAATGCGTGAATTGCATTTACTAGTACATTTACGAAAAATGAATTTGAAAAATGAAAAATGCCATATTCATTTTGTGTCTACGTTTTATAAAACAATTGTTGTTTTTGGTGTTATTAGAAAATAGGATTCCATCATTTCATACAACAACACCACTAAACTCTGACTCATTGTCGACTTGCCCACACCACCGTCCAACCGGCAAGCCAACAACCGCCTGACTGGCAACCTCACCAACCGATCGGTGACCTCAACGAATAACAAACAAATCCCACAACCATCTCATCAGCAACTCCTCAACTGCCTAATCGACAACCGATCGACTATCTCACTAATTAACCGGTGACCTCGCAGAACGACCGGCAATTTACCAACCTATCGGCGACCTCACCGACCAACTGACAAACCTCACCACCACCACCTAACCAATGACTCTACAACTATCTAACTAACAACCTCGCCAACCAATTGGCCATCTTACTAATCGACCGATCTCTCCGACCGACTTGCGATCTCACTGACCAATTAACATACTTCAGCACGACCTCATTAGTACCTCCACAATCGCCAACTAATCAGCCATCTCACTAATCAACATGCGATCTCACCGACCGGACGATGAACTCAACAACCAGTGATCTCACTGATCAATGACCTCAACGATCGACTGACGACCGCCATCATCGGTAACCCTACCATCACCTCACTAACAACTCCACCACGACCAAACTGAATACTCTAAAATCGTCCGACCAACAACTTCAAAATTTTTTGACTAGCAGTGTCACTAAATGACCGGAAACCTTTATTGACCAATTCACGCCCCCGCTCGACCAACCGGACTCGAATCCTCTCCTCACGGAGAGGTCCTCTTATTTCCCCACAAACGAATCATGGCCCTTCAATTTGATCTAGCGGCTAGAATTCGTTTGCTTCTTCTTCTTTTTTCCTTCTTCTCTCTCTTCCCCTCTCTTCCCTTTCGTCTGCAACTTCTCTCTCTCTCTCTCTCTCTCTCTCTCTCTCTCTCTGCTCAGATAATCAAGAAAGAGGTGAGGAAAGCATGACGAACCGGAGAAATCTTAGAAATCAAACCCAAACCACCACTGCAAAGCCGGATTTCTTCGATGGCTTACCTGACGATTTTGTGGTCCTGGAAAAAGAAAAGAGAGGGAAGTTGCAGACAAAGAGGGGAAGAGAGAGAGAGAGAGAGAGAGAGAGAGAGAGAGAGAGAGAGAGAGAGAGAGAGAGAGAGAGAGAGAGAGAGAGAGAGAGTTGCAGACGGAAGGGAAGAGAGAAGAAGAAGGAAAAAAAAAAAAAGCAAACGAATCATGGCCGCTAGATCAAATTAAAGGGCCAGGATTCGTTTGTGGGGAAATAAGAGGACCTCTCCGTGAGGAGAGGATCCGAGTCCCGACCAACCACTCATTGGAGGGCAGACGACCCCCATTGCCTGAGCAACGACCATATTCTCCAATCAAGCTGTCAAATACGATTTCATAGTTTTTGTTTTTATAATATGTTCTCAAATTAATTTACCAAACGCTTTCGCTTTCTCAAATCTTGAAAATAGAAAATTTAATTTACTGTTTTCATTTTGTGAAACAATTTTCCAAAAATCATTATGTAAAACATTACCAAACAAGCTCAATAAAAGGGAAATTGTAATATATTGTACTTGAACTGAGAACTTATTATACGGATGATGTCTTGAATTTTTTGTTTTAATCACAACTAATACTTGAACTCTTCAAATTCATCTGAAAAAATACAAATCTAAAACTACAGTTAATTTTTCGTCAAAAATGACATGTGAGACGCTCATGACTCATTTTCAAGGGTTATTTAACCTTCGGCTGCTAGGGCTTCTCCCTCACTACCAATCTCATGTATCTTGGACCATTCTCAAAACAATAGTAGATGAAGTCTCAAGTTCAAATCCCCTTCTCCAAATATATATATATGGAAAAATAATCACTTTGGTCCGTCTACTTTAACCAGTTCAACACTTTCGTCCATGACATTTCGAAAATATTACTTTAGTCCCTCAACTTCAATTTCGTCTCGCACTTTGGTTCTTGTGTCGTCTATTAACTTATTATAGTAGTTAAAATTGAGGGCATTTTTGTCAACTTACTATAAAATAAATTTTAAATGTAAAAAAATATAAATGAGAAAAAAGTTACATCATCTAATAAAAAATGATACCTTTATGTTTTTTTTTATAGAAACTCTGTTTTTTTTTTGCTAATCAATAAAATATATTTTAAAAATAAAGAATATAGATTTCTCAATTTATTTGAAAATATTCTAATAATTTCTCTTTATAAAATTACAAAAATACTCTTGAGTTAACTGAGATTTACTGTGAATTTAACGGAGGTACTAAAATGTAAGACATATTTGAAGTTCAGTGACAAAAGTGATATTTTTTCAAACGAGCAATAATTCAAATACTATAAGTGATTTTTTCCCTTTTAATTTATGTTATTGTTGAAGAAAAATTACTAAATCAGATACAAGAATGATCGTAACTATAGCCTTAAGTGGGAAGGTTGCAGAAAAGCTAATGATATCTTTAAAATATTACCATGAACTGCAGTTTGACTACT
The DNA here is from genome assembly GCA_029955375.1 of Rubus parviflorus. NCBI lineage: Eukaryota > Viridiplantae > Streptophyta > Magnoliopsida > Rosales > Rosaceae > Rubus > Rubus parviflorus. The sequence goes on along the minus strand of JARGGL010000006.1, from coordinate 14,241,646 downwards.
CTATTAAAGTTGTCCAAAAACAAATACTTTATTTGATAATGTAAATCAATAGGTATTTGGGAGTTTCATTTAACATCTAATACTGGTAGAACTTTTCCCACGACATGTTCGTTGGAAAAGGTCGTTTCCCCTATTTATTTTATGCTTTATGAAATTAGATAAAAATGACCATTCTTGTGCTCAAAAGAGCCCTACGCAATGATTCCTCGGCATTTTAATCTCTTTTTTAATCACCGGACAAAAAAAATTTAAGATTTTCCAAAGTTTCAATTTTCGCAAAAAAGCCGTGTGCTATAACCCATGTTTTTGGGAGCCCGAGAGCAAGCTTCACCCAAGCAGAACATCATTGAATTTTTAACCACCTTATGGTTCTCACGTCTTTTCTACTAGCCCAAGAGGACCAAGCAACGGATTTGAAATATAATTAATATTATAATTATAATAAAAATAAATTATAAGAAGACTTATGCCGACGACCGTTTCGTCGCTAAAGGTGTTTGCCCCTAATTATTATGTGTTTTACGGAACTAGATAAAAATGTATCATTTTCTTGCCCAAAGTGTTGTGTGAATGGATACCTCGACATTTGAACCTCTTTCCTAGACCTAGCACATTACCATTCTTCATGTTCCAGATCAGGCAATCTTGCTTTATGGGGTCCCAAACTCACAATCCTTGCAGTTGTATCACTACTTGGTTGTGATACCCCGGTCTGTTATGTTGAGTCTCAATTGGTTGTTAACCTGTTATTAATGAGCAATTAAAATGATTTCTAGTTTAATAACTAACTTTTGCAAATGCCAAATAGGATGTTTAAAAGAAATCTAAATTTGAATGCTAAAGTGCAATTCAAGTATCGTTATATGTACTCTATCGTTACAAGGAAAACAAAACAGCACGAGCCATTCCATGCCCAGACTACCATTTATTTCCTTGATGAAGTGTCTTTGCATTTCCCATGGCATTTGCTTCAAATTCATATTCATTACCTTCACTATCTAGTATCTACGTCGTTTAGCGGGAGCAGCTCTCGACGTTTCCGCTGCTCTCTTTGAGGGCCGTCCAACGCTCCTTTTGGTGGGGCTTCCTTGCTCTTTCGCCGCCTGTCTCCCACCAGAACCTCTACGCGAAGCTTGTTCTTTCTGTGCACTTCCTTTGCCATTTCCACTTTTTCTCTGCTCTGCTGCTTCTTTCTGTGCACTCCCACTCCCTTTGCCGTTTACATTTTTTCTGTGCTCTGCTCCTTTCTGTGCGTTCCCTTTGCCGTTTCCATTTTTCCTCTGCTCTGCTCCACCTTTGCTATCATTCTCAGTAATTTTCAACGTCTCTGATTTATTGTTGGACGTGGAGTTCCTCTTCATTCTACTCAAGAATTTTTCTGCACTTTGCCTTTTCCCACTTGTATTATTGTTGCTCTTCTTTTCCGTCTCAGCTATGGACTCTGAATTCTCATTGCTAATCATTGCTTTGGTTGAAGAACCAACATTGGCATTGGCATTAGCATCTGGATTCTTCTCCTTGTTAGTATCACTTCGGCTCCTGCTATTTTTGTTGGAGTTGTTTCTTGAATTGCTCCTAACTCTTTCTTTTCTTCTCTTCTTTGTGACAGGAAGTTTCTCCTCAACTTCATCCGAGGATTCTTCTTTTTGCTTCCAACTTATAGCTGGTTTGACATCATGCAGTGATGTAGTCTTTTGCTCCTTTTTCATGTCCTGTGCCGAAGAAGATGTGGATGCTCTGGCCTTTATTGAGCTGCGCTTGCGACAAGCAGTCAATGGAATTGATAGTTTTGATTTTGCTAGCAATGACTCCGATGATTCAGTTTCAGGCTTCAATGGTAGAGCTGGTGGTATCAGAGTTTCTTCTTTAGATGGTGTCTGAGTTTCTTCTTTAGGTGATGAATCTTGTTTGGAATCCTTACGAGCCATTTCCTTTAAAACAAGTAATTGAAGCTCACAAGCAGCCTTGTATTCTGGAGACTTTTTCCCAAAGAAGACTACGGCATTCTTGCAAATAAGCAACAAATCTCTAAAAAATTTGCTCTTGCAGCTTGAGTACCAACCTCCTTCAAGTCTGGTTTGCACCAATTCAAAATCTGTATGTTGCCGAACCATGTTGGTATAAATGGGTGTGTCCTGCAACATATGAGAACCACAAACCACATTGTCATTGTTATTTCTTCTGCACAAATTTTTTTTTTCTTTCATTTTAGCAATATAATTTACCATGCATCCATAAGACAACCCCCTATGACTGAGAAGCCAGAACCCTTATCCTAGGCATAAAGCTCGACTATTCAATAAGCCAAATGACTGAAATTACTAATTCAGGAACAACAAAAGTTATATTATGTAGGCCAAACCACTATTCTAGACAAACTACACATAGCACAGGTTGTGTATAGACAACTTGGCTAGGGATAGGGGAAAACAAATTGAGCAGTATCACTCTATCAGGAAAGTCTCGAAAAGCTCCAAATTACTAGCATTTTTTAGATCCGGTCACTTTTCTTTTTCTTTTTTCTCTTGGTGATCTAATCATGTCTCCTTAAAAAAAGGAAAGATCTAATCGAAATCGAGTGGTCATCCACAGGGACGGTCCACCCCTACCCACCCACGTTATTTGCTGTCCTTTTTTGACAAAAATTCCTACCCTGCACCATCAAGTAGAATATAACCGCTTAAAATATCGCAAATGGAAAACAAGTGAAGAACACAATTAACGTCACGCCCATAAAACCCGTCGTGACATGTCACCTCTTTTATTTGATTCTGACCTCCGACCCAATACGTCGTCGTCGCTTTGTTGTATTTCAACAAATAATGTTGATTATAATAAATTCAAATTTAAAAAAGAAAAGGAAAAATAGGGGAACCTGGGAATGGAGCCGGCGCTCGAAAAAGGAGGCACATTTCTGAGACCGGAGGATCTCGAGGAAATCAACCAACGGCTGAGATTCAACGGGGACCTGCTTCATGGCGGGAGATTGGTCCTCTTGGTCCGGTTCGACCGGTTCGCTCGGCTTCGGTTCCTGCCCCATTTTTCTCGACAGACTCGCCCAGCTCTGCACCTCACTGCTACTCTGACTCTCCTTCGTCCCCTCCTCCCCTCCCTTTGACTCCGCCACCGATTCCCTCAACTCGACCGAGTTCACCTTCCCCGACTCAGCAACCGCCGGTTCCTTCACAACAGAATCCGAACTCCCATTACACGAATCCTCCACCACCGGATTACTCAGCTTCTCGACCGCTCCGATATCCTCGGCAGCAGCCGGTTCGATCGGTTCGGAGTCTTTTTCGGTCGGGTCGACTCCGGTTTCGGGAATCTCAGGTTTCGGATCTGTGCTGTTTGATTCGTTAAAGGACCCGCCTTCATCATCGCGCACGGATACCTCGCCGGAGATGTCTTTTTCGGCAATATTTTCCGGCGAGATGTTTTCCGGCTCGAGCTCTTTGTCCTTGATCTCTTCCTCTCCGCTCTTGTCCAGATCCGATTTTTCCACTGCGTTATCGATCTCTCTCAAACTCTGATCGCGCACTTCTTTTAACCTCTCCACCTTCAATTGCAGAGACCTAGAGGATTACAACCGCAAACAGAATATAAATTGGAAAAAAAAATTTAAAACAAAAAAAATCGATTCGTTATGGATTCGGGTTATGGATTCGGATTTTACACGATGGAGAGGTCGTAGCGTTGGACTTCGCGCCTGAGTTCATCGAGGCGGAGTTGTCGCAACTGGTCCAGCCAGGGAATAGGGGAGGCAGCGTCGTCGCAAACGGCGTCGTTGTGGTGGTTAAAGCGGCGTCGGAGGTCGTGGAACTTGCGTTTACATGTCTGGGGGGTGAGATGGTGGAGGTTCGAACTGCGCTTGCGGATTTCGGCGGCGACGGAGTCCCAGCAATGAGTGCCGTAGCGGTGGACGGCACAGGCGAGGAGTAGCTCCTCCCACGTCCCCCATGTCGTTTGTTTCTCGGGAAAATTGGGCTTATCCATAACCAAAAATATTCATGTAATCCAAAATTTTCAAGTGATTGTTTTATTTTGATTTGGTTGGGTCGTGCCTCTTGGTTTGCTTTCTTGTTTATTTGTCTCGCACTCTAGGCACTCATCTCGAGCATGCTATACGCTCCGTCCGTCCCTAAGTACTGATTCCTTTTTCTTTCTTTTTTTTGAAATAGAATTGATTTTGCTTTGTCGGCCAAAAGCCCAAAATCACTGGTTTCTCTCTTGTTTAAGTTATGAAGTATTTACTTTGTCAAAAAAAATTATGAAGTATTTATTTATGGGATATGACTTTTGGGTCTTGGCCGACGTGTATTATCATTTTAGTTTTTTTTTTTATATAAATTTTCATAGACTAAACACACCCTACTTAGAACAAATAAAATCATAATTTTACGTATTGGATGAAGTGTGACGGTTCCAATACTAGGGGTTTCAATGGACCTTCTCTGCTATATGAAGCGTGACCGTTCCAATACTATTGGTATTTGATCTTGTGATGATCGTTGTGAATCTGATGAATGGATTTTGAAATACAATATTCCTCGCAGTAGATTGGGATGGCAGAGGTGGATCCTAGACAGGTCATACCTCACCCGAGATCAGCTTAACTGATGCTCAAAAGTACTTTGCCATACAGAACTTATATGCTCTCATGAGCATATTTGTCCCGCATCGGAAACATGATAGGTGAACCTCCATTGGTTCCCCTATGAAAGCCACAATAACTCCTCATTATGGGTAAGCAATTACTATCTAATCTAACATTACTCGGCTTATATCAACTCTCATACTGACTAGAGTTTTAGAGGAGTTAAGACCGGCTCGCCCAGTCTACCTCTTGACACCATCTTGTATTAATTCCAAGTCACGATCGAGAGTCATTCACGGATCAGCATCCATCACCCTAACATCTTGTATTAACCTACAAACTAGACTGAAACAGTGAGCAACCAAAGTCACCGAACTACTGATTTCAAAACCTAAATCTGGATTAAACGCTTTATCGAGGGAATCATATGATTGCCCAGCCTCCGGACTACTGATTTCAAAACTTAAATCTTGCAAACTCACCCCTAAATATTTGGAACCCGTTCATGTATGTACACATATGCATATGAAGAAATAATCATGAGGCTGAATATGGGGTGTAGAGAGAAAAAGAGAGGGCAAAACAAGAATATTTACATCAAAATTTAATCATGGGGCATTATTCATTTTTTTTTAGTGATCTTGGGCTGGTCCTTCTAGGACCCTCATTTGTTTTGACCCAATTAGGCGTCTGGGTGGTTCCGCGTAGGCCTAATTAAGTTATTCTGTAGACTTTATCAAATTTAAATTCATACAATAAAGATATATTAAAGATTTTGAATTAGGATAATTAATTTTTAGAGGTGGAATAATATAATAGAACTGTTACAAACGAATTTAAGAATTTTAGATCTGGGTTCTTTCAGCCTTCTATGGTTGAAGTTGTCTTCTTCAACCACACGAATCGCCATCACCCATCCATGATCAATCTAATCTTCCCAGCAGACCCCCAAAAATTTGTTTCATTTTCTTCTTATTTGTCTCCAAGCACATGCAGTGGTCCAAATTGATACATTGATTAAGATATATTTTGAAATAGCATTCTCAGTGCATGAGTTGAATCTTTCAAAATATGATTCATGGCCAATCTTTACAATTTAATCGATTTGGATCTTATAAGGGGATCAAATTGGTTTCCTTTGAAGTTCATGCCAATATGGTTTGATCTTAGAATCTGGGCCTTTAGATACGGCACATGAGGGTTATTTCTTTGGTGGTGACAGTGGCAAATTTATTGGATTGATCATGAATTGTGGGCGGTGGTTATGGCTAATGCGATGAGTTTTCTGGCTAGCAATCAAGAGAGAAGATCTATCGGAGAACATATCTAAAAATATTACATTTAAAAATTATTTTTCATTCATTATTCCCCCCTCTGAAAATTGAGTGTCCACATATAGCATTATTATTGGGACGTCACATATGCCATGTAGCATGACCGTGACTCTCAGAAATCTTAAAATCTGATATATCCCCCAAAAATATAGCCATGTAGCATGACCGTCACACCATTAGGGTTGTGAACTCTTGGGAATATTATTGCTAAAAAAAGTTGGAACAAAAGATGGACTGGAAGTAAAAACTCATAAATTCTAGAGACCAAATTAGCCTGGAAGGTGATGCAATTGCATTTCAGCATTTACATATAGGAAAGACTGCAAACCAACTTCACAAGACTGAAACTGAAACTGAAACTAAAACAAAACTGCTTTATCAAACAAAATCAAGACTACAAGCGAATGCATGACTAACCAAAAGCATGTAAATCTCATAGTTTTGATCCAAAATTCATTGCTATCACCACCCACCCTTATTATTCAGCAATTTGTACACCCGCCCTAATACCAAGCAACAAGAAAACAATCTTATAAAAGCACCAAATAGCATTACCGATTTGGTAAATAAACTATAATTGAATTTTCGGCAAATTCAAGCACCCATTAGTGCCTTCTTCAATTCCTCACTCACATCTCCCTCTTGCGATTTCTTCCTCTCCATTTCCCGGTACTTCCCCGAATTGAAACTCCCGCCGGCGATTTCCTGCCGGAGATCCTCCACGGCTTTTCTGAGCAACCCATTCTCGCTCTGTAAAGCCTCCAATTGACGCTTAACTGTGAAACAAGCCTCCGCTACCTCCACATTTCCTGGAAATGTCAACGCCGTACCCGCCGCTGCTTTTTGGTTGCTTCCCTTTGAATCCCCACCGTCCACGTGTTCGATCCCGATCTTGTTCATCACCAGGAACGGGATTTTCTGAAACGTCGGATAATCGCCCCTCTTCAGCTCCGCCGGAACCCTCACTCCCCACCGTAAGCCGACCACGGCTCGATTTCTCACCGGCATCGACGTCCTCGCCGACACCTCCATGCCGGAGAGCAGACCGGCTACGGCACCGGAGGCAGCGTTCTCGGAGGGCAAAACCGTAATTTTCTTCCCGGAAAACAATCCGTCCGCGGGCGGCGCCTCCACAACCTTAATTGACGGATTGTCTCCCGAAACGACGCCGTCTTGCGAGCCCAACATCTTGTCCAAGACGGAGGATTGCGATGACTTCTTGATGGAGAAGTCCCCAAACTGAGGCTTGAAGTGGAGCATGAAGCTAGGGTTGTTTCCGCGGCCGAGCAAATTGAATTCAGCGCTCATAAGCATCGAACTGGAGATCGGAGAGCCGAAGGAGCCGGTCCCGGTCTTGACGACGACGGAGAACGGGTTCCAGGTGTCGTTGGGGCGGTAGGCGACCCGAATCGACGGCCCGGATTCGAAGAAGGTGCCGAGGTTGAGAGTGAGCTCCTTGGACTCGCCGGCGACGATTCCAGATTGGAACGGCAAGCCCAAGATGCTGAGGGGCACTTTGGCCCTCAGCAATGGCTTCTGGTCCTCGCGGAATTTGACTGATGCTTTCATCTGGTTGCACAAAAAGCCAAACCCTAATTCTGAATTTTGGTCTGCAAAAATTTATAGGGATTTTTGCTTTGGTTAGTGCGCGATCGAATTTTGGCTCTGTATTTGGGTCCCTTTGCAATTTAAGGCTCCAGTTTGGGAAATATTAGCTGAAAGGTGACCGTGGCTAATGTAATTTTAAGAGATATCAGGGGTAGATGTCAATGTGGGATTGGCCACACATGGCAAGGCTGTTCAAATTTTTAAATTCTGCGTTTCAAATTTAACATTTTCCAATCATTTTGGCAAGTCTGTTTAAATTTTTTAATTTACGTTTCAAATTTCCAAAATAATTGTGCTGACGCACAGTCACTTCCGGCGCGGCACTTGCGATTTCAGTTGCTTAAATCTAGCTGTTGAGGTTTTGGAATGAAATTTCAATTAGCCAAAAGCCCAAAACCAAACCAATCATCGAGGGCCCTAGACTTGTCAATTAATGTGTTATGTATCTAGTGTTGCCTAGACTTGTCAATTTGGAATTTGATCTGAATCCAGTGCAGATATATTGTTTTGGACAGGTTTTTTTTTTTAAAGATAAAAGTTGGGTGCGCAGAAGGAGGCAAAGTGGCAGACTTTGTTCCCAAATTCTACAAGTTAAGTGGTTGTGGCCAATATTTGCAATAGCGTCAGCAGTGAAGTTGGTTTTCCGATAGATATGGCTAAACTGAATGTCTTGAAATTGAGCAGCAAGAAATTGAATGTCTTTTATTAAAGTCTTGAGGCGTCATGGGATCGAACACTTGTTCAGCACACAGTTAATAACGAGTTTAGAATCAACTTCCACTTGAATTTTTGTAAGATTGTGTTGAAGAGCAGTACAAACACCTTCACGAAGGGCTAGAGCTTCATAAATGGGTACATGGTAAGAGGAGATTTTTTTTGCACTAACTACAACAGGGCAGCCTTCATTGTCTCTGATAGCAAAACCAATAGCAGCACTTTGGTTATTAACAACATAATCGTCGAAGTTGAGCTTCGAATAGTCATTGTCTAGAGATTTCCACTTGATACATTTTTCCACCTGTTTTTTGGAAGAGTTCTTGAAAGGATTGGCAGTAGCATAATCTTTGGCTATAGTTTCAGCAACATGAAGAACTTTGCTAGGACTTGGGGGAGTTTGCCTGAAAATCCAATTATTCCTGGTATCCCAAATTTTCCAACACAACAGTAAAAAGAAAGCCAAGTTGTGCTGGCCATTAGTTTTATCAGACATAATCAAATCAATCCAAGGAATAATATCATCACTAAATTTATCTAAATGGGGAAGAGAAGCAGTCCTCCAGACATCATGAGCAAATGAACAATCACAAAATAAATGATTTATAGTCTCCATTTGAGATTGACAAAGAGCACAGTTAGCATCAATATTAGGTTAATTTAGCTAAAACAACATTGTTAAAAAAGTTGGCAGGTCCAATACCAAGACCACCCAAAGATTTGGGTTTACAAACATCTTTCTAGGCCACATGGGGAGCAGAAGCATCTGATCCCCAAAAAAATTCTGATCCCCAAAAAAATCTTATATTCTCTTTGTTTATAAGGTTTTGGTTAACTTATGGCTACATTTAAAACATGACATAACATGGTTTGACATACCAGAAAGGTTAATCTCGATCAAAGTTAATTTCTCAGCCCTAAAAAGAGAGTTACTCTTCCAACTAGAGAGTTTTTTAGAAATTCGAAGCAAAAGTTCATTTGCATTGACATGGTCCTTCCAAAAGATAACGTTATGAATTCCTAGATACTTTTCGACAGTAGTCTTGTGTTGGATATTTAAAATGTTGGAAATATTATTCCTATTATTATGAGGAACTTTCTTGGAAAAGTAGATAGAGGACTTGTGAAAATTGATTTACTTGAGGCTATAGCAAAATCATCAAGAATCTTCAAAATCTTCCTTGCAGCATTACTTGAGGCCTTGCCAAGGATTAAACAGTCATCAGCAAACATTAAGTTAGAAATTCGAAATCCAAGTAGAGAAGATAATAGTCCAACATGATTCTTAGTTGGGATTATATCACCTTTAGTCCCTCAACTTTGACTTGTTCGACACTTTCGTCCCTGAACTTTGAAATATATCACTTTCGTCCCTGAACTTCAACACCGACTATCACTTTCGTCCCTGACTGAAAAAAATGGTGCAAAACCTATGCCAAAATGTTCGCACGGATGAGAGGAGTAACTTTTATAACTGGGGCTAAGCTCAATTCGGCCTAAAATGGCTCGAATTTAGCTCGAAAGCCTGTGGTGGCTGAAACTTTAATTGTAAAATTCTCCGCCGTCCGGCGACGGTTTGAGGCGAGGTTGGTGGCGTTGAACTCGCCTCAAGGAGGGCTTCAAAGCCCAGTATGTGGTGTCGTTCGAATTGGCCGGAATCGGAGGTTTATTCGGTGAAAACTTCGGTCAGGGACGAAAGTGATAGTTTTTTTTCAAAGTTCAGGGACTAAAGTAATATATTTCAAAGTTCAGGGACGAAAGTGTCGAATGAGTCAAAGTTCAGGGACTAAAGGTGATTTTTTCCCTTCTTAGTTTTCAAAGTTAAGGAATTTAAAAATGTCTAATAAAAGGTTCCATACAAAGAATACAAATATAGGGAGAGAGAGGGTCGCCCTGTCTCAAACCTCTTTTAGGTTGAAAGTGACTAGCAGGCTAACCGTTAATAAGAATAGAGAGAGAGAGAGAGAGAGAGAGAGAGAGAGAGAGAGAGAGAGAGAGAGAGAGAGAGAGAGAGACTGTAGTGATACAATTCATAATTAACTAAATCTAGTTGCTACAAAAACCAATTCGAGTAAGAGAAGATCTGATAAAATTCCAATCTAACAGGTCATAAGCCTTTTCAAGATCAATCTTAACTGCCATAGCACCTAACTTACCATTCTTTCTTTGAAAATCAGAGAAGAGCTCATGCGAAATTAAAATGTTATCCATAATCACCAGGGGGTGAACCCAAAAATTATCTTATTGGATATACACTGCATTAGAACCGAACGTAGTCTGTTGACCATTACTTTAGAAATGACTTTATAAATAACATTGCACAAACTAATAGGTCTAAAGTTTGCTACAGTTTCAAGATTTTCTACCTTAGGAATTAAAGCTATGTTAGTATGATTTATATTAGATAAGGAAGAGCAGTTTTGGAAGAAGTCATTAACTACAACAAAAACAGAGTTTCCAATACTGTTCCAGTACTTATGGAAGAAAATAGCATGTATGCCATCAGGTCCAGAAGCTTTCATTCCACCAATTGAAGAAATAGCTTCAAAGACTTCATCTTTTGAAACTCTAGCAGTAAGGTTGTCATCAATTTGAGAAGAAATGCAAGGAGCAATATTATCAAGAAAAGAATTAATATGCTGATCACTAGGAATATTAGAGGAAGAAAAACGTTTTGTAAAGTAATGAACAAAGTGATCGGTAACAGAATTAATATCAGTGATCCAATTACCATAGTCATCCTTAATTTTAGAGATGGTATTTCTTTTCTTTCTAATGGTAGCTTGCATTTGAAAAAATTTAGTATTCTTGTCACCAAGTTGAAGTGTTGGCTCTACCTTTTTGAGCCCAAAAAATTTCCTCAGAAGAGTGTAAATCGTAGCTTTGTCTACTTTTAGTTCCATATTTCTTTCTGATAAATAAGGATCATTAGGTTTATCCATCAATTGTGCTTGAATGAGACCTAGTTCTTCCTAGTTGTTCTTAATTTTAATAAAAATATCATCAAAAACATTCTTATTCCAATCTCTTGCAAGACATTTGAAACTATTACTTAAGGGTTTGAATTTGATAATTCAATATGTTAATCCATTACGATTCGTTAATTCGTTAACTTAATGAATCAAATATGAATTTCGGTTGATCTATTCTGTTAATAACTCGGTCTGTGTTTATATTTTATAATAATAAAATATCATGTGTATCTATATATAATTATTATTTTTAAAATATAAATATAATTATATATGTAGGTGTAGACAAAAATTAAGCAGAAGACTAAATTTTTTTAATTTGTTTGAATATTTTGTTATAGTTTTAAAAAAAAATTATTGCATATTATGATAAAAAGTTTAATATTTTTTATTTAAAATTTTAATAATACTTAATATAATAAAGGGCTATTTACCAATACCTACAAGACCAACTTATGAATTCCCATTAGCAAGATTCCTTAGGGAAAAGACCACAAAGGACAACATTACTTAACACAACTACTTCTCAATCCTTGTTAACACTATTTTAAACAGTACCATGCAATAGTAATTAAAAACAATCCTTTCAGAAGCTAGCCTTCAACATGCCAATTTCACCTAACGGCTCCTGCCTAAACGGTTACTACAAGAGCGGAATCACTGCTGCCTCTTAGGGTTTTGAAATTAAAAACCAAGCATGATAATGAGAAATTTAATATCAGGTCTGGAAGAGAAGTTCAAAGACAGATAGATAAAAGAAACAGAACGAAATATTTTTGCGACGGTGTTCTGGGCACAAACAGAATTTATTTATTTAAACATGATTACAGATAAAACCCAGAGCCTTACTCTTGGGTAAACAGCTATAAGCTGTTTAGCTACTCATAATTAAATGCAAACTTACTTGAAAAATAAGAAGACTTGAAGCTAACCAGGATGCTTCGACTCACAACCTTGGCTTTCTACTCTTCAGCTTATCAAAGTGATAATTCTGATTTTCGATGCCTTACAGAATGAAAGAAAGGCTCCTTATATAGGGAGCGGAACTCAAAACGGAATTCAAAATCGCAAAATAAAAGATAAGATCCAGCTCATGTGGACCAAGCAATTATGCTTTTCTTGGTGGACTCTCCTGTTGTTGATGGAGCTTTGTCTGCTGTCGGTAGAAAAGCAGATTCCATTTTGATAAGGTTAGGTATGCCTTATCCTTCTAGCATATTTTCAATGTTGGTGAGCTCTTCGTCATCAAATGCGTGATTAGGGGATCCGGTCCCGCTTGCTGTTCCTTTGTCGTAATCTTCGACATTGAAATCTTCCAGATCTGAATCGGGATAGATTTTGTAGGGATGCTCCTTGGAAAGATTCTCTAACCAAGTGTATGTAGCCATCGAACAGTCCACTTCTCCTCTGATTAGTGATGAGAAACAGTCACAGTTGGTAGGAGGAGGGTGATCATAGCTGGCTATTAAGATTTTCTCGCTATTAGCGAGCAGGTTAGCCTCTGAATCTTGAGGAACCAACTTCTTGACAAAATCTATTGTCATAGCTTTCATCCACAGGATGCTCTGGTTAGCTGTTCCATTAAAACCTGCTACTGCTGGTTTTTCATCTGTTGGTCCATTGATTATTCGAACATAGTGATATGGCGCTATGTATTCAGTAGAGCCATCTTGTTTATTAATCCACTCGGGTGGAGTTGAAATGAATTTTAACCTGAAGATACAACCATCTGGTCTAATATTTCTGACTGTATTGACTATGATTGCTGGCAGACCCTTCAGATCATCATTAGTTTTGGTCCAGAGGTTATGGACAAAACCATTTTCTACAAGCCAAAGCTTGTGATTCTGATTATGTTCGGCTTGAACATTTACTACGTATCTTCCGTAGAAAGGACCAGGAACAGGAAAGAGAGTGTTTGGAAACCCATCAGTTCCAGCGATTCCTAGAGCATTGTGAAATTCAAACCATTCTGGTTCTGTTAGTGCTCTGAGTGGGACTCTAGCACTTTCTGGAGATATCATCATCTCGAGTTTTGGTTCATTCTTTTGAACCATTTTTCTTCCATCATGGAGTTCTTCTGTTATAGCGTACAAGGTGGCAAACATTTGCCTGGTGTTTCTCTCTTGATAGTTATACAAGAGATTGTCTAGTAGTACTTTCTGGTGCTCTAGCAGTCTTCTTCCAGTTCTATAGACATCTTTGTCAAAAGTCAAGAGCTGGTAGCCATGGATTATTTTTGTTCCAGAAGGAACATGTCTGCTTTTGGGCAAAGCAGCAGCCGTCAACGGATTTGATATGCCTTTACCGTCTACCGTTTGAGACGGGCTAGCCAATCCTTTCCCCTGGGATTGATCAGTTGTTAAGGTTCTTTTTGGAACCTTGGTGTATGTCTCAAGGACATTCTTCAATGAATCTTCATCATTCATTTGGCTTTTGCCTTTGTCTGCTTTCCTTAGCATAGCCATTTCTCTGGTAAGGGCGTCGGGAAGATAGTTCTTGCTACCTGCAATTAATTCCACATTATAATCATATTGATTAAGAAATAATTGCCAATTGGCTAATCTACCTCTATCAGCTGCTTTGTCAAGTTTAAAATTTTTAAAATTTTTAATTCTAGCACAATCGGTTCTGACCGTGAAGGTCTTTCCTAAAAATGCTGGAGAATTTAAAATTGTTTTTTTAACAGCTAAGATTTCTTTTTCCCCTGTGGGATAATTCTGTTCTGCTGGATTAAATTTTCCACTGCAGAATTTACAAATCTTTTCGATATTAGTGCCTGGGGTTTTTGCTAAAACTATACCAGACCAGTAGTTGTCACTAGCATCGGTTTGAAGAATGATTTCATCATTCTCTTCTGGTTGTTGTAAAGGAGGTAAATTTTTACATAAAGCTTTAATTTGCTTAACGATCGTTTCATCGTCTTCTGTAAATTTCCATGTTCTCTTAGAACTTGTTTTGGGAGATAACATTGCCGTTAACCCCGAGATTTTGGGAATAAAATCCCTTCCATAGTTTATGACTCCTAAAAATCTCTGCAAGCTTTTAGCATCAGGAATCTTATCTGGAAATTTCCAGATTTTCTCTAGGATATGTGGTTGGAGCTTGATTACTCCATTCTTGATATTTATACCAAGAAAATCTACTTCATCTAGGATGAGAAAAACTTTCTTTTCCCCTAAAATTATTCCATGCTGAATTATCAGCTTGACTACCTCATAAAGGTGTTTCATGTGTTCTTCTCTATTTTTAGAGAAAACTAATATGTCGTCTATGTAGACAACACAGAATTCTGCCACGTGTTTGAAGATATCATCCATTTTTCTCTGAAAGATAGATGGAGCTTGTTTCAAACCAAAGGGCATGACTAGCCATTCGTAATGACCCTGTGGTGTTCCGAAGGCAGTAAGAGGGATACTATCAGGATGCATTTTAACTTGCCAAAATCCTGATTTAGCATCAAATTTTGAAAAAACCTTTGCTCCTTTGAGCTGGTTAATTAATACTCGTGCTTGAGCAATCTGATAACCATCTTTAACAGTTTTCTTGTTGACATCTCTATAGTCAATTACCATTCTAGCTTTTCCTCTTATTTCTTCTGCATGGTTTCTGACGTAGAATGCAGGAGCATGATGAGGGCTAGTGGATGGTCTGATTAGTTTCTTTTCTAAGAGATCAGATATATCTTTTCTGAATTCCTTTTGATCTTCTTCCTTGTACTGAGGAATAGCTTTTACATGACATATAACATTCATATCATGTAGTTTTAATTCACAGACAACTGGGTCTTTATCCCAGAATTTTTGAGGATCTATATCTATGTTTTGCCTCAGCATTCTTTTTATCTCTTCTAGAGTAGGAACCTTCTGTTTTTCTATTTTTGTTTGAAGGTTTTTAAGATTGTGTTCATGAATGAAGCTTGCTTCTTCATCTTCTTCATCTTCTTCTTCTTCGTCTTCTGAAGATTCTTCTATCAGCAATTCTTCTTGCTGTTTGTATTGCAACACTGTTTCAAATCGTGGTTTATAATCACCACTTTTTTGCTGCAACTTCTGATATTGAGTGGTAAAATTTGGACCAACAATGCTTTTAGCTTGTTTGATTCTTTCCGTCCAAAAAGTTTTATCACTTTTCTCGAAGCCTATGACTTCTTTATTTTGTATAATGGTCTGCTGTAATAGGAAATCGTTTCCTAGCAGAATATCAGAACCTTGGCCTTCTGATTGCCATAAGGTTTTGATTACAAAATTTCCACCACCTATGGTGATCTTGACATCTTTTGCTACTTTCTTCATGGAGAATTGGCTTCCATCCATCATTATCCCAGTAGCAATTCTTTTATTATCTTCGGTCCAGAGTTCTTCTGGTATAGCAAATCTTTTTGCTATGGTGAATCCTGATCCGCTATCTACAAAAGCATGTAGATGATATTTTTTGTGATCAGGGAATTTCAACCCAATTTCTATGTAGTTACTGAATCTACTGGTAGAGATTATTTTGGATTGATGTTCTTCTGAATGAGCTTCCTCATTAATTAGTGGCATACATCCTTCTGTTGTATGAAGATTTTCTTCCATTTCTAATTCTTCATCAACCTTTTCTTCTTTTGGTTGAATGATTATGTTATTTGGAGGGACTAAATTGACAAAGTCTTCTTTGTTTGAGGCAAATTTAGCTCTTTCTTTCTGCAACTCCTCCAACCGTGAATCTTTCTAACGGTCTTTTTACTATGCTTTTGGCTACAGCTATATTCCATGGTTCTGGTAACTTTCTGTAGAGTAGATTAACCAAATTGGCGTCTTCGTATTCTCCAATAGTACAATAATACTCTTGGAAAGCATTGTAATATTCTTCAAAATATCCCATGTCACATATAGATTGTTTTTCTATATTTATTCTAGCTAGATTTCTAGCTTGTTCATCATGGCTGGTCACACTTCCACAGAACTGTTCGTAGAAGGGTGTAGCAAAATCTAATGGACTTTTAGAATTTGCAATTTGTTCTAGCCAATTTTTTCCTCTTTCCGTTTCTTTAAACGTAGCATAGAACCTTTTCGCCATTCCTGTTAGGGT
This sequence comes from Rubus parviflorus, assembly GCA_029955375.1. Classification (NCBI taxonomy): domain Eukaryota; kingdom Viridiplantae; phylum Streptophyta; class Magnoliopsida; order Rosales; family Rosaceae; genus Rubus; species Rubus parviflorus. The sequence goes on along the minus strand of JARGGL010000006.1, from coordinate 14,225,351 downwards.
GGCTTCATAATATAATTGTATATCTTGATATCCTAATTTACCAAGGGTTAAGGCTCCTGCCATGGTAAGACTTTCTACCCATTTGTCTATGATTTTTCTTTTGTCTAGAGTTTTCTCTAGTTCTAACCATACTCCATGGGTTGTAATAGGGATTCTAGGTATATTTTCTTCTGGAATATACCTTTCGGAGTTTCTTTCTCCTTTTTTACCAGTAGGACCCTTTGCCTTAGGTAATTTGTAATTCTTATCATTTATGATAGTTGTTTTTGTTTCATAACTTTCACCCATTTCCATGTCTTGGTAGGGTAAGACTCTTCTTTCTTTCTTTCTTGGCTTAAAACTTTCAATTTCCAAGAAAAGTTGTTCTAGTCTTTCTAAATTTTTGCAACTTTCAGCTTCTTCATAAAACTTGTATAGAGATTCTGACCTTAGCATTTTTGCTGGTCTATTTAATTCTAGCTCAAATTCTTCTTGTTCATCTAGAATAGTTTTAGTACCACTGGTACTTGTTTCTCTTACTGTGTTGCTTCTTCTAAGGTTTTGAAGATTTAGGTTTCGAAGGTTCTTATTGAAGTCTTCAAAACTTACGTCACTCTTTCTGTGATCTTCAAATCTTAGGTTTATGTTTCCTGTCTTCCTATCTTGATAGGATGTGGCATTCGAATTTTCTGGTTGAACTTTAGGACCAGAGAGTTTCCATTCTATTGGAAATGTTACTTCATTCCAAGTAACTTTCTTTATTTGTTGTGAGCTATTCCTTGGATTCGTGAGGAATCCTGTAGTAAGACCTGGGATATTTGATATCTTGGTCTCTGGTTCTACTGTGGTGCTCATTAGCTTATAGTATACTCTGTATACTATTGCAAGTTCTTGCATATTTTCTTTCATAGATATTCCATCTGTTTTTACTCTTAATCTTAAAGAGTGAGTGGCGTCATTTAGACTGGATGTAAAATTCGGGAAACAATTGAAGTATGCAACTTGATTGCATAATGACACTTCAAGAGTTCCTAGCAGACTTTTCTGGAATTCTGTTATTCTGTTGTCTTGTAAGACACATAAGACTGAACAATTTATGCCTTCTCTGGCTAATAATTTTATTCCTACTTGGACTGCTCCAATATGCATGAATTTATAATTCTTGGTTCTTGCTCTAGCTACTTCTCCTGGTGTTATCATTAGGAGATCTGTTTCTCCAGTTGTTGCTGGGGTGGTAAATTCTAGAATTTTGAATTGATGGCTATCCAGTAATTCAAACATTCCCTTTTTATATATTTGTTTGAATTCAAACTTTGGAATTGAAGAGTTCTTCACTGTTTTTTCAATTTCATTGAATTCAAATTCTTCAGCATTTAACAGCTGTACGGCTTTTTTCTTTCCAAAGATACTCATCATTTTAATATCTCTGACTATTTCCTTGGTTTTTCCAAAGAGGTTTGATTTCTCAAATGTTATTTGAGTTAAACTTGTTGGTTTTTCTAGCTCTAAAAAGCTTAGGCTAGATTTATTTTTAATCCTTTCTAAGGGTTTGAAAGGATCCTTTTTCCTGACAGTCTTTTCTGTCATTTTAGAAGGTAAAAGAACTTTATGTTCTTCTTTCTGTTTTAGCTTCTCAACTAATGTTGTTAGTTGTTCTTCCTTTTCTTTAGGAAGGTTTTTAATATAGTCAAGTTTTTCTTCCAATTTTATTAATTGGTTGACTATATCTGGGAATTTCTCTAGATATTCATTATTAATTGGTTGACTATATCTGGGAATTTCTCTAGATATTCATTATATCTAGAAATTTCATTCATAGTTTCCTGATGACTTTCATCAGTTTCTTTTGATAGAGAATCTAATTTCTCTATTATTTTTTCAGATGTTGTTCCCATAGCGGGAACTTCTGAGCTTAAAACAAGCTCTGATACCAGTTGGACTGCGGATCTAACCGATGCTCAAAATATCAAGTTGTTCTTGATAGACAGCTAAAGATTCTTTGGCATCTAACAGCCTTTCTTGAGTATTCCTTACTCTTGCTAAAATTGATAAGAAATTTGGAGATAAGTGGCTAGTATGATCTAGAAGCCACCTAAGATCTTTTAATTTCTTTCTCTCTTTTTCTATTTCTTCTACTGAATCTTTGCAATAAGATAATAAATTTTCTCTAGTTAATAGAAGAGAAAGACTGCTCATTAGACTAAAAGTCTACTCAAACGAGATTTTATCTCTTGTTTTTCTTTTAAAAGATTTCTTATGAGATCTTCTTCTATACGAATTTCTGCTTCGAGGACTATCCTCCTTTCCTTAGCTCTGCTAAAATTATTGGTTCTGATATGATCTATTAAGAATTGTAAACTTTCAATTCTTTTATAGGCGTTAGTTATAAGTTCTCGTTTTAGATCTAAACTTTTTCTTAGATGAGAAGAAATAGTGCAGTAGTAAGCAATTATGAGATTAGAAATAACTGTTTACCTTCGAGTATTTGAGGATAGATCTTAGCTGCAATTGTTAGAACAAACAAATTCAAAGATATGGGCCCACAATGCTCCGCCAAATTATTATTATTATTTTTTTTTTTTAAAAGGGGGTAAGATTGGTATTTTAGAACTAGTGAACAGTGGATTTGTACCGCATGGATACACTTCTCCTGCTTTTGTAGTTTTGGGTAATTTGCATTATAATAAACAGATAAGCTGACTTTAATCAGCCGAATACGGATTTAGATTTCACTATCAATGATTCACCAGGTTATCGGATTGGGTCGAGTTGAATTTTATTTGTTATCAAGCAGATCCGGATTTATGTTGATCAACTCCAAATTCGGTCCATTATCCGGATTGGGTCAGGTCCAACTTCGCTTGATGTCTGTTATGTATGATGCCGCTTGATGTTTGTTAAGACTTAAGAGCCAATTGACACACGCGTCAGCATGTGTTAAGAGGTTATAATTTATAAAGGCTTATGAAAAATAAAACCTTTAACCAAAAAAATTAAAAAAAGAATTGTAACAAAAAAAAAATGAAAAAAGAAACCATTAAAGGTATCGAGTCAAATCAGTCAATCACCATTAATCACATCTATGACATAAAAAGAGCTCATTGATTATTATTATTATTATTTTTTTAAGAACATATGTCTTTGGTGAAAAGTTAAAAATAAATGTTGTTGTTTACGAGATAAATATTGGAGGAATCTCAGCCGTCGATCGGATTGTCCACCATACGAAAAGACGAAGAGGGAAACAACTCTTCAAATTCCTGATTCTTGCCTTGTACGATTCCAATAGGGTTTCTTACTTTCTTAGTAAACAACAACAACAACCTCTAAATTCCTCGATTTTCCTCTGACCGGAAAAATCACCAACAACATAAACCTTTCCCTCGTTGTTGTACAGATGGTGAAACGCGAATTGGGCTGTGCCAGAAGCAGTGGTGGAGATGAAACGGACGAACCTGATCATGGGATGGTGGTGGCTGACCCTAGAGCACTCCGATCACGCTACCACACAGTGAAGACCATCCTCTACGGTACCTACTTATCAATCTCTTACTTTTCTTGTTGTTTATTTGTAGCTATTCTATGTTTTGATATTTGGCTTCAGAGTTGTTTGTATTCACTAAATTGGGGTTGGAGTTTTTGTATGATGATTAGTCTGTATGTACACAGCGAATATAGGCAGTTCAATTTATGATTAGGAGATTTTTTAGGGTCAATTTCTTTGAGTTGAAGTAATGAAATTATGACGAACTTAACTTTGATATTCTTTCTTTGAAGATGAAAGAGAGGATCTAACAAGAGCAGATTCGGAGAAGTTTAATTCGATCATCAATGAAGTGGAGAGCTTGCACCAGCTGGGTAATTTTCCTTGTTTATCGTAGAAATTGGTTTTTGTTTTTCCTTTTATAAATATACCATAGGTGCATATATATCTTAATTTTGTATTTTAGTTTTAACTGTTTTGTAACCCTGTGATGTGATGCATAATTGAATGGTATTTTTCTTTGTGTTGCAGTAAAAAATCCAAGGGAGCAAGTCGCGGATGCGGAGGCGCTTTTAGACATTGCAAACACCTTGATGACCTCTGTTAGGGCACATAACAAGGAAGGAATTACACCTTCGGACTTTGTCACCTGTATTCTTAGTGACTTCAGGCAACAAAGTGGTAATGGCAGTAGCTCAATTTCTTGGAGGGATATTGGGAATGCAGTCTCACATGTTTTCCAGAGAAGCCCCCGATGCTACACTATGTAATAATATATAGCAATGGAATCATTTTCATTTTCTTATGTACTTTTGGTCATGTTCCTTCTGTTCTGAATTCTTTGAATGCTTAGTTATATGCTTTGCTCTTCATTCAGGATTGGGCCTATGAATGCTGACGTGAAGCATCGAAAGGTTTATCAACGTCAAAAACGTGGGAATCCTACAGACAATGATACCCCCACAGAGGTGAGAGTGCTAAGTCCATTTATACTGCTGACCTGGCAGAATATCCTTACAAAGATTGCAGCATCTTTACTTATCCATTGCGTTAAATCATTGTCTTTTCAATGAGTTAGAATGTCTTCTGTTTTCTCCTGGCACTTGGAGCATTTACCTAAAGTTCAGTGTAACTTTGTGTGCAGCTTGGTGATGCTGTTGTAGAAGAGGAAACAGAGACTGTTAAAAATGTGGCAACTATGTTTAATATCTTGAAGAAAAAGAGAAGGGTCAGGCTTGAAAATCTAGTGTTGAATGGAAATTCTTTTGCACAGACAGTGGAAAATGTGTTTGCCCTATCATTTCTTGTTAAAGACGGGCGGGTTGAAATAAAAGTGAATGAGAAAGGCCATCATCTAGTTTGTAAGATCCTTAATTTGCAAATGCTCGATTTCATCTGTGTGATTGCTTATTCTCGTCTATTTTTATTTGGTCATTCATTCATGTAGTTTGGTATGTCAGCGCCTAGGAATGCTCCTGCTGCCAAAGCAATTGCCTCAGGGGCTGTTGCTTACTGTCACTTAGTCTTCAGATTTGATTTCAAGGACTGGAAGGTACTTGAAGATTATATTTTTACTGGTTGAATGTTTGTAATAGGCTTACTTAATTGACTATCTAATGAAGGATTTTCCTTTACTAAACTGGTGCTTTTTCCGAATGCTCAGTTAATGAAAGAGGTTGTTGGGGCTGGGGAGGAGCTGATGCCACATAGGTTTCCAGCAAACGTATCAAACAACTCGCAATCGGAAGAACTTCAAGCAACAGCAGGTACAACACCAATTAGGACGTTCTCTAGGAACAGAGGCTTGGTTTTACGGGAGCAGCCCGTCGGAACTGATAGTAGTCAATCGATTGCAGAAGACTCACCTGACTGTGATTATGCTGCAAGAGCTGCTGCCATTCAAAAAGGGAAGCGTAAACTGATATGAGGTTTTACCAAGGGATGATGTACATACTTCATGTTTTCTGACATCTAGAATTTTTGCTTTGTAAGTTTCAACTAGCAGTCACTTAGCTAGTTAGCTGACTTTAAGGACTTGCTGTATTGAATTACAACTAGATTAGTTGAACAATTGCTCCAACTACCGGTCCTTTTTGGTCTGTATAGTCAGAATTTTATGCATTACTTTTGTTCATACATATAAGACTGATATATATTATCCCACTGCCAATTTCATTTTTGTGTGATGCTTGTACTGAAAATGGTCCCCAACGATAATTCTTAGTGTTTCCTTCTTAGGTTCACCAGGTGAATCTGAGAATTATCCAAATGGCAACATTTTATCTTGGTCACCATGTGACCAATGAATTCATGTTCACCCACCTTTGTTTCTAACATCAAGGATTCAAGGATTGAGATAAGATAAGTAATTAAATACCATAACCAGAAAATCAATAAAATATTAAAATACCATCAGGTTGTGCAAGTTGCATTGCATCCTTCACTTTGGCTTTGAGTCAGGCCTGAATTGCGATTACATTAAAAATGATAAACTGTCTTATGATATTATTCTGGATACATGATACATAGCGCGAAGAGCAAAAATGGATTCTAACTAAAAAGATGCAGAAAATTGTCCCACAGTACAGATTGACCTACCCTCGACCTCAATACTAGAGCACAGCACTACAATAATGCAATCCTGGTTATTATCTGGACCTCTATATTCTATAGAGCATAGCACTAGGCTTCTTTTGGAAGCTCAAGGTTTTCAAAAATTGGGCTGTCAACTCCCACGCCCATTGCATTTAGACCGTTGTCGACGTATACAACACTGCCGGTGATAGCTGATGCCAATGGTGATGCAAGGAAGGCAGCAACGTTCCCCACTTCCTCTGTTTCAAGTATGTTTAAATTTATATAAGGGCGGAGAAAAAAGAGCTTACTTAAGGTACCAGGTAAAAATCTTGTGGAGAATGAAAACATATGAAATAGATGTGCCTGCAGCAGGGTTTTATTTTTTATTTTTTATTTTTTTTGCACTAGTGGGCAAATGATGATAAGATAAAGATATCCCAATCTTGAACAAAGGTATTAGCTTTAATTTCTTCAGATATAACAGATTTGCTATTCTATTAGATAGTTGTGTACTTGATTACTTACCAGCAGATAGCTCTTTCGGTAAGGGAGCATTGGCCGATGAGTAATCAATCATCATATCAATAAAACCAATAGCTTTTGCAGCACGACTTCTTAATGGGCCTGCATTTAAGGAAAGAGAACATGAGTAAAAGAAATGTGAGAACATAGAATTGTGTAGCATTAAATCATCAGTTTGTCCAGAAGATGACTATCTCTGTCGAAAGCATCAGATTCAGCATACAAGAAGTGCACCCCATATCTTCTGAGAGAGGTTGATAAGAGTCATTAAATATTATGCTTTCATTCGAACAGTTTGTCCGGAAGATGTTTGTATGTCTCTATGAAACTCATCACCCACAGAATAGGACGGGAGAGATGTTAATATGACTTATTGAAAAATATGATGGTTAAACCACATTCATCCAAGAAGAAGGCTCCTGAGTTACTAAAGAGTTTCTTCATCAATAACATATAGGCATCATATTGATCTTTTGACATCAAAACAATTACTGTCATAAGCCTCAAGATGATCATATTCATGTTTCCAAGAAGAGTGTAAGACTGATTCTGTAAACAGAGTAGAGTTTATCAAAGTACCTGCAGATATTGTGTTGACTCTAACTCTGTGTTTTCTCCCGGCTTCAAAGGCCAGCACCTGAATCAAGAGTGGCACATATGTATCATCACAAAAAAGTTAAAACAAAAAATCTAGAAAAGATCAATCTTAAACATAACCAAGAAAAAGTAAAACCAATTAAAAGACTCACACGTGTGTCACTCTCTAGAGCAGCCTTCGCTGAGCTCATACCTCCCCCATATCTGCAAGTACAATAGTCTAACATCACACTTTATTCTGAGAATGCTGTCCACTTATAGTCAATTAAAGAAGATACATACCCTGGAATGATCCTTTCAGAAGCAATGTATGTCAGAGAGATTGAAGCACCACCTGTCATGTTAACATTTATCCTTAGATTCTAGGCTTTCTAGCAACACTTGCTGGAACGTCATGGGATTCTTGGAAAAAATAACGGGGGAAGGGAAGTGAGAAAGTAATTAGATTATGACGTGCCTGGGTTCATTATTGGAGCAAAATGCTGGAGTAAAGAAATAAACGAGTAGCTTGATGCAGAGATAGCTGCAAGATATCCATATCTTGACGTCTCCAATAGAGGTTTGACAACCTGTCCATGATACATTAACTCCCTAAGTACCAGGAAGATTTTAAACAATGTTGCTAAACAAAAGAATGTGAAGAAGCGTTCACCTCTGGTCCATTAGCCAGTGAATGGACTAGGATATCAATGCTGCCAAAATCCTGTTTAACAGATTCAACGACCTCCTGAAAAACATTTCTAAAGAATAAGCTAACATTGCCAGCTGGGCCAGTTTCTTAACCCATCATCAGAAACCTAGATAATTACAAAAAGCAAATAAGCTCAATACATTTCAAGAATACATCTCCCATAGTCCCATGAAGTTCAGGGACTAGAAACACCTGGAAACATAGATTTGCAAACAAGCTACACTCAGTTCAAGCATGCCATTCACCATGAAGTTCAATTACCAGAGACATCTAGAAACATTTTGCTTCTTGGAAATCATATACAATTAGCCAACAAAACTAATGGCCATGTGACCAAGAGTAGAGGTTTTTCTGCGAGGCAAGGACTATATAAGAAAAACTTTCAGTGTATTTTTGCGGAGTCCAAGCTATGGAAAATACTTATATCACATGAAATAGGTCAAATTTATATGTTGTTTGCAAAGTCTTTATCTGGGGGAGGGAAGTGGGAGCTAAACCAGCGGTCCCCCTAACTTCTGCTTCTGCATGTCACGGACTCACAGTAAAGCGAAAAATTTAGTCATTTGTGACCCAATAAAATCTAATTTAGTCATTTTCAGTGACTCAATATCCTAGTTGATAACTTCAATTGACTAGTAATATGGTCCACCGAAGACGATACCTTAACCGTCCACTTTGAGGACCCCAAGTAGCGTTTGTTTGATTTTATCTGCATAAAACCACATTATGAACATCACTACAAGTATAATTAGACTTTATTTCAGACTTCAGAAACTAAAGCAGGAGGGTTTATACATCTTCAGGAACATCGTCAGGATTGTCAAAAACTGCATCCAATGGATAAACTTTTGTAATTTCCATCAAAGAACCATCAGGCAATCTAAAGGCCAAAAACAGAACAAATAATATTCAATTAGCAATAATAGAAAAGTATAAACAATTAGAAAACATCGACAGAGTTGCATGAAACACTGGAAAGGAAAAACCAGCTCTTACTTGCGTGATTCATCAAACTTCCCACGCCTTAAACTGGACTCAAAAATGTTAAGTGCCTATAAGGAATAAGAATTCATGAAAAACTATACAATTTTCCAGAAGCTAAAGCTCCACACCTGAGAAGTGGATTAGACTTTTTTTTTTTTTTATAAGAAACCTGAGAACTGGATTAGATCAATTTGCATACCGGCACCCATGTACCAAGAAGAATTTCAGCACCTGCAGCAGCGAGTGATTTTGCTATTGCCCATCCATATCCATTATCATCAGCCACACCAGCAATGAATGCTCTCTTTCCTGCAAACAGCTGTCCCATGGTTAGACTAGGCAGTTCCTATATTCTTCTTGTGGATAATTATCAATTTATCGACTCAGGGGACCAACATCAGAAACCCAATACATTCATAATTACTTTTTTGTTTCTCTTATATTTAGTAGAAAATAATTAAACATAGAGCCATCTTTCTAGATGAAATCACATTCCATATGATATCTTCTTGATTTAGAGCAACAATTCTCTTATTGTCTAGAAGTAATTCAAAAAGTACACACTGCATCTGTAGCTCTTTGTTGACATCACCATTAATAGAAAATCAATTATCATTGAGGATGAAGAAAAGGACCATACTCAAAAAAACTTCAAAAATACATCTCTGACTCGTTTCCAATAAATTTTAGTTCGTGTTTGCCTCTATGGTTTAAATCCACTTTGATGGTTGAGGTACATACAAGTATCCTAGATATGGTAATATTGCAATCTAAAAGCGGTTTCTTTTATCTCAGTCAGAATGAGGTTACAAGAATGCTGATTTTCTAGTTAAAATGTAACTGCAAACCCTTATAACTCATGTGGATTTATTTGTGTGTCATCATCAGTATGAAGTCGGCGAAAACAAAGAAAAACGCAGTACCTAACATAATATAATTAAGTTAAATGCTGAGCACTAAAACATAATTGCAATAAGAAAAATGTTTGACCTCTCAAATCAACAGGCAATCCTGGCAATGGACTGTTCTCAGCTGCTCCCGACATTGCTCTTGTGATAACCTTTACGGATTTCGCAGGCCCTGATTTGACGCTCCTGAATAATGGTTGCCTTGATGAGATGTGGGAAGAGCTTTTAAGCCCCTTTGAAATTGCCACTTCACTGTTTGTACCGAAATTGGCAGTACATGACATGTACGTCCTTTGAGGGGAAGATATGCAAGACTTAATTGCTGCCATGTGTGAACCAGGAGCTGCAGTCGTGGCCATTTTCGACACAGATCACCAGAAATCAAAACAAAATTCTGCAAGATTGAGAAGCACTTATATAAGCAACGTACCTAGTAACCACTACTCTAGTAAATTGAACTTATTGTCCTAAAGGATCCAAAAACAAAATTGCAAATAGTTTCCTGTATACGATGTAATAAAAACTAGCAACCAATTAGTTATTAGTCTAGTCAGTGTAGATTGTAAGCAAATGGATATCAGTCTCAAGACTCTGGACCCATACACGATTAAATCTCAAATGAACTATCAGGGAACTAGAGCAGTAATCAAGAAATAGTAAAGATCACATTTTGTATAGTACATGATAATCAACAGGACAATACCTACACACCCACATTGGAGCCATCTCAATCAATCACTCTATGAAATCCAGGCCTTCTCTCAAAAGTAAGTAAATCAGACAACATTAATGAACCCAAAAACAACATTTGATTGCAATCCGAACAGCTGGATCAAAGACAATGTTTTGAACTCAGAAATCAATGAGATGCATGCATACATTTCGTTGAAAGATCCGGGACATACCTTTGAGCTCTGCGAGAGTGTTGGGAGAGCAAAGAAGGGTTCCTTTGGTGTGTTTATATAATGTGAGAGTGTGTTTTTGTGTGGGGTTCGATGAAACCAAAGTTTTGGTTTGTTGGAGGGTTGGTGTTGGTGACTGTTGGGAAACTTTGTAAATGCCGAAGGAGGGGGACGACGGAGCGTTGATCTGTTCGTTGTTTTTGGCGCCCCTGTGTAATGACAGTTGTGCCCTTAATTCTCAACTGGGCCTTTGGACTTGAATACTCTTTCAGGCCAAAGATTGAAATTTCTCCGAAACTAATATTGAAGATCCGAGACAAAATTTATATGCAATGTGATTTCTGTCAATAATTTTCGGAAATTTTTCAAAATTTCAAACATATTTTCGTAAAATCTACATATAAATAGAATAAATAAATAAAATTTCACCGAAATTTTGTCTAACACCTGACAAAATATTCTACTTTACAAAGGAGGAAAGATTTATTTATGGCCCTAGTTGAAGTGTTGGTGAAGTTTTGATTCTTTGGCTTTTTCAAGAGAAAATGAAACAAAATTTAGGTTAAGTTTCTTAATAATTGCGACATTGAGACACAAAATGACCATGGAAATAAATGGTGAAGAAACCAAAACTAACCAACGACCATGAAATACCATATTGGGTTATTCCACAATATCCGATAAATTGACTGCATGTAAGAAAAGATCAACAAACATACAATACCTATGTGATGAAGTACCACAATCGATATCAAGATTCATGTACTTGAAGTAGTATTGCATGATACTAGATGGGAAGCAGTCCAACAAGTCGGATCGAACCACATCATAATAGCTTTTATTATTAGTACTTTTTTATATGTATGTTTTAGAATGTATGTGTTTATATTGATTTTTGTTGTACTTGTTCCTTTTGATTCACGAAATTTTGGTATTATGTCCCTCTCGTTGTATTTTTCTAATTAATAATGAAAAATGCATGATGGTCAATCCTCTCACTGAGTTCCAGCCATTAAAAAAATTAAATCATTTATAAAAATAAAAAATTATTTACCGCACATTTAATCATTTATAATTACATATAAATAAAAACATTAGTTTAGCAACCTATTTAATTACTCATCCATATTAAATATTATAGTTCAGTTTATGCAAAAATTTCATTCAAAAGTGTGATGTTATAAATATAATTTTCGTGATTTCTTTATTTTTAACCGAAATTTTCGTAAATTTGAAAAACTGAAATTTTCACTGAAATCGAAATTTGAATCCCTGATTTAGGCTTGGCTTGGTTCAGTATCGAGCAGTTTCGGCCTTAGTCATGTACCGAATCGACACAATTCGGTTATCTAAAATTAAGGCCGTTTCCGATAGTCCGATACATGCAAACAACCTTGGCACACAATTTAAGACATATGACTGGAAATGGTGGTTGACCGATGGTTACGCTGCCGCTTGCGGTGGTTCGCCGAAAATTCGCTGGAATCTGGAAATGTATTTTTCTTTCCTCTTCGTGTCATTTTTCCTTCTTGATTCGATTGTGCATTTTACTTCCTCTTGCATAGTTTCCTCGTACGACAAAGAAATGAATTAATGAAGAACTAAGCTAATTCTTAGGTTTTAGGGCATGAATTCATATGAAATATTAAGCACATTGTTTATCAAACTTTGCCTTCATTCTAGTTGCAACCCTCTTCAAAACTGGATATGTTGATGTCATCTTCTTGTCTATTTCATATAGCAGCCCAATCATTTCAGCAAACATTAAAAAAAAAAAAAAACAAATGCCTCTGCATTCCTCCGGTCTTCATCGGAAGGGGCAATCATAAATCATCATTCATACACATTCATTACATCATTCATTAAGCATTAATGCATCATAAGATAAAACAAGGAATGGAACTTACCCTTGTGAAGTTGTGATTAATAAACGTATGCTCCTTGGCTCCTTGCTCCTCAATCTTCACTGATTCAACTGATCAACCACCTTTAGCCCTTTGCCTACAAAATAAAGAACAAGTTAAATAATAGCAATATGGGTTTCAAAATTGGATTGACGATCATATTTTATTTTATACAAATTATCATAATCAAAGGTTACCTTGCATGTACAAATAATTTAAAACTTCCGAAGAACTAGGGTTTCAAAATATCTGGGTGAAATTGTTGCTATGATTGAGAAATAGGGCTTTGGTTTACAATTATGTGTTGGTGTGAGGCTTCGATGATGATTTCTATCGTTAATTAATGGTGAAGAGCTTAAATCGGAGATTGTGTTTTAGAGAGGCGGAGTGTCGAGGAGAGTGTTTTTGGAAGAAATTGTGCCAAGTCTCGAACCCTTAAAGGTTTGAAGCCTGCGATGAGGATTTGGTGTATGAGGGTGCACAATAACCATAATCTGACCGCTGATATTGTGACACCTATTATATAAATAAAGTTATACCGTAGCCGAGCCGAAATAAGGATTGTGGTTCGGTTTAGCCGAACCAAGACTTCGGTTACCGACGTTGTTTGTGTTGAGCCTCGAGGTTGCAGCTTGGATGCGATAAGTTGGCTCGTTTCGGCTGGATATGTCAGCCCTAGTTCTTATTGTGGTTCATCTATGTGTTCAACCGATCCATTTCTCTATTTCTAAGCCCAAAATGAAAATGCTCATTCCTATATATAGGGTCATAAAAACTAGGAATTTATGACAGTGAGCTGTGACTTGTTAATTATTGGTAAAACCAACATTACAGAAGTCGCAAGTTTGATTGGTATCTAGCGATGGGTGAGGTAGGGATAAAAATTGTTGTTTCTTCTAAAAAAAAATCTAGATATTTATCAAGAAGTTGAAAAGTCCAAGCCCAATTATCCATAGATCAGGAAGTTATTTGAGTTTCTCTACTGTCACTTTAAGATATTTTCTCAGGAACCACCACCTTTTTTTGGTGTTTTTTTTTTTCCGCGACAAAGTTACTATCATGTAAGAGCATTATACTTTTCCACATCATTGTAGCAGCATTATGCAATCTTACTATAGTGTATTGGATTAAGATTTTCGATATTTTCATGCCTATAACATTATTCTTGCACAAGATATGAATCATTTTTACATCTATACACTCAATATATTTTCAGGCTTGTTATATAAGCCAAAAAAAATATAGAAACAACTGAATCTCTATTGTCATGCAGTGAAGTTTTTATATCAATGCTACTGCATCACAGTATCACTAAGCATGAGGGGAAATAAAATTTGTGTTAAGTTTTTATTGGTAATTTTCTAAAAAAATAAATAAGTAAATTTTCAATAAAGTCACTTTACTTTTAAAATTTTCAATATTTATAAAAATGAATTGATCTTCTTAACGGAAAAATTCTTGTGTATGTTAACGTATCTCATACGTACAATTACTACTTTTAGGACTTAATTACTCAAACGATAACCTATTTATTCTAATGAGGACCTTATTTACATTAACGAGAGTTTTTTCGTAGTTACCACATAAGTTGTCAAAGTGGTAATATGTGTCCTCAAGTCGTAAAATATTATAATTACCATTTTTAAGACTTAGTTACTCAAACGAGAACCTAATTTACTCTGATGAGGATCTTATTTACCCTAACAAAGACTTTCTCTCCTCATTATGTATGAGAAATATTAAATACCATAGCCTTATTCCTTCTTAACATCATTATTCATAAAAGTGTTAGCGCTCACAAAATTATTAACCTCAACAACTGAAAAGGTATTCAAAAAACCCAAAAGCAACCACAAGTATACAAGCTACCAATTCCAACTAAAAATCTACTGGTTTGAACCCAAAAACTCCAACCTCCATACCCAAATGCTACTTCTGGTGGAACCAAAAGCTACCAACTCCAACTCAAAGGGATACCTTCTCGAACAACAAATATTGACCTATTTGTTGTTGTCCCATTTTCAGGCTAACCTCGATCTCTTGGGAACTCTAGGCTCTAGCGTCCAACTACATTCGACGCTTTAATTGGAACCCTTCTTTGAATCTATGCAACATGACCATACCTATACTCATCAATTGTCCATGCAATTAACAATGATCGTAATCGAGCCTTGAAAGCTTACGGTAAACCATAAATATCAAAATTTCGTCCTCTACTTACTGTTCCATGTTGGAGCAGTATAGATTTTGTTCATCTCGATGAATCAACGACACTTAGGCCTATTGATTGTTGACTACGAACCTAACCTCAAAAGCTCACATTATCGCTAACTATCGTCCATCATTTTTCAGCCATGTTTGACTTCGACTCAAATATTTTAAGTCAACTTTAGTTTTAGTCCATAACTTCATATACATAAAAGAAGATGCTTGCATAGATTTAGTCTTAATTCAATATGAAGATGATGCTTGAAGATGCGTTGAAGTTAAGGAATCCTAGATATGAGCTCATGTTGAAGTTTGAACCCCTGATTTTACAATCCTCAATTATTTTCACCACAAAAAAAAAAATATATATATTTTTTCGCTGGATATTATTTTTTTAATAATAATTATTAAATATTACGACACATTATATTTCATTAATTACATTACAGCGAATATAATAATAGCCCAGGTTCTGGACTTTCCCACTCTCGTTTTCGAAGCCTTGTTTAGCCCTCAGTAGCTGCTCTCTCTCTTCCAAAACCCTTCTTCTTCTTCTAGGGTTAGGGTTTGGGCTAGAGTTAGTCTCTATTAATTCTAACTTGTTATTCTTTAGGGCTTTCAATAGGAGGGAATAGGGATTCTTTTATTGTTTCTGCGATATACTTCGTCGTCGTTTTTAGTTGGTTGAGCTCGTTTCGGATCTCGATCTGTGCTGTAGAATGATGGATACTCGTAAACGAGGGAGGCATGAAGCTGGTGGCTTTCATGCTAATGGCGGCTTCAAGAAGAACAAGCAAGGTTCGCTCTCTGCTCTTTCACTCAATTTCTTATCAAATTCCATGAATTTACTTCAACTGCTACTTTATCTGTTTTTTTTTTGTTTTTTTTTTTCTATGTTCTGTTTGTTCTGAGAAAGTATCTAGAGCTAAAAAAATTATATGCTGTGTACCAGTTTTGATTCATAGACTCCCTAGAATCAGATTCTTTCTTTTTTTCAACTTGGGGTTTATTTGATTTTGAATGTGTAATATATCTGCTTCATACTCTTGTGTTTTGTTTGGTATAGTTATTTGCCCATCAGGGTTTTTTCTTTTAAGTTGTTGTAATCTTTGTGTTCCCTTTTGATGTACCAAGTTCATGGTGGCTTGTAATCAGGCAAAATAGTTCTTTAATAGCCCCAAGTGTTCTCGATGTGTTTTTCTTTCTTGTGCTGAACCAACCATTTAAAGTTATAATTGAAAGTACTTTTCTGTGATCTGGCTCTCTTGTTTGTGAAACGTGCTAAAAAAGATTTGGTGATGTTGAGTTCAGCTGGGATAGCTTTTGGAATTTGTTGGTTGGATATAGTTAATCGAAAGCACGTTGTGGTTATACTATTTGGAATAATTTATACTGGAAGCGAATTTCACTAATATATTTTTTCTCTTTGTGTTCAAACTTTTAATGATTTTGGAATGTTCTAATAACTGGATTAAGGATCAAGAGAAACTTTAACTGAGGAAAAGTAATTAATGTCTTGTAACAGAAATGGACTCCTTATCAACTGGTGTAGGAAGCAAATCGAAGCCATGCACCAAATTTTTCAGGTTCAAATCTTTGCCTGTCTAAGTAAATATCATGAAATTTATCTTATACAATATCAAGGTGTTTGTAAGTTCTCTAAAAACTTTAAGCTGCAACTGTTACAAAATAATATTTTGGCGAACTGTACTAATGAGCTGAGAATTCAAAGCTGTTATACAGGTACATACTTTGCGTTTAATGAAGTTGAGGAATTTGCATTAACCGAATAGTGCTTTGTTTATGAACTACAAGGACAAGAATTCGCTATAGTATATTTGGTAGTAATAGAATTACAATGAGATTGAGCATGACGTGTAACATAGTTTTGATCGTGTAGTTAAATTAATGTTCAAGCTTTAGATCAATTATACTGGTTATTTTTCCCAACCTCTCTAAATTGTTAAAACTGTCGAATCATTCTTCTCTTAATTCCCTCTATTTCTGTTACTTGTAAAAAAACATTGGTGCAAGTTTTCAAGATGTGGTCTCCTCATGTCCTATAGCAATTTTTAAATCGCAAATAAAATATTTCAGTTACAATACTATGTTTACTTGTCTGGAAAACATTAGTCTTTCAAAATCATGTCTATGGTTAATAATTCTTTCATTTTTCATCTTTTGGTGGGGTAGGGTTGTTTTTGGGCTATGTGGGATTCTTGTCTATTAGTGACCGGTTTTCTTCTCAGTGGTAGGCACTCACTAAACTCTCTGATATGTAGATCTCTAGAATATCTACAAGTTTTATCAATCAATGAAATAATATTCAACAAAATTAGCTTCAAATGTTGGTCCATGAATGCAGTTCAGTGACGTTTGGACCAGGACATCTCTGTAACATATATAATGGTTCCATGATCAGTTGCTTTACCATATTTTTTTCTTTCTTTCTCAGAACGCTTATTTATAGTACAAGTAAGATCTTGCAGAATTTATGCTTGTCTGAATTTGGATTGAGTTCTCATTGCAATGTAGTTGCTCAGGAGGTTTTGTGTATATGAAAGAGGGTTTTCTGTGAATCTGTGAGATTCTTGAGATTTTATTGACGTTTTATTGTTATTTTTATCCCTAATTACTGCTAAAAGATAATTCGTTGTTTGATCAACTATCTACAGGTCTAAAACTGGTTGAAATAGAAACATAGTTGTGATACCTTAGTGCCTAATTATTTATGCCTGTGTAGACAGTAACTTTAATTATTTAATGTAATCTAATTAGAGGACTCTATGATTCTGTTTTCAGCACTGCTGGCTGTCCTTTTGGTGAGAGTTGCCACTTCCTGCACTATGTTCCTGGTGGCTATAATGCTGTGGCTCAGGTGATGAATCTTGCACCTCCTCCTCAATCATCTAGAAACTTGGTAGGCCCACCATCCAATTCAAATGGTTCCAATGCACCTTCTGCTAAAACCCGCTTATGCAACAAATATAATTCTGCCGAAGGCTGCAAATTCGGTGACAAATGCCATTTTGCGCATGGTGAGAGGGAACTTGGCAAGCCCGTTGCTCAGTCCTATGGCCATGATGATCCCCGTGCCATGGCACCTGCTCCAGGTCGGAATTGGATGGAGCCAGGGCATGCACCTCTGGCAGGCCCTGCATCTAGCTTTGGTGCTTCATCTACTGCAAAGATCAGTGTAGATGCTTCGCTTGCAGGAGCGATTATTGGGAAGGGTGGTGTAAATTCAAAGCACATTTGTCGCCAGACAGGAGCCAAGCTTTCAATCCGGGACCATGAGTCAGATCCCAATCTCAGGAACATTGAACTCGAGGGAACTTTTGAACAGATTCAGCAAGCTAGTGCCTTGGTAAGAGAGCTAATTCAGAGCGTCTTGATGTCTGGCCCTACCAAAATCCCTGGAGGAGGAGGGCCGGGAGCCCCTGCTCCTCCAGGAAGCAACTATAGGACAAAGCTCTGCGATAATTTTGCGAAAGGGACTTGCACCTTTGGAGAAAGATGCCACTTTGCACACGGAGCTGCTGAATTGCGCAAGTCTGGAGTGTAAGAGCTCTTTCAGTTTTTCCTTGCAACCAATCTTGTATTAGTGGGAGAGCTATTTTGATTTGTCGCTGTGCATTGCGCATCCTAGTGGAACTAACAAGATAAAGATATCAGAGTTTTTCGGCTATTCGTTTTCTTTATTGCTATGATAGCCTGTAGGCATAATTTTGCTATCTAATTGTGATTAAATGTTGCTTATGTTATACTGGATTTCGGGGATTATTTGTCTAAAACTGGTAAGTAATTAATTTGGTTGAGACTTGCTGAAAGTGAAGTATTTTGTTGAAGATTTATATGGCTTGAAAAGGAAGGCAGGAATGAGAAAGAGCCAACAAGCTCCAAAACCATGTACAATCTGCAGGCCAAACCAATGAAAAACTCTTAACCATGTATGGATCGGTGCATAAAAAGAGGCCAATAAAATATATTCCAAGGAAATCAGCACTTGTATCTATATGATTGTTAGCACAATGAGACGGTACGGTGTGACCTATCTGATCCAACTTGTGTGCCTACGAGGTTCTTCACAGATATAGAAGACCTCAAGGTAAAAATGGAGTATATTGAAATGGAAAATTGACTTGAACAAAAGCATACGTGAGACGTGATGGGACTTTATAGAAGCTCTTGAGCAAATTAGGATCGATCTCCGGCAATCTCTTTCTCCTGTAGTTGATTATGAATAGTCCAGGATTAGACAAGGAGACACACTCTCTCCGTAGTTGTTTGTTATTTGCATGGAGAAATTGAGTCATCTTATCACTGGGAATGTTTTGAGTAAGCATTGGAGGGCAATGAGAAGTTGAGAACTATAAGATCAGGGCAATGATCGAGGACATATTAAGCCAAAAAATCAACTGGCAAAGTGATTTTCTCTATAAATAGATTAATAAATTTGGTAAACATCTTGAAGTACCTCTCATCATTCAGGATAGAGAGTCACTAAATAAACACACTCACAGTGAAGTCATTGATAAGGTGCAAATTCGCTTTCATCTTGGAAAAGCCAACTACTTTCACCTTGATCCAAGCTGTTACTTCTGCTGTGCCCATCTGTACTTCTTTCACAAGCCCCTTTATATTATATATTGTGCATGGAAACTAATTTGAAGGTTGAGTATACCTAATACCTCAGGAGGTTAGATCTTAAGGGAAAGTTTTGACAAATGAGCCCGGCCTCATGTGCCTTGTGTTCATATCCTTTTGAATCTTTGATCCACTTATTCAGAGACTGCCCCAAAGCTAAACTAGATTGGAGCTGCATTTCTACTCCAACAATCCAATCTCTCTTTTCTTCTAGCTTTGATGAGTGAATCCAAAAACTGGGTTTGAATGGATTCTACAACTGATGTAGTTTCTATGGAGATTTTTCTTGCACTAGCTATCTGTTTGGTTTACATGGAAATGGTAAATGCTAATAAAGCTCTAGGCTGCAGATCTTATTGGCTTATTTTTGCTTGCAAAAATCATTTTTACAGAGATCGAATGCAACACGGCTGCAGATTGCCTTGCTCAAAGGAGTTTCTACTTGTCATCAATGGCCAATCTACCCTTTAATGGCCAGCCAAAGCCGAAAACTTATAAGAGAGATATTTTGAGCATACCAAACCAAGTTGGGAATTGGAGGGTCTTGAGCCTCAAAAGGTCTCATTCTTCTACCTTCTATCCTTTCCTGAGAGTCGATGACTATTCATAGCTATTACTTGACACCAAAGAAGAGTTTGACCCTATATTTTATTCCTGTTCCAGTTGATCCTGATTCGACATTAAAAGTATATTGATGTTCCCCAATAAGTCAATAACCAAATACTTTTGTATGTAATTTGATCCATACAGAAATCATTTTCATCCCTTTTAAGTTCTAGTATCAACAAGAATGCAAATTCTTACTGATCATATCTCTATGATATGAATATATGCCACACCAATTCCTTATGTATGGAGATCCCTCCCATTAGTCCACTTCATGACCTGACATAATCAAATGGTAAATTTTGCCTCTGAAACATAGGCAATGCTGATGGACCTAAATCTTCTGCCTCTTAAATGGTACATCAATGATCAATGCTTTATTCCAATTTTGCAGCTTTTAATCCAACCCGCTCATATATCTTTCTTCGAATTCACAAAAGCATATAATATTTAGGACAATCATCATCCCATGTTCAATGTTCAAAAACTCAAAAGAAGCAAAAAACAGATTGAATAATAAGTTGAACCTTCCCATCATATGTATGATACAGATTTATTCTTCAACCTTCCCCAAAAGATCCATACTTCTCAATGTAGAAGATGTAATAGAAGATTTGTATCTCCTCAACCTACCCCAAATTTGTAAGTGCATGGTAAGGACTCGAATCATTTGATATTAAAGTTTTAACAAACTAGTCATTTCAGCTTTAATAGGTAACGTAGTAGAAGAACATAAAAGAAGATATTTTCTCTTGGTTGGATTAGAAATAAGACCAGAAAGCTTACCAAAGTCCACCAAAACATCTTTCAGGAGCTCAACACACGTATTGCCTTGAACATAAAAGAAGATATTTTCTCTTGGTTGAAATAGCTCGTTGCAATTAGTAACATATATACAACTCACTTATATATACAAATTAAAAAAACATTGTTCGGGTCATCGGGTGTGAGACTAATTTTCAACACATTAATTCTCTCACATACAACCCAAAGGTGCGTCATCGCAGTTGTTTTTGCGTTCATCTGTCATCTTCCGTTTTACTTTGCCGAAGAGTGTTCAATTAATGATCAAAAGTGAGATTTTGCCACTTGATAAAAGATGAAATATCCAACGTTTTATGATGGAAAATTATGGGTAAAAATCTATATCTGATGATAATATTATTGTAAACCACAATTAATTTATATACGACTACTCTTTAAGTTTAAATAAATACCAATTTTATTCACTTCATGAACTTGCAATTGCAAATACAAAAACATACTTCCACCAAACCTTTTGTTGAAAAGCAAAAATAAATGAAATCATAAACAGCGCCACACAGACATGTATGGGTGTGTTTTTGCCTATGACTTAATCCATGCCATGTAACGCAAAAACCTAAGATCCATCTAATTATAGGTTCCTCCAGTGCCATACCCAGGGGCATTACCACCCACATGGGTGTTGTGGGCTGTAGTCCTACCGGTGCCCGTGTTGGTACCGATAGGATGCGCAGTCGCAACACCTTCAACCACCTGGCCAGTGGGCTGCCCGGTCCCATGTCCGGGCAGCGCTGACATCTGGTTAAACCCGGTTGGCTGTCCTGTAGCCCCGGTGGTTGAATGTGTAGCTGTTCCAGCTCCCGCGGTTGTGTAGCCTGTGGGCCCAGTTCCATAGCCCGTGGATCCAGCCGGAGTTGCTCCGTGTCTGATCGCGGCATTGTGATCCTGGGCCTCGCGCTTGTTAAGCTCGGCATCCGCAATCCGCCCTTCTTTCTTTTGGGTCGCCATGTCCTTTTGGATCGGGTCCTTGGCCGTCACCTTCTCCATCTACACGTACACAACCACAACATATATTAAGGATCGATCATCGATCTTTAATTAACCTAATTGTAAAGAGAACAACATAAAGAGATCGAAAAAAGAATGAACCTTCTCCTGCATGGTGGCCTTGGTCTTTTCCATGCCAGACTTGGCAGAGGCAGCTACGTTGGCTGCGGTTTCCTTCATTCCCTTCATTTTCCCCCTTTCTTTCTTTTTCTTTCGCTAAAAAAAAGCTTCAAAATGCTCAAAAACACACACTGTAGGAATGAGTAGTGAGGACAAAGCAGGTTACGGTGAGCTTCAAATAGGGTTCAGACATCGCTCTGGGGTGCGACGCGTGGCAAAATACAAAGACTAGGTGGAAGTTTCAGAGAACTTCACGGTTCTGGTATTGACACGAAGAGGACACGTGTCGGAGGATACGGAGATTATAGGTGATGCGGCAGATTTGGAAATTTATACAGTTATGACGAGGAAGACACGGAACTAGGTACACGTTTTGCTTCGATACTTAGAACTGTAACTTTGTTATTGACCATGGTTAATTTTTTTTTTGACCAAGAATGGCCATGCTAATTTACCAAGTCTAGTTTATTTTGTGGGCAAGATAAATTGTAAAACACATCAATTTTCAATCAATCCCCGGCTGTAGTTAGGTAGAGAATTCAACTGACTTAGGGCACGTTTACTAACCCGTAATGAGACTGACTCCATAGGGAGTGATTCTCATTACGGTTAAAAATTGACGTTTACTAACCATAGGCGGAATGAGAATTGCATGGGTACCACAAAAATTTCAGGATTCAATCCTCAATTTTCATTCCGGTGGGGGGACATGGTATTGATTCCTGATCATGGGTGAATCAATTTTTCATTTCGAAATTATCCTCATGATTTATTGATAATCCATAAATACCCATATGATTTATTGTGTGAGTCCCACAAAATATTTTAATTTCATTGCTAAGTTATACGTAAGGGTGTTTTCATAATTAACCTTATCACGATTCCGATTCCTACATATTAGTAAACACATGAATGAGAATCAATCCTGGGATTGTTTCCGATTCCGGATAACATATAAACAGAGGAATGAGAATGACTCCTCCTCTTTGTCATTCCTCCTCTTTGTCATTCCTCCTCTCTCCTATTCATTCTCAATCTCATTACGGCTTAGTAAACGTGCCCTTAAACTTAGGATTCATGCATGTAATGCAACTACGTACAAACTACCTGATTTATCCGTGTAATATTAATTGCAACTACCTAGTCCATTTGGGAAACTATTCGATTTTAATTTGAAAGATACAATTCAACTACCTTATATTTCAAAATTATCCATACATTAAAACAAAAGATTGCGGCTATTTGCACCCCAAATAGGACTTATTACACCCCATAATGAATTTTTTTCTAATTTGCCCTCTCCCTCACTCTACACCCCGCATCTAATTTCAGTCTTGGTTTTTTTCTTTAGAGTAAGGCTATGGTATGTTAACATTTGTTATACATAATGAGGAGAGAAAATCATTGTTAAGATAAATAAAGTCCTCATTAAGGCAAATAAGGTCCTTATTAGAGTAAGTTCTCGTTTGAGTAACTAAGTCCTACAAGTGGTAATTGTAATATTTTACGACTTGACGACACATATTACAACTTATACAACTTATGTGGTAACTATGAAAAAACCCTCGTTAAGGTAAATAAGGTCCTCATTAGAGTAAATATGTTTTCGTTTGAGTAATTAAGTCCTAAAAATTGTAATTGTACGTATGAGATACGTTAACATACACTAGAATTTTCCTTTTATATTATATACTAGTCATTTGAACACACGGGATGCGTCAGGCAACAAGAAAAAAAAGAAACAGAGAAAAATCTGAAGCAAAGTCTGCTATATATATTCACAGCATAAGATTGAAAAAAAATCTCACTAAATTAACAGTCTCAATAATAACTCAAAACATGCGAAGAACATGATGCAATATAGCCTATGATTTCACATAAGTTGTCTTCCTCCATTAATTTCTTTTTCCTTCTTTCAAATAATTGCTACACATTTAGAGCAGTTGCAATCTTTCATAGAAGACCCAAGTTCATGGAAATAAATCAATTAAGATAAAGGGAAGGAGATAGTTTTTTTTTTCGATGAATAAGGGAAGGAGGCAGTTCGGAACGTGAGAATTAGAGCAGTTGGGTAACGTGGGAATTGAGAGCGCGCACACACACACACATGGCTTCTCCACTAAGGAGCACTACCAGAAAAATGATCATTTACAACGCACAAAGTGCGTCGTTAAAGACTATTTACGGCGCGCAAAAACACGTCGTAAATGAACCTGTCGTAAAAGACAAAGGTCATTTACGGCGTGCTATTTGTACGCCGTAAAAGACCTTATTAAGGGCATAATATGTACACCGTAACAGAACTTATTAACGGCATAATATGTGCGCCGTAAATGATGTTTTTTTAACACAAAAAAAAATTCACAATTTGTATATTATTTCATGTTTCTATATTTTTGTTACAAAATAAACATTCATATTTTTATTGTACATCATATAAAATTTGCTTACAAGCAAAGAGAAACCCAACCTTAGTATAATTTATAAATACAAAACACAATCTTAAGGAACTCTTGAATGAGGTTTCTTGAGAACTGAACTTCAAGCTACTGTCTTAGCCTTCCCTATTTGTCATTCTTTTCTAACAAAACTCTATCTACAGGAAAAAGAAGCAAACCATTAACCAAGTCAGGTCATAAAACTATGGACAATTTTTTACCAAAGAAGACCAAATCAACAGCCCACAAAGATGAGAAACTAAAGGAAACCAAATAAACAGCAAAGAAAAGCAGCTCAAGCTATATAAAATAAAATAAAATTGTAGCTGGTTTAATATGACATTATGAAAATAAAATATACCCTTGTCAAACAGTTCTAGATTGATTAGTGATTAGTGAGGAGACAAAGGTATTCATTATTGCCTAGAAAAAGTCCAAAGAAGATAATCACACCTATGAAGTTGAGTTCAACTCAACAACCACGAAAAACAGAGTTCATGAAACTTGAAACAATTAATCAAAAACAAGCCCAACTCATAGTGACAGCTTATGTCTCTTTCGAACCAACGTATAGAAATCTGGAAAGAAAAACGATGCAAAATGCTGAACTGCAACCAGCAGCCTTACTAAACCAAGCACCCAGCAGCCTTGCTCAATAATCCATGGCTTCTTGAAACCTACGGAAATAAATAGAAAGAGCAAGACAATACTGCAGTTTTTTTAGAAATTCCTGCAGCAGACTAGTAACTTTGGAAATTCATAACTAAATGCAGAAAAATCGTTTTCAGGATATTCCAACTCTGAAATAATCTTTACGATGTCTACTACAAATTATCAGAAGACAATAACTTCAAATTATGAAGAGAAAAGTACAGTTTTTAACAAAACGTTTGCTGGGTCAGAAACTCAGAAAAGTGTATTTGGTAGTGCAGACTCTGTTTTCTGCCTTAAGTTTAGCTAATCAAACTTAGATAAAATTGTACAAGATACAGCCTATATGAAGACCTGAGTATAAACTTTCAAAACATGTAAATGATTTCCAGAAATATGGCATAGATTAAAAACTATGGTTGCTCAAAGTTTGGTCAAAAGGTCACGTTTTCTGAAAATTCCAGCAAACACAAATTCAATTCTTCTTCAAAACTAACCAGTTCTAGAGTTCTAAAATCAGTACTTAAGTTTCAAAAATGATAAGTATGACCTCCCTTTCACTAAGAAACATTCATTCCTCTGGTTCTAGGCTCAAAATTTACAAAGGGTACAAGAACTTAAGCTAAAAATATAAGAACAAACAATCGAGAATAAAAGGAAAAGATTATAGGATTGAAATAGACCTTTGAATCCTAATCAGAATTAAAATTATAACAATTTAGCAATTATACAGCACCATTGACAAATGGAATAAAAGAAAGAACAAGAAAGTCATCAAGCTCTATTTTCAGCACCCATTAATCAATGCATAAACAGTCATCAATATCACTACAAAAATGAACTCATTTCCCATCAAACTCAATCCTTGATATGCAGTTTTGACACTTAATTATCATATAATCAGAGCTTAATTGGCATCCATTTACCTTTAGCCCATCATCTGATTCTTTGACATATGGTTGACTCTCCTAACCAGAAACAAAGTCCAATCCACTTAATTATCACACAATTATTGGGAACGTTCTCAAGGGAAGAAAGATTCAACTTTTGTTGTTCCAACTTCTAAATCAAGCATTGTCCATTTTTCAACTATTATCTCTTAGTACCCAAAATGCTCATTTGTCCCATTAAGCTAAACAAACCACTTTTTCACAGTAACTCTTAACTGGAAAGCAGCACAAGCAAATCAATATGAAAACCAGAAATTTGCCCAAAGTAAGCTGAACCAAGAAAACAAATACACATAAATCCAGAAAATTTGGGTAAAGAGAAACATAAAACCACAAGAGAACTCCGCTAACCACCAGTGTTAATTTAATTTACGTACCTATTTCTTCTTTCTATACAGTATAAAAAGGAATTATCACAAAGCTCAAAAAAAAAAAAATCATATCTCTATATTCAACTATGGTAAAAATTTAGGGAAATGGCCTATCCGGACTGGTTTCTCTATTGTCCATATCTCTATATCTCTATATTTATGTACCTATCCGGATTGGTTTCGGGATTTACCTAATCGAAAGGAGGGAAATGGCCGGTAGTCGCACCCAACGGAGCTGCAACTTCTCACACACGTTCGCCTGGTGTAATCAGGCGGCGTTGGGCTTCATGACCTCTGAGATTTGGTAGATCGACGACTGAGGAACCTTTTTAGGGTGGTGGCGTCGCTCGGTTTGGGGTTGAAGTCCACGAACAACTCCGACAGAGAATCCCGGTTTTCCCCTGGCGCGTATGGTGGTCGCCGGCTTCAAGGTTTTGTTTATTGGAGCATCTAGGGTCGACTTTTGGTGTCAATGGTGTCTAGCTGTGGTCGAAAACCAACGAACCAATCCGGACTTGCCGAGACTGTTCGTTGCTGCGCTCGGCGTCTCAGGTTTTGCCTGATGAATTGGTTGGCTGGGTTATGATCGGGGTTGGGTTTTGAGTCGATTGGTGGTGGCGGCATCGTGAGGAGGTTGCCGACGCCATGTTTAGCAGCGGTGGCGAGGAAGAGAAGGAGATTGGGGAGAGAGAGAGAGATCGAGAAAGAGGGAGAGGGGAGGCTAAAGTGAGGCTAGGTTCCAAACCCTCTTATGTTAAAAACAATTGAGCGAAAATTTTGATCGTCATTTATGGCGTACCGTCGTCAATGATACAAAAACAACTCATTTACGACGCATTTTTAAAGAACGCCGTGAATGTATATTATCATTAACGGCACGCAGCAAAAGAACGTCGTAAAAGAGTTATTTAGTTGGTCTTTTACGATGCACAATAAAACACGCCGTAAATGACTATCAATTACGGCGTACATAATTTTCACGCCGTAAATAACCATTTTTCTGGTAGTAGAGGTCAACCAACATGCCAATATTCTCTCATCTTTAGCTACTCCAAAGGCAAACGAGTATCATTACCAATGTTTTAAAAAACGCGCATTGAGGCGTGGAAAGAGTGATTTTTCCTTCACAACGCCTCTGTTTCGATGGCTAGGCCTGCGCAAGGATGGCGCATAAAGCGCAAGGATGGCGCAAAAAGCGTAGAAAACATGGTGAAGGCATACACGCCGATGAAATATGGGTTTTGTTGATTGAAGGCTCAGGAGTCTAATCGCGAAGAGGCTTATGGGTTTTGGTGAATGGAGGGTCAGGAGTCGATCCTTGGTGGCGGTGATGTCTGGTTGAGGTCGGAAACCAACGAACCAGTGTTCGCTGTTGCACTCGACATCTGGGGTTTTGCAGGGTAAGTTGGTTGGCTGGGTTATGATCAGGGTTGAATTCTGAGTTGAATGATGGTGGCGGCGTCGATCGCCGGTGGCCGAAAGCCATGGTTCTCGGCGAGACAAAGGGAGAGCTGAGAGAGAGAGATGCGAGAGAGAAAGGGTGGGGAGAGAGAGGTGAGCTGAGAATAGAGAGAGAGATAAAAAAAATAGATAAGGATTAATCATATGAGTATATTAATCATATATCAATTAAGTCAAATTTAACTAAAAAGGATAAGAGGTTTTGAGGGGAGAGATTATAGAGTTCAAGAAACCCTAGGGCGCACAATGCCACCTACAGCGGCAAGGCTCGCAGCTACGGCTTAGTTTTTCTAGGCCATGTTACATCCAAAGATCCTTGTCTGGAACTGCCGAGGATTGGTTAACACTAACACTCACGCGGCTCTGCTTAGTTTGGTTCGTCACAAGCGACCTCATATCATTTTTCTTTCTGAAACCCTAGCTTCTCCAAGGCTTCTCGATACCGTTCGAATTAATTTGGGTTTCGATGGCTGTATCTGCTCTCCATGGCTTCCTGAATCTCGTGGCCTAGCATTATTTTGGCTCAATGAGTCTCCAGTTCATTTACGTACATATTCCCTTAATCATATTGACGTTGAAGTAGGACTTCATGGTTCTCCTTCTACCTGGAGATTTACAGGAATATATGGCTATGCTACCAATGGTAATCGTCACCGTACTTGGGATTTATTGCGTATCTTGGCTGCTCAATCCTCCCTTCTGTGGTTGGTTGCTGGTGATTTAAATGAGATATTGAGTCAATCTGATAAGTTTGGTGGTCTACGTAGGAGTATTGCTGCAATGGCAAGATTCTGGGAGACCTTGGTGGATTGTGGCTTGTCGGATATGGGTTTCGTTGGCTCTAGATTCACTTGGTCTAATAGATTCACAAAAGAGAGGTTAGACCGGGCTTGTCAAAATTCCTCTTGGAATGCATTGTTTCCTTGTTCTCGAACTGTTACTCTACCACCAAATAAATTAGAGCACAACCCTCTTTTGATTGAAGTGAGTGATGAACCATTCCACCGTACTAGGAAGCCTAGGCGCTTCCGATTTGAAGAAATGTGGTCTCAACATCAAGACTCTGTTTCGATCATCCAACAAGGGTGGTCTTTACCCTTGATTGGGGAACCTATGCCCCAAGTATGCTAAAAAATTAAGTCCACAGGTCGATTGCTTTTGGAATGGAACCTGGGTGTTTTCCAACAACGTCAAGTTGAAATGAAACTCATTCAACATAAACTAGATGTCCTTATGATCGAGTAAGCCTTTTGCTCCAGAACAGTTTGATGAACAGACTGCTCTTCGTACTATATTTAATGAATTACTTTCATTAGATGAAACATATTGGAAGCAGAGGTCGCGTGTTTTGTGGTTGAAAGAAGGGGATCAGAACTCTGCTTTCTTTCATCTTAGTGCCTCCAATAGACGCAGTAGAAACATAATTACAGGGTTGATGGATGAGGCAGGAGTTTGGTAAACAAACCCTGAGGCTGTGACTAACAGACACCCTTATTCATTTTTATGAGAAGATCTTTGCTTTGGAGGGAACTGATGCATCAGCTTTGCACGAAGTCTTAGACTCTGTGAATCCTCGTGTTTCATCGAGTATGAATGCGACTTTGCTGGGTGCATACTCGGATGATGAGATCAAAAAAGCTCTTTTTCAAATGCATCCTTCTAAGTCTCCAGGGCCAGATGGTATGTCCCCTTTCTTTTATCAGAAGTACTGGAATATTGTATATCAAGATGTGTGTTTAGCAGTGAAAACTTTTCTCACTACGGGACAGTTGCTTCGTGAGTCTAATTTCACTCACCTAACTTTAGTTCCCAAAGTGAAGGAGCCTAAGTCAGCTGCAGATTTACGACCTATTGCGTTGTGTAATGTGGTCTATAAAATTGCCTCCAAAGTCTTAGCCAATAGACTGAAATTGCTTTTGCCGCAAATTATTTCTCCTCTACAAAGTGCTTTTGTTCCCGGCAGGTTGATTTCGGATAACACTTTGGTAGCAACTGAAGTTGCACATTTCATGCATAAGTTGTGTTGGACGAATGATGGCTTCTTTTCTTTTAAGCTTGACATTAGCAAAGCCTATGATCGGTTGGAGTGGACTTTTGTCAAAGCTTTGCTGTTAGGGTTGGGATTTTCAAGGGCTTGGATTGACATTATTTTTTGTTCTCTCAAATCGGTTAACTACTCAATTTTAGTTAATGGTGAGCCTTCTGGGTATATTGTGCCTAGAAGGGGAATTCGTCAAGGGGATCCTTTATCGCCATACTTATTTATTTTGTGTGCAGAAGGGTTATCTTCCTTGATTACTAGTTTTGTTAACCAGGGATTGTTGAAGGGACTGGTGATGTGTCCAGGTGCACTGGTAATTCATCATTTGTTATTTGCTGATGATATCTTTCTATTTGGGGAAGCAACAGAAAGTGATTGTCTTCATTTCCGACATATCCTTAATACTTACGAAAGAGCATCTGGCCAAAAAATCAATTTACAAAAGAGTAGTGTTGTTTTTAGCAAAAATGTTAGTGATGACACTAAGGCAAGTCTGAGCACTATTTTGGGAGTTCAATGTGTGGAAGAGCATGATAAGTATCTTGGTTTACCTATTCATGTTGGAAGATCCAAGTCAACAATTTTTGAATTTTTGAAAGACAAATTGACCAAAAAGCTAATTAGTTGGTGTTCAAAAGTATTAAGTTCTGCAGAGAAAGAAATTCTCATCAAAGTTGTGGCTCAAGTTGTTCCACTATATGTGATGAATTGCTATTTGCTTCCTAAGAAATTCTCTTTGTGATGATCTTCACCAGTTATGTGCTAAGTTTTTCTGGGGTAGTACAGATGAAAACAAGAAAATACATTGGCGATCTTGGGACCGTATGTGCTTATCTAAGTCAAAGGGAGGCATGGGTTTTAAAAATTTGCATGCTCACAATTTGGCAATGTTGGCCAAGCAAGGTTGGCGTTTGCTCAAGAATCCTAATTCCCTCATTGCTAGATTGTATAAAGCTATCTACTTTCCAGAGGGTTGTTTTTTAAGTGCTGAATTAGGCACTTCCCCTTCCTTTTCATGGAGAAGTATTTTTGCAGCTAGAAATGTGTTGCAGGCAGGATTGTTGTGGAAGATAGGATCTGGTGTGCACGTGAATATTTGGGATGATGCTTGGATTCCCAATATTTCTGCTCAGTCACTTCGAAAACCTGTTGGCTGCAACCTTGTTCATGTCTCAGAATTGATTAATTCGAATTCAAGAACATGGAATTCTCATGTTCTTTACTCCCTTTTTTCTTTGAAAATTGTGGATTCTATTACGTGCATTCCTTTGAGTGCAAGGGGTTCTCAAGATAGAGTTTCTTGGTGACTTGAGAAAAAAAGGTTTCTTTTCAGTCAAAACTTGCTACAGAATTGCTAGGGACTTGGTTCTCGGGAATTTTCTTGCCTCTTCCTCTCATGGTGACCCTTTTGTCCCACTTTGGAATGCTTTGTGGAATGCGAAGGTTCCCGGCAAGGTTTCCAATTGTGTTTGGAGAACTTGTAATAATCTGCTACCTACTAGGGCCAAGTTATGCACTAAGGGTTACACAGGGGATATGAGATGTGTGTTATGCTCCCATCCTCTTGAAACTATTGGTCACTTGATCTGCGAATGTCCTACAACAACATCTATTTTTACAGACCAACCTTTCTCCTTGCAGCTGCAAGTTGCTCCTTCTTTTATCTTCAAGGAATGGATGTTAGAACATGCTACTTCAATGTCCTCAGGTACCTTTGCTCGCCTGATGATGTTTATATGGAGTTTGTGGAGAAATCGAAATGACAAACTTTGGAATGATGCAGCAAAGTCAGCTATGGTTTTGATTTCCACTACTATGGCGTGGTATGAGGAATATTTGAAAGTTATTTAGTCCCCAGTTGCAACTAATTCTTCACAGGAAAGGAAGGTAACTAAAAGATGGTCCCCTCCTTTAGAGAATTGTGTGAAGCTTAACGTGGATGTTTCCTTTATTAATTCTTCTAATTATGGGGGAGTTGGTGGGGTTCTTCGCGATCATAAGGGGGAGTTCATTGCTGCCTTTTCACATAGGAAGTCTTTTGTCTCTTCACCATTGCATATTGAGTTGCTTGCAATTAAAGATGGAGTCCACTTGCTGCAAGCTATGGAAATATCGAACTTGGTTGTCCACAGTGACTGCCTTCTGGAAGTCCAGGCCATCAATTCTACTGATGAAGATCTCTCTTCTCTTGGTAGCCTCATCGATGACATTAAGGTACTGCTCAATGATTCCCCTGGGATTGTAGTTCAACATGCTTCTAGAACTACAAATATTATCCTGGATATTATCCTGGATGCCCTCCTTTATGATTGTAATCATATCTATTTTTAATAAAGTTCATTCTTTCTTTAAAAAAAAACTAAAAAGGATAAGAATTGTGTGGTTGCCCTTTTGAACTTGAATTTGATTTAAAATTTAGATAGTTTGGTGAATTAGCTTTATTATTATTAATTATTGTCTTTTGTATTGTAATAATTTTTTTACAAAAAACTTACGCTTTTTATGCTTAAGGCTTACGCTTTTTCACATACGTCTTTCGGAGCCAAAAACGCCTCGGTACACTTTTTGACTTTTAAAACATCGATCATTACTATGTTCGATTCTATTCTTTATATATAAAAACGCAATTGATCGAGTGATTGTATATATATTCATGTTTAGCTGAATTGGTTGAGTGCAAAGTATTTAACCTTAAACGTTGCGAGTTTGAATCTCAGGTAATAAGTGGGACTTACAAGTCCAATCATATTAGGTTATGTTAGCACCATGTTACCAAAAGAGGATCCGATCTGCAAGTCAAAATTTATAGATTGGTTAACGGCTTAACTAGATTGATCAAAGTTGGTTGTATGAATATGTAACTGATGAAATTAGAAGTGCATTGACTATAATGAGTTTTGAACTTTTGGTGTAAAGTACAAAGTGTTGAAATGAAATTTAATCCTTGTATTAAATCTTTAATTGATGTAAATTTTAGTGTTTTAAAATGTTGACATTGGGGTTTTCTAAAAACAAAATGTAAAATTTTAAAAATCTTGACTAGAACGCACTTGCAACCCTTTAAAAATTTCTCTCGGTCCGTTTGACGGTGTGTCCTAAAGACATGGTTGTTGGACGGCTGACTTTGGTGTCACCATTTTTTGATTGAGTCTGTTGCGATCAGAGGGCGTGCATATTAGTCGGGGTTTGACTTTGAGGTCCTAGAATCTAGGAGCCCTGATCGTGTCTGATCTGGAGCGATTTGATTTGAGGGGGGGTGGAAGGAGGGTTCGCAGCGGCTGGTGGGGATGGTTAGGGTGTGGTAGTGAGACAACGGTTGGGAGGCTGGGAAGTGGGGACTATAGGTTGGATTAAGCAAGATGTAGGTTTGTGGTCCAGCACTGGATGGTGGGTGAGTGTATGAATCCATTACAAATTAATCATCATGCTCCTACTATTATTCATTAGATTCATATCAATCATTCGATTTGATATATAGGCAATGTTCTAAAAATCGTTAGGCAGTAGGTGGGCGACTGGAAGGGACCTAGCACCTAGGTGGATTTTTTAATAATTATTTATTTATTAATCTTTGACTTTTGTTAAGAAACATCAGCTACATCTCTTTGTTTATTATTTTAATTTTATTTATATATTTATTTTAAAGCATTGACATTAATTATCACACAACCTTATCTTTAAATTGCGCACCCATTTAATATCAAGCTCTTAAGATCAGCACCCACCAACACTCATTTAACCAATTAGGCCTATCAGCACCTACTAGCACCTAAATCTGCTATGCACACCCATTTTTCTTAATCTTCTCTCTTTGAGACTCTCATTTCTCTCATTCTCTGTAACCTCTTCTCTCCCAATCCTCCTACATCAATATCGAACCAACAATAAAATCAAGCCATAATCCATATAGCTACTGGGTCCATCGATTTCTTGGAGGAGCGAGAGAGAGAGAGAGAGAGAGAGAGAGAGAGAGAGAGAGAGAGAGAGAGAGAGAGAGAGTGTGTGTGTGTGTGTGTGTGTGTGTGTAGATCTAGTGGCGGTGTCACAACCCCGCCTAGGCGTCCATGACGAATGCAAAGAGTGGATGTATATTTAATGAACCGGAGTTGTCGTGTCCACGGGGATCGATGGCCATTCAACCCCTTTGGTAGTATGCAACTAGGTGCTTTAGCCAAGTGATGGAGAGATTAAGAAATGGAAAGAGTGAGTGAGAGTGTTATCAACAATGTGCGAGTGTAGTTGATTGTTTTTGGTTTGTGTAAGAGTGATGAAATGTAAATGACAATCAAGCAAGTTAAGTAAATGCAAGTAAAGTAAAGATAAGTGTTGGGGTTTTCGGGTTAACCAAAATTCAATGCAGCAAACATCACTTTAAAACGAATGCATGTCAATGTGTGTATGAATCAAGCTCCATATTCTAGTCATGTTATGGATCTAGAACCGTGTCTCAAGTGGTATTCTAGTGCCATGTTATGGATCACTAAGAACTCTTTAGGTGTCATAGAGAATTTCTCTAAGTTACCTAATACCAAATCCCCTAAAATGCTTAAGAAGTTAAGAGGCGTAAAACATCGAAACTAGGAACTCAAACAAGTCATAACTCATCACATATGCTTCCACTTTCCTAGATTGTGCAAGGTTGCCAATCTTACACAATCTAATCAAGGTAGATTGATTAACAAGCCAAAGAAGTGGTAAATTCTAAGAACAATCAACCAACACATATTGAAATAGGTAAGCATAAATATTCATTCAACACAAAGGCATTTATTCATCAATAAATTGTCACAAAGTCACATTGGACTAAGGCACACAACCTTAGTTCCCAACAAGGTCACTGCTCATAATCCATCAAGATATACATCATTATAATATACATGTAAGTTCTAAATACAAGTAGAAGAGAGAAAGGTTGAGAAATGCTCAATAGATGGTGTCTCCTTCTTCTCCTTAGCTCTTGATATCCTTGATGATTGGTGAGGATCCCTAACAATAAGATAGATGATGTTGTAGAGGAGGTAGAGACAAAAAACTAAAAGGGAAGGTGAAGAGTGATGGGTGAAGGTGGCTAGCTAAGAGATGACCTAAATGGGAAAGAACTAGGTATATATAGGCTAGGGAAGAGAAAAGGGAAGGCTAGGATACACTAGGAAAAGATCTAATAGCTAGATTGAGTAAATGAAGAACAATGAGGTAAATGCATATGGGAACAAAAGGTATGAATAATCAATGGGTGACCTCATGATATCTAGCATAGTCCTTGCTGATTTTGGACCCTCTTGTGATGAGTTACAAGGTTGACTTCGTTCTTGACTTTGACTTTGACCCTTGGAGTTGACCAACGTTGACTTTGCTTGACTTTTTGGTTGCTTGGTCAATCTTCCGGAATTCTCTTGTGCTCATCTTCCGAGACTTCATATTTGACATGTTGGCGCTCTAAAGTTGGGGTTGACCACGAGTTGACCGTCAGTCCTCGGGTTGACTTTTCGTCCTCTTGTCAGAAATCCACTAAAAGCTCCAAAATGCGTCATTTTGCTCCCGATATCAATTTGATGCTCATGTTCCCTATAATAGTGCAAAACAAGGATTAGAGACACTAAATGACTATTAGATTAGCATTATCAAGGTGATTAGAGGCCTAATTTGTATGTAAATAACATTCAAATCAGTCCACCCATCCTTCACCTAAATGCTGGCCGTTTTTTCCAGCCGATTTACCACTAATCCAGGTGGCCGACCACCACCTAGCACCTTGGCGGCCGCCTAGGCCAATTTTTGGAATACTGTATATAGGATAGAGCGACATGTTATTGATAAAAAAAAAAAAAATTCAATCCAAAATGATAAATCGGTCCGGATCAACCCACCAATATGATTTTTTTTTTGAATTACAAAATACATTAAAGAGAAAATCCCCTACGGATCAAACACAAACTGAAATCAAAGGCTAACAACGAAAGAACAGAAGTAGGAAAATGATTACACCAAGTTCTATTTTGAGAGAATCTTTGACCAAGACTAGCCAAATGATCAGCCATAATAGTAGAAATTTTTCAAGATACCGTAAGGATACGTTTGATCATCGTGATTAGTAATAAAGAGTCACCCTCTACTCTTGAAGATTTTGAATTTGAAGACGAGTAGCCCAAAGTAATTCTGCTTTTAATCTAATCGCGTCTACTTGGAGAACTGATGCGTAATCAATAGGAATGGGGCCAACGCAAATTGTAATACCATTGTGATCTCTAATAACAAACCTTGCTGAAGCTTTACCTTATTCATTTATTGCACCATTAAACTTCAACTTATAATTGTTCAATAAAGGAGGAGTCTAACCTACCAAAGTTTTTCTTTTATTTATGTACTTTCGATCTTAAAGTAACTTTATTGGCTTCCCATTATTTGATCATGATTAAACATGATTTTACAATCTGGCCATTCGATTATTTTGAATCACGTGTGTTGTTATAGTAGATGCCTGCGTTATGTACTGGATTAGGTTTTCAAAACCCATCACGCAAAACAATAATTACCAAGTAAATGATTCATTTGATGAAATATTTGTGGGAAAATTTACTCAATGTTAGTTACAATTTCATAACTAATAACATTGTCTCAATTGAAAAACCGTGGGACGACATGGTTTGAGATTGTTTACAATTTCATTGTCCCAATTTTCTGACCTGATTTGCTCTTGTAAGGAACGAAAAGGTTGGTCGCACTTAAAACCTCCTTAATATTTGACAGTAACAAGCATGCAAGGTCTACTGCTAATTTGTTTTGCACACTAATATTGTTCTTGTTTAACCACTGTTTTTAGGTCTAAGATTTTTATTCAAAAGATATTGGTACATATTATTAGCAGTAAACAACCCGATTGCGATGCAATTTCTAAGTTGCACAGACAACCAATTTGGTTGAGTTTAAATTTTTTTATGATTCCTTATTATAAGTGTGAGACCCGGAAGAATTAAAGGATTAATTTGGATATTAATCGAGATTAAATTCTTTATCTCGATAATTATCAAAGAGCTTCGGGAATTTTCCAGAAATTATCCTTTTGTCGTCACTTCGACTTGAAGACTTGAGAATGAAGTACACGTCATTACGAGTACGTGGGAATTTTTGGGGTATTTTTCGGATACTCAAGCTATTTGTTTTGAATTTCGGAAGATTGGAAATTAAAGAAATTGAAGCGGTTTAATCTCAGCCGTTGATCAAATCACCGTTTGATCAGAGCCGTTGATTTCAAGTCGGTTGGATCTTTAAAACCCAGAACCCGTGACTTTCGCTCTTCTCTGCCGCGACCCGTCTTCTCTCTCTCCTGCTCCGATCACCAACTTCCACGTCCGGCCGTTTCACGGCGCCGGACCGGTCCCATCCTGTTCGCCCCGACACGGCGAGGCCAACGGTGGTCTCCGCCCGTCACGTCGACGCCGGTGGAGAGAGAAACGACGCCGAGAAGCTTCGGCAGCTCCAATGGCAGATTTCGACTCCGGCCACGACGGCGCACAAGACCGGTGCCAATAGCTTCCTCTCGACAAGGCGAGCTTGTCTGTGGTCACGATTTCTTGAATCGTTGCTTGTGGAGAGAGAATCGACGAAGGGAAGTTTCTGCAATTCCGGCGGGTTTTTGACGTTTTCCGGCGACTCCGGCGACGGATTCCTTCGAGTAAGGTATCAAACTTCTTCCCCTCGTTGTTCTCTACTTGTTGGTGCCCTTGGAATTCACTTTTGGTTGAAGTTTGGAAGGTTGGGTTTTTGAGGTTTGTTCTGTCACCGTGAACCACCGTGAACGGTGGCGGTTCAGGTTGCCCTTAAGGTTTTTCCGACCTTGTTTGATGTTTTAGAAACATATTGATTCCTGGTTATACTTGAAGTGCAGGATTATAGAATTTGGTTGAGTTCAATTTGTGAACTGTTGTTAAGGTGTAAAGAAAAGTGTCATGGGTGTCCATAGTAATTATGGAAATGACACCCGATAAGAAATGAATTCCGTATATCGGAAATGGTTAATCATATGGACTTTGATTAAGTTGTCGAGTGTTGTTAAATCGAGAATTTATATTAACACTCGAATATTGTTATTGTCGGACCAGGAACTCCAGTTAACCCGAGACGTAAACTGTGGTGGTGGTGATGTTGGCCTGATGTGATGAACGAGAACAAGCTCCGAGATTCCAGGTAGGGAAAAACTTGGGACTCTCTCGGTTAGTGTTTTCTCGTATATATATGTAAATAAGATTTGCATGGCTATGAATTGGTATTTTATACGCCATGTGTGTTTTAATTATATTTGATTTATGTGATGACCTGAGAGTGAGTGGTGCATAGTGACTACCTTGGGTTTCGATCCCCTAAACCTCCGGAGGGGCTGTACGGACGGAATAGTGTCTGACATCCTTTGAGGTGTGGCACTAGATCTAGGCGGTATGGCATGAATGGACACTCTCGCTACTCCTTACGGTTTGTTGAAGATTTTAATCTTCTGTAAGGATGTAGTTGGCTAGATTGATCGGTCATCAGGTTTGATATTTTACCCGGGTACTTATTTAATTATTTTCTCATGAGTATTCTTGAGAAATGATTTATTGTTTTCCTTGATATGTTTTACATACTGGTTGTCCAATGAAATATATTTTAATGGTTTTTTTAAATCTAGTCGGGGTGAATTCCCCTACTGAGCAGCGAGGACGAAAGCTCACCCCTACAATAGTTTTGGATGCAGGTACTGTGCACTGGGAACGGGACAACAGTGAATGAAGCTGGGTGTGCAAAGTTGTTATCATCGGATATTCGTTTATCGAATATTAGGTTCCGGAATTATTTATTCATTATCGTTGTATCGTTTCATTTATTTTGAAACCCGTTGACCATTTATTTTTATTCATGGTCAATAATGTGAAACTCATTCATGAACTCACTTTTCGATCCGGTTATTTAATTTGATAAATTGGATTTAAATCGTTTTACGATTTCCAATTGTTTCACCTCTATTCAAATTAAATATGTTTCCGCATTTGCGTTCTGAAAACTATTCACTTAAATGTCTTGCGTTTCTTTAAAGTATAAGTTAGTAATTTAGCTTGTATTTTTAAAGGCTCGCGGCACTGTTTCGTGCTCAAATTGAAGAGGTGCAATTTGAGGCGTTACAATAAGATTTCCATTGAAGAAGGCCCCAGACAATGATATGTTTGCAAATAATTCGATCATATGATTAAGCAATTGCAAGGTTCCATTTTGTTTTCAATTTTCTCCTTCTTTTTTTTTTTTGAAGGAAAGAAACATATATTAGATATAATCACGATTACAATCGTTAATAAGGGCATCCTGAACAGCATCATGAGCTATAATTTAACCTAACAAGGTTAATATGAAAACCTAAGGCAAAACAAACCATAAGTAGTCTAACTGGTTGTTCATTTACATAGTTAAAGCTCACTTCTTGGAAATAGAAAAACAATACTACTACAAACTGATGTAGACTATCCTCGTCCCAGAAAAATGGGTTGTGATGCTCGCCAATGCACTCAATTGTGGTGCTCACAGGACAATAGTCCAACTGAAACTTATTAAAACAATAGAGAATGACCTCCACCAATTTGCAGGGAATGAAAAAGAAATACTAGGCGAAGATCAAAACTATTTGCGGCCCAAAGTTACAGCCTCCAAATGCACTCAGTCTCCGTAATTATTGAGCTAGCCACAAGGTAGGGTCTTCGAAAAACAAAGAACCCAAAATCTCCAAACTTACCACCTAGATGCCATACAAATCTAAACCAGATTTCATAACAAATGAAGGATAATCCTTTTGCACCAGGCACTCGAAGTGGAGGATAAACCCGAGAACCGAAATCAATCCAGACACCCCAGATGACCAAGATCAAAGAAAGACCAACGCCCCTCATAATAACAATGAAAACTGAAGTGAAAAACTTGGACAGACGAAAGAGCCCGCTAGGATACTTATGTCCGGCAGAGCAAGCCACGACCGGTGCTGGTTGCGATGCCAAAAAAGCGTTAATATGTATCCAAGCCATGACTTTTAGGGTTTGGAGAAGGGTTCAAATTTCTCATTCTATAGTTAAAACCTGAAATAATTAGATTAAAGTCCAATTTAATCATCAATTTTTTTTTAATCAAAAGAACAAATTCCATTAAATGAACATCAGTATTACATCAAAGACTTAGTAAAGACTACTAGCAAATATGTTAATTTCAACATGACTGCATCAATAACGAAGCCAACAAGGCTAAGCCAGACAAAAGCCACACTAACAACTATTAATCCAACATCACCATAATTAAACTTGAACCCTAGTCAATTCTAAACAACTCAAAACAACAAAAGCCCTAAAAGAACCCATAAACCTAATCATGATCATCACCACGAATTGAAGCAACATCGTCATAGATACCACTGCATCTAACCAAGAAGCGACTGCAGAACAGAGGCCGAATATGGAAATGACTCTGTCTCCAATGATCCAACTGCCCACAATAGTGAATTGCCCAACAAACTCCCTCTAAACCCATAATAATTTAGATTAGACGAAGATGGCCAAAAATACTTGAACATACAATAACAAAATTCTTCAATCCGAAGAGAGAACTAAAATTAGGAAAAATAAGAAATCTTAGAGATCGAATTTTGGAGGAAAAATTTGACAGGAGAAAAAGTTGAAAAGAGATGATGGGGTACTTATTTCTGAGTATGACTCATATCAAATCAGCCTTAGGGGCTTATTATATTCACCGCAAAGTACTAAAGCAAGAAAAAAAATTCAATTGAACGAAAGAGGTTTTTTTTTAGGTTTATTCCTCCAACCTCCTCCCCTTGTGATGGTGGATAGGGTTTTTGTAGGTTTTGAGAATTATTAAGAATATCCAGATATTGTCAAAAAAAAAATCTTGGTATGTTTTATTATAATTTAGGTCCATTGTGGCATTGTCTAGTTATCCACATCAACTTACTTTCCTTATATTGATATGATTCTTGAGCTAATTTTTTCTAGAAACCGAGTTTATCACACTCCAAACCCAAGAATCGGAGGTTTGCGCTTTAAAAGAAAAATAAAGTAAAACGAGTGAAATACTTTTATGAAAGTATCATATATTTTTATTAATTTTTTTTTTACAAATACCAAAAAATAATGCGCCTCATTTTAAACTTGTCGTTCTAGGAACTTCTAATCCTTTTCAAATCTCGTATTTGAACATGTACACATTTTATGAGGGGTGACCTTATGTTTCGTAGGGTGATCGACATTTCTAAGTTATTCATAACTACATAGCAAACAAATAAACAAGATTGAAAAAAAAAAAAATACATGAATGTGATGCTTACTCTTCCAAAGTTCATTACGCCATATTTCAAAACATACAGGCCTGTTATATGGACTAACACCCAACATAACTAAGATCAATTCTCTTTTTGTTAGTCATCTTGCCTTGCTTATGCGTTTCAATTAGTATAATTCTATGCGACTACTGCAAGTATGAAAATGTAACTTTTATATGCCAAAGAAATAGGCAAATACATACCCGACTCGCATTCATTTTTTTTCTTATACATTTTTATTACTCTTTAATATTGTTAGTTTCCAAACTTTTGATATTTCTGCGATATTTGATATTTTATTCATTGCTCATCAAGAAAAAAAAACATAAGATTCCTCACCCTAGAAAATTCAAATGAACATTTAATGATTTTCTATTTTTCTGCAGAAACATTTAATACTTTTTTTTTTGAGAAAAAAAAACATTTAATACCTTACTAGCCTTTCTAT
Source organism: Rubus parviflorus (assembly GCA_029955375.1). Lineage (NCBI taxonomy): Eukaryota > Viridiplantae > Streptophyta > Magnoliopsida > Rosales > Rosaceae > Rubus > Rubus parviflorus. The sequence continues at coordinate 14,183,709 of JARGGL010000006.1, read as the reverse complement.
ACGCGCTTTGCGTGTGTGAAAGAGCTGGGGTCACGCGTGCGATTATTTGCACAATTTTTAGTTTTTTAGACTTTATACTTTGCAAAAATGAATTTCAAATTAATTGTCGAATTTACTCATTTATAAAGATATGAGAAAGTTGTCGCACCGGCCATTCCTTTAAAAAATATATATAATGTGTTTCTCATGTGCTAATCAACATTTTTTATTAAAAAAAAAAAAAGATGTAGTGATTCATTTTTTGATAATAAGATTTAGTGACTAATTATAAGTAGATGAAAAAAAAAAGTAGTGGATAATGAGTCCAATATTGATTATATAATAAAAAAAGTAAAAAAAATATGTAGTGGATAGTGGGCTCAATTTTTATAAATATTTTAGTTAATGTATTTATTATTTTATCCTTTATATATGAAATTTAATTTTTTAAATAATATATGTTTAGAGAGACATTCTTAAATTTTTAAAAATTTAACAAAAACTCATGTTTTGACTTTATTAATATAAATTTATTATATTTTGGCCGCTTGGAAATTAGTTTGCAGGCAGTTGCATTTGTTGTGTTGCACAAAGCCACACAAGGCCATAACCATTACACATCGACGCGCACAGAGGTAGGTATGCCTTGTCCTTCTAGTTTACATTCTTGACAGGGGTATTTTCGTCCCTAAACAAAAATCTCAATCCCTATGGACGTGTCCCACCCACAGGACCACGCACGTGATCGCTGCAGATCCTTTTCGCTTTCGCTTGCTGTGTCTGGATACCGGACAAGCTGCACCGTCTAGGGAAAACCGGACTCCCCAGACGGACGGACAGGATTGAATCTTCAATTCGGTTGAGAGCCTGGGGCAGTGCAGGGATCGTGTCACGCAAAGCAAGCAATGACAACAGAGACCTCCAATGACTCCTCGCCACGTCACCCGATAAAATGTCCAAAAGAACCTGTCCGGCTCTGGGTCCCATGAGGCCCACAGTGAACATTTTTAATTTATTTTTTCGAGATTTGGAGGGGGGAAGCCACAGCTTAAATAGTAGTGGCCTCGGTTTCATTTTTGTTCAGGGCCTGGCGCATATACAACAGCCATAGCCCAGAGAGAGCGAGCGGTGGAGAGAGAGAGAGAGAGCGAGCGAGCGGTGGAGAGAGAGAGCTTCTCGTTCAGGTACTGTTCCTCTCTTTCATTGTTTCTGTATGGTTTTGTTTGTGAAATTCGGAGCACATTTCGTGGTTTGTGATTGAATGCGATGCCATTATGCAAGTTTGAGCTCCGATTGCGTATTCTAGGCTAGATCTACGCTACAAAGTTTTTCTCGCAAGTTCTTCTGCAGATTCAGATGATTTGTTCTTTTTTACCTTCCGATTAAATTTTGCTTTTGCAAAAATATTCATGTTTTCGAGGCTTGATTATTATAATGCAACTTGCATTCCTTTTTTCCTTTTGATTTAATTAAAGGATTTGAGCACTTTTAAGTGCGATCTGACTCGCCTCAGCCTAACAGTCTGGATCTTTTGTAGCGTTTCGTTTATTTGATTCTTTCATAGCCGCCACGTGATTCTACCTTGTCCTCATCTCCAACCTCTTCCATTTTTTTCTGAAAAAAAAATATATTAAAAAGTATAAATTTTCTGCCTTTTGTTTTCATTACTTTCCTGATTTTGATGCGGTAGGTGAGTATCAAGCATGGCTACCTTAAGAGTCTTAATCTCTGTTTTATGATAATATTCAAAAATTTATGAAAATTTTGATTGAAATGAAATCATCCGTGAATTTAGAATTCGTTAGTTTTCTTGCTTTTCGTTGTTTCTTGCGCCGTTACAGATAGACACGGACAGACGGTAGGCACTCGAGGACCGAGTTTGTGTGTACATTTTTGGATTATTTTTCGGCTGAAAACATGGAAAGTAACTAAAGCGTGATTGGGCTTGATTTGAAAATTAGAAACACCAACCTTGTGTTGTTAATACCAAACACGTTTAGAATTTAAGATATTTTGACAAGTTGATACATTTGGCAATTTAGGCAGTCGGCACATCGGAATAATAGCCAAATCAGGCATAGTTTGCTACATAAATGAGTTGTGTCTATCTAAATAAAGAAAAGTTGGCCATGATAGTGGGAGCTCAACAATTCTCTTTTCTAGTTGCTTCAGTTCCGTATCAGACTTGGCTTTGGTAGAAAGCTTTTTTTTTTTTGGCCTTTTCTTTTTCTTTTTCTTATTATAATATGAAAAGATGTTGTATTTTCCAAGGTTCAGTGTATTATTTGATTTTTCAGACTTTTCTTTTACATTATTTTCGTGTTGGGTGCACCATAATTAGCATGGTCCTGTCTCTTTGGTGCTTATAATTCGGAGTAATTATCATATAAGGTTCCTTGTTGTTAATAAGTTTAATTTATTAGAGTGAAAGGAAATTGACTTATTCCTAGTCAGTGGTCTATGCTTAAAACAGTAGAGGGAGGCCGCTTGAACGGCGTCCTTGCATGGTTTTCGATTTTCTGTCCATTGATGGAGTGAAAGGAAATTGACTCATTCCTACACGTTTGTTTCACTTGCTTTGAAATTCATGTGTGTCACTTATTATGAGGGCAACAATAGCAGTGGGAATTAATTTTGGAAACGTCATATCTGGTTTAAAGTGGTCAACTTAATCCACCATGAAGCTTGAATTGGGTTGGTAGTCAATTTTCCCGGCCGCAAACTACTGTTTTAAGTTTGAATTCTGAATCTTCCAAGTATACAAACCCCCTCTTAAACTTAGAAATTGAAGAGACCTCCTGGTATCAACTTGGTGTTGCCGTCTCCTTGTCCGTACGTTTTCACCATTTGTTGAGTCGATGTGATCATCGCTCCTCCAGTTGTTTAGTGGATTCTTTTGGATATTCCACTTGCTTGTCTACTTTTGTTTTAATCATTTACTTTTTTTTTCATATCTTTTTGAGTGGTTACCGTGTAAAGGCTTCAAGCTCCCCGATATTTTGATGGGCTGGAGTAGTGTAGGTTGTGTCTGCTTTATTTTGTTGTTTTTCCATTCGGCCAAGGAAAACCAACTAGCGCAAGTAGTCACTTTCAGGGTCTAAATCACTGTACGGAGGAAAAATTGGGTGGTGAGGAATAGAATAGTGAGCATATAGAGAACTAAAATTAAACTATGAAATTTTACAAATTAATTGTTCTGCGTTTGTATTTGTATTTTAACAATTATGACGTGCATATAGAGAACTAAAATTAAACTATGAAATTTTACAAATTAATTGTTCTGCTTTTGTATTTTAACAATTATGACGTGTTTTCCCCTCATCTCTCTTTCACCTCGTTCATATCAATTTTTTGTTTGGTAATCCAAACCACTAGATTACAATTCAAATCACTATACCTTGGTATTAAAAGTTCAGAAGCAAAATTGTTTTTGGAGTTGCCTTGTTATAAACTCCAGTAACGATTATATAATATATTGAATTTGTTTCATTCTTTCTTTCTTGGCAGGTTTAGGAACAATGGGTGCTGGTGGAAGAATGTCTGCACCCCCAACTCGCAAGAATGCAGAAACTAGCAACATCAAGCGAGTGCCACACTTGAAACCTCCATTCACACTCGGCCAAATCAAGAAAGCCATCCCACCTCACTGTTTCCAGCGGTCCGTCATCCACTCTTTCTCCTATGTTGTCTACGACCTCATAATCGCCTCTCTCTTTTATTACATTGCTTCAAATTACATCAACCACCTCTCGACACCTCTCTCTTTCTTGGCATGGCCAATTTACTGGGCTCTTCAAGGCTGTGTCCTAACTGGTGTCTGGGTCATTGCACATGAGTGTGGTCACCATGCCTTTAGCGATTATCAATGGCTGGACGACACAGTTGGCCTAGTCCTGCACTCCTTTCTTCTTGTCCCTTACTTCTCTTGGAAGTATAGCCATCGCCGCCACCATTCTAATACAGGTTCCCTGGAGCGAGATGAAGTCTTTGTCCCGAAACAGAAATCTGCTATGGGATGGTATTCCAAATACCTTAACAACCCACCAGGCAGAGTTCTTTCGCTTGCTATCACACTCACCCTAGGCTGGCCTTTGTATCTGACTTTAAATGTTTCTGGAAGGCCCTATGACGGCTTTGCTTGCCACTATCATCCTTATGGCCCTATCTACTCTGACCGTGAACGTCTGCAGATATACATCTCGGATGCTGGTGTTCTTGCAGTCTTTTATGGGCTTTACCGTCTTGCTGTGGCCAAAGGACTTGCCTGGGTCTTGTGCTTCTATGGAGGGCCCTTGTTGGTGGTTAACGCGTTTTTGGTTTTGATCACATACTTGCAGCACACCCACCCTTCATTGCCGCACTACGATTCATCCGAATGGGACTGGTTGAGAGGAGCTTTGGCAACTGTTGACAGAGACTATGGAATCTTGAACAAGGTTTTCCATAACATCACAGACACTCATGTGGCTCACCATTTGTTCTCAACCATGCCACATTATCATGCAATGGAGGCCACAAAGGCGGTCAAGCCGATATTGGGCGACTATTATCAGTTTGATGGGACTCCATTTTACAAGGCAATGTGGAGGGAAGCAAAGGAGTGCATCTATGTCGAACCTGATGAAGTTGAGAAGAAAGGTGTCTTCTGGTACAATAATAAGCTGTGATTAATTCTGATAAGGAATTGTCGAAATTGCATGTAGGGAAGCTTTAGAGTTTAGATTTCTTGTCATAAGATCTGAGCTTCCCTGTCGTGATAATTTAGGTTTCTTTCCGCTGTTTCGAACTACTTATCGTAATAGTCATGTGCTTTTTCAATAATCTTTTTGACCCGTAATTATCTTAGAACCTAAGATTACAAGCTATGGTTTGGCACTCTGGCTTATGTTTGTCATGACTGTGGTTTGTTCTTGAGCACAGGGCTTGCAAGAGGCCTAACCCAACTTATTCAACTTTTCTTGCAAGAGGCCCAATTTAAGAATCTTGCAAGCGGCCACGTCATTTAAGAAATAGACCAACTCAATCCAACGATTCTAAATTACCTTGCAGGTTTTAGTTTTTTTTTTTCTTTTTTATTTCACAGCTGAAATCGGAGAACAACTTCATCATCTCTTACAACAACCAAACCAAAGAAAATAAAGGTTTATGTTCATCAAATTCACGAAGTTGAATGCCTACATCTATGCCGACGCTGTTATAAACTTTCATACACAATTGTGCTCAGGGAGATTCTCTAGTGAGGACCACTTAAATGAGTACCACTTGATTAATGGTTGTGATATCTATTTTTCGATTACATCTCGACAAATCAAACCGTTCAATATTAAGATATTTATGAGTAGATCACTTCTACAAATTTTCAACAAAATTTGAAATCGTTAAGGTACCGAACTACACCAAATAAATGGACGAACCAAATCTGTCAATTTTGAACCATTCATATTTATAAATGGTAAATCACAATTATAGATGACTTAATGATTTCCGATTTCATTGAAAATTTGTAGAAGTGATCTACTCATAAATATCTAAATATTGAACGGTTGATTTGTCGAGATGTAATAAAAAAGTAGGTATAATCGAGTGGTACTCAAATGGTACTCATTATAATGGTACTCACTAGAGAAGCTCCCATTGTGCTCATGCCTCCAATACTAACCCTCCAATACAATTTATATGTATATAATAGATATAGAAGTATACATATTTTTTTTGAAAGAAAGAAGATTTTGTATTGCAAGACTTAGGAAGAATTACAATCATAAGCAAGGACATCCTGAAAAATAACAAGAGCAATAATTAACCAAAAATAGTTAATAAGAAAATCTAAGGCTACACCAACCATAAGTTGTCTAACTGGTTGGTCGATTACATAGTGTTTGCGCACTTCTTGGAAATAGAAAAACAAAACTGCTACAAGCTGAAGTAGACTATCATCATTCCAGGAAAAACCGGCAGTGCTGCTCGCCTAAGCACTCAATTGTGGTACTCACAGTACAGTAGTTTAACTGGAACTCATTGAAACAATAGAGAACAATCTCCACCAAATTGAAGGGAATGAAAAATAATAGAAAAGCTAATGGAGAACTTGATCCACCTGCGACGCCAAACCACAAAGTATTTTGCCTCAAGATGAAAACAATCTCCTTATTTAATAAAGGAACTAGAATATAGGGCCTGCGAAGAACAAAGAACCCTAAACTAGCATAATAGGCTCCACCTGGATCCCACACTCGAAATCCATGCCGAAACAGTAACCAAACTTCTCTGGGCTCCCCAACAGCATTGAGCATCCAAACTGCACTAGACACCCAAGCTACTTTGGGCACTCAACCTGCGTGGATCCTCCTCCTATGAGAAACCCGACCAAAATCGTCAACCACCATCGCTGAACCATAACCTAGACGACGATCATGGAGCCACGGTATTGGATTTTCCAAAAGCCAATCCATCAATAACTGCTGGGAAATATGAAGACAACCGAAAGATCTGATCCGGCAAATCATGTACTGCTCCCACCAGATCACACGAGATAAACCAGCAATCGAAAAAGGCTTTACAACCCCTTGAAAACGATTGCCATGGTCCTTTAGGCGCCCCCTACTTGGTCGAGCATGCCAACCCAAATCGGCGATCTCATCATCAATTGTACTCATGCTACGACGTGAAGTCGACGCTGTGAAAAGAAAACCATCGCCCAAAGCGCAGGCCTTCAAACTTGATTGGGTAGTTGCCGAAGAAACTCGACTCTGGATGGCTGCAAAGATGCAACGAATTGTGGAGAGAAGACCTCCACTTGAGATCGGCGTCTGACGCCGTGATCTTTGTGGGAACCCAAAGCCATGGCGGCTAGGGTTGGAGAGGAGGTGAAAACCCGTTCTCATCTCTTAAATAGAAGTATACATATTGTTCGTTGGTTTAGGGTTTATCGATTTGGGTCTGTTTAAATTTATGATAAATATAAAGATAATTAATCTATCTCTACTATTATAAATGGGGATCCGGATTCTCTACTATAAAAACAATTGCTAGGATTTGCTTGGATAACATTGGGAGGCCGCTATGTCAGCATTACCAAATCCAATGGATGGCAAGCTGACATCAAATTTACTAAGGAAAAAGCCACAAAAATCACAAATGTTCACTAACGTTGACGTTAAAGGGTTTTTCAAGTTTCCCCTAAAAATTGTCACTCCTCCCTCCACTCACACTTTATCTTCGTCCCTAAAATATTTCATTCATCCGAGTCCAAACTTCATTCATCTTTGGGTGCTGGGTGCTTCGAATTTTCATTATTGTTGAGGTATGTATGTATCTAGCTCATTTTCCCATCTTTTTATTTATGTTCATGTTGGTTCTCTTTAAATTGATCTAAGCCCATTTAGTTTTTTAATTTAGGGATTTGGTTCTTTGAAATATGGGTTTTGGTATGATTCTTGTGGGTGTTTATCTTTTTAGTAAATAGTTCTAAGGTATATAGTTTGGTTTTATTCAACTTTGATACAGGTGTTTCTATTTTGGGTTAATAGGATTAGGAACTCTATTGATACATGTGTTTTCATTTTGGGTTAATATGATTTACATGTTTATTTCAATTGTGGAATTGTTTTTTTTATTGGATTCAATTGTTGTTCTTATAAAGATTTGTTTTTTTTGTTTATATCTAACAAATGAACAGATTAACTGATCAGCCAAACTTCAATGAATATGTTATATGAAAAACAGAGACATAGCTCAAAGAAAAGAGCATAGGCTTGACATGCAATTCCAATTCATAAAATTTTACAACCATGAACTGGAAGAGAGCTTGCGAATAATTAACATCAACAAAGAAAGAACAAAAACAAAATCTAAATCTATAAAGATTAGGTTTCATGCTATACTTTTGCTTCTGAAATTTATTGGAATGTTAATATATAGTTTTTTTTTTTGCAGTTGTTATTTGTGTCTTGGATTTGGGCTTGGTTTGTTGGGAGGTTGATGCAGTACACATCGCTTTGGGTTTCATGTCCAAGTTCAAAATCAATAAGAAGAGCAGAAATCCGTCCGGACGCCATGCTCCGGCCGGATGACTGGGAATCCAGAAGCTTAAATGAACTTTTCGTGACAAATTCGTTCGGACGCCGTACTCCTTCGGGTCGCCTGGGACTAGAGAACTTTTCATTAGGCTTTTGTGTGTGCTGACTGTGTGTGCAGTTTGGAGTGTATAATTTTCAATATTTCAATCCTTCATCATCCTATGATGGTAGAGCTGACCATGAAAGGGACTTTATGAGTGCAATAGGTTAAGTGGAGAAAATCTTGGTTGAATATCTTGGTTAATTGGAGAAAATTCTAACTTTTGTGCTGGATATTATCTATATGAAAGAGAATTTTATTTTCATCTTAATTTGGTAAATGATTTGAAGGTACCAAGAAGCAAGAAGTTGGCCAAACTTAGTTTCTGAAGGTACCAAACTTAATGTCTGAAGATACCAAGAAGCAAGAAGTTGGCCTGGATGCCATCAGTGGCTTCCTTGTGTCATGCCAATAACCTTTTTTGTCAAAATTGTGAGACATTATAAATACAGAAGCAAACCAACTAACAAGAAGTTGGCCTCAAAGTTATGATATTGTTTATCTAAATCCTCACTGTAGCTATCAACATTAGTTAACCAAAGCATTCTCAAATACAGCAAATAAAGATCCATTAGTTAACCAAATCATGCATTGTGTAGAATCCCAAGAATAATAGATCCATCTCAATAATTGTCCAAAAAAAAAAAGATCAATCTCAATACAATTACAACCATAAACCTCAAAGAGGCATGGTCCACTTTTGAGTTCTAGCTACTAGCCTGAGAGTCCTATCATTCATCTGCCACAATAGTTAGTTTGCAATACTTCAAACAAAAACTCTTGACAATTTGCATCAAAACACCATCAACTGTTAACCTAAAAAGATGGCATACCCAAAAACATTTCGAGAGCTTCTAAATCAAAACACCATCAATTGTTAACATCATCTTTCCCATCATCCGGAATTGAAGGTGTTTGTTGTTCATCACTCATAAGATCTGGAATTGGAGAGTTAAGTAATGCTTGGTAACTAAAACTTTGAGGTTCTTGGTATGGCATCCATAACATTGGAAATGGCGCACCAGAATCTTGAATCTTTTCAAACTGAGAGCATAAAAAAAACACTAATAAAATATATTTGAATGAATATTGTCATAAGAAATTAATCAAAAGAAAATGAAAAGCCTTTAGGTACTGAAGATGCAATACCTCTGATGAATCAATATTAGATGACTTTTCTTTCTCAAAAGATCTCCCTTTATGATTCTTGGCCAATCTTTTTTCGAACTCACCTATAATTCTTTTTCTTCCTCGAGCACTCTCCTTTTTCTTGAATCCCTTGGCTTGGACAACTTTTGCATTAACACCATCAATCATAGTGGTGGAAAGTGTGCCCTAGTCATCCTTATTTTGCTCAGTTCCTCCAAATGGTGAACTGCAACTTTATATGTTTCTTCTCTCTCAGCAGCCCGAGATGAAATCTTGGTGAATATAGAGCTTAGAGACCTGTGCCAAGATGTTTGTTGTAGGTTGGCATCTACTTGGATGTCACTCCCATGCATGTCTTTCATTCTTTTAGATCTTGCTTTCCTTGTCCACCTTTTTAAAATATACTGACTAGGAATTTCTTTGACATTCATATAATTCGTAAGGATTTTTATTGCATGGCGGCACAAAATACCTTCAATCTCAAACAACCTACAACTACAAGAGATTGAATTGTCTTTCTTCACCCTAACACGCATCTCTTTTGGGTTACCATTAAAGGCAACTTTATACACAATGTCATCACCGCCTTGAATACATCCAACCAAATTGTAATCAAGAGACTTCTCATATTGTAAGCATTTCCAGCCTTGATCACCATTGAAGTAAATATCCCAACAATAGGTAACTTATAACATAAAACATACTCTGCCTCCAACTCTTTATACCTTTTATCATTGAGCAATCTATCAAAGTGCTTGAAAAACTGCACCACATCATAATCTGACTTAACATATGGTTTTAGGCTAGCATTGAAACTCTCACTTAATTGGGTGCTTTGCATTCCAACAGACCATGCCCACTTGACATATGGTTTTGCCCATTTCTCCTTTAATCGAAATATGCTGCTCAACCAAGGATTTTCATGTGCATTATATTCATTGAGCATTGCTTCCCATGCAGCTAGGAACTCATCTTCCTCTTCATAACTCTTCATACAAGTTGATAAAAAGCTTGTGACCTTTTCTTCACCCTTGAATATACTGCTTGCTTTTTTAATGGCATTGTTCATTATATGCCATGTGCAAAGCCTATGATACGTGTTAGGCATCACATGTGCACAAGCTTTAGCCAATGCAGCATCTTGATTAGTGAAAAGGGACTTTGGAGCCTTGTTAGACATAGCCTCCAAAAAGGTCTCAAATAACCATGTAAACGAATCAGAAGTTTCATCATACATCAATGCTGCCCCAAAAATTACAGTTTTCCGATGATGATTAAATCCCACAAATACTCCGAATGGACGATTTGCTTCATTAGTTCTATACTTCTATATGTAGTGTCAAAACTCACAACATCACCAACTAAACCATAATCAAGAATCATCCTAGCATCAGCCCAAAAAATATTTGTTATTTGTTCATCACTATCCAATTGCACAGCATAAAAAAATGAGGGATTTTCTAATGCTTGATTCTGAAAGTATTTTAATAAGCTTCCAGCTTCTCCATATGCCAATTTCTTTTGCCTCTTAGATCGGAGATAATTTTTCTGATCTTGTCTAATGAATCCAAGAGACTCTCTTCCACCAACTTTCCTACCCATTAACTCGTATGCAAGCTTAAACGGGATTCCAGACTCTTCTACCAAATCTATTTCAGCTGCTTGTGAAGGAGAAATTTTTCGTTGAGATGGTGACATATGTGCACACTCTTGTATTACAAGAGCATGGTTGTGAGTTTCTTCAAATTGAACAACCCTGAACTTACTGTTTCCTTTATCCAACTTAATGATCATTTTAGCATCACATCCTGCCCTTGTCTCCGCTCGAGGATTCTTAGTCAAATCGTCTCGCCTATCTGCTTTACGTAAACCCTCCTTAGAACAAACAAATATTCTTGAGATGAGTTGACCAGAGTGCTTGTTCTTGTAGTGTGTATGTCTTCTAATACTAAACCCAACTCTTCACCCATACATATTATAAAACTCATATGCTAATTCTTCTGAGTCAAACTCCATATTGTCTCTTGGCTTGTAATCTGGACTTCCCAAGTCATCTTTATCCACAGAACCCATTTAATCATTTATTTGCAATCTATAACACACAAATAACAACTGCAAAAAAAAAACTATATATTAACATTCCAATCAAATTCAAAAGCAAAAGTATAGCATGAAACCTAATCTTTATAGATTTAGATTTTGTTTTTCTTCTTTGTTTGCTGATGTTAATTATTCGCAAGCTCTCTTCCAGTTCATGGTTGTAAAATTTTATGAATTGGAATTGCATGTCAAGCCTCTGCTCTTTACTTTGAGCTTTGTCTCTGTTCTTCATATAACATATTCATTGAAGTTTGGTTTATCAGTTAATCTATTCATTCGTTAGATAGAAACCAAAAAAGCAAATCTTTATAAGAACAACAATTGAATCCAATCAAAAGAACAATTTCACAATTGAAATAAACATGTAAATCATATTAACCCAAAACGGAAACACTTGTATCAATAGAGTTCCTAATCCTATTAACCCAAAATGGAAACACCCATATCAAAGTTGAATAAAACCAAACTATATACCTTAGAACTGTTTACTAAAAGGATAAACACTCACAAGAATCATACCAAAACCCAGATTTCAAAGAACCAAATCCCTAAATTAAAAAACTAAATGGGCTTAGATCAATTTAAAGAGAATCAACATGAACATAAATAAAAAGATGGGAAAAGGAGCTAGATACAGACATACCTCAACAATAATGAAAATTCGAAGCACCCAACACTCAAAGATGAATGAAGTTTGGACTCGGATGAATGAAATATTTCAGGGAGGAAGACAAAGTGTGAGTGGAGGGAGGAGTGAAAATTTTTAGGGGGAAACTTGAAAAACCCTTTAACGTCAACGTTAGTGAACGTTTGTGACTTTTGTGGCTTTTTCCTTAGTAAATTTGATGTCAGCTTGCTATCCATTGGATTTGGTAATGCTGACGTGGCGGCCTCCCAATGTTATCCAAGCAGATCCTAGCAATTATTTTTATAGTAGAGAATCCGGATCCTAAAAATGGAAGCGTGGGGTTTGGTGTCAAAGGCTTCACTAAATTATAAAACGCCTATAATAATATAAAATAAAAATCATAATAAAATAATTTTAAAAGGTTATTATGGTAAAAAGAAGAAAAATATAAATATGAAAAAAAAAACAAAAAGGTTATTATGGTAACATTGTAACAAAGATTCAAGAAAACTTCTACGTTTTTTCTCTCTTCACCAATAACACGTACATCACACGGGTATGAGGCTAGTATTAATAAAGTCAAAACATGGGTTGTGGTTAAATTTTTGAAAATCCAAAATTGGTCTTTTCTAACTTATATCACTCAAAATATAAAATTTCATATATCAAGGGCAAAATAGTAAATACACGACATATGCATTTGCATCAGCACAAATAAAAATGACATTTTTTACATGTAAGCTACTTCTCTTCCAAATCGACATTCGCACGCATATAGCGCGTGCTGGAATGCTAGTTAGAGTATAAAATCTATACTATATTTAAGAAAACAAGCATTGTAAATAACTAATTTTTTTTTACTAATATAACCCTCATATATTAAAATACATTATAAATGAATTTAATCAACAAGGGCAATAAAGTCAAAATACAAAGTAAAAAAATAAAAATAAAAACTAAGATAGAGAAAGCTACCCACGTCTCCACTTCTTTCTAGTGTTGAAAAACTGATTTCATTTTTAGATGTACTCACTTGCACACACATCATCGTGTGTGTATAATTGCTAGTTTAAATATAATGTAGGGGTTATACAAATTTATGAGGTGTCAAAATTTAATGACATAGATATGCCACATAAGATTAAAGCCGGAAATCAGGAAATGTTAGGCCTTAATTATAAGGAACTCTAACATTACCTATTTTTTATACTGCATGACTAATTAATTGTTGGTATACCGTATACGCATGACTGCCCAGAAAATTTATAATGAAAAGAAAAAACAACTTATTAGTGGTGGGCCTAATTGCCAGCCCAATTATAATGATGTTAGGCCTGAGGCCCTGAGCTTTAGGTGAAGGCCTAAAGGGTTATCGAGTCAAAGTCCTCTAATTACGAACGAGTCTAGTGCAAAGAAATTCAAACTCGTCTAGTAATGAAAATTCAAAATGTAATAGAGGTTTTAGGTTGTAATTTTCCTTTTTCTTATAAAAGGTAGACTAGTACTCGTCTTGTAATTTGTTATACTTGATATGCCTGAATTCTGTTAAAATACATACGCAACTTGAATCGGTCATTTTTCGAAAGGCCCCATATTATACCCTAATTAATTATCTTTATATTAATTAGTACTAATTACCGTTGGATTTGGGTCTGAACAAGTACTATGAGTATGTAAACTTCATAAAAGTACTAATTACCGTTCGATAAATAAAAAAAGTACTAATTACCGTTCGATAAATAAAAAAAGTACTAATTACCGTTCAAGTACAATTATTTCTGATAAAAAAGTACTAATTACCGTTCGATTTGGGTCTGAACAAGTACTAATTACCATTCAAAAATAAAAAGAACAAGTACTAATTGAACGCATTGAATTTGACCAATTTATCATTGGCTATAAAAAAAAAGTAACAATGTAATAATGGTTTTAGCTTTTCTTATTTTTTCTCAATCTTTTTTTTTTATACTGAAAAGATCGACTAAAATAAACTACAAGGAGAAGCCTCTAAGTCAACCCGAACTAAAATAACTCATGATAATTACTTTTGGGTACGTGTTGTTATTAACACATCCTAAAGTGTTAATAACACACCCCTTCTCTCTATCTCTCTCTAGGGTGTGTACATTAAAGAAAGAGAAAGAAAGAGAGGAAGAGGTGTGTTATTAACACTTTAGGGTGTGTTAATAACAACACCCTTACTTTTTTCTCAATCTCATCTAATCGATCGTCATGATAATCTTTTGACAATAACTCAAAACCCAATTAAATCATGTCGAACTTACATATTACTTTTTTTTCTTTTCTAATTTTGAGAATTTGAGATTCAAACGTTAGACTTTGTTCGAGGATGAGAAATAATACCATCAGATTAATAGTTAGTTGGTCATCGTGTCGGCTTACTAGGTTACATTAGAAATATGAAAGTTAAAGATAGAAAAGTGTTTGATGGAATAAAGTACAAGTACCTCCCACAGCATAAAAACCCTAAAAATTAAACCCATCTATATATATGTGTCTCTAAAATTGACCTAATTGCTTAACATAGCCTTAAATATTCAATATACAGGAGGTCGGTATTATTGATATCAAAGGTAAATGCATATATGCTTATGCATAAACAAGTTTGTATGATCTGATATGATCTATAAATTAACAAGCTAGTTTGAATATCTGCAAATGTGTATGAGGATTTTATTTAGATTATTAATTACGAAAATGTGCAATGGATCAGAAGAAGAAGTGATAAAATGGATCAGCCCTGGACCACATGATCGATCCTGAAAGCAACTGATAACAGAGACATGCGAAAGGGAGGTCTAACAGTGCGTACTGCATATATATGTCTACTGATTCTGCAATTGAACTGGTCGAAGATTCTGAGACATATATAGATATGACTCATTCAAACGAAACAGTAAAAGTAAAACAATGCATGCATATGCTTGTTAGATTATATTTTCCATATCTATGTAGTCAAGTAATTAGATTGAACATGCATGTACCTAGTCAAAAAGTAGGAATGAATTGATTTGTTTAAGTAATTTCCGAAAATTACTTGATTTCGTTAAGAACTTAATTTCAATCTAATTCCGAAAACTTCATCGACACGTACGTACGATAAGTAATTAATCACTATAAGCTCTGAAAATATGATCAAAGATGTTCTTATTAAAAGATAGCGGTCGTTAAGGCGCGTCTGATATAACAAGATTCAACGATAGCTTTTAATTTAAAATTCCATAAACTACTAAATTTGTGGAATCCCATACTAGAATGGACTACAAATGAATTATTCTCCACTAGGCATTATATATTTATCTTGAATGCTCATCACGTAGGCTTGACCACGTACCCAATTAACTAGGGTTTGGGTCTTCTCTGATCATCACCCCCCATTGGCTAGCTCTCTGAAATCCGAAAAGATCGATATACAATACGTTGAGGATATATAATCGAAGAGATCTAGCTAGAAATCTTGTAACAGTTGAAATTAAGGACCCTATTAATTTGAACTAATTAACTATTTCAGCTTGATCTGTACGTAGCTGCAGATCGATTATATCTGGGTTAGGTCAAACCAGTAACTAATTAAGAAAATACAAGTTATATATATGTAGGTGCATATATGTCAAAACACAAATTAAGAGAAAGAATGCAATTGTTTCTGAATATAAAGCTAATAATTAACAGAGAAGATCGATCCAGCTAATTAAGTGCAGAACGTCGTGCAAGCTTGAAGACGATGACGTCAAAGAGTGGCCATGCACTCAATCCCGCACGCACGTCGACACGTGTCTCCTCTGACTGCCAGGATCTCAGATTCAGTTGGGCCGTGGGCCAGTGGGCCGGCACGAGACCCGTGTGCTCTCTCAGATCATGACGCAAACACACACACGTTCATCATATTCGCATGTGCATCGACGGTTATTATTCTCTCACAAAAAAGGAGAATCCACAGTCCACCCGTACATGCAGTGTAGGTAAATTATGTATATATATATTTTTCTGCTAAAAAACTAGGTAAAATAATTAGTGAGTAATAATTATAATTATCAATATATGTATATATATATATATATGTTTGAAAATCTGTAAAATGTAGGCCGATGTACGTAGGTGAATAATTGGGTAGAGAACCATAGCGAGGAGAACATGTCGTTTATAATTGTTAAAAATATCTCAACTACGCAAAATAGCAACAAAAAATAAATGAAAGGTCGAATACCTGGTAACTATTGGAGCCAACAAAAAGAAGAAGACAGACATAATCTTGAGACTCTACGGTCACCGTACAGCATCCCCCTATTTCGCTATTTTTTAAAACAAATTCTCATATCCATTTTCTTAAGAAACAACACTATGAATAATTGTTTATGTAAAGAATTTTAAAATTCAAAGGTAATATAGTGACAAATTATCAAGAAATCATTATTTGCATTAACACAATTGTGCAGTAATCAAGATGCAAAATGGAGGGAGAAAAAAATAAAGTTCTTATCAATTTGTGAAATTGATGACTGTTTAGAGTTGAAGATTAGGTTAAAATGTATCTTTAACACATCGTTCTCAAAATGAAAAAAAAAAAAAAAACTTAGTTGGTAACTTTTTTTTTTTGAGGAAAACACAGAAACTTTATTAATTAATAACGGATTACAATCCTTAGCATGGGCATCCTAAAAAGGAGCAATACAGACCACACAAGAGGCCTAATCGATGATTCTAAATCTAGAAATCTAATCGATGATTCGAAACCTAGAACAATACATACACCGTGCATCACTGCTGTCAGCAATCGCCAGCTCCAACAGAAAAATTCCGACCAGTATTGCCATTGAGACCAGTAAATCCAATCAAGCTCAATTAGGACCCATGGAAAAAGAAAGTAAAACCACAATCTAAACTTGCATAATTGCTCATGCTTATTCTTAAGCAAGAAATTAAATTGACGCAAATCAAAGAACCAAATTTGATCTATGACTTGGAAGACCAAAACTGCTAAGCCGTCAAAACCAAGCACCCAAAACTTTCCCGGATCCCAGACCTTGAAACCTTGGAGTTGTAAATCTTTGACACCCAACAGACAAGGCACCAACACCCAATCAGTTCGGCGAGATCCGAAGAGGAGTGGTACCACCAGATCTGAAGTCGGAGAATCAAAAAGAAAATCGGGAAGAACACGTTGAAACGTGATCCCGACAATAACAGCAACCACGAACAACCCAATCACGCGCAGCCGAAGAACCATCGGACCTCCCACCCGCATGAGAGTTGACGCAACCACTCTGGACCACCATAGAAAGAGGCGATATGGGGATAATTTGGTCGCCCAAGAACGACCGTTGAAATCAAAGGCAAGAGGCCCTTGAACTGGTAACGGCGCCGCAACGGCACCGTTCATGGAGAGAAAACCCTAGGGTTCCACTTAGTTGGTAACTTGGTATGCAGTCAAGGGATTAAATCCATCAATAAAAAATTACTTCAATTTTAGTTAAAAATTAAAAAGTGACAAAGAATTTTTCCTAATTTTTGTGTGTGTTTCTTGGACTATTTCATACTAGTGTATTAGAAAAAGAAAAATATATATATATATCATTGTGAAGACATGATGGATAAACTCTCAAATATTTGCGCCTGTTTCAACCTCTTTTTATGATGACCAATATAATTAAACTCTAACAATAAAAAGAACGACTTTAGGAATGTCCAACATGATCATTGAGGTTAAATTTGTACTAGGATAAAAGTTATAAAAAAAAAAGGGTAAATAGGATCTGAAAAACTGAGCTAGAGAATGAGAATTGCTATATTGTCCTTAATTTTTATTTTTCCCAATATTGAGATTATTAAGGCTTTGTGTTACTTTGGTATAGCTTAATGTATATGAATATGAATAGGAAATATATGATCAACGTGATGTAATAATGACAAAGAACAGAAATACAAAGGTAACTTTTACCCAATTGATGTAAACCAATAAAGTGGAAATTGGTAAGTAATTATCACTAGCTATTTTAGGGGTTGCATTCTCAGAAGCATGATTACCTTTTGTGCATGCACATACATATGATCATGATCTATCATGATAATGTAAAATATCAAAAAAGTAAAGAGAAAAATCTTCGTATGTTACATGAACTATTACCAAATACAATTTTTTGTACTAATTGTGCAAGCAGATGTCATGTACCATGTGACCACGCTAACCAATTAAGCAATTCTCACCAAAAACATGTCCTATATATATATATATGGACTTTGAATATTTTGATTATTTGCCTTTTGTATATATATTATATATACACTTTGCATAATGCAACATATATGGGACACTAATTAATTTAGTGAAGACACAGTCAACTTATATGGGACACCAAGTGAGTGTTTAAGAATGATCCAAGTAGGGTGTAACCTAAACGTTTAGGATCGAAAGCTCCATTAGTGAATGCCAACAATTTTTTCAAAACCGGCCATGGTACCTCTCTTAAGTAGCTATGAGATAAATACATAGAGACAAATTAATGCTGGGATTAATTGTTTGGTCTTTTTTGGCATCGTTTTATTAGCTCGTGTTAGCCATCTAGTTTTGCTCTTGGCTACAATTTGTGCAAAGAATGTTCAGGCATTGCAAAATTGCTTCTTACAATTTTTGCTTATTAGTATTGAGATATGGAGGAAAAACAAGTATGAGTTCATTTTGATTTGGTTTAATTGGATTTTTATCTGGGGGATTTTCTAGCAATTTTTAGACCTCCTAGAGAGTAATGGAAAATTACAAAAACATGGAGGATTAAACAGCAAAAAATCATTGTAACGAATCGGCTATTTAATTATTGGTCTCTGAAACGCGGGATTACGTACGGCTGTAGTACAATTGTGCAAAGCCATGAACGCATGACATTTGGTTACTCCAACTACACGTTAGAACGATCGTGACAGAATTACGTATTTACCCTTCTTCCCATGATTGCCTACCATGACTTTGATTTTTAGTTTTAGTTTTTTTTTTTTCAACTACAACTCGGAATCTCGGATGGATGTTGGGGAGCATGATCTTTCCAAATTAGGTTATATGGACCTAATTTTGTGCTTTAGTTGAGATATTATTTGTTTAAAGATGGTTGTATTTAGATAGTTTAGGGTTTAGGGTTATCATTTAAAAAGACAACTTGAATGAACTTCAAAGTAAGCACAAACTACATTAGGGTCACCAAATTCCGGTTGGCTGCATAGTGGGAAAGTTGAGTTAGTCAATGAATTATGCATTTGTTTTTGCACGATTTTTGCGGTATGCCGCCTATATTGTAAAGCGGATGATATTGCCAGTTGTGCAGTCCCTGCTAATTGGTGCAAGTTAGAATACATGAATTTAGTAGAGACTCTTGCTATTATTGTGAGATGTTCTCTAGATACGTTTTGTAATTTGAGATGTAGGCACTATCCCCCCCCCCCCCTTGTGTTCGAATGTTTCATTGATGAAGGTCTGAGGGCAGCCGGGGCCCTTCTATAAAAAAAAAAGTAAGCACAAACTAAAAATGGCTTGAATCTAAATCTAAAGCAGAACAAATCAAAAAATGTACTACATTAATTAAATGTCTGATTACTAGAGAAATGAAGCTAATTTCTTGTGTCTGATTACTAGCAGTCAATTATTATAGCAAACCATGTGTTTGCTCTACAATTGAGTTTTGTTGTCTTTTTTAGTGTTCTTTCAATGTCAAACAATGAAATTATTGCCTAGGTGAAACTTAATAGTACTCTGTCTGACAATAATTTTGCTCAAATAAAAGGAACACATTTTGTTATCAATGGGAGATCTTTTTTGAAAATTCGTAATTTTTATGTGTAAATTTTGAAGGGAATATCCAAATATGAAATTTGAAAGTCTTAATAGAATCACCCATTGAGGATTATAGATTCAGCGCAAGCACCCAAATGTAATAAAATGGAGAATGATTCTAATTTTACTTGGATTCCACATTTTTAAAAAAATTCTGACGATGCTAAATAAATAGTTAAATTCAAGCAAATATAGGGTTTACCTGAGTTAAGTGTCATTCTTATTTCTTCTACTGTTTAACTGTGCCACGTGGATGGTGTGGTTGTCCAATAAACTCAAGCCACCTCACTTTGTTCTACCTAAGATACCCACGATGTTTCTTGGCGAAATACCAAAAACACGCTCACACACACCCCACCCCGTGCTAGAACTTCATTTCCCAAACGCACCATCCACATAGCATTGTGTTAATTATTCTCTCTTATATTATAGGTTACTAAACGTGCTACGTGTCAAAGTAATCAACTAATCATAAAATTAAGGTCCAATCTAACCCCAGTGCTGGCCCTGAAAATTCGGGGGCTCAAGGCGAAGAAAATTTTCTGGGCTAGACTGGTAAAAAAAAAAACCAATATCCCAAACAAATATATAATTGAGCCAACGTATTACAAATTATCATTGAAATAAGACTCGTTTTACATTTTTAGATGCAAATGTGCTAATTAAATTTGCATAATCAAGTTTTCCAACCATATTCTTTACTCTATTAGACTATTAAAGTTATAGAGTATTAAGGACGTAGATATGCAGAGGAAGTCAGGAAGTATGATTAAAAACATACTAATGCAATTTATTTTTTCGTACTATAATATATATATATATATATAAATTTGGGGCCCATTGAATTGGGGGCCACAGACTGCAGTCTTGCCAGTCTTGGCCCAAGGCCGGCCCTGTCTAACCCGATAATCCTAGTGTGCAGCTGCATCGTAACCTAGTTTCTCGATCATCTCGCATTGCCAGTTTTGCTTACTGAAATGGCCTACTTGGAGCTCTCATTTCCATGGCATGGTTCAATAAAACAGCCACGTCATCCACCTATTTGAAGTTTGAGAATAAGTCGAGGGAATCTGATCACCACCGATGCCTCTAATTATTGGCTTTATCCAATAGGCCTCGTTCACGGACTTCAGTTATCATGGAAAAAAAAACTTCAGAAGGAATCAACTACTAGATAGTTCGATTAGTCTTTCGCCTCTATACCTAGGTCAAACGAACAATTTGCACGTTAGTAATGATGCGGGTCTCTACTAGAGTTTCCTCTAATTTCGCCCCTCTGAGGCATAGTTCACAATCTTGCGGTCCCAACAGGCTTGCTAACATTCAACTCTTCTCAGAATATCAACGTTGTCGGTCACTGGCAAAGGGTTCCCACAAAGTAGTTTTCTTGCCCTTCTAGTTGTACGATGTTTATTGTGACTAAATTTCACTAAAAAAAAAAAAAAACTTAGTAGATCCATATATGTTGTATTATTATAGTGAATTTGATCCGTAAAGTCACCGATAAATGTTTTATTTTATGATAATTTTTTCTTAGTGATTTATATAAAACGACACCAAATTAAAGTTATTCACCAAAATGGTTTTCTCTCACTACACAGTACACACACATTACGAAAGTGTCCTTTTTTTTTTCTGAAATCATTATTGAGGGTGCCATTTTTGGTATATTTTCTTTTGTTAGTAGGAGTAAAATTACTAATTAAAATTTTGGTAATTTTGTTGTGCCAATAATCTCTAATATAAAAAAGAGAACTCATTTTGTCAACTCAAATAGACGAAAATGGCATATATACGAGACCGAGACGGATATAATATATACAAATAATATTAAAATTATATTTAATAAATGAAAGACATTATAATAATCAACAAATAACATTAAAATCTAAAATTCAAATTAGGGGACCCTAAAATTAAAATAAATTAGAAAATATTGTTAGTGGGGTAACCCATTCTCACATTCTGAAACATGTTAATCAATGAGCCAATGTGGCTAGCCCCTCGTCTGTTTTGTTATAGCCGTTTGGTTTAGCCACAAGGTTTCTTGGGGTTAGCCCATTGTCTAGCTCGTTGACCCCAACAAACCTCATTAACCTATTGTCATTTGAATTTCTCATTCTCATTTTCTCAAACTTGTTAATTGACGAGCCAATGTGACAACCCTTCGTCTCGCTCGTTATGCTTTAGATTTTCATATTACCAAGTCATGGTTTATTGCTGCTCTTGAAATCAATGTTTTAAAACTCGCTAGGCGCTACTAGGGCACCCGACCACCTTCTAGCGCCTAGTCGGCCAGGCTGGGATTAATCGGCTACCTTGGCGTTTTTTTTTTAATTTTAAAATACTATATTTATATGAAAATATTACATTAAAAATTTTATAGATTAAATATGTTAATGAATTATATATAGTATATTAATGAATTAACATTATTTTTTAGAAGAAATTAACATTAAATAAGTTATGAATATTTTTTTTTTGGCAAACGCACGAACCTTAATATATATTAATGAATTAACATTAAATAAGTTATTTAATTACTTAATGTATATTAATATTAACCATTGGTTCTTAATTATTAATGAACCACGAAGTCAACCTTCTCTCCTCCATTGCTTCGAGAACGCACGCGAGAGGAGAGAGAGAGAGGGAGAGAGAGAGGAGATCGAAAATCAGAGACGGAGAGGAGATCGAGAATCAGAGATGGAGAGGAGAGAGAATCAAAAACGGAGTTGGGAGAGAGAGATTTTCAGAATGGAGAGGAGAGAGAATCACAAATGGAGAAGAAAGAGAGACGATCAATGGGGAGAGAGACTACCTAATCGGCCAGGCCGCCCAAGTCCGCTCATGCCGCCAGCCGCCTAGCTCCGCCTGAGTTTCCTCTCCAATTTCCCCTTACTCCGAGCGGTGCAGTGGCGCATAGCGCCTAGGCACCGCCTAGAGCGAGTAGAACACTGCTTGAAATTATTCAGGATGCACGGTTAAATGTGCATTGTTTTTAATAATAAAATTTGCACTTTTAGAAAACATTAGAATATTATTCTAAGAGAGTTAGTTTCTTTTTTAAATTTCTCACATAGTGTGTGTGCTATAATTAGTAAAATTTGAGATGGGTATAAAACAGAAAAACTAAATACATACATGTATTATTTGGAAAATTTCAAAAGAGTTCAAGCAAAATCAACAACTATGTACATAATGCAAATTGCAAATGGGTGACCCTAATGAAGTTCCAAGTTGAATCTAAAATAAGGGCTCTTTTAATTTTTCAGGTTCCAAAACTCCAAAACTTTCAATTCAAAACCATACTTATATGTTACAGTAAACAATACATACAATATGCATTTGGGTAATTGGGGGACCATTTTGTTTCCATTTACTTCATTGACAAATTGACAATAACATTTTGCCAGACAAGAGACAACTCCCCCTTCCTTTTTTTTTGTTTCCTTACTTTTTGAGTTTTTTCTGATTTGCCATCCAATTAATTAATTAATTAATTAACACCCCTCCCCCCCACTCTCCTCTTTATGTTAATCTCCCCCTATATAAGTCAGCATCACCTTCTTCATCCTAAAAACAAAGTCTTGCACCAACTTCCTCCAGCCCCAATTTCCAGACCCCTCTCTCTCTTTCTCTTTCTCACTGTTTCTCATGGAGGAGATGATGACGATGACCCAGAAACAAACTTGGGGCAATAGTACTAATTCTTGCTCAAATGCTTTGGCCATTCACAGAGACTCACAGACCATATCAAAACCCAAACCCAAAATCCGAATCATCCACATATTTGCACCCGAAATCATCAAGACCGACGTGGCCAATTTCCGGGAACTAGTCCAGAGACTCACCGGAAAGCCATCCGAAAACGGCTGCAACAACAACAAGAAGAAGCAGAAGAAGAAGAAGCAAGCAGGAAGAGAATCGGAAGCTCATCAAAGAAGTAGTGCGGCTGCTGCATTCATGGCCGAGACCAAGAAAATGGAGCTGATGAGAAGTAGCGGCGGCGGCGGCGGTGCCGGGTTTCGGGGTTTCGAGCAGTACCCGAGATCGGAGAGAGTGATCAAGGAGGAAGATATGATGTGGAATGCGGACAAGTCAGGTGGGTTTTTGGAGAGGTTTGCAGATTTGGAAGGGTTTATTCAAGAGCTTGGTGAATTTCCTTTGCTGCCCAATTTGGATTCTTCTTCTGCTGCTTCAAATTCTCACTTGCTGCATGGTTTTGAAGGCACCCAACTTGTGTAGCTAGCTACTAGTACCAGTAATTTCATCAGAAGAAGAAGAAGAATGTAATGAATCTGGAAATGTTGTGCTTGATTTCTTGGGTTTTAATTAGAGGGTTTTGACTTAACTCTAGTATGTCTTTGTGGTTCATTTTGCTGATAATATCATGTAATTAAATACAAGGGTTTAAAGTTGAACATATACTTTTTGCCTTTTTGGGTATTTCTGGGTTTTGGCAGAGAGATATTGCACCTGGCAATCTCCATTTGGAAGTGAACAGCAAAAGCAGTTTTCATCTTTCTTTTCAGTTTTGAATTGAATTGAATAATGCTGATCCAGGTTTTGTTTCTATCTTTTTGGATTATAGCTTTCACCCTGCTTCTCCCTTTGTCTCTTGCTAAGTGGGTCTCTCACTCTGAGCCATTTATGGTTTGGAAACTGAGCAATTGGGGACCTGCAAAACCATATGTTTGATAAATGTCTGGATTTCCCTGCAAGACTTGAATTAAAACCATATGTTTAATTCGTTTTCATTACAGAAGTCGTCTCCCTCTCTCTCTCTCTTGTTAATCAGGTTGGCATGGAAATTCCGATACACTCCTCCAAATTTAGCAACTACTGTTGAGAAACTTCCATTATTAATCTTCCCATAATAAGAAAATGAACACATTTTGCAATACCCACTTGCTTTTTATAAGGAACAATATACCAACTTCTGCCTAATTGTCTAATAATTTAATTAAACAAAACCCATTAAACAGTCTAAGAGAGAAGTAGTGACCCTTTAGCTTTTATAAGCCCGTATGTGAATGTACGGAAGGTACATTATTATATACGTATATATATGTATGTATGCCATAATATAAACACCAATATTACCATGAGAAATGGAACCGTAGAGGTCCACCAAGAGCTGTGAAATTATTGTCTCTTAATTTATAAGATAAACCCAAGTTTGCAGCAGAGGGTTAATAAGTTGACTCAGAATCAGCGGCGGGAAGTCAACATTTTTACTAAATTTTTATTTGCAAATTGCAATATTAATTTCTTAAGCTCTAAATCATTGAACCTAAATTAAAGATGACAGTTGCGACTCAAATCACCATTACTTCAACTATGGTGCTGTAATAGTGTACATTTGTTTGATCTATAACGACCGTATGCCAAGAGTTGAGCCTTCAACGATAGCGATCCATACCAGCACAAGGTTGGAGTTCCCTTATCCACATCGGCACTGTTGAATTATTACCGTATATAACCAGAAATTCTTGTATACAACCGTATATAACGAGACTGAATGAGAAATGGACTAGGTATTACAACGTAAAAACAAATAGAAACACATAGCAATATCCGCTTGTGGGACAATAAAACATGCTATATTGTCAAACCGTCAATCACGATCATTGTTATAACGGAGAATCATATTTGAATGTCGAACTATTGAAATGGAAACCAAGTAGCATATAAAAAATGAAAATGAAAAAATATTGAGATGTCTGTCCTTCCAGGTGATGTAAAAGGCAAAAGCTTGAGAGGCGGCGAGAATTGAAACCAGCAAGACAGCAGAGCAGAGCACATCTTAGTCAAACAGCGTGGGTGCAATTTAGTCAAGCATGTTCACACTTCAGACCAACCTTCAATTTTCCAATATTATCTCTGTTCTTATCCGGTGAAACTATAGATTATAATTAAGCAAACACACATGCTTAAAGACTTTACAAAGACAACAAACAGCACTCAACCTTGTCAATTGACTTGAATTTTTACAAAGATGGAACGTTTCACGCATTTTTTATGGTGGATATTGGTGGCTGCCTGGCTTGTTGGTTTTTACCTCATCGCCAATTACTTCGGGCAAGATATCAAGGGAAATTAGAAAAAGAGCAACATCTTATTCAGAGAGGAGGACGAGAAATGTAACTATCATTTGAAAGTAAACTCTACAAAGAAAAAAAAAGTGTGGTTCCCATACATAATAGCACCTTTAGCTCACATACTCTGGGACGGTGTCTGCCAGGGTAGATGAGGGTGAATCCAACCTTGTAAGTACTTCAGGAACTCCAGCAGCATCTCTAATTATCTGTATCAAATCCAGAAGCAGAATTCAAAACCTGATAAGGTATAACACTCTATGCAGTCATTTAAATATATCAAAAATCAAAGCCAATCTTATATCATGGTGATGGGTTAATCTTCTCATGTCTATCACAGACCAATATTCCTCCAATTATAAGAACCAACTGTCGAAAGACACAATGTCCCTGTTTTGTACCTAAAAAATTGGTACCTCCATATTATATCGTATATTTAGAGAAGGCTTAACTATTTTGACAGTTGGATGCGGTAGATGATGGCTCAAGAATCAATTGTCTAAGGTTTGACCCCCCTAAACCCTGTGCGAAGGTTTGTGGTAGATAGTGTGCATCTGTTGGGGTAGACCAAAGTCTTAGAATCTTGCCGTGCTAAGTAAGATTGATTAAGAGCAATATTTTAATGTTGGTCAATATAATAATACAACCGCACAGAAAGAAAAAGAAAAGTGAAAAGAGTTAGAATTGTCATAGTTGTATAACATCTAAAGACTTAACTAAATTTTTTTTCTAAATTACATTTAAATTCCAAGGTTAGCCAAAGGTCAGAGGGTAAGGGAGCAAATTTGAACTTATTTCATCTATTATTAATTCTAAGACGATTGCAAAAACAATAACAAGCTCAGCAAAAGGGTATTACCATTGACTTTTTGTGAATATTTTTTCATGCAAAGTCAGACTAACGATATAGTTATCTAGAAAAATAATGGATTAAAACAACAATAAATCTTTTAGCTTAAACTACATCATCGTATATAAGTCTAACCCTCTGTAAGAAAGTATTTTAGGCATTTGTAAACCTTTCTACACCACATAAAAATAAAACGACATATTTATAACTGGAAGTCTCAATTATTTCCCACAGCAGAGGATTGGAGTATCCTCTTTTGAAGATATGCAAAGAAATTTTCCAGCACCAGACAAAATAAATTCCTTTACCTTCATCGTGACCGGAAAATTTTTTTTAGCTATCTTGAAAGAAAATACGATTTAAAAGCCTAACTGTACAGTGTACAGGTTTTAAGTTCCACCGATTTTGATATGGAGGACTAAGTTACGGATTAATTATTTCTATGCACTTATCCATTTCTGCCAACCATCAATGAGATATGGGGAAGATTTAAAAAAAGAAAACATAGGTATTGTTTAAAATAAATTCAAACTGACCACGGAAAACACTACTCAGTAGAATACTTACCAGTATCTCCGAATCAAGATAGGAAATCATGAAGAGTCTCTCAAAAGCTCCAGCTGCAGGCACAAAGTAAAGCTTAGCATGGATGTATAGTGAGAACTAGGTGAAAATAGGTCAAATTAACATAATGCAGTTTATTATTGAGGCCTTGAGGGTGGAAAGTTAAATTGCTCTATTTTATCATGTTTGATGGAGCACTAGAAGGGGGAGACACACATAAATAACAATAAAAAAATCCAAATAGGTAAACATAGAGCAGTGCACTTAGCATGGATTCATAATATAGAGGCGAAGATAAGATGAAAGCAGTAATTGATGAGGGTGGAAACTGGAAAGTCAAACTGCTTCCTTCATCATATTGGATGAAAAATTCTAGATAATGTAATATCTTAGGAAGCGATGACAGAAACTGTTACAAAATGATAACACCACACCCACATCCAAACCAAACAAAATGCACCAAAGAACACAGAAAAAGCAGATCAAAGATAAACTTTGGAAACCGCATGCAAGGATCCATCTGAACGTCAAAATTGTTCGTTCGATGAAAATAACATAACAGCAGCGTTTGAAGTCACATTGTTTCAACCTCAACGAAAAGATCTACGTCATGGTTCTATGATTAATATTAATTATGACGGATAGTTGGGCTAAAGCCTAAACAGCAATGTGGATAACCTAAAGTCACTTTACATATTCCCCAGCGGCGGGGAAACTTCATAGATAGACAAACCTCCTTTGAGGCATATTAATATAACACCTACCATTGCCAAGGTTATCATCAATGATCATACCCCATGACTCATTTACCTCCCAACACAATTACAAAAGGATGGGTGGGGGAAAGGAATGCTCATCTTTCAAGAAAGCAAATGTTATTTTAACTCCCCCAACCTAAAATTTAATTAAAAGTAAATAACAGACACTTGATTTTATTGTCAAAGAAGAGATGTTCTGACTTTTCTAATTATATGTGAATACATAGAAGAAATGTTTAACCAAGTCTACATGCTGCAACATTGTCAGAAAATTCATAGCAAGCATATAATGGTAACCAATTCTTAACCAGTACACCGAGGAAGACCATGGGTAGCATTGAATTTTTGGCTTTTTGGAGAGGAGACTACAAATATATAATCGATCTACAAATACAGGATGGCTAATCAAGGCAAGTTTTTAATGCTGCAAGAAGTTACAAAAGGTAGAACGTTTTGTGCTTATGTCAACAGTAGCACATGAGGAGGGATGAGATTCATAGACTCAAAAAGAACTCACAAGCATCTTTTTACCCTACGTAGTCAGCTTCCTAAGTTTCCTATGATATTCCATCACATAGTACCTGACTGAAAAAGAGCATATGACAGACATGTAAAGGAGTTGATTGGAGTTATGGTCCATAGACTCAAAAAGAATTCTCTATCCAATATCAGTTTTCCCAAAGTTCCTATACCATTCCATAATGTAGTAGCTGATTGCAATTTGAGTTAGATAAATGATTGCGCAATTAAGACAACAGAATAAAGGGCCAAGAAGAATATCAAACTTACTTAAAGGAACTTTCAGCCCACTGGCAAAGACATCCCTAATTGGAACAGGAAGCTGTTGCACTGTATTTACTGCCTGACCCAGTGCACCTTTTAGTTGTTCTGGTAATGTTTCTTCAATAACTGTTGGTGTGTCAAGAATCCCCTCAACATATACCTCTTTCATTCTAACTGGTCCCTCCACAGACAACTTGGTTGACAGAGAAAATTTGCTTTCTATCTGCAAAGATAGAAAAGATTAAGTCGTCAAATATAGACAGGAACAGACATACAGAAGGTGGCAAGTGAAAACAATAGGTAACACCATGCCTAAATCATGACCATGTCTTGACTATTAGTTATATCATGAAAATTACTGTCAGATTTAGAATTAATTTTTTTTTCTCTCCATCTCTTCCTTTCATAAGCCTCAAAATTGAACAAAAATAATTGGGTTTTTATCAGAAATGGTACCTGAACTTTACCTCAATTATATACATAGTACCTGAACTTCAATTTTGATCACAATCAGTACCCGAACTTTTCGTTTTCATCCTAAATGGTACCTACCGTTACATTCCGTTAATCTGCCGTCAAAAAATCTAAAAAATTTGAAAAAAAAAAAAAAAATCCATCTCTGCCGTCAAAAACTTGAAAAAAAAAAATTAGTTTTTTTTTTTTTTTTTCTCTCTTTCTCTCTCTCTCTCTCCCACCCCGTAACCTCTCTCCTCTCCCTCTGCACCTCCTTATGCCACCACCTCCAGCCACAATCTTGTGTCACCGCCTCCACCAATAGAATCAGAAGGTGAAGGCAAGACAAATTCACCCGGGTTCGAAGCCACACTCGCCGGAAAACCATCGTGAGAACCGCCGGAAAAGCTTGAAATTTCAAGCTTTTGTTCCAACCTCCTCCGGCCACTTCCGTTCATCCAAACCACTTGGGCTTTGAAGCCTTCCATCCCAGAAATCTCATGGTACCCTCGGTTTTCAACGTCGACGGCTGTACATGGAGGATCGATCTCGTTAACTTTCCGGGTTTCGGAACTTCCGGCATCGATATCTCTCGATTTACTTCAAATCTCACTTTGATCTAGTTACACAAATTCATCCTTAGGTTGTGTTCTATATGTCGATATAATCTTTGTGTTGTTTTGAGGTGGTTGACGGCGGCGCCGAGGGAGAGGAGAGAGAGTTCGGGCGGGAGAGAGAGAGAGAGGCTTTTTTTTTTTTCAAATTTTTTTTTTTTAATTTTTTTGCTGAAAATTGACGGTAGGTACCACTTAAGATGAAAACGAAAAGTTCGGGTACTGGTTGTGATCAAAAGTGAAGTTCAGGTACTATGTATATAATTGAGATAAAGTTCAGGTACCATTTCTGATAAAAACCCAAAATAATTAGGAAAAGGGGTAGGATTGAACACAGATGATTACCCGGCTTCCTATGATTCCAAGAACAAGGACGAAGACAAGATGCAAATTTATTTATTTATACACAGATCGACAAAGCTGATCTTGTGATGTTGTACCTAAACAAATTGCACAAGCAAGCCAAAGTCCTGATGCAAACATGATCAACTTTTCTCTAAACCAAACACTGGTGCTAGAGCCTAAATATGACCCACTCAAGTTCAATATCCACTACAAATCATGCTGGAGATGTGATTTCAGATGGAGATGTGCATATGCAGTAATAAAGATGAGTACTTCGTCATCTATATGAGAGGACTTTCATAGACAAAATGTAATACCGAGTTCAATATTTTCAAGTTTGCTGTAATCTTTGCATTCCCATCCTTGATGATCACCTCCATCTTTGACAAACTGGCCAACGTTGAAGGAAATCTCCTGCGGAGAGAGAAATGTTGCATGAACACAATACGCTACCTTCAAATTTCAAACCAATTATTTGAAGACAAGTAAATTAATTTAACCTATACTAATCACATTTCAAAAATTAAAATAAATAAATAAATACAAGAAGCACTCACTCGAATAGAAATCTAGCAGCAAATAGACCTGGGCTTCCAGACCCAAACCACTCGAAATTCCATAGTCCTTCCAAAAAGGGCGACCTGGGAGCTGAACAAGCAAGTTAACAACTAATCCAAAACACAAAAATTTGGCAATGCTTTGTTTGTTAAGTGCTTACGTCGTAGGGCGGGGTGTTGGATTGACCCGCTCCAAAGCAGTAATCCTCTCATTCACATCAATCCGCTGCATGTCTGTTGTCTTTCCAGTGACTAAAGCCTCAAAACCCCCAGCATCTTTAAACTGTAACAGAAGTTTTCCGCATTCAACTTATAACAACTTTGAGGACAAACCATTTGTCCAAAACTTTCTACAGAAAAATACCAAAGAAACTGAATGGAGTTCAATACTCAGGCACTGTTCTAATTTGCATTGAACGGCTCATGAGAAAGTAAATATTGTTGTTAGCAGCATAATCTAAAAGTGACAACCAAACGGTACCTTGCATTTGCTATATTCTCACATTAACTCCTCCTAAACAACTGATCAGTGCATAAAATTAGCTAACGAATTTTCAACTAATTAGCTTAGAAATAATTAACGAATTGCATATGAACAAGCAATTTAAGACTCACGGCGAGAAGGAGCGATTCTTTCGCGGAAAGCCTCTCCATTTCCTTAGCATAGGCGGCCGGAGCTCCCGGCACGGCCTGCTGAACCATTGCTCGGACGACGGACCTCTGGAGAGTTCGCCTACGGTCGCCGGATATTTTCCGGCGAGACTGCGGCCACCTGCTGACGGAAACCAGTGAAGTGGTGGTCGTGGAAGAGGAACAACAGGAGCCGATCGATGAAATCGCAGAGAGGTGGACCTGCAAGGTCGCCATTGAAGAGAGAAGAAGGGAAAACCCCGGGACGGAGAGTGAGAGTAGTGGGATTGATTGATTGATTGATTGATGTAGTTCGAGACTTGTTCAAGGACGCGACGGAAGTGTGGAGGCTCAAGGCCGTTTCTGAGAGAGGGGTATTTTCGTCTTTCAGAAAATAATATCTTGTTTGGTTCTACGACCCTGCCGTCCCTGCGTTTGCGTTTGCGTTTGATCAATGCCAGTTTGTTCGTTGTTGCCGTTCAGATTTTTTTTTCGTCAGATCCACATGAATAAGGGCCCACCTTTACTCGTAACTCTTTCAAGGATATTTTTTTTTGTTTTTGGTCAACTTTCAAGGATATTTTCAGATAAATATTAATATATATATATATATATATATATATTAAAATGAAAACTTAAATTAAGTTTTTTTTGTTTACTAATTATAAATTATAAAATTTTTTGTTTTTTGATCAATATTTTATAATGATTTTAAAAATATATATCGTTTATTTTTTTATTTATTGTCATTTTTATTAGGTGATGTATTTTTTTGTTCAAATAATAATTTGACAAAAATGTCTTTAACTTAACGGCTTGCAATAGGAGAATAGACGGCAATGACCAAAGTGACAGTAAGAAAAATACTCTCATCTAAATAAGTTTGGATAAACCCATCCAAACTCATCCAACTTTGCATATATTCTACTTTGTATTTTCATAATATAACAATTCATCTTTAAATCACCTTTTAAAGATTATCTATGCAAAAATTTAATCAAATTGAAGATCGTTTGATCATTCAATTATATGATTATATCAAACAAATGGACAGTTTTGATGAAAGTTAACATTCTCATTACAAACGTTCATTTGTTTGATATAGTTGGATCAAGGTTCGAAAAATCCCCGATTAATCGCTACAAGGTACCCAACCGATTCGATTTATGCTATATCGGCTAGGTAAATCGGCCTCCAGAAAATCGTTCAAAAAATCGGCCAAAATCAGGAAAATCGGGATTTTTAAAATCGTTTGTCCAGGCTTAAATTACAAGAGCCGAGCGCAAGGGATCTCCGATCCCACCTTCCCAACCACCGCGGAACAGCCCAGTCCAGACCAAACGCCCACACAACTCGGCCAAAAGTACCCAGCCAAGGTCGCGCCCCCAGCCATCTAATCCAAATTGAACCACCTATCAGGTCTGCCACCATCATCATCATAGATAGTAAGGAGCCGCACGAAGACTGGATTTGAGAGGAGAGAGAGCCATGATCTGGTCCCTGACATAGATTGGAAGAGAGAGAGCAGAGAGAGAGAGAGAGAGATTGGAAGAGGAACAAACCACGGGAAGACTGAAGAGAGAGACCAAGTGGGTTTAAAACTTTTTTTTTGTTTAATATAAAAAAGGGTCCTCACCAGCTCACTCAACTAGAATAAAATTAAAAAAATAAGAAATAAACATGATAGTACACAAGAAGTCAACATTGAAAATTGAAAATGTCTAATTTTTAAACACTTTGTTTGTAAATTTATGTAGGAATAATAAGATTATAATAAATATGTTGTATAAAATAAAAAAAACAAAATAAAACAAACCGATTAATCCCCTAATCGCTAATCCCCTACCCGCCGCTCGACTAGCGATTAGCGATTAGCGATTTTTCGAACCTTGAGTTGGATGAACAAATGATATTCTAATTCATTGATTTTTTGTAGAGATGATCTTTAAAAAGTGATTTATAAAATGAATTGTTGAATTAAGAAAATATAATGCCTAAGGTAGGCATCCAAATTCATTTGGACGAAAGTATTTTTCGATAGTTAATATTGGAGTTGAGGAACGAAAGTGATAGTTTCAAAAGTTGAGAGACGAAAATGCCAAATGAGTGAAAATTGAGAGACGAAAGTTATATGATACATGAATGGACACCGGAAGACGGAAGAGGATGGACAACATAACGGTTAAAATGGAGATGATTCTCATTACAAACGTTCATTTGTTTGATATAGTTGGATCAAGGTTCGAAAAATCCCCGATTAATCGCTACAAGGTACCCAACCGATTCGATTTATGCTATATCGGCTAGGTAAATCGGCCTCCAGAAAATCGTTCAAAAAATCGGCCAAAATCAGGAAAATCGGGATTTTTAAAATTGTTTGTCCAGGCTTAAATTACAAGAGCCGAGCGCAAGGGATCTCCGATCCCACCTTCCCAACCACCGCGGAACAGCCCAGTCCAGACCAAACGCCCACACAACTCGGCCAAAAGTACCCAGCCAAGGTCGCGCCCCCAGCCATCTAATCCAAATTGAACCACCTATCAGGTCTGCCACCATCATCATCATAGATAGTAAGGAGCCGCACGAAGACTGGATTTGAGAGGAGAGAGAGCCATGATCTGGTCCCTGACATAGATTGGAAGAGAGAGAGCAGAGAGAGAGAGAGCAGAGAGATTGGAAGAGGAACAAACCACGGGAAGACTGAAGAGAGAGACCAAGTGGGTTTAAAACTTTTTTTTTGTTTAATATAAAAAAGGGTCCTCACCAGCTCACTCAACTAGAATAAAATTAAAAAAATAAGAAATAAACATGATAGTACACAAGAAGTCAACATTGAAAATTGAAAATGTCTAATTTTTAAACACTTTGTTTGTAAATTTATGTAGGAATAATAAGATTATAATAAATATGTTGTATAAAATAAAAAAAACAAAAAAAAACAAACCGATTAATCCCCTAATCGCTAATCCCCTACCCGCCGCTCGACTAGCGATTAGCGATTAGCGATTTTTCGAACCTTGAGTTGGATGAACAAATGATATTCTAATTCATTGATTTTTTGTAGAGATGATCTTTAAAAAATGATTTATAAAATGAATTGTTGAATTAAGAAAATATAATGCCTAAGGTAGGCATCCAAATTCATTTGGACGAAAGTATTTTTCGATAGTTAATATTGGAGTTGAGGAACGAAAGTGATAGTTTCAAAAGTTGAGAGACGAAAATGCCAAATGAGTGAAAATTGAGAGACGAAAGTTATATGATACATGAATGGACACCGGAAGACGGAAAAGGATGGACAACATAACGGTTAAAATGGAGATGCGGGGTATCGAACCCCGTACCTCTCGCATGCAAAGCGAGCGCTCTACCATGTGAGCTACATCCCCTTGATAATCCGATGCTATAATTTACAATTTTAAATTATTTATTCCTGTGTCGTATAAAAAGCCCTACTGAGCTTGCTTTATAGAGTAGTGAAATTGTCTGCTTCTCTCTGTCTTCCCGCCATGGATACTATGGAAATCGATTCGGAGAAGAACCTCCATAGAACACAAGCCTGCTATATCTCACAGGTCCGTATTTTCTCCGTTTTTTCATAAATTTTCTCCATTTCTGCTCGCACTGCTTTGTTTGCTTAAACTCGAAAAAGAGACCAGAAGGGAAAAGTAGAAGCTAAATCCCAAAGTCCAGTCCCTTTCTAGGGTTTCTAAGCAACCATTCCTCAACTGACGTTTACTGTAGGACGAAAAGTTTGTGATGAAAGAGGTGTATCGGGGCCAGCAGTACAGCCAAATATACTTTGCGCGTCTCCATTTGATGAGGACCCTCCTCTATTCCCTTGTCCCCAATTGGAAGCCCCATTTACCAGGTTCTTATTTTCCCTTTCTATTCCATTTGATAATTGGGTTCCATTATTCGTGAAAAGTTTCGGTTTTGTACTGATTATCTTATTGTAGTGGTGTTTGGGTGTTGGGGTTATTTGATATTTGTTGTTCATTTTTGTTAATGACTTGAGTATCAGTGATTTGGGTTCTAGTAAAATGGTAGTCTCATAAGTATAGGTGTTCTGTATGGTGTGGCAGTTTGCACAGTTTTGGGATTGGAAGAAGGCAAGGAATGCACCATTGTTGGAACCCTGTACAAGCACATGAAACTCAAACCTTCTATACTTGATGAGTACTCTAAGACGGTAGTGTACTTGTCCATTGTCAATTTTCCCAAGTGATATTGGTTATGAAGTACTTAATTTAATTCTTCTATACTATTATGTTTTATTTAACAGAGATCTGCGATACCACTTGTCAAGCCTCATAATTTTGTGCACCCTGATGATCATCTGGTTTTGGAAGATGAAAGTGGAAGAGTTAAGCTTGCTGGAAGCGTACTTTCACCTTCTGTATATGTAACAGGTATGTGTCATCGTCTCATCGGCAAAACTTCTAAACTAAATAAAGAACGAAACTCCTTTCTTTTTTTTTTCAGTGTCGAATCTTGTTTGGCCCGTGATGGTTTAATTCACATGTAGTTACAAACGCTTTTTGGACTTTAAGATTCAGTCTACATGTTGGGTCCTCGAGAAAGCACTTTATCTTTGATCGCATGTTTGTGACATTATTTGAACTGTCCATTTTGATCTGGAAGAGTGAAATTGCTTAACCTTATAATACCAAATCACTAAGTTTCAAGCATGCTCATTTTACATTAACATGATGATAGGGAATATTGTTGCTTTGCACGGAAAAGTGACTGGTGCAGGCGAATTCGTAGTTCTAGATGTTCTTGAAGCTGGCTTACCACCCCAGATTGAGCTGCCACTTAAATCAAGTACAATGTTATTCCCTCCCTCCCTTTTATTTTGTGTTTTTCTTCTTCTTTGCAGTAAAGTTTTTGCTTGGACATTTGTTCCTTAAGTCTCCATCTTTATATATATAAAGGGTGTATTTACTTTTGGAATCAAACAAGTTCATCTAGTTGAATAATACAAACTGTCATAAAGGTGGAAAGACAATATACCACTAGAGTTATGCTATTGGTGGGAATTGTAATTCTCACTATAAATATGAAATATTGAACAATCAAATGCAAACAAATAATGATGAACAGGCATAAATGCACAGTTACATGCCCAAATTTCATTTTACGATTCAGATATCCGGTTTTGGATAATGGAGTGAACTCATTAGCAAAAGGTCGAATTATGCAAACTATGTTAGGTAGTATTCGCTAGAATGTAACATGTAATAGGAGCTAAAGTCACAGGAAATGCTACTTGAACCTTCGAGTATTAAGTGGAAACTCTTGGCTTTTAGTTCCTTTGAATTTTCTTCATGTTTTCTCAGTTTTGATACAGTTACAATCTTTTTAAAAAAAATGGACAATTTTTTATTCAATTCCCATTTTCAATGGTTTTTATGTTCTAGTATCAATCTGCCATCATTATGAATATGTTGCCTGTTTCATATTTATTTTGTCTAATTTCCTCTAATATTTATGTTCTAGCATCTTGTACTATTATCTTTGCCCCATTTTTTTTTTCTATTTATCTTTAATTTGTCTGCATGCAGGAGAAAATAAATATGTTGTTTTTGTATCTGGGCTTCGTGTTGGAAGCAGCTCTTCAAACCCTCTCTTGTTTCAGCTTCTTGTTGATCATATAACAGGACATTTAGGAGATGAGAAGGTTCGTGCTGTTTGTCCTTCAAAATCATGTGGTGTTCATTATGTTCCATACTATCCTAACATATAATACTTTGTGGCACATTGGACAGGAACAAAACCTTGCATCGCAAATTGTTCATGTTGTAATTGCTGGAAACTCTGTTGAACTTCCTCGTGCACTTCTTAATGGACAGGTAACACATTTAGATGCTGCTGATAATAAGGCAGAATATAACTGTTCATTGTTTCCTTATAAATTGTAGGAGTGGAGGCTGATGTGAATGAGTGTACTTTTGATTTTTTGTCTTCAGAAAAAAAAATGATAATAAACTGGAAAAGTGGAAAGGGCACTTTTGTAGTTTGGTTTCTTAACCGAGATGCATATAGGTTCTTTTCCTACAAGCAAATTAAGTCATTTTCTCAATAGCCATTTTGTTCATTATTGGTAGAATTTGGCACCAAAGGATCAATCTCGGCTGTCTGCGCCAATTAAGGAGTTGGATATTATGTTGGCTCAGGTTCTTTCGATCAGTTTAATTTGTCAATACTTCATCTATGTTTCTATCATGAATTGCACTGCTTAATTGACTTCACCTATGCCAGATAGCTGCAGGTGTGCCTTTAGATATCATGCCAGGTGTAGATGACCCTGCTAACGCTTCGTTGCCTCAGCAGGTTCGGTATATTTCCTTGAATGTATGCATACATTTTCATTTAGGTTCATGACTTTGTTTTGTTTCTGATACTCTTTTCCTTTCAGCCTTTAAACAGATGCCTTTTCCCTGGGTCATCAGCTTATAACACGTTTAGATCATGTACTAATCCTCATTCCTTTGATCTTGATGATATGAGGTACAAATATGGAAGTGATTTGACTTTTGCTATTATGTATTAGGTAATTATTTTGTCACAGTGATCTTTTTATTTTCAGCTTTGTTGGAACATCAGGGCAAAATATAGATGATCTTGATAGATATTCAGAAGCAAAGGATAAACTTGAATATGTTGAAAGGACATTGAGGTGGAGGCATCTGGCACCAACAGCTCCTAACACTCTTGGTATGAAGTCATATCTTTTGCTTGTGTAGTTTTGTTAGTCATGCTTTTGAGTCGATTTGACATATTAAGGTTGTTTGGTCTTGAAATTTTGAGATAGGATGAGTTCCATCTAATTTGAGAGCAAACAATAATATTCAGCAAAATAAATATGGACACGTTTATGTACTTAATCTTCCCATGACATTCTGTTTGAGTTTCTCTTGTGTTATCGAATTAATACTCATGTTAACATTATGTTCTTTCAGAGTGTTATCCTTTCACAGATAGGGATCCCTTCCTGATGGAGAGCTGTCCTAATGTTTACTTCGTTGGTAACCAGGATAAATACGATAGTCGCTTGGTAAAGGGTATATTCTTGTAACTTCGTTGACATTAGATAAAAACAGTTTTCATTCTAGCAAAGCTTTTCTAGTTTTTAGTTTTTCCCTCACCTGATTTGTCTACAATCTTCCATGGGCAGGATCTGAAGGGCAGATGGTGAGACTCATTTGCATTCCTAAATTCTGTGAGACAGGAGTTGCTGTAGTGGTAAGCTGCTGTATCTTTGACTCTTTGAGGCATGCTTGAAACTTCTAGAGGAATAAGTACTGGCATCAATCTTGATGTTAGACAAGCTTGGCGTGTCTTATGTGTTTTTATGTGTATGAATTAAGATACCTTGTGTAAATTTGATGTATCTCTACGAGTTGAAAAGTTGCGGTTTAATATTGTTCTGCAATCATTCTTATGTTGGTGTTTTCCCATTTTGCAGCTAAACATGAGAACTCTTGAATGCCATACACTCAGTTTTGGGACTCAATTCTAATAACATGGTATGAGATTTATCAGGTATAGTTCTGAATTCTATCATAATTTGGCTCAATCATCAAGATGTGAAAAGTATATTTAGTAAACTAGAAAGATAATCAGCTCTTCCTTGTAAAAGGTAAAAAACAATAATCACGCAATTTGTAGCACAAAATTTTTAATACTCTGTCACACGCATCTGCATCTCCAAACTACACGTGCTACTTTTACTTAGGATTATTACACATGAATATCAATGAACTTAATTTACAAGTAACCTTACATATGAAACTATCACACGTTGATCACTAAAAAACTTCCTCCTTTTTGGTCTCTGATCACTCAAAACTTGGTTGAATAGATATTTAACTCGTCAGACTTGAATAAAAATCAGAATAACTTGTCGAATTTCAACTAATAACTAATCAGTGCAACTGTACATGTCAAATTTAAGAGGGGGAAAGGGCCAACGTGTGTTTTCTCTCTATGTTTCCTTGCTTATTTCTTTTATGGGAGTGCCAAGATTTTAGACTTAACGTGACATTGATTAGTCCTACAAGTTATATATTATGTTGAATTGTTTTGAATTCTGCTACTTTTAGGTGCAATAAAATTATTCTATACGACAGCTATGTTGTTGAAATGTGTAATATTGCTTAGAATCAGTTCTCAAAATCCATTTCAAAAGCAACATTTTCTTAATTAAGATTGGAAATATTTAATTTCAGGTTTCTGAATGTTTGAAAGGGTTTACCTATCAATACATATTCTAACAGCATTTGTGGAGATCCATTGAAGAGAGAGCTGAATGGGATGAATCTGTGGAGCCAAAGCCTGAATGTTTATCTTCTTTTCTGAACATTTGCTTGTTGAATATCTTATATCGCGCAAGTGGCTTTTGGTGGCATTTCTTTTGAAGTAGGAATTCTGGTAATTGAAGATGTTGATGAAGTTTCAAAGAATAGATGTAATTTGTCAACTGGTACATGTTTTATGGTGTAATATTAACAGTATTTAGGTATTTAAATTTTTTCAGTTCCTTAACCATCGATAGCTTAAATCAATCTCTTCGCCATATACCTTGATTTTAATGTCACCTCTCTATGTTGGCTTTCCAAGTTTTAACTTGGATAACCATTCTTTCCCCAAAACTTGTCATTTCAGATGGTGGCTCGAACAGTCTTCATGTCCGGTGGCCGACTACAGAATGCTCATGTTAAGTTATTGTTGGATAGTTGAAATCTATAAAGAGCATTTGGTAAACACTATGAGTATGGTTTTGGTACCCAGCCATCCGACGACTCTGCAATTGAGATCTACAAATGAATTTGTCAAAGAAAATGAGAGAGTCGATTTACCCAGTATTTGTGAGTCGTGTCTGATAAGTAAATGAGAGAGTCGATTTCATATGATCTTTGTTTAGTTCAACATTGTATACTGTGGGCCTTGTGGCCCAATTTTCCCGAACCCATATTCCGCTATTTGATCAAAACCCGACCCAGATCCAACACCATCTTGATCTGCAAGAGGAGAGTGAAGAATGCACTGTGTCAGTGTGAACATGGGAGGAGCGCATTTAAGCGATCAGATTATTATTATTATTATTATTATGTGAAATTGGAATTTATGTAGGTCTAAAATGTCTTCACAAACTCACATGACAATCATAGGCTGCACCAGTTTATTCTCCCTAACGGCTATATTTCCCACCCCCAATTATTCAAATCATTCCATAACCCCAACGGTCCAATATCTCCACAGTCCACACTTACATTAAGCACCATATCACAAACCCAAAATACCCAATTCACATTGCAATACACACACTCTCTCTCAATTTCTCTCCTCATTACAAATCGAATTTACAATGAACCCTCCTACTCCTACTACTACTGTTACTGATACTGCTACTGCCTCTGCTAGTGTTCAACATGTAACCAAGAGGTCTTCAGATGAGCTGCTGAGGAAATTTGCTGATTCCGGCGATGAGGCCGAGGCCTCAGCGAAGAAGCAGGTGGTCAGGGTGCTTTCGAAACAACGCAAAAGAAGCAGGAAAAGCAGTGAGTTTGATCAGTGTGAGAGCCCAACAAATGGGAAGAGTAGCAGCTTAGTGGAGAAGAGGTCACTGCTTCCTGCTGGGACTAAAAACAAAGCATTGCTTAGGGTTCATGGCAGGTCAAGGGATATCAGGAACAAGTCCCTCTTTGGTACCATTCACAAGGTTAGATTCTTATCATTACAACTTCATGTTTTGCAATCAAGTCTTTATAACCTGAAGATGAATTCCAATTGATGCAAGTGGGTTTGTGTAAATTTAACTACCCAGTAGAAGAAAAACCTCTAGGCTTGAGTTCAGTGTAGCAATAACTTTTACTGCTTTGAAAACACAATTAAAACACTCACAACCAAGTTTGAACCTTTTTCTCAAAGCCAATAGTAACCCAGCTGAGAAACTTGTTTTACCAATTATTCAAATCCATTTCATTTCAATCTCTTAATACTTTATATGCCCTGGCCATCTTGTCCGGTGAAGGGTCCATTTATTTTTGTATTGGGTTTTAACCAACCAACACTAGGACCATAGGTGGGGGAATCAAATACATTATCAAGTTTTTGCTAAAGTACAAAAACTTGATAATGTATTTTTTTTTTTGACAATGTATTTGATATTGGCTAATTTGAAATGGATATAGTATCTGCAAGAATTCATTTGAATTTCACTTTTGTCACTTGTTCTGCTTACTCAAATGTTGATATATAATGGATTGTTTTGTCTAAGCAAGAAATTTAAGCTTAAAATTTGATCATTTGGAATGACTCCATACAAATGGCCCTAAGTTCTAAGTTCTAAGTTCTAACTAAAAGAAATTATTGCAGGAGTCCTTTTCTGCTATAAACGATTAGAACTACTAAGAATTAGGAAGCACTTTTGTGTTCTAAAGAATTATGAAGCACTTTTGTACTAAAGCATTAAGCACAAGTAGAGCAGGGTCCAAACAGCAAGTGGTACTCAACAAAATGCCCATGCCCCTCTCACTCTTCTAACTCTGCAGCAACTTCTTGCAGCTTTTTCTATTATAAAAGCTGTCACTAGGTCGGTCCAATATGCCAACTAGCTATACCCATTTCCATTTTTATCTACAGGGGAAGAGACACGAAGAACATAGAAAAAGATGTTTAATATTTTCTGATGATGACTGATATATGTTTACAATTGCAAATTGGGAAAGAAAAGTCAACTTATATTGATGTCACTGATTTTGTTCCAACCTTTTTCTTTTGTTTTTGTGCAGACTTGGAGGAGGACCATCGAAGGAGCTTCAAAGGTTTTCATGGAGAAGCATTACAATAGGCACAGGCGTTTGATAAATGACATTGTCTAGCTCAAGTCTAAAAACAGTTTTTGACTCTTTGCTTTAAGTTATCAGAAACTTCTATTTAGAAAAGCTCAGTTAGTGTAAATTTAAATTCAATTTGTAATTCTCATTCTTTTTGCATATTGTTTTTCTATACAAGGAATAAAATAAAGCTCAAGTCTAGCAAGAACTGCATTGATTCTTTTCTCTCTTATTATTTTTTTTTGAGCAAGAACTGCATTGATTCTCTTAAAGTAAAAAATAATTGTTGGTGCAAATAATGGGATGTTATTAAC
Source organism: Rubus parviflorus (assembly GCA_029955375.1). NCBI lineage: Eukaryota > Viridiplantae > Streptophyta > Magnoliopsida > Rosales > Rosaceae > Rubus > Rubus parviflorus. Next base: position 14,141,082 of record JARGGL010000006.1, on the reverse strand, counting down.
AACTTAATAAGTTTTTGAAAATAGTGGTAAACTAATAAGTTTTTGGAGTCTCTGCAATCTCATGCTTCCAAAAAGTTGAATTATACATGTTGGGCTCTAATGAGTAGAGAGATACCGATACGAAATGAGCGTTTTTGCGTATTAAACAATTGTTCCCTCAAACAATTTGTTTTTGGGGATTATGGTAAGCCAACATAGTTGCACCAAATTATTCAAATTTCTAATCCTTGTCTTCAAGGTAATGAAAAGTAACAATTTACACCAATATGAGTGTTTTTAACGGGATTAAATTTTGTAAAAGATCAACAAGCTTCAACACGCTACGTCATGACTTTATTAGAAACATGTGAGTTAGACGCAAACACAATATCAGCACCAAAATTATGAACAAGAGAATCCTATTTAGAAATCCAAAAATGTGGAGACTACCCAAAATTCCCAACCTCTCTTATCTGTTGTGGGTAGTTTTCAACCCACTTTGTTGGCCAAATGAAAAAAAGGCAGCACTAGCTCATACATGTGACATGAAACCACACTTAAACATCATGCTCCAACCATATGGGGTCACCCATCTCAATCTGTGGGCAACAATATCTTTAATGGGGCTTCAACTGTACCTCTACCATGAATGCCCTCCTTCCCTTGTTTGGGATTTTGCTTACATAGATTAGACTTGAAATAGTTATACTATGACAGCTGAGCCAAGCAAAGCAGAGCAAAGCCTTGTGACTTTGTGAGTGTATCACATGCCTCATGTGTATACTCCTTTGCCCTTTCCAATCTTCTTTCTTGGAAAACAACATCCCCTCTCTACCTCTGCATTTCCTCCATTCATCCCCAAAAAACAAAGACAAAGCTGGTTTCTTTCCTTTCTGATAAGCTTGCATGGTTGCACCTACTTACACACACGTGTAATGGGATCTGCTTGAATATGTTGCCAATAAGTCTCTATTTTCTTGCCGGTAAGTTGTGACTTGTTAGTTATTGGCAGAACCAACATTATGGAAGTCACAAGTTCAAATTTCACTAATATCTAAAATGGGTGAGATATAAAAAAAAATTATCGTTTCCCCTTAAAAAATAAAAGTCTTCGTCTTCTCAATTAATAAATTTGTGACTGGTTTCTTCTGGATACATTTATATATAATTGGAGAAGATAAGTTGTATAGCTTATGCATCATCATCATCATAAGAGAAGAGGCTTGCACATGGGTGATACTGCAGGAATCTGAAGAGTCTATAAAGACTATTGCTGAAAAGTAAAGAGAAGCTTCATTTCTGTATTTATAAAGGTTTTAAGTTGAGGGCCAAGGGCCATTGCTGTGTCATTGTTAAAGTCAACAAAGCAATCTGCCCAAACCCATTTATAATAATATTTCCAAGAGCAAATCAGAATTTTGAAATGGTTTTATGCCAATTGTGCTATGTTTACTATTCTTGAAAAAAAAAAAAGGAGTTTTCATTTGAGGAGAAAAAAACAAAGAAGCTAATAATCAATTTTCTTTTCCATCTATTTAATTTGTCAAGATATCAAGGTTCGAAAAATCGGCCCTTAGGCCCGATTAATCGTTTGAAAGGTACCTAGCCGCTTCGATTTTTGTTATAGCCGGACTAATCGGCCTCTACAAAATAGGCCGATTAATCGGCCAAAATTGAGATTAATCGACTAAATTGGCTAAATCAAAGAGGCGGAATTTTTAATTCAAAGCAAGATATTGGACAAAAAAATAATTATATCAAGACACATCCTGTACTTCAAGAGGAATGTATGAGAAGATCATTTTTTTATGCCCATCCCTACACTTCACCTCACAGGGTCACACCATTAATCCCATGATGCAAGTGATATTTGAATCCGTAACCTCCACGGTGCTAGTTATATAAAATAACCAACATGTCATATGCTCGCAACTCACGGGCAATGAGAAGATCATTACACACTCATGAGAAATTCTTACCTTTCACTTAAAAAAAATAGATAATACAAAAATTAAGTACATTAATGTTTGAGCATAAATTTGGCATTTCTTGGAATATTACTTATTACGTAATTAATCTAATTCATTCAAAAAGATATACGTAATTGTCATACTTAAATACATATTTTTGCCAAAGCTTTTTTTTTCTTAATTTCTTTTCTTTTCTTTTCTTACACTAGAATGTCCAAAACCCATTAAATCTCATATAATAAAAGAGCATTAAATTATGAAATACCTATCATCTCCTTCTTCATTTATTTGTTTTCTTTCTTCAAAATTGATAAAAAATAACATAGAAAAAGGAAATAAATCAGGAAAAAAACAAAGAAAGTGTGGGAAATATTTCATTTTGAGTGGCCCACCTGTAAATTGGTCATGGCACTAATGGCATTTCCGTCAAAATTGAGGTAAAAAGGACACGCTTTCGTCAACTTTCCCATTCCCACCCAAGAAAAGAAGTCTCTCTCTTTTTCTCTCTCTGAGTCTCTCCCTCTTCAACTTCAGCACACACAGAGAGAGAGAGAGAGTGGACTCAAAAATTCACCGAGTCTTTCAAGTCCTTGCCTTAAAACACCACAACCCTTTTCCCCTCTAGTCCTAAATTCTCAAGCTTTATTCCCCAAGTCGCAAAATCTTGAATCGCATTCTGAAACTTGAATTTGGGTAAAGCATTGTTGGGTGGTGTTTGGGAAATGAGGGATGTTTTCGTGGCTGGCAAGGATAGCGTGGAGGTGTTGGAAGCCAGTGAGGAGATATGCCCGTATGAACAAAGATGATAATCTTGATGACTCCATGGAAGACCCTTTGGTTTGGTGCACCAGTCTTCAAAAGCACGCCTTTGGTGAATTCTCATTCGCTGTGGTTCAGGCCAATAAGGTTCTTGAGGATCAGAGCCAAGTTGAGACTGGCCGTGATGCCACTTTTGTGGGTGTTTATGATGGACATGGTGGGCCTGATGCTGCTCGATTCATTTCTGACCATCTCTTTCTTCATCTAATGAGTGAGCCCCTCTTCTTCTGTTTTCTGGGTTGCTTTCTTTTCAATGTGGGTTGTATTGTATGTTTGTTTTATGGTTATAGTTGGTTTAAACCACAGTTTTCAATTTCTCTTCAAATCTTTCTGTGAATTTGTGTGTTCTTGAAAGCGGTTGTCTGGTTTCAATTCAATGTGTATTTGTATTTTTGTTTGATGGCCATGCTTGGTTTCCATTCTCTGCATCCAAGACTGACCCTTTGTCAGACATGTGTGTTTGTCTTGTTGTGTGCTGTTATTTGAAGAAATTTAATTAGTTTATGTTGAATTCTGTGGTGGATCTTTTGGAAAGAGGAACAGAGAGTTGGCTCCATCAATTGGAAGTAGAATTATGTGGTGGATCTATTTTGTTGTGCACAGTCGGAGTAGATTTGAATAATTAATTATGTAGATTGGAAAGGAAAAAAAATTTGTTTTCTAATGCATTTTATTCATTATAGTTCTTTCGTATGTATGCATAAGCATTTTATGGCCAAAAAGATAAGTTCAACGATTTTCTTTCCCTTCCACTCGAGACCATTTTTGAGCTCCCAGTAGAGAGGCTTTTAGCTATATGTGATTGTAGAAGGAGAAGAGAAATTTAGTTTCAGAATACGTACATTTGTTTTATAAATTTATAAACAGCCCTCTGGATTTTCCCCATGGGAAACTCAGATGCTTATTTTCTGTATTCACCCTTAATTTCTATTGTGGTTGAAGTACTTTTTGGTTTTTTCAAATTGAAACTTATTCAAGTGTGTTACAGGACATGCTCGAGAAAAGGGAACCATATCTGAAGATATCCTTAGAAGTGCCTTTTCTGCTACCGAGGATGGGTTCCTTACTCTTGTGCGTAGGACTTGTGGAATAAAACCAGTTATTGCAGCAGTTGGTTCTTGTTGTCTGGTTGGAGTTATCTGGAAAGGGACATTGTATGTTGCTAATCTAGGTGACTCGAGAGCTGTAATTGGTTCTTTGGGTAGATCAAATAAGATAGTTTCTGAGCAGCTGAATAAGGAACACAATGCATGTATGGAGGAGGTTAGACAAGAGCTCAGGTCATTGCATCCAGATGATTCACATATTGTAGTTATGAAGCAGGGAGTTTGGCGTATCAAAGGCATCATACAGGTTTACTACCTTTTTGTCTCTTTCAACTGATTGGCTTGTTTTTATCATCTTGTGTATGCATGCTGTTCTTTAATATATATTGTTACATGCTTTCCTATTAATTATGCGGTCTGTAAAATTGTAGTTTGTGAAATCACTGCATACGTTTCTATGTTATAATATTCCAGCTACCTACTTTCCAAGTGTAATGTTTTTTCTAGTTTCTGAAGATATTTGATGTACACTTTCAACTTCCTGCTGGAAAGGATACCCACTTTCTAAAATGAGTTCCATTGTGATTTGTGGCATGAATTTTGTAATCTTTGCAATTGTGATTTGATGCGTAAGATATAACTATATTCACATTAGAAAAATGCATGCGTCCTCTCCAGACATGTATGCATGTAGACGAACACAAATTATGAAATAGCAGTTATGGTTTGCAATGTATCCTTTTTGTGTCAATTTGATGATGTTTCTCCCTTTTTGGGTCAAGTGAAATCAATGGTTATTGTGGCATTAATCATGTATCTTTGAGACTTTGCAGGAATATGCTTCATTATAGACCTATTTGATGTTTAATTGTTTCACTCCCTAAAATACTTATGTAAAAAAACCTATATTATTAGTTTAATGTTAACTGGTAACCACACTGGATTCTGACATTCAATGTCCTATGGTCGTAAACTAATTTGCCTCTGGATAAGATCATTGACAATTTGTTTCTAATTATTTAAATTTCTCCTTTTGTGTTTCCCTGCTTGCTATCAGGTGTCTAGATCTATTGGGGATGCATACTTGAAGAGGCCAGAATTTTCTCTTGATCCTTCATTTCCGAGATTCCAACTTCCTGAACCCCTCGGCCCGCCTGTGCTAACAGCAGAACCATCTGTATATACTAGAGTTCTACGACCTGAAGATAGATTTATAATATTTGCATCAGACGGTCTTTGGGAACACATGACTAATCAGGAAGCTGCGAAGATTGTGCATAATAATCCTCGAGAAGTATGTTTTTTTCCCTCATACTGCCTCTTTCTCCATTCTTTTGCTTTTATTATTTAGATATTAATAATGTTTTTTCTCTTTTGTTTTTCAAAAATGTTAGGGAATTGCAAAAAGACTTCTGAAAGTATGTCTGACTGAGGCAGGAAGAAAATGCAATGTGAAATATGATGAACTTAAGAAGGTTGAATCGGGATTCAGGAGGCAATATCATGATGATATTACGATTGTTGTCATTTTCATAGATCATGATTTACTGGGGAAAACGCAACCTGTACCTGAGCTATCAGTAAGAGGGTTCGTCGACACTGTTGGACCATCAAGTTTTACCATCTTCAAGGATTGATACAAATGTGAAGTCCGGTTCCTAGAGTAAAACACCCAGTAACTTGATTGCCTAGGTCTTGTTTTAGAAGATCAGGTTTCATCAAGGCTCATCAAGTTTAGTTTTTTTTTTTTCCAACATTTCTCTAACATTGGATTGTTTCTTCTTCCGGCTTTTGTCCGCTCCTTTTGATAGCATCTTTATATAAACTGATTTCTTTACATAAAACTATGCACCCTAGGCAAAGCTATGGGCAAGCTTCAAACTTTTTTGGAGTCTGTATACACCCAAAAGTAGCGCAATTTATTTGGTTTAATAAATGTGTTCTTGTTAAGCTTTTCAATTACTGTTGGTGTTTAAGAAAGTGAAGCTAGAGATGTAATCTTACTGGAAATCTTTAGCATATGATCAAGTGAATTCTATTGTGATGGAGAACCATTTGTGTATGCTTGGAAATGTGTAATTCTCAACCCCCATCTTTGTCTATAATGTAGCCGCAGCAAGGCATTATTTTGACATCTTTAATTTTAGAGCTGAATTTTGAGTGATATACATTGCCAAACATCATTTTTTCCAATTAGATTAAAGATGTGTGGTCGAGTCGCATTGCTTACCATTAGATTAATTAGATATAACACATCATGTGCTTGAAAGAAAAATATTGTGAGCAGCATCAGCATCAGTTAGATGGTTTGGTTTGAAACTATTGGCATCCCTTTACATATCTTTAACAATACTAAGTCCATGGGTTTCATGACTCACTCAAGCTAAATTTAGTAAAGCACATCTGTCAGGTTTGCTCAAACTCTAGGTATTGTAATGACAAACCTTTCCAGTGTGGTTGCCCTCAAGTTTTCTGTGCTATGAAAGAGATTCCAAATGGCATAGTGTTTCATGTGTTTGGAATCTTCTTGCTATGAACAAGAATTTGGAATCTTCTTTATGTGTTTTATTGCAAAGACTTTGGTCTAGTCATTTAGAACATATTCAATCAACAATTTGTCTGTTACTTCAGTCCCTATAGAGAATGACGGTTTCAATATCTGAACAGCAAAAGTCATCACACATGAAAGGTACTAGTTCTCTTCAATTAGCCAAAAATAATCACAAGGAATAATAATATTGAAGGGGATTTTTGATTCAACCAAACCAAATCAGTAACAATACATAATTTCTCTACAAAGCAGTAATGAAATTTTTGAATCTTGATCATATTTTGCTCGCCTCCATGCTCATGTCCCAACACAACAAACATAGAGAAATAAACATGAATGAAAATGAAAAATGAATAGAAAAACAAATTCTGCAACCACTTAAATAGAAGCCTTTTTGTATTACAAAATCTGTCAAGTGTAAATTCTTTGTCCACCTCTTGCTTTGCGCGATTAGAAGCATTTCCTGTGAACAATAGAGGGACCAGACTCATCATACTCTGCCTTTGCAATCCACATCTGCACTCACCAATAAGAATAGCTTTCAGTCATGAGTACTTTAATTAAACACCTCCTCAATGACTTATCAAATAAGCACTTAGTTATAGCTGTTTTCAAATAAGAAGCACAATGTTCTTTACAAATACAAATATTCTGTGCTTTCTAATTTAACCAAAGAAATAACATTTTCTTCATACTTATACTGTTGGGCATTCAAGATTCCTTACTGTTAAGATAGTTACCGGTTTTTGCCATTAGGGTCGGTACTCTTCTCGGTTAAAAACAAGTACCGATACCTAGGAGGCGTATGCAATGGCTTGAGGTTATTTATTACATACGCTGAATATTAGAGTAATCTAACTGTGACTTTTGAAATGTAGATGGTAAGAAAAGACATCAAAGGATGGAAAAGGAATGATAAATGCATCCGTAAAGTGTGTATGTAAACAGATGTGCAGGTGCACACGACACATTACCTGTTGGAAGGTGCTGAGGGATGCCAAAATGGAGCCTCCTATCCAGACACTGTATTTCCTCTCGGGCGGTGCTACGACCTTGATTTTCATGCTACTTGGAGCTAATGCTGTAATCTCTTTGCTCATCCTATCAGCAATTCCAGGGAACATAGTGGAGCCTCCAGAGAGGACAATATTGCCATAGAGATCCTTCCTAATATCAACATCACACTTCATGATAGAGTTGTATGTGGTTTCATGGATACCAGCAGCTTCCATCCCGATCATGGATGGCTGGAAGAGGACTTCAGGGCATCTGAATCTTTCAGCCCCAATAGTGATTACCTGCCCATCAGGTAGTTCATAACTCTTCTCCACAGATGAGCTGGTCTTTGATGTCTCTATCTCTTGTTCGTAGTCAAGAGCGATATAGGCTAATTTCTCCTTCATGTCCCTCACAATTTCCCGCTCAGCAGTAGTGGTGAAAGAGTAACCACGTTCAGTCAAGATTTTCATAAGGGCATCTGTAAGATCACGACCTGCCAGGTCCAAACGAAGGATGGCATGTGGGAGGGCATACCCTTCATAAATTGGAACTGTGTGGCTCACACCATCCCCAGAGTCGAGAACAATACCTGAACAGCAAAACACACATGACCACAAAGCGTTAGCATGAGAGTTCAAATTATGAAAACAATAGATGGTATAAAGAGTTCTTTATCCCCGGTGCTAAGTATTGAATGCAGTGGTGCAATAGGTGATACAAAGAGTTCCTCTACGCTTAAATAATGTATTGCAATTATGCAATAGCTTAAGGGAAATGGAAAGCGAATTATATGTGGTAACTTATATGAATGTGTTGCCCATCATGAGATAGAACAGCTGCAGATCAGAAGATTCTGCTCCCCCAATATAAGGACATGGTCTAATATGAGGTCCATAATAATAAGATGCATACACAACAATTTGAATTGAATTGGTGTCTATTTTCATGCATCTTTCTTATCTTATGATCCACAATAGTTCTATATCATGCATCTTACAATTCAAGTAGTGAATTGAATCGCTTACCGGTTGTACGTCCACTAGCATACAGGGAAAGGACGGCCTGGATTGCAACGTACATAGCCGGAGTGTTGAATGTCTCAAACATAATTTGAGTCATTTTCTCACGATTGGCCTTGGGGTTAAGGGGTGCTTCTGTGAGGAGAACTGGATGCTCTTCTGGCGCAACACGAAGCTCGTTGTAGAATGTGTGATGCCAGATCTTCTCCATATCATCCCAATTGCTAACAATGCCATGCTCGATCGGGTACTTCAAAGTCAAAATACCTCTCTTTGATTGAGCCTCATCCCCTACATAGGCATCCTTTTGTCCCATACCAACCATCACACCCGTGTGGCGTGGGCGACCTACAATGCTGGGAAATACAGCCCTTGGAGCATCATCTCCAGCAAATCCTGCCTGCAAAATCATCAATCAAGATCAATCCCTTTAGGCATAAGAAAAGTCATTTTCGGATCACCACAAAACATTGGACATGGGATCAGTACCTTGACCATTCCGGTTCCATTGTCACAAACAAGGGGCTGAATATCCTCGGTTTCTGCCATTGTCTATTGTCTGCTGCAGAAAAAAACCACAACATTGCATCAAATTATAGTACACAATTGTTCATCCCTTGGATCACATTCATTCATATCTATGCTTCTGATCTGATACCCACATTGTTTACACTCTCAAATCCCTCAACCCAGTAAATCAAAATATGCTGGCAACAATCTATATGTATGTAATCTATGAGAAATCGACAGAAACAAAAGCAAGCATATTATGCAGATCAACATTAAAGCATAATAACAACCCAAGGAAATGAATCAATAAATCTACGAACCTAAACCTAAATACCCATCACTGTTTTCAAGAATCGAACACAATGAACAGCTTAGATTCTTCAAAGCAAAAGAAATAAAAGGTACCTGTGAATGGAAATGTAATAGTGTTTAGATGTGTGCGAGTCTCTCTGTGGGTGAAGAGAATAGAATGGCTGAGGGGTAAGGTACCCGCCCTCTTGTTTTAAAAAAGGAAGCTTTCCCAAATGAAATTCAGCTTAAATGAACCCCAAATTCGACGTCTTAGGATCCTGACCGTCTGTGGGAGCATCTCATCAACGGACCCCATGACCAGTCACGTTCGTCGTGCAAACAGCTGGCTCGCTTTCGGTCTCCGCTACTGTGAGGACTACTATGCCCCTTCTATTAATGATATTGGCCCACATGTCCTTTCTTTCTATCACAAAGGGCTTATCAGGAAATACTAAATTTTTCATTCTCTACGTCCTTTTTTTTCTTTCGGATTGGAGGGCACGAGTGCACGACAGAGATATCAAAATTTTCTAAATTGTTAGAGGGCCAAGAGCCCAAGACAGCATTTTGGATGAGGTTTAAGGAAAAAACTAAGATCCGAACTTTGTGTCTAAGTCTAAATTGTCTTTTACTTACATATACTTGACATAGTAGTTTCATGATCTAAACCGTTTGTCATTTTACTTATGCAATTACATCAAACAAATAAATAATTGGTCATAAGAATGTTTACATTAATCCAAAATGTCCATTTATTTGATATAGTTCGATGAGTTAACAATATACTATTTGAATAATTTTTGAAGAGATTATCTTTAAATGTTGATTAATTGACGAATGTTCAAATCATGGAACTATATTATTGAATGTATGTAAATAAAGAATTTGGACACACAGGTCTGAACTTGTTTGACTTGAGTATTTGTTGATGTTTAAAGCAAAACATTTTAGAACTTATTAGAAAAAAAAAATGTCAAATTTTCATCTTCTTATATAATTAAGTTCGTTGATGATTGATAGAAAGTTTTTTATTATTTTTTATAGATTTTTCATCTATGAATCATTTCAATGAGTAAAGAAGGTACTTATTGGATTAATCTTATTACCGTTGATTTAGTTATACCAACAACAAATAGTAATTATAGTTAGGAAAACACCTCAAAAACTACAACTCTAATGAGATTTTAAGATTTTCTTTTAGAGTATGTATATACTACATACCGCTATGTAGAAATAACATTTTCTCAATGACCAAACCGGTTATATCTGGGGCCTGTCCGCTCGGCTAATATATGGCCCTGGACCCACACTCTTATACCCGAGCAAGAGACAAGTCAGATCTCACTTTTTGAAAAAATGAAAATGAAATTTCATTTATAAGGAATAAATCGTTACAAGTAGTACGAACGATACAAGCCGGAACCACAAACAAGACTACTTATAACAAAAAGTCAGACCAACAGGCCTGAACATAACTTTCAATGTCCAAAAAGTCAGATCTCACTTGACATCACAAGTTCACTCCAAGAAGCAGACAATTAATCTTACATCAAATTGCAAGTGAACAAGCCCTATGATCGATTTGTAAGCTATGAAATACGGAAAGTTTGTATTTGATTTCCGAAACTGCCCTTTCATCCATGGAGTTGTGAAATAAGGGCAAATTGGTCATGCAAAATGGTAAATCTTGTATTGTCGTAATTAGGAGGTACGTAAGAATCACTTTAGCGAAGTGGGGTGGTGGAGGGGCTGGGGTTGGGTGGTAGTAATCATACATGGGACGGTGCGAAAAAGAGCAAATGCCAACTCAGCATTCCGTTTGACAACTGATTGGAGATCATGTCGGCGTGTTTTATTCACGTGCGGTCACATCTACAGACACTTGTTGTTCTCGAAGCTTATTCCGATTTTCCGTTGACCTGATAGACCAAAGAACTGGTCATCAAATCAATCAATACTAACTCGACCAAAAAATAAAATCAATCAAGACTAAACTAAAACGCTGCTTTCAACTCCCTCCCTCACTACTGTCGTGAAACCCATAACTGCCGGCCATGCTCACAACGTGGTCACTCATCTTCCTTTTTTTTTATTATTAAATTTTTTTGCCAAATTATTAAGTTGATCAAGCTCTCACAAGAATAGGCGTATCTAATTTATTAAACATCTATTTTTTTTTTCTTCTCAATGTTTTTGTTTTATTGAAACAAAACTGTGGCCGAAATTCTCTATGAATCTTCGGAACGGATTCTATGCACTGTCCGTGCCTTTGCACGGACAATCTCAACCGTTCAAAATAGGGGTCTAGGTTTTTATTTCATCAAGACCGTCAATTCATGATAACAGACGTTATGACGGCCTAAGTCCACAGCTGATGGAGATCGATGATGTAATGTCCGGTTAGCCGAGTCCACAGCTGATGGAGATCGATGATGCAAAGTCCACAGCTGATCTAGGTTGGTACTTTGTAGCTGAGCCGGCTAGCCGAGTTTCCATACCGGACTTCGCATATGCTCCCGTCCCCTTTCAGATCCAAGAACCCAATTGCAGAAGAAGTCGGAATCCGGGTCGGAGTCGAAGGCAGGCTACCAAACCCAAGTCGGAGCATGGACCGTAGAGAAGGATATGAGAATCGAAGTTGGGGATTTTGGGCTGTCCAGGCTTTTAGTCTTCCCCGAAACGTCGTCGTCTTCTTCCGGGTACGTTTGGACAGGGCCTCAAGGTACTCCCGGGTACTTGGACCCGGATTACCACCGGTCATTCCGGTTGACGGATAAGAGTGAGGTGTTATTGGAGTTGATTTTGGGGCTGAAAGCGGTGGACCAGAAAAGGGACAAGAGGGAATTGGCGTTGGCTGATATGATGGTGTCCAAGATCCAGATGGGCCTGCTCCAAGAACCAGAAAAGAGAGAGGAAGAACTAGAACCAGAAGAGAGAGAGAGCGGAAGAACCAAAACCAGAAGAGAGAGAGAGCGGAAGAACCAGAACCAGAACCAGGAGAGAGAGAGAGAGATTGTGGGTCATGCCCGTTAAAATCTAACGGACACGTGAGGAGCATGCTGGACGTTCAAATGCACGGACAGTGCATAGAATCCGTTCCGATGAATCTTAAGCAAACGTTCATCACATCTAACACTTAACTTAGTAAAATGTTGCATCTTATGTTTATATCAGGAGAATTGGATTTCATCGTTTCAGACGAAGTGGTGTTAGCTTAGTGGTTAGAGCACCCACTACCTAAGATCGAGGTTATGGGTTTGAGTCGTCATGGGGGTAGGAGTGAAATCCTTTGATCCTCTTAAATTTGAAGAAGAAAAAAAAAAAAAACTTCATCGTTTCAAATATAAACAAGGAATTCTTGTAACATTTTAAATTTAAAAATTACTACATGATAATATGACTTAGTTGTTGATTTTTCGATAGTTGAAACTAATTCATTCCATAAATTACAAGAGTTCATTTAAATCTAATTAAAGAGAATGATTCAACTTTTTTTTTGTTTAAACGAGGGTTAGAACTCAGTTAAGTCGAGAACTTGATATTTTACGCATATATTATGATTTAAAAAAGAATATAATTTGAGACGGGGATGAACAATGGTCTGGCTCTGGGAGGAGACCATCCTTGATTATATCACGTGTGTCACCCAACCAAATGAATTTCTCATCAAAAACACTAGCAACGCTGGCCAATCAATATAGCATCAATGTAGCTCAAAGTATATATAACCATGAAATGAACAACCACATTAACATAAAATAAAAGCTACACTGAATTGGACTCAATAATCCTTTGGGCAGAGGACTAGAGGAGGGTTGTTTGGTTGAGGAGATCAAGAATCTATTGAAAAACTGCAACTCCAACAATGTTACTTTTCAACTTCAGGAATGTAACAATGTTGCTCATGGTCTAGTCAAGTCTAGTTTATTAGAAAATGAGAATATGTATTGTATTAAACATGGGCCGAAATGACTTATGAAATTGATAAAGGTCGATTTCGATAATTGATAAAAAAAACATAGTAAGGTGTCAACCCCAAAATTGTTGATGGATGATAATCAGAAAAAGGAAAGAAGTGTTACTTTGGTACAGGTCTTAAAGTGATCATAGTAAAACCATTATTAAGTGAGCAATGGGGATCTAATTACACCTCTTTATCCATGTGACCATCTTTCCTTTTAGGCCTGCCATCATGGCTAGTTTGGTCCCTCATCTCTGTGCTAAAAGAAACTCTTTCTTCTTCATAACCCTTTTTTAAAGCATGGCCACCTAATCACCTACTCATCAAACTATGTATTGAACCCATAAAATTTCAGGGTGGGAGTTCATTAGACATGCTTCTCTGTTTAAAACTTGTGAGCCATGCTTTGTTTCCTTTCATAAATTCATAATTCAGGGGTCCTCATATTATCTAAACTTAAAGTACCCAATGAAAAGTGTAGCTAAAGCGAAAATGGGTAACGTTCTTGAAAATAATAATGAATTGTATTGCCAAAAGCATAAACTACAAAATTCTGATCTGTACAAGAAGAAAACAAATGATATGACATTTCGGTTGCGACATTTATCTAAAATATTTCATCTTCTAATTGTCAATTAATCTCTATATATGTATATGTTAGTGATGTATAGTGTAGCATTCTGTAGTGGACCTGAGAAATATACGACATTCCAGAATCTCTTGATCACCAATGCGCCTCTCTTTTCCTTGTTGTGGCTATCCTATGATCCTATCCATTAAAAGAACACTGTTCCATCAACCAAACCAAATTCCACTTCAATACCATTTGGCATAAAAGCTCAACTACTGTAATGACAATAATTTGATTCTTACCAGTAAGACTACATTTGCAGTAGCTCATAACTCATAATTGAAGTCAATAGCTGATCAAGGTAAGATAAGTAATTGTTAACAGCTTAGGAAACAAACAATCACCAAAGCAATGATGTTGAATTGTATGTTCTATTGTTTGATTTAGACTCACCTGAGCATTCATTGGTGGAGTTCTGTAGTCCTAATGCTGCACAATTCCTGTTTCTCTCTGGAACTGATCTTTCCTTCAATAAACTTTCAAAAAACCCAGTAGATATCAATGGAACAACAACAGCTGCCACATTATCCATACTGCCCTTTTGGAGTGCGGTATTCACAATGCATTCGGCTAATGAGTATGAGCACGGTGAGGAAGAGAACTCCGATCTCCCAATATCATAACTCTGAGCTTCCCACAATAAATCACAAACATCCTGCAGGCTCTGCTTCTCAAAAACTCCATCAGATGCGGCCACCAGATAGGTATCGTTTACGGTTAGGGGTTGCCAATCTGTCAACTCTGGTGTAGATATAACTCCGAAACTGATGACAGTCGAGTGCAAGAAGTGTAAATGAACACACATAAATAAATGAGAAGAGGCTCTTTCCAAAGTACCATTGGATCAAAAGAGGAAATAATATTGTACTTCTGAACCTCACCTTTTGAAGGAAATATCACCAATAGATCTGGAAATAGCCAGCTGACCATTTACTCGAGGCACACCACCCAATTCCACATAGCCACCAGCAGTTTCCACTCGGAGTTTTTCATCATCTCTGTCCGGATGATGATCTTTCGTCAATTCCTTAACAGAAAAATGCACCAACCTAGAGGAGGAGGAGGAAGCCAATTCAAAGCTTTTCTTATAGTTTCTTAAAGGTGATGATGATATAGCACCATTACGCCTTTCCTGCCTGTATCTCAAATAAGCGGCTGCAATATCCAAGCGCAAGAAAATAAATAATTGTTACCCAAAGTAATGTGCTTTAAAACAGTAAACAGCTCCATTCTGAGATGAAAAAAAAAAATCCTTCTGACCTTTAGCCTCTGCAGGAGATTGAAGTTTTTCTGAGCACAAAAAGGCCTTTGAGTCTCCAATATTGGCAACTAAAAAATGACCATCAGCAAGTAGTATAATCGAGGCTGTAGATCCCGAAACAAGATTTTTCCTATATGCTTCCTTCATAATTCAATAGGAGGAACATTAACCAAAGGTAAAAAGATAGAACATCATGAACACACAGCTATTTGAACCAAGCAGCGAAACACCAATTAATTAGAACATTCAACATACCATAGAAAATTTTGCATCAATATCATGAATTGCTCTCAACAATGCTTCTTTCAAAATTTCAAAGTGAAGCAAATCATGAAAATTTGCCTGCAGCAAGGAAGGCTTCAACCTGAGAAATCAATAGTGAACTAAAGATATTTAAGTTTTATCCCAAAAGCTTCTTTATCATGAAATTGAGGTAATTTAGATAGAAAAGCACCTTGCAATATCCAATTCATGATCCATAGTATAAAGTTCTTTACCAGTTTGCAATTTTGAACCTTTATTGGATGCAGCAGAATAAGATGAATCAAGAAGAAAGTAGATGTGTAACACAAAATAGTCCAATAAAAACTTTGAAGCCATATCACTTGCTTCAGCACCATTATGCCCATCAAAAACAGCAACAACCCCAACTTTAATCCCTAATTTTCCTGCTCGATCGAATATCACAATCTCATTATTAGAATGACAATTGAGTAATTTCCTTAACATTAATGGTAAATTAGACGAGCACGTATGATGATTAGCTTAAGACAGAATTGAATGAGGCAATTACAACGAAACCCTAATTAATTATCCCCAATTGAATTACCAGGAAATGGAATGCGAAGGTCGAGAGCGCAGAGAGTGCGATCCTCGAGCGACTTTCTCCGACCTTGAAGCACGGCGGTTTGGCAACGTCCAAGGTAACCGGAGTGCTTCCAGCGAGGGCATTTAGGGGATTTAAAAACCGCCGGAGCACCGCCTTGTTTGTACAGCGTCAAACACGTGGACGACGACGATTCGCCGTAAGAGCACGTAATCGTAATTAGGGCTAGTATTAACCCAAAAATGATTAGGCGAACTCCGGAGGAGCCCTCCATCGATCTGTGCTCCATGCTGCTCTGGTACCATGCCGCCTCGTCAAAATGAAGAATTGAAGATTTCTGGGAGTCAGAATAAGGTCGTTACTGTTTTGGGTTTTGGTAACTTACTCATTTTTGTTGAATGTCCTAAAAGGAATGGATCGCAATCTGGGTGAGAATGGTAGGACGGGATTTTTCATCTTTGCGTTGATTTATATGGGTCGAATTATATTTATACGACAGTAGAAAATGAGCCAATTATAAGCGCTAGCGCGGGAAATTAAAATATGGTTGAATATAGAAGTACTAAACCGATTTGGATCGATTTGATATGGACATATGGTTCACTAGTTGCTCAAACCGACGCTAACTGAACTGAATCGCTAGTTGTATATCAAATGATTTAGTGATTAAATAATAGGGTAAAATCTTCAAATGGTATTCAAATTATCACGAAATGCATTTTTGGTACCCATAAATGCTTAGGGAGTCTAATAGTACTCAAATTATCACTATGTTAGCCCCAAATGGTACATCCGTCATGTTTTCCGTTAAAATAAAAATAAAAAATTTATCAAGGGTCAGACTAAAAACACAAAAAGTGAATGATTTTACCAAAATGCCATGAGTGAATATTTTGGTTTGACCCTTATTGAATTTTTTTTATTTTTTTTAACGGAAAACATAACGGAGGTACCATTTAGAGCTAACGGAATCATAGTTTGGGGTACCATTAGACTCCCTAAGCATTTGTGGGTATCAAAAAATGCATTTCGTGATAGTTTGGGTACCATTTGAGGGTTTTACTCTAAATAATAAGATATTATGATATGTTCTATAAGTAGCGCTCTAAAACTAACTTATTAGTTTCATAATGTGAAACTAACCATACTCTTAACCTTCAGATTAATTCATCTAATGACTCTAATTAAATTATAATTAATATCTAAATTAATATACCATATCTGACTTAAAATTACAAAATGTTAAAAAAAAAACCAACATAATACCAAAACGCTAAATCCTAAATCTCTAAACCCTAACCCCTATCCCCCAAACCCTAAACCCTAAACCCTAAAACTCTAAACTCTAACCCCTATCCCCCAAGCCCTAAACCCTAACCCCTAGGTGTTGAGTTTGGGATTAGGGTTTGGGGTTAGGGGTAGGTTTAGGGGTTTGGGGTTAGGGTTTAAGAGTTTGGTATAATATTTGTATTTTTCTTTTTTAATAATTTAATGGATTTTGAATTTGATATAATTAATATTAATTCTGATCTAATTTAAATCATTAGATGAATCTAATGGGTTTTGAGTGTGGTTAGCTTCATAATATGAAGCTAACAGATTAGTTTTAGAGCGTTACTCTATGTTCTATTTATGTGACAACCTATTGATACTTATTTGGTCATTAGTTGTATGAAGACTTGAGTATGTATTTGATTAATCATTTAGCATTTCCAGGATAAACACTTTGAGTTATTTTATAGAGGTTCCATCACACTTTAGCAGTCTCCTTTATAGGAGGGGCTTTGTGGTGATACCTCTATATAAACGAGGTCCTTGCAATCTCTATAATACAAGTTTGTAATATCTTGTCTCATAGAGAGTGGACATAGAGAACTTGTGGAAGACTTTTGAATACAAATACAATGTATACAAGAATTTTGTTAGGATTGAAGTTATATTGCAATCTTGGCTAGGACTGAAACAAGTTTGCACTCCTAAAACTGAAAATTGAAGTTGTTGGCCTATTGACCTGATCGTATTAGTCCGGGAATATGTATCTATTATGTGATTTCAGTTTTACTGTTTTAGCTTACTTCAATGGTCTTTAGGTATTATTATATTTATGTTTCTAGAATCAAACTTAAGCATATACATGTTTTGTGTCTATTTCATTTGTGATTGATCTTGTTTCATCTTTTAGTTTCATTTTACAATTGGTATCAGAGCTTGATCAAAAATGTTTAGATTGAAATTGTGTTTTGTTTTGATTCTAGGTTTTTAATTTATTTTTTTTAAATCGTTCAGACGTTCAGTTATTAAAAGGAAAAAAAAAAGTTTTATACTAAATCCATAAAATACATCAGGTCAAACCTGACTTAACCAAGTCAACCCATTAATCAAAACCCAAAATTAATCTTTGCATTTTGGTGCTTTTGAACGAGGACCCTAGAAGTAAATTTTTAAGCGTTGCTTCCTCCATACCGCTGCGACCAACCGAGTGGCAAGAAAGTCATGAGATAAGCTTAGACAATTACCAGGCATAATCGCCGCCAACATAGTTGGGTTTGAACTGGAGCAAGCCGCTGCCACGTGCCGCCCAAACGGTTCTCTGCCTCGTGCAAGTTTTGAGTGCTGCAAAATCACCACACTTGAATTCTGAAGACGACAAGCTGGAAGCGTCACAAGTATGTGATTGACCACTAGTTTTCTATGTGGGAAATGGTTGTCCTAACGATCCAATGAGCAAGCTCTTATGGAAAAGTCATGTTGAAGAACTAGAAGTTTCACACCTAAAAATTGATTCAAACCATATTGATATGACTGAGTGATTTATTACTAACCAACTACATCGAGACTTTGGATAAAACTTCACACCTAGTAACAAATGTGATTAAATTAGTGTCGATATCGATGTAGTGCCAACTAATAGTGGGTCACGTTTATCCGATGTTTAACACTTGATTATGAATGAATGTTTCTACTGTGGTCTATGGAGACCCGAAGCATCCACAAAAGCATTGTTTGATTAGCCTAATTGGTTAGAAATCTTAAGATCTAAGAAATATTGTCAAGTATGCTATAGAAGACGTAATATAAACATGTACATTTGGTAAGACCTTAACATTTCAATACATTTAGAAGACTAACAATATGTGCACTAGAGTGTAGTCCAATTAGACTAAGACAGTGACATGCCCAACACATATCCGAGTTCAAGTCTCACCCTCTCACATTTCTCGAACTTTGCAGCCCCCCCTCCCTGAAAAATTAAAAGAAGACTAACATATATAATCAATACATGGGCATCATGAGTAGGTGAACTAAAAAAGCACGTGGATTTCATTTGATTGTCTGAAAATTAAATAAACAAGGGATAATGTTGTACACATTATTGCTTGTATTAATTGAATTAGGGTTACAAAAGAATTTATTTGATTCGGATCTCCAAGTTTAGTTTGATTCAACGGCAGTGATCACTTAATCTTGAATCGAAAGATTGACTTTTCACCTATGATGCACTGACACGGGTACGGGGTGCGGGATACGATACGATACGATACGTGGATACGACAAAACTCAAAAAATTAAGATACGATACGTCAAAGATACGGCGATTAAAATAATATTTATTATATAAATATATGTAATCTTAATAAATAAGTTAATAAAAATTATAAATATATTTGATTTTTATTTTTTTGGTTGATGAAATAAATGAATTATTAGTAAGCTGACATTTTCTCTCTCCCCTAGTCTTCTTTTGCTCTTAGGCTGACATTTTCTCTCTCTCTCTCTCTCTTTTAGTCTTCTTTTGCTCTTAGGCTGACAAAATGCGGAAGGTATTCCATGCACGGAACGTGCACATGCACGTAGCATTGAGGTGCACACGATCATGATTTTTAACGGTCAACCGTTATGATCGAATTAGTTAATACAAAACTGGACCGTTGGATTTCTATTTGGACGGCTGAGATTGAACGTGTTGTTGCACGGACCGTGCATAGAATAATTTCCGGACAAAATGTCCCCCACGTTCTCCCATCCTATTTTCTTAATTTTAATTTTATAACAAACCTTCTCTCTCTCTCTCTCTCTCAAGCTTTTTATTTATGACCGAACACTCGAACAGAACTTCTAGTTATGTTCCATAGCCGCAGCAGCCACGACCTCCGCCGCTCACTCTCTGCCACTGCCAACATCAATTCTAGCTTCAATCCGGCCACCTCGAGACCAGATCTCTCATCAGATTTTCTCCATCTCTCTCCGGTTTCCAGCACAATCAATTCCGCTTGTCATCAGCCAACTCCGGCGTCTTTCTCTCTCTAATTGCCCAGTTCCAAGCCGCACCAAGCTGCACCTTTCACCGCTCCAGCCCTCGCGTATCGAATTTAATAACTAAACAACGTATCAAACATGGATTCGTGGCGTATCAAAGCCGTATCCAATTTTGTTTAACAAGATACTATCGGACCGTATCCAAGGCGTATCGTACCCGTACCACGTATCGGTACGGGATACTCTCCTCAAGTGACGTATCAGTGCTTCATAGCTCTTCACTCCTCCGTGCTTTGGCGAAGCTTGAAGTTGCAGTTTGGTCAAAGGCCATTGAGGCTTACTCTTGATTAAGTTTGAATTAACTACGAGTAGTGTCATGTGGTGAGCGTTATTCTACTTTAGAAAGAATTAACTACGTTTTCATCATGTGTATTGTGCTTGTTAATTCTCTACGAGCTTGATGAAAAATTTGAGTGTTTCAGAGTTTTGCTCTTTGCAGAGAGCTTTTACATTTTGGCCATAAGTTTGCTTGGGATTTTGATGCATCAATCAAATGACCAGCTCAACATAATTAATATTCATTGGAAATGCAAGACGTCATTTAACTACTGGTCTCTCTAAAACAAATCATGTGTGAGAAGCTTATTAAAAGTTGAATTTCATTTAAGTTGTGTATCCTATACATATATATTATGTAATTGAATTTCTCTAAACCTAAACGTGTTCTCTTGGTTGAGTGATTCCCAAATCTGTTCCATTTGGTTGAGTGATTCCCAGACCAATTCATCCCCTGTTCTCTATTCCAAGATTAAATCATCCCTACTCTGCATCAAATTTATGCAGGTCCTTTCTCTTGAGCAAATCATTGCTATTCATAGGAATTCAATTGTGTCTCAATTTGGAATCCCTAATTACAATTCATTGATTTCCGCAATCAAGCCCTAATTTGATTTGATTTGATTTGGGACCTAATTGAATTGATTTGATTTGATTTGATTTAGCTAATTGATTTAAATTAGATTTAAATTAGTTCAAATCAATCACAATAGTGGAGAACATTTGTCAATTAATAAAATCGATTTACTTGATTTAGTCAATAAAGCTATTTTATTTATTTTTTTATTTTTTGAACAGAAATGGCTGGTGCGGCTGCTCTCATGTCTTAATTAATAAAACTGTCGATTACCGGGGGGGGGGGGAGGGAAGGGGGAGGGGGGCATGATGCCTAAACCCCAGATTACAATAAGTGTCGAGAAAACTTCCCGAAATAATATCAGGAGGCTCCATCAAATCTGTGTATTCTAACAGGCACCCAATAGCAAGAAGAACACAACTGACTACCGGAGCACAACTGGCTACTTCAATTGCTTTACGATAGCGGTGACATACCAGAAAGATAATGCTAATAGAATGCGATAATACAATTAAACTAGTTTTCCCACTATGTTGACGACCGGAGATAAGACTGACAACACTTCGTTTCATCATATCACTATGAGGTTGCATCTATTTGAGCATGCAAACAAAATGCCGCCTCATTAGAGCAGACAAGGCACTCTGAGTGCACAAAACGGGACATAGCCCACCTAGCCCTACATTTTTTTTTGGGCAACAGCCCTATCCTACATTGGTAAAGACTTATTAGTAGCAAAAATCCTACTGAACAACATAAATAAAATAGAACTTGAAAATAAGTAAAACACCAGCAGCGGCCCAAAGGCATAGCCTAGGCCCAAGGCCCAATCCAGACAACCAGATCACAGCCCGCAATCCAAACCCAGTACAACCCCGGCACCACCATCACCATCCTCCAACCACCACCGTCCCCCCCCCACCACAAACGTACCTCCACCGCCGCCGTTCTCCCACAAACACACCAAATCAGATCAGAGTTAAGAGACCTTCCAACCGATTCAGATCGAGGTCGATCACCACAACCCAGAAGCCACCATGAACCTGATCCATGGCACAACATCGTCTTCACCCCATCACCATGAGATCGGAGAAAAGAGAAAACACCCAACTCCCACACCCGCATGATGCCTAAACCCCAGATTACAATAAGTGTCGAGAAAACTTCCCGAAATAATATCAGGAGGCTCCATCAAATCTGTGTATTCTAACAGGCACCCAATAGCAAGAAGAACACAACTGACTACCGGAGCACAACTGGCTACCTCAATTGCTTTACGATAGCGGTGACATACCAGAAAGATAATGCTAATAAAATGCGATAATACAATTAAACTAGTTTTCCCACTATGTTGACGACCGGAGATAAGACTGACAACACTTCGTTTCATCATATCACTATGAGGTTGCATCTATTTGAGCATGCAAACAAAATGCCGCCTCATTAGAGCAGACAAGGCACTCTGAGTGCACAAAACGGGACATAGCCCACCTAGCCCTACATTTTTTTTTGGGCAACAACCCTACCCTACATTGGTAAAGACTTATTAGTAGCAAAAATCCTACTGAACAACATAAATAAAATAGAACTTGAAAATAAGTAAAACACCAGCAGCGGCCCAAGGCCTAATCCAAACAGCCAGATCACAGCCTGCAATCCAAACCCAGTACAACCCCGGTACCACCATCACCATCCTCCAACCACCACCGTCCCCCTCCCCACCACAAACGTACCTCCACCGCCGCCGTTCTCCCACAAACACACCAAATCAGATCAGAGTTAAGAGACCTTCCAACCGATTCAGATCGAGGTCGATCACCACAACCCAGAAGCCACCATGAACCTGATCCATGGCACAACATCGTCTTCACCCCATCACCACGAGATCGGAGAAAAGAGAAAACACCCAACTCCCACACCCGCAGCGGCGACATGAACCTCGACCCAAACCCACCTAGAGGAGTCAACCCCACCCGTCCTCACCTTGCAAAGCCGCAGATCACCCCAACCACCCAACAACCCGACCGTAGCAGACTGGAATCTAGAACCAACCGAATCCGTCAACTTTTCGGTTACCCTTCGACCAGTACGAGACCGTCGACACCACCAGGGTACCACAAGGATAACAGAGTCCATAGTCGCCCATCCAACGATGTCATCCCATGGACACGCTGCCGGACAGGGCATGAGGAGCGATTAGGATTTTTTCAGACTAGGGAATAGACTTGACCGTTAGAAAAGTTAGTTGGGTTTTAGCTAATTTATTTCTTTGTTTAACATTGATTGACTGATTGATGTAGCCTATAAGATGTTGATACGTGCCATTTGCGGTGACTGTTTTGTCTTGACGAGTCATTTGTCACATGACTTTTGCGAGACCCATGACTCATGTTAATTTGACCGATTTTATTAATGCTATTTATTTCACTAATTTTTACTACATGTCCCATCGAGTGCCTCTTTATTTGGAAAGTGAAAAACTAGGCTTAATAGCCAAAATGCCCTCTAAAGTTGGCCATAATTATCAATTTATACCCCAAACTTGTAATTGAGGAAATTAACCCCCTGAACTTTGCAAAAATAGCCAATTTGCATCTATCCGTCAATTCCAACGTTTTCCATCCAAATGGCTGACATGTGACTTGCACGTGAGGGGCAATATGGTCTTTTTACGATTTGTTATAATTAAAAGAAATGAAGAATTGTAAAGTGCAAGTAGGGGGATTCGAACCACCAACCTTGTGGTTCCCAAGCACACTTCAAACTAACTCAGCTATCCCAAACTTCAATGTCATTATCTCATAATAAGACATATAACATATTTGAGCTTCCCAAACAAAACATTCTCTTCGACTTCCAATTATATCTTACTAGACACAATACACACCCGATGGGTGTGGGTATGAGCAGTTAATTGAGAGTAGTGTAGTGGGTAGTTATTGTAGATAATTATATTTTTTATATTTTATTTTATTATTTATTTTACATTATTGACCCTAACCACTAATTGTTTTATCAAGTTTTTTAATGTTTAAAGGGTATTTTGGTACATTTTTTCTGTTTTGATTGACAACCTCACTTCTCTTAAATATAGTATAGATATGTGAATAATACAATATCTACGTATAGATTTGATACATTTATTAATTATTTATTTTTTAATATATATTATTAATAAATATTATTAAATATCATATATACAATTTGAATAATTTTTAAAAATAATTTAAAATAAACAATTATATACAAAATACATTAAATCAAATATTAAAAAAATATTAAATTTATAAAATAATTTTATTTAAAAGAAATTATTATTAACACACCGAAAATTGTTATTAATATACTTTTGTTTCAGGATATCTCTATTATGTGCCTTGTCCAACTAGGACTTAGAATAAGTTTATCTTTCTAGAGTATGGATTGTATTAGTATAGCTTTCCTATATCGATACAGATTGTATCTTGTACTCCTCTATATATAAAGGTCCTTATTCATTAATGAAATACATCATATTCTCTGCTCATTCTCTTTGTTATTTACGTTTCCCTTAAACACGTTATCAGCACGAGTCTCTTAACCCTGAGATAAACAGAAAACCTTAGAACCCTAAACCCTAGGTTCACCATTCATCTATCGAAGATTGATCGCTGCTGTGCACGATCACCGCCGTGTACTGCTGCCATGCATCACTGACGCCGCTAGCTCCACCGCTCCACAGCCACCAAACTTCAAGAATCTGCCTGCGCAGAACAGGATACTTTGAATTCGTTTTTATTTCTTTTCAACCGTCGGATTGACCAGAAATCTGCTGATATTTTCCTCTGTGTGTCTACTGTTCGTAGTTAAAATTTCACGCAATTTAGACCGTTGGAGCTCCAGATATTTAATTTCAAAGGAGCGAAACTCAGGATGAAAATTCTCTGCGATTTTGCAACAAAAAAAAACCAAGTAAGATTTTCTAAAAGTTCATGCTTTGATTTAATTTTCGCATTCTTTTTCTCGGGGATTTCAAAGCTTCCCTTCTTCTTCATCCCGACCCCTCTTATGGCGTGGGACTTTATGAATTTAATTGAATCGTGAAGATTCATATATTATGCTATGATAAAGAAATTTCATGAGCATGAGCTTTAATGAATCGTGGGGATTCATAATATATGCTATGATAAAGTAATTTCATGAGCATCCAAGAAAATCTTTGTGATAAAGTAATTTCACAAAAGCATCGAATTCGACCAATTTTTGGTCATGACTTATTTATTACTAGGCTCACCTACTTGGGTATGATGTCTAGGAAAGTGATTTGAGATTAGTGGTGTCAAGTGAGCCTCGCTCTACCGACATCTCATTTTACTTACCTGGTCATGCTTGGGTAGAGCTACCTAACGGTTTAAGTTATGACCATACACCATCTTGGTCTTGTTCTAATCCGAAAAATCTTGGAAATTTTTATTAGTGTTCGTGGATGTCTTTTTATGACTGCGAAACTAAGGTATATTCTTATTGTGATAAAGTAATTTCACAAGTGATAAAGTGATAAAGTAATTTCACAAAATCGTTGCTGAATATAATTCAGATATGCTTCAACTATGGCTATGCTTCAATTTTGTAAGGCGACTCTTACAGAAGCAGAATTAATAGAGAAAACTCTATCTCTACCTTCTCAGCTTTGGCACTTATATTATATTATACATACAATATTGATTAAGGTATATTGCCAAGCGACTTTCAATCAGCTTATCAATTTTCTGCAAGTAGCTGAAAAACATGACATGATCATGATGAACAACAATATATAATTAGGCCTACCGGAACAAAGAGAGTTCCAAAAGTAACTTATGGCAAAAATGGCCAAAAGAGGACGAAACCCTAATGTCAAGGGTAATTCTAATGGACGATCCGGTTCATATAATTGTCCCAATAAGGAAGGAAATCCCAACAACGTTGCACAAAATCGTGAAAAATATTACACCACGTAAAAAGGGCAAGGAGGAAGAGGCATGGGCCATGGAGGCCATGCCAACGCCGGCAAAGTAAAGTGTGGCAATAGGGTGCCAAGAGCACCAATCCATCCTCCAAAGGCACAAGGTGCCGAACGCGCCATTGAAGCATGTATTGATAATGAGCTATACTTCACTTGATTATGAGAAGCATTAGGAGAGTGACGGGCCTTATATCGCTTGCAGTATATGTAAGACATGAGCACCTCTAATGTCATCATTTTGTATTGGAAGTTTCTCATATGTTTCTATAAAGAAGATACTAGAGATGACACAGACGTCAATCTCACAATTGCATTTTTTAAGTCGATCAAAGTAACGAGAAGACTATGGAAGCTCCAGACTTCGAATAAATTGCAATTGTTTTTCCAAGTTTATTATGTAAAGGCTTCTATGCCTTAGTTTATTTGACTTTTTGTTATAATAATTTGTTTATGGATTAGACCTTCTGGACAAGACCTCGATATAATCGTTGGCATATGGTTTAATAAAGTTTCGAATTTTTCCTCGATGTAATGAAGGATATTTGTGTCAATGGTTATTATTAGGAAACGTATTGTAAGAATGGAAACGAATACTTATGTATCACTTCTAATGATTGCGGAAGAAAGTGCATATTAGAAAAATTTATGTGTCGATCTAGTGGGTTATACTTAACCACTATTCGTATTATCGAATCCAACAATATTTTTAGCGATGATCTTTTGGATTCTGACACATATAGGCTTTGACACGACCGTTTGGGACATCCCAGTCGTGATATGATGATCCGTATATTGAAAACCTCACACGGACATCCACTTTATTAAGCTAATAGAAGCAAGGATCAAAAATTGATCCAAGGAGAGGAAACTGTCGTTTCTGCCGTCCCGGCGACCAGTCGACAAATGTCCCGGTGACCGGTTGACCAAACACAGAAGCTTTGGCGACCGGTCGAGAAATCTGGCGACCGGTCGCACGGTAAAGTCCGTTTTTTTGAACAGAAAAATCTATTTTTCGAATAGAAAAATCTAATGTGAACCCTGATTTAAGTTTTAATCAGGATGCCTCCCATGCTTCTACAGCCTTTTTTGGCCAAGAGCTCATTTTGTAAAGCCTGTTCCTTAGGCAAATTAGGATCGAGACCATCCTATGCTAAGGACACAAGAGAGATTATTCCATTCTTCCATCGTATCCAAGGAGATATTTGTGGACACATCCAACCATATTGCAGATTTTAAGATATTTTATGGTTTTGGTGGATGCATCGACATGCTGGTCACATGTCGCTTTATTGTCCACACGCAATGTTGCTTATGCAAAACTTCTAGCACACATTATACGCTTAAGGGCTCACCATCCAGATCATCCTATTAAGTCAACTATGTCTTGACAATGCTAGAGAGTTTACATCACAGACAGTTGATGATTATTGCATGTTTATTGGGATTGTTGTTGAGCATCCCGTACCCCATGTGTATACACAAAATGGTCTCGCAGAAGCCACCATTAATAGACTTCAAATGGTCGCTTGGGCATTGATTATGCGCACCAATCTCCCATTATTTGCTTGGGGTTATGCAATATTGCATGCAGCTTTACTTATTCGTTTCAGACCCACTACTAATCAACCGTTCTCTGCATACCAGATGGTAACTGGATATGAGCCGGATGTCTCACATTTACGCATACTTGATTGTACGGTTTATGTGTCAATTGCGCCCCCACAGCGCACTCAATTGGGTTGTAATAACCCGAATCCTCATATTTAATTTCTTGAATATTCTTGAAATTAAATTAAGAGATTAAATGATATTTCTCTTGTCTAGTTTATGAAGTGAGAATATTTCGGAACGAATATTGACTCGAAACATTTTATTTTCGAGGGGTCAAAAGTTGACTTTCTTATTCGTTAATTTTCTCTAATGACTTCCTTCACGAAAGTTGTAGAGCTTGTCAATACGAGTTCATAGACATGTGGCACGCTAAATTCTGATATCATACGAAGGAGTTATGGTCAGCGGAAGTTTAACCTATTACTTTTGAAGCTTATCGGACGCAGTTGCCTATTTCGTAAAAACTGCATTAATGTGTTTATTATTTGAGCATATGGTCTTCTAATGATTTGTAGTAGACATCTTAAAGAAATTCTCAGAGTTGGAATCACCTGAAAATCATATTTCTATAGTTAGTTACAATTTTTACAAGATACGTAGAGTACAAGAAGAAAGGAAATTAAGCAATTGTGATGGAAGCATGATCCAACATTGATCTCACTCTTCTAGAACTGATCTAAGAGTTCCAGCACATGCATAAGGGATCAGCTGAAAATCCTTATTCCTTATTGTTTAAACAACAACTTGCTTACCAAGTAAAGATAACCATTTTGATTAGAGTTTAACCTTAGTAAGGTTAGCTAAATATCTAGCCTATATAAACACATGACCTCTAACACATTTCTTCAAGCTTCAATCAGATTGAAAGCTTCCTTAGTTGAAGTATTAACTCAACTAAGTCCCTCCTACTTCAGCCTTCCTAATAGCATAGAAATTTCATCTAGAAAAGCTATAAAAATAGAGCAATCTTTAGTTAAAAATCCTTTGCTCAAGAACTTATGTTCTTTCAATTGTGAAGCTAATTCAATCTTCCAACCAACAATTCATGTAAGTGCAGAATACATCCTTATAGTCTTTTGTCTTTAAGATTTATCAAGGTGCACAAACAAGAAGGAAATGGAAAAGGATAAGTTTTATAGAAAGCTAATGTTGTTTTCTGAAATTAATCCCGTCAACCAACTTTGGTAGCTTCAAACTCATATTTTTGGTTATTTTCTCATCTGGACTTCTTCATGAAAGTTGTTCAAAATGGTGTCTTCTATTTTGTGTTCAAATTTCACGGTCATCCAACCGGTAACAATTTCAGAATCTAAGTGTTTATCCAATATACTCGCTGGAAAACTTATAAACTGTTCATAATTTCAAGTAGTCATATCTCACTTGTTCCTTAACCAAATTTTATGATCTTTATATCAATACGAAGCTCATAACATGAACTTGTGATCTGGAGAATATCAAAAGTAATTGTCGAAATTACCATACATAGTAATTTATGCAATTAAGGTTAAAATCATGATTATTGGTTTAGGTACTGTTTTGGTTAGTCTCTATTTCTGGACTTGGACACTTTGGACATGATTATTTGGACTATACCATTAGATTTCTTATGAAAATCTCTTTGAAATGGTATATTCACTTACCTATATTGGTCTTACGATGGACACGATATTGAATTTGAACTTCGATGACTATAATTAGAGAAACATGAATATGTTCTCTCATGGACTTGGACTAAAGAAATAATAATAAAACTTAAATCTGATTTCTCTAATTGTCCATGATTTTATTCAAGTCTTACAATATACTTATTGGTTATGTTATTAACCTTATGTTGATGATCTTGCTTATTACATGATTACTTATGTTTTAGAACATATGTATATCTTGTTTTACATATGCTTCTTCTTTATATATGTTTTATTTGCACTTGATTATCTATTAATCTTATATTGGTGCATAATACATCAATTTAGTATTATACATGTATGTTAACATGTATGGAAATATATATTGTTAAGAGTGTATTTGAGATATCACATGCTTACCTTGGTAATTTACTTGATTATGTGATTTACCTACTTATGTCTTTCATCTATATCACATATGCATTCATATGAAAGGCTTAAGGATGTGTATACGTACATATGACATGATTTATGACTTGTCTTACAAAGACACTATTTGTGAATTCCAATTATATTTGAAACCGGGAGTCGGTATATCCTCGAGCTTAAGTGAATTACTGGTATGAACGATCTATGGACGTTCGAAGTTAGCTGTGGGCTCATGTCCCTTCAGATAGTGCACTATTATACTCATAGGTATTAAGGACCGTGAGTGTACATGCTTGGTATTAAGGACCAGGTATGCTGCGGCTTAACCTGTTACATTACATGTCTTATGTTTTGGTTACCAGTTAATCTCTATCCGAAAGAGTCACTAAGCGAAGTATATAATATTCTGACCGATTGAATATTTGTTTGTCATATCTTGTTGGAGTGTGAATTTATGATTATTATTCATGCTTGGTATTAAGGACCTCAACATATGGATTTATGAATTATTATCACTCAACCTGACATATTCATTGAAAAATGAAGTATATATTATTCTCATCGAATATATGTTGCCATGCATATTTGGCATGTGAAAGTGAATTTACCTATGCTTGGTACTGTGGACCTTCTCTTGAAATTTATGTGGATATATGATTTATTTCATTCTATCTGAAATATTCACTGAGCAGTATACGCATGTTATTGAATACTATCTATTTGCGATATATTGATAGTATGTTATGTTGTTAAATGAAATAAGAATCGATTAGAGTTAATTATCTACTAGGGATGCATTAATAGTTGATTTGGTGCAAAGTGAAATTATATTTGAGACCGAATTATTTGGGTCAAAGACATTCTTGATATATGTGATTCAAATGCATAAGAATTGGTATGAACAAATATAAAAATGTTCTCGGTACATTTTTGATTGGTTGTTCAATTTTGATGTCTTATAAGACACATTAATATAAGAATGTAAGCTGTACTTATTGGGCCTGTGTTGCTCATGATGCTACACCTTCTTATTTTTCAGGTAACGATGCTTGGGGAAAAACGGGATGAACATATAAACGAATGTTTTCCTACTGTGATTTTAATTGAATAAATGTAATGTCTTTTATTCCGCTAAACTCTGGTTTTGTAAAATAATAACGATATTGTTTTTAAATAGAAGCATTATTCAGACATTTGTTTCATTTGATTTATTTTGCTTTTAGAATTTAGTCACGCCGCAAATTCGGGTACCATATTTCATTATAATACTGGTCTCGGTTCTGGGGTCGTGACATGGGTTCTCAGAAACGTTTCAGTATTTATGTTGGTAACGAATCTCCAACTATTGTCCGCTACTTGGAATCCTTGACAGGCGATCTCCTTACCGCTAGATTTGCGGATTGTCATTTTGATGAGACAATCTTCCCGTCGTTAAGGGGAGATAAGAACAAGAATGTTCAACAGAAACGACAGGAATTGTCGTGGTTCATCCCCACTGTGTCTCATCTTGATCCCCAATACGCACAATGTGATAGTGAAGTGCAAAGTATATTCAATATTCAGAACGTAGTAGATTCGATGCCTGGTGCGTTTTCTGATATTGATAAAGTGACGAGATCACATATACCAGCTGCAAATGTGTCTGCAAGGTTAGAAATCCTCTAAAGGAAGAGGGGATATGGCGCCAATAATGGTGCTACAACCACACATAGTGGAGGTGTGGTTGAGGCCGTGGTTCCCTTAAGGAAGAGGGTGAGACCACTTGGTTCGATGGATACTCGCCAAAGGAAAGAAGCGAGTTTGGCACAGCCTAATCCATTCATCATCAATACCCGAAACCTGTCTCATGAGATTATCTCTGATTATAGTTATGTCAAATGAATCAATATTGGGGGACGCCTCAATGATTGAATCAATTTCAGAGAATACAAAAATCTCGATAAATGCATGCATGCTTGAGACGAAATTTTTGATGATGTATTGCTCAAGAGACTATAGAGCATGATGACATCAAACCACGCTCTGTTGAAGAATGTCAACGTAGAGCATATTGGCCTAAATGGAAAGATGAAATCCCGATTGAACTAGATTCACTAACAAAGTAAAAGGTATTTGGGTAAGTAGTACTAACGCTCCCAAGTGTAAAGCTTATTGGACATAAATGAGTCTTTGTTAGAAAGCGTAATGAGAATAATGAAGTCTTGAGATATAAGGCTCGCCTTATGGCGCAAGGTTTCTCACAACGCCCTGGGATTGACTACGAGAGACATATTCTCCCGTAAGGAATGTTATTACATTCCACTACATTGTCAGTTTGATAGTTTCCGAAAAACTTGACATGCAGCTTATGAATGTGGTTACAACATATCTCTATGGGGATCTAGATTCAGAAATATAAATGAAGGTGCCATATGAACTTCATTTACCCAAAATCAAGTGGCTCTAGACCACAGAGCACGTTTGTAAGTTGAAACGTTCACTAAGTGACTACTTGATTGAGAAGGGATATATAAATAATGATTTATACCCATGCGTGTTCATAAAGAGAACAAGTTCCGGATTTGCAATTATAGCTATCTATGTAGATGACATGAATTTAATTGGCACTCTTGAAGAACTGAGAGATATTGCTACGTATTTGAAATTCGAATTTGAGATAAAAGATTTTGGGAAACTCAGTTTCTAGGCCTTGAGCTAGAGCACTGAGATAGTAGAATATTAATCCACCAATCGGCTTATGTCTACAAGATGTTAAGAAGGTTTAACATGGACAAAGTACATCCAGTTAGCACTCCCATGATCGGTCGGACCCTAGATCCAAAGAAGGATCCATTTCGTCCAAAGGATGATGACGAAGAATCACTAGGGGCCGAAGTGTCATATCTAAGTGCAATAGGCGCATTATTGTACTTAGCTCAATGCACTAGACTTGACATCTCTTTTACTGTGAACTTGTTAGCTAGATTTAGCTCTGCGCCCATGCAACGCCATTGGAGTGGCATAAAGACAATATTTCGTTACCTTAAGGGTACAATCGATTTGGGCTTATTTTATCCCTACAAAGAGAGAAGAAAAGATGGCAAACATATATGCCTACTGCTGCTGGGCGACCGGTCACTGAGCATGCGTCGACCGGTCACGCCGATGCTGGTATCCCCTTTACCAAAAATCCATGTGATGTTTTGGTTGGTTGTGCTGATGCCGGGTATCTCTCTGACCCGCACAAAGTTATAATCAGCAACAACAAACTCTCCTCAAGATTCAAGTGAATCAAGTTAGATTTGAGGAGAATGTGGCAGATTTATTTACTAAGTCTTTGCCTAAGTCCACATTTGAAAAACATGTTAAAAGCATTGGTATGCTTAAGTTATCCGAGCTCCCATGATTGTAGGAATCAGGGGGAGGTGCAGACATTAGGGGGAGTCTGGCACATACATGTCACTTTCAAATGTGAAGGGTGCGTTGTTCTCTTTTTCCCTTCGACCAAAGTTATTTTTCCTACTGGGTTTTTATTGTTACTTGGCAAGGTTTTTAATGAGACAACATGGAAAACATCACCTAGTTGTGACCGGCACAAGGGGGAGTGTTTCAGGATATCTCTATTATGTGCCTTGTCCAACTAGGATTTAGAATAGGTTTATCCTTCTAGAGTATGGATTGTGTTAGTATAGGTTTCCTATATCGATACAGATTGTATCTTGTACTCCTCTATATATAGAGGTCCTTATTCATTAATGAAATACATCATATTCTCTGCTCATTCTCTTTGTTATTTACGTTTCCCTTAAACAACTTTTACATTATTGAGACAATTTTTCCAAACAATGTAAGAGTATTATTAATTATTTACATAATAAAAATAAATTAAAAAATACAAAAGGGTGTGTTAATAATAATGTTGTGTGTGTTAATAATAACAACATATTTAAATTGTTATTACATAATAATTAAATATGAAAAAAAAAATTATTAAGATATTTTAAATTATATGTGATATTTATTAATATTTATTAATGATATATATTAAAAAATAAATAATTAATAAATGTATAAAATATATTATACGTATATATTGTATTATTCACATATAAGATATAAATTTTTTTTTTGGCAAAGGCATATAAGATATAATTGGAAAATTGGAATTCGAAGAGAATGTTTTGCTTGGGAAGCTCAATATATGTTATATGTCTTATTATGAGATAATGACATTGAAGTTTGGGATAGCTGAGTTGGTTTGGTGTGTGTTTGGGAACTACAAGGTTGGCAGTTCGAATCCCCCTACTTGTACTTTACAATTCTTCATTTCTTTTAATTATAACAAATCGTAAAAAGACCATATTGCCCCTCACATGCAAGTCACATGTCAACCATTTGGATGGAAAACGTTGGAATATTATAACAAATCGTAAAAAGACCATATTGCCCCTCACATGCAAGTCACATGTCAACTATTTAGATGGAAAACGTTAGAATTGACGGAGGGGGTGGAAATTGGCTATTTTTACAAAGTTCAGGAGGTTAATTTCCTCAATTACAAATTTGGGGTGTAAATTGACAATTATGACCAGTTTAGGGGGCATTTTGGCTATTAAGCTGAAAAACTAAGACATGTTGAGATTTCAAAATAAATTGGGTTGTACATTACAATTGTTTTCTTAAGCGAAAATGTTTTCTAAAGCTTGATTTTCAAGTTAAAATTTACCCAACTTGATGAAACTAAGTGCATAGACACAAATGATTTAAGATGCACGAATCAAGAAGGTAAAATAAAATTTACTCAACTTTTTATGTCTATTCTCTTGTGTTAAACATAATACAATATAGATAATTGCAACTTCATAGACACTTTATACTTCAAAGGTTTTGTTAACATTGAAGTGATCCTTGATACCTTAGAAACTAATGAAAACCTTCAAAACTCGCTTACTTTCGAGAAACTAAGGATAATTACAAAGAAATAAAATAGATTACTTCAAAATGACTAAAACTTTCTGCTCAATTTCAAAAAGCCTAAAATCCATTAAGATGGATCAAATATATAAGAAAATGAAGTCACAGTAGGATCATACGACACGATTTCCATCAAATACTGTCATTTTAGTCTGACACTTTTGTGCATACATAAAGGAGACTAGGATTAAAGAACTAGTTAGTTGACCCAAAAAAAAAAGAACTAGTTATTTGCCAAAAAAAATAATTGAACTCGTTGAAAGTTGAAACCATTGCGTACACACTGTAGATGACATGAACTTGAGCTATTATAAATATAATGCGAACAATCGTCGAAGCCCATACTTGGGACTCACAAATCAATTGCAACTTGTCCTCCTGGGTTGCCAGCAAGTGTGGGAAAGAAGAACCGGTCCAAAACAGAGGAAGAAGATGGAGATAGTGAGATCAGTACCAGACCGGATGAACAACCGCGTCCCTTTTATAATTGTCGAAGAAGAAGAGTGAGTGCGGTCGAATCCCTCATCCTAACCATTGTCCCTAACCCTTGACCATAGATCAGTCAATTTATGGACACCAAATATCTTCCAACTTTTTTGCCCAAGCAACTTACCTATTGACTTCATTTTTCATTGAAGCCCGAGTGGCTGGTGTTGTTATATTAAAGGGAAGTACGTACAATTGGTTATTCACTTTTGGCAAGCTTAGATCGATGGCGGACGGTATAGATCTAGAGGCGCTTGCTGAGTCTGAAAGTCTGGTAATTAACTTAGATTTCTCTGTCTCTCTGCTTCTCTATCTGGAATTTCTTTTTCGTCCATCTATATATGTACTAAAAAAGTAGAATAAAAAACAGTATATGCTATATCAATCAAACAGAAATTATTTGGCCATTTCATTTCACTTTTATCTACCGACTGTATTTGTGTATACAATTTGAACTATACCAAATGGGTTTTCGATAAAGATGATACTTCAAAAATTAAGGATCTAAAGGCACAAATGGGTTTCCTGGTTTTGACCAAAAACAGAAAAGAAGAATCTGATCCTACTAATCACGTACTCTGACATCAGTTAAAAGAAAAAAAAAAGAGCCGCCGGGCATTTGGTCTAATGGTAACATGAACTACAATTATAAGTGGATGAAGAGAGGATGTCCATATTTTATGATGTGCATCAGATCTATATGTTAAATAGCTATATCTATGCGTGCATGTTTTGCTTAGATGTGTGTCCAAAACATTCATAACTAGATGTATTTTCAGACCAAACATCCTCTTTTTAAGAACAGTGAGGATGCCATCACTTCGGCTTGTAAGCTCGGAACTATCCATCTTTTAGGTGTTATTATTGGAAAATTCTAGTGTATGTTAACGTATCTCATACGTGCAATTATAACTTTTAGGACTTCATTACTCAAACGAGAACTTATTTACTCTAATGAGGATCCTATTTCGCTTAACGATGATTTTTTCGTAGTTACCACATAAGTTTGTAATATGTGTTGTCAAGTCGTAAAATATTACAATTATTACTTTTAGGACTTATTTACTCAAATGAGAAACTAATTTACTTTAATGAGTACCTTATTTACTTTAACAAGGACTTTATCTCCTTATTGTGTATGAGAAATGTTAACATACCATAAACTTACCTGTAATTATTAATATATATATATATTTTCCGTTTGTTTTCCTGATCTGCTGCCCCTTTGACATAAACAGCCGGAAACCGAGATCAGCATTGGGTCCGTTATACATAAACAGGAAAGCGAGATAAGCTTTACCCAAAAGATGTATCGAAAGAAACTCAAGTGGACAACGGAAATTGAAGCGAAGCTCCACAAGGCGCGGCCATCAAACTTGAGCATTTACAGAGTTCCGAATAGACTTCGTCAAGTCAATGAGGATGCCTACAGCCCTCATGTTGTCTCGATTGGTCCTTTCCATCGAGACAACCCTAACCTAGTAGCTATGAGAGAGCATAAATTGCATTATGCGTTATACTTTTTTCAGCGAGCACAAGAAGTAGCACAAAAACGAGTTCTCAGTTTCAGCTTTGGATCGCGAGAGTCTTCCGAATGCATGAGAGAGTGGGCCACTGCTATTTATGATTCAGACGCAGAGGTTCGTGGAAGTTACGCTGAAGATATCAGCAACATTGATCAGGAGGAACTTGCTGAAATAATGTTGGTGGATGGTTGCTTCATATTGGAACTTTTCATCAGGTTTTACCTTTACTTACACAGGAAGTTACAAGGCTATGAATCTGATCCAATACTAGAAAGTGCTTGGATGATCGCGGATCTACGGCATGATCTGGCATTGCTTGAAAACCAAGTTCCCTTGTGTATTATACAAGACTTGTATGATGCTATCAGTGGTCATCAGATACTTGTCGACAATGATTTGCCTCCGCCACATGGTCTTGCTCTTCACTTCTTTCAACCTATGAGCCTCAAGGCAAGCATAGTATCAGAGTGGAGAGAGGAGTACAAGCATTTGCTGGATATCTTGCACAAGTTCTATTTCCTGCCAATTAAAACTACTGACTTCTCTATCAGGCTCAATATGGAATTGATCCCGGAGGATCAGCGTCTTCGTGCAGTACAAAAAAACAAAATATGTGGATTCAATTATTGTGCTTCCGAACTTTTGGAGTCTGGAATTGAGTTCAAGGTTGGATCCAGCGAGGACCAGTTGTTGGACATAACTTTCAGTGAGGGAGTAATCAGAATTCCACCGGTGTTCATTCACGAGACAACGAGTTCACTCTTGAGGAACCTGATTGCTTATGAGCAATGCAGTCTTGGTAGTATGCATACGCATGGCGTTACATCCTATGCCTGCCTCATGAAGAGTCTCATCAGTTCCTCACGGGATAGCAATCTGCTTCGGGAAAAGGGGATAACAAAAAATCACAATTGGTTTGGAGGCGAGGAGGAGTTTTTGACTCAAATATTCAAAGGTATACTGGACGAAGTTGTTGTCAAGGAATTCCATTTTAGAACCGTGTGCGATGAAGTGAATGAATACTGCAGGTCCTGGTTTCATCTGAGAAAACTCAAAGTATTTCTGAGGGTGCGGATTCAAAGATATACAAGAATCCTTTTCAGCACTTATTTTTCTTCTCCGTGGAGTTTCATATCATTCATGGCAGCGCTCGCCATTCTCCTTCTCACGACCTTGCAGACATACTATACCATGCACACAGCTCACAATCATGTATGATCACCAATGTCCCTCTCTTTTGCTTGTGGCTACCCTATCCATTAATACAACACTGTTCCATCAACAAAACCAAATGAGTGAATGGCACTTCAATACGTACCATTTGCCATAATATCTTAACTTCTATGATGACAATAATTGCTGTAGGTCATAACGCATAATGCATGGAAGTCATTAGCTGATCAAGGTAACAATTACCAAAGGACTGAAAAGGCAATGATGTTAGGTTGTATTTTCAATAGTTTGATTAATTAACTCACCTGAGCATTCATAGGTGGAACTCTGTAATCCTAATTCGATCTGCACAATTTCTGTCTGTCTCTGCAACTAACCTTTCCTTGAATAAACTTTCGAAAAAAAAAAAAACCAGTAGATCGATATCAATGGAAGTTTCCAGTAGCGGACCATTAACTCGAGGCACACCACCCAAATCCACATAGCCACCAGCAGTTAATTGGCGGAAGTTTTCATCATCTCTGTCCGGATGATGATCCCTCGTCAATTCCTTAACAGAAAAATGCACCAACCCAGAGGAGGAGGAGGAAGCCAAATCAAACTAGCTTCTAATGGCATGGTTTCTTAAAGGTGATGATGATTACAGCCTTTTCCTGCCTGTGTCTCAAATAACAGCTGCAATATCCAAGCACAACAAAATAGATAAATGTTACCCAAATCCAGTCCGTCAACTAATTAACAACGCAAAAGGACAAGCCCTTGAAGAAAAATAGCAAAAAACATGCAATACATTCTCATCATGATCATGAAAACCACGTACCATTATTATGTTTTTGAGATGCAAACAACTGACGCCATGGAAATTTTGCAATATTATTCAGATGCATTTTCCTTTAATTTTTAAAGATCATGACAGTATTCAATCAGTTTTGCTGGGCAACAATTTCTAACAGAAACCAAACAAACAAAAAATCAATACTCATAGCACTTTAGCAACTACATTGATACACCAAATAACAATAATAATCATATAACTCAAAGAGCACAAACGAGCATATCTATGAAAAACAGAATCACACCAACAAAAAGATTTAAATAAAAGAGAAACCAAATTGAGTACACGTACCCCCCTTAATCGAGTCTCAATTGGAAAGGGAAAACCGAGGTTTCCTAGTGCCTCGTGAATAATGACTATATATATATATGTTGCTTTGCCCAACTATTTTGTTTATAATTAGCCTTGAATTTTTTTAACCTGCAAAATTAGGGTTTCTGATACATGCGTACTGCGATGGCGATGAGGAGCAAAATTAGCTATTCAACAAATAAAGTTAGAAGATACTGGCCTGGAAAAGCCCCCCAGTGGGCAGACGATCATGATACCAGCTTCTCCTACGAAGATGAGAATATTACCATCTTGTCCAGGGACATATCCTTACCAACTCGTGACGATGATCCTAGTTTGGCCGAGAGGGGGATAAGTAACCGTGATGATGATCACAGGAGGCACATCCGGAGTACCGAGATTGTTGACACAACTGAAGAGGAGGAGGAGGAAGCAAAAGAAGAAGAAGAGGACGCAGAGGCTTTGGATGAAAGAAGAAGAAGAATTAAGGAGAGGTCGCTTCGACAGAGGGAGCAAGAAGATGAAGATGTGTATGAGACTGATGATGACGAATTGGAAGATGAATCTGATGAGGAGTACTCCTCGGAAGAAGAAGATGAAGACCTTGCTGGTGAAGTAGTTATGGTGAAGCCTGTCTTTGTTTCCAAGTCCACAAGAGACACAATAGTTGAACGTCAGAGACTTGAGAAGGACGAAGAGCTGGCCCTGGAAGTGAGAAGAAGGGAATTGGAGGAGAGGAAGAGAGAGACAAAGAGGATGGTGCTCGAAGAGATTCGGAAAGACAAGGAGGGTTTGATGAATCAGGATTCGGTAGATGAAGATGTTGACACTGACGATGATGCTGAGGATAAGAAAGCTTGGGTGGCCAGAGAGCGTGCGAGGGTCAAGAAGGAAAGGGCAGCTTTGAAGAAGAAGGAAGAGATTGAGAGAGTGAAGAAGATGAGTGATGAAGAGAGGAGGGAGTACTGGGAGAGGAAGTATCCCTTACCTGCTGTGCCGCGGCCGCGAAAGAGGAAGCTCAAATTCAGGGGTGCTTTCTTCAGGTCAGACTAGGATGACGAAGATGGAATTTTGAGAAGGACCGGAGGGGATAAGATGGACAAGACGAGACTTCCCAAGGTCAAGAATTTCGGGCGTAAGGGAAGGACTAAGTGGACTAATCTTGTTAATGAGGATACTACTGATGGGAACAACCCGTGTACTGGACGTGGAATGACAGGCGAAGGTCAAGGCAGAACCCATAGGAAACAAGAAATTGAGCTTTTCTTTGGAGGAAGATGAACTTTAAGGTACCAAACAACTTAGAGATAATTAATTAATGTATGGTTGCTATTCTCTTTATTGGAATTTATGTAGTATGGGTGGATTTAATCATATAAGTATTCTGTAGTTTCTTTGCTGGGAGAGTTGTTCTGTCAAGCTTTTGCCAGCTCTTTCAAGCTTTGCTCGATCTGCCGATATAGAACGCTTGGCGGCTGAGATCGAAGAGCAAATGGACCGAGCCAAAGGCAAGATTGGTACTGTGCAGATTTGGCGTTCTAGCTCCAAATGATTATTATAATATGTTTCCGAGAAGGGAATCGTGAGACGAAGTCCACTCAACACTATACCTTGACGTATGACCTTTTTTGGGCATCCGAGTTCGTCTTGGACCTCAAAATAGCATTTTAATATTTTCATAATTTTGGGAAAGTTTTTAGTTTTTGATATTTTATTTTTAATTAAACCCGTGAGCTTGATTAGGCCTTTTGTTAGTGCCCTAGGGTTTATTTTCGTATTTAAGCATCCTTAACTGGTTGTTTAACCTATCTTGATTATTAATAAAACTTTGAGTTTACTCAATTTTCCTGGTGGATTGGACTTCTCGTGGATTCGAGAAACCTTAATCTTGTGGATTCAAGATTGCCGTTGGTGGATTCTAACGTGTTATAATTCCGCTACATCAAGTGGCATAAGAGCAGGTTTTTCTTTGTGGTTATCAATTCGTATTCATGGGTGATCAAGCTCCTGTTAC
Source organism: Rubus parviflorus (assembly GCA_029955375.1). NCBI lineage: Eukaryota > Viridiplantae > Streptophyta > Magnoliopsida > Rosales > Rosaceae > Rubus > Rubus parviflorus. Next base: position 14,100,122 of record JARGGL010000006.1, on the reverse strand, counting down.
CAGAGCAGAGTTCAATGCTCAGAATACGCGATTAACTACGATGGCAGAATAGATTGGACAAATTCGAGATTTGTTGCTTGGCAATAACAACAACAACAACAACAACAATAATCGAAACCGTGGAGGACAGCCACATGTAAGGGTTGACGATTTTGATTCAGAAGAAGATATGTCAATTGCTGGTAGTGAAAATCAGATTAATCAAACTGATTACAAGATGAAGGCCGAAATTCCAACCTTTTCAGGGCATCTAAAGATTGAAGATTTTTTTGATTGGCTGGTAGAAGTTGACAGATTCTTTGAGATGATGGATGTGCAAGAAGTGAAGAGGGTGAAATTGGTCGCTTTCAGATTCAAGAGTAGTGCTGCTGTGTGGTGGGATCAATTGCAGCAATCTCGTCTGAGACAAGGAAAGAAACCGGTTCAGACATGGAGGAGAATGAAACAGCTTTTGAGAGAACGGTTCCTCTCTGCAGATCATGAGTAACTACTCTATCGCATGTACATAGATTGTGTACAAGGCAGTAGGACGGTGGACGAGTATACAGATGAGTTCTTGAGGTTGGCAGAACGAAATCAATTGGGAGAGACCGAACCGCAGAAGGTGGCGAGATACATGAGTGGATTAAAGCCATCAATTCAGGAGAAAATCGGATTGCAAGTTGTGTGGAGTGTTGCTGAAGCTCAAAATTTGGCATTAAAGGCAAAATTGATGGAGAAGACGAAGAACCTTTCTATTCTCCCAATGATAGAGGAAGATAAACTCCTATACCTGATAGGGCTGTTATCCCTTTCAAAGGAGGAGAAAGCAGCAAGGCTTTTGTGAAGACCGGGAATACCAATCAAAACCAGAAGGCCAATCCGTATGCTAAACCTACTAGAGATATATGTTATCGTTGCAAGAAGCCTGGTCATTGTTCCAATGTTTGTGAACGGAAGAGAGTGAATTTAGTGGAGAATGAAGGAGAGAACGATGAGGAGGAAGAAAATAGAGACGATAATGACTATAACGGAGTTGAGTTTGCCATTGAAGAGGGGCCGGAAAAAGTTACCTTGGTATTACAGAGTCTTGTTGGCTCCAAGAGAAGAAGGGCAGCGCAACAACATATTTCGCTCTTCATGCTCAGTGAATAACAAGGTATGTCAGGTAATTGTAGACAATGGAAGCTGTGAGAATTTTGTGTCAAAGAAGCTAGTAGAATATATGCAATTACCTACAGAACCTCACCCTAGGCCTTACAAACTAGGATGGGTAAAGAGAGGTCCGCAAGCAGAGGTTACACCGTTATGCAAGGTTCCTATTTCTATTGGTAAGCATTATCGTGATGAGGTGATGTGTGACATGATTGACATGGATGCTTGTCATATATTGTAAGGAAGACCTTGGCAATATGATCTGGATGTTACTCACAAGGGTAGAGATAATGTGATAATGTTTACATGGAATCAGCACAAGATTGCTATGGCCCCGTCAAACACTATCGAGGATCCCAAGAAAGAGAATTCGAGTTTCCTCACCATTACCAACAATGAACACGAGCTGGACAAGGCCTTAAAGGAATCCAAGACCATTTTCCCTATAGTGGTCAAGGGTTTATTGGCAGCAGAGAAGCAAGAGGAAGAGATACCTAAGGAGATTTGTGGGTTGCTGAAAGAGTTTACGGAACTGATTTCAGATGATGTTCCCAACGAGGTTCCACGTATGAGAGACATTCAACATCAGATTGACTTCATTCCAGGAGCTAGTTTACCCAATCTGCCACATTACAGAATGAGTTCTAAGGAGTGTGAGATATTGCGGGAGATTATTGAGGATCTGTTGAAGAAAGGGTTCATTCGGGAGAGCATGAGTCCATGTGCAGTTCATGTCTTGCTGGTGCCTAAAAAGGGAGGAACGTGGAGGATGTGTGTGGATAGCAGAGCCATTAGCAAGATAACAATCAAGTACAGATTTCCTATTCCCCACCTAGAAGACATGCTTGATGAGTTGAATGGTTCAAAGTGGTTTTCAAAAATAGACTTGAGGAGTGGATATCACCAGATTCGAGTCAAACCCGGAGATGAGTGGAAAACAACGTTCAATACTAAAGATGGGCTGTATGAGTGGCTGGTGATGCCATTCGGGTTGTCCAATGCTCCTAGCACTTTCATGAGGCTTATGAATCAGGTCCTTCGTCCTTTCATTGGTTCTTTTGTCGTTGTTTATTTCGATGACATTCTTATTCATAGTAAGCATAAAGAAGAGCACCTAGAGCATGTAAGGGAGGTTCTGGAAGTGTTACAAGAGAACAAGTTGTACATTAATCTGAAGAAGTGCACTTTCTGTACCAGCAAGCTACTGTTTTTAGGGTTTGTGGTTGGAAAAGAAGGCATAGAGGTTGATGAAGAGAAAGTGCGTGCAATTAGAGAGTGGCCAGCCCCTACAATGGTTTCTGAAGTGAGGAGTTTTCATGGATTGGCTACCTTTTACAGACGTTTTGTGAGAGATTTCAGTTGCATCACCGCGCCAATTTCTGAATGCATGAAGAAAGGCAGGTTTCATTGGGGTGAGGAACAAGAGAAGAGTTTTGCACTAATCAAAGAGAAACTTTGTACCGCACCAGTTTTAGCTCTTCCTGATTTTGACAAGATGTTCGAGGTCGAATGTGATGCTAGTGGTGTTGGAGTTGGGGCTGTTTTGTCCCAAGAGAAAAGAGCAGTTGCATTCTTGAGTGAGAAATTGAGTGAGGCTCGCCAGAAGTGGAGCACTTATGATCAGGAGTTCTATGCAGTAGTGAGGGCTCTACGACAATGGGAGCATTATTTGATTCAGAGGGAGTTCATCCTATTCACTGGTCATCAGGCCTTGAAGTTCCTGAACAGCCAGAAACATGTGAATAAAATGCATATTAGATGGGTGACGTTTCTGCAAAAATTTTCTTTTGTGATCAAGCATAAATCTGGAACTCTCAACAAGGTAGCAGATGCATTAAGCAGGCGAGCTAGTTTGGTGGTTACTTTATCCCAAGAGGTAATCGGTTTTGAATTTTTGAAAGAGTTGTATGAAGCTGATGACGATTTTAAGCAGATTTGGGAGCAGTGCATTCTCAAGGAACAACCAGTTGTTGGTTTCTTTATTAATAAAGGGTATTTGTTCCGAGGCAATCAGTTGTGTGTCCCCATATCATCTCTTAGAGAGAAGCTGATTTGAGATTTACATGGAGGAGGTCTATGTGGACACATGGGGAAAGACAAGACAATTGCAAGCTTGGAGGGGCGTTATTACTGGCCTCAATTGAAAAGGGATGTCAACAATATTGTGAGGAAGTGTTATACTTGTCAGGTATCTAAGGGTCAATCCCAAAATACTGGTCTTTATATGCCTTTACCTGTCCCTGAAGATATTTGGCAGGATATTTCTATGGATTTTGTGTTGGGTCTCCCGTGAACACAAAGGGGAGTGGATTCTGTTTTTGTTGTGGTGGATAGATTTTCCAAGATGACTCACTTCATTGCTTGCAAGAAGACTGTAGATGCTACAAACATAGCTAAACTATTTTTCAGGGAGGTAGTTCGTTTGCATGGAGTACCCAAGTCTATTACTTTTGACCGTGATACAAAATTCCTGTGCCATTTTTGGGTTACTTTGTGGAAACAGTTTGGAACATCTTTGAAGAGGAGTACTACGGCTCACCCACAAACAGATGGTCAGACTGAGGTAACAAATAGGAGTTTGGGAAACATGATCAGAAGCGTATGTGGAGATAAACCGAAGTAGTGAGATCTTGCTTTGCCTCAGATAGAGTTTGCTTACAACAGCTCTGTGCATAGTGCCCTTGGTAAGTCACCTTTAGCTGTGGTTTATACTTCTGTTCCTCGACATGTGGTCGATTTGGTCAAGCTGCCAAAGGGACGTGGTGTTAGTGATGTTGTTGTTAAGATGGCTGAAGATGTGCAAATAGTCCAAGAAGAGATCAAAGCAAAGTTGGAGAAGACAAACGCCAAGTACAAAGCTGCAGCTGACAAACATAGGCGTGTGAAAGTGTTTAAGGAGGGAGATTCGGTCATGGTGTTTTTGAGGAAGGAGAGATTTCCAGTTGGTACCTACAGCAAACTCAAGCCCAAGAAATACGGTCCATTTAAGGTACTCAAGAAGATTAATGATAATGCTTATGTTATTGATATGCCTGCTTCCATGGGGATTTCCAATTCTTTTAATGTTGCTGATCTACATGAGTTCCATGAGGATGTCTCTTTATGGTGATAATAACTCGAGGTCGAGTTCTTCTGAAGTGAAGGAGACTGGTGTAGAACGCTTGGCGGCTGAGATCGAAGAGCAAATGGACCGAGCCAAAGGTAAGATTGGTACTGTGCAGATTTTGCGTTCTTGCTCTAAATGATTATTATAATATGTTTCCGAGAAGGGAATCGTGAGATGAAGCCAACTCAACATTATGCCCTGATGTATGACCTTTTTCGGGCATCCGAGTTCGTCTTGGACCTCAAAAAAGCATTTTAATATTTTCGTAATTTTGGAAAAGTTTTTAGTTATTGATATTTTATTTTTAATTAAACCCGTGGGCTTGATTAGGCCTTTTGTTAGTGCCCTAGGGTTTATTTTCGTATTTAAGCATCCTTAACTGATTGTTTAACCTATCTTGATTATTAATAAAACTTTGAGTTTATTCAATTTCGCTGGTGGATTCCAGACTTCTCGTGAATTCGAGAAATCCTAATCTTGTGGATTCAAGATTGCTGTTGGTGGATTCCAATGTGTTATAATTCCGCTGCATATTCAATATAGCTAGAATTTTTGACTCTTCCGTAAATAAAAAATGACTGCTTATAAGCTTAATTATTTTCTTAGTTTTTGTTATAATTATTTTCTCGCATTTCATTGTTGTAATGGATCAACTTATGTAGGGAAGCAGCTGATCACCTTTAGCAAGATATATATATATATATATATATATATATATATATATATATATATTATATATATATATATATATATATATATATAGGTGAGTTTTGATTCTCGATCTGTACGAAGCATGCAACTTCATCCCTGCAAAAGTGCAAAGCATAGGGAAGCACATGAAACATAGGTGACGTAGCTTTAAGTCTATATCATCGATGTGTTTGATACAAGCTTGTTATTGATTTTTAAAAAAAAAATTAATTTACTCCATGTTTTTGTATTTCTTGTTTTTGCGTTTGAGTCAGCCACCCCTTCGACACGTGTCCAAGATATATTTTAATTAAATGCTTTTTTTTCCTTCTCTGTTTTGCCCTTGCTGCCGCCCCTTTCTCTTTCTTCTTCCTCTTCTCCTCTTTTTTTCGACAGAAGCTCTCTATAATTCTTCCTCTTCTTCTTTTCAAACTCAAAACGCATATTCAACACAATCAATTACTTCTTCTCTTCCGAATTCAAATCCTCCGGCGAAGTCTCCCTCGCCACAGACACATCAAAAACATCCCAATGCTTCAAACCCTCCATCTTCTGCACCGAAAAACAACTATACATCTCCAAAACCCAATCCAAGTCCTTCATCAAACGATCTTGTCCCTTGGTCGCGATGGTCAATCCATAGTTGAGTAACTCCATTTTTGATGACCCATTCGCCGGAAAGCGAAGACTGAAGAAATAGTGCGAGTGGTCGAGCTTGACAGCCGCTTCGTTCTTGGCCAGCGGCCATTGAATCTCGTCGCCGACACGGGCGAGATGGTACCAAAAACTCAGAGATGGTACACAATTTCACAAAAGGGTAAAATCCTCATTTGGTACCAAAACTATCACGAAATGCACTTTTTGGTACCCACAAATGCTTAGGGAGTCTAATGGTACCCAAACTATCACTCCGTTAGCCCCAAATGGTACCTCCGTCCAATTTTTCGTTACAAAAAAAAAAAAATTAATCAAGTTTGACCAAAAACATTTCATTTTTTTTTGTCATGGGCACTTTGGTAAAATCACTCACTCTTTGTGTTTTTGGCCTGACTTGATGAATTTTTTTTTTGTAACGGAAAATTGGACGGAGGTACTAATAAGGCTAACGGAGACATAGTTTGGGTACCACCAGACTCCCTAAGCATTTGTGGGTACCAAAAAGTGCATTTCGTGATACTTTGGGTACCAAATGAGAATTTTACCCTTTCACAAAATTGATCTTGGAATTTTGAAAAACTTGGCCTTTAACAATATTTCACAAATTTTCATATTTTTTTTCAACTATAGAGGCTTTGAAGGAGAGAGAGAGAGAGAGAGAGAGAGAGAGAGAGAGAGAGAGAGAGAGAGAGAGAGAGAGAGAGAGAGAGAGAGAGAGAGAGAGAGAGAGAGAGAGAGAGAGAGAGAGAGAGAGAGAGAGATCTTCTGTCGAAAATGAGAGGAGAAGAGGAAGAAGAAAGAGAAAGGGGCGGCAGCAGGGGCAAAACAGAGAAGGAAAAAAAAGCATTTAATTAAAATATATCTTGGACACGTGTCGGAGGGGTGGCTGACTCAAACGCACCCTGCATTTGAGCTTAGTATTCCCCACTTCACAAACAATAGGTCTATTGAAGTCAAATATCATTTTTACTAGAGAATTTTAGGTAGAAAGTACTAGGAATGAAAATAATTAATCTTGTGTACATCTTGGTATTTCATCTATGTATTTTCAAGAACTCAAAATTTTGTTATTTACTTTGTGAGCTGTTGATTTTTATAACTTTCGTATTCCGCTGAATTTTGTACGTCTTCCTCTAGTTTGAGTTGGTGGTTTGTGATAAAGTAATCTGAGCGTCACAACCAAAACTAATTGGCAATGGATGAAAAAGCCTAAATCTTTATAAAACATTTGCAAGGTCTCTATTCTCTAATGTGGGACAACATTCCGCATTCTCACAGTTTGTTTTTAGCTTCAAAAGAAACCATGAAGTCTCAGGTATGTTTTTGGTTCTTCACTCACCACCCAATCCTTACCCTTTCCAATAAAGAGCAACATATATATTCTCGATAAATGGATAAATTTATTTGGGCTAAATTCAGTTTACTACCTTATATTTTAGACTCAAAATCAATTCAGTCCCTTATCTTCCAATTTCATCTTAATTACCCCTCAACTCTCATATTTGATCAAATTGATCCTAGCGTCTGTTTTCAGTCCAATTTGGACGTTAATTTAGCTGTGGGGCCCACTAGGAGGCCTGAAACCCCATTATACCCCTCCTTTTGCTTATTAGTAACCCTAAACATTGTTAGGGATCAAAAAATGCCAAAGCTGCCAACGCTACAGTTACTGCTAGGGTGCCTTAACAAGTTGTAAGCCTTCACCATTAGGTAAGACTAAAAGTAATAAAGTTTCAACACCTACAAGATCATCTGTAAGGATCAGGACAAATGCAAGTGAAGGGGGAAAATAGATGGAAGTGCACATGTGATATTAGCAAGCCCTACGATATTTTGATAAGATGATTCAATTGTTTTTGTGCAACCTTGTATTGAGTCACTTGGTTCCTGGCTCTAATCTTTTGATAAAATGATTAGAGCTACCTTACCTGCAATGCCTAGCAGGTTTGCCCCTTTGATTTTAGGGTTACTGATAAGCAAAAGGAGGGGTATAATGGGGTTTCAAGCCTCCCAGTAGGCCCCACAGCTAAAATTTGCCCGAGGCTATGAGCGACGTCAGCAAACTGCCGTCCAAATTAGACAAAAAACAGATGCTAGGATCAATTTGATCAAATATCAAAGTTGAAGGGTAATTAAAATGAAATTGGAACATAAAGGACTTAACTGATTTTGAATCTAAAGTATAGGGTAGTAAATTGAATTTAGCCCAATTTATTTCTTGTGTTCTGTTTCAGCTATTTTAATACATATATAAATATATAATATGGAACTGTTTGGTTGTGCATTTTCCTTCTAAGTACATAAGGTCTCGTTTGGTTTGCGAAGTTGAGACTTTGAAAAAGAGAATTCAATCATATCCTATATTTTTGGTATGCGGAATGATAGGAACAAATTTCTTAGTGGCCGGCAAAAAATGAATCATTCTATAAGCCAAAGAGATTCATTTTCCCTAATTGTTTCCCTGATTAGATTACGCGCGAGTTTCCTGATCCCTTCCCATTGGAATGGAAACTCATAGGAATTGTCATGGAAATGAAAAACGAATTGATTTCCTTTCCTCGAACCAAACGAGGACTTAATACTCTATCTAGCAACATGGTGAAATGTCCATTATTTCTTGGATTAATTTGTAGATATAGACTCTTAACCACTCATTAGAGCATCTCCGATGATCTCCCTATTTGTGTCCTTAGATAAAAATTTAGGGACAAACTAAACAAACGCTCCAACCTTGCTTCTTGTTACGTTCCTAAAATACGAAAATCGTTAGGAGCTACTAAATTCAAGGAGAGAGAAAAGGGCTCCTAGTGCATTAATAAAACTAATAATTATCTATTTAAAATTATAAATATTGTATTTTATGATTTGTTTGCCATAACTATGAAATTAAAATATTACATTTAAAAGAAAATAATAAATTTTGGCTCCCTAAAGTTTTGAGCAAAGTTGGAGCAAAATTTTTGTGGCTCTCTAAAAGTACGTACGTAGCTCCTATTTAACTTTTAGTTGTTTTTTTTTCAACAAATTTGATGAAAAAAATAGGGAGCACCATTGGAGATGCTCTTATTTGGAGTGTTAAAAATAATGTTATATTGGCTGTGCTTCCATATTGCAATTGTGTCTAGTACGTTTTATTTCCAATTTGAAAATGTAACCTATCATGTGTGTAGTGATATGAGGTATCTAAACTAAGCATATTGATGTTGATTTTTATTTTTCATTATTTTCTTTTAACTACGTTAAGGGAAAATGGTGCTTCTATTCATATCTCCAAAATTGACATTTGAACCTCCTATATTTTTGAAGTGATAGTTGACTAATTTGTTAATTCATATAAAATGACCAATAAAGACACAAAAACAAAAAGAGAGGAAAAAAAAAGAAGATGTCTCGTTGTTTGACTAACCCAACGTATATCATATTATCTCTCTACAATGGGCAAACCTATAGTGTAGGTTAGGAGATCAGATTTCATAGATGACAATGTCTAGTAATTTGTGGACAAACTAAAACAATAAAAAATAAGCATATAATCAACATTAGTTAAACTAGCCTTCCTACATGCGCCTTGCGCATATGTAAGGTGGCGTTCATGCGTGGGAGAAACGTTTTCGCTTATTTAGTTTTTTTCGCATTATTTGCTCAGTTGCTAGTCGGTTTTGTAACAAAAAATATTAAAAAAGATTAATATATATATATATATATATATAATAAATAGGCAAGTGGGAAAGTTGGTGTGGGATCTTCATAAATATAGCTTTAATTTTCTTTATTATGTTATTTACTGTTTTACCTTGATTTGTACGTATTTTACGCGCAAATCGTATTCCTAACTACTAGAATTAAGTTACTCTGAAGGCCGTTTGTTGCATTTAACTTGTGTTTTAATGTTTTTAGGTCATTCACGTGAGTTGAGGTAATTCAGCACAAAAAGATGCATTTCAGAATCAATTGGAGCATTTTCGAGAAAAGGACAAAAGTCAACCATGACTTTCGAGCGTCAAGAATCATTCACGTCAAGCATCGGAAGTGAAGCACCTCAAAGATTCGGAGTTATGACAAAGAAACCGAAAAGTTAACCTTCGGTCCCAAAAAGTCAACCAAAGTCAACCGGTGTCACGACCCGAAAATTTACAACAATAATAAGACATTTTAGCCTTTAATTACATAACAAATTCGGGACGTGTAGCATGGAATACCAATTACAATTATGCACTAGAATTTTCTTCTATTAATTCAAGTACAACACTCACCCATTCCATGCCCTCCAATGTAAATATTGACTCAATCTTTAGAGTCGAATATTACATTTCATAAATTTACATAATAAATTGATAATTCAATAAATTAAGTAAACTACTTCCTCAGAGTCTAATATACACCAGCGGAAGACTATCACCAGCTCAAACGGTTGATACTAGAATTCTCAACCAATTCTCCAAATGCTAAAACGCATACCTAACCTACATGATTAACCATACACCATTGAATAGTGTACCGGGTTATATTAACAAACCCGGTCAGCTTATGAAGCTGGTATGAGTAACCTCCATTTATACTAAATTAGCAAATGGTATTAACTATTTTCATAAAATCAAATATCGCATATTTAATTTATCATATGCTCAATTAACATAAATCAATATTAGAATATTGCAAACAAATGTTGATTATTCCAAAATAATGTATGTTAAAAACAATTATAACATACTCACAAAATCACCTCAAAAATACAATATTCCACAATTAAACATGTATTTTATTTTCTTAGTGAATTATTGCGATCAATAGGTAATAATTCAAAATTCCACAAAAATCCCAAACCGAGGTCCAAAATACCAGGGTAAATTCGTATGCTAGGACAAAAACCCGAACACGGAATAAAATCACAAAACCACAACCCGACAAAATATGGAAATCAAATATCCATTCAAAAATAATATGTACTTCCCTCCTTTTTAGTGAATATTTTATGATGACTGGTAATAACAATTTAAAATAAATCCCAAGCCAAGGTCCCCGTTACCAAGCATGGGTAAAAAGTCCGCGTACTAGGCGTACGGGAAAAGCGACAGCATACCAAGGACAATACCAAAGCATGTATACTCAAGGTCGGCAATTTCCTTCCTATGAGTCTAATAATGCACTATCTGTAGGGACTTAAGCCCTGCGCTTAATCACCACAAAAACTCCAATTACCAGTAATTCACTTTAGTACACAATCGTACTAATTTCTCAATTTCAATATTTCTCATGCACAATTCAAATCACAAACATGATCCTAAATTAAGACAATTTAGAGATCATGATTTAATTTATTTACTCAATAGGTTGGTTTTCAATCACAAAATTCAATCTCAAAACAATGATGTGATTGCTTTCGCATCAAATGATTTTTCACCAATTCATAGCACATTTTACTAAAATACATATATTTCACACAATTATATATGTACACAATCTTTCCATCACAATTCATAATTTCACCGAGATATATATATATATATATATAAATTCCTTTCTTTTGAAAAATCAATTTTCACTTACCGATGAACCGTTGTCGAACAAGTTCATTTGTTTCAAAACAAATATTTATTTTAATAAATATAATTTCACAATCTAATAATTGTTTTAATAAAAACAAAACATGAATTTCATGCACCAACAATTTAAATATGAGGGTTACTCATATTTAAACAATTAATTCAATCACCAAATTAATATTGTGAACTTTGTTCACCACAAATATCAAGTGAGTTTACTCACCTCTAATTTCAGCTGCGTCTTTAAATAGTAATCGAAAATCGACCAAAGCACGTACGCCTTATTTGTTGTAACCACCTATGATTATGCAATTTTAAATTAGCATAATACTCTTCCAAAATATTAAGAAAATGTTCCGCAAATGTCACCTAAGACATCGGAACTATTTATCGAGACAAATTGACCAAAAGTCAATTGTCGGTCAACGTGGGTCTCACGTTAAATATTTATCGAACGGGTCCCACCGAAACTCCTCAACACCAAAAATTAACAACATGCTTATTTCTAGCATCTTAACAACATATCCAAAAATCGTGACGATCCGACGGTCGGATTATCACAGATCTAACGATCTTTAACCCTCGATTAATTGATCATTAATCAAATGGTTGAAATTCAACGATCTCAACGTACAACATGTTTATAACTACAAGATTAACCATACGATTAAGTTTGATAACTACCTCAAAGTCCGGATCGGAACGGATTGGCCGGAAACGGCGTTGACTCGTTGTAGATCTAGAAATTTCAAAGCTCCGATCTCGTCGCTTCGAGTCATTTTTGGATACTTCGGGTGTCCAAAACAGTTTCTGGAATTGGGCTCATGTGGGCTGTGGGTGTCCAAAGTGATTTGGACTAAGCTAGGCTTTGGGCCTTGGGCTTGGTCAATAGGTCAAAAGGCCCATTAACTTTTATTTCTCTTTTTTTTCTTTTTCTTCTTTTCTTTTCTTCCGGTCCTCTTTCTCCTCTCCTTCCCGTGTCTCCTCTCCTTCCCGTGCCTCCTCTCTTCTCAGTCTCTTCATTTTGTTTCTTCTTTTCTCTTCATCCTTTCTTTCTCTTCCTTTCTTCCTCTTTCTTTCTTCTCCTTCTCTCTTTCTTTCCTTTCTTCTTTTCTTTCTCTCCTTTCTTTCTTATCTTCTTGCCGGCACTCTTTCTCTCTACACCCAACATCAGGCCGTGTTCCTCTCTTTGCACCCACAGAACCGCCACCAAAACCAACACCACCTGCAGATTCCAGTCAATCACCCAAATCAACCACCGTGATCTTTGTTTTAGGCAACCATCACCTGCAACCACCGCATCCACTTCCACCGTGAACCACCATCGATGCCGTGAAGAACCCGTGCTCCAGCCCGTGCTCCAGCCCGTGCTCTGTTCAGACCAGAACCACCTTCAAGCCCGACCGCACCTCCACCCTTCCTTTGAGCCACCAACCCCGTGCTCGATTCCAGCTCACTTAGAGCCACTGCGACGCCGCCGCTTCTTCAATTTCTTCTCCGCCGCACCCATCATCTCCTCTCTCTTCTCTGTTCTCTTCTCCGCCGTCTCTCCTGCCAAACTCGCCTCCGTCGCCGCCGCTTAGAGAAAGAGAAATGGCGGTTCGGGGGTTGTGGAGAATTCCGATTTTGGGTCGCAGGAGAAAGGAGGACTGAGAAATGATCGGCGGCTCAGCGGTGAGTGATGATGATGAATTAATTGCTTGGGTGTTGATTGTGAAGTTTCTGATTTGGTGGAGCCATGGCTGGACTGTGGTGGTGAACAGAGAGCAGAGGAGCTCAAGGTGATTGCCATGGGTGCAGAGAGCAAAAATGCTTTGGGTTTGTGACAGAGAGGGTGGTGCTGTGATGATGATTGCTGGAATTGCAGGTGTGCCTTTGGCAGTGAAACCGTGAGGGAGAGAAGAAGAGAGGGAGAGAGGTCAGTACTGGGGAGGGTGAGTACCGAGGGAGGGGAAGAGAAATTATTAATTAACCTTAATCATTGAATAGAAATGGACGGCTGAGATTGAATCTTTACGATTCAACGGTCACGATCGTGCAGACAAAAAGAAATATTATAAAATTATTTCTTTTCACTTCAATCTTCCGAAATTCATAACTCTTTCATACGATACCCGTTTTTGGTGGAACCAAATTCCTATAAGCTTGATTCGACGAGCTCTACAACTTTTGTGAAGGAAGTTTTGCCAAATTCTCGACGAATAAAAAGTCAACTCTTTTGACCTCCCAAAACTTATAATTTTCCGAGTTAATATTCGTCAATCCACAAATCTTACGAATAATCAATAATTAATTCTATAATTTTCCAAGAAATTAATATTGAAAATCTGGAGTATTACAACCGGACCCACACATGGTCAACTCCGAGGTCAGACCCGAAGGATCACATTTCAATCCATCCATGAGTTTCCCAAGCACACAAGGAGAGCCCCCTTTGATTGGTTGAGATATTTTGGTGGTAAATTCAAATTCAAATTCAAATTAGAGACAAAACATTTAATGCTCAAAACATCATTTGTTTCTTAGCATTCCATCCCCAAATATGATCCCTATGGTCCCAAATATGCTCCTTATTGTCTCTACACATCATTTGTCTCTTAGCCTTCTATCCAAATGTGTTAACATCTTATTTATGGACCATAGGATCACTTCCCTTGAATCAAGACCCTTCAATTAGCATCATATATATGTTTAACTCTTCCCATTCTAAAGGAACCAACCCTAGATACCACCATTCAAGGAATCAGCTACCCCATTCCACAATCCATCCACCAAGAACACCAAGAAACTGTCCAGTCTTGTTCTTCCATTTTCACCACCTTCCACCCCTCAAATCACTTTTCTTCCTTCACGAAAGTTGTTCCTAAGACATCCATTTATCTTAGGAACTAACTTTTACCACCATTCCACCACATTTCAAGCTCCACAGATGGGAATTCGTCAAGAACACAAGGACTTTCGAAACTTGGAGAAGAAGAAGCTTGGGAGTGAAGAGGAGTTCAAGAGGGAGTTGTCATCTATACTTGGAGTCACCAAGGAGCTGCTGGCTATCATCCCTTAAGAATTTCTTAACCCTACTCTAGTTATTCTTTGTATTCATGTTTCCATTCTTGACAATATTGATGTATTTCACAAACATGTGTGAGTAGTCCTTTAGATTGGGGGCTAGGGTTGTGTGCCCTGGCCCATGATGATGTATTGATGAACCTTAATGTTTTTGTATATTGATTGAAAGATGAACATGTTCTTTGTCGATTTAATCATGTTTGATGTTTGTTATTGAATAAGACTAATTCTTGAGCATGTGTTGAACTTGTATTGTGTGAGATTGTTTAGATTAGTCACCTTAATAATCTTGGACAGTTGACATTTGAGTATGATGAGTATGAGCTTTAGGCTTGCCTTGTTTGAATTTCTAGTCTTAAAGTCCTTTGCCTTACTTGATTAACTTGGGGACCTTAACTAGGCTTAGGTTAATTGAGTAGGAATTCAAGTTGTTCTGAATAGCACAATTTGCCACGAGAGGATGATTGAGACTTGGTCTTAGAATCATAACATGGCTAAGATACGGAATTTGGTTCGTTAATTAATCAACATTGCATATTCATTAGGTTAGAGATTCATCGAATTGGGTTAGAGTTAACCCGAAACCCCAATCATCTTCCACATTTGATAGCAACCATATCTTTGTTGGGCTTGTCACCTCAACATACTTGCAATCTATCAAACACATTCATTTGTGTCTTTATTGTTGCCTAGATTAGTATTGTCACTTTAGGGTAATGTTGGGTACTTGTCACTCAAGGGTACACCTCTTTGAACAGTACATTTGCATATTGCACATACTCCACTTCTAAGTACATAGTCCATTTCTTGTCACACCACTTCTAGTGCTATTATTCATTGGCTACATTGCATTACCAAGCGGATTTTGGGCCTTCCAATCCCTTGGGTACGACATTCTCCCGGTCTTAATCTATACATCCACAATCTTTGACATTCGGATAGGCGCATTCGCCTATGCGAAACTATACGACACGTCATACCTTCATAAATATGATACTAGAAACGGCAACACTTCTTATGGGTGTGAGAATTGGCAGTTTTTTATGAAAAGTACTGGGTAGTTAGTTTTCTTTTAATTTTTTTTATAAATTGTTTTGTTTTTGAATTTTTGTCCCTGACAGTTGATATTTTATTCATGGTTATTTAATATTTGAAGGGTATTAAAGTAAAACGTACAACTCAGTTATAGTTGACAAAATGTCTTATCTTAATAATAGTATAGAAAATGATTCTCAGGTAATGAAGTTTTTACTTTATAAAGTGCGAAGTTTTGATTTCAGCCATCATATCTGTTTAAATTATCTGATCTGACGGCTAAAATCAAAACTCCGCACCTTATAAAGTAAGGACTTCCTTAGTTGAGAAGCTCTGATAGTATAGATACATATATAAATCAAAGAAAAAAGACGAAATGCATCCAACCTAAACTATTGGAGCCTCAATCTGTTCTCAGCATTTATGCACTGAGAGCTTCGATCCTTCATGAGACCAAATAGGTTGGCCCTGAATATAGGTGATCATATCAAGCCGCTGGTACCAACTTGTGAGCAGCAAAAAAATTTCTATTAACTTCAAAGTTGGTTCTTGATTCTATTTCATAATGCTTCAAGAGTTGTTTTATCTCATATTTGATTTGATTCAAAGATTCTTAATTGATTCTAGTTTAAAGTTGTGTTGGCCTCCTTCTCTTGCCAAGATTATTATGCGAGATGTAGATGTTCTTCGACGCTACTCGATGATGTTAAGAAGGTTTATATTTATGTTTTCAAATACAAGTATTGTTGAAGGACATATTGTGGGGTGACTATCCACTAAACTAAAGTCCGTACGTACATGATACAAGATGTGGATTAGATACATTGCTGAAGACCTTTTGTATTTCTCCTACTTACTCCATAAGAGTTACACTACTTATGAGTGAGCATAAATAGTATAGTTAGTGGGGTTAGTGGGGTTAGTGGTGATAGTGGGGAAACTAAAGGGTTTCTCCTCATAATGATGTATCATGAATACACCTCAACCTCTCCACTATATAAAGAGGTTGAGGCATCACCATTTCATATACCAATTGATCAATATCAATCGATTCATTCTACACTTCGCTCTCTTGTTTTTCTCTATGTTCTACTTGAGTTAATAGGCGACTCACAAGACGTTGTCAGCACGCTCCAAGATTGAAGAACAAGGAAGAAGAACGACGAACGACGAACACCTTCACAAAGTTCGAAGGAAGCAACCTAAATTCGTTGGTGATTTTTTTCTTGACTCGTGGAACCCTAAATTTTTTTAGGTGCATTTCTCAAGTAAGTTATGTTTTTTTTTTATTTTTCAATCATTTGAAAAATAGCGAACCATAACCATTGAGCATGAACCCTAATCTTAGGTCAAGAGAAATTGTAATTTGGATTGCATGTGCTTTATTATTTTTGTTTGATTACTTGATCACTAAATCAAAAATAAAAGCATGTAAAATGGTACACATGGCACATATATCTCCACATTAAGTCACGAAAGATTATGAATCTTCCACGACTAGGCTCACCCAGTTGGATGCGATGTCTAGGCAAGGTTCGGTGGTTCGGTACTTAAGAGAGCCTCGCTCCACTGAAAACCTCACCCTACCTTACCTGGTCGTATTTAATTGGAGTTACCGAAAGGGTTGAGTAAATAAATTTTCATTCTAAGATTGTTTATTTTCTCACAATTATGTGGTAGAAATTATATGTATGTTTGCCAAATGATGACCAGAAGATTTCATCTATATCGACATGTCGATTTCGATATAAATCCATGAGAATTTATTTCTCACAAAACCATGATTACATGTTTCGAACCAGAAGATTTTCGAAGTTGAACTTATGTTCACATGTCTAATCCGTAAACATTATCATGAACATATAAACCGGTCGATTTATATGATACACTAATCCAGTTTCTCCAGTTGTAGAAACTATGTAGATCAAACTTGACTTCCCGCTCTTGGACGTCGCTAGCAAGAACTATCTGGATTGGTCCCAGGACATCCAGAACCACTTGGACGCTCAAGGCTTGCTGGACGTCATTTATGAGGAGGACAATCGCAAGATTCCTGTTACGCGAGATATGAATGCTAAGGCCATCCTTGTTCCGCCGCCACATGTCGGATTACATGAAATCTGAGTTCGTGGCCATCACCTCCCCAAAGGAGCTATGTGACTCCCTCAAAGATCATTTTGACCATCAGAAAACCATCTGGCAGCCAGAAGCTCGCCATGATTAGCTTAACCTGCGCTTCCAAGACTTCAAATCCGTTACTGAATATAACGCGGAAGTCTGCAGGTTCCGTGCTCTTCTCCAGTACTGTGGTGATCAGTTAACTTACAATGACCTATTGGAGAAGACATACACCACCTTTCCTAGCTCGGATAACCTACTCCAGAAGTAGTACCGTCAATGCAAGTTCACCAAATTTTCCGAGTTCATCACCCAGTTGCTGCTGGACCGGAAAAATAGCCTCATTCTTAAGAGGAATAATAACTCTCATCCCACTGGTGTAAAGACAATTCCATTGCCAGAGGCTAATGCTGCTCGTGGACCTCGTCCACGACGTGAGAACCGAGACATGGGCCAGTAGTCCCATTAACCTCGGAACTGCCGCGAGCCTCATGCTCGCCTGGCCAAGGCAACTGAGACAGCCTCGAGAAAGGAACAACAACAGGGCCGGTCGTCCCAAAGTAAGAGACAATGCTCCCGACCCCAATCTATGCTATCGTTGTGGTGGTACGGATCATTAGCAATGAAACTAAGCCCGAAACTAATATGGTCGAAATAACTTAGGAGGCAACTCTTGACGCAGCGGACTTTGTCGCTGACATGGATTTAGATTAGTACTTTTCTCAATTTTCATGATAATAATTGGGCCTAAGTGTAGCCCATAAATGCTTACGTTTTTCTTTTGGATTATGGTTTTGGTTATGAATAATATTTCAATGTTTCTCGAAATAATTTAAAGCATTTTTTTGAGCAAATTTCTTTGACATTGTGACCAGCTTTAAATTATTATACTATTAGGCATGACTAGTGGGGAAGTTGATTGTCTGGCTGATAGTGGTACCACCCACACTATCTTATGAGATCAAAAGTATTTCATCAACTCACACAGACATCAATTTTATCGAGCTAATAGAAGCAAGAATCAAAAGATGATTCAAGAAAAGGAGATTGGCATCACTAACATGCCAAAGGAAAGAGTTGTCACCATCCAACGCCAGTCGACCGATCGAGGGACACTTGTCGGTCGAACTATCTCCGGAGGCGTGATCGACCGGTCGATCAGAAACGTTTTTAGACCCCTCTCTGACATGACCAAATCCTCATGGTCTAACCCTGATTCAAAACCTAATCAAGATGTCTCTTATGCTTCTGCAGTATATATGGCCAATGACTCATTTTGCAAAGCCTGTTCCTTAGGAAAATTAGGGTCGAGACCATCCTATGCTAAGGACACAAAATGGACTATTCCATTCTTACATCGTATCCAAGGAGATATTTGTGGACCCATCCACCCATGTTGCGGACCTTTTCAGATATTTAATTGTTTTGGTGGATGCATCGACATGCTGGTCACATGTCGCTTTATTGTTCACACGCAATGTTGTTTATGCAAAACTCCTAGCACAAATTATACGCTTAAGGGCTCACCACCCTGATCATCTTATTAAGTCAATACGTCTTGACAATGCTAAAAAGTTTACATCACAAAAAATTGATGATAATTGCATGTCTATTGGGATTGATGTTGAGCATCCCGTACCCCATGTGCATACACAAAATGGTCTCGCAGAAGCCACCATTAAAAGACTTCAAATGGTCGCTTGGACATTGGATATATGCACCAATCTCCCATTATCTGCTTGGGGTTATGCAATATTGTATGCATCTCTACTTATTTGTTTCAGACCTACTGCCAATCAACCGTTTTCTACGTAGCAAAGGATAACTGGATAAGAGTCGGATGTCTCACATTTACGCATTTTTTAGTTGTGCGGTTTATGTGCCAATTGCGCCCCTACAGCACACCAAAATGGGTCCTCAGAGACATTAAGGTATTTATGTTGGTTACGAATCTCCAACTATTGTCCGCTATTTGAAACCCTTGACTGGCGATCTCTTTACCGCTAGATTTGCGAATTGTCACTTTTATGAGACAGTCTTCCCATTGTTAGGGGGGAGATAAGAACAAGAATGTTCAACAGGAACGACACAAATTTTCGTGGTCTGTCCCCACTCTGTCTCATCTTGATCCCCGAACCGCACAATGTGATAGTGAAGTGCGTAGAATACTTAATCTTCATAATGTAGCAGATTCAATGCTTGATGCGTTTTTTGATATTGATAAAGTGACGAGATCACATATACCAGCTGCAAACGTGTCTGCAAGGTTGGAAATCCCCTAAACGAAGAGGGGATATTACACCGCTACACCAGCCTCTGGTGATCACGGTGCCGCAACCACACATAGTGGAGGTGTGGTTGAGGCTATGGTTCCCTAAAGGAAGAGGGTGAGACCACTTGGTTCGATTGATACTCGCCCAAGGAAGAAAGTGAGTTTGGCACAACCTAATTCATTCATCATCAATACCGGAAACCCGTCTTATGAGATTATCTGTGATTATAGTTATGTCCACGAATCAATATTGGGGGACGCCTCAATGATTGAACCAATTTCAGAGAATAGAGAAATCTCAATGAATTATGCATGCATGCTTGAGACGTTGGAAAACAATTCCATTATCCTTGATGATGTTTTGCTCAAGAGATTATAGAGCATGATAACATCGAACCACGATCTGTTGAAGAATGTCAACGTAGAGCATATTGGCATAAATGGAAAGAAGACAATCCTGATTGAACTAGATTCACTAACAAAGAAAAATGTATTTGGGTACGTAGTGCTAACGCCCCTAAGTGTAAAGCATGTTGGACATAAATGAGTCTTTGTTAGAAAGCGTAGAGAGAAGAAAGAAGTCTTTAGATATAAGACTCGCCTCGTGGTGCAAGGTTTCTCGCAACGCCCTGAGATTGACTATGAGGAGACATATTCTCCCGTGAGGAATGTTATTACATTCCGCTACCTTGTCAGTTTGGTAGTTTCCACAAAACTTAACATGCAACTTATGAATGTGGTTACAACATATCTCTGTGGGGATCTAGATTCAGAGATATATATATATATATATATATATATATATGAAGGTACCGGATGGACTTCAATTACCCAAGTCAAGTGACTCTAAACCCCGGAGTGCGTTTTCGATTAGATTAAAACGCTCACTTTATGGATTGAAACAATCCGGACGGATGTGGTATAACCGTCTAAGTGACTACTTGATTGGGAAGAGATATATAAATAATGATTTATGCCCATGCGTGTTCATAAAGAGAACAAGTTTCGGATTTGCAATTATTGTTGTCTATGTAGATGACATGAATTTAATTGGCACTCTCAAAGAACTGAGAAATACTGCTACATATTTGAAATCCGAATTTGAGATGAAAGATCTTGGGAAAACTCGGTTCTGTCTAGGCCTTGAGCTAGAGCACCGAGATAGTGAAATATTAATCCATCAATCGGCTTATGTCCACAAGATGTTAAGAAGATTTAACATGGACAAAGTACATCCAGTTAGCACCCCCATGATCGATCAGACCCTAAATCCAAAGAATGATCCATTTCGTCCAAAGGATGATGACGAAGAATTACTAGGGGCTGAAGTGCTATATCTAAGTGTAATAGGCGCATTGTTGTACTTAGCCCAATGCACTAGACTAGACATTTCTTTTGCTGTGAACTTGTTAGCTAGATTTAGTTTTGCGCTCACGCAACGCCATTGGAGTGGTATAAACACAATATTTCGATACATAAAGGATACAATCGATTTGAGCTTATTTTATCCCTACAGAGAGACAAGAGGAGTTGAAAAAGGAAGTTCAAGCCTCAAGTACGAACGCGACGGTCGACCGGTTGACGACCGGCTAGCGATTGGTCGAACTACGAACAGAACAATCCTCACTCCCAATGCCGAAACACCATGTGATATTTTGGTTGGTTTTGCTGATGTCGGGTACCTCTCTGACCCGCACAAAGGTCGTTCCCAAACTGGTTATGTTTTTACTATGGGTTACACGACGATATCTTGGAGGTCTACCAAGCAGACGTTAGTTGCTACTTCCTCGAATCATGCAGAGATAATTGCTCTACATGAAGCTGTTCGTGAATGTGTATGGCTGAGGTTTGTGATTACACATATTCGAGGAACAATTGGTTTAAGTCTACCACTGAGGAACATACTTGCATTTATGAGGATAATGCTGCTTGGATCGAGCAGATAATGCTGCTTGCATCGAGCAGATGAAGCAAGCTTTCATTAAGGGTGACAATACCAAGCATATTTCGCTTAAGTTCTTTTATAATCAGCAACAACAGACTCTCCTCAAGATTCAAGTAAATCAAGTTAGATCCGAGGAAAATGTGGCAGATTTATTTACTAAGTCTTTGCCTAAGTCCACATTTGAAAAGCATGTTAAAGGCATTGGTATGCTTAAGTTATCCGAGCTTCCATGATTGTAGGAATCAGGAGGAGGTGCAGACATGAGGGGGAGTCTGGCACATACATGTCACTTTCAAATGTGAAAGGTGCGTTGCACTCTTTTTCCCTCCGACCAAGGTTATTTTTTTCCACTGAGTTTTATTGTTACTTGGCAATGTTTTTAATGAGGCAACACGGAAAGCACCACCTAGTTGTGACCAGCACAAGGGGGAGTGTTTCAGGATATTATTATTGTGTGCCTTGTCAAACTAGGATTCTCTAGAATAGGTTTATGGAAGGAAACTCCTTATAGGATATGGATTGTATTTAGAATAGATTTCTTACATCAATACATATTATATTTTGTATTCCTCTATATATAAAAGCTCTTATTCATTAATGAAATACATCATATTCTCTGCTCATCTCTCTCTTTATTTAAGTTTTCCTTAAACATAATTATATATAAGGCACATTTCTTGTAGTGGCCGGCAATCTTACTGCAGTATAGTAGCTTGAGATTTTGGAAATTTTCAAGCCTATAATATTATACATACTCAAGATATGAATTATATTTGCATTCATAAATGTACTCTCTATAGTTTTAAGATTTGTTACAGGAGCTAAAAAAAATGTACAGATCGAGTAAAGCAAGTAAAAAATATGAACAAATTAATTTCTATTGTCATGCTTGTCATGCTGTAAACCTTTTGTGTCAATGCTTTGAAAATCCATCAGTTTCCACGCAGAAGTTTTCATCATCTCTGTCATGATGATCTCTCGTCAATTCCTCAACAGAAAAATGCACCAACCCAGACGAGGAGGGGGAAGCCAAATCAAACTTTTTCTTGTAGTTTCTTAAAGATAGCACCATTACAGCCTTTCCTGCCTGTATCTCAAATAACAGCTGCAATATCCAAACACAAGAAAATAGATAAATCTTACCCAAAGTAATGTGCTTTAGAACAGTAAACACTCCATTCTGAGATAAAAAATCATTCTGACCTTCAGCGCGCCTCGGCAAGAGATTGAAGTTTTTCTGAGCACAAAAAAGCCTTTGAGTCTCCAATATTGGCAACTAAGATATGACCATCAGCAGGTAGTATAACTGACGCTGTAGTACCCGAAGCAAGATTTTCCTAGATGCTTCCTTCATAATTCAAATTGGAGGAACATTAACAGACAGGTAAAAAGATGGAACAATATTATGCACGACTATTTGAACCAAGCAGAGAGATATCAATCAATTACAATATTCAACATACCATAGAAAATTTTACATCAATATCATGAATTGCTCTCAACAGTGCTTCTTTAAAAATTTCAAAGTGAAGCGAATCATCGAAATTTGCTTGCAAGGAAGGCTTAAACCTTAGAAATCATCAATGAACTAAAGATGAATAAGTTTTATCCCAAAAGCTTCTTTATGGTAAAATTGAGGTAATTAATTTACTAATTTAGATAGAAAAGCACCTAGCAATTATCCGATTCAGCACCACCATTATCGAAGCTATTAGTAAACATACGCAACATTCTCTATGTTCAATTCATTCCGGCATTTTATCAAACTCCTACACACTATATGAGATTGGCTTCGGATGATAGTTGATACATGCAAGAGACCCAATCTTGTCCGGCATTCCCTACACCCAAACTTGTCCACCAATAACTTCTGCTCCTTCAAACTTGTGTACTCGTTAAAAATTACCAATAAGCTCGGTAAGCTCTTCCCCTCCTACGAAAACAATCAGAAAGCACAAACCCCCAATCAGGCACATATGAAGATTGAGACTGATTTTGAAGAAAAAATTTGGAGAAAACAAGTAAATACCTCTCAATCATGCTTGCTTTAAAAATTGAAATCTAGGTCATGCTCTCTCTGCAGTAGTCCACTGTTCTTCTCCCCTAGCTAGCTGTCCATAATATCTATGGATGGATGGAGCGCCCAGTTATATCTTAATTTCTTACTCATATATATATATATGGGATTAAACTAATAAGAAGCAAACACTGTAAGCACATAAACTATAATATATAATGTGGTGGGATTCGAAGCACATTGAAGAGGGTGCCAGATGAATTATATATATGAGGAGCTTAGCGAGCAGAGAGCATGACTGCATGACTAGGTTTGGTTTCATTTTGCAGTCAAAACGACAGCTAGCTAAGGCAAATAGATAGAAAGATATTGACAAAACTCAAAAAGTTCGATTCAGTTATGAGTTATGATTTTTCAAAATTGAAAAATTTAAAAATTCATAACTCAAATAATCGGGGAAAAATAAGCAACGCAAGCGAGGTAAAAATGCTTTTAAATTAATAAAAAAAATTATAAACTCTTTTAACTCTATTTTCAACAAGGTTATTTGTAACGTTGTATGTGTTCGCAGTCGTTGCAGCTGACAACAAATTTCACCAATATCAGAAGGAGCATGATGTTAAGCTTTTGTTAATTCGTTAAAGATTTGCTTTAGCTTCGATGGAGATGAGGAAGACAATGGCAGCTTCTGTAATACGTTGTATATTTAATGTCAAAACTTCGAGTGATGGACTGGCTTTGATTTGATGGCAGTGACCTTGAAAACAAAAAAAGTTAAAGGCAAAGATAAAAGTAAGGATAAAGGTATGGAACATTTTTTATCAAAGCCCCTAAAAAAAAGAACATGATATATTTTCGATTTTTGATTCGTTGCCTTCTAAAAAAAATATGTATAACTTCGAATCGAAGTATTTGATATGGCACTCATGGCAGTCACCTTTAAAAAAATAAAGGTAAAGGTAACGATAACATACTCTCCAAAAGTACCTTTTCCATGAAGCTTCTCAGCCACTCTTCTTCTTAGTTCTATTTTAATTTCACGATTTCTCTCAAGTTCAGGGAAGCTCAAGTCTCTGGCCCTTTTTCATCAGTTTGTATCATGTATGTGTATATCTAATTTTTTGTTCAATTTTGTTTCTTTTAGTTAATTAGGTTCAAATTTAGTTACTCAGCGTTACATAGTTACCTACTCCAGAACGTGATGATAGTGGTCAATTAACAGATTGACTGACTAATTCATCAACTTCAATCATCGGGCTCCCTCTCTTTATAGAGGGATAGCACTTACCTCTGTTCTGGTATCTCTCTTCTAACTTGTCACTTGTTCAGTGCAGTACGTTTTGCTCTTGAAGGAAGCTTGGAACGGCCAGTATTATTATAAGGTTCGTACGCATGGGGGAAGATCGCTGCGCCATGCAAATCATTGACTCCGATGGTGAATTCAAGGATGCTGGTCTCGACAGCTTCGTTGACGAAGTGAAGCTTGGTGGATGCGGGGTCTCATATATTGTCGCTTCCATCATAGGCCCTCAGAGTAGCGGTAAATTTAATGCCTTTTTCTTCAATCAAATTAGTTGAGCTAGCGATATGAACACGATGGTCTCTTTGGTTAATATATAGAATTAATATATGATTGGTAATTGGTTGCTTATGAATTATGACAGGGAAGAGCACCTTAATGAATCATCTTTTCGGCACCAGATTCACCGAGATGGACATATCCAAGAGAAGGTTGCTTAATGAACATTAACATTTCAGTAAATTATTATGTAGTATCATTAATTGTTCTTTTGTGCTTTCAATCGGCACAAGTCCGGTATATATATAACTGGATATATTCATTTCAGGAGCCAAACAACGAAGGGGATTTGGATAGCAAAATGTGTTGATATTGAGCCTTGCACGTTGGTCATGGATGTGGAGGGTACGGATGGCAGGGAAAGAGGGGAGGTAATCAATTTTTTGTTAAAGCAAAATGCTAGCTAGGAGCCATATATTATAAAAGTTTTAGATTTTGGGATTTTAGTTTTTATATATTGTGTCATTTGCACATCATAAGATGCAAAACCTTTCGTACTTGTTTCTTTTTCAGAATAAATTTAATTTCAAAAAGATTTAGACGACATATTGGATTTCAACTTTTCGTTCGAATGACCTAAATATGATACAATCCTAATGAGCTTGGTACAATATAAAATATGGTAGGTGCATTCTAATGACCTAAAAATGTCCTTATTAGTCAAGAAATATATTTACTAATTTGTAATGTACCAAGTTGACTATAATTGTACCACATACTTTTGTTGGTATAATTCTTAGGTTTATCTCTTGAGTGAGAAAACTCATTCACCTCATGCAACTAATGCGTTTTCACTTTAAATTTGCATGATCCAACTGTCCATGTTTTAAAACATGATGTAAAGATCATCTCTACAAAAAATTAATTAATTTGGATACCTTTTAGTCACTCATTTATAATGAAATAAGTTGATTGTTCATCATAGTAGTAGTAATTGTTGCCATAACCGTTCATTTAAAATATGAACGGTTGGATTATGGCAATGTAAAAATTATCATTTTTTTGGCATTTGATCAAATGCTTAAAAGCTATAAAGTTTATGTCTGAATTTTTAGAAAGTTAGAAACTTGTATCTAAAAGCCCATTTAATTTACCCTTTTATTTTTTGTAGTAGTTACATCTCGTATCCTTTTGTTATAGAAAAAAAACACACGAGATTGAATCCTCAAAAGCCGCATTGTGTGTGTATTTATAATAGCACTCTAGAGTTAACTGGTTACTTCGTACTATCCAACTTAAAATACCTGACTCGTTTCAAAATTTGAGCCGTTATTTTGAAATGGGTTTAGTATTATAAGTTAAATAGTCTAAAAGGTAGTTAGCTTCATAATACGAAGTTAATCGGTTACCCTTAGAATGCTACTGTAGATATATTGGAGAAATTGATTGCTTAGATATTGCATAGTGAATGCTATATATACAGGAATATATTCATAGCTTGTTTGGTTGGTAGAATTCCATTAAAAAAAAAAGATGGGCTTAATTGACCATATGATATTCGAAAGGTTATGAAATCTACTTATAGATTTGAATTGGGAGATCGAATTATATTGTGTATTGGTTTTTCTTGTGCTACCATTAGATGTGAGATGATTTATTTAAAGTCTTTTAAGATGGTTACGATCATTTGATCTAAATAGTATAAGTCTCATAGTAATTGAGAGGTTATGGGTTTGACTTTTGTTGTATAATCAAAAACTTAAAACTCTTTATTAGTGTTGAGTTTAGGATGCTAATAAATTTCTTTACTCGTGCATGCTCTTGCTTTATCTTTTTCAGGATGATACTACGTTTGAGAGACAAAGTGCACTGTTTGCACTCGCAATTTCGGACATTGTGCTGATAAATATGTAAGTTAATTTGTAGTTTGTGTAGGAAGTACTTGGTTGATATTCTTTCTTACTTTGCATTTTATGTACAGGTGGTGCCATGATATTGGTAGGGAACATGCTGCGAACAAACCTTTACTAAGAACAATTTTTGAGGTACTTTATAAACTTCTTGGCAAAAGAAAAAAGAAAAGAACAGAAATAAATCAATAATAAAATTTGCACCTTTACTTTGTAGTCAACATTCATGGCCCTTCGGTTAATAACATATTTCCATTGGTGGTAGGTTATGATGCGTTTATTTGACCCCTCTCGTAAGACAACGTTAATGTTTGTTATACGGGATAAATCAAAGGTACATGCAGTTAAATTTTAAATTACACAAATAGAGGGATCAAAAGCCCTATCTCACTCTATACATCCACATACTAGCCCCTCTAGACATGCTTATGTGCATGCAAAGTGACTTTTATTTTAATTGATGATTTTTTACTAATTAATTTTATTATAACACTGAAAATATCCATATATGTTTTTATTACTCTTAAAAGGTAGTTTGCACTACTTTTCACTAGTGTTTGAGTAAATAAGTATAATATTAATTTTGAAGTGCAAAATGACTTTGTAAGAGTGCTAAACTGCTAATAATAACTCATGTATAAGTATATAAAAATAAAATAATATTAATTTTGAAGTGCAATAAGTGTAAATAAAAACTCGATATAAATATAATTGTGTTAATTGTGAATGGATATTTTCTGTTATTACTGTTATATATGCTATATCGATCCTTTTGCTAAGAATGTGTCCACAAGTTCTCATCGTGAACTAAAAATAATAACTAGAAAGAATACATATCACATGGGTGGGGAAAATTAATTGAAATGGGGTATGAGAGTAGTGAGTAGTTATTTTGATTTTTTATTTTGGTTGATAAAGTGAATTCTCTTAAATAATAGTATAAATTATTATTATTATTTTAATAAATTTGGAGTAATTTTGGCAAGGACGATACTTGGGTGCACATGGCATGGGTGTGCATCTCATAATGCTTACCTCAATACGTGGACCAATGAGGGACTGCCACGTGTCCCTGTAATAGAATTTTTTTTTATGTTATGGATTTTGCATCTCTAACCCCCGCCGCTTCTCCTCTTCACCGGCCACCTCCGACAGCTAAACTGGTCTCAAATTGTTCGTCTCTTTACGGGCTTTCCATTCATATAAGTTTCTCCACCTATGGTTCATCGTACGTGATGAATCGAAATTCAAAAGCTCCGCTGCCGGAGGTGGCAGGAAACGTCGCCGGTAAAGAGGAGAAGCGGCAGGGGTTGGAGATGCAAAATCCATAATATAAATTTTTTTTTTCTTTTAAAAGGGACACATGGCAGTCCCTTATTGGGCCATATATTGGGTAAGCATTTTGAGGTGCACACGGGTATTGTCCTTTTGGCAATCCACTTTCAGCTTCACTTTTGAAATATCAACGGATTAACCCCTTTCTTTTACTCTGTATTGTGGCGCACTGTTTTAAAGTCCTCGCTTGAAATTCTCGAGCTCGACTTGAGGGAAGAAATACAGAAGGTAATTTTTATCTTGATCAGTTCTATTTCGTTTTCTTCGTTATTCCTTTCTTCAGTATGTCTCAGCTTAATTGTGTGTCCTGCAGATATGGAATGCAGTTCCGAAGCCCACAGACCATGAAAGTACCCTGCTCGATGAAATTTTCACTGTGAGCTTGATCTCCTCTTATATTTCTCTCCGCTCCTATATCCTATGTTCTTTGTAATATTCTCATTAGTTAGTGAAAGCTTATTGTCTCTGTTTATAACTTTATTTGATATGAAGGTAGAAGTAGTTGCTTTGTCCAGTTATGAAGATAAGGAAGAGAAGTTTCAGGAGGAGGTAGCCATCCGTTATCAGAACTCAGAAGCAATTACATTTTTCTAGCTTTTGTTCAATGATCATTAAATTTGCGAAAAAAAGCTAGAGAAATGAGATAGTTTTGTGCGAGAAAATTAATTGCATACAATTTTATTCTCTCCATCAGGCGTGTTCTACACTGCTACTGAAACCATATATATATATATATATATATGGGGAAACATTTCTTATATTCTTAGCTAAGATGAACAATTCAAGTATTGTGAAAGACTGATTAATATTGCCTCTACATGCAGGTTGCTCAATTGAGGCAGCGTTTTATCAATTCTACCTCTCCAGGAGGGCTTGCGGCTGGTGATAGAAAGGGTGTTCTCCCTGCCTCAGAATTTTCTCGTTCTGCACAAGAGATGTGGAAAAAAATCAAAGAGAACAAGGACCTGGATCTTCCTTCTCACAAGGTTTGTCGTAACCCTGTTAAGGAGTAAATGTAGTTAGTATTAGGGTATGTACGTATAAAAACTATTGAATATCACTGTACACAAGTCAAGGGAAAATACGGCAAAAATGTAGTCCTCTGAGATTCTCTCACTCTCTGTTCTTTCTGTTTACCTTCTTCAGTTTTGTTTAGCTTGGAATCTAGTTCATAGCATTTCCATTAATTAGAATATAGTCCTTGGGCTTTACTTATCATATTCGTTTAATTAATTAGAAAATGATTGCCACGATTCGGTGCGAAGAGATTGCCAACGAGAAATTCAAGCAGCTCAGCTCTGATGAGGTATGTACATATCCATGAGTATTTCCATTTATATCATGAGATGCCTACTTTTAGAATGATGAACTAATTATTGCCCGATTCAGGATTGGTTGGCACTGGATAAAGCTGTCCTAATTGATCGTGTAAAGGATTTTGGTGGAAGGCTCAGCTCAATTCTAAACACCTATATTTCCGGGTAAGTTCTAGAGGAATCTATTCTCCAACTGTGCAATTACTAAACAGGGGAAAACAAATTTATATATATATATACAATTTGCATGGTGCACTAATTATTATTTTCTATACTTGTTGTATGATATGAGCTTGTAGTATTTTTAGGATTTTTTTTTCTTTATCAAACTGTTAATAGGAAGTTGAATAATGTGTATATTTTCAAACAAATAAAAAAAAACAATAATATGTACACCTGTAATATATTAACGTTGTTTTGTATGTATGATATAGATATGACAGGGAGACAGAGTACTTTGATGAAGTTGTTAGGAACTCAAAACGGCATGACCTGTTGGAGAGAAAAGCATTGGATGTATGTCTCCTCTCCCAGTCTCTCATCAATAAGAACACGTACATTAATTGCATCTAATCATGTCCTTTTTTCTTCTCTACTCTCCGTAACATCTAATCCACATTGTGTTGGTTTAGGGTTTGAGTCCTATTTGAAACTTTTATTTGAAAAGCTCTAGATAAGTACGTACCGACAACTCGATGAGTAATTTGACAGGCCTTTTAACTCGATGAGTATTTTCCTCTCTTTACCAATTATGCTGCAACAGATAAAGAAAACAATAAATGGAAAGGTACCTTATTTATGTGTTATGCGAGGTAATTACTAATTAACAAGAACAAAATTAATCTCTCATCGCAAAAATAATGAGATTACAAAAGGGAAATCCCAAATTTGACCAAAGAAAACAGGAGAAAAAAAATAAACAAAACAAAACAAAACGTACAATCCCAAGAGAAGTTCCGTTCTCACACAAGTGAGGCTCTATTTCTCTCTTACTCTCTGAAAATAAGTTTGTTTGTCGAATAATTTGAGAAACATTGGAATATTTATACCTATAAAGCATCACCCATAAACAATGACTTTCTTCACCCTGCTCATAATGTTATTAGTAAAATATTTATTTTATTTGTATCAAGCTAGCTTATTGTACTTTTATAATTATTTTGCTCTCTTCTGAATTTTGTAGTTGTTTCGACCTGCGTACAATACCATGCTGAAACGCATTCGTTTTGAAGCACTTGAAACTTTTAAAATGAGACTGGAGCAATCCTTAGAGAAAGGAGAAGAATTTGCTTCATCTGTTAGTACCCATACTAAGTCTTGCATGCGTGAGTTTGACCAAGAACATGCAGGTATATATTAGCATTTGAGATTTTATTATTTCAATTGATGACCATCAACCTTGATTAAGTATCGCTTGACATGCAAATTGAATGAAATATCTTTTCTCTATTAGCTAGGCAGATACGGTATATGGACATTTCTGCATTTAATATTTCCACTGTTTAGCATGGGTTTGAGGTTGAATCATATCATTTTTTTTTATTGGTTTTGTCTTTTTCAATGTACAGGGTGAAATTAAAAAAAAAAACATAAATATTGTTTGTTCAAAACAAAACAAGAAACCTGCAATTGTTTTTTTATCCAAAAAAAACTATTTCCTATAACAGTCATTATAGATTGTAGACAAAATATATAAAAAGAAAAGCTATGGGTCATTTTACGGATATATATCGAGAACTTTTACGAACTGGGGAAATATATAGGAATCGAAAAGAAACAAAGAGAAATCAGTGATGGAAAATAGTTTGAGGATCAAAGTACGTGGCTTTAGCCATGGAAGGTTTGATGTCATGGTTACACTCTAAGAAGATTGAGGAATAAGAAGAACAATGAGAAAGAACGTACATGCAGGGATATGAGGGCCAGCAAGTTATTTCCAATTTAAAAATTAGAAGGATCTTTGATATGCTCCCACATTATTCTGTTATTTCATGGAACATCGATGATTCATGTTCAAGTGTCCCGGTACTTACTAGAAATGGATCATCTTTTCTTTATAAGCTGTACATCACTTGATCACGTTTTGCATAACAGAGAATACTTGCATCCTTGTTCTTATCTGTCGTGTAGTAGAGTATAATAAAGCGATCACTTTCCGAGTTTCCTTATCATCTTTCTAGTTTGTTCTTTTGTTTTCTTATCAAAAAATAAAAAAATCTTATTTCTTATCTGTCATTTCAGATGTTTTTATAGATGCAGCCATAATTTCTAATTGGAATGGTTCACAAGCTAAGGAGAAACTTGAACGTGATATAAAAGCATATGCATCATTTGAATGTGACAAAAAGTTGGCAAAATTGAAACTCCAGTATGAGGTAATGTTCTTCATTTATAAATATATATATATATATACTAGCAATTATATACACATGATGTGTTCAAATGAGTGCATTTAAGAATGAAATTAGTTTTTCAACATGAGAGAGAAGTACATGGAGACGTAGGTCAATTTTTTATCCTTTCACTTTTTGTGTTTGGACTGTATTGCCCTTATTGATTAAATTCATTTCTAATGTATTTTAATATATGAGGGTTACATCGGTCAAAAAATTTAGTTATGGTATATATATATACAGTCGCCTTCCAGAGATGAAGTCTTTTTTTTATTATTATTAGGGAAATTATCACAAATGGTACCTGAACTTTAGCTCTATTATATGGATGGTACCTGAACTTTACTTTTGATCGGAGAAGGAGAGATGATAGCTCATCAAGGAGGAAGAAGAAGAAATCGGAGAAGGAGAGAGTGGCCGAAGGAGAGGAGAGAGGTTACGGCGGGGAGAGAGAGAGATTTAGAAAAAAAAAAAACTAAATTTTTTGACGGTTGGGAGGGATTTTTTTTTTTTTCTAAATTTTTAGATTTTTTGACCAAAAATTGACGGAATGTAACGGTAAGTACCATTTAAGATGAAAACGAAAAGTTCGGGTACTAATTGTGATCAAAAGTAAAGTTCAGGTACCATCCATATAATAGAGCTAAAGTTCAGGTATCATTTGTGATAATTTCCCTTATTATTAAAAAGAGAAGATAATCATCTTGACATGTAAGTTAATAATCAGTATCGTCCACATGGGTAGGTTGTGGTATGGTGATGTATGTCATATCTACATTTTACATTTAATTGAACTAAAGTTACAACATTTGTTTTACACTATTTATATATAATTAAACAAAAATTACAACATTGACAACAAATGGATAATTCTTAGGTTCACCCCCTAGGTGAACCCATCCGTTCACCCCTTCTTATATTAGCCAATCAATCTTTGACACATATATTTTTATTAACAATGTAAAAACTTTATAAATTATTTATATAATAAAAACAAATTTAAAAATACAAAAATGTGAATTAATAACATCTTTTTTTATTTTTTAATTAAAATATACGTGTCAGAGCATGATTGGCTAATATGGGAGGGGGTGAACGTGGGTGAACCTAAGAATTATCCACAACAAATTGTTTACAAACTTGTAACAATTAACAAGGTCGCAGATGAAGTTATTACCTCTAATAAAACTAAGATTACACAAAAAAAGACTCGTTATCACAATAACAACAAATTTTGTTGTCACATCTGTAGGTCGATGTATGACAAACATCACAGTACTGTAGAAGTTCCCATCGTGCACATATATATATATATATTCCTCCGTATTTCAAAACTGAAAATTTAAATGATCTCTTTTCTTGCTAACCAAAACTGAAAATTTTGACATAAATGACCTTAGAAGATTAAAAAACTTTGAAAATCCATTTAATTATGAAAGATAATTTTAACAAACTACAAACTAATTTTTTATTAAATAAATAAACAAAAATACCCAAAACTCACTTTTATCTCTTACTCTTTTCTCAATGCAAAAACTGTTTTGACACCATATGCATAGCATGTGGGATATTACTAGCTAGTATATATTAAAAATATTTGAGTTTTGGTTAAACTTTCAAAAACTCATGATTCTCATGTTGAATATTATTTTTGAAAATAACAAGTTAATCAAAAAAGGGTGTAATTGTTTAAGTATGTATGGAAACAATCACAAGACAGAAAGTAAAGGAGAGAGCAAATAGCACAGGAATAGAGAGTATCTTTATTAATGAATAGGTGCCTCTATATATAGAGATACACAAGGGTACAATCCATATCCCAATGGGACTTCTATTCAATAAGTAATCCTTATGCTATACTACCTAATCTAATCCTAGGTTGACAAGGCACACACAAAGTAGGTTTCCTTCAACACTCCCCCTTGTGGCGTCAACACTAGGTGGTGCTCCTCACGTTGTCTCATTAAAAACCTTGCCAAGTAACAAAAACCCAGTGGGATAAAAATAACCTTGGTCGAAGGGAAAAAGAGTACAACACACCCTTCACATTTGGAAACTTTGCATGGACACTAGACTCCCCCTCAAGTCTGTGTCTCCCCCTGATTTCCACAATCATGGGAGGTCAGATAACTTAAGCAAACCAATGTTTTTCACATGCTTCTCAAATGTGGATTTAGGCAATGACTTAGTAAATAAATCTGCCACATTGTCCTCAGAACGGACTTGATTAACCTTAATCTTAAGAAATTTCTGCTGTTGCTGATTATAGAAAAACTTAGGCGATATGTGCTTGGTGTTGTCGCCTTTGATAAAACCTTGCTTCATTTGTTCAATGCAAGCAGCATTATCCTCATAAATGCATGTAGGTTCATCTGTGGTTGACCTCAAACCACAAGTACTTCTTATATGTGTAGATATGGACCTCAACCATATACACTCACGAACCGCTTCATGGAGAGCAATAATCTCAGCATGGTTCGAAGAAGTGGCAACAAGAGTCTGTTTTGTAGACCTCCAAGATATCGCGGTGTTACCCATGGTAAATACATAACCAGTTTGGGAACGACCTTTATATGGGTCAGAGAGATACCCAGCATCAGCAAAGCCAACCAAAACATCACAAGGTGTTTGGGAAAAAGGGACGTCAGTCTTTCTGCCCGTCGGTCGACCGTTCGATGGCCTGGCGTCGACCGGTCGACGGTCGACAGGAGGCACGGGTTCCTCGCCCATTTTGCCATATTTTCGAAACTCTCTGTAGGGAAAGAACAAACCCATATCAATCGTACCCTTTAAGTAACGAAAGATAGTTTTTATGCCAGTCCAATGACGTTGCGTGGGCGCAGTGCTAAATCTAGCCAACAAGTTAACAGCAAAGGAGATATCGGGTCTTGTACACTGTGCCAAATACAATAATGCGCCTATTGCACTTAGGTACGGTACCTCAGCCTCTAAAACGTCTTCACCATCATCCTTTGGGCGAAACGGATCCTTCTTTAGATCTAGACTGCGACCAATCATGGGAGTGCTTACAGGATGGACTTTATCCACATTAAATCTCCTGAGCATCTTTTGGGTATAAGCTGATTGATGAATCAGAATCCCACTACTACGGTGCTCAAGTTCTAAACCGAGACAAAACCGTGTTTTACCAAGATCTTTAATCTCAAACTCAGATTTCAAGTAGTCAGCAGTTTCTCTTAGTTCATCAAGAGTGCCTATAAGGTTCATGTCATCAACATAAACAGCTACTATTGCAAATCCGGAACTTGTTCTCTTAATAAACACGCAGGGGCATAAGTCATTGTTCACATACCCTCTTCCAAGCAAGTAGTCACTTAGACGGGTATACCACATCCGTCCGGATTGTTTCAATCCATATAGTGAGCGTTTCAACCTTATTGCAAACGCGCTCCGTGGTCTGGAGCCACTTGACTTGGGTAACTGAAGCCCATCAGGGACCTTCATATAAATCTCTGTATCTAGATCCCCATAGAGATACGCTGTGACCACATCCATAAGCTGCATATTCAGTTTTTCGGAAACTACCAAACTGATAAGGTAGCGGAACGTTATAACGTCCATTACGGGAGAGTATGTCTCCTCGTAGTCGATTCCAGGGCGTTGTGAGAAGCCTTGCGCCACAAGGCGAGCTTTATATCGTATAATCTCGTTTCTCTCATTACGCTTTCTAACAAAGACTCATTTGTATCCAACAGGTTTTATTCCAGAAGGTATTGGCACAACCGGCCCAAATACCGTTCTCTTTGTTAGTGAGTCCAACTCAGCCTGGATCCCATCTTTCCATTTAGGCCAATCAGCTCTACGTTGACATTCATCAACAGAGCGAGGTTCAATATCATCAGTCTCAATCAACTCTCCTGCACAAGCATATGCAAACACATCATCAATGATGATGGAGTTTCTATCCCACGTCCCATGTATACTAGTATAATTAATTGAGATCTCTACATTCTCACGGATAGGTTCTAGCGACGGGGCGTCCCCCGAAGATGTCTCTTGGACATAACCATAATCCGGAACGTTTTCATGGGACGGATTTTGAGTGTCAATGATGAGAGGGTTATTTGGTGCCATCACAGCCCGCTTCCTGGGGCGTGTATCCCTCGAACCTGGTGGTCTCCCACGCTTCCTCAGCGGAGCCACGGCCTGAGCCACATCACCACCATTACTGGCAGTGGCGCCACCAGCTGTCCCTCCTATAGGGTTAGCTGCAGTAGCGACTTTGAGTCCAAGTCCTTGTTCAGGTACTTGCATCCTTGCAGGTGCATTTGCAGCTGGTATATGAGATCTAGTCACTTTAGCAAGATCAGAGAAAGCGTCAGGAAGAGAGTCTGCGACTTTCTGAAGATCTATAATTCTACGCACTTCTATTTCTCTTTGTGCAGTAGGGGGATCATGATGAGACAGAGTGGGGACAGGCCATGACAATTCTTGTCGTTCCTGTTGAATGTGTGCATTCTTATCTCCCCCGAACGACGGGAAGACTGTCTCATCAAAGTGACAATCCGCAAATCTTGCGGTAAATAGATCACCTGTCAAGGGTTCTACATAGCGGATTATAGTTGGTGACTCAAAACCAACATAGATGCCCATTCGTCTCTGAGGACCCATTTTAATACGCAGTGGCGGCGTAATAGGCACATAGACAGCACACCCAAATATGCGTAAGTGCGAGATGCTTGGCTCGTACCCAGTCACTAGCTGTTGCGCAGAAAAGGGTTGGGTGGCTGTGGGTCTCAGACGAATTAGCATGGCTGCATGCAATACTGCGTGTCCCCAGGCAGAGAGAGGAAGGTTGGTGCGCATTACCAACGTCCGTGTTACCATTTGTATTCTCTTAATGGCAGCCTCTGCAAGACCATTCTGGGTATGCACATGTGGAACTGGATGCTCAACATCCATCCCAATAGACATGCAGTAATCATCGAAAGTCTTCGATGTAAACTCTCCAGCATTATCAAGCCTGATAGATTTGATAGGATGATCCGGGTAGTGAGCCCGCAGGCGAATTATCTATGCTAGGAGTTTAGCATAAGCAGCATTACGAGTGGACAATGGCGTGACATACGACCAACGTGTCGACGCATCAACCAACACCATAAAATACTTAAATGGTCCGCTTGGTGGTTGAATAGGTCCACAGATATCCCCTTGGATTCTCTATAAGAATGGAAGAAGTACTTTAGAATCCTTTGCATAGGACGGTCTTGGTCCTAGTTTCCCTAAGGAACAAGCTTTGCATAATGTACGTGTGGCTTTGGGAGCTTCAGAAGCATAGGAGGATTTTGTCCCGTCAGAAAATTTCTGAGGACTGTCCCAGTCGACCGTTCGATCCGAATAATCGACCGGTCGACGGTCGTTCCGGAAGGAGGTTCGACCGTTCGACAGAGTCGGCGAACGGTCGACAGTCGCTCCCTGGAGGGGGTTCGACCGTTCGACAGGAAGCTCGAACGGTCGAGGACGCACGCTGGACGAGGTCGACCGTTCGATAGGAATGGATCGACCGGTCGACAGGCGGCGGACAGAGGCACTTTTGCCTTTTTTCGTGGCTGTCTCATCTCCTTGAATCATACTTTGATTCTTGCTTCGATTAGCTCGATAAAATGGATGTCCGTGTGAGGTTTTCAGTATACGGATCATCATATCACGTCCAGGGTGTCCCAGCCTGTCGTGCCAAAGCCAATATGTGTCTGAATCTAAGAGGTCATCTCTTATGACATTGTTTGATTCAATAGCTCGGATAGTGGTAGCATATAGGCCACTAGAGAGACACATAAGCTTCTCTAAGATGCGTTTTCTACCGCAGTCATTAGAGGTAATGCAAAGGAATTCTTTTCCATTCTCATCATGCGTTTCAGCATGGTATCCATTCGTTCTTATATCTTTAAAACTCAACAAGGTTCTATTTCCTCTTGGAGCATATAGAGCATTAGTGACATCAATTAGGGTGCCATTAGGCAAGAGGAATTGGGCATGTCCTCTTCCTTGCACAAGATTAGATGGGCCTGCCATCGTAGTCACAGATGAATGTGAAGGCATCATGTCAAGAAACAATTGCCTATGACGCAATATGGTATGCGTGGTTCCGCTATCAGCTAGACATTCAAGTTCTCCGGAATTCATTCCTAAATAAGAAAGCTCATAATTAAAATTGAGTATGCAAACAACTCCAAATTTTATTAAAGATATAAACCGAATGAATTACATCCAAAGTTCCAATCTTGGTCATTGACCAGAAACTAAATCAACAATACTAAGGAAAATAAAAGACTTAAGCGAAATCAGGAGTATCATCACTCTTTCCAGCTTTAAAGTCATCAACCTTCAACTTGACGTTCTCTTCGTCATCCTCTTGTTCAATGTTGTGAGCTTCCATGGCTTCACGGTACGCTTTGTATGCATTAGCAACACTCTGAGTGGCTCTACATATTTTGGACCAATGTCCAGTCTTTCCACACCTGAAGCACAGAGATGTTTGATCGGAATCCTTTGATTGAGAAGCGTTATTCACGCGTGGTGCACTCCTATTGAGTGGCACAGCATTGGCGCCAGTTGCTGGCCTAAAACCTGCGGCGCCTTGTCCTCTTGGGTGGCCTCCTCGGCCTCCCCTTCATAAACCAAGGCGCAGGTTTCATAGAACCTCACACCTTCACAGGCGGACAACTGCAGATCCACCTCGCAAAGCAGAACAACACGCTCATTCAGCTGTTGGTCCAAACGCTCGAGAAAACCTTGGACCTTGAGCAAGCTGTTGCGAACCTCACAGCACAAGTCACGAGACTTGAGAAGACCGTCGCTGAAAAGGACACGGTCAAACTTCCTGAAAGCGTGCTTGGAGACCTCACCAAGGAGCTCGACAAGCTCACCTTAGGGAAGGGCAAGAAGGCTGAAGGAGCTTCACCCAGCAAAGACAGAAACTTCTACGTCTGGAAGAATCCCTTCACCCAATACAATGAGCAGAAGCCAAACAAGGCTCCAGGCTCCGCCCGCAACTGAGAGGGCAACATCCAGCTCGGACTCCGGCACCCCCACATTGGAGGACCAGATCCGCGGCTACAGACGCTCGGCGTGGTTGCGACACCAAGCCCAGCGAACTCTACGAAGGACCTTCAGCAGGGACTTCAGGAACACCATAGAACGGCAGCTGGATCCAGATGCCGAACTCTCCCTGAGCAGAAGACGGAGAGCTAACTTAGTACCGGCAGAGGTACTATACGCACACAACGGTTCAGAACCAGTGAATCGGGTGTACGAACACTACAGCGAAGTAGGCGCTCACATAGTAGATCGGCAACAAGACTTCAGATTCATCGAAGAAGTCTCCTACCAAAGGCTGGTACGTGAAGGTATGCAATTCATACACGTCGGTATGGCCATGGTACGAATACAAATGTTGCACAGAACGGATGCAGGAATATCAGCACTAGTGGTATTCAGAGACGCCAGATGGGGCGATAGCAGGCAGGTCATCGGAAGTATGTCCGTTGACATGACAAGAGGAGCACAGCTGGTATACATAATACCAAATGCGATGATGTCCATCCACGACTTCTACAATCGCATACAAGTCAGCGTGCAGACACGAGGTTACGGATCAGGATGGGTTGGAGGAAACAGCAACATGATTATCACTAGATCTCTAGTGGGAAGGCTGACCAACACCAGCATGACCAACTTCGAGTACAGGATCGACCAGGTTACAGATTACCTTGCGAGCAATGGAGTCGCATGCATCCCAGGAGAAAAGTGGGACGTAGCCAACAGATCCGGAGAGTGGGAACTACAGCCAAGCAGAATAGTGGCTCCACTCATGACACCTACAGAGGCGAGGCTCAGCCAGAACAGAAACGGGAGCATCAGCCTAAGGTTCTCAGACTTCCGAGATCAGAGGATCACGGAGGACCGGCCAGCCGAAGAAGAAGGCAGGCCAGAAGAAGAAAGGAGTACACACTATGTACTCATGTTCAGCCATACAAGATGGGACGAAGAGCCCTCATGCTCCTACGAGACAAACCTCAAAGGAGAGAAGAAGCTAAAACAGAAGGAACTCGCGGAGTTCATACCAGAATCTGATCTGGTAAGTCAATGGTTGAAGCAGTTGTCAAATTCTGCACATAACAGCGGAGCGTCAAGCTCAGAAGAGGAACCACCAAGGTTCGACGAAGCAGAGGACGAAGACGACGTCTACAACCAACAAACCTGGGGAAGAGAGGACCAGGAAAGGAGAAACCTGGAGCTGCAAGGATGGAAGAAGACCGGCAGACCAGGAGTGTACGAGTTGGTCCCAGAGGAAGAAGAGGAGATCTACCTCAGATATGAAGCAGAATCTGAAGATCTGGACTACCCAACACAAATCTTCGGAGCAACAAAGGTAGAAGAGCCAGAAATGGAGTACCCTACCAAGCTCGAAGAAATCATGGGCAAGCTGAAAGGAGTCAGCATGGAGAAGCTATTTCCCGCGATGGACTCTGAATCATCGATCACGGGCGGAGGCTTCATTCCACCAAGCCAAGTGCCAGGGGCACAAGGATATCCCCCAGCAACAGGCCCAGCCTATGGATCAACGTTAGGCCCAGCAGACCTACAGGGATGGGGAGGAAAACTGCCAAGGAGCAGATCACCGCTAGGGTATGGAAGGCCGCAACAGCCATGGTCGTTACCCTCAGCGCAATCAGAAAACGGGTGCATGCTAGTCTTACCACAGGACTTCACCCTCATACCCGACGTCATCAACAGATGGGAATCAGTAACCGTCAACCTGATCAACAAGATGATGTTCGACTCTCTGCAGGACAAGGCAGACTATGTGGAGAATCTCCTAGGAGAAAGGGAGAAAGAAACATGGATGACGTGGCGAATGCAGTACGAGGATGAATACAAGCAGCTACTCACCATGAGCGGAGACGTCAGGAACTTGACCGCCGCAGTCAAAAGGGTCTTCGGAGTACACGACCCTCACACCGGATCAGTACACATCCAGAATCAAGCGTACGCAGAACTTGAAAGACTATACTGCAAGCGTACCGAAGATGTGATCCCCTTCCTGTATGACTACTACCAGTTAGCAGCCAAATCAGGAAGAATGTGGCTCGGACCAGAGCTGTCCGAAAAGCTGTTCAGAAAGCTACCACCAGAGGTAGGCCCTGCAATCGAACAAGCTTACAAGGAGAGGTATCCAGGCCTCACAATTGGAGTGTTGGCACGCGCCAACTTCATTCTGGAATACTTGCAGAACGTGTGCAAACAAGCTGCACTACAGAGGAGCCTGAAGAACCTCAACTTCTGCAGAAACATGCCTGTCCCCGGATACTACGAGAAGAAGCAGTACGGGATCAGAAAGGCAAAGACCTATAAAGGTAAACCTCACTCAACCCATGTCAAGGTCATAAAGAATAAGTATAAACACTCGGCAGGGAAGAAGTGCAAGTGTTACCTGTGTGGCATTGAAGGCCACTATGCAAGAGAATGTCCCAAACAAGTGGTGAAGCCACAGAGAGCAGCATTCTTCAATGGAATGGGGCTCGATGACAGATGGGACGTGGTGTCTGTAGATCCTGGAGAACCAGACGACGATGAGATCTGCAGTATATCTGAAGGAGAAGGAGCAGGGGAAATGAATGATCTGCTCGCCTTCAAAACACAACTGCCATATCACGTGGAGTATGAAGCTTCCACATCTCAGCAGTTGATGCCATGGATGCAAGTGACTGTATCCAAGAGTGAAAAGCCATCCTGGAGGAGAAAGAAGGACATTCCACCAGCTCAGCAGGATTGCA
The DNA here is from genome assembly GCA_029955375.1 of Rubus parviflorus. Classification (NCBI taxonomy): domain Eukaryota; kingdom Viridiplantae; phylum Streptophyta; class Magnoliopsida; order Rosales; family Rosaceae; genus Rubus; species Rubus parviflorus. The sequence goes on along the minus strand of JARGGL010000006.1, from coordinate 14,058,269 downwards.
ATCACCAGTGGAGCGATACAAAGGAGGTGCCGCTAGAAAGAAGGATTTGCAGCCTCTGCAGTGACGAAACGCCTTTGGGAAGGAGAGTCACGTGCGAAACCTGCAACATCAACCTGTGTCCACTATGCGCGTATCTGGACTACGGCATTCAGCTTGTAGCTGCGAAGGACACCAGGGATGCTGCCAAATGGCAATACCACAACAAGGATGAGCTCATCCGACAACTGTACGACCATAATGCTTTCCTCAGCAGGAAGGTCGAGGAGCTCACCAGCCAACTGCAGCAGTTTAGAGATCGCCGCCCTGAAGACCTCATCAGTCTAAGCGACGATGTCACTGAGGACGTGTCCATTCTGGACAACGCCCTAAAAAGGAGGGGGAAGGAGGCTGAATTCACATTCGGCACGGTGGACCATCTTCGAAACATTGAAAATGTTGGAAGAATAATCGAAGAATGGAAGAACACCCCCAACGTCACCATCAAAGACTTCGAAGGTGGCGAATCAAGCAACAACACTGTTGGAGCTCTCTTAGCTGAAGAAGGAATAGAAGAGCTAGCTGCCGCAGTAGACACGGCCTACACTGAGATGCCAAAGGGAGGACTAAACAAACTGTACAACACAGTTGTGGAGTTCGTGATCCCGCAGGAAAAAGGCAGGCCAACAACCTTCCGGGTAGGAGCTGTAATTGATACAGGATGCACATGCTGCTGCATCAACAGCAACAAGGTCCCGAAGGAAGCAATGGAGGAGGCAAAGTACCAGATGAACTTTGCAGGGGTAAACTCGACCGGCAACACAAGGATGAAGCTGAAGGCAGGAAAAATGATCGTAGCAGGGAATGACTTCTACACCCCCTACATCGCAGCCTTCTCAATGAATCTGCCAGAGGTCGACATGCTTATAGGATGCAACTTCCTACGAGCAATGAAGGGAGGAGTCAGGCTGGAAGGTACAGAAGTGACAATCTACAAAAAGGTCACAACCATCCAGACCACACTTGAGCCGCAAAAGCTGTCTCTGTTGACCGCGGAATACGAGGCGGGAGAAGAGATCGAGAGGATCTATTACGCCAGCGACTATTCTGAGGAAGGGATGAGTAGGCTCAGAAACCATAAGCTTCTACAGGAGCTTAAGGAGCAGGGATACATAGGGGAGGAGCCAATGAAGCACTGGGCCAAGAATGGAATCAAGTGTAAACTTGACATCATCAACCCAGACATCATCATCAGCAGCAGGCCCCCTGACGCTGTATCCAAAGAAACGAAGGCCCAGTATCAGCGACACATCGATGCACTGTTAAAACTTGGGGTTATCAGGCCCAGCAAAAGCAAGCATCGCACAGCAGCCTTCATCACCCACTCTGGGACGAGTATCGACCCAGTAACAAAGAAAGAAGTACGGGGTAAAGAAAGAATGGTGTTCGACTACAGGAGCTTGAACGACAACACCCACAAGGACCAGTACACCTTGCCTGGGATAAACACCATCATCAGCGCAATAGGGAATGCAAAGATCTTCAGCAAGTTCGACTTAAAATCGGGCTTTCACCAGGTCCTCATGGACGAAGACTCGATCCCGTGGACGGCGTTTGTCACGCCCGTAGGCTTCTATGAATGGCTAGTCATGCCATTCGGAATCGCAAATGCACCTGCAGTCTTCCAAAGGAAGATGGATCAATGCTTCGCAGGTACCCAAGATTTCATTGCTGTATACATTGACGATATACTCGTGTTCAGCAAAACAATTAAGGAGCATGAGCAGCACCTGAGCATCATGCTAGGCATTTGCAGAGACAATGGTCTCATCCTGTCTCCCAGCAAGATGAAAGTTGCAGTCACTGAGGTGGACTTCCTCGGAGCAACCATTGGAGACGGAAAGATAAAGCTTCAGCCGCATATAATCAAGAAGATAGCTGAAGTAGACGATGAGTCGCTCAAGACTCTCAAGGGACTAAGAAGCTGGTTAGGAGTTCTCAACTATGCCAGGAATTACATCCCGAAGTGTGGAACACTGCTCGGCCCACTCTACAGTAAGACGAGTGAGCACGGAGACAGAAGATGGCACGCAGCAGATTGGGCCTTAGTCAAGAAGATAAAAGCCATAGTCCAAAATCTGCCAGACCTGAAGCTGCCAACTGAAGAGGCCTACATCATCATCGAAACAGATGGATGCATGGAAGGCTGGGGAGGCGTGTGCAAGTGGAAGCCCAACAAGGCTGATTCACCTAGCAAGGAGGAAATTTGTGCATACGCAAGCGGTAAATTCCCTACCGTAAAATCAACAATAGACGCAGAGATATTCGCGGTAATGGAGTCTCTAGAAAAGTTCAGAATCTTCTATATGAACAAGGAAGAGATCACTGTCCGCACCGACTGCCACGCAATCATAACTTTTTACGAAAAGTTAAACGCGAAGAAACCTTCTCGCGTAAGGTGGTTGGCTTTCTGCGACTATATAACCAACTCTGGGGTTAGGATGAAGTTTCAACACATCAAGGGCAAAGACAATCAACTTGCCGATAACCTCAGTCGCCTGACTCAGCTCATCACAGCAGTAAGATGGCTTCCCACCGCAATGGAAGGAATCGCCAGCGAGCTCACCAAGGCGAAAGTTCAGGGGCCAGCTCACGACGAAACACAGAGGAGCCTCCAAGGCTTTCTAGAAGCTGCCCTCCACCAAGTCGGGAAATCCTCGACTACGAGCCCTTCTGCAAGCTCCCATGCTCTATGGCGGACATGGAAGAATCTCGACGACACGCCAAGCAGATCAGGGACCAGGTCTTCAACGACCTTGGAAGACGAGCCAGCGATGCCGTCTTCATCACTGGAAAGGACCTCGCAGCGGCAAAGGCTTTTGCCACCAGAGACAACTGGTATGGCGACCAGGTCGGACTCCTCGAGAGCCGCGCTCAGGCCGCTTGGAAGCTGCTAGTCGCTTTCTCCGAGCTCTCCACGTGGAACGTCGACATCTAGGACGTATGACGTAAGAGCTTACCTCAGAATTGCCGGGACGTCACTGCATGCGTCACGGAACTTATCCTTTAGTGTCGGCAGCATATTATGAGCTGTCCTACTTTATGTAAGTGCGCCAGTAGTGCGCTTGTGTCAGGATCAGGAATCTTATCCTATCCTTTGCTTTAGTTAGTGGCAAGCTGTAAAGCAGACTTCATTAGCTGTCGATGGGGCCCATTAAGCGCACCCGAGCTAGTGGCCTTTGGCTTTTAGCAGAGCCCCCCTTCCTATATAAGGAAGCTAAGTTAGAAGGCTTAGGCATCGAGCAATCTCAATAGCCAACCTTCTCTTGTATTGTATCAACATCCTGAGAAATAAAGAGTTTGTTCTTATCATCTTCCGCATTTTACTCTGAGTTCATGTGTTCTTAAGTGTTCAAGAGCGCACTTAGGAAATTTTAGATCCATTTATGGCCTATTTTCATAAATGGATCTAAAATTTCCTAAGTGCGCTCTTGAACACTTAAGAACACATGAACTCAGAGTAAAATGCGGAAGATGATAAGAACAAACTCTTTATTTCTCAGGATGTTGATACAATACAAGAGAAGGTTGGCTATTGAGATTGCTCGATGCCTAAGCCTTCTAACTTAGCTTCCTTATATAGGAAGGGGGGCTCTGCTAAAAGCCAAAGGCCACTAGCTCGGGTGCGCTTAATGGGCCCCATCGACAGCTAATGAAGTCTGCTTTACAGCTTGCCACTAACTAAAGCAAAGGATAGGATAAGATTCCTGATCCTGACACAAGCGCACTACTGGCGCACTTACATAAAGTAGGACAGCTCATAATATGCTGCCGACACTAAAGGATAAGTTCCGTGACGCATGCAGTGACGTCCCGGCAATTCTGAGGTAAGCTCTTACGTCATACGTCCTAGATGTCGACGTTCCACGTGGAGAGCTCGGAGAAAGCGACTAGCAGCTTCCAAGCGGCCTGAGCGCGGCTCTCGAGGAGTCCGACCTGGTCGCCATACCAGTTGTCTCTGGTGGCAAAAGCCTTTGCCGCTGCGAGGTCCTTTCCAGTGATGAAGACGGCATCGCTGGCTCGTCTTCCAAGGTCGTTGAAGACCTGGTCCCTGATCTGCTTGGCGTGTCGTCGAGATTCTTCCATGTCCGCCATAGAGCATGGGAGCTTGCAGAAGGGCTCGTAGTCGAGGATTTCCCGACTTGGTGGAGGGCAGCTTCTAGAAAGCCTTGGAGGCTCCTCTGTGTTTCGTCGTGAGCTGGCCCCTGAACTTTCGCCTTGGTGAGCTCGCTGGCGATTCCTTCCATTGCGGTGGGAAGCCATCTTACTGCTGTGATGAGCTGAGTCAGGCGACTGAGGTTATCGGCAAGTTGATTGTCTTTGCCCTTGATGTGTTGAAACTTCATCCTAACCCCAGAGTTGGTTATATAGTCGCAGAAAGCCAACCACCTTACGCGAGAAGGTTTCTTCGCGTTTAACTTTTCGTAAAAAGTTATGATTGCGTGGCAGTCGGTGCGGACAGTGATCTCTTCCTTGTTCATATAGAAGATTCTGAACTTTTCTAGAGACTCCATTACCGCGAATATCTCTGCGTCTATTGTTGATTTTACGGTAGGGAATTTACCGCTTGCGTATGCACAAATTTCCTCCTTGCTAGGTGAATCAGCCTTGTTGGGCTTCCACTTGCACACGCCTCCCCAGCCTTCCATGCATCCATCTGTTTCGATGATGATGTAGGCCTCTTCAGTTGGCAGCTTCAGGTCTGGCAGATTTTGGACTATGGCTTTTATCTTCTTGACTAAGGCCCAATCTGCTGCGTGCCATCTTCTGTCTCCGTGCTCACTCGTCTTACTGTAGAGTGGGCCGAGCAGTGTTCCACACTTCGGGATGTAATTCCTGGCATAGTTGAGAACTCCTAACCAGCTTCTTAGTCCCTTGAGAGTCTTGAGCGACTCATCGTCTACTTCAGCTATCTTCTTGATTATATGCGGCTGAAGCTTTATCTTTCCGTCTCCAATGGTTGCTCCGAGGAAGTCCACCTCAGTGACTGCAACTTTCATCTTGCTGGGAGACAGGATGAGACCATTGTCTCTGCAAATGCCTAGCATGATGCTCAGGTGCTGCTCATGCTCCTTAATTGTTTTGCTGAACACGAGTATATCGTCAATGTATACAGCAATGAAATCTTGGGTACCTGCGAAGCATTGATCCATCTTCCTTTGGAAGACTGCAGGTGCATTTGCGATTCCGAATGGCATGACTAGCCATTCATAGAAGCCTACGGGCGTGACAAACGCCGTCCACGGGATCGAGTCTTCGTCCATGAGGACCTGGTGAAAGCCCGATTTTAAGTCGAACTTGCTGAAGATCTTTGCATTCCCTATTGCGCTGATGATGGTGTTTATCCCAGGCAAGGTGTACTGGTCCTTGTGGGTGTTGTCGTTCAAGCTCCTGTAGTCGAACACCATTCTTTCTTTACCCCGTACTTCTTTCTTTGTTACTGGGTCGATACTCGTCCCAGAGTGGGTGATGAAGGCTGCTGTGCGATGCTTGCTTTTACTGGGCCTGATAACCCCAAGTTTTAACAGTGCATCGATGTGTCGCTGATACTGGGCCTTCGTTTCTTTGGATACAGCGTCAGGGGGCCTGCTGCTGATGATGATGTCTGGGTTGATGATGTCAAGTTTACACTTGATTCCATTCTTGGCCCAGTGCTTCATTGGCTCCTCCCCTATGTAT